>CP142456.1:73183421-77983421 GCA_038049695.1 Cinnamomum chago
GCACATCCCTCCCTTGATCAAAATAGCCAAGCCTCTTTCTTGCAACTGCCCTATGCTCAAGAGATTATTTCTCAACTCTGGAATATAGTATACCTCAGCAACAATATGATTGACTCCATTCAGCAGCAGCTTCACACACACCTATCCTTAAAACCCTTGAATTTAAATATGATGCTTCTGGTGATGCAGCCATATAGATACAAGAAAGATTGGTTATAACACTAAATCACTTTACAAATGATGGTGTAAAAAATTGTTTCTAGTACAAATCTGAACTAGAACAACTTTTTCTACCTCCATCTTCTTTTATCTTTTTCTACCTCCAAGTAAGCCCTTTTTTTCTCCTTGAGCAAATTAGTTTTTTCCTCATTTTGTTTTGATCACATGTTTTATGTATGATTTATTTGATAGCTAGCCAAATTTAACATAAATTTAAGTCAAGAAGATAGTGACTTGAAAGCAAGGCCACAAGCAGGAAGTTTTTCTTGAGTCTCACTATGAAAATAAATTTCTAAAGCGGCCCTATGTAACAAAAGAAAAATAAAGAAGGAAAGAAAAAACAAGATTTTATAAAATTTTGGGAGTAACATATAAAATAGAGTTTTCAAAAAATTTGGCTGGGGCATGGCCACTACCAGGACGCTCCACCTCTGTTTGAATAGTTTTGATTTTCAGGTTTGAAGCCCCAGCATTTGAAGTGTATGGCCAGGCATGATTATCTACCAACAAGAATTACACATTTTAAGGATTAAGGGGACATTGTTGTAACAAGAAGGATTCCATGATATTTTTACCAAAAGAACAAAAAGAATTCCATGATGTGCCGATGCACAACTTCTATGCACAAAAGGAGAAGATTATAACTAATTTTCTTCAATGTCTTCTAAAAAAAGCCTATCGCATGCAGGGGTGGATCGCACCCGCATGATTATAGAAACCCCTTAGATAATATTGTAAAAAAATTAATTTTATTATTTAACGTCTTCAACTTGACCACATAACGCACCACCCAAACGAAAATCCTAGGCCCACCATTACACATGAGAGGGAGTAGAGGGGGTTAGAACCCAAACAAGCCCTTACTAAAGATTTGAACTCTCCTGATTGATGGTGGCTTCCAGTGGTCTCCTTATAATCGTAGAAGGTCAAGCCCAGACAATTTTCTCCACATCTGACCAGAAGAAACACCACCTTGTCACTAGTAGGACATATGCAAATCATTCCAGCCCCCATTAATTGCATGGAATCGGTTACTAGGAATTGCAAGAAAAAAGTCGCTAAAATTGAAGAAACAGGTGAAGATCCATAAGTCGCCATCAAATCAAATGAGCTCTACTTTGACTGAAAATTGAATCAAGGACACTAGTTAATCAAATATTAGAAAGTCAGCTTGTATATCCTCACCGCTCACCTCTTTAATAATCTTTTGTGAACCTATGTTCCGGAACTAATAATTACTATAACTATACCTAGTAATCCTTAATTCTACCAAATAAGTAATATGTCATAAATTTTGCAATGGCATACTTGAATCTGTGCTCGAAACAAAGCATGTTCTGAGCTGAATCTGAACTTTAAAAAAATGTCTGAAATTCGAACAATCAGGTTTAAACAGTTGGAACAGTGCATCACGATGGGTAGGCATTTCCACCCACCAAACGCTACAAATATCAAAAGCAGGACAACATTGGCAGGAAATACTATCACACTAAGTTCAGATTGTCTTAGCTAGGTTAATATGGAGGAAATGTAGCTTAAAATTAAAATAAGTTCAAGAACCTCGCAAATAAATATAAAAGATATAAACCATAGTTAGAAGTTTGTTTACAATTAATTTCCTATTATCTTGAAGAAATAAATAAAAAACAATTCCTTGTGATTTTCAGATTTTTTTTTTCCTAAGAAATACTAACTTTGTACCACAGATCCTTTTCGAATGGTACATTTTAACACTAATCTCATGTTATTGTGTTGTACTCAATTTTATCAATATTAGAATACATACTCACATGTGAGTAACTCGTTTCAACAAATTCGTATCAAGAACGGCCTTTTACCCCGCTGATAAGAGGCTGTAAGTTCTTAACGGGCTTTCCAGGGTTCAAGCTTGGACGTCACCTTCTCTCACTCGAGATCTGAGGAAAGTAAAATAAAAAAACTAATGAATATTAATAATTGTAACCGTCTCCCAGGGCAGGACTAGGGATCAACTTCTTGAGCCTATCCGACAACAATAACTAATATTTTGGAAATTAACAATGTTCTTCATTATAAAATAATATTAATATCAGAGAAATTAAATATTAAAAAAGATTGAGCTGGTGCAATTATTATTTTTTTTTTTTAAGAATTAACTTTTGTACATTTACATATGCACAATTTCTTTTCTTCTTTTTTTTTTTACTTCTAGAAACCATTTTACATTCAATTTGTTTTTCCAGCAAAATCTTCTCACCTGTGCAGGTGACGTTAAAAGTAGGGCAATGGATACACGAACACATAATCCCGATGGGTAGCTCAGTTGGCCTAGGACCACGGTTTGCACCCGGAGGTTGTGGATTCAAAATGGCACTAACACACTGGGGCCACAGAGGAATTTTACCCGGCTCTCTCTTCTGGGCCCGTAGGAATTATTCTGGCCCAAAGGGGTGAGAACCCTGCGTTATCAATGAAAAAAAAAAAAAAAAAAAAAAGGAAACACGAACATAAAGTCCAACAAAGTTTATAACTAGATGTACACCACAAAAATATTTCAGCATCAAACTTAAAAACAAGGTAATTTAGCCTCTACCCCACTATGGAATTTAAATTAGCATGAATAAATCTTTATATTGTTACAATATACATGTATAATTAAGAGGCCGATACAGATCAGAGTAGAGCCCTGAGAAGGAAACCCTCATTTCCTCTATCTCTAAAAAAGAATGACGATCCCATCTTTGGTGGAAAAAAGAGCAAAACATGAAGAAAGAGCAATGCAAAATACAGTATGGAGAATGGGATTAGTGAATTAGAACGCCTCCTGCCTTTATAAATACCAAACAATGATGTCAGCTTTGCTTAGGATCCGACCTCTCCTGATAGCTTTCAAGAATTATATTACAATTGTTCATTGTACGAGCATCGAGAAGGTTGTGATTCCATAGTTTTATCATAAATAACCTCCAACACCTGCTTACATCAAATAGACAGCATTGTAACACAATATCATATGACTGTATGGCCTTGAAAAATAAGGAACACAATGTTTATGTATAAAGGCATCTGTATTTGGGTACGTGGACCATGCATGCAAGCTAAGAACTCGGCTATGCGGTCATTTGAACACACAAGCAACATATCCAAGGCAGTAAGGCACATTTCCCACAGGATTCAGTTTGATCAAGAACCTGACATATCATAGGCCTTCTTCCCAATAAAAGAATCAATTAGTTCATGAATTTTTGGATGGTAATACACCCCTCTCCCAATTCTGTCAGAGGCATCCATCTGAACACTTGACAAACAGATAATTTTGGGAAAAAGTAGCCCAAGGACACGTTTGTGCAAAACTGAAATGCCTCGGAAGTGACTCCTACCCCCACCCACAGGAAATGTTTTCTACAGATTTGAGGAAACATAGATTAATTTTTTCCTCCTTCCGTATAGAAAAGCACGGCACCAAACAACGAAAAAACGGGGAGTGTAAATAGTCGGAGGCTTTTCCTTGCTACAGAGGAATCTTCAGCGTTGGACATGTGTCCTAAGAAAGCCCTAATTTAGGATCTTTCTCTTACATCAAGCAAACAGATAGAATAGTGCTAAACCAGTATAGGTGCCCAAATGCAGGCCCATGTGAGTAACTTATGACATCTGAGCCACGCATCAAGACAAGCAGAGTGTTATTCTGACCCGCAGAGTAAGGTCACTGGCCCACATGTATTCTAAATGTCGACCACAGGTCCTTTCTTTCAATCAATCACCATTTCTATAAAGATAAAGCCTAACTGATATGAATTGGCTTGATTTTTGGCCCAGGCACACTGATGAGAAGTCAGATGCATATAGGAAATGTTGGAACATGCATATGTTTAGTTTAGAACATAGACATGTCAGTAGTCAGTAGTCAGTAGCAGCATATACGTGCATGCATAGATGCAAAAGTTTTACCAAATCAGAGCTGGCACTTGGACAAGATCCGGTCCATGAAGCTTTGAGAATGCCTCACATGCCCATGGGATATGACCGTCTGCCAACACCCTGCAACAAGACATTTGGTCAAAGATGCACTTCAATAGGATAAGTACAGGGCAGCTTGCACCATAGTAATCTCAACTATGCTTCTCATGTATCAATAGGTATTTGACACTTCTTGCCATTTAGCAAGAGATTAAAAGGAACAAAAATAAACATCCATAAAATTTGTATGAGAGATGATGTTTGTTTTATTTTAATAATAAGACAACAATACATGGGAGCTTTGGCCAGGGAGAAATGAGGGGAAAAGCTGGAGGGAAGACTTAATTTGCTTAGACTTGGTTATGATTAAGAATGATAAAAGTGTGACAGTCTCTTCCATTTTCTCTTGCTTCTAATCATAAAATATACACTTAATTTCTTCAAACCAGTGGTATGTAAGGATTTAATCATCATTCAATCCTGACTGGGGGTCATGGGCCACCATCCCATTTCCTCAAATTTTGAGCAACAGGTATGCCGATGCCATTTTTCATCATCTTCCATCCATAATCAGAAACTGACGAGATCCCCACATGCCATCATTTGATGCATGAAAGCAAATACTAGATTGTTTTAAAGTGTTCAGGCTTACAATTTTCTCATACCCATTTAAAAATTTTCTAGCCCATACAAAAACTAAATTTCAACATTTGCTGATTAACCTGATAACCCATCACATATTAACAAGCTCTAGCTGCTTGTGCAATGGGTTTGAGTCATTTTATGTATCAATTAAGGGGAAAAAATGCCCTAGCTGCTGTATCAATAACACTGGCTCTAGAGACTACTTCTAAAAAAGGATGGTCAAATAAGAGTAGAATAGCGGAGATTATAGAAGAAAGCTTGGAGGACCATTTCTTTTATTTTCCTCACATAACTGAAGCAAGACTCTTATTAAAGAAAAGTTGCAAAAGCTGCCAGTGGAAAGAGATTACCTTTGCTTTCTCACAAATGAATTCCAAAGGTGCATGATCTGCTTCTCATCTTTGGTCACATCCACAAAATCATCAAGCAACTGCAGAAAGTATAATACATTAGTATTGAGAATCATAAAGAATGGGCAGTTTTGAAGCATAGGAGATAGGGCAAGGAGAGAATTATGAAATCCTTGGCCAAGACCCACAAAGATGCCCACAGTTTGATGGTCCAAATTCAACAGGCAAAAGGCCAAACATCGGATGGCCACATTGTCTTTAGGGGCATCTACCATTCATGGGCAGACACATCAGACCAATCTAGATCGCCACACTGTGGCCCCAATTCATACAAGCTCAATCACAAGAGCATGTATCTATGTGCCAAGGGTCATTGATTCCCACCATCAGAAGTGCAATTTATGTTACCAACTTTTACATAAGTGAGCATTTTAGGTGGTGAGCAGAGATTCATCGCTAGCTATAATTAGTGCAGAAACACTTAAACCTATTTGAGTTAAAAAAAAATGAAAAAAAATATCCTGAAGAGGGAAAACGAAGTAAAAGTAATTTAAATGACAACCAAAACATACCCTCCGATCTTCAAAATCTGCAATGTCATCATCAACTTCATCCTCACTATCTTGATCTGAATATACTTGCTCCAGATCCATTGGCTACAAGCACAAAGATTCAGAGTTTTTCAATCAAGAATGCACAATTTCTAAGCAGGTCACAAAAAATGTTCCCGAAAAAATAAAAAAAAGAATATCTCTGTAATGATGACGAAAAGAACTAGTTAAAGCCCTCAAACACAAACCAAAACTTTCCTCTTAGAGATCAATGTGCATGTGAGTTCACGCTAGTCACATTTTCTTTCGTATAGAATTAAGAAGTGAAACTCTTTTAGTACGTCAACTACATTAAATTACATTTGCATTGTTTTCAAAGGTTCCTTTCTCATGCATTTTAGGATATCCCAACAACATAACTAACTCTTTCAGCCAAGCGAGCCAACCTCTAATCATTGCCTGATTCTTAAATACACCTTTTGTGAAAGGCAGGTTCCCTCCCCCTCCACTTCAAGCCTATGTGGCTCGAGAAAAATCAGTTTGCAGGGTTGATTACAAATTGGGAGTATAATTGTGGAAGGTTGGGCTCATTTCAGATTGGCTATAAAGCTTTAAAAAATATATAAAAAGAACATCAAAGAGTACACTAAACATGGATTAAAAAATCGGCCAAATCAGGTCTACACTGACTCAGACTCGACTCTTCACTTTGTACGGCATAAAGTTAAAAGAAAAAGTTTTTCTGTACGCGTAAAATAATAAAAAAAGAAGAGGGGGTTTCTTCGAGAACATCTTGTGGCCAGAAAGAGGCAAGAGAGGAGAGGGTTCCATCTGCTAGTGGAGCTTCACAGAGCTACCAGTTAGAAGATCTGATGCCTCTTTGTTTTATTCAAACCAGCCTCTTTTTTTTTTTGGATTCCATGAATTTGTTTGATCTTCAGAACTCATTTTTTCATATCAGAAATTGGGTTTTGTTCTGCAAAGGAACTTCAATCTCCATTCTCCTGAAAGTGTGCTGCTTCTGGCGTGCTGTTGCTCTGCTTCCTCTGCTCTGCTGTTGCTGCGTAACCTGCGTTCCTCTGCCCTGTTGCTGCACTGCCCTGTTCCTCTGCTCTTCTTCTCTCTTCTTCTTCTTCTCCTTGTCATTCCTTTTTCCCTTTCTATGCTCTGTCTTAGCCGGGCCAACCCACCTGCAGTCACTTTCTTCCTCTCCTTTTCCACCTCACCTGCACTCAACTGGGGGCTTGGGATGGGGCCTGGGAGTGGCTTCCTTTTTCTTTTTTTCCCTTTTTTTTTTGGGCACTGCAGTGAACTGAGCCTGACTCGGCCAAGTCCAATGAACAGAAAAGAGAGTTTGATGACCAATTAGTACGGGGGGCTGCCCGTATTTGATATTGGAAGTGATAAAATGCTAGGTCTAGATGAATTTCCTACGACATTTCAGCATTTCAAGGAAGTTATTAAAGCAGACATTATGGCTTTCATGTGGGAGTTTCATTTGAGAGGCAAGCTATCCAAGAACCTCGATGCATCAATCATTGTTGTCATCCATAAGAAGACTAGAGCCGGGCGCTTAAAAGATTTTAGGCCAATCTAATCAGAAGCATCTATAAAGCTTTGGCTAAGGTTTTGGCGTATAGGATACAAAAAGGCCATGCCTTATATCATTTCATCTTAAGGAGAATTTGTATGGGGGAGAGATTTTGGACAGGGTCTTATCGCCAACTAGTGCATTCACTCCAAATACAGGGAGAGAGTGCCCGGCCTTTTGTGAAAATTGGACCCGGAGAGAGCATATGATAGAGTGAACTGGGGTTTCCTCTCATATATAATGTGAAGGATGTATTGGGGTGCTAAATGGTGAAGGAGCAATCAAAAGTGTGTATCCATAGCTGGATTTCCTATTTTGATAAATGGATCCCTATAAGGTTTCTTTCCAGCCCAAAGAGATCTTCGGCAGGGAGACCCTCTCTTCCCTTCCTTCTTTGCCATAGTCGGGGAAGCACTTAATAGGATGGTAACAGTGGCAGGAAAGGCAAATTTGGTCAATGGATTCAAGCTGGTTATGAATGCTCCTATGATTACTCACTTGCAATTAGCAGATGATACACTAATTTTATGTGTTGAATGAAGGTAATGTTAATAATGTGAGAGTCATTCTCAGGTGCTATGAAGTCGTTTTCAGCCTAAAGGCGAATCTTTTCAAAAGTGCATTAACAGGGATTATAGTGGAGAGGCATCTCCCTGATCATAGTTATCAACATCCTACAACACAAATATTAAGGAAATTAATTCGTATCTATGCAACAAATCTCATTTACAGATGAAACTTAGGATTTAGATGTGAATCTTACGATTCGATACTTATTTCATAGAATCTTATGATTCAAGCGATTCTGCTGAGCGAAAATAGCTACAATCACTAAATTAATATTAAAAATCTTTTACCTTTTTTTCTTTCTTTTAGCATTTTTACTTTTAAAAGTTATTTAGTAGTTAATAAAACGCCTTAGGAATATTCATGGCTTTGGGGAGGTTTTAGAGTAAAGAACATGCATTTAATTAAAGCGTTAAACTGTACGTATGGTGCTTGACTATATCTTCCTTTAAAAAAAAAAAATTACTGTTTTCTTCAAAAACACTTTCTTAACTTCAAAAGACATCCTACTCATGGTTTGGATTAATTTTTTATATTTTGATTTAAAGATAACAAAAAACAAATATTTATTGATACCTTAAACTTGTTGCATTTAAACCATTTACAGATATCATATATTATGTATTAATACATGTCATGATGTTCTTGATATGATTGTATGATAGACTTATTGGCCATTGCATTTATACTATGATAAATGAAAAATTAGATGGTTGTGAACACCTACTTTTTTCTTTTCTTTTAATTTGTAATTATTTTTCAGTTTTATTAGGAAAATAAAAAATCTTATGACCCACTATACGATTCATGATTTGATTCATGGGTATGAATGATTTGCGATACGATTTCGATTTTCAAAACTATGTCCTTGATTACTGTAATATCCTGGGTCACCTGGGCCCCAGGATTAGCTTGGCCCAGGTGGAACCCTTAGTTGTTTAGCTAGTTTTATTTATTGGTGGAATCTCACGTGTTACTAATGGATAAGAATAGGAGTTGTATTATAACTCCACCTGGGATTACAAGAGAGAGACTAGGACTCAACTTGTAACTTGAGAAGAACTGTAACTCTATTGTCCATTTAAGCAAACCAACGACCCCTTTGGTAGTATCACATTCAATTCTTTCCTTTGAGAGAAATCTGAGAGAGCGCATTGCGATTGGAATTCAGGAGAAGAAGAAGGCAATCTGTGCAATCAACGGATGTCATATTCGTGCCCTCACATCGAACGATCACATACCGGAGGTGAGTGAATCTTCCTCAATGATTCAAATTCATGTTTTACTTGATGGGTTGATGTTTGAGGAACTCAGTTTTGATAGGATTGTTATATGTGAAATTGTCTCAAAGGCAATCGACATGCTCAGACTCTGGGTGTGGTGGATTTCATGGTGGAATAGGATGGTTTGGATTTCCAGTAATGATCTGGCCTTTGAAGATGATTCATGTGGAAAGGAGATCAAATATTGAATCTGTGCAAATTCTGCACTATATTATATCTCTATAGATGAACAGAATTGCTCACATTAGGGGTTGTGGGACCCCTGGCCCACTGTAGGGTTGATCTGAACCAAGGAACAGGGGGTACACACCTAGTCAACCAGCGAGGTCATGGACCCATGGGAGGTGGGCCCTGTTTGGGCTCCATCTAATTCATTCTTGCAGCAGACACGCTAAATTGATAAGAACAGGACAGATGGTCGACAGTGATTGTGGAACCACTGGACCCCACCTGATCTGAGATCAGGACCACACATCCTACATGGGACCCATGGTCGACCCCAGTGATGGTGGACTCCTGCGCAGTGGGCCCCATTTGTGGTATATCTTTCGGCTATCAAAGCCCCCAGGCGTGAATTAGGGAGAAAGAACAGTTTGGGTCGACAGGGAAAGAACAGTTTGGGTCGACAGGGGTTGTGGGACCATTGGGCCCACCTGATCAGTGCCCCACATCTTGAAGTGGGTCTAGGGACGACCTGCTTAGTGATGGTCCCATGTGGAGTGGGCCCAATCTGCCCCCACCATCCATCAGCCACAGAATCCCAGGCTTGAGACCCCTAATATGTGTTTACTGAAGATGTTTTGATGCTGTGGACTCTAGGAAACCATATGATGATGCATCAGATTCAGTAATATGAAATCCAGTATTGGTCGACCAGGGATATCAAGTCTGATCATGGATTAGATCCAGTGGGACCCACTGGATTTTATGTTGGATTGTTTCAGGTATGCACTGCCTTCTGTGTTAGTTTCTGTAGGTTTAGACTACCTGGATGGGATCTGTAGTTAGGGGATAACCGTAGATTGAGTATGTAATTATCATAGAAACTTTCATCTGATTTAATTAAGGGTTTTATGTATGTTATGATGGATTGTATGGACTGTTTGGCTATGTTGGCAGATTTATGTTATTTGTGCATTATGCTATGAAGGCGGGCCATTCCTATATCATTCCTTAAACTGTTATTATCAGAAGCGGGGCATTAATCTGATAAGGACTTGTTTGGGGCTGGTTCCACACTACTAAATGTTAATATCATGATTTGCATTTAATGTGGTACGTATGGAATAATTGATGGTGTACTGGGAATTATTAGTACATGTGAAAGGATGGATTGGTATGCAAATTCTTTGTGTTAACCATGTGGGCCATGGAGGCTGTTGTCCTTAGTGGACGTGAATGGCCATTGTATTGGCTGGTCCTTAGTGGACGTGTCTGATGAGACCGGGTCATGGTGACCAATATACATGTATACGATAAGCCTTGGAGGCGTGGTAATATGCATGGACACGAATATGTATATGGATGTACTTTTACTGGTAATTGATCTATTGATTCAGATTTGTTGATCATGTGATATTATGTTTTGTGCTATTTGTGTAATTAGGAAAATTCATTCACCAGTAAAACTGATGTTATATTGCTTCCTTCAGGTAATCACGTTGCGGGTGGGCCAGAGCAGAACGACGATCAGCCAATAGACTTTGGCATGCGTGGCTGAGGAGAGAGAGCGGGAAAAATTCAAATAGTTGATAGAGGGATAATCTCTTGATTAGGAAATTTCTTCAATGTTTTAGGACATCTTTGATTTGAGTCAGAATATGGAATTTTGATTACTCAGAGATTATTGATATTTATAATTTAATTAGAATTATATTTTGAACTAAATGCCTCATTCCTTGTGGAAGTTATTTGATGAATGCGTGGTGAATATTGCTAAATAATCACGATTCGGAATCCGACAGGACCCCGGAATTCGGGTCGTGACAATTACCTAGTAGCTACAATGGGATGCAAGGTGGATCTCTTCCAGCCTCATACCTAGGTTTGCCTCTACCCGGGCAGTACATCAAAATCTCCATGGAATCCGATGGTGGAGAGACTAGAGCAAAAATTGGCATCATGGAAAGCAAGATATTTATCCTTAGGGGGTCAAATTACACTGCCAACTTTCTGATCTACTTTATGTTTATCTTCAACTGTCCGATATCAATCGTGAATCACACTGAAAAACTAAAGCGCGACTTCCTTTGGTAGGGTAGGTGATGCAGGCCCCAGGGTTAGGGCTTGCGTGGGAGTGCCAAAGTACGTGTTCCCAAACACTATAACACATCTCCACAGAGACTTCAGCATGAAGATGTACCTCCGAGGAATAGAAAACCCATGAAAATCTTATTCAATAATCAAAGTCTGAGAATTCCTTCTCTACAATGCAATATAAATAGGGAAAACAAACTTGATGGCTAAGAAACCTAATCATACTAGAAAAAACTAAGCAATTTTAGAAACTATCCTAAAAAAACTCCTAAATAAAATTAAAAATCTAATAACAAAGTACCCAATATCAGTGATCAATAGGATAGAGAAGCTGCAACGAAACTTTCTATGGCAAGGGAGGTCTGAAGAAAGGAAATATCATCTTGTGGATTGGGCTTCCGTTTGCTTATCCAATCTGGAAGGAGGATTGGGCATTAAATCCCTTAGAGATATGAATTAAGCGCTGCTGGGGAAATGGCTATGGAGGTTGGGAGACAATTCGGAAGGCCTATGGAGGAAGGTTGTGTTGGCTAAATATGGCAACCAAAGGGGTGGCTGGGAGATTAAAGACAACAGGTATAGATTCTCACCAATGTGGAAAGGCATAACATCTGTCAAGGATAAGTTGATGCAAAACATCAAGTATCAAGTTTGTGCGGGGGAGAAGATTCTCTTTTGGAGAGAGACATGGATAGGGAAGAGCCCGCTTGAAAAGCAATTTCCAGAACTGTTCAAATGTGCCCTACTGAAGGATGCTAATGTTATAAGCTATTACGTAAAAGGCCACAAGAAGGAAGTGATTTGGAGTCCCATATTCCGAAGAAACTTGAGGGACATTAAGGAAAGGCAGTTTCTATCTCTTGTTAACCTTCTTAAGGATGTGCTTATCCCGGAAGAAGGGGAGGATACCAGGCTGGAAAGCTTCGAAAGATGGCTCATTTTCCGTAGCATCATTCTACTAGGCAAAATCCACAACATCAGAGAGGAGATGCCAGACAAAAAGTATTTGTAAGTTCAAAGCCCTGCTAAGAATTGTGGTTTTTGGTTGGTTAGTTCTCTGAAAATGGATTCTTACTATGGACAACCAAAAACGAAGAGGTAAGATTGTGGTAAATGCATATGCCCTATGTGCTTGAAAGATGAGGAAACAAGAGATCACCTCCTCCTACGGTGCAAGATTGCTGTGAAGATTTGGAATACTATCCTCGGCTGGCTCGGTTGCAGTTGGGTCCTCCCTAACCAAATCCAAGACTTATTCACAGCCTGGAAACCTTCCATCGAATCACAGAAGGGGAAGGAGATGTGGAAGCTCACCTTTCTTGCAGTTATTTGGCAAATATGGAAGGAGAGGAATGCCAGATGCTTCGAAGGAACCGCGGCAAATGGAGAGTCAATTTGTGGAAAGATCAAATTTTCTGAGGCTCAATGGGTGTTAATATATCCTATCTTCAAAGATATTTCTGTAGACCAAATCTTGTACGACTGGAAGGAAGTAGCTATGTTGTAGCTCTGTTTAGGGGTTCCTGTATTCTCTTTGGTCCCTGTTTTCAGGAGATCCAATGCCGTTGTTCTTTTTTCAGTACAAGTCCCTTGTCCTTCTTGCTTTAATGAAATTAACCATTCAAAAAAAAAAATTCTAATAATAAGTAATTAAGGAAATAAAAAATAATTTATAAACTATTTTGGGTGGTCCCACACATGGGCTCATTTGTCTGCGTCAGTAGGGATAACAAGAAGAAATTGGTAGATTGTAAATTTGTATGCAGACCTAAAAAGAAGGGAGGACTTGCTTTAGGCCCTTGAAGCAAATGAATTAAGCTCTCAAGGGTAAGTGCTTGTGGAGAACTGGGGAGCATACATACAGCCCCTGGAGGCATATTTTATTGCAGAAATATGGTTTGAGGAGAAATGAGTGGGACATATTTTTGGTATCTCCTATCGGTACTCAAGCTTGGGGAAAGAAATTGTCTGTGTTCATTTGCTGCTCTTGTCAGATTTCAGCATGATGGTTGGGTAGGCCACAGACCTCTGGGAGTTCAATTTCGAGACTTAGATAGATGTGCTAGGGAACGTTGGGCAAAGGTTAGGGAATAGGGATTACGAGCAAAGGGATGCAAATCAAGCTTTCTGGGGCCCAATTTTTAGGAAAGACTAGCTGGAGATAGAAGAGAGGCACCTTTTCTCCATCCTTGTGCTGCTAGGCCAAATCTACAGCCAAGAGTAAGGAGAAGACAACATGATTTGGACTCCCCCTTAGGACAGTGCCTTCTCAATGGCTTCATTTCTCATGGTCATATCGAGCAACTCTGCTTCAACTAGACAGATGCAAAAGTCTACTCCACAAAGTGTAAGCCTTTAGTTGGGTAGTGCTTTGTGGCAGTATCCTCACTATGAGTAACATCTGTTGATGGAAAATGATCTTCATCAACTCTTGCCCTTTCTGCCTTTCAACCGAGGAATCAATTGACCACTTATTGCTTAATTGCATGTTAGGCCAAGACATATGGAATTCTGCAACTAGGTTCTCCTACACTGCATTTGTGACCCTTTTAACACTCGAAAGTTTGGGATATGGTGGGTCATCTAAGGGAAAGATCATGTGGAGATTATCTTTTTTCGCAACAATCTGGATTATTTGTTAGGAAAGGAACTAGAGGTTCTTTTAACACAAATTATCTACCAATACAGACGTTGCTAGGACAAGATTCAGTGTTGCAACATGGGTCTCCAATCTCCATCCTTTTTGAGTTTTGGGGCTTGCCTATCGATGTCATCTTGTTTGAGTAGACGGAGGTGGCTACTTCCCAATCCTGCCATTTGCTGCCCCTATTCTCGATGCCTCTTAGTTGATCTGTATATTGCGAGCTTTTTGGGTGTTCTTTTTTTTTTTCTTTTTCTTTTTTTTCCTATGCTTTCAAGTATATTCATGTTGTACTACTAAGATACTAATTAATACAAATTACAATTAAAAAAAAAAACCGCTACACAATATGTTGATGGAGTTGGATTTCTGTGAATCAAAACCATGACTTTAAATTTCGTCCAGCACCAGGTTGTTGTTTGAGTTGACTCGGCGTTGGTTGGTGCCAAAAAGAGGCAGCGTACAGTACACATTATAGGGCACCTTTTTGTTCGATTTTGGACAAGTCTAGGGCAACTCTCCAGAATCAGTCATTCCAAGTGATTCAGAAGGCAACTCGTTCAACTTGTTTAGTACAAAGTACAAACCCAATGCCCTTCAAATGCTTCTTCTGCTCCATTCTGCAACACTCTCTCTCTCTCTCTCTCTCTCTCTCTCTCTCCCCATTAAAAGCAAGCAGTACAAGAGATGAGTACTGACAATCTAGGAAAGGAAAACAGGAGAGCACAAAAAAGGAACACCCAAATACAAAACAGCTAAGACATTGCACATGAGAAAGCCAACTCCTTCCAATGAAGCATTACTTTAACTGTAGAATATCCTCTAAAGGATGGGCTTATGGACACCCAGAGAGCAACTGGGAATTTAGTTTTCTCCACCAAACAGTTATCGCTGGGTTCTACCCCTTCAAAGCATCTTAAGTTCCTTTCCTTCCATATTGTCCATATCACCGCAAGAAATGTCAATCTCCACAGCTCCTTTCTAAGGACCTCTCTCTCTCTCTCTCTCTCTCTCTCTCTCTCTCTCTCTCTCTCTCTCTCTCTATATATATATATATATATATTCTTTCCTCATTTCCACTCTTCTATGGCCCTCCTAGAGGTCAGTCAGTGTTAGAAACTCCTCTCTGATTACAAGAGTTCATCATCTTTCATCATTTGAAGTCCTAGGGTTTCTATTTCTCTTCCATTTCACATTTTCCGTTCTTCCTATCCTTTGTTTCTCACTCCAAACGGTTCTAGGGCTTACCTCAATCAATTGTTGAGATAGAAATCAATATTTCAAGCTGTCTTTTAGATCTAGACTTAAAATCCCTGAGCAATTAAAGGAAAGGTTTGGCACTTGAATGACCCTTCTATAATGATCCATCAAAGGAAAGCTTTGGGGCTTTAAGGACCCCTCCATCAGCTACATGAAGTCATGAGAACTGAATCAGCAACTCAACATTCAACAAAATTCAACATCTATGTAGTTTTTCTTTTTCTTTCTTTTTTTTTTTTGGAATGGTCTCGCATGTTGATCCAGAAAACAAGATTAAACGTGCTTATAGTTGAGGTGAGATATTGCTCAAGTAACTTACTTTTGCATATTTTTGCTTGTTTTTCATTATTTGTTATTTCTCTGGATTTTTTTAGAATCTTTTATAGACTTCCTAAGACAATAACAGTCATAACAGAGAAGCATGATTACACCGATTCATCTTGGTTGCCATCTGCAAGAAGACTAGCACCAAGATTTAAAATCTTGGTCAGTACCCATTTGCTACATGGTAGCGAATGTGTTAAGAAATTTTCTAACTGTTGATTTGAATGATAGAAAAATAAATATTTACAAAATCATCGAAAGTAAAGGAGTCGTATATAACCTGAGCTCTGTGAGAGTGGAAGAACTGGCGCTTTTGAAGAAGTGCATGGCTGGAAAAAGACAAGCAATTGAATGCAATAGTAAAAAGATCCATAGCACAAAATAAACGTTCAAATTGATAAATGCCAGAGTTACCACTAACTTCATTTGTTTAGAAGCCTGCATTCTTCTATGAAATAGAGGAATCATGCTGAGTAATGATAAGTACCCAGCCTCAATCCAAGTTTGTAGAGGTGGGGACCATCAGTGATCCTTGACCAATATTGTGGATAGACTGTACCACAACAAATACAAAGCCGAAGGTCTAATCATTCAATATTTGATCTTTTCATATTAATGCAAAGTTCAAAGTGCTTAATACATGAACTTCCATTCAAGGGCCTACATTTGAAGAATTAAGATTAACCCATGAGATAAATATTGATGCAAAGTCTATCCACATAGTAGCCAATAAGAACTAGTGGCCATGATCACCAGTAAATGGGCTCCTATATATACAAGATTAACATATGAAGGACCTACATAAACACAGAAACTATCTAGCGAGGCCAGAGCTATTTTAACTAGAAAAGCCTTGGCATGTCAGACCCGCCTATGATAAATCCAACCCCCTAGCACAAAATCGGTGTGAATGGCACTCAACCCAAATCAACAACGATCTGAGTGTTACTCGACATTGGATTGAATCTGAAAAGAGCACCTTATTTTAGGGTTAACATATCAATTTTTCTGCTTTTAAATCAAGGATCAAGATGATCCGTTGAGGACCAGTTTTGATTCACCCGTAGTTCATATGAAGACCTTTCTATCGCCCTCCTTCATGAATGGCATGCACCATAGAGCATTATAAGTTGGAGCACCTTTGCGGCTTTACCTTAAAAAAATCTCTCTACATTTTTTCACGATCTAATTTGGGGCCATAAAACCAATTCCCATGATGATCTAATTTGGAAAATGTTGAGTGATACTCATTGTTAATTTAACCGTATCAAAAAATAGCACCCTTGCATAGATGAGTATAACAAAACATGCACAAAACGATTGTAATGGAGATGAGGATGTTGAGATTGATGTGTAGTAAAACTAGGAAACATATTATCAGAAATAAGTGCTTTCAGGAGCACTTGGGGGTATCATCAATAGGTGATAAATTAACATGGTTTGGACATGCCCAATGTAGGCTAGCAATGACACCGTTAAGGAAAAGATTTTCTATGCAGGTTGATGATCCACCAAGGAAGTAGAAGATGATAGCAAGGTTAGATCTAAGGGCCTGACTGTTTGTAGGGAGTAGAATGAAATAAAATTGAGTGTCAAAAATGGAAAGTGGAGGGAGTTGTGGAGGGAAAAGCACATTTTTATCATTTTGTTGCTTTTTAAGAGTGCCTTTTTTGTTCTTTTGTGCCTTTGAATAGTACCCTTTTTGTCATATTGTGCAACTAAAAGTACCATTTTTGTCATTTTGTGATTTTCCATCCACTTTCTTTTTATCTTGATTTGAAACTCAATTTTATTTCATTCTACTCCTCCCTACAAACAAACAAACAAGGGGATCACAGGGAAGCCCAAAAGCTGGCCCCACAGTGGCGCTCTCAAGGCAATGTAGCTCAGCGGATCAAATCAGTGTGTAGTGAACTACTGATCAATGAGAGGACATCTTGTGGGTCCCACCTAGCAGCATGACAATACATGGGGGAGTGGGTCCCACAAGGATAGGGTTAGATGAAAAATCATCCTCATGCTTCCTTTTTCTTATATAGTTCCAACTTGCAAGGACACTATCCTTGTGATCTGGCCCCACGAAAAATCTAATCGTTTATAAAATACAAGTTTCCAAGGGCTCAAGTTACAATGCTCTACTGCGATTGGATGGGGATGATTTCACTGACCAACTGTCCATGTGGATTCCAACACATCACACCCACCAGTATATTGCGGGCTCCCATAAGTATGGAAAAAATAGAATAGATGAGCTTACTTTCTAGGGTCAGTTCGTTCAACTGATAACTTCCTCGTCTTTGCAAACTGAAGCATGGGAGGGGGAGCAAGATTACTTCGAGATACCATCTGTGTGCATTCATTGCTAGCCGAAGCACAAGCTGTGGCAGAGCAAATGCCTACCATATTAGAGCTGGATGCAACAGGTTCCATGGACTCCAGGGCGCAATGATTCTCTGGATGACAACATTCAGACCCACGCTTCCGAGACTGCATATGATATTCACCAAATAGTGCTTTGGAAACTTTCTTATTTTCTAGTTTATTAGAACTGCCATCTGAACCAGGAAATTGATTTGTCAGCAAATAAAATCAACTGGAAATAATAAAACAAAGAGAAACATTCCAATTCTAACTTCTAAGGCATAACTATTCTCAACTCATAGAAAAGATAACCAATTTGAGGACTCGGCTTTTTATAGAGGTCAGTACAAGAAAAGAACACGAACCAGCATCTTTTTCCATAAAATCCTCATGAGAACCTTCACCTGCAGCTTCAGGTGAGTCCATCTTTGTCACATGTGCATGTACATGCTTTGCATTTTGAAGTTGACTCTTTGATCTTCTAAGTCTGCGTGGTTTTGAGCTGCAACAAAATTTGCAATTTGAATTCTTCCACCAATTAGAATATATGTAAACAGATGTTTTTTCAATAGGAAATATGTGATTGACAAGTAAAACCGAATATAGAAATTACCAGAACAAAAATGTTTGATGCCTTGGATCGACTCCATCAGCAACAATCTGAAAATGCAAAAGTACAAAACAAAATCATAGTTTAGATTCATATTATATAGCATTAAATATGAGTGTCTTCAAGCCTAAAATGATTCAAAATATGTGCACTCATTCATCTGATGCAGTCTAGCTTAATAAACCACAAAATTGGTAGATAATAAATGCAAGATTTAACTCACTGCATGGAAGGTAGAATTATCATAGATCTAGCAAAAATACTGCAGATCACAAACTCAGCCTCAAAACCATCACTGATGGCAGTTACCATTTTCAAACTTGGAAACAAACAATGGGTAATTGCAGCAGAAATCATGAAGAGAATGGACTGTGACTGGGTCAGCCTAAAATTCATACTATGTGAAGTGTGAACTACTAAAGGTCCGGCCCTCTTAACAAAACAAGGAGCACAGGACCTTCAAGCATTCATTTCACAAAATAGTGTCTCCTTGAAATGGAAAAGGATTTATATTTTTTTTTTTTGAAGAAAAAGAGTTGTTTGTTTGGCGGCCTTCAATGGAAACATTTTACTTTATATGCTCACTTGCACATGGCACAGACAATATATAACTACTAACAAATAAGAAGCCAATGTGGAGTTGTCATAAAAGACAATGAAACCTCTTTCCTGTTTTTTCTAATTCTTTAAGAGCATGTTTGGTAAAAGGTGAAGAATCCATAGATCTGATGATTCTTCACTACCACTGGAACAAGGATTCCTCACTGGGGATTTATATAGTCGATTTCACATTGATATTGGTGTGTATCGATGCATATAACTGAGAAAAATAAGGTTCAGTGTGCAAATCCACTTAAGTGAGGACTCTCAAATCTTATGGGAGGTGGTCGGATCTAAAAATCCTAATAAATGAAGATTTTCATTCGTTCAAATCCTTAGGGATTTACAATTGTCAAACATGGATTTACCACAACTTCAGGGAAACCGAAAATCTTTTCCCCAAAGATTTGGTTGCCAAATGTGACCTAAATGACTCTCTAACTTACTATACATCATGACAACGTATATGTATAAAATCTATAGGTTTGACCAATGTCGATCATATAAGTGGGCCCACTCATGGATTACATAGCATTTCTTTCATGGCAAAGAAAAAAATCATCAGTGGGGCTTCCTTGAATTGTCATTATTCTTAATTTGGTATCAATCTAACCAGTGCCAAAAGAAAAGGAGGGCCCAATATATCTTTTTAGTTTTTCCAGGAAATCTGCTATAAATCCATTGGCTAGTCTTTCTATAAAAATATAAAACATGCAGGCTCAGCTCTAAAAATCCAGACTATCTGTCTAAAAATTCAAACTGTATTGGGCCTACAAAAATCCAAACTGTGGGCCCATCTATAAATATCCAAACTACTTTAAAAAATTAGAATTGAGGGCGGCCCATCAATAAATATTCACATTACTCTTGTTTCGTTTTGAAATGCATACAGCCAGGTGATTGTTTCCTATTTATTCTCTTCTCATGTTGCTTTGGAATGAGAGACGTTATTAATTTTATGGTTTGTTTGCTTTGTATCCATATGACATGGCATCCTATCATTGGACAAGTCAAAAGAGGCAAAAATGCCCCCCTTTCAAGTGGGGCATTTTGTAGAATCTCATATTCCTGTACACAAGATATGGGCCCCATTTGATCATCCTAACCCCTTCATCAACAGTGAACAAGTTTCACCCCTTAAGAAATGGCCCCTCGATCCAACAGTGTAGTCCATTCGGATGGGTGTAAAAAAATGGATCGGTGACCAGCAGGGTGTGTGCATGCGTATGATCTATTCAGATGGGTGAGGTGTGCACTAGACTCTCTCTCTCTCTCTCTCTCTCTCTCTCTCTCTCTCTCTCTCTCTCTCCACACACACAAACACACGATAAACAACCAGTAGTTCCCACCTAGGACCCCCTATGATCAATCCAACCCCGCAACTTTTTCCCTCCTTCCACACAACCCACACCAAGGAAAAAAAAAAAACCAAACAAACAAAACAAAAAAGGTCTAAGAACCCATGTTTTTTACAGTGACCTGAATGGGACCTATATGTTGAACTGAACTTATTTTTTTTAATGAGGCATTCTATAGCTGTCAAACTTGAGGGACACATTACACATATCAAACCCTGGTTCGTTGATCGAACTAGATCAATCTCCAATGGGATTGATCAAATCCAATGATGGATTCTAAAAACTAGAACAAACTCACAAAAATGGGAAACACCATATTGAAAAGAAACTCAAAGAAATGCTTGATTATTTGTAATAAGCAAGTCCTACAATGAAGCATTGATCATTCTTAGATAGTTCAGTAGAACCCTAAGTAACAAAACTTCCTATATTTTGAATAATCTTAATGAAAATAGAAAACTCGCTACTAATCAAATAATAATTAGAAATAGGGATATAATTAGAAGTCCTCAGTAGCAGGGTCGTAAAAGGCGCACCTAGGCGCACTAGTTGGGCTTCAAATACCTCGAAGTGAGGCGCAGCCTAGGCGCTCGAGGCGCGTGCCTTGGAGTCAGGCGCAAGGTGCATGAATCGTGCACCTTAGGTCTTGGGGATTTTTTTTTTTTTTTTTAAACACTTAATCAGGCTATCACCAATTTCTCATCAGTAGGGGTGAGGGCAGCCATTGATATTTTTTATTGTTTGGTCTGGTGCCTTCTTTTTTTTTTTCAAACAGTTATCAATTGGCAAACCACCACCAATTTTTCTCATCCATCAGTGGGGGTGGGGCCTTATTTTGGTTTTGATGTGGATCGTCTAAAAATTTGGTGATGATGATGTTGATGTGGATATGGTCATGGGCCATGATGGGGATGAGTTGATTATTTGGATTTTGGAGATATATACATTTTGATATTTTTAGATTGATGTTTTAGAATGAATATTTTGTATTTAGATCATGAATGAGCTCATGAGTGGTCCACATAACATAATACAATGTATCCGATCTACTTAAAACTGAAGGTCCACTGATGCATAACACCAAGTTGAATGATCTGATTTTGGGGCCTTGTTTTAGTCTTTTTCAGTTGCACTTTTTTACAGTCATACTTTTTGTTCCTTCTCTGAATCAAATGATGTTTGCTGGGCTGGAATTTGGCTGGAATTTGGATTACACATTGCTCATTGAATTTTGAATTATCTGTCTATACCAAAATATCTATTTTTTATCTACAAAGTGCGCCTCGCTTCAATTAAGCCCGCGCCTCGCCTTGCGCCTAGGACCCAGGAGACCTAAGCGCCTTGATGCGCCCCTCGCTTTTAAAAACACCGTTCAGTAGCTCTCAGTCCAATTGGGGGGCATGTGGGCTGAACCCAATGGATCGGGTTGACCAATTGGGTCAATGGGCTGGCTGAGTTGTCTTCTTGGACCTGGGCCTTGTCCGTACTGCATAACCAATGCATTAGGATGATCTAGCTGACTTCAAATTTTGCACAAAGGTGGTCACATTTAGATCTTTCAATCCCTCGCATGCCCAATGATTGGTGGGGCCCCAAGTGGGACCTACAAGCCAATCTGCATGGTATTCCATGCGAGAAATCCGAAGCTGGTCATGCTAGGGTTGTATCAAGTTGATTGCCAGTGCCAAACCCAAATAAAAGAGGGTAGTGCCAAGTTGACAACCAACGTAAAACTTGTCACACCTACAACATTAATTCTAAGACACTATTCCCTAATTTTGTTAAGGTGTTCCACACTATAAGCAACACTACCACGGCGCCCGTTTCTATGAACAATGGCAAGGGTTCTGATGCTACGGTGTTTCCACTACAAGCGACACACTGCAACGGTGCTCGGTTGTAGTGTAAAGTATGCAAGGGTCTCTGGAAATAGCAAGGATAGATCTGAAGAAAAGCAACCAATCCAAGGATTTGGCATAGAATATACGGGAATGGTAAAACAAAATTCGTGTAGTTGACCCTAGAATAATTGGGACAAGGCAATGATGATGATGATGATGATGCCATGTACATGTAAGTAAATATATTATAATGTATATAATTACCGTAGCTCATAATCAACAAAAAGCCTTAACCCATTAATTTAGGTCAGCAGTCAGCTAAAAAAGTTCTGCCTTTACTCAAACCTAATAAACTCCAACAAGCTAAGACCCTATATATCATAGTTATAAATGCAAAAGGAGAGCTTTAACCTCAGATCTCCAAATATCAGTTTTCACAGAAACATTCACAGCTTGATACTCTTCGGTTACCTGCAAAATAGTGGAAGCATTTTCATTTGAATAGTCCAAAAGGATAATGATAAAAAAAAAAATCATTGATAGGAGACTCCTAAGGCCGAAGTTTACCAACCCAGAACTCAAAATTGAATAGATCATGAGAGGAGCTTAAGTGATATCGTAGACCCTGCATAGTAAAAAAAAAAAAAGTTGGTAGAGAGAAAAAATATAACAAGTTACCTTGAAAGCATTGCAACAAGTAGAAACCAATACTAGTTTTGAAGTGTAAAAGAATAAAGCCTTGAACAGCAAGAAAAGGAAGCATATTATCTACACGCTCCAAGACTAAAAAATGCAAAAACAGAAAGAGGAAAGACAAAGATACCACCTTAAAGCTTGCGCATTGCACCAAGCAAAATGGGCAGGAGAAGTCTTCAGTAACTGTTTTGTTCAGGAAATGGATTGGTCAGAAATCAGAAACACTGGGACTGCAAAAAATGCATGGTCACAGCAATATACTTCAAACATATTACAGTTCCATTGGTTGTTGACAACTGTTAGAATTAGATTTTGGACAATTTGGTTTTTTGCGATTGTATTTGGTTCAAATTTAAGTTAAAACCTTCCTAACTCAAAACAGAGCATAATTGTTTGATTAACTTATAAGATAAATGGGGTGTTTTGACATTTTTATTAAGTATCATATGGATAAAAGGGTGTAGGTTTCAACATTTTATTATGTATCATGTGGCAATGAAATGGATTTGTGAGTGTGATTCATCTTGATGGTCTACTGCATGAAATACGGCAATGTTAGGAAAAGGTGGATTTCTGTATCTATATACATATATATTTTGTTTAATTTTCGATGCTAGCTTATAACTCCTCTTCCAGTCAGGGTGGATTGTGGTAGGTTTTCTTTAAAAAAAAAATGAAAAATGAACAATGTTCTATTTTTTACATTAAATACAAAAGAAGATTTCTCATATTCTTCTCTTGAGCAATTTTCCAAATTAATTACGCCTCTATTTGGGAAGTCGAAACTCACAAATTCCTTGATTACTAAGAAACTCTACTTTTTTGTGAAGAGATGAGCCTAATAGTGATAGCCTCTTATGTTTTCAACTTTCCTCCTGCAAAATAGAATTTCTTTGAAAAGGCTTATCCTTTATTTTGCCAATGTAGCTTGCACTTTTTGTTAAATCTTTCTTTATATTGTTAGTTTTATTTAGTTTGTGTTACATTTCCATTCCAGTTACATTTCCATTCCAGTGCCAACCAGTAGTCCCCTACTCTGGTTAAAACTTGTCATTTAAAATTTAAAAATAAAAAATAAAAAAAGAAAGAGAGGATAATATGGAAAAGTTATGAATTCATGGAAACACTAGCAAACTACAGATCAGGATAGTCTAATATCTGTAGCAATCAGTCTAGACGTGTGTTCTACTGCACCAGTAGGCAGGCTTCATTAGTTAAGTAAATTATTGGTATTTGAAAAAATAATAAATTCATCACCCAAGTTATTAACATAAAATATTTCTTTCTTATTTTTTTGGGTTTCGAACTTGTATTAAAATTTAAAAATATGAATCTGAAGTACAAATGTTAAGATTATCTATCCATCCATCTCACAACTTTATTCATGATGACTTGTAGCAAGTTAATGACATTTGCAATAATTTCACCCCATTTTAAGTATACTCTCAAAGACATAAATGTTCTTTCGCTAATAGATGCATTTATTCTAAAATAAATTGCATCTATAAATTAGTAATTTGGACCTCTTTTAGCCATTAAAAAATAAGGACCTCATTTAACTCATATCTCTTTTGATTAAAACCCAGCATCAGAAGGGTTTTTCACTACTATAGTAAACATACAAGTGATTTAACCAATCAAGTTATACACAGCATGTAGGAAATTATTATATAGCATGAATAATACAACACATGGAAGTGTCAGGCCAATATATAATTTGAGCCAACTACCTGTCAAATTAGACATTTGGATCAAAACCAACCCCAATGAGTTCGTTGCATGTTATCTAATACCCTGATGTAATAGATTTGATCAATAACTCAAGGTCACCTTTATGCAACATGCAATCCACAGTGGAGCTCTCCTATGCAAAACTTAATATTGATGGTTGAGCCCACAACCAGTTCATAATGGAAATTCTCATCAAGCAAACTTCAGGGGATGATAGCAGTAGAAATAATAATCAATCCTTGGAAATGATGGAAACAATAGAGAACAACACAAGGTAAAAAGGGACAAATATTTCACATAATGTCAATAGAGCAAGCGAACCTTCAGTTTTCTGCAGTGTGTTGTCGTAATATCTGTAGTTGAAGATGACATTCCCAGTCCTCAACCTATAAATTACATAGCAAGTTTAGAAAAGATAGTTCTGATATTCACTTAACAATGCAATTTTATTAGAGAAAAGATAGAAAGAAATACTATTAGAATGACAGCATAACATGGAACAAATTCCTAACAAATACTATGACTTCTTTACTTAAGCAGGCATATCTTTTACTTTTATAATCAATTCAAGACCATATCCGCGTTAGTCATCAGCTATTCTCTTTTTTTGTTCACAGAGACAGCAAATACTAGGGCATAACAAAAGGATTTTTTTTAATCTTTGTAAAGAAAGAATTAGAATGAGGTGCATTTTAATTGTGGAAACATGAGCTGTGTTGAGTGAGATAAAAGAGGATATGACCGATGTATGTCAAGGATATGACTGGATTTGATTTATAAAACTAGAATGCCCTCTACATACAAAACCTCTTCTTACACATACATTGGAGTAGGGGTGCTCATGAACTGTGCCGGGTTTGGTCCTTCGATTGTAGCATTAGGGCCGGCTCGGTTTTTAAATTTAGACCAGTTTAATATATGGGCCGGGCTTGGATTCAATTGTAGAGTACCTCAAGCCCAGCCCGACCCAAAAATAACAATGGTGTTAGCAAAAATAGTGATGTAGGGATTCTAACACTAGAAAGTTGACACACAAATGCATATGACCAAACCAATAAAACTACCCTCAAGACAATGTAAACTACCCAGTTTTTAAACTATAAAATTAACATGGGCTGGGCTCGCGCTTCATATTGTTTAGGCAGGCTGCGTTTGGGCCAGCTAGTTAAGGCCCAATTAGGGCGTGGGCCAGGGTTGGGATTACAGTTTAGAAGCTGGGCCGGGCCTAGATGTTCCTTAGCCTGGCCCAGCCCAGCCCATGAACACCTCTACATTGGAGGACATCGCTTCCTTTTTTTCTCATATAGAACCAACACCCCCCTCCCCCTTTCCCACCCCAAACACAGAAAAAAAAAAAAAAAAAATCAGGCCAATTGGAAGGAACATTTTTTTAACGTGTTCCAGGAAGCACTTCTTAGACCCATCTTGGACCATATCCCATTGCTCAGCCCGGCCCGAATTTTAAACCATGGACCAATGCCCGGGCCTAGCCCAACTTGTGCCATAAGTGCTTGGCCAAGCCAGGCCAGACTAAAATAGGTTAAGCCCGAGCCCAGGTGGAAGATGTTCTAGGGAAAAAAAGGCTTCCAATAAATACCTCAAGCTATAGCCCAGCTGGTCGGATGTGCGCCCATATGTGAGTCCCTTTACTAGCACAAAAAAAACAAAAACAAAAAAAAAAAAACCATTGTTTTTGCTTAAACTGTGTCTCTCACTCGAGTTGGGCTGGGCTTTGGGCTTTCTACCACTGAATCTAAGCCTGGCCCATATATTAAACGGCTCACGCCCAGCCCGCAGGGTTGGGCTCAGGGTGGGCCCCCTCCCCTCTGCACCCGAACCGGGCGCCCCTCTCTTTTCCCCGGCAAAACCCACACGCAAGCAACACAAAAAAAGAAAATACTCAGCAGTCTCCTTATCTTCCATCCTACTAATTTATCTATTTTGTTTATAAAAATATGAGTTTGAAAACCAAATCTAACATTTAATCGACTAGAAAGGATAAACTCCAAGGTTCTAGATCCTAATGGACTGAGAACCCTTGACGTGGATTTCTCAAAACTAGTGAAGAATGACTACTTCCATAACAACCAAATATCAATTTATCACCTTCTTTTTCTTTTTCTTAATGCTGAACAACAACAATAGCCCCTCTAATTTTGCTCTAGCAGCACTGTAGCATCTAACAACACAGAAGTATAACCAAAGAAAAAACAAGAAACAAGAAATAAAAAGCATAACAAAAAAGGTATAAGAACAAGCATTAATCACTTTACAAGGCAAAATAACAATCATCCCTCTACTTTCGTTATGAAATCCTGGTGATATTTTCCTTCACAGGAATAAGAACCAATAATACTAGAAACTCTGCAGTTCCCTTGACAATTGCAGTTGTAGAAATTCTATTCATTTTCATAGTATTAACTCTAGAAAATGAACATCAATTCCTCCAATAACAAAGTGCAAAACAGGCAACTCGGCCCAGTCGAGTCGGGCCAAATCAACTCGGGGTCCAAGTCCAAGTCCACGTTATTAAACCTTAGCAACAACCACCTCAACCATGAGAAATCAAGAAAGTCAAGGGTTAACAGAGATGGTCATGGAACAAAATAATAGCAAACTTGCTCACGGAATATAGAAAACCAAAGAATGCTTAGAATATAAAGATTAGAAAATGAGAAAATAAAAAAGATTAAAGATTTTAGAGAATATTTTGGCTTAGACTCTTAGGTATAAAAGTATTGAGAGACTCAATTGATATGGTTTATCCATCATCTCCAAAGCAGGCCAGCAATGGCACCGTTGGCGAAAACTTCTTCCCTGCAGGTGGATGGCCCACTAAGGAAAACGGTTAGGCTGAAAAGGACATGGAGTAGGGATAGCTAGCCAAGGATTTGGCTCAAATTAGTTCAGAATGGAAAAACAGAATTCATGTAGCCCACCCCTTCATAGCTAGGACAAGGCTTTGCTGTGATGATGAGACTTTAATTAAAAGAACATTGCAAGATTCTCAAATAATAGCCATATTTCAAAATATCATGATATCTTAGGCATTCTCAATTCACGAAAATCTCAAGAAAACATCACAACATTTACAAATTACCACTTATATGGATGTAATATGAAACAAACGAGTTATAATCTTACACACCCTTAAGAAGCCCCAGCAACCCCCAACACCACTAAACACCCCCCCCACACACACAAAAAAAATAATAATAAAAAATAAAAACCCACAACACCCTCTCTCTCTCTCATAATGTTACACACCCCTAAGAAGAAGCCCCAGCAACCCCAACAAAATAAATAAATAAAAACCCACATCTCTCTCTCTCTAAATAAATACATAAAACCACCACATTTTGAGTTTACACCTGAAAAGAGAGCGCAATTGGATAATAATAGCACAATATGAATGCCCAAAGTATTAAAAGTGTTCCCATCACAACATTCTTGTACATTCCACCACCTGAAACCCACCTCACCAATAAATAAATAAATAATCAATACCAATGCATATTGTGCTATTATTATCAGTGTTCCAATGCATACTCTACATGCTCAAGGAGAAATGGACATATCAGTGTTCGAGTAATAACTTTTTTCATGGAATTATAGTAGCAAATAACTTTCATGGAGGTGAGTGCAAGGAATGCAATTTCAAGGGCAGAAGCAAAGGCAGAGATGTCATGGAGTCCAACCACAGGCCCCCAGTGTTTAATGAGATTAAGCTGTTATCATCCTCCGCGGTGATTGCCTTCTCTCTTTTTCTATTTTTCTTTTCTTTTTTTTCATTTTTTCTCTCTTACTTGGAGATGATTCCATGGAGGTTGCTTTCGCCCACAATCTTAGAGAATGGAATATCGAGGCCAATGCATTAGCAAAGACAAGGGATAGAGGAGAGTGACCTTGTGCTAAAACATGCTAAGAATTAAATGTCTCCATGATCTCAAATACCAATTGTAAATATCTGGGCTTCTCTTTATTGCTCATTTATGTAATCTTTGCCTTTTTTAAAAGAGGTTGTTGCCATCTTGAAAAAATAAATATTGGAGCCAATCTTTTTTGTAAAGCGGAATATTGAGGCCAATGCATTAGCAAAGGTAAGGGATAGAAGGGAGTGACCTTGTGCTAGAATATGCTAAGAATTAAATATCTCCATGAACGCAATACCAATTGTAAATATCTGGGCTTCTCTTTATTGCTCATTTATGTATTCTTTGCCTTTTTAAAAGTGGTTGTTGTCATCTTGAAAAACTTAATATTGGAGACAATTTTTTTTTGTAGGATGCCACCAAATGTTTCCACCGTAATTAGATGAGAATGATCCATAGTCAACATGACGCAGGAATGATTGCAAAAGCAAGGAAGTTGGTGATGGGTCGGGGCTGGAGCAAGATTCAAAAGTGGAGTAAAAGCAAAAGGGGTACCTCAAACTCACAGTATAGAAGGATCCTATAACTAGGGAGCATCAACACTCAGGTACCAAAAGAAAAGAGTCCATGCAAAATGAAAACTTCGAGCAAACAATGAAAAAAAAGGTCCAATTTAGATTAAAAAAATAGAAAAATAAACGATACCTCACGAAGGCGGCCTAAGAATATACGCTTAAGGGAAAATGAGGCTTAAGTTACCAAGTTTAAAAAAAAAAATGACGCTTAAGGTACCTGATAATTTGAGATAATGAAGAGGTAGGAACATCATTATATGCATATGACTCATAAGGAGATCTCTCTTTTGCTCCAACCTCATGTGCTAACACATTCACTTTCACTTGTCTTAATGAGCTCTTCAAAAAGAAAACAATTTGCTAATCATCAAACCAAATGATTCACAGGCAAAGAATAAAGTGTATATAACGTTAAGGAAATGTCAATTTGAATCTTAGTATTTAAAAAATGAAAATAGAACTAAGGAAATGAACTCACCGTAGTACCTGTAGTATGAGGAGTCTGGAATGTTATACAGCTGTCCACATCTAAACAACTAGGCTGCAAGAGAAAGATAATGTCAAGATGCAAAGCTTGCCAGTATATCTCTCTTGTACTGGTTCGCTTTATAATGAATTTCGTTAATTTAAAAAAAAATGTCAAGATGCAAAAGATATTTTTGCAAAAATTATGAATTTTTTTATTTGTATAATGTAGTCAAGCAAAGTCACAACTATTAAAAGTATTACCAAGGAATTATCCATCAGAACAAAGAAAATAAAAAGAATTCCAGGGAATCCATATACATATACTATGGCAAAACAATGGTGATGCAAAGAATTGAGTTTTTTCTCATGACCAAAATGCCCTCATCAATGGCCACTTTAAATTGTGTAAACAGAAGCTATTTAGTCATTTAATTCTTTCATGCATGACACCTTAGTAAATGGACAGTCAAGAAATAGAAACTTTGCTGTCTGTCTGTCTGTCTAATGGCTTCAAATGGACAGCTGGTAAAATCCAATTGATCTGATTTGTTTTCACAAATGGGCAAATCCAAAGCCCTATTTTCTCTGATGGCACCAATGGGGCCCCCAATTTTTGTTACATGTCCTGTTATCTTGGAGTCCAGATCCTCTTAAGCTTGAGCTCACAAGAAATTTGTGAGGGTCCTCATTGGGGTCAACTTAAGAAAATCTTAACCAGGCAGAATAAATGACCTCCTCTTGTATGGGCCTTCACCAAATCTCACTCCAATAGGGCTTGGGCCCACAATCAGATTGATCACATGTTTCTATAAGTGCTCATCTCATAACGGGACCAACTCCTATGGGAGTGGATTTTCTTGAGGGACCATTCAAGAGGTGTCATTCTTTTAGCATTTTAGATTTTTCATAAGTGGACCCCATTGAGCCTAATGAGTTTTTCCATTAGTTGGAGCCTTGATCTTGTTCCTCGAGATGCAAAAACCTAGGAGGATCGAGATTGAAAAACAAGTCTAGATCCTCTATGGCTTGGACTTTGTGAGGATCCATTGTGTGACCCACCTATAAAAATCTAACCCACTCAAAAATAAATGCCCCCTCTTGTATGGTATCTGGTCAAATTTCAAACTAATATAAGATGGTACCATCATCAAGATTTATAATAGGTGGGCCAAGAAGGCAGTATCATACTGATATCCGCATTCTCGGTGGGCCAAAGAGGCAGCATCATACCGATAACCGAATTCTCCCTCCCTCCCTCCAAAGCATTATATTAAGATACAAAGAAAATTAGATTATAATAAGATAGAAAGAAAATTATCCGAGTGCCTGAAACTTGCATGCATATCAGCCAGAATATGAAAACAGAAAATCATCAAATTTGCTCAATAGCATTACGACTAAATACCTCCAGAAAACTGGACCACATGTCAATAGGCAACAGCATTTCAGATCTATGCCCTAAACTCAAGCTTGCACACTTCTCCCATGCAGAATATAGTGAATCCACTGGTAGCTTGCCCCAAAGGCATTGTCCTCCAAATTTTGCTGTCAGAATATGGTGTACAGCATCAAAATGAGAATCTAAAAGCAATCGTCTGAAAAATAATGATCTATATATATAAATAGACAATGCAACTGAAGGGGAAAAAATGGCTGTCTGCGTATGCCGATGTTCCAAAAAATATATATATATATATTTTTATATATATATATCAGAGTCAAGTATAAAAAGCATATAGAACAGTGAAAAAGACAAACTATATAATAAGAAGTAAACCAAATCACAATGCTGGGAATTTAAAAAAGGAGGACAAATAATTGGATCTGGTTAACATTAGGCACTTGTTTTGTGAGGCCTAATTAAGTATTCAATGCTATTTAATGCATGTATGACCAAGGATTTAGATTATCTAAAACATCTGCATATATAGTAAAGCATGACTGAAGACCGAGATTACAGCAAGTGGTATAATAGGCGTATAACTGAATAAAAAGAGGAAGGGACAGTCAACTTCAGCCTCTTGATGAAAATTCAATGAAAGAGGACATATTTCCCTCTTCTCTCCTAGCTTGGGCCTGTGGATGCCCTAAGTTAGGGTTACACATATATCAGATGTACTTTGTTTCTAAGTTTATTCAGTTACTATGCTTGGGATTTTCTTCAATGACACTATGACAGTGTAGACTCTCGACTCAAAATTTTAAGAAGAGTTTCCATCTGCACTAGGTGAGAGTAACTTGAACCACCTCATTTTGCTGCCCGCCACCACAGCATGCATCCAACTTCTCAAGAGACTTATTATCAGTACTACTGAATTGTTTAAAAGAGGATGAAAAAGAGAGCATCCAGGACACTACCCTCCCTTTAGGTCCCTTAAATAACACCTCACAAGGCTCAGCAAAGTTGCAAGAAGGTTTTTTTTCCCCGTTGTTTAGGGTTATAATTTAATGCACAAAACAAACTAGAGAAGCACAACAGGAACCTGCCACCAAAGACATCAAACAAGGCCCTCTGCATCAACCAGAACATACCGATTACATAGTTTAAATTTTAAAATGACTCTGGAGATCATTTAAGGCAAGCAACATACTAAATCCACACCCAAAGGAGAAACAGAATACCCCAAGCCAACAAAAAATTGAACATCACCACCTATATAGATGAATGAGCCAATGAGGCAAGGAAGTTGTCAAACACATCATTAAAGCTGTTAGATATTTGCTCAAGTTATTTTAAAGTAAGCTTAATAATGGAAGCAACTCTTCTAATGCTATTTCATAGGTTTCTTCTCCAGACAAAAGCCCTCCAAAAAGTTCACTTTCACCTTAGAGAGATGAAGTTTATGGCTTCTTCTTTTCAAAATAGCTTTAATCATGTCGACAGGACAGCCAATTGTGTGGTAGAAATTCTTGCAAACGGGGATGGATAGAGTAGTTCCTTTGTCCGCCCTGTAGTCTGTTTATTGATTGGGTACAATACTCTTATATCTGGGAGGCTCAGACCCTTTTGTTTCTGCTGAGTTGCTGTGTGTTGCACTCTCCTTTATTTAACTTCTTTGCTGTTACAGATCCAAAAAAAAATCATGACTTCAAGTTGCTGTTGCATTGTCCTCTTTCCAAGAGTAATCCTTAACAATGATCACATTTTGTAGGTCAACGCTGTTAGATTACCAAATGCTATTTAAGAGAGGCGCCATGAGACACCACTCAATCTTCCCAAAAGTGCATTCCATACCAGACAGTACCCAGTAACAGCTTGACAGATAAAAACTTCATTACATTCCAAAAAAAAAAAAAAAGACCCCAATTACAGCTTGACCAATAAAAATTATCTTTCATGCTACAAATAGCTCTCCAATCTCCTACAACATTCTGAAGCAATCCTTATCCACCACCAAGATCCCAGGACTTTCCTTCTGGGCCAAACTTGCTTCCAAAGGCTTCAATCCACCTATTTTCAACTGTCCATGCATTTAAGAAATTGATTCTGAGTTCCCAACTTCATTGACTTGCACATCTTCGACACCACAAGACGAAATCTCATTTTACATGAATGACAATATTATGAATTTTGATGATATTTTAAGCTTTTCAGACTTCTAAATGTGTAAATAGTACTGTCTAACAAGTCATATCACAACAGTGCAAATAATAGTAAAACCAGTATCAGTAGGGCACAGTGTGTTTTTTGTAAAATCCAAAGCTATTCTACATATTAATGGTAATTTTACAAATAAAGGAAGAAGGGGGAGGGGGGGGGGGGGGGAGGGGGGGAGGTTGGTTTGTTGTAAAATGGACTTTAGCTTAACTTCTTCATTGAAATTATATATAAAAAATTGAACTATTTGGTCAAAAAATCGTAGTTAAAGTGTGATCACTCGCAGTAGACAGTAGAAACAGATTACAAAAGCAGACACAACTAGGCACACATCAGCTATCAAAAACAATAGAAATGCACACAAATACACGCAAACATATGCATGCATTTATTACAAATATATGACTTTGTGAACATACAAATGCCTAAATAAAAGGTGGTGGTGATATTTGCTTTTTTTCTTTTTCTTTTTTTTTGGGAATCAGTTCAGCTTATAAATCATAATAGCAGAACACAGCATAGAGTGAAGACAATAGGTTCTTTATGTCACATGAAATGCAGGAGCAACTCTTTTTTTTTTTTTTTTTGAATGGTAGGAGCAACTCATATTCCAAAGCAAAATTAGATATAAGAAATAATTTACATGGAATAGATGCGAGATCAGAATGGTCTTTGAGTAGATTGTTTTCACCAGAAGAAACTCTTGTTTCCCCTGCAAGAGGCCAAGTTAACCACAAAGCATTTTGAGCAACCATGCTATCATAATCTTCTTTATAGCTGTCACAAGTAAATGCATACCAAATGTGACAAGCAAGACTGAAAGACAGCCCGATTTAGCTTCAGCAAGCAACTTATTGAGTTCAGGCATAATAAAAGTGGCTTGGCTTCTCTCTCTCCCAGATTCACTAAAAGCAGTCAGTACACATGCCCTGCTGAGCCGATAGGCTACAGAATGCTGTTGCAAAATAACATCAGAGAGGATTCAGGGAAACAGGAGAAGAATAATGAAATGGGGTAACAGAGGCAGCTGGCATTTAAAGTGGGACTGATAGCAAGTAGAAACTGGTACGTCCAAAGCATACTTTTTCAACCATATTATCAGGTGCAGCTCTCGCCAACAGAACATAAAGTGGCAACACATCTTGTGCCTGTGCTCCAGCATTCACAATCCCGGAAAGGGATATCGTCATTTGCATTCTACATAAACAATGTTAATCTAATCAGTATCCTCTAATATCATGGTGAAACAACAAAGCAAAAAAAAAAATTATGAACACAGGGCGGGGGGGTGGGGTGGGGAGGGGGAGAGAGAGAGAGGAAAACAAATAAGAAATTCAGAAGTGTAGCACACATGCACACACAAGCTCGCATGCACATCCACATGCACAAACTCAGAACGAAAAGTACTATCCAAGATCTAGACACAGAGATTCAAGTGTTAAAGACAATTGATGAAACAATCAACAAATAATTTCATCCATGAACTCATGGAGAAAACAAGAAACTTGAGTAGATTGAACCAAAAACATAGACACATGGACCTGCCCACTCTCAAACAAACAGAATCTACCTACCCACACACAAACAGAATAATAGTCTCCTACAAATTGTACTGCAAAAAAACATGGCAAAGTGTTGTGAGGCCCATCACCAATGGAGGGGAAAAGAAAGATGTTTGTTAGGCTGTTAGGGGCTGGATTACCACAAGTGGGCCACAAGCTGCTTGCACAAGGGAATAAAAAATGATTACTTCACCCATGGGTAAAAAACCATGTAAGAAAATGGAAAAAAAAATACACGGACTACGCTTTGTGCTTCAAAAATGTCATTATTATATGTAAAGTCACCTTCGGTACCTTTTTTTCCGCTTTGCCTCTATCTTGTAGTGCAAACATCTCTGAAGAAATGATGGCTGCGATGGAGGAAAGAATTAAGGCCAAAACTAAAGATCTGTTAAGAGATAATAACACTACAACCCAAAGAAAAATGAACCACAAATTTTTTATTTTTTTTTTTATAAGAAGTTGCAAATGTGATATATGCACGACTTAATACAGGCTACACTTGCACAATAGCCCCGTGGAGCCCACCTAAGAGATCTCACTCCATATGTACAAGGGCTTACATTTCGCACAGCACGACGTTGAAGAATGTTATAGAGCTCAACTGGCTTGCAATAAACTGAAAGACTTTCTTCAGCAGCAATTGCCTCTTCTGAAGACAAATGAACCTTAGATTCCTGATGGCACATTTGATCACCTGCCCTAGACCGGTTGCAATTGCAACCAAGATTCCTGAAACAACAAGAGGAATAAGATAGGAATACTTAAATATCTTCTTCCTTCTTTTATAGATAACGAAAATTTACGAATTAATAAAAAAAGTAAAAGATAGGCACAATATCTATTTTTTTTAAATAGCAAGTATATTTTGCAAGTAAATAACCTATAAAAATATAATTATGCAAGTGAATAAGAACTTAAATTGACTTCTCAACCACTAAAAAGGATTTGATGTCATTTATTAAATTTAGATGTTCTACATTTAAAGAAATGCACAGCTGCCAATAGGTGAAAGAAGGTTTGTAAAAATTAGTACTAGTCTCATGAGGACAAAACTAGAATGCACAGGCTGCATCCAGTCCTCTAGATTGCAAAGAATTGTTGTATCCTTCTCCTACAAGTATGCTTCCAGTGGATTCTATCCAGGCTCTAAAGAAATTACATGATGGTTTACGTCTGTTTGGGTAATTTACTCGTATAGTGAAGAAAATGGTCAAATCAAGAGAGAATAAAAGAAAAGGGGGCCAAATCAAAAGTAGCTAAATGACAAAAAGCCAAGTATTGGCTTTTTGTCATTTAGTGGCATAAGAGAGCAACTTTTTTACTTTTTTGGTAAAAAGAAGAGGGCTTTTTTCATTTAGTAGCTTGTTAACATTTTATTTTTTTTTATTTTTTTTAAAGATGTGCTTTTTGAAATTTCATACTTTTTTATTTGAACCCCACTTCTTTTCTTGTATATTGAATTGACATTTTACTTCACAATACTTTACAAGTAAATTACCCAAACAGCCCATTTCTGGCTGGACTGTTGTCTTTGTTAATTGATTTATTGATTGTCTTGGTTAATTGATTTGATTAAGGTTCATATAGCGCCAAGCACTCTTCAATCTGTAGTTTGCATCCTAGTTGGGTATGGTCTGTGTCAACTGCAATTTAAGGCAATCTACACATACCACCACAGTCTATGACTCTATGTCAACTGCAGTTTAAGGCAATCTACACATACCACCACCAAACACCCACATCATCATCATCAATTACTTATCCAGTCCATTAATATATATTATAGACATAGGAATCGATTTCAAAATTGGAGTCCGATTTTGCAATCGATTGGGAAATTGGACTCTAATCTCAAATCAATTTGAGAAATTGGATCTCAAATCAATTTCAAGAGATAAGCTCTATCAATTTCTATATCAAATCTAATCCGATTTTGGCTATTATGTAAAGAGTTGGATAAGATGAGGCATTTCAAAGATGCCAACCACGGATGGAACTCCATCCTAATGAGGGTCCATTCGGGTACAGTAAGAATATGGTATGATTCCCTGAACAAGTACAAGTAAGAATGGGAATGCCAATTGTTAATGAATTGCACATGAGCTGCAGAAGCAAAATGTCGATGTTTATTGCAAATAAAGACACTGAGCTATGGCCCATCAACATTGGAGTCATACTCTCTTTTTAGGATTTTCTATTTTTCTGGTAATGCATTGAAATCATCCTCATTTAAATGGGGCACGCATACATCGTAATAAAGGTCTATGCTATTAAAGAATTGAGTTTTTCAACAAGGGTTTGATGACAGGTATTTGGTGAGGAAACAAGGGCTTCTTAGCATTAGGAGTTATAAGACGTTCTATTTTGTGTGGGCCATAGGTCCCACTTTTTGAGCATGTAGAGCCAAGCAGAGAGATGCACACATGGTAGACGGTCCATGTCCATCATGGGCTCAGTCAGGACTCGATTGGGTTTGCTTTGGGTCCACATTAAATCCAGCAATTTTGTATTCTTATTTGAAACTCAAATTATGCCCATTCCTGTTTAGATTTGAGACCTTATGCTTGATTGGGTCCTTGATTAAGATGGTTCCAAAGACCATTTGATCGATCAAAGTGACCCAAATAATTGAGGGCCTCATCAACCATGAGATCAATAAATTCCAGACCAATTGGAATCCGATTTCAAAATTGATCGAGAAATCAAGCTCCAATTTTTCCATTGATAGAGAAATTGGCTTCCAAATTTAAATCAATTTTAACTAATCCAAAGAGTCCACTTTAGAGAGAAGTTCCTACTGTAATTGTATCTCTTTCAAATTCCTCTAAAAAGTCTTATTCCCCAAAAAAATTCTCCTTAATCTAATCAAGTTTTAGAAATCTTGAATTTAATCTTAGAGTACAATTAAGAGAAACCATGTCTCTTTAGATAAATCTATTTAGAGTTTCCATGTACCTCTAAAATTGATTTTAAATAATCCAAAGAGTCCAATTTAGAGAGAAGTTCCTATTGTGATTCTATCTCTTTCAAACTTCTATAAAAAGTCTCCTTCCCAAAACCAAACCAAACCAAACCAAGCCTTTTCCCACTAGGTGGAGTCGGCTATATGGATTTGACGACGCCAATCAAATCTATTTAGGGCCATGTCCTCCGTTAGATCCATGTAGGCAAGGTCATGTTTAATAGTTTCTTTCCAACTTCTCTTAGGTCTCTCTCTCCCTCTCCTACTCTTGGCAATCTTCATGCTTTCACACTTTTTAACAGGTACCTCCGTTGGGCGCCTTCTAACATGGCCGAACCATCTCAGTCGATTTTCTCTCATTTTATCTTTAATCGGTGATATTCCTACTTTGCCCCTAATCTCCTCATTCCTAATCATATCTCTCCTTGTGATCCCGCACATCCATCTTAGCATTCTCATCTCCGCAACTTCCATCTTCTTAACATGATTATGCTTTACTGTCCAACACTTTGATCCATATAACAACGCTCGACGTACCGCCACCTTATAATACTTTCTTTTAACCTTGAGGGGGAATTTCCGATCACACAAGTCCCCCGAAGCACTCCTCCATTTGGTCCACGCGGCCTGAATCCTGTGACTTACATCAGTATCAATCTCTCCATCCTGTTGCACCATAGATCCAAGGTACCTAAAGTTTTCTTTCTCTACAATCTTTTGTGTGCCTAAACTTACTTCTAAGTTACCGGGTGTCCTACTTTGACTAAACTTGCATTCCATATATTCCGTCTTGCATCGACTTAGCCTAAACCCTTGTCTCTAACGTTTTCCGCCACAATTCTAGCTTAGCATTCACTCCTTCTCTCGTCTCATCCACTAAAACAACGTCATCTGCAAATAGCATACACCACGGCACCTCATCCTAAATATGTCTTGTAATCTCATCCACGCCACCTTACCAGGTGTCTCCTTCCCAAAAGAAAAAATCTCCTTAATCTAATTAAGTTTGAGAAATTTTGAATTTAAACTTAAAGTCAAATTCTCAAGATATTGATCAATAGGCCACCAAAATGAATAGTTTGTATCAATTACAGTTCAACTAAAATCATTTATTTAGACCACATCGATGTGGGCCCTACTTTTAGATTCACATTCATTTGTGTGACCCAAAGTTTCCAAATTCAATTTCTTAATTTGTGTGCCCCATCTAACCAATCCACTAATTCAAATTTAAACAAATAAAGGCCTGTAGATCTATATATATATATAATTTTTTTTTTCTTATGGCTACTAGGTACTGAGCGAGAATTCTTCCGCGGAATTTGTATGTGATCTTCTTCTCTATTCTTTTCTATTTATTTTCTCTGTGTCAGAGTTTTTATTGCTAAATTCTTATATTTTTATTAGCTTCATTATTTCGTCTCTCAGTCATATATTTTGCTTCTAGGTAATGCCATTTCTTATCATATGAGAATATATCAGATGGTATGGATTCGGAAAAAGGCCTTTTCACATGGTTTTACCAAGGTTGGTATAATTGATTGTCTTGAATTATATAGATTTTCTATGTTGTCAATGGCCTTAGATAGTGGGTTCCTATTTGTATTCCTTATTTTGTTCAATTTGCAACTATGGATAGATTTATTTTTTACTTTGCTTTTACCTTTCATTTTTCCAAGATATTATAGCCTTTCCATTCATTAAGATGATATTCTGCTTCTTTTACATTTTTTTTCCAAAAATTAACAATATTGTGTTCTTATCAAATTTTTGTTTTGTGATTTAATCTTATTTAGAAAATCCTAATATATTTTAAAGTGAAAGTATTATTTAATTTTAGTTTGCATGGATTTTGGGGGTGCCACTTGAGGGATTAATCTTATTGGGCTAAAGACGTCATAATAATAATAATAATAATTCTCATATATCTCCCAAACCCAAACCAATTGAATGGGCTCGCAAAATTAAATTATTTATTTATATATCATCCGTTATTGTTGGCTCGGGCTTAGCATGGGTGTCGTATTTTGCTTTCTCTGTCTATAAACTTCTCTCTAAATTTTACTCTTTCAGAAAAGATATGGGTTTCATTTTAGATAATGTATTCTCTTTAGAGCTTACGATGCGATTCAATTTCACATAATCTCATTTCTGCAATAATCATAAAGCCAGGGTATCATGTAATTGGAAAGTAATAAGATTTATATAACACGTGCTTACTTAAAAAAAAGTTTTAAGTAAAAATGTTGTTTATTTATTTATTTCTTATTTTTAGGTGAAAAAAACTCCGCCTATGCTGGGGTATCCTTGACATAGCCGGTCCCAAGCCCGGACAAAGGAGGAAGGTTGTGCGTTAGGTAACCGACAGCCAGCACAATACTCAGTCGGATTTCTTTATGGATTTGAGACCTAATGAAATTTCGTTGGGGCGTCCCCTACTTAGCGACGCGCTGTATGGTCCGAGTACAGTGATAAGTGAGCAAGGACCGCTGCATCGGCGCCCGGGTGCAATGCTAAATAGGCAAGGGTCCTCACACTTGGAACGAGTGTGCGGGGTAAGGAAGCTAGTCCAAATTAGAAGACTGGGATTAGGTACTTGGAACATTGGGAGCCTAACTGGGAAACTTATGGAAGTGGTGGATACAATGAAAAGGAGACGAATCGCAATTGCTTGCTTACAAGAGACAAGGTGGGTGGGACAAAAAGCTAAAGAGATTGAGAGGACTGGGTATAAGTTATGGTATACGGGACTTAATAGATCAAGGAATGGGGTCGGCATAGTGGTAAGCAAGGACTTAAAGGAAGATATAGTTAGTGTAAAGCGATGTGGAGATAGGATTATTGCCATTAAGTTAGTGTTAGGAGAAGAGATAGTGAACGTAATTAGTGCTTATGCCCCCCAGGTGGGCTTAGGAGATGGACATAAGGAGAAGTTTTGGGAAGACTTGGAAGGAGTGCTACTAGAGATACCCCAAGGCGAGATGGTCTTCATAGGAGGAGATTTGAACGGGCATGTAGGTCGCGATGTAGATGGATATATAGGAGTACACGGGGGACATGGATACGGTAATAGAAATGAAGAAGGGAAGGATATTTTGGAGTTTTCGATGGCTTATAATCTCATGGTAACTAACACCTTTTTTAGGAAGAAAGAGGAACATTTGGTGACTTATAAGAGTGGCTCCTCAAGGACACAGATTGACTTCTTCTTAACTAGAAAAAGAGACCGCTTAGCTTGTAAAGATTGCAAGGTTATACCGGGGGAGAGCTTGACTTCCCAACATAGGTTGTTGATCATAGATGTGCAGCTACAAAGGTGGACTAGAAAAAAGAAGTTGTATAGATGCTCAAGGACTAAATGGTGGAACTTAAAAGGTGATAAGCAACTAGCATTAAGGGAAAAAGTACTAGAGGAAGACGTTTGGGCGGTAAATGAGAGTGCAAATAATATGTGGAATAAGGTAGCAGAGTGTATTAGGAGGGTAGGGAAAGAAGTCTTAGGAGTCCAAAGGGGGTGCTCCGGCACAGAAAGAGGCATGGTGGTGGAGCGAAGCCGTCCAAAACAAGATAAGAGTTAAAAGAGAGTGCTTTAAAACTTGGCAAAATGATCGAAATGAAGCAAACTTTGAGAGGTATAAAGAAGCAAAAAGAGAAACCAAAAAGGCAGTTAATGAAGCAAAGGCAAAGGCTTTTGAGGAGCTATATAGGCGACTCGACACTAAGGAAGGCGAAAGAGAGCTATTCAAGCTTGCCAAAGCCAGAAATAGGCGGACCAAAAACTTAAACCAAGTTAAATGCATTAAGGATGAGGATGAAAAGGTATTAGTAAAGGATGAGGAGATAAAGGAGCGTTGAAAGAGCTGCTTCTACAAGTTATTTAACGATAGCAGTAGTAGTGACGTACAATTGGGGCAACTTACAATTTCTAGGGAAAAATCGAATCATATGTTTTATAGGAGAATCATTAGGGAAGAAGTTAAAGAAGTATTGAAAATGATGAAGAATGGGAAAGCAGTTGGGCCAGATAGTATCCCAATTGAGGTTTGGAGGTACTGGGGGAGGAGGGCATAAGTTGGTTGACAAAGCTTTTTAATGTAGTGCTAAAGAGCAAGAAGATGCCTGATGCATGGAGGAAAAGTATTCTTATACCCATATACAAGAACAAAGGAGATATTCAGAACTGTGCGAAAATTGATGAGCCATACAATGAAATTATGGGAGAGAGTTATTGAGAGAAGACTAAGAAGAACAACAAACATTTCAGATAATCAATTTGGTTTCATGCCTGGGAGATCAACCATGGAGGCTATCTTTCTCCTGAGAAGGTTAATGGAACAGTATAGAGAAGGCCAGAGAGATTTACATATGGTGTCCATTGACTTGGAGAAGGCCTATGACAGAGTTCCTAGGGAGATTCTATAGAGAGTACTGGAAAAGAAAAGAGTGTGTGTCGCATATATTGAGGCGATAAAGGATATGTATAATAGAGCCGTGACATCTATAAGAATGACAGGCGGAGAGACTAAAGAGTTTCCTATCACGATTGGTCTACACCAAGGCTCAGCTTTAAGCCCGTACTTGTTTGCCCTAGTTATGGATGAGATTACAAGACATATTCAGGATGAGGTGCCGTAGTGTATGCTATTTGCAGATGACATTGTTTTAGTGGATGAAACGAGAGAAGGAGTGAATGCTAAGCTAGAATTGTGGCGAAAAACGTTAGAGACAAAAGGGTTTAGGCTAAGTCGATGCAAGACGAAATATATGGAATGCAAGTTTAGTCAAAGTAGGACACCCGGTAACTTAGAAGTAAGTTTAGGCACACAAAAGATTGTAGAGAAAGAAAACTTTAGGTACCTTGGATCTATGGTGCAACAGGATGGAGAGATTGATACTGATGTAAGTCACAGGATTCAGGCCGCGTGGACCAAATGGAGGAGTGCTTCGGGGGTCTTGTGTGATCGGAAAGTCCCCCTCAAGGTTAAAGGAAAGTATTATAAGGTGGCGGTACGTCCAGCGTTGTTATATGGATCAGAGTGTTGGGCAATAAAGCAGAATCATGTTAAGAAGATGGAAGTTGTGGAGATGAGAATGCTAAGATGGATGTGCGGGATCACAAGGAGAGATAGGATTAGAAATGAGGAGATTAGGGGCAAAGTAGGAATAGCACCGATTAAAGATAAAATGAGAGAAAATCGACTGAGATGGTTCGGCCATGTTAGAAGGCGCCCAACGGAGGCACCTATTAAAAGGTGTGAAAGCATGGAGATTGCTCGGAGTAGGAGAGGGAGAGGGAGACCCAAGAGAAGTTGGAAAGAAACTATTAAACATGACCTCGCCTACATGGATCTAACGGAGGACATGGCCCTAAACAGATTTGATTGGCGTCGTCAAATCCATATAGCCGACCCCACCTAGTGGGAAAAGGCTTGGTTTGCTTTGGTTTGGTTTGGTTTGGTTTTAGGTGAAAATGTTCTTCTGATTTTCATAGGCTTCTTTTTACTACCTTACAATCCCCACCCACCCAAAAAATTTCATTTAGGATCTTTACATTCCATTTCTCAATTTCTTTACTTACTTTGGGTAGAGATTCTAATTCTTTTATTCATGTAGAGCAAGGTATCTTAATTTTTTTATGTAGTTTTTTTTAATGGTTTTGAGTACTAGCATTTTAAACTTTTAAATCTGAAATTTTGTTCTTTAATAGTGTGGTGTGAGGATCATGTTATCACAATTTTGAAAATGACCACTTATATTTTTTAATATTTTTTATTTCAAATTTGACATCTCAAGTAATTCATACAACAAATATAAGTTTTTAATTATGAACAATTTTGTAGTTATTTTCTTGATTTCAATTTTAAAAGACCGAGACTCTCAATTTGGTTGATTTTGCTTTTAGCATTGAAATTGATTGCTTGATTTTACACGGAATTATGTAATGTTGGATTCAGGTTTATATCAACTCAAAAATCAGCCAAAAAACTTAAATATATAGCATGTCACACATTTTAATAGCGGAGCTATTTTATTTCATATAATGAAATATTATATATATATGTATATGTATATATAAGACATATGGTGCGGTCTTATCAAATTTATTGGTTCAATCTTCTTCTGCTCTTTTTATAAGGTGGGCTTGTAGTTGTTTGAGAAGAAACCACATCTAATTTCTTTAAAGTTTTACACTTTTAAATTGTCTTCGTAACTTAAATAATAAAATTATAATATTATTATCATAAACAATATGATACATATCTTAATTTTATAATAATAATAATGATAATCCACAATAATACTATTTTTTAATTTCAATATAATTTTATAGAATGCTTCACATATTTTATCTTTTTATCATTTTTTGAAAGTTTATAGATTTTTTATTATATGAATTATATTGCTCGTGCTAAGCGCGGGCATGTCTCGATAGTTTGTGTATTAATAGAACAATGAGCAATATAATAAATCAAAATCCAATTTTTTAAGGGTTTTTTTTTACTCCAAATGTTAATTTTGGGGATTGCTTGCACCAACTACCAAAAGACAACACTAAAAAAAATGTAAATAGCAATGTGTTCAAAGGATGATAATTCCTCGCCAATAATTAAAAAATACAGATAGCAAAGTTGAATTAATGATAATTCCTGACCAATAAAAAAAGGGTAAGGTGGTCAAGTGAACATTACTATAACTGAAACAATAGAAGGTGTTGAGTATTGAATGTAAAATGTATATATGCGCATGTATAGCTACAAGTGGAAAAAAAAAATCCTAATTTGAAATTACATTTTCTTGGAAGAGAAAAAGATTCATGGCCCTTGCATAGCATCTATCAACAAAGAGCAAGCCAAAATGGAAATACTTACACATAACTGAGCTAAAGCAGTCTAGATGGCATTAATTCTCCATCAATGAATAGTCCACAAGAAGTTAATAGAAAAAATAAGAGATGCAATATAAAAAAGAAATGCCCAAAATAAAATTTAAAAGAAAGCAAACTTACGTGGTTTCACGAGCGACCAAAGTTAAGCCTGGCATTTTGGTAGGAAAATTTCCAAGTATGAAGTAACTTCATAGCTCTATGAACTTTCCCAAGATATTCTAGTAACACCCCAATGTTAGACTTCCTCCTCAATTCCCCTTGTGGCTTACAGTTAGAAAGAATTGAAGCTCCAGAGTGCAGATGCCTTATTCTATTAAAAATAAACAAAAAGGAAGAAGAAAAATAAGAATCGACTAAAAACAGAGAAATAAGTCCAATAAATGAGAAGTTATTCCATACTCATTTCACTAAAAAAATTATCGCCAGTCACCAATCAATTGTTTCCGAACATTCATTTCAAAAGACAGCCCCCGAATTAGATGATTAAGCCATGGGATGCTTTCTTTTCTGTTCTTTTCAAAATAATAACTTATTTTATTTTCTTTTTGTTCTTTTCTTTCTTAATCTTTTTCTTTTCTTTTTTAATAGTCAACATGACTTCAACCCACAACCGTTAAATAATTATAAACAAAAGCAAGAACATTTTCACTGATTAAACTTAGGCCTAGATACTACTCATAAGGCAAGTCAACCTCAAACCGAGCTCTTTAGACTTTACAGTATGAGGTATGAGAGGGACAATCAATCAAACGCAAGCTCTCTAATGGTCTAGCCTCTTGAACCGAAGTAGCTTGTTTCCAACGACAGACCCTCAAAAACTTACGCATCAAATGGTGACAGTAGATTTCCACTAATATCATGGTTTTAAAACTTGGCCAATTCAACTCAAAAACTCAGTCACTACTGAGCTGAGTCAACCCACGAGTCGTCTGGCATGGTCCTATTGAGAAAAGGCTGAAACCGGTATGTTGCCCTTATTTTCATGTTGTAAGATGATGTTGGAGGCTTTTGGGGCTCTTCTGCAGTGAGCTTGGAAGATCAAAACTACATTCTCTATATTCTATAAGATCTAAGCATTCAAAGATCAGAGGTAATGTCCATTCAATTTAATGAAAAACAAGTGCAACCACCCATCATTACTTATTTTCATTCTAAATAGTTAAAATATATGTGACTTAAATCCATAGCACATTATTCTTCTATTTTTAAGCCTTTTAATCATTTTTTCACTTTTTTTAGGTTTTTTACCTGAAGCTCGAGCGGTTTAGCCTACGGAGCCCGCCGGAAAGCATGATAATCATGGGGGTTGGGGTGATAGGGGTTTGAACACTCCCTATGACCTACCTATGTGCAAAAAATTGGAACTATCAAGTCAAGGGAGGTATATTCTAGAGTCCCTCAAAGTAGTCTAAATCTAAATGTTGGCAATGAAATTATGTTGGTGGGTACCAAAATTCACACGAGCAGCTCAAGGCCTATAGAACACTCATAACCATCAAATTTGGATGGATGCTAACTCAACCGCACCATTCCAACCTTAGGAACTGTCTGGCCATACCTGAAAATCTGTGTGTATATTATCACCATGGCTGGCACTTCCCAGTAGATCCATGTCATAAATTTTATCGATGAACATAACCACAAGAAAGTCATGAGATTAGGGCGTGTGTGGTTAGCCTAATTTCAATTATAAGGTAAAGCCATTTTTTTGCAACCCACATATCACCCTGCAGAATTGCAAATCCCCCACAGAAGAAGTAATTGACAAAAATCCTACATTACTCATCATATATGAATGTCAAAATACCTTACAAGCAGAGGACCAACTCAATCTTACAGATTTTAAATTAAAGATATGTTCTTGACCTGACCTGACCCATTTTTACAGCAATCAGCAACTCTTCATCAATGTCAAGGAAAACAAACCCCATTAAAGCTTCAATCGATTTAAAGTTCAAACTTTCAAAACCCAGACCACCTACTAAATGGACCCATAAAAAAGACTACATACAAACAGTTGAAAAAACTAAACCAATGGGACCATCCCATACATTAAAAGGGTACAGAAAACCGAGCCGTTCAAGGGTGGCCCACCAGATGGACGGCCCCATCCACATTCCCAAATTCCAGATATCTCATCCGTACAAGGGCAGCTCCAAAATCTTAGAGGCAGCAATACATTTCCTCTTACCAAAGCCCTAAATCTAAACTTTGAAAAGGCCCAAAACCAATCAATTTCTGATACGACAGAAACAACGAGGATTAACAAACCCTAATTCCAATCAGTAGAAACGTTCGATAAACGGAAGAGAAAGTTCAACGATTACAAACAAAAAAACCCCAACGAACGTGAAAAAAAGGAGAGATTTTTTTCAATCGATTGAAGCTAATAGATCTAAATGAGTTGTATTTGATGATGAAGAGATAGGAGAACGAGATACGATCGATCGATGAGAGAGAGAGGAGGAGAGGAAGATGAGTAGATACCTTTTTTTGCCCTAGCTGAAGGTTCGGAAGCTGTCCGGTTGAACGGACAGGAGCGCTGTCCGAGCTGAGCAAGATTTCCCTTTTATATCACACGGAAGCAACGGAAGAGGTTGTGATAGTAATTATATCGAAGGAGGCGGGGCTTTAGTGAAGAATCCCGCTCCATGTGGACCATGCCTCCTTTCTTTACACTCCGCTCCCCCAGCAAGCGAGAAATTAAACTCTACCTACAATTGGCCCCACTTATTGGTAACTCACCGTAGAAGCCTAATAAATAATTGACAATGTGATTACCACAATCTTATGTATTGATTGTGTTATTAACCATGTGTTCAATCTTATAATGGGACCTTTAGTTATTTTCTACGCAAATGCCTAGCTATCGGGCTCCATCGGGGATGGGAGAAGGGGGATTCGTAGATCTAGGTGGGCTCTACTTGTGTGCAGTTAACCTCTTACTCAATAGCCCGCAATTCTTCACTATTTAAAACCTAATCACAATCAATCCATCATTTGGCTCGATATAAATTGAAAAAAAAATTGATATCAATGTAATTCACTGGTTCCTTTGTCGGTGGTCTATTTGGATGGGTGGTTACGTGGGCCCAACTATGAGATGTGCATGGAATTCCCAATGGGGATGGTGAGCAAGGGGATGATTTATGTATCTTATGGAAGGAAATTTGAGAACAGTGGCGGACCCAGAATTTTCATACGAGTGAGATAGATGGTTTGATGAAGTCAAAATCAAATAGATTACAAATATCATAAGGCTAATGCTGAAGGAATCACTTCAGCATTTTAGCCTAAAAAAGAAGGCTAAAAACAAAAAACAAAAAAAAATTCAAATCCTGGTTTAAAAAGATTCTCCTTTGAACAAATCTAGGTACAAATCTGATAAGATAGAAAACAGGTATAAATAAAGAAAGTAAATAAATGCAAAATGATTTGAAATAAGTATCATAGTAATGATATCTGGCCGTTTTATGAAAAATATCCAATGTATGAATCAGCAAAAATCTAAAAAGGATTGGAAGAACTCCAAACCTAATCTTTAACAATTATGAGAAATAAGTTTATGGAGCGTTTCAGCTTTTGAATTTGATATGAGGCGACCGCCTCATGTCATCATAATGTGGGTCCGCCCCAGTTTCAGAATATGGTACTATAAGGATGAAATTAAATTTTAACGATTTGGATTATCATTCCATGAATCCTACTAGTGGTGTGTCACGCATGCCCCTCATGGGAAGCATGTGGGGAACCAATGGTCCATTACAAATTAATTTATATCAATTTTTGTGGGTTCCAAATACAGTCCTACACCTAGACGCATGATGATTGAGACTTTTGTTTTTTTGTTTGGAACGTAAGGATGATGTGCCCTATGAATCTTGTTTCAACTTTGGGGAAGAATCCTTCATTTCTCCAGTGATTGTTAATTAAGCCTTCTATAAAAGGAATCCTACGGGCTCTCGAAAGTCTCGAAAAATGAGTTTTTGCTTCTTTTTTTTTAGATTTTAGTTTTTCTTTTATTTTTTGCAAGTCTTAAAGATCTGGTCAATAGTTTTTGTTGGCCTGCAAATTTGTGGCCTAGGCATCGACAATACTGGGCCCAACTCTCTTATTTCCTTTAATAATATATATGTGGATTTATTTGAGCATATTTGTGGGTTTATTTGAGTATAATCTTAAGTGATTTGTTATATCAATTTTTTAATATAATTCTTATTTGAATTTTACATAAAATAGCTATGCATGATCTTATTTTGTGTTTTTTAATCTTTGCAATGGTTTATTTACATATAATTGTTGTTTTATGCAATTAATTGCTATTAAAAAATAAATGTTGACTGACGTTTGGGTTTATATCATGAGCATGATTTTTAGGTAGGTTCCTATTAGCATGATTACTTCTCTTTAGTTATTGGGTTTAATGTTTACCTTGTATTTGTATTTAACTCTATTTTATCTCTCTATTGCAAAATCCTCTATGGAAAATCATAACAATTTATCTCAACATTGTGAAATTCTCTTATTGCACAATTGCAGCATAGGGAACACTTGTGTAATGCTTTCTGAAGGTTGTAGATGCAGTGGAAGCACGAATCTTTGACAGTTGGCTGTTACAAACGCGATAAGGACGGCATCGGCTTGAATTATGCATTGGTGTGGAGATCTGTGACCGTCGTCTACAATAGATCAATCACGTGTGATTCGCTTTTCAAGATTCAAGGGTAATGATGGACACCTGGATAGAGGAGATAATGATGGATAATTGTATATCTAGTGGAAGTGGAAGGAAGATTGATTATAAAAGTTGTTACAAATATATCTCCTTTGGCTAATGGGTAATAAGATTTCAATTCCAATTCGAATTGAGAAATGATAAGGATAATAGGTTTGATCAAACTCTCTCAATTTAAATTTGAATGAATATATGAAAATGACAGAGAGCTGGATCAAACTCAAACTATTCTTACGAATATCATCATGAGATTTCTTGTAAGGGATGTCCATTTGTGAATGAGGTCCACCCATGTGTAAATACAAGTGGTCCCCATCACAAATGCCAACACTTTCTTAGAAAAAGTCCCTATTTTGGCTATACTATCTTCTTCACAAGGAGAACACAAACTTACAAATGGACAATTTTTTTCATGGCGTAACACAAAATCAATTTCCACGAGGAAGGGTTTGAGACTTGGAGTTGCTTTGCGATGATAGAAGAAAACACGAAAGTCCATCCAACTCTTTTTTTGCAGCATTACCCAAGTATAATATATTTTGCAAGATACTATGGAAAGGTTTTTGTGATCTTTTGCCAAATGCTTTTTTTTTTTTTTTTGTAATTTGATGTGATTTTATTTTTTGTGGACAAGTTAAACCAAGGTTTTCTTTTTGGTACCATCACTTAAAATGAAAATCTACACAATATTGCATAAAATTTCTACCAAGGAAATCCAAAAGGCCATGATGTGGGTTCAAAGCATATCTATGCATTGTTTTAACCCTGATGACTTCAATATGCACACACCAATGCTCCTCATGAATTAGCACTTCACCTAAAGTTTTTAAACAAAAAAGGTGAGGACCGAGCCCGAGCCCGAGCCCGAGCCCGAGCCCAAGCCTTGTGCCACTCCACCACCGGCTTGTAAGTGAATAATGGTTATGCATGTTGTCTCTGTTTTCCTTGACAGTGAAGCTACTTGTCTTCTTTTATTAATGCTCCATGTGGAATGTGGATGTGCAGAAAGGAACACACAAAAACGTGTGGTGGACGAGGAAGAATCACCAACTTACATGATTTCAAATGGAGGTGAATATGTGAGCCATGTGATGTAGGCCATGAAGCAGGCCTTTGGATAAGTTGGCAACTCGGACGGTTCGTATAAATCCATTTATAACAAGATAATTAAAAAATTCAAATCAACCGAAAAATTATGAAAATCAAACATTTCTTCCCTTAATCCACGCCAGTATACACATTTTATTGAAAAGGCAAATATGTATTTTTAAAAAGACACATTCACAAAAGGGCCCAAAAAAAGGGCACATTTTATTGAAAAGGCACATGTATTTTTGAAAAGGCACATTCAAAAGATCCATTCACAAATGGGCCTAAGAAGCTGACATAGCTTCTCCTGAGGCTAGAATTTTTTTTTTTCAACCTCTATACAATTTTAAAGAGAAAGAATTAAGGAGTTGCATTAATCCTCATGTTGAGGTGTATTCATGAGAACCGAAAACACTAAGCAAACTCGTTTAAATACATGATCAATTTGATGTTGAGCCCAACTTGTCTAAATACCATCAGTTATATGTTTCAATGGTAGAGGCTTCTCGTTGCAACTGGAGGTGTCTGTTTCAAATACTGGTAGAGGCTCCAGGTGACAGGCTTGGTGATGTCCATGCTTTCAGGTGGTAGAGGCTTTGAGGGCAAAGAAGTGGTGTCTATTCTAAAACATTAAGTGGTGGTCAGAGGTTTGACACGTACCAGAGCCTCACAAAATACGGCTATGGTGGTGAATCTTCTTCGTTAGCGATCAACCCCAGCGGCGACTTAACTTGCAAAAAATAATAATAATAATAAAATAATATTCTAAATCCAATATTCAGATGATAAGATCTTACAGGTTATAACCCCAGTCCCCACTGATGAATTTATCAATTTATAAGGGGGATGGGATTTCTCATAGGATTTCCATCACGTGCACCCAAAAAAAAAAAACAGCGTAATATTGATGATGATGATGAAAGGTGTAATTAGACTTTTGATCCGAGGAATAACACAACATCACGTCAGTGCTTTGTACTTTGTGCTTCATCTTCTTCCAACGTTCTCTGCATGGCTAAAAGAATCTTTTTTTTTTTTTTTTTTCAAACTAGGAATCTCGTGTTTCATGCTCAAAGATACCTATAAATTGATAGTACACCCTTCACAGTCTCATTGGCAGTTGAAACAGAGACTTCTTATTTTTTGATGAGGGTAGGACCTCCTTCCAGCCAATGGAAGAAGAAGGTGGTCCTAGACTTCTCCTACTACAGTTTCCATTTGGGTGGGTGAGTTTGTTGGGCTGCTGCCTGCTGTCCATTCTTCAGAGCCACTTTTCACCTGCATCAAACCAAAGGGTTGGCCTAATCTTCAATTCTGTAGGCTAAATGAGGCTCTTAACATATATAGTGGTTCTCAACCGAAAAAAAAATACATATAGTTGTGACAACTGGGCTTTAGACAAAATAGCCAGTCCTAGTCCTTGTCCTACCAAACAGTGTCTCTCTCTCTCTCTCTCTCATATGTAGATTAAGCAAACCTTGTCGGTTATCTGTCTGACCTGGTAGATTTTAAAGGGATGAAAACAATGAGAAGAATCTTAATATTTACTTGACAAAGATGTCAATAGAGAGAGATATGGTCAAGTTTCTAATAATCTTGTTTGTGGAGTCACAGTCTCTATTACCTTGGTCAAATTAAGGGAGCTAGTGCGTACAAAATAATGCCTACTTTTTGTCAAAGAAGACTTTACTGTGAAAAATTGATAAAATGCAATGAAACATCACCCTCCCAAATGGCCCAGGTCTGCATTTGATGAAAGTTGGGCAACTTGAGTTGGGTATTGACCCAACCCAAATCTGACTTCAATTGTTTGGAGGTAAATTCAATCCCCAACCCTACCTGGATGAAATCCGAACTTACCCGGCCGCATGACACTGAAATACACAAACATTAGCAGAAGGGTTGAAGTTGGTTTCTCTGTTACGGGCAAGGTAGGATGGATGGGATGAAGTTTTATGTATTTGTGTAACCATGCTTTTATCATGGTCCAGTTAGATTGACAATGCAGGGAAAATAGTCATACTTTTCATTTTGTGTAACCATCCTTACATCTATTATTGCAATGGTTGGGCCGTGATACAAGGTAGTTTTAGTAAAAACAATGTATATGACATACAAGGCCCTTTTTGCCATAAAAGCCCAGACCTGGACAAGCCCAACCCAAAGTGGGCCAGTCTAAAATCAGGCTGGTCTATCATATTGTACCAGAGGTCCATCTGGCCTTCATCTTTTAATTTGGACCCAATCCATTTTCTCTAAACTCCGCCTAAGCCCAATATTTTCTGCATGAGTCATTCAGGTCTCCGGTCCGACCCAACTACCCTGTAGCCCTACACTAATCCATATCATATTTATCTATCTATATTCTCTATATACTAACAGTTGCATCGTAGGATTAAAAATGTGAATCTTCCTATTAGCCTCCTTTTAACATCATGGGTTTTAGGCTGGACCCGTTGGGCCCGGTGCCTACTGTCCCGGCCGGCTAGGGAGGTTTGTTGGGGGCATTGTTCAAGAACCATTTGGGCCTTTGGCTGGGCCAAAGTGGCAGCAGGTCAACTCCTAAATGGTTTCAACTGTTTTTGTGGCCCACGGCTCATGTCAGTACCGAAGACTCTGGGCTTGACCTTTTGGGCCAAGCTTTTATAGGGCATGAACTCCTATGTACTTGGTTGAAACTTGTAACTGGTCTAGGATGCTTTTTAGATCTCAATTACAGTGGGCCGCAGAGCTAGAAATTTTGATCTATGGATTGCTACTTTTAAGGTCCAAGGTTGAAAGTAGATCCCCACAGAGGAAATGATGTTGCTAATCTTTCAATCTCAGATGTTATTCTAACCACATCTAATCCACAATTGATCATTAATTAATTTAAATCATTGGATCATGGCTCCACATGGGTCCCACATAGATGAATTTGTGGGCTCAGTAAAATTGTACTTTATGGTTGTCAAGGAGTTGGGCTTGTCATCTATTGGGCCTTTTTGGCATGGCATGCTTTCGGCAAGGGTCACATATGATCTGCTTATGGACCAACGATGGGTCAGAAATCATAGAAATCTTGCGTCCAGGACTATAAATCAATTAGCACATGACCAATAAAAGTTAAACCACTAAAAATAAATTGCCCCTCTACATTAGTTTTGAACCAACCCTCTCCAATGGTAGTGATGCCGGCTGTTAGCTTGATTTGATTTTATATTGGAATGGAGAAACAGAAATCATGCAGCAATCCCAATATACTTGTACAAAGCTTCGATGTCGACCATGATGAGCAAAACAAGCAAAATAAAGAAATTAAAGTTGTTCAATGAGATTCTCATTAAAAAGATAGAGTCGACTTGAGCCTTGGAATTGATATGGAATCAATATGCAAGTACGTTTATAGGATGTGTTTGTGCATAACAACACCACCCCTCCAAATTTATTGTTTATGTCCCCTGATCCATAGGCTTGACCAATGCACATTTTACAATTTTTCCTCATTTTTAAAATTTTAGGGGAAGAAAACCCATCCACTACCTGATGACGTTGGAATCAATATGCAAGTACGTTTAGGATGCGTTTGTGCATGAGGGCGCCCCCCAAACCCGCCCCTGCCCCCTCCAAATTTATTGTTTATGACCCTTGATCCATAGGCCTGACCAATGCACATTTTACAATTTTTCCTCATTTTTAAATTTTTAGGGGAAGAAAACCCATCCACCTACCTGATGATGCTACAGATTCTGTGATCTTTGGATCAATCAATTTCCCACCCATACGCCAACTGCTTTGGTTCGAGTAACAGGAGATTGGGTTTATAGCCCTGTTCTATTTATTGTACAGTATGGGAAACCAGCCAAAAAGTGCACAAAGGAAATAAAAAACTGCAACAATAATGTCAACATGATAAAGCCAACTAGAGGACCATCATCAGGTCCTGTTTGTGTTCCATGATTTCATCATAAATTTTGTTGGTCCCTTGCCCTCCAATTGCTAGGAGCATTTGTAATAACCGTTCTAAGTTGGGTACTCTTAATGCCAGTGGGTCACATCAGCCCACCAGTGATAGCCCAGTGGACCACTCCAACCAGCAGTCCCATCCCTTTCCAGTTTCATCCTAATATATATCAGATGTACTAATATTCATGGTGGATGTGGATCCCCCAATCTCAGATCTAGTCCAAATTTAATCTCCAATCTCACTACAATGACATTTTATAATAACATAGTTAGGTCCTATGGTATTAAGATAAGAATGAATACAACAAGAACATGCCATGGATATGGTAGGGATACGAATTTTGACAAGAACAAACAATGAATATAGCAGGGATATGAATTTTGCATGTAAAAGATGAAATTTCAGATTCAATATAATACGATGCCAATTTTGAAGTATCAAGGTGTTCAAGAAGGTCTAGTGAGTTCTGGGTCATAAACCTTGGACCTAAGTCGAGTATGAATGATACAACAAATATAATTGGGTCAATCATTGCCTCGTACATGATGTACTGTACTTGAACCCCACCTGTTTTCATCTTACCTGATTGGCAGGACAAAATCCTGTTCCCCAATTACACACATGGTTGATAGTATCCTGGCTGGCCGTTAGTCTAGTTTTCGTAATAGGAGAAAAAATTAATAAAAAACTTGTGTTGTGGAACTTTCTAGAGATGGATCCTGTCACAAATAGGACCCACCATTTGGACGGTTTGATTGATCTGCATGTGTCTATCCTATGGCAGTTGCCATCTGAAAAGGCATTGGCAATCCTTCCTCATATGTAGATTAAGTTACAGTGCAGACACATTTCCTGTACATATCTTATGTGATTACAGATTAAATAAGAGATTTGATTTGGTGAGAACTGTTTCCACGGAGACTCCGTGAAATCTTTTTTATGGGCCCACTGGGTGATCCCATTTCGAGATGGAACTAGTGGGGACTGAATGATCCATATGGGATCACTCCGAATATCAAATTTGGTTGAATCGTATGCTCCTAACCCTTTCATCCAACAGTCAATTCATTTGTATTTGGTCTCAAACCACAGCATATGACTAACAAGGAGTCTCTGTGGAATATGGCTAACAAGGAGTCTCTATTGCAATGTTTGGATTGGGTGAGGGCAAACGGCGCCAGATCCTAGACTTCTTGCTCAAGTCAATGAAAGCCCCACAAGTGATTTCAACATTCAATGCGCAGCCACACTTTAGAGGACTTTCCAGAAGGGAATAAATCTTCATTTCCTACAGGTGTTCCCATAAGACGAGATTTCTAATATTTCAAACACCCCACAGAAGGAGGGGAAAAAAAAAAAAAACCAAAGCACTGGTTGATATAATTTGAAAATGATTTCATGTTTCACACACAATCGGGCCCTCAATTTGAATGAATTTCATCATCTAATCTATTCACCTGCAAATCTCATCAAAATTATGGTCTAGATCATGACAAAAGCATTGGTCATCCAAACTCTAGGCTTGAGCACACACTAAAGTAAGGGAGCATCCAGGAACTCCACGATATCTTAGAATTCCCTGTACAGGAATTTATTAAATTTCAGAGAAGAGAGAGGTCCTAAACTCTAGCAACAAGGGAAAATATTATTCATGTCATTGATCAATTTAGATAAAACTACTTTAACAAAAAAAAAGAAGAAAGATAAGACTATCCTCGAGAGACACCACGAATCTTATCTAGATTGGGTCTGGTGGATTTTAGTATGGTCCCAACCAAGAAAAATGCATGGGAATTACGTAGCATTGGGCACGAAATATTGCGTGGCTAGGGCACATGAGAAAAGTTGCTCCACACCCAACTTGCCCTTGTATAAAATCTCTTGACTTTAAACATTAAAGTAATGAGATTGAAAATTGGGATGGAGGACCCATCCATCTTCTTCAATCTAAAACTATTTCTGCAATAACTTCAAGGGATTGACAGAGTGTTCAGGACCACGATTCTTCCCTCTTTCAGAGCTTAAGGTTTTGGTATTGACCTCCGGTTCTTCCCTCTTCATGAACCGAAGGTCGAGTCCACTTGTGCAATCATTTGGGGGCCCACAGGGATTTTATCCGGTTTCTTCTTGGGCCCGAAGAGAATAGTCCAGTCCAAAGGGTTGGAAACCCTCTGTTAGCAAAAAAGAAAAAAAAAAACTATCTTTGCAATCAATCTATATGTAGGAACGAAAAAAGAAGTAGAAGCAAATGTGATATTCAGAACTTTATTTGAAGCTCATTACACTAGTAAGTGATATGTTAATTTAAACCGGTGACCACCTTTGGTGTTAAATTTAGTTTGGGATAAATTGTTGAACACAGTTCTATAATGTATGCATGATAGTTTGAACCATCTACAAATTGGGGCCCACCTTTGATTAGGACTAAATTAGAAGTTTCTGTTGTTGAATTCCACCCATTAATTTTGTCATTAGATAAGGAGTTTCAGAATTATGCGTGGGAAAGGTCAAGTTTGAACCCTGCTGCTTTTCAGTTGGTTTGTAATGCGAAATAGATCTTTGAATTATTGGGACGTGGGAATAGATAGCACAGACAACAAGTATATAGTAGGAAGTATTTTATTTCAATAAGGTTGTTATGATGAAGTCAAGTTCATCAAATTATTTTGCCTATGCTTATCCACTATATCATACTAACCTTTTTTATGGCATGTATCCATGTCAGGGTGATAAATGATTGTGACTAAAATTTATCTCAGCATAAGTCGACGTATCGGGATCATCTAAGGATTTCTCCCACGACGACCGTGAGTGGACCAATCATGGTCGGCCGCGTCACCATGGGCAACCCTTGCCCATATGTATGCCAAGCTGCTCACATGCATGGCAGGCTGACCGCGGTAACATGGCGGACCTTGATTGGTCAACTTACTGTCACCGTGGGGGAAATCCTCAGAAGATCCAGACTCTAAGTCGACAACTGCATTCCACTTGGCCATCTAGGGATCAATCTTTGGCATGCCCACTCTTTTCAATTATGTGGGGTTACTCTTTCCACGTGTGTAAGCTCTCTTGGTTCCCATGTCAAAATAAAAAGATCAATATAAATTGACGCTTAGGATGTAAATGGGTCCTTCGATTCTGTAATTATTCAAAAAAACTGACTCTAAAAGCCAGATTTTGGTCCTATTTAGGTCCCGATAATTAAACGGGTTTGGATTCTCTTTTGGACATGTGACTTAAACGGGTTTGGATTCGTGTCCACCTTGGTTCTGGCCCATTGACCCGGTGCCCGACATATTACCTCAATTTTAGAGAATTTATTCAAAAGATTAAGCTTTATTTTCTATATCATTATCTACCTTGACCCGGACTTAAACCCATACCCATTCTATATACGAAACCGATTATATTTCCATCTTCTTATTAATGATTCCGGTTTCGAATTCACCATGGGTTTAGACCTAAAATGACCGTTTAGATCCTTATTAACATTGAGAGCGTAACTAATTGGATATTGGTTCTCTACTTGTATGAGCATGCTTCTCTTTCCTTGATAGGGTATTATCTTTTCATGGGTCCCAACCAAGGAAGAAAAAAACTCTAGACACTTCCTACCACACTAATTGATACATGTCAAAAACACTATGGATCCTTTGAAAATGCCATATATTCTTGTGATTGAAATTATTTTCCGACAAAGTTACAATAATTTCTAAACCTAGTTAGAAATGGAATATTTTCAAAGATGCCGTGATGTTTTGGGATAGCACAAAATCTGTTCCAAAGTAGTAGGCACGGGTGACTATACCGTACACTACGGTTCAATCAATTGGGAAGGCTGACGTGCTGTAACTTTTGTCCTTTAGCATTTGTGATGCACCAACCAATTGTCCACTTACAATTATGGTTGGTCCATGGCTCATTCATTGTTGGACCAATTGAAACAATGGTCCAAAATTTGTTCACATTGCCCACATCTGTGGTGTGGACAAAAGAAGAAAGTGTATGGATAGGATGGAGGATGAATGTTCTAATGTCAATGGATTGTCTTTCATCTGTTGATGAAGGCACTATCATAAATAACATGGTATTAATGATCAAGACTCTTTCAGGTCGATAGTCACCTACATCAATGCTTCAATTTCAACACCCAACCATATGGCTCAAACCATAGTTTTAAAATTTGATTTAAAATAATTTTACAAAACTTATCAAGTCTAATAAAAAATTGACTCGGAGAGAGTCACTGCATCTACTCAAGAGAGTCATACATTTTTTTAAACATTTTTTAAATATTTAAATGTACAATAAATATTTAGAAAATTAAAATACATATTGATTCACATGAAATAATAATAATCAATTCAAATTAATAAATCTCTATATGTGAAAGAATATTTTAATAAGAAAAATTAAAGGAAAATAAGAAATCTTACATATTACTTAATTTTAAAATATCTAATATAAACTGTAAACAAAAATCTCAAATTACATTTTAAATATCATTTTAAAATTTCTAATTCCAAAACTCAAGAATTAATTACTTAAAAATAAATATTTAATATTTAAAATCAAATCTACCTATCAAATGATTTAAAATGCATATGTCTTATCAAAATTAATGAGGTCAGTCAGGTTTTCCTTATATTTGATTCGGTCTTTTATTGAAATAAGGTGAATAGTTTGTTTAAGAGACGAGAAATCATCATGCAATAAGGGTTGCGGAAATTTATTGAACTAGCTGCGATAAGCTTGTCTGAAACCATACAATGGCTTCTTCCCTTTCTTGGAAAATCTTGGGAAAGTGTCATCAAGATCTCTGTGACTGAAGACATTATCAACATCAAGCTCCTGCAATGTTCAACATTTAATGGAAGCGATAGCTAGAGACACAACGTAGTAATGAGCTTAGTAATGTGAGTGGAAGTCTCATAATATGCGAGACCCTCTTTCCTGTCGTGGCTTCGTAATTCACCTTATAGATCTATTTATAGCCAACAAACTGCTTGCAGAGAGATAAAGTGGTGAGTACTGTCCAGGTATTATATATCAGCTTTCAAAGCCTCTATCTATATCTCAGAAACCAACCATGGCCTCTATCCGCTAAGTGATCAGCTTGGTCTTGGTTGAAGGACTTGGACAGAAGTCAAGGCTACAAAAACAGCATCGTGAGAAGAGGACATTTTCCATAAGATAATTAATAACCGGAGAAGTGTTTCAAATTGAGAAAATATTCACATGCGCACTACACACATGTACTATGCCTCCAGACATGCATTTAGAGGTGGGTCCTGCTTTTAGGACGGCCCTGATGCACGGTGTGCAGGTTAATGTTTTTCTCTTCATAGAACCATCTTTTAAACAAAACGAGGGTTCTCACTTTTTATTACAACAAAGAGTTTTTTACTTAGTTAGTTGACAATCCCCATGTCACCTGGATGCCCAAGGTTGGATCCCTCACTATGCCATTCTTTCCACATGTGTGGTCTCCACTTTTCTCAATTTGTAGGCTTCTTCTTCCCGTTTGTGTGGGCTCTCATCCCCCCTATGTGGGCTTTTTCTTTCCACTTGTGTGGGCTCTCTTGGCTCCCAACCCCTTAGGCTAGGATAACAAAAATACTAATTGTAGCATTAAAAATACAAAGCCTTTTCCTTTTGAATTTAGAGAATTGATGTCTACACTATTTGACATGAGAAACCAAATGGTTGAAATTTCAAATTTACTAATGAATAGTAAAAACATAGAAATGTATTAAGTTCGTTGAGTACTAAATATGAAAATCCAAATTTAATTTGGCATGGACTACCTGTTTAAATTCAAGCCTGGCTCAGACTTGTGAGCTTCAACATGATGCCCAAAGCCCAGTCCTTTCTATATATATAGGCGAGCTCAAGTTTGTTTTATTTCTGTCAGATGTGGATTATCATCTACTGTTATTCAACCATTTTCTTTAATGACACTAATTACAGACCTAAACTTATTGATCGAATCAAGTTTTGTGCCACTACATTGTAATATATAAGAGAAGAAACACCATATTGGTGTTAAAAATAAGTTTGATTAGAATACAGAAGAGTTATCTTAGCGGTGTACAAGCTTAAGGGTTAGACCAAGTGAGGCCAGTGGGCTTTGGAATAGAAGCTTGGGCTCTTAAGTCCTACCTCTCGCCAAGGTAGCTTAAAAGCTCAGGTCAGGCTCTGCCCTTGGTTCATTGGTCTAAAAACATGTCCAAGCCCTGACCTAAAGCACACCCACACCCAAAAGGGATGATGGGCCAACTAAACTTGTTAATAAATTTGGGTTAATTTGGACTCTCAAGTCTGGGAATGAACAGGGGACTGTTCCTGGCTAACAACATGCTCTAGTTTGGTTGATTTTGGCAATGGTTTTAATGGTAGTAAGACTGAGTTTTGACAATGAATTTGGTTTGGGATATGGGTTGATCACAAAAGTTTAGACCTGATAATTAAAGGAGTCAAAAAAAAAAAAAAAAAAAAAAAAAAAAAGGAAAGATGAAGGGAAAGGGTTGCAGAAGATGAATGGGATTGGCTTTAGAACAGAACCAGATAGGTGGGACTGTGTTTGGTATCATTGTAGCAAGTAGAACTTAAAAATTGAGTAATTTTCAAAACATCCTCTGGATCAACTCAACCATCCCCTAACTCAAATATAATAAATATAAGAAGATAATGAATAATGATTGTGTAACATCACTTGCCTGTAACATGCAACAAGGTATCCAGCTACGTCATCCAATTGGCCACATTAACGCTTGGCCACCATTTAATTGGATACTCTTGGCCACCATTTAATTGGATTCTCTCTCTCTCTCTCTCTCTCTCTCTCTCATTCATTAGTATTTGTTTTGAGCTAAAGATTTTCATGAGTATTTATTACATGATTATTTGGATATGATGCTCACAAATTCTAATAAATTAACAAACAAATAACAAAAGAGTTTTAAGGAAAAGTTGATTCATTGATACTAAATGTGATTAAGATGCCATTAAATTAAATCTTGGGCTAGAATAATTTGGCGAGGCTGATTTTTTTTGCTCTCCCTTATCTAAGATGAGAATTTCCTTATGTTTTTTTCCCATTGATACGTATACATCCAAGTAGGCCCGCGAGTTGGTTTGCTTGGAAAAGATCATTCTCATTATATATAGATATCCTAACTGATATGAAACTTTCACTTTTGTTAAGAGTCAAAAAACGTTTTCAAAAGGCAAATCTTATTCATAGCTAATCCATCAAAGGTATAGCTAATCAATCAATCCTTTAGCTTATGCTACGTGTTCCGTCCATATATCTCCAGAGCTAATAAGGTACAAGCACCATCGCTGAAAGTATTAGTTCTCACCCATGTCATGGATTTTGTGACTCACACCATGTCAAAGGTCCCAAAAAAATCAAAAAGTGGGTCCCACAAGAACCTACCAGAACCTGCAATTTACAACTTTCCTGGCCCACCACTTTATAATACCCCCAAAGAAGATAAACATGGGGGGCCCAATCTCCAGATGAGCCGCAGAAGCAAAAAAAGAAAAAAAAAAAAGTAAACTCTGTACTCTCCACCTTCATCTGTGGTCCAAATCAACAGAGAATGCCACTTCAACTGCACCGTCCTTAAAGAGGAAGTGGAGTCCTTCTCTACAGTTTCAAATACAAACGACAAGAACAACATCACCATCACCACCTTCTTCTCCTCGTTCGTCATCTTCTTCTTACTATAATTTGCTGACACCGACGAGATCATTGCAGTCAAATCACAAAGAAAAAGAACCGGACCAGTACAAGGCATGCACCATCGTAGTCTCATCTGGAACTCAAAATCACTGGAGATTCTTGGAAGTCTTCTGGCCTTGGAGTGCATGTGATCTTGTGGGGTACTTTGAGCTGAGATGACGTGAAACGAATCTTCATGGGGCCCACAAGAACAAGCCCATTGGGTTGCTTGCCAACTACCAAACCCCCTTTCTTTTATGATCCTACCCTCCCAAAAAACAAGTCTAGGACTTGAAAGGAGAGGATAGCATTAACTAGGACTGTGATTCTTCTTCTTCTTCTTTTCTAAGTTTTTGTTCTTTCTGAGTGGGAGGCAAAAAAGATAAAAGAGACTGGAAATAACAAGATCCAAAGGGAAGAGCATGAAAACCGTCTCTTCCTTACCATACCCAGTTAACAACAATGACTGTCTCTTCACCTAGTTTGTGAGGACCAGGTTGCTTGAGGTGGAATTTTTTTTTTTTTGTTTGTTATTGTTTGAAGAATGTATAGATACACCCCTATGGTTATTTAAACTTTCAAAGGTGTTCCTTGAGATTTTCATAATAATAAGGGCACCCCTTAATTTGTCTCTCCTGAATGATGGTGAGAGGGATTCTCGTGACCACTGGCGATCGAGCGAGAAGTTTATTGCAAGGAAGGGGGCAAGGATGATCGACCAATAATATTTATTGACTAACATGTGAAAAATATTCACCATTTAAAAAAGACCCATTTCCTTACTGTAAGACTTTAAGTTAAAAGGTTCCATATAGTAACTTTGAAAAAAAAAAAAAATGATTAAAATATAAGTTTTTGATGAGATCAATCTAATAGTTGGCTCACGTCATATTTGAGTGAAATTTCTCATAGAAAAGGAGGCACTTCTTTTGTGGCCTACTATTGTTTTCACGTCCCCCAATGATTATTTAGATTATTTCTAAGGGCCCACTCAGGAGATCCTTGTTCTAGGCCTATTTTCATTTCTCTGAAGTGGCTCCACTCAAAAGCCTCATTAAACTCTTTCAAGAGAATAAAAGCAAAACTTTTTGTCAAAGATATGAGAAGTTTGTTATAGGTATATCCTTTCGAAACGAAGCACAAGACAAGAATGCCCTTTTGTTTTTTCTCAAATTCACTCCTTTTTGTAAAAGGACACAGAATTTTGAGGGGCAAAATAGCAAAAGGTTAAAGTAGAAAAAAATTGATTCCTTGGCTCCCCTATGTTACAACCTGACCAGAATTAACCTTGATTAATACTAATTAAGTGTGCTTTAGCTAAATTAATTATGTTTAATTGCTAACTATGATAATTAGTGTTGATTAGCCTCTATAGACCGAGTTAGTTTGGTCTCGAACCTTATATAAGTGAGTGCAAATCTAGTTGACTCAATGGAGTAGAGTCAAGGGCTTTTTCGTAAATATGAACTTTCGCATTTTGCATCATTTGCACGTCATCTCAGCGTCATCGCGTGTATTTCGACGAGTAAGTCGATTTTCGTATTAAGCATTCCTTCATTTAACCAACCATTGAATGACTGGACCCTTATTTGACTCAAAATAGAAATAAACAACTTTTGTGTTCTTTCTAGCAAAATGACAACCTTACCCTTATATATATAACCTTATCCTATTCCTTTCATTCCTTTTCATTTCTTTCCTCTACTCTTCTTCTCCACTCTCCTTCTTCTCCTCCACTTCTCCTTCAATCACTACTACAGAGAGAGTGCATGCGCCTTAAGAGCTAGGAAGCCTTCATCATCATCATCTTCATCTTCCTCCTCTTCATTGTGGGCAAGAATTCATCTCCTCCATCCCCTACTCCTTCTAAGTAGGAATCCTTGTCAAGGTAGGAGCCAAATCTTCCTTATTTTGTAACTTTGAGTTGCATTAGAGTCAAGGGACTCTTGGATAATCATTCATGCATGTTAATTGCCATTTTCCATGTGTTCTTCTTCTTAGGGTTTGAGTGATTTAGGGATTTTGGGGTTTCTTAGAGCCATAGTGAAGAGAGAGTTTGGAAAGCTCTTAGTTGAGGCAGGTATAAGCTCTAATTTGGATTTATATGATGATTGATTTTCATTGATTCCAATGAAGTTCTCTTTCATGATTTCATTTCTTAATACGAGAGTAGGTAGATTATTTATCATGTTTTAATTGATGGAATGAATGGAAAAATTGCACGATGTGAAAATGGGAGCAAGGAGGCTCCATTTGTGCGGGTGTGAAGTGAAAAGAAGTTAGAAATGGATGGGAGAAGAAATGAAGGAAAATCATGAAACAGGGATTCTGGACAGTTCGCTTGAGCGAACTTGAGTATTCGCTCGAGCGAACTGGAGTATTCGCTCGAGCGAACCTCCTTTTGAAGCATTGGGTTGAGCGAATAAAAAGATCGCTTGGACGCCCATCTTTCTGGATGGGGTCCGCTCGAGCGACAACACCCCCCTTGAACACCTCGCTCAAGCGAACCAATTGAAGCGTGCGAGCGACTAACATTTTGGATGGGTCCGCTCGAGCGAACCTGAAGACTACAAACCTGGTCCTTTTGACCCAATTCTTGGGTGAATCTCCACCCCTTAACCTTTCATAAACCCTCCTAATTATCCCTAATAGATAATTAAGATGCATACTCTTGCTTTCATAGGATTTAGGAACGTTAAAGACCTTATGACCCTAAAATGGAACCGGCAACCTTATTAATTGGTCCAACGTATATTCATTAGTCTAACACTATGCCATGAGAGTTAGTTTGGAAAATTAATGTATTTTTTTTATAAATAAGTGACACATAACAAGGTAGTATTACGTTAGTATTCCAAACCTACTTTGTGTGGGACAGTGAAGGACTAAAAACAATAGTTTAGTATTGGTTAGTAAAAATATCTTGATTCCCTTAAATTACTGCATTTCATATTGGAGTACAATTTTATTATTGATATCAAATCCTAATTAGTAAATTGGTTGTATTATTTGTATTCATTGAAGTCCAATTGTTTACGTTCGATTCGTAACTTTAGTGTTGCATGTATACCGTTTCAATGTTTACTGGAAATACGGATTGAGTAAATATTCGTGATATGAGATTTACTATTCGATTTGATTATAGACATGTGAAATACACACTTACTCAAATCCGATTTTTATTAGATTGTTATTTGATTCGATTGAGTCGGCACTACTTAGATTAGACCCTGTGATACCTGACGTGGTTGAATTTGATTTAGTTATTTAAGACTACTGCAGTAAGTCATCTGGAACACTGGAATTCCAAAACCAGGTAGCTAGCTAGCCTTTGACCGGGCCGCTGGTGACATCCCAACTAGATTCACTCACTATTGAGAGGATGAGCTTAAAGTAGTGGTCAATTTGTATGTTTTCATTATACTTGATTCGAAATGCATAAATTATTCATTTTCACACAACATGCCTAGTTGATACTTATAATTGACATCTATTAATTTATTCGTCTCAAATTCAATTTGTTACATTATATATTTCCTTATTATTGCCTATACTTGCTTAATCGTCGTATTGATGATACTACTCTTGGTGTTACAGTCGCAGGTGCAGCCTCCAGCTCTGAGAAGGCCAATGAGGGAGAGAATGCTACCCAAGAGGCACCTTCAGATTAGAAGAGTGGCCAAAGTTCGAGGCCGCTTAATTTTTTTCATCGGAGTGTGTGAAGACCTTTTGAGAGCCCTAGTAGTGAGTGTGGTCAGCCCCTTTTTGTGTGGGCCACACTTAGATATATAGTTATTCTTTTGTTTATACTTTTGGTAATGTTTGTATAGTGTTCTTTTATACACCCCCTTTTGTAAAACAATGTATATACTTTGTAATTCTTTTGTATTAAACTTGAAATGTTAATTGGACTGAATAGGAATTGATACCTCACATGAATGGATTACAGCTTCCGCTATTATTAACTGCTATTATTATGTTCTAGTGAGTTCTAACTCACGTATGTGGAAAGTTGTTTTCTCTTCTTCGTGTGTTGTATTTGGCTTGAGACATGTACAGCACATGGGAGTACGTGTGTCTCACCTCGGGGATTACCTTAGGCCAGGGTGATTCGGAACCGGGATGTGACATACGTAAGTATGGTATCAGAGCCCTGAAAGTTTTCCTAAAAGACCTAGAAACATAATTAGAAACGTTGTGAGGATACTTTAGAATCGATAGAGAGTATAGGTTAGTCAGAGCTAGTTCGTCATTAGTTGTGAGTTGCTGTTAGTAATTGTGTTCCTAGTTAGTATTATGCGTAGTGAATTAGAATATAGACTTAACCCTCATAATTGTTTTGCAGGTCAATGGCATCCGGCTCCGGAAGCGGACACAATGGTGGAAATAATGAGTCTCAAAATGATGACTCATTTGTTGTATTGGAAAATAATCCGCCCTTTATGGAAGCCCGAATGATGATTTTAATGGAACAGATGGCCAAGACGAATGAACACCTAGCAGCACTGATGGCCAGGCAAGGTCAAGCACCGCCAAACCCGGGAACTCAAGTAGTTATTCAGTCCAAGGAACATGACCCAAATGCTCTATATGAAAAGTTCAAAAAGAGAGGAGCTACGAAATCTCATGGTAAGGAAGATGCAATACAAGCTGATGAGTGGCTTGATCATATAAGTGATGTGTTCGAAACAGTGGTCTGCGATAACAAGCATCGAGTGGTGCTTACTACCTCTATGTTACGAGGAGTTGCCAAAGATTGGTGGAAGTCTATCAGAGATGCTTACAAAGTCATGCCTAATGCTACTATATGGGAGACTTTTCAAGAACAGTTTCGCCGTAAATTCATACCGGCTCACGTGTACCGGATGAAAGAATTTTTTTTTATCACTCTCAAGCAGAACTAGATGACAGTGGCGACATATGTGCACACTTTCACCAAATTATCCAAGTTTGCCAAAGACCTAGTGGACACGGAAGAAAAGAAAGTAAAGAGATTCATTTGTGGGCTTCATCCTATATATGAAGAGCATGTGGTGATGTATAAGAGACCCGAGACTTTTCAAGATGCGGTAGACAGAGCTTACACTGCAGAAGAAATGACAATAAAAAAGAGGAATGTAGATCTTAAGAGGAGTATTTCTCACTCAGGAAAGAATTTTCAGCATGAAAGGCAAAAGGGTATAGTGTTTGGTGATCGTGAGCTCCAAGTGTAGAGCTGCGATAAAGTAATAAACTGGCGAGATCAAGTGGATCCACAGGGAGCAATGTTGATTAAGAAACTTTTCAACTTTTAACTTGTCCTAATTAAAATCTAAAACTAGCCTAAATAAGAAACTAATCAAATTACATCAACTTTTCAAAAATAACTAAATGTAAAAAGTTCAATTACAATCCTTTCCAAAAATAAAAGACCTAGTCTACTAATGGAAACCTAATCTAAACAATCCTAGAATACCTAAAAACCTGCAAAAGAACACACAAATCAAACAACCAATTTAATATGAAAAATCAAAATAAAATTTCATAAATTATATCCTACTTACCAAAACAAATTATAATGAAAATATGAATGATTTATGAGGTCCTACATGCAAACAATGCAATTCTACACAAGTTCCTAAAAATCTGATGCACTCTAAAAAATTCTAAGCATGAAAAACCTTATGCACGGGCATGTTTTCATTGGACTGTAGAACCTACCTAAGATCGTCTAAACCAAAACTTAATGGTTGTAATTCGAACCTTGATGATTCATGAACATAACAAAAGAAATAGAAGTGAAAAAGCAGTTCGGATGAAAAAGATATGAATGCAAGAAGATGCCTACTTGAACCAATTATGCTGCTGAAATCTGGTATGACCTTGCTGGGTACCTCTGTTTGTGCCTCTGGTTGACACGGTTCCTGAGTTTATCTTCGACTAAAATTCTGGGGTTTCAAAGTCCTAATATCTTACTTTAATTCTGCTAACTTTCAAGGAAAAATAATATCTCTTTCCTGGTTTTCATATCACATACTTTTAGAACACAGTCAAACCAAAATTGCTGAAACAGTGCATTTTTTTTTCAATGTGCAGATTTTCCACTATGTACCAGGTCCGAAATTAGCATTATTAATCAGTCATTAAACATTTGTGATTTCAGAAACAAAACCTATTCTAATGCAATTTCTAATTATGATGCATGAATTATTATGAAGAAATAAATTATGCATAAACTTAAAATGCATGAAATAAAAGAATTTGCTTGGAAATAAAAGTAGTGTTGCAAAAAGTAAAAGTAGTGAAACTAATAAAATTTAAATGTAGTGTTGTGAAGAAAAGTAAATGTAGTTGTGCAGAATTTAAATGCAGTTCAAGTAGTGAAATAATCTTCTTAAAAATTCTTAGTAGTGAAATTATCTTCTTAAAAATTATTTCTTATATAATACAATTTAGAATCACTTCAAATATGCCCTCATAAACTTGGGTTGTCAACTCAAGCACAAAAATAAACAACATAAATAAAGCATCAAACCATAAGAAGAAGAATATTGAAAGAAAAAACTTTTACTAACACGTAGATTCATTTACATAAGATGGAAAATAAAAATGATAGAGAAATACATGTTGGGATGTGTTAGTATTTTTATTGGCTAATTCATGGGTTGGACAAAACTCTGGGTCCGAGTTGTATTTTCTAATTTATTTTAGAATGGACTGTGGATGTGTCGTCGGAAGATCTGAAGCGAAGAATAGAAGAAAAAAGCAGACCGGGCGAAATTCCCCAGGCCCGATCGATCGGAGCCTCAGACCGATCGATCGGTCAGAAAAAGGTCTCAGTTAAATGTCAGGTCGATTGATCGGACCTGCAGGGGCGATCGATCGGACAGCGTGCAGAGTTGGGGAAAGTCTACTTTTCTATCAGATTTAGTTTCCTTTTGAGACTTTGTTTCACAGTTTGAGTCCTACTTGTGCACTAAGTCTTATGCACGAATTTTGGGCTATTTATAGGGTGTTTCTCTCAACCCTAAGATGACCCCCATCACAACTCTCATTGATCTGAGTCAGAGATATTTTGGAGAGAGTTATTCTCTAGAGCCATTGAGAGATTATTCTGAAGGGCTGCTCTAGAAGATTGTTACTGCTTCTACTTTCTTGTAGAAGATTGATCATCTTGGTTGACAAGGTGCGAGGAGATCAAGTAAGGAGAACGGGGCGCGGTGGATGTCGTGTCAGTGGATTCTTTGCAAGAATAACTACAGTCCTTGGGTCGAGGTACAGACTTAGGTAAAGGAGCTTGTGAGTATATCTTGTAACTGTTCGTGAACTCTTGATTTCTGGTTCGTGGTTTTTCTCCCTGGATAGGGTTTCCACGTTAAATATTGTGTCTGCCTTCTTGTGGTGTGTGATTGGTAGATAGCTAGTTCTAAGTTGTCTGATTGATTTATTTCCGCTGCATTGATTGGTTAATTAGAACTAGTAGTCCATTCTGGTAACCCCTTATAGAAAATTTTCAATTGGTATCAGAGCGGGTTACACTATTTTATTGTGTTGATCCATATTTTGCTAGAATGGATGTCTACCGCGAAGGCACTTCAACCAATAAGCCTCCTGTAACGCCCCAATTCCGGATACCGATAAACTCGTTCGATCACCCGGAATTGGCGCGCTACTTCCCGGAAAATCCGAGAACTTCCAAGATCGTAGGCCGCAGTGAGGTCCAATTTAAAACTTTTTGACCAAATAATATACAATGGTTAAAACTTGCGGAAGCATAACATTTAATTTGAGCGGAAGCAATAGGTATCATATATAATAAAGAAAGCAGAACAGTGGTCTAATTAAAATGAGTCAATGTAAATTTAAAGTTAATACATTTGATCTTTCTACCCTCCTCACAACAAGTTTCACTCAAAACCCGAAATAACAAAGTCACTCAATATCCCTGTATAAACTCCTCGCCCTCCGGCTCGACATCCGTGTCGGCCGGGCCCCATGCGTACTCTCCGGCTACAGGTGCCTCCACGAGGGCTAAAGCGTCGTCGGGAATCTCTGGGTCAAGGCCTAAGCACCATAGAATGGGTCAGATCTAAACGATCTGGCAAGATACAGCATACTACTAACATAGCATATATATATCAAAGGAATTAAAGACAGGTACATAATTTAAATGAATAACAAGGAAAGAGAACTAGGCAATCGTGCATTTAAATCATAAGGAATCAGTATAAATAGAAAACATCTGAACTACTATAAACAAGATGGCACATTCACACGAGCTGGAATACCGCGGGATATTATGCCGCGGCCCTCCCATACTGAACACAGTCGCGGTGGGGAATCTCACCAGGGAATAACTAATCCCGAATACTACTCATCAACTCATCATCTCATCACTCCAGATCGGCACGGCATGACACCTTGCCGTCTTAGCTCATCATGATAGCTCCTCAACACATAACTAGCTCCTACCGGGGATGATCAGTCCACAGGCTGAGCTTAAATCAACCGAGTGAATGTTCATGCCGACTCGAGAATAACTCTACGGTCTGTGTCTGTCTAGGCTTTGCCTTGTGTGAACAAGGTCCTAACAATACCTCTATAGAGTCTACACATCTCAATACAACCTCTGGACCTCATTCAAGACCCAGGCCCACTCGTTGGATCCATACCAAGGCCCATCAGTACATGGCCTGGTCTAAAACCGTCCAAACGAGGCAACCAATCCATCTATTACTGACAAACAGTTCCATCATAATCCATACAACTTAACAGTCCAATAGAAACTATCTCTTCAAGCTAAAGGGTTCACATCACCACACTTAGGCCCAATAAGGGCCCGCCTAGACACAGACACGGGTCAATGATCTCCGAAGTCACATCATCGGGTCACCTCTAGATACCCTAGGTTCAGGTCTTCCATTTATGTTCAATTAATGGTAAGCAGCTATTCTAAAGATCTAAGAATGACAATAAATGATAACAGTGAAGTATAAACTTCAATCAGAGAATCAACGGGAAATCCAACGGTCCAATCCTAGGTAATGGGCCACTTTAGGTTCGGGTCTATCTCCGGTAATTCGATCTCTAAATGATGTCATTAATGCCGTAAAATAATGTATTTGGTGCTTAGTTAGTTAAGGGCATCGTTGACAACTCTTAGAGGTCGAATCATCTTAGATTATCAACCAAAACACTAAACAGTGGTCCCCGCGAGTCAAGGTTGAGCCACACCGTTGACTCGGGCTAAGGACACTGACAAATGCTCATTTGGATGGTCAATGGGCCCCACAACTGATCATATCTCCTAAGTGTTGAAAACTGGAACAATCAGGGTTTTCCAGGTGAGCCTGATGTGTTGTGAGCTCGGTGGATTTCCTGGCCGGGAAGATCAACCGAGTGCACTAACTAATCTGAATCAGGCTTCCTGGACAACTTATATCGTTTCTAAAGGCTTACAGCGTGTCCGGTCAAACAACCAGGCCTAGGTGATTGACCGCATACTCTGAAAACCTTAGAAAGATTGATGATCCAGCTTTAAACACTTTCTAAAGTAAAATCCTAAGTATCAAGTCCATTTGGGTGTAAGGAGTCTGAGTTTTGATTGAAGAACCAACTTTCAGTCACTTCCTGCACAAATAGCGTGAATCGGGTCAACCGGTGCGAGACCAGGTCAACCCGACTATTTGAAAGGAAATTTGTGCAAGAAATGGCTAAGGGCCAGTTTTTCCAAGAAATCTCAGTGTGGCCGGTTAACCGGCCTGCATAGTCCGGTTAACCGGCTGCACTGCAGCACTTCCTGCAGAAGAAATAACTGGGAGCTGTCATTTCTGCAATTTCAGTGTGGCCGGTTGACCGGCCTGCAAAGCCCGGTTAACCGGCTACACTGCCGGTTAACAAACCGGTTAACCGGGTACACGAAACTGGGACAAGACCCAGTTTCTGCAGTCACTCTGTTTTGGCTCCATTTCCACCCAAACTACTTCCAATCTCTTCCAAACTTCACCCAAACACTTCTCCAAACATAAATCAACTCAATAACCATCCATTAAACCACCTTATGGCCCACTGATCTTCCAAATGGGGGGGTGAAAACCCCCATCCATCAGTGACCTTTATCCATTCAAACACAAGACAAAGCTCAAATGTAAACTAACACTAAACAGAACATATTTGTGAATTAAAAACCACTGAATCATGAAATAAATCATACACCCTAAGTTATTAGTATGATGCACTTGCCTCTTGTGAAGTGGGTTGCAAAGAGAAATAGCTTGAAGAGGGAAAGAACCCAAAATTCCAGCAGAACAGAGCAAGAAGAAGAAGAAGGTGAACCAGCTGAGCAGCAGCAGCTATGGCAGAGTGTAGCAGTAGCTGGGAGGCTTCCCACTCTCAGGTGATATGAAGGAGAAGAAGAAGAATACAGCAGCAATAGTTCTCAAAGGTTGTTTCCAGCACACAGCAGTTTCTCAGGTGAGAATTCCAGCTCAACAGGGAGGATGGAGATGTAACCCAGCAGTAGCAGTGGCTTTAGGAATAAGAAAAGAAGAGGAAGATGAAGTAGAAGAGCACAACTACAGCTACTGGAAAAGATCCCAGCACATTAATGGCTGCTGGAAAGAGGGAAATGAAAGGGGGAAAAGAGGGAAATGATGAAGGAAAGTGGCTGTTGCAGGGGTCTTCTCGGATGGGATTCCAGCACAGCAGGGATTGATGAAGAAGAAGGAGAATTACAGCAGTAGTAGCTCCCAAGACTGAGATTCCAGCAGAGAGAGAGAGAGAAGATGGAAAAATGCCACAGCAGTAGTCTCCAGGGGATTTTCAGCAGAGTAACAGCACTGCAGCAGGGCTGAAATGAGGATGTAGAAGCAGATGATGACACAGCAGCAACTTCAATAGGTTCCAGCAGTGGTGACAGCAAGAGAAATGAAGAGGGAACGAAGATGAAGATGGCTGTAGCACTACCACTGGAAGATGTCCCAGCAACAAGATGGAAGCTCCAGCAGCAACACAGTAACAGTAATGGCTCCAGGGGTGGGATTCCAGCAGAAGAACAATGAAGGAAGAAGAAGATGGTGGTGAATCAGCTGTAGCAAGGTCTTCAAAATGGGATTTCCAGCAACAGTAGCTGGTTGCACTGTTCAATCGTATGAGAGGGAATGAAGGTAGTTGGGAGGAACAGTAATGGGCTGGGGCTGTTTTCTTGGGAAGAGAGAGTTGGGAGTTATCTTGGGAAGGGGGCTGCTGGGATTAGGGTTTTATTGCAATTGGGTTTAAGAGATGTTTTATATAGATAGGAGGGATGGTTAGTTACTAGTTTAGCCCTAGGGTTTAGTGGAATTGAGATTAGGGTTTAAGGTGAGTTTGGTCTTTTGGTTAGGAACATTCTAGAAGAGAGAGAGCACCTTTCTTAGCACTACTAAACCCACTTAGTCACTTAATTAATCTAACTAAGAGCCTAATTAACACCAAAAGCCTAGGTCTAACACAAAAACCCAATTGATTAGAAATCAACCCAAACTAACCTAGTCCAACCAAAAACTTAGGAAAACTAACTAGTTACTCTACTAAGCCCCTAATTAGCCCAAATAAATAAGTAATTAACCCAGATTAACCATAATTAGCAATAATTAGTAGTAATTAGCAAAGATTAGTGAAGATTAGCGAAGATTAACATATTTAAGCAATAATTAACATATATTAGGATAAATTAGACTATAAATTAGCCCTTAGAGGGCCCACCAAGGGTGGGACCTCACATCATTCCCACCTTTTAAAAACATTTGTCCCCAAATGTAAAACAAGACTAGAACATACCTGAGGTAGAAGATGCGGATAGTCCCTCTCCACCTGGTCACGTAACTCCCACGTAGCCTCCTCCGGAGTGTGATGCTCCCACTGAACCTTTACCCAATGAATGGTTCGGGTCCGGAGCACCTGCTCCTTGGTGTCGATGACTGCGACTGGCCTGGCGACGTACGATGCATCTGGCTGGATGTCGAGTGGCTCGTGATAAAGAATGTGGGTCGGGTCCTCCACATACTTCTTCAGCATGGAGACGTGGAACACGTCATGCACTCCTGAAAGCTCTGGTGGTAGCTGAAGCTTGTAGGCGACGTCTCCAACTCTCGATCTGATCTCGAAAGGTCCAACATATCTCCGCGCTAGCTTACCCTTCTCACCAAATCTCAGGGTACCTCTAGCCGGAGAAACCTTCAGGAAAACTCTGTCTCCCTTCTCGAACTCGAGCGGTCTGCGCCGATTGTCTGCATAGCTCTTCTGTCTGCTGCGGCTGACCTTCAGGTTCTCAACAATCTGCCGAACCTTCTCGCTGGTGTCGCTGACAATGGATGGACCATGGAAGCTCCTGACACCAACTTCTTCCCAGCAAACTGGGGTCTTGCATCTCCTCCCGTACAAAGCCTCGTACGGTGCCATCTTGATGCTCGCATGGAAGCTGTTGTTGTAGGCGAACTCACAGAGCGGCAAGGAATCCTCCCAGTTCTCCTTGAAATCCAAGACACAGGCTCTCAACATGTCCTCTAGTGTCTGGTTTGTGCGCTCTGTCTGGCCGTCTGTCTGAGGATGATAGGCTGTGCTGAAGCTCAACTTGGTGCCCAAAGCCTGCTGAAGACTCTCCCAGAAGTGCGAAGTGAATCTCGGGTCTCTGTCTGAAACAATCGAAGCTGGAACTCCATGCAACGAGACAATTCGATCGACGTACAGCTTAGCAAGGACGTCGAGTCCTGCTCTCATCGACACTGGCAAGAAATGGGCTGACTTAGTCAGCCGGTCCACGATCACCCAAATACCGTCGTGGCGCCTCCTGGTGGCTGGAAGTCCTGCGATGAAGTCCATGGTGATGTGCTCCCACTTCCACTGAGGAATCTCAAGCTGATGAAGAAGTCCTGGCGGCTTCTGGTGTTCGACCTTGATCTGCTGGCACGTCAAACACCTGGAGACATAGCGAGCTATCTCCTTCTTCATGTTGTTCCACCAGTAGTAGCTCCTCAGGTTCTGGTACATCTTGGTGCTGCCGGGGTGAATCGAGTATCTGCTGTGGTGTGCATCTGCAAGAATCTCGTCCTTCAGCTCCTGAATGTCTGGCACGCACAAACGGTCCTGATAGTAGAGCACTCCTCCAATCAGTCTGAACTCTGGCCTCTGGTCAATCTGCTCGATCACTCTGACAAGCTTCGGATCGTTGCGCTGGCTGTCCTTGACCTTGCCCAGCAACTCTGGTTCCCACGCTGACATGGTGGCAAGCAAAACTCTCTCGCTGAGCGGCTGAAACTGAACGTCTAAGCTGCTGAAGACGTCGGTCCACACACCCTCTGCTGCTAGGAAACTGACGAGGGCGGTCTTCCTGCTCAAAGCGTCCGCTACGACATTCGCCTTACCCGGATGGTATTTGATAGGGAAGTCGTAGTCCTTGATGTACTCCATCCACCTCCTCTGACGGTTGTTGAGGTCGCTCTGCGTGAACAGGTACTGCAAACTGCGATGATCTGAGTGCACTTCGAACTTCTCGCCGTAGAGGTAGTGTCGCCACAACTTCAAGGCAAAAACAACTGCTGCAAGCTCCAAGTCGTGAGTGGCGTACTTCTTCTCGTGCTCCTTCAACTGGCGCGATCCATAGGCAATAACCTTGCCCTCCTGCATCAAAACACATCCAAGACCGGTCCCTGAAGCGTCGGTGAAGACAACGAAACCACCACTGCCGGAAGGTAGGGACAAAATCGGCGCCGTCGTCAATCTCTCCTTCAGCTCTTGAAAGCTGCTCTCACAAGCATCGGACCAAACGAACGGCACATCCTTCCGTGTCAGCTTGGTCAACGGTGCTGAGATCGTGGAGAAACTCTTGACGAATCTGCGGTAGTAGCCTGCTAATCCGAGGAAGCTCCTGATCTCTGTGGCGTTCTTCGGTCTGGCCCAGTTCGTCACTGCCTCTATCTTCGCCGGGTCCACTGCTAGCCCATCCTTGGAGATGATGTGTCCAAGGAAGACTACCTGCTCCAACCAGAACTCGCACTTGCTGAGCTTCGCGTACAACTGGTTGTCGCGCAACAACTGGAGAGATGTCCTCAAATGCTGCTCATGTTCCTCTCTGGTCTTGGAGTAGACCAAAACATCGTCGATGAAGACCACTGTAAAGCTGTCGAGGTACGGTGCGAAGATCTTGTTCATCAGGGACATGAACACTGCTGGTGCATTCGTCAACCCGAACGGCATCACAAGGAACTCGTAATGGCCATAACGGGATCGGAACGCTGTCTTCTGCACATCCTGATCTCTGACTCGAAGCTGATGATATCCCGATCTCAAGTCTATCTTTGAAAAGAACTGCGCACCCTGAAGCTGGTCGAAAAGCTCGTCGATCCGGGGAAGAGGATACTTGTTCTTCACTGTTGCCTGGTTCAACTGCCGGTAGTCGATGCACATCCTCATCGATCCATCCTTCTTCTTCACGAAGAGCACTGGTGCGCCCCACGGCGACACACTCGGCCTGATGAAGCCCTTCTCAAGCAACTCCTCCAACTGGGTCTTCAACTCTCGCAGCTCTGCAGGAGCCATGCGATAAGGAGCCCTGGAGATCGGTGCGGTGCCGGGTGCAAGCTCGATGGTGAAGTCGATCTCTCGAACAGGCGGTAATCCCGGGATCTCGTCGGGAAACACATCCGGAAACTCGCAAACAACTGGAATCTCCTCGACTCTCTTGGACTCCTTGTCCTCTGAGACAAAAGCGATGTAGCCCTCGCAACCTGATTTCATCAGTCTCTCGGCCTTGAGTGCCGAAATCAGCCGGGTGCTAGGTGATCTCCTCTCACCCACAAACTCGATCGTGTCGTCTGAACCTTCGACGGAGAGTCTGACTGTCTTCCGAAAACAATCCATCACTGCTCGGTATCTGGCCAACCAGTCCATCCCCAAAATGACGTCGAAGTCATGCATGGGTAGCACGATCAGATCTGCAAGCAAAATGCACTCCCCGATCTGCACTCGGCATCTGGGGTGGTAAGTCTGACACATCACACTCCTGCCCATCGGAGTGGACACAACTAAGGTGCAGGGCATAGCCTCACCTACTCCACCAAGAATCAAAGCAAAAGCAGACGACACAAACGAATGTGTCGCGCCTGGATCTAACAACACTCTAGCAGGGTGATCACAAACAGAAAGGGTACCTTCAACGACGTTGCCTGCTGCCTCTGCCTCCTCATGAGTCAGCGCGAAAGCTCGCCCCACAGCCTGGGGTCTCTGCTGATGATGCTGCTGGCCCTGATGCCTCTGATGACGTCCACGGTGGAAGGGCTGCCCTCTAGGCTGCTGAGGTCCCCGTGCCTGCTGCTGATGAGCACGGTACTGCTGCTGCTGAGGTGGAAGTGCAGCCTGACGTGCGGGCTGAGCCGCTGGAGCTGGGGCTGCCGGAGCCGCTGGAGGTGCCGGAAGTCGAAGCATCTGAGGCTGACCTCCACGGAGCGGGCAATACCTGGAGATATGCCCTGACTCTCCACAGTCGTAGCACACTCGGGGTCCATGCTGCGGCTGCTGCTGCTGACGATGCTGATGCTGAGGCTGGAACTGCCCTGCCGGCCTCTGCCTCTGAAATGGCTGCAGCTGTCGTAGAGGCATGGGCTGCTGCCTGATCGGAGTGATCCGGAGTCGCTTCTGCTGGCGAATGGACTCTAGCCGCTGGAGATGCTCCTCCGCCCAGAAAGCTCTCCTCAAAGCCTCCTCATAGGTGGGCAGCTCCATGCAGGTCATGGCGATCTGAATCTCCTCGCTGAGGCCGTCGACGAACCGCCGAACTCTCTCTGCCTCTGATGTAAGCAGCGCCTCTGCAAACCGGGATAGCTGAGTAAACCGGACCTCATACTGAGAGACGGTCATGCTGCCCTGGACAAGAGTCTGGAACTCTCGGAGCTTACGCTCTCTCACGTGGGTGGGGATGAACTTCCGGAGGAAATCGGTCTTGAAGGCAGTCCATGCTACCTCGTCCCCGATCTCCTCGTAGGGCCTCTGGGTGACTCTCCACCAGTCCTCTGCTACTCCTCGGAACATATATGCTGCCAGCTGAACCCTCTGTCGCCCAGTACACTCGAAGACTCTGAAAATCTTCTCCATGCGCACTATCCAGTCGTCAGCTACGAGTGGATCCTCTGCTCCGGTGAACTCAGGTGGTCCTCTCTTGAGGAACCTCTCAAAGATAAGGTTCGGGTCTGCCCCCCGAACCGGCACATCCCCGGGGGCTGGCGGAGCCACCTTATCAATAACATCCAGGACCTGCGCCTGAAACTGCGCAAAATCCTCTGTCTGCCTCTGGTGAGCTGCGGTCTGGGCCTCCTGAGAAGCAAGGAAAGCCTGGAGAAATCTCTCGAAACGGCGCTCATGGGCGGTCATCTCGTCGATAGCTATCGTCTCTCGTGGTGCACCGCCTCCAGACATCTGTCATGAAGAAGAACTTGTGTCAGTTAAGTCCAAGACCTAAGACTACACTGATTCTACCCAATCCATCGTCCTTACACGTATCCCATCGCTCGAATCCTCACTACGTCCTATGGTTTCTAGTGTATTTTATTTCCTAGAGACCAGCTCGCTCTGATACCATAAAATGTAACGCCCCAATTCCGGATACCGATAAACTCGTTCGATCACCCGGAATTGGCGCGCTACTTCCCGGAAAATCCGAGAACTTCCAAGATCGTAGGCCGCAGTGAGGTCCAATTTAAAACTTTTTGACCAAATAATATACAATGGTTAAAACTTGCGGAAGCATAACATTTAATTTGAGCGGAAGCAATAGGTATCATATATAATAAAGAAAGCAGAACAGTGGTCTAATTAAAATGAGTCAATGTAAATTTAAAGTTAATACATTTGATCTTTCTACCCTCCTCACAACAAGTTTCACTCAAAACCCGAAATAACAAAGTCACTCAATATCCCTGTATAAACTCCTCGCCCTCCGGCTCGACATCCGTGTCGGCCGGGCCCCATGCGTACTCTCCGGCTACAGGTGCCTCCACGAGGGCTAAAGCGTCGTCGGGAATCTCTGGGTCAAGGCCTAAGCACCATAGAATGGGTCAGATCTAAACGATCTGGCAAGATACAGCATACTACTAACATAGCATATATATATCAAAGGAATTAAAGACAGGTACATAATTTAAATGAATAACAAGGAAAGAGAACTAGGCAATCGTGCATTTAAATCATAAGGAATCAGTATAAATAGAAAACATCTGAACTACTATAAACAAGATGGCACATTCACACGAGCTGGAATACCGCGGGATATTATGCCGCGGCCCTCCCATACTGAACACAGTCGCGGTGGGGAATCTCACCAGGGAATAACTAATCCCGAATACTACTCATCAACTCATCATCTCATCACTCCAGATCGGCACGGCATGACACCTTGCCGTCTTAGCTCATCATGATAGCTCCTCAACACATAACTAGCTCCTACCGGGGATGATCAGTCCACAGGCTGAGCTTAAATCAACCGAGTGAATGTTCATGCCGACTCGAGAATAACTCTACGGTCTGTGTCTGTCTAGGCTTTGCCTTGTGTGAACAAGGTCCTAACAATACCTCTATAGAGTCTACACATCTCAATACAACCTCTGGACCTCATTCAAGACCCAGGCCCACTCGTTGGATCCATACCAAGGCCCATCAGTACATGGCCTGGTCTAAAACCGTCCAAACGAGGCAACCAATCCATCTATTACTGACAAACAGTTCCATCATAATCCATACAACTTAACAGTCCAATAGAAACTATCTCTTCAAGCTAAAGGGTTCACATCACCACACTTAGGCCCAATAAGGGCCCGCCTAGACACAGACACGGGTCAATGATCTCCGAAGTCACATCATCGGGTCACCTCTAGATACCCTAGGTTCAGGTCTTCCATTTATGTTCAATTAATGGTAAGCAGCTATTCTAAAGATCTAAGAATGACAATAAATGATAACAGTGAAGTATAAACTTCAATCAGAGAATCAACGGGAAATCCAACGGTCCAATCCTAGGTAATGGGCCACTTTAGGTTCGGGTCTATCTCCGGTAATTCGATCTCTAAATGATGTCATTAATGCCGTAAAATAATGTATTTGGTGCTTAGTTAGTTAAGGGCATCGTTGACAACTCTTAGAGGTCGAATCATCTTAGATTATCAACCAAAACACTAAACAGTGGTCCCCGCGAGTCAAGGTTGAGCCACACCGTTGACTCGGGCTAAGGACACTGACAAATGCTCATTTGGATGGTCAATGGGCCCCACAACTGATCATATCTCCTAAGTGTTGAAAACTGGAACAATCAGGGTTTTCCAGGTGAGCCTGATGTGTTGTGAGCTCGGTGGATTTCCTGGCCGGGAAGATCAACCGAGTGCACTAACTAATCTGAATCAGGCTTCCTGGACAACTTATATCGTTTCTAAAGGCTTACAGCGTGTCCGGTCAAACAACCAGGCCTAGGTGATTGACCGCATACTCTGAAAACCTTAGAAAGATTGATGATCCAGCTTTAAACACTTTCTAAAGTAAAATCCTAAGTATCAAGTCCATTTGGGTGTAAGGAGTCTGAGTTTTGATTGAAGAACCAACTTTCAGTCACTTCCTGCACAAATAGCGTGAATCGGGTCAACCGGTGCGAGACCAGGTCAACCCGACTATTTGAAAGGAAATTTGTGCAAGAAATGGCTAAGGGCCAGTTTTTCCAAGAAATCTCAGTGTGGCCGGTTAACCGGCCTGCATAGTCCGGTTAACCGGCTGCACTGCAGCACTTCCTGCAGAAGAAATAACTGGGAGCTGTCATTTCTGCAATTTCAGTGTGGCCGGTTGACCGGCCTGCAAAGCCCGGTTAACCGGCTACACTGCCGGTTAACAAACCGGTTAACCGGGTACACGAAACTGGGACAAGACCCAGTTTCTGCAGTCACTCTGTTTTGGCTCCATTTCCACCCAAACTACTTCCAATCTCTTCCAAACTTCACCCAAACACTTCTCCAAACATAAATCAACTCAATAACCATCCATTAAACCACCTTATGGCCCACTGATCTTCCAAATGGGGGGGTGAAAACCCCCATCCATCAGTGACCTTTATCCATTCAAACACAAGACAAAGCTCAAATGTAAACTAACACTAAACAGAACATATTTGTGAATTAAAAACCACTGAATCATGAAATAAATCATACACCCTAAGTTATTAGTATGATGCACTTGCCTCTTGTGAAGTGGGTTGCAAAGAGAAATAGCTTGAAGAGGGAAAGAACCCAAAATTCCAGCAGAACAGAGCAAGAAGAAGAAGAAGGTGAACCAGCTGAGCAGCAGCAGCTATGGCAGAGTGTAGCAGTAGCTGGGAGGCTTCCCACTCTCAGGTGATATGAAGGAGAAGAAGAAGAATACAGCAGCAATAGTTCTCAAAGGTTGTTTCCAGCACACAGCAGTTTCTCAGGTGAGAATTCCAGCTCAACAGGGAGGATGGAGATGTAACCCAGCAGTAGCAGTGGCTTTAGGAATAAGAAAAGAAGAGGAAGATGAAGTAGAAGAGCACAACTACAGCTACTGGAAAAGATCCCAGCACATTAATGGCTGCTGGAAAGAGGGAAATGAAAGGGGGAAAAGAGGGAAATGATGAAGGAAAGTGGCTGTTGCAGGGGTCTTCTCGGATGGGATTCCAGCACAGCAGGGATTGATGAAGAAGAAGGAGAATTACAGCAGTAGTAGCTCCCAAGACTGAGATTCCAGCAGAGAGAGAGAGAGAAGATGGAAAAATGCCACAGCAGTAGTCTCCAGGGGATTTTCAGCAGAGTAACAGCACTGCAGCAGGGCTGAAATGAGGATGTAGAAGCAGATGATGACACAGCAGCAACTTCAATAGGTTCCAGCAGTGGTGACAGCAAGAGAAATGAAGAGGGAACGAAGATGAAGATGGCTGTAGCACTACCACTGGAAGATGTCCCAGCAACAAGATGGAAGCTCCAGCAGCAACACAGTAACAGTAATGGCTCCAGGGGTGGGATTCCAGCAGAAGAACAATGAAGGAAGAAGAAGATGGTGGTGAATCAGCTGTAGCAAGGTCTTCAAAATGGGATTTCCAGCAACAGTAGCTGGTTGCACTGTTCAATCGTATGAGAGGGAATGAAGGTAGTTGGGAGGAACAGTAATGGGCTGGGGCTGTTTTCTTGGGAAGAGAGAGTTGGGAGTTATCTTGGGAAGGGGGCTGCTGGGATTAGGGTTTTATTGCAATTGGGTTTAAGAGATGTTTTATATAGATAGGAGGGATGGTTAGTTACTAGTTTAGCCCTAGGGTTTAGTGGAATTGAGATTAGGGTTTAAGGTGAGTTTGGTCTTTTGGTTAGGAACATTCTAGAAGAGAGAGAGCACCTTTCTTAGCACTACTAAACCCACTTAGTCACTTAATTAATCTAACTAAGAGCCTAATTAACACCAAAAGCCTAGGTCTAACACAAAAACCCAATTGATTAGAAATCAACCCAAACTAACCTAGTCCAACCAAAAACTTAGGAAAACTAACTAGTTACTCTACTAAGCCCCTAATTAGCCCAAATAAATAAGTAATTAACCCAGATTAACCATAATTAGCAATAATTAGTAGTAATTAGCAAAGATTAGTGAAGATTAGCGAAGATTAACATATTTAAGCAATAATTAACATATATTAGGATAAATTAGACTATAAATTAGCCCTTAGAGGGCCCACCAAGGGTGGGACCTCACACCTCCTCTGCTGGATGGTTCTAATTATGCTTATTGGAAAGCTAGAATGGTTGCCTTTGTAAAAGCCATAGATCTGAAAGTCTGGAAATCTATTGAGAAAGGCTATTCCTTGCCCACTGTTACTACTGATGGGAAAGCCAGTTTTAAATCTGAAGAACAGTGGACAAAGGATGAAGAATTGGCAGCCACTTGCAACTCTAGGGACTTGAATGCTATTTATAATGGAGTTACATATCTGAGTTTCGTAGAATTTCTACATGTACTACTGCAAAAGAAGCTTGGGATATTCTGCAGACTGTGCATGAAGGGACTGACACTGTCAAACAGTTGAAACTTCAGAAATTGTATACAACTTTTGAAACCATAAAGATGGAAGATGATGAAACTTTTGATGAGTTTAATTCAAAGCTGAATACAATTGTGAATGATACCTTTACTTTGGGAGAGCCAATTCCTGAAAATAGAGTTGTAAAAAAGATTGTGCGGTCTCTTCCAGAAATGTTTGATGCAAAGGTTGTGGCCATAGAAGAGAATAAAAATCTAAATATTCTCAAAGCTGAAGAATTAGTTGGCAACCTTCAGACTTTTGAAGCAAACCTAAGGAACAATGGAAAATCAAAATCCAAAGGTGTTGCTTTGAGAGCCTCCAAAGAATCATACAAGAAAATTTCTAGTGATTCTGAGTCTTATTCTGAGGAGATTGATCCCCAAGTTGCTGTTGAGTTTATGAAGCAATTTCAAGCTTTCATGAAGGGGAAGAAAAGTAATTTGAAGATCCCTAAAAATTTTGTAAAGAAGAAATCTTCTAAAGGGATTAAATGTTTTGAGTGTCATGGTTATGGACACATTGCTAGTGACTGTGCTAACAAGAAACCAACGAAGAAGGCTTTCAATCTGACTTGGGATGATGATACTTCTGAGGAAGATGATAAAAAATCTGAGTCTGAGAAGCCTGATGTTAGCAAAGAAAAATTCATGGCATTCATGGCAACATCAGTTTCTGCTACTCCAATAGTTTCTGATGAAGGGACTGATCAAGATGTTAGTGAGTCAGAGACAGAACATGATTGGCAAGCTGAATATCATATATTGTTTGCAAAGACCATGAAGATGCTCAAGATGAATGAAAAAGTGGCTACAAGCTGGAAAGAATCTGAAGAGCGGAATACTTCTTTAAAAGCTGAATTGTCTGAAGCTCTTACCAAAGTGAGTCACTTAGAGGCTGAAAATATCAAACTGACAGATATATTAACTGTTGAAGCACAGAAGTGTGAGTTGCTCAATCACGATATGAAGACCTTGAAAGCAGAAAGTACCGACTTGCAAGGAAGACTCAAGATTGTTCTTTCTGAGTTGGACACAAGCAAGGCTTCACTAAATAGGATGAATGCTGGGTCTAAAAAACTTGATGACTTCCTGTGCAGTCAAAAGGCAAAGAATAACATGCATGGCATTGGCTACGCTGACGGAGCATCTACATCAAAAGCCAAAGGTAATAATTATTTTGTTCAAAATTCAGTTGTTACTAAATCTGTTGGTAATGTTACAAAAACAGATGCCAAGAAGAAGAATGTGCCACGTCCTGAACGTATACCTACTTGTCATCATTGTGGAATTAAAGGACACATTCGACCCCATTGCAATAAGCTGCGAAAGTCTCCAAACCAAAAGCAATGGAAAAAGCAGAAGGAAGTGTCACATATGAAAACTAAAGCTGTCTGGGTCAAGAAAGAAGACATTCCATCTGTATTGGTACACACTATACTGAACTATCTAAAAATGCAAGTGTGTGTGCCAAAGCCTCATCACCCCTGATCTACAAGATCAAACCCCCACCCCAATACTGATACGAAGATCATCTTGAGGGGGAGTCTATTTAGGGGGAGCTGCAGAATCCAGATTGACAAAAGCTGCTTGAAGAAAATTGTTTGTCAATTGTGGACAAAAGGGGGGAGAATACTGAAGCCAGGGGGAGAAACAAGCAAAGATCTACAAATGCGGATTTTTTAAATTCAATATATTTTGGATTTTTCTCTTGGGTAGATCATTTGTATTGTTCTAGAGAGTTTTGTCCATGAATTGCCAAAGGGGGAGATTGTTAGTATTTTTATTGGCTAATTCATGGGTTGGACAAAACCTTGGGTCCGAGTTGTATTTTCTAATTTATTTTAGAATGGACTGTGGATGTGTCGCCGGAAGATCTGAAGCGAAGAATAGAAGAAAAAAGCAGACCGGGCGAAATTCCCCAGGCCCGATCGATCGGAGCCTCAGACCGATCGATCGGTCAGAAAAAGGTCTCAGTTAAATGTCAGGCCGATCGATCGGACCTGCAGGGGCGATCGATCGGACAGCGTGCAGAGTTCGGGAAAGTCTACTTTTCTATCAGATTTAGTTTCCTTTTGAGACTTTGTTTCCCAGTTTGAGTCCTACTTGTGCACTAAGTCTTAGGCACGAATTTTGGGCTATTTATAGGGTGTTTCTCTCAACACTAAGATGACCCCCATCACAACTCTCATTGATCTGAGTCAGAGATATTTTGGAGAGAGTTATTCTCTAGAGCCATTGAGAGATAATTCTGAAGGGCTGCTCTAGAAGGTTGTTGCTGCTTCTACTTTCTTGTAGAAGATTGATCATCTTGGTTGACAAGGTGCGAGGAGATCAAGTAAGGAGAACGGAGCGCGGTGGATGTCGTGTCAGTGGATTCTTTGCAAGAATAACTACAGTCCTTGGGTCGAGGTACAGACTTAGGTAAAGGAGCTTGTGAGTATATCTTGTAACTGTTCGTGAACTCTTGATTTCTGGTTCGTGGTTTTTCTCCCTGGATAGGGTTTCCACGTTAAATATTGTGTCTGCCTTCTTGTGGTGTGTGATTGGTAGATAGCTAGTTCTAAGTTGTCTGATTGATTTATTTCCGCTGCATTGATTGGTTAATTAGAACTAGTAATCCATTCTGGTAACCCCTTATAGAAAATTTTCAGGATGGAAAAAACTTCTTTTAGATGAGAAATCTCAAGGGAGTAGTGTGGCTTTAGGACTAAGCCTCCTTGAGGAACACAATGAGGAGAAGGAGAATGGAGGGGATGGAGTGAAGAGAGGCTAGAGGGGGTTGCTTTCCATGAGAAGAGGAGGGAAAGAACATCCCATGTGATGTTTATATAGAGCATGAACTGCCTACATGGGATATGGGTTGCCTACATAGGGCATGAGATGCCTGTGTAGGGTATGAGAGGCCTATGTAGGGCATGTGTTGCCTACATAGGGCATGTGAGGCCTATGTAGGGTATGAGTTGCCTATGTAAGGTACGAGAGACCTGTGTAGGACATGAGTTGCGTACATAGGGCGTGGGACGCCTTATCTCTTCACCTTGCAATTTCTTTCTTTATCTCATTCCTTGGTTGTGGGACCCATTTCATCCATTTCCTACAAGCAAAAGCGAATTACAATTTAAAATGATAATTTTGAATAAAAATCACAAATGCATGATAGTGGGCCCATAAATTAAAATGCACATCATTATGCATGAATGCACTACAATAAACCAAAAATGCATAAGAACATGATTTTTTTCCTTAAATGAGAATATTTTGGATTAATAAGTCCCTAAAATGGTCTAAAATGTGTATGAAAATATGCATTTTTAAGGACTTATCACACACCCCAACTAACATTTTGCTAGTCCCTAGCAATAACTGTGAACAAAATGTGAGGCTTCCATCATTAGGTAGTCTATCTTAAAACTAATGAAATGCAATGAAAATGGAAATGAATGCAACGCCACTTTCGCTGGCACTCTCGATTGCATTTAGCTTATGCAGTAAGCCCTTAAACCCCTAGGTTCCCCTTAGTGGATGAGTTGTGCCTCGTGAGGGTTTGCAATGAATTTACCGACAAAATTCTTTTTTTTTTTTTAAATAAGAATCATAGTAGAAACCTAACAAAATTAAAGGACTTTTTCAAAAGAAAATTTACGAACACCGTATATTCTCGATTCTCAGAATTTTCAAAGCAAAGGCAAATTTGAAGATCAGTTCACAAGTTCTGTCTTTCGGTGTGAAATTCTTGAAATCATGCTAAATTGATCGTGTACGGTGAAATAATGTGTATACGTATAGCCTCAAATGATCTACCATGATTCCCATGAAAAACATTTTCAATCCAAAATTCTGGGCCACCAAACCTTAGCAAAGAAAAATAATATTCCTCTCAAGGCAACCATGGCGGCTTTCGCACTACTATTTTTTTAAATGGCCGTAACATTTTTTTTAAGGAATTCCTTTTTCTCTTTTCTCTCTTTCTTTTTTTTTCTTTTCTTTTATTTTCCTTTTTCCTTTTTGATTTTTTTTCATGGTCCCCAACAATAGGCAACCCTTTTCATGTGCCCACATTAATTCACCAGCTCTGTGGCCAACAAGACCAGATGAATCAGGAAATTGTGAACTAAGGGTCGATTTTCCTTCATATTTTCAATCCAATCGTCAAAGAAGAACAAAAATCATAGCTTGGCATTCAGAAACTTTGAAAACATATACAAACTGTGTAAAAGTGAGGGATCAAAATTCGACACTTTTCCAAAAATCCTTTCCATAAACGAAATAGTAAACCATTGTTCTCTTATTTGCCCAAAGCACCAAAATTTCCAAAGTTCAAGGTATCTTTGTTTGATAAAAATCCTCTCAAAATTTCCTTTTTCCTAAGAACAAACAAAATATCAGTTTTTTTTTCTTTTTCTTCTCTTTTTCTTTTTTTCGAAACCTAAAAATCAAGAACTTTTGTCTAAAGATGGACAAGTGTGCTTGTTCCCACCCCCTAACCTATTATGAACATCGTCCTCGATGCATGTGTGAAGGAATGATATATATGAAACATGAGGAACATAAAAAGTAATGGAGGGTAAAGTATAGAAAGCACATGGGATATGATCGAGCTACTCTCCGTCCAAAGTTAGACAAGACAACAAAAATAACAAGATAAAACCTAAACTACTAAGTATACATAATATACATAGTAATGGGCCACTGTCAGATCCAGAGCCAACTAATCTTGGTAGACAGGATCATCAAGAGGAATTTCTTCCTCATCAGTTGGTGATATTTCCAAGAATGGCTTCAATCTTTGGCCATTGACTTTGAACGTCTGGCCATCCTTGGGATTATAAATCTGAACGGCACCGTATGGAAACACTTCTTTTACAATGAATGGTCCAGTCCAAAGGGAGCTAAGTTTCACAAGAAATAAATGAAGCCTAGAGTTATAAAGGAGGACCTTCTGCTCAAGGTGAAAGGATTTTCGCAGAATATTTTTATCGTGAAAAATCTTGGTCCTCTCTTTATAAATTCTTGAGTTTGCATAGGCTTCCCTACGCAACTCATCCAATTCATTTAATTGCAGTTTCCTCTTGTTCCCAACTTTATCCATATCAAAGTGAAATTACTTAATGGCCTAATAAGCTTTGTGTTCCAGTTCCACCGGGAGGTGGCATGCTTTCCCATAGATGAGCCGGAAGGGAGACATTCCGATTGGAGTTTTACAAGCAATCGGGTAAGACCATAAAGCATCATTCAATCTCATTGACCAATATTTCCGATTAGGGCCTATTGTAGTATCCAATGTTCTTTTAATTTCCCGATTCGACACTTCCACTTGTCCACTGGTCTGTGGGTGGTAAGGGGTAAAGATTTTATGGGTGATCCCATACTGTTTCATCAGGGCTTCAAATGCCCGATTGGAAAAATGCAAACTCCCATCACTGATGATGGCTCGTGGAGTACCAAAACGAGAAAAGATATTTTCTTTCAGAAATTTTTGGACTGTTTTAATTAGAATCATTCTCCCGGCAGGGAATAGCCTTTATCCACTTGGACACATAGTCCATAGCCACTAAGATATAGAAATAACCAAAACTCGGTGGAAATGGACCCATAAAATCAATGCCCCATACATCAAAAGGCTCAACTACCAGAATGAGGTTCAGTGGCATCATGGTTCTTTTGGAAATTGTGCCCAAATTTTGGCAGTGATCACAGGCCTGACAAAAATCATGAGCATCACGGAACAATGAGGGCCAATAGAATCCAGACTACAGAATTTTGATAGCAGTCTTTTGTCCAGAAAAATGTCCCCCACAGGCCTGTGTATGGCAAAACGAGATGACACTGTGTTTCTCATTATCAGGCACACATCTCCTAATTATTTGGTCTGGGCAGTATTTGAACAAATATGGATCATCCCAGAAAAAATATCGAACTTGAGAAAAGAAAGAATTTCTATCTTGCTTGGTCCAATGGTCAGGAGTGTTGCCCGTAGCAAGATAGTTTGCGATATCAGCGTACCAAAGGAATTGATGTACCGTAAAAAGATGTTCATTCGGGAAACTGTCCCGGACCGGTGTCGGTTCAATGGTGTCGAAAAGAACCAACCTGATAGATGATTAGCCACAACATTCTCTACTCCCTTTTTATCCTTAATTTCTAAGTTAAATTCTTGTACTAGGGGTATCCATCTAATGAGTATGGGCTTAGCATCCTTCTTTGAGAGAATGTGCTTTAGCGTAGAGTGATTAGTGAAGACAATAATCTTGGATCCAATCAAGTAAGACTGAAACTTGTCAAGTGCAAAGACCACTTCCAGCAGTTCTTTCTCAATGGTTGAATAGTTAATCTGTGCACTATTCAAGCTCCTACTTGCATAAGAAATCACGAAAGGTTTCTTGTCCTTTCGTTGCCCCGACACAGCCCCAACCTCATAATCGCTGGCATCACACATAATCTCAAAGGGCAAGGTCCAATCTGGAGGCTGCATAATTGGTGCGGATGTCAGTATACTTTTCAACTTCTCAAATGCTTCTTTGCATGCCTCTGTCCATTAAATTCTGCCTCTTTGGAAAGCAGGTTACAGAGAGGTCTAGATATGGAACTAAAGTCTTTGATAAACCTCCTGTAAAAGCCTGCATGCTCTAAAAATGATCTGACATCTCATACAGTTTTGGGAGTGGGCAAGTTGGCGATCAAATCTCTTTTGGACTTGTCAACTTCCAATCCTCTTTCTGACACAATGTGACCAAGGACAATTCCCTGGCGATCCATGAAATGACACTTTTTCCAATTCAGCACAAGGTTCTTTTCTTCGCGTCTAGTGAGGACCTTTTCTAGGTTGCTCAAACAGTCCTCAAAAGAATCACCAAACACATAGAAATCGTCCATGAAGACCTCCAGAATCCGCTCCACCATATCGCTGAAAATACTCAGCATACATCTCTGAAATGTTGCAAGAGCGTTACATAACCCGAAAGGCATTCGTTGGTAAGCGAAAGTACCTAAATGACATTTAAATGTGGTCTTCTCATGGTCTTCCAAGGCGATTTCGATCTGGTTATACCCAGAGTTCCCATCTAGAAAACAGTAATAATGATGGCCAGCTACACTTTCCAAAATTTGATCCATGAAGGGTAGAGGGAAGTGATCCTTACGTGTGACTGCATTTAATTTTCTGTAGTCTATGCAAACCCTCCACCCTGTGGGTACCCGGGTGGGGACAAGTTCATTGTGAGTGTTCTTAACTACAGTAATGCCGGCATTTTTCGAGACAACTTGAGTAGGGCTGACCCATTGACTATCCGAGATTTGATAGATGATACCCACGTTCAGGAGCTTAAGCACCGCAGCCCTTACCACTTCCTGCATGGTAGGATTGAGCCGGCATTGCATTTGTCTACATGGTTTAGCATCTTCTTCAAGGTAAATGCGATGCGTACACACTAAGGGGTCAATTCCCTTAATATCTGTCATATTCCAAGCAATTGCACTTCTATGTTGTTTGAGTATTTTCAATAGTTGGACCTCTTGGCCCTTAGTAAGAAGCGAAGAAATAACCATAGGATATGTTTCTTCATCCCCAAGGTAAGCATATCGCAAGTCCGATGGGAGGGGCTTCAACTCAAGCTTATGTGGATTCATCTGAGATGGAAGAGTTGTCTTATCAGATGGTACAAGGTCCTCAAAATGGGGTTTCCATATTGCACGGGCATCCTCAACAGTGTCATTTTGAAAGTCCTTAAGATAGCCTATGTCCTCTCTAAAAAAAAGTAGCGCAACATGGGAGTTAATGCACTCCTCAAGATCATCCTCAACCAATGTATCAATAAAATCCACATCATGGTAGTTAGTTTCGCAATCCCTTGGTTGTTTGCACATTTGAAAGATATCAAGGTCCAAGGTCATGTTCCCGAAAGACAATTTGAGCCTTCCACTCTGGCAATTGATCAATGCATTGGAAGTGTATAAGAATGGTCTTCCCAGAATGACTGAAATTTCACCACTTTCATTTTATATTGGCTCAGTGTCCAGCACGTAAAAATCCACTGGGAAGTAAAGGTGCTCAATTTGTACCAAAATGTCTTCTATTACCCATCTCGGTTTCTTAATAGATCGATCCGTGAGTTGAAGTGTAGTTCTGGTTGGTTTTAACTCGCCAAGCCTCAGTTGTTCATAAACTGAGTAGGGTAATAGATTTACACTCGCTCCAAGGCCTTGCAAAGCTAGACCTATCCTGTGGTTTCTAATAACACATGAGATGGTGGGGCATCCCGGATCTTTGTATTTAGGAAGAGTTATCTGAGTCAGGTATGCACTGACCTGCTCAGTGATAAACGCTTTCTTTGGAGCATGAACCCTATGCTTAGCAGTGCAAAGATCTTTCAAGAATTTAGTGTAGGTGGGGACCTATTTAATGGCATCCAGCAGAGGAATATTGATCCTAACTTCTTTGAAAACATCGAAAATCTCTTGGTTTGGGATTTTCTGTCTGGAATAGGTCAACCTTAGAGAGAAAAGGGCAACGGGTTTGGTAGTCATGGAGTCAGGACCTTTTTCAGTGTCAACAGCAGTTTTTGCATTAGTGCTATCCTTTTCTTTCTCAAGTTTCTCATTTAAATTTGAGGAGACATGTTGTTTATGTTTTCTCAGAATCTCTTGAAGCTCTTTGTCACTGCATAGAGTGATAGCCCAAATATGCTCCCGATAGTTAGGGTCAATTACGTCGGACACTTCAAACTGGTCTTTAGGATTTGGCAAGGGTTGGGCCGAAAAGGTTCTTTTCCCATGACCTTGAAGGCTACGTTTGATTTACTCGACAGAGGTTTCTAACCTTTGGATAGCCTGTTGATTATTCTGAATAGCCTACTGATTATTCTGAATAATCTGTTGATTATTATGCAGGCTCTGCATAAACTGCCGCTGAGATTGTATCAGCGCATTGAGTGATTACTCCAATGACCTATTCTGGGCCTGTGGTGCATAAGATGTATTATGCCGTGGATTCATGTATGCACCAGAATTTGATGGTCTTTGGGGATTATACTCAGGAGTAGCAATTACTCCATTCCTCCAGCTGAAATTTGGGTGGTTCCGCCACGAAGGATTGTATGTGTTCCCCATAGTATTTGTATTGAACGACTTTTGAAAAGAATTCAAAGCGTTAGCCTGTTCCAGAATTGCTTATTATAAGGCAGGTTTAGTTGGACGATCTACCGACATATGATTTTTGGAAGTACAAATTTCACAAACCATGACTGTTCCTTGTTCTTTCCAACTCTCAAGGCTTCGACTTCTCTCGTGAGTGCCGTGAATTTGGCTTGGATGTCTATCTGGTTGTTCACATAATATAGACCTCGACTCTTAGACTGATTCAACCACCTGGAATGATCTACCCCCTCAGAGGAGGCCCATTGTTGTGCATTTTCTGCCATCAATTCCAAAAATGCCCACGCTTCACCTGGTGTTTTTTGATCGAATTGACCATTGCACATCATCTCAATAAATTGGTGCGTCTCAGGAGTGAGGTTTTCAATGAAGATCTCAATGAGACGGTGTGTTTCATACTCATGATGTGGACATGTAAGGATAAACTCGTTGAAGCGTTCCCAACACTTAAAGTAGGGCTCTTTCTTATTTTGCCTGAACATTATGATGTCCCTATTTAAGGTGTTGGTTTTATGCTGTGGGAAAAACTTTTTAAGGAATTCGATGACACAAGCATTCCATGTATTAATTGAATTAGGCCTAAGTGTGTGGAGCCAAGCCTTAGCGTTTTCCTTTAAAGAAAAAGGAAATAATTTGAGATTGATCACATCTGGCACCATGCATGTTTTGCAGTTGAAGTGTAGCACATACTTCATCTAATTCCCTCAAATGTAAGCATGCACTTTCAGATTCTAGCTCGTGAAACTTGGGCAGAAGTTGGATCATACCAGGTTTTTTTCATATTGACCCGCAATGGCAGGTAACACAATGCATGATGGTGTGGTGTGTCGTGCGTGGTTCAAAAGATTACATAATTTCCTTGGTGGCTGGTTCACTTCCCTACCTTGGTGGTCCCCATTTGGATTTGTGGCAGGCTCACCATTGCTGGGGTTGCTACTTGACCCACTCAACATGTTAGACAATCTCGATGGACTCAGAGATTGAGGAGAGTCGTGGATTCTTATAAGTTCTTTGATTGGGGACTCTCTTCTTTTTAACGGATGCGCTGAGTTTCTTTGCCAACTGGACTTCTTGCTCATGCACAAATGGTGTGAGCAAGTTGGAGAGAGCTTGTACTTTCTTTTTGGATTTTTAGATTTTTTTTTGAAAAACAAATCAGAAAAACCTAGCCTACACAAGAAACAATTGAATTAATATCCTAAGGTTGAAAAGTTTCCCTAGGTTCACTAATCCGGCCCTATGAAACCAACCCGGCCAGTTCAGCCCCCAGTAAGGGTAGGATCACAAATGGACCCGTTTGAAAGACCCTTGCCTAGAATAGTCTAACTATCTCCACACTCTGGACTAGGCTTTGCTTCGACACCAAGATAATCAAGGACATCGATTTGGTCACTTTGGTTCACTTTCTTCCAAAAGGATTCAAAACAAGTTGACAAATAACATAACTTCGCCAATTTTTAGAAAGTTTCTAAAAATTCAATGATGTGTCCTTTCTAATTAGCAATCCATGCAATTTCCTAATCCAATTTAGGGCAGTTTAACATCCATGCATGCACCTCCTATATCTAAAAGGATGCCAAAAATAACACACCTAGAAAGTCCCTTATATGGCGCTCACTGGCAACGGCGTCAAAAACTTGATCGTGAGCTCTAAGTGTAGAGCTGCGCTGCAGTAATAAACTGGTGAGACTAGGTCGATCCACAGGGAGCAATGTTGATTAAGAAACTTTCCAACTTTTAACCTGTCCTAATTAAAATCTAAAACTAGCCTAAATAAGAAACTAATCAAATTACATCAACTTTTCAAAAATAACTAAATGTAAAAAGTTCAATTACAATCCTTTCCAAAAATAAAAGACCTAGTCTACTAATGGAAACCTAATCTAAACAATCCTAGAATACCTAAAAACCTGCAAAAGAACACACAAATCAAACAACCAATTTAATATGAAAAATCAAAATAAAATTTCATAAATTATATCCTACTTACCAAAACAAATTATAATGAAAATATGAATGATTTATGAGGTCCTACATGCAAACAATGCAATTCTACACAAGTTCCTAAAAATCTGATGCACTCTGAAAAATTCTAAGCATGAAAAACCTTATGCACGGGCATGTTTTCATTGGACTGTAGAACCTACCTAAGATCGTCTAAACCAAAACTTAATGGTTGTAATTCGAACCTTGATGATTCATGAACATAACAAAAGAAACAGAAGTGAAAAAGCAGTTCGGATGAAAAAGATATGAATGCAAGAAGATGCCTACTTGAACCAATTATGCTGCTGAAATCTGGTATGACCTTGCTGGGTACCTCTGTTTGTGCCTCTGGTTGACACGGTTCCTGAGTTTATCTTCGACTAAAATTCTGGGGTTTCAAAGTCCTAATATCTTACTTTAATTCTGCTAACTTTCAAGGAAAAATAATATCTCTTTCCTGGTTTTCATATCACATACTTTTAGAACACAGTCAAACCAAAATTGCTGAAACAGTGCATTTTTTTTTCAATGTGCAGATTTTCCACTATGTACCAGGTCCGAAATTAGCATTATTAATCAGTCATTAAACATTTGTGATTTCAGAAACAAAACCTATTCTAATGCAATTTCTAATTATGATGCATGAATTATTATGAAGAAATAAATTATGCATAAACTTAAAATGCAGGAAATAAAAGAATTTGTTGGAAAATAAAAGTAGTGTTGCAAAAAGTAAAAGTAGTGAAACTAATAAAATTTAAATGTAGTGTTGTGAAGAAAAGTAAATGTAGTTGTGTAGAATTTAAATGTCGTTCAAGTAGTAAAATTATCTTCTCAAAAATTCATTCTTAATACAATTTAGAATCACTTCAAATATGCCCTCATAAACTTGGGTTGTCAATCCAAGCACAAAAATAAGCAACATAAATAAAGCAACAAGCATAAACCATAAGAAGAAGAATATTGAAAAAGATAACTTTTACTAACATGTAGATTCATTTACATAAGATCGAAAATAAAAATGATAGAGAAATACATGTTAGGATGGAAAAAACCTCTTCTAGATGAGAAATCCGAAGGGAGTAGTGTGGCTCTAGGACTAAGCCTCCTTGTGGAACACAATGTGAAAAATGAGAATGAAGAGGATGGAGTGAAGAGAGGCTAGAGGGGGTTGATTTCCATGAGAAAAAGAGGGAAAGAACATCCCATGTGATGTTTATATAGAGTATGGAATGCCTACATAGGACATGGGTTGCCTACATAGGACATGGGATGCATATGTAGGGCATGAGTTGCCTATATAAGGCATGAGAGGCCTATGTAGAGCATGAGTTGCCTATATAGGATATGGGAGGCCTATGTAGGGCATGTGTTGCCTACATAAGGCATGGGAGGCCTTATCTCTTCTCCTTGCAATTTCTTTCTTTATCTCATTCCTTGTTTGTGAGACCCATTTTATCCATTTCCTGCAAGTAAAAGTGAATTACAATTTAAAATAATAATTTTGAATAAAAATCACAAATGCATGATAGTGGGCTCTTAAATTAAAATGCATATCATTATACGTGAATGCACTACAATAAACCAAAAATGCATAAGAACATGATTTTTTCCTTAAATGAGACTATTTTGGATTAATAAGTCCCTAAAATGGTCTAAAATGTGTGTAAAAATATGCATTTTTAAGAACTTATCAATTGGCACTAATGCACCCAAGTGTAGAATGTGTGGAAAAGGACGACACATCATTCAGAGATGCTGGAGGAACACAGGTGCGTGCATTTTATATGGATTGATGGAGCACTGGGCAGCAGCCTGTCCCAAAAACCGGGGCAATTATGGAACACCTCAGCAACTCCCTCAGCAGCCAACCAGGCCGGCACTCCCAGCTCCACCTCAGCGATTGGCACTACCAGCACCACCTCTGAGACCGCAGCAGTAGCAACAACAACAACAACAGTAAGGGAGGCCAAGACAACAACAACAACAAGTCCAACAGCTGCCATAGCAAGCATGGAGACTTTTCGCCACGAATCTTGAGCAGGCAGAGGCAACTGGAAATGTAGTAGAGGGTACTGTTCTGATATGCTGCCATAGCAAGCATGGAGACTTTTCGCCACGAATCTTGAGCAGGCAGAGGCAACTGGAAATGTAGTAGAGGGTACTGTTCTGATATGTGCTAGAGATGCAAGGATGTTGTTTGATTCAACACACCAGCAAAGGGGGTGTTTTGCTGGTGTGGTGTGCTCAAGGATGTAAGAAAAATTAAGGGGTGCATATTTGAAGTTCTAAAAGGTGCAAGGGTTTAATTGTAAGTATTAATGAATAGAAGAGTGTCTTCGCAAACTTTCTAAAGTCATAAACTCATAATCCATCCATGCATGTATGTGGATGGACAGCCCCCACAGCGCAGTTAGAACCACGTAACTTAGTACTCTCTTCAAGTGTATATATATTAATATATATGCTTGATTAAGCAATGAAACAAGAAATCACACTATTTGGGAATTTGGAATGGACCCCACTTACTTTAGGAGCACCAAATGGCATTGGTGGGGAGAGAAAGTAATGGAAAACTGGCCATGTTAGGAAACATGAACTTATCTGGGGACGTTCAATTCCCTGAAATTAATGTTTCTTTAATACCTAATACATTACCTAAAAGCAGATTGGGCTCCCTAAAACAACTGGTAATCTTGAAAAAGATTGGCACTATGATTGGGCATGGGATTGAGATATACACAATAGACACTTTTTAGCAGTTTGTACTTCTTACGCAAGAGTTAAACTATTGTAATACGGTTCTTAACCATGATTTTATTTTATTTTTTAAGTAGAGAATACTGTCATGGACTCATGTTGATTACATCTGATGGGACCCAAAACTTTCTCCCAAAGGATTCACCACAAATTGTGGTGTGAGGTTATCCATCCCTACCATCTACAAAAGCAATACCCCCCTTGATCTGCCCAGTGCAATTCCCCCAACCCGCCCGCATCCATGGGGATTACCATAGCAGAAAATCTCCCTTGATGGGACTGAGTGCCACTGCAATTTGGCCATCTAAATCATTCCATTTGTGTGCCTCAATGTGTGGTCAGCTCAATGTTACCCAAACACAAAACTTTAACGTATTAGCTGATCTATATAGTCTTCCTCTTTTGGCTCTGTCTAAAAACAAGAAATCTAAATAAAATAGAATTGTTTGAGTTTCTTAAATTATCTCCGCATGAAACTCTTACCGTTAGGAAAATAGTGTGGCCCGACTGCCATTGGGCCCACACTAGATCGAGTCCGGTGGTGTGCCGCGGATAAACTCATAACAAGTCGTGATCTGATTGAGTTAGATTATGATCAAACTCTTGGTGGTAGAGTTTGTATCAAGTTCAGACTCCTGGCTTCCTCCTCTTTTCTCCTCGATTTCCGTAGACACAAACCCTCCTCCTTCTCATTTTGTTACAAAGAGCAAAGTGCAACCGGAGAGGAGGAAGAAAAAAAAAAACAACACGATGAAGTGGTCTTAGATCCAGGTAGTACTTTCACTTACCACATCTATTTGAGGCCAACTTTCTGAGTCCTTCCTTGATATCACTATATATATATATATATATATATAAAATAACAAGTTACAATACAAAAGTGGTAGGCTAAAAACTTGTATATATATATATATATATATCATGCAATAGGACAATTATAGAAGATAGAAAGGATAAATCCATTGATAAGTAGTTCTTAAAATACCTATTTGCTTGATGAAGGTCAAGCATCAATTTATCATTGAGGGAGCCACTAACATCACTATCAAAGCCACCATGTAAAAGGGGTAAAAAGCCCCCATGTGGGTAAAAATTCATATGGTTACAATCATCCAATAAAGTGTAATAATGGAACCATCAATGGTTAACCCCAAGGGATAGCTCAGTTAGTCCAGGGCTACGGTTTGCACAGCAGGTTGTAGGTTCGAAACTGCACTACCACACTTGGGCTACATGAGAGTTTACCCGGCTTCCCTCTGGGCCTGGAGGGATTAGTGTAGCCAAAATAATTGAGAACCCTTAATGAAAAAAAAAAGAAAAAAAAAAGAAAAAAAGAAAAAGGTTTGGATCAATATGAATGGACCCTAGTTGTGAGGGGACGATAAGCTGGTCATAGGACCCCACCACCCATGCTAATATTTTCCTCGTGGAAAGTGAGGGAGCATGATTTGAAGTGGTGCCACAAAGAAAATATCGCCGTTCTTCTCGGGAGTCTGTGGCCTCTCGACATCTGGCGACTTTTTTGTGAAAAGGGAAAGCCGCAAGGACGAGTAGCGCAATTGGCTCGGCTCGACCCACGGCTCCAACATTCAACTCGAGCTTTTTTTGGTTTTTTCCATGTACTGGAAAAGCCTAAGGAGGGGCAGGAAAGAAAACTGTAGTTTTCTCCTCCTTTTGGACAAGAGTAACATGAAGTGGCATTGGAATTTTAGACGACATGACGAGAAGAAGGTAATAATCTGGAAAGGTGAAAGAAGACAGAAACCCATGAGGAGAAGTTAGTTAACAACTAAATGTGGGGTGTAGGAAGTAGCAGCTGAAACATTGAGCGAAACTTTCACATGGGAAATTTTAGGGGTGCACAAAAAAATATGCCGATTCATAAAATCGATCAAATCTGCGTATTTTTTATCGAACCAAAGGTAAACGGATTGGTGACGAATTGAAAATCTTGTAATTCGTTAGCAAACGATTAGTGAGGGATTTCACCTTTAATCTACTAATTCAATCCGATCCGTTGACATTAAATATAAAAAAAAAAAACTTATATAAGGGGTATAAATATAAGTTAAGAGATCTAAAAATAAAAGAAGAAGAAACTTCAGCGGTCGTATGAGTTCAAAATTTCAATAGATGGAGTGTGATTTTTATGAATTTAACATGTTTGGCCTTATGTGTTGATTAGATCTCTTTTGGTTGTAATATAGATAAAAACAACTCTTTGTATTGATCAATTGGGTAGTTTCCGGGACAAAAAATATATATTTGTAATTTATAGTTTTTTTTTTGTTAGCATGTATGTTGAAACTCTTTACAACATGTTTGATCTCTTTCTTTAACATTAGATTCAACGGATTAAACCAATCCGACCCAATCTTCTATGGATCGGATCAGATCAATTTTTAATAGTTACGGATTGTTGACAGATTCCAAATTCATTAATCCGTAGGTAACGAATTGGTGATAGATTTGGCCTAATCCGCACCAATCCGATCTGTGTACACCCTTATGATTTCTCACCTATAATGAGATGACACTTGCTGTTCTTGTTTTTCCTCAATCCTTTCACAAGAAGAGTGTAAAGGGCATTTTTTTTTTGTGTGTGTGTGTTACATAGTCAAATTCAACCTAAATCGACTTCACTAATTATTAGGCAATAGGCTGAGTTAGGTAGATGAACCGTCATGATCTACCCTTTCTAGGGGTGACCAGGTATAAATTTATGAATAGAAACTTGGGTCAAAATTAGGTTGTGGTTGCTCTACACTATTTATAGTTATTTTAAATATTCATATTAAAGTGTGATACAAAATGCATCATAATTATCATCATCATCAAAGTCTTGTTCGAATTATGTTAGGGTCGGCTATATGAATTATGTTCCTATGTTGCGATTTATTTCGAGTCAAATCCTCATATGAATTGCACTTCTTTAAATCTTTTTTATTGCCTTCATCAACGTCCTCTTTTAATATTGAAAACACTTGTAGTTATATATTAGTATTGAACATTTGATCAATATATAGGTCTATACTTAAAAGTTGTCCCAAACTTTATATCAATGATTTTTTATTTATTTATTTTATGTTGTGGGCATTTATGAAGTCTTTGATTCAACATGACTAATCCATCGGGTGGCGCCCACTAAACCTACACAAATTCACAGAGCTCCTGAGCGCAATATACACCGTTTGTTATATATATGTGTGTTGTGTGTGGAAGAGTTGAAGGTAATGAGATAGAAGGTGGCACAACACTTACTAATGTGATGATAAACTCTAAATATTTCATTAAATGATGACATATCAAGGTATGTAGCGATCACGTTGGGCACATGATGCCCTCTTTAACAGAGGGAGAGCAGTGAAGTGTTCATGTGTTGTCGATAATTCCACAGAGGAACCAACCAAAAGAAAAATGTCATTATTGGTTTTGAGGTTACCATGAATTAGAAATAGCGAGCAAATCATACCAGGCAAATGAATTTTTGTTTGCAGGGAGGAGAGAATCAAATAGCATTATGAGCATTTTAGGAGAGAGTACAAAATACAAATGATGAGGAATGACTCAAGTCCAAATTAGAAAACTTCTTACTTTCTACGGTTGCTATGAAAAATCATATTTGTCTGCCATGTGTCCATTCTTATGACAAATCTGACATGGGTTATTGTGGATGTGGTCGAGATGCCCATAGATGTCAAGTTTCCTGATTTAGAGAGTTCCTTATCATCCTTGTCAACAAAGAACCCTTTTTACCTACCTTGGACTAAAGCCAGAAACTGTGGAGTGCTGAATCTTAATTCTTACTCTTGAAACTAAAAAATGATCAGGATGTCTTCCCCAAAGGAAAATAAATCACATTCAACCTTCTTTTCTAGTACTATGTAAAAGTCAGAAATGTAGGTAGCTGTATAAATTCCCCTTTCCAAAAATATGAGTTTGATTTGGATCATCAATTACCATGAAATTTATTTAAGTTCTCTATTAGGAGTTTGGACTTTGATCAATTAAAGGTGAATGTTAGGTATAGGATATACTAGACAAGCATTAGGCTGCCCTGTCTAGGTTTCGACCTTGATCAATTAAAGGTGGACCATGCCAGCTACATGGGGTCCTGATTCAATAGAAAAAATAGCAGACTCCCATCTCGTGCAAGAGAGTTAATGACCCAGCTTCATGCGGCTCTACATGAGCCATTTGGACTTTCGGGCCTAGCATTGCATCCTAAACTTTCAGAACACATCAGGATTACGAACAACAAAGTTAGTTATCTGATACTAATGTTGCAATTAGGCATTATAGATTTTCAATAGTGTCGGACAGAATACAGAGATTGTGGTCTTTGTAGATTTGCATACAATGGCAAAATTGCCCTTGTTAAATATGCAAATTTACATATACACTAATATTATATATATGGAAAAAGGGAAACTGCCCTCACCCGATGGTGAGGGATGGATGCACTTGAACATTTCCCTTTTATATATATATATATATATATATATATATATAGAGAGAGAGAGAGAGACTCTCCAACCATAAGCTCAATCGTGCGACATGCATGTGTGGCCTTAAGTGGCTTTAAGCGAAAAAGAAAAAAAAAAAGGGGGAGCCCGCCCCTTCTTTCACTTTCCCCCTTTTACTGGTGTCTGCCCTAATCGATCCAGGGCCCTCCCTCTTCCTTTGTCTCTCCCTATCCCCTCAACCAGCTTAGATGTTGCCAAAGAAGACATTGCTCTCCCCTCTAGCCCCATCTCTCCCTCCCCAGAGAGATTCATCTCTCCCTCTCACAATTGCTAAGAGAGAAAAAAAAGACCCTCCCTCCCTCTTCCTTTGTCTCTTCCTCTGTAATCAAGTCCCTTCTGTAAATGTTTTGTTATGACATCTTAAAAATAGAAGAAGGGAGAGGAGGGATTTTTTTAATTTTTTTTTATACTCAGATTAAGAGGCCTCATCCAAGCCTTCGGGTGAGGGAAGAAGACCTTAGGTGAGGTAGCACAACCCTCAGTTAGCACGACTCTTGGGTGAGGAAATGTGCCTATCCAGGTTTGAATCCAGGACATACAAGTAAGAACTGTTATGATTATGGACCACCACAAACTCCACATTGGTATGATATTGTCCACTTTGGGCCTAAGCCCTCATGGATTTGCTCTTGGACTCTACCCAAAAGGCCTCATGCCAATGGAGAACTTAGTCCTACTTATATGCCCATGATCTTTCCCATTTCTAGCCGATGTGGAACTTTGGTTGCACATCCCCAACAATCCTCCCCTCAAACAAAGGACCATATCTCTTTGGATATTTTTACCGGGCCTCCCCTCAAACGAACATCCATCCGTTTGCTCCATCGAAGAGAGCCAACTCGAGAGCCTCACCACGGATCCATGAATCGTGAGTACAGCGCTTTCCCTACGCATCACCAGGGCCCACCACCCTTGTTCGGCAAGATGAGGATTCTCCTGGCTAAGTCTGGGCCTGGGCTCTGATACCACTTGTTATGATTATGGACCACCACAAACTCCACATTGGTATGATATTGTCCACTTTGGGCCTAAACCCTCATGAATTTGCTCTTGGACTCTACCCAAAAGGCCTCACGCCAATAGAGAACTTAGTCCTACTTATATGCCCATGATCTTTCCCATTTCTAGCCGATGTGGGACTTTGGTTGCACATCCCCAACAAGAACTCACAACTCTTACAACTAGGGTAAGAGACAATTCTTAGGTGTGATTGAAAGTTGATTCACCCTTCCACTTCTTTCCTAGCACCTTTAAATTTCTAAGAACCCGCAGCACATTAACGCGATTCGCTTTAAATTTCTATTGCGAAAGCTAGCAAAGGGTTAAAGCATTTGTTTCCAGAATGATAACAAATTTTCCTAATAGCTAGTAAAACTTATATAAAGCAGTCCAAACTTCATATTCTTGAGACCTTACTACTTGGAATGCATAAACAGTATCCCATGTGAAGGAAATGTGCCTATTTTCCCTTCTACTGCCTTTGTTGGCTCCTATGAGAACTGTTGAGCGATCAAGAAGCCCTCCCTTCTCTCTCACTTGAAGCCCTATCACATGTTCACAATTAAGGCATGTGCAACACAAGATTGGAATGTAAGTGCAGTCGTGGGTTTCAGCTCGTGCTAGACAGGTGGGCCCAAAAAGCTCATGATCCAACCGATCCATCATACCACCACCACAGACCCTATGCCTCAAATAGTCAAGGATTATAAGAGTCCTTTATTGAAGGTTGGCTGCTGCTTCTATCATTAGAAACAAGGATAATGACTGGGAAGGTAACGATCGACTAAGGACTAACACATCTAAGGACTGTTTAGTCTGTTTTGATTGGTTCATGTTCTTCCAAGGTGCACAGGCCCATGATCAGATGGACAAGATCAAGAAGCACGTGGCCCACATGCATGCACACACCCCAAATGAAGTTTTCAACAACATACACTACTCTCCACTGATCTACGTTCATGTGCTATATAAACTTCAGTAAGGCTCACTTGAGAGTCTGTAATCCACGCACGGTTTGTATGTATGTTCCATGCAAAATAGAAATTTCAAGGGACCATGCACGTGCCAACTTGGGAGTTTTGCAATCCCATCTCCTCATGTTTGTCGCACGTGTCAAACATGATAAACTACAAGTTCTTAGTGGTTTTTGATGGGAGGCACCTGAAAATGACAAACATATCCCACATCTTTAGAGCACTCTGTTCTTTGTCGTCTTCAACTAAATAACAGAAGGAAAAAAAAAATAAAAAAACACAACATGAAACTAAAAAAGAGTCTGGCTACCCAGTGTCTCACTCAGTGAATCCATGAGTGGAAGCCTAAAGTGGGGCCCATCTATGCATTCGGGAATAGGTTGAATAAAATTCGGGGCTGTAAAATATAGGAGCAAGATGTTCAGTTTGACGGATTTTCAAGAGTTAAGACCTGCTCTCATTTTCCAGTCAAGTCCGGATTCCCTATCCCGGGCCGGCTACTACGTAGTTATGTGTAATAAGTATTCCACACAACATCACTAAATAATTTCATCTACAATCAAGTGTATGTCTTCAATCTTAGGGTGAGATCCAATTCTATCGAGTGAAATATGAGGTGATGGTACTAAAAGTGATAAAACTTATCTTGAATAGCCATATATATATATAAATATAAATATGGTGGCCTCACAATAGGCAACCAAGCATGTCCTACGCGGTCCTGAGTAACACTCATTCCACCTAATACCAGTGAGTGTGTGATATTCCCAGCCGATGCTGGGAAAACACAAAGCGCCGAGTGGCGCCGCGCCAACTTCTCGTGTACGGATATAGCATAGATGTGCGCAAATACCACAGCTGTGGAATGTATTTCCCACTCCCCCCGGCGATGCGCGTGTCACACGTGTGTGTCGGAAAGTTGATTTTGTCATCTTCGGATCAGGAAATTGCGGCCAGGTCAGACCCGATTCTAGCGTAGCAGGGCCCACACCCCTGACCACCACTGCCCCTTTATATGAAAATCTACTTCTCTCCTTCCCCCACTATCTCTCCCTTATCTCCTAAGTCCTACCCACGGGACCCCACCCCTGCCGTTTTTCAGTTACGAGCTCGAATCCATATTAACCGTACATACCCACCCCCACAAATCCCCTTCTCACCGTCCACTCAAACAACCCCCGGCCCCTTCTCTTTTTTCTCTCTCTACCTCTTCTGTGCCTATAAATCCCCCCCTCCCACTCCCACTCTGTAGGAATAAACAGCAACAAACTGCATTACATTGCGCGCTGCTTAATCTTCTCTATTTTATGCAGGGGTGTGCAGCCTAAGTTCCACATTTTTCTAGTGATATATAGCATGCCCGCTTGACACAAATTTAAGAAGATCGATGAGGCTCGCTGTCGGAGGTGTTCGAGTCCGACCTTCCTATCTCCCCACTACCCGACACGTCCCCATTCGGAGCTGCACCGTCACCCAACGGGCCAACCTCGGGACCCGATGGAGAGAATACCAAGGCAGCAAGAACTGGGAAGGCCTTCTCGACCCCATCGACGACAATCTCAGAGCCGAAATCCTTCGCTACGGGAAGTTCGTCCAAGCCGCTTACACCTCCTGCGACTTCGACCCATCTTCCCCTTCCTATGCCTCGTGTCGGTTCTCAAAGGACAACCTCCTCCATCGCTCAGGTCTTCCCGACTCCGGCTACCTCACGACCAAAAACCTTCATGCCACCTCAGGCATCAGCCCTCCACGGTGGGCAGAAAAGGCTCCGACCTGGATGTCCAAGCAGTCAAGCTGGATTGGGTATGTGGCGGTTACAGAAGATGAAAAAGAGATTGAGAGGCTGGGGAGACGGGATGTGGTGGTTGCTTATAGAGGAACCGTGACGTGCATGGAGTGGCTGGAGAATCTCCGATCCATGCTCACCCACCTGCCTGAGTCCACGTCGGACTTAGGGCCAATGGTGGAGAGCGGGTTCTGGAGCCTGTACACATCTCGCATGCCCGCGCGCCCGAGCCTGTGCGAGGAGGTTCGGGACGAAATCGCCCGGATCCTCGACAAGTACCGCGGCGAAGCCATCAGCCTGACGGTGACGGGACACAGCCTCGGCGCCGCCCTCGCCGTTCTCACGGCGTACGACATCAAGACCACATTCCGTGACTCGCCGTTAGTGACCGTCTTCTCCTTCGGCGGGCCCCGGGTGGGCAACCGCATGTTCAGGCGCGACGTGGAGGAGAACGGCACCAAGGTGCTCCGCATCGTCAACACGCATGACGTCATCACAAAGCTCCCCGGCATCGTGCTGGAGGATGACGTGGCGGACGCGGAGGACTGCCAGCAGAGGAACTCGATGCCGAGCTGGCTGGTGAGAAAGCTTCAGGACGCCCGCTGGCTCTACGCTGACGTCGGATGCGAGCTCCGCGTCAGCACGGGGCACTCCCCGTATCTCAGCGGCCACGTCGGCAACGTCGCCACGTGTCACGAGCTCGACGTGTACCTCCACCTGGTGAATGGGTTCATGAGCTCCACGTGTCCTTTCAGGGCGACGGCAAGGAACGAGTTCCTGAAGATGATCCCAACCACCACCCAAGCGGCCTTGTTCCGGCCACAGAAAGCTCATGTTAGGTGATTTGATTTCCGTGTCCCGCGGGACTTGATTTTCACAGACGTGGCTTGCAGTTTTTGTACATTTGTATGCTTTTTCTTCTTCTTCTTCTGTTTGGGTAAAATCTTGTACATAGATAGATTGATGGAGTTAAGCCTTACAAGAAGAAGATGCACTTGTGCGCATTGCTATTTCGGGAAAATCACAGAATTTGTAGCAAACTAGAGATTTCTTAATTTTTGGAAATGCCAAAAAAGTGTTACTTTGCCACCTGGAGTGCAATATATTATACGCAAAAACTATAAATTGGTCATTTATATGGAGATGCTCCAATAATGAGAGACTCACTTTAAATAAGAAATTAAATGGAGCCCTCGGATCCATATTTAATACCAACAACCCCTATCTTTTATAATAAGGTGATCGATACTCTTATAAGAGCATCTTCCATATATATATATATATTCCCATAAGGCCGTCCAAGTGAATTTTTGGGTGGATAAATGAGTTAAATAGGGAGAGTATGGAGTGAACTGGTCAATTATTAAAGTAAGAGCGGTGGGCTTCCTTGTAATTTTGTTCATTTAAGGGAGAATTTTGAGAGTATTGCGGGAACTTAGGCCAATATTCTTGTGTTGGTTACCAACAAGCAATGATTAGTATATATTATTAATGACAGGGAGTGACACGTTACAAGTTTGAATTTTCAGAGAAAAGGTCTCCTTTGGTTTGTTATGTTACTTGCGTGGCACACTCTCCCCCACATAGCCTTTTTTCACCTTTTTCTATAATTAGTAGTTTTACTTCAATATATTGTTGCACCGACTCTCTCTCTCTCTCTCTCTCTCTCTCTCTCTCTCGGTGGCCGGAAAGGAGGACCCTCTTCAAGGTTGCGTGTATAAAACTGCTGACCGAACAGTGCACCGGCCACACTCCACTCAAAAAGGGTGTTTTTTGTGCCAAGATGGGAAAGTTTGAGGGAGTGATATATCCCCACCAGGGACCCAATAGCATGAAAGGTGTTTGTGGGTATTTGATCCTTTGCATGGACGGCTTGATATTGCACACGGATGCCACCACTATGCATGGAACCCCTTTAATAACTACTCAATTAAGCAACCACTGCATGGAACCCTTTAATAGGTACTCTATTAATTAAGCATCCACTGCATGGAACCCTTTAATAGCTGCTCGATTAAGCATCCACTGCAGGTTGATTTCGGGACATTTATAAGAAGCTAGAGTTAAAATGAGGAAAGGCGTAGGGAGTATTTAAGTAGCTGCGTGGGAGAACTGACTTTCATTATGATGCAGTGACTATCAGGTTAATTTGGTTTATATCCTTGGTTTATTCTTCTACAGATGGTGTTTGAAGAGCTGGCCCAACTCCAAATACGGTCTTATAATGGACAGTATGTACTTGACCTAGCTAGGTCGTTGGCAATAGAAGAGATAGTTGAGTTCAGACTCACGTGGACTCCACTGGCTTAACAGCTAAAAACTTTATGTTCCATTTACCTATTTTTTAGCTTTGGATAGGATAGTTAGTTATATCTAATGAATCTCAATTGTTCTATAAATCTAGAGTGTGAAGGCATGCAGCTTTGGATAGGATAGTTAGTAATATCTAATGAATTTAAGTTGTCCTATAAATCTAGATTGTGAAGGAATGTCTTATTTGATTGGCTAATAGGCCATACAAATTCTTATCATGTGTCAGATTTTAGTTAGTAGTCGCTTTCAAGATTAGCTAGCACACCTTCCTAAAAGCCCACTCATTTCATGTGATATAATACATTAGAACGGTAAGATTTGTATTTCTAAAAAAGTGGTTAAAATTTGAAGAAATAAATGAGAATTCTCATAATGATAATCATTAAATCATGTCCCCTTTAATGGAGAATTAGTCAAGAAGAGGGGTGAAATGAATACCCAGCCACCACCCTTGTAATCAATTATAAGAAAATGAAGGTTGCATCTATATCGCCACCTTATGTCCTTCACCCCTTACCTCATATATATTCTCCACCTTTCATGTCTTTAATAATCCACTTATTTCATATGGATTCATATGGATTTAACTCTTACGTATTCTTTGCAAATAGAGTACGCCATAGGGGTCTTTTGTTTGTTATAATTGAATACCTGGGGTTCTATCTGTACAAGTGGTTAAAGATGAAGAATCAAAAGAGAATATAAAAAAAAAACCATGAAATAACCTCCATTTTATTGAAAATTGAATGAAGGAAAGATGGGATGTGATTACCCACCTATGGCACTACCATTTCAATACCTAGAGAAATCAAGGGTTCATCTATGTAATCTTTCAATCATCACCTCTTTATATAAATAAACAGGCCGTAAGTGTTTCTGTTGACATTGGGCACCGATGACATGACACTCTAAGACTCGATCCTCCAAGGTTTTACTCCTAAGAAATTTAAGAGGCTCCACCTATTTTTTGAAAACCACTATAAGAAAAAAGGTCCTCTTTTGTATAGGTTTTGTTCTATTAGCGCTCTTTAAAATTTGTTCCAATAGAAGTGATCAATCACTATAAATACTTAAATGGTATAGACACCTTCTTCTATTTTATCAATGACTAATCTAATGAGGTCCACCCTCTACTACAGTGAAATCTTGAGGGTGCATTTACAAGAGGGGGCACTTAAATCTTTCCATATGATGTGACCGTTCATACGATAGTTTCTAATTTGATTTTTCAGGAGTCCACATTGGAGGATCCCCACTGTCGACATTTCAAGTAGGGCAATTGCACTTTTTACCCTGTGCTCAGTCTCTTGAATCTGGTGCCAATGAAGCGTGTCTTTTTCCTGCTCACAGAGACCACTTTGACTCTATAATTGTCGACAAAGCTGATGGGAAACAGAAGGTTAATATTGTACTATATTTGCGGCAGGCTCCAATTGGGGTATAACATAGAGATCCACCTACTAAAATCATGGTCTCCAGCTGAAAAATGGTTCATTACGCGTCAGAAGATAAAGAGCCATTGTACCATATATGAATCCCTGGACAGTTGATAATCAAAAGTCTAAGCTGACTAATGGTAACTCTTTTGAAGTTGGAAAAACTACTCCGGACAAGATTTCTGGTCTCCTTGTCACACTGGTTAGGAGAGTGTTTGTTTCTTCAACTGCAGGCAGCAAGGATTCTTCACTGCGTCACGCATCCTACATTTGACCGATAAGAAGTCTATAGTTTAGTTGGGAGTCCAAGATGTGATTTGTGTAATAGCTTCCAATAAGCACCCTTGTTTGCCTGGTTAGTAAGTCATCCTAATTAAATGTTTGCATAGATAAACAATAGTCAAGGGTCTCTTTTTTATTATATCGAGAAAGACCAATGTATACTGAGTAGGGCAAAGCTACAATGCAGCTGTACCGCTCCATTGAGCTTCAGTGCCAAAGGAATGAGTGGGTCCCACCTTCTGAAAATGTAGAACAATTATATTCTCCTAAGCACAGATTATAATAACTGTCACTAATTATAAAAGTCAATTTAAGTGGGCCAACCGGTGAATTGAGTAGAATATTTTACACATGATAAGAGTCCTTTCATTTTTTCAGGGAGAAAGAAAAAAGAGGAAAGTGAAGGAAGTTGGTCATCTGTCCAAGATGTGGTCAATAATTCAACAGTTGTCATCTCACCCATTGGAATATTTCATATGTTGCTTATTACAATGGAATCTTTGAAGGGTATTAGGAAGGGTTTGGATTTTCAAAAGGTAGGCCCACTCGTTCCTCTATGAAGGGTGTTGCACTGAAGCTCAATGGAGCGATGTTGAATTATATATGGTTCTGACCATGTTGTATATCCTATCTCCATTTATTGCAATTGAATTTTTTAGGATAACTTTAGGGCCTATTTGCTTGCACAAAATACACTGGAATATTCATGGTGAAATGTTCCATTGAAGGATTATTAGAGACGCGAGAGGTCAATGATGTAAACCTAGAGATGTAAATAGATCTTGACTTTTCTAGGCATCGAATTTCTAGGTGATGATTGATTATTCATTTTTATCTTCTCTTGATTCCATTTCTACTAAAGGGATGTTATTTGATGGTTATTTTAGGATATTCATTCTTGGTGTTTCATTTTTAACTACTTATAGATATAAAATCTTCAATTACTTGAAGCAAATAGACGGTGGGAGCAAGTTCGTGTAATGAGTGGATTTTCACATAGAAAATATGTTTTGATATTTTGTGTAGCCTATTCATTATCGTTTGGAGGAGCACTTTTTTTTATCTTGCAAAAAAATTGGAAAAAAAAGTATTAATGAATTGGTTGTCCTCAACTAAAAGGATTTCAGTTTCCTATGAAATTCTTAAAGAACAAAATCCTCTTCTTTAACGAAGCTTAAGAAATTGGCGTTTACATCTCAATTTAGTACAATGATTCATCATTGGCCAATTCAAATCTTCTTAACTACCACATTCTTTAACATGCCTTTTCAAGACAACAATGATTTCCCTTTTTTTAACTTTTAATGTTTAATGGATGACAAAAGAGTATTCATTTACATGAATGGTTAGGTTGTACTCGATTAAAATCAGGGTGAGGGAAGACTTGGATAAGCTACACTCAACTAGCAAAGAAGGATGTTCTCCTTTACTCTGGGGCTCTTGCGGTTCATTTGGAACGGTGTCGTTGTCAGGTGTCACAGCTGTATGAGAAGAAATTGAAAAGCAGTGGGAGAAAATTTCCCAACTAGAAAATGTAACCCCACCTTTCCTTGTCATTGTACGATATAGGTATTAGGCTGAGGCCTCCAAAATTTCATAGGCCCACATAAAATGGGATGGAAATTAAAGTAGCTAGATGTTACCACAAAAGAAGTGATTGAAGTGATCCTTAGCCGATAATGATCCACCACACCACAATCTCTGATGTACTATTTGGTCCTTCTCATTATGATTTTATCTGCCCTAATAGTCTAATGGATACGGTACACGTGATAAGCACTAGGTTCTCAACTTATGATTTGAAAGGAGGAACCTAGAGTACTAGCTATTACTGCTGCTCCACTCATTTTACTCGTGAACTCGATTATCCATATGTCTTGTTACACGTGATCTCTTTTTTTTGCATGCAAACCAGAAGTTGGTTCATGAAGATCTTAGTGGGTCCTAACCGATACAGTAAGAAAACGGCCAGCACTAAGAGTCATAAGCTGAAAAAAAAAAAAAGAAGAAACCATCTGACCCAGTGGGCTTTGAATGGGACTGCTCACAAAGTGGTGGTGGTGGTCCATTTGGCGATCTTGATATGGAATTTGAGATTACGTACTTGGTTTCCCTTCCAAGTGAGAGTTATGACAAGAGGGCACCGTCCGAGGATCTTTGGATCTGACTTGAATTGCCCTAAAAAAAAAGCACCTTTCTGTGTGGAGATATGCACACCGTCCCATGAAGGTCTCTTCACCAATCATCACTTTATTTCTTAGTGTTTACTCGTGAGTTCTTACGCGCGTGGCCATGACATTATATGCTCTCTCTCTCTCTCTCTCTCTCATGGAACTCATATGCTTTTGCTTGTCCTGTGATTCATCGTTGCATTCAAGTAATTAGCAACGCGTTCGGCCTCTATGAATTTGATTCTCAATGATGAAGACTTTCTCAAAGATGAAGACTAGGGAGAGGAAGGACAATCTAAAGTCAATGTCGGTGTTGAGACTCACAAGATAGGCCGTTTTTAGTAGGTAAGTACTTGTGTTCATGTGTCTCACGGCCTACTTTGATCTGCATCTTTTTCAGGACGACACAGATGGGAACTTTGTGGGGGGCCATTGGTTGCCAACTATGAAGTTGCCATCTAAGAAAATCATATTTACTAAGGAATTCTTAAGCTAAAGACCATATCAACTGGGAAGATGCAATAGAATTAGAATTTAGAAGCTTTCCTTACGTTAACCGACAGTTGATGCAATATTGTCAATGGGTAGCTCTTGTTAACTAGTGTATGTTTCGATCACTACAAAAGAAGTGACTTTTAGCGGCCGATGATTTGGGTTTTAGGGGCGTTTTTTTCCTGCTACTAATCCACTGATTGTCACTTTTTTTTTTTTTTTTTGCGGATTGTATTTGGTTTTGCTTATGTGCCTGGCCAAAGTTTGGCCTAAATTGAATGTGAATTGCTTACATGAAAAGCATACTCATATTTTCTTAAATAATCGTTTGTTGCAATCCAATCCATTTCATTGAGAATTCTTACAATACCAATTTCATCGAAATCAACAGGGCTCTTAAGGCCTGTTTTATTTAGCAAAATTCTTAGAATTTATGCCAAATGCTAGACACCCATATGAAATACAAATCTAATGGCCCATCTAGGATAGAACATATGGAATTCTCATTATCAACTCCCTCTAATCTGCATTTAGGTTATTCCCCTTGTAAGCTTTTGCACGGCACTTGTGAGGTTTTCTTTGCCCACCATTAACATGGTGAAGTCCCTATCCTCCAAATCATAATCAGGATTGAAAATCTTGCGCTGCACTTGTACGAGAGCCATGCAGGGAAAAAAGAGGACCTCATATATAGTGTAAGAAAATACAAGAGGGCCATCAATTTGTTGTACTTTCAAGGGACCATATATAGGGGCAGAACCAAAAAAAGAAAAAAAGAAGGCCTACTAGGGGTCTAGGTGTAAGGGCTTTGAAAATGGTCCCATGGAATAATTTTGACATTTCGCTCTGCATGCTTTCTATATCAAGCACTGGTTTATACTTCAAATTAAATTATCAGCAGGTAAAATAAAAGACTAAGCCTTATATGGCAATAAAGATTCAATACAGTGAGTGGGAAGCACAGAAATTGATATGGCTGCCAGTAAAAAGGGACGGAACTCAGTGAACTTTATAGTACAATGGCACCATTGAAAAAGGTTTCTTTTTCAGTTCTGTGGTGAATATAATCCTGAAGCTGAAATGATGTAGGATTCTGCGATAACCCTCAAATTTCAACCCTTCGAATATTCGAGCAGGGAGACAGTACATCTATGTGGTGATCATCTATTGATTGGATCAAATTCATCAAAACTTGACACCCTACGCCACAAACCCTACAAATAGGGTTGGCAACGGGGCGGGGCGGGGTCGGAATTGGGTTGCCCCGTCCCCGCCCCGCCCCGCCCCGCAATTCAGGGTATGTGACATACCCCGTTCCCGCCCCTATGTGGTACAACAATAAATATAATAAATAAATTTTGAATTGACTATAAAAAAAAGTAAATTAATTTATTTTACATGGTAAAAAGCACATGAATGATTCATCTATATATGTTGTTTCTATACCTTTAATAATATTAAAAAAAATTCCCAAAATAGAATAAAAAGATCTCCCCGCATAAATATTTTAAAAGTGTGGGGCACTATTAGATTGTTTAAATTTTTTAAAATTATCTAAAATTAATAATATAATTTTTCCTTTTCCTGAAATTTTACCTATTTAAAGTGAGATTTTATTCTTATAAGATTTTCTCTAAGCCCTTGAAGGCCACTAACATACACTTGAAAATATTATATATGCTTTGAGACATTCTTTATAAAAAAGACAATATCTCTCTAAAATATCATGAACTCCATCAATACATGGTTTCACTCCATTTCTGGTATTGAACTGACTACATGATATATGTTCCAATTTTCCCTCAACAAGCTTACCCAACTTTCCATGGTGTGGGCCCCAACCATATGCATACCAACCACTGGTAAGAAAAAGATTGGAAGATCTTAACGAGGATCAAGTCGAGTCAAAATTATTAATAGTTGATGGTCAAATATCATTAAATCTCATTGATTTGGCAGGAACCTCACTTTAAGACCAATGAACTCCACTTACTAATAAAAAGGTTGATTACATATAATAAAAATTAGTATAATTTATAGTGTTGTTAGTATGATTAGAATCATATTAAGTTACTAACTATAATTTACTTTGCTATTATAAGTTACTATAATTTACTTTGCTATTAAAGCATGATCCATCATTCCATTATATATTTATATTCGTTTTATTTAATATGATTTATCTTGTCACAATTTAACATTATATATGATTAAAGTAAAATAAGCTTAGATAGATTTTTTAACAACTTTAACTTCATTAAATTTGAATTAGAGGGAATGGGATCATATTATATGCTTTTATAATGTCTCATTCAATTACATGTTTAACTTTAAAAAAAGTCTTCAATCAATCTACTTAACCATTAATAACAACATAAAATCAATATATACATTTACATATAAATATGCTTATTTATTATAAAAGAAATCTAATATATATTTATATTTTAGAGGATTATTAATTTCGGGGCGGGTTATGGGGCGGGGCATGGGGCGGTATTTCGGGGCGGGGCATAGGGTGGGGCGGCGGGGAGGGGCAAGAGCCATACCCATCCCCGCCCCGCCCCGGATTCGGGGTATGGTTTTTTGCCCCGTCCCCGCCCCATCTAAGAGTCGGGGCAGGGAAAACCCGTACGGGGCGGGGCGGGGCGGGTTAAAAATATCATCCCTACCTACAAATAGGTATACTTTGGTCATCTCATTAGGTGAAAAATTTCATTAAAATTCTCATTTAATGTAATTCGTGGAGATAACTGGTTGCCCAGGTTCCAATCCCATTTTTTATTCAGCCATTTACAGGGATTAATCTCTAGGCATACTTAATTTTTATATGAGCAGGTGACCCTCTCCACATGTGTGGGTGCTCTCTCTAGACGTTTGCAAATGCCTCATCCCCATGTAATGAAGGTGTTCTTACTGTTCTATCCACACTTGTGCGGGTGCTCTTAAACTCCCTTGGATGGATGAAGTACCAAAAATAATAATTCTGTAATTGAATCTTTAACTTGATGTGAGGTTCTTTTGATGTGATTTTCATTTTGTCTCTTTAATTTTACAGGTGTACAATGCCAAGGATTTCCCTGCAGAAAAGATACCTTCAAAACTGCACGCTTGTCATGTCTCACTCTTTAGTGCAATATTATTCAGTGCAGAAAGAAGAAGAAAACTAAGCTATATTCTCTCATATCTTAAAAAAGGTAGGGGCCAGCTTATAAAAAGGAGTGAAATATGAAGTAGAGATGAATAGGGTTGCAGTGCTTTTGAGTAGCTTGATTTCTCAAGTGGGCTCGGAGTCAACTTAGAGAGTTGTATGAGAACAGCTTGTGAAATATATTGACTTCTAAATGAACGCTTTGTAGATAGAGGGCCTTTTAGAGAACTTTGTAATTATGGTGCAAGGAAGGCCATGGGCCCACATGGAGCAATGGGTCCTACAAGAGATTTGAGGTTGATTAGATGATGGAATTGGGGTGAAGCAAAAACACACTGGGTGAAGCAAAAACACACTGAAACACCCCCCCACACCCCACCCCCACAGCTAGCCAATCTATCCAAGGGGCCCCTTTAAACCACCCCACCCCACTGGCAGTGGTACCCACTGCACCAGGTGGGCCCCACATTCATCCACTGCGCCTGATGGCTACAAGAGCATAAATACTTCTAAAAGCATGCAGTTTAATGAAGCAATATTTTATTGGGGGTTAACTGGGGAATGTTAGGCACCTTGCATGTGGGGCTCACTTGGGTGCATGAAGGAGGGGATGGAAAGGTCTTTATGGATTAGGTTTAAGATCATCTGTGACAGTACAATTTGATGATGGCAACCACCTGTATAAGGGCCCAAGATTCTTTTAACAGTTTCATTTAAAACCGTTAAACAAGTGGTGTTGATCATCAGATTGTGTCCTTTCTGGGCTACACCACTAATCCATGATAAGATCTTCATGTAGCTTTATCCTACTGGTTAGCATTCATCGGAGTGGATCCCACATGAATTCATTAATGATTGCTCAAGAATTTCATCTATGATTGTTTTTGGAAGGTGACAAAACCAATATATAGTACTTTTAAGGGGCATTTGGTGAGGTCCTCAAAGTCATTCTTTGTTGCAAACAGTTCATAAAAAAAAAGCCATGTTGCCAAAGGTTCTCTAATACATTCTCATACCTAATATGTCTAATTTACCCTTTCTTTAAATCATATCCAATGATTGGTGGGATATCCCATTAATAATTATCAACTACCATTTAATTGGCCACGATTAATGGAATCTCATTAATGAGACTTTCATATAAATTTTAAAAACACACAAATAAATTTCAAAATGATGCAAATAAATTTCAAAATGCACAAATAAATTTAAAAAAACGCAATAAATTAAAAAAAATAATAAATTTAAAAAGAACGCAAATAAATTTAAAAAGACGCAAATAAATTTCAAAAGATCCAAATAAATTTCAAAAGATGAAAATCAATTTCAAAAGATCCAAATAAATCTAAAAAAAAATATAAATAAATTTCAAAAGACGTAAATAAAATTAAAAAACGCAAATACATTCGCCAAAACTAAGATAACCATAATTTCCAAATTAGCGAACAATTTGGTAAAAAACTCAAGTATTTTTGTCAAAAACTCAGTTAAACTTATTTCCAAAAATAAAAATAAATTTCAAAAGACACAAATAAAATTCAAAAACACAAATAGATCTAAGAAAATACAAATAAATTTTCGAAAAACACAGAAAGATTCGTTCAAAAACACAGTTAAATTTTTTTAAAATGGAGATAAATTTGTTAGAAACTCACCTATATTTTTCAAAAAATCAGATATATTTATTTATAGCTCGGATAGATTTGTTTCAAAACTTAGATAAATAGCCAAAAACTCAGATAGATTTGTCCAAACTCAGATAAATAACCAAAAATTCATATAAATTTGTCCAAAACTCAAATAAATTTAACAAAAAATTAAAAACTTAGATAAATTTGACTTTAACTGGAATGGGGATGGACTTCTGGAACGGGTCAGGTTCTAGAACCAACCCGGAACTGCTGTAGAGCCCAAGCCCACTTTCTTCTGCTTCTTCTTCTTCTTCTTCGTTCTGGAATCAGAAACACAAAAGCCCTCTTCCGTTCTTCCACTTCCTCGCCCACGGCATAGGGCGGCAGCACCAATGGGGGCCCTCCTTCTCCTGCGACACACAGCAGCAGCGGATACTCCAGCGGTTTTTTCACAGTGATGCGGGGCCTAGTCGAAAATAGGAAAACCCAAATCGCCCTCTTCACTGCCTCTTCTTCCTCGACGACATCCGTATAAAACCGGTAACCAGAGCCCGTATTTTCTCTTCTCAGCGACGGAAGACCTTTGCTCCAGCGTCAGCACCAGAGACTCTCGGTCCGGCCCAGATTGTCTGGGACTTCTGCAAAATCCGTCAATGTCTCCTCCACCAAAGTTCCGACCAACGAAACAGAATCCTCAGAGATTGGATCCTTTGAGTCTCGCTTCTATTAAAGCCTTCGGATCCTTTAGAATGATGGGTGCGGCCCACTGCTCCTTCTCTGATGAGTATGGAACAGTCCGGATCCCCTCTCTCGTCACCAACCTCAAACAAAACAGAACAAAGTCCTGTCTCGTCTCCGATCGACCAGCCCTCTGAAAGCCACGTGTAGAAGTCTGGATTAAAAAGAAGAGAGAGAATTGAAGATTTTATATTTTAAAATTTAAAATTTTATGCCTAATCAGTTGAAAGGGAAAATCAGTCATGAAAATGTATGAGGTGGCGTATCTAGGGACCTCTCGCCGAAATATATCCAAGTTGCATGGACTACAAGCCTTAGAGGAAAAGTTGATGGACTGGAGGCCTTACAAGACCTCTATGAGGGACCTTTCGCTAATTATCTCTACTTTTAAAACACAAGCTGCATGTAGCAGTGGGCAACATCAAGTATCATCAGGGCTGTAAATGGGCTAAGGAAAATTGATTATTTGAATCATCGCGGTTCAACAGGTTCAAAATTTGGGCTTGAAAAAATTTAGGTCTGGCCCATTGACAGATCTGACCGTCACGAATGTACACTTTTGTTGATGACAAGCTTAAAAGAAAAAAGGCAAAAATCAGTACCATTTACACAGTATCTAGGACCATTCATCTCTTTGGTCCAGCAGCCAAATTATATTTGGGCCCAAAGTTTGAGCCAGGCATTGCATAGCAGGCCTCCATGTCAGTCCCAAGTGGTATCCTAACAGAAAGTACCCATCCCCACAATTTAGCCAACTTTTAGTTAAGCATGGATTATTTCTTGAGTTTTCATTCAAACGTGTCCCTTTTACAATTAACCTATATGAACTCGGGTGCATAGTACACACGAGAAAGTTCAGATCATGGGTCTGTTTGGTTAATTAACTTGTAATGTGATTTGAAGTGAATGTTCATTTTAAGAGACAAGAAAAAAAAAAAAAGAGGTCATATTAAAAAATATAAAATCTCAAAATTCACCTTCCCAGGGTTAAATGGCCAACATAAGTAGAAGAAAACAAGATTGTGGCAACATAAGTAGAAAAGAGTTCCACGAGCCTAAATGGGCCCGACTTTATAGGATTTGATATAGAAGCCTTAGCAGGCCTTCTACTCAAAGGGCTTCATTTTAAGCCTAGCACGGGCCCAGTGGTTCCATCTTCCTTGGTTAATAGAACGTCCCATTGATAGCTATACGTGCATGTAACTATCATTGGCCCAAGTTTGGTTTTGTTCAGGCTGATCCAAATCAGTCTAATCATGTCTTTTGGAAAGTCAAATTTGTGGGCCTCAAGTTGAAACTTAATAATGAATACTCTACACAGAACCAGGGTTACCCAGATTGGCCCAAGCCCAAATCAATTTGGACTAGATATGTAGAGATCTTTTCAGTCTTGAACATGAATGATGCTTTAAATGATAAAAACTAAAGTAAAAAATATATATCTGGGGCCAGGCATGTGCTCCATAGAGGCCCAGTAGATAACCCACACCTAGCCCAACTTATTTAGCACAACCATTCTTAAGTTTACAAATCAGATCTTCTATTTAGCAACTTGTAGTCAATCCAACCCATTCACAATCACATCTCACTCTGAATTGTCTATGGGCTAATGCTTGTTGGCGCTAGTGCTGATAAGAGTGATATTCCACAGTGTCTCTTATATAGGGCATTTTATAACTTGTTGAGGAGATTCTGGGCCAGCCCAAGCTGGTTCCAGCTTGGTTCACATTTACTGGATTTGAGCTCCATTTTCAGGCTCAAAGGCTGTACCAAGGCCTATGTTTCTTCCCTGCTAATATATTGGGGTAGACCAGGGCCAATTTTCTTACAGGCCTGGCCCAAACAGATATATTTTTACCTTAACAGCTACTTGTTTAATAGGCCTGTTCAGATGGTGGCCCACTTAAGTAGGAAGTCCATCCTCACCTTTGCCTTCTATGTGATTGCTTTCTTCCTTCTTCAGGTGTTCAGTAGTCAGTGGATGTGGTCAGGTATAATATTATTGAGTCCAGAGTTCTGAAATTCAGAACCAGGCCCAAATCGTATATAAAAAAATATATATATATATACCCAGAGATTTGAATATGCAGGGTCAGGAGTGGCTGGGCCTTTAAGCATTCATAGGCTGAGGGATGGCCATTAACTTTCAAACTAAAAATTAGTCCAAGCCGAGACTTTGGGCCACCTGAAACAATTGCTCAAATCCACCCAATGCAAGCTGAGCTCAAGTTGGGCTTGGGCTGGCCTATACCATTAATTTTCCAAATTCTAAAAGGAATTTTTCATGTTGGGGTATTTTGGTCATGATGTGACATCTTGTCCCTTGGCATTTGCGGATGCAATGTTTCTTCATAAGCATTTCAAAATTTCATCCACCTAAAATGTCTCAAATGACTTTAGGGAATTCATGGATTCTAGCCCCTTTGCTTTTGGGTGGAATTTCCAGATGCTCAAAATACAAGAAAGCGTTTAGGAATTTCATCATGTTTGAGAATTTCAAAATCCTCCAGACAAAAATTCCATGAATTCCAATAAAGAAACAGACCCCTTTGTTCCTTTGTGAAATGATGCTATTTTGCACCATAAGGAAATCCATTTATGTTAAGATGTGGTATAGCAATTTTGGAGTTGGTGGGGGTGTGCATTTGTATGGGTTTAGAGGATGCCACCCTCAAGATTAGTCCTTTTGGGTCAAAGACCTAAGGGATACCTACATCATTAAAAAGGAAAAAAAAAAAAAAAAAGACCGTACCCACTATGAGATCAATTAAAATTAGTTCAGAATTTTTCTCTTTCTATACAAAAACGCACCACACTCAAGGGCAAAGAATTGGGGCTCAATAAAAATCGAGATATTTTTTGTGGTATCACATAATCAGGGTTACACAAACATGCTTTGAAGACTCTCTAAGTAATTCCTTTCATTAAATAAAAATATCTACATTTATAAACTAATACGAACTAATAAGCAAATGCGAACTAATCTTATCCTGAGGATAATGATAATCTACAAAACCTCATAACATCCTAACAAATCTTCTAACTGCTCATCATTAATATCTCACATGCTCCTTTCACAGAAAAGATCTGTCATTGTGAACATGAAAAATAAGAATCATTGGTCTCCCAAATATAAATGGTAAAACATTTAAAAAATAAAGATTTTCATGTCTTCTCGGTGATCGTCTATTGGTGGGTCCATCACTATTTTAACCCGCTTCTTTTTTAGTATGTCAGTGGTCCACCATATCATATCTATCCCGATTTCTTCTAGAAGCTTCAATCATGCAATGTGATGAAGATGGTCTTAGATAATTAAATGGACAAGAAAGGATGTTAGATTTTATTGAAAAATGAAAAAGTGACAGTGAGATCATCAATATGGCCCAGCTATGATACCATATAGACTTGTAAGTAAATCACTTCATTTTTATTTAATTCATCCTAACTTTCATTAAATGAAAATATCTATAAATACGAAGTAACCTTATCCCGACGATAAGGATTATCTACTGCTTATAACATCCTAACAAATTTTCTAACCACTCATTTATAATCTCTAACAAATTCATTTTTTCGTTGTCCTTCCCGCCATGAGTTTCCTCTTCCATGGCTTGTTTGTGTAAGTCATCGGAAAACCAATTCTATGGATTTTTCTCCCCCAGCTTAATAGGAAAATCTTTTCCATGGAATTGGAAAAGTTAATTCATTGATTTTACTTTAGCATGGAAATATATTTCCTCAAACTTCACTTTTTTCCCTGAGAATTGGCTGCTTGAGGGTACAGTATATATAAATGGGCCCAAGAAAAATCGAGATATTTTTTTGTTGTATCACGTAATCAAGGTTACACAAACATGCTCCGAACACTCTCTAAGTAAATCACTTCATTCACCGTAACTTACATTAAATGAAAATATCTATATTTATAAACAAATACGAACTAATAAGCAAATGCAAACTAATCTTATCCCGAGGATAAGGATAATCTACAAAAGCTCATAACATCCTAATAAATTTTCTAACCACTCCTCTTTTTTTTTAATTTCTAACCGCTCATTGATTATCTCTAACATCACATCAATCACATGCTCTTTCACATAAAAGATCTGTTATTGTGAACATGAAAAATAAGAACCCCTCTTTTATATCAGAAAAATAAATGCTAAAATATTTTAATAGAAATAATCTTCATATCTTCCTAGTGATCATCTTCTATGGATGAATCCAACACTATCGTAACCTGCTTTTTTTTTTTTATTCTTAAGTATGTCAGCGCCCGGCACACTAAATAAGATCTATTCCAATTTCTTTTAGAAGCTTTAATCGTACAATTTGATGAAGATGGCAAGATCGTATAACTTAAATAATTAAATGGATAAGAAAGGTTGTTCGGTTTTATTGAAAGATAAAAAAATGATGATGAGATCAATATCCCGACGATAAGGATAATCTAAAGCTTATAACATACAAACAGATTTTCTAACCACTCATTTATAATCTCCAACAAATTTGTTTTTGAGTTGTTCCCAGTACCCTGGGTTTTCTCTTCCGCGGATTGTTTGTGTATGACCTCCGATAACCAATTCCGTGGAATTTTTCTCCCCCCAACTCAATAGGAAAAGCTTTTTCATGGAGTTGGGAAAGCATGGAAAAGTATTTCCTCAAACTTCACTTTTTTCGCGGCGAATCGGCCGCCCCAACGTGGTAAAGGAACGTGGGGCTTGAGGATACAGCATATAAAAGGTGGACAGTCACAGTGCTACCACTATCATTGATGTGGTTGGTGAGTGAAAATGAGATAATCTGTATCTTAAGGCCTAAGGAAACAACCAACGTGACATCATAACTACAAATGTGGAGTTCTCTATAGGATTGTGTTAGTTTTATTTTATTCGCTTGACCATCAAGAGAAACCCAGATATATGATGAAATGATGCATATGGACGGTTTTTTGTTTTTTTAGTATGGGTGCTAGCTAGAAAGGAAGCCAACCACTGTTAAAAGACACCTGACTTGAATAGAAAAGGCAGCAAGCAGTGAAGATGAAGCCACTGCCTGTGAAGTGGTGGAAGAAAAAGCTGTTGTATAAAAGAAACATTCCACTACTCTCTTCAAGTCTCCTGCTTTTAAGCACCACAAAAAAGAAAGGGAAGAAACCATGCATCTGGTTACTGGTAACATGTTTTTGAAACATGAATGTCAAAAGCTGTTTGTATGGAGCCAAAAGACATGAAACAATCCATTTATTAACTAGAGAAAGAAGTACATGTCATTCACATGTTTGAATTGTGATTGATGTGATTCAACATTTTCTTTTGCAAAAGAAATCCAAGTGGGGGTACCAAAGAGGGATGGTCCAACCTGACAACCTGAAAGTGAATCAACCATTGGGTTGATGGTTTTGGTTGGTTTCCATTGTTTTTGTTTTTACATTATCAAATGGTTTAGTTTTGTGGTGACTGAGATTCTCAATCATTGTTTACAACAATGCTCAATCACTATTGTGTTTGGCATACAGTTATGTACTTTGTTTTGATGGCCATCCCTAATATTACTTTGTTGCAACTATAATATTGTCATGATCTTAATCTTATAGTTTTCCCGTTTGGATCTCCGAGTCGATATTCACATATAATCAAATTAGAGAGTTTAAGTGCATTATGCCTCAACAATAAAGGGTTGGTATAGTGGTTGGGTGTTTTGTCCTCACCCAATTGCACGGTCCTTGGATCATCCCCCACCCCCTATGTATATATGCAATATTTTTCCATGTGTGTAAAAGTAGTCTTCTCCCTAGCGTTTATTGGGGTTTACTTCTTCATCAACTTGGTCTCTCAAGGGTCCAACCACCTTGGCTAGTAAAAAAAGAAGTATTATGTTCATCTGATCAAAACTTTGTATGCCCATTATTCTTTGAAGCCATCATTTTATCTTTGATTAACTAAAAGATCTAACATAATTTTTTTTAAAACCACTACTCGTTACCACTCGGATATGCAAGGAGTAGTTCTCAACAAAGATCCAACATTGAAAACGGCTCCTTACCCAAGTGGTAAAGAACAATGGTTATCACCTAGTTATCCAAGATTCAAACCCTAGATATGCCATCTCTTCTCACATTTGCGGCTACCTTTCCACTTATTTGAGTGTTCTTCCTACGTGTACGGGCTTGCTCTTTAGAAGGATTCATTGTCCTCTACGAAAGAAGTCTAAGGATGATGATATATTCTTGTAGTTCTTGAGTGACTGGATTTTTTTTACTGACAAACCCTTCATCAATGCCTTAAATCCTAAACCCTAAACCGTCACAGTCAAATCTACACCTAATAGTACAAATGGCATCACATAACAGCCATGTAGCATCTATGCTAGGTTTGTGCCCACCTAGGGCCACATCAATGAAAAGGGAGGTAGATGAAAGATCCGGATGCAATTTTTAAAATTTGAGCTTTGTCAGATCATCCCAATCCCTTCTTAATTCATTACCCTCAAATTTAATATTTTTTAAAGGTATCATTTTAGGATTTTATTACCTTGGTATGTAATAGTTAGATGAGTATAAAAATCTAGGCTCATGCCAATTCATGGAGGGGGCTGAATTTATCATATAATAGAGTTTTTATGTGCGCCTTTCCTCATATATATATATATATATATATATATATATATATATATATATATATATATATATATATATATATACACACACCTTCTTTGATGAATTGGCATAAGCTCAAATTTGACACTCATTTAATTGGTAACTTTCGATGAGTTGGGCCAAAAAAAAAAACTTAGGAAATATTCAAACCTGGACTCCAGACCCATCTATCAATTGGGTCCAAAAATAAAACCTGTGTGTCCAGGTAAAGAAGAGGCCCACCATGATAAGAAATGACGCAGTCTCCTCGTCACCTTCAAATCCGACAAGAAAATAATCACGCCCGCCACATGCCTTTTCCAGCTCAAAAGGCCATACGTTACAACTGCAAGGGGCATTCTCGACATTTCCAGCATAAAACAACGTGCGTTTCCACGAGTATATAGAAGACAACAAGAGCAGCCCTCTCTTCTGTTGGGACTATTGAGAGAGTGAGAGGGAGAGGGAGAGGGAGAGGGATTGGGAGAGGGAGAGGGCAATGGAGATGAGGAGGAAAGTTTGTATAAGCAGTGACGACGACATAGAGAAGAGAAGAGAATGCAATCACAAGGGATTGAAGCTGTTTGGGGTGAGGATTTTAGGACAAGGAGAAAAAGGAGGAGAAGAAGAAGAAGGGATGAGGAAGAGCTATAGCATGGGGAACTTTGTTACGTACATGGATCTCGAACAGACAACTGGGGAACAGGGCTATCTATCTGATGGGCAACTGCAATCTAAATCTTCAAGAAGAGGAAGAAGCAACATGAGAAAGAAAGGTGATAGATGATGATTTTCCTCCTCCTCCTCCCCCTTCTTCTTCTTTGTTCTTCTTGTTGTTATTGTTACTATTATTATGGTGCTTTAGATCAGGAATCTGGGATTTGGGTATCTGATTTTGTTGGCTTTTTGTTGCTTTGTGAAGATTTGATAATGAACTGAAATTGGTGGTTTGTGTGTGTTTTTTTTTTTTTAATTTGGTTATGGTTTGAGTTCTAGATGGATTTAGGCCTTTTCTGATATGAATACCTGATTTGAAGACAGAGAGAGAAAGAGGAGGGCTTTGCATGATATATTTGCGTCTGGATCCCTTAGTTGAATTGGGGTGGGTCCTTTTCGACCCGCTAAAAACTGGTTTTGGGTCTGGTCCTTCATAAGTAAAGGGTTTGGGTCACTTTTTAGACCCATTATCTAAACCAGTCTGGTCCCTCTTGGTTCCGACATTTGGACCTCATTTTTTTAGAATCCTTCCTTTGAAATAGGGGTTTTTTTTTTTCTTTTTCCATATCATTCTCAGTCAAGAAAAGTCAGTTCGAGTTCTATTTCCATCTTCTCATTAGCCAAAAAATTGATTTTGATTCCGGTTCTGATTTTATCTTCTCATTAACAGTTCCAGTTTTGGATCCACCATGGACTCAAACAGGAACCGACCCATTTACATCCCAAAGTTGAATCGATTTAACCAAGTTTCATGATACTAAGCCGAGTTGAATGGAGTCTTCCCTTAAGCCTAATAACCTTTTATAAAAAATAAATAAAAAACAAATAGAAAAAATATAATAAATTAGAAAATTAAATATTATGAATTTAAAATTATAAATCTTGTTATATTTTACTAATTAATAATGAATTTAAGTAGCAATAGGCACCTATGTTTTTGTTTCACTCAGTCGAATTAATAGCACCTCTCTTCGAATGCTTAGATCTTCTAAATGATATGTGATTTTGATCTACAAAAATTGATGCAAAAATGCCTCTATAAGCCTCTCTAAGCTCTCCAAGTTGGAAATTAAAATGAGTTAGAACCAAAAGATTTGTGTGTGTGTGTGTGTTTGTTGGGGGATGGCGAAAACTTTCAATTATGCTTGTCACCAGTGCCTTCTTTATCTCATTGAGGACGTAGAAGAAATTAACTCCATGGCCCTCCTTTATCTCTACTTGTCTAGAGCCGAATCTTCCACCCATAAAGCAGCCATGAAGATGTCAAAAAAAAACAACTTAATGCCCTTCCTTGATTGCTATGATCTCTGCATTTCTATTAAGAAAGTGTATGTATGGATGAGATCAAGAGAAGGAGATTAATGAAATGCAATTAGTCCTCCTTTGGCACTCATGGAGTTTCTAGGGAGGAGGCTTTTTTCTCTGGAGTTAAGGGTCGAGGGTAGAGATCTACATTCATAATATAATTCATATGAAATGAATCTCCACCCTTCAAAAATGAATTTTATGCATGAAAGGAGAACCTTACTGGTCCTAAAAAGATGTCCACTTTGACCCTTCACCTGATCCTTCAATATCGTCTTTTCCTAAATTCCATGTAGTGCCAAATAAGATCAAAGTTTTGGGTTCCACCAATTCTAGGCTGCAAGGTTGATCTTCCTTAAAAAAAAAAGAATAAAAGAGTAGCAATTCGTTGTTAGCTTTGTTTATCTTTTGGTTGATGGAGTTGAAATATTGAGCATCTTCATGCAGTTTGCAGGTGGGTTACAACTTACAATTACAGACTAAAATGTCAGATGAGTAGCTTTAGAGGATTATTGTATATTGTGAATCTCCAGTTGTGTTGTTTTTCTTTATTAAAATTTCCCTCAAATGTCAGGCTGATGCATTCATGGGCAAGAGCAAGTGTTGAAAGGGAGAATACATCGGCGGAATTTGGATTGATTAATTCAGTTTAGTTTGAGTTCGTGTGCTCTTTGTATTATATTTTCATTATTTTGTTACCTATCAATGTTCATGATGGGACTTCTTTGTTGCAAATTTTGGTAGCCTATTTTATTAAACTTTTGTTCCCCTAAAATAAAAACATTTCCCTCAATAGCTCTGTGATAGCTGAACCTTTTGGAGTAATAAACTCTGACATATGTGGAGTTCTGTATTTATTAGATCAAAATGGTAGGAGATGTACGTAGTTTGGATAAAATGTTCAATTGGAGTTCCTAACTGGATAGACTCTTAGAAACTACTATCATTCATGGGCTATTGCAAGTTTTTCAAGCAGTTAAAATTTTTGTATTTGAACACTGATGCAGGTTTGGGGACTAAATGTGTAGTTTCATATAATGACATTTTTTAAGTGATTTTTCTTCTTTTATCTTTTCCTTTTTTTCCTGCCTTAGGAGTGCCTTGGACAAAAGAAGAACACAAGACATTTCTAGCAGGACTTAAAAGACTTGGGAAGGGAGACTGGAAAGGAATATCAAGGAACTTTGTAAGGACGAGGACGCCCACCCAAGTTGCGAGCCATGCCCAGAAATATTTTCTCAGGCAGACTACCCCTAGTGAAAAGAAGCGCAGACCCAGCCTCTTTGATGTTGTGATGAATGACAATGTAATTCTCACACTTCCACTGCCATAACCTTTTTGAGCTTCAAATTTCCCTCACTTCATGGCACTAGTGCTTTCCATACCTGACTAAAAATTGGCATTTGCAGGTTGAAACCTCCAAAACTGCCCCTACTTTCAGCATGATGGCAAGAACCATACAAACTTCAGGAGGGGTTAATCTTCTCCACCCTAAAAACTAATTATTCAGTATATTAAACCATCTTTCTGTTTCAGATATTCTAGACACACATAAATGATCATCTCTATATGATCTATCAATGGCAGACCTCAGCTGGCGATAAAACCCCAACATTATCTTCAACAACATGTGGTCAAGCTTCCAACTTCCATGGCTTTAGTGACAAGGTAAGACAATCATATAGCCATTTCCACACAAATCTTTGTCTAACCATTTTCATAAAATTGCAGTTCCTCTTCAACGTCGCCATCCCTTTTCATTTGCATCTTTATGAAATAAAGAGCTAATTATGTTCAATTACCAATCAGTTGTTTGTTTCACTTTAATAATGCTAATTCTCTACTGTTTGCCGTTTGAACAGGAAGAGATCTCCAAGGACATCACAGACCAGCCATTTTTTCGATGGTCTGAAGTTCTTCAGACCAACTCTCTCATTCCAACCCTTCATTCCTGTTCTCGGACACATCTGATTCCTCCCAAAATCTATAATGACTATGCTCCCCGCGTACATGGTCTTCTCCAACAATCCTTCATTCCATTGCCCCAATCCAGGCCACCTGAGGTCATCCGCGGTCCCTCGGATGACCGACACCAACAATCTGGAGCTCACCATTTCCCCACCTAGGCCTCTCAGGGCAATTTAAAGATTCTTCTGGAACTTCAAATTGTATGGCCACCATTCATGTTATCTGATTTCTTTGAAAGCTATTACTGTTTATATTTTGGGATATGTATTGTACTGGAACATAGACAACAAAAGGTTATTGCTAGTTGCAGTTAAGAGAGCTCTACTATTTTGAAACAAATGGGTGTGCCCTTTTTTGTATGCTTCCATGGTTGCCCAGGTGGTTTTCCACCACCTGTGTTTCTTTTTTATTCTCTACTTTCGCAAATGTGGTTGCTGTCCCACAATGGCTGGGATTGGTAAATGGACCCATATGTCTCCAGTGAAATCTAAGACTCATCTTATTGCAATGTGCAACTTTTCTGTAGTTTGTACTATGATTTTTAAAACAAAATTGCTATATTGTTAGCCGTCTTCTTTAGGCTATTTTCACTTTGGTGGAGAGTCGCATAAAGAAGCTTTGCATAAGTGGCATATGGCCTCATTGTGTGTCAGGATCCTCTGTTCCCGTGAGTTAGAGGGGAGTAAGAACCCTACAGTGGCCCGCCCATTGGAAAAATCTGAACCGTTCAAAATAAATGCCCTTCATTTCATGGGATTTTCATAAATTTTACTCCAGTAAGAGTTGGTCCCACCGTATGGACAAACTCCTATTGAAGTGAAATTTGGGGACATCCCACTAATAAGAGGGGTGCTCACTTTGAGCTGTTCAGTTTTTCAGTTGGGCCCCACTGTGGAGTTCTACTTGTGAATAACTAAGAAGATACAGAGATGATCATAACACTCACAGACTCAATGGGGGCACTTCTAAGATAAACATAGAAGACAATTCAGTCCTGCTTAATGCACTTATTCCTAATGTTTATGGTTATCAAATCAAATTGAAATTAGGGCTGAATATAATCAACATGGGATCTTTGCTATCCATCCATCCACCATGGCATATAAATGATTGCTGTAAACCAACAAAACTGAGTATCCACCAAAGGATAACAGTAGCATGAATACCATTGGTTTCAGCTGGTTAAAGAGATTGGCATAAATGCGAAAGCAATCTGAAGAATATCTCAGCAAAAAACAGAATGCAATAGTTCAAGCCGGAAATGAACATATTGAATTGCACTGTTATTAACTTATGTAAGGTAAAAAATGCTGTGCAACTACAAGATTAATCAAGTAAAGACTCGGTGACTAGGCCAATTGAATATAAGTTGAGTTGATATGAGTCAAGCATCAGTTTGATAAAGCCAAAGCCAAAAATCCTAACAAATGAGTGGCAGTTAGACAATATAATGACAGGCAATCCATTATAAACGGCCAATTGAGTTTTCAGAAATTGAGGAACTCAGCTCTATAGAAATCACAGCTTTTGAGTGTTAATGAAATTAACTGAACACCTGGTGTGTGATAAACCCGGCCTAACACTTACATTTGGATTTGGTCATTGGAATATATGGAAAATAACCAAATCATGTAGGCTAAAAGGATTTAAAAGATCACAGTATACCCTTCCACCTAAGTTCCTAACCTTGGATGATCATAGGGAGCTATTGTTGAAACCTTTTGTAAATCCATCTTGTACATTAATCTAAAATACACTTGACTATCATATTGAAAGAGCAGAAATTATAACCACCAAAAAGAAAAACTGAGAATCATCTACTTAAGACTGAGAATCATCTACTTAAGCCACTTTGGTACAAGACAATGAGCTCTACCACATGGTTTTAAAAATTACTTCCTGAACCAGTCAGGTTTGAAGTCGTAACACATACTGTTTCTTCTCTTAATTTCTGAAAAAAAAAAACTGTAAACTCCTAAAAAAAGAAAATTTTCAATCTTAATTATCCACCAGAATGTTTTAGATGTAAATGAAACCTAGGAATATTATATGCAGGAGGAGAAAACAGATGATAATAGATTTTTAAGGTTTCAAATCGATACTATAGAAGCCGGTATCAATTATGGTGAAGCTGGGAACACATTGAGTGGAACCAAAATGGATAATGTTGGTGAAGATGATTAATACTAATATGTTTATAACTTGAAATATACTCTATAGAAAGACACAAAGCAAAACTGTAAAGAAAGAAGAATATACTCTATAAAAATCAATGGTATAAAATACAACCAGCAAAACACAAATATTTCATTTCAAAATCAATGGTATAAAATACAACCATCAAAACACCCTCAGGGGCTTAATCTGAAGTGATCTTCTCTTTCTTAATCCACTGTTTTCTACTTGACTCTGCATTTTTCTGTTTTCTTGGATGATTACCTCTATTCTTCCTTCTCGTGCTTGCATTATGGTGTTTGCTTGTGCTTGGCTTACTTGAGGAACTACTCAAATCTGATTCTAATGGAGGGTTGCAAGCAAAACCTTCATCTTGCTGCTCATCAGTAATGATTTTAGCGGATGCGACAAGCACATTGACTGGTTCAGGAAGAAACATTCCCGGCAATAAAACATCATTTCTTCTGGGCTCAATCAGGCCCCTGTTTTCTTCTTGTAGTTTTAAAGCAGCTTCATATTTCTGTCGTCTATTATGCTCCATCTCAGATTGGAGGAACTCCATTTCGTCATCATTGGTAGAGGTTCCCCCCAAGCTCTGGAAACAAAATTAATGACAGAAGTCACTTCATTCCTTATGAAACAAATAAGTAATTCTTGTGTGTAAGAATGTGGGACTTAGCTACAATCCATATCTTATAATCAACACAATGCAGGAAAGCACATTCTGGATTTTTTTTAGTATTGTTTTGGTGCCATAAATTTAGTATTGTTTTGCTGCCATAAATCAACACGAGTGCACAACGCACCAGGCAAGTTTACAGGTAAAAGACTTTTGAAGTGATAGTAAAAGTTAACTCCAGATCATTCAAAGACTTTTGAAGTGATAGTAAAAGTTAACTCCAGATCATTCTGACTTCATCGTTTCTTTTTGGGCCTATTCTTTAGATATAATTCTGATTTTATTCATGAAATAATTTATTGATCCTAAAAAAGACTATGCCGGCCAGGGAATTTTTACATACAGAGTATTAGAATATGATACCAAGATAACTTAACACAGAAATCTTGGAATCATCATTTTTATTAAATTGCTGTGTATAACACCCTATATCCATTTCCAACAGGTAGCACATGTCCAAGTGCAAAGTTATACCAAAATCATTGGTGTAATACAAAGAAAGATCACGCCTGGAGTGGGAAATACTTTAAATCAACAGATGCAAAATTCAATCATAGTACCCACCAAAAATATTCAGAACCATTAAGAAACATGGTTACAAATGGAAAGAGCAGGGTTTCTTTCCCTTTTTTTTTAATGGTAGCAAGGTTTCTTTTAGCAGTAATGGAACAGGGCTTTGCTTTTTCTTTTTCTTTACTTTTTTTCCTTTTTTTTTGCTACATAAGGCTACTGGTCCATGAACAACCTGAGCACCCAGAGATCGATCCCTGGGCATACATGTGAAACTATGGTGCCAACACCACTCAACCATATGTGTTGGGTGACAGAACAGGGCTTTTAATTGGTATCACACTCTGATTTTTTGAAAGATGACAGGTTCGGCTTACTTCAAACTTGGTGAGCTGATGGTATTTTGGTAATGGCAAGGAAGTTAGCTTTGTAGTAGTTACTTTTAAAAGCTCTGCATCTGTTGAAATCATGTAAATTTCTTAAAAGGCATTTCACTATTTAGGAATTTTGGAAGAAGGAAAGAATTTCAGATCCACTTGGCAATAGTTAACCAAGAAATACCTACAGAAAATACTTGACCAAGAAGAATGATAATTGAATTTTTCTCTTCCGAGAGTTAACAAAGGAATGACAAAATTAGCAACTACAAAAGTTAAAAATAGAGATTGAGAAAAAAAGAATATATAGAACATAAAGAGATAAAATGTCCTCATAAGCATAGTGGAGACAACGTATAACAAAATAAGAGCCGAAAAAAAGTGAAAAAAAAATTATGTAACTATGACAATACATCGTGGTAACTTATTGCCTAACTGTAATGCATGTGTAAGCAGGTATAATGGCCCCAAGATTTTATAAGATAAATAATTTAGGTCCATCTACATAAACATGTGATCATGACCCTTATATGGATAATATTCATGTCCCTCATCAATCTAAGGGTAGGTTAAAATCGAATGGCTTTCCATAATCAAAAGTAGACAATAACGAATACAAATATAAGAATATGTAGAGGTAACATTGAATTTGAAGTTTTTTATAGCAAAGAAAGCATACCGCTTGAGATATACTGGTACCAACTAAATCAAGGACATGTTCGATATCCTTGGTGTGGAACACCTTTCGGCAGACAGGGCAATTACCAAGACCCTGCTTCATGGTGCTGTGCATCTCTGACCTGCAAGCTAGCCATCCATTAGCGAGAAGCAAACATACAGCCACTGGCTGGTTCACTAAATAACAAGACATGGAAGTGCAGAGATGATGTAGCATAAACAAATGCTGAAGGCCATGCGTTAGTTTAACCATCATGGGGATCTCAAGGACACCAGAATCCATTTCTATTATATTCCCCTGTTGCAAGTATATAAGAAACTAAAGCAAATTACTTTTTAATTATATATATACACTTTTTTTTTAGAGATACAGATGAGTATTGAAGACCAAAAAGGAACAAAGTACACAAGGAAGCTCTATAGAAGCCCGAAAAATGAAAATGGAAGGAGAAACAAAAACAAAAGAAAACACCCAATAAGAAATTGAACAAACACCTCCCTCAAACCAAGAAGAAAGCTCCATACACCTGAAGCAGGTGGTATTGCTTCAAAGGTATTCATCCTCTTTCAAATTTGAACTAGAGAATGCTCTTGTTCTTTCTAATTGGGAAGCTCGTATGGGATCTGGGCCAATTAAAGTAAAAAAGTAGTTCATTGAAGCCCACCGACAGCAGGTGTTTTTCAGTTTAATGTAGATGGGCGGCTAAAGGTAAGCTGGGGTCAATGGTCATAGGAAGGGTGCTTCAAAAAAGTAGAGATCCTAATGAAGGAGAGGTGCTTGCCATTCTTGAAGCCTTGAGAATTTATTCCAGTTCATTCCATGGAAGTTTGCTTGTGGAGAGTGATTCTCCCAATGCTATTTCATGGGTCTTGCAGGATGATAGCATTCCTTGGAAGTTTCACTGAATCACTACTACTTCCATGAGATGGATCTTTGTCTTCTTCGATTGAAGCGGTGTTCGAGCATATCACCCATTCAGCCAATGATTTCAAGAACTCTATAGCGAAGCAAGGGGTGGATAGAGTTGTGGTATTTGTTTTTTTTTTTTTTTTTTTCTTTATTTTTTGTTCCTGTTTCATATGGAGGGTGGGGATTATAAAGCTTTTACGCTTGCTCTCCTTGCTGGTGTTGCTTTGGTTATTCTTTGCAGTGTTTCGGTTTTCTCAAGTTTTGTTGCTGATAAAGAAAATGGATACAGCATATAGAACAATCAGAACACACATGCACAAGGGCGCATGCATGCATACACACAAACCTGATCATAATTTCAGTATCTGATTCCAGCATGAAATAGAAGTATTTTTCTAGTAAATCAGTACCTTCTCTGATCTTCACGATCTGTGGAAGTGGTAGCTACCTCAATCAAATTAGCAGTGGACTCATTTTGCTCTTGTAGCCACCTCCACCACCTAACAATGCACTCACTGCATGTAGGGAAAACAACCAAATTCATAGAGTAATGACAGCATTCTAGTATTGAATCCAAGCAAAAAGAACAGATTTGGACTCAGACCTGTGAAAGCAGTGGAAACAAGACATCAACTTCATGAATGGTAGGAAATCACTGTGCCCAGCATCGGTGACCAAGGGATAGAGACATAGTGGACAATCGCCATCAGGATGGTTCATGTTAGAAAGAGTATCCACCGCTTCCTAGTTACATGTAGAAACAAGTAAACAAAATAACCCATATAGGCATGAGTAAATATGGCAGTGTCTGGCCCTTTGACATTTTGGGAGCCCAGAAAATTTCTCCTGAATGTTGGGAACTCTACTCCTATCTCAAATAGAAAAGTCGCAAAATAAGGAGATTTTCTCCCAAAGTGGCAAGGATTCAATGCAACCAAATAAGTATAACCCTTGGAATTTGATAAATATTGAAATTTTGATACACCAACTCTACAATGTCCTGGCAATGAAGTTTTGATACTATCATGTCTGGTTTCCTCCACACACATGACACATCTGCCCCAATCACCCAATAATCAGGTGGGACCCGCCATGTAATTCATTGACTCAAATTCTGCTGAAACCCCTCATCAGGCTTTCTTTGCATGCACATTAAACATATGTTGTTTGCCATGTTTTTCAACTTTTCATGCATTTCTTGCATTTTCCTACCTGACGAGTATCCTAGCATTTTTTTCCCTTTAAATGGCATCCTAGCTATTTTTGGTCCAAAGCATCTACATAGTGGCTCCCCATTGGAATATTTTGCAACTCGAAACACATAAGACCTTGGCAGGTGTGGCTTCATGAAAACAAAACATGTTTCCAAATGCATGAAAGAAAAGCAAATCTCCCAACAGCAATTAATGTTAAAAACCTACTAATTAGGCATTGAGGTTTTGGTCCAAGTACTATAGCATTTATAATTCACATTATAAAACATTATGTACATCCCAATATCGGCGAGAAGGACACAAAACAAAGCAAATATACATACATATATATTTAAACTCTTGTATTTATCCAAAATACATACATACATATATATTATGTATATATACATGAACTGGATGAAACCAACGTCCAAGCCCTGATCTATGCGGCCATTGGAAGTTGTGCACTGGATCATCGTAGACTAAACATACAAAAAATAAAATAAAAATAAAAGATTTTTGTAGGCTATTGTTTCTGCCATAAGAAAATAATAACATCCAAGAGGGGAAAAGGGATCGGTCTCTCAAACTTAATTTTCCGATTCAAGTTTCAAGAGACACAAATGGTTTGCAGCCAAAAATCTACAACAATAACAAACATGAGTTTAACCAACAGTTACCTCACATAAAGCTACAAGCATTGGACATGAAGCAAGCTCTTGGCCTTTGTCTTGTATGACAGAAATCAAATGTGCTTGCCGTTTCTCATCTAGGCCCTTGGATTCTATGATTACTATGCCAGGTGGCTCCTGAGGATACTGCCACAAGAGGGAAAAGTCAAATGCATAGACTATGAAGTGTTCAGCGCATAGTAACAATCTTTATTCATAATTCTTTATGTTAAACCATTGGTTTGTGCAACATAGTTGGGACAAGGCCTTGATGATGATGATGATTTGTTCATACAACAGCATATCTCTTGATAGATGAAATTCTAAACAGAACTTCAAATCTCATCAATTTGAGAGTTCGTTCATACAACAGCATATCTCTTGATAGATGAAATTCTAAACAGAACTTCAGATCTCATCAAATTGAGAGAGAGAGATGTGCTTAGAATACTGAAACATCCCAGTGCAAAAAAACTGAAGCCTTGAAGGTAGAAGGTAGTAGGAGAAAAGGTCACAAACAGAGATGTGGAATTAATTAGTTAGAAACAATAAGTTAAGATTGACAGATGACCAAGACCTAAATAGGGATGAATGGAGAGAGGAGTTCAAAAAATAATCCCACTTAGATGGATAATGCTTAAATGATGAGACGATGATGAAGATGAGAGAAACAGGCTCTATAAAGTAAAATTAATGAGATAAAGAAATACAACCAATGCAGCGGCAGAAAATGTGAGAACTATCCACACTCCTATATGTTAATCCATACTATTATTTTTTCAATGGTTAAATGCTAATCCATACCTGGGCATCTGCTCGAATTCCAAGAATGGCTTCTACAAACTGTTATAAAACAAGGACAAATGCCAAAAATCAATGCAAGTAAATCCACATGCAACATTGGAACAAAATTAAATGCATCCAGATCGAAGTTACAATGTAAATATGCCAGTGAGAAACTTTTTTCTTTTGGTGGTGGTGGTGGTGGTTTTTTTTTTTTTGGGTTGCCGAGATGAGAATGCTAAGATGGATGTGCGGGATCACAAGGAGAGATAGGATTAGAAATGAGGAGATTAGGGGCAAAGTAGGAATAGCACCGATTAAAGATAAAATGAGAGAAAATCGACTAAGATGGTTCGGCAGTGTTAGAAGGCGCCCAACGGAGGCACCTGTTAAAAGGTGTAAAAGCATAGAGATTGCCCGGAGTAGGAGAGGGAGAGGGAGACCCAAAAGAAGTTGGAAAGAAACTATTAAACATGACCTTGCCTACATGGATCTAACGGAGGACATGACCCTAAACAGATTTGATTGGTGTCGTCAAATCCATATAGCCGGCCCCACCTAGTGGTAAAAGGCTTGATTTGGTTTGGTTTTGGGGGAGGGGGAAAAATGTGCACACAGTATATTATTTTCCGGCCCTAAACTGCCCAACTTGGTCACCATTGACTGTTCTCTGGTATATATGGCAAGCACTTACAAGGTCTAATTATCAGACAGGGCCACTGTAAAATATCCCTTTGTACAAGATCTGTACCTCTTGAGTACTCTTGGGTGACTCTAAGATCCTAACTACCATATATTAGAAAAAGGGAATATACTTTGGAAGATTAACTAATAAGTACTTGATTTTTTTATTGAGGACCAATAGACAACATCAATTCCCCAATCCATAAGTAATGAGTTTCTGGCCACTCTGATGTATAGACAACGAAACAATCTTGGCAGGCTGATTGATACGCAATGTGGATATTCCTCAAAATTAGCTTAAATGCAGGCAGCAATTTCTTTATGTACAAACCAATGTATACAGCAGAAGAGGTCAAGAACACAATACAGTGGACCCCATAGAGCTGGCAATCGGCATTCAGCACTAACTTGGCCCACTGCATTGTTATATGAAGTAGGGTATTGGGGAACAAAGAAGAAACGACAAAAAGATGTGGTAATAGTGGTCAAGATGTGTAGCATAAAATGGGCCGAGGAAGTAACATGAAAGGATAAAATTAGGAAAGAGTACACATAGATCCTGTTTGTTTGATTTGTATTGAAATCCTTTGTACTCTAAGCAATGCCTTCCCATCAAAGGGGCTAAAAACTGAAGCCTAAGATACACAAATGTCCTCAATGGTCTTCCCTTGGTAGGCGAAGTAGGTCTGACTGCTTCAAAAAGGGACTGCCACACCACCAAGGGGCTGCTGTGATAGCAGTTTTTGACTAAAAACTTCAAGAAAAACAGCAAGAAAAGGAAGAAAAGAGAGGAAACTTAGCAATCTCAAAACACAAAGTAACAAGAAGGGTTTTGAACCAAAACCCTAAGCTTTCTTCAAATCCACATGTTACTAAGAGACTGTGGTGCCGTTCAGCAAGTCTTTAAAAGGGGGTCAATTTGAGTTAAAAAAACTGGCCCAAACAGATTATTGAGTGTGATTTTTCGAAAATGTGAAAACATAGACAAGAATGATGGTATTGGATGTTCAATTCATTATTAATATGAGCATTACAGAGGTTTGAACCGTAAGACCAATCATAATTGACTAGCTCTTGTTCCATCAATGTGGCACAAAAGTTAACCTTAAGAATCAAATTTAGATTGCAATTTGAAGTTGGCTGAAGTCCTCGAGGATCAATTTGAGCACTGCAAGAAGGTCCCAAGGGTTTAATCAACAATTGAAAGAGATACAGTCCTCAAACAGTCCAAGATTTCACATAAAACTGAAAATAGGGATTGTTTTGAAGAATCAGAGAAAGCAGAGTACTTAATTGAAATTCCAGAAATAACTCTGAACACAAACAGGGCAGTTTGTGTGCGGTTTTTGGAGGAAAGGTTCGATGGACCAGCCTGGGCTCAACCCTCTCGAAATCAACATCAACAGAGTCGCGCAGGGGCTGATACATCATCATTGGATTTGTTTCATCAGATAATGGGCCATGTGGGATCTGCAGTTGATCAAGTCTAGTAGTGTCTGGGACATCCAGAAACTTCAACTTTTCCTTTCTATTTGTTTCTTTTAGCAGATTAATTGAAATTAAGAGCCCTAGTAGGAAAGTGGATTTGTATTAGGAGTCTATGAGTAGTTTTCTTAGGGTTTTATGCAAGATATAGCATTATATAAGGTTGTTTCAGGATGTCAGCTGGGTATGCATGGTTCCACAGTTTTGGGAATACATTGTAGACAGAACTACGGCAATTTTATTGACTTTTCTTCTTCTTCCTCTTATGTCAATTGGTGCTATAGAGAATTAGAAGCCCTTTAAGGTCAGTTTGGGTTAAACTTTACATTGTTCCTTGCTTATTCAATTTAATGAGTTTTCTGTAATTCACTGCACTCCCTTATACTTGCCGGAATTTCTTTTCTAGTTTGTTTATTTGGGCCCTCGACAGTCCTATTTTACCAACTAGGACTGCATCAACTGATCTCCATGAAATCATGCACGCTCCCTGAGCAGCATGTGTGTGGGAGAAAATTTTACTAGTCAAATCCTAGCCAAAGGCGATTCCTTATTCACCATTCGATGGGCATGGGCATGTGGCATTAGTAAAGCTCCATGGACTCTCGCATATTGGGTCGAAGAGGCAGTCAGTTAGCTAAATATTTTTTGTTGCCTCGTTTCTTCATGTTAAAAAGAGAATCAATTCATTGGCAGATTATTTAGCAAAATGAAGGTGGAAGGTGGAAGGTGTTGAAGTTTGGTTATAGCTCATGACTCATGAGGGCTTATTTCCTACACGAGGCTATGCCGGTTTTGGCTTTATACCTTTTGGTTGTGTTCTTAACGAGGCTTTGATGTCGGGCCTTATATAGCTTTCAGTATGTCTCTTGTGCGGTTTTGCCAAGTTGAGCGGGCCTTCTGAACAAGGCTTCCCCAAAACAACTTCATCATATAGTGTGTAACTCGTTATCAGCACTTCATCATTCTTGAGACTTGGAGCAGTCTCTAAGTGAACGGAATGCTTGCTATTAGGGGTGCACAAAAAAACCGCTCAACCGATCCAGACCAGGCGGTTCGGAACGGTTTTGTAGTAGATCGGTTCGGTCACGGTTCGGATTTCCTTCAAACCGTTCGATTCGGTTTTCGGTTTGAAAGTGCAGTTAAACCGCTCAAACCGAACCAATTATATAAATATATATTTTTTATAAAATATGTAAAAGAATATGAAAAATTACTTGAAGAATACTCGAACCCTCTCTCCGTTAGTTTAAGTCGAACATGTCTCACCAATTGAACTGTCATTTCCTTGTGAAAAAATAAAAAATAAAATAAAGCAAAAAAACCATAACAAAATCGAATCGGTTCCTTCGGTTCGGTTTGAGCACATGGGTGGTTCGGTTCGGTTTTGGAAAATAGAAAACCGATGGGTTCGGTTTGGTCGATGGTTTCCCCTCTAAACCAATCCAAACCGCCCATATGCACCCCTACTTGCTATGCCTACTTTCGGATTATATAGTAAAACACCTGTGCTCACGCGGGTGTATCTCTCTCCACCGCGTCCCAATTGAAGTTACTACCTTTGTTCAGGTGCCATTGATTCAGATTTTGCTGTTGTTGAACGCGAAGAATCATCCAGCAAACATTAAACTAGAATTCTGATTCATTCCATAATTTTGGACCACCTTTTCGACCTTATCTCCACACAACAACATGCCATTGCTGAATTTCCAATATGGGGAACACACGTTCTACTTTACTTGACACCACGACGAATTCAAAATTGTTTGTGTTCATTGAAATGAATACAAGTTCTAATGCTTATGCAGTTCCATCATGATTGATTAAAGAGAAACACGAGACAAAACCCTAATAAATCAATCTGCACCCAAGAAAGAGCAGGAATAAGATAACGGGGCAAAGGGAATTAGAAAGAAAGAAGAAGAAGAAGATCACCTGCTGGGAAGAATCGTCTGCGGTGCGAGGCTTCATATCAACATTGATATGCGGCGGGAATTTCTGGATCACATGACAGTCGCTTCCGTAAACGGCTTGTACCGCTTCGATTTCGACGAGCGCTTCTTCTTCTTCTTCGGACATCATCTTCTATCGATGGATCGATGGGAGTGATTTCGAAGGAAATTGAGTGAGCGAGTGATTTTGAGACCGTTTTCAAATCGAAGCAGGTTTCGAAAACGCTTTGCTGAAAGAGAGCGAGAGAAACAAAGCTGAAACCGAGGGGATGCGACGGGAAGCTCTAAGACCACGTGACTACGTGAGATATAGTATGTATTTAGGGCCCCTTTTTTAGTATAATTCATGCCATTTTGGGCCCTTTTTTACTAGTATTTGAAATATTGTAAAATTCTGAAATTCTAAATTCGTTGTTTTATTCATGACTTGAATTCTTATTCGAGCTCCCAGAATGCCGTCGTCTATCTCTTTGAATTTCTGTGCCAAGTGAGATTTTCAAATCTTCCTTATTAAAGTAGTTTTTCAAATGCTGAGTTTTTTGAGATTTCAGATGCCTAAAAATTTTAAATGCTCTAAGAATTCTGGTACTGAAACATATAATTCCTAGACAGCCTGAATTTCTGTTAGAAATTCTAGTAAAGAAACGGAGCCTACTAATAAGTATCAAGTAGAAGTATCATTAAATCCATGCGATACGCAGCTAAATATCACACAAATTGAATAGTTTTATGGAAAAAAAATTACTTCAGGGGATACTATGCTGAATATGTAATATTAGGCAAATATTCACGTAACACGAAATTCATGCGGAAAAAAAATTACCATTTTTTTTTGCGGTCGCTATCATCCTTCATTTTCTATGTTGAGGGTCGACGGCAACCTAGGCATAAACTCATCATCTTCTTCCTTTTTCCTCTCTTCCTTCCTATTTCATATGGGAGTTGCTTTTTTATTTTTGCGCTACCGCGGCAATTCGACTCACGCATTCTCTCCTCACACACCCATATCCCCAGCCAACCGAACTACTACTTTTGAGGGACATAAGGGGCTCTTTCATGATCAATCCAATCCTTTGAGAGTTAAGGATACCTATTATCCTTGAACCGGAATGACAATTATAAAGAGGGTCTCATGACAATGGGCTTAGCCTATGGAATAATGAGATAAAAGATATGTTTGGTTTAGTGCCCACCTAAAGTGTTTTTTCCGGTAAAAACCCTTATTTTAAATTAATAATAATTTATTAGTAAAAAGTTACTAAAACTATTCAATGAATATTAACTTTTTTGAAGAAAAGTTTAATATTATAAAGGCAAATAAGTTACTACACTGAATGAGGGTGATCTACACAATTTTTCAACGGGGTCATCATAGCCATTTAGTTTTATTTTTGGCCTTACATTATTCTGCCAACTTTAATATATATATATATAAGTGCCTAAATATTACGGACTTGATTAGGCGAGTATGAGACTCGTACTACTGTTGTTAAGCTTCTTTTGAGGAGAGATCGAATGCCCGAAACCTGAAAGGGAAGGAAATGGAGGTTAGAGGCCCTGACTGCAGTCAGTGCACTCCGACGCCTAAGTACAATTACTGAACAAAGGATGAGTGAGTGGAGAAGAAATGCGAGGTTTGGACTATGTGCATGCTTATGCTGAGTCACGTTGTATTGTATTACATACCTCTTTGTGATCTTACTCTTGCATATATATAAGCGGGGGGGGGGGGGGGGGGGGGGGGGGGTACTGTCCCATCAGCCCATACCATGTTTCATTAGTGGAGGTAGGTGGAGGCGTTGTCTCATCGGATCGTGCCTTGACTTCTTGTATTATTGCGGATGTAATCGTCGGATAAGGACAACCCCTTATCTATATCTGACGTCCATCTTATCAGTCAGTATATTCTGTAACGTAGCCGTAATTTTATGGAGATACAATTATGACTTAGTTCTTATCTTGATTGATAGAGCCGAGCCGAAGATAATACCGAGATCATGTATGGGCGCGTCCTGGCACTGTTTGCCGAGGTGCCTAAGACTGAGACCAAGACAAGCCTAACTGGTATTTTTACCGAAGCTAGCTCAAGCTCGATGCTAGCTGACACTGTTGCCGAGCTGGATGTATCTTGGCACTATTGCCGAGTTGCAAACCGATATCGAGATAAGGCAAGCCGGTACTATTACCAAAACCAGCATAATCTCACTATTAGGGAAACGTCCCACACAATATATATTGAAAACTTCTACTCAACAAACATGGTTCTTGTGACCACATGTTTATAGTTCAATTCTAACACTCCACAACTTTAAGGGTAGTTCAGTTGGCTTAGGATCACGGTTTACATCCAGAGGTTATAGGTTCGAAACTGCACTATCACACTGAGGCTACTGGGGAGTTTACCCGGCTTACCTTTGAGCCCGTTGGGATTAGCCAAGTCCAAAGAGTTGAGAATCCTCCGATAGCAAAAGGAAAAGTAATAATAAAAATTCTAACACTCCACCTATTGGCTGATGTAAAAATTCAGATTTTGAACATATATTTGATATATATATATATATATATATATGAATGGTGGGCCCCGCTCTCATGTGCTTTTTTGCTGCAAAATATACGTCCAACTGTGCTTTTCTGCAACGGAAAAAGGCAGACCAGTTACTTCAAAGCTTACTGTAGTAGCCAAACCAAACTTCCCATCTCTTTCTATGGTACAGAAGAGGTTCAAGTCCTTTCATACAAGACAAACCAGTATTTGTTTTAAAGTGGTTTCCGTTTTGGCTTTTTTGCCATGATCAAATGATATATTGAAGTTGTAGATCTGAAAAGAAAAAGATGATTTTTCTGAAAAACTCTCAAAATATAGCAATTTATCCCAAAAGGTAATTGCAAATTGTGTAGCACTAATTAGGTCCTCTTGCCAATTTTTTATATATTTTTATACTTTTTTCTGAGTAACGATAGCGTCACCATGTGCGACGTTAGCATCGCTCGTCAGAACATCTTCTAATGTTTTATTCTTCTTCTCCTATTCCTATTTCTTCATATGGGATCTGCAGAGAGGAAATATTGGATTGTGCAATTAATATGCCCATACGCATCATTCTTGTGTTACTTGTGTAACAAATTTCATTTGAGATTTGAGATTTCGCTTTTTGTTTGGGGAATTCTAAATTCTTTCAAGACAAAGAATTGAAAGAATTTAGAATTTTGAGAAATCTTCCAAATAAGAAGGCTATAAGGCTAATTTTTCAAATCTTCTTTTCACAAGCTTGCATTGTTTGTTTGACTGATCGATTATAGCATGGTGGTATAAGCCGGAGTACATCATCAACAAACTGAACATAAACTCGGTGATAACGACACCTTGCTATGAAGAGATTCTACCCATCAACTCTTCTACAACGCAACGGCCATACACTTTGAGGGGTTTGCTCCTTCAGGTGAGAAAGCCAAACTTCACCTTCTTACCATTGGTTTCCTTTCATGTGTAGAATGCAAAGAACATTTGAGGAACTAAACATACACCGCATCCATCTAGACACGTCCATGAAATGGAATTTGATATACAAGTAACATAAGAATGATGCGTATATACATATTACTTGTACAATCCAATGTTTCCTCTTTGCAAATCCCACATCGAGAAATAGGAGGAGGATGAGAGGAAGAAGAAGAACATTAGGAGATGTTCTGACGCGTCGCTCGTATCAAAGTTGAAAAAAAAAAAGGGAAATAAGGTCTAACGGACCTCATTAGTGCTACACAATTTGCAAGGACCTTTCGGGATAAATGACTATATTTCGGGATTTTTCCAATAAAATCCTCAAAGAAATAAGTGAAATGCAATAAAATAGAGCAATAAATCAACATGGGAAGTAGTTCAGATACATTCCAATTTCCAATGTAATAATAGTATAATTTGTAGATGAGACGGAGAGAGTTGGAAACGTACGGAAAACCTTAGCCCTGAACAATGGAGAAGAGAGAAAAGAAGGGATGTCATACTCCAAGCATGGAATAGAGGAAATATGGTGGTTGGAGAAATAGAAAATCTGTTTCCTAAAAAAATGAGCGTTTACTCTAAGGAAGAGAAAAAGTCATTTAGGGCATGTTTGAGTAATGTCCTCGAAGAGGAATCCTCTCTGATTTTCCTTGATTTCGAAGAAAATCCAAATTTTGGTGAAGGGAGAGAAACTGAGAGACAATTCTTTAAATCCTCCAAATCCATAAAAAATCATCTCTTCCATTGAATCTTTCGTCTCCACCTCCCCCAACGAACTTTGCTAATCCACGGAGGCAAAGAAGCACCTAAGCAACAAGAGTGACTCCTAATTGTTTTTAAATTTAGAATGCAGTGATTCCTCTCCTAAAAAATCCTCAAAGAGAATAGTGTTGTTCTAGAGGAATGAAGGAATCCTTTGGATAGAGGATTTCTCTCTGTCTACCAAACGTGCGCTTAATGTATTTGGTGATGAAGAGGAAGAGGTATCAATGACGAATGAAACCTTTTGTGAGAGAGTGTGTTTCTTATTATTTTTTTTTCTTAATACCAATTGCTGATGAGGATTGAGCTACTGATGTGACTCAATGGGGGTCAAGAAACATGCATTTTTTTAAAACTGAAACTCGACTTTAAAGTTTAAGAATGTCGAAATAAGTAGAAGCAAATGTTTAAAATAAATATATAAATAAATGTGCATGGCTATTAATGTTTAAAATAAAAATACATGATGGAAGCTCTTTTTATTCAATGGGACCAACAAGTTTCACTAAAATGACATATGAACCGCTTAAACATAGACTTGTTATGCCAACTTTCCATGCATGCTTTTTTACAAGAACTTCTTGTTAGGATTTTGAATTGCATTGGAATTTAGAATTCCTTGTTTCTTTAACAAAATCTAAGAACCTAAGCATTCTAGCATTCCTTGTTTAAATTTCGAAATTCATACTACTTTGTGGTGGAATGCCGACCTTTCAAACAATAATTTCAGACAAGGGCTCCTACACACATTTTTTGCATTATACAACTGTGTGAGACGCATATGGATTTTTCCATGTTGCACCAGAGTAGATTTCATCTCTTAGAATTTATAAGTTTCAATTATGTAAAATACTTCTTATAGCATATTTTGTAATGTATGAATTTCAGGTACCACGTGCAATATTTTTATTTATTTCTAAAGACTAACCTCATGTTTTAAGTATTGCATTTTGTGACTAAGTGTGCAACATGGTATTTATACATTCATGAAACTATAAATCTATATACTCATGAATTATTGTATTCAGGGGTGGACCCAGCATTTCATCTTAGGGGGGGGGGGGGGGGACGGGACGGGACTTAAATAAATATTTTTTTAACAAATCAAGATGGCTAATATTTTTCTAGACATATCTCCAAGTTCAAGCATAATAAATATATTAAAATCAAAGACTAAATTTCACATTAAAAATAAAACCAGGATCTAGCCTACATAAATAATTGTATTATAGTACATTCCTCACTTAGGATTCTGGCTTTGGGAGACGTGAGACGAGGAGTTGAGGAGATGGCGCCTATTTGTACTTTTTTTAAAACTTTGTGCAGAGAATTAAGGGGAGGCTACTTGTTATAAAATTAATATATAAACTAATTAAAGCACATATAATATAGGAAATAAAGATTCATGGCCACCCAGGTGTACACCTAAGTCCGCCCTTGATTGTATTCGTATATTTGAATGTTTGAATGTGCTTATACATAATACATATAAACGGGTGATTAATCACAGTCATTATTCATGAAATAAGGAATTCGCGAAATTCAAAATACCTAAAACTTCTATACAGAAATCCCCACATAAATGAAACAAGAAATTCATAAACAACAAAATCCAATAACATCTAAAAGGCTATCAATTGAAATCCCACAAATTTATGAGTGATTGATTATAGAAATTCAAGTAAAGATCCTGCAGTAGCCATCATTAAATTAATTACATGTATTTTAATATAGGGTTTTTGACCGTACAAATGCCCTAGAGCTGGCTATTGTCTAGTAGGTTTTAACATTTAAAAAAAATATATACAGAAAGTTTAGTACAACAAAAGATGGTATGAAAATAACAACTTTACTTTTAGTGTGCGATGTGAGACAAATAATTTATGTCCACTTGATCAACCCTCCAACTACATTTAGACCTTACATTTGCCCTCAAAACAGTGAAAAACACTTGCCCCCAAAATAGTAAAAATTCAGATATTCTTCGTAAATCTTTTGTAGAATAATAATGTGATACTAGCAAAGCATGCCCGCGCTAAGCTCGGGCAAAGAAATAAAAACACGTCCAATTTGTGGTTATTTTATGGGATATTAATTAATGAGAAAATAAATATAAAACAAACAAATAAACCATTTATTACTATTTGAAGCATGGCCTAGCCCAACATTTATACAAAGTAAATATTACTTTTTATATAAATGATTATAAAACTTCAAGTCTTATATAAATTAACATTTGCAAAATTGCATGTGGCCCCATATTTAAGAATTAGAATATGAGGCACACTTAAAAAAGTTTATTGTATGTGGAGCTCATATGTATAAATCACTATCAAGAATCCACTTTTAAAAATCACAAACATTAAGGATTTTCTAACCATAATAGATATATTAAGTAATAAGAAATATTAATTAATTTAGCAAAGCATGCCCGTGCTAAGCCCGGGCCTAGAAATAAAAACACGTTCAATTTGTGGCTAATTTATGAGATATTAATTAATAAGAAAATAAATATAAAACAAACAAATATACCATTGATTACGGTTCGAAGTATGGCCCAACCCGACATTTATACAAAATACATATTATTTTTTATATAAATGAGTATAAAACTTCAAATCTTATGTAAATTAACATTTGCAAAATTGCATGTGGCCCCGTATTTAGGAATTAGAATTGAGGCCCACTTTAAAAAAGTTTATTGTATGTGGAGCCCATATATATATAAATCACTAACAATGATCCACTTTTAAACATCACAAACATTAAGGATTTTCTAACCATAATAGATATATTAAAATTCTAAATCCACCTAAAGAAGACTCATTTTAACTTGGTTGGATAGAGTTACTCAGCAAGGTGAATTTTCTCATATGGACTCTTTGAACACCTATCCATAATATATATATATATATATATTAAAATTTGAATTCACATAAAGAAACTTAACAAAAGTGGACTCTGAATTGATTGATAGAGCTTATCTCTTTTGAAATTGATTTAAGATTAGAGTTTAATTTTGCAATCAACCGGCAAATTGGACTCCAATTTCGAAATCGAATCCTACGTCTATAATATATAATAATTGCATGACTTGGAACATCACACCAATAACTCCACCTGAAGCACTTGACCTTGGACCTGGGTTAGAAGAAGCAAATTTGAGATCAGGGGAAGCTGTAGGGCAATATCATTTAACATATACACTTAATTGACTTGGATTGAACTCCAAGGGGGTTGGCCGAGTGGTCAAAACCACGGTTCCTCCTTCTTCCAGAGCTTAAGGTTTTGATATCGACCTTCGATTCCTCATTCTACAAGAATCGAAAGTTGTTGAGTCCACTAATGCTACTAGCTTAGGGCAAAATGGTGTTTACGCTGCAAATGTCTCTCATAAACATCCCATTCGGCCCAAGAGGTCAATTAGATTCCACCGATGGCCCCCACTAATAGATTCATAGGCGTGAGAGCGAGAGTGGCCATGGCCAATGTCTCTTAGAAACATCCCCCGAGCAAAAGTCCTCAAATCTCTTTCAATCTCCAAACGCTTCTTCTCCACAATCCCATTGCCCGACACCAATGTCCTTCAAAGACCCAACCCATTCCACTCACGCTCGAGCGACGCACTCACCAACCCCACAAGAAACTCCCATCCCGCCGTTTCATCGAACAAGATCATTAGAACCCACTTGAGAAACGGGCACCTGGGCACCGCCCGCCAGGTGTTCGAAAATATTACTGTGAAGACGATCTTCTCCTGGAACTTGATCTTGACTGGATACTCAAAGCCCGGGATGCTCAAGGAAGCACTCCAACTGTTCGAGAGAATTCCTGAACCGGATGTATTCTCATTTAACATCATGCTCTCTTGTTATTTCAATAACTTTGAGCTTGAGAGAGCTCGCCTTCTGTTTGATAGAATGCCCGTTAGAGACTCTGCGTCTTGGAACACGATGATCTCCGGTCTATGTCGTAATGGCAAGATGGAAGAAGCTTGGGAGGTCTTCTCGGCGATGCCGGGGAAGAATGACATTGCTTGGAGTGCGATGATTTCAGGGTATATCCAAACGGATGATTTGGATTCTGCGGTGGATTTGTTTGATGGAGCGCCGGAGTCGGAAAAGGGTGTTTTTTCTTGGACTGCGATGATGACTGGATTCATGGCCTTTGGAAGGGTCGAAGCAGCATGGGAGTTGTTCGACAATATGCCTGAGCGGAATTTGGTCTCTTGGAACTCTATGATTGCGGGTTATGTCAAGAATTGCCGGGCGGAGGATGGGCTTAAGCTTTTCAGGACGATGGTGGGGTCGGGCATCAGGCCGAACCCGTCTACCTTCAGCAGCGTTCTGTTGGGTTGCAGCGACTTGTCCGCTTTGGAATTGGGCAAGCAGGTCCATCAGTTCATCAACAAATTGCCATTGCAATTCAATGTAACTTGTGGCACTGCTCTGCTGAGCATGTACTGTAAATGTGGGGATTTGGAGAATGCGAATAAGCTTTTCAATGAAATGCCCCGGAGAGATGTTGTCACTTGGAATGCGATGATTTCTGGTTATGCCCAACATGGATTTGGGGAGAGAGCAATTCAGCTGTTCGAGAAGATGAAAACTGGAGGAACAAAGCCAAATTGGATTACTTTTGTTGGGGTTCTGTTAGCTTGTAACCATGCAGGATTAATAGAGCTTGGTGTTCGGTATTTTAATTCTATGGAAAAGGACTACAGGGTCGAAGTTAAGCCAGATCACTATACATGTATGGTTGATCTTCTTGGTCGAGCTGGGTTATTTGATGAAGCCGTAGAGTTGATCAGTAAAATGCCCTTTCAACCCCATTCAGCTATCTATGGTACCCTTCTGGGTGCTTGCAGAATCCACAAGAACCTAGAATTGGCTGAATTTGCAGCCCAAAAACTGCTTGATTTGAACCCCTTTAGTGCAGCTGCTTATGTCCAACTGGCCAATGTATATGCAGCAATGAGTAGGTGGGATGGAGTAGCCAGGGTGCGTCAGTCAATGAAAGAAAATAAGGTGGTGAAAACGCCTGGATATAGCTGGATTGAGGTGCAAAGCGAGATTCATGAGTTCAGATCTGGAGATAGAACTCACCCGCAGCTAGCTTCTATCAACGAGAAATTGAATGAGTTGGAAAAGAGGATGAAGGCAGCTGGGTATGTTCCAGATCTTGATTGTGCATTGCATGATCTGGAGGAGGAAAGAAAGGAGCTGATACTGTCCAGGCACAGTGAAAAGTTGGCAATAGCTTTTGGGCTGATCAGTACCTTGCCGGGGACTCCAATTCGGGTGTTTAAGAACCTTAGAGTCTGTGGGGACTGCCACAATGCCACCAAGTTCATCTCTGCAATCGAAGAGCGTGAAATCATTGTTAGGGATACTACTCGTTTTCATCATTTTAGTAATGGAGTTTGTACTTGTGGAGACTATTGGTGAGTATGGTACTGCACACAGTTTTGCAAGATACAGGTTGTGTTGTAAGTTGCTGCACATAAGTAGCATGCTTGAGTAAATGGGTAGTTCTGCTGTAGTCCAGATTGCATGAGTTTTGGGATAAATCTTTGAGTGGTAAACACTTGAGCAGCATTCTACCTTCCTAAAGACCAAAGCATCCTTCCCAATATTGCAAGAATTTTGAACAGTGAAATTCTCAGTTCACATAGACATTCATATTGGATCTCTGAAAGGTACTTTCCTCGTAAGAACTTCTTGTAGAGGCACTTTCCGTTAACATAGTGCACTGGCAAACATCACAATGTAAAGCTTCTTGCAGGAGTATGGGCCTGCTTAAGTTTGATAGAAGTCATTAAGGAGATTTTTGTCTTGAGGTGCATCCTTAAATCAAGGAACTCTGATGCAAATGGCATGCAAAAGAAGGGAAAGACCTTCAAGCTCTCATGTTTCATTTTGGTTGAGCTGAGATGCAGATGAGTTTTTATTCCTTCTCACCTTTGATATTGTGTTTGGTCTGATATTTTTTCTGTGCAGTCTCATTTCTACTGCCTTGGTTGCTTTGTATATTAGTGTGGGAATAAAATTTATTAACATTTTAAAATATAAAAATGAATTACACTGGGCAACTGTTAGCAGGCATTATTTATTATTTCAATTGGAAGAACAGGGGCATTTGGACTCTTTGAATACAGCAGTTGTAGGATAGGACCATAGTCTAAGTCAGACATTTTTTTTTTTCTTTTCCATATATTTTTTTTTGGGTTTGAGAAGCAAGTTAAAGTTTGCGCTAAGGGATTTCTCTCTCTCCCAGTCTCTCTCTCTATCTCATCATGTCAAATATGGGAAAAGGCTTTAATATGTATAATGTTCATTGTATTGAACAATGGCATATACTATAAAAATCTGGTTTCATGAAAGAACTTTGTGAAACCTCTGTGATTCTGATCAGTGAAACGCAATTAATTGATTCTGGTTCTGTTGTTCAACTACTTTAGAGGATGAAGAGAAAAAAAATGTTTCTTTCCTTTTTTTAATTTGCTCGAACACCCTGTGTTACAGAAGAAACATGAATTGAAGAAGCGTAACAAGAAACTTAAAACTTAATTTATGTAGGACCTATGATACAGGAGTACTGAAAAGAGTCTTCCACAACAAGTTTCCTATGGCAAAATTTGGAGTAATTGATCCAGCTGCTTGTCATCCATAAAGCTTTGTCTGTGAAAACATATTCCTGTTAAGGTATAGCCAATCCATTTGCAAATCTGCAACTATGGAGCACCAAGAGGAATCCTCATCAAACTCTTGAAGGTCAATACCACCTGGCCTCTCGCGTCCGGGGTGGGTTGTAACTCATATCAGGCACTGGACGATTATTGGACAACTTCCCTTAATTAGTAGATACTACACATACAACTTTGCAGCTAATTTAATACCTTTGAATGCAATTGATTATGCGGTTTGAACTAACTTTAATGGCACCCCCATATGCTTTTCCACAAGATGGCCATAATGCTCCCTTGTAAGGTTAACAAGAAAAAAAGGGTTTTTTTCCTGGTACAACACTATCAAAGTTGAGCTTTAGAACTCCTCTGTGAGGGCGGATTCCATTCAAGGTTGAGCCTTAGAACTCTTGAGATGCTGGAGTGGGTTTGATTATGAATATTAATTCCATCTTCCCAGGTGAACTCGGTCTTAGAAACCATCATTCTGGGAATACACCAACCAAAATGACTTAAATTGAGTCCATATATACTGATGGGCTTACATGGAACATTGGACTGAGATAGCATTAGGATCCCCTGCTAGTAGCATTGCACAGAGACTGGAATGAGGAGGAAGTTATTTGCTCATTGGAAGAGAATATAAATGAATGAGATAAGCAACACAATAGAATAAATGAAAGTGATGTTCAATGCCAATAGTATTAAAAAAATATCTTAGACTAATACCGACCTATACACAGTTGCAATCAAATTGTTAATGAATGGAATTTAAGTAACAGTTGAGACTGGGGGCAAGAACATTAATACCACAACAAGCAGTGTAATCTATATGAGGATTTGACTCAAGATAGTTCAGAATGGAAAAACAAATTTCATGTAACCAATCCCAACATAGGCTGGACAAAGCTTTGATGATGATGATCACGATAATTAAGTTGGGGAAAAGAGTTTTTGTCGGCATTAGTGGTATCTTTTGCAGTTGTTTCCATGGACTCATCAATAAATGCCTTGAAAGAAAAAGGATCACAAACCATTATTACTTCTCCAAGAAAAAATAATCATAAACAGAGTCTTCCCTTCTCTTACAAGACCCTTGAAGAGTTCTGCTTCTTACTGAGCTACCATTTTTCTTTTATCAAAAAAGAAACCCCCTAAAAATCTAAAAAGGGGACGAGCTGGAGTGCTGCTCAATATGGCACTTCAAAGGTCAGATATCCTCGAGCATATATTGGAAAAACCATTGCACTAAATTGTGACTCGCATAAAAATAAATGGACAAATGGAACCTTGGCTGTCTCACACGACAACTTTATTTGCAGCAAGATTACTCTAGTTTCCAACATGAGTTTATGGGCCTGTTTGGTTCTGCGAATGTCTCATTCTGGGAATGAATGAAGAAAGCTTGTCTGGCATGCATTTTGTGGGAGAAAATCTAGAGAGATGGGGAGAGGAAAGAGATAGAAAGGAAGATATTTTATAGCTGTGCAGAAAGTGAGAGAAAATGCTTGCTAAACAGGTTCTCTTTTTTTTTTTTTTTTTTTTTCCATTCATTGTTAGAATGAAACATTCTTAGAATGATGCCAAACATGCCCATACGAGTCCTAACACAGGAACCATGTAAACGCATGCCAAGAATTCCATTTTTGGGCCCACACAAAGATAATCTAGACAATTTAAGGTAAATCCCATCCCCTCCAGTGCCATAGCCTCATATTTCAAGAAAGACAAGGAGATGAAGAGAAGCAGAAGAAGAAGAGTGTCGAGAAAAAGATCTGCAAGCGTTGCAAGGGAACGTACGATGTTTCATCCAACACTCCTTCCTCTTGAAGATTCCATCCTTCTTTCTTCGTTTCTCGAAGACACAACGATCAAAAGAGGTACCCCATTTCAATTCAATCACTCTCTCTCTCTCATGTTTATCTTTGTATGATCCTAATCTATTTTTATCCTATCTCATATAGAAAATGCTTTCAAATTAGAGATGCATGAAATCAGTAGGACCCCATGATTGTCGTTTCTTCTTCATATTATTCATGCTTTTGTACCAATGGAATAACCCTTTGTTTAATTCTCAGCACTTGTTTCTGGAAAGGAAAAAGGATAGGAGAGGATGATTGCATGTAAGATTGTGAATTCCTTTAATCTGATGAGTATTTAAGAAAAAGTGGTATCTGGGTTACCATTTTTTCCCCATCTTGTATAGTAAATGTTGTCAGATTAGAGATGCATTAAATTAACAGCATCTCATGTTGACTGTTGTTTCTTCTCTGTATTATTCATTCTTTTCAAATCTCCAGCACTTGTTTCAGGATGGGAGGAAAAGAGGAGAGGATGATTGGATGTAAAAACTGTGAAATATGAATACCTTTAATCTGATGAAAGTTTTAGAAAATTGACATCTGGGTTATTTCTTTTGTTTAACTTTCCTTTCAGGTTTTTACCCTAATTACTCTTTTTGGGAACAATGCAGCTTTTCTCCCTTTCCTTTGCTTTTTATAAGGACTAGGTCTAGTTTTAGAGTGGGAGAAATGATGGGATTAGGATGGAAACTAACAAATCTGATTTAGCTACACAAAGATCACTCTTAATTGGAACTAGCCCAAACTTCAATTCGAATTTTACACACCATTAGACTGATCAGGTATAGAAAAGATTAATCTGATGGTGTATATCACTCTGTTTGCGATCGAGCGTCTATATATAGGGAGGCATGTGATCCGAGCAAATAGGATCTTACAAGGTGAACCCCCAAGCAGGTTAAGTCAGGTTTTAGCTGCCGTCAGAACCATGTCTATCTCAGCATAAGATTGTTTCTCTAAACATGGACACTGATTTGTGAGATGGTGTTGGACATGGAGTGAAGGGTTACATACTGTGCCTGTCAAACCCACTGAAATCAGCTATGCATGTGAGAAATGATTATGTACAGGTTACAGAATGAGAAGTTTTGATGCAAACGAGTAAAATTTGTGGGTTGACTTTTTCAGCGGATCATTTCTACTCTTTACCAGTGTCATTCCTATCTTTTGGTAGAAGTTATTTTCTTCACATGCTGATCTCACCTTTTAGTTGCATGGCAAATATGGCTTCAATGCAACACTGGACATCATTAAAATCTGTATGATAAGATACTAGTTGCAACTAAAGTGGTTGCGTTTTGATCCAATTGTCACGTTTTAGTCTCCTGCATATTATCGTCTCTGAATTATTATATAATATTGGCTTTAAGAGAGATGTTACAGAAGATCAGATTTGTGGTACTGCATTACAATTTACAGCTAAATGATTAGAATGCGAATGATTACAAAATCAAGAAAATCGAGTTACCCTAATGCCTGCACTACACTCAGAACTCAGGGAAATCCTATATGGAAGCTGTTTTTTTCTTTTTTCTTTTTTATCATACTGTAATCCATTTAGTTTGATTCATTTAGATTTTGTAATTGCAATGTGCCGGATTGGCGAAGTCCTTGTCATTCAAGTCTTATTACAAAGTGCTGATGGCACTGCAGATGGGATAGAATCAAATCTCCTTTCATAGTAGTAGAAGTGTTTGGTTTGGGTGTTTCCTATTAGCAGCTAGATGGATTGCACCCCCAGCCCCTTAGCTGCCAAAATGTCTAGAGAGACTTTAAATTTTGAATATATGCCTTATTCGACAGAGGCATGGGGGTGTGGTTTTTGCGACATCTGAGTGGCCCCTTACCATGAAGGAGAGCTGTTTCTAGGTGGGTTGCTTCGTGAAGAACATTTCTTAGGCACAACTGCAGGTGTACGGTCGCATTCAACTCTTCTCCTATTTACTCACCTGGCAAGCTACCGAAGCAGACACGAGAGCTGTGTTCACTTCCTTTGGTGTAAAAATTACTCATAATTTCACATCTTTAGGATAGGAACAAATGGATGTACCTCACTCCCCTTGTATTTCCCTTACCTTTCGGTTTTTTGTCACCCAGCTTCCCTCTTGACCTATTTATTCCCTTGAACATTATGAGCCCCTATTTTCATCCATCTCTTGAAACTTTATCATTTAACAGTTATCACCCTTCTTTACAAAACGCCTCTCTTTTTCCTAAATCTCCACCACCACCTCTTTGGAGAGAGACAAATTTTTTTTTTTTTAAATCTCATTGAGACACTTGCATTTTAAAATTGTATAATTGCAAGGAACCTTTAAAAGAGAAAGAAGATTAATGGTGTAATTATCTACCTGGGAGATCTTACTCATCCTCCGGTAGTCACTAAAGCCTGTGCTTGAGAAAAGCTGTGATGATGCCCGTGGGACCCATATATGCTGTCAAGTATCTATAATGGTTCTGGTAGCAAGTGGAAGCATAGCAAATCTTTCAGAGGACAAGTTATCATTCCACCAAGTTCTATATTTTCATAAGCTGTATGGACAACTACCCTGGATTTCTTCAAGATTTGTGAGCCCTTGAGTCCTTGTGCATCCCATGGCAGGTGCAGGTGATAGTTTTGCATTTTAACTGCATACACGAAGTGCTGCTTCTTTTTTGTTTTTTCCATTTACTAATAATAGGATATGATAAAATCTTCTGAGTTATGGAATGGACTCTGCTCAGTAGTGACAAAGTAGGCAATAACGGAAAAAGTTGAAAAGAAAAACACATTGAGGATTGCTTAGTTGTAGGATAAATGTTCTACATGAGTGTTTGTCATTAGAGTTGCTTTCTTACTGCTGTTGGTTTTAACTTGGTGCCTTCTTGTTTTAAATGAGTAGCTGTCTTTTAGATTCGTGACTGAACCCACGAAATGTATGGAAAGGGTCAATACTTTCAAATCTAAGAGGGTCCATGGATTATCAAACCCTTTTTGTCATTTCCTGTTCTTTTCTTCAAATAGCGTTTTAAGTTTTAACTAACCAGTGTGGATGTTATCAAAGGTACTACGAACTTGGCCGCCCCCCAATGCTGCAAAATTTTATGACTGCTTTGGAGCTGAAGATCCAGACGCACCAGGCTGCACCACAGATTATCATGCCTCCTACGACGATTAAAATTCCTTGTCAATCCCCTAGCTTCTGATTGTAAAATAATATCCTCTTGTGAAGTTTGGCTTATAAATAATAAACCCTTTTTTGTTCGTCCCTGCGAGTATCTGCGTCCTTGTGTCATATGTAATCAGTTCTACACAATTTCTTCGCTGGTCATATAATGTTCAAGGCCAAAAACATGAGCCTGGCTAGACTTGTTGTCAAAGAAGATCCATACTATTGTTGTGGTGGGCTCAGGCCATGGTATTAAATATGCTGTGGGTGGGTGAATTCATCCCGGACCCTACTCATATCATTCCTCCCCCAAACTAGCCTTATAACAAACAGGTATTTGATACCAAGTCCATCTTGGCAGCAACACTTAAAAGCTCTCTGCACCAGTTTAGGCCGTGTTGTGTTTGTGTTAGGTTGGGCTTGGGGTCCCCGTCATGCGACTAATCAAATAATTTATACAAGGGATCTATTCAATTTCCCTATTTCTGTATTTGACTAGAAGCAAGAGTACAAAAAAAAGGGCAAAAAAAAACAAAGAAGAAAACGCCGTTGCCGGGGATCGAACCCGGGTCACCCGCGTGACAGGCGGGAATACTTACCACTATACTACAACGACTTCAAACAAGTTTGTTGTAGATTCTTTCAGAACTTTATATATATATATATTGTGTATAAAACGACCAAAATTAACAATTAGATCAATGCTCAGGATGCATTACTGTGGATGGTCTTAAAATGGGTTGAGATTTTACCCTAGCACAGCTTGTCCATTGCTTATACAAGCCCAGACTAGTTTTTTTTATTTAAAGCATTATAATATATTAAGCTAGGAGGTTTTGAATTCAATTTTGACTGGAAGTTACATCAACTATCTTTTTTATCTCTTTATCATAACCACTCATAACTGCTCTCCACTTTTTTTTTTTTTTTTTTTTTTCAAAGACTTTGTTTCAATCCAAACTCTATCATTCCCTTTCTACTCCAATTCTCATTTTTTTTTTCATTATATGGCACCAACTCTTGAATTACATAAATACATACTCATAAAAAAAAATTCTTTTGCTTTCTTTCTAAAAAAGCTATGGATTTTTTTATAAATTAATATTTAAATTGCAATGTTTGCCATATCCGTGCTGAGCACGGGTAATTATACTAGTGTTATATTGGGGATAATTGCAACTTGGACCGGACCCAGAAGAAAAGGAATATTTCTATGTATCAGAGTGCTGATCATGTGGCGTCCCACTTGCTCTGGGCCAGATTGTAGCCATCATTAAATTAATTACATGTATTTTAATATAGGGCTTTTTACCGTACAAATGCCCCTGAGCTGACTATTGTCTCATACGTTTTAACATTTAAAAAATATATATATATAGAATGATTAGTGCAACAAAAGATAGTATGAAAATAACAACTTTACTCTTAGTGTGCGATATCCTACGATTACAGGATATTGCATAATATCCACCGGCTGGATATCCTACACTAGTTTTTAGTAGTATATCGTTTATATTCACCTTTTGTATAACTTAAAGGAACCTATTCACTTTATGAACAAAACTGTCACGGGCGTTCCAGATGGACCATGATAACACCGCCCATTCCTCCGGCTCTTCTTTGGACAGCACCTCCATTAAGGACTTTGTTGCCAACTTAAACTCTTCCATGGAGACCATTGGTGAGTATGGTACTGCACACAGTTTTGCAAGATACAGGTTGTGTTGTAAGTTGCTGCATAGAAGTAGCATGCTTGAGCAAATGGGTAGTTCAGCTGTAGTCCAGATTCCATGAGTTTTGGGATAAATCTTTGAGTGGTAAACACTTAAGCAGCATTCTACCTTCCTAAAGAGCCAAAGCATCTTCCCAATATTGCAAGAATTTTGAACAGTGAAATTCTCAGTTCACATAAACATTTATATTGGATCTCTGAAAGGTACTTAATTTCCTCGTAAGAACTTCTTGTAGAAGCACTTTCCGTTAACATAGTGCACTGGCAAACATCACAATGTAAAGCTTCTTGCAGGAGTATGGGCCTGCTTAAGTTTGATAGAAGTCATTAAGGAGATTTTTGTCTTGAGGTGCATCCTTAAATCAAGGAACTCTGATGCAAATGGCATGCATGCAGATGGGAACTTTAATTTGCTCGAACACCCTGTGTTCCAGAAGAAACAGGAATTAAAGAAGAGTATCATGAAACTTAAACTAATTTCTGTAGGACCTATGATACAGGAGTACTGAAAGAGTCTGCCACAAGAAGTTTCCCATGGCAAAATTTGGAGTAATTGATCCAGCTGCATGTCATCCATAAAGCTGTGTCTGTGAAAATATATTCCAGTTAAAGGTATAGCCAATCCATTTGCAAATCTGCAACTATGGAGCACCAAGAGGAATCCTCATCAAACTCTTGAAGGTCAATACCACCTGGCCTCTCGCGTCCGGGGTGGGTTGTAACTCATATCAGGCACTGGACGATTATTGGACAACTTCCCTTAATTAGTAGATACTACACATACAACTTTGCAGCTAATTTAATACCTTTGAATGCAATTGATTATGCGGTTTTAACTAACTTTAATGGCACCCCTATATGCTTTTCCACAAGATGGCCATAATGCTCCCTTGTAAGATTAACAAGAAAAAAAAAGGGGTTTTTTCCTGGTACTACAACACTATCAAAGTTGAGCTTTAGAACTCCTCTGCGAGGGCGGATTCCATTCAAGGTTGAGCCTTAGAACTCTTGAGATGCTGGAGTGGGTTGATTATGAATATTAATTTCGTCTTCCCAGGTGAACTTGGTCTTAGAAACCATCATTCTGGGAATACACCAACCAAAATGACTTAAATTGAGTCCATATATACTGATGAGCTTACATGGAACATTGGATTGAGATAGCATTAGGGGATCCCCTGCTAGTAGCATCGCACAGAGACTGGAATGCGGAGGAAGTTAATTGCTCACTAGCCCAATAGCCCGTGCTCAACACGGTTTCTCCCTATATTACAAAATAAATAATCACATATTAAAAAAAAATTATCTATTTTCAGAGGACAAGTTGGATAAAATAGAAATAGAGAAATTCGAACAAAAATGGTATACTTACGTAGGTACAACTGAAACATAAGTGGTATGATGAAAGAAATGAGTGGGTAGTTGCGTGAGTAATTACATAACCATCTATCAAAATTATAACAGACGGCCAAAATTGAACCCAAAACCTCCTAGCTTAATATATAATAATTGGAAGAGAATATAAATGAATGAAAGTGATGTTCAATGCCAATAGGATTAACAAAATATCTTAAACTAATCCCGACCTATACACAGTTGCAATCAAATTTTTAATGAATGGAATTCAAGTAACAGTTGAGACAGGGGACAAGAACATTAATACCAAAATAAGCAGTGTAATTTATATGAGGATTTGACTTAAGATAGTTCAGAATGGAAAAACAAATTTCATGTAACCAATTCCATCATAGGCTGGACAATGCTTTGATGATGATGATCACAATAATAAAGTCGGCGAAAAGAGTTTTTATTGATTTATTTTATTTTGTTTTTTGCCATGTTGGGCTACTCGTATAGGAGTGATACTTTGAGGACCCAGTGATTGATCCCTGCGCATGTGTGTAAAACTAAGGTGCAACACCACTCAACTATGAGTGTGTTGGCAAAATAAATAAATAAAAAAGTAAGAAAAAGAAGAAAAAAAAGTGTCTTTGAATAAGAAATGAAAACTACTTTTACATGCCATGGATGTTCCAACATTTAAAAGCTCTAAGAAGTGCAGCAACCACCCTTTTGGGCAAAACAGTCTGCCCACGGATTTGCATGGTTAAGGGCCTGGCAGAGCGGCAGTGTTCTTGTTAAAAATAGACGTACCTGCTCTTGATAACTTCAGCCATGGCCATAAAGGCTTGTATCACATTAGTGGCATCTTTTGCAGTTGTTTCCATGGACTCATCAATAAATGCCTTGAAAGAAAGAAGGATCACAAACCATTATTACTTCTCCAAGGTAAAAAGGATCATAAACAGATTCTTCCCTCCTTGTACAAGACCCTTTGAAGAGTTCTGCATCTTACTGAGCTACCATTTAAAAAAAAAAAAAAAAAAACTCATTATGCAATTGTTGGGTGCACAATGCCAAGGAGATGGATAAAATTATACGCCACTTTCTGTGCTCATATTCACTCTTTGAACATCTGCATTAAGTGTGAAGTCATTGAAATTCCAAAAGTTTATCAATTATCATGTTTTTGTGAAAAGTTTTAGCATTTAAAAAGGTCAAATCTCCTCGAGCAGATATTGGAAAAACCATTACACTAAATTGTGACTAGTATAAAAATAATTAAATAAATAAATAAATAAATAAGTGGAAAACAGGTCACCTTGGCTCTCGCGTACGACAGCATTATTTGCCGCAAGATTACTCTAGTTTCCAACGACGAGTTTATGGTCCCGTTTGACATCATTTCGGAAATGTTTCATTTTTAGATAATGAATGAAGAAAACTTGTTGCCTACTAAATTATAATTTTTTTTTTCATTCATTGTTGGAATGAAACATTTCTACAATAATGCCTAAAGTGCCCATATGAATCTTTACACAGGAATCATGTAAACACACCAGGAACTCCATTTTGGGGCCCACACTGATAATCTAGATAGTTTAAGATGAATCCCATCCCTCATTGCCATATCCTCATATTTCACTTTAATAGGAGTAGGCCATACTATAAGATTGATCACATGATTGAAAATTTGCTTGGCGCTGCTGATGTGGTATTGCAGCTGCTGACATGGATTTAACCATACACAATTCCTCTGTAATTGCTGCCAAAGGGATCTGAACTTGGACTTTATTATCATTCTCAATTGCCTAGGGATAGCGCTTCTACAAGCGGCTAAAGGAAGAGATTACGAGTTCGAAACTACATTGGTGAGCCAACCGAGCTGTACATCGGGGTTAACCATAGCTATACATTGTGTTAAGCATTCCTGGTCCATGACATCATAAAACACTGCAATTCTGCAATGTGTTTTTAACTTGGGTAGTTTTACATTCAAACAGGCTTATGGTCAATGACCCACACAGGATCCAACCAATCGCCACCCCTGTCCCTGTGTGTTAGACCCATTGAAGTGGGCGATCTAATCCAAACAGTTCTGAGTTCTGACCATCCAATCTTACTCCAGTTTAACCATTGACGTCAATACATGAAGATAAATAAAGAAGGATAAAGAGAAGACAGAAGAAAGTGGAGAAAGAGAAGATGGAGGAAAGACAAGAAGATACAGAGAACCAGAAGAAGAAGAAGAGGGTCGAGGAAAAGATCTGCAAGCGTTGCAAGGGAACGTACGATGTTTCATCCAATACCCCTTCCTCTTGCAGATTCCATCCTTCTTTTTTCGTTTCTCGAAGACACGACGATCAAAAGAGGTACCCCATTTCAATTCAATCACCCTCTCTTTCTCTCTCTCATGTTTATCTTTGTATGATTCCGATCTATTTTTATCCTATCTCGTATAGAAAATGCTTTCAAATTAGAGATGCATGAAATCAATAGGAACCCATGTTGATTGTTGTTTCTTCTTCGTGTTATTCATTCTTTTGTAACAATGGAAGAACCCTTTTGTTTAATTCTCAGCACTTGTTTCTGGGAAGGAAAATTATATGAGAGGATGACTGCGTGTAAAATTGTGAATTCCTTTAATCTGATGAGTATTTAAGAAAAAGTGGTATCTGGGTTACCATTTTTTCCCCATCTTGTATAGTAAATGTTGTCAGATTAGAGATGCATGAAATCAACAGGATCTCATGTTGACTGTTGCTTCTTCTCTATATTATTCATGCTTTTCAAATCCCCAGCACTTGTTTCAGGATGGGAGGAAAAGGGGAGAGGATGTTTGGATTCAAAAACTGTGAAATATGAATAACTTTAATCTGATGAAAGTTTTAGAAAATTGACATCTGGGTTATTACTTTTTGTTTAAGTTTCCTTTCAGGTTTTTGCCCTAATTACTCTTTTTGGGAACAATGCAGCTAGAGTGGGAGAAATGATTGGATAAGGATGCAAACTAACAAATTTGATTTAACTATACAAAGATCACTCTTAATTGGAACTAGCCCAAACTTCAATTAGAATTTTACACACCATTAGATTGATCATGTAGTGAAAAGATTAATCTGATGGTGCATGTCACTTTGTTTGTGAAGTTTGGATCAAGTGCCTATATATAGGCAGGCATGTGATCCGAGCAAATTGGATCTTACAAGGTGAACCCCAAGCAGGTTAAGTCTGGTTTTAGCTGCAGTCAGAACCATGTCTATCCCAGCACAAGAATTTTTCTCTAAACAACGGCGCTGATTTGTGAGATGGTGTTGGACTTGGAGTGAAGGGGTACATACTGTGGCTGTCAAACCCACTGAAATCAGCTATGCATGTGAGAAAAGATTATGCACAGGTTACAGAATGAGAAGTTTTTATGGAAACGAGTAAAATTTGTGGGTTGACTTTTTCGGTGGATCATTTCTACTCTTTACCAGTGTCATTCCTATCTTTTGGTAGAAGTTATTTTCTTCACATGCTGATCTCACCTTTTAGTTGGATGGCAAATATGGCTTCAATGCAACACTGGACATCATTAAAATCTGGATGATAAGACGCTGGTTGCAACTAAAGTGGTTGCGTTTTGATCCAATTGTCACCTTTTAGTCTCTTGCATATTATCGTCTCTGAATTATTATATAATATTGGCTTTAAGAGAGATGTTACAAAATATCAGATTTTTCGTACTGCATTACAACTAAATGATTAGAATGCGAATGATAACAAAATCTAGAAAATTGAGTTACCCTAATGCCTACCCTACGCTTGGAACTCAGTGAAATCCTATATGAAAGCTGTTATTTTTTATTTTTTATCAGACTGTAATCCATGTAGTTTGATTCATTTAGATTTTGTAATTGCAATGCACCAGATTGGCGAAGTCCTTGTCATTTAAGTCTTATTGCAAAGTGCTGATGGCACTGCAGATGGGATAGAATCTAGTCTCCTTTTCGGAGTAGTAGAAGTGTTTGGTTTGGGTGTTTCCTATTAGCAGCTAGATGGATCACACTCCCAGCCCTTTAGCTGCCAAAATGTCGTGAGAGACTTTAAATTTTGAATATATGCCTTATTCGACAGAGGCATGGAGGTATGGTTTTTGAAACATTTGAGTGGCCCCTTACCATGAAGGAGAGCTTTTTCTAAGTGGGTTGCTTCGTGAAGGACATTTCTTAGGCACAACTGCAGGTGTACGGTCGACTTTGCACACACATTCAACCCTTCTCCTATTTACTCATCAGGCAAGCTACCGAAGCATACACAAGAGCTGTGTTCACTTCCTTAGGTGTAAAAATTACTCATAATTTCACATCTTTAGGATAGGAACAAATGGATGTACCTCACTCCCCTTGTACTTCCCTTACCTTTCGGTTTTTTGTCACCCAGCTTCCCCCTTGACCTATTTATTCCCTTGAACATTATGAGGCCCTATTTTCATCCATCTCTTGAAACATTATCATTTAACAGTTATCACCCTTCTTTACAAAACACCTTTCTTTTTCCCAAATCTCCACCACCATCTCTTTGGAGAGAGACACTTTTTTTTTCTGATCATTGAGACACATTTTAAAATTGTAAAATTGCAAGGAACCTTTAAAAGAGAGACGATTGATAGGTATGAGTACACCCAGTCAACTCTTGAGAGATTGTACAATCAATTGCCGGAAGAATTAGCCAGCATGTTGGAAGATGAAAGAGAATAATATTTGATTCAAGAAACTTAAGATACTGATAGGACTGTATAGAAGACAGGTACCTTTGGGGTTGGAATATATCAAACTGCATTGTGGTCCAGACTCCTGAACTCTACATAACATTACAATTCAGAACCGGATGTAATCGCATTCAGCTACTTGATTAGAAATGTTGTTTGCTTGAGGAATAGATGCTACTGTGACAGAATATATTCTATATCTCTAGTATATCTAGTCCTTAAATGGTGTAGTAATTATCTACCTAGTCCTTAATGGTGTAGTAATTATCTACCTGGGAGATCTCTTACTCATCCTACTGTAGTTAGTAGTTACTAAAGCCTGTGCTTGAGAAAAGCTGTGATGATGCCCGTGGGACCCATATATGCTGTCAAGTATCTATAATGGTTCTGGTAGCAAGTGGAAGCATAGCAAATCTCAGAGGACAAGTTATCATTCCACCAAGTTCTAGATTTTCGTAAGCTGTATGGAAAACTACCTTGGATTTCTTCAAGACTTGTGAGCCCTCGACTCATTGCGCATCCCATGGCAAGTGCAGGTGATAGTTTTGCATTTTAATCGCATATATGAAGTGCTGCTTATTTTGTGTTTTGTCCGTTTACTAATAATAGGATATGATAAAATCTTCTTAATTATGGAATAGGCTCTGCTCAGTAGTGACTGATAACAGTGTACTATACAAATTTATTACAAAGTAAGCAATACCGGAAAAGATGAAAAGAAAAACACAATGAGGATTGCTTAGTTGAAGGATAAATGTTCTACATGAATTTTGTCATTAGAGTTGCTTTCGTACTGCTGTTGGTTTTTTACTTGGTGCCTTCTTGTTTTAAATGAGTAGCTGTCTTTTAGATTCGTGACTGAACCCACGATATCTATGGGAAGGGTCATTACTTTCAAATCTAAGAGGGTCCATGGATTATCGAACCCTTTTCTCCATTTCCTGTTCTTTTCTTCAAATAGCGTTTAAACTAACCAGTGTGGATGTTAGTGAAGGTACTACGAACTTGGCCCTGATGACCCCCCCTATGCTGCAAAATTTTATGACTGCTGTGGAGCTGAAGATCCAGATGCACCAGGCTGCACCACAGATTATCATGCTTCATACGACGATTAAAATTCCTTGTCAATCCCATAGCTTTTGATTGTAAAATAATATCCTCTTGTGAAGGTTATAAATTATAAATCTTTTTTTATCCTCCCTGCGAGTATCTGTGTTCTTGTGTCATATGTAATCAGTTCTACACAATTTCTTCGCTGGTCATATAAAGGCTTTGCTCAATAAAATAAAAAAGATGCCCTTTTCACATCCTTGATTATATAGCATGTTCTGAACTAAACATCATTTTCTGCCTGGATTTCAGAACTATGGATTATCCAATAATTCTTATGTGTGTATTTGAGTGAGCGTGTCTCTAGATTTATGCATTTAAGGATGTATGTGACTCTGTAACACATGCATGTATATATACCCTCATGAAATATTGCAATTATCATGTAACTTCCAAAAATGATGAACATCAAACGCACATTATAGAGGATCTTTTGTGGGAGGTGCTCTTATGAGAGACACTCTCACTTTATTATGAGAGATAAAGGTGGGGGCTCTCACATTTAAGTTGTTGACATTGGATATAGATGTGAGGGCCTCCACCTTATCTCTCATAGTAAGGTAAGATTGTCTCTCACAAGAGCACCTCCCATCTTTTATTTTTGTGTGTGTGTGTGTGTGTGTGAGAGAGAGAGAGCGCAGAAATTGTCCCAATTTAATCATCGCTGTCCTTGATTGTCTCATCTAGATCAAAGGTAGATCAGAAATTGTTCTAATTTAATCATCCTGGCTCTTGATTTAGTGGCCTCATAATATACTACCATATAATATCTATTTACTTCATTGTCTAACTAAATCATGTAAGGTAAGATTCTGAAGGGGGAAAAAGTTGATATGACCAACAATGAAACTGGTGATAGATGTAGAAAATACTCTATTCTTTTTTGTATAAAGGTTAATTGTATTGAGAAAGAGAAGAGGAAATACAAATGCACAGGGCCTCCAAAGGAGGAAAGAACAAAAAAGAAAAGAGGCCATCACACAAAAAGGCCAAAGCTACTGCAGTAGCCTAGGAGGCAGAGTGAACAATTCTCAAAAAATCAAGGAGGGAGTTGAGCTGATGGCTCACAAAAGGCTTGGAAATCTTCCTTAGAGAGTAGCAGAGATCTTCATTCAGCAGAGCTATGATTTGGTGGAGGGGGATATGGTGACCTTCAAAGGTTGCAACGTTCCTGGCCTTCCAGAGAGAATGCAGAACGGATAGAAAGATGGAGGCCATAAAGATCTTGCCAATTTTGTCATTGCCTCTGGTGATGGAGGTCCAGATGGAAGAGGCAGTACAGCAGGATGGTTGTTGAGCCTTGGAGGAAAGAAGCAGCCAATGCCATACTGACTGAGCTATGTTGCAAGAGAAGAAAAGATGATTGACAGAGTCTGCTTCATTGAAGCAGAGATTGCATCTCGATGCTAAGGAGAAGCCCAGGTGTTACAGACGGTCTTCAGTAGAAAATACTCTATTCTATAAAAGAAGGGTTAGACGTGCATCATCAATTGGTATCCAGTATCCGGATTTTTCTTTCACTGAATTACATGATGTATCTGAAATTTTCACTCTATAATGTTCTAGGCAAAAAACATGAGCCTGGCTAGACTTGTTGTCAAAGAAGATCAATACGATTGTTGTGGGGGGATCTGGGCCACGGTATTAAATATGCTGTGGGTGGGTGAATGAGGGAAATTCTACTGGCACACGGTTTTTTGCTTTTCCCACACAAAGTCTCTCTATATACATCATTATAATTTAAAAATTACAATAGTTCTTTCCACACACACCAAAATTTTCCAAACTACCTACCCCTCATTCTCCCTCTTTCTTCTCACACACATCTTCATCCCTATCTTTTCTTTATCATTTTTTTCATCTTATATTACCTTTTTTTCCATGAAAACTTGTTATGGGGATAGATTCTTATTCAATGTTAGTTTTTTTCATGCATTTTGGTTGCATTTTATCTATCATCGCAAGGGTTTTTAACCCAGAAATCACGACTTTGTTCAGTCTCTGAGCGACCGAACATATTGCAGGTGTTCGGACACTTATGTCCGAACAAAAAAATAGTGTTCATACACTTAGGTAAAATATCATTGTTCGGTCTTAAAAGTCTCTACATATGGCATATGATCGGCTCTGAAAGATCGTATATTTCGGGACAATGGATATTTTAGTCATTTCATGAAGGGGATAAGAATGTAATAAAAAAAGAGATAAATTCGTTGTCTTTGAAAAATAAAATTTGTTGAGCCAATAGCAGCGCTCGAATAAGAATTCATCCAGGACCCTACTCATATCATTCCTACCCCAAACTAGCCTTACAGCAAACCAAGTCCATCTTGGCAGCAACACTTATTAACTGATCAAAGAAATTTAAACGGGTATTTGACAAAAGCAAAGTACAAAAAAGGAAAAACAAAAAACGCCGTTGCCGGGGATCGAACCCGGGTCACCCGCGTGACAGGCGGGAATACTTACCACTATACTACAACGACTTAAAACGAGCTTGTTGAAAACTTATTCAGAATTTTATATATATTGTATGGTAAAGAAAACGGTTCTCCATAATACCCAAATTAACAATTAGATCAATGCTCAGGATACATTACTGTGGATAGTCTTAAAATGGGTTGAGATTTAACCCAGCACAGCTTGTCCATTGCTTATACAAGCCCAGCTAGTTTTTATTTTAAATATTAAAGCATGTTATATTGGACAACTGCAACTTTGCCCAGAAGAAAAAAAGAATATTTCTATGTATCAGAGTGCTGATCATGTGGCGTCCCACTTGCGCCGGGGCAGATTGTAGCCATCATTAAATTAATTACATGTATTTTGTGCATGTAGGAAAATAATATCTTGTTGATGCTGGCTATGCAAATACACGTGGCCCTTTCGTGGTATTCATTACCACCTTAAAGAATGGCCTGCACATGCACCCAGAACGGGGCGAGTGTTATTTAACTTGATACATTCGAAACTACGAAATGTAGTTGAGAGAACATTTGCGGTATTGAAGCAACGTTTTGCTTTGCTCCAAATTGCTCCACGTTATTCTATCAAGACACAAGCGAAGATAGTTGTAACATGTTGTGTTTTACATAATTTTATACGACAGTGGAACTTAGATGATGTGATGTTTAGGGAGGCAATGAATGAGATTCAAGAAGATGAGAATATGAGTGATGAACAAAATGACAACCAACTCGGAAATGGTGTCCTAGGACCCATTGATGCAGATATGAATTATATGACTAAGTTACGAGAAAGCATAGGGGAGGAAATGTGGGCCGCAGATGTAGTTCTTGATTTGGTTTTTGCTCGATAATACATTAACTTTGGTATTGTGAAATCATCAATTTTTAGAGCATTTATACTCGGTTATTATATTTTAAGTTTAATATTGATTTATATGAAAATTTATTTTATGGTCTATCTGAATCTGAATTATTGTTTGTCTATTGTTATGTCATAACCTCATGTTCAAGAAACTTATACTTGGTTATAATGTTTGTGGCTTAATACTGACTTGTATTTATTATGTTTATGATTTAATATTGACTTGTAATTTGAATATAACATACACTTATATACAGGTTGAAGAAAATCTAAAATGTCTTCTCGTTTTGGGGAGATTGTAATTTTTCAAAAAGATCGATTCAGTTAGTGTAAAAATTGATTTACAATTTATCCTTTTGAAATTCAGTTATTGGATTGCTAATTTAGTTAGTTTTGAGACCTATCAATTCAATCGGCATCAATCTTGAAGATAAAAAGTGGGCCCACTTCAAACAATTTAGTTAGTTTGAATTGAGTCACAAAAAGTGGCCTTATGAATCTCATCATCCATGGCATGTGGCTTGAATACTGGAAAAAAAAGTGTTCCGCCCGTTCAATCACTATCGCACTTGTGATAATGGGTCTTACTTTGTTAAGTATCATGATGAAGTGGGCCCCACTTGTTAACTAACACCTCTTGGTCATGGCTCCCTATCAAAGGCCTCATACTAGGTGAGATGTCTATTTTCCATGTATGTTGGTTTTCAATACCAAACATGGATTGAGGGAATCTTCGGTCATTCTACGGTTATAACCAAACACGGATTAAGAAAATCTCTAATCATTTCACAGTTCTAACCAAACGTGGAACATGAGAAATCCCTAGTGACAAAATCCTTTATGAGGATATTCCTTTTCCAAGGGGATTAGGGAATTCCTAAATATGCAAATTTTTCAGTTTTTACCAAACGTGCCCTTAAGCTCTCTGCACCTATTTAGGCCGTGTTTGTGTTAGGTTGGCCTTGGGTTCCCGGTCATGGGATCTATACAAACGTGCTCTTAATTTCTCCCCACATTTTTAGGCCTTGTTTGTGTTATGTTGGCCTTGGGGTCCCGCTCATGTGACAGGTCAAATAATTTAAATTAGGGATCTATTCAATTTCCCTATTTCTGCATTTGACAAAAGCGTGTTTGTGTTAGGTTGGCCTTGGGGTCCCGCTCTTGTGACTGGTCAAAAAATTTAAACTGGGGATCTATTCAATTTCCCTATTTTTGTATTTGACAAAAGCAGGAGTACAAGAAAGGAAAAAAACAACTGTATTTGACAAAAGCAAGAAAATAAAAAACGCCATTGCCAGGGATCGAACCCGGGTCACCCGCGTGACAGGCGGGAATACTCACCACTATACTACAATGACTTAAAACAACTTTGTTGTAAATTTTTTCAGAACTATATATATATATATATATATATATATATACACACACACACCATATATATATATATATATATACACACACACTATATATATATATATATATACACACACACCATATATATATATATATAGGGCTATGCTCACACAAGCTGCAGCCCACCTTATTACAAGCTGGAGCATGTGAGGCCCAGGTGAGGCCCAAAGGGTGCTTATGAGGCTCCAGCTTGTAATAAGGTAGGCTGCAGCTTGTGTGAGCATATCCCATATGTATATATATATATATATAGTAGGGCTCCCCTAAGCTGCAGCTTAAGCTTATCTTAAGTTGGAAGAGGGTTGGTCTCACAAATCAAAGTTGATTATATCTATTTTTTGCATGATGGAATTGAAAAATTCAGTTCTGATTGGATTTATCTTGATTTTGGAGACGGTTATCATACAAAAAACAGCATAATCGATTTTGATTTGTGGGACTGCAACTTAGGATAAGTTAAGTTGTAGCTTAGGAGAGCTGACATATATATATATATATATATATATATATATATGAGGCCAGCTCTCATTGCGCCCTCTCTCTCTCTATATATATGATATTTTAATACTAAGTGGGGCCCATAGATGTGTAGAGAAAAAGCATGACACTCTTTTCTCTTTTATTAAAATATCATATATATATATAAAATAAAAGAGAACTACACATATGTGGGCCCCAATAAAAGAGAAGAACTTGTCATGCTTTTTCTCTACACATCTATGGGCCTCACTTAATATTATTATATTATATATATATATCTTATTATATTATAATAATAATCATATAATATCTATACCCTTAGTATAAAAGAGAAAAAAGTGTCATGCTTTTTCTCTACACATCTGTGGGCCCCACTTAGTATTATGATATTATATATATAAAAAATAAAAGAGAACTACACATATATGGGCCCCAATAAAAGAGAAGAACTTATCATGTTTTTTCTCTACACATCTGTGGGCATCACTTAGTATTATTATATTATATTATATTATATATAAAATAAAATAAAAGAGAACTACACGTCTGTGGGCCCCATTTAATAGAAGAACTTGTCATGCTTTTTCTCTACATCTACACATCTGTGGGCCCCACTTCATAGAAGAACTTGTCAACCTTTTTCTCTACATCTATACATCTGTGGGCCCCACTTAGTATTATTATATTATACCACTTAGTAGTAGAACCTGTCATGCTTTTTCTCTAAACATCTGTGGGCCCCACTTAATATTATTATATTAGATATAAATATATATATAATAAAATGAGAACTACACATCTATGGGCCCCACTTAGTAAAAGAACTTGTCATGCTTTTTCTCTACATCTACACATCTGTAGGCCCCACTTAGTATTATTATATTATACATATAAAATAAAAGAGAACTAAACATTTATGGGCCCCACTTAGTAGAAGAACTTGTCATGTTTTTTCTCTACATATCTGTGGGCCCCACTTAGTATTATTATATTTCGATGAAATGCTTAGCTCAAATGAACATGAAAAGGGTTGTGTTTGAAGAATTTGTTCATTCGCTGCAAGAACTCAAATGAGAAATTTTAGTTGAGATTTTCATGTGTAGAAAATTTCAACTTCGATTTCAGTACCTATAAAGACATGATTTGCTTGTCAGAGGAAGGGATGAGAATGTCAAAGATTGTTTGGAGTCCTTGTGATTTGTTGTTGATTCGTTTAAAGCTATGAGTTGGGTACTATTTTGGTTGGTTGGTATTTTGTTTCATTGAATTTGCAATGCTAGAAATGAAATATGTGAAATAGAATTGTGACATTTTAAACTTTTAGTGCTCCAACAACATTCGACAAAGTGAACTTTGTGACAATAGAAAATCTCTTTTTAATGTTGGGCCTTTTTTTATGGGGAGGTGCTCCTATGAGAGACACTCTCACCAAGTTGGTGAGAGATGGGTGGGGGCCCTCATATTTAAGTTGGAGTTCCTTGCATTTAAGTTGGTGAGAGTGGATATGGAAGTGAGGGCCCCCACCCATCTCTCACCAACTTGGTGAGAGTGTCTCTCATAGGAGCACCTCCATTTTTTATGTTACTGAAATAGTGAAATTTACTTTAAATTTTTATAAGCGATTAAAAATGAAGAAAAGTTGAATATTAAAAAATGACCAGTAATGTTATAAATGAAATAGAATTTTAACATTTAGAGGAGGTAGTGACCAGTTGGGCTTTTTTTTTGTGTGTGTGTGTGCGTGTGCGTGTGTGTGTGGTTGTTTTTGTGTTGTATTAGTCAACTTTGTGGATTGATTATCTCGTATGTCATCTTTGACATTAGTGGTTTTGGCAGAATGTTTAGCCCATTTATAATTATTTTTTAATCTTTTAATGTGTTCCCCTCTTTCTAGGAAAAAAAAATAATTGGAACCTTTTACACATTTTAGTGCATCAAACTTTATAAGGAATGACAGAAAATCGTTCCTGCAGTTCCTAAGAGTTATAGGGCTTCAGATTTTCATTAGTGGTTAAAATGTAAAATCATACATGAATATTAAAAAATGACAATCAAATAACCTCTCTTTTAATGGAAATTGATTTGAGGAAAAATGAGAGAAGAATGCTCATCCATCACCCTGGAAATCAAATCCCATGATGGTCAAGGTCCCTTTTGCATCCATAACCTCCTGTTTCTCACCCCTCACTTCTTTAATAATCTTTTAGCAAAGCTTATTTCACTATAAATTCCTATGTATGCTAGCAAATATGTTAGGGCGCAATCGAAATCCGTAATCGATACAAAATACTATGCACAAGTAGATCTAACCAAATAGTCACTCAAAAAAATATTGAAAAATATTTTATGTGGTTTGATAGTATGCTTGTGTCAAATTAGAAAAAGAAATACTAGGATACACACACACACACACACACATATATATATATATATATATATATATATCCCCTTTACTAAGAAAGCATGGTGTTTTCATGCTTAGTGATGAGAACTTGGGTGACATTAGTGGGTTGAAATGAGGAAGATATTTCATTGATGTGTGGGTGCACTAGCCAAAGATACGGAGATGTTGTAGAGAGGCTTAAAGTCTATTTAGATGCTTCGTTTTCTTAGTAGCCCGATAATCTCTGCGTAATGAAAGTTTTTTGTGAATATACAATCATATGCAGATTTTTGTTATGTAAGCCTTTTCTTGATTTCTTCATTTCATGCAAGTTGGTTTTCTTTTGAATTTTATTGCTTTATATCAAACCAACATCCAATGCGAGTGACTAATGGCTTGTCTTATTACTTCTTGGATTATGATAATGTATTTTATTTTTCCTTTCAACTTTTTATGAGTATGATGTAATGGAACCCATTATTATGATATGTCAACTCATGTTTTTAGATCTACCCTCTTATGTTGATTTGAAGTGATTGCTTTAGGGCCCCCTTTTTTTTTAGGCAATTCTGGCAACATGCATTCTTCATTATCATTCTATGTGCTAAACTGTGTTTGAGGGTGCTAATTATCTTTCTTTATGATTTTGCTTGCTTCATCCAAGGCATCAACTCAGGTCGAACCAGTATGACTGTTGGACTTGATTCATGTCCAACATTGCAACCACATTACTATAATGTTAGGATAATGAATTTTTCATTAAATTTTCTTAGGAAGTTTGAAGGAAGTAGTTGTGCCCACCCTAAGAGTGCATGGCTAAAGATTTCTTTATAGTTGGTTCTCTTGCTTCAAGTTATGATATTTGTTTCAAAGATTCACTTACTACAAAATTAGAATGTAACAGAATTGGTTTATGATAAATAAAAAGCTAACAGAAGTGCCACAAATGTACATGGGTCAAAATTTGGTAGCGGTGTCATCTTAATTCAAGAAAGTTTTTTAAGTTGTTGCTCTGACCCTCATCTTGACATAATAATCTTGTTTCTTTCCATGATATTCATATTTATTTGTATTCGTATTACTGTCATTCAGTACTTCTCAACATAAATTTGGTATGTATTTGGCGCTAGGTTTTAGACAAATTTTAAAAGGAAATAGGCCGGACTATCGATCTATATTGAAATTGGTGAGTGTTTTGCCTAATCATGTATGACCAGAAAAGGTTGGTTTTCGACTTTTTTTTAAAATTAGTTTCCTTCCATATATCTTGTTATTCCATCTTTTTACTTTTTTCTATTGAAGCTTTTACTAAATTTCATAAGAACAATGAGTGATTGTCAATTACTTAATTTGCCAAAAAAATGAGCTATATGTGAACTGATCATTCTCCATTGGGATAGTTATATTTTGAGTTTTTCAATGACTTTATTTTTTCAGATTATCATACTGAAAGAGTATGTTCCTTGCACGTGCATGGCTCCACTAGTGTGTGTGTGTAGTTTCGACACCAACCAGGGTTGAGATTTAACCCAGCACAGCATGTCCATTGCTTATACAAGCCCGGCTAGTTTTTATTTAAAGGTCCCAATATTAAAGCATGTTTTATTGGATAACTTGGACCGGACCCAGAAGAAAAGGAATATTTCTATGTATCAAAGTGCTAATCATGTGGCGTCCCACTTGCGCTGGGGCCAGATTGTGACATGTGGTATGTATTTGTTACACAACCTACTGAAAACTCAAATTTCTTTTTTATGCCCTGGCCAAGCCCATGAATATATGATATAGCCTATGTTTGTGGTGGATGTCCTTTGCAGGGTTGGCCCATCTGATCATGGTTAGAACTTAAAAGCCTCAACAACCCTGGTCTCCTATTTTATATATATATATATATATATATACCTGGTCTCCTATTTTATATATATATATATATATATATATATATATTAAAGCAAAGTGAGAGGTGGGATGTGGGAGGTGCCACCTCAGCAACCAATTATTTTCTTTTAAGAAAAATCACTTAGAAAATAGTGAGGGAGTCTTTGCCTTTCAAGTTGGGTCTTCTCAATTCTCCTCAAGTCTCCTAAAATCTTTCCATCCCCTCCAATCTTCCCTGAGAAAATCTCTCATTTAGTAGAGTACCTAAAATCCTTCTAAGTTCTCCTAAAATCTCTATTTTCCTAACTTTTCTATTTTATCTTCTTATCTTAATCCTTAATTATCAATTTTGATGGTGTAATATTATATACTATGGACCCCATCTAACTAAAGTCATAAATCTCCAATATTGTGGAGCCCACCAATCTATAAAGAATGTTTATGATATGGGTCTAACTTTCCCTAAAATCTCTCTTTTCCTAACTTTTCTATTTTATCTTCTTATCTTAATCCTCAATTATCAATTTTGATGGTGCAATATTATATACTATGGACTCCATCTAACTAAAGTTATAAATCTCCAATATTGCGGAGCCCACCAATTTCTTAAGAATGTTAATGATATGGGGCTCATATAATGAAATGTGACAAATCCCATAATACGTGGATGGGAATTCAGAGCCCAACCAACTGTGAAGAAAGTCCAATGCAATACAATAGTACACGTTACTTATCCATCTAACGAAAATCGTAGAGCTCACATACCATGAGTCTCATCTAAATGTGAAGAATATCTAATGATGCAATCAATGTTATATGTTGGGGCCTATCTACTCAAATCTCATAAATTTAAAAACACTAAATGTACAATTTCTATACATTTCCTTTTTCATGTATTTTTTGGTGTTTAATGAATTTTTTCCTTTTATCGTAGTCCTATTTTATTTTTCTTTCTATTTTGATAGGTTTTCATGGATTTATGGTTTTTCTTTTATTTCTTGGTTTCAATGTTTGATTTTTAGGCATTGAGTTTCCATGATTCTATTTGTTTCTTCTAAACTATTTCTATCATTGGATTGTCTATGCACTTATGTTTTCATGCTGTATTTTTGTGGTGTTTTTCTTAATTTTATTTTTTATTATGGGTTTATTCTTTTAATTTTAAAAGAATGTTTGAAGTAAAATACTCAACTAATTTCAAATAAATTAAAAAGCTATGGGCCTTGCCCATGCATGCTAAATTGGTCCGACGGGCCTCCATGGGCACAGCAGCATAGGGCATCAATTTTCATTGGGATGACGATAGTGGGCAATGGTCCCATGTTCTTTTATTACCGATGACACTTGAAATTTCTTTGATTAAATAGGCCGTCTTGCTTGGGTTTGATGATGGGTTTGAGAGACGTACTATCCACCATAAAGCTTGAAATTTCTTCTACTATTTTCTTTTTTCTTATATGTATTTCAGGCATAATCAATTGGACGGCAGCAAGAACTCCATTTATGAGGTCTCGATGATCCTATCATCAAAGGAGTTGAATTCATTGGGCTTTGAAATTAGTAATGAGTAACAAAAAATTGGTCTTTGAAATTAGCAATGGGTAACAAAAATTTGAATGCATTTCTTATGACTAATATTAATGGACGCATATTTTTTTTCTTTTATCATTTTTTTTCCTTATTTTGAATGGTATCATTTTTTCTTTTTGCTTCCATCCAGAATTTTCTCTTTTTTAGTGGGGACTTTCAACCTATGCATTTTTCAATTTACAAAGATTTTCTAGGTGTGATATTACAAAATTCTCATTATTATTTTTCATGATAATTTCTTTTTTATACCATAAAATCTTAAGGTCCTTTTCCACTTTATTTTCTTCTAAAATTCTTTAAAAGTAATAATTGTGGATTCTTCTTTTTTAGTTTTAATTATTATAATAATTTACTATATCTTTGTTTTGGCCCGAGCTCGGCACCCATTATTTCTCCTTTCAAATAAATACTTATAAAAACACTTAGAGCTTTGGATTTAATGTCTACACTCATCCAAGGTCCCACTGTCCAACTGAACACACTTTGAAGGAATTAGGATATGAAGCCCACTGTTAGATGTTACATCATGTGATCCCACCAAGTTATTTTTTCTTTTATTAAAGTTATATATATAATAAATATAAACTACTTATTTCTAATAATATCTTAGAAAAGAATCACATATTTCATTAATATATTTTTTAGCCCGGGCACCATACCTCTCCATTTAATTCTGTAAGCTTACGCTTGTGGGGCCCACCCTTGGTCCATTTGTCCATTTAAACGGACTAAACACACGACCTCCTTAAATTGCATATGTCCACTAGCTTTTGGTCAGGTTCGGATTAACTAGACCATTGGATTGATTGTGTACCGATCCGAATTGATTGTAGACCATTAAACTTTTAGAGCTAGATGGAGATGTTAGAAACCACGGTTGAGACTAATTTTTTGCAAAGAGAAGGGTCTCATGGAGTCCTTATAATCCCCCATCACCACTCCCATGTGGGTCGCTAAGTAGGCCCCACCACAAACTTGAGCTTACCTTAATCTCAGCTTTAGCTCAGGGGAGTTGCCCCTTTATAGACACATATTCAGACTTATATAATGGTCAATGTCTTTAAATTCAAGAGGTCGTTATGTTATGTGAGTTTACTTCATTTTATATTTATTTTCATTACATGTTAAAAGTTTCTAATATTCAAAAATAATAAATTTCTTTATTTTCAACTTATTTTATATTATTTAATCTTAATAATATTTTAAAATAATTCTTAAAATTTTAATATATTTTTATTTTTTGCCCAGGCTTAGCACAGGCGTTTGTTGCTAGTGTGTGTGTGTGTGTGTATATATATATATATATATATATATAGAGCAAGGCTCTCTTAAGCTCAAGCTTAGGAAAAAAATTTCGTAAGCTCATGCTTGTGGGGCCCACCTTTGGTTCATCCAAATGGACCAAACACATGACTTCCTTAAATTACACATGTCCACCAACTTTGATCAGATCCAAATTTATTTGACCGTTGGATTGACTATGTATCAATCCAAATGGACCCTTGACCATTAAACTTTTAGGCCCATATGGAGATTATATAAATCTCATTTGGGGCTGATTTTTTGTAGAGAGGAAGATCCAAGGGAGTCCTTGAAATCCCCCCCACCCCCATCTCCATGTGGGTCCTCAGGTGGGCCCCACCACACACTTGAGCTTACCTTATCTTAAACTTGAGCTTAGGAGAGCTGACCCTATATATATATATATATGGGAATGCTCACACGTTGCAGCTTACATTATATATATATATGGGAATGCTCACACGTTGCAGCTTACATTCCCAATATATATATATATATATATATATATATATATGGGAATGATCATACGTTGCAGCTTACAATAACAATAATGCTCATATGTTGCAGCTTACAATAACAATAGCTGCAGCCTGTGTGAGCATTCCCTTATATATATATATATATATATATATATATATATATATATATATATATATATATATATATATATATATATATATATAAGAAACGGAACAGTGTTCCCGCCCAGCTATATCGAGTGAAATGAAAAACGCAGATCAGGCCAAAGGACTTTCCCTTCTTCTCTGCTTCAAGACTCTCTGCGCCCTTCCTCTCCACGCGATCTCTCTCTCTGCAATCGCCCTTCCTCTCTCTCTCTCGATCTCTCGATCTCTCTGCAATCGTCTCACATCGACACTGCTGCGCACGTCTCTCCTTCTCTCCCTCGATCGTCTGCTCACGATCTCTCTCCCTCCCGATCTGCTGCTTCTCTCCTTCTCTCCCTGCAATCGCTCTCTCTCTCTCGATCGCTCCCATCGGCACTGCTGCACACGTCGAGAGCTTCTCTGCTGCTGCGATCGGTCTGCTGCGTCTCTGCTGCTGTTCCTCTGGTGCGTCCCTGCTGCTCTGCTGCTGCTCCCTGCAACAGACTCCCTCGTCTCTGCTATGTACATCTATGAATAGAAATAGAATTTCTCTGGTGCAAGCAGAACATATGTAGTACCAAAAACCAACTGCACTTCTAGCTGTTCATCTCTTTTTAATATGATTAGTACCACCTCTGGAGGCCATTTGAAAAAAATGAGCAATCAGAGTTCTTTTCCCATATAAATTCTAAAACTGTTCTTTTCCATTTAAGTTCTGAAACTTTTCCATGAGTGCCAAAAAGAATTAATTCACAAGATTGCAACAGTTATCGCTATTACAAGGATCAAAGTGAACCCATGCATTTAAAGACCCAAAAAGCTAAAATCCAACCCAGACATGGAAGTATGTTCCTGTGGAGATAGTGAAAATGTTGCTTTCAAAACAGATGGAGAAACAAAAAGATCATAGCTGGAGGAAGCCTCTACCAACATATACTATGATATCCATCCATTGGGTCACCTAGCAGTCAATATAATCCGCTCCATGAATACTTGAATTAAGTTCAATTTCAACAAGAACAGCTATGCGTTCCACTTGACAAGCATGGTGTCATGAAACTAACCACCACTTAAGTTTCCTCCTTTGCTCTTCAGAGCATTTGGTTACCTGATCTTCCAGTTCAGTTTAGAGTTTAAAGAAGATTTTTTTTTTCTTTTTAAAGATTGTAACATAGTGTGATAATTTTTTCTTTTTCACTCTATAGATAACATTAGTGGAAAACTTTCTCGTGCAAGAGCGTGCAACTGACCATCACCAAAGGCAGGACCTCCTGAATTTCACCAGGTCCCACATGATGAATGGCTTCAATGTGTAGTACGCAGTGCACAGGAGAAAATTATCCAACATTAGTTCACATTCAGTTCATAATTAAATGTTTTTCATATCCGTATGACATTATTGGGAAGTCAACTTGATTGATAATGGTAGCTGAAATCAGTTTTGAGCTTTAAAAGCCTTGTAAATGGATATTAAGTTAACAAGTTAACATCCTACTATTGCATACATTTTGTCAGTTCTGGCAGGCATTCTATATTGCCTTTTTTATGGGCATGGATAAGATAGAAGTCCTTTTGATCACCTGTCAGATTTCTTGGCAATGAGAAGTTCATAACTCATAAAGAACTCTGCCAGAAGAACTGATAACGCTATACCTGGATTAAAGTAGAGGGAGACCATGATTCACTGGGCATGAAAAAAGAATTTTCCATTGCGACACCTAACAATGCTTCACTATCATGTCATATTAAACGGCCACTAAAATTACACCGAACAGACATTGCTACATCTGGATTACAGTTGAGATAATCCATACCGACTGGCTTTGAGGGGGCATGTTTCATTATGATAGCTCACAATGCCCCGCTACATATTACGATTTAGTGTCACTAATTTTAACCTGGAATCAAAATCAAAGCAGTCATATTGCATCTACAATGTATATCTCACTGACCATATACCATCGTTTAAATATCAAATGAGACACAACGTATTGGCCGATACACACTGCATGCTGGGCTTGGCCACACCACACAACACATTGAGATGAACTTGGTATCAGTCTGTATCAGAGACGAGGGAGTCTGTTGCAGGGAGCAGCAGCAGAGCAGCAGGGACGCACCAGAGGAACAGCAGCAGACCGATCGCAGCAGCAGAGAAGCTCTCGACGTGTGCAGCAGTGCCGATGGGAGCGATCGAGAGAGAGAGAGCGATTGCAGGGAGAGAAGGAGAGAAGCAGCAGATCGGGAGGGAGAGAGATCGTGAGCAGACGATCGAGGGAGAGAAGGAGAGACGTGCGCAGCAGTGTCGATGTGAGACGATTGCAGAGAGATCGAGAGATCGAGAGAGAGAGGAAGGGCGATTGCAGAGAGAGAGATCACGTGGAGAGGAAGGGCGCAGAGAGTCTTGAAGCAGAGAAGAAGGGAAAGTCCTTTGGCCTGATCTGCGTTTTTCATTTCACTCGATATAGCTGGGCGGGAACACTGTTCCGTTTCTTAAATTCCACTTGCCATTCCGCACGGGTTGGTCTTCTCCCACGTGAGCCCAGCTGAGGCTCTCCTCCACTGCAGTGGAGGAGAGCCTCCCTCTATATGTATGGGGAATGCTTCCATAAATGAGGGGTTTCAAGTACAAAAGGGGGATTTCAAGTACATAGGGTGTACTTGAAACCCCCCATTTATGGAAGCATCCCTCACCCTATGGTGAGGGATGGATGCATATGAACATTCCCCTATATATATATATATATATATATATAGACTAGACTAGAGTGGGAGAAAAAATTGGGTTGACTGGATCAGCCTTCAGCCCACACACGGCCACAACCCTTAGGCCTAAAAACTGAAAAGAGACTAGACTAGAGTGGGAGAAAAAATTTGGCTAACTGGATCAGCCTTCAGCCCACACACGGCCACAACCCTTAGGCCTAAAAACTGAAAAGAGAGCGAAAAAGGAAAATCTGGGGTGAGAGAGGCTCGAACTCTCGACCTCAGGATAACTCAGAGCTATGAGACCTACGCGCTAGCCAACTGCGCCACCACCCCCTTTGATGTGTTTATTTCACTATTTATTATTAGAAACTAAAGGAGAAGTTGGACCACATGGAGCAGGTTCACGCAACTGTAAAGCCTTCGAATCTCTTTCTTTGTCTTTCCTTTCTGTCTAATGATATATTCTCATCAGTCAAAAGAAAAGGAAGGAACATCCAACAACCCAAATCCCCCATCCCATCTTTCTGTATGCTAGTATGTTATTTTACTAAAAACTAACAAGAATGACAGTTGGTCCCCCACTTTTGAATCCATCAACTAATTGTGGGTTGAGCCCTTTTAGTGACTCAGTGCTTCCAAATTTGTTTAGTGCCTATTTGTTTTCCAAATTTATTTAGTGCCTATTTGTTTAGGAATTCATGGTCAAATGAGGTCATACTATATATTATTAAAAAAGTGAGAGGTGAAGGAAATGAGGTCGCGATGTAGATGATACATTTAGTTTCCTTAGATTTGAATTACTATGGTGATGGCTGTTTTTTATTATTATCTTCCCTTCATTCAAGTTCCACTGAGGGTTTCACTCTTTGGTTTTAATCACACATAATAGAAAGAGGAAGTCCACTTGGACAAACTCTGGGGACCGAACCGTGGCCCGGTCCCCAGAGTTTGTCCACCTAGCATTTCTGTAATAGAAATAAAGCCTTTGAATTCCTAGGAACTCAACTCATGAAACAAAGGCAGCCCCCAATCAAGAAGTCAACTGTGGGATTGTTGTACAATATGTGAAAATGTATGAAATCAAGTAGTTTAATACAGAAATACCACGAGTAACAGACCTTGTTGAAATGCTTGTTCTACCATTGTCGTCAAGTAAAAGGGAATAATGACAAACATTCATTTGGAGAGTTAAAATTGATAACGCATGCGCAAACACATCATTGCGATCAATCTAGACCCAACTCCTATATTTAAATTTGATCGATTTCAATACAGAGCAGCCAGGACTTTGAATGGTTAGGCTTTCAATGCTAGGCCACACTGATGGATGAGATTTCAGCATCAGAATCACAAAAACCTACCCTCATTTCGTTCTTTATACACGATGGGTGAGCACGTGTGAACTGAGCTGGAATGTGAGGTGGAATCCAGAATGGGGGCTGGCAATATGAAAAGAAATTAAAACTAGAGTGGTTCAAAGGCAATTTCCAATTGAACGGACTTCCAATGATAGTGATTGTTCTGGTTCAACATATTGGACCAACCGATCTCACCCAATTTTTAGAACACTAGTGTAAACAATATCTAAATCAAGGCAAGCAAGTTTGCATCACCTCTGCGAATTCATTGCAATCAGAAGCTGCTTCTGTACAAACTGAGAGTTGATCTTTCTCACATGTCTAACTAGTGTCACAATCTCAGAGTACCTGGGACCAGATTTAGACAAGGTTGTGAAGTAGAGAACCACGCATTTGAACTTCAATGCATTCAATAAGCAACTACAGTTCCCACTTACCAATAATCAACAAAACAAGATTATCAGCTATGCGACTCCTCTGACTTAAATCTCCCAATTTTGTGCTATACCGACTAGCCTACAGCTAGGTAACTTGCTAATAGAAGAGCACAAGAGCAGCAGCAGCCGCAACACCTGCAAATTGAAACCTTCCGCAAGCTCCGATGTATCATAGCTTCATATCTAAGACTAAGCATGAGAAAGTGGATCCTTGGCCTGCTGAGCAGTTCAGCCCCTTCCAATGTCACAAGCATCATTCCACGGACATCCTAATTTCTGACAAAAAGTGGTACACAATTGGAATATTTATACACCGAGTAGGACATCTAAGACGACAGGATTGTCTCTCTTGACTTGCATGTCTGCCAAAGAGTCTTGCTCCTCTTATATACAAACAGCCGCAACTCTGCACCTTGAGATCAAGGGAGTGTAACAAACAACACAATTCGATCTTGTATGGCTATGAACAGATGGAAGATGATCACTTAAAACCACGTTTGATCCTCAAATATCTAGAACACCCATGAGGTGACAAATTAGGGGGCATTCTGTTATCCAACTTAAGTCTCTGTAAATCCACCAGAAAGCAGCAGCGACGTGTTGACATGGTGCCTCTTGGGTAAGAGCTGCTCTGTTTTTGTGACAGACTTTGCAGTTTGTTCCTTTTTGGAGAAAGGCAAGGAAAGGGAGAGCGAAAGTGCAGCTGACAAATCATCATCATTATTGCCATCTGTTGCAGGATCTAAGAGCTTGCTCTGGTTACTCTTCTCGGCCATTACCTGACCTAACAGAGGTGATACTCCACGCTTTGATCGCTTCTTTTCTCCCCCCAATGCAAGCTCAAGGTTCGGTACATCAGTTTCAGGTAAGTCTTCTTCATCTGACGAGAGTACCTGCAATGGTATGGAGTTGCCTGATTTCAAATCCCTGACGTGACCTGTATCAACCGGAAACAAGTATCTTTCAGTAGTTATCAAGTTTTCAAGGTCAATGGTGTTATCATAGGCATAAGCGCCTTTCTGGTCCTTAAAGTCCTGGTCAAGCATCTTCGAAGACCCATCCCCGAAAATCTGTCCATGAGAACTAGATTGAAATTTGACATCATTGCAATTCTTCATTTTCTTGCAACTGTTTTCTTTATCCACTTGAAAACATGACTCATCTTCCCACAGCACTGTCTTACTACTCTCCTTTGACATTTCACCAGAAGTTTCTGAGATACTCCGTCGAAAACTTGAGTGTGGAAGCTTCATGCTAGGACTCAACTCCCAGCTGCTTCGATCCTTTTCTGTTGGCTCCTTCCTTCTTTCTGCGTCTACGCAAGTTACATTATCCATCAACCTCTCCCCAGCTCCTGCTTGTTCAGCAAAAGAAGATGAACCACCTCGGAACATCTTAGAAGAAATATATGAAGTATCTGGGTCATCTGCTGCACTTGAAGATAATCCTGCTTGTCTGCAATTGGAAGAATCAGAGTCCAAAACTACCAGTTTGCCTTTACTAAATCCATTTTGTAAAGCAGCTGGTTCAACACAAGGTTGAAGCAGGGCATCCTTCTCGATTTTGGAATCTCTGTAGACTTCCTTCTACAAGCAGAATGAGCACCAAATTAGTCAGGACTCGCATGAAAAGGCCATAAAGGTGCTATAAAAGAAAAGGCGCAATTCACCTGATGCACCAAAGATACATTAAGAAAAATGACACTCTGCATTTTGGGAGAATGCTCCTCACCTCTACATGTGACGCACATAATGTGAATGGAACATGGTAGGTTCCCATTCAGTCCTTTTGTTTTTTTTTTTTTTTTAATTTTATTATGAATGTCGGCAATTTTATTATATTGTTATAAGAATAACATTTTTATTTGTTGTTGTGGTTGTTGGAATTTTATTTACAGAGCTACATTGCCAATGACCAATCTGTAGTGGGGCCTACCACTAACGTTTCTTTGTTATGATCATAAATACATATGCCCTAATCTGGGCCATCAGTGTTCTACAATGCATTTTACAAAATGCATGATGCGAAAATCTCCCCCCTTCCACCCCACTTTGACAAGTAGCTGAGATTTTTTAATTGAAAGACATAAAATGAAAAGGGATGAGCTATCCACCCATGGGAACAAATAACAACAGAAATAAACCAATAGTTGGAAAAAGATGCAAGGGGAGCACTTTAAGGAAACAGCTAGTGCTTGACCTGGTTACCAAAAGAAAAAAAATGGTCTGTCAGTTTAAGAGAAGGATCTTGGAAACTCGTATCATTAGACACCTGTTTCATAGGAAAATATCCAATTCTTTAACAATGAATCATCTACAGTAGCAGCTTAGGAGGAGCCACTACATATCTGAACATTTCTACGGTAAAAGCCGACCAAAAACTGACACTCAACTTTAACAAAAAAGAAAGAGCAGGCTTATGCCAAAAATTTCCTTTAAAAAAAAAAAAAAAAAAAAAAAAGAAAGAAAGAAAGAAAGAAAGGTTCACACAAAAATGCCCTGAAGCATGGAACTTGGGACTTATGTGTCACCATCTATAGGAGGTATCTCATATGCCCCATGCCTCTTGTAATGGGACAGATTTTTTACTGAATAGATTTCTTAATTCTTTTCAACATCTATACTGACAGTAGTTAACGAAAAGATTAAAAAAATGTCGTGGTGTTAAAAAATGAAATGTAGTACAGTTTTCTACTTGATTTGGCCTAAATATCATGGGCAACTTCCTATGAAATTCTGGGAATTTACAATAGTGCTTATTTTCAGGTATAAAGCGCTAGCTAATATCATAAACTCAAATTTATAAAAATCATCAATAAGGTTTCAGAACAGAAAGAAACAACAATTTCATAAACAATCAAGAAACAAAAATATGATTTTTTTTTTAGGTAAGATGATGCGATGCAAACCCCGAACGGTTTCCACAATGAGAACCTTCCAACAGTGCTACGGGCTCTTGCCAACAAAACTAAAGATAGTTTCTCTCTTAGATATCCAACATATATGGAAAGTAGTACACATTACCAAGGATGTTTTGTCGCCTTTCACTTCTGGGCATATCTGCTCATTGGTTATTGAAATACTTGACAATGAAGAGCCATCATGTAAACTAGTCAGCTGACTAACAGTAGCTGATGAATGAATTTCAGGAACAGAAAATGAAGCCTGTTTCTCAGATGAATGTGCACCATCAATTGCTACGTGATTATGTTCATGAAAATTCATAGGCTTCTGACTGTGAACTGAAGTAATCTTGTAACAATTCTCATCCCCTCTTTTGGAGGATAAAAATGGAAAATCCACAGTAGTTGAGCTGACTGCTTCAGGTGCTTTAGGTGAGCTGTCATATGGACACAATTCCTTATCTTCTTGCCCATAAGAACAAGTTTTCTGGCATGTGTTGCACTCATCCATGACAAGGGATTGGACTGGGGACTCCAAGTCCAAACTGGACCTACAAAGCCTCTTTCGAGAACCAGATACGGATTCTGAGCAACTCACCCTCCTCTCTATGAATACAGCCCAGAGGAAAAACAATCTGTTCCAACCTGCAATGATTCGATCACATCTTTCATTAATATGTATTTTTCCAACATACAATGTAACTAGATTTGAAAAGCAAGGTAGAGCATTTGATGTCCATACATCGGCAGACATGCTCAACTAATGGAAGGACAAACAATGCAATGTAGAATATTTTATTAAATATCAAAATAGTTCTATAACATTAGTCTTACGCTCGGACTTTTCAGGTAGCAGGATTGATGGGAGTATCAGAATCTCAATACCATTGACATCCCCTTTCAGAGCTAAATCATTTTTAAGCATATTATCCAACAACTTCTTGTAATTCTTATCATAGCTGCACCACAGAATATGCAAAACAAAATGAAATAGATGCGTCAGCTCGCAAGTCCCCATTTATATAATCAAGAGAAATGGCAAATGCAAACAAACAAACCTCTCGAGATCTTTAGCAAAAAAGTAGAGAGCTATGTTATCTTCAGAGGCCTTGCCCTGAAACTGTTTTGGCCATGAGCTCAGTCGAGGAACTTCCTCCAACCGGAATTTAGAAGGGAACTTTTTTACCACTTCAAGAACTCTTCGTGATGCACAAGTTGATATGTGTGCTTGAATCCCACCAAAGTAGTCAGTAAGCCTTCCACTTCTCCACAACTCAAAACCACCTCTGCAATTGTAAAGTGCAGTATTATCAGGCACTACCACAAAAAATTATCAGCATATCCAGCAAAAGGCAAATGATAACTCCTAAGAAAGAGAGAGGAACATACTGCCATATGTAATCATGCTCTGGAATAGCTGAAATTCTTAAAGGGTAGGCAGTTAAAGAAGCTTGACTTGACATTCGCTTCATCTTCAACTCATCAGAAATGGTAGAAATGGCATTTAAGTTCACTTCTCTGGAAGCACACGGTGTTTCTGTTAATTGAATGGAATGCTGCTTATCATCGATGATGGCCATAGTTCTAGCATCAGCCGTTGCACTCCTCAAGGCCTCCTGACCATCGGAAGTCCTTTCTAGGGAAGACAAGTTCCTCACACAACTTGAAGAACTTGACAATTGATCTTTAGGGGCTACTTCACCACTCAAATCAGTACTTGACATTGATAAATCATCAGATTGATCGAGCAATCTAATGTCTTTATGTCTAGTCCTTGAAATAGCCTCTACCGCATCTTTCCACTTACTGTTTTTGTTACTCACCTCCCCTGAACTTCTTACAGCAGAAGCCTTTGAGCGAAGATTGGAAGCAGTGCAAAATTGTGCAATGTGACCCACTTCATTACATCTGTGGCAGCGAATATTTTTACCCATGGACAAAGTAACTTGCTTGGATGATCTCAAAGCAGAAGAATCCTTCGCTTTACCATCTTGATTTGTGGAATCATGGGATTGACGTGACCCATCATGCAGAACTACATCAAGATTGCCACACGATTCATCGGCCACACAAGAACTACCCATTGTGTCTTCCTTAGGGCCGACTTGGTAGGGCTTTCGTTCTGCAGAAGTAGGCTTGCCTTTGGAAATAGGACTTCCAACACGACTGGATAAAAGTGATGACAGCTTCTTCATTTCGCCTATACCAGAACAGACATAAACATCCCATTAAAAAAAAATGATTAAAATAGCAATGTAACTTGCATAGAAACTAGAAAGACACAAATTTCTGGCAGAGGAAAAAAATCCAACCTGAAACAAGGACATCTTCTGACCCTTTATGCGCAGAAGATAAACTTGAGCTGGAAGAGTTGAGTTTTCCATCACGTTGTTTAGTATTTGGATCATAGGAATTTTTGACAGAGGTAATTGATGATGTGCTTTCACCACGGAACACATTTTTTGGATTAGCTTTTGGAAGAGACATACTGGTTCCACCAGCAGATGAACCTACCACATGCCGATCCACTTTAAAAGAATTTTTCCTCTCAATCATATTTTGTCCTTTTGCTTGCTTCGGTCCTCTTGGGTCCTCCAAACGAGAGACATTAGGTGATGGCATTTTAGCTTTTGACTCGATCATAGTAGAGCGGCCTGAGTTTGGTGTTCTGAAAGACATTGATTTGGTAATCAACCTCTCTTTTCTCGTGGCACTGCTAGAAGATTCTCTGGGTGACCTGTGCTTTTGAAAAGCATCTTCTAGTAGCTGTTTGACTTTTGGTTTTGAGCTTGCATTGTTGAAAGTAGCTGACCTTGAAAGAAGACCTGTAAAATAACACAGTACAGATCATTAGAATCTAGAAAAGATGTGGTCATAGGAGCCAAACCAAACTAACTCATTAGTTACATTGTTTCTGTCTTCTGAATAAAATGTCATGGTATGTGAACTTTACCACGAGGTAACTGAAGTTGTGCTTGAACTCTGGATGAATCAGGACCAGTAGTACTAGGAGAACGGGTAACTTCTTTTGAATTATTAGCAAATTGGCTTCCAGATGAAGGTACCAGATTGGCCTTTTTTACTTTATCCACATCCATAGTCTTAAATGAACTCTCTCTCGACAGTGCAGGCTTTCTGCCAGGGCTGCCTATCCTCGGTGCCCCAGGACTTGTGTCAACAGCCAATTTTCTTAACTTTGAAGAAGAATCTTCAAAATTGTCTGCATGCCGCTTGGCAGAGAGAGGGGAACTTGCACTGACTTTTGAAGCGTTGCTAAGCTCCGCTTCTTCTGATATGGTGTCCAACTTGGGAAGAAGCTTAGAGTTTAATATGCCTTCAAAGCTTTCCTTCGATGGTGTCTCTTTTGGAGTTGCTGTTAATATTTTAGTTCTATCCAGTTTCTGCTTTTCATCATCCTCCTTGAGCTGGCATTCTTCGCATAGCCAATCACCTTCAGGAACTTTATCAAGCATGATTCGCATGCAATAGCTGAGAGAAATAAATAAATAAATACAAGTACATTTGCATTCCTACATAGAGAAGAACAGATCTCTGCTTTAAATATATAAAATCCAGATGATGCAGAAAATTCAATTTTAAAATGAAATTAAATAGAGTTTACGTGTGCTCTGCACCATCACTGCATTTGTTGCAAATAGCAAGCATATCTTCCCGCCCCGCATCTCCACAGATATCGCAGACTTTTACCTGTTTGCAGAACGCGGTTTACTACATTACTGCTGACATTTGTATAATGTAAAAATGGTACATACAGAATGAAGAAGCGAATGTGGAGAAAGAGAAGCAAAGGATGATTTTATCAAGTCATACCATCTTAATATAGAGCAAAAGAATGTTTTTTTGAAGTAGACCTAGTATAAAATGATTAACTAGAATTTAATGGCATCATTTCACCAGAGCAATCCACCTTTTCAGTGACTTAAGAACTTAATTCTTGGAACCCATCATAATGGGATCATGACCCAAAAATACTTCAAGAATAAAAAATGCAGCAACATGTATGACTTCTTTTCCTTTCTTCTTAAAGAGAGCCTGTCTATTTTGCAGGTCCCTAGTCACAGTCAAGATGTCCTACTGAAGAGATGCAGGGTGCAAACATACAAAATTTGCACAACAAATAAATGATCTAGGATGATAAAAAGATAGACCTGGCAGAGCTAACAATGCCATTTGGTTTTGTCAGGCATCACATAATACATAAAGGCTTTCCATCAAGAGTATTCAATACCCATGGTGCCATTCTTGCATCTAGCAAGCTGTGGGTGCTCGGGTCTTTCAAAGGGAAATGTTTCACTTGCCCATATATGCATGTGTGCATCTGTCTACAGCAATGTGAAATAAAATACATATCTTTAATAAAAGAGACATAAAAAATAAACTCTGCCAACTTAATTACAACTCTTTAACAAATTACATAAATAAATAAGTGACAAAAACCAATTAGAGATTACAGCTTCAGTCCAAAGGCTTGAAAACAAAACCTAAAAAGATAAAAACAATGCTCTTCTCCAATAAACTATAAGAAAAGGAATTAACACTCACATCATCCTCCATAATATCTGATTCCTCGGTCTGAGATTGGAAAGGCGTTTCCTGCATATCAGATTACATTGAATGAGGCATAAGACTTATCAATTCTCGGTTACTATATGAATGATTTACAGACAAAGCTGGCAGGTTCTCACTATCCATGGCAACTATAGTTTCCAACACAACTACTACAGAAGAAAATTTGCTCGAAAATTACTCACTTTGTTATTTGAAAGGATGCAAGAGTCAAGTGCAGGAGATTTCTGTCCATTGACGCAATTATTTGTCACAGGTTCTGTCAATGATGGTGCCACCAGTTCAATGGAGCACTTAAAAGGCTCTGCCTGGTTTTGAGAACTTGAATTTTCTTCCAAATCTTTGGAATCTCCTCTAGAAAACAATTCGTTGTTGCTTTGAGCAAGAGAGTGTGGAAGTAGTACATTTTGTGAATTGTCGCCAGTATAGACATCTTTTGAGGAAGGGGAATCTAATAATTCGGACTTCTGTGAAAATCCTGCACCTACAGTTACTGAAGTACTAGGGGAAAACTTATCCTGACAAGAATCTTTCGTCATTATCAATGCACTAGGGCTCTAAGGAAACTTCTTGAGCATCTCAGCATCTTCCAAAAGAATCAGACGCAGCACAGGATCTCATAGCTGCTCCACATTCAGCATTTTCATCAAGTAAATCATGACTTAAAATGGAACTGAGCGAGTTACAGGCATCACTAGTTGTACACTGCCAGTCGTCACAAGCTCAGCTCTTGAAACAAGGAAGTGCATCAGCTTCACTGTAAGAACACAGATTAGCCCCGTTAGTCTTTACCCTTGAAGAAGGTTTCATTTTTAAAGTAATTTTCCTTCTCTGATTCCATGGTAGGAACAATTTGATTAGAAAGAATAACAAAGAGAAAGGAGCAGCACACACATTGCATATCCCAGTTTGACCTCTCATACAGTCATTCTCATTCAAAGAACCCTTTCTACATCTTCCCCCAACAAGAAACTCTACCCGTTGAATAGATGAGAGCAACAAAGAATCAGTCAACACCAGAAACATCTATAAAAAAAAATGAAATATACTGGAAATATCATAACAAAACATTTGTAAATGGAAAAATATAGTGATCCAAATGGATCGTAAGTTCATCCATCCCCTATCCATTACGCCTCTCAAACCCCAACCCCTGTCCCAAGTCCCAAATCCCACCCCATAGCAGAATACACATTTATATACAGCTTAGTGAAGTCCTAGGTAGGAGTGTAAACGTGAAGAGCTTTGCCCAGCCTGAGCCTCGCTGGAACACTAACTGAGCTCAGCCGAGCCAACCAACCCAACCTTGAGCTTGCTTGACTATGCATAACAAGCTTAGCTCAACTCAACTTCATGTATTTTATACAATGCACTAACTGCATATATAATTTTTCTTAAGCACAGCTTATGTAATCACCATTCAATATTTTGACCACTTTTGGCAACCATCAGTGAAGGAAAATGGCCTGTTCAATGAACAAGGGATGCAGCTACAAGGAGTAGCGTGTTGTATAATAGTTTTGATTTCAAAAGGATGGGCCTGTACATGTCAAATCAAGTAATTAGCAATATCAATATGGTATTTTTGTTAGGAAAATGTTTATTTCTCATGTTAATACACTGTTTTCTCCCCTCAGTTTAATATATTGTATATTAAACTTATTTTGCTAAATAATAATATTATTTTCTGAAGTGCAATCAAAAGCACAAAGTATATATAATGCATATATAACAACACAAGACAGGCTGGAGATTGAGAAGAGAGGGGCTAACTTGAGCTTGGCTCATGATATAATCAAACCAAGCCAAACTTGAGTAGCTTGCAAGCCAGTTTGGCTTGTTTAGTGTTGACTCGGTGAGCTGCCCATACCCTCTCCTATTAAGGGCAGGCTTGGTGGTGTTTCTATAGAATTTAGGTTTGGTTGCCCCTTGCAACCTGCCTCACTTCATTTATGACCAATATACATTCAGGTTTGGTAATGTTTTTGTAGCTTGCAAGCTGACCCCAATATAGTTGGCACAAGGCTTTGATGATGATACATATTTCTAATAGAATATAATGCACACAACCTACATAGTGTAGTTGATATGGGACATTTTGAACAAGTGAGGGTACTAAAATTGCCGGTCTGACCATCCGAGCCCTCCTTGGTGTATATATTCAATCAATCCCTTATGATGATGATTTTGTCAACCATTTCCTTTCTGTATCTGCAATAGCAGAAGAGGTGGGACTTGCATTCAATTAGGCTGATTGGAGAATCACAAGAGGCGGAAACTCCCATTGTACTTGTGATTCTTTAATGTACCTCGAAACACAAGCAAATTGGATATTTTAGTGGAGTTAGTTGTCAATCAATTTTTGTGCATTTGAGGCAGCTCAAGTGATGCAGAACGGATGAGTGGACCACCGAAAATAGTTTAGAAATTATTTTTTACTTTCCTAATTAATTGTTATTAGTTTCTATATTTTTGCTAAAGAATTATAATGGGGATAGTTTCCAAGTTTAGGAATCTTAGTCTCCAAGTTTTCTCTTCTTGTTAATATGGCATAACATAGAGATGGATTTTCAGAGTTATTGATTAATAGAATTGGGTTTTCCCTTTTGAGATGCGTCTCTGCGGGATAGCCCCCACATCATGTAGCCATGGCCTCCCTAGAAACATGTTAAAAGGATGGGTCAATGTCCAATGGAACTCCATCTTGTGTACGGCAGGGCCGGTTTTCAGCTTCATTTGGGCAGTGCCGATCTACTTGCCAACTAACTCCAGCAAATGAATGCCCATCTCTCACTCCCACAACAGCGTATGGAACCACCAGCTCGTGAAGCAAGGTCGGGAGGTGGGTGGCATCTGATGCCTCTGATGGAAAGCTCAGTAGGGCAAACTAATCCTCCTTCCGATGGAACCTACAAAGGCATTTCAATCTCCAGATCTCTCAAATGGAAGCTCATCATCATCAGATTGACCGGTACCAACATCTAATGATCTCCCTATCCCAAACTTGATTTCTCCCAGTTTCAATTGCTGAGCCAGTGCTCTTCTGTTGTTCGCCCACTGAACTATGGAATTAGGGTTAGACCTGATATATCTAAAGAATCCACTTTAGTCTTAAAGGTTTGCTCGGTGTACTATAGATTTTGATCCATTGAACCAGAGGAGGTACCGTCAGGAAGGCGGTTACCTCCTCAGAGGTAAACTTGATTTTATATGGCTATATTAGACTATAAGATAGCCTGGCATACATCCCGATAGTGCCTGCAGCAACCCTAGGGCCTGCATCATCAAGACTCCGGAGCGAGGTTTCCCCTGATACCATTCGAACACCTTTTCTAGTCTAATTTGATAGCCATAACATTTTTGTTCCCACCTCAAACATATGAATCATCATTTTGATCGCAGAGTAATCCCGCCCACTCCACATTCGTGGGAAATGAACCCTAAAAAATCCGATGCAAAAACTGACAAACACGACGTAATACTTCAAAAAAAAAAAAAAAAAACACTCACGTTTTTCACATGAAACGCAATCAAGCAATAATCTTAATCAGAACAAGAAAACCCAAACAAAAAGTACCCTAAGTCAATCATCAACCATAGGTGACAAGAAACCCTAATCACACAACACAACTGAACCCCACTCTCGAACAGACACATCAAACCAAATCTATGCATAAATCAAATCCAAAGATCGTAACTTGCAACAGAATCATCATCTACATCAAACAAACAACAAATTACAAAAAGCAATAGCATTAAAACACGATCATTCAATGACAGGAGACAATCAGATGATCTTAATTCAAGGCAAGGGGCATCATACTAACACGAATCCAAATCCAAATGCTTGATGGTGAGATCGAGGCGAGCTTTCAGGGTCCGAATCTGATTAACTATGTGAAACAATTAGATTTGGATATACGAATTGGAGCTCCATATGCACGGGGTCTAGGGTTTCTGATTGCAATATCTCTGTTTCTGAAATCAAGAATACGTGATGGAGGAAGAGAATTAGGGTTAGAAGGGGAAATTTGGGAAGGGCAGGGAATTTATGGAGGAGAAAAGCGAAGAAAGAGGGAGAGAAGAGAGTAAACGAATGTGGTGATGGTGTTTGGCTCTGAAGCAGAAGAGAGATTTCCCTCATTTCTCTTTCTTCGCTGTGCAATGAGATGGACTAAATATACGGTGGATATGCACAGCGTCCTCGATCTGCAGATTGTTTTGAGTCCTTTGGAGCTTGGCGTACTGAGCTAAATTTCCTCGGGCAAGGAATTCCGGTGGGGCACACCGGCCAGCAGCAGGGCATGTTTGTGTAACACCGTTATTTTGTAAAAAAAATATAATTTAGTACAACACCTGTTCTAGGTGGGAGATGACAAAATAATTTTTTTTCATGACTTTGCTAAATATCATTTCCTAAAAAAGAAGGCCCATATTGCATCAATATTGATGGATGTCGATGATTTATAGTTGAGAAAGATCGGTGTTGCATAATAAATATGGAGATTTTCAAATCATATGGGTCAATATTGCATCAATATTGATGGATGTCGATGATTTATAGTTGAGAAAGATCGGTGTTGCATAATAAATATGGAGATTTTCAAATCATATGGGTCAATAGTACTTGAACATCCTTAAAAAAGTGGATTTTTTACTAGCCCAAATCCTTGTAATTTATGATTGACAAATGTGAGTTATGCCACAACTTCATGGAAAAATTTGCAAAATCTAATTTCCTAAAAAGGAAGGCACAAATGGCATCAAGCTTGATGCATGTCAATGATCTGTAGTTGAGAAAGATGGATATCCATGCATGATAAATATGGAGATTTTCAAATCCTATGGGGAGGTAGTACTTGAACATCCTTAAAATAGAGGGTTTTTCACTGGCCTAAATCCATGTAATTTATGAATGACAAATGTGAGTTTGCCACAACTTAATGAAAAACGGTGAGGAGTTTTTGAGGATTTGATTCCCAACCATTTTTTTATCTAAAAAGGAAAATGCGGAAGTTTGTAGATGTTACGCAACATGTCTAAAATGTGAGGATGTTTCAAATATAAAGTTTTTCTTGAGACATTATTGGAGAAGAACAATATTATAAAAAATTGAAATTGTATGCGACTTTTTTTTCTACTTTTATACATATTGAACTCTTGCACCCATGCAAGTGTACAAGTTCTTACCAACAAAGCAATAACCATGAAATTGTATGTAACTTCTTTTTCTACTTTGACATTGGTCTTGGATGCTGATAAAGCAGAGTCCTTGATGGGGATTTTCATTACATGTTTTCAAAGTTTTTAATTGAAAAGGACTGCAATTTTTTTTAAATGGCACAGATAAAAGAAGAATTTATAAATAATTTGGGTGAATAAACATTGAGAAATATGGCCATTGCTAGAATGATTTTTTTTTTAATCCTCTATACCATGTTTTCAGTTTATCACATTAGTAATCTGGCATTAATGGGTTAAGAGAAAACTGGGAGCAGCAGTGGTTTTTAAGATTTATATCATGAGTCTGTATTCTCCCTCAAAGTCACCAAGTGATCTCTTCATTGGTGTGCATTATATCTAGCCAGCTAAAAGATAGGGTAAGTGAGAAGTACATGGTTTTGACTTGGGGGTAGCAAAACCTGGCTCGACCTATATTCAACCCACATAACTTGACCTGCAGTTTTTTTATGATTTAGGTGTAGATAACAAAATTCAAACCTGCAGCTATGCCAGTTGGGTTAGAAAAAGGAAAAGTTATAACCTGTAAATATCGATCACAATTTGACCTAATTTACCACTAATTAAGGCAAAACAACAAATGACCTGCAGACTTCACTCACGTTGGAGTTTGGACCTGTATAACTCAAGAGTCCGGATTCTTGTTTGGTCCAAACAAGAAAATGTTGATCAGACTAATAAGGGGGTGACACATGAACTTGTTGAATTTAAAAACTAATGTTGCTCTTAAAAGCAACCCCGTAACGATATATCACCACCGTTATCCGGATTCATAATCCAACTAACCCATCACATGGGTCCAATACGACTAGAAAATTTTGACCCCAACCAATCGAGTTTGCCACCCTATATATAGTACGACCACTACCACCTTTGTTTTAAGATAAACATCTACACGTTCTTTAGTGACGTTGATAACCTTCTAATATATATTATAGGTTATAAGAGAAGAAGTCTTTACTTTGGCTGGCCATTTTATTACCTTCAGAACAGATGGCCAAGGAGATTTGATAAAGATGAGTTTTGGTAGATCTCTAAATTAGCAATCAATATCATCTTATTATCACTGGGTGGCATATGACTTAGTTTCGGTTATGTCGTATTCAAGCTATTATAACACGCTTTTCCAACTAAGATGAACATCATGACCATATGAGAGGGATATATATTATCCAAGGTTCAACGAGTACGCATTATCTCTTGTAAAATAAACAGACACCACTAACACAAATGTCATTCTAGGGAATAGAGAAATGATCATATATATCATGTATTTTGCAGCATAAGGGACCTCTTTTCACTAGGAAAGACATGTATTTAAGTAGACTTGAATCTAGAAACAATGGGCTAAATGCTTTAGATGTAGCTGTGGCATCATTTATCTATTGTGATATAAATCATTGATTCCCCTTTTTCTTGCGGAAAGTAGCTAGCTAGTGGGCCTGCTATTGTTCCATATTTATATATTTTAAGATAAAATTTGGCTTGTATCCATCCATCAAAACGGTTTAATTATAACTATATGTATTATAGATAAAGGAAACTTATCAGGTAGGGATGATGCAGGCCAGTCAAGGTGTTATGAGGCCCGGCCCATTGATGGACCCATAATTTCTCTTATTTGGAGGGTCCACTATGTAAAAGAAAAAAGTTTTTAAGGGGAGATACAGGTTTTATATATATATATATATATATATATATATATATATATATATATAAGAATTTCAAAAGATTAGAGTTTGTTCAAATTTTCATTTCCACATAACTATCTATCTTTCCGATAACACTCCACCTCCACTCAAAAAGGCTATTGCACTTGCTCACAAAAAATTGAAAAAAAAAAAAAAGAAAAAGAATGAGACTTTTTCTTATAGGAAATGTATGTACACACCAAAAACAAAAAATATGAGATATGAGAAAACCATAATATTTCTTGTTTTCTTCCGTAAAAAAAGCGTTATACAAATACACCCTTAATGAAGGCCATCGCCACCCTATCTCCACGTTCCACCCCTAGTGGAGCTATTTAGGGTAGTGGGTCGCAAAGAGGATCTTGGGTGTGCTGGAAGATGGCCCACATGTATAGGCAGTGATTTACGTTTCATGCCATGATTGACTTGTAAGTAATTAATTATAACTATCAGAGTCAAGATAATTGGATGAAAATGAAACTAAACTTGCCCATCCCCTGTAAAATTTTCATTTTCATGGCAATGCTGTTTGTTAGCAGTCTCTTTGGTTTTCATTTATGGAAACTACCATTCTAGAGCAGGAGCTCTAACCACCTACAAGTTTGCCAATTTAATTCGGAACCCAATTTCCTGTTTCTGTTAACCGTCTTTTCGAGGTGGATGGCAGTCTACTGCACAACGAAGTGCCGTTGAGAATTTAGATGCATGTATTCTGCGGCCACTACCAATGGGATATTTGTTCTTATATGACCTAGATGGTCAACGTTTTACATCATAAACATGAACGTGGCATTCGATCTGAAATTCAATTCAAGGTTTTCATCTTGGGGTGGCCCACATGAACACATTATGGCAAATCACCACCGCTGTTTTCCACTTGATATGGGCCATAATCATTCTTCAAAGAAATATAAATGTGAACTACAAAGATCCGTTGCCATGGGTTGTGGCCCACCTAATGATTGAATCCAGGGGCAAATCCAGGCACAAGCATGCGGGTACAATCGCACCTGTTAAACTATGGTAAATTTTAAAAAATTCAATAAAAATTATAAATCCTTCTTCAAAATCCATATGAAAATCCTTGATTTTACCCCAAAATCATACTATATCTATTAAACTTTGCACCTCTCAAACGAAAATTTGGGATAAATCCAAACTACTTAATTTTGTGAGAGGCCAACTATGTAAAAGGTGGGGCCCGTTTTCCGAAGGTAATGGATATTAGAGGTGCGCCATCCAGGCTTCCAGCCCGAGTAGGTCCATGCAGTAAAGCGCACGGAAGCAGGACGCTACGTGCATGGCTATGTTGCGCGCGAGGTGCTAATGCTGCATGGTGCTGTGGTCATGGCTCACGTAAGTTTTACGTGAAAGGAGGACCATGCATGATAAAGGACAAGGGCATAAAAACTAATCAAAAAGTAAGAAAATCGTGTGAAGGCATTTTGTTAGGTATTTTAAAAGAGTATGCCATGAATCTTAGCAAGTGGACCATCCCAGATGTGATGTGCCCAAAGAACCCAACCCAAGGAATCATGGCATGGACCTCTTTTTAGGGTACGTTGATAATTGGGACCAGGCCTCCCTTTCATGTGGGTGGGTTAGATCTAGGCCGGTGTCCAAGTGGAGGGCCAAATCAGAAAATTTTCCTTGGGAGGCCACCGTCAAAGTGACTTTTTTTAGAGGGGGCCTGGTGGCGGTCCCAGATTTTCGTTTGAGGGGGAGCAGACCGAATTAGGTTGTTGGGTTTTGGGGCCAAAGCCTAGAATTTCATGTGGGTTTTGGAGGTGGACCCGCAATTTCCTGTGGATTTTAGAAGTGTATCCAAAACTTTCATTTGGGTTAAGCGGGCCTGCATCCGCTGGGGCGACCACTCCCAAGACCATACATGTAGGTGAACCATTGCCTATATGTAAAGAAGAATAAATTTCCCATAACTTATGAGGGCATTTCAAGATTTCACAGCCCTTCGTTTTCCCCTCCTCTTTCTGCCCTGCCAACCGAGTTCATACCAGCATGCCCATGTAAATAAGTATAGAATATATATATAGGGATCCAGTCCTGTAAGGACCGTCCTCACCATATTTCGTATGGACTAATCCCCAGCGTCCTTTCTTGGTCCAGATCCAACGCTCCAGACGGCTCCCTTATAAGATATGAGAGGGAAACGAAAACCAGGGGAAAAAACAAGAAAGCTGCTTTCGCCCAAATCCAACGGAAGGGAGGAGCAGGTGCGCCATCTCTCCCGGAGCCAAATCGCGCGATCGATCGATCCCTCTCTCCCGGCGTCTCTCTCTCTCTCTCTCTCTCTCTCGGCGTCTCTTCTCTCTTCTCTCTCGCACCTCTCTCTCTCTCTCTCTCTCTCTCTCTCTCTCTCTCTCTCTCTCTCTCTCTCTCTCTCTCTCTCTCTCCCGGCGTCCAAACGTACACCATCGTTCCCCCTCTCTGTCGCATGAACAATAGTGACCTGCAGTCATCTCCGCCCTGGTCTCTATTGCGCTTCCTGTTGCGGCTTCTCTCCGGAACCTCGAGCAGCTCGCCTCTCTCCCCTGCCGAACCAGGTATTACGTTGCCCTGTTTGAGGAATGTGACAATAACTTTGATTGTGCTCATCCAATTCATCTTTGATTCGTTCCAGTTTCCATGGAATCTTTCATCGATCTGTTTGTTCTGTGATTTGATATGGAAAAAATTAAAGTTGGAGCACTGATCTTGCTGACGGATTTTGGTATCCTGTCATTTGTTCTTCAATGAAATCTGTTAATGATCTGTTTCTTTTGTGATTTGATTTGGAAGAAATAAAGGTGAAGCACTGATCATTGTCCATTGTTCATGTTAATATGTCTTGTAGATGTTTGAAGAAATGCTTAGGGAATGCTCAGATACTTTGTTTTTCTAACTCTTTTTTTTTTTTTTTTTTTTTTTTTTGCCTGTTAGTGAGAAAATGGATTTTTTTTTGTCTGCCTAGGAAAGATGGGTGAGATTGGCTTCTCCCAGATTTCAAATCCTTGTATAAACGGTCCAAAACTCATTAGTTTCATCTTAGATTTCAAATTTAATTTTGCTACTGTAGTTTCATCTGAGATTACAATTTCCAAATTAATACTATAAGAAATGTGAATTGAGTGCTCTCTGCACATAAATGTGTTAAGAGAAATCCAGGCATGCATGAACTCATGTTTTAGATTTTCAGTGACTCTTGGATGAGAAAAGAGAAAAGAGAAACAATCCACAGAGAAAAGAGAAACAATTGAAAAATAGAAACAAGCACAAATGCTAGAACTAAATGAACCCATTGCTGAACTGTAATGGGTTGTTTGCGCAGAAGGTTCAATTCTGCAGACAAACAGTGGCTCACTGGCTCCAGCTTCAGCTATCAGAAAAATCAGATAAATGAATTGTTGCAAACTTGAACATCCTGATGAAACCTCAGAAAATTGTATCCACCTGGATTTTATTAATACATGGCAGCAAGATTCCTTTACTCTCTAAAATCAGAAAGGGTCAAAAAGATTATAAGCAGAGCACCTTAGAAGGCTCAGGCTAATGACATTTTCAACTAAGCCAACAACCTACAACACCCCAATTCATCCAAATTAAGCCCATTTTAAGGCAAACAGATGAAATTATGCCTACTTTGACAGAATAAATGAAAAAGATGCATTATTCAAAACCCCAATTATGACAACATCCCTCTCCCACTTCACACCACAAAAGCACAGTTGTTATGGAGAGAAAAGCACATAAACCCCAGGAAACAGATCCATTGGAGATGAATTTTACATTAACCCCGAATGGTTAAGGGGGCGGAAAAAGGTTCCTTTGTAAGGGCACTCAAGGTAATAGATCCAGTGGAGACAAGACAAGGTTAGGGCCTGTAGCTCAGAAGATTAGAGCACATGTCTACAACCCTCCCCACCATAAATGCCCAAAAAAGAAAGGAACTTAAATAGCCAATTCAGATGCAATGAACCTAAATAAACATGACTTTTCCCCTTCAAAATCCAGCCTTTGGCCATTTTCAACCACTTTTCTGGGGAAAAAAATCACTGAATACCTGGAAATCTGATCTTCCATCCAAATTGTCCATTTTCTAAGGTATGAAGACACACAACTTTCTAATCTGTTAAGATCTTGTGATTCATGAAAACAAGCTGAATTGAACTGTGTAAATGCTACTTCTTTCTAGGCAAATTTATTTTTATTGAAAAATAAATTTGATACTTCTTTCAAACCTGATGCAATAAATATTTTTTGTTATTCCAACTCCAGGAGGGTCATTTTTTTGCTATACATGGATGACCCTATCTCTTTTCACCCGGCTCTGTCTCAAAGGATCATTTTGAGAAGGAATGGGCCAACATTCGAAATGAATATAAATTGAAAGAAAACACTTGGCTAGAAGACATGTACACGCTTCGTGAGATGTGGGTACCAATCTTTTTAAAGGATATGTTTTTTGCGGGAATGTCATCATCGCAGAGAAGTGAAAGTTTCAATGCCTTCCTTAAGCAGTTTGAAACACATAAGTATGGTTTGCATTGTTAGAAACAATAATCTAGATCTTGAAAGACTTTGATCTAGGAAACCCTAATAAACCAAGATCCTCCATGTCAAATCATTGAGAGAAGTAAAGCGGAAAAACATACCTGAATCCATTGAATGAAGTTGCTCGCAGGTTGATGATCTTCCAATCCAATATGGCTCCCAGAGAACCCTCTTGATTCTTCTGATAAAGGGATGTCAGAGAGAATAGGAATTCACCATATGAATTGGGGACCATAACCCTAATATATAAGATATCATAAGTTTGCTATTTCTAATTTGGCCCCTCGTCAAATTAGAAATAACATTCTGGTATCTACACATTAATCCCATGACAATTATACCCTTAAGCCTCAGAACTTTAATTCTTAATTAGATCACTTTAATATAGGCTTAACCAAAGATAGCATAACACATTAAATAGTTACATGTGTGGCCCCACATGATGGAATTTTTTCCAACAATCTCCCACTGGGCCATATGTGTAACTTAACAAATGTGTGTAACTGTATGAGCTCCAAAAGTTTGCTATCATAATTTAGGATATATCCGAACAATCTCGTCCATTGATTATGCCGGTATAGGATCAAAGCGGTCTTCGTCACATTTAACATGACTAAACCCATCAATGGTCACGTACACCAACATTACCAAATGACATAGATCAATCATGGATGCGTAGCATGGAAAATACATGCAATGTGATCTATACATGTCTATTTCCAACTGGTCCTACTGTATTCCTTAGTGAGATCAATATTTAACACAATGCAACAGAATGAAATGAACCGAATACTGTATTTCTGATCAGAATAATATCCAAATACATAAATGCATAAGTGTGTTCAAAATCAAACATAAAGCAACAAAATATAAAATCATACAAACTCCCACTAGAATGTGATATCCTCACACAAAATAACACCCATATGAGCAGTGTGCTCATGAAAGACCTTGGGTGGTAATCCCTTTGTAAGCGGATCCGCTATCATGGAGTTTGTCCCAATGTGCTATATGGATATCTGTCCATCCTGTATTCTCTCCTTCACAACTAGGAACTTAATGGCAATATGCTTTGACTTAATTGAGCTCCTGTTGTTGTTAGAATATAGCACTGCCGATTTATTGTCACAATATAGTTTGAATGGTCTTTCAATACCCTCCAGGATTCGCAGCCTAGTGACAAAATTTCGCAGCCATATTCCATGGTTGGATGCCTCATAGCATGCTACAAACTCTGCTGCCATGGTGGAATCAGTTACGAGTGTCTGTTTGGCACTCCTCCAAGAAATAGCTCCACCAGCTAACAGGTATATGTAGCCTGATGTGGATTTCATACTGTCTTGGCATCCAGCATAATCGGAGTCGGAATACCCTATGATCTCCAACTGATCCGATCTCCTATATGTGAGCATATGATCTTTTGTTCTCTGTAAATACCTCATAACCCGCTTGGCTGCTTTCCAATGATCCATCCCTGGATTGCTTAAATATCTGCCTAACATACCAGCAATGTACGCAATATCCGGACGCGTACACACCATAACATACATTAGACTCCCTACAGCTGATGCATAAGGAATCTTCTGCATTTCCTTAACTTCAAGGTTAGTTTTAGGGCATTGATTGAGACTGAACTTGTTTCCCTTAGAGACAGGGGTGTCACTTGGTTTGCTGTCCTGCATGCCAAACCTTTTGAGCACTTTATCAATATAGCTTCTTTGTGATAATCCAAGAATACCCCGAGAGCGATCTCGTTGTATCAGGATTCCTAGTACAAAAGAGGCGTCACCAAGATCTTTCATCTCAAAATTCTTTGATAGAAATCTCTTGGTTTCATGCAACATGCCTATATCATTTGTGGCAAGCAATATGTCATCGACATATAAAACCAGGAATATGTGCTTACTCCCACTGAATTTGTGATACACACAATTATCAACAACGTTTGTCTCAAAACCAAACGAGATAATCACTTGATGAAATTTGTGATACCACTGACGAGAAGCTTGCTTAAGTCCATAGATGGATTTTGTCAATTTACAGACCATGTTCTTTGAGTCTCCCGACTCAAAGTTTTCTGGCTGCACCATATAAATTGTTTCGTCAATGTCACCATTGAGAAATGCTGTTTTGACATCCATTTGACGAAGTTCAAGATCAAAATGTGCAACTAGTGTCATGATTGTCCTAAAAGAGTCTTTCGATGAAACCGGAGAGAAAGTCTCTTTAAAGTCAATCCCTTCCTTTTGGCTAAAGCCTTTAGCTACAAGACGAGCCTTATACCTCTCCACATTACCATTTGAATCCCTTTTGGTTTTAAAAATCCATTTGCAACCAATGGGCTTCGCACCTTCTGGTAATGGGACAAGTTCCCAAACCTTATTGTCTTGCATAGACTTATACTCCTCATTCATTGCATCAATCCACTTTTGAGAGTTAGAACCTTGCATGGCTTGATGGAAGTTGATTGGATCATTTTCCACCATTCTAATTTCTTCCTCATGTTCTTGGAGAAATACGTAAAAATCGTCCGGAATAGCATTTCTCCTTTCTCTAGTGGATCGCCTTAATGGCACTGGTTCTTGAGGTTGTTGAGTTTGTTCATCATCTTGAATGAGGGGTTGATCAACATTATCTTGTTGAGGATCCGGATCCGGATTCGCTTCTTGATCAATGACAGGTATAGAAACTTGCACATTGTCAAAAGCAATAGTGGGAATCGTAACCGATTCTTCCTCAAAGACAATGTCTCTAACCTTATTTCTCCCCCCAAACTCAACATCCTCAAAAAATGTTGCAGTTCCCGTCTCAAAAATTGACCTAAGTGTGGGATCATAAAACTTATAGCCCCTTGATCGTTCAGAGTAACCAATGAAGTAGCTGCTCACAGTTTTGGAGTCCAATTTCTTTTCATGTGGCCTGTAAGGCCTTGCCTCAGCTGGACATCCCCAAATGTGAAAATGTTTTAGACTAGGCTTTCTGCCTGTCCAAAGCTCATAAGGTGTTTTTGCAGCTGCTTTAGTTGGCACTCTATTCAGAATATAAGCTGCTGTTTTGAGTGCTTCTCCCCAGAGTGACTCTGGTAAAGTGGAATGACTAATCATACTCCTTACCATATCCTTAAGAGTCCGGTTTCGTCTTTCAGCTACACCATTCATGCTAGGTGACCCTGGCATGGTGTACTGTGGGACGATTCCACATTCCTCTAGGAATTTAGCAAATGGTCATGGACGTTGTTCACCTGAACCGTCATATCTGCCGTAATATTCACCACCACGGTCAGACCTGACACTCTTTATTCTTTTGTTGAGTTGATTCTCAACTTCAGCTTTAAAAGTTTTGAACACGTCCAAAGACTGTGATTTCTCATGAATGAGAAATAGGTACCCATAGCGAGAGTAATCGTCTATGAATGATATGAAATACTGTTGGCCATTCCAAGAAGCCGTAGGGAATGGTCCACAGATATCTGTGTGTATCAATTCTAAGACGTCTGTAGTTCTATTGGCACCTAATTTCTTTATTTTGGTCTGTTTTCCCTTGATGCAAGCAATACAAACATCGAAGTCTGTAAAGTCAAGGGAATCTAAAATGCCATCAGACACAAGTCGCTCAACTCTAGATTTAGAGATGTGACCTAAGCGTTTGTGTCATAATGTAGCCGAATTTTCTTTATTCATTTTGCGTTTAGTACCTCGTAATTCCACATGCAAGGATTTATTATAAGAAACAATTGTATCAAGCAAATATAAGTTGTCATATACACATAGAGAACCAGTTCCAATAACATTTGAATTTATAGATAAACTGAATTGATTGTTTCCAAATGAACAAAAATAACCAAACTTGTCCAATAAAGAAACTGAAACCAAATTCCGTCGAAAAGACGGTACAATAAAAGTATCTAATAAATCCAAATAATAACCAGTTTTTAATAACAACCTAAAATGCCCTATTGCCTCTACTTCTACCGACTTTCCATCGCCCACAAAGATGTGTCTTTTAACATCACTTGGCTTTTGGTAGCTCAGGCAACCTTGCATAGAAACACTGATGTGAGTAGTAGCACCAGAATCCAACCACCACGTGTTTCTAGGTACTGAAGCTAAATTTACCTCAGAACAGACCAAAGCAAGACTCATGCGATTTGAGCGATCCCACTTCTCAAAGTTCTTGTTGTCATCAGGAGAACTTGCTTCCGTAAGAGAAGTGGGTTGCTCAATCCATAGTGCAAGGTCTAGATCCATGCAGCCGAGAACAATTTCTGTGTTCTCTTTCCAATTCTTAAAGTTGGTCCCATTAAGTACAGGTCTAGAGTTGATATTAGCAGATATAGTAGAAACATTAGCTGTAAAGAGAACAAAAACAAACAGACAAACATGCTCATATTATTAACCAAATACTGAAGTAACAAATTCAAATAATGGTAAGTCTTATGTCAAGGTACCTAGCACAACATTAATATCAAGTCTTTGGACAGTAATATTAATTGTAAATGGTCATCTTGTTGTAGTGATCAAACACTGACAATAATTCATATCAAATAATAAATCTATCTTTGGATCGACTTATTATTCACATGTAAAAACCTTATAATCGTCACACGTTTACCACTACAGGTGTGTATGCAATTCGGCCAAGTATTAACCTTCCTTTGGGCCGACTAAGACTCGCATGAATTTACACACACACAAACATCCAATATTCCTCATGAACAATCTACACAAGAGAGGTCACTTTGGTTACATCTTATTTCAATTAGCCCAATTAGAATAATGGACTGTGTAATTTAACCATAAAAGATATACCATAAAATATTTGAATTGTTGTTTGAAGAAAACCAATTAGTTGTCTTCGTCAATGTCACCATAAATATATATATATATATATATATTTAATCCCTTCACTAGAGAAAGAATCAACCTCTCATGTAATCTCCCATGTAATCATTGCCTGACATCTACAGGCACCAGGAAAAACAAAAAAAGACTACGCCAGAAACAGAAATCCTCAATAACTCAATACAACAAAAAACCCACATGGTGAAAAAAAATCATGGGTTACCATAATGTCTTAGATGCACCCTATGATACATAGATGCATTCATATTATATCACTGATCTCTGAATGCCCGGAGCAAACTCGCCGGTCTGCATATGCTCTAAAATTTATCAGGATTTCTGTACTTCAGTCTGAAAGACCCATTCAGGTACCACAATGCCCAAATCTCCAAAACCCAGTACATATCATAAAGTTGTCTTAAAGAGACAGGGCAACACAATTTAAAATTGTCTTAAAGAGACTGCTTGCACAAAACCCACAACCCTAAGCATCAATTTGTGCAAACTAATAAAACTTGTATTGGCATTCCCCTGACTAGGTCTTTCTTATCACGGTACACGGAGAAGAAATTGAATGTGATGGGACTAGTCGTGTCAGCCATTCACCATACAAATTCAAATAAATCAATAATCATTATATATATATTAGTCATTCATTGCTTTCCTGCACAAGATAATATCAGATCTGACCCGTATGGACTGATTTAGTTGACAAAAAACCAGAACAATGTTCTGTGAGAAAGACTGACATCAAAGTCTATATCCGAAACTATAAAAAAAAAAAATCATGTTGCTGCACAATCCTCACTTTGATAGTTGAGTATCAAAACACAAAGACCACAACAACAGATGCAACCAAAAGAACAAAATATCAATAGATTGATTTATATCTGGATTCCCAATGGCTTAACATGGAGATGCTCTGATACCAATTGTTAGAAACAATAATCTAGATCTTGAAAAACTTTGATCTAGGAAACCCTAATAAACCAAGATCCTCCATGTCAAATCATTGAGAGAAGTAAAGAGGAAAAACATACCTGAATCCATTGAATGAAGTTGCTCGTAGGTTGATGATCTTCCAATCCAATATGGCTCCCAGAGAACCCTCTTGATTCTTCTGATGAAGGGATGTCAGAGAGAATAGGAATTCACCATATGAATTGGGGACCATAACCCTAATATATAAGATATCATAAGTTTGCTATTTCTAATTTGGCCCCTCATCAAATTAGAAATAACATTCTGGTATCTACACATTAATCCCATGACAATTATACCCTTAAGCCTCAGAACTTTAATTCTTAATTAGATCACTTTAATATAGGCTTAACCAAAGATAGCATAACACATTAAATAGTTATATGTGTGGCCCCACATGATGGAATTTTTTCCAACATGCATGACTTTATGATGCACTTTGAACGTGTCATCGCACGTCAAAGGTATCAAGAGTTAAAAGCGGAGCACAAAAACTTGCAAACGAGGCCAAAACTGCTTACTAATTTGGAGATGGAAGAACAAATGGCCGGAATATATTCGAGAAGAATTTTCCATGAGTTTCAGGTTCAATTCATGGCAATGGTATCATCCATTCCAAAACTTGTAAAGGAAGATGAGGCAGAGAGCATCTATGATGTTTTGTCCATGAAAAATAAATGCAAAACTTCTGAAAGGGTCATCTTTAGGAAAGATTCTAAATGTGCAAACTGCTCTTGCCAACTATTTGAGTTTCGAGGAATTCCATGCAGTCATATCATTGTTGCGTTGAAACACGAGATGATTTTCACCTTGCCTAAGCACTTTATATTAAAGAGATGGACTCGTCCCGCGAGAGATGGTACGGAATATAGCAAATGTGTCATGGTGGAGAATACTACTGGTGGTAACTCGTTGATTGTCCGGCATGGTGATTTGTCTTATTGGGGCAACATGGTTTCTAATGAGGCAAGTATGTTTTCAAACACGTACGAGTATGCAATAAGTGTTTTGACTGATCTTCATAAAATGTGTCGCCAAATGAATCAACTTGAACTTGAAGAAGAACATACATCAAATGGAAAAAACAAAATGGTTAGTGACGCAGTTAGTGAAGCAGTGCAATTGATTGAACCACCTCATGCTACAACAAAGGGTCGTCCAAAGAGATTAAAGTCATCAAAGGAGAAAGCTCAAAAGAAAGAATGACTTTGTCGTGGATGTAATCAACGTGGTGTTTCACATGACAAACGGAATTGCCCAGCTCTCTTGAATAGGTAATGATTTGCGTCATTTTTTTTTTGTTCATTTTTTGTTATTCTTATTTTACATCACTAATTACAAAGCCTGCGTTTTATTTTCAGGGGGATTGTCGATCTACATGTGGACATTCCAAGAATGCCAGAAGCACCATCTGATACACATGTTGAAGGAAGCTCTTCATATGTGTCCGGTTCCGATGTCAACCCTTAGAGATGATATTTTGCTTGAGGGATTTGATTGGATGGTTCAAGACATTGCCTCACGGATTTGGTAGCAGTCATGTGATCTTGCAGAAGTCTCCCGAATGCTTTGTGGGATTTCTAATCCTAATGTGAATGCTGTCGCAAATTTAAGTTTTCAGAAACAGAGATTTTATGTTGAACTATTGGAATGCCTTTTGCCTTTTCTTCCCAATCTTCTATAATTTGTATGGATGGTTATGTTTCAATGCTATCCTTGAGGATTTTAGTTCATCTGAATTCTATATTTCATCTGATGTACTGGTAGTTATTTGTTGCTGACTTCCTTCCATAGTAGTGCTTTTCATAGATAGTTTGGCCAATAAATTTTGCTTCTCACTCATTGTTTGTACTTGGCTTAGTGAGGTTGAGCCTAGCTGGATGCTTTTGAGAACCCTGGTTCTTGTGAATTTCAAGTGTAGAGTGCTGACATGTATGGAAACAACATTTGAAGAGTTGTTAAAGAATGGCTACAAGCCTGATTTGGTCATCTTAAATTCAATGCTTTCAATCTATGCCAAGAACAAGATGTATGATTTAGCACATGAAACGTTATCCTCAATCTGGAAATCTGGGCTGAAGCCAGATCTTTTCACCTACAACACCTTGATGGACATGTATGCAAGAGCTGGAGAGTGTTGGAAAGCCGAAGAGGTCCTCAAAGGACTCCAAAGCTCTAGGGGAAAACCGGACCTCGTTTCTTACAACACAATCATCAATGCGTTCTGCAAGCAAGGCCTTATGCAAGAGGCCTTGAGGATCCTCTCAGAGATGATTGCAACAGGAATTCGTCCATGCATTGTCACCTACAATACTTTCATGGCGGGGTATGTGAGCCTTGGGCTGTATACTGAAGCGAACGATGTTATTGGTCATATGATACAGCATGATTGCAGCCCAAATGAGCTAACCTACAAGACAGTGGTAGATGGTTACTGCAAGTTGAATGAATATGAAGAAGCACTGGAATATATTTCCAAGATCAAGGAAATGGATCATTCTTTCAGTGATCACTCACTATACAGACTAGCTAAGCGGGTCCGGGAGAAGTTTTAAGTGTATCAATTGGAAGTATCTCCTCTCTATCCAATATTATGAGAATGTCTTAGCCAAGTGTTGTTCTGTGTTGTGTAGATAGCTCTCTCTATGTTCCATATACTCTGTTGCAGTCATGCACTTTTTTTTTAGCAAATGTAAAAGAGGATTGGTGGAATAATCTTGTTTACAACAGTTTTGTAAGTTTTGTAAGATCTTTCTGATTCACTCACAGAAATGGCCCTGATCCAATTGTGTCATCAATCTATTTCTACCTACATGGCTTAACTAGCCCTGACATGGTAAACATACGAATTAGAGCTTAATAGAGGGGCACATTTCTATGGTTCCACAAATTTGATTGGAGTTTGGATCTAAATAAGTTGAAATGCAACTATTTTCTTGCCCGTAAAGTGATTGGGTTCATCATAGGTGTGCCACAAATCAGAATTCTACTTCTGCATCTTATTGCTTTAGACAAAAAAAAGGTCTAATTAAAAGAGTAAGATCCACCTTGCTTATTTTTCAGAGGCTGAAGCTCTACTTCTAATCAAATGATGCAATTAGAGGTTTATCAAACACTCTGAAAACTAAACAAGTTTTAGAACATGAAATAAGAGCTTCCCATTAGCATTTGAAGCATTTCATAGGATGTTAATCGCATCCCATACAATTTCTAGGCAACAAAAACTAGCCCAGAGTTTCAAATAGATACAAAAACTGGCCCAGAGTTTCAAACATATATTTTTATCATTGAAAAATAAAAATAGAAAAAGAAACGAATTAATGGAACTCTGAGACCCAGTTTAACGGTAGGAGAAAGATGGGTAACAGGAGAAAAAAATGGGTTATTTAGAAAAATGGGTAACAAGAGAAAAAAATGGATTAAGGAAACTGGCCTAGAGTTTCAAATTTCATCTACAAATCATCCCCACCCTCATTTACCATCATAGTTGTCATTCAGAGATCACTCACAAATGCCCATTCAGAGATGTTTATGTTTCACATATACAAGACATGTTGTTAGTAATTTATAGAAAATATATCCCCAAATCATGTATTTGCAAATAGATCCCCAAAGCATGTATTTCATGCCTGGCTGAACAGAAAAACAAAGATTATTATACAACATGTGGCTATAATAGCATGATAAATTTTTCGTAGATACTCATTTCGAATTTTCTCTACTTCAATAAAAACACAGAATGAACTTTCAAGCTTTTCAACGACTGCTATCAAATTGCTCTTTTCTTCTCTCCAGTTTTCTCGTTCACAAGTCGATGAATTGGCTTCAGGTTGCTGCCAATTTGCTACTTCATCTTTCCAAAGGAACGCACCACATCCATTTTCATTCTGCATAAAGATTTACGCACATAAAAAATTGTTAATGATGGATTTCAAACCTTGACAATGTATATTGACTGATCTATGAGGTAGCCTAAACACCCTTACATTCCAATTCGGGCATTTCCAAAATTTTCTATTTGGATTCAACTGCGTACGAGAAGTATATAATTTCATGTCTCCTGCTCCACATCGGCATTTTGGAGTACACTTAGATCGGATTGTTTTAGAAGATGACATTCTGAAGAAAAGAAAAAAAATTCAGGCAGACATAGAAAAAGAAGGTATTATATGAAGGAAACCAAAAATGTCATTACAGATCATGTACATACGGTATGGAATTAAATTGGTGAGATGATATGTGCTTCCACTAATAATATTTAGATTCTTTACCTCTCCATATCTGATCATTAGAGCACACTTCATGTGTTCATACTACCTGGCCAGCACTTCATAGTATTCTATTGCACAATCTATGAGCACTAATGCATACTTGAGGTTTTATGAAATTGCCCTTGTGTATTTGAATCATTCTCCCACACTGTTTTGTGCAACTTTTTTTGTTATGTTGAACTGCTTCAAATGCACTTGATTCATAAATATACTCTAGTTGGTCTAGCAAGCTGACTCAAACCATTTATTTAGTTTTAAACAACCTATCCATACATGAATACCCTCTCATCCAAGAGTCACTGAAAATCTAAAACATGAGTTCATGTTAAACTTTGAAGCCTGTAATCATTTTGATGCATGAATCTGTAAATGTCCTACATGCAAGAGTCATGGGAGAAGCCACGAATGACATGAAGTACATCCACACCCACAGAATGCAAGGGATCTGGGAGAAGCCAATCTCACCCATCTTTCCTAGGCAGACAAAAAAAAATCCATTTTCTCACTAACAGGCAAAAAAAAAAAAAAAAAGAGTTAGAAAAACAGAGTATCTGAGCATTCCCTGAGCATTTCTTCAAACATCTACAAGACATATTAACATGAACAATGGACAATGATCAGTGCTTCACCTTTATTTCTTCCAAATCAAATCACAGAAGAAACGGATCAATAACAGATTTCATTGAAGAACGAATGACAGGATACCAAAATCCGTCAGCAAGATCAGTGCTCCAACTTTAATTTTTTCCATATCAAATCACAGAACAAACAGATCGATGAAAGATTCCATGGAAACTGGAACGAATCAAAGAGGAATTGGATGAGCACAATCAAAGTTATTGTCACATTCCTCAAACAGGGGCAACGTAATACCTGGTTCGGCAGGGGAGAGAGGCGAGCTGCTCGAGGTTCCGGAGAGAAGCCGCAATAGGAAGCGCAACAGAGACCAGGCCGGAGATGACTGCAGGTCACTACTGTTCATGCGACAGAGAGGGGGAATGATGGTGTACGTTTGGACGCCGGGAGAGAGAGAGAGAGAGAGAGAGAGAGAGAGAGAGAGAGAGAGAGAGAGAGAGAGAGAGAGAGAGAGGTGCGAGAGAGAAGAGACGCCGGGAGAGAGAGAGAGAGAGAGAGAGAGAGAGAGAGAGAGAGGTGCGAGAGAGAAGAGACGCCGGGAGAGAGAGAGAGAGAAGAGACGCCGGGAGAGAGGGATCGATCGATCGAGCGATTTGGCTCCGGGCTAGATGGCGCACCTGCTCCTCCCTTCCGTTGGATTTGGGCGAAAGCAGCTTCCTTGTTTTTTCCCCTGATTTTCGTTTCCCTCTCATATCTTATAAGGGAGCCGTCTGGAGCGTTGGATCTGGACCAAGAAAGGACGCTGGGGATTAGTCCATACGAAATATGGTGAGGACGGTCCTTATATGACCGGATCCCATATATATATATATATATGGAGATGTTCATATGAGAAATATTTCTTACATTATATGAGAGATAGGAGTGTGGCTCTCATATTTAAATTGTTGGCATTGGATATTGATGTAAGGGCCCCCACCTTATTTCTCATAGTATGGTAAGAGCTTCTCTCATAGGAGCATCTCTTATATATATAATAATAATAATAACTTATAAATAAGGATTTGTTTCAGATGATTATATGTCTTATATTATGTTATTTGGAATGTCAATAATCACCATTTTTAGAGATGGAAAGCATTGATCAGCTTGGCTTTTAAGGTCTACAAAAATGATCAATCAAAACCTTTCATGCCTACTATCTCAGCTCGATCTATCGTTCTTCCTTTGAATAGTATTCACCCAAATGTTCACACTCCATATATGGTTTTAGAGGCCTATGGATTTATCAAGAGAAAACTTTACACCCATCCAATTTAATTTAGTCATTAAGTTTTGAGATGGAGATCTGCCACAAATGCACCCTATATTAAAAAAACGGGGGGAATTTGACAATTCAATGCTCCTGAAACACTCAATCTCCAATGTCATGACTTTTTTTTTTTTTTTTTTTGCCCTAAACACCCATGATATCATGGGATCAGTAGCTTTTCAACTTATAACATTTGGATCCCATGATATCAGGAGTTTTTAAACTCCATTGATATCATGGGATCGAGAGCAAAAAAAGTAAGGAAAAAAAATGCACTAGAGTCAAACGACTCTTATGACATTTACGGACTTTTAGTCATAAAATTGGAGATTGAGTGTTTTAGGGGCATTAAAATTTCGAATCCTAAAAAATATAATATATATCTATAGAGAGAGAGAGAGAGAGAGAGAGAGAGAGAGAGAGAGAGAGAGAAAGAAACCATTTGTCTCTTGAAAATTCTTCTACATCAATGTGTAAGTAGTTCATTAGTATTACTGCTTATAGTAATGCAATAATATCAATGTTTTGAGATGAACATAAAAAAGCATTTGGGTTCAATATGGTTTTCTAAAATCGAAAAAGGCTTATTAGGGGGGGGGGGGAATGTTCGACATCATCAGGCATTGCGTTACCATGCTTATTTGCTGGAGGAAGCACAGATATTCTTAACAAGATTGAAGAAAAAGGTTTTCCGTTTCTTTTCTTCTTTCTTCCGTTCCGTGAGATGGGTTGATGTCTGACATCAAGAAGGAAGATCTTAAAAAAGGGAAAGCTTGATTTATGAAGTTATTGTTTTAATTCTTTGCTTTTATATGTGACTGTGAAATTTGCAATAAAGAGATGTGTTTTATGGGTCTCTGACACTGGTATTTGCTTCCCTTGCTTTCTTAAAAAAAAAAAGGTAGTGTTGATTGGAGAGAATAAGTGGTGGAGAAAACTGTTTTTTTACTTTTTTTTATTTTTTTTCTCGGGCATCCAAACCAGGCTTAGAGAAAACTCACAGACGAGAGTCCACACAAGCAGGAAGAAGACCCTCACAAGTAGCCTAAAGAAATCAAAAGAAAGTTCACACAAGTAAGAACATGTGGTGTATATGAGTTCAAACCCTAGACAGCCAGGTGAGAACTGCGTCCACTTATTACTGAGGTAAGTGCAGATTCTCCATACTTGACTTAATTAGATGGTCAACATATTTTAACAAGGAGAAAGGTCACGAGGAGACTTTTCGAATCCCCAACCTGTTCATGAAAATGACTCCATTTATAAATAATACTAGTAATATGTACAAAGACCTGTTCATCTTTTAAATAAGAACTTTTGCAGGGCCCACATGAATGTGTCAAAATGGGGTAAGTGCATGATATAGCATTACATCGTGCGCCTGGGATAAGCAAAAAATTATCTTAATTAAATCATCTCAACAAATGATACAGGCCTTTAAAGTTTAAAAACCCTTGGATAAAGGGATTTCTTTGTTTTTAAAATTCAGCTAAATTTAGGTGGATGCTAATCTGTAAAGGTAAGCGTACACGAAGGACATCATTTAGGGATGCCCCGTGTTCGAACTCAAGTGATAAGGAACATCAGTTTTTACATGGCTACCTGGGATTTGAACTCGTGTATGTCACCTTTTCTTTCTGTGTGATCTCCTTTCCCACTTATGTGGACTTTCTTTTCGCTTGTTCGGACCTCCTTCCCACTTGAATGGACTACCTCCTTCTCATGTGTATGCTAGATTTTTCTTAGGTCCCAACCCTCTTAGTTGGGTACAAAAAAAAAAAAAAAACTTCATTGAGGGATGCTCCGGCATGTTTGTGCGATGAGAGGAATGCAAATTAAAGAGAAAAATTGGCCTACTTTCTCTGGTAGAAGAAAAAAAATTAGCTTATTTATTGCAGTAGGGAAGATTTCTATTTCCTATTTTGGGGTACAAATGCCGAATAACCCTCTCATAGAAGAAGAGATTTGTAGAGAGCGAAATACTCTCTTCGCAATGCTCCCTGGGTTTCTTTAAAAACATAAAAAGAGCAAGACATGATCTGTCTCTCGAAAATTCTTCTACGTTAATGTTTATGCATCCTGTTCCCCAACCTTTAAAAATCTGATGTTTTTGCCTTTAATGGTGTGGACATCTTTTAAGAGAAAAGAAAAGTGACTGATGTTATGGCAGAGGCCCTACCTTCAGAAGTTGGTCTCACCTCACATAACTGCACAGTACACTTGGCCCCTCTCAAGAACAGGAATGGCCACAGTGGATTCTAAAGTGAATGGCCCACCATAGGGCTAGCTTGAGATTGATGATGAAATAAATGAGGATATTCATTCCTTCTATTCTTTTAATTATATATTTTTAATTATTCTTTTGCAATGATTTGAAAAAAAAAAAAAAAAAAAGAGCACACAATGGACTAATTTAACTTTTTTTGGAGCATTATTTAGCTTGCTGTGTTGTGGTTTACCCCATATTGTTTGTTTAATTGATAAGAAAATTTGGAGAGAGGAATGAAATTAGTTGAAGATGCAATATATTGGGAAATTAAGAGAAAAAAGATATCATGTCATCATTCTCCAAATTTTTGTTGAGGATTTGTTGAAAATAGAGAAAACTCCATTTCACTGCCAAACATATCATCCCAAGTGCAGCCTCTTGTTTAAGAAGTTTCAATGACCCAATTTTTGTGTTTCTTTTGTTTTGTAAAATGTGGGCTCCCAGTGTGCATGGAAGGTGTGTAGATTAGTAATCTACCAAATTTAAATCCAATTGGCAATTTTAGGCATCCTATTTAAGAACAAGTAACAAACGGTTGAAATAGATATTGTTCCTTTTATCGTCGTCTATCGCTTAAGACAGGATGACTACCAATGTCTTTTCTTTAGACAGGAAAGAAAAAACCCCAGTGCCAATAGAAGCTCCCTAAATTTATTTCTTAATAAGTGGGATCTTCCCTAAACTTTAATGGGTGACAACTCTGATCCTTGGTGGCCCAAGAGGTGAGAAAATTGTCATTAAGTAAAAATAAAGCAGGATCTTCACTTGGGGGAGTTTGCACAATGGTTGCATGCGGATTTTCAATCACCGCCGCCCCAAAAAGGGAGACTCCTGTAAAATCGAGATGGGGAAAACTTTGACTAATGACCAACTAAACAATTAAATAAATAGATAAAAAAATGAAAGGAAAACTTGGCTACAAACCTTGATGCAATATAATAAAAAAAAATAGAGAGAGAGAGCCTAAAATTTAGACGATAAGATTTCATTTGTTGTTCATTCATGTCATCACCGCCATCACCATCACCGCCAAAGTATTATTTAGGCTATATGAGGTTTTGTTGCCCATCCATGTAATGGCCATGAATTATTGCCTTGAGTGTCTTTTGTGATAGCATTTTGAGCCAATCACCATTGACTGTGACCCAACATCTCGAGTGTGACCCAACATCTCGAGGGCTCTACTATAGTCTGCAAATATGTCATGTGTACTAACGTACACAACTCCAATACGCTAAGAATAACTCTTTTGAAAGGAATTTTCCCAGATCAGGTTCCTTTGGGAGAAATTGCTTTTGTGAATTAAAGTGCAATGGCTGACCAAAAAGGTTAAAAACACAGTGGAAACAACGAGTGCAAACACTTTCTACATGTTCGGACTCGCTAGAAAAACCTCATATTATATTGTACATAGAATTGTTGTAAAGAAGATAATTCTAAACTTAGAGATGGCTCCAAGTCCAAGAGCCAACCCTGGTTTTAATTAATCAAGATTGTCGCTGTGATCAGTGCCAGTTTTTGATGTGTTTTGCCCAAAATTAAAATTATATTGAAACTTCATTCTCACTGCCTTTATGAGATATTTAGTTGTTTTGTCTTAAAGAAATTTGAAAGATGAAGACTTGTAGTTTTGGGTTTTTTTTTTTTTTTTTTTTTTTTTTAAAAGGGGCTTTGACATATTAATCCCCCTTAAATTGAGATGTTCTAAATTCAGGTAATGTCACTAGAGTCGTTTGACTCTGATCAACTTTTTTTAAAAAACTTTTTTTCCTTCAGATCCCATGATATCATGCATTTTATACATCATCTAGAGAGATTTTTTTTTTCAAATGATATAACTTGAAAAATGGTGATCAGATGTGTATTTATTTGTCACAAAATTTTAGTTTTTTGTATTCTATAATAAATGAATTTGTTCACTAGTTGCAAAAAATATATGATACAAAAATTGATAAATCCCATGATATCATGGGATATGGTGCAAAAAAGTTAAAATAAATAGTATCTAAATTTGAGTAATAAAATTGGGAAAACAAAACTTAGGGTGAACCAATATGTCAAAACCCGTTTTTAAAATATATATTTTTAGAGAAAGAGGGACAAAACAAACTGATACATCAATGTATTTATCAACAAATGGGAGGATAGGTAGAGCTTTAGCTTTGGCCAATAAAGTGTTCGAACCATTGTTTTAAAATTATGACTTTACCATTATTTCCAATATTAAATAGCTTCAGACTCCTCGCTCTCTCTCCTGCCGAAGAAAAAGGGCCAAAGAGGCCTTGAGTCGAAACATATTCTCGTTCTCTTCAGAGCTTTTTAAAACGAGGGAGGATCTTGTCATTAAAAAGGAAGTTCTAATGATATGTGCTCGTTATTTAATTTAAAGTCATGAAATAAATGATTGTGAGACACAAAAAAAAAAAAATATTTTCACCATTCTAAGGAGGTCATTCATTTTATGGTGGTCTTAGATTGAACAGTTGCAACACAGCCAAAGGACTTGATTTTTCTTTGCATATGACTATAGCCCAAATTGGGGTCTTTTATCTTTAGAAAGACCTGGTGAAATTCATTTATCGTTAGCATCTTAGAGGCTTTTATGATATTATTAAAATTATAACGGGTAGCAATCTCTTGAATGGAGGGCTGGCCTTGTGCATAAAGCGCTTGCTCTCATAGCTTCTACTAGGTTTCAAATCCTATGGGAGCCCTTTACTTCCTATGTCATGACCATTGGGCCAATCGAGCCAAAAAAAAAAAAAAAAAACCTTTTTTCTTGAATAGCGTATTACCTTCTCACCAGAGTGACCAGGTTCAATCCCTTCTCCCTTGCATGTGCGAGTCCCTATTATCTCATATGTGTGAGTTAGTTTTCCTTATATGTGTGAGATTTTATTATATAGCATGAAATCTCACCCTTTCTGTTTTAGCAATATTTTTTTTTTGCACCTAATTAACAAATAAAGATTCCATTTAGTCTACACATTCATCCAAGTCTCCGAGTCTTATTATTTTTAACCGCGTGTTGCATGCTGTTGAAACTATAATAAGAAGACGGAAATATCCATTGACCCAAGAATGCAAGGAGCATCCATGTAGAGTCCTCTACAGATCATTTCATCTGGACTTGGGCCACCAAATATTAGTGTCAAATGATGGCACTGAGAGCTTCCCTCATATTGAGCCACAAAATCTTCCAGGGGATCAGGTCATCAACCAATTTCACCATCACACAGAAGAGGTCATGCATTGAATGATTCAAATATTGGACCAAAATGGATGGCTCTTACTGGTGATATATAGGACATCCATCCCCACTTGAAAATACAGCAGCTGCCTATAAATTTTGTCTGAGGCAAGGTGACCTACTTCATGACGCAGCAAGATTCCCCATCTTTTCTCTCAATGGATCCAGTCAAAAGTATAAAATTTCAAATCTCTTGGTCGATGACATAGACACCATAGAATGGTCATCTATGCAATCCAGCACAAGGGGCCCACTTAAATACCTACTTATTGGAGGTGGGGGTACATGAAAAGATCTCTTTATAGATAAGAGGTAATAAAGAAAAATCAACCCCGACAGATCATCCCAGCACTTTGATTTAATAGTAATGAAGTTTCGTGATCTTCTGACCATAGATTTCTTTGAGATTCAATGAAAGCAAAATTGAGCCTCATGCTAGACCATTGAGGGATAAGAGTGTGAAAGCGCCTGCATTGATCAAAGGTGGGCCCCAAGTGGTCCCACAGAGCTCGACTGCATATACCATTGATAGTAGGAAAATATGAGTATATATTAAAGCAGCAGCCTGTTCAAGGGAAAGCGACATGTGGCAGTCTTTAAATCTTTTGAAGATTATTCATATCAATGGGTTATCATATTAATTAACAATACCAGCAATGTGTAGTGTTCCAAGTATACTTTTATATTTTAATATACATTACAGTTATTCATTACAAAAGATCTAATTTAATATGTTTGTATATGTAGACTTTGATGATGATGGTGCAAATAACTTGCTTTCATTTCCAAAGCTGGAGTATGGTTCGCTGATTATAGATTGTATATTTATATATGTTGGCTTTGATAATGATTCTCATGTTGATGATGGTCTAAATAACTTGCTTTCATTTCCAAAGATGGATTATGCTTCACTGATCATAGCTTGTATAGTTATTTATGTTGGCTTTGATGATGATTCTCATGTCAATGATGGTCCAAATAACTTGCTTCCATTTCTAAAGATAGAGTATTTAAAATTAATCTAACATTTAAATTTCGTATCTCTACTAATTATTTGAACACGGTTGGGTTAGCGTGCTGGGTTAGCATTTTTGCCAACACTGAGTTTTAGATCAATTCACTAAATAACATGGTCCAATCAAGTGTTCATGTTATATTTTTAGGCTCTAGTACACCATCGGATAGTGATCCGTGTCTGTATAGCATGAATTGAGCAATACACACTAGGTCAATATAAGCCCACTCTCTTATTTATGATCCAACATGCAATCGACTGATGATCCGTGGCTCCAAAGTATGAAATAAACGTAATATTAGGTGTAATGTAAATTATTGTTGATATTAACATATTAATATTTTAAATTAATTTCTACTTAATATAACATTTAAAATTAAAATTAAAATTAAAATAACATTAGATTTTGTAGTTAAATATGCTAATTTATTTTTATGTTATAGTTTTAGTGTTATTGTCTTAGATTTTTAAATACAATAATTTTGGTAATGATTGGTATGGTCTCCTCCATTAATTTGACTTTAATTAAATTAATATCTTTAACCTAAATTTATAAAGTTTATCCAGTGGTGTTAATTTTTTTTAATTTCTGGCCACTAGGAAGCACTATATCATTATGGGTCACCTAATCACTCCAAATCTTTTATCTTTCCCTTACTACTTTCCTCATCTTGCTTCCTCTCTAATTCTTTATAATCGTATTTCAATAATTTTTATTTATATTTTCTTTAATATCTATAAATATTACTTCAATATTAGAATATATTTTTTTTTCTTTTTTTTAGCTCGTATTGGGAACGGCACTAGTTTCTCCATTATATAGACTCAGGTTCATTATTGGAGGAAAATATTTACCTACGAGACCTCCTAATTGAACATTCGTTTGAAACCTTACTTGGAAATGCAACATCACCAAGGGCCCAATGTTTGGAAAGGTCAATCTGAAGACAAACCTTGTGCTGAAAATAGACCAAATTTTTGCTTTTAGATAGGAATCAGAGAACTCTCAGTATGATTTTTTGGACGATCAAATACCTGGCACACAAAATTAACGCAGTCAAATATGGGTTGTTGACATTTATAGAGGCGGTGAGGGTTGAAAGAGTGGGGTTCATAATAAGGAGGGCCAGGTCCAAGTGGGCTCTACAAGCCAGGAAGTTTTCTTGGGGACAAGCAGGACGATTTCTCCTCTTATTAATTCCATCATCTAACCCTAATGCCCATCCCTTATTAATTAGTGATACTTTTGATGCATTGAAAATGAGACAAAGTATGGTCTTAGGGTTGTTTGCCTTTCACATATGCAAATGATGCATATGTACAACATTACAAATCGAACACCATCACATATGAGTGAGGGAGGGACTCCAAGGGATTGGCTCAGTAGTCTGGACCACGGTTCATCTCTCTTCTAGAACTAGAAGTCCTGATGTTAATCCCCCCCCTCCCCCCATTTAGGATTTGAAAGTTGAGTCTACTAGTGTTACCACCTGGGGGTCATAGGGGTTTTACTCGACTTTTCTCTGGGCCCAGAGGGATTAGTCCAACCCAAAGGGTTGGGAACCCTAACTTAGAAAGGAAAAAAAACACTCATCTACTGTGTTGGGAACCCTAAGTTAGAAAAAAAAAAAAAAAAGGGAGGGAAGCAAATATCATATCTTAGTTGAGAAAAAGCAAAAGATGCATACTAACACAGTAGATGTGTGCCTTTTTTTTCCCAAGTGTACAAAAGCATTGTTATTTTATTGAAAATGAGACAAAGTATGATCTTTAGGTCAATCATATGAAGATGCAGCTGGTAGCCTTCCTGGAACATATAACTAGGTCCGCACAATACACCAAGTAGTAACCCTTCTCTACTAATAGGAAATGTGTATTGGGCCCTGCACGTGGACCCCACTCCACATCAGGTTATCACCAGACCAATAAAACTAACTTTGCCATCAAAGCCTTGCATTACAAAACCCATAAAATCCACATTCAATACCACAAATAGAAGGAAATTTTTATGAGATGGAATTCAGAAATATAAGATTTTGAACTCACTGCAACATCCCAGGTGGAACCACAAGATGTAGATTTTGGATGACCAACAATGAGCTCCACATGTAGCCATTTCGTGTTTCCAGTGTATTAGTTTTCTTGTATTATTATTATTTTTTACTTATTCCGAGGATTTTCTTAGTTATTGCCACCTTCTAATTGGGAGACGATGTTCACAAAGATTTGGAAACCTTGGCACATGTCAGAAAAGAGGCAGTACTCGTTCTTCGCATGGTATGTAGACATTAAGCCTGCATGGACAATTCGATGCATCAATAAGAAATGAATTCAAGAGTTTTCCTGAAAAACAGGAATTCCAAAACTCAAATATTTTTAAGATATAGGGTGCAGTTTTCCAGCATTTTTTAAAAGTTTTCTATGGGTAATTGCTAATCTGATGTTTGGTGCAGAAGAAAACCATTCACTGCCATGAAAAAAAAAAAAACATTGGACATATATTCAATCTTTTTTATAATAAATCAATCAGTGACTCAGAAACTGATGGATTTAGCTAAAAAGGAGAGTGATTTTTCCATTTTAATTTGCTGAAGAAAAAATATCAATTCCTTAATTTTCTCAAGCGAAAACAAGGGTAAAAGTACACATACCATAGCCTGCGGTCTGAACGTCAAAACCTTCATCCTAGTATGGAAAAACAAGAGCATGATGAGTCAGTCTGGTGAATGAATGATGGTTGTTGGAGCTGCTTTTATGCAATGAGAGGCTTCCATGAAAGAAAGGAAAATTGTACTGATTTTCTTGTAGCCCACAGCTACACAATATTCTTGCGGAGAAGGAAAAAACTGAACTGATTTTCTACGATAGAGAGGATTTCAATTTCCTTTGGGAGGGTAGGAATGAGGGACTCCTCTCTCCTATTGAAACAGAAATCCTTGGAATGTGGAATTCTCTCCTTGCACAAACAAGTCCTCAAGGAAAGATGAGAATAAAACCTGCAATTCTCGGATCAATGGCAAAGTTCCAGTAATTGAGTAAGGCTTTACGTGTCCAACCACTTCCTCAGTTGCTTTGCATAACACATGGAAGCCGAGAGAATTAATATTGCAAGCAACTCCAGATGTCATTGCCTCATCAAAACTGATTGTAAGCCTGAAAAGAAGCCAACATACTTGTTCTATAGTACTCACGCCGCTAATATTTTGATTTAGATAAAGAAATAGATGGAGAAACCCAGCAAGCCTACCTCACCCTTCTTAAGAGGCCTGATCATTGGTCTGCAAAAATCATAGTTCTTGCATTTATGGCTAATTGTGGCTGGTAATAGAGGGTCACACGAAACATGGAGAATACTACCACTTTTAGCGTGTGAGCCTACCTTGATTTTTCATTTCTAAACGACGTTTGATCCAGGGAAATTCTCAGACTGTTCTTCAGAAGTCAAATTCTACGATAGGATTTCAATTTTTTTAATCAGAGAAGAAAATTGGAATTCTGGTGTCTTCTTGACTGCTGGCTTTATTGCATCTGGTTTGGGGCCATTTCTTCAAATATGCTGGCTCTTGATTTGGAAAATGAAAAGAAAATGGCATATTTCTCTTTGGCATGGTAATGATACAGGTGGGGTATCAACCACCTTACAGTAATATGATACTTTTTCTCAGGGGGATCCTATCAGTGAATGAATCATGGTCAAATACCAATTATTTGATCTGTCCCATCCAGTAAAAATGGTCAAGTATAACTAAGGGCTGCAATTTAACAGCTCTAAATCAGATGGTTAACATCTGCAGCAGGGCTAACCATATAGACAAATATAGATTACAAAAATGCAGTCTTGTACAATCTGTAGTGCCAAACAAATATCAAATAAGATTTTTTGTACAATCTGTAGTGCCAAACAAATATCAAATAAGATTTTATGCATTTACCCTTTTCACAAATGACATACGTGTATGATTAGGGCCAAAAGGGAAGAAATAGACACACACAGAGGGGAGTTATCAAAGAAAATTAACCACACCTGCCTCTAAGGTTTTCATCCGGAAGGGTATATTTTGACACTGGCCCACGTGTATCTAGCTTCTCTATGTTGGCATTTATATCATCAACATATTCCTGTAATTTCTTCACCACATCCATTATGCTGGAATACCATCAGATGGAGAAGGGAAATTAGAAGATTCACTTTCTGAAGAAACTAGTAACAATGAACACAATTCTTAGATGTTAAGATAACATAGGAAGGCCACTGGTAAAAACTTGGAAAAGAGAATACTTACTTGTAGAATGGAGTTAACCTGCAGAGATGAGGAGCAAGGAATCAGAGATATAGCTCTTATTAAGATTTCAAAGTTCAAGGTACACTACAGATGTAAGAAACACATTCTTGTTACAGATTACAACATGAGAAAGATAACAGGTAACATTCCTAAAGTGCTTTTATTTATTTATTTTGCCAGTTGGCCTAGTGGCCAGGAGATGTGAAGGTAACCTGCCCACATAGGGACTGGGAGAGGGCATGCTATCATCCTAATGCACAGATACTTCAAGATGGGCAACATATTGCGTCGTATTGTATCCAATACTTCGCTTTTTATGTGTAAAACTCATGTCCCTGCTGTGTCTGTAGCGTGTACCCACCATATCTGGGAATCATAGCACATGACAGCCCTGTGATTCCCTATTTATTTATTTTATTTTAGTTTGCATTTACTAACAGTTTTTGTTTTACCCAAAATTGCAATCTATTTATTCAACAGCATGAATGGCTATCACTGTGCATGGTAAGGCACAGAACAGGAATTGAATATATTTATAAATTGAATTAGGACTGTTTGGAAATAGGTTTTTCCAGAATTTCCGCCTCAAACAGGTTTTAACACATATCAACAGTGTTAGTTCCGGAAAGGAAAAAAAATAACTGAAATAACAGCAGCCAATTGATATCACTTCTAACTTCCTTGCTGACCGAAATTCACAGCAGAACTGATAACCAACCATTTTTGCAAAAATGCTTAGCTTTCAAAGTGATTATGATTTGGTACAAATCCTAGATAGAACTAAAGTATCAGCCAGCTGGCAGAATCGCTGAATCACACTACATAGATCAATTTTACATACTCAGTAAAGATTTGATTGAGATCATAGCCTCGAAAAGCAGCTGTGGTAAAAAACAAAGTAAATTAGATATTAACAAATGATGCAGACGGATGCAATGTGGTATGGGGTTCAGTATTTCTAACTCCAAGTATAGATTAGTCAACGACTAAACAACATAATGAGAAACATAATTTCAAGATCTCATGATCTGAAGCAAATGGCAAAGAGATGAAGTACCAACAAAGAAAAATCAAAGAACAAATGGTTACTGTGTGCCCTTTGATAAATATTGTTACACCGATCTCTATTAGCTTAAACTTTTAGAGTAAGTGGTTGTCAACATGGTATTTGAGCGGGAGGTCGAGGGTTCGAGTCCCAGAGCTTGTGTTGTTCCTTAGAGCCCTATATTCTCCCACGGAGGGTGTTGTGTGTATGTTCTAGTGTGGAGCTCTCATGTGTGGGGGTTGTTGTGCCCTTTGTTATATATTGTTACTATGTTCTCTATTAGCTTAAGCTTTTAGAGTAAACGGTTGTCAGTAGTTAGTATGCCATGGAGAATGATCCTAAATGAGACTGAAAAGAGGCTTCACTGACCTAAAAAATTAAGCTATTAATAAAGTTTCTCATCAGAAAACTTATGGAGTACTGGAGTTTCAGGACATTGTCAAAAACCATACCTGTAAGCTAATTTCATGGACAGTCAAAGCTATGCATATCTAAGGCGAATTCATGGAATACATCCAAATAGCTCTACAGATATCAACTTATCGTATCTTTCCTGGGGTTAAGATGTGGGGTATGAAACAACAAGTATAAACAAGATACCGATTTCAAACAATCAGAATAGTGAGGTCCTGAGCTTTGTGGATGTTTGAGCTTTAGCTTTGTTTTTTTGCTTTCGCTTTGGAGCAGTTCAGTGCATTTCTCTTCCACTGAATGGGTTCCTTTTTAATAAAATTCAGTTAGTACTAAGAAAAAAAATCAGAATAGTGAACTCCAATGTAAATTAAACAAATTTATTTACTGTTGACCTAAAATGCCATGGAAAGTTAAAACTCACTAGATTGATTTCCATCTATGTATTCTGGGATGAGAGAGAGAGAGAGAGTGTTTTCATATGCATTTAATCTGAAATAGCTGCATTAAAATCTTAATACAACCCACAAGATTTTGAAGTATCAAGGCCCAAAATGTAGCAAGGCAAAATCTTAATGCACGTGGACCGAGCTCAACCATTCCAAAGCCTTCCTCAAAACCAGCCTGTTTAATTATGAGATCGATATTCAGGCCCAGGTCTAGCCCACAAACCAAAACCTCAGACCTGGTCAAACCTTCAGAAAAATATCGGGCATGTTGATCTTGAATTTCTCAGGGTGGGCTGGGCCATCTAGTTGGACCTTTAGGCAGATGTGCCCGGCCAGCCAGTTGGCTATTGGGATGAACAAAAAAGCTCAGAGCCAGTCCATGTGCATTGCTGCCTCTGGTCAGTAATTGAGTCGAGGAACAAACCTAACATCCCCTGAAATGGTACACTCCGCTGGAATCTGATTTATACCGCCACCTGGATCTGCAAGAGACCATACAAATGTCGGAAAATAAGAGGTGGCTAGAAATTCAACCGCCTTAGGAATCAAGAAGATTAGCTTCTTTTTATTCAGTTGTTAAATGGATGATACAAATGTGAAACTATTGGTGATAGAGAAGGAACTTGAGGATTTTAAGGTGGAAGATAATATTCTATGTAATTGAACCATGATATAATACATACATATATATATATATAGAGAGAGAGAAGTCATCCAGTGCAAAGTCGCACACTGGGCGTGCGTGCACACCGGGCTGTGGGGCCCACCTGGGGATGGGACTGGGGGGATTTCAAGATCTACCTACCAAGTTTTGGGCCCATTTGATCATCCTACCCTTTTCATCCAGGCCCCAAAAGTTTAATGACTTCACAGCGCATTTGCATGGATGTGCAGTTGATTTATAGGCCCAATCCATTCGGATGATCGTTAACCCCATGGGACCAGTGCAAGGGGTTCTTTCACGAGCTTCCATGCGCACCTTGCTGTGGGGCCCAATGAGGATGGGGCTTTTTGTGTGTGTGTGTGGGGGGGGGGGGGGGAGGGATGGATTTAAAGGATTGGTTGGGGCCCTCCTATGTACAAAAATCAGCCCATGGGTGTGACCTATAGAAAGGGGGGATGTGCATTTTATGTGGTCCACTCTAATGGACATCAGGTGGACCCCACTATAATGCGCACCTCATGTGTGGGACAATTTAAAATATAGGTTGATCCCACGCGAAGAAAAAAAAGGTGCGATGATGCGATGAATGCAAATCCCACCCAAAGTCCCTCTTGCATTAAAGAATGAGAAACAACATGGCCCATATTTTCTCTCTTCACTAAATCGTCCCTATTTTCTCTCCTCTTTCACCGTCCCCTTCTATTCTCTCTCTACACATCCTTTCCCCCTTATCTCCTATTTCCTCACTTCTCCAAAGAGTCTTTATTTTGTCTCATCTTTCAATATCACCACCTCCTATATTCTCTCTTTCCAGATCCTCCCTTGTATCCACACTCTCTTCCATTCATCTCTTCTTTACCCCCATTGTTTTTCTCTCCCACAGGATTAAGTCTCTCTTCCATGGTGATGATGTTGATGATATGATTTCACGCATCTCACTGACAATTATAAATATTCTTATTTATTTATGTATAAGCTTCTTTTTCTTTTGCAAACATCTTTTAATTCAGTTTTTTTTTTTTTTGAAAAAACCATATGGTGTTGATGCTTTTGATTATAAGGATGATGGGCATACCCATGATAAATTGTGAGGGTGCTAATTTTTGTCTTATTTATTTATTTATAACTTTTTAAATATCTCTAAATTAGAATTTCAATTATTGCTTTTAACTAGATTAAATATTTGCATCATAATTCTACCTCTTTATACTTAAAAGAATAAATGAAAAATTGGGATGGAATTAAAATCATCTACTAATAATTATTGTGTTCCATGTTGTCAACCTGTTTTGCCAAAATGCTCACCGATATTACCACAACTAGAAACATCCTGGGAAAAGAAAAGAAAGAAAGAAAGAAATATGTTGCTGCACTTGTATTTCAAATCTCTGAAAGTAAAATCCAATTGCAACTAGAAGTGAAACACTTCTCATATTCACAACCTAATTTGTCACATTTGTTTTGGATCCCCTTGAACAATGAACTCTCTCCTATGAATATTTCATGTATCTTACACCGCTTCCTTCCAGGTAAATATAGTTTGTGGCCCCCCATCATATATGGGCTATTCCCAGCCAAAAACATGGAGACCCTATTTAAGCATTTCATGCATAGATTTGCAACCCAAGAATCTCATAAAAAAAGATCTAATCACTATGCCTCTCGATCAGTGGGGCCTATGTTTGTTCTAAACCTTTCAAAAATGTTATTTATGGCTAGATCCTAGCCTTATTTTAAAAAAGCTAAGGAGAGAATATGTTTCGACTCAAAGGCCTCTTTTTCTTGGGTAGCTCTGTGAGGGAGGGGGCACTGCTTGTTCATTATTTAACTGCTTTTCTTTTCTTTCTTCCGCAACCTTGTGAGATGTATGTGTCATAGATCTCACAACGGTCTGAACTTTATATCCTTCTCCACCTGTATGAAATGCTTCTCACCATTATTGTTTAAAAAATTATTACATATGTAACAAAAAACTTACAGCTCCATTGAGTTGGTTTCAAGGTTGATGGTGTGGCAAACCCATAGACCTCTTCCTTAGGGTGTGGTGGGAAGTCTCTATAAAATCGTTGTTGAATCTCTTTAAGTGCTTCCATAGCTAACTCCAAGGGATTGATGGCCTGCATATACAAAATGATATCACGACCTCTCGCTCTCAGTATAAATTAATAAAACAGGTTACTGAAAACTTCTCTTTAGATACAAGATACATGTACATGTCATAAAAGCAATAGTTGTCAGCAAACCTGTTTTACTAAGTAGGTATTCACAGTTAACAAAGTAGAAAATATTTATAAAACAGTTGCCTGGATGAAACTAAACTTTTCCAGAAATATTGCGGACAACTCAGTTTGGGTCATTACCATTCTAGAAGTCAATGTAATCTATAATAACAACTGTGAATTCTACTACTAGAACTACAAGTCACAGTAACCAGGAAGGGACCTTTTTCATCCCCCAAAACAGCAAGTTACCAACTTGGTTTTAACTAGAAACAAATATTAGTTCATGCTTGAAGCATATCGATCTCATACCAACTTCTGTGTTCACCTTCTGAATTGTCAACCAAACATAATGCAAAGATATATGAAAAATTATAGATGGTGAATAATCTCATCATCTTCAAAAATCTGAACAGTTCTTGCTACAAAGCTTCATAGTTGCTTCCATCAGCGTTCCATCTTGAACATATATTGATACCAGATGGGCACAAGTAACATGGCAAGATTAGCTTGTTGAAGTGACCTTGTTGATTTAGAAACATAGAGGTCAACTGCAAAACAAGCCTGGTATTTTCCATTTTAAAAAATTCCCATAAATCTTAAGGAAAAAGAATCAGAAGGCATGTGCACAATGATATCTTATGACTCCAGATGGTTGTGAACCCCTTTAACCTTTGCAATAAATGGCCGATTAAAAAGGAAAAAAACCTATTAAAAACACTTACAGCATGTTTCATTTTCAAAAACATGTCTCAAGAATTGGGTGAATATTGAATACACTTGAATCTAAGAATCTAATCCTAGTAGTGTGATGCAGGCCAGAATACTAGGCCCCGATTGAAAGTACATTCTAGAAGGCCCAAGGCCCACAAGGCACAGCAGTGAATTCAAAACGGGAGTTTCTAGTTTTAGACTTTCTAAATGTTTTCCCAGCTTTAGTAGAAGTCTTTAATTGCTTTGATTAGGTAGTTTCTAATTTCCAATATTCTTAGTATTCTTAGAATTAAGAAGTTTCTTTGTAGTAGGATTGATTACTAAAATTATGTTGAGACTCTATTATATATAGGATGTAATCCCTTCTCTTGGGATATACAAAAATTAATTGATAATTGAGTTCTTTCTCTCAAATGTGTGTTTCTCTGTCTTTGGTGTGAGACCTAGACAACCTACTATAAGCCTTCTGGCTTTGGAGAATAGCCCGTTGGCTACCTCCTTCGTTCCCTGCGCTGCTTCAATTGGTATCAGAGAGGAGATTTGCTCAGATCGCCGGTTCCAATCGCCGATCTGAGGTAATCCAATATCCACCCTTCCTATTTTATTTTTTGTCACCTGTATCATCTATAACAAACCATATACTAACCCAAAAGCTTAAGCTCATAGGTGGAAGGCCCATACAGGTATATTAAGATATGTCAAGCCTATTACTTAGGCGATGTGGGATTTGGGACTTCCCAACACTCCCCCTCACGTGCAGGCCCAACAAATTTCATGGACGGGCCTGTCACGTGGGCTACATAAGAACACCGGGATCGAAACCTACTCTGATACCATGTAACAAACCATATATCAACCCAAAAGCTTAAGCTCATAGGTGGAAGGCCTATACAGGTATATTAAGATATGTCAAGCCTATTACTTAGGCGATGTGGGATGTGGGACTTCCCAACATCATCACCACCCCTCATCATCCTCATCACCGACCCACACTGGCAATCCAAAGGCCCACGACCCGTCCCTCGAAACCCATCAAAATACCCACCTTTCTCATTCCTCCCATCCCTGCAGCCACTAAAACCAGCCCCATCAACATCCCTTCCCAGAAAACCGAAACCAGCCCTAGCCACTCCTGAACTCAATCCTAGCCCTACATCAATTTTCCAAAACCCAAAAACTCCAAATCATTCCCAAATATCCCTAATCTAAACCACAAATTCCCATCCCCAACTCGCACGACCCTTCCTCTCATCCTTGTTCCTTCCCCTGCACCCAGCCCAGACGAAACCACCACACCCTTGCCCCCTCCCTTTTGCCCAACTAAGAGGAAAAAAAAAAAAAAAGAGGTACCTACCTGTGCCGTCGCCGCCCGCAATCACCATCGCCACTCGTCGCTGCATCGGGTTTCCATCTGCTAGACTGCTCCAGCAAGGCGACCACCTTCTCGTCAACGAAGTCCTCGGATATCTAGCCCTAATGCGTCATCCTCGTCGTCGCTTGGACTCCTTCCTCAGCCGCCCTCGCCATAGCCATCGCTTGGAGCTCTGCCTTTTCTCTCACAGCAACATCTTACCTCTCCCCCTACTCTCACCTTCTGTTTCGAAACCCAGCAGCAAACGAAAGGGTTGAAAACCTCTTTTTCTCCTTCTGCGCGCCAATCCCGAGGCACTCCACAGGTGAGCCTTCATCACAATAGGCCCTCTTCCACCTTCGGGCCCTAGTTCAGGTCAAGCCCAACCCAACAACAAGTAGTAAAAAAAATCAACAGCAGCAAATCAACATGTCTACCCGCACCGGAACCACATTCAGAAGTAAATTCACAGACCACCAGCGTGATAGCTACATCATTGAATTAATGGACAAAATGGACAGGGTTGAAGAACGTCTTCAGAACACGCCCCCTCCGGGCAACCGAAACAATGGCAACCCAGGATCTTCCACCAACAAAGCACAGCTTCTACAGCCCTTCCTAGGTAAATTCATGGTTGTGTATTTCGACGACATCTTGATCTTCAGCAAGACCAAGGATGCACATCTTGATCACCTTAGGTATGTGATGCGTGCACTTCGCAAAGATAAGCTTTACATTAATTTGAAAAAGTGTACATTCTTAAGGCCCAAAGTTCTATTCTTGGGATTTGTTGTCTCGGCCCAAGGAGTAGAAGCTGATCCAAAGAAGATAAATGCAATCGTTGATTGGCCTCTTCCCAAAACTATCAGTGAAGTACGGAGTTTTCATGGATTGGCCACTTTTTATAGGAGATTCATTCGCAATTTCAGCACCATTATGACTCCTATAACTGATTGCATGAAGAAAGGTGACTTCACTTGGACTAAGGCAGCCACTCGTGCTTTTGAAAAAAATCGAGCAGAAAATGACAGCGGCACCAGTTTTGAAACTTCCAGATTTTGACAAGGTCTTTGAAGTCAATTGTGATGTTTCATAAGTTGGTATTGGCGGAGTCTTAAGTCAAGATGGTCACCCAATTGCTTACTTTAGCGAGAAATTGAATGACTCTCGCGAGAAGTATTCGCCATATGACTTGAAATATTATGCAGTTGTCCAAGCTCTTCGTCATTGGCGTCATTATTTGATCGGGAAAGAATTTGTGTTGTATTCAGATCATAAAGCTTTACAACATCTGAACTCACAAAAAAAGATGAGCGCTAATTGTGTCAAATGGAGCTCTTATCTACAGGAATTCACGTTTGTACTGCATCATAAGTCAAGGGCGGAAAACAAAGTTGCAAATGCTTTAAGCCGTCGTTCTCACCTGCTTACGATGATTTCCGTCACAGTCCCAGGTTTCGAAGAAATTCGCAGAGAATATCTTGATAATTATGACTTTGGCCGCATTTATAAAGATATTCTTAATGGTGAGTTCTCTAACCATCCCAAGTTTTCTATCATTGATGGTTATTTGTTTCGTGGAAATCAGTTGTGTTTGGGAGCTACTTCCATCCGCGAGTTGGTCCTCCAAGAGTTGCACGGAGGTGGATGTAGTGGACATCTAGGGCAAGATAAGACTTTAGCACTTGTGGAAGACCGCTTCTTTTGGCCCCGCCTAAAGACAAATGTTGCCCAAATTTGTGAATAATGTCGGGTATGCCAACTCGCCAAGGGACAAAAGAAGAATATGGGATTATATCAGCCCCTTCCTATTCCACACGAACCTTGGCAAGATCTGAGCATGGATTGTCTTGGGTTTACCAAAAACTACAAGAAGGGTAGATTCTATTTTTGTTGTGGTGGACAGGTTCTTCAAAATGACACTTTATTCCTTGTACGACCACAGCAGATGCAAGCAAAGTTCATGACACATTTTTTCTTCAAAGAGATTGTTCGTCTTCATGGCCTACCCAAGACTATAGTGTCTAACAGAGATAATAAGTTCATGAGCTTCTTCTGGAAAACTTTATGGCATATGATGAAGACAAAGCTCCGGTACTCCAGTGCCCACCATCCTCAAACTGAGGGCCAGACTGAGGTCGTCAATCGCAGCTTGGGTAATCTTCTTCGATGCCTCATCAGAGAACACATTGCCTCATGGGATCTTATTTTACCCATGGCGGAGTTTGCCTATAATAACTCCGTCAACAGATCCACTGGAAGATCACCATTTGAAGTTGTCACCAGCATTCAACCACGTCTTCCGATTGATCTTAGTCCTTTACCCGCTACAGCCAAGCCTAGCAAAGAAGCTGAACAATTTGCTCAACACATGAAGCACGTTCATGATGAAGTCCGTCAGCAGATTGCCAAAAGCAATGACACTTACAAACAGCACGCGGACATTCGCAGGCGCCATGTTGAATTTAATGAAGGAGACACGGTCATGGTGCGAATCACGCCCGAACAGTTTCCCACAGGCACTTACAAAAAGCTCTATCCCAGAAGTGCAGGTCCGTTCAAGATTTTGAAGAAAATCAACTCCAATGCTTATGTGCTCGATCTTCCGCCAGACATGAATATTAGTTCTACATTCAATGTCGAAGATCTCACAATTTATCATGGGCATTATCAAGATGAATCGTTTGAAGAGCAAGATATCCGGCTTCTCATAGTTCCAGTTCCACGCGAAGAAATTGAAGATGTCTATGATGACCAATTAGTATCAACAAAGACTGGCGGATATCAAAAGTTTTTGGTCAAGTAGAAAGGCAAACCTTTTTCTGAAGCTACATGGATCACCGCCACAGATTTTCTGAGACTCAACCCGGATTTGTATGAGAGGTACCAAGCTGACAACTCGCTGGAGTCGAGTTTCTCCAAGCCGGGGGGGAGCTGATGCAGGCCAGAATACTGGGCCCCGATTGAAAGTGTACTCTAGAAGGCCCAAGGCCCACAAGGCACAACAGTGAATTCAAAACGGGAGTTTCTAGTTTTAGACTTTCTAAATGTTTTCCCAGCTTTAGTAGAAATCTTTAATTGCTTTGATTAGGAAGTTTATAATTTCTAAGATTCTTAGTATTCTTAGAATTAAGAAGTTTCTTTGTAGTAGGATTGATTACTAAAATTATGTTGAGACTCTATTATATATAGGATGTAATCCCTTCTCTTGGGATATACATAAATTAATTGATAATTGAGTTTTTTCTCTCAAACATGCGTTTCCCTGTCTTTGGTGTAAGACATAGACAACCTACTAGAAGCCTTCTGGCTTGGAGAATAGCCCGTTGGCTACCTCCTTCGTTCCCTGCACTGCTTCATAGTGTGACTGCAGAAGGGGTTATATTTTGTAAACTTGAGTCAAGGGTTAAAAACCCTTGTATGTATGTTTGTGCGTAACTGGGAACTTTTCAAAATAATAAATTGTTAGATGTTTCCAGGAGAGAACTCTGTACTTCTCTTTAATGTGGTGCAATGCCATAGAGCGGCCCTTTGTGTGCCTCTGAGGCCCACAGGTGCGACTCCTAGGTTCTATTCGGGTGTAGGAAGCCTGAAGTGTGACTCAAAGGGCTGATCCTGATCAGGAGGGGATCACATGGACAGTGGGAAGGGTGAAATGTTATTCCCACCCAATATCCTAACAATGTGAGATTGGTTGCAGAAAAATCAATGGTTTACATTAAGTAAAACTTTCAATCTTCGAAACCACAGCACTAGGGTGATTGGGTGAGTTGAAAGTTCAGCCACTCCCTATAAATGCGGTTGCCAACACAATATTTAAACCACTTTATAAGTAATGCTAAAGAGTAGAGGTTATAGCACATTAAGGTTGCAATAACAGACATTTGAGAATTGGAATACCTTGTGTGCTAGACCACTGTGAAAAAGCTTCCCCGTTGTTCTAAGTCTCCATGCTATCATTCCACCAGTACCTATGCAAGGTTGCTTGTCAGCTGTATCGATCCAAAACCTGCATGGAAACTGTAAAGATAAGAAAAAAGGGCAAGCATGAAGAAGAAGCATTATTAATGGTAAGCAATGACTTGCAGTAATTTGTTTTGGATTATATGAGCAAGAATTAATCTCATTTACATGTGAAGATTGAGATTCTTATTGATGGATTTACTTACAGGGGTCCTTCCTTGAGCTTATTAAGTAAGCCATCTTTCACAAGTGCATCTACGCCAACACCCAAAACAGATGAATTTTCTTCATTGGCAATAAAAACAGCAACGACAGTCGATTTCAGTTGTGGTTTTGTTTGTCCTAGCTTTCTCATGAGTTCTGTTACTAGCGCTACATGCCCCAAACAATCAGTTGTTCCACGACCACGCAATTTATCTCCATCAATGCTCAAAGAAAAAGGATCAAACTCCTGTATATTTGAGCCACAAAAAAATATTAGTAAGAACAGAATAAACAAATCCTAACCAGGTGCAGGTTCTCTCAACAAAATGAGGGCCATGTATGTATCTAAAATCACTCTAGCTGGGAAACCGTTTTCACTTTTAGGGAGAAACTACTCCACCACAGCATGTATGCTACAGGAGCACACCTACAAGACAATGAGACACATGGACAACAGGAGTCTTTACTTATATTTTCAGAACATGATCTAAGTCATAGTCACTTAGTTTGCTAATAAAGGCTTTGAATTGCAAACAGTTCTTCCCAAAAATTTTGCAGACCGAGTTGCAAACACTTCTCATGAAATTCTCTGAGATGAGTCCTATAAACCCATCAGTCGGGCCTACCTAAGAAATGAATCCAAGCCTCTCAAAAATACCACAACCCTCCCTATTAATACTAGCCCATATCCATATCGAACTCAAATTGCAGTTGGCCCACCTTAAGATTGATCACTGCAAAACATGGAATTTTACTTCCGTTTTTATTTTAACCATGTGCTTTATATGTGACCAATTTGATTGTGGGCCCAACTCTAATCAAAGCAAATTTTGGTCATAGTTAATATAAGGAAGGACAGTTAATTCTAGTGGTTTGGATTTAGATGTGGGCCATAATGATGGATTTACAGTGTAGACACATAACACATTCGAATTAGTCCGTGCAAATTGAAAAGTAAATCGAATGAACCAACTCTCTCAAATTTTCTGATCAAGTTACGTCCGGATTTTCGAATTATGAACTTGAATGTGAATTAGTAGAACTACAAACCAGGTAACTATGATCTAGACAGGATTTTCCCAAGACACGCGCACCTCCTAAAGGAGCACATGTGAAAGATCAAATTCACCTGTATGTGTTAATAATGCAGAAATGAAGAACAGCAGAATCGGGGTTTTACTTTATCCCTCCTCCACATCATCATTGTCAACACTACCTCATCTCATAAATCTGGGTTGTATAAGACTTACACAAAAACCCACAAAAACAATGCGAACTAGAAAGCAAGGATTTTTCTCAAACACATCAACTACAATAACAAGTTAACAACAGAATCCAAACGACCCTGTTTCGCTTCAAATCTCGCAATTCGATGACATGGGGTTTTCACTTATCCAATCAAATCAATAGAAAACACAGAGATGAGAGTGATGGCCCACCCAATCTTGGGGGTTGGCGGTGACGACGTCCATGTGGCAGCCGACAAATGAGAGGATCCTGCCGGGGACGGTGCCGGGGTACTCGACGATGATGTTTCCGCGGCCTTCGACGTAAGTGACGTGGTTGACGACTAGGGGTCCGCCGCCGGTGGAGGTGGATAAGGGGAGGAGGACGTCGAGGACGTGGCGGCCGACCCTGTCCTCTTTGGGGATGAGGTCAGGAGGGTTGTTTTGTACGTGTTTGGCCTCTCCGATGATCTTCGACAGGAGAGACACGAATGAATCTCTCTCAAGCTCACCCAAAACGTCCTTCAGAGAAGTCATGGCAGAGAGAAAAAGGAGAAGGAGAAGGAGTAGCAGAAGAAATGACCAAGAGAAGGATTTTCGGATTTCGTTTATGATCTCTCCTACTTTATTTGGAGTTGACTCGACCCGTCTGATAAATGAATCCGGATCTCATGTGTATTTCAAATTATTTAAAACTGTTGGCCCCCGATGGTTTACAACTTTTTGGGCTAAACTAACCCCCCAGCAAGAAGAATGTCAGTTAAACTCCTCAATAATTTAGTGTGGTGGTATAGTTTCGAGCCTACAATCTCCAGGTGCAAACCGTAGTCTTAGGCTAACTGAGCTACCCTTTGAGATTATTTACAACTGAGTTCACATTCATATAATCCATATTTAAAAAATGATAATATTCAGGTGAGAACTGTTCTCACATATTATGTGAGAACTTTTTCATGAGGCTCAATTATGGGCTCCATTTGGGGATGGGACCAAGGGGAATGAAAAGATCTATGTGAGACTACCCAAGTATCAAGTTTGACATCAAACTCATGCCCCTAACCCCTTTATCAGTGTCCCACAAATTTAATTACTTCATATTTAAAAAAATATTCAACCCTCGATCCAACGGTTCTGTCCATCCAGATGTATGTCAATCATTGGGATTAGTGACTATCAGGGGGTTTCCCATTGGTTGCTAGTTTGGATGGATTGCTAGCTGAGCCCCATAAAAAAGTTCTCATATAATAGGTGAGAACTAATTCTCACTTGAATATTTCCCTTTAAAAAAAATAAAGTGGTCACCTTATTAGTAATTATAGACATAGGACCCATATTTCAAAATTATGATGTGATGCCCGCATTTAAAAAATAAAATAGGCCCCAAGTTACAGGATTTATAATGTGGGATCGCCTTTTTAGAACAACGAACACATGACCCAAATTTAAAAATTACAGCTTGGTACCTACCACTAGAAACTATAATATATGGCACATATTCATAGAATTTACGATGTAGGTCCACCTTTTGTGATGTGACAATGTGACCAACTTTTTAAAATCACTTTTAAAAATTAAAAAGTGGGGTCACATTCTTTCAGATTGTCAACATGGGACCTACCTTTAAAATGCGTGAAAGGGCTAGAGTCCTCTTTAAATGGAATTCATTAGATGAAAGGAGATATGTTGAAAATAATTATGCTCGCAAATTGTTTCTTTAAAAATAATTTATTTATTACAACTCTCTTATGCCAATGGACAAAGATTTTTGAGAAAATTATAAATAAAAAAAAGGACCCTAGATGGCCACTAATCAAAAGAGATACTCATAGTTTTTATGCAACAGGACCAGTATTCCTGCCAGAATATTCTTTTTTTTTTTTTGCCTTTTTTCAACATTAAGTGACGACGTTGTCACTTAATATTGAGAGTTAGTGTTGACGTCGTCGCTAATTCGTCAAATATGCATCTTCTCTGACATTTATCATCTACAATTGCTGGTTTTCTGTACCAAAAATAAATCAGAATAGAACTCTCCCCCAACATTGAATATTCCTTGTGGAGGTTGTTATCTCCATTAACGAGATAGGCATAGCAAAGTTTGACATTCTTTCATGTGTTATTTACCATAGAGCCTGAGTTTCATATTTACTTTTTTTAAAAAAGTTCATTAGGGTTTTGATATATAATTTATTCATTTGATTATCTTTGTTGTATGATTATTTTTGGGTGACTAAATCATCAATGTAAGGACCTTTTGAGGAAGGAGGAAAAAAAACCGCTTGAGAAAGGAGGAAAACGATGAGAGGAAGAAGGGGAAAATGAGGGAAATAGGTACCTATTGCAATTGGTATGGGTTTGAATACGACAACGTCGTCACATGTTTAAACCTTTAATAATAATAAAAAAAACCGAAAGTAGTCACATGGAACCTCTTCCTTGCCATACCGACTAGTGGCATGTTTTCAGTCAGTGGCCATCTAGGGTCCTTATTTTGATAGTTTTCTCAAAAAAAAATTATTTCTTCCACCTAGATAATAATTTAGAATATTAATTTACACTTACTAAATATGTTTTTCGCAAATCTTTTATCTTATGGGTTCATGCCAATATCCAAATCACAAAATGCCAAACACACCTTATTGAAAAACGCTTTGGTGTCATGTCTCATAACCAATAAATGCTTCCAGTAAGGCAGTGACATATTGATATCAAATGTAACTTCCAAGCCTCATATCAAAGTAGAGACTCTGTGTAACTCCATTAGTTTATTGCCAAACTATATTTCACTCCTATTGAGAATTAGAACCCTGTTCGATTGGTGGAGTGCTGTGCTAGTGCAGTCATTATGGTCAATATTCAAGCTAGATCCTAGGCCCAAGAGCTTGAAAGTTAGGCGGGCCATTGTCATAAATATTAATACTAGTCCAATAACCCGTATAAATTATCATATACTATAAGACAAGTTGGATAAAATAGAACTAGAGAAATTGGATAAAAAAAATGGTATAGTTACATAGAAACAACCGAAACATGAGTGATTTGATGGAAAAAAATGAGTGGGTAATTGCTTGAATAACTACATAACTGTTGGTCAAAATTATAACACATGGTTAAAATCGAAGCCAAAACCTCATAGCTTAATATATAATAATTGTGAATTATTATTTTTGGAAAATATAAGGATGTTTTTAATGTTTTTTTCGATATAATTTTTTTTTTGTAAAATGTAATAGAAAATAATTTAATTTTGTAAACTAAAGATTATTAAATAAAATATTCTCTAAAATTATTTTTTTATAGATTATCTGATTTTATTGCAATATAAACTTAGTTTTATTGTGATATTTCCTAATTTTGGAAATATTTCAGAATATTGTTATATGAACAGACAATACCACCATATTTTTATAAGGAGAATGCTTATTCTTATTATCACTTACGTGGAAAAGTTATATCGTAAATTAGATAAAACAATGGATATAGGAAAAACTCAAAACCATCAAAGTCTCCCACATTAGATGAAATTTAATTGGGTAATTTTACTTACTAGTGAAGTGAGGAACATGGTCATTTGAACGAACAATAAAAGAGAATGGGTCAAATTAAAAAGTTCAATATTTCAAAAAACACCTCTATTTTTTACAAAATCAAGTCAAAAACTTACTTTTTCATGCCACTAAATGACAAAAATCATATTAAAAAAAAAAACCCTCAAAAGGCTACATTCTCATTTTCCTAAATGAGGTCATCATTTTCTTCTTTGACCCCTCTTCTTTTTTGTCTCTTAATATAGAAGTAAGTCCTTATCTTTATCCTTTCAAACAATTTTTTTTATTTTTTAAATCATTGTCTTTACCATTGACCCATTACTTTTACCTCTTAATGCAAATGACATTTTAAGTATGAATCATAGAAAACTAACAGATGTCCCAAACATATAAAAGGCTTAAACTAGCCCTTTAACCCAATTTTAACCCAATGAAGGATTGGTTTTGGAATTCTTTATTTGATTGTACTTTCAAATCCTAGATATAAATTATAGTTTTGCCTTATGACTTAGCTTAGCAACTACGCAGCTCAGAAGGTTCTGATTGCTTTTGTCACATCAGAGTTTGCCGATAAGGTGGAAGAGGAACCTTTTAAAAAGATGCAAAGGTATAAACAGTAGAAAATTTGCAAATCTTTTCCATCACCAGTTGTTCTTGAATGCTTGTTTGGCAATGCATTTCAGCATCGAATAATTTGACTTCATGCATTAATGTAAGTGGTGCTTGCAAAAGTCAGGAATCCGCTCGTACGATGATAATCAGTATAGGTCTGGGTCCCACCACTCAGGTCCATACCCAAATATTCATTTATCAATAGGTATCATCATCCAATGAGTGGAATTTTCTCTTCCGGACATGTGATAGGTGCTTTTAATTTAGGAGATTTTTTATTTTGTGCTCCTTAATCTCGACTCTTGATCACAAATAGGGGTGGTAATGGATCTACTTTGGTTGAGCGTTATGACTAGCATGTGAAGGATCAACCTGAATTAGACCCATTTATAATCGAGTTGAAACATCAAAGTGAACCCACCATGGGAAGTTGAAAAGGAGCCACAAGTCCATAATTAACAGGTTGGTTTTGGGTTGGATATGTGGATATAGCACGATTACTTTGGATGTGCCTTGTTTGGGTTGACTCGGTGGATCCAATAGTAGAAAAGGACTCAGCATAAACCCTATCCATTTATTAATCGAGTTAAAAATGTCCACGGGGCCAAGAAGAAGAAAAAAACAGCATTTAAAGAGATAATCAGATGGTAGAGGGACAAAGTGGAAATGGAATGGGATGATAACACAGTTGATGAACCTTGAAAAAAAAAAATTGTGAAACCAGCTGAATGCACATTCACTCTATTGCAAGTCCCAAACTCTTGTAACTTCTGACAAACCTGTATCTACAAACAAAGAAAACTAGTACTTTTTTCAGAACAAGACTTTTATATGTACCCAACAAGGACCTGTATCTACATTCTACAAACAAAGCAAACTAGTACTGTTTCAGAACAAGCATTTTATCAGTATAAAATGTCTCTTCTTCCTACCTTCTTTGGCCTTCTACGACCATTTGGCTGTAGATATGTGGGAACTGGAATCCCTTCCATGGCTCCCCATTTATCAAAGCCACCTCATCATTGATTGGAGTTATAACCCAAAGGCTCATGTTTTTTTAGTAGGGTTGCACAAAAAATTCGGTATCACCGCAAAACCGAACCGAACCGACCGAACCGGATGGTTTGGATTGGTTTTTAGTAGACCGGGTTGGTTAACGGTTTGAAAATCATAAAAACCGCTTATATCAGTTGGTTATTGGTTTGAGCCCACAGTTAACCGCTTAAACCGAACCGACCGTATGTAGTAACTTAAGTATTGTTTTTTTACTAATTTAGTCTTAGGGTTTCGTTTTTTACTACTTTCAACGTTACATTCCACAACTCCATTCTCACATGAACTCAACCGTCAATACTGCCTCAGTGCATCTCTTTTAATCTCTCAAAAAAGCTTTTTGATACTTCATTGCAGATGGAGGGGTTACTGTACATTGTGTTTTCCTTCCATCATAATTCCTGCCTCGTTTCAATGAAGTTTTTATCAGAAGGCTGCACTCTTGAGAATGTTAGAAAAACCAGTAGAGTATAGTCTTTTGATGGTTGATTTTGGTCTCACCTAACCAATGTGTTAATAAACCTTCATTTCTAAAAAATACAATGGGTTTTGATACAGATTTCGTTTGTGTGTGACTTTTTTTGACATGAACTATGATTCTATTGTAATTCCAAATGGTATCATGTGGAATGAATGTTTCATTGCAAGTTTTTTTTTTTTTTTGCGCGCTTGTGTTTAGTCCAAACTCTCTTTTTGGAGTAGAATTACTTTTTTTATGCGTTTAGTCTAATCTGGAATGTTGGATTTTTATGTTTGCACTAAACATTAGAATAAATGCAAAGGATGAGGTATTATCGTTTTGAAATTTTCAATGTCAGATTTTTAAAAAATTAAAATGAAAAACAACGGTTAAACCGACTTAACCAAACCGAACCGTTTGGTTTGGTTTGGTTTAAGCCTTCTCCATCGGAAGGATCGGATCGGTTAATTAAAAAACCGACATGTTCGGTTTGATTATTGGTTTTAGTGTTAAACCGATCCGAACCGTCTATGTGCAGCCCTATTTTTTAGGCCGAACTTCTATCAGAGAGAGGCCCACCCTATTTTTTGGACTAACTGACCTCACCTATGATCAAGCTACAACTTAAACTTCCTTGCATGCAGTGACCCTAATCCTCCTCTAAATTGGCACAAGTCTAAATGTGACACTCATCCAATATTACCAAATGAGGACCATGCATCAAAGGGTGTTCACCTACGAGCAAACTGCATATTGTGCTTAAGTAGCCTTTAAAATTTAAATACATTCCTTTTAGTACGGATAGGATAGACGAAAAGGTCTCTGTATGGACAAAGGTCTTGCAAAAAATCAGCTCTATAAAATTACTCCTGCACTTTGATGTATAGTATTTAAGGGCATGTTAGCTTACAAGTGTGGTAAGGTAAGTATCAAGTAAATGTCACACCAATGGTAAATGTGAGATAATGTATGTTATGAAGTAATGTACATGTTTATTTATTTATTTATTTTTTTGTATGAGGTAAAGTAAAGAAAGAGTGTGTTAAAGTAGGTGCTCTTTACCTTGGGTTTACTTTACCACACTTTACCTTAGTTTTATGAGGTGAAAAACAGTGACTTCAGGCAAAGTTTGTGATAAAAGATGTAACGCTTAGTGTTTACTTTTCCACTTTACCTTTTCAAACAAGCATGGTGAAGGGAAAAAAGTGACCATTGGGTCAACTTTACCTTCACATTTAGTTTCCTACATGCTAAACAAATATGCCCTAAAGTTAATGGTCATTTAACCGTAGTTTTTTTTTTTTTATAGATTCAATTTAATGTGGAGTAAAAGCACAAATGAGTATAAAACTGAGTATGGTGCCAGATCATGGGAGATAGGAGTGTGAAAGGAAATGAGTTGCACTGACCGAAGGTGGGCCCAAGTAATCCCATAGAGTTGGATAGTTCGTGTAGTCTGCTTGTAGAAGATCGAAACTACTCCAATCTTATTGGTTTGACATTTTTCACATCTGTAGGTCTCATCGAGATTTTTGACATCCCTGCTTCCTTCCATTGGCATGGCCCCAGGTGGGCCCCTAGGCGAGTTCGAAATGTAAACTTTATTAATTGGGCCAAATGCAAATGATTGCTCAAGTTGTACCTGACTCATTTATTAATTAGGTCGATTGCAAAACCGGTTAGGGTTTGTGTTGGGTCTTGAATTGCTATTTCTAAATTGAGAAAGTCTACTCCGCCCGAATGAGCCGGGCTCCCATTCGGGCCATGTAGCATGGCTCTTCTAAATTATAAGACTCCATAATCCACAGGCACGAGAATTCTATAAGTCCAACTTGTACGAGTTCGTAACCTTCTGACAGGTCATTCAATTCCACTGGACTTGTTTTTGGGTTGGCAGTGGGCTTTGTAGTTCAGATGAGCTTTTAAGCCCTACCCAGTATATACTGGGCTTTTTGAATGAATATCAACCTAAACATGTAAACTGTCCAGGCTGGGGCTTAGGTTTCCAAGAATCTATTTTCAATTAAGGTCCAGTAAAGCCTAGAGCCAGGGGCGGACACAAGTGCATCCATGTGGGGGTGGTTGCATCCGTTGGACCTCGGTCCACTTCTAAAACCACTTTGGAAAGTCACATATAAATCTTGTGTCCGACCTCAAAAGTCACATAAAAATTCTGATTTTGTTCCCAAGATCCAATTGCGTGTTGGGATCCGTACCCCTCAAAGGAAAATTCTAGATGCGCCACCGCCTACGGCTACCCTATTTAAAGCAGTAGCTGGATTGTCTTAGGCCTAAACAAGGCCTTTTTAACAAATGGGCCCGCTTACATATAAATATTTGGCTCGACTAATATGTAGAGATGAGGCCTAAACCTAGTCTGAAATTCAGAATGTGATAACATAAACCTGGAAGCTAGCCATGGCCCATTGACGATGCCTAGTTTGCAGCCCACCAGGTCCAGTCGATGGATCGCTCATGGCAAACACCTTGGAGATCTGGACCATTCATCAACTGGTGTCTGACCACTGTGATTCTTCAGGTTCCCAAAATACTTCCCCAGATTAGGTAGGCCACACTGTAAATGACCATGATTTTTTGGTTTTCCTATTTTCAAGTATCCAATTTTATATATATCTTCTGCATGTATAGGACCCTCCGTTTTAACTAAAATTAAATCGAGCATAGATAGAAAATGAATACTCAGCAATCACCCTAGTAATTCAAATCCTATAATAGTCAAATTCCCATCTACACTTCAACCCTGGCCTCATGTCCGAGACACTTTGACGGTCACACCAGACCTCTTTTACAATCCTTTGTTGAGCTCATATGACTGTAAAATTCTAACTATTCAATTTCTATGCATTCCTTGCAAGCAAACAAGCCCTTCAGCGGATCTGGTTTGGGTTGAAGTCTCTGAGTGGGCTGATCTGATTGAACTTTTAAAACGTTGGCCTATTTGAGTCAAAACAACTCTAGACCCATCAATCCGGTTGGACTTTTAAGACATTGATCCCACTCACATGGGCAATGGTGATAACATGGGGGAGGTGAGGGGGCATATGATATGCCTTCCATGTGTTGGACCCTAGAGCTTAAGGTCCTCCACAAGTCATCCACCCCAAGTCCTCTTTGAAGGGAGAATCCAACCAAAGCTGGGAGCAGGAGGAGTTTACATCTTCCTTGTCATTCTCCCCAGCCATTTCTTTCTCCCACTTGCATATGCTGTCCAAAAGAGCCATTGGGACTGTAACCACCACTCCCTAAACTTTTGTGCTTTTCTCATAATAATGCTCCTCTTTGCATCCTTAAATCATATTATATGTGGTGGGTTCCCTTATGAAAAGGAGCTTCTGAACCCTAATCACATGGGTAAGGCAGTGGGTTGAAATATTTGTGTAAGTTCTTTATATTAGTATATTTTATTAGTGTATGTTATTTATTATTATTATTATATTTTATTAAAATAATCAAGATTGAAGTGTGACACCTGCAAAAGCATTGTTTATGAAGAAATTCATTAAAATATGACCCTGGTTTCCATGACCAACCTAATCAAAATAAGCAGACAGAAGAGCTACCCTTTTGGGTATCCAACAACCTAAAGTGGTCGGCCCCATAAAAAAAAATAGACCATTGTGTTTATCTGATGATTGTGGCTTGATGGGTATAATTGGATGGTTAGGATCCTCAAATTGGGAAATTTTAGGGCATTTCAGGAAATGGCTATGGATTTCAAAGCTTGCGGAATTTACTGTGTGGATTTTTTGTTGACATTTTCAGGTGTGAATTTCACTCCCATGGAATCTACAAAATTTTCTTTTTTTGGGATGCAGTGATGGTACACGTATGGAGAGAGATGAGGGAGAGATGCATATTTCCCATCAAAAAGTCACAAATTTGACTCCTCCCTTTGGGACTTCAAAATCCTCAAGTTTATGAGTGACTCCTTCCTTTGGGACTTCAAAATCCTCAAGATTATGAGTTTTTCTCAATATTCTTTTAAGTAACTTCTCTCTCTCTTAACCAAACAAAGAATCACTACACCAAAAATCGGAAATTGGAACGGAAAAGCATTCCTAATCCTTCCGTTCCTAATCCGTTAAAGTGTTCCAATTTCCGTTCCAATTTGGTACCAACCGTTCCTAATCCAAATTGGAACGGAAATCGGAACACTTTAACGGATTAGGAACGGAAGGATTAGGAACGCTTTTCCGTTCCAATTTCCGATTTTTGGTGTAGTGAATTAGCACAACCAAGAAAATATAAGAAAATAAAAATATTAGAAAAGCATTCTTGACTGACCTAGAATCTAAGAATTATTTGACATGTGCTACTCCCTAAGCCACAGTGATCATTTCTTTAATTGGTTAACACAGAATCCAATTCAAAACTGATTCGTAAGGGCAAATGATTCTACTAGTAAATTTGAATAAACTTCTTTGTAGGTTTTAAGTAATTCAGCTATAAATTACAAACATAATCATCATCAATCACATAAGACTGATTTTCTATAACTTCTCCTTCAGTTAATTAAATTAAAATTTTTGATCCCATCGCTGTGATTGGTGGGATCTATACCCACATCTGTATGGACCTTTTCCAAGGAATATTGTAAGCATTTCTTATCTTAAGCAACGCACCTAATCTTTCATTAAATACAAATTGCTTCCAAGTTGGACAAGGTATTTGCAATTTAAAAGATGATTAGATGTGTGACTACTTCATGAAAAGTTTATACTTCTCAAGGGCATGTTTGGGCACCTTACTTGTAGAGTCAAGTAAGGTGAAGCCCCGTTCTCAAGAAAAAAATCCCACCAAAAGTACTTTACATTAAATTTCTCACCATACTTTTTTCAAAAAAATAAAAAAAGTAACCTCATTTACTCACTAAAAGAAAAAAAATTCCACTTACCAATAAAAAAAGTCAACTAAAAACAACTAAAAATAAAATACCATCATTATCCACTTATATTTTATTATTTCTTCAAAATAACATTTACTCCACTCAACTCTACAAATAAAGCCTCCAAACAAGGAACCAGCTCTACATGATTGAGAGGACTTGCTATCTAGAGAAGCTTGACTTAGCTTTGGTACATATATTGTTGTCAGTGAAAATGCTTCTTCATTGTTACTTCCATAGTATCATTACATTACATTTTCCAGTCAGTTGATTTTTGCTCTATATTTAAGATAAACACAATCAATTCTATCATTCCTTCCTTAGGAGCCGTTTGTCTACTTCGTATTTAAGCTTGATTTTTTTATTTTTTGTCTCCCTTTTTCCTCTTTTTTTTTAACATAGGGATGAAACCCTAATCTTCTAAAACATATAAATACCCTCTCTTTTTGCACCTTTGTGTTTTTAACTTAAGTGGGTGTCTTTTCCCTATCTTTCAAATTACATTTGATCATTGAAACTAGAAAAGATTCTCCTTTCATTGAAACTTGATTCCTAATTGATAAAGTAAAAGCCATTGATCTTGGATGAAACGGAGTGAGTGATGCCAGGCCAATTTTAATTCATCAATGGATATTCACATTTGCAATTGTATCATGCACTCTTCTCTATAGTGAACTTGAAAGGTCCACGTGAGCAAACTTGTTTTTTATGCCATGTCTTTCAAAAGGTATATGTTCTTCCTCTTCCCCTACTCCCCATTGAACTAAAAGCACAGAAACACTAGTAATTGAACTACAATACATTATGATCTGATACTGAAAAGGCTTGTATGATTATATTGGCACAAGCACACATGATTTGCTGTTTCTGAATGTTCATAAACCATACTTCTCTTCAAAAAAAGAAAAATGGACCAAAACTTTCTAACAAAATTGTTATTGCATGTGAACACAAAATCCATAACCAACATTTCAAAGTGGGAGATCATTCCCTGTCCTTCCCTTCCACCAAATGATACATAACTGTTGCTCGTCGATAGCGTCATCCTGACAAGTGTTCTTGCATATGTTTCTCTCAATAAACAATGCTTAAAGTCTCCATCCTACACCTAGACAATTAACCCATCTTAAAAGAAGGAAAAGAACATCGTGAAGAAAAAGGTATATATGGTGGAAGACTCTCCATCTCTACTTTATAACATGCGCAGGAAGATGGCTTTTGATTATACTAATTCTGTTCTTTGGTTTGTCAAGAGCAATCACCATACTGAATTCTCAGTTTAACGCTAAAATATGCTTTAACATCGCCTTTTAATACAGGAGTGTATCAAGTATGTGAGGAGCATTAGTATATTGTTTAAAAAGATGTTATATCACAATACTTAATTGCATGTTCAGGGTCATACTGAGAGTGCATTCTATTATTTTTTTTCTCTTCAATATATAATCTTCTTGCTTACCATCTCAAGAAAAACTAGCCGTTCTTGTTTGATGACAACACTTTGGAAAAAGATTATTATTATTATTATTTTAAGTTAGAGACGGCAGCCCAAAAGAATAGAACAAGCTTACAAGTGGATAGGCCCTAGCAAACCGAATTGTGGTTTATACTCTCTCCAAGCTAAGGAAGAAGAGGGGAGCTTCCTATAATCTATGATGTTTAGATAAGGATATGGATACAGACACCCATAAGGGGGTCGATGATAATACTCCTCACTTTTAAAAAATATAGGGCACGGATACGATTACGGTTGTCCTAATTTTTTCTTTAAATCTCCTTTGATTCAATGAAATTATCATTATTTTCGCCCATTTCTAACATTTGAGAAGTAAAAATATAAAAAGAACTATATTAAATAAAGGACTTTATAAATAGTATATATTAAACTTATTTCCTAAAAGTATCGGTGTAGTATCAGGTACCAATACAAATATCGTATCGGATTGATACAGATATATTGGGCTTGTACAAGTATCTAGGTGTCATGGATAATCTATCCTTATATATATATATATATATATATATATATATATATATATATATCCTCTAAACCTTCTTTAAGGAGTTTTCATACAATTGTATAATGAAGACATTAATATAAATGAGACATGCCTCTTTAAGAGGGTGTGATGGTTTTCATGTAAATTCTTGTGTTTTCAGCCCAAAGAGAACAAAACATAAGAACAAAAGAATACATATAGAAGCCTACAAAGATCCCAAACCCCACAGCTAAGACCAATTAAACAGGAAAAAAAAAAAAAAAAGATGCCGGCCAAAATCCAACATAGCCCTCAAAAAGAAAATAGAAAGAAAATGAAGCCCACTTCCTGGATATATCAAGCAAAACAGAAATAACTAATAAACAGCATGAAACAGCAAACACAAATTGAACTCTGGAAAAGAACTTCCTAAATCACCTCTTCAGAATCCAATTTTAAAGACTGAAACTGTTTTGAATTTTCATTTGCACATCTTTCATACAAGCCAACAAGCATGTTGCTCTTAGTTATATATAATATAATAGGACTACTGCATCTCATGCTCAATTGTTAAAAAGTGAACTAAATTAACATTGTTTTCTAAAAAATAATTTTTTGGGGACTTTTTTTTTTTTCTCTTCAGAGACCATGTCATATTCTATTATTTGACCTTTCAATTGCAATAGTAAATTAACCGCGCGCTTCTTTATCAATGAATATAAATATGAATAGGCATTAGGCAATCTAGTTACTTGCTTCCTAATTATAAAATACTATTTTGGGGCACAAAAATAAAAGTTACTTTCCAGTGTCAAGATCTATGTTAGTTTACAATTCTCCTATATATTTATATATGATCTGGTTATTATAGTCATCAAATGGTTATTATAAGTTTTCATCAATATTGAATGATTGAATGTAAGAATCTTCCAACCTGGTGTTGGCATTTCTGTTGCCCACAAGGTATATAATCAAGAAGAAAAGACATGGAATATAAAAGAAAGATAGTCCTTATTAAATTCTACATCACTGGAATCAAGTACCGTTATTGAACCATTACTTTGACACTCAAAAGTAATTCTTTTAGATTATCCTAACAAACAGGAATAAGATTTTCAAAGCATGTTTACACTTTTCATTTGATTATAAAACTGGAGAAATATTAATCAAGTTAGAAAGAAATTATTATTTTTCTTGTGCTAAGTTTACTCACATGATCTCTTTTAAGTGGAAGTGAGAGACTTTTAAAATGAGTGTACAATGCACATAAAATCTAGCACTTTTTAGTTCTTATAGTAACCACTGATAAGCCCTCAAGGGCTATTGGGATGATGGTTGAATCTTTGGAAAACGTTGAGAACTGACCTTATTTGGATCCTGAGAACTTGGTTTTCCTACACTCAGTTCACTTCTACATCTATTACCTATAGCTCTGTTGAATGATGCCTGGTTAGAGACAAAGGACAAAACAGTACTAAAACTTACAGGTATTCAGGTGATTCAAAACCAAGAACCAACCTAAAATTCTTGTAAACCTTACCAACTTATCTGTGTGGGATTTACGAAGATCCAAACGGGCCCTGACGTGTAATTAATTCAAGTTTGACAAATGATGGTCTAGAGAAGACAACTAATGGGACAACCGGATTCCAACATGGATTAGATACAGGTTAATTTCCCTTTTTAATTCCGAAAACGCGGTTCAATCAATAGATGATGAGGTTATGATTGAGATTATCAAGAATTTTAGGTAATTTTCTAATGCAAAAGACGACAAGCCTTTCCTTGGGGATTTAGAGGGAAGAATTAGGAGTCAACATGTTGGAATAGATCAAATTGGTCATTGGTAAAATGTAGGACAAGATCAACACCAATTCAATAATTAGTCACGTACATTCTTGTGTGTCCAAAGTAACAAAGCCATTAACCCTAGTTTAAGTAACCTTCTTGTATACGCATATGAGACCAATGCGATGTGAGGGCAGGTATGAACAACTATAATTTATGACCTATATTTTGTATTATTCTAAGACCATTCGATCCTTGAGGCTAGGTTTGCAACTTGGGCTGACCAAATGTGAACCCAAATGTCCTAATCTGACTGTAAGTAAGATTCAGGATGGGCTTGGCCTGAATTTTTGAAACCTACTTTACGTTTGGTCTTCAAATGCGTGAAAAGTATTTATTATGTCTCCACTAATACCTTAAGGTCTTAACAAAAATGGTTAAATAAGAAAACTTAATATAATATCAAAGCCAATGAGTCACGACTTCGAATCTAAAGAGAAACAATTCGGCTTTGAAAATATATGTGTGCCACCAAAGGGCAACGGACCTGACTCAACCTGGAAGGGAATCTACAAAATGAGTTGGGCTTGTGCCGGTAGGCTTCATTTGGGCCATGATTGGTTTGGGTCTAATCATAGCAATTTGAGTCGGGCATGGAATGGGCCAATACCCAACTTGACCTAGGGGAGTCGCACCCTTATCTTTGATTTTGATTATTTTTAATGATAAATAAACAAACACCCACCCATATATGTCCAAGTCCCTTACCATCAGCACTATAATTAGAAATTGACCGAAACTTGTTTCTATGGAAGGGAGGTACCTGATCAATGAATGGTACTCTTACCTTTGATTAAGCATGTTAGTTGTAATTAAAGACTAAGAACTACTTTGGTGAAAATTGTCAATTTCAGCAATCTACTTTTATTGTGTATGTCTATATATATATATATATGAGGATATTCAAGTGAGGAATTCCCTCACCATGTGTGGTGAGGGATTCCCTTTTTTAGAAAGTTCCAAGTACAAAAAGGGCTTTTGTAATTTTTGGGAAGTGCCCCTTTTGTACTTGGAACTTCCCAAAAAGGGGATTCCCTCACTACACATGGTGAGTGAATCATTCACTTGAATATCCCCCATATATATATATATATATGAGAAATGCTCTTGTTAGAGACACTATCACCTTACTATGAGAGATAAAAGTGGGGGCCCTCACATTTAAGTTGTTGATATTGAATATAGATGTGATGACCCCCACCTTATCTCTTATAGTAAGGTGAGAGTGTCTCTCACAAGAGCACCTCTTTGTATATATATGATGAGTAGGGCTCTCGTAAGCTGAAACTTAGCTTATCCTAAGCTAAAATGACAACTCAAAGTTGATTATATATGTTTTTTCTTTTTTCTTTTTTTGCATGATGGACTTTTTTTTTTTTTTTTTTTTGAACTAGAAAATTCAGTTCTAATTGAATTTATCTTGATTTTGGAGATTGTCATCATGCAAAAAAAAAACAACGATAGTCGACTTTGATTTATGGAACCGGTACTGTTTTAACTTAGGATAAGTTAAGGTTCAGCTTAAGAGAGCTGACCCCATATATGATTTCTATTTCAAGAGAAACACATGTTATGTCATTGCACTCGTTTTACCAGTAATCACCTAATCACGTGATCCATCACATGAACTAATTATTCCGGGGACCATGCCTTCATCAGCTGCAGCTCTTGGAACTACTTTATTTAATAAAGAGGACTATGGTTGGCCTCTCTCTCACAGTACTTGATCGATGCCCATTAGTGGAATGAGAAAGGTAATGGTAGGACTAGGACTTCAACATGATGAAGTGTATTTAAACATGGTTTCTCTTCTCTCTAACAATAAATAAAGATAGAACAAAATAAGATAATGCATTCAAATAGATGCCTTTTCTCACTAGCAAAAGGAACCCTAATAAACAGGTGCCCTCGAGTAAGTGATTCTGTACAACATTAGAACCAAGAGAAGCTTTCAGCACTAAGTTTGCAAGGGCCTAACTTTCTCACATGGGAAGAAGTGCACACAAATTAAATAAAAGATGATAATCCAACAACAAAATAAAAATACAAGATTTATATAGTCCATCGGGTATGTTAATTTGTTCTTGCATTAGAATACGTAGGAGCTAAATAAATAGGAATTCATAGTAAAATGAGATCCATCAAAAAGTTATTAAAATAGTAAAGCGTTAATGATATAAAGTGAGGGTAAATGATAAAAGATAGCAACAAATATAGAACCTTGACTTTCATAGGGTTTGAATTATTAGGCCAGGCATGCATTTCGTATATTCCCCTTCTTCTACTTTCTATTCAATGGGAGGTTATTTGACAGTTTTTTTTTTTTTTTTCGCCTTGGATCTTTATTTTTAACCACGTAAGGCATGAATTTCAATGTGTTCAATCGCTGTGTACTCTATACAAACGAACGGGCCCTACAAATTCAAACTAAGAGAAAGACCGCTTAACTCACTTTAAAAAGAAAATGAGAAATATACAATGTGGTAAAAAAAAAAGAAATAATATGAAATTCGCATGCCATATGCATACTAAACACGAAATTCTAAAATATTTCAGTTTCAAGAATGTGAAAGGACCTTTATAATTGTTTACACTGAATTAATTCTCACAATAAACAATGTTGGTTGTTACACTAAACGGCTGCGAAGTTTTATTAGTTTTTTTTGCAATCCTGTCCATGTGATAAAGAATATGTCTGATGGCCCACCACATGCACAAAAAGAGATTAAAATTAGCATGTACATTCGAACCATTTTAGCTGTTGCACCAGTTCAAACCATGATTGGATGAACAGCCCCCACCGACTTAATTAATGAGCAACTACTGCATTTAGTGGGTGAAACTGACTGTTAATTTGGTATTAGTTGCCTTCCATGCTCACTTATGGTCTTAAAATATATATGGTTTCATGCTCCTCTCTCTCTCTCTCATGGTCTTAAAATATGGTCTCTCTCTCTAATGGTCTTAAAATATGGTTTCTCACAGTTATATGTGGCCAATTTTACTTATAAGTCAACCTATGGGTCCTGAAATGATATTATATTTGGATATAGCCTTTTTTTTTTAAAGTATTATATTTAAATAAAATAATAAAATAGAGCATGGATAGTCCAATTGGTTGACTTATAAGTAAAATTGATTGACTATGGAGATTAGTGGCCTCTTCGAATCATCCTCATTGTTGATCTCGAAATCGATCTGCTGAGAAAGAGAAAGGAGAAGAATCCTTGATAGTAGGAAGAGATTAGCAAAGAAGAATCGATCCGCTGAGAAAGAGGCGAGGGTATTTTGGTAAATACAATATCTTTTAAAGGACAATTATGTCAAACAATCGTTACTCTCGCATTTGCTCCGCCTTTAGATGAATAAGCTCCGGAAAAAAGCTGCCATGAGCAGCTTATATTTAAGAGGTTAAAACATCTAAATGCTAAATATAAGTGCTAATTTTAATTCTTTATTAGAGTTTTATCAAACACTCAAAATTATTAATAAGCTCTAACTCATTTAATAAGTACTTATTTTCAGAGTTACCAAACGGGCCCTAAGTTATGTCCAACATGGTGCAAGAGCTGTCAATGGCTCCAATAGAGGGACAGTACTCCAAAATTCATGTTCTTTTAGATATCAAAGAAGTAGTACTTGATGCAATCAAAGAAACTATAGACTGGTTTATTGGTTTTGTCATTTTGGATATTATCAAGTCTGCTAAGAACTTTGTTATCATTGAATTTAGCTATAATATTCCCAGGAAGTTTAATGAAATTTACCAATTAGCTAAATTTAGTTTTACTCACAGGGCCAATATGAGTTTCCTTTTTGTGGTTGGTGGGCGGTTGCTACTTGCTTTGCTTTTCTTTTAATGAATTTCCATTTTACCAGTGTGTGTCTAGCATGAATGATGTAACTTGGTAGATCACGATTTTACAACTTATGCTCCTAGGCCTTTAGAGTTTCCCTCGTCCGCTAACCACATGATATTATCTACTTTGGCTTATAGGATTTCAACTCAATCTTATTGTACAATTTTAAAAGGTCTCGTGTAGAGCAAAGGCTGAGCCACACATATACACACGCAAGATTAAGACTGGCATGTTTCTGATATGAGACTTATGTACTACTGCATACCCCGTCCTTTAGAGTTTTTCTCACACTGTCTCTCTAGGCGGATGCTCGCCGAACCCAGCGCCCTTCTACAGGGAAGCCACAAGGGTGACATCTTACGCACACATTAAAAATATAAATAGCTAAAATACTATTGTCCCTCTACTTTCAAAAAAGCAAAGCTCACTTTAACCAAAATTAAGTCCATTATCAAATTATATTCTAAATAAAAGGAAAGGAAAGTCAAATCTCATATTTTATGTCACTAATTTTATGAGGGGATAACTTTGATTAAAGTGAACTTTGAGTCTGCCTATCTCCAGAAAATCAAATTCCTAGAAATCCTAACAAATGTATTTATAAAAGTGGTTAAAATTAAAAACAAACAAAGGTGAAGAATAAATTAAAAGGAGGTGAAAAATAAATGCCCACTTATCTACCTTCTCAAACAAATCCTAAAAAAATAATAGACTCATCTACATCTCCACTTTATATTATTTACAAATCACCAATCTAATAATGCCTTCAGTGGCCAAGTTTGAATCCAATAATACTTTGTTGAGCCTGTTTTACCTCGACTTCTTCAGTTACAATTCCATCCAATTACTTCGTCAAAAACTAGCCTAATGGGCATTTTTTGCAATTTCAATTTCAAAAATCAACTCACCAACCCATGTTTGAACCAATCTTTATTTATATTTAAATGGTTAGAGCGGGTAGATGTTGGAAAAATAAAAGCGTTTGGCACATGATTCTACTCTCACCCCACAAATCCTTTTTAAAAGTTAAAAGGCCACATTTCTAACTTTGTGAAAGTAAAATCTTTAACATCTCTCTTTTTATGACTCTATTTTGGATGGCCGATGTGGGAGAATAAGAGTAGAGATACAGAATAAGAGTAGAGATGCAAAACAAGGACATTATTTTTCTCATCTGACCTTCCATTTCTTGACTTCAGATTTAACCACAGGAGATCTCTGATGATTCTGATCTTCAGCAGGTAGCCAAATTCAAAAACCTCGTTTACAATAGTGGGCCCACCAACTGGCCACGTGTGCATTTCCCGGGAAAAAGCTAGAGACAGCTCTCTCGACTAACACTCGTTCGCGCCCTGCCCCGTGCCCTAAAACTTCGAGTCCTCTGCTCCTCCTCCGTTTGTCTCCGCCCAATGTGAGAACCACCCCACCTGCCCGCTGCCCTATCATGCCCATGCTCGTGCCCCACCTCCTGCCCGGTATTCCCGGGTAGGTTGACCCACCCAATGGCAGCGACTGCCGCCTTGTGGGCAGACATCCAGCGTGTGTGTATTTTGACTTGGAGACCGCACGTGATTCGGAGAGTTACGAGAAAACCTAACCAAACTCAAACTAGCTAACTAGAGTTAACCTAACTGTGGTTAAGCCGCCATCGGCTCACTTGGGCTTGGCTGGTGGTAGGGCAGCCACGGCTCGGTTACGTTAGGTGCATCCATCGTCCAACCTTTTGTAGTCCTTCTTCTTGGCTCTTTCTTTCACTGTCTTGTTCTTATGTTGGTTGCCATATGATAGCGTCTTATGTAGGGTTTTGGCCTTTGGGCATCCATTCATCCCATTGGGGGCATGTTTGGTACATATGATTGTGATTTATTTATGGAGATTCTAAGAATTTGATTTTATATGAGTGGTTAGGAATTTATTGTCAAAAGGCGAAGACCCATAATTTAAATCTTAATAAAGTCGAGATCCAGTCTGCATTGCTACGCTCTATCTTTCAGCCAGCATCTCTTTAATGAGATCATTTTGATCGTGGATTTTCATGTATTGTATGGAAATAAATAGGCCCTAGAAATATGGTAATTACACTAATTTTGAGGTTATTTAGTTTTAAATTTGAGTTGGAGTATAATTAATAGGTTTTGAGAATATTTTGATTTGGACAAGGTTCAATGCAAGTTTAGATATGAGCTTTTGGATTCAAAATGGACATGTATAGGCAAGTATATTATATATATGTACATAATAATATCTCTCTCTCTCTCTCTCTCTCTCTCTCTCTCTCTATATATATATATATATATAAGACCTAAATTGCACATGAACTCAAATTCAACCCGATGACTATTGAGAATGGGAATGATCTTAGGATTGAAAGGACATGGACTCAAATTAAAATGGGATCGCGATGACATTTTTGTTATATGGGGTTTGATATGGCCGGACTCAACCAAGAATTCAAGATCTAACATGTGGCAAACTAGGGTTGTACATAGGCGGTTCGGATCAGTTTAATACTAAAACCAGCAACCAAATCGAACTTGTCGGTTTTTTAATTAACCAATTCGAGCCGACCGATGGATAGGGCTTAAACCGAACCGAATCGAACAGAACCAAAAGGTTCGGTCGGTTAAACCGTTGTTTTTTATTTTTTTATTTTTAAATCAGACATTGAAAATTTCAAAATAATGATACCCTGTCCTTTGCATTTATTCAAATGTGTAGTGCAAACATAAAAATCCAACATTTCAGACTGGACTAAAAGCACATAAAAAATAATTCTACTTCAAAAAGAGAATTTGAACTAAACACAAACTCAAAAAAAAAAAAAAAAAAAGCTTGCAGTGAAACATTCATTCCACCTGATACCATTTGAAACGAGGTAGGAATTATGATGGAAAAAATACACCATGTACGATAATCCTTCCATCTGCAATGAAGTATCGAAAGGCATTTGAGATATTAGAGGAGATGCACTGAGGCGGTGTTGACGGTTGAATTCATGTGAGAATGAAGTTGTAGAATATAACTTTGAAAGTAGTCAAAAACGAAACCTTAATGTTAAAATAATAAAAAAACACTACTTAAGTTACTGCATACGGTCGATTCGGTTTAAGCAGTTAATTATGGGCTCAAACCAATAACCGACCAATGTATACGGTTTTTATGACTTTCAAACTGTTAATCGAACCGATCAACTATAAACCGATCCGAACCGCCCGATTCAGTTCGATTTTACGGTGATGACGGATTTTTTGTGCAGCCCTATGGCAAACCTTGACTCATATCGATAGCAGAACTTTTAAGTGTGGGATTTTCAATTCCCACTGTCCACAATAGACGGAACACCTACATTAAAGGAGTCCCTTAGATGAAAATCGCCCTGTCAATTAGGAGTGTTTGTGAGCCAGGTTAATTGGAGCTTGCCCAAGCTCAACAATTTATTAATCAAGTCTACACACAGGTCGAGATCCAACCTATCAGCCTGAAAGTCGGGCCCAAGCTTAGCCTATTTGTATAATATACAATAAAAATGTTGGATTGTGCTGTGACTTTAAGCCTGTCTCATTCTATTTCACAAGGAATCAATCCCTAAGTTCCTTATTGAATTCCAAACATTCATTCTTCTTTCACCTCTATTACAGATTGCTTATGTCACTTGAAAAGGATTTTGCAACCAAGTGGGTATACTTACACCCTTGCAAACCACCTTTCATATTGTCTATCCGAATGCATGCCAATCATATGTTAAAAAAAGAATTAAAAGGTTTTATCACGGAGTAGGGTTTTGTACAAAATGCCGCGATCTAATGGTTTTGACCATGTATTTTGAGTCCCGTAAATAAATGGTTACGATTCTCAAATGATACTAGCATTATAGTCATGTTTTTAAATTCAAAGTACTATTTGACCATCCATCATAAGGACCAAATGAAGAATGTATAGTTTCTAGTCCTTTTGGGTTACCTTGCATTTGGGCCATGTGATAAGATTCTATATTCTTGGGGTGTAACTATTGCATGTCCCGACTCCTAACTAACCTTTACTTGCCAGCCAAGAAGAGTAATATAACATTAATTTATAAAAACAAGTCTAATGACTTTATTCTTGGAGGTCAATCATTAGATCCCTCTAAAATCATTGGATTAGTCCATAAGATGCTTGATAATCCAACATGCCACTATAGGGACATTCCCTTAAACACAGATTTGAAAGTCTCCATATCTTTTAGGGATCTTGAGCAAAGAAGATATTATAATTTTCTCGGATGATGCCTTTAAGGCTAAAGAATGTTAATAAGCTTCATTTGGCTTCGTTATAATGTTAAGTAATATCATTGTGGATGCGGGTGCTATCTAAGGCCCCAGAGCCATCTCTTCGAAGGAGGCCAAAGCAAGAGCGGTCTTAACTGCATTAGAAAAAGGTTTGGAAGAATGATTTTGATAGGCTTCGTGTTTTGACAGACGGTCAAAAAGTGGTTTATGTTTTGAATGGGGAGCCTTATTGGTCCACTAACTCAATTATTCTAGATATTAAATCTTTGGCTTTCTTATTTCTTTATGTAGACTCTGAATTTATCATTAGGGCTCTAAATGAGTAAGCTCGTAGGCTTGCTAAGTTTTGTTTTTCTAGTAGACAAGATGTAGACGGGAAATGGGCATCAAGTATCCCTTTGACCATGGATTTATTGTTTTCTTTTTCTTTTTCTCCCTTCGGTTGTTCTTGTACTTTTTTTAATGAAATATCTTTTTACCAAAAAAAAAAGTCTAAGCCTAAACTGTTCAGAATGACCATTCAACTGATCTGTGGCCCATCTTAGGAGTTATCATATCACCTTACTAACTCAAAATCATTGCATCTTGCATGAATGGATGGAAGTGGCCCAATGGCCTCACTTCCGTTCCTACCTGTGTTTGTTTTTACTTCTTCAGATTTAGAAGTTTAATATGCAGGAAAAGATAAAAAGAATAGAAAATTTTGTAAGAATCTTAAAACACATTGAAAAATAATTCAATCTAATGAATATTACATAAAAAACAAGGAGTTCCATTTTTTTTTTTTTTTTTTGCTATGTTGGGATAGTGGTTTAGGTGTGATACATCACTTGAGGACCCAGGGATTGATCCTGAGCATATGAGTGAAACTACGATGCTAACACTACACAACCATGTGTTGTAAAAAAAGGAATATTTAGGACTTGGGGGAACAATTTAGTGAGGCATTAGTTGGTCAATTCACATTTATACACGTACTTATTTGTATATATCCTTTTTTTTTTCAAAAGTTTTTTAAATCCAATGTTTTATTCCAAGTATAGAAATTTAAATAAGTTTTTTTTTTTTTGGTAAATAACTATAAAATATATAGCATATAACCGAACATATTCGTTTCGGACCTTTGGGCAATATTTTGTTGTTGGATTGAGATGTTTATTTACATTTGTCGGTTAATCATACTTCCCTATGTGATAATTTAATTGACAATCGATGATGACTTTTCCTTATAAAGAAATTCTCTTACTGACATTAGAGGACTATAAAGTTCCAGTGTAGTTGATGTTTTATAAATGCCTTACCTAAAGCTCTCCTTATATGATATAATTAGCTAGATATGTTTGGGATTTGATCTTATCAGAACTGTTCTCGAAGAGTCACCGTGAAAACTTTTTGGTAGGATCCATTGTCGGTCCCATCCGTGAGGATTGAAAGATCTATATGGGACCACCCCGAATATCAAGTTTGGCCACAATCTCATGCTCTTAACCCCTTCATCCATGGCCAACAATCTCAGTCCATTCAAATGGATATATAGTCGATCCAATGGTTCAGTTCATTTGCATTGGTGCAAACCCTGGGGCGTGTGACTCTCAAAGGGGTCCCTGATTTAGTGATTTGAACCGTGAGAACAGTTCTCACTTGATTTTCTCCTGATATATTTATAATGCTCTTATGGTGCAAACCATTTTATAAGTTTTTACCGGTCACCACCTTTTAAAAAAAAAAATCTTTAGTTAAGAGAATTAATAATATGCTTACCTTTGAAAGGTAGTTTCACACACCACATAATAGTTGTGTCCTAGCTCATTTCAATCGGATTAATATCCACCATTTGATGGATCGATCTGTGAAAATTGAGGCTACCAAGCTAAGTTCCTACTTTACACACAGATTGATCCACTGGTCTATTTCACTCCACGAAAATAAAATATAAATGAAACTCGGCTGAGTTTATTTTCAAGGATGGACTAGTGGTTGAGAACGGCCACTTACCACAGGCAGTTCTTACTTGGTTGTGTAGGGTTCGAACTAACTTGTCCACATGAAAATCTCCTCATGCAAAATGATAATTAATCTTTACTAAAACATCTCTACCTCAAGAGCCTTTGTTAGAGAATTTTAGATCAAATATTAACATATAATATTATATATACAAATACTCACACGCCCGGATAAATGAAAATGATTGTGTTCTTTTTTCTTTTTTTTGTCGGTAAAGGATTTTGTGTTTTATTCACAATACAAGGATGATTTCTAAGAGAATCGAACTTCTTGAAATGAAGAAATAAAATTTAATGTAGACAACCCAATTTAGTTTGGACAAGACTTTAATGATGATACTGATGTTGTATTTAAATGTATTTTTTTTTTTTTTTTCAAAAAGCTGTTACATAACGATCTTTAAGTAATTTTAGATTTTTTAAAGTAGTTTTTCGTTTTTTTGGGTTTTGTAGACAAACGTGCGTGGCACATGCCTTTTATGGTTGGACCAGCCAATATCAACCTAGCAAACCGTTGTTGAATTACCACCAAGCCACAAACTCATTTAATACTCTCTCTCTCCCTACAAAGAGAGAAGAGAAGCACTTGTTTAGATCATAATCTTTGCTGTGTAACCCTTTCGATGCAGGAAAAAAAAAAACCCTGACCTTTGCATAAAATAGGGGAAATTTACATTAAGATTTGAATATTTCAAAAAAAGATAAGAAAAGATTTCCACAATTCTTTCAATCAAGTTCTCTCCATAAATTATTTTTTTGATAAATGACAAAAATATCTATATATCATTATTCAAGTTTTCTCCCTAATAAATCATTTAAGAGAATGATCAAATCCAACCCAAATGACCTAGTGGGCCCACTTAACCTATCATTATGAAAGGATGGTTAAAAAAAGAAGATTCCAAATAACTAAAAAACTAGCTTCGCTAAAATATTATGATCATCAAAATCAAAATGACCAATTTTAGGTAGTAAAAAGGTTAAGAAAAGATAAGAAATTGTCATAATGGAAGGGTATTTGTGTCATAATGGAGAGGACTTGACGAAAGAATTGTGGCTTACTTTTATACTTTTTTTTAATATTCAAATCTTAATGCGCTATTTTTTAAAATGAGCCAAAAATTTTATACCTTTTTTAAGATTCCCCTTTAACATAACTCTTGCAAACTAATAAGAATTCATGGGACCCACTCCATCCACCAATCAAAAGGAATTCTTATAGGACTCAATGAAAGGTAAAGGTCAGATGACCAACAATTTAGGATGGTGCTACAAGCTACCACGCAGTTCATGCATTGAATATGGGACCACATTGATTTATATTTTAGACAAACTTGATGGGAGCTTTCTTCAATCGTACCCTTGTAAGGGTTGACACAGGCTAATCTTGCTTTGGCAATTAACTAGTTAAGTTAAAGTAAAGTGAATCCAAATAAAAAATGACAAGTAGTCATTTTAAAAGTACACAATTTCAAAATTCCCTCAGAATTTTTCAAAAAAAGTCAAAAAAACAATCTCCTTTCTCCACTAATAAAAAAAAGCTCTACTTTTCTATATAAAAAGTAAAAAAGATTTCATACCAAACAACTAAAAACAAAACATCAACATAACACTTTATATTTTATTCTCTCTTGATTTGATGATTCACCTCCCAATACTTCAATTCATCATACATACAAACATGGCCAGGTTTTAATACTATGATTCAGTCTGGATTTTGGGCCTTCAACATTTTGACTAAGCTTGGTTAGTGATACAGCAATATTGCGATATGGATTAATGACTAATATATGTTTCTTTGTTAATGTAATTTTCATTGTTATACTAATTGAGATTTGATTGGACTTGAGCCTGATTGACGAAATAGCGGGCTTAATCGACCCTGTAATGTTTGAGGCGAGAGAACTAGGGTTGGGCCACAAATTTACGGCCTATGCCGAATTTAGGCCAAAAATGGGCCTGTGTTTCTCGAATGGGTGGGCCTAGATATCCCTAGCATAGCCCGATGCGACCCTGATCAACCCTACTTTTCATGCACATCTCCTATGTGTGGCCCAATTGTGATCAATTCCCATGAAATAAATCGGGATCAACGGAATTTCAACTTTTCATTTCTCGGTTTTAGATATTTTGAAAATGTCTGCTAATCTCGTCCATTGAAATTCTCCATTCATCTGATGGAAGTGGTGGCCCCCACAAAGTTGCCTGGTGTATAATTCTTGAGTGGCCTCCCAAAACTGTGAGAGGCAGGAAGGATTCACTGAGACAAAATCATTAGTCGAATCCACCTAAAAGTGAATAACAGATAAAGGACAAGAGCAAGCCTAGCCGGGTCATCAGCTTAGGTTCCAGCCATTCCACGCCTCATACACCACCCAACAAACAGCCAAACCCGGCCCACTTGCCTATCCCACGTTTTGTTATGGGTCCCAGCCATTCCTTGCACCCATGGCCGGATAACCCAACCTAACCTCCATGTATGTTTTTCCTTTTAGGAAATACTCGTAAACCTGCATTCACTGTCCAAGTCCCCAACTACATGAGCGAAGGATTAATCCGTGATTATTTCTATGGAGAGTGCGATGCCTCTTCAATAAGCTATTAATGGATTGACATCACATACTATATATATATATATATATATATATGATCACAACAATACCTGATTAATTAGTCATTTGCTTTTATTTTTTATTCTTTTGTTCTTTTAAAAATCCAACCTTCTTTGACTTAAACCCTTTTGTTTGCATGGAACTGAACAAATAGGTACCCATGGTAAAATGATATCCAATGCAGGATTAATGAAGAAGTGAATTAAAATGGAGATGGGTGGGTGTTCATTTTTTTTATCTCCCCTTATTTATCTTCCATTTAGGATCTTCACATTTGCCTTTTCAATTCCATACAACAAATAGCGCTAAGAAAAATGACAGTGTTTGGCCATTATTAATGTAGTAGTGGATAATAATTAACGCTTGATTTAACATCTGAAAAGCGCATCTTAATTTATTGGATCTAATTGTTCATAACAAATACATTTTTACCCATAAATAATTACTTTGATCAAAACTATTTGAATTATTAGATTGATTACATGAAAGATATATATAATCATATTCTACATGACTGATCCAATAGTGTGTGGACACTCCATTTGAGGTGGAATTTGTTCATAATTAAATAATTTGATCATACAAATGTGACCCTAACATAGGGTAAATCGAGTAAATTGTTCCTCCTATCCTACAATGGCAACAACATGATACCATTCCTTTCTTATTTAATTTTAACCTCATTTCCTCCTTCTTACCGACCTAATATGATAAATCTTAGTCATTTACAATCCTACTTCATTGATACAACACTCATTAATACAAGCTATATATATCACCACCAACAGATTGAATCACAATAAACACCACAATTTACTGAAATGATTGAAGTCAAGTTGGAGACCATGAAAGTAAAATGTCTTGTCCACTCTCCCACCTATACAAGTTTTTGGGCTACTGATTACTCGAATGCATATACTATAAATTTGAAGACTCAGGGATCAATCGCTAGAGCATGTATATGTCATACTAAAGTGGCAATACCACTCAAACCATAAGTGTGGTGGCCTCCCCACCTATACTGACTTACCTTTTTCGTTGCATCAAAGGTGGGCCCCACAAGAATAGCCCCACATGTCCTCCATTCACACGAGTCATCAACGTAATCCACACACTCATTTACTTGTCTTGTTGAATATCTTTTTCACTTCTCTTGTAGAGCATTATTTTAATTCCTTGCAGTCTCCTCTCTAGAAATAGCTGCATTTCTCTTCCTTTTGCTTTTGTCTCTCCCTTCTCTCCTCCCTTCCTCTTCACTCTATCTTCATTTTCAATCCAGTCTTCTCTTTGAATTTCGGATCTCTATCTGTCCCATTTCTCTCTTCTTCAACACATAAACATATACAAGAGAGCAGAATTTTATAATCACTTCCTTTTATCTTTATCATCTCTTTTTCATCATCTCCTCCTCTTCCTCCTCCTCCTCCTCCTAGTTTTTGATGTGGATATGGCGGGCTTGGATTTAGGCACTGCTTCGAGGTATTTCCACCACCTCCAACGCCCGGAACTGCAACTCCAACCACCACCGGAAGAAGATGATGAAAACTCCCGAGGACAGTTATCCGGCGACAACGACGACAGTGGCCAGGGACTAGAACTAGCATCCTCGGGGCCCGGTGACGTCGTGGCCCGACGCCCCCGTGGCCGCCCCCCGGGTTCCAAGAACAAGCCCAAGCCGCCGGTGATCATCACCCGAGAGAGCGCCAACACACTCCGGGCGCACATCTTCGAGGTTGGCAGCGGGTGCGATGTCTTTGACTGTATCTTCACCTACGCCCGCCGCCGTCAGAGGGGAATCTGCATCATGAGTGGGAGCGGCACGGTGACCAATGTGATCCTCCGTCAGCCGGCATCAGCGGGGACGACCGTGACGTTGCACGGGCGGTTTGAGATTTTATCGTTGACGGGCTCTTTCCTACCACCGCCGGCTCCCCCGGGTGCAACCAGCCTCACGGTGTTCTTGGCCGGCGGGCAGGGGCAGGTTGTGGGCGGCAACGTCGTCGGGGCGCTGATGGCTGCCGGGCCTGTGATGGTGATCGCGGCCTCATTTACCAACGTGGCGTATGAAAGGTTGCCATTGGAGGAGGAGCAGCTGCACCTACAGCCACCAGCTTCAGAGTCTCCGGCTGCAGCCGGAGTTGGGAACCTGTTCCCCGATCCCTCATCGGCGCTTCCCTTCTTTAATTTACCTCCACCAAACAGTCAGCTGCAGGCTGATTGGGCCGGCAATGTAACCGGACGGCCTCCGTTTTAATGACAAAATAGGACGGACTGTTGGTGGTAGGAGTTCATGTCAATGACTACAATTTCAGTAAGTGTTGTTATAAACAGTGGTGATGAGTTGCTGTTGGCAGTGGATAAGAGAGAGAGAGAGAGAGGTCAGCATGTTCAAGGATTCTGTACAATTTAGCTAAGTTGATGAATTCCTCTTTGTTTCTGTTCATCTTGATTTGCTAAGTTGATCATCATGTTGTTTTTCATCCAAGTTCCTTTCATGGTCCTAAGGATTTGAGTCTTGCCACCAGTATAACTGTTATTTTCTTCACAGATTTTACTAATACTTCTAGTGTACTAGTTCTTGGTTCTTTTAAGATGATACAAATCACTACTGCCCTTCAACTCATGATTTTCCTTTTTTCCAATTTTGTGTTGTATTTTTCTAAATGATGTGGGTTTTTTATGATAGGAATTTTGTTGGGTAGATGTTTGCAAGAGTACTAAGTGATGAATTCTAATTTTTTTTTTTTTTAATTATGCACTGCTTATACACGACAAACACAAACACACACACAGAGATCTATGAATGTTTACAAGTTGGTTTTCAAGGGTTTTTTTTTATAGCTTTTATAAATATCATGAAACAAAAAATACAGAGTTATCATATCAATCTGGGGTCGGCTAATTACAGGTCTATTTGAAAGTCTTGAAATGGGTTAAGACCAAGATATCTACCTAAATAGTAAAAAGATTAGGTCCTCTCTCATTGTGTGTAGAGGGTAATTTATACAACTTCTCTGTATATGAATTTTAATTGTTTGTATTAAGTATAGAGGGTAAAATTGAACCGATTTTCTTATTTGTGGCTTGAACATTGTTTACTCTTTTTTTTATTGAAAATAAAGTATTCTTGGTGTTGAAGAATCACTAAAGGGCCCATTTGTCTAGTTGGTATCGAATTCTTGGATTTCAAAGCAGTGTATAACCTACTATCACCCTAGTAAATTAAGTCCTAAATAAGTGATAATTCATATAGATATCCACCTTTGACCCTTTATTATTCAACTTTTCACACTAGTATAGAACTTCTTTACTATGAAGTCTTATGATGAATTAAACACGAGCTAGGCAAATGGGGTGGTACTAAAGAACATTTCTTATTTTACAACATGCCCTATCAATGAAAATCTTTCAGTACATTGTCATTATGAGTTTTATGTAGAGTTTGACTCACTGAAAACAAATGTTAGATTTTTTTATTATTTTTATTTTTGCTTTAGCAATTTAGAATCCTTTTTTAGTCCCTTAGAGTTTATGGGTCCTTTTTTCACTTCACATTTAATTACTGCTGGCAGCTCTCTCCCTTCCTTTCACTCTAATATTGGATGAAATTTTCTTTTTGTAAGTTTAGTTATATAAAACTCTATGTCAGAATGTTGGTGTCCTGCCTTTGGAAGTTGAAACCTCCTCTCTTGGATAATCCACCTACTAATAGAACTGATTGTGTCATTAGAAACATGAATATTATATTATTTCTATGATGATATTCATTGTCTTGCACCATTAATTCTATTTGGTATAGGGAAAATCATGCTAGAAAGATAAGATATATGGTCATACCTTGTTTTATATATCTTGTTTTTTCTATGAGGAGAATGCACTAAACGAACTCCATTGATGAAATAAGGCTTAGATGGTGACGATGAAATGTGGAATTTTATAGAAAAGCTCAGTTGTCTAGTATTCTATAGTGTACGTACACTTTTTCATGGTTGGTAATTTCTAGTTAGGCAAAACCCAACCTACACTAAAAAAACATATGAAGTAAGTGTATCTTAGATAGTGATAATCATTTCTCTCTCCTCACCAGTCAACATTTACAATTAAAATAAGTTGTTTGGTAAAATGATCCAAAAAAGAGTCCTGAATGTAATAATAGGCTAGAAAATGTGCTGCCTAAATCACTCCTCTTTTGAAAGATCTACGAATCCGAACAAAAATTTAAAACGAAAAACATGAAACTCTCATTTGCTCTCCAATTCTTCTTGAAAGGAATTAATCAGTGTATTGATCAGTTCCCAAAAACAACTGAGATATAGATACAGTATTTACTGTATTTGTCAAGGGGGATAAAATCTCATTTAAATCATGAATTTAGATTTGTAGTCTTGTAATCAAGAGAGAGGAAATCTCCATTTCATTAGATCAATATTATGTTCAATTTATTTCCCTGCAACTGATGGCACCTCAAAACCAAGAAATGAGGATCCCATGAGTATGTGCCTAGGTGAAAGAAGGGAAAAGAAAAGGAGAGGTTTAAGGTCTTCCCATTAAATTGCTAGATTCAGCATGTTAACATGTATGTGTGAATACCTTTTAATCTAATTATCAAGTAAAAAATATAAAATCTTCAAATTATAATGCTATAAATGAGAATATATAGAAAATAGCTAGCATTATAGAAAATTATAATGTTTCCATATATTTGTATATGGTCTGCCCGCTGAGCTCGAAAAAGGCACACAAATTTCAGGCTGAAGATAAATGGAACAATGGAACTGTTGGAAGTAAAATGAGAGAGAGAGGAATGAAAAATGAAAAGCAGCTTGAGTAGAGAAGGACTTGAGGGGTAATAAGTTTTTAACTTCTGCTATATTATGTTTAAGTTAGGGGCTTTTTATCTTATTGTTATAAATAAAGAATAATGAGATTAAGGTTGAAATAATAAGTGGTGCCTCTAAAATATGTTTTCACATGAAAACCCCAAATGAGATTAATGAACAAATTTGAGCATCATTCAGCCCGAGTCAGATGACTTCAAGAAGTTAGCCGAGTCAAAAACATGACGCAGCTGAGTAGTGAATATCCAAGAGTCTGCACATTGACTCGAGTCCTTAGACTGAGGAGGAAAGTATACTTGGTCTAGTCCCGAATCAACTCTGGGGTGGGCTAGCTGCAGTCATTTGGGAAAATACTCCTTTCTCAAGAAAAAGAAAAGAGTTGAGTGCATGTTTTAGACAGGAGGAAGTAGAAAGAAAAATTCATGACATAAGGTAAGTGATCTCACTAATGATAGAGTAGGATTTAATGTGGTTTGGTGTAAGGATTTGCAGTACTATAACAAATATTGGCTACATGTTTTTGAATTTCTTCTCTTCTTTTCTTTTTCTTCTTTTTTTTTTTTTTTGGAAAAAAAAATTTGTTGAAAGTTTATATGATGAAAATATCTAAATTCAAATACATGTTCCTTCGAAAGGGAAATCGGGCTTGCTGGTATTAGTCAAGAGTTACTTGGTGAGAGTGAGAGAGTCCTTCTGTTAATGTGGTAGTTTTAGGATGTGTTAAGGTTAAAAAGTCTAATTTAGTGAAAGTATTGGATACAAGAGGCGTTAAGAACTTTAGGTCTCTTTCAGGTGAAATAACTATGGAGAGTGATTATTTCAATGCAATCGATTGGAGTTTTGGTTGATGTCTTTTGAGAATGAACTTCATCTTAATTATAAATCAGTTAGAAATTTGTTGTTGGTCAGGTTTGGGTCCAACCTGTGAGGTTTTAGGGACTATATGGTGCCAATAATAATAAGAATAGTCCATGGCTATTTATAAGAATATAATGATTCAAAATAAGAAGCCTAATGACATCCTAATATATAGGAACCACAATCATAAATTGAATCTAGCTTAATCGTAATTAATCCTACTCTAAGATGCACTCATTCTTATCTTAACGTATCCAATATTCTTAAGAATGTAGACTCCAGTTTTTGCTTAAGAATGTAGACTCAAAATACTGAAAACGCACTCAGCCTGGGGTTCAAGGTACATGACGCATAAGCATGCCAAATAACTTCATAAAAACTTAAAGATTGTGACTGAAACTGGACTCGAGTTGAGACCCAAATACTTAGACACAAGTGGTTTTTTGCTTAAAGGGTAATTTGCATTTGTAATATACTTGATATAGTTCATATATGTGATGTAGGGTTGTGACATTTAGGCTTTTGATTCATGGGGTATGAAGATGGATTATAATTATCTTCGACCTGTAACCATATTTTTAGTTGGATCCTTCAGGCACTCAAGGCTGGACTCAGTTTTTTTCATCCTTAGATTGTGGCATGGAGGTGGATACCATTGTTCATAAAAGGCCTTTGGTGAAAACATCAACAATTCAAAAAAAAAATTTAAATAAGTCAATACAAATTGGGTTCTGAGAACAACGAAATCAATCATGATAAAGTGGCAACCAATTTCGATGTGCTTCATTTAAATAAAATAAAAAAACTAGTTTCACATCTATACTTTGTAATGCACTAGCTACAGTCTCCGCCTTATACTCTACTTCAGCACTTGAGCAAGGAAATGTTGGCTTGTTATAGAGCCCCAGGATATCAAACAGGGGCCAGTTGTGGTGTTGATGTTATACCATGTCTATGATTTGTAATGATAATTCATGGATGCATTTTCTCTTCATTGAAATTACATTAATTATTAAGGAATGAACATAGTTAACATTGAACTCATGACAGTTTGTCACTGCGGGTCCTAAGCCCAAATAGAGGAAGAGGGCTGCATTAGCAAAGTGAAGTCCGATAGAGTTTATAGCGACAAACTGCATGGATCAAGGTCTTCAGTCAAAGGAGAATAAATCATCTCCATAACAACGGTCTCTATTAAGGAAGATAATCCTTATATGCAACTTAAATCTCTTCATTTCTTGAGGCTTGTTTGTTTCATGACATTGGATTTTTACGAATTCTAAGACTTATGTTTATAGGTGGCTGAAATGAAGAATTAAAGGTAAATATTAAAAAAAACGACCATCAAATAACCTCCTTTCAATGGACAGCCGAATCAAAGAGAAGATAGGAAATGAATGCCCACTTACTCAGAAATCACCCTAGCAATCCAAATCCCATGGGATCCTCGAGGTCCCATCTACCCCGCTTCCATGTATCATTCACCCCTCGCCTCTTTAATAATCCTTCAACAAAGCTCATTTAACCAGACCATGAATTCATATGTATTCAGTTCCTATATATTCCATGCTTACAAACACACCCTTAATTTTCTATTAGGTGTGACTATGATTCTTCATGTATTATGATCGAGTTCATAATTTTATGTACTATGCATGATCTTGCATTATATAGTACAGTGGTCATATTAACTCTTTTTTTTAACTGGAATTTCATTGAAAAGAAAAAACCATAGTTAGAACTTAGAGAGAGGGTATAAGCAAGGCTAAACCCAGTCTAGAACATCATCAACCCTACAAAAACTCTTACGAAGCCTAGAGCAATGCTTGGCTAAAACATGAGCAGCCTCATTCAAAGTTCTAGGAATAAAAAGGAAACTAAAGAAAAACAACTACATTAACTTTTAATGTCCAAGATAATTGGATTGATGGTCCAATCCGCTTGCCCATTGATGAGAATCACTTCTTTAGCATTTGAAAAAAAGCATAATCCTAGAGAAACTCCTACATGAAGCTTCTTTTAGTGCATAAAGAATGGCCCTTGCATATGCTTCTTTAGAGGACGAGAGTTTTGACCCATAGTGAGCCTGCACAAACATTAGAGGGTTTTTTTTTTTTTTTGGTAAAGAGCACAAACAATATAATTATTCAACATCATTAGATAACTAAAAGAAAATTTTCCATCAATAAGTTTATAAGTTGCTAAGGTATTATTTGAGGGAACTCCTTGCAGCCTTAAGATTTTGGGACTAGAAAGAGCTTCTTTTTTAAAAATGAGATTTTCTCTAGCTTTTTATAAAGCCCACCATATAGTTAAAGCCATAGATGGGAGGTTGGGGTTTTCCTTCATCCACATTTCATGAGACTTTCCCACAATATCCATGCTCCTCATTGAATTAGTTAAGAAGCCTAAATTAGAGCCAAACCAAACTCCTCTAGCATGATTACATAAAATAAAGAGCATGTTCTACTATTTCCTCCTCGGATTCACAAATGGGACACATAGTAGATCCTGAGGGTTTTTTTTTCTTTCTTTTTTCTTTTTTGGTAAAACAGTCATTCATTAAAAACCAGAAGCAAGAACAAAGACAAAGTCACCCAAACTCCTAACAAAACTATCCCCACAAGAACCATAATCGATCAGCAACTCCACATAAGGACATTAGCACCCTATCCCAACTTATAGTCGTGGATCCTTAGTTAGTTTTAGGACCTAACTATTTCTCACAAGAATTGCCTTACGAAGGCATTTCTACGAATAGCATCCGAAGAAGGGATTGTCTTATAAGTAGAGATATTTTCAATTTTAGTAAAACGCTAAACTCTTTTATATATCATTTGATTCAGAAAAATTACTTGAAAACACTGTTTTTAAAAGGAAAATAACTTGCTTTAACAATGATAATACATCATCATCATCAACCATCATCATCATCATCCTAGCCTATCATATTGTATTGGGGTCTGCTTAAAAGTGTTCGATTCAAGACATTAGTTATATAACCAAAGAGCAATGTGGACCATCTCATAACATGTTACATTATAAATTGGACTGCTGCACACCACATGCATGTACCATCCAGATTGATTGGTATATACACCCATGTAATTTGTATGTTGATGAGTAGCTCTAGTGAAGCCCACTAATTTGTAGCCTAACCCACTTGTTCAGTTTTGGTAATTTTTACAAGTTTCCCCAATATTTTTTTTTTAAATCTTATCTATTTTCTACATATTGGCCTCTCTCTCCCTCTCTCTCTCTCTCTCTCATGACTTAATGACCTCAAATTCCCATGCCCACTTATTATAATCTTTCACTTATTATAACCTTTCCCTACAAAAGTAGTTGTGTGGCTATTATGAGCTATGGTTCGGCCCGTTGTATCTGGATAATTTTCTACCCATTTTGGTGGAAGTTCACATTGTATGAACTACGGTAGTGGACCGATCATATATACTAGCTAGCATAACGGACTATGCGATGCATAAGTTAAGTCTCATGCAACCTGAATAATATATAAAAATTAATATCTTTTTCATATAAATCCATTTATATGAAACACATAAAACAAAGTTGTCTCTTTCTCACTTTTATTGTCTTCTTGTAAACATATTTTGATAGTGTGCGCCTTGCAGATTCTACAATGCATTTGCCTCATCTAGGTCTCATCCATCTTTGAGTTAGAATAAAGGAACACGGTGAAGGAGATTGGGTAAGAGATGTGTGGAAAAGAAATGTCCAGAATTGGTGTAATGAATAGTTTTAGTGGAGAAAGATATGAAAGAAGTGTTTCCTTCTTTTAAGAGATGCAACCATTGATTCAAAGAGAGATAAAAAGTTGGCATGTCTTTTGAAGTAATAAATGGGGCCTAATTGTTGATGTGGCTCAAGAAAAGAGAGATTTGAAAGTTTTTTGTGTAACTGCTTTCTAACCACTATTCAACTATAAAGAGAAAGAATTTTCATCATATAGACAGGAGGGTTTCACTGTAATCTCATGGGGGCTCGAGATCATGAGTGAGACAAGTGAAATTTCATTGTGGGGCCGATTTATTAAAAATGTAAACCACTTAAAAGAGGCATCCTTTTATTAGATGGATTGTGTCCGAATGCTACTCGAACAAGAGTTAGTCCTATTGTCAAATTTAGCATATTTAAAACACATAAATAATATATGGGAAACAATCTTGTGAGGACGGTCCTTACGGTCTTACCCTGCGGACCCCCTAGCGGGGCCCACATTGGAATCCCAGTGATCATGGGGACAGAGGGAGATCGAAAGATCCAAGTGGGATCAACCTAAATATCAAATTTGAAGTCAATCTAATACATCTAACTCCTTCATCTATGGTCTAAAAGTTTAATGACTTTATATCAAACAACAAAAACCAACTCTTAATACAACTGTCCAATCCATCTGAATTCATACAAATCTATGGGATTCGGTGACTATTGAGGGTTGTGTATATGTGGTCCATTTGGATGGGTCATAAGGCATGCCCCACTAGGTATTCCTCGCCATGTGTACCATAAGGATTGTTCTAATAGGATCGGTTCATATATATCATCTATTTTATTTGTTTTGAATGGTAAATAAATAAGCTTTTATTTAAACAACATATATTACAGAAATTGGGTTATCAAATAACCCTACGCACTTGCGGACCTACATGTTACAACGAGATTTGAAGAAACTCCTAAATAACACTTTAAATCTTTTTATATTTTATTATATAATATTTTAACTTAACCATTGCCTGCGCCATCAAATGAAAATCCTGAGTTTGCTATTGACCCTAAAGGGCATACCCCTTCACAAAGCCCATAGCCCCGGCTACAAGCAAACGAACAAGCTTTACATTGAACTTAAGAAGCAAATGATACATGAAGATCATTAGATGTAATTCTAATAAAAGCCCCATACATAAATCTACTACATCTGCTCAACTGAAGAGATCGGAGTTAGGGGAGCAGGCATACATATATCATCTGTCTTAATACATTATAAATCATGTACCAAAAAGTCTGACACGCAATCATGGAGAATTTTGAATGTTTGAGCTAGTCAACTAAAGCCATGAGTCATACTTGCACGCACTCTCTTAAGCAAAACCCTAAATCCTTGCCAACCCTTATCCATTTTCTTCCCTACACCTAACTCCTTCCAAATTACTTCCCAAAATTAGATAAAAGCTTTTTATTTTTCATTTACAAAGGAGAACTTGTACTCGTGCACCCATACACACTACACGTCTCTAATCAACTAAGCAATAACACGGGACGCTGAATTTTTTTTATTTAGCCATATGTTTTTAAAAGTCTATCAAAAATAAAGATTAACTTGGATCAACCCAGCCATACCTGTACTCATCCGAGGCAAAGTCAACTAGAAGGTGAGGCAAGAGAAATTCGATTGAGGCACCTCTCTTCCACGTAAACAACCGGACTAAGTTTGTGGTGTGGATGGGTAAGTGAGTACTTGCCTTTAAAAAATGGTGAGGCAAAAATGAGTCAAGGTGAATTCAATTTACCACGTCCCAAGTCAAACCCAACGGTTGCCATCCGTAATAGCTGCTACCAATTTTCTTCCCTACACGCAACTCTCACTAGTATGAAGAAAAAGATAAAGAAAAATTATTTAGCAGGACCCACCTCTGACTGGTGACCAACAAGACCTTCCAAGATCCCCTTGTTCCAGTCCTTTTATTTTGTTTTTTGGTCAAAAAGTTAAGAGTCCCAATTTACTGCATGAACTTCTCCTTCCTTTTCGTTTCCATCTCCTTGTATGCAAAGGATTAAAGCAAGAACCATTCAATCATTGAGACCTTTTATCATTAGCTGACTTGTGGTGGGACCTGACGATTGAGAGGTTTAGAGTTGGGATAAGTCTTCAAAGTCCTATGTACAGTATAGACAAGGTAGCATTAATGGGACCCTAATTCCACGTGCCCCCAAAAAGTCATATATATATATATATGAAAAGTTTCAAATGCATCCATCCCTCACCATAGGGTATTCAAACGAAGATAATTTTTCTTTATCTTTTCTTCTAACTAGTGAGAGTTGAGTGTAGGGAAGAAAATTGGTAGCAGCTATTAGGGATGGCAACCGTTGGGTTTGACTTGGGACGTGGTAAATTGAGTCACCTTAAGACTCATTTTTGCCTCACCATTTTTTAAAGGCAAGTACTCACTTACCCATCCACACCACAAACTTAGCCTGGTTGTTTACGTGGAAGAGAGGTGCCTCCATCGAATTTCTCTTGCCTCACCTTCTAGCTGTCTTGCCTCACCTTCTAGCTGACTTTGCCCCTGACGAGTACAGGTATGGCTGGATTGATCCAAGTTAATCTTTATTTTTGAAAGACTTTTAAAAACATATGGCTAAATAAAAAGTTTTTAGCGTCCCGTGTTATTGCTTAGTTGATTAGATACGTGTAATGTGTATGGGTGCACGAGTACAAGTCCTCCTTTGTAAATGAAAAATAAAAAGCTTTTATCTAATTTCGGTTAGTAATCTGGAAGGAGTTAGGTGTAGGGAAGAAAATGGATAAGGGATGGCAAGGATTTAGGGTTTTGCTTAAAAGAGTGCGTGCAAGTATGACTCATGGCTTTAGTTGACTAGCTCAAACATTCAAAATTCTCCATGATTGCCTTTCAGACTTTTTGGTACATGATTTATAATGTATTAAGACATATGATATATGTATGCTTGCTCCCCTAACTCCGATCTCTTCAGTTGAGCAGATGTAGTAGATTTATGTATGGGGCTTTAATTTATTAGTGTATATGGCTTTTATTAGAATTACATCTAATGATCTTCATGTATCATTTGCTTCTTAAGTTCAATGTAAAGTTTGTTTGTTTGCTTGTAGCCGGGGCTATGGGTTTTGTGAAGGGGTATGCCCTTTAGGGTCAATAGCGGACTCAGGATTTTCATTTGATGGTGCGTGCAATGGTTAAGTTAAAATATTATATAATAAAATAAAAAAATTTAAAGTGTTATTTAGGAGTTTCTTCAAATCTCGTTGTAACATGTAGGTCCGCAAGTGCTTAGGGTTATTTGATAACCCAATTTCTGTAATATATGTTGTTTAAATAAAAGCTTATTTATTTACCATTCAAAACAAATAAAATAGATGATATATATATATGAACCGATCCTATCAGGACAATCATTATGGTACACATGGCGAGGAATACCTAGTGGAGGCCTGCCTTATGACCCAACCAAATGGACCACATATATACAACCCTCAATAGTCACCGAATCCCATAGATTTGTATGAATTTAGATGGATTGGACAGTTGTATTAAGAGTCAGTTTTTGTTGTTTGATATAAAGTCATTAAACTTTTAGACCACAGATGAAGGAGTTAGCTAGAGCTATTAGATTGACTTCAAATTTGATATCTAGGTTGGTTCCACTTGGATCTTTCGATCTCCCTCTGTCCCCATGATCACTGGGATTCCAATGTGGGCCCCGCTAGGGGTCCCCAGGGTAAGACCGTAAGGACCGTCCTCACAAGATTGTTTCCCATATATTATTTATGTGTTTTAAATATGCTAAATTTGACAATAGGCTGACTAACTCTTGTTCGAGTAGAATTCGGACACAATCCATCTAACAAAAGGATGCCTCTTTTAAGTGGTTTACATTTTTAATAAATCGGCCCCACAATGAAATTTCACTTGTCTCACTCATGATCTCGAGCCCCCATGAGATTACAGTGAAACCCTCCTGTCTATATGATGAAAATTCTTTCTCTTTATAGTTGAATAGTGGTTAGAAAGCAGTTACACAAAAAACTCTCAAATCTCTCTTTTCTTGAGCCACATCAGCAATTGGGCCCCATTTACTACTTCAAAAGACATGCCAACTTTTTATCTCTCTTTGAATCAATGGTGTGAGGGAATCCCTCACTTAAATACCCCCCATATATATATATATATATATATATATAAACCATCTTCATCTAAGGGAAAATGGACAAGAGCTAAATCAAGAAAAGTTGAACTTTCAAAATGAGTTCAAATTGAGGGGGGAAAGGGACAGACTGGTTGTTATTTATAGAACAAAGCAGAGAAATTCCATAATAAAGGATTAATAGATTAAAGTGTATTCCAAGTGATCAATATGTTTGTGGGGCCAACCCCTGCCAACCCCTATTTAAGTATTATTTGGCCAAATCAATACACAAGCAAAACTATACTTGAGTATTGTCGCTGAGGATAAAGGCCTTAAGACCTCATTACAGGATTCTCTAATTCCATATTTCAAAAAATAAATAAATAAAGAGAGACCCGTGAGTATGCAAGTAAGAGAGGCATACTAGCAACTTGATTAGTCTTATTGTTTGCATTAGAATACATAGGAATTGAATGCATAAGATTCAAACCATAAGTTATTGAAAGTGAAGATCAAAGGGTGAATGTACAAAAAAGAGCATAAAATGACTTTCCTCTATGGGTGAAATAGAATCAACAAAAGAAAATGCAATACAGGTAAAACCAACTTGAGCAATACCTGAATGCACACATGACCCAAATTCGGCTCAAATTGTAATTTTCTAACCTGAATAGAGTTGAGGTAGGATAGGGAGCCCTAATAGTAATGGGTAAGATATTGCTAATACACATGACCCTAATAGCATTGTCTTTGAACTCCACTTTTGAAATAGTAGTAGCAGCAGCTTCTGGAAGGATATGAATTTAGAAAATGCATATATTTCATATAAAATATGTACTTTTCACAGCAAATTGTACAAATGAATATGAAGAAATCAAGCACCTAGTTCAAATTCAGGTATCCAGACCTAAGAACCAGGCTGTGCACTTCCAAATTCCAAAATTCATACTCTAGCTGGACCCAAGTTTGAACAAAACCCAACCCAAATTTCTCAAAGTTGCGATCATCTTGCAGTGTCAAGAAAAAGAGAAGGCAATATAGTCAGGAAAGACATAAGAGAAAGAAAGGGTGTGGAATGTGGATTAATCATTTTTCAAAAAAAAAAAATTATTTGATATTTAACTATCACACTCTGCACTTGGGAGTAAGCTAAAAATCACTTCCTAACATGGGTGATGGGACTATTACAAATGATAAATAAAACCGCTTTGTGGGCACAGGACCTCCTAAGTTATATCAGATCCATTAAGTTTTCACCAATTCGAATGGACTGGACCATTGGATCAATGTCAGATTTATCTTTAACATAAAGTCGTTAAACTCATGCGCTACGGATGAAGGGGCCAAAGGCATAAGATTGACCCCTAAATTGATATCTAGGCCCATCCAAGATGGCCCTTTTCTTGTGGTCATTGGGGCCCTAGGTGGGCCCTATCAAGCCACCTCTCATGTGTATGCCATAGGAACATCGCATATATATAAATATAAGAAGGAATTATTTTATTCCTTATCTTCCGAAGTTAGAGGACTTGGTATCGAAGGAATTATTTTATTCTTTGATCTTCCGAAGCTAGAGGTCTTGGTATTGACCCCCAGTTTCCCCCTCTTCGAAAAACGAAGGTTGAGTCCACTTGATGCAATGTTCCTGTGGACATCTTCAGAGCCTCATGTGGAAGGTAATATGGTGTCTTCTTCGCCAGGGTCGTCTCTTTCATTGGCCCATCGCTACAAGGCGGACACCTTGATTGCTGACCGGTGCTATAGAATTGCATCACAGAAGAGCTGATGCTCTTTTCTACTTCAGGAAGTCAAACTCCCTACTTCATTCATCATCATAGGTTTTCTCATGCAATCTCTTTTTCATCATTTCAGGAAGAAAAAAAAAATAAAAAATCTTCACATCCTCATTTATAATATTGAAAAAAAAAAAAGAAAAATAAAGTTTTACGGATTACTTTCCCTTAAACTCGTTTTCCTTGAGTCAATGACAAAAAAAAAAAAAAAAAAAAATTGTCACTGGAGTGCCTTAATTCTGCACTTTCTTTTATTTTGACAGTGTTACCTTATATCCCATGATTTCAAGGGTCATGATACCATGGACTTTCACCTATACAATACACCTCGTGGAACCAAGCCTCCCTCACCTCTTCCTTTTGTCTATACCATTCTGTTTGCATTGTCTGATTTTTCAGTGGCAAATGATCCTATTTCTCCTTCAAGGTGTATAGTAATAATTGTAAAAATCCCTATAAAAAAAAAAGGTCTTCTCCACAACCCTGCAATGTTTAGTGGAGCAGCTTTCCTATTTTCCTTTTGTCCGGCACTTTTGGGTGGGCTTGTGAAGAAGAGAAATGACATAGCATTACCACTTCTGCTTCATAGTAGTTGGTATCAATCAGCTGTTTCAAACGCATCCATTTCTCGACCACATTTCAAGTCTTGATATCTGTATGAGATTTCCTGTATCTTGAGAAAATGAGCTGCTTTTTCAAATTGCAGTTCTAGATCGGAGTAATCTGGTGCCGGCAAGCCATTGGGACAGCTTATGGGTTTATATGGAAACAATGGGTGGGTCATTTTAGGTCTTTCATACACGGCGTCTCTGAATCAACTCTATTACAAATACTTTGAATCGAGCAAAACAAATAAATAGAAAAGACCTCTCTGCACCCCAGTTTCATATCTTGTGGCATTTGGGCATGTCAGGGTTTGCAAGATCGACCAACCAGAAAGATATGATTACAGACTTGGCTGCAACAAATATAGCCTGTGTGGCTATTCCTACCGAATTACTAGGGACTCTTTAAAATGGGATGCTGCTTCTAATAAAGATGCCAAAAGTAATAGATCGAATGTAGAAATTTAGAATGTACAACTAAGCAATTGATATCCAAGCAATTTAAGAAAAAAATGGAACACTTCATGGAGAAATCCAGCGGATTCTGTTGGAAGTAGGAACTACCCCAACTAAAAAATTGAGCTTTTACAACACATCCAATCAAAACTCACTCCAAAAAAAAATAATAATAAAAGATATTCATTTAAAAGACAAATGCAATTACAATAATACAAGATAACATGGACAGCAGGAACTTCTTCACGCAGGGAGAATACTTTTCATCTATCAAACTGGCAAATCATGACATGTCTCATGGTCCCTGTGGTCAGAGCCTCTAAAAAATGTTACCCACCATGTTGAGGAGTCTTAAACAAAGGTTTCAAAGACCAGTTTCAGAGTCTAGCATCTGATCTCGTATGACCCTGCTTTGGTGATATAACGAACCCACTCAACAGTATTATATCCACTCTTCTCCCATACCTGCATTCAGTTGATGTGGTGGAACCAGAAATGATCAGGTTCTATAAACAAATTGAGACAGCATTGTAACCAAAATATCATCTATATACCTTGAGAAACCGAACACGTAAACCTGATGCTGTGAACATGGGAACCTGCAGAAAATCGAGATACAAAAGATGCCATAGCTGTAATTACCAAAATGACTTGCCAATGTTCTACTAGCAACTCCTCTTAAAGAAGCAAAATAAATTTCTGATGCTACTTTGCAGAACAATTCAGGAAAGGTCAAAAGCAGCTTGTGAAATCTTATCAATTAGGGCTACCACAATGCAACATATTTAAGCTAGGACCAATAAACTAATTGTAAATGATCAAATATTTATAAGAGTGTAGAAGCATCAACTCTTTAGTTTTAACTATTAAGTATGACTAATTCCTTTCTAAACTCTAGCTAAAGTCATTTTTAACCTATCTTCTAACTCGAGAAGCAGAGACCATTAAATCACAAGTTTAAATCATTATATACAACATTAGATGTAGTAAGTCACAAGATCATTAAAGAATAGTAGTTTTTTAGTAATAAAACTAGACAAGCTAATATGCTTAATTTATTGAAAGATACAAGTCAAAATATACAGCGCACACAATATAATAATATAAAGCTGGGACAGGGCTGGGACAGACTCACAAACTAACTCTGACATAGAAAGACAAACTCGGTACTTAAGTTAAATGGGCTTACTTTCTAGTCCCAGCCGTAGCCTGCAGGCCATGGAAACCTATCCAAGCCTGGCCCAAAGCGGGAAAAAGCCCCAAGGGACAGCCGAGCCAATTGCCCAGCCCTAGAGAAAATATCATAAACCATCTCCCATCAAAATAATGTTTCCTTTCAAGAGGACAGTTTGGCACTCGGTTAAAGTATAGAAGGAATGCTACCAGAAATTAATAATGATACCTGAAATTCCATCTGAATGGGTGGCCTAGTCCAAGACTTCTTTTCCACCATTGTGGAAATCAACTCGACCTCAGCACTCATTGTAGACTCAGTTTGTCCAGGGAATTTTCTAATCCTGCAAAATTTCAAAAATACGTACATGCTTAGTAATATTTTAAAAAAGAGTAAATGCTACATGATTGAATTGACTTTTGTGAAATAGCCTAAGAAATCCCAAGACTTGACACCAGTGGCATTTAAGAGATCAAGTAATGATAACTAACTTTCTAATGAGGCTTAATGATGAATAGCAGATACTAACATTATTAAAATGGACATTACTAATTCAGGAAGTAGTATAGGCCAAGACTTGTTCATTGTAAAGCTGAGGACCCAAGCATTCTGTTGCGAGGTATAATCACTTCAGGCAGGATCCGGGGTCCTATCACTTGCCACAATTGGAGTGATGCAATCTCATATGGAATAAAAGAAGGCTTAAACCAACAGTGGGCCCAGAGACTACATATAGGCCCTGCCATTGGAAGTAGTGTAGGCCAAGGGCCCAAGACTCCATTCATTGTATAGCTAAGGACCCAACCCCAAGGGGTTGGCCGAGTGGTCAGGACCACAGTTCCTCTCTCTTCCGAAGCTAGAGGTCTTGGTATAGACTCCCGGTTCCCCCCTCTTCAGGAACCGAAGGTTGAGTCCACTTGTGCTACCGCCTAGGGGCCACAAGGGTTTTACCCAGCTTCTCTCTGGGCCCAGAGGGAATAGTCCAGTCCAAAGGATTGGGAACCCTCCATTAGCAAAAAAAAAAAGGACCCAAGCATTTCAATGGGAGGTCCAATCACTTCAGGCAGGATCCAAGATCCCATCACTTACCACCATTGGAGTGATGCAATCTCGTATGGAATAAAAGAAGCTTTAAACTAACAGTAGGCCCCAGAGACTACAGCTAGACCTTGCCATTGGGTCTAGTCTTCATTGTTCTTTAAAGGACATCACCTTAGTGTATTTAAGAGTTCTAGGTGTTTTTTTTTTTTTAATACGGTAAAATTTATTGCTCAAAAAAGAAAGAACAAAAGATTACAAGAAGAAATCCCCAACTAACCAAAAAAATCAACTAAACATCGAAAAGAATAGAAGTACGGAACACTCCCTCTTTTGCAAGAGCATCCACCATGACATTAGCCTCTCAGAAGATATGGTGAAAAGAAGCACCCAAATGACTAGAGATATCTTGCACCTCCTACACCCAATTTAGCAACCTCCATGGAATAGAAGCTTCCCCAGAACCCCATTGAATAGCTGAATAAGAATCCCCTTCAATAACAACATTGATGCTTTCCAAAGTTAACAACTCACGACAACCAATAAGAAGAGCATAAACTTCTGCATCATTAGCACTCAAAGAATCCACAGGTCTCGAGAAATTTCTTAACACTGTACCTTTCCAATCTCTGATAACTCCTCCAACACGACCCCTTTGTGAAGAGTGAAGAAAACTGTCATCAAAGTTTAATTTTAAAACACCATTAGGAGGAGTTGTCCCAAGATTATTATTAACAAAAGTAACCCGGCAACCCCCTTGGAAAAAAACTGGCCAAGATCTAGAAAGATCTTCCAAATAGACTCCTAAGAACTCCTTTCGCTTCACCACCCATTCCGAGACAGACCATACGATCGATTCAACCACTTCTTTTACTGATTTACAAGTATTTTGAAAAACTCTTTTATTTCTTTCCAACCAAAGCTTCCAAATGGTACCATACAAAGTTGCTATCCATAAAATCCTTCCACGAAAGAATTTGCATCCATACCTCCACTGAATGAAAAGATCTTCAACAGTTCCAGGAATAACCCAATCGATTTCAAACATGTTAATGATAGCAAACCAAACACCAAGAGCAAAAGGACAATGAATCAACAAATGAAGGACCGTTTCCTCATCATTCAAGCAAAAAGGACAACCATTAACAATAGTATGGTTCCTTTGCCTCAACTGGCCAATAGTAAGGATTTTATGATTTCTAGCAATCCAACGAAAAACAAGAACTCGAGGTGGAATAGAGCTGATCCAAAAGTTTTTCCAATCTCCCACCCTTGCATTGTTGTCTACTTCTACTAACACATTATAAAAAGATTTCATAGAGAAATGACCATTAACATCAGGATTCCATAATCTGACATCTGATTTTCCAGGAGAAAAATAAACCTTCGTAAGCATACTTAGCATCAAAGCGAAATCAGCAACCTCACTGTCCATCAGATTTCTTCAAAAAGAAAAATCTCATACTACTCTACCACCCAAACGGCAAAAACAATCTGAAACGAAAGCATGTTGCATTCGATCTAACAGGAACAAATTAGAGAACTGAGAAGCCAAAGAACTGTGCCCACACCATTCATCTTGCCAAAATCTGATGCGAACCCCATTTTGAGCCTTGTACCGAATCCACTGAAAAAAATCTTCCTCCACAGAAAGAATCGATTTCCAAAAACCAGAGAGCTTGGAAAACTGGTTAGGCACAAACCAACCATCATTGGTAAGCTTATATTTGCAAATTAAAATTTGCTTCCACAAGCCATGGCCTAAAACACATGATCAGACTTACAAGAAAGATCAAAGGCATTGTCTGAGAATTTTATTAGTTAATGAAAAATCAAGTGCAACACAAAAATATGGCACTCCTTTTTCAGGGACAGTCAAATCTCAAAAATAAATGAACTCATGCATCCATGTTAAATTGCACAGGTCACGACCAAGAAGCATGCAGAGCTTGCAGTGAGACTTTGGTCCAATAGAATGCAGCCCAATCACAAAAACAAAAAAAACAAAAAAAAAAACCTGGAATTAAGACCCACCCAGAGCAGGTAAATCAAATATATGGTTTTGAACACCAAACCATAGGCCCAGCTGGTTTGGATGACCAAACCATGGGGGTTGATTGCCCACCACACTGGCAGGAGTAAGATTTGTGCAATTTAAATGTCAAATAATATTACATCTAAAAATTCTTGCTTCAAAAGAATGAGAGATCTTATCAGGTTCTGTACATACGTATAATATGATCCTCTTGAGTCTTGACATTGAGACAAAACTATATACCACATTACAAAATAAGGAGATTAGAAAGGTTCTGTACATGCGTATAAGATGATCCTCTTCACACATTGAGACAAAACCAGGCAACATGGGAAATCACATTACAAAATAAGGAGAAAAGAACAAATTCACGAGATTTTAATATATGGTAGAAGTGTGTGCAAGGAGTACTCACTTCCAGACCAAGCAATCAATAGCAGCATTATACTTGGCTCGACCAGATGTCACTTGGAAATTTGTTTTCGCTGTTTGTTTTGGTACCGGAACCTTGACCACCACTCCAAGTGCAAACATTTTTGCACCAAAGACACTCTTAACCTGCATACTAAAAGCACTAAGGATACTGCTGAAACATGATCAGACAAACCTTCATTAACATTAACTACAAACCTTAACATTCACTTCCATCCTTGTCCTACCCAACTCCTTGATTGTTGGCAACACCCGAAATGGAAGGTTCACCCCCTCAGTGATGCGATACCTACAAAAAAGTGTGATTGAATAGTAAAGGATGCAAGTCAACAAAATGGCACTACATACTCCTAAAGGAAAACATCAAATTCCTTGATCAAAAGAAAACCACTTCAGGGTCACTCATAAATCCCACAGAAGGATGTGACTGATAAACCATTCTCAACTACTGGGCCTTCAACATCAATGAACTGAGCGGGTCACCTTATCAGTAACTCTATTTTGTCAAGCTATCAGCAGGGAAGGGACAAAAGAACTCCAAAGTCTAAAACTTGTCGAAGGCCTCTCTTTTTTTTATTTTCTGCATTAGAATGATAGACTTTATTTCTTTTTATTTTATTTTTTTAAAAGAAGCTTATTTGACAAAAATCATATGGTATGTTGCATCCATGCAATCACGGACTTCGAATTTCAATGAGGCTAGGGATGAAAATGGATCCAAATATCTTATGGGCCTGAAAAATTGTATGGCACTGATAGTCCTGAATTGGAAAAAAAAAAAAAATAGGAAAGGAAATATTGATCGACCATATTTCAGCATGACAATTGACAATACAATTGGCATTCAAAAAGATGAAGGGGAAGAAGATACACACTCAAAACGATATTGGAATCACCAATCTAATCGTCTTTTGCACTCGGAGCACAAACTACATAAAAAGGTACCCACGCACAATTCCCCCTGAACCTCAACTAGTATATCATAGAGGCAAACTGACCAAGAAGGCAAACCAGTGGGTTAATGATTGCAAGGCATAGAGCACAACAGGGCTATAATTATGGAGGAATTTGACCCTACAAACAAAACAATCAGATTTACTTCTTCTGTGAAGTATAAATTCAGCTTTAATGAGCACTCACTCACAACTATACCCACTGGGTTTAGAGATCACAATAGTTCAGTTCCAGGAAGCATCAAGCACATAATTTCAAAAGGACATGCTAACGCAGAATACATAACAAAACTAAAACAACATCTAATTTTTTTAAGCTCACCATCGATATTATATATATATATATAGAGAGAGAGAGAGAATGCTAAAGAAGTAAACAAAATAACAAATTGCCTTTTTTTTTTTGTAATTGACCTAAATAGCCTCATGCCTAGCTATACACTACTTACCAAATATAAAAAATGTATGGTAATAGGGAAGCAAACTTACTTCATTAATTCAAATTCACCATCAGGTGGCACAAAACTGACTGTCTTCTCTGAGTTAAATCTTGTCAAGTTTACACACTGGTGGAAAGTAACATCATCAAGCTCAATTGTCTTTCCACTGGAAAAAGAAGGAAAAAAAGAATGTAGCTCTCAGTGATCAAGCCACAAGAGAACTGGATTAATTCTAGTACAAATCAGTTTTAGACTAAAACAGAAGATTGAAAAAGAGACGGCATATAAAATCACGGCAGCAGCACTCAATTCAGAAGAAAAGTTTCAATGACCATTGCAAAAAATTCAATAATTATATTTCAGTATAGAGCCAGAAATTGCATGCATTTCAAAAAAGCTAAGGCTACATTTGGATGCTTTGATTTCCATGGAATGTAGCTTCCTTATTATCTGGAAATAAGTTCCCATGCAACAAGTATAGTGGAAATTTACATTTCCTGCAGCTCATTTCATCCAACTTATCTTTTCAATAGAAAAGAAGAAACCATGAAATAAGGAGGGAACAGTGGGGATACGTGATGGTGGAACGAAATGCACTTGACAAGGAAATGGCAACCATACCACTTTTACTTTGTGTATTACCTGAAAGTAAGGTCCATTTCCATGAATATGGAAACAGCCTGACATAGCCTAAAAATGTCTCTGCATATGTGGTGAAGAACATTTCTTATCAACAACATCACTGAATTCTGAAGCCTTTCCCTATGAAACCCCCTTCATGTATCTCAAATGTAACCCACTTTTATTTTCACTCAAGATGGTATATGTAGTAGAAATTCTCCTCATACTAATACATTCTTTTCTTAATCTACTAGTCATGTTACCATCACACAGTAGTTCTCTAAACAATACAGCAGTATCCACCAAACAATAACAAGCATTTAAACCAATCTTGGCCATATCGCAAGAGCAGTTGAATAGATAAAGATAGCAGAAGATATGAATTGCTCTTAACCTTCAAAAACCCCTTCCAACTGAAGCAAGTTCCCTATGTATATAAGCATAAGAGTTAAAACTTCAAATTCCAAAAACTGGGCTTACAGTAGGTAACAAATGTTAAGATGAGAATTAGAAGGAACGGTGAAGTTAAGACTTCAAACGGATGGATAGAGTAACTTGCTTACAATAGGTAAAAAATGTTAAGATAAGAATTAGAAGGAAAAGTGAAGTTAAGACTTCAATCAAGATGGATAGAGTAACTTTTCTCTTCCATGGGACTATGCTTATAAATGAAGTGTTTGATTTTTCCCATCGTAGCCATCAAATGTAATTTCTGATCTTCCTATGGTAAGGGGTTGGGGTGTTTGGTTGTGGTGTTTGGTGTTCAGTTAGTTTCTTGTATTTATCCTTTTTTCACGAAAATAGTTATCTACCATTTCTTTAAAAAAAAATTAAGTCTTGTTTGATGATCAGATCTATTCACAGCCCAAACTCCGCAACAGGTAGCTAATTCAGAAACTGCAAGAGTATTGGCTGAGTTATAAAAATTCTACAGTGTCCACATACAAGGCCAGTATAATAACTTGAGGTAAAATGGATGTTGCCTCATCAGTCATCAGGATCAAGCAGACAAAAAGATAAAGGAATTACAGAAGGTAATGTCCACTGGTATATTGATACCATCAGGACTTAATAATAGTAGAATACCCAACACTGCTAAACTGACATCAGAGTGCTGGTCCTGAAATGTTGTTCTCAAGGCACCCAACTTATACAATTTAATGCTCACAAAATGAACCTAAAAGCCAACTCTTGATCAATCAAAGCAGAACCAACAACACATTTAAATGACTGAATGGTACAGAATTACAAACATTTCCTTCTCAAGAATGAGCTATCTATCGAATTTACCTTTTGTTAGGCCGGGATTTGAGTTGTGATTCCTTTTCAAGTCCAATTTTGTCATTTAAGCCCAATTTGAGATCAGGCATTCCAGAGAGAAAGCATTTCATAAGAATCTTCCCGGTCACATCACAACGGAGAACACTACCTATAACTCCAACGAATTCAAAGGAAGCAACAAAAAAATGCAAAATTATGATAACAAACATTCACTTCAACAAAATAAATCCACAACTGGCCGACCTATTACACACCTTTAGAAGACATAAGAAGATTCACACTTTCCACAATATCCAGGAACACCTGCAATGAAGGATCATAAGAAAATCCTTTTCTGTTACCCATGGAACTTGGAACATTTCATTGTCATTCTAACTAAATGAACAAAGGTGCACATCCTTTCAATAATAAACAAAAGGTGGACAAATACCTCATTCTTCTTATACGCAAGACCCTCACGCCGCCAACCAACAGCCCCTGTAACTTGGAGAGTTGCATTTGGCACAGGCTTATCTATAGGCTGTTTTTTGGGTATTGCAAAACAAATGGCAAGAAAAGCATCACTTAGAATAGCCATTAAACATAGACATAGACCAGATCTTTTTGCATTATTAACAGACTAAAATATGAGGTAATCCTAAAGACAGCACTTATAGAATATCATCATCAAAGCCTTGTCCCAACATTATAAAAATAAAAAATCAAAATCAAAGCTTTATCCCTACTATGTTGGGAAAGGCAACACTTATAAATATGCTATGAAAATGAAATACTAAACCCCATGATAAAAGTTCCGCAAGATCAGACCTTGGATGAAAATGGGGAACGAACTCCTTCCTGCGTGATATAGAGCTTCAAAATTTCAGGAGAAAGATTTTGGGGATAACCGAAGTCCATGATTTCTGCATTTTATTGAAGGTCGCTAATTAGTAATACAGGTAAATGACTATCTTGATAACCAACAACGTCAATCGCAGAAGTATGAGATGAAGATACAGCAGAAAAGATGCCACAAAAAAGAATCATGCTTTTCATCAGTACCACAAGAAAATAACCATTACCACTCTCATAACAATTCAAAATCCAAAAAAGAATAATCAAAGCTAACATGTAGTTCTATCAAACTAACAATGGCATCAAAAAAGTCAAAACAATTAATGCTGGTCAAAGCATCCTGGTGTCAGATAGTCTAGTTAAGATGGCCACAGGAAAAAATAGCCAATCCATCGGAGAACATCCAAACATGGAAACACAGTGATCAAAGATAGCATCCACATTCAATTAATTGCATTCAACTCTTTGCATGTCCAATTGTTCAAAATGAATTAGATATAAGTATGATCACTCCCAATGTTCTTAATGGTGCATCTGAGAGGAAAGAGTGAAGTAAGGAGAATCTTTATGAAGCAGAAAGCTGAGAAAGTGGAGGAAAAAAAAAAAACTAGGAAGGATAGAGTTTTGCATTTCCCATGTGTTATTCACAGAAACAGAGTGAGGAAGAAACCGGTTTCTCCCCAAGAAGAGGGCTAGAGCTGAATTAAACAGTATTACTAATAAAATTGGAAAGACTACAACCAGAAAACAGAAACTGCAAAGGGCAACCAAAACGTTAAAATAACTCTACCCCAAACTACAAACACCCAATTAAACCCTAAAATTAGGTTCCAGAGTGTATAGAGCCAAACTACAAAGAATAAAGATGAAAGAACCGTTCTTTCTTTGGAAATAATGAAATATACTTGCCGAAAAAACTACAGGCAAACTAAAATATGTGTAAGTAGTCATTGCATCATCACGTTATTAAAGAAAAATACCATCCAGGAGCTCATAAATCAGAACAAAGTTGTTGCGAATCGCATCTTCATCGAATGCTCCACCAAAATAAGATTTGAAAAGCGCAACAGCCTGCACAATACAGAAACCAGACATCACCAAAACCGCAATCCACGAACAGATTCACAACAGGAAACCCAATTACAAGTGCTCATACCTCAACAACGAACTTGAATGCGCAGGCCACATTGGCGTTGCTGCTGACAACAATGACGATGTAAACATTGCTAATCCTCATGTAGAGGAAAGAACAACCGCCTATCTGTCGAACAGGACACGTCCCGAGCTCCTTCGTTTGCATTATATGCATTCGAAATGCATCCACCATATTTCCACTGAAAGATCGCAATTTTTTCACAGATACATCGATGTTAATGCGATTTGTTCATGAGATTACACGAAAAACATGCAAGGATTCGGAATTCGATCATAAAGATGAGAGGTTTACCCGACATCGTCGCGATAGAGGCGATTGATGAGGACATCGCCGCGGAGATTCAAGAAATATATAGCAGAAGCTGCGACGGGCATTTCGAGGGCGGAGAATCGATCGAGAGGCGGAGATGAAGTCGAGATCGAGGGAAATATCCCTCCTTTTTTTCTCGATTGATCGATTGATAGATCGATCTGATGGAAGCGGTAGAATGATTGGGTTTGGAAAGGATCGAAAGAGACTAGAAAAGCAATGGGATTTAGAGGAACTGTTGGGATTACAGATCTAGGGTTTTGGAGGAGTTTTTGGGGGTTTCTTCCGGACCTGGTGAAAGATCCTCTCTTTCTCTCTCTTCCGGGTCTTTGCTTCTGTTGCTGTTTCTCTCTCTTCCAGCCAATGTTCCTTGAAGTTGCCGCACGAGCGAGCGTTTCAGATGAGAAAGAGAGACGACACGTGTGGCGGGCTACGTAGAAAGGAGTTTTTTCATGTTTACGTGTCATTTCATTTTAAGCAATATTTTTTTTAAAGGGATTTTTCGCACGTGTGGTGATGAAAGGTGAGAAAAAATTTCTGGCATTCTCCATTCTTCAACGTTTTTTGTAACATTTTTTGTAACATGGTAAAATTTTAATTTGAATTATGCAATATCGCATAAAATACAGTGACAAAGGTGCCCCCTTGATTTTTTTTTTTCCTAATAAGATGGTTTTATGCAATATCTTATAATTTAATTAAAATTTTGTGATATCGCAAAAGTGGCAAACCGAGAATGTTTGGAGAATTCTTTCAACTTTCAGTATTAAGCATAGGTTTTCATAGCTAATGGTGACCGTACAGGGAAAAACCTTATTCCATTTTGGAGGCTGTTGAGTGTTTTTTTTTTTTTTTTTAGGCCTAGTGCATGCTCACACGCCCACTCACATTATCCAAGTCTCCTTCCAACACGCCTCAGCTGCTTGTTCCCTATGATGGTTTGCCATCCCTCCCATCCACAAGAAAAAAAGTTTATGTTGTAAATGAGTTTTTCAACTTATTCTTTCCCATGTGATAAGCAGTTTTTCTTGTAGTGTAGGGCTAGGTTTGTTTCCTCCGGCCCCACTATAAGCAGTTTTTCTTGTAGTGTAGGGCATAATTGTCTAACATTTTTGCATGGTTGAGAAGATTTTTTTTTTCTCAGAGTGCTTTTGTAGGGCAACATAAATGCGGAAAATCTAGATATTGATTCACATTGATATGTTCTAATTTTAAATTTATGGTGAATAATGTTTTGCAATTTTTATTTTTTTTAATGAAAGCTTGCAATCTTGGTGGTTTTGAAGACACAGGGGAAGGGTCATACTCATATGACTTTTCCTGTGGAAAATAAGCATCCTCTCAGTCCTCTCTCCATTTTTGCACCAAAAAGGAAAAGAGAATTTCACTGGTATGGAATTAACACTCAAAGATCATAAAAGAAATTACACCATGGATTCTACCGACCTTGGCCTTCTGCAGCTGTTTTTGAATGTACACTAGGAAAAACCTCCTCTTATTTAAAACTTTTTTTTTTAAGTGAGAAAAGCACTTCTTAGCTTAATTACTATTGCAAAAAAGTAGCAAAATTGATTTTTAAGATTAGTTTGAATAATAAATATGTCAAAATTACCTATATGACTTTCTCTATTCAATCGAAGTGCCCTTTAAAGCTTGTTTGGATCAATAAGGAGTGGAGTAAAATAAAATGGATTTCACATGTGAAGTAAAGTGAAGGGGAACGAAATAGGTTAAAGTTAAAAGGAGAATACTTCATTTCACTTCATTTGGATGCTTATTTTGAAGTTAAGGTTTAGAGTAGAATCCACATTTATTCAAAGAAATAAAAGTATTTAGAATTGAAGTAAAATGGAGTACATGTGACCCACAACATTACTTCATCTATTGAGCCAGACTCATCCAAACGGAGTAAAGTTGAAATTTTAGACTGTTAGGACCCATTTAACTTCACTCTACTCTATTTTTTTTCCCTTATCCAAACATGCCGTAAGAAAGAGTGATGAATCTATGATAGTGGATCGTCTACCTTCTTTTTTTTCCTCATTTCTTCACCTAGTGAGAAGGAGCAAAACTAGGAGTTCAAAAAAAAAAAAAAATTTGAAAACCAATTGGTGCTCATCTTACCCAAGCTTTTTATGACTTCTTCAACCGACCAGAGGTTGGTCTTCTGACCATTGGATTGGTGTTACATATTGGTTATTGTCTATTAATTGTAAGTTGTGCAGAATCAAACAACTAGGATAACATACATGTGCAATCAATTTTCAACCATTTTGCCCTGTACTACAGTGCAGCCAACCTCTGTTTACTGTTAGTATATACAAAAAGGGCTCATCAAATTGAATCGAGACAGAGTAGAGAGGAATATAAAGGTCGGAGTTTCAGTCTGATGCCATGTTAATCGGAGCCACACTCAAAAGAACAAAGAGAACCCAATGAAAATGAGACAAGTACAGAACACTAATCAGACCCACTGCAATCTCCCCTTGAACTCAACATTTTGATGAATGTTTCCAGGAGTAACCTTCTGATCTCTTACTTTCACTGGTCGGGTGCTGTACTTCACTTGGAACTTGGGCATTGGTCTGTGATCATCTTGTCCTGAAGTTTCAAGCAAAATCTCATCAAGGAACTCATCAGCAACATCCCCATCTTCGTCCACTCTAACCCGCTTCGCATACCACTTCAAACCCTGATTATAGATACGACTTGAAAAGAGTTAAAGTCATACCAACAAATCATTTTACGACAAGAAGATAAGCTTCAAAGTCCAAATGCAAATGACGAGATAAGGCATCTAGCGACCCAATACTGAGCACAAGGCTCTGATGATGATGATGATGATGATGATGATGAGACAAGCTTCAAGCCAAAAACAAAACTTCTTCCTTTGAACAGCTGTGTTATCCTACACTCCCTCAAGTCTAAATGAAATTTTACTATTCTGCGAAAGTAATGAGCATTCATGTCATAAAGCAGTTTGGCACCTTTCATCCATGCAGTTCTCTTTTGACATGATGAGCACCCCACTTTCTTCTAATGTCTACAGAAAATAGTAGTTATTGTCAAACGAACAACAGTTACCACTGTATGCATTAAGAATGACCTATGATGCACGGATACTTCAAAATGGGCAACGTATCTGTCGTATCGTATCCGATACTTCACTTTTTATGTGTAAAATCCGTGTTCCTGCCGTATCTATGGCATGTCCTTGCCGTATCTGATGTATCTGTGCATTATAGAGAATGACATGTCATGCTCTTAGAACACTCTTCTATTGATTGGCACCTGACCAAATAATTAGTACAGTAATACAAAAATATTTATAAGGTAAAGGTTTTCTACACAATGTGATCTCTGATTTTGTAGTATCCCTAGTCCCTACATCCAATTTTGTAGTATCCCTAGTCCCTACATCCAACCAAACACCAACGCTTCCACACACACACACCCACACCCTACATCCAACCAAACACCAACGCTTCCACACACACACACACACAAACGCTTCCCCCCCCCCCCCCCCACACACACACACACAGAGATGCGCACACACACGCGCGCGGATGCACACACACACACGGACGCACACACACGGATGCAAAAATAGATAGAGGAATTACAGTATGACTCTTTCCAAAATGCAGGTACAAGTACGGACACAGTCATATGGCTATGAAACTGTATGAAACAATGAACTAACCATAGTAGGAAATGCTAAATTTGTGCCTACAAGAATTGTTGCAATATCAAGTACTAGTATTGTAAATACTCGAGCATATACAAGTATTCAGGTATTAGAGGCTATGACAACACATAATAGCAAAGTCTTCTAAGCATCCTAATTGATGCATAGACAATGTGTGAAACTTGTAAATCTCTCTTCTCTGGAAGATTACGTGGAAGATTTTACTCCTAAAACAACAACTGCAAAGAGGTGTTGACTGCAAGGTTCATCTGCAACAACCCTTACCTAGTGAGGCAGACAAATTAGCTGCCCTTGAGAAAATTTACTTAAGAAAATCATAATTCTCTTACAAATTATTGCATTTCATCCCAAAAAGATATCCTATCATAATCCGAAGCCTTATCCTATCTATTTGGGATCATGGATCAAAACCCTACACAATATGAATAGTAACATTTTTTCTTTTTTAAAAAAGAAGGTTGGCAAAAAACAATAGTTGATACGCAGAACCAATTACTCTGACAATGTCTTGTATTATTATTATTATTATTATTTTATTGGCACCAAGACTTGAACCCACATGATTGGTTTAAGTGTGATTATGTTCATGATTATCGAAAAGTGGTTCTTTTTCCCATCAAGTTGGAGGTGGTCGTTCGCTAAATGCTGAAATACACACATACACAACCAGGGAGCACTATCATGAAGGTGTTCGTGTGATTTGACGACTATGCTTCCAATAATATCTAACCTTACCCACCAATGGAGTAAATTTGTGCCCATGGCCTCCACAGCTACTTGTACATTATTGAACATACATTTGTATATAAATTTCTCTCTATTTCTCAACCGATTAATTAGAAACAAAACACTCCAACCAAAAACTTGAAACACAAGAAAAGTAAGCACAGTATGCCAGGCACAAAAGGACATGGGAACCTATTCAAAACTGCCCTATCACCATCTCCACTTCACCACAATACACAAAGCTCAAGAGAGGCTATGAGTTAAGACTTCATCGGTCAGGTGCACTGGCACCATAAAAGACATAGGAGGTTATGGATGCAGCAGCAGATATCTCCATTAAGAAAACATGGTCAAACTTGATCTCACCAAGACGGGCAAATTATTAACCTGCAACAATGATCTACTAAAAGGATCCTCCATCAACAGAGATAATTCAGATTTCAGATACCCAAACTCAGAATGAATTGTCCTAGAAAATGTGGATTGTCACTGAAAACTCCAAGGAAAGAAAGGAAAGAAAAGAAAACCATGCAGTAGTCCTGGGTAAAGAAAGCTTCCAACACAATGCATTAGATTATCTAAATGGAGCACAAGCTGATCCATAAAAATGTGGATTGTCACTGAAATTCTCGGCACTAGTAGCAGTCAGCTGAGGGGAAAAGATCAAAGCAATAGCTTCCAAAACGATATAATGCATTATTAAGTTCTATACATATTTTACACCCTCTTCTAGCAAGAGTAACACTCCTAGTGTTTGACAACCTATCTTTCAGAGTACAGAATATAGAACTGTCCCAAACAACCCGTAACAGAGGAAAGCAAAAATATCACAAACATTGGTGTTTCCTATATCCAATCACTATTGACTTTGTTATTATTCTACCATAGAGAGCACCAAACTATGAGATCATAATGCATATACTCAATAGCAGCCAATCATTATATTTCACCTTTTTTTTTAATAATGATTTTTCATCATGAATATATTTGTATTAGTAAAGAAAAATGGAAACCATGAGAAACATAAAGCAAGCAGAAGTATGAAAGCATGATATCTTCAAAATGAATCAGCATGAATGAAGTATCATAACTTTCCTCTTTTTTTAGAATAGTTAAAGTATCACAACTTATTAAAACTTCTAGTCTCACAGACATGCAACTTCCTCTACATGCTTTGGAAGTAACCAGATAAATTTCAAAGAACGCATTGACAAATCATTAGGAACATGGTGGACCAGATCACCTATTTGACATGCAAAGAAGCACTGACAAATCACAAGGGAGGAATGGGCATGGACCAGATGACCTAATTGAAATGTAAACAGAAAATCTTCTGACCAGATCATAACTGCATGTTAAATGCATTTTTTTAATAGAAAAGGAAAAATCAGTGACACGTGCAAACAGAATATCTAGTAATGAGATTGCTGCTGCTTTTAAATTGCATTTTTTTTTCTTGGAATCTCAGAGTAACAAAATTAGAAAACTGATTCAGACCAGTGTTAGTCAGGTGACAAGTGTTATGCTAAAGGGCCCATCAGCCACACGAGCTTAAAGAGCAGTGGCCATCTAAAAAATCAGCTCCACATGACATTTCTAACATTGGAGGCAAATGATCAGAAAGCCATCCACAGCTTTCTTTTGACCATCTATCTCAATAACTAGCCTTGCTCAAACCATCAGGAGAGGACAAAAGTATCAAGGTCAACTAGACTTTTGAACAAATTATTGACACAAAACTCACCTTTGAGATAAAGGAAACTTTTTAATTTTTTTTTTAATAAAAAAAAGATCTCTTGCTGAAATGTAAAAAAAAATGTGTGCTCTTAATGCTTTACAGCCTCCTTTGGTGCAGAACAGAGATTATATATCAGCTCACGTTAATCAGAATACAATCAACCAGCTCCCATAATTAAAGCAAAAAAGTTGACACCTTCTAAAACGGAAAAACAAAAATCATCAAAACAATTTTACATATCCTAAACACATTAATAGTCATGTCCTCATTTTTAGTCTTATATTGTAGTATCATTTATAAGGCAGTAGTAAGATCTGCTTTATTGCATTGAGCTGAATGCTTGGGCAACGAGGAAACAAGACAATCCGCTGCTAAGATAAGCATGCTAAAATAGATGTGTAGTGTTGTCACAAGAATGGACGAAATTAAGAATGAGATAATAAGGTAAACATACTGATTTGGTTAGAAACATGCTCTAATTCAGAATCTAAACCTTAAAAACAGTTAATTAATAAGCTATCTAAAACATGTCACATGGCAGCTGTTGAAGTATGATTGTATGAACAGTCTCAAAACGTCACCCCACCCATCTTCCAGTAGCCATAGGAAACCTAACACCTTGGTTTTATTAGCTAGTTTTGGCTCAATTCAAAATAAGATGATAGCATTCCTGACTTTGAACACTATTAATTCATAGTGGAAAAAAGATCCAGAACTGCAAGCACCGGACCATCCTTCTACAAACCACCCTTTGACAGCCTAGTTTTCATATATGTTGGCCCTCCAATTTTTTCTATGGTAGCCACACTGTCCCTGAAATTTGTTCGAGCTTTCCACATTTACCAACCATGATATGACTGACTTCAACCCTTACGCAAAAACCTTCGACTCACTCACAAAAAAATGATGCAAGACCACTTCTTGAACCCAAGGGCCATGGACTAGGCGTAGGCTACCAGCTTACACCAAAAGCCCTTGGACCCTGGTCATGTGAGTTAGGCCATGCTAAGATATGATTAGAATTAGTATCGATTAACTTATTTCACTCGTTGGATAAAGATTAGGGTCTAAGGATTCTGTAACAAGAGACGAAATACATTGTATTTGGAGGATCTTAAGACAGGATATATATATATATATAGAGAGAGAGAGAGAGAAAGAAGGGGATTTGGTAATAAACATTGTAAAGGCCTAACGGCCTCTCTATATAGAATGAGCCTTCTTGCAAAAGTAAACTAGATTGATACTGAAGAGAAGTTTTTCTCCAAAAAATTTGGGGACTAGGGGATAAGCATCGTAAAGGACTCGCTAAATAAGATGAACCCTCTAGTACAACTAGACTAGATTGGAACTGAAAAGAAGCGCCCTCAAAGTTTGGGAACATGGGGATAAACATTGTAAAGGCCCAAAGGCCTTTATAAATAGGGCAAACCCTCTTGTACAACAGGACAAGATCGTAGCTGAAGTGAAGTTTTTTCTCAATTTTTTCTCCTTTGTTTTCCTTGGTGAACCTCTTGTCTTGGTAGTGAAGCCAAGATGATCTAAGTCCTTGCCTTGACATCCAGTCTACTAATGTGGATCTCCCGTTTCCATGACGCATCAACCCCCTCCCCTAACCCAAACCCATCAATACAATCCTACTTCAGGCATTCACACTTACGAAAGTTTTGACCTTTGTTGCTCCACCCCACAACCATTCCTGCTCTAGTGCTCCACGCACCCAAATTCTACAAAATCTCAATAACATCCCATTCATTCAATAAGCCACAGAGTTGCAGATGCACTCCAAGTGAAAGAAACTGGATACATCATAAAGGACCATAACCCAACATACCAATGAAGGGAAGCATAGCCTCAAGTAGCGCTCCAGCTAAATTATTTAGTATTCTGATTAACAACACTCAAACTAGGAAAACATTTATACAGAGGCATGCCTATCAGAAGAAAGAAAATTCTCACCTCCCAGCCCACCCATCAAATGGGTGACACTGAAAAAGAAGAACAAAAAACAAGAAAAGCTTCTCTGTGTGATCCATTCAAGTGCCAGCGATCCAAGAAAAATATCACCTCCCACCCCCATCCAACAATGCAGTAGTAGTTTGAATTTCCCCATCCAAAGCACTAATGTCACTAACCCAAAGCACTAAACTTTCCACGGACAAAATTGAGTCAAACAGAAATCAAGATTTGTGGGTCTCTTCAAAACCCTTCCCATTTCACATAAACACAATTCAGTACTGATGGATGCAGTGATCTTACTAATTACCACTCAAACCCTAACATACCCAAAACCATACATCCAATCAATTCCCCAAAATTCACAACAACAGTCCAATCAAACGAAAAGAATTGAAGTCAATTAGAGAGAAAGAAAAAAAAGGGTACCTGAACTCCGCCTTGGGCAGGATTGCAGGGGAGGAGGACCGGGCCGAGATTGGGTGCGGTTCGATCGACGGTCACAGGCACCTGGACGCTGAATCCTTTTGTGGGCCCTCGATGACGCGGCTCTTCCTGCTCCGCACGATCGTTTCCCGCTTCATCTCGGTCTTCGTTCGTCGTGTCGTGATTCTCGTCCCGCACGAAGCCGAGAAAGCCTGCGATTCGCTTGAAGAACCCCATCTGATTTTAACCTGAGAGAGGGACTGATGGAAAGAGAGAGATCGGGAAATTGACAATACAAAGGCTTCTGCTTGGTGACGGCAGAGAAGAAATCGAAGCTAATTGAGTCGATTGAGAGTCGCCTGTGCTGTTATTGCGTGGCCACTGTGATATTTCTTTCTTTCGATCCTTGCCAGATTGCTTGATGATGCTGTTTTCACTTTTTTAATATGAAACATGGCAGAGTTTTTGTGTGGGTTATTGAGGGTGTCCCACCAAATATAAGAATGATTTTATGATCAACCATCCTTGATTTTGGTAGTGTGAGGTTTTAACGGATGTATTGGCTTTATATCAAGCATCTATTGATATTGAATGGGCATCCATAGGGATCTATTAGATGTTGATCAAGGGACATGAATTTTCATCAACATCTATTAGAAATTATATCATTACTACCTCCGGTGGTGGGAATTTGGTCTGTGTCCCCGACCCCCCATCCCCTTAGTCCCTCTAATATGTTTGGGTGCATAGTTTTTCTCATTCCTTCATAAATGACCGGTATTCCAGCCGATTCGGCAACATAAATGTTTTTACAATATTTACATTATGCCTTTCGACCTCCTTTTCATTTTCAACAACTTTTTTTTTATCATAAAAATAAATAAATGTGTTTACAATATCATACGCTTGCCAAACCTGAGAAGTTTTTAGGAAATACGGCAAATGGATCAAGCATAGGGGTCTTTGATCCAATCAGACATCTACTTTAGCTGATGTATGATTTAAGGTAAGAGACTCAGTTGGCCTAGGACTACGGTTTGCACCCGGAGGTTGTGGGTTCGAAACTGCTCTACCACACTGGGGCCACAGGGGAATTTTACCCGGTTTTCTCTCCTGAGCCCGTAGGGATTATTCTGGCCCAAAGGGCTAGGAACCCTACGTTATAAAAAAAAAAAGGTAAGAGACTTGACATGAATGATTTGGACAAGCAAGACTTTATACTTTCGGAGGTTTTTTCCTCAGTATGTTATTGGGGAAAAAAGTCTTTCAATAATTAATAATAATAAGATAATATATATAACACCAACCATAGTATTTTCCAAAATTTTCACTTTTATCATGATGAGATCACGATAAATTGCAAAATTTCGAAACATGATGTCCACCTTTTAGAAATTACATGAGGCCATTATTGGTAACTATTGTACATGGGTCTATACTAAGAATTAGAATATGAGATCTACATTTAGAAATATTTTGTAAATGAGGCTCATATTTAAAAATTACAATGTTGGTCCTATTTTTAGAAATTTTATAATTGGACTCACCGTTGAAAGCACTCTCTACCCACCTTTTTCTAAAAATTACAATATGGGCGTAGGCTACGGCACGTAGGAATTATAATGTTAGGTCTATCTTTATAAATCTTTTTATGCTGGATCCACCTTGACAAAATTGAGGGTGTTGGAGTTTCATCGGAGTTCTAAATTTCAAAAGTTCTTAAATGCTGAATAATTGGCAAGGATTTGGAAATGCCTCATTTTGAGCATTTGCTAATTTTGGATTTTCCAAATTATCCATCTACTATAAAAAAAAATATATGAAAATTGTGACATGATTTTGGAGATTTCGTATTATAATTCCTGATTGAAACACTTGCAAAAAAATACGGTGGAATATTAAAAAAAAAAAACCACGCTTCCATGTATTCATGCATCCTCGGTTCTAAATTCTCTCAAAGTTTATTATCAAACTGCTCTGCATTTATTGTTTTTCTTTCCATCTACCACGTATTTAATATGCCTCAAGCATAAGGAAAATATGCAGGTTCATTATGATCACGTTTGGCAACCAAATCTTTAAAGAAAAGATTTTCAGTTTTCCTAAAGATGTGGTAAATCTATGTTTGACAATTGTAAATTCCTGAGGATTTAGACGAATAAGAATCTTCATTGTTAGGATTTTCAGATCCGACCCCCCCCCCCCCCCCCCCCCCCAATAAGATTTGAAAATCCTCATTTAAGTGGATTTGCACGGTGAACCCTATTTTTCTCAATATATGCATCAATACACACCAATATCAATATGAAATCCTCAACGATACAAATCCCCAGCAAAAAATATGTGTTCCAGCAGTGGTGAAGAATCATCAGATTTATGAATTCCTTGTCTGTGACTAAACATGCTCTATATATTTTGCTACATTGGAGGCTTGAACACACACACCCATTCACACACCCATCTCCGAACTAGCTGAAAAAGGAGCACCACAAAACTTCAAAATAACTAGGACATGTTCCGGAATAATAACACTCTTTATTTACAATTAGACTTTATATTTTAATCAATTATGCAATACCAAAATATTACATGACGATATTAGTAAGGTGTTGACAATAGCCCAATGGTAACGAGCATCCCAATTTCACTTGAGTGCCAGACCCCGAAGGTTTCCTATGGTGTCAACCACTGATGAAAGATCATTAGGCAGAAGTAAGCGGAGCACCAACAAAAGAATGAAACACCCTATATGACTCTTGGGTTGATAGATTAGGCTAATTTATGATTAGTATAGTCTACCATTGCTCCAATGTAATAGGTAAAAAAAAAAAAGTGTTAATTGCGTGAAGCACTAATATGTGATCCTCGTCTAACTCACCCTCGTTACATGCTTTCCTCAGTTGGTTTAGGCAAATTCACTGTATTAAATATAGGGCTTTATTAAAGGAATTTTGAAAGCAGAAGAACTTGGCTTGATATCAACATAGCTAACCATTTTCCCTCCCATGTTTGAGATCTTGCTGCCCATTTCGATCTCCAATTTGATTACTTGAAATAGAAAGATGATTTCTTGTCTTGAAATCATTATTAAGGCTGTTAAATAATCTGATGGGAAATGGGAATGATATTTTTTCTTCTATGAATGGGTCCCCACATTGCAAATATTTGAAGATTGATATGATCGAGAACAATTTAGATGGTACACTCGCAAAAATCCACTCTAATCCCTCAATTAGTGGCAAAAAATAGATATCAACAAAGAAAATACTTCCATATTCAGTAGATATGGCAATTGCTAAATGGATGGATGTGTAGAGCTTGGGTGCTCCTGATGGCTCAAATTTGTGCAAATTGGAAACCTAACTAACTGTAAATTCTTTTAAGGCCGGAGCATACTAATTAAGAAAGTGTAGCTTCGTGTCCCCTCTCTAACACTCTTTATTAATATTTTTATATTCGGGCTGGGCCGTTAAATTTGATATCAGAGCCAAGGATGACTCTCTTCTGATGATAGGAGGATGTAAGATCCTACATCGCTCATGAAGCGTCCAGAGCCTGGACTCATATAGAGGACACCGTCTTTATCCAGTATAACACATTTTGGGTCTTTATAAGGGATGCGAAAACAAAGTCATGAGACTCATAGGGCCAAAGCAGACGCTTGCCCAGAGTCGGCCAGATCCATGAACACCCCTACTTCATAATCTTCAAAGATGGTGATGACACCCCTACTTCATAATCTTCAAAGATGGTGATCAGAATATGTACTGGACCCAAGATTTAAAGTAAGCTTCTTTGCTTTAGAAGAAAGGGGCTTTAGCTTTAGCGTCCATCGCCCTCTAGAAGAAAGGGGCTTTAGCGTCTCAAAGTTGTTGTGGTGTGAAGAAAATCCACACTTTGCAAAGACTTTGTAAGAATGTAAATGGAATTACTATACACCATTTCTATATCATGAAAGTTGGAACGTTCAATATGATTTTCAGTTTTTTTCCATCGCATTAAGAATAGTGAAATGAAGATTAAAAGAGGTGGGGCATTTTTGTTCCAACCGTTTCCCAACTTCAAAAAATAATAATGTGTGTGATGAATGAGTTAGATCAATTAAAAATGAACCCCATGTAGCTCCACAAAGGAGATTTTTCTGCTAGTTATATCCGGTGCAAGATCTTGAAGACTTTTCTAGTTTGCAAAACCCTCTGAGTCATCTATTGGCATGAGTAGTCTGCTGAGAACTGGGATGGATGTCAATAGTATAGAACACAGTCCTTCATCCAGACCCTCTGTAAACCTCCACAGAATGCCATCATCATGGATGAAAAGGTCCCTGGATGAAGTTGAAATATTAGTTCAGGTTCAATATTTGGACCCCTTTTCAATTTGTATTTGTTTGTGCATAGAGAGAATTCTATATTATGGAGAGCAAGCCTTCTCCGTGACTCAACCCAAGACATAGAGGTCACCTTTGATACCAAATGTTATGAACCTAACCAAATGCGCCAAAAGCGCCAGATTGAACACATCAAATCAAGTTTTTAAATTATTTAGGACCGTAACACCTTGTCTCTTTTTCCGGGATGAAAAATGCATTGCACTGGCAATGGCAATAAAATAGTTAGCCATGTAGAAACTCAAAATAGTTTTCCCCTCTACTGTGTAATCCTCTCCAGAATTAAATGCATGACCTTATAAACTTGGGTCTAGGTTTGAGTCCACAGAATTTCATATCAAGGCCCTGAATACCCAATAACAGAGCTGAGCATTTTTCATTTTTCCAGCCATCCTACTAGATTTACACACTAGACTCAAGCCTTGGTCGTGCTCAAAAGTCAAAATCATGATCAGATGGACCATCCTGGAGAGAATGCATCACAAACATGAGCCATCCATGGGTATGGGCTAGGGCCTATAAAATTCGATTTTTTTTTTTTTAGTAGGCACTCTAACAAACGTGTCTGGTGTGTTCGATATGTAGGCCCAGTGCAATTTCAGTCCATCCCATGATGAGCCTTAATACATACAAAAAAACTTCTTCTGGATTATACAATATATACCAAGGCTTAATATTGTGCCCATTTGATTGAAACATCTGGGATAAATTGCAATCATGAAGCTGAAATTTCTGGTTTAAGACCATCCATATGACCCTAATCATGGTATCCCAAGTGTTAATTTAGTACTTAGAGAGCCATTCACAAAATTATATGATATAAACAAAAATTCACAAAAACTATACAAGCATGTCGTTGTAGTATAGTGGTAAGTATTCCCGCCTGTCACGCGGGTGTTCGATCCCCGGCAACGGCGCTTTTTCTGTTTTTGTTTTTTTTGGCTCTCTTTCTCTTTCAAACTATTGATTAAGCTGACACATGGATCTGCAATATGCACAATAAAGTAAGAGAAAGAAAAACATAGATCAATGGTTATTTTAACTTTGATTTTTCATGTAAAACTAGAATTATAATGGTCCTAAAAATTCAAGAAAAAAAGAATGAACAAGTATCCCAAACAAAAAAATTATCCAAATTGGATAGAAAAAAAATGGTCCTAAAAATCCAAGAAGAAAATAGTGAGCAAGTATCCCAATTAAAAAATTATCCAAATTGAGATACTCGAGTGGTAAGATGCGTCAATTCTCACCAGATTGCAAAAGAATTGATCCATGTGCACACCACCTTCCCTCACTCGAGGGCTCTCCCTTGAGGTCTACTTCCCTCACTCAAGGGCTTGATAGGGTCTTGGCCCCCTTAGTTGGAATAAAACACACAAAAAAATAAAAAATAAAAACTTATAACCTTTTGATCAGGCCAACCCAACATAAGCACATCATTTTTTTTTTTTTTTATCCCAGCTAACCAAGGTTGGGTCCCCTAGAGACTCATACATATGAAGATAAGAACCTACAAACTCAGGAAAAAGACTCATACATGCAGGAAAAGACGAATAACTCACACATACGGGAAGAGAAACTCGCATATGCAAGCAAAGGGGGGATGCGAGGGCGAATTTGGTAAGACACTGTTCTCAAAACAGCCCATTTAGGTGCTAGGTTGAAGTGTGGCTGCTCGGGCGAATTTGGTATCAAATATCTGAAACAACCCACAGCACGTTATAGAATGAAATGTTTAGAAACATTATATTTATCATGATGGGATTGCCACTCATAACTCCACAGCAAGGCACCTAGACATCCAAGGTGGATCTCTAGTTGTTGTCCTGATTGGGAGGGACTTGAGTAAGCTGTGTGAGTATTTACTAGAGTAAAATAAAAATAAAAAATGAAATTATGTATGAGAGTAACTCAGCATCTCACTTTATAAAGCCCGGGTATCTCAGGCCCATATTTGGCCCATTGACAATCCTAGGCACTATTTGCTCCTTAAAAGGTGAATTAATTATTATCTCCCACGTACTTAGGCTTTTTAAAAAAGGTTGATACATTGGGCCAACCCACAATAAACTCAATTCGATCATATACTTTGCTTAGGGTTGTAAACGGGTCGGTTCCGGTTTGGTTCCATGGTGGACCCGGAACTGGAACTGTTAAGGAGAATGTGGAATTGGATCTGGACTTGGAATCGTTTCGGAACTGGTTTCTAGGCTCCGAAACCGGAATCGGAACCAAAACCATATATGGAATGAGTTTGGATCCGGGTCCGGGTCTAGGTGGAGAATGATATTAAAAAAACATGATTTTTATGAGAGATTTTCGAAAATTGAGGTAATATGTTAGATCTCTGGTCCATGGGTCCGAACCAATGTGGAATTGGACCCGGATCCATTTACTTATTGAGGCCTCAAGAAATACTCAGAACCGATTTTTAACAGGTCGGAACCTTCACGTAATCGGAGAATCAAGGACCCATTTACATCCCTAACTTTGTTGCAATCAATCATTCAACAACTTTCACTTGATTGAGAGAAATTTTTATGTGGTCCATATGTCTCCACAATTCATATGATATCAACCACGCAATTCTTGAATAATGGGCCTAATTCATGCGTTTTGATTTTTAAAACTCCGAGCATTCTCATCTTTTTAAAAGTTGGGGTAAATCCCCCTCTCTCTCTCTCTCTTCATGTTATTCATATTTTACATGTGATTAGTTTGAAGACGAGGACCTCTTTGATTAGAGTAAATTTGGCAACCCTAAGGGGTAGCTCGATTGACCTAAGTCCACGATTCGCATTTAGAGGTTGTGGGTTTGAAACTGCAGTACCACACTGAAACCATATGGGAGTTTATTCGGCTTTTCTCTAGGTCCGGAGGAATTAGTCCAATCCAAAGGGTTGGAAATCCTCTTATAGCAAAAAAATAAATAAAAAAAGAGCAAATTTGGCCAAATGACAATACAATAAACACAGAGATATCTATCTATCTTGAGTAGTATAGATGTGAAAGGTGGGCCTTGGAAATGGATGTCCATGTACATGACTTCAAATAATTTTCAACTATAGTCACTGAGCTCTTAAAAAAAAACCTTACTCTTCAAAAAAAACTTACTCTTCAAAAAATAAAACTTACTCTTCAAAAAAAAACTTTCTCTTCAAAAAAAAAAAAACTTACTCTTCAAAAAATATTTAACTTACTCTTAAAAAAAATAAAATTAACTTACTCTTAAAAAAAAAAAACCTATAGTCACTGAGAGGACCAATTAATGTGTCTGAGCATGTTTCATTGAATAAGAGAAAGGGTTCGATTTTCTAGGCATCTTGAATTTGGTTTTTTGGCATTTGATGTGACCACATTGGAAATTTTCTTTCTTCTTAAGAACACCTTTTGTAATTGACCTTCATTTATTCCTGATAAAAAGGAAACTAAATTGAGGAAACAGGTTGAGAGTTTTAAGAGGTGGGCCCTGCTGATGACTTTTTAGGCCTAGACCTTACACACAACACATTATAGGAGGAGCATGGATTCTCTGAGTCTCTCACTCAAGGCTTCCTTTCAGTGAAAGGAGTGGAATCCACAATGGGCCAATCTATTTGTGTGGGGGCTTTCCCTTAAGAACGGGATTACACTAATTTCGGTAGAATTACCGACTTGACTTATCTCGGTCTCGATATCCAAACTCGGCAGGAGTATTGCATTTAGTTCGGCAACAGTGTCAGCTGGCATCCAACTTGGGCTATCGGTAAAGGTACCAGCTAGCATCATCTCAGTCTCGGCAGCAGTGCCGTGACGCTTCCATCTCAGCATCATCCTCAGCTCGGCACTGCCAGCTAGGACGGGTATAAGGTCATAATTGTACCCTATGACGCTACAGCTACGTTGCAGAATGTACTGACAGACAAGATGGGCGGCGGACTATGATAAGGGACCAGCCTTATTAGGCGATCACCATCATATTAATACGAGGATTCGGCGTATGATCCGATGGGACGTTTCCCCACCTACCGCCATTAAGGAAGCATGGCATAGGGCAACAGGACAGTGCCTCTACCTACCTCCATGGAAGGAGCTCTCCTCTATATATATGCATGAGGTAAATCCACAAAAGGGGGACAATCAGATACACCCTTACTCTGCATTCTCTTCTTCCTTACTCACTCATCCTTTGTCTACTAGTGACTGCACTAACTTAGGCTTCGGAGTGCCTCCGGCTGATAGCAGCCCGGGCCTCTGACCCTTCTTTTCCTCTTTCCTTTTCAGGTCCCAGGTGGTTAATTTTTCCCAAAAAAGCTTTACAGCATCATCATAAACTAAATATCCATTTATCCAAGGTCATAATATTTAGGCACACACAGTATTGAAAACTAGAGAGATCAGCATAATGAACGTTCTACTTGTGAACGAGATGTCCTTATGAAATTGAGCATGTACCAATACCATGATAATATATAATGCACAATATTCTATTTTTCATGGTATTCAATGGATGAAATACCTTAATCTTGTACTGGATATATTTGTACTAGTTTAGCTTGAATGGTCCCACATTAAGGTGTTCACTAGCACACTAATCCGTGTTAAGCACAGACATACTTATTGATAAAGAATCAATTAAAAAAAAGGTCGAATCAATTAAAAAAAAGGTCAAATCACATAGAATCATCCTCAAATACTTACTGGTAGAAAACTTTCTAATCTAAGAGTCTTGTTGTATAGAAATATAGTAAGAAAAGTTGAGCAGAAAGAAAAGTGAAGTATAGATAGAGTAATTGCATATTAGATTTGGGATGAAAATTAAGTAGTTGAAAAGAGAAGAGTGAAAAGTGAAAATAAATACATAAAGTGGTTGCATGTGGAAGTGGGGGGATAATGTGGGTTGGTCACATGGAAGGTATATAACTCCTAATCAAAATCAATGGTTACAGTCAAAATTGGCTTTAGAAGGCCGGACTTTAATACAGTATAATGGACTTGTGTGGGGTGATTTCCTAAGAGTAGGATTACATTGATCTCAGTAGCGGTACCAGCTTAGTGCATCCCGATCTCGGTATCCAAGTTCGGCCACAGTGCCAAGATTTATCTAGCTCGGTAACGGTACCAACTAGACATCTTATCTCAGCTCGGCAAACAGTGCCAGCTTGTACCAAGCTTGAGCCAGTCTCGGTAAAAGTATCAATTGGATTTATCTCGGTCTCGGTATAAGGTACTTCGACAATAGTGTCAGGATGCATCCGAACTCGGCCTCAGTACCATCATCAGCTCGGTCCGTCTACAGGGATAGGTGCTAGGCCATCATTGTACTTTCATGAAGTTGCGGCTACGTTGCAAAACGTGCTGACAGACAAGACATGCGCCGGATGGTGGTCAGGTGTCACCTTGATCGATCACATCCACATTAATATCAGGGGTCATCTCTTGATTCGACCTGACAGTATTTCCACCTACTCCCACTAAGGGTGCACCAGGTGAAACCTCTACATATAGAGCAATACCAATGACTTCTAAGGTATGGAAGACCATGCCTGAACAGAGCATCATTAGGCCATATCAAACATTGCATAGCATTTCATAACGCCTTGCATAAGGGCATACTTGCCTCTCATCTCCATCCTTGGTTCAGTGACAGCACTAACTCAGGCATTGGAAAGCCTTCGGCTGACGGCAGCCAAGGTCTCTGATCCCTATTTATTCTCTCCTTTTAGGTCCTAAGGCGATCTATTTTTCCCCGAAGAAGCTTAAACAACAAATCACCAGTCTCACATTGACTTAATCTGGTTCCTGAGCTTTTAGGCACTTACAATTGGCGCCGTATGTGGAGAAAACGATCAAGCAGCGGCAAAGGATCTACAAAGCCCAGCCATCATCATCGACGACTCCCTGTCGGACCGGTTCCAGGGAAAGTCTGATGCATTATGCGCAGGATGACCTGTAACTCAAACAGGTTCATCAACAAAGGAGGTGACAACACCTCCCCAATATAGCACTCCTCCATCGGAGCACCCCCAAACAAAGTACCGCTTTGCTGAAGACTCCCCCGCGGAGCAAAAGTTCCAGCAACAGCCGGATCTCACCATTTCCTCCACCAGGTGGATCGCAATAATGACGATGATGAAGATCCGTCCCTTGTTGATACCAAGGCCCGCAGCCGCGACCCTCGCATCTTTCGAGCAAGCTCTGCTGCCAGGTAGCCAGCTTCAAAGGGACCCCTTTCGATTCCCCATAGTCACTGTGAAAGCATTGGTCGACATGGCAAACCACGACAAAGCTCGAGCTCAAGCTCACCCGAGCTTCAATTTCTGGCGGGACCCCTCCCCCAGTAGAAAATGGCGGTCACGAGAACAGTCCCCTGACTTGCCATGCAGTCTTCATCCTCGAGTCCTGGTCCGGTGATGGCACCAACCATAACTCGGACAACTCCGATCGCAACAGCTCCAGCAATGACCTCGGCAATACCACCAGTCACGATTCAGGTAGAAGTGCAACCCAGCGGAAGCTTCAGCTGTACCCTCGGTGACAGCACCGGACCACTGCTAAGCTCCTTCAGTTGCTAGCTCCAGCAACGGCCTTGGTGATAGCACCTGCTGCTACTCGGACAAACCTCGATCTTGGCAGCTTCAGCAGTAGTCTCGGTGACAGCACCAAACCACTGCTAAGCTCATTCAGTTGCTAGCTCCAACGGCGGCCTTGCTGATAGCACCAGCTGTTGCTCGGACAAACCTCGATCTTGGCAGCCTCAGTAACAGCACCAGACCACTGCTAAGCTCATTCAGTTGCTAGCTCTAGTCGCGGCTTTGGTGATAGCACCGGCTTCTGCGACAAACCTCGATCTTGGCAGCTCCAGCAACGGCCTCGGTGATGGCACTGACCACAACTCAGACAACCCCGGCCATAGCTCGGACAGTCCCAATCTTTGTAGCTTCGGCGCTACCTCGATGATAGCACCAGCCTCCGCTACACATCTTTGATGTTGGGCATCGGTGGCAGCGCCAGCCTTGACTTACAAAGCTCCGACAACGACCTCGATAAGAGTACCAGCCATGGCCCGGACAGCTTCATTAACCACAAACAACTTTGATCCTCGCCAAGTTACCAAACTCAGCAGCGATCAGAAGAGACCACAACTCGGTTACAGAACCAGATGCACAACGTCACAGTTATGGAACTCGACAATGGTCTCAGCTTGGTGACAACACCAGCGCAGAAGAGGCCACGACTCGGTTACAGAACCAGCTGCACAGCGTCGCAGTTATGGAACTCGACAATGGTCTTAGCTCGGTGACAGCACCAGCACAGAAGAGACCACAACTCGATTACAGAACCAGCTTCACAGCGTCACAGTTATGAAACTCGACAATGGTCTCAGCTCGGTGACAGCTGATCTGTCGTGGAAATCAATCAAATTACCAAACTAAACTACTAGTATAGTAGTAGAGTAAGGGTCGAACCCACAGAGATTGCTAATTGTTTAAAAACCAAGGTTGAATTTAATTTTAATTCCAAAAAGAGTGATTGATTGTTGAATTTTCTAAAATAACTGAAAACTGAAATTAAAGCAAAAATTATAATTAAATCAAATGACGAACAAGTTGAAAAAGGAATTCCTAGGGCTGTCGAATCCTCCACTAATCTTGCAACTATCTTCAATTGTATTAATTTCTGGTTATTATATTAGGATGTAAAGATGTATTTTAGCTACAAGCCAAAATACAATCACCAAGAAAATCACGCACCAAAACCCCAAGTATGAATTATCTTTGGATAATACGAACCGTCTACGCTACTTCTACTGTCATAGACACGACTCGTTTTCCTAAGTTATAACTCGTCCTACGGTTTTTGTGTATGTATAAGAATCACCATTGTATAACCACATATGCAAAATCACAGAAATTGAACATGTGAAAAGAAAATAAAATCATTGATTGCAATAAATATCAATGTTATACAATCAACATCCCAATGTAATTACTCCAAAAATTAAATACAAAAAAGGATAAAGTTACTTGACTAGGGTTTCATCTAAACCCTAGGAATAGGAGAAGCTTAGCCCATGATGGTGGAAGAGGAGGACACCATAGCCATGGAGTTCTTCATCTTCTTTTTTTGAGTTCTCTTCTTCTCCTTCCTCTTTTCCTCTTTCTCTCCTTCCTCTCCCAGAATAGAACCACCAAATGGTAGATCCTCCTTCAACTCCTAATATCCCTCCTTTTGTTAAAACCCCCTTTGCTTATCTCTTAAGAGAGAATCAATGAGAATCCCGTAATTAATCAAAAGGGGCCCAAGGAATGGTGATAAAAGGCTCCAAATTGGGCTCTTTTATGCTAAAATAGGCCCTAACCCACTAACATATGGGCCAAGCCTTTCTTCTAACCCATAACCACTTGTATTCCATTTCTTTTAGCACTTCAAAGCCCAATATTCTTCTTTTGCTCCAATTTCACCATTAAATCATTAACTTTGCCAAGCTTTCTCTGCAAAAAGATGAAACAAGGATTAACTAGCAAACGCATATAAATTGAAGAAAATAAAATAATAAAAGTGCAAGAATATCTAGGATTAACATAATAAATATGCACTTTTTAACCAGTTATCACACCCCCCAACTTACACTTTGCTAGTCCTCGAGCAAAGCCAAGGAAACAAGAGACAAACAAACTAACTAAATCCTCTTTCGCGGAATACACGATTGCATTTACCGTATGCAATAAGGTTTTAAACCCCTAGGTTACCCTAGTGGACGAGTTATAGTCTCGTGAGGGTTTGCAGTGAATCTACCCACAAAATTCTATCACCCCCCAACTTGAACACGATATACTCCACAATCAATAAAAATGAAGCTTAGTGAATGTGTATCTGAACTACAATTGAAGCAATGTATCAATAATATTACTAAAAGCAACCCGTGAATCCCCAAATGTTCATAACCAGATAGAATTATTGTGCACCAACGTAACAACCACAACAAGATGTTTAGGCAATGAGACTCCTTTTTCAAACAGGCATTACTTTGACTTCAAATCTCACCAAAAGATATCACTCACAAATGAAGCTCACAGAGATGGGATGTATATGTATTCTCTCATACACGTGGATAGAATAAATGTTGAGTACAAACCAAATAATCCACATGCAAATATGAATGAAAGCTCAACAAGAACATCATAGAGAGGAGAAAAAAAAAACACTACGAGAAATCAACTCTCAAAGTCACAAGTTCACTACAATCACATCCTCAATCATCAACTACTACACCTTTGGGGTCGGCTAGGTCTTTATTCTGGTTGTAACGTAGGTCAGGGTCAAGGATAAAGTAAGGGTAGACGAATCACAATCTCATGAAATAAGTGAAGAAGCTGAAGTGAACCGACTGCAGTTTTTTTTTTCAAACTCATCATCTCTTTTGAACATTTCATCACCACTCCCAAACTCCAAATGAAGCAATTCCAAACTACTTACAATCTTCTACTTGAGCAAACAAAAAGAAAAGAAAAACAAATGAATCGAAACTTCTTTTTTTTTTTATATATATTTTTATATTTTTTCATATGCTCTCACTTTTGCCTAAGTTATATCTTGGATGTCCAACCTAGCGAGCACTTTTCATTCTTTTTTTTTTTTTTTTTTTTTTAACAGAAAATACAATGACAATAAAAACAAGAACAACTACCAAATAACATTACATCTTCACTTCTATACTTTCAAATCACCAAGTCCTCAAAAATTTACCCAACTTCTTCACCCAATGCAAGGCTACGGGCTATGAAAAGAAGGATATGCACTGAAGGCTCAACTTGGTTCCTATCAGGTAAATAATGAGTGGATGCAAGAAACAAACGAACAGGCTCAAAGTAGAAAAGATTGCCTAGTTTCATTCCCCAAAAGTAAGAAGTGTCATCTGACATCTAGATTGACCGACCTTGAACATGTGACAATGGCAGTTAATGGAATGAATATGCAACTGTATAATCCTCAGAATAAAGTTCAAGCTCAAATCTAACATAACATGGGTTATAAGTCTCAGTTAATGCCATTATGATATGAGAATCTCAAAGCCTAACCATCAAATCATAGAGTCACAGGAGTAGCAACCCAATTTATCTCCAATGATGAAAACCGGGGAAAAACGAATCACTAACAGTGCACAACTATGATAATGATTCTCATGCAAGCTAAAAAATACACAAATTAGCTTAAACAAATGAGTTTTAATCATGAAGTATATTGAGCTCAAGTTAGCAAAATAATGGCAACTCCCCCCCCAACTTATTTGTCACCTTGTCCTCGAGGGGACACAAAATAAAAAAACATGAAATAAAACAAAAGAAGTAAAAGGAAGGAGTGCACCTGAGTGGAGAGAACTAAGGGGGCAAAGAGCCCGGTGAATCAGAAGGCGGGTGCTGAGCAACAAGAATAGCCTGAAGAAGGCGATGAGTCTCTGCGGTATCAAGCTGATACTGGGCCTCAAATGCATCAAACCTCTGCTCAAGACGACTATAGGCCGAATGTGGTCTATCCGCCGAGGTGGTACGAAGCGAAATTGGAGGTGAAATTGGAGGAGATGAAGGTCCAGTGGATGTGGATGGAGGAATCTCAACAGGGGTACTAAGCCAAATAGGTTGGCGGGATAACCGAGGATGTTGCCCACTTTCCCGAACCAATCTGCGCCAACTGACAGCCCAGAGATGCTGACCATAATGAACACAAGTAGAATCAGACGGTTCCGTAGGAGGAATGACATATCTATCAGCTCGAAGCAGTACAGTGATCAAATTGGCAAAGGGCAAAGGCCATGCTTGAGCACGCTGGGTGGGCGTCTTGATGAACTGTTTATAACAAGCATACATATGATTCCAAATCATGTCAGCGACATCACAAGAAAAACCATTCTCCATAGCATATAGGGCATCAAGGAAATCCCCTCGCCGTTGTTGACCATGACCATTGGGACACACATTCTTCTTGAGCACCGAATCAACAAACCAAAGACGCCATGGAAGTTGAGAACGTAGAATGTGATTTGGTGCAGGTTGACCCAAAGGAACAATGCTCAAAGCAGTAACCTTGCTTGAAACTGGTAACTGAGGCAAGTGAGCAAGGTGAGACTTAAGAGAACAACCCAATGCAGTGGAAATACACTCTTTGGTCACCAGGATGTCCTCATCATCAATTTTAGTATACAGTACCCCCGGGTTGGTTATTGGCTGAAGATACATATTCTGATAGAACAAACGAACCAACCGAGGGTATGCCACATCGGACGGGGCGAGCAAAGCTAGTAAGTGGCGGTTGGAGAACTCTTGGACCGCCCATTCGGATGTAGGATCATCCTGAAAGAAGTCGGCTACATCAAATGTAGTCTGTATGGCAATTGGTTTTGTGGCCCATTTCTCATTTGGTTGCTCAGTCTGAATTTGGCGGGACCGAATAGGCTGTTTGCGTGAAGTGGAGCCACCTTCAAGTGCATGGCTCTTTGAAGCTTTCGGGCGACCCATGAATCCCTACAAAAAGAAGTGAAACAATGAAAATCATTAGGGCAATAGAATGCAAATGTTGGCACAACAAAGTATGTAAGAAAGAGTGAATCAATATGCCAAATTCATCGAAGAAGACAGTGAATTCGGAATGACATTCTCTGCACAAGTGGACAATCCTCGGAAGCCATTTCAGTTGCCACAATGTATATATCATGAAATAGGTAAACAAAGCCCTGTTAAATACACGAATAGACAAAACTGAATACCCAAGTGCACAAAATCACAGCTCACAAAGTAACACAATGCACTAGAAAGAGGCAAAATTAAGGAATCAATGCAATTACAAACAGAAAAATGCGAATGACAAATCTGTGCAAAACTAAACTGTAACAGCCATGAACCACAAAGTAGAACACCCAACGTCCACACATTATTACAGTAAAAGAAATAAAAGAAAGGTAAACAAAACTAAAAATAAAGACTAAGAAAAGAAATAACAGAGGAAAAGAGAAAAAAAATGAAGAAGTAAACACACAAAACAGATCGCTGGGTCATGAGGAGTGAGGGACAAAAGCAAGGCAAGGAGGAAGGCTACTGAGGGATGAAGTGATATAGATGGTGAGGTGAGGGTGAGTCAGGTTAGAGAGAGAAGAACAGTGGTGCTGCTGTGAAATGCCGAGAGTGAAAGATGGGAACAGGGGTGGGTAATGGGTCGTCGGCAGTGACGTTGGGCGTCGCCGGAATGAGGGCTGGTGTGGGAAGAAGATTCCGGAGAAAGAGAGAAAATGAGAGTAAGAAACCAGGTCTGGGACGCCCGTGATTGGTGGTGACTTGTGGGGAAGAGGGAGAACGAGAGGAAGAAACTTACCTATGTTGTCAACCGGAGAAGATGAACACACCGACGACGGCGAGAGTGTGGGTTGCAGTGGGAGATAGTGAAGAAGGGAGAATAGAGAGAGAGAGAGAGAGAGAGAGATATGGAGATAAAGATAGAGAGAGAGATGGAGGAGAGAGTGGCTGGGATAGGGAAGGAGAAGAGGGGCGGCGTGAATGAAGAAAGGAAGAGGAGAACAGAACAGGAGTAGGTTTATCTTGTGAAAGTTTTGACTTTTAGATTTTTTTTTTTTTTTTTTTTTTTTTTTAGAGCAATCAAGAGTGCTCGAGCTTTGTGAGATAAAGCTCGAGCTCTATGGGACAGAATGTTACGTGCTCAAAGGGAAGAAAAAGTGCTCGAACTTTTTGGGATAAAGCTCAAGCTTTCAGGGACAGAAAGTTTAGACAATTTTTTGACAGAAAGAGTGCGCGAGCTCTTTGAAGAGTGCTCGAGCTTTTTGAGACAGAAGGTTGAGGCAGTTTTTGACAGAAAGAGTGCGCGAGCTCTTTGAAGAGTGCTCGAGCTTTTTGAGACAGAAGGTTGAGGCAGTTTTTGACAGAAAGAGTGCGCGAGCTCTTTGAAGAGTGCTCGAGCTTTTTGGAACAGAAACATTTGTAGACAGAGCATGAAAAAATAATGCTCGAGCTTTATGAAATTTCTCGAGCTCTCCTTTTTTTTTTTTTTCAAAACAAAAGGAATAAAAGAAATACTAAACACTGATAAAACACTAAAAACTCAATTAACAAAATCACAAAAAAATTTGGGTTTCCTCCCAAAAGAGCTAAGTTTAATGTCTTCAGCCAGACACAGCAAGAGGAGAAAAATCAATTAACATAAACCGGGTCTTCAAGATCAATCTCCGCAATCAAATTCCCTTCCTCCACACCTTCAACAAACAATTTCAACCTTTGGCCATTAACTTTGAAAGTTTGGCCACTCCGAGGGTTATGAATTTCTACCGCACCATGAGACCAAGATTGGACAACAACATACGGACCATCCCATCGAGACCGTAATTTTCCAGGAAACAACCGTAACTTAGAGTTGAACAACCATACCTTTTGACCGGGCTCAAAGGACTTGCGATTAATGTGAGAATCATGGAATGCCTTGGTCCGAGCCTTGTAAATACGAGAACTCTCATACGCATCATTCCTAAGCTCCTCTAACTCATTGAGTTGGAGCTTTCGGTTGGAGCCGGCAACAAGCATATCAAAGTTGAACTTCTTAATGGCCCACATGGCCTTGTGCTCTAGCTCCACCGGGAGATGACAAGCTTTACCGAAAACCAATCGGTAAGGAGACATGCCAATAGGGGTCTTATATGCGGTACGATATGCCCACAAAGCATCATTCAAACGCAAGGACCAATCCTTTCTATCGGGCCGTACCGTTTTCTCAAGAATTGACTTGACCTCCCTATTTGACACTTCAACTTGCCCACTAGTCTGAGGATGGTAAGGGGTGGCGACCTTATGAGTGATGGAATATTTTTGAAGCAAGATTGCAAAGGGTCTATTACAGAAATGGGACCCTCCATCACTAATAATCGCCCGTGGCATACCAAACCGAGAAAAAATATTCTCTTGAATGAATTTGACCACCACTTTGTGATCATTGGTTCGGGTTGCCACAGCCTCAATCCACTTGGACACGTAATCCACTGCTAACAAAATATATTCAAAACCAAACGACGATGGAAACGGTCCCATGAAATCAATACCCCATACATCAAAAATCTCAACAACTAAGATTGGGGTAAGAGGCATCATATCTCTGCGAGACATTGTCCCCATTTGCTGACAACGAATGCAAGTCTTGCAAAAATTGTATGCATCCTTGAATAGAGTGGGCCAATAGAACCCACTCTGCAAGACTTTCGCTGCCGTCTTGCGACCACTAAAATGGCCACCACAAGCTGAAGAATGACAGAAAGTAAGAATGCTATGAAACTCACTCTCTGGAACACAACGGCGGATAACTTGGTCAGAGCAATACTTGAAAAGCATAGGATCCTCCCAATAAAAGAACTTTACTTGCGAGAAAAATCGGTCTTTGTCCTGTTTGGACCATTGGGAAGGAATTTGACCGACTGCCAGATAGTTCACGATATGAGAAAACCAAGGAGGTTTCATTAATGACACCGAAAAGAGTTGCTCGTCAGGAAACGAGTCATGCAAAGGTTGAGTGTCACTCGTGTGCTCAACAAGAATGCGGGACAGGTGGTCAGCTACGACATTTTCGGAACCTTTTTTGTCCCGAATTTCTAAATGAAACTCTTGAAGCAACAAAATCCACCTAATCAATCTCGGCTTGGTCTCTTTCTTGGTTAGCAAATGCCGCAAAGCAGCATGGTCGGTAAAGACAACAACCTTAGAACCAAGGAGGTAAGAACGAAACTTGTCCAAAGTAAAGACTACGGCGAGTAACTCTTTCTCTGTGGTGGTGTAATTCAACTGAGCATCATGAAGAGTTTTACTCGCATAGTAAATAGCATATGGAACTTTGTCTACTCTTTGTCCCAAGACAGCTCCAACTGCATAGTCAGAAGCATCACACATAATTTCAAAAGGAAATGACCACTTGGGTGGTTGCATGATTGGGGCGGAGGAAAGAGAGTCACGAAGCTTTTCAAAAGCCTCCACACATGCACTATCAAAGACAAATGGAGTATCCTTGGCAAGTAGATTGCACAAGGGCCTAGAGATCTTACTAAAGTCTTTGATAAACCGACGATAGAAACCCGCATGTCCTAAAAACGATCGAACTTGCTTGACCGTAGTAGGATGCGGAAGCTTAGCAATGAGATGGACTTTGGCTTTATCGACCTCAATCCCTCTCTTGGACACAATATGTCCCAACACAATCCCCTCTTGAACCATAAAATGACTCTTTTCCCAACTAAGCACAAGATTTGTCTCCTTGCAACGCTTCAAAACTTTGGTCAAGTTTTGGAGACAATCATCAAACGAGGGGCCAAAAACAAAGAAGTCATCCATGAAGACTTCTAAAAATTTCTCTACCATATTGGAAAAGATAGACATCATGCACCTCTGAAAGGTTGCGGGTGCATTGCACAATCCAAAAGGCATGCGGCGATATGCATATGTGCCAAATGGACAAGTGAAAGTGGTCTTCTCCTGATCTTCCGGAAAGACCGCAATTTGGTTATATCCAGAATAACCATCAAGAAAGCAATAATAGCTTTGACTCGCTAACCTCTCCAAGATTTGATCAATGAATGGGAGAGGAAAGTGGTCTTTCCGGGTCATAGAGTTGAGCTTGCGATAATCAATACAAACTCTCCACTCTGTGGTGGTACGCATAGGGACAAGCTCACCCTTATCACTCTCAACAACAGTGATACCAGACTTCTTTGGTACCACTTGTGTGGGACTCACCCACTTACTATCAGAAATGGGGTAAATAATACCCGCATCTAACAACTTCACAACCTCCTTCATGACAACCTCCTTCATGTTGGGATTAAGCCTTCTCTGCATTTCGCGAGATGGCTTTGCATCATCCTCTAAATGAATGCGGTGCATACAAATAGACGGATCAATCCCTTTCAAATCAGCTACGGACCAACCGATAGCACCCTTGTGCTCTTTAAGAACCTCAAGAAGACGACACTCTTGCTCACTTGGAAGATTGGAAGCAATGATAATAGGAAGAGTGTCATCGGGTCCCAAGAATGAATACTTAAGAGTATCCGGAAGCGGCTTTAACTCAAGCTTTGGAGGAATCTCTAATGATGGAGGAGCAGGAGTGCTCGCAAGAGTAGGAAGGGGTTCCGGTCTAGACTCCCAAGGAGGATAGTCTAGAAAAGGAGAACAGTCAAGCAATGAATTGACTTCCTCAATAGAACCATCAATATCAAAAACATCACTATCAAAGTAAGTCAAACATCTCTCCAAAGGGTCCTCAATCAAGATTTGAGGGAGAGAATCCTCAACTATCCCATCTATCATATCCACCGAAAAACAATCCTCCTCATGTGGAGGTTGTTGTGACGCATTGAAAACATTCAGCCTCACTGTCATATTTCCAAAAGAAATATCCATCACTCCGGTCCGACAATTAATACATGCATGAGCAGTAGCTAAGAAGGGTCGACCTAAGATGACGGGAATCTGACGCTTAGGGTCATGAACGGGCTCCATGTCTAAAACCAAAAAATCAACTGGAAAGTAGAACTTGTCTACTTTCACCAAAACATCTTCAATTATCCCACGAGGTATCTTGACGGATCTGTCAGCTAACTGCAAAGACACCGTCGTAGGCTTCAACTCACCTAACCCAAATTGCTTATAGACAGAGTATGGCAATAAATTGACACTTGCCCCCAAGTCAAGGAGCGCCCTCTCAATGGTGTGATTACCAATGACACAAGAAATTGTGGGGGCTCCAGGATCTTTGAACTTAGGTGCAGTTTGGTGCTGGAGAATCGAGCTCACTTGCTCTGTCAGAAAGACCTTCTTTGACACATGAGTTTTAGCTTTACGCTTTTGAGTGCAAAGGTCTTTCAAGAATTTGGCATAGGAAGGGATTTGCTTGACTGCATCAAGAAGTGGCAAGTTAATCTTAACTTGCTTAAAAATCTCAAGCATCTCCTCCATATTTGCACTCTTTTTCCCAAAAGGGGAAGGGTCGGCCAAGCAAGAAGGGTAAGGGGCCTTGGGCACATAGGGTGCCACAGGAACACTCAAAGGATCACATGGGGATGAAGAATCCCCTTGCTGCAAATTTTCATTCCCAGCTTTGCCTTTTCCAGAAGAACTCGTCAACTCACTCTCAGCCTTATACTCAACTTTGTTGTCTACCTCTCTCCCGCTCCTAAGGGTAGTTATGGCCTTAGCTTGCTCATGAAATAGTTCATTGGAGTTAGAAAACTCTACCCCATATTGGCCTTTAGGGTTGTTCACCGGCTGACTTGGTAAACGTCCCTCATCTCTTCTACCCACAGCTTGTGCTAGTTGTCCCATTTGGGATTCTAGCTTTGAGATGGACTGAGTGTGTGAGTGGAGCAATTGAGTGTTGGACTGATGATTTGACTCTAAAGCTTGCAAAGCACTCAACACTTTATCCTCAAAAGCTGAGTTTCTAGGAGGAGGTGGTGGTTGTTGATATTGTTGAGGAGGAGAACGGTAGGATGATGACGGAAAAGAGTTAGGCACACTTGGCCTAGAATTTTGTGTGAATGGAGGATTTGGGGCTTGAGGCCTCCAAGAAAAATTTGGATGGTTTCTCCATCCCGGGTTGTAATGGCTAGAGTGTGGATCATTACCCGGTTTGGAAAAACCTTGAAGAGCATTAACTTGCTCTTGCACAAACTCTGGATATTGCGGGGCTAAGGGACAGTCTATCACATAATGGGTTGGGCATGAACATAAAGCATACACCTCTTGAGTGACAGGAGCAGAAGTGGAAACTTGTCCCATAGCCAAGACTTGGTCTAGTTTCCTAGACAATGCCGCAACTTGCCCTTGGACATCCACAGATTGTCCAACTTCATAAATGCCACCTCTCTTAGGGATGCTAGAAGAGGCGGGTGGAGCTCTCCGACTTGCTGAGGCATGGTGTTGGGAATTCTCACTAAGGGTCTCAAAAAGATCCCATGCCTCATCCTGATTCTTGTTGAGGAAAGTCCCTCCACAAGCAGAGTCAATCATTTGACGGTTTTGTTCAGTGATACCGTCATAGAAACTCTGTACCAACTGCCAACGCATGATATCATGATGGGAACACTTCCTATGAAGGTCCAAAAATCTCTCCCAAGCTTCATGAAAAGACTCGCCATCGAGTTGAGTAAAATTTGTGATGGCTCTTCTCATATCATTGGTTTTGCCTATAGGAAAGTATTTTTTTAAAAACTCTTGTTGAAGTTGAGCCCAAGTTGTTATAGAATTTGTAGGCAAAGAACCGAGCCAATGTTTGGCTCTATCCTTTAATGAAAAAGGGAACAACCTTAACTTAAGAGCATTCTCACTCAGATTTTGCACATTGACAGTGGTGCACAGCTCCAAAAATTCATTCAGATGTTGATATGGGTCCTCATTTGATTTCCCATAAAACGATGGTAACATCTGAATGGTTTGGGGTCTAATTTCATAATGCCCAGTTACAATAGGCATTTGAATACATGAAGGATTGGTATATGTTGTAGGAACAAAATGAGCCTTAAGAGGCTGTGGTTGTTGTTGTCCACCATTATTAGCCATGTCTATAGAAATAGAATCTCCTAAAACACTAGACTTAATGGACAAACCACGAAAAGCTCTCAATGTTCTTTCTAGCTCAAGGTCTAATTTTTCTAAGTCTGGGTTGCACGAACGGCGACCAAACATAAAACAAATAAACCTATCCAATCAAGTATACCAACTGTAGCAAAAATAAAATGCAAAGAGAAAGGAAAGATTTCACCGTGATCAGTTGCAAAGAAGGTAGAATTTTTCTTTTTTTTTTTTTTCTTTTTACCAACGTTTGCTCCAATCGACTCTGCTTCTCTTTAACTTTTTATAATTGCTGCACACCAAAAACAAAGAAAAAGAATAATGGCAGGAAAAAAAATAATTAAAATAAAAATCAACTAAAGGCTTCTTAACAATTAAACAATCCCCGGCAACGGCGCCAAAAATTGATCTGTCGTGGAAATCAATCAAATTACCAAACTAAACTACTAGTATAGTAGTAGAGTAAGGGTCGAACCCACAGAGATTGCTAATTGTTTAAAAACCAAGGTTGAATTTAATTTTAATTCCAAAAAGAGTGATTGATTGTTGAATTTTCTAAAATAACTGAAAACTGAAATTAAAGCAAAAATTATAATTAAATCAAATGACGAACAAGTTGAAAAAGGAATTCCTAGGGCTGTCGAATCCTCCACTAATCTTGCAACTATCTTCAATTGTATTAATTTCTGGTTATTATATTAGGATGTAAAGATGTATTTTAGCTACAAGCCAAAATACAATCACCAAGAAAATCACGCACCAAAACCCCAAGTATGAATTATCTTTGGATAATACGAACCGTCTACGCTACTTCTACTGTCATAGACACGACTCGTTTTCCTAAGTTATAACTCGTCCTACGGTTTTTGTGTATGTATAAGAATCACCATTGTATAACCACATATGCAAAATCACAGAAATTGAACATGTGAAAAGAAAATAAAATCATTGATTGCAATAAATATCAATGTTATACAATCAACATCCCAATGTAATTACTCCAAAAATTAAATACAAAAAAGGATAAAGTTACTTGACTAGGGTTTCATCTAAACCCTAGGAATAGGAGAAGCTTAGCCCATGATGGTGGAAGAGGAGGACACCATAGCCATGGAGTTCTTCATTTTCTTTTTTTGAGTTCTCTTCTTCTCCTTCCTCTTTTCCTCTTTCTCTCCTTCCTCTCCCAGAATAGAACCACCAAATGGTAGATCCTCCTTCAACTCCTAATATCCCTCCTTTTGTTAAAACCCCCTTTGCTTATCTCTTAAGAGAGAATCAATGAGAATCCCGTAATTAATCAAAAGGGGCCCAAGGAATGGTGATAAAAGGCTCCAAATTGGGCTCTTTTATGCTAAAATAGGCCCTAACCCACTAACATATGGGCCAAGCCTTTCTTCTAACCCATAACCACTTGTATTCCATTTCTTTTAGCACTTCAAAGCCCAATATTCTTCTTTTGCTCCAATTTCACCATTAAATCATTAACTTTGCCAAGCTTTCTCTGCAAAAAGATGAAACAAGGATTAACTAGCAAACGCATATAAATTGAAGAAAATAAAATAATAAAAGTGCAAGAGACAGCACCAGCGCAAAAGAGACAATAGCTCGGTTACAGAACTAGCTGTACATCGTCGTAGTTATGGAACTCGACAATGGTCTCAGCTCGGTGACATCACTAGCGCAGAAGAGACCACAGATCGGTTACAGAACCAGCTGCACAGCGTCGCAGTTATGGAACTCGATATTGGTCTTAGCTCGGTGACAACACCAGCGCAGAAGAGACCACAGTTCGATTACAGAACCAGCCGCACAACGTCGCAGTTGTGGAACTCGACAATGGTCTTAGCTCGATGACAGCACCAGCGCAGAAGAGACCACATCTTGGTTACAGAACTAACTGTAAAGAGTCGCAATTATGAAACTCGACAAAGGTCTCACCTCGGTGACAGCACCAGCGCAGAAGATACCATAACTCGGTTACAGAACCAATTGTAACGCGTCGCAGTTATGGAACTCGACAAAGATCTCAGCTCGGTGACATCACCAGCATAAAAGGAACCGCGACTCGGTTACAGAACCAGTCAACCTGGTCACGAGACCAAGCGAAGCAACACGCCAAGTTATGGAACTCGGCGGCTATCCTAGTTCGGTTACGAAACCAGCTACGCATTGGAAGGACCTATCGCCTCCTCTGAGGACCTAGTTCGGTTGTGGAACTAGCTACGAGTTTCCTACTTCCAAAGGTACATGTAACTCTCAAAGTTATTTAAACTTCAGCGCAATAAGGATTCCGGTTGTTGAACCGAGTTCGATTGGCCTAAGTTACTTCTGGTTAAGGAACCAAAATTATTTTCAATAGTCACTCAGTTCCGATTACTGAATCGAGCTCAACTACTTGGTCAAAATTCAGGTGTTTGTGCTAAGAGCCCAACTAAAAAACAAAAGTCAAGCACACAATGTTATCAGAAGAGATAAGAGATGACAAGTATGGTTGTAAAAACTTTTCTTTATTGATAAAAAGAATCATTACAAGCGTCAGTTCTGTACATGAAAAAGAAAAAAAAATACAAAAAGCTTCAAGATTCAATAGCCTCGACGTTGACGTCAAAAGGCTTGGTCCTGGTGGCTTGGGGAGCATCCTCAGGCGGAACGACTTCTACAACAGCTTCTGCAGTGGATGCAGAACTCAGCTCAGCTTCAGGGCGAGTGAACTTTGGTAGGTCCTGATAAACAGGATGATCATCTGCGATCCCTGCCTTTTGCAATTCAGCTCAGCACCCGAGCTCGAACAACTCCGAGTAGATGTTCGCGACTTGGGCCTCATAATCCTTAGTAGCCGCATCCACTCTGTCCTGGAAATACTTCTCGATCTCGGCATCGAACGAAGCTTGGAGTGCGGCATTCTCCTTGTGCACCATTTCGAGCTTGGCATCCCGATTTGCCAGCTCAACCTCAAGTTTGAAAATTTTCTTCTCCTTAACCGCAGCCACGCGTTTCAACTCGTGGGTCTCGGCCGTCACCCTAGTAAGCTCCTGGAGCGCAAACTGCATCTTTGCCTCCTGGGTGCTAATTTTCTCCTCCGCCGCCTTCAGCTCCCTATTACAACCCTCCAAGGCCGCAGCGAGATTCTTCTTTTCAGCTTCAAGCTTCTCGGTTTTGGAGCCATTTTCGCGGGCCCTCTTCAGAACCACCTGAACTCTCTGTGCAGTCTAAGAAGGAAGAAGAAATTAGAAAAAAAAAGCTAATAAAAGTAAAATACTACTCAAAGGTTTGCATCACACTTACCGAGAGCATCGATTGTAGAGATGCAGACAGCAGTGTCATGTCGTCCGCTCCTCTATGCCTCTACATATTGAGTTGCAGGGCACACGCTTTGGCAACTGCTGTGATGATCAACAGACTGTTGTTCAGATGGTCTTTCACCGACATCGGCCTCCCAGGCCCGAGCTGGAAGCTCGGCCTCCATAGAGCCGCCCCCACGGGCTGAGGGACCAAGGCCTGGCCAGGGCCCCTTTTCGATGAGCCCTCACTCTGATGCCTTTTCTCCTTTGGGGCATTCTCCTAAGCCCCTTCGGCGGGATGCTGTCGAGCTCCTGAACCGCTGCCCTCAGGCCGCTGCCTCTTTTTCAGTTCGGCCTCCCTCTCTTTGGGTCTCAACGGAACGCTGCCGAGCAGCAACAACAGCTTCGTCGGGAGCAACAACAGCAGCAGCAGTGGCGGGGGCAATAGGACCTTCCCCAGCAGCAGCAGTAGAACCCTCGACGTCGCGCGAGACTGCTGAGGAAGAGGGAGTTTGAACTTCCAATACTTTCGCCCCCAGATCTTTAACCTTCAAAACTGGCCTCCTCCTCTCCATATCCTCTCCTCTTTCTTTTTTCACAGTTGGAGGGAAGTGAATAGCTCTCGACGAGCTGGGCCAAATCGACAGCCTCCGAGCTGGCAGGCAAGAGCTCCTTCCTCTTGATATACTTGTGGTACCTCGGCTCGTATCCGAGCAAGGACCAGGCAGCTCGCCCGCTGTTGCCGTGATACTCGCGCACGAGTTTCAGCCAGCCATCGTTCCATTCCCAGCCGACGCGCTCAGCTCGCTGCTTCCTCTGGCTAGTCTCTGCACAACAGAAGATAGCATCAGCTTGGCGAGACAAACAGAAGGAAAAGATAACACTCTGAGCTCGGTAATTACTTAGAGGAACCCCGAAGTGTCGAGGAATCCTGTGCAATTTCTCCGCCTCCATCTCGTCCTTGCCGAACTCCCAGTTGCCAGAGACGAGCAGATGATCGTCCCCGGCGTGCCTGTTCGAGTCCTCCAGATCATAGACGAAGGGCTCTATCTTCGGCTTTCCACGGAGATAATAGCTGTGACCATCCCCAGCGGTCTTGCACAGGTCGTATACATCATCGATGTCATGGACACCAAGGTTTATACCTAATATCTTGTTCAGCTCGGCAATGCCCATTATGACTTTGAAGCCATTGGGCATCAGCTGGCATGCGCCAAGGTGCCATGTCGCCAAGCAAGCCCTGAGCAGAGGGTGAACGAGGAACCTAACCCCTCCCTCTATGATTGAAACTAACAGGAATGACATCTAGCCATCCCGGAAAGATTGACCCTCGTAGAGGTTGTTCGGGTCGTCCAGTTTCGTCGGGACATCCTCTGGGATCCCGTACATTTCCTTGAAACATGCCATAGCCTCAGGGGACTCCGCCCAACTCCTATAGGATCCCATTCTTCTACGGTGGCGATACAGAAACACAAACCCTAAACCCTAGAGCAAAACCCCTAAAACAGAAAGGCGGTATGCAAAGACAAGGACAAGGGAGAAACAGACTCACAGATAGAATGACGGATTCCAGGCTCCGGTTCGCTAAGTCAGGTTTCTGGCAAGGTTCTGGCAGTATCTTCGACGGAGTCCTCTTCTCTCTTGTAGCAACGCTTTCTCTGATGAAATGCCAAAGTGAAAGAAGCAACAGAGGAAAGAGCCCTATTTATAGACGATATGGCACCCATTCCAATTCCTAAAGGCTCGCGTCACTTCGATTTCGTTGAACGACTGACCAGATGGAGACACGTGGCACTGCCAGTTAATCTCGCACGAAGATTCAGACGCTACATTTATTGCCTTGGGAAGGCATAACATCAGCATGCAATTTATTGCCTTAGGCTGATAAAAGTGTCACCTACCTAATATTTATCGCCTCGGAAAGACGAAGCGTCACCGGCGTGATATTTATTATCCCGGAAAGCCAGACAGATTTCATGATAAGGGTCAGATGTCACTGGCCAAATACCAAGATGAATTCCAAAGTTGATACCTCAGATCCTCTCAAGGCAGAACTCAGCTCCCGACCTCAAAAACTTAGAATTCTCCACGTCGCGAGCTGGGGGGCAATTGTGTGGGGTGTTTTCCTAAGAGTAGGATTACATTGATCTCGGTAGCGGTACCAGCTCAGTGCATCCCGATCTCGGTATCCAAGTTCGGCCACAGTGCCAAGATCCATTTAGCTCGGTAACAGTACCAGCTAGAGGTCTCATCTCAGCTCGGCAAACAGTGTCAGCTTGTACCAAGCTTGATCCAGTCTCGGTAAAAGTACCAACTGGATTCATCTCAGTCTCGGTATAAGGTACTTCGGCAATAGTGTTAGGATGCATCTGAACCCGGCCTCAGTACCATCCTCGGCTCGGTCCGTCCACAGGGATAGGTGCTAGGCCATCATTGTACTTTCATGAAGTTGCGGCTACGTTGCAAAACGTGCTGACAGACAAGACATGGGTCGGATGGTGGTCAGGTGTCACCTTGATCGATCACATGCACATTAATATCAGGGGTCATCTCTTGATTCGACGTGACAATATTTCCACCTACTCCCACTAAGGGTGCGCTAGGTGAAACCTCTACATATAGAGCAATACCAATGACTTATAAGGTATGGAAGATTATGCCTGAACAGAGCATCATTAGGCCATATCATACATTGCATAGCGTTTCAGAATGCCTTGCATAAGGGCATATTTGCCTCTCATCTCCATCATTGGTTCAGTGACAGCACTAACTCAGGCATCGGAGAGCTTTCGGCTGACGGTAGCCTGGGTCTCTGATCCCTATTTCTTCTTTCCTTTCAGGTCCTAAGGTGATCTATTTTTCCCCGAAGATGCTTAAACATCAAATCACCAGTCTCACATCGACTTAATGTGGGTCCTGAACTTTTAGGCACCCACAGGACTGATGTATATCTAAGCTTGGCCCATATTTAGAAATACAATCCCATATTTAAACCAAGCCCGACACGACCCAAAAGTGCTCGGCCCAAGCTTAGCCCACTTGCAACATGCCTAGCCCAAGCCTGCCCGCCATATGGTCAATCAGGCCAAGCTTTCTATCATTTATTTGGGCCTCTCATTGCACTTATTTGAGCAAATCACTTACTAAGCCATGAGCATTTCTTGTTTCAAATTGGCCGGGCTAAGCTTTCTATCATCTAATCTTAGCTTAACCCATATATTAAATATACCCAAGTTTTACTTCCAAATAATAAAATCAGGTATAAACTTGATCCAAAGCCAAGCTCGGCCAGGCCTAACCCCGTTGAGGAGTGGGCTCCATATAGGAATGTAAATGGGTCTCTGATTCTCCAATTACCTGGTGGTTCTGACCCCGTTAAAAATCGAGTTTGCGACCTTATTTAGGCCCCGATAAGTAAATGGGTACGGATCCGGTTCCATTTTGGTTCGGACCGGTGGACCCGAGACACGATATATTACCTCAAATTTATAAAATGTCTCATAAAAATCATATTTTTTTAAATATAATTCTCTACCTAGACCCGGACCCGGACCCGGACTCGGATCCAGACCCGTCCCATTTATGGTTTTGGTTCCGATTCTAGAGCTAAGATATCGGTTCCAAAACGGTTTCGAGTCCAGATCCGGTTCCACCTTTTTCTTAAGGGTTCCGGTTCCGGATCCACTATAGACCTGGATTGGAACCGACTCGTTTACAACCCTAACTCCATATGAGTGAGAGTATTGAAAAATATTTATGCTGTGGAGGCTCCAATTAGATTCCGATTTCAACAAGCGGGCCCGCTGTAAGACTGGAACGGTTAAGACTTAAATGACCGGGCCCCACCATAACAGATTTCCATTCCCGTCACTCACGGGAAGCACGAGCGAGGCAACCCAACCCAACCCACAGAGAGCCTCCAGACTTGACCGCAGCAGTAGGACCACTCGTGTGGGCCCCACAAAGAGGCCACGTTGCATCGCAGTCCCTGCCATTCGTCTTCTGCGCGCGCGGGAGCGTCCTTCTCCCTGCCTTCCCCACCCCTTTTTGCCATTTTCGCGCACTTCGAGCATCCAAAAACCCATCAAATCTCCCAAAAAAAAAAACCCCATCATCTCTTCCATCACACTTGACTTCACCAGCCAGAACTTTTTCAACACCTGTACCTCCATCACCAGCTCCTCCCAACCACCTCCCTCCACCCGCCTCTCTCCCCTTGGCCCCCTCCAAAAACCCCCCCAGAAACCCTACCCAAAGTAGACTCTAACAACACCATCAATCACCAAACACAAAAAAGAATGGACTCAAATTGCAAAAATCTCCTCCATATCAGAGAAGGGACTCACCAAACTCCTTCCAAAAATAGCAAAATTCCACTCCCACTCCAACCCCCCTTATTTATTTCCACGTGCCGACCCTTGAGCTCTGGTCCAAGGAAGGGGAACCAGATGGAGAAAAACCCAACCCTAACCCTAGCTCTCGCCCCGAAGCTCTGAGCGCGGAAAAATGGAGGCAGAGAGGGACGAGGAGCGTCGCGAGATCGGCTCCGGCTGGGGAGCGTCGGGTTTTCGGGCCAGCAGGAGGCGGAGGATGGCCAGGAGGAGGCGGTGGAGTGTCGACATTGCGCCTATCTCCGCCAGGAGCAGGTCGGTTGAGGACGACCGTTCATCTGTCGTGCGTGTGAGTGTTTCTCTCATATTTCTTTCCTTTTTTTCCTCCCACTCTGTTGCTGTTGAAAGATGTTTTGCTTTTGAAAATTGTTTGGTGTTTGGTGTGTTTTTAATGCCTGCAGAGTAACAAGGAAGAGGTTGGACGGTTAGGATCTTTCATTTTGGAGGAGGATCTTTTTTTTTTTTTTTCTCTCCCCTCCTTCGTACTTACTGAGATCTGCAAATCAATGGTTTAGATCATGGAACTTGGGCTCCACTTATAAGCCATCAAGCTCAAGGTTTTGGGTTACAAAACAGTGTGGAATTTCTTAGGGTGATGTATGGGTAATCATTTGATCTAGAGATCAATTATTCTATGTCCACTTGTGACTGGCTCTCTCCTTAGTCCCTTCACTTTTAGTCAACTTTAATTGAAGTGGGTTATGTAGATTTCAAGAATTTAATACCCAATTAAACAAACTAATAAGTTCAATTGTTTGGTTTTAATGGTTTATTTCTTGAATTAGCGCGTGGGATATGGGTATTGTTTCATAGTAGGTCAATATAATCAGTAGTATGGGTAGATTCATGCACAAAATTGGCTTATGACGATGTTTGTTTTGGATGGAATACATATGAATTCATGGTTAAATGAGCTCCAACAAAGCTATGATGCCTAGATACTGCATGTATCATATATGATACGACAGGATACCGTACCCATTATGAAGTATCCATCCATCCATACATCCAACGATCATCATTAAAGAGGTGAGGAGTGAAAGATATAAGGGAGCGATGTAGGTGGGACCTGGACTTTCTTAGGATTTGAATTACTAGGGTGATGGTTGGGTATTCATTTCCTCGCTTCCCTTTACTCACTTTCCAATAAAGGGGAGGTTATTTGATGTTCATTTTTGGATATTGGCCTTTGATTCTTCATTTTAAACCACTGATATAAAAAAAGGTCTCCCTCCCTCTCTCTCTTTTCCTTTTCTTTTTGAATTCAATTATACAAAACAAACAAGTCCCATGAGTTTTGGGTTTGTCTTATAGTTGCAAAACATAGGTTCAATCTTCAACAGTACAATACATAATGACCACTATTTTGAACCATGGATAGGATCTTCCAATCTGAAAGGATAATTAGGAGAGTATAGGGCCCCACTCTAGGAATATATGTCATTTGGATCTTTGGAACTTCGTTCTCTGCACTCACTTACTGGTAACTCTTGTTGAGGAGTGGGCTCCACCCGAGGGGGAGTATTGAAAAACATTTATGCTACATTTATAATGCTTCCAGGTTTTGGTATGAATGGTCAGCTAAGAAAATTTAATAACTTTAATCATTGGATGCCTGTAATTAGTTATAGCTAAGGTTGGAAAACTCGTGACTCGGACTCGACTTGTCCAATGCATAAAAGTGAATCGGATGGAGTCAACGCAGTGACTCGGGAGAGTCATGTTTAAAAAAAAAAAAAAAAAATTTAAAATATTTACAAATGAATCAATTAGTTGTAAAATAGAAACAAACGTATTTACATGCATTCATGATAGTCAATTCAAATTAAGAAATTTATATATGCAAGAAAAGTATTGCAATAAGGAAAATAAAAGAAAACATACTACAAATTACATAATTTGTTAGTCCAAATATCAGATATAAAAGATCAAATATAAGTTTCAAATAACAGTAAGTCATCATTTTTAAATAGTTATGCATAATTACTTAAATAAACTTTATTTTGACAACCACTTATAAATAAACTTTAATTATTTAAAATTAGATCTACCTATAAAATGGTTTAGAATGCAAACAACTCATTAAAATGAGATGACTTTGCACAGTCTCCCCTATATTTGACTCGGTCCTTCGTCAAAATGAGATGGCTTGGGAGAGTCAAGAGTTGACTCGGAGAGTTTTTCAACCATGGTTACAACAAAGAACAAAACAGTTGTTGATTACATGTAACCCAGGTCAGCCAAATAGATGTCTCCAATCTGTTAATGGTGATCCGGATACTTCCACCAGGTTTCTGCTGTGATGCTTATAATATGTGGTAAGCTGATGCACCAAAGTGTGTCATTTTCCAAATGCGGTCAAATGCACATGTGGCTCCACAGATGATCTGATGGGCCCTGGTGGATTTAGTATGTCTCCTCAGAGTTCAGCAGGTGGAAAGATCCTAACCATTTTAAATTGGCCTAGCTATAAATGAACGGCTGGAAGAAACCTTTTTTTTTCAGAAATACTTAGAGCATGTGGCAATCACTGAGGAAAAAAGGTTTCTATTTCCTTTTGTTTAATTCAAACTGGATACCAGGTGTTTCTAGGGTGCTTCTACCTATGGTTTAGATCACCAAACCATGGGCTTAATTTTTATAGAAGGGGTCCATCATGAAACCAAAGTACAGGTGTAATGCATAAGGAGCCTGATATTTCTTTCCTCGTACTCCTTTATTAGAGTCTTAACCACACACCATACAGGAGGGCAAATGCAGAATTGTGACTTGCAAGCACAAGATCAGTCTCCAATACAGTTCAAATGACTGATATTTGGTGGCTGATTTTGTAGCCGATGCAAGACAGACCCATGGCCCCATGGGTTGACCAGCCAATGGACCCAACCCATCTATCTCGACCATCCTTTTTGGGCCCAACTCATTTATTTCTTATCTTATTTTGATTTTAATTTGCTTTTAAGTTTCGATGTTGTAATCCTAGCCATCAATATGTTTGGATGGTCCAGATTAGATCTAAGTTATTTCTTTTCCGGTATAAGTGATGTAAAGCCTTTTTGACTCCTTACACAAGACAATGATTAATAAAATTGAAGCTTTTGGGGAAAAAAAGAAGAAGTGAACCCAGTCGAAGCCAAGCTATCGAGCAGCAGCACCTACTTCAGCAGTGACATCAACAGCAGTCATCTACAACACATTAGATTTGTATATCTATGATACCACTTAAAATGAATGCTTGATTAGTAAAAAAATGTCATCTTTTTGGTATTTATGGTCATGGGTGGAAGGTCCTAATTAAGCTCAGGTTGCCAAATGTAAGGGATTATCCGCCCACTATTAACAAACTCAAGAAATTATTCTAGCTGGCGGTTTCTCGTATCTCATTGATACTGGGTGTAAACTGTAGAATCAACCGCCACATTTCAGTGTATATAATACGATATCTTATCATGGTTGCTCAAGTGTTATGGAACTTTAATTTTCTAAAATATGTGCTAATCTGTTCTTGTCTTCTAGTGAACAAATACATAAGAATATTCTTAATCCAGAGTTCCAAAAAACTACATCCACTTAGATATGTCTATTGTTTTAGGGATCTGATAAATTTGTATTGATTTACGTTGTAGGAAACTGAAGAGAATGGTTTGAGATTCCTCATGCAGAAGGAATTGCGAAACAGTGATGTTGGTTCCCTTGGGAGAATTGTGCTTCCAAAGGTTTGCATTTAAAGTTCTATATTTTTATATATGCAATGTGTCATTTCTTCATTAGTTTATTTTTATGATCATATGTTAGACAACCAAGTTTACTTGGTGTTGAGTATTAATGGGGGATTTGGACTTCAGAAAGGGGCGGAAGCCCACCTCCCAGTACTTACTGTCAAGGAAGGGATCTTGATAAGCATGGAAGATGTGGAAACTTTTCAAGTATGGAACTTCAAGTACAGGTTTGAACTCATTTATTTCTGTTGTTTAATGCAGATTTGGTAACTAATGAGAGGGACTACATGTTTTTCTCCATAAGCTATCTAATCCTTCAAATGGTTGTTTAAAGTAAAGGAATCTTTGGACATTAGACCCTCATTAATGTCTATTGGAACATAGTTGTTTTATGTGCTTGTATCTGAATTATGTTGTATCTTCATGGATATTTGAACCCCCAAATATCATCTGGTGCTTATTTTTCTTCCTGAATAGCTTCTTTTCAGTTGAACCGAACCATTTCAACATTATCTTTTTTGGGGTGAGTTGAATAGATATTGAGTGGTTGCTTAGTGGTGGAATCATATCTGGAAACTCAAAGTGGATATTTCTAAATCAGGATAAAGACTTAGAAACTTGCGGATTTGTGTTGGCTTATTAGTTAGGGAGATGCTCCTATGAGAGATATCTCTCACCTTATATGAGAGATTGAGTGGGGCCCTCACATCCATATCCAATGCCAACAACTAAAATGTGAGGGCCCCTACCCCCATCTCTCATATAAGGTGAGAGATATCTCTCATAGGAGCATCTCATCTATAAAATTTAGAGCAAAAAGAAGAATGATGACTTAGGTGAGTTGGCACTCATTAGTGGGTGAGACCGACTAGATGTAGGCATATGAGGTATTTAGATTCAAACTTGTTTTGTTGCTAAGCTGAAAATTAAAATAAAATAACACAAAAGTTTGTGCGGTTAGGGGGAGACAGTGGTGTGCTTTTGACGCACCAAAATCAAGTCCATTCCGGGTATGGAAAGTTGGCCCTTTTTCTCTATGTTTTCAGGAACTCCGGATGCTATTTCTTGTTTCCTCATATGTCTTTACTTGCCTAACATTACAGATTTTGGCCTAATAACAAGAGTCGAATGTATGTCTTGGAGAATACTGGTGAGCTGGTTGTTGTCTTCTTGTCTTCCCACTAGCCAGTAATTATAGTTTTTCTGGGATCATTTGGATAGGAAACAAGGGGTTTTTGTGAAACCGCATTTTCGTAGCACCCCGCCCATGTCATCCTTGCAGCCCTGACCAAGTTAAGCTCTTTGAAATTCAACCTTTGTCTTTATTTAAGAAATGTGATCAAACTGACAACTGTAAGGCTGACATGGTTGGGTGCCTTAGATGCCCATTTTCCATCCAAACAAACCCTTGTTTGTTCACCATTAACAGAACACGCAGATTATCCATCTTGTCTTCAAATTTTCCTGCAGGAGAGTTCGTTAAAGCACATAACTTAAGGCTTGGGGATTTTGTCATGTTCTACAGAGATGACCACAGACAGAAATATGTAAGGCTCGTTCTCCAAGTTTTTAGGCTTACCCTTAATTGTCTTTGCCTTCATCAGTTTTGGCAACCTTCAATTGCTGACAAGGTGTTTAATGTTCATGTGTGTGTGAAATTTCAGTTTATTCGGGCAAAGAAGAACTTAGATCACCACAAGGCACCTTCTTCTTCTTCTACACTGAATGGCTTTTATAATGGTAAAACCATAGATGATCAATTGGTGCCCGAGATTGAGGTTAGTAAAGCAAGTTTCTTCCATGCAAATCAACCTGTTGCAGATGAGACGAGCACGTCATTTTTCACCAATGATCCTTTCGCAGCAGAATTCCCGATATATTTTGCAAGTGAGATGATGGGTAATGCCCCAAGGCTTGAACCAATCCCAAGCTTTGGATCTTTTGAGAACTTGTCCCTGGATGATTTCGAATGAAGCATCTCTTTGTTACTTGCTTTTGTAATCATACAGACAATGTTACCTTCTTTTGTCATAAATCCTCTCTCAAACATGGTGCTCCATGTCAGAATGAAGTCTTGGATTCTGTCTAAGCTTATTTTCCAAGTGTTTTTTTTTTTTCCTTTTTCCTTTTTATTTTTAGAAATAAGCTTTTGTAAAGTTTTCTCCATGGGGTACTGAACAGATGAGGAACTGTGGGACCTGACACAGTGAATGCTGTTTACTCATAGGAAGGACCTGGTGCTTGCTGGTCTTGTCTATAGGATCCAGAAAACTGATCTATTGGTTTCCGTTGTTGATGATGATTATAAAAAATCTGCCAGCCGGGGGCCTTCAATTTTTGTCCCATCTTTCTATTGACTGTACAGAGTTCTATTCTCTTCGGAACCAGCTATTTGTAGGCCATGATCGTTTGAATCTTGGAGAAATTTGGAGCATTCCAGACTGACTATGGGACTCACCTGTATAGAATTATGTGGCTCAGAAGTCTTTCTGAAGAATGCTAAAACTATGCACAGGTTCATGCAGCTTGTGTTGCTAATGCACATAAGGTTTCATGAGAAGTTTCCAAAGCCCAAGACACAGCATTTGGATGTCTCACCCAGGCTCTGGCATGGCTAATCAGGTGGGCATTATGTGCATGGAGTAAATGGCTGGTTAGAAGGCCACATAGGTTCCCTTGCACTGCACATTGGCGAATCGGCTGACTTGATCTGCCTATTTCTTGGGCCATTTGCGGGGCTCACCTTGAGCCAACCTGCTGGTATCACACCCCTGTATATGGTACTGGTCCAGATTTCACTCCAAACAGTACCTACCATGAAATCATGGTTATGTAATTTCTGTTGTTATTACTATTATTATTATTATTATTATTATTATTATTTGTTTTTTATGATGATGTAGGTATGCTTGAGGTCTTTGACCCAACAAGACTATTTTCCCGGATGGCATCCGTGAAACTCATGCAAATGCATACCAGGTAAGTTTGAAGTGGGTTTTGAACACTCGAGGTGGGGAGCAAACCCACCATGCCACTCCACCATACTTTGTATTATGTATATAAATGATCAATCGGGTGATGTTAAAAATAGGACAGTTACTCTACACGAGTGGACTATATCAACTGAAGGTGCAAGCCAGTTGGGTGCAATCAATTGGTTGGTATAAGTTTAGTGCTGGGAGCTGTCAGTGACTTTAATTCTTTTGTCTGTTATTTTTATTTGGGGCCTTACATGGGTTGGGTTTGGGTCAGGCCAAGCCAGGAAAAGGGAGGCTATTTGAGCTGCCAGGTCTTCGCTTGGTTTAGTATCTACATGCTCTTCACAGTCAGTGTCATGCTCTTTTCCTAACATCAGTAGGGGTTATTGGTCGATAGAGTTTTTCAACAAACTGATCTGTTCAAGCCTGAAATCAGTAACACTTAATTTGGACTGCCCCGCGGGCCCTACTGGCAGGTGTCAATCCAAATATTGAGACCAGCACTTGAACTTGTAGCACTTGGTCCTTTACAAGGCAAACTTGGGTCTAGGTTTCAGGGTCATTGTCAGAAACAGCTCTGTTTCAGGCTTTAAACTTCTTATTTGAGTTTGGACTTGGGCCTGTGTAAGTCTGGCCTGAATTTGGTCCATTGAGTCTCTTGTGCATCGAGAGGTCTCAGGGTTTACCATGTTTATGCCATATCATTTATGGTTATAACTTAAAAATGGCATATCATTTATGCCATGTTTGTGTACAGCTGAGTATTCCACTGTGCTATGCATAGAATAAGAGCATGTTTGTTCTACCACTTTTTTTTGAAAAGAGTCTAAAAAAGAGGAATTGCTTTTCCGTGCTACAATAAAATCTCCATGTGACTGGAAAAGCGGGAAAAAACAGTTTTTGATTGTAGGGAAGGGAGCAGACTTGGTTTTCAGCAGAATACAAAAAGGTTATCCACTACATGAAACACAAGTGTCCTAAAATATTTTTCCCTTTTCTCCTGTAAAGATGTCTGCATGCAGTGTCTTGGTTTGACAAGAGAAGATTTACTTAATGTGATAGGAAAATTAAATTTACATATGTAAATGCTGCGTATGTAAATGTTATACATGTGAAACGCATACTATATTTGTCAAAATCACCATTTTTATATGAATATGATTTGGAAAATGGCAATTTCTCATTGGTGGCCAACTATTAGAGGGTTGGATCCTTGGAACTTGATGAACCATCATCATTTTATCAGTAAATCTAATTGCCTGTAACTCTGTTTACCTTTTAATTTATCATGATACAGAAACAAAAATCTGGTACTCACCTATTTGGTATGCGAAGATAAAAAGGTCCCCTAATGAACGTTCCTAGCATATTTGGTTTGAGGTGATGAAAAGTGCCCAAGTTCAAAACCACGAGCTGAACAGCATAAATAGGTTAGCTTGTTTGATTCTTAGATGTACTTTATTAAACATTTGTCATCATTTAACATTCTCTTGGAGTGATCCTTTAATTTGAATGCAACGGAAGGGGATGTTTAGTCGGTTGAGAAATGAGAACCCTAGGTTGCGTTATAATATATATGAATTGAATACATATAATTCAACTCGTAAATTGTTAAAAATGAATATCAAATGTGAAATTTAAAAATGAGCATCAAATAACCCTTCATTATATTTATGTATTCAATTCATATGTATTATAATGCAAACAAACTGGCCCTAAGGATATTGGTGTGCATGAAATTAAGTGTTTAAAAATAATAAGAAATGTATTTCTATAAAAAAATGACTGAATTTGAAGGGAAAACAATTTGATTTAGCAAGCGATCCACTTGGTTCCACCCTTCACTTTTCTTGAAATTCATTTCATCATAAATTCAAAGACTTCACTTCCATACAAATACAGAAGGAAACTCACTTTGCCATTTCATTCAAGTTCAATTCTAAGCGTCAACATGCTCATGGTCGAGTAGTGTTACCACTTAGGAGTTGTTTGTGCATAAGCTACGGTAGAGAAAATTGCGCGGCACCCCCAACCCCCAAGGGTTCGATCCCTAGTCTCCAAGTTGGGTCTTCGGAGAGTCACAAAGCTGGTTAGTAGTGGCTTTGGGATATATATATATATATATATAGAGAGCAGCTCCCCTAAGCTCAAGCTTAGGGGAGCATAAGCTCAAGTGTGTGGGCCGCACGTGAGGCTTAAGTGGAGAGAAGCCCAAAATTTTCAGAAAGCCCGCTTGATTTTCATTTCCCCCCATCATCCCATCCCAACCCAATCGAAAGATTCAGTTTTTGCAACTCTCTCTCCCCACAGCTAGGGCACAGTGAACGCGGGGAAGACGCTGCTCATCTCCTCCTGTCCAGGCAATCGGAAGTTTTCCTCTTCTCCCTTGGTCTCCAGCGCTCTGCACATCGCCTTCGTCTCTCCCTGTCCAGGCCTGTTTGTTAGTTTTCCTCTTCTCCCCTGTCTCCAGCTCTCTCCACAGCCAGCGATCTCTCTGCACGTCGCCTTCTTCTCTCCCCGTCCAGGCGATCGAAAGTTTTCATCTTCTCCTCCATCTCTCCGGCGATCGACTGCCCCGGTAAGTGGGTTACCATTCTTCCCCATTTTCTTTCAAAGATGTTTTCTTGTGTTTCCCCTTTCACCCATTTCATTTGAAATCTGTGTAGATCTTTTGATTCCCCCATTTCATTTGAAAGCTATTTTCTTAAAACTCATCTCCCAGATGCCTAAATCAATTTCCTTTATTTTTCCTCGTTCAATCTCCCCTCTTCCTCTTTCAATCTGACCCTGCCCACAAACACCCCTGACCTTGTTCATTTAGGGGTTCTTAAAACCCATCTCCCAGATTTCAAAAGATCTACACAGATTTTTAATGAAATAGAAATCTAATGCTGCATATTGCCATGATGTGTCGATTTTTTCTTGCCAACTGTGACTCCTTCTTTAACGATGATTTTAGACTATTAGATTAGGGCATGTATACTTCATGTTTTTAGTGGATTCATGTCCATCCCATTTTTCCATGCTCGTTATGAGTGAGAATCTACATTTTGTTCATGAATTCCAGTTAGGTTCTTTGATATTTGATCATTCTGGCACCTGATTAGTTCTAATAACAACCGTTATTTTGATGTCTTGATGTGGATCTTTTGAAGATTATGGCTAATTTGGGATGATATCGAGTTTCTTGAAAATCTTGTTCAACTTTGTCAGGGTTTTGGTTGGAATACAATAGACTGATTATTTATGATTTGAAATTATGCAAGTCAGAATCATCTTCCAGTTATGTAGAAACAGGATTGCTTGTTTTACCTTTGCCAAATGTGGAATTTTAGAAGGGATGTTTATTTACATCTTGTTGAGCAAATAAGTGTTAAATTTGTCAATCTGAATGATGAATGCTGGTTGGGATTTTAGAACCATTTTGAATTTGACTAGCATGTAGTAACTAGTAAAAGACAATGCATCATAGTCCAGTGCAAATCCTACACTGCTAATTTAATGGATGTCTTTTTTTTTCCCCTCTTGCATCTAGTGCCATTGCCAAAGTCTAGCAAAAATTTAGCAAAGTCATATGCATTTTTTTTAATGCTAATTTTAGCAAAAGTTTAGCCCCACTCAAACAAAAATCCCGGGTCCACCACCGTGGATGATAGCCTAGTGCATGAACATGTTTTGTATAGGCATGTGAGTATGAGTGAATATTAAACTCCGTTCAATCCAATTTTCTCCTAGGCACTGTTGTCATTCATATGATCTTTTTATGCTATCTTTTTTTTTTTTTTCATTTTCTTATGCGTTTCTTGAAAATTGCTTTTCCTCGGTGATGATCCTGAGCTTGATAAAATGTTAAAGGAGAGGATTAGATGGGGTGATCCTATGGCACATTTGATTAAGGTAATTTCACTTGGTTCTAGTAGGCAATAGTGAGCAGAACTATTAGGATTCTCAATTGATGGTTGCTTATTGCATTTTATGTTTGTTTTGAAAGAGTAAGCAACCTGACCTCATTCTGGAAGATCTGGGTGATGATGAGAAAATGAAAGAGTCGGGATTTTTGATTCCTCAAACAATTCCCAGTCACAGTTGGATAAAGAGGGGAATAGATCCTCCTGTAAATCGTTATGGCATATGACCAGGGCGACATTGGGATGGAGTTGATCGTAGTACTGGTATGTTATTCCTCCTTCCTCCATGCTTTCACAACTTTATGTTCTTCTAAGATCCCTATCTTCCCAACTGTAGTACTACCTTTTTTTTCTCTCCCACAATGCATTTGTGTAAAGCTGTCTATAGATGTGCCACAGAGTGCATTCGGTTTCAATATTTGGGGCAGCACAGAATTGGTCAGCATACTGGCATGAGATGGTGGTGTTAGAGATAAATACTTCTTTTGGTTTTGAGAGTTGAGACATGGTTCAACTTTTTCTTTACTAAATAGAACCTTGTGTACCTTTATTGGATTGAATGCCCGATCAGCAGTGATAGATGTCAAATAAGTTTATGAGATTATAATTTCTGGTGGTCTTCTAGTTGGTTTTTAGAAATTCTTTTTATGCTAGATCCATGGCTCATGTCTTGTCTGCTGATTTTGACATTCTAAAAATTCTCCACCTTTTTCTTGTTGCAGGATATGAGAAGGAAATGTTCAAAAGACAAAATGAGAAGAGAGCTACAGAAAGAGAAGCTTATCTTTGGTCGGTCTCTGATATGTAATGCAGAGTTGGTTCAGTTACTATTATTTGTCTAGTTGTAATGCAGAGTTGGGGACAACTGTCTTGGTTGTATGACGAAGGTGTATGGGATTTGTATGGGTATTTATGTGACAGGGTTCACTTGTTTTTGCTACATTGGCCTTACTTTTGCTCCACCTGTTTTGAGAGCCTAACTTGCTTTAATTTGCTCCACTTGTTTTGGGAGCTTTGTCAACTTCCTTTTGAATACAACTGTACCAACTACTACTACTAAATGAATGATACACTTTTCAAGCAAAAAAGTGTAAAAAACTTTCTTTATTGTATAATGAAGGTGTGGAATTGTGTTGTATTCCTTTGTGGCTGAAATGATGTGGAAGGTGTTAGTGTGGAATGTGTTTTGTCAGTAAATGTTGCGGAAAGACAATGTTTGTCTATGATGATTGTGCAGGTCACTTGAAGGTAGCCTTGAAGACAGTCATGTATTATGTGATTTAGTAATAGATGAAGATGATTTATTTCTTGTTGGACCCACCTGATGAAGATTATTTGATTATCATGATATCAAATCTGTAAAGTATCATCCCTGACCAACATCGCATTTTTCTATTAGTAGGAAGGAAAAATTTTGGGTGTCTTTCTCAGCTATGTGAGGTGAGGCTTTTGTTGGACCCACCTGATGAAGATTTTTTTATTATCATGATATCAATTCTGTAAAGTATCATCCCTGACCAACAGTCCATCATAGCAAAATAATAATAACAACAACAATAATAATAAATAAATAAATAATGGAAAAACATAAACTCCACTTCAACAAAGGAATGGTCCAGCCAATTACATATATGATAAAAGGAACCAAAAGAAACAAAAAAGAAGGAAATGTGACACTTTAAGAGGGTGTTCAGATATGGGGAAAAATTGAGTTTAAAATACAAGTGATTTCTATTACAGTCAGTTCATCCACCTTCATTTTCCCTGATTCTTTTCCCTCATGCAGATATACCCTTTTGTACATACAATTCCCAAAAGACACTGAAATTTGGAATAACCTAACAAACTGGATATTCCTGGCCGGGTCTACAAGAACCCAGGCTGTAATGGACTGCATTATGTTGTGCTTCAAGGCCTCTAGGCCCATTTCTCTCCCCATACATATGCAACAAATAGAAAAAACATCATTAATATAATGGTGTTGACTCTTGGGTGTTGTTGCTGCACATTTTGAGCTTCTACACTCTGTCTCAAAACTTGGATTTCATGCTTAATCTCTCGCTCCATCTTTTCAAGTGATGTTTTCATTTCTTCCATTCCACTTTCAGGTTGCTCACGTCTTCTATTTTGATCTGCTGTATATTCAGGTGCAACTTCATCCATCCAAATGAAAAACCCACAACCTCTTTCTCCCTGCAAGTAAATTCATGGCATATGCAAAATAAATATTGGCTTGAAAAATTACATTAACTTAAGAAATTGGAATCTATCGACACTTACGTGTAAATCTGGACATTTCCAAAATCTTCGTCCAGGATTGTGGGCTGTGCGAGAAGTCTTCAAAATCATGTATCCATATCCACATGGGCACTTTGGAGCCCATTCTAAGCTTTGTGGTGTAGCAAATGTCGACCTACCTACGTTTTCATGACGTAAGACCTCAGACGAAGATAATGAAATTAAATTGAATGTAAAATACATAAAAATGATAGGATCTATTGAATTTAATGTGATTTACATACTTGAAGACGACATGTAGAAAGATATCTTTTGTTTTATATCAACTTGACCGAGCCGAGTAATCTACAAAATCACCAGAAAACCAACACTATATTAATAGAACCTACATTGGCCTCACTCATTGACAGATAACAAGGTGTCATGCGCATAAATTCATCGGCCCCCTTTGTGCCCAAATTGCCAAATGCAGTGGCTCCTTGATATGTGGCATGCACACTTAACTGATGAAAATCATCATTGGGCCCACACTTCAATTAAAGCATGGGCACCAAAATCATGAAATGTATGTCTAACATTCCTAATTTATGTATGACTCATACAAAGGTTCGGCAAGCTATTCCAATGTGACTCGATCACATAGCTGAGGTGGATAAACCAGCTAATTAAGTTGATTTAGATTATTACATGATGATATGATAGGCACAACTGTCTTTTAACTTTTTAATTTGAGGGATATCTTCTTTTTAGTTTTTCTCAAGGCTAAATGATCAGTTAAAACAAACAAAGTTGGATGGTTTGCTCTTCTTTGTAACTAGTCAAGAGAGGTTTTAAGAAAAAGATAAAATATAAGAGCATTTTTGAGATTTCATGAAAACAGAGGAGCCTTTTTGTAAAAGAAAAATCTTTTTTTATGAAGTCTTACTACATATCAATAATTGGATTGTCTAGGATTGTTGTTTCTTACTACATAAGCCTTTTTGTGATTGTTGTTTGTTTGAAAGTTCCAGTGGTTGTCTAGGATGTGGATTGTAAACAGCCAGTGAGCATATAAAAGGATGGTTCATGGCCCATGAGAACCTACTTGGGACTACCATCTTAGTCTTTAACAACCGTTTCAATGGACTTGAGAATTGCTCAATATGAATGCAGTATAGCAGTGGGTTACACTCAGAAAAAAAGTTAGTCAAATATTCAAAATGCTAGGATCCCAAACAAATGGTTTGAGGCATGTGACATTCAGTATCATAACGAGAATGCTCGTTATTGAAAATTATGTTCAAAGATTCAAGCAGAAGCATAGACATGAAAATTATTGAAAGAAGATGAAAGAAATGAGAGATGGTATCCATTCAGTTTTCCAAACTGCAGAAAGATTAAAGAAATGAGAGACAGTGACCTGAAACAGAAAAGGGTGAATTGAAGCTTTATAACGTGAGGCTTTCTAACGAACTGCAGGAGATGGGGCTTTCTATCGTGGGGCGGGATGCGTTTTGAATTGGGGCGTTTTAGATGCATTTCTAAAGTTATCACACATGAATGCACATCAAAGTCCACTGCCTCTGCTGGTCAGACCCATTAGCTAAGTATTCAGCCCAAGTTATGACACATGAGCAAGGCAGATAGAAAGTGAAGCAGATAGAAAGATGCTCCTGAACTGGTTCGCACACTTGTGTAATATTACACCTAAACGAACAAGCTTCCTTCACCCTCAACAGTGGCGTGGAAAACCCCTAAATGAACAAGGTCAGGGGTGTTTGTGGGCAGGGTCAGATTGAAAGAGGAAGAGGGGAGATTGAAAGAGGAAAAATAAAGGAAATTGATTTAGGCATCTGGGAGATGGGTTTTAAGAAAATAGCTTTTAAATGAAATGGGGGAATCAAAAGATCTACACAGATTTCAAATGAAATGGGTGAAAGGGGAAACACAAGAAAACATCTTTGAAAGAAAATGGGGAAGAATGGTAACCCACTTACCGGGGCAGTCGATCGCCGGAGAGATGGAGGAGAAGATGAAAACTTTCGATCGCCTGGACGGGGAGAGAAGAAGGCGACGTGCAGAGAGATCGCTGGCTGTGGAGAGAGCTGGAGACAGGGGAGAAGAGGAAAACTAACAAACAGGCCTGGACAGGGAGAGACGAAGGCGATGTGCAGAGTGCTGGAGACCAAGGGAGAAGAGGAAAACTTCCGATTGCCTGGACAGGAGGAGATGAGCAGCGTCTTCCCCGCGTTCACTGTGCCCTAGCTGTGGGGAGAGAGAGTTGCAAAAACTGAATCTTTCGATTGGGTTGGGATGGGATGATGGGGGGAAATGAAAATCAAGCGGGCTTTCTGAAAATTTTGGGCTTCTCTCCACTTAAGCCTCACGTGCGGCCCACACACTTGAGCTTATGCTCCCCTAAGCTTGAGCTTAGGGGAGCTGCTCTCATATATATATATATATATATATATATATATATATATATATATATATGGGAGGTTTCAAGTGCATCCATCCCTCACCATAGGGTGATGGACACTTCCATAATTGAGCATTTTCAAGTACAAAAGTTACTTTTCAAGTACATAGAGTGAGGTACACATCCTTGTCTTCATGTGCAAAAATGAGAAGTGTCTCTCACCCTATGGTGAGGGATAGATGCACTTGAAACTTTCCCATATATATATATATATATATATATATATATATATATATATATATGGAAGTGTCTCTCATCCTATGGTGAGGGATAGATGCACTTGAAACTTCTCCATATATATATATATATATATATATTATATAGAGAAGTGGGCATAACTTCCCAGGCGCATTGGGCTAAAAAGAAAGAAAAAAAATAGAAGTGCGCAAATGGGTCCCATCCGTTGTAAACAATTGAAACTGATTGTCTTTTTTTGTCCTTCGGATTGTCGAAGACGATCGCGCATATCCACTAGCAGAAGCAGAAGCAGTAGCAGTGTAGAAGGAAGGAGAAGATATTGTAACTACTGTAGAAGGAAGGAGAAGATATTGTAACCGGAACTCCGCAGGCACATCAAAGTGATAAGTGATCGCGCAAGAGAGTTGGGAAAGATGATGATGATGGAGGAGTCCGATTTCCTGTCGTGCTGCGGGAGCACCAAATTCGCCAAAGAGATGATGGCCGCTTCTCCTTTCTCTTCCCTCGATCAAGCTACCCAATCTGCAAACCACATCTGGTTCAACATCGTCCGTTCGATTCTCCCTCTCTCTTTCTCTCTCTCTCTCTCTAGTTTTTCTATTCTAACAAAACAAGAAAGATTGGATTTTTATGATTTGTGAAAGATTGGATTTTTATGGGTTGTGAAAGATTGGATTTTAATGGGTTGTGTGTTTGTTTGTTTGATTGCAGGTTGATATTCATGGATGGCTGGAAGCCTTTGGTGCTCATCCGCAGATCGGTGACAACTCTTCTACTGCCAACAAAACCCGCACAAGTGCAGAGTTAGTATTTCTTCTTCTTCTCTCTCATCCTTTGATGAATGGCCTTTATACATGAAATGGAAAAAAGGGTTATTGGGGTTTCTTCTTGTATTGAATCATTTGGGTGTGTTTGGATTTGCCCCCCTAATTTATTGCAAGATTGCAAGGCTGTAGAATTGTAGAATTTGTGATGATTGGTAAGGCATGGTAATATTTGTAGGTGGAGCAAAGGAGAACAATCAACTGCCATGGCAACTGCTACTGATTCCACCTTACAGGTAGGTGTTTGGAAAATCTTACCCAACATTAGTTGAACCAAATTACATCATGCCAAGTTCGACTCTTTCTTATTTATTTATTTACTTTTTTCCCTATGCTTTTGATTGGGGCCAGGCCTATTCGGTGTTTCGACGCTTTGGTTTGGATAGTAATCAATTGTTTTGTTTTGGGTCATTAAGATGATAATCTGAAAATTCCATTTTGTCTATTTAATTGTTGTGAGTTATCATGTTTTGCAGGAATTGTTGGAGTGGAATGCTCAGTATAGGCAGAAGTTTGGATTTGTTTTTCTCATATGTGCTTCTGGGAGGAGCACATCGGAAATTCTTGCTGAACTTAAGGTCAGATTTAGGCTCTTGCTTAAGTGTGAGTGCGTGTGTGTTTCTGCTTTGTTAATGTTGTACTTGTTCAATGTTAAGGTATCCAATTTTGTTCAAATAGTGCAAGAATATATACCCAAGAAATATTTTATGAAGCAGACATGATTGTGCTTTGAAAATGAGCACTATTCTATAACTTAATTGTTCTAAGAAATGCATCAGATGGATGCTAATACTATTTCTTTTAAATCGAAAACTGGAACAAATTCACACTGAAATGCATAAATGTATGTATCTTCATATCTCTTTGTAGTACAGTACTATAATTTGCATGAATCCAAAGTCAAGGTTTGAATCACGCCCTGGAACAGGGAAAATTAATCTTGACCTATCCAAATTAAGTCACAAGACATGACATGTCCAAGACTCCCACTTAATACTATATATTTGACTGACTCTAACTTGCCTGAGTGATAAAACCTTGCTTCGGCCAAGTTGGTGGGAGCGTAGATATTTGCCTGAAATGATGTTCATTTTTTTTTCTAGTAGATACTCACATGCCCACACACCCCACTAACCCAGGTCTCTTAACCATGATCCCTGGTTATTTTTGTGGAGAGTGAGGTTCCTCACTGGTCACCACTGAGCTAAAAATGGAAAGGTAAAATGTTATTCAGTTAGGTCATTCTGTCGTAACATTTTTCTGCTTTTATGTTTGTTGCCTGAACTTATGGTATTGTTTTCTCCAGTGACCAGCATAAGTAGAAACTACTAAGCCATTGTTGAATATCTTACTTATTATTTTCTTTAAAATGTCATTACTTTATATTCACTAGCAGATATTGTAACCAGCTTTCCTTCTTTCCTTAATTTACTCTTTTAGATTGCATGCCCTGCCCATGTGACTAATATTTTGTACCTAATATTTGAGTCATGATACTTCATGCCAGTGAGTTATTTGGACTAGCTTGACACATCTATCTGCTGTTGAAATCACATGGATGTATCCTTGGCTCAATGTTACATGTTTTTGGTTTCATAATATAATTTTATTTGTTGTTCTTGTGGTCGCTCTGACAAAAATTATGTCCTGTTATAGAAACGTTATCCAAACAAGCCTATAGTTGAGCTTGAGATTGCAGCAAGGGAGCAGATGAAGGTAACTGAGTTGCGCCTTGCCAAGCTCTTCGCTGCTAAAGGGATGGAAACTTCTCTAAGTTCTCCCCAGCCTGTGGCCAGATTTCCCAAGAAACTAAACGGTGCTATTTATATTAGTCTGCCTTTTACTCTTTTTAGCTGTTTTTGTGATATATGTTTTTCTTTTCCTCCTCCATGTGGTGTTCACCAAGATGTCAGGATCCTAGTTCAGATAGAGGGTGTTTGCATTCGATTGGCAGTTGAAAATATAAAAAACTTCCCATACTTCACTATGGGTTCCTCTATTTTAAATTTATTTTATTTTAATTTTGTAGAAATCTTTTAGCTGGCTCGATATTGATGGTATAAGGCTCTGATAAATGATGATGGTGATCCTTATCTTGCTGATTTATTTTTGTAAAGATATTAGTCTTTTTTCAACATCTAATCTTTGTGATGGATAGAATTGTAGTTGTTGTTATGGTACTTGTAACAGTGTTATCCGCGTCATGTAAAAGGAAATGTCCTTGGATTGCATGTGGGTGTGGGCACTGGGGCGGAAGTGAAGTGAACTAGGGATGTCATTTTTAACCCGACCCGCCCCAACTTGGATGCCCGCCCCGCCCCGTACGGGTTTTCCCCGCCCCGACTCTTAGACGGGGCGGGGACGGGGCAAAAAAATATACCTCGAATCCGGGGCGGGGCGGGGCGGGGATGGGTACGTTTCTTACCCCGCCCCGCCCCATGCCCCGCCCCGAAATTAATAATCTTCTAAAATATATATATATTTTAGATTTCTTTTATAATAAATAAAAATATTTATATGTAAATGTATATATTATTTTATGTTGTTATTAAGGGTTAAGTAGATTGATTGAAGACTTTTTTTAAAGTTAAACATGTAATTGAATGAACCCTAGACATTATAAAAGCATATAATATGATTCCATTCCCTCTAATTTAAATTTAATGAAATTAAAGTTGTTAAAAAATCTATCTAAGTATCTAAGCTTATTTTACTTTAATCATATATAATGTTAAATTGTGACATGATAAATCATATTAAATAAAACGAATATAAATATATAATAGAATGATAGATCATGCTTTAAGCTTATAATAACATATATGATTAGAGATAGCAAGGTAAATTATAATTGGTATGATTCTAATCATACTAATAACAATATAAATTATACTAATTTGATATAACATTACAAGATATATCATGCTATATGCTTAAAACAACTTATATGATTAGAAATAGCAAGGTAAATTATAGTTAGTAACTTAATATGATTCTAATCATACTAACAACACTATAAATTATACTAATTTTAATTATATGTAATCAACCTCTTTATTAGTGAGTGGAGTTCAATATCAGAAATGAAGTGAAACCATGTATTGATGGAGTTCATGATATTTTAGAGAGATATTGTCTTTTTTATAAAGAATGTCTCAAAGCATATATGATATTTTCAAGTGTATGTTAGTGGCCTTCAAGGGCTTAAAGAAAATCTTATAAGAATAAATCTCACTTTAAATAGGTAAAATTTCAGGAAAAGGAAAATTTATATTATTAATATTAGATAATTTTAAAAAATTTAAACAATCTGACAGTGCCCAACACTTATAAAACATTTATGCGGGGAGATCTTTTTATTCTATTTTGGGAGATCTTTTTTTTAATATTATTAAAGGCAGGAGACAACATAGATGAATCATTCATCTGCTTTTTACCATGTAAAATAAATTAATTTACTTTTTTCTTTATAGTTAATTCAAAATTAATTTATTATGTTTAAGGTTGCACCATATCGGGGCGGGGATGGGGTATGTAACATACCCCGAATTGCAGGGCGGGGCGGGGACAGGGAGGTTCGGGGCGAGGACGGGGCAACCCAATTCCGCCCCCTCCCCGCCCCGCCCCGTTGCCATCCCTAGGCGGAACCAAGAAAATTGCATTTTTCTGGGGGGGCTATATTTGAAACATACCATAAAATTCCCATAACACAAGGGGGTTTTACAAAAATTCAAAGGAGTTTTCACAATTTTTGGGGGTTCATGTTAGAGATAAATTGCTATTACTTTTCAAATAATAATAATAATAATAATAATTATTATTATTATGATGATGATGATTATAGTAATAGTAAACAAAGTGGAAAATGTTTTTATGCAGGACGTTGCTTGTCTAATCAACACTAAATGTAATAAATTGAGTTGCAAGTCCGATGGATGTTCATCTTTCTCCCCTTGGACCACTTTGTCTATCTTTTACCTTGTCCTGCTTATATTGTAGGATCTTACACCCCATTGAGCTATCACTTATCCCAAAACCAATTGGTGATGGGAAAATAACAACAATAGTTTTATGGTGAGGGCTCGACTACAATTATGACCACCGCTCAGGAGCGAGGGTGGACGTTGACCTCAGCATATATAGAGATCCATTTATTCTGGAAATGTTCAAAACATTGTCGTTGCTATATGAGTGATGCATAAATGCTTGTTCATGCATCAATGTGGATCGTCTCCATGTTATATATGAAAAAACACTGCAAAAGTACATGTATGCATCCAAATGAATGTGTATTTGCACATGTCTTGGTTTTATTTATATCATTATTTGATTTGATATACAGGAATCAATTCTAAAGAAAAATCTAATGTAATTCAATCTTGAACTGTAGAAGATCGTGTTGGTGTAATTGGAGCACATTTAACTGCTGTTACTGAGGCCTCTGCCAGCAAGGAGCCCCGTGTTGTTCGTACCCGTCCGCCTATCACAACCCATGTCTTAGATGTTTCTTGTGGATCTCCTGGTGCTGGTATCGAAGTGCAGTTGGAGATGTGGAAGGGAACTCAACATCGCCCATCCTTCAGAGAAGGGGGTTCAGGTGAGTGGGTGTTACATGGGTCATCAGTTACAGACAGTGATGGCCGGAGTGGTGCTCTGATGGGCATTGTTGATGATGTGGCCCCCGGGTTTTACCGGATTAGCTTCAACACTGGAAAGTATTCACCTGCTGGTTTCTTCCCTTATGTCTCCATTGTGTTTGAAATCAAGGAGTCCCAGAAGTCGCAACATTTTCATGTTCCACTGCTGCTTTCACCTTTCTCATTTTCTACATATCGAGGAAGCTAAATCCTTCTGGTACAAACAACACTTCATGTTGGTACAAATAATTAATAGGTTCCTGCTACAAAGAATGAATTAGTTTAAGCTTGTTGTTAGAACTTCAAAAGCATCTGGATTGGTTCACTTAACCCAAGTTTGCTGGTATTATCATTACTTCTCCAACTTTCTGTTATTGGTAAGCCTGAATGCTTGATAGGGTAGCAGACATGGAAATTATAATCAGGGCCAACATAAACCCAGATAGCTAAGCTATGTATTTGTCTGTACAGGTTCATTTGACCATTTGTTTGCTCCAAAGTGCAGACCTGATGGGGCCGGTATTTTTCATAAGTCTTACAGGTTGTTGACATATGCCATGAATCAGGGCTGACAGTAGGTGAATCCAAGACGTCTTTTTTCGCTTCTTTCTCTTTCCTCTCTACGTAGATTGTTTATCATTTTGTTTCTAACAGTTACATCTTTGAAGTTCTAGCAGACAGCCAGGTTTTCCTGCTTGATGTTTCTTATGCCACGCATGATAGGAAAACTGGATGACCTGTGAACAATCTGGGTTCAATATAGCCAATGTTGAATGGTGGCGACTTTTATTGGCTGTTGCATGTATTTTGGGCCTGATTGTTTTAAGTCTGAAGCCCTACACCTTGGATTGAGAGCATTAATACCAAGCTCCTAAGTCCTACCTGACCTGTTTACCAAGTGGGAAATCCCAAGTAATATTACTGTATTTAGGTTGGGGTTGGATTGGCAGGTTAGGGTGCAGTCAGGTGGTTTCAGGTTAACATGACAGGTCTGGTGGAAAATATGGAACCGAATAGAACCATCCTGTATATTACTGAGGTTGTTAGTGTCAACCTAAACTGTAAATTACCGGGTTGGGTCAGGAATTGCCAGTCCATCCATGGGACTGAAAGGCACTTGATTGTATGCTTGGAAATAAAATGGTGTAGAACAAAATTGGGTAATATTATAACATTGTAATATTTTTACTATTTAGCAGTCAGTGAAGAATGCAATGGATTCTAAACTTATTTGTTTGGCATCCACTACAAATTATAAGTGAAAATAAAATGTGTTATGATAACAACATTTTAAAGTTTTTTTTTTTTTTTAATTGAATATGGTTTGTTACTAGATTAATAACATATTAAAAAGTATTTGTTTGCAACTTGTTGCTTCAAACCATCAGTGGTGCCTGCATTTAAAATCCATATTATTCGAATTCATTTTCCCACCTTATTTTATTCTCATAGAGAATTTCACTCTGATCAAATATCCCATCATTAGATGTAGAAAATCTTAAAACACCTGATAATAAAAATCAAATCACATGTTTTCATGTGATCAATCTGATGATGAGAATAACTTCGATTGGAGTCATTATTATCATGGCCACCACCACCGTGGTCCTAACTGCTGTGCATTCCTTTATGAAGGGGCAGATGTGGGAGATATTTCTCATGTTATTTTCATATCTTTTACTCAATCTAATCACCACTACCAGCACCACCATCAAAGCCTTGTTCCAATTATGTTAGGGAGCTGTTTCTTCATTCCAATCTATTCCGAGCTTAATCCTCGGTTAGGTTAGGTTGCACTTCTAATATATCAGTTTTTATTTGCCTTTTTCATCAAATATTAGTTTTTAATTCAGATTCAAACGTAGTGTATAATGGTAACTTGTAGTGATACTGCACTCCTAGTTTCTAAATTTCTCCACCTAGTGGGGGGTTTTGCTCCTATCATTTGTTCCCCATCCAAACGGGTTACACTTATTTGCCACCTTCAACATATTTATATTTCTTTTAACAACTTCCTCAGCATAAATCTTGCCAAGTGATAACTCACTTCCAACCATTTCCAAACACAATATAAGGATCAAACTTCAGCCCTTGTAAGCTGCTTCATCCGTTCCCACTTTGAGACACTAGCAGTTTGGAGCTACTTTTGACCTATTGGATTAGGTGTCCGCGTTCACAACAGACTGAGGTTCTTCCTCATGCAAACCGATCCAAATGTGACAAGACACAGATCTTGCTGATCAGCACAGAACTAAACCTCTAATGAATAAGGAGATGAGTACAATCAAGTTAGTATGAAAACTCATGCAGGCGGTATACTAGTTTTCCAAGTGAGAGAGATTACCTTAAGTTAAATGCAAGATTCAAAGGCAATCTACAAGATACAAATTATGGCAGATGATCATGTTTGAAATAGAAGAAAAGAAAAAGAAGTTGTGGCAAATTGTATTTTGGCGATGCTCCGAATGCCCCCACAACGAGACGGGAAGGAGTGGGCTACCTTGCTCGTGAGTGTGGGTATTCTGGCTTCCAGTAGTTTTGAGCGAGGGACTCGCTCCAGTATGGCGGGCTTGCTACAGCAGTAGTATCTGGTGTCATTGCATAAGAAACTTTGTTGTCTCGAGGTTGCTTGTCTTCTGAGGTTTGAAGGAGAACCTTCATTGTAATGACTCACTGTTGAATTGAAGAGCCTATCGTTCTAATGTATAATTTTTTGTGTCCCCCCCACCGCCCCAACCCACCACTGCAAGATTATGAAATTTGATATTCGAAATACAATAGCAATTCAACAAATAATGGGTCTTTGAAAGTTTCATGAAAAATAGTCCAAGGTATAATGGCCAAGCCTTCCAGTCCGGTAAAGGTTAAGCAACTTTGTAGCTACGGTCCTATTTCCATCTTCACCTGGTTCCAGTGGCACTCTGAACGCCTCGTGTAAGGCCAAAAACTGATTTTTAATCAATCTTTCCATATCTTTTGGATCTTCCAAATTTCCCTTAAATGATGATATGGTGCTGAACAGCGTTCGACGGACATCCCTCACAATGAAATCCTGTATTAACAAACAAGTAAAATTTAGTTTTTCAAACTGAACTCAAAACATGAGTACATGACAACACCATGCTTAACATTTCAAAAATCATTTCATTTTTGCAAAATCTGAAGGGTCTATCATGTGGGCCCCTCCATGTGATCAGCCAAAGTCGGGGTGGGACAGCCAATAAGGTAGGTCAACAGTAAACTTCCAACCATCAGTTTGTTTACTACACTATTGATTGCCTGATTAGTAGCCTGGCTCAATGTTTGAGCTAGTGCAAATTGGAAGGCTGACCTGAAAGACAGCATGGGTCTTGTACACATGCAGACGTAGTAGACCTCCATGGAAGAGCCGTCTTCTCCCAGTATTTAAGGAGATTGCAGTCCTTACATAGATCATTTATAGGATAAAGAAATTGAGGAGATCACCATATCTTCCTTTAGTATGAATATATGGGAACTCTGCCTATCAGAAATCTCCAAAAGATATTTTCATTGCAAATACATACATTCAGATCATTTCCTAAAAAAAGGTAGCTCCGCAATTTTAAGCCAAACTGACTGGTAATATACCAAATTTGATACATAGAAATCAATATAGAGACGACTGATGGAAAAGACTTAATACCTGTGTGTGATCCGTAGGGTACTGCTTTCTCCTCTTGTTCATATGGGAGCCGGCTAAACTCTTCTCTTTATCATCTAAAGACAAAGTGTCATCCTGCCTGGCGTTCAACTTCCACCATTGTTTGTACTCTTCATTTGAGTTTAGGATAGCCAGAAAATACATAGCAAGTTCACATTCCCCAACCAAACAGTTGTCAATAGCTCCTGTAATTAAGACAGCAGAGATAAAAGTATGCAACATGCAACATGGACATACATTTAAAACCTGCACTACAACCTTCCAATTGCCCTAGTTGTGCCCTAGTTATCATTGTCATGCATCCATGTGAGCCCCACAAAATGCTTCTAAAACTTGAAATTTGAAGCCAGTTCTTATTTCAGCCTTTGATGCTGTAAATCTCAATGATAATCGGCCTCAGATTTAAAATTGAGAACATGCTGTTTGGCCCACTTGAAAACATGCTAATCACTGAGGTAGGGTGGGAATGGGAGATTGGGAGGTCTTAATGGGAATTGGAGGTCTGTAAAAAGACAACATTATCTGATGATCATAGCCATCTATTTTAAGGGCCTCAAAATTTAAAGGTTTTATATGCATATGAAACCGTTAAAACTTCAAGCCTTTTGTATCGATGATTAGGATCATCAAATCATGATGGCATGGTGGTAGCGATATCAACTCCCATACAGAGCGCCAGGGTTCAAGTTCTGCTCAACTCGTTGGAAGACATCTGTGCTAGCCAGTGTGGTGGCCCACCAAAATAATAATAATAATAATGATAGCTATAAACTAGAAAACTTGAGTGTGTATGCGTGACATCAAATGAAAACCATTCACACGTAAGTTATCTACGCATCTCCTCTCTATGCTCCACCTATGATCAATTCAACCTCTTCTCACACCCCCTCCCCTTAACCCAGTGAATTGACACCCCAATTTGACACTCTTCTAACCTACTAATTTACGTTAGATTGTTTTTTAAAAAAAGCAACAAAAAAAATCATTAAACTTCGAGGCCCTTAAATCAAGGGTTAAAATGATTTTTAGCACAAACCAAATCCATCATAAGATGGGCCCCACGGAGGGGCGAGTTGTACGTGCAAATGATGGCTATAAGTACTTACACGTATACATGCAGACATATATACATACATGCATAAGAGATTAGTACCAGTTAGTGCTAGTTTGGAGCCCATCTCAACATCGAGAACTTCAGGAGCCAAAACACCTGGTGTGTCCAGAACATATAGATTGGGATGGCTTGCAATCTGAAAGTGAGATAACCCATAGAAATTCCTTACTGAAGTTCATAGTTGCGGAGCATAAATCCTAAAAATAATCTTTACAGTCAAATTAACATGAAAATGCTTTAATCTTAACCCTTCAAACATAATAAAGATCAAAAGCCTCGAATATCCATAAAATTTTGTAACTACATAACACTATCAGAACATGGGCCATTACTTCTTCAATACTTGCTAGAACTAAGCAAACTTAGACTAGTTGAAAATGAAATTGAATGTGTTATCCAATGTACTTAACTTTCATTTGATGCATTAGAATTTGCTATTATTAAGAAGAGCACAATAATAAACTAAAATATGCCACTACAAAATGTATGGCCCAATAGTTATGTGGCAATCTCGTAGATCAAGTTAAAATAACCATAACATTAAAACATCACTCCAAGAATATTTCCATCAGCTTCTTAGTACCAATAATTAGCAATTATTAAAGATACTTGAAAACCAGAACTGAAAATTGGCTGGCAGTATTATTTGTTCAAAACAAACTACGATCAGTTTGAACCATATGTAACCAGGTAGTGCTTCAACGAAGCACTAGGAAGGGACCAAACCCCACATTTTTAAAATATTTGATGTACTTTCAGCAAAAGTATGAACAATTTTTTGTCGTTTGGTTCAGGCTCAGGTACTTCATAGCGGTCAACTTTCAAGTAGAAAAATAGAACATCCATCTGCATTAAGCCAGAAACATTGAATCTAAGTAGAGTAGGGAAATAGAACATTAATCTGCATGAAGGCAGACTCATTGGATCTAAGCGCTATATAAACAAGAAAGGTGTCCATAGTAGTGAATATGATTGGATAGAAGGAAAGCAGCAGTAGTAGTAGCAGCATTGCAAAAGAACATTCATACCTTAAAACTGCTGATATCCTTTGTCCCCCCTGGTAATGGACTTACAATTGCATGTTTCAACTTTCCCTTCTCTAGAAATCAACATGCATAGTATATAATGGTTAATGACACCCGTGAGATAGCAAGAAGAAGAAACTAGTTGTCCAGAGGATGGCTCAAAGTCCAATCTACAATATGGTTAACTTATTTTGATATGTAGAAAATTTATGATCAATACCTGCAGCACTAATCCGGCCAATTTGGTGCAAAGAGTTGGCAATGGCTGACTTCCCAACATTGGGAATTCCGATAAGCAGGACTGTTGCTGTGTAATTAGACTGACCAATCTTTAGTTCTCTGATTTGGGCTTGTATGAATTTAAGAAACTGTACAAATCAACCATTCATCAATTCTCACTGGATATTGTTAAAAGTCAGATAAACGACAAAGTTTTATGTAGCTGGTACCAAATCCTCAGGAAAGAATATGGAAATATTTCACTTGCTCAGCATGTTAGTCACAATGATTCATTTTGATCAGCTGATAAGTGATCAGAGAATGTTAAAGCAGGATCCATCATTAACCATTCTATGTCCATTCAACAATCAAACATTAGAAGTTTATTTTAAAGCACAAGATAAATCATGTATTTTCTGAAGAATTAGAAGTCACCTCCTTGATATTGTCCTTGTTATGTGAATTGACTCCATAACAGATACAGTTTTGTTGTTGAAAATGTCTCATCCACTTCTGTCAGCCAGGAGGGTGGTAATGAGTATTCTGGCAAAAAGTTTTGTAAATGCATTTAGTATCTACTGAACTAGCAGATTACAGAATTAAGTTTTTTGATCAGCAATAAGACATATATATTAATATAATAAGAACAGTATATAGCTATAGATACAGTTCTAGGGAAAAAAAAAATTACTATACCCCATCACCACACAATTATTCCTTACCAAATCAACAATACTACAAAAAGCAAGAACAATTAGAAGACAACAATCCCTCTTTTACCAACAAGTCTGCTTCCTGATTTGGTACTATGTAAATGTGACAAGTTTATGTCTTTGCATAAATCCCACATCTCTCTCTTGAAGAATGCCAATATTGTGTTAAGAGTAAGTTTGGAAGTTTCCTTCTGGTTTCTGGGGATAGGAAAGGACAAGACATTCTTGGTGACAGGAATAGAGGCATGGTTAGTTACCGAACATCACAAGTCACAACACCATGCCAGATACCGAACATCACAACACCATGCCAGATCCTTCTATTTCTAATATAAAAATTGTGTAGCTATTGAGAAAATATTTTTACATCTTTTATTCTTGTGAAATCTTAACCAAAATATTGCAATATTTATTGCTTGAACAAACAAAAATGTTACGCGATTGCTTCGCATAAGACATGTACGCTACTTTTTATTGGTGTTATCTTTTGCATATTATATTGGTTTAAAAAATAAAAGTTCATTTAAACATTCTGTTGAGTCCACAAATTGCTATACTTTGGGGTTTGCAAATTTAAACACTTTGTGTGGTATTGGATTTCCAACATACAAACCAACAGTCAAGTAGCTTAAGTTACATCATGGAAGTTATCATCATCATCATCAATTTTTTTTATTATTATTATTATTATTTGAGGAAAATAGTTCCAGTCCCTCTCCTATAAAAAATGAATTCAAGCATATTAAGGAAAATTGACGGTCACTTCCAGATATCCAACCTTGAACCCTTTGATAAAAAAGCTGCTTTTGTAGGGATACCAACTAGGAAAATGTCACTTGGTCCTAAGAAAAAACAATCCCAAAAACTAAGATAAAATGATACAACTACAAATCATGTCCATAACTCATGTTTGATCTAACTACAAATAACAAAGCAATTTGCTGGTAGAAAAGAAAAGAAAGAGACAATTACCTGTGTCTGAGAGCGATCTGCAAGATCCATCTTGTTCAAGACTATCATGCTTTTAGAGGAAGATTCAAGGTGACTTGGCTGGTTGTATGCAGATGATAAAGGTATCTACAAGTAAAATAAATAAGGGTCATAATCATCATCTAAGCCTTATCCAATCAATACAGGCTATGCAATAATAAGGAAAATGAGTTCGCATGAATAACAGGGGAAATGAGAAATCCTCTATACAACCCATATTGACAGGTGAGGGTGAATTTTGATATAGCAGAATGGATTGATTATCAATTGTGTAGTGCATTTGGGTGAACCCAAAAAAATAAAAAACCACACTAGGTGGGATATATATGGCACATTTATTTAAAAAACATTCCAGCGAGAGCTGTCCATTGCCGATGAGCCCAATTTGATACTTATCCAGTTGTTACCCACCGTTGGATTGAAACCCCAACAACAACAACAAAAAAAAAAAAAAAACGTCTTTTAAAATTAAAACCATTAAACTTAACAGACATAGATCAGGGTTAGGATGATCCTAATAAAGGGTCGATATTTTGGACATTCTAGGTCTCATTGAGATTTTTCCTTCTCAGGGTCCCAAAGGCTATACAGCACCATCCTAATGTGAGTGGATGGTTCTCACATGAATAAAAGCTCTCTCAATTGCAGATAGCTATTCTGAGCCCAATCCAAGCCCATTGACTAGTATGCAGAGAGGATCCTTCTCCCAAAAGATTCAATAGATTTGATTTTAGGGGATATATTCCAAGCCAACCCAGAAACAAGTTCAAACTCCTTTCCAGTAAACCCAAAACAATAATCAGTCAGGCATTTCATCAAACACTTTGGGCATCTATTCTTTATTTTTCTTTGTGGGGTATGCTTGGGTTTAGCATATGACTACTAAGATGACTGCATGAGCTTGTGATTTGCTCCAAAAATACTCTCTTGGAATCGATAAGAAGGTATACCCTTGCATCTCTGATTTCGACGGTAAGATCGACCAAAGGGATCCGCTCAAGAATCGCCCGGGAAGCTGCCTCCATGTGAGGATCGTACCAAGAAGAAGACCCTTTGCTGATGGCAGCTCCCACACGCCTAGCGAATGTAGCCGTTGCCATTTGGCGGGAGTTTTCAAATCTCTCTCGCTCTTTTAAAATTTGTCTCTTCTCCCTTTTCTTCTTCTTCTAACTGTGTTTCGGTTCTTGCAGAGCGGTATTGTTTTTGCAGTTTTTGTGCCACTTGGGTGGGTTGGGTCGGTATTGGCTCAGCAACCCAACCTCGACCCGACCCGACCCTGTTTTCTGCAGGTTAGTCCTCCACTGCCGGCGAGCAATTTGCATGTTAGAGTACATGAGTTTGAGTCCTTAATATAGTTCAAAAAGGGCAAAAAATATTATGGGGTTAAGTCGAACCCAAATCAGACTTGAAAATGAAACCTGAATAAACCCTAACTAGACCTGATCTGAATGGTAAATTCCTCAACTTGGTGTATTTTATTAAGTGAGTTGAGTTGAGTTGAGTTGAATTGAGTTGAATCTGGTCAGGTTAGGTACCTAAATTTTAGGATTTAGAGTCCATTTTTATGCTGTGTATTAGTTACACCTTATATGCATGATGATGATACACTAAGCACGTTGCTGCGGGCCAACATAGATGCATAATTATTTTTTGGTTGGCCTTGGGGCTGGATGAGAAATCAGCTCCATGGGATTATCTAACTCCATAATCTTTGGTGAGAACAAGGGGTTGGTCGGTTGGTTAGATCTTACATGTGCCTATGGGGAAAAAAAAAAAAAAACTCTCCATGATCTTTGGCTCTCAAAATTTCACTAGCTTTGTAACTAGGTGTGGCCGTGTGGGCTGATCCAGTCAGCTCAATTTTTGCTCCAACTATATATATAGAGGGAGGCTCTCCTCAATATAGAGGAGAGCCTCAGCTGCAATCGTGTGGAAACTAAAGGAGTGGGTTTAAAAGAGAGATGGGTTTGAACAGTGCTGCCTCGTCTGGATATATATGGAACGAGTGAAATTTCGCCCGCCAGCCCAAAATCGAAACCCTCCCACCTTCCTCTCCAGTCGAATCGACCGACCAGACCCAACTCGAAACTGCGATCTCTCTCTCTCTCCCAATCGCTCCTCCTCCCTGCAATCGCTCTCTCTCTCTCTCTCTCTCTCTCTCTCTCCCATCGGTTCTGCTGCTGCGTCTCGGCTTCTCTCCCTCCTGATCTCTGCTGCTGCATTTGTTCTTACGTCGTCTCTCTCGCTGGACCTCTGTAGAGGGTTTCGAGGTGCTCTCATCTCTCCTGATCTCGTCGAGCTCTTCTGCCCTTGCTGCTGCTCTCCCTCTCTCGTCGATCTCTCTCGCGCTATTGCTCTCCATCTCGCATCGTCTGCTGCAGCTGTGTCTGCCTTCCTTGCACAGAATCCAGCTCTGCGTTTCTGCTGCTGCGTCTCTCTCGCTGGACCTCTGTAGAGGGTTTCGAGCTGTGTCTGCCTGACATCGTCTCCCCCACTGCAGTCTCCCTAAAGTCATCTCTCTGTTTCAACGGACCAAGCCCCTCCGTCAGCAACTCTTCTACATAAAATAGAGTAAGAAAACATATATGGCCTGAGCAGATTTTTTTTTCTGTTTTTCCAACTTTGCATTTGTTTCAGATCTGCTCCTTTGCTTTTACTATTGCATTTCCAACCTTGGATGAGCCACTCCCTTTCTAATGTAAGACACCTCCGTCATCTTCCTTATGCATTTTTAATTGTTTTGTGATCCTGGCCATTGATTTGGTACCCCATTATGGACTAATTTTATTTATTTCATGATCCTGCCCATTGCACTAAAAATTCCAAGTTCAAAAGGCTCAAATTATTTTCAAAATCATGGAACCATTTTCAAATCTTATGAAAATATTCAACTATCCCCTTCTAGATCAGTTTTCATGTAACCCCAATTGAATTCGGCCTTCTCCATGGTTGCCACTTTAATGCATATATTTTTAGTTAATGGTCTGGATTGAGAGCTGAAAGCCAGATTGCCCCATTGCACTAATAATTAAAACAGAGATAACTCATGCCTATTGCACTATAATTCCCACAGAAAACAGGGTAATTTATTTGGGGTTTTTGTCTTTTATTTAGTCATGGTTTTATAACTTATGAATTTGGGTTAGTTATTCATGAATATGATTTAATTATTTGTGATCCAGATTGCATATGGATATGACCTCCTCCTCATCACTAGTTGTCCATTACCCGGTTGTTGATGAAGCCATGACACCAAGATTGAGCATGCATTTTGATGATTTAGATGAGGCATATAACTTTTACAATGCATAAGGAAAACTCGCTGGATTTAGTATAAGAAAAGAATCTAGTAATAAAGGCAAAGATGGGGAAGTTGTATGGAAGCGATTTGTCTGTTCAAAGGAGGGTAAAACAGATGAGAAACACTGGATTGATAAGGAACTTGTTCAAAGACGTCGAATGGAAACAAGATTCGATTGTAAGGCTAAGATGCAAGTGAAAATAAATAAGTCAGGTGGTTATGTGGTATCCAAGTTTGTACCACAACACTCTCATGCCCCGCTACTCCTAGTAAGAGATTTATGCTGATGTCGCATCGTGAAGTGCCAGAATCAAAGCGGTAACATATAAACACATATGATTCAGCAAACGTGCGAACAAACAACAAATGCAAGTGTTTGCATCTTAATCTGGGGGACTAGACAAAATGGGATTTAGAAATAAGGATGCCAAGAATCACCGTAGGGATGAAAAAGAAAAGAGAAGGGGGCTAGATGGACAGTTGTTATTTCAACTTTTTGAAAACCGCAAAGAAATGGGAAATGGTTTCACATATACCATTGAGCGAGATGCAGAAAAGAAGATAACACATGTGTTTTGGGCAAATGGATCATTTCGTACGGCTTATAAAGCATTTGGTGATGTGGTGACATTTGATACAACCTACAAGACAAACTGTTATGAACTTATTTTTGCTGCTTTTGTAGGTTGCAGTCACCATGGACAAACTACTTTATTCGGATGTGGGTTTCTTCCAAATGAAAAAACGGAGTCTTTTGAGTGGTTGTTTAACACCTGGCTTGAAGCCATGTCCTTTGGTCCACAAAAGGGTATTATAACAGATCAAGATCTGGCAATAACAAAAGCTATAAAGAATGTCATGTCAAATACCGTTCATCGGTATTGCCTATGGCACATTTTGGATAAGTTGCTTACGAATTTAGGAGGGGTTCATATTCACAATGAGGGTTTAATAGAGCAGATAAAAAAATGTGTTCATAACTCTGATACTACTGATCAAGTTGTGAGTTTTTGGAATCAGATCATTACAGACAATAAGCTTATGGAGAATAATTGGTTGGCGGATATATTTAATATTCGTCATATGTGGGTTCCGACATATTTAAAGGAAAAAATTTTTGGCGGCATGTCGACCACTCAAAGAAGTGAAAGCATGAATGCATTTGTGAAGCAGTATGTAGAGTACAAGAATTCTCTCCTTGATTTCATATTGCGTTTTGACGTCGGGGTTGAACGTCTAAAGTATCTTGAAAAGAAAGAGGATTTTGAGAATAGCAATGGGAGGCCTAAAATGAAGACATGTTCACCAATAGAAAAGCAAATGGCCGAAGTATATAAAAGAAACTTATTTTATAAGTTTCAAGATGAGTTATTCAACACCATGTCAGTTGCAAAAGTTATCGTATACGAGGATGATGTCACCTGTAAGTTCGTCGTGAAAAATTATTCCGATGAGAAGCAAATTGATAGAGAGGTTTTATGGAAAAAAGACGAGAAACATGCATATTGTTCTTGCAAGAAGTTTGAATTTGAAGGCATCCCTTGTTGCCACATTTTGTGTGTCTTGAAGAGATGTTCTATACTATTTTTGCCCGAGCATTACATTTTGAAGCGATGGACGAACACTACAACAATTTTGCCTTTTTGGAATGCCAAAAAAGTGTCGCAAATAATATAAAAAGCGTCGCAATAAGTAATTGCGACGCAAAAAACTAAGCGTCGCAAATGGGTCACAAATAATGAGGTTATAGAAAGATTAGCTACGATAAAGATTGCAGCGTGGCAATTGGAGAGAGTATTTGCGACGGTTTTAAAGCGTTGCTAATTACGTATCAATTGCAACGTATTATAAACGTCGCAAATAATGATTTATTTGCAACGGTAAAATTGCGTCACCAATAATTTATATTTGCGACGATTCTAAAAGGTCGTTAATAAATTATTAAAGGCGACGCTCATATAAAGTTGCAAATATTTTTTTTTTTGCGACGCTTATGTGGTGTGGTTAATAATATTTATCTTGTTACATTTGATTATTTGCAACGCAATAAAAGCGCTGAAACTAATAATTTCTCAGAATTTTTTTTTAATATTTTTAAAATAGATATATTTTTCCTGATTTTATACCCAATCAATACAAATATAATCTCATCATCCATTCACAAGTCATCCATTCACAAATCTTTAATGCAAAGTCATCCTTAGGTCATCACAATCATATATCTCTAAGTTGCAATTCAGGTATGAAAATAACACTCCACCGATGTAAAAACATAAACTAAATTAATTCATTGAATTTGAATGCAATGAAACAGTTGTCCTTATCACAAATTATTGCTGAAGATATTGATAAAATTTTGTTAAACATAAATCTATATAATAGCTAGTCTAAAAAAACATAGAAACAATAACTGAAAAGCAGTCTTCGACATGTATCACACGGAGACAACGAACAATTTCCACGATAAAATATAGCATCCTCAAATTGATCTGCGCCATCCAAACGAGTCCAAAAAATATTGCTTGTTCTAATTTTCTCTTCATCTCCCATTTCGATCTGTAATAAATAAAACAAGATAGATGTTGAAATCTATAAAACAAGATAGATGTTAAAACTGAAATTTGAGATATCAAGTTGAAATCTTATCTATTCATGTTGATTGTAGCCTATACACAAAGTCACCACATGTACATCAATCCATATCATTCAAATCATGGCCCTTGATGTATATGGGGACATGGAAGAAATCAAATTGACTTGATGATGCGGCTCCTTATTTCTCATTTTAAACATTTCTTCACTATATATGCCTTTTGGGTATGTGACATTTGTGAAGAGATTCAACATGGAAACTGCAACTAAGAAAATGAAGCACCTGATATCTAATAATTTAAGATGAAATTTTATCCATTTTTATTTTCCTTCTATTTGAACTGAACATGCACCTGATGATGTATAAAAGCAAAGAATAAATATTTTACCATGGAGGAGTGCCCATCTTTTGCGTCATTATAGATTGCATCATAACCTCCATATTCTTTTGCCAGGACCTCATTTCATTTATCTGAGCCTCCATCTGTTGTTTTTGACCCTCCATCTGAGCCTCCATCTGTTGTTTTTGACCCGCCATCTGAACCTCCATCAGAGCCTCCATTTGTTGCCTCTGAGCCTCCATCTGAGCTTCCATCCGCTGTAACTGCTCAACCAACTCTTGAGCTTGTCTTTCAGCTGCCGCGGCCTTCTTAGTAAGCTCTTCCACCCACTGATTATTTTGAAGGCCCGTTGAAGAGGATGGAGGGGGCCACGACGCCATGCCCAAGACCTTGGACATATCCAGGCCTTGTACCCAACACTCGTTTGCATATCTCATCATCTGTCAATGGGGGGAGAATCCTCTTCTGTGGGCTGCGACTGGAGTGTAATCATTTTATCCTAAAAGAGAAAAAAAATTCACATAAATATTTAGAAATGTATAGAAAAACTGAAGAACAAAAGAAATAATTAATTAGATGGAACTGTAAAAAAAGTGTCCTTACATAGAGCAGTTGACACTCGGGAGTAGACCAACCCTTCTCTTGACTATAGTGTGTCTTGTGCCACAATTCTATCCTACCGATTGGAGCATCACACTGTATAAATTTGAACACAACATTAAATTTAAAAGAAAAAGCTAATAAATCAATACTTATTAAAATATTAGAATTACTAATACCGTCTCATGAAGATATTCGACAAATGATTTTGAACCCGCACAATGGTTCACTTTAAGCAGCTGTCGGTTTTCAGAATTCTTTTTACTAACTGTCTGCATTCAAGTTAATGAATTAGAAATGTCGTCAAGATTTTCTAAAAAAAAATCATTTCTATGTAGGTAATACAGTTAAAAATAAATTTCACTTGAAACTCTTCTGAACAAAACCTATTGCAGCATAGCTCCCAATCTTCTTGTGACACACCCTCATAAGGTTTCTGGCATGCCACCTCGTGATTACGAGCCCTCTTATAATGGGAGTGCAATCTGTTCCTATAATTTTTGAATGTTGATGCTAAATAACTGTTAACAGCTTTTTTCAAACGTGGATCATGAAGATCTATATCAAAATTGTCCTATAAATAAGATGCATTCATAATAAGTTTGTTAGATAGATTTTACAGGAAATAGATTACTTAATTTTGTATCCAACTTTCAAATAACATAGTATGCAAAATAAAAGCAAAAAATAAAATTTTGAGGACTGAATTACCAAAATGCGATCATAAAATATTTGCATATGTTCTTGTTTAACCGTTGGCCAAGTGGAACATGCAAGAGGAGCATACGTTCGATAAGTTAGAGGAGTAGATCTTTCACATGATGCAATCGGCACATTTGCCACATCACCAGAGCTCACAGGCCCATATTTATTAGGAAAGAAATGGATAACAGAAAATTAGAACAAAAACTTCAAGGGACATGGAAGAAAGTTACAAGCTTATAGAAATTATCACACAGGCATGAAAAGGAGTTCATAATTACCTTTTTAGTAGGCTCAGGAACTTCAAGGGTCTATTGACAGCTTCTGGAGTAAATCTATAGCTTCTGCATAACAGAGAGTGAAGGAAACAGAAGAACCATAGTGAAGGAAACAGAAGAACCATACTTACACATAGAAATGCAAAAGGATATTAATCTAGAGATGATTGTAGTCCTTTTCAAACTTAAGCTATCACAGTTTCTCTACAGCAATTTCTCATAGAAAAATACCAACACAAAAACGAAGCAAGAGAGAACATGTGAACAGCCAGACTAAATCCATTACTTGAATCAATATGAAACCAAGTCCACTGATTGAATCAACATGAAACCATGTTATCATGAAGTAGAACCACCGTCCCAAAGGAATGAATTTCAGGAACAAATTCATGTGAGGACATCATAACGTATATTTTATCTCCCCTAAGTTAGAGGCAAAAAAAATTGTGAAATCCATCTCATCCCAAACATCTGACTAATAATCCTACTGAAATAAAAAAAAAAGAATCAATTTTTTTTTTTACCTTTTGAAAGATCAACAAAGAATCAATGCTTGGTAAAAGGAAAATAAGAACACAAGAGTAAACAGTTGCAATCATTCAATAGAAAAGAAAACAACTATAAATAAACCTCACTTCGTAAAAACAGATAAAGAACCGGCATCCTTTGTAAAACCAGACACAGATCACCACAAAACACACTCTCTCTCTCTCTCTCTCTCTCTCTCTCTCTCTCTGATACCGTCACTCCAACCAAATCTCCATACATCCAACTAATAGAAAATGGGGGAGAAAACACACACACACACAACCAAAACCCAACTCCAATTGAAATCCTTAATAATAATATAAAAAAAAACCCATCATGACAACCATATTTCCAACACTTACAAGCAATAAAGGGAAGAAATATTAAATCCCAATCAAATAACTCCTAGAACGGTATACAACCCCCCCCCCCCCCCCCCCCAATAAAATGATAACTATCAATCCTATCAAAATCAACATATCTATGAAGCACAAAATAATACTAAGCAGTCTCCAAATAGCCAAACACTCATACTGAAAAACGCCGAAAATAAAAAAAAACTAAAATCCTAATACCCAACAAAAAACCAAAAATCATTAAATAAATAAATAAAAACCCACCACATCTAATCCAGATCTATTCATAAACCCCACTTAAACCCTGCAAAAACAAACAAATCAAGATCTCCATTGCCCAAATTTAGAGTAAACAATCCAAAGTTTAAAAGGTAAAAAAAAAAATTCAAATCAAGATCTCCATTGTTCAAATTCAGAATAAAGAAAATTCAAATTACAAACATGGAAAGAAATCTCAACAGATTAAAAAAAAAGAAGAGGAAGAGATCAAACCTCTTCAATCACCGCTGCTTTGAAGAAGAAATCGAATGAAGACTCCTCCATAAGTAGCAGCCGCTGGTCCCAAAACCAGAAACGAATGTAAAGAAGACCTGAAGAAGAAAGGCGCACATAGAACAATGAAATCGAATGGTAGGACACGTTTGGATGTATGGGAGATACAAAAAAACATAGAGATTTAGAAGGAATGTATATATATACCTCCAGATTGGGACAGATTTCTCTATTGTCTTGTAGAGGATCGTTGACGGGATCTTGGCTTTGGTTTGGATTTATGGCAGAGAGATAGGCAGAGATTGAAGCGTAGAGAGGGAGGCAAAAAGAAAGGAGATTGGGACGGATTTCTCTATCGTGTTGTAGAGGATCGTCGACGGAATCGTGGCTGTTTGGATTTAGGGCAGAGAGAAAGAGAGTGAAGCGCAGAGATGGAGGGAAGAATAGAAAGATGAGTTTATAAAACACTGTTAAAGAGAAGGCGGGGATCGACTGAAAAAAAAGCGCGCGGGACGGAACTAATGGGTAATTGTAAGTGTAACGCAATAAATATAATGTCCCTAATAAAAATATTTTCTTCGACGCATTTAAACACATGTCGCAAAAAAGCTTATTATCTGCGACACAACAGATATACTGTGGCAAAAAATTATTATTTGCGACGTCAAAATTGCGTCACAAATAAATGTATAATTTTATTTCCATAATGGTGGCTGAGGGAAGAAATTAGTTCTTTTCTTTTAGCTTAAATTTTTTATGACACCATATGATGGAGGTCGCTAATAATGATTATCTGCGACGCAAAGACATCAGCGTCACGAATAAGATATTATGTGTGAAGCAAAAAGGAAATTGTTGCAAAAAAATTTAACTTTTCCATGACATAGCTCAGACTAAAAATTATTTGCGACGCGGGGATTGTGTCGCAAATAGAGACACTTATTTACGACAGATGATTGTGTCGCAAATGACTATCTGGCGTCGCGAATAATTTTACCGCCATTTGGCGCCAATGATTTTTTGACGCATTTATTTGCGACGCACTATATTCATTGCTGAAAGTATCTATTTGCGATGCATGGAGTCGTGTGTCGCAAATACTTAACTTGTTGCGACGGGTCTAATTTTATGTTGCAAAAAATTTATTTTTTACGACGCTTTGGGTTGTGTCGCAAATATTTTCGTCGCTAAAAATCCCATTTGTTGTAGTGGAAGGGTGTTACAAAAGATGCATTTGTAGATGTTGAATCGGGCGGATCTGTCGGTGTAAACCAATGCTTGGCTCGACATAGTCACTTGTCATGCATGTTTGCAGGGCTTATTGACATAGCTAGTCAATCTAGAGAAGGTTTTGATTTTTTAATCAGTGGTCATAAGGAATTGAAAATGAAATTAAGTCAGTTGACATTAAACAATCCATCAAATACAAGCATTGATAAAGGGAATGGACTTGTCGATAGTAATGTGGTTGAATACCATGAGCCGGCGCATGTTATAACGAAAGGACGCGCGGAGAGACTTAAATCATTGAAGGAAAATGCAACAAAACGGCGTCTTTGTAAGGGTTGCAACAAGCGCAGTGTATCACATGACAAGCGAAATTGTCTGGTGTTGTTGAACAAGTAAACGATTTAATGCTAGTTTTCTTATTATCTCCCATGTTTCATATATAACTATTACTTATAAAAAAAAAATTCAGGTTAGTTGAGGATGATATAGGGAAGTCACTAGACTCTAACTTTGGAAGTAGAAAAACCTCCGATGATGATACAGGTAAATAAAATTTATATATATATATTAGTTATAATGTCACAATGGTAATAGCAACACCAAAAACTATAATACTCAATAAAACAAAAGCCATATCAAACACATGGCAAACAGTTTCGTTAAGAGTTGTGAGGGCATAGTTACATGAGTTATTAATCCTTTTAGTTTATCTTTTGATATATTGTTTGACCATTATCGAGGGCTAAATGTGTTTTTTTTTATATCTGTTCATCTATAAGGCATTTATTTGTCTTTTGATATATTTTTTTTACTATTATAATGTCTTCATGTGTTCTTATTTTTTTTTTCCTAAAGCAATTATATGATAGCTTACAAGAACCAAAGGGATTATGACACCTAGCACAAGGATATGGATATGCAAAACCATCACTTGATCTTGAGTTTGTAAAGGTGGCAACCACAGAGCTAATAAAGAGAATCTATGAGATAAGCCCCATCATAGATATACCATGCCCTCAAACAGGACTAGAAGATCCAAGTTATCTAGTATTAGCCTTTCTTTCCTTTGTGGTGAGGTACATGGATGGATTTCTTTCGTAACCATCTATTGCAGACTGCCATATGTATGATTAGGTTCCTCCTATTGGGTAGATTTTTTTGAAAGTTCATCTAGGGTCCATCCGATGAATAGTTTGTAAAATGAACCATGATCCACATTTAAAGATTTTCATTTTGATTTAAGAAAACAAAACTTTATCCTCTATATAATACATATTTCGAAAGAAATAGTTTCTCTACAAACTTGTATGTCTGTCTTCTAGGCTTGGTAGGAATGGCACCTTGTGTACATCTGACACAAGCATATTGTCCTCATAAAGGTTCCATAATCTTATTCAGTACAGGTTGTGAATTGTGATGATCATCAACCATCAATGAATTCTTTCCAACTGGAAGAGACCAAATCTGATACTCTACCATATGTTCGGGCCACTGGTTGACCCACTTCCGGAAGGAATTTTTGGATGAAATTTGGGGTTTGCGAAGACCATATCAAGGGCTTAAAATATGCTATATTTTAGGCAAGGAACGATCGCGTTTGATCCGTTTTCAACTCGCGCACTTTTTCAAATCAGTCGCAGAAAACTGCTGAAACCTTGCTGAGTACCCCTGTTCGGGGCAGTGGTTGACCCACTTCCGGAGCGAATTTTGGATGAGATTTGGGGTTTGCGAAGACCATATTCCGGACTTAAAACCTTCTATATTTGGGCAAGGAACGATCGCGTTTGATCCATTTTCAACTTGCGTACTTTTTTAACTCAGAAAAAAAAAAACTGCTGAAACTAACAGCATGAGTTCTCCAATGTGAAAGACATGTTAAAGCCCTTTACTAATGCTAAGGTCTTACAAAATGATTTGGTTGTCTCTTAATCTCTCTATACAAAATGAAGTCATTCTTACAAAATGTTTTCTCAAGTATTCACTTCTTCTGTCATTTTCCATTGTTTTAATCTCTCTTTTTTTTTTTTAAATTTTATTTTGTGCAGAGAATCTCTAAAACAAGATCTAGAGTTGCAAGCACAGTCAAGTAGCTGACTCCATTAACTACTACTACTCATTTCCACATTTTATCTTAAAAAGATGACAAAAATAGTCATGATCCGTGAATGCACTTGAAAATGATTATATTAGAGATAATACACATGCATCTAGACATCTCCATTAAAATAAACAAAAAAAAACAAAACAAAACCACAAAACAACAACTAATAGGGATAGCTATCCTCATGTTGCAACGTTTGATCCCCATACATATGCAACAAATACTAGAAACATCATCAATATAATCCTGCTAAAATTTGAGTGTTGTTTATGAGCTTCTACCCTTTCTCTCAAAAGTTTGATTTCATTCTTAATCTCCTCCTTCATCTCCTGAATTGACTTTCTCATTTCATCTTCTCTACTTTCGTTTTGCACACGTCCGAAACTTCGTCCATGTGTAGATTCAGTTGCGAGCCCATCCATCCAAATAAGCAACCCGCAACCTCTTTCTCCCTACACACAGATTCATAGCAAATGCAAAATTAATATTTGCGTGAAAATAAATATTAATTTAAGGAGCTGGAATCAATAGACACTTGTAAATCTGGACATTTCCAAAATCTTCGTCCCGGATTTTGGGTTGTACGAGATGTCTTTAAGATCATATACCCATACCCACATGGGCACTTTAGAGCCCATTCTAAGTTTCGTATTGAAGACGATGCTGACGACATTTTGCTATGGTTTTGTGTTCTTGCACTAAACGATTTCAAACTGCAACGTTAAAACCCCGTCTCAAGATCGAATCAACATACAGTTGTTTCATTCATCAAATTAAGTACATGAAAGGTTTAATAACAGTAGACAACATACAATGACATCGACAACCACATGTATATACAAGAAGAAATTTATCCATTCGTATAGTTTATTCATCATCTATCCATGCTTCTCCACAACAACATGTCTAAGTATAATAAATCCATCCATATAAAACATTGTTCATCCACAACCACAGCCATATACTTCCATTAATACCTAGAGATATCACTATCATTAAAAAGGCTCAAAAAAAAGTTAAGAGTGGCTGCTATAATGCAGGATCAACAGACGGCATTTGGAGCACCTTTATCTTGAAGTATAAATTCTCTTATGCAAAAACACGGATGAAAATTTAATACAGACGGCCTACTTATAGTATTTCCATTTGAGAAATTAAACAAGGATGCTCCTCTCCTTTAGTTGGTAGGCTACGGTTTACAATCATGTTTTTGATCTTTGTTTTCACGGTTTACAATCATGCCAATAATCTCTATTTTAACTATTAGAACAGATCTGAAACAAAAGCAAAGTTGGAAAAAAAAGGAGCAGATATGAAACAAATGCAAAGTCCTAAGCAATAGTAAGAGAAAAGGAGCAGATCTGAAACAAATGCAAAGTTGGAAAAAAAAAACACAATTTCCATTTCACATTCCCGGATCCAAAACAAATTAAAGAAACAGTCCTAAGCCAGAAGTGTTTTCTTACTCTGTTTTCTATAGAAGAGTTGCTGAGGGAGGGGCTTGGTCAGTTGAAATAGAGAGATGACTTCATGGAGACTGTAGTGGGGGAGACGATGCCAGGCAGACACAGCTCGAAACCCTCTACAGAGGTCCAGCGAGAGAGACGCAGCAGCAGAAACGCAGAGCTGGATTCTGCGCAGGGAAGGCAGACACAACTGCAACAGATGATGCGAAATGGAGAGCAGTAGTGCGAGAGAGATTGACGAGAGAGGGAGAGCAGCAACAAGGGCGGAAGAGCTCGACGAGATTAGGAGAGATGAGAGCACCTCGAAACCCTCTGCAAAGGTCCAGCGAGAAAGACGACGCAAGAGGAAACGCAGCAGCAGAGATCGGGAGGGAAAGAAGTAGAGACGCAGCAGCAGAGATCGGGAGGGAGAGAAGGAGAGAAGCAGAGACGAAGCAGCAGAGATCGGGAGGGAGAGAAGCAGAGACGCAGCAGCAGAACCGATGGGAGCGAGAGAGAGAGCGATTGCAGGGAGGAGGAGCGATTGAGAGAGAGAGAGAGAGAGAGAGAGAGAGATCGCAGTTTCGAGCTGGGTCTGGTCGATCGATTCGGCTGGAGAGGAAGGTGGGAGGGTTTCGATTTTGGGCGGGCGGGCGAAATTTCACTCATTCCATATATATCCAGACGAGGTAGCACTGTTCAAACCCATCTCTCTTTTAAATCCACTCCTTTAGTTTCCACACGATTGCAGCTGAGGCTCTCCTCAACTTGTACTCTTGCTTTTTTTTCCTTTCTTGTACTCTTGCTTTTGTCAAATACATAGGGAAATTAAATAGATCCCCTGTTTAAATTATTTGACCAGTCACATGAGCGAACCCCAAGGCCAACCTAACAGAAACACACTTTTGTCAAATACAAAAATAGGGAGACCCGGGTTCGATCCCCAGCCGCGGCACTTTTTTTTTTCTTTCTTGTACTCTTGCTGAATAGATCCCTTGTTTAAATTATTTGACCAGTCACATGAGCAGAACCCCAAGGCCAACCTAACACAAACACACTTTTGTCAAATACAAAAATAGGGAAATTGAATGGATCACCTGTTTAAATTATTTGACCAGTCACATGAGCGAGACCCCAAGGCCAACCTAACACAATTACGGCCTACAAAGGTGGGGAGAAATTAAGGGCATGTTTGGATAGATCCTATGACCGGGACCCCAAGGCCAACCTAACACAAACACGGCCTAAACAGGTGCAGAGAGTATAAGAGCACATTTGGTAAAAACTAAAGAATTCGCATATTTAGGAATTCCCCAATCCCCTTGGAAAAGGAATATCCTCATAAAGGATTTTGTCACTAGGGATTTCTCATGTTCCACGTTTGGTTAGAACTGTGAAATGATTAGAGATTTTCTTAATCCATGTTTGGTTATAACCGTAGAATGACCGAAGATACCCTCAATCAACGTTTGGTATTGAAAACCAACATACATGGAAAATAAACATCTCACCTAGTATGAGGCCTTTGATAGGGAGCATGACCAAGACGTATTAGTTAACAAGTGGGGCCCACTTCATCATGATACTTAACAAAGTAAGACCCATTATCACAAGTGGGACAGTGATTGAAAAGGCGGAACACTGTTTTTTTTCACTATTCAAGCCACATGCCATGGATGATGAGATTCAGAAGGCTACTTTTTGTGACTCAATTCAAGCTAACTAAATTGTGTGAAGAAGTGGGCCCACCTTTTTATCTTCAAGATTGAAGTAATGGGACCATGCCTTTCCTTTATTAAGCTAATTGAATTGATAGGTCTCAAAATTAACTAAATTAGCAATCCAATAACTGAATTTCAAAAGGATAAATTGTAAATCAATTTTTACACTAACTGAATCAATCTTTTTGAAAAATTACCATCTCCCCAAAACGAGAAGACATTTTAGATTTTCTTCAACCTGTATATAAGTGTATGTTATATTCAAATTACAAGTCAATATTAAATCATAAACATAATAAATACAAGTCGGTATTAAGCCACAAAAATTATAACTAAGTATAAGTTTCTTGAATTTGAGGTTATGACGTAACAATAGACAAACAATAATTCAGATTCATATAGAACATAAAACAAATTTTCATAAAATCAATATTAAACTTAAAATATAATAACCGAGTATAAATGCTCTAAAAATTGATGATTTCACAATACCAGAGTTAATGTATTATCGAGCAAAAACCAAATCAAGAACTACATCTTGCAGCCCATATTTCCTCCACTATGCTTTGTCATATAATTCCTATCTGCATCAATGGGTCCTAGGACACCATTTTCGAGTTGGTTGTCATTTTGTTCATCACCCATATTCTTATCTTCTAGAGTTTCATTCATTGCCTCCCTAAACATCACATCATCTAAGTTTCACTGTTGTATAAAATTATGTAAAACACAACATGCTACAACTATCTTTGTCTGTGTCTTGATAAGATAACGTGGAGCAATTTGGAGCAAAGCAAAACGTTGCTTCAATACCGCAAATGTTCTCTCAACTACATTTCGTAGTTTTGAATGTATCAAGTTAAATAACACTCGCCCCGTTCTGGGTGCATGTGTAGACCATTCTTTAAGGTGGTAATGAATACCACGAAAGGGCCACGTGAATTTGCATAGCCAGCATCAACAAGATATTATTTTCCTACATGCACAAAATACATGTAATTAATTTAATGATGGCTACAATCTGCCCCGACGCAAGTGGGACGCTACATGATCAGCACTCTGATACATAGAAATATTCTTTTTTTCTTCTGGGCCAAGTTGCAGTTGTCCAATATAACATGCTTTAATATTTAAAATAAAAACTAGCTGGGCTTGTATAAGCAATGGACAAGCTGTGCTGGGTTAAATCTCAACCCATTTTAAGACTATCCACAGTAATGTATCCTGAGCATTGATCTAATTGTTAATTCGGGTATTATGGAGAACCGTTTTCTTTACAATACAATATATATAAAATTCTGAAAAAGCTTTCAACAAGCTCGTTTTAAGTCGTTGTAGTATAGTGGTAAGTATTCCCGCCTGTCACGCGGGTGACCCGGGTTCGATCCCCGGCAACGGCGCTTTTTGTTTTTCCATTTTTATACTCTTGCTTTTGTCAAATACCCGTTTAAATTTCTTTGATCAGTCAGGTGCAGAGCTTTTTAATAAGTGTTGCTGCCAAGATGGACTTGGTTTGTTGTAAGGCTAGTTTGGGGTAGGAATGATATGAGTAGGGTCCTGGATGAATTCTTATTCGAGTGCTGCTATTGGCTCAACGAGTTTTATTTTTTAAAGACAACGAATTTATCTCTTTTTTTATTACATTCTTATCCCTTCATGAAATAACCAAAATGTCTATTGTCCCGAAATGTACGGTCTTTCAGAGCCGAACATATGCCATATGTTCGGACCGTTAAGACCGAACATTGATATTTTACTTGAGTGTCTGAACACTATTCTTTTGTTCGGACACTTAGGTCCGAACACCTGCAATATGTTTGGTCACTCAGAGACTGAACAGAGTCGTGGTTTTTTGGTTAAAAACCCTTGCGATGAAAGATAAAATGCAACTCAAATGGATGAAAAAAAACTAACATTGTATGTTAAAACTTACATTGAATAAGAATCTATTCCCATAACAAGTTTTTATGGAAAAAAAAGGTAATCTAAGATGAAAAAAATGATAAAGAAGAGATAAGGATGAAGATGTGTGTGGGAAGAAAGAGGGGAAATGAGGGATGGGTAGTTTGGAAAATTTTGGTGTATGTGGAAAGAACTATTGTAATTTTTAAATTATAGTGATGTATGTAGAGAGAATTTGTGTTGGAAAAGCAAAAAACTGTGTGCCAGTAGAATTTCCCTCCTTATTCACCCACCCCCAGCATATTTAATACTGTGGCCCAGATCCCACCACAACAATCATATAGATCTTCTTTGACAACAAGTCTAGCCAGGCTCATGTTTTTTGCCTAGAACATTATAGAATGAAAATTTCAGATACATCATGTAATTTAGTGAAAGAAAAATCCGGATACTGGATACCAATTGATGATGCACGTCTAACCCTTTTTTTTTTTTTTTATAGAATAGAGTACTTTCTACATCTATCACCAGTTTCATTGTTGGTCATATCTGTTGGAAGTAGGTGGGCTTCATAGACAAAATTTTAAAACTTTTAACCCACTTAACTTACGAATCAAGTATCCAAAAGGCTATAAAACTCAATTCAGGATCCATATCCTCAATATCAGTCATCATAATCAGTAAATAAACCTATCAAGAAGATAGAACAGCAGCAAAAAAGCATCCATAAAAATCTACAATATGTAAGGAAGTAGATTATACTTTAGGAGCTCGGTTGTGTTCTAATAAAGAAGTTTTGTCTTTCTTTGATGATGAAACTCTTTCACGTATCAAACAAGAATCTCCAAGACTTATTGATCTTCCATGCTATGACCCGTTTATCACATCTCTTTTCTCAAGAAGATGAGTGAAATCTCCAAGAGAAAACCCTACTAGAAACTCCAAGGAATTAGAAGAGAACTTGAAGAGAAAAAAGGAGGAGAAAGAATTGTGCAACTCTTGCACTAGGGGTTTTGGGCGTGGGATACAGGTAGTGGATGTCCCAGGGGTGTTTCCCTTTATATATTCCTCATGCAACCTCCTTTTCTTACTTCTTTTACTAATTGCATAAAAAGTCTTACTTCCATACAAATTAGTAACTTCTCATACTACTATTAGAAGTCTCACTTCAAATAGAAATAGTAAGTTTCTAATTCATTTCCTTTGGGAATTCAAGTAAAATTAGTAATTATCTAATCTTGGGCTAGCGTGGGGACCACTAGGGATTTCAAAGAAAGTTGGCTCCAACCAGGACACCGCGACCCTACATCTCATGTGCAATCCGGGCTCACAGTTAATTGTAAATAACACCACTATATAAATGCAATTGCACTCCAGTTTTAGGAATAAATTACAATGAAGACCCTAAACTTCCCAGTTACCACAAGTAGGCCCCTCCATCATTATCCATAGATCAATTGGTATAAATCCGTCTCATCCAATCTTAAATCCACATCTTATTATCCTTGAGCTACAATTAATTACAGTGATCATTAATACCATCTAATTAACTCTTAATCAAGATGAGTGCGCACTTACTAATGACAAATCCATTAATTGGTACAAGGGGATAATATAAATAGATTCCATCTTGACCATTGGATGTTCTCATAGTCCTACTACCATGTACCCAAGACACCAGGTGTTGACCTACAGTTGGCCTCACTCATTGGTGACTCAAAGTAAATGAATAGATAGAAACTTGAGTTCATCAATGTCTCAGGATTGAGAGCCTATTGCTAGGGAATTATGAGAGCAGACCTTAAAATCGAGACAGTATTCATTAAGGTGCTTCTCATAGTCATTCAATATATCCAATGTACCAGCACTATGATCCAGAATCTTCCATTCTGATGATTGAGATAAATCACACTATCTAATAGTGATCAATGTGCTGCAACCGTATCAGATGAGATGCACAGTCTCATAACTAGTTGTGAAGATATTTTTAAGTATAAGATTTGTGACACATGTCTTCTGTATGTGAATTTCATCCATATCCATATATCACATCTAAATACTAATGAGACCCGATTCATCTCATGAACCATTATGTCATATGTATTGGTTATGTGCATTAAGCAATAAATCATCATTCATCTCATGAAAGGAAAGCATGATTTTATTGATAAATAAAGAAATTAATCAATTTATTACATCAACTGATGGATTGAGACCATACAATCTAACAATCTCTCACTTGTTCCCCCTTCAGAATCTAACTTTACATGATCTAGTTAGACAACGAAGTAAATAGATATTATATGGTAGTATATTATAAGGCCACTAAATCAAAAGCTAGGATGATTAAATTGGAACAATTTCTGGTCTACCTCTGATCTGGATGAGACAATCAAGGACTGCGATGATTAAATTGGGACAATTTCTGCTCTCTCTCTCTCTCTCTCTCTCTCTCTCACTCTCTCTCTCACACACACACACAATAAAAGATCCTCTATAATATGCGTTTGATGTGCATCATTTTTGGAAGTTACATGATAATTGCAATATTTCATGGGGGGTATATATACATGCATGTGTTACAAAGTCACATACATCCTTAAATGCATAAATCTAGAGACACGCTCAATCAAATACACACATAAGAATTATTGGATAATCCATAGTTCTGAAATCCAGGCAGAAAATGATGTTTAGTTCAGAACATGCTATGTAATCAAGGATGTGAAAAGGGAATCCTTTTTATTTTATTGAGCAAAGCCTTTATATGACCAGCGAAGAAATTGTGTAGAACTGATTACATATGAGTATATGACACAAGAACGCAGACACTCGCAGGGAGAATCAAAAAAGGGTTTATAATTTATAAGCCAAACTTCACAAGAGGATATTATTTTACAATCAGAAGCTAGGGGGTTGACAAGGAATTTTAATCGTCGTCGGAGGCATGATAATCTGTGGTGCAGCCTGGTGCATCTGGATCTTCAGCTCCTTGGGTGGGTTGGGTCGGTATTGGCTCAGCAACCCAAGCTCAACCCGACCCTGTTTTCTGCAGGTTAGTCCCTTGCTGCAGCGAGCAGAGTGCATGTGATAGTGTATGAGTTCGAGTCCTTAATATAACTTAAAAGGAAAAAAAAATATGATGGGGTTTAAGTTGAACCCAAATCAGACTCGAATGAAACTTGAATATATTCTAACTAGACCTGATCTGAATAGTAATCTCCTCACCTTAGTTTTTATATTTTATTGAGTTGAGTAAAATATGCTCGGGTCAGGTACCTAAATTTTAGAACTTAGCCTCGATAGGCATAGGATATAATTTTTTGGATAACCCAGCTAAGGGCGCTAAGATCCAAGAGAGAGCCCACATAAGTAGGAAAGAAGCAGACACAAGGAAAAAAAAAGGTGGCATATTTAGGATTCAAACATTAAAGTCAAGTGAGATTGCCACCACTTACGAGTGAGGTAAGTAGCCATTCTCATAGGCATAGGATAATTTTTATGCTGTGTATTTTGTTTTTTTTTTTGAAAGGGTTTTTATTTATTTTTTATGCTGTGTATTAGTGACACCTTATATGTATGATGATATACTAAGCAATTTGCTGTGGGCCAACGTAGATGCATAAATTTTATTACTTGGCCTTGGGGCTGGATGAAAAACCAGCTCCATATGATTATCTAACTCTATAATCTTTGGTGTGAACAAGGGGTTGTTTGGTTGGTTGGAGACCCCACATCTTGGCGAAGTGCCATCTCCAATATGCCCCTCTTTTACGTGTTTGTGCTTCTCTTCCCGTATGTGTGGAAAAAGAGAAAAAAAACCCTCCTAGATCTTTGGCTCTCAAGATTTCACTGGCTTTGTAAGGCATTGCATTTTTGTAGTTTCAATGTCCCCACCAATAAAGGGCAACTCGGTCTATCTAGTCTCCACATCTCATGATTTTCATGCAACCAAGTGGAACCCACAATGAGATGCATACTTAATAAAGCTCTAATCATGGTGCTTACGTCCATACTAACCCCCATATTCAATGCGCATTTCAAGTCCAAGCCCGAGCCAACCCGAACCCAATCAATGTCAATCCAACCCAAACTCGGCGCGGGTTTCAGAATCAAAGGCCGAGCCCAACCCAAACTTGACCAACTCAAACCAACCCAAATTCAATACGGGCTTGGATTTGCCGACCCAAACTTGATAAATGTCATTCCCTCCCAGCTTCACTTTTTGAGGGCCACGTAGTTGTGAAGAAGATAGAGTTAAAAAGATAACGACCCATTTCCACAGGTATAAGGATGAGGCATCCAATATCAACCAACCATCTCAAGGTCAGGAACTTTTGATGAGTACCGACCCATTTCTGTCCTCTTATCTCTCTCCGTCTCTCACTCTCTCTTGTTTTTAGATTACATTCAATCAAGCAAAAAGAGAGAAGAACCAGAGATAATGTCACTGAGGATGTGGGCTTCTTCAACAGCCAATGCACTTAGGATTGCTTGCAGCACTAAAGCCCACCTTTCTCCAACGTTTTCCCTCTCTAGATGCTTTTCTTCTGGTACTGCTCATATACAACCATCATTTTAGTTTCACTCTTCCATGGGCTTTCTCTGTCGTTTCTTATTGTGGGTCATTGTTATCTTTCTTTCTATATTTGTAACCATCATTTTTGTTTTCACTTCCATGTGATTTCTCTTCCTTTTCTTATGTTTCTCATGTGGGTCTTTGTATTCTTCTCTGATGCAAGTGAGCTCTCCCTTCATTCTATTATCTGCATTGCATTACTCTCTCTCTCTCTCTCTCTCTCTCTCTCTCTCTCTCTCTCTCTCTCTCTCTCTCTCTCTCTCTCTCTCTCTCTCTCTCTCTCTCTCTCTCTCTCTCTCTCTCTCTCTCTCCATGTGTTGTCTTTTGCATTGCATCAATTGGAATATGTTTTGTATCTGAATTTCATTTATTGGAATATGTTATGTGGGCTATTCTGTTTCTAATTCTTATGACAAACTCTGGGTTGGTGCTAAAATAAGGCTTGCCAATTTTATTTTATTTATATGTGGGCAGCATTTCTTTGTGATGGAATACTGAATGTGTTTGGTCTAATTCAGTGGCTTTCACTGATCGAGCATTTGGATGAGGAGAAAATAGCAAGTAGAAAATCCCCACTAGGCGAAAAAAAATGAATACAATGCTAGAGGTGGAGAAATTTCTAAAAAAATCCATCACTTTCCTTTAGTAGTGATTCTTTTCCGTGTTTGGGTTTTTAATGGAGTGAGAAATTTTTTTTGCTAACCTTCCCCTAGATAAAGTAATAATCTTTTTGAAGAAAAACTTCAGTCTGACCAGAAATGTTTTATCTACCACTTTGAGGAGAAAACCATTTCTTTGACTCTCTTTTTTCCAATTTCTTATTTACAGAAGTAGTTAAGAGGAGGAAATTAGTTCTCCTCCTAAAGAGATCCAATCAAGAGAGAAGATGTTTCTCTTGAGAAAACTCACTTTTGTTCTCATCCAAACAGGCCCGAGCATTCCCTAAATTTCTGTGATATAGTTTCAAGTTGTCTCTTGTTGATCTTAAACAGGCACAGGAAGTAGGTGATGTTTTGAGGATGCTGTACATGAAATTGAAAAACTGTGCATGTACTAATTTTCTTCTTAATTCTTGCAGTGTTAGATGGGTTGAAATATACCTCCTCCCATGAATGGGTGAAGCACGAAGGTTCCGTGGCTACAATTGGCATCACAGACCATGCTCAGGTTTCTTCTAAAGCCCCCCTAAAAATGAACACCATTCATCATAGGAGTGTTGTGAAGCTTCATTTCCTTGTTTTGTTTTTGCCTTTTCTTTTAGTACCTAATTTTACTTCTATGAGCTCTTACTAACCCCCCACATTGTAATTTTCTGTTGTCCATGCTATATTCTGCCCATGTAAGTGAATCTCCTCCCCCCCCCCCCCCCCCCACACAACATAGGAGTGTTGTGAAGCTTCATTTCCTTGTTTTCTTTTTGCCTTTTCTTTTAGTACCTAATTTTACTTCTATGAGCTCTTACTAACCCCCCACATTGTAATTTTCTGTTGTCCATGCTATATTCTGCCCATGTAAGTGAATCTCCCCCCCCCCCCCCCCCCCCCCAACATAGGAGTGTTGTGAAGCTTCATTTCCTTGTTTTCTTTTGGCCTTTTCTTTTAGTACCTAATTTTACTTCTATGAGCTCTTACTAACCCCCCACATTGTAATTTTCTGTTGTCCATGCTATATTCTGCCCATGTAAGTGAATCCCTTCCCCCCCCCCCCGCGTAATTTTCTGTTGGCCAGGCTACATTCTGCCCATGTAAGTGAATCTTTTTCGGCAATGCTTTGTTTTCCTCCTTTCTGTCTGCCCATGTAAGCGAACCTTTTTCGGCAATGTTTTTTTTTTCCTCCTTTCTGTCTAACTTTTTCCATCATCAAATAAATAATATTCTCATCAAATGAAATGTTGGTAGGTTGTATGGCTCAATAGAAGTAATAAATCTGGTAAACAGGGCTCCTGAATTGTCCATGTTCTACTGTGATTAGAAGTAGGTCTATTATTGTAGGTCTTAGGTCTATTATTGTAGGTCTACTGCGATTAGAAGTAGTGTTTGAGTGTAACAGGGTTTTGGAGCTGATATTATAAATAGAGATCTTAGGGCCCGTTTCTTTACTAGAATTCATAGAATTCATGTCTGGTGGTTGTCTGGGAATTTCAAATGCTAGTATTTGAAATGCTGCCAAATTCTGGAATTCTAAATTCGTTGTTTCATTCATTACCTGAATTCTTGCCTGAGCTCCCGGAATGTCGTCGTCCCTCTCCCGGAATTCCTGTGCTAAGTGAGATTTTCAAATCTTCTTTGTTAAAGTGGTTTTTCAAATGTTGGGTTTTTTGGGATTTCAAATGCCTAGAATTTCAAATGCTCAGGAATTCTGGTAATGAAACAGAGAATTCCTGACAGGAATTCTGAATTCCTAGACAGCCTGAATTCCTGTCAGGAATTCTAGTAAAAGAACGGGGCCTTAGTCTCTATGATGTACACCTCTTCTGATTGCATAGTGAGTTATCCCGTCCTCCCTATAGACGTAGGCTAAAAGCCGAACCACGTAAATCTGTGTTCTCTTGTGTGTGCCTTGATCTCTTCTTGTAGGCCCAAGATCACAACAAATGTGATTAACAAAGCTATCACTAAATTGCTTCTGTTGGATGTAGTAACAAGAACAAGTACTGTGACCCAGAATTAATGATTTTAGAATGATGCTGTTTTCTTGTTTTTGGTGTTTGGAAGTCAATGGTTAGAAGAATGTGTACAATAATGGAGTCAAGTAGGCATTATAACCTGTTTCAACCTTCACATGCATAGGGCAATATAGCACAACTGCTGAAAAATAAGACTGTACATTCCATTAGATCGAATTGAAGATTACATATAATATCTACAGATTTATAGCTGTCCCACCAGGCACTGCTTTCTTCAGATATGCAAATGCATAGTTATGGCACGTCAAATTCAACTGTGAAAGAGGCAATAATCTTGTATTTGCAAATTCTTTCTTCAAAGGATAGAATAAAAAGAACCAGAGACAGTTTGTAGATATTTTGGTGATTCATGTATTGTATCTCAATGACCCAACTTGTAATTTATTGTGTTATATTTGCCTTACATTGGGGACAGGACCATCTTGGAGAGCTAGTGTTCGTCGAGCTGCCAGAATCTGGTCGTTCAGTTTCCAAAGGAGGCAGTTTTGGAGCTGTGGAGAGTGTAAAAGCAACCAGTGATATCAATTCCCCTGTTTCTGGTGAGGTCGTCGAGGTCAATACCAAGCTAACTGAATCGCCTGGTTTGGTAATTCAACTTTTCAGACCAACTTAGAATCAAGTTCTTCTGTCTTCTGTTGCTGAACTTAGTAGCTATTTTTGCTAGTTATTTTCTTTCTCCTTTGCAGCCAAGTGATGCATCAAAAGTAAAAACTGGATTGTTGAAATGGTTAAGAATGTTTGGATTGGTGTTTTGGAAACAAAGAGATTCTTTTGCCAGCTTCCAATAATAGGGAATTTTTAGTAAAAGTGAAACTTGAAAAGAGTGCTTTCACAGCGCCCCCCCCGCCCCCCCACCCACCCACCCACCCACAACCCACGCAAAAAAAAAAAAAAAAAAAAAAAAACACGAATTGCTCTAACGGCACAAATTTTTGCTGCAAATTTGACAAATGGAATGTTGTTTGCAAGTAGGTGATCCAGTTAGTACTAGAAAAAAAAATAAAAAAAAACTGTGTTTTGCTTCAATGATCTGCAGTAAGATTGTGCATGCAATGCTCCCTACATTTAGAGAATGAGACTGGATGGGTTTTCTTATTTTCACACATAATATGGATTTCCTTTAATGCCATCACAGGCAATGTCATTTTTTCCCTTTCCCTTTCTTATTTTTTTAATAACCCATGTATGCTCAGCCCAACCACCTTCCTATCCACTTGCACCGGGTAAAACTATGGAAGGTGGCCAACAAAGGTAGTTGTCAAATACAAGATTTCTCTGCTTTCCGAGGCGTAGAGTCCTTGGCCAACTGAACTACCATTCGTTGGTTCTATTTTTTTCCTATTGTTGCTCATGAACTCTAGTTCAAATTAATTTCATGCTGATATGAAAAGGAGAACGAGCATGCATTGCTCTCAACAGTTTATAATCAGAATGGAAAATTCCCACTTTCCTCATTTTACCTGTCCAATTGGTGTTCTTGTTTTAATCTAAAAAGAGGTATCATTTTATTCTATCACCAGTATAATCATTTTTTCCTTCTCAACTCATCATTGTTTTCTTCAGATCAATTCAAGTCCATATGAAGAGGGATGGTTGATCAAGGTGAAACCCAGTAGCCCATCTGAATTGGAAGCCTTGATGGGTTCCAAGGAATACACAAAATTCTGCGAGGAAGAAGATGCTGCACATTAGTACAAAATGTAACCGAGTGATGTCCAACTGTCTAAGGGCCTGCCCTTTGTTGAATCAGCCACTGGAGCTGTGACAGGCATTATTGTTAACTGGAAAACTGAAGGCTCCAAGTCAGTTAACAATGTTTTCACTTATTTTCTTCTAATTTTGTTCTTCTGTGGTCATTAGCCTGTCACCTCTCGCCCTTTGTTTGGGACAACATAAACATCTGTAATACCTACAGTCCATGTTTCGCTTTCTTGTACTCATATGCTGTTATCCTGACTTTTTTTCTCTTTATGGTCTGTTGTTTATGCTATCGGTTTGGGTTCCGGTTTATAATTTTTCTCCAGACTATTACTGACTCACACAGTAGTAATACGAGGATCAAATGACAAAACGCAAGGTATCCTTTATGTAGCTTAACAATTGAAGTAAATTTTGTTTGAGATTCTACAAAGACCTGTCCTTGTAGGCCAAGTTGAAGGCCCTGCCAAAAAGGACCTTCCTCGATAAAATATACAAGAGATTAATACCTCATATATGGATAGTAAAATACTGACTGTTAACACAGTTGAGATAATGATCATCATATATCCTTTCTTCACTTCCTTTTTCATATTTGTGTACCTGATCATTGCTGCTATCACCAAAGATTCTCGTCATTAGAGTAACTTAATAAGTGCAATTACAATAAAGAATATTAGTAGTTCTTAGGATCTTATTGATCATAGAATTGGTGCCTACGTTTCACGGGGAGGTGTATTGCAGGAATAGGATAGAATAAATATAAAGAAGAGAGGAAGGTCCTGAAGACTCCTCAAGGAAAGAGGAAACAGGTCAAAAACAAATGAACATGTCCTCAGAATGAAGCAACCTAAAGTGGCAAGTCAGATTGTGGAGTTATAAAGAACATAGCCCCTAAATGAGAATGACCAGGGTAAAAACTGGATGAACTGCAGAGCCTAAATAGCACATAGAGAAATAATATATACTTAAAATTCAGTTCATACATGCATCATCCCTTGTAAATATGCTTGACATTTTTTTCACATGATTATTTACATATACAGTAGAGCCGTAAGAGTATCTTATATTGACATGTAATATATCAGACTATACATTGCAGATGCATAAAGCCTTCTTTGAGATTAGTTTGAAAACACAAACCATTTGATTATATGAAGCTACTTCACAGCTAGCTAACTGTTAATGTTTTCCATTGAAGACTGGGTAGTCTGGCGGCAATCCGGAGACTCTATGTATGAAATGGAGATCAGCTCAGACCTGTACTTTTCAGCTGCTTCGCGCTCTTTCAGCTCTATCACATTCACATTGTCAGAGTTCTCAGGTAACAGTTTTGAGGCAAGGACATCATCTGGAATAGCCTCTGAGATTGCCATAAGCAACTCTCTAGCCAGTTCTTGAGAAACCACAGAAGTGGGTGATATGGTATCCATAGAATGACAATTTTCTTCTTCCTGCAGAATTTCGACCCCTAGGGTATTTTAAACATCCAAAGTTTGGGCATGATTACAGCTGAAAATAGATAACGCCAACACATGACAATTTCTTAGGGTTGGAATGAGACTAATATTTGAAATTCACAATATACATAAAATGTTCACAGCACAGCCCATTGAAGTTTTACTCCTCTTTATTTTGGTATATGTTTCCTTTTCTCCTAAGATCGATTTTATGTTAGTGGGTGATGTGGTAGTATTTGGTTGGTATTAATTAGTCAAACATGAAAGCTGGTGAGCAAGAAATCGGAACTTTGGAGAAAGGCACTTAAGTCAAGTGGCTTAAAATAGATCCAAAAGAATATAATTTAGTGGATAAATGAGTGAAGTTGAGATGGTCAAAATTGAAAACAATCTAGTATCAAAGTGTGATAGATTTTGTTACTTAGGACTTCTGTAGAACGAAACAGAGGATTTGAGTTAGATATAGCTGGGAAGAATTAATTAAGTCTAGCCCAAGTGGAGACAAGCTAGCAGAGTGTGATGCAATCACCAAATGTCGCTTGGATTGAAGGAGACTTTTTACGAAACAACAACATGCCTAGTATGTTGTCAAGCTGAAAGTTGGGCAACAAAGAAACGTGAAGAATCTTAAGTTCATGTGCCTGAAATGCACAGGCTTGGATAGATGTGCAGAGTCACTAGAAACTCTAGAATTAGAAATGAGTACATTAGAATAAATCCATAGATATTTGAAATTGAAGGGGTAAACAAAAAAAAAATCAAAGAATTTTGTTTGAGATTTGCAGAAGGCCAGAAACAGCTCTTGTAAGATGAATTGTAGGATTGCAAGTGGAAGGTACTAGGATTGATAGAGGCCATTCAAGACCTTGGATGAAGCATTGAGAAAAGATATTCCATTATGCTGTATAACTGCAACAACGGTGTTGTATTCATTAGGGTCTAGTGGAAGAATAGAACTACCAAAGGTGACACTAAGAAGATTGGTTTCACAATGATAAAGATGAGTAGGTTTACCTTATCTAGATAGATAGTGAGGAGGGATTCTCTCTTTTTAATTTACACATGCACACACACAAACCTCACTTTCTTGTGAAGTTTATAGGTAGATTTTGTGGTCTTTGATCGGTTAGAGCTTATAATTGATGAGTCTTGGAGTAGAACTTTTTAGCTGACCCCTAGTTTAATGGAATAAGGGTCTGTTCCTACTGTTAATCCATTTTATATACTTGTATAGATACATGACATAATAACATAACAAAAGTTCATTCTAATAGGCCTGAAAAGTGATTTTATCTTAATGTCCGAGCCATATAGGCCTTTTTCTAACCTTCTGATTTGACCCTTTTGGGGCCTTTTTTTTTACACTAAACCTTTCATATCACATAAACCCATGTATAGGCACTTGGCCAAATTCACTCCCACCAGTGTTATATTTCTTATTGGACTTACACTTATGAAGTGTTTTTACACATGATCAATTTCACAGTGTATATCATCATCACCCCAACTGAAATGAACTTTCAACCTCAGCCTAGTGGGCCCGCATAGGTCAAACAGATGGTTTGTATAGTTTGAATGCCATGATCTCTCTACTGAAATCTTCATTAAAAACTCATTAGTTAGCCAATAAAACAGATTATTTGTTAATAACCATAGAAGCAAGTTGATTCTTAGATTATATTACTTTTTATTAGAATGTCTGTTACTTGAGAGCCTATGGCATTCTTTTCAATTGGATATTCTTGACCTATTATTTGCAAGTGTATATCAAACCCTAACTTAGAGTCTCCCAATTAGCTCTTGAAACCCATTTGTAGAAAATTAAAATTATCCAACAGATTTTCTTTCAACATGATCATAAGTAATGTCCATGGATCTATTTGACCTAAAAGGCTAAAACCCATTCACCTTAATGCAAAAAAAAAAAAAAAAAAAAAAAAAAAAAACAACATATCTTTGCCTAATTATCCTCCCTCCCCCCCTCATGAAGTTTTGTGTAAAAAAAAAAGGGAGGGTCAATGGTCATCAAGATTTTCAGGGAGCAGTCTCTTTACAAGCTTCAATCAAACAATGGACCCCATTTAAATTGAAAATATTGTACATACTCTCAAGGCACTAAAAGGACCTGATTTCTGTAATTTTCCGGGTTTCAAGAACCCCCAAGTAGTTGTTATTAACCAAATAAAAGTCTAATAAAGAGGGGGTAAGTGAAGCGATCAATCCGATCCCTTCCAACCCCAACTTAGTTTTTGGAGAGAGACAAGATCAACCGTCCATTTTCAAAACCCTAAATCTCTTAAACCCTATTAGAAGGCAAAAGTTACAAAAGAAAAAAGAAAAAAGAAGGTATGTGTTGATGATTTGCATGGGTAAAGAGAGAACATAAGTTTCAACGCTCAAGAGACTTGGAGATGTTTCGTACCTGATGCCGACGATGAGCGGCCGCAACAACATTTACATGCCTGATATCTCTCTCTGTCTCTGAAGCCGAGAGAGTTTCAACGCTCAATTGAGGCCTTTTGCCTTAAGTGGGGCCCACCTGTCGTGTCATCCAATAAAAAAAACCCCAAGATTACTTACAAGCTCGTGAAATCACTGGTGGTGGGTCACTGAGCTTTGCAGGGAGAGGGAGGGAACTCTATGGTGGGGGCCCACCTAAACTAGAAGACGTGAATCGCTCAAAAGAATGCTTATGCTTTTTCTCGGCCACGGGATAACTAATGTGATTAACAAAGGTTGGTAAAATATTCAATTGCGCACTTGATAACCATGTACCTCGTGTATATTGACATCTTGAAAGCATGAAATTCAGAGATGGATCCCTCCTCTGGGTCCAACGGTATGGATGGTTTGCAGTTCTTGCATGCACTACATGTTAACTGATGATCAAGAAGATGGTTGATGCATATTAATTTTGTTATTGGTGAAATGTCTAATTTTATGTTGATTCAACTCTCTAGTGGAGTAAAATTTTGGAATATCTCACATCCCACTGTAATGAGACAAGTTTCTTAAAATGACGTGATTTCTCGGTATTTCCAACGTCCCAGAGTTAACAAAGAAGCTTTCTAGAAAAAGGAAAAAACCAGCAAAAGGAAATGGACTTAAGGTGACTCCACATGGGTACTTCTAAAGAAAAGGATTATATAATTTCATTTTTGTTGGGTGTGAAATGATCATAACCCTTAATGTAAGAGCTTTATATTTAAAAGACTGTAAATTGTGAAGAACTCATTTTATTGAATTCAATTGTAGATATTGGTGCCAATCCAATATGGTATTTTAGTTGGTGAGGCACCTCTCTTCCACATAGACAACCATGGATCAATCTGAAAGAAAAAAAAAAATGTAGATAATGGTGGGAACATTGTTCAACTAGAACTAGTGGTAGTTCAATACTTTTAGGAGTTTGTAAAGGAATTGGATTTATTATAGGTGAGCCAGCCTCTCTACAAATCAAGTGTTTATGTCAACTAATAGGTCGGACATGTTGATAAATTGATATTTGTGATCATCCAACAGATATTTTTTTACCAAATCAGTTTATGTCATTGCTTTTGTTTCAAATCCATTAAATATATATCCAGCTTGCGTTGAATAAGATGACATGCAAAAGTGCTCTAATTGGCCGAGAAAATGAACATCTGTTACACCAAACGTGCGTTCTGTAGTGCTCCTCTATATATGTATCTTAAATAGTGAATACATGATAGAGTAAAAATATAATTCAAATTTATTCTTTAATAGATTAATATAACATAAAGCCTTTGATAAATCAAACCAAACCAAGCCTTTTCCCACTAGGTGGGATCGGCTAAATGGACTTGACGACGCCAATCAAATCTGTTTAGGGTCATGTCATCCATTAGATCCATGTAGGTAAGGTCATGTTTAATAGTTTCTTTCCAACTTCTCTTGAGTCTCCCTCTCTCTCTCCTACTACGGGCAATCTCTATGCTTTCACACCTTTTAACAGGTGCCTCCGTTGGGCGCCTTCTAACATGACCGAACCATCTCAGTCGATTTTCTTTCATTTTATCTTTAATCGGTGTTATTCCTACTTTGCCCCTAATTTCCTCATTCCTAATCCTATCTCTCTTTATGATCCCGCACATCCATCTTAGCATTCTCATCTCCACAACTTCCATCTTCTTAACATGATTATGCTTTACTGCCCAACACTCTGATCCATATAACAACACTGGACGTACCGCCACCTTATAATACTTTCCTTTAACCTTGAGGGGGACTTTCCGATTACACAAGACCCCCGAAGCACTCCTCCATTTGGTCCACCCGGCCTGAATCCTGTGACTTACATCAGTATCAATCTCTCCATCCTGTTGCACCATAGATCCAAGGTGCCTAAAGTTTTCTTTCTCTACAATCTTGTGTGTCCAAACTTACTTCTAAGTCACTAGGTGTCCTACTTTGACTAAACTTGCATTCCATATATTCCGTCTTGCATCGACTTAGCCTAAACCCTTTTGTCTCTAACGTTTTCCTCTACAATTCTAGCTTATCATTCACTCTTTCTCTCGTTTCATCCACTAAAACAATGTCATCTGCAAATATCATACACCACGGCACCTCATCCTGAATATGTTTTGTAATCTCATCCATAACTAGGGCAAACAAGTACGGGCTTAACGCTGAGCCTGGGTGTAGACCAATCGTGATAGGAAATTCTTTACTCTCTCCGCCAGTCGTTCTTATAGATGTCACGGCTCTATTATACATATCCTTTATCGCCTCAATATATGCGACACACACTCTTTTCTTTTCCAGTACTCTCTATAGAACCTCCCTAGGAACTCGGTCATAGGTCTTTTCTAAGTCAATGAACAACATATGTAAATCTCTCTGACCTTCTCTATACTGTTCCATTAACCTTCTTAGGAGAAAGATAGCCTCCATGGTTGATCTCCCACGCATGAAACCAAATTGATTTTCTGAAATGTTTGTTGTTGTTCTTAGTCTTCTCTCAATAACTCTCTCCCATAATTTCATTGTATGGCTCATCAATTTAATCCCTCGGTAGTTCGCACAGTTCTGAATATCTCCTTTGTTCTTGTATATGGGTATAAGAATATTTTTCCTCCATGCATCAGGCATCTTCTTGCTCTTTAGTACTACATTAAAAAGCTTTGTCAACCAACTTATGCCATCCTCCCCCAAGTACCTCCAAACCTTAATATGGATACCATATGGTCCAACCGCTTTCCCATTCTTCATCCTTTTCAATACTTCTTTAACTTCTTCCTTACTGATTCTCCTATAGAACATAAAGCCTTTGATAAGTTGAACTAAATACTTTACTTTATCTTGATTGTGTCGGTTGAATTTCATTATGATATATGTCTCTTTCAAGTATAATATAATTAAGTAAAAACTAGAAAACAATTTTAAGGCTCATCCCGGGAAGATTTGGGACCTATTGGGAAATCTAAGGCATAGGATCAGAAGATACAGTGTATTGACTTGCAGCAGTTTTGCCTGTCTATATGTGTAAGCACAGTGAGCACTCTTGCAAAGGTCTTTTGACCCAGTTCCTCCCATCATTGTAAGCTCCTTTTTGGCCTTATGAGGAATATTTATGGCTTGAATACTAATGCTTCTTGAGTAGTCTAGTGTGTCTAAGGAATTAGGTTTATGATGTTGACTGTAGAGTGCAGGGAGCCTCTTATCAAAATTCTGAAGCTTTTCAGAAGATCTACGAAGTGTTCTCAGGCCCCTGTGAGGATATGTGGAAGATGATCATGGTGCCTACATGTGAAGCCACTTGGGTGTTTTTAGTTGAAGGGATATGCTCCTATGAGAGCTATCTTTCACCTTATATGAGAGATAGGAGTTGGGGCCTCACATTTAAGTTGTTGGCTTTGGATATGGATGTGAGGACCCCCAACCCTATCTCTCGTAATAAGGTGAGAGCATCTCTCACAGGAGCATCTCCCTTAGTTGAAATATAGGGTGGTGTATGTAGTGGGAGAGGGCTAGCCAAGGCCTGATTTGGTTCTATGAACCCAAGCTGATGATGCAGAGAAAAAGGGAACAGGAATGGGACCTGGGCCCTCACTTGGATGGATCTGGGCTTTGATTTTAGACCCGTGGGCTGTACCCAGGTTTAGTTTCTGTCCTGATTTAAATGGTTGACCCCTGTATATCCCTAAAGGCCCAGTCCAGGGTCCAGACTGAAATATTTTACACAAAAGAGTCTATGTATTCTGAAATAGGCTTGGCATGGGCATTACTTTCAGGCTTGTCAGATGAACTTGGGCCCGAATATAAGGGCCAATATCATAATGCACTGGGCTTGGATGAGAGCTTTCAGATTGCCTGGACTGATCTAAGTTAGCCACTTCATCCGTCCAAGAAATTATCTCATATTTAAGTAAGTCAGGCCCAGGTCTTGACCATTTGCAAAACATGTACGTCCCTAGTGCTAAATTAGGCCGATCCCGACCTCCGGGTTTATGCGATGAGAAAATTAGGGTTAGCCCACAGCCCATGGGCCTAGAAACACTGCACAAATCTATAAGCCCAGGTTCGCAGGCGGGCTTAGTTGGGTGTGTGGCCCATTCATATGAGTAAGGATTCTTGGGTCCCACCAGTCATCTGAGTGGGACCTCATTCATAGTATGAACCTGACAATTATAGTTGATAGTCCACCAACAGAGAAGATGAATGACATCACCAGATATGAAAGCTTGTCTGTACAAGGATACATGGTGGAGAAGTTGTACAGATAAGAAGTTCAAATAAGAGGTGCATGTTCATAACGTATGTGATCAAACCATGTGTCTCCTTCCAATGCCATAAACTTACATAATAAAAATTCAAATGCATGTCTCCCTCTCTCCATGTCTCAAAAGAAGATCTCAGTGGCAGATCTCACTCAACATGGGCATGCGCATTTAGATTTGAGTGACCTAATTCCACTATCATCAATCTCTCTCTTTTTCAACATCAACTGTACAGATGGAAGAAAAATGCCAATGAATTGATCAACTTTATAACAGGGAAAACCCACTAAATCTGGCTCTAACATCCCCAAAAACATTAAAGGGGTTGTAGCAAATGGGCCATGTCTCCTGTGTTTCATGCGATCCCATTCATCTTTTACTTAATATAATAAATATCATTATTACCCTTATAGGCCCACCATTGCAATCATCAACTTACGTTATAATCCACACACACTAGAGAGACAAAAAAAGAGAAAGAGCCCATTTCAAAAGCTGATAAGCAAAAAAGAAATATAAATGGTGGATTTAATACGTGTAACTGGAATATTATTCTCATGACTTCAATATTGTTATGCCGATGATGTTAGGTTTTTGTCTCATAATGGTCATAAAGAATTCTCCGAGTCCCATCACTATAAATCCACTATTGGGGTGTTCTAAAATTTGAACCACTTATATCACCATCCTTTTTGTATTAGCTCTGTGCTAAGTCTTGCTCCAATTAAAGTTGACCCAGTTATCTGATTGACGCGTAGTTAAAATTATACAGAACAAGCAGAAGGAGTCTAAGCATGTGTTTTACACACGATCAATCTGGCATCACATTAGGTTCCGAGGAAGTTTAAATTTGGTGCATTGCTAGTACTGCAGGGAAGCAATGATTTTGAATTACTGGGATTTTAGATGTGGTTACTACTTACTAGCTAGCTGAATTGTAGAAATAGTTTCAATTCAATCAGGTCCAATATTGGAAGACAATTCGAGAAAAATAAATGTTGCTAAGGGGCCCATTTGATTGCATGGAATTGAATATGTAGGAATTTATAGGCAAATGGGCTCTAATAAAGTGAGTAAAAGAGGTGAAGGGTGAAGGACACGAGGTAGAGATATAGATCGGAGCATTTGACTTTCCTAAGATTTGAATTCTAAGGTGATGGTTGGGTGTTCATTTTCTATCCCTCTTGTTCGTTTTCATCTAACGGAGAGATCACACTTTTTAAAATACAACTCTTAAAATTCTTATCAATATTCAATTACATGAAACAAAGAGGCCCTAAAGCAACATCATTACCATCAAACTTAATAGGGACATTTCTCATAGGATTTCTTTTTCTATATTTGCTACAGGAAATTAATTCTTTTCCGACAATTATTAACCTAAACAATCTTCGTTAATGACCGTTTTAATCATAACAATAGCACTAGACACCTTATATAAGTTCTCAAATTGCAACTGCTCATTCGGATAGACTGAAAATTGCAAAAAAATTGTGCAAAGGTAGCAATTAAATGATCCAAGGTCAAACAAAGGCATTGAACATGACCCAACCAACTTAACAATGTGTGAAGAGCATGCGAGCACTGAAAAAACAAAAACCAATAACACAGAGCCAATGTGCGTGTATCTTGTTACTGTCTGCAGTCTTTTCAATCTTCCACTATTGTAACTTGACCCCAGTATGATGCAACGACATTGACATTCATCGCCCTCCCCCTCAGTGGAATCTGACATGTTTACCGCGGTAATCACCATTATCACAACAATAAAATTCCAAAGTGGAGACATGGGTTTTGTTGAGAATTCATGGAAAACTGTAGATCTTCTTTTCTACTTATAATATATTGAAGAGAAAAAGAGGTAATGAGAGTCCAAATTCCACATTGGAAGCATGGGCAGATAGATGTACTGGTACTGCTGTTGATAAGTCAAGCATCATAGGAATAAGAGCAATAGCTTCTCACCACCACATTTGGGTGATTGATAGCTGTAATGTGGTCCTAATTGGAAACTTTTGGAATGGCTGTGATTTAAAGTCATACCTACCAACTTGATTTTTTGGGTGTTTTTTTTCCTTATTTTGATTGTGGAAATAAGGCCATGATAGAGTAGAAAGACTCTTCAGGAACTTTTACTGTTTTTGACTTCGATTTCTATGTATAGGTAGGGATGGCAAGCGGGTGAATCGGCCCGGGTTTTAAACATACCATACCCGATCCCCGAAATTCTTTATTTCCCCGAACCCGCCCCGAAACCCGTCGGGGGTTATTTTGATTGTACCAAAACCAAACCCTATGGGTTTCGGTTTTTCCCCGATCCGAACCGCACCCGCACAATAATTCGAGTTTTACCCGAACCCGCACCGACCCGCCCAACCTCAATTTAGTTTTTGCAATTTTTTTTTTTTTTTTGTGTGTGTGTGAGAATAAGATAGTAAAAATCCTTCCAAAATTTGAAAGCATATCAAGCAAGGATACAATTCAGGATTGTGAGACTAAAAAATATGTCAAATACGTGTATATATGTATAAATATAAATAGTTTTATATATATTTCGGGTTCGGGTTCGGGTCGGGGTTCGGGGCGGGGAGTAATATATACCAAATCCGAACCGAATCCGGCCGGGGATTTTAAAATTAATACCAAACCCGCCCCACGGGTGAAAAAAAGGGATAAAAACCGTCCCCAAAAGGTCGGTTCGGGTCGGGTATCCATCGGTTTCGGGGAAAATTGCCATCCCTATGTATAGGTGAGGAAGGTGGAAGAAGCATAGGCAAAAGAGCTATTGAGTTAAAAAGTAGCCTACCTTCACCTGATTTGAATTGCAGCTGTAAGACATTACTTGGATTGGAATGATAGTGACCCATTGGACTGAGGTCGCCTTCATCATTTATTGGGTAACTCTGCATGTCCAAGTTGTTGATGGGTCATTCATTAGGTCGATGTCATCGGTTCATGGGATTGAAGATGCCATAGTTTTTCATGGGGTCGATGGCATCTGTTGATCTCTTGCAGATGCCGTCGGCAATCAAATAACTTGGACAACTTTGACTGATGACTGGGACAAGACAAGTGATGACCCAGAAGCTTTATTTCCACAGTAATGTATACAAATACATCTTTATTTCCACAGTGGTGAAAAAGTAACCAACTAGAAAGAATACAACCTTTAACAAGATGCTACCGATCTCCTAGCTCTTCTGGTAAGGGTATTGTGATATGTGATGCCTAGAGATAGGCATGAATAAGGGAGGGATACACTGTAGAAATTGCAGGACATAGATTTTATATGTAAAAAGTAAAGTATTGAATACGATACAACAAGATACGTCCCCATTTTAAAATATCGATACATCATAAATGGTGATTACTCCTTGAGGACCGGGCATTCAGGATTGACAGTCTTCTTCCGCACATTTAACAAGATGCTATAGAATCTTGACTAAGCTAGGAAAGATTTGTCGTATATATTTTTGTGATGCTATCTCGACGAGATTGACATAATTTGTTTTCCAATTATAAATTGAATATTGAGGTATTTTTTTATCACAATATAATCATGATGAGTTTGAAATATCAGAGATATTAATTTGTTGGGTTGGTTCAAAGAAACATACAACAATTAATAATATTCTTTCAAGCAACAATGTTTTACCTTTTGAGATTTCTTGGTGTTTTTTTTTTCTCTAACTGTTGCTCAACTGGTTAGAGCTGTGTAGTGTGCATCGTGTGCATGGATGCACAAGTTTTTTTGCTCTTTTGTTTTCTTTTTTTGTTTTTACGGTACTCCAATAAACTCAAAGTGTTTTAAACTGATCTCAGACTGCCATTCTTTTTCTTTTTTCTTTTTTTTTGAAATTATGGAATTTAGTGCTGATATAGAAATAAAAGATTTTGCAGCAAATTCAAAGTGAAAATGCCACCTAAAAGGTTTATTTGTTCTATGGAAAATTAAGTCCAACCTCCTTAGTATCACCAATCCGCAGGAAAAGGCTGTAGTTGAAATCGGTATCTTAGCATTTCTTGTTTTGCTTTCCTAACCCCCAACCTAAATATGGAAAATAAATATGCAGTGACCTTTTCTGGTCAATGGGAATTTTGGCCTTTTCAATTTCTCGCTTTACATGCAGCCAATTACATTGAAGCTGTATCCCCAGATCCTTCAATTTCTACACCTAAAACCAGCAAGTGGACAAGATTCCCCTATTAGGAAGGCACGACTATCTGGGCCAAGTGCCTGCAAAGAGATTGGTGGGATTAACATTATAGCTCCATGCAGCTGTAACTCCTCTGTACGTGGGACATTTGTGAAGCATCCAAGCTGCCAATCAGTGGGACCCAATGGATTCTGAGATCTGCCCTTCCTCAATCATCCTCTGTCTTTGTATACGTGGAGTGTCCCTCCTCACTGATGACTCTAACTTTGCACGTGTCATGTTCATGTGTAATGTGTAATGTGAAGGGTGTCTAGAAGCTAGCATCAAATGATAGATGGGTGAAGTTGAATGACAGAAGACAGCAGAGAGAGTAATGTGTAATGTGAAGGGTGTCTAGAAGCTAGCATCAAATGATAGATGGGTGAAGTTGAATGACAGAAGACAGCAGAGAGAGAGAGAGAGAGACAGCAGAGAGAGAGAGAGAGAGAGAGAGACAGCAGAGAGAGAGAGAGAGAGAGTTCATGCCCTTTTTTAATATAGTTGGACCACGCACTTTCTCACTTTTAGCATAGAGGAGGAGATTTCTCAATCCAATCTCTGCATGCTAATGAAGTAGATCAAATGAACTGAAATACTTGTTGTTGATTAATCAAGGGCTTTTAAGAAAGCCAATGTATTATCTGACCAGTTCAGAGAAGAGCTCTTCAATTGTTTATTTTTACTAAAACTCTTCTTGATTTACCATCGAAGTACATAAAAGTATATTTATGAAGTTAATTTCACCCTATGTTTGGGAAGTTGTTGTTCTTGATTATTTTGCACTCACTATTGTTATTCTTTTGGATTGCTAAAACAAAAGGCTATATCATTCTTCATGATTATTTTAACATGTACCTTTTCAAGAAATTCAAACTTGTCCATTGAAGTTCTATCAATGTTTAATTTATTTTCAATCAAATTCAACTCGGATGATGAGTAGGAAGGCATTTTCCTTTCCACATAGACTAGCATGGATCTTGATTCCTCTTGGAAAGAGTTGTTCGAGCTTCAGTAATGATTTTTTTCTCTTTTGGGGGGTAAAAGCAAATATTACATATTAAAGACATAAAACCAAAATAACCAACCAAAAACTACAACGGAGGCCTCCCAGAATGAGCCGATACAAAGCAGGGAATGCTTGATGAAAACCCCAAAAATTGTCAGGGAGGGAAAAAAAAATCAGATCTAGCCAATCAATGAGCAATTATGTGAGTATCTCCAGGGATATATCCAAAGTCTATCCTTATATCAAAATCTCTAGCCATTATATGAATATGCAAAACCAAGGGCCTGGCTCAATCTTTTTCACCATTAACAGCCTTCAAGAGAATCTGATAAAGACCCTGATTTGAGAAGCCCCTCTCTCCTCGGCAAACTTCAATGCATTACCGTGCTCCCCTACCCATATTTTTAGTGTTTTACAGAGTCAAAGACGGCTCCAAGGGGAAAAGGATATCTTGGGAAGTGTTTGGGGGGCTTGTCTTAGGCATTTTACATTATTAGGCCAAAGGCACCTGGCTAATGCCAACCACTAGGTCCTCTCCATTCCACAATGCCAACTTGCAATGGCCAAATTGTATTTGACTTTCGCATAATAGATACCTTGAAAAAGTCATCATGAAATGGTTATAATGGTGAAGTGATTTTTCCCATCTAAAATCATTTATGAAACTTAGGTCACGTTTAGTAATGAGTGAGGAATTTGTAGATTTGAGGACTCTTCATTGCCCCCGGATCGAACAAGGCTTTCTTCATTGAAGATTTATAATTTATTTAGCTAAGAATTCAAGGTCGTGTTTGGTAATAAATAAGAAATTTGCACATTTGAGGATTTTTTACCATCTCCATTTCAGCTGCAAATTTCCATATCGACGTTGAGGTCAAACTTGAGGATTTCAAAATGAGGATCTTGAATGGTCCAAATCATTGAAAATTTACAATTGTCAAATATGACTCAAGGGTGTCGGATGTGTGTTCATTCTGGTTCCTCATTTTCCTTTCTTTTCACACTTCGACCTGTATGTTGAATTTTTAAGTGATATATATATATATATATATATATATATATGGCTAGAAAACATCGACAAGAGGATAACATGATGAAGAGAATTTTTAGGTTCTTCTCCTTTGCTAAACATCGACAAGAGGATAACATGATGAAGAGAATTTTTAGGTTCTTCTCCTTTGAAGTCATATATATATATATATATATATATATGGAAAATTTTCAATTCTCCCGGTCAATTACATCAAGTCTTTAGATCTTTTTCTGTTCTACAACCAACATATCCCATAAGAGATCTGAGTTTGACATATGTATTGTGAGACCCACTATTTAATTACCAGTTGTCATAATTCCTTACTCACTGGTGATGTGGAACTTTTGTCTAATATGGAATTCCCTACTCACTTGTAATGCATATTAAGTACTGTTTCTTGTGCAACTGTCTTAATTTGTTTTTATCATATAGATTAGCCTTATTTAGAGAGGAGGAGTTAAATTAAATAAGCATGGTTATATGTAGGGATGATTTGGTATTTCAGGATGAGGGAAACGACATCGTTTCGTTATAATTAAAACCAATCGCTAAAAACATGATTAAAAATGTAATGAAAAATTAATGAAGCCTTTGATCCACCAAAAGATTAATTTCATCAGTGATCACAATTATATATGGTTAATCACCTATCAGATGGCTGTGATAAGGTTTCACATGTGGGCCTCCCACTGTCTCATTATATTAGAGACTAGTTTCAAATCAACCATGCAAAAATAGAGTGATTTAGTACCATCATAAACTGTATATTGCAGTATCATGAAATACTGACAAAGGTCAATTCTTTTTTATTTATATCCTTGGTATTGATTCATATATTCCAAGATGCTGGCCGATATTCTGGTAAGTTTGTGTAACGTGCTGAATTCTATATTCCCATGGGTGCGAAATCTGATCTGCACCTCCTTCCATTGGATTGCTTTTCTCTCTTTCTTGTTGAAAACTAATAAAATATTTGTCTTTTTTTTCCAGGAAAAATTGTACACCAAATAATATAAAATTGAGCCGTGTGGAAAATCAATGGAATTTTCCCCATTTATATTGCAGAATCTCATGTTACGCTAATGTGGGTGCCCATCATCCCATTAGTTGTCATGGAGAAATTCTCTACTATGAAATATTTCTTAACTATGTAGAATTTTCAATCTTTACCGTCCATACAAATAGGAACTTAGTTTGAATTAAAGACCGGAACGCCAATGATGAAGGGACTACCGGACTAGACCTTGACTTGATTGAAATCAGTATCTTCCAATAGTGGTGGGACTATTTTCATATTAGTTTGATACATGCTTTTTCATCCACCTACTATTGGAGGATCCCTGAAGTGACATATTTGGATTTTGGAGTGCATAAAGGTAAGATCAGTTTCAAACAGGTTTTGTTTAGATGATGGGCCACTGTCGGTTTGGGGCAAAGTCGTATCTGACCTGTCTGTTAAAAAAGGGGTAAGATGCCCTCAATCCAATTAATTTATTTAGGGCATGTTTGTTCAAATAGAGGTAAGTAGGAATTGAATACATAATTAGCTAAAACTGAAGATCCAAGGTACGTAAATATATCAAAATGACCATCAAATAATCTCCCTTTGGAAAGTGAATCAAAGCAAGATGAGAAATGAATATACAACATCACCTTTGTAATTTAAACTTTATTAAAGTTAGGGTTCCATCTAAATTGCTACTTTATATCTTTCATGGTTCACCCCTCATGACCTCTTTTCATTCATATTTTATCTCTTTAATAATCATTCGATGGAGCTCATTTGGCCATGAATTTTTATGTATTTAATTTATATGTATTCGAATGCAAACAAATAGTCCTGTCCATGCCATACGTAGGCCAACCATTGTGGGCTTATATCATTATGGTGCCAAATATTTATTATATTGTGAAAAAAACCCGACATAGGAAAGGACGAAAAAGAGAAAACCCCTCTATTTAGCTGGTTATTAAACAGGTCAATAATCCAAGTATAACTCATTTAACTGTGGATGAATGGGGCAGGTTACTGGATGGGATAGTGGGTCTAATTGGGTTTTTTCCACCTTTATCTGTTTAGGGTCGTTTGCTAAATGGGCCATAGACAAATAAAACCACCAAGTATAAGTATCTTTCAGAATTCAGATGGATAGACCCATTCAGTGGAATATCATTTATATATACTAGCTAGCAAAATGCCCCCGTGCTTAGCACGGCGTTTGCAGTCATACAAAAAATATCATTTAATTTTATGACATAAACGAAAAATTTAATTTTGATTTCATATGTTTATATTTTATAAAATCTAAAATAGAAGTTTTTCTCACACATAATAAATTGTAGACTTTCTTAAAAACCACACAGTTGAAAATTTAAATAAATTAATAATTATAGAAACGTAAAAGTTTTAGTAGAAACATAAAACATGAAATATTGAGATGGAAAGAATTATAAGAAATTTAAAATATAAGATTTTCCAATTAGAGACAGGTTTAGCAGTGAGTTGGCTGGGTCATGGTAGGTATAAAGGTTTTAGAATTTGACCCGAGCCAGATTTAAGATAGGCTAAGATTTTGGATTGTTTGACTTGCCTTCCAATTGATAAAATTATTGTGATCACACACATTTATCTAAAACTCATATCATGACAACAAAGAAAGGAAAACAAATAGTGACGAGAGAGAACAAGCTTGAATGGAGACCAAACAAAGAGAGATAGAGCAAGGGCAAGGGGTGTAAGAGAGATATTTGAGTGCCATTAAAAAGGAAAGAGTCATTTGGAAAGAGAGAAAGGTGGAGAGTAAGTAATAAATGACATTTTATTAAATTGAATTAGATTGAATAATATTAAAAGAAAATTCAAAATTGTAGGGGATATTGGTCAAAATCAATTGAAGCTGATTTGAAATTAGTCTCTTTCATATATAATATAATATTTTAATGGTGTCCAATATTGGCAATCAATTGCAATGGTGTGCACTTTACACAACATACCAAAAATTTCTGAAATAAAAACAGTAGCAAGTGCCTTGTGTGTGCGTGTGTTTTTTCTCCTTTGTTTTTGGGCTGATTGAAGAAATGATGCACCCCACATAGCTTTGCATCACTTGTCTCACAAGGCACATATCCACTGTAGATTGAGCACTGTAAACGTTTCAAAACTGAAGCCAAACCAAGAAAGACAGGAGCTGGATTCATGAAAGGGACCTCATTCACACCTTCTATCCTTGTCCACAAGAAAAAACACCTGTCCCTAACAAGCTCTCCTTTGGATATATTGGCCAAGTGGGCCCCCCCTCCTTGCCCTTTACAAATCTCAGCCATTCATTCCACCCCTTCGTTCCTATATATTCTCATCATTCCCCTCTTCTTTCTTCATCTCAAATCTCCTCCTCCTCTCCCTTCTCTCCCTTCTCTCATCCTAGTTTGGTTTTTTCATACACAGCTTACTATATTCTCCTTCTGATAACTTCATAAAGCAGCTCTCTCAAGACCATCAATGTCAAGCTTTGAGGTGTCTAAGATGGTTAGTGTTGGCCTTTCAGCTCTTAACATACTCACTTTCTCTTACTATGTTTTCTCACTCAAATGAAGTACAGCTATAGAAACATGATCAGAAACTCTATTTTCTAATTCAAAATTGAGTCTGCACTTAACTATCATCACTACACTAAAGCCTCCTCCTGCAGTTGAAACTTGTATTACCCAATAATATGCTATCATTTATAGAAATGGGCTGAGCCCAAGTGCTTGAGTAACTCGATGGCCATGACTCATGAGCATGAAAAGGTGGCAACCTGTGTCGTTAAGGTAAAAGCATTGTCAAAAATATCAATCTTGGGAAATTATCATCTTGATATTTGGGTTTTCTCTAGATATTATCAGAAAACTGTTGGTAAACTAAATTAATTTTTAGATGATAAAAATATGAAAAGACAAAAACAAACATAAGTCTTAAAGACTTTTCTTTTTTATCCCAATTTTATGGGGGTTTTCTCTGGGTTTTTCAATATTTGCATATATTGTAAAAACACAAAAAAATATCAAAAATAACATTTTATGATAGTATATTTCCATATTTAAAAAAAAAAACTAGAGGTAATCGGATGGACTCAATCATGGGTGTCCATTTATTGCATGAGGCCCACCACTGATGATTGATGACGTATCTATTCCTTCCACTTCTGTTAAGCGATAGTGTCATGGAAAATGATAGTTCTTCTCTTTTTTTTTGTGCTATATGTGGTATGATTATATGGGAGAAATATTGCATTATTGACTGAGTTGGGGCCTTGCAACAGAAACAGATCATAGGATTTGGAAAGAGGAGAGGAGGAAAGAATGAAGAACAAGTAGAAGAGCAAACGCTAGATGGGTCTGTTGATCGACATGGACGTCCTGCAATCAGAGCAAGAAGTGGAGGGTGGCAAGCTGGAGTTTTATTGCTTGGTAATCTTCAAAAACACCCTAACAGTAGTATATATATAAACCAATATATATATAGTGAGTATAAATTATTTTACTTTTTATCTTTCCTTTCTCATTAATTAGTCATTTTCAATCAATAGGTATTATAGATTTATACATCATTAATAAGAAGTCGAGTAAGTGAAATAGGCCATCAGACCCATCAATAATAAGAAATGGGCTGAACATATTTTCCTTTTTCCTTTTTTATATAAATCTAACGAAATGGATGATCTATGCATACTTCTAAATGAATAAGTAGTCAATATTTAGTATGATGTGCTATTTATAAGAATTGAAATACGTCATTTAAAATGATGTAATCATAATTGGCATCATTTATCAAGTTAAATAATTATAGTACATGATTTTACCTATAATATAAATGATGATATTATGGTGGGTCTGCCACTCTTACTGTGTAAGTTGATGGGTCTACAGGCCTAGATGGTGTAGTCGCCGGGTCCATCAACCTAATGATGAAATGCACCCACCTAGACAATGAAAACAGAACTGTGACTGTGATAACATCTTCTGAGGCCTCCCTTTCCTTAAACTGATCAAAATCAACAATGGAAGACAAAAGAAAGAAAGGAGCCAATTTCATTGTAACATGTAACAGGATACTACTTAGTAGATCTGAACTAAAGGACAAGAAGACCTGACTGTTGTCTGCACTAGAAAAATCCATTTCCATGGAATTCCTTGCATAATTCAAGCTCAGTAGAATGAAAAAAGAATATTCTCTGAAGTGGGGCCCTGAAAGGGTTCAAAGACCTGATCTTTAGTAATTTTGTAAAGTGGTAGATTTCAAACCTAATTATCACGCATGACACCCGAAATTTTTACCATTGCACCAAAACAATGACCCTTCTAAGCTCAGTAGAATTATCAGACAAAATCATATACAATTACTTTAACTTTGTATGATATGGGTATTTGATTTTCAGTGAATCAAGGGCTGGCTACCCTAGCCTTCTTTGGAGTTGGGGTGAATCTGGTTGTGTTCTTGACAAGGGTCCTGGGACAAAAGAACGCTGATGCTGCAAACAGTGTGAGCAAATGGACTGGAACTGTCTACATCTTCTCCCTAGTGGGTGCCTTTGTTAGTGACTCTTACTGGGGAAGATACAGGACTTGTGCCATCTTCCAAGGCATCTTCGTCCTTGTGAGTATTTACACACCCTTGGAATCTTCTCTGGTGGATTTCCCACCACTAATTCTGTTTTCTAGGGGGGCCACCCCACTATGACCGGTCGTGATCACATGGTGGTGGTGATTTGAACCGAACTGTTTTAGCCATTATCGGCCATTATTGGCCATGGTCTTCTAAGTCCATATTTAATGGGCATCTTTTTCTTAACCATTTGTGTTCTTTTCTTTTTTTTTTGATATTTTGTTAAAATTTATTTTATTAGTCATCAACTCTTTTCGTTCGACAAAATCTCAATCAACCACTTTGACCAACAATTAGGGGACCAATTTTCAACTGGTTGATGAAGTTCGGCCTATTTTAAACGCAAAAGGATGAGAATTTCTTTAGATAATCAATTCTAGTATATCAATCTTGGTTAAATTAAATCAGTTTTAATTGAACTTTTATGTTAATAATTTAGAATTAGTCTGGCCAGGTTATATATGTCAAGTGGGGAATATCGTTTTTGGTAAATTATTGTCTCTGAAGATGTAAGGGTATATCAAATTTTTTGGTGTTTCGGAGATTTTATTGAAAAAATGTTGCAGAAAGTAAATTGATTTTTTCTAAGAAAAAAGAGAAAATAATAGAAAAACTCTGAAATAGAATTCTGTCAAAAAAAATTTATAGCTATATTTTTTAGTTTTTTTTATTTTAATTGAATATTTTCAACTAATATTGTTGACCAAGATTTTGATATTGATGAAGGCAGTTTTTTTTTTTTTTTTTTTGTAAAATTAAAAAGGTGGGGTGATCATTATAATTACCAAATTAGGAGTATGGGTGATTATTTGTAAAATTGTGAATTTCTTTTTATGGCAGGGATTGGTTCTGCTGTCAATATCATCCTATCTCTTTCTACTCAAGCCATTAGGATGTGGGGACGAGCAATCTTTATGTGGCCCTCATTCCACCTTGCAAACAGGAGCCTTTTATCTTTCTGTCTACCTGATTGCCCTAGGCAACGGAGGATATCAGCCGTCAATCGCCACCTTTGGGGCTGATCAGTTTGATGAAGATGACCCAAAAGAAGGACACTCAAAAGTGGCCTTCTTCAGCTATTTTTACTTGGCTATGAACCTTGGGTCCCTCTTCTCCAACACCATCTTGGGTTATTTTGAGGATGAAGGGAAGTGGGCCCTGGGGTTCTGGGTTTCTAGTGGGTCAGCCTTTCTGGCCCTGATCTTATTCCTTTGTGGGACCCCAAGGTATAGGCACTTCAAGCCAGGTGGCAATCCACTCCCTAGAGTATGCCAGGTGTTCGTTGCTGCTGCCAAGAAATGGAGGGTGGAGATGTCCCCAAGTGGCGATGATCTATACCAGGCAGAAGAAAAGGAATGCTCTGTGAATGGAGGGAGAAAGATACTCCATTCCCAAGAGTTCAAGTAAGTGTTTGATGTTGGCAAAGACTTTTAGGGTACTTGATTTTAAATATATAAATATAAAATACACTAACATTAAAATTCTATTTGTAAAGTATTACATGTGTGTATTTAATTTGATTAAGCTCATGCTCATTTTTTTTTATGTCACCATCTATTATTTGAGAGAGAAAGAGTGAGAGTACATACTAACATTAAAATTCTCTTTGTAAAGTATTACATGTGCTTATTTAATTTGATTAAGCTCATGCTCATTTTTTTATGTCACCATCTATTATTTGAGAGAGAGAGAGAGAGAGAGAGGGAGAGAGACAGATATTTCATGTTACATGGTAATGTTATATAGTTAGAAAGTCATGTCATGTTTTCTGTTGTAACATGGCTTTTTAATGTGTTTGTAGAACTAGGGGTAGACTAAGAACATTTTCCTTAGAGAGCAATGACGGTTCTAGAAATTTGAGTTAGTGGGGTTAAAAAAAGACTTATCTTCCACTAATCGAATAAATTTGTTTACCCCTTCATAAACATCTGTCATTTACGTTCGATAATTCGATAAATATAATATAAAATTCTCAAATAATCTATTTCCAATAATTGAACAAAGATAATATTGATTTCTAAAAAAAAATAGAAATCTTAATACATTGTTACTAATAGTTATTAATCCAAAAAGAAAATCCAAATATACAAACTCCTACAGCTGCCCTTAACATGTTTTCTTGTATTGAAATAGTTGCATAATAGCTTCATTATCAACACTAGCAACCACATCATTTTCAATATATGTGACTAAACAATCATTCATCCATTGATCTCTCATTCGGTTATGCAACATGTTATTTACGTACTTCATTGCTGAAAAAGTTCTTTCTACCGTCGTAGTCGTAGTCGCTACTGGTTAAATCAATGGTAATTTTAGAAGCAAATAAACCAAGTGGTATACATATCCTTCTCTGACTCCACTAATTTTCTAACAATGTTACCAATTCTTTTAAGTTCTAAAAACTCGTTGCTAGAGCGCATGTCAGAAATGTGGGCCCATTAATTTTTTATTTATTTTGGTAGATGTTTGCCCATTAACCTACCACATTAACAAAGAAAATATATAAAGTTAGCTAATGCAGGGTGAAACTCTTAAATTGAGTGGGGTCAAAAGCTTCTCATAAGTTCAATTCATGACATAAAAAAATTTATCTTTAAAATATTTTTTAAGATCTCAGTGGGGTCAATTGACCCCCACTGATATCAATGTGGAGCCGCCCATGTTGGAGAGGGCCACTATGTAATCCAATCTCTGAAGAGGTGATCATATGTAAAAGAGACAAGGTTTCATAACTTTTTTTTTTGTTTGTTTTTTTTGCGGGTCCTTGATAGACCTCTTTAACGAATCCCAAAGTGATGTGATAAGGCTCCTGCGATGATAATGGTGAAATAAACATACTGAATGATGTAATTAAATGACCAACTCCATTTGATAACGATGATAACAATGTTTTTGTCACAATATTCAGGTTCTTGGATAGGGCAGCAGTGATCACATCTGAGGATTTCACTGTAGAAGACCAAGCTCCTAGTCACAATCCATGGGGCCTATGTCCTGTAACACAAGTAGAAGAAGTGAAATGCATACTGAGACTTCTCCCAATTTGGCTTTGCACCATAATCTACTCAGTGGTCTTTACCCAAATGGCCTCCCTCTTTGTCGAACAAGGAGAGGCCATGCAAACTACCATCTCCAACTTCCACATTCCCCCTGCAAGCATGTCATCCTTTGACATAATCAGTGTCGCGTTTTTCATCCTCTTCTACCGTCGGTTTCTCAATCCACTCATCTGTAGACTGAGAAAGAAAGGGCTAACCGAGCTTCAGCGAATGGGAATTGGGCTTATTATCGCGATAATGGCTATGGTTGCTGCCGGAATTGTGGAGGTTTACAGACTCAAGTACTCCAAAAGAGATTGTGATGATTGTGGCAATCCTAGCTCTATGAGCATTCTATGGCAGATACCCCAATATGTATTGATAGGAGCTTCTGAGGTGTTCATGTATGTGGGTCAGTTGGAGTTCTTCAATGAGCAGGCCCCAGATGGTTTGAAGAGCTTTGGGAGTGCTCTGTGCATGACCTCGATTTCATTGGGGAACTATGTTAGCAGCTTGCTTGTTACCGTAGTCATGGAAATTACAACAAAAGATGATAGGCCTGGTTGGATACCAGGGAACCTTAACAAGGGTCATATGGATAAATTCTACTTTCTCTTAGCAGCTTTGACAACTGCTGATTTTGTGGTCTATGTGGCCTGCGCCAAGTGGTACAGGTGTATCAAACTAGAGGCCAGATATGGGAACGACCAGGACGACATGGACAAGGTTATCAAGCTTCACATGGATTTCTAAGTCGATCTCTTGGGTTCAGTCTATCCAAATTGAGACTCAGAAAAGGAGATCGAGATGAAATTGTGCCTAGTCATTTGTAGGGTGTGTATACTAAAATAAAAGAGGAGAGGAATAATGAATCCAAGGAAAATGCACAGTGTCTTTTGACTCTTTTAGAATGTTTTCCACCCAACTTTCCATAGGTGTGGGTGATTCTGAAATGACTCATATGAAGAGTTTTGTAAGAGCTTGGAATTCTATCCATGGTTGGTTGATTGAAAATTGATTGGATGTGATAAGGGTTATGGGTTGTTGAAATGGTTGTGTAAGATCTGACAAAGACAAGACACTATGATTCAATGAACTTCTATTAATTGTCACTTCCATTAGTAAATTATTTATATGTAAGCAGGGAGGTTGATTCCAAGTCATGTAAAGGGTACCTTCTGTATGCGAAAGTGGATATCATGTATTAAAGCCATGTTCCATCATCAACAGCCTCTATCATTGAAAATGGACTTGCAATCTACTCTCCATTGTATTGGATGGAGATTGTTGTGGCATATTTCTTGTTGTTTACAGCTAGATAGAGCTGAAATGTATGTGGCTAGACAATAAAAAAAAACAACACAAAGAACACCCCCCTTATCCAGTCAAATATATGTTAAAACATGAACAGAAAGAAAAAGGTTGATATCTTCCTGACTTGAAAGAAAGATAATGAAAGAAATCTTTCCATCTCTCATGGGTTGATAAAGACCTGCCTACATAGAAGGTTGAGTCTTCCGAACATTTAGCTACTTTTTTAGAGAGAGGTGTACCATCACATCATTTCAAGAGAAAGTGTCTGTCGTTTCTAGGGAAAGGTGGGAGGATGACGAAGCAATTCCTACAGAATATCTGCAAATTTTAGTAAAGTAGTCCCAACTTAGAGAGAAGTGTGAATTTTAACTAATCACAGCTTTTAGAAACAAAGCTGTGTTATTGACTTTCAATTGTTAAAAGAATTAAGGCATGAGAAGATGCTAGCAATGCTTTCTTGTTGTTTTGTTGTACCTTTTTGTTCACCAGTTGTAGCCTGTCCAAGCCATCTATTCCAGACAATCATAAGAGACAAAGCCTCCACACACCAACACTTTCATTTGGGTGGCAACTATGGTAAAGTACTCGCACCTCAGAAAGAAGTGTGAATTGTAACTAATCACAACTTTTAGAAACAAAGCTAGCTGTCTTATTAAGACTTTCAATTGTTAAAAGAAAATGGCATGAGAAGATAAGCTAGCAATGCTTTCTCTTTGTACCTTTTTTTCACCAGTTGTAGACTGTCCAAGCCATCCACTCCAGAGAATTATAAGAAACAAAGCCTCCACACACCAACACTTTCATATCGGGGGTGTGGATGGTGATAATATCAAAATAGGTGGGATCTTGGATGTAACCCATCCACAATAGGGTTCAATAAATAAATGGTTTGGTTAGCAGTAGCAGGGAGCAAAGAGCACGCACTACTTATTGCATGTCTGTTTTTGCTAATATAACTTTAATTTTAGACTTGGGCTTTTTTCACTCAATTAAGTACATAGCATTATTGAGAACGAAAAATCAGAGGTGAATATCACAAAATGACCATCGAATAATCTTCCTTTTAATAGAAGTTGAATCAAGAAAGATTGAAATGAATATCCAACCATCAATATTACCCTAGTAATTCAATACATAGGAGAGTCAAGGTCGCATCTACTTCTCTACCTTTTATCCTTCATCGCCATACTATATCCTCCACGCCTTAGCCTTTTAATAATCTTTGAACGAAACTCATTTTACCTTAAATTTCTATGTATTTTCTTCCTATTTTATTCAAACAAACAGACCCTAGGCAAGTTTATGTCCACATCTTTCCATGGAACAAGTATGAAAAGAGGAAAAGCTTTTCCACTCTACAATAAATTCCATGTTTGGTGTGTCTGCCTTTATGGGAGGAATAACACAAAAAATGAGCTAAACTTTCCACGATTCCTTTGAAAATCCTTTCTATAAGAGTCAGAAAAAAGATTCCCACAAAAGAGGAAGATTTCCGTGGAACCAATTTTCCACAGGCATGCACAAACGTGCCTTAAGTATTGGTATATGAAAGTTGTATATCATCAAAACATGTAAGACTTTTCATGAATAATATATTTTATTGAGAAGATTAGAATTTAGTTCATGAAATTAATGTTAATGAGTCAAATTTTATGGACCATTTTTTATTTTCCCAAAAATAGCTTTTCAATTATATCTTTCAAATTTTAAGGACGCACTGAAAGTTATGATTTTACCCTTAATTTTGTGTGATATCCTAAGTCTGCATGATAATGCACTATGTGACGTCTTATGACTATAGGATATCTCACAAATTCAGAAAATCTTCACCCTCTTCCTTTATTTCTTTTTACCGAAAAGTATGTTGTTTTTTTTATAGATAGATAAGAACATATGCAATTAAAACTTATTTTACCGAGGTTCATCTTCTTTTATTTCTTATGGTTTTCTCTCATTTTTCATCTTAGCATCTTGCTTTTAATATAGCAAGAAGATATCATTTCAGTCCATTCTCCTTCATTCTTTGCAACTTCTTTTACAGAGAAGCTAGTGATCTTCAGTGGCTTATGTTTTTAAAAAGGATAGGGCTAACATATCTCTTGTAATGATTGAAATGGATGAACTCTGGATGATAGAAAAGTATAGTAAGAGCCCTAACTCAGGAATCCGCAAGTAGAAACGACGAAGATACAAGCAGAGTTCTAAATTCATGGTGAATATATGCTTTGTGTTTGGGCGAAAGGGAAAATTTCCCTACGACTTAGGATATCGCATGGTTCGATATTCTATAAATTTAGGATATCGCACTATGAGATATCTTACAGCCCTAAGATATCGTAAGTTTAAGGGTAAAAGTGTCACCTTTAGAGCTCCCTTTTTTGTACAAACATCTATGCAAGAATTATATATATTTTTAATCGTTTTAGGGCAGTTGTCAAGTATTAGGGCAGTCGTACGGTCATTAACCCTATTTTATATATGGATCCGTCATGAGTGGATCTCTTTATCCCCATCCCACCTCCAATCCCCCATGTCCCAAGAACTGCATGTGGGTCCCAAGTGAGCCCCAGCAGCCAGTGTACATGGAAAGATCATGCACAAAAATCCCTACAAATAAAAATTAATATATGATCAGTGAGGTCTGAGGTGGCTTGGTTTGAAGTCTCATCTCGTAGTTTGTGGATCACAATTCTCTTCATGTTAATGATCCTGGTTTACTGGTGGAAGGATGAGTACTTTGACTATGGATTAATGGCAGCTATCAAAAGTATTATCCAAAATATTTGCATTCAATAAGAAATATGCATTTCAACATGCACATTGAGTCAAATTGAACCGTTTAACAGGTCGTGCCAACACTAGCTTGAACTTTGCTCATCATTTAATGAGTCTGGATTATGGTTGGTGCTTTTTTTTTTTTTTTGTGTGTGTGTACGCGCGCACTACATTCTACTCATACACTCATGCGCTAACTAGCTGAACTAAAGGTGAGAAACATCTTGAGCTCAATTGTAATCAATCTAAGCTTAACTACCTTGGTGTCACGGTCTGAATTCCCAACCTTTCACTTGTTCTTGTTTCCTTCTTTCTTTCATTTGATAGTTTGTGGGTTGTGTGTGGTTTGGAAAAAATTCCATGTAATTACTGGTAGAAATCGCTCATGATCTTTCTTCACTCAGTACCCAAATTCTGTATGAAGAATAAATATAGTGTAATGTATGGTATCCAACCTTAATAAACTATTGATGGTTACAAGCAATGGATCTTGACTGTTATGGATACCGCACCCAACAAGTATGTGATTCATAATTCAGTTGGTCAAAATTAATTTCATATCTGGCAAGATTTGTGCCGGGAGTTTTTGTTGTCCATGTTTATTTTTCATTTTTCATTCAGATAGATTTGATGTGTGGTTCTTTGGTTCAATTTGATTAATTTACATGAACATTATTAGTCTATTGAACCATAAATCATTCGCTGAAGCTTATATTGTTTTGGTAATAGAATGTGAAATTACTCATGATCTCTCAATAAGTCTTGATAAGTTTCGGCAAAACGAAGACGTACATTCAATAATTCAGTACCACAAAAACAAAATAATGAAAATCTCAATTGAAAACAAACTATTTGGATCTAGTGTGTACCAAATTGATTTCCATCCATTGAGTGAATAGAATTTCCAATAATTGAAGCAGTAACGTTGCAGTTCCCATTCCCAATTCCACCCTACATAGTATAAGTGAGATAACTATGTACAAGACTTGCAGGCATTTATATATGCCAATAATTGAAACTATAATGTTGCAGTTCCCATTCCCAATTCCACCCTACTTAGTACAAGTCAGGTAACCATGTACAAGACTGCAGGCATTTATATATATATATGCCCTGCCATCTTAACAGTGTCTTTTCTTCTTGAAGCTTGTGGTATGGGATCTTGCAGAATGTACAAGGGTGAAGGGGTGGGTGTGTTCAAGTTTTTGGGTTGAGGCATGAGGGAAAGGGTGATACCAATTCTTGAATCCTTTGACTTCTTATATGTGCTCCTAATCATGCAACCGAGACACAAGGAAGATTGATCCTTGTTGTGTTACTCAACGTAAGAAAAAGGCCAGTTTCTTTTTTCCTCTTGTATTCTTTTGAGAAATGCAGATAAATGCACGCCCAGTGGAAAGGTGGGTATGATGTTCATCTATCTGATAAGACAGATTTGATGCAAACAGTACTTTGTCGCCATCAATTTATGAGCCCAGGTACAGGACCTGGGCAGTTGTTGGAAACTAAGATCAGTGCAATGGCAATAAGTGTTTCATTTATTAGATAATTTTGAGTTCTGCCTGTGCCTGCTCTTAAGCTTTACGGTCTGTTTGGGAAGGGGAGGAAAAAAAGGGGGGAAAGTGGAGGGAAAGTACTTTTTGGGGGTGTTTGAGAAGGGGGGAGGGAAAATGGGGGGGAGGAAAATGGAGGGAAAAAAATACCTTTTTGCCTCAAAAATTTTCCCCCCAAAACAAGGGGGAAAATGAGGGGAAAGTGAGGAGAGAGGGAAGAAATGACTAAAATGCCCATTAGACTTTATTTGAATTTTTTTCAAGAACAAGGGTAAAATAGTCTTTTTTTCTGTACATCACTAAAAACAAAATTATACTTTTTCACTTTCCTTCCCCTTACTTTTTTACTTCCCAAACAAGAGGAGGGAAAATTAATTTTTCCTCCCCTCCCCTTCATTTTACTTTCCCCTCAAATTTTCCCTCCCCTCCCCTCCTCCCTTCCCAAACGGACCCTTACTGTAACAACCAGGGTATGTTTTGGATATGAGTATATTGTTCTGCGTGTCTACGTGGAAACGTGAATTAGCGAGTAATTAATAAACCGTACAAGAACAAGCAATCACACACAAAGAAATTTACGTGGTTCGGCAATCTTGTATACGTCCACGGAAAAGAAACTCGACTCTTCTTTGGGTTCACTCTCTATATGATATGCAGTACAGTATATATCTCATGGGTTACACATTACATCATATATATAATGCTCTCTTTCTTATTCCCCAAAAAACCAAATCTTAGTCAATAAGAAAGTCCCGGTACAATTACCAAAATACCCATGACCCTGAACACAATTGGTCTGAACCCACTAGGCCAACAATCTCCCCCTCCAGACCATGAGGAAGACGCCTCTGAACCCCCTTACTAGGAGTCCAGTCTTGCCAACTCTAAACACAACTCCAACTTTCTCTTAGACACGACCTTAGTCATCATGTCCGACGGATTCTTGTCAGTATGAATCTTCTCCAGCTTCATGAGATTCTTTTCGATGACCTCACGAATCCAATGATATCTAACATCAACATGCTTCGTGCAGGCATGATAAGTAGCATTCTTGCTAAGATCCATAACACTCTGACTATCACAATAGACTACATACTCTTCTTGCTTTAAATCCAGTTCTCGAAAAAATTTCTTCAACAAAATCATCTCCTTCCTTGCTTCATTAGTAGCTATGTATTTTGCTTCAGTTGTAGACAATGTTGTACACTTCTACAACTTAGACTGCCAGGAAATAGCCCCCCTGCAAAAGTAAATAAGTACCCAGAAGTAGATAACTGACGATCAAGATCGCTTGCAAAATCAGCATCTGTAAAGCCTTCAAGTACTGGTTTTGAACCTCCGAAACACAAACAAAAATCTGATATACCTCTCAAAGTATCTGAAGATCCACTTCACTGCTTCCTAATGCTCTTTCCCAGGGTTAGAAAGAAATCTACTCACTAAACCCACTACATGAGCAATGTTTGGCCGTGTACACACCATGGCATACATAAGACTCTCAACTGTTGAGGAGTATGGAACAGACTGTTAGGTTCAATTAGTCACTGAGAGGGGGGGGGGTGAATCAGTGACCGTCTTTTCTCTACGAATTTATATCAATTTTAATTCTGCAAATTAGATAAGCACTTTCTTAAGCAATCAACCAGGTAATCACACAATCACAAGAGAACACGAGGGATTTTTACGCGGTCCACCCACAGGCTACGTCCACGGTGTGTAAAGTGCACACTTCTACTATTTAGCAGCACCCACTGCTAGGAGCACCAACCCCTTCATAATGTTCGCCCGCAACAACGAACAAGAGCACCAACCCCTACACTCAAGCCCCAACTTGAGTGATTACAAGATATCAAATAATCTAACACACACAGTTGTCTTACAATAATATCTCAATGGCATACGCAGATGCCTTATAGAACTTCAATACAAAAATATAGCATACGCAGATGCTTTGCACTATTTTCAATCAGCCAAGACAAACACCTGCAATATTCGTCTGATCCAAACAATTCAACACAATCTCATATGCAGTAGAACCCAACAAGGAAACCACAATGAAACTTGCACACCACTATTCATAATTCTGCACTATGTAGAGATGCAAGACAGATCTATTGCAGAAAAAGGAATTTATTTAAGTTCTGATGCAACAAATCCACGAATAACCAACCTGAAACCGTTCTTCATTGTAGGTTCTTCTCTTTGAAAACAATACTCTGCAATTTTCTCAAAACCAGCCCACTACTATTTTGGTCAATCCATGAAGAAAACTACCAGCGCCCATTGTTGCAGAAAAACTCCAATCATTCAACACACAGTTGCACGTCTTCTCTGTTGTTTTTCTTTTTCACTCACTGCACGTCTTCCCTGTTGTTTTTCTTTTTCACTCACTGCACATCTTCCATGCTTTTCTTCTTTTTTCTTAACATTCAGTTTTCAAGGCACATCTCTCAGATCCTAAAAAGTTGGATCTCTAGCCAATAAGAGAAGTTGCTAACAAATAAAAAGGATATGAAGAATATTTTGTTGACTTTCTTGCCAAACAAAAGACCCAACAAGAAATTCCTCGTTTGGACTGGACCGACCTACTATTTGAGTCAGATGAATCTGATGGGCCATCTTGATCACATTCCAACACATAATGGGACCTACAACATAGTACCAAGAAGAATTAATCTCGCGGTGCAGAAAAACTACAGAATTTGTCTCCAGTAGAAAATTCATAACTTCCTCTTCTGAACTCGAAACAATATGATTCTTGATCCAAATGAAAGATTTATCAGAGGGCTACAACTTTCATGTTTTGAGATTTAACCCAGATTGAATGAAAAGTAGTGTAAAATCACCTTGAAGCTGACTAGTGACAGAAAAACAGCAACCTGAGTGAAGCAGAGTTGTCTCCAGTAGAAAATTCATAACTTCCTCTTCTGAACTCGAAACAACATGATTCTTGATCCAAATGAAAGATTTATCAGATGGCTACAACTTTCATGTTTTGAGATTTAACCTAAATTGAATGGAAAGTAGTGTAAAATCACCTTGAAACTGACTGGTCACAGAAAAACAGCAACCTGAGTAAAGCAGAGTTATCTCCAGTAGAAAGTTCATAACTTCAAAACCTAAAGTCAGATCGACCTGATTCCAAAACCAAAAATCAATCTCTCTCACTGATGCACAAGTTATGTTGACCACTTTTTTATTCAGATGTTAGATAAGAAGATATAAGCATAACAACATGCTTAACTGACATGACTTGAATATGCAGTTGCCCAATTTCACTTTGAATGCCTGCAACCTTCACCATACTGCCTTCAAACACCATGCCAACATCCTAGGTTTGACAACAATTACAAACTAAAACAAAGGTCCAACAATCTCCCTCTTTGGAATTGTTGTCAACACCTGCGGACTTGGAGAAGAAAATAAATCTCATTTGACTCCCCTTGTCACCAAACCTTCTCAGCCCATTACTCTAGAGTTTTTTTTTTCAATTAAATCCATTATGCAAAACATACATACATACATATCTCCCCCTTTGACAACAATAACAAAGGGAGGTGTCTGGGAGTGAAAAGTTCTGCAATAATATACCCGCACTCCCCATGTCTCCAATCGTCCCTACTGTAACGCCCCAATTTCGGATACCGATAAAGTCGTTCGAATATCCGAAGTTGGCGCGCTACTTCCCAGAAAATCCGAGAACTTCCAAGATCGTAGGCCCGCAGTGAGGTCCAATTTAAAACTTTCGAACAATATACTATCAATGGTTAAATTTACGGAAGCATAAGAAGTAAGCGGAAGCAAATAGGTGTCTATATATATCAGATATGAGCAGAACTACAGTCTAGTTTTAAAGTATCAGTTGTTAATATCAAAAGTTAATACATCTTTGTTAACTACCCGGCTCACCACAAAATTTCACTCTAAAACCCAAACAAAGATATGCTCAAAGCCCTGGTAACGGCTCTCCACCCTCCGGCTCGACATCGGGGTCGGTCGGGCCCCACGCGAACTCTCCAGCTACAGGCAGCTCTACGAGCGCGAGCGCATCATCCGCAAACTCTAGGTCAAGGCCTAAGCACCAAAGATGGGTGAGATCTAAAAGATCTGGCAAGTCACAGAATACAAATAACATAGGACATATATATCAAAAGAATAGAGACAAGTATATAATTTAAAGAATAACAAAGTAAATGAACTAGGTAGTTGAGCAAGATAATCATAAGGAATCAGGATAAATGTACAACATCTAATCTACTACAAAATGGCACATTCACACGAGCTGGAATACCGCGGGATATTATGCCGCGGCCCTCCCATACTGAACACAATTGCGGCAGGGAATCTCACCAGTGCTGGAAATTACTAATCCCGCAAATCGCTCCATCATCTCATCACACTCATCACTCGAAGACCGGACACGGTATCACACCGTCCGTCTTAACAGCATAGCTCATCATGATAGCTCCTCAACACTCATAATAGCTCCTACCGGGGATGATCAGTCAACAGGCTGAGCTTAAATCAACCGAGTGAATATCTATGCCAACTCAAGAATAACTCTAAGGGTTTGTGTCTGTCTAGGCTTTACCTTGCATGAACAAGGTCCTAACCAAGTCTCTAAAAGGTTCAAATAGATATCAGTCCATGGATTACAATCCAAGTCTAAGCCCACTCGTTGGATCCATACCAAGGCCCATCAAATCCATGGCCTGGTCTAGAACAGTCCAAATGATGCATCATATCCATTTCTACTGATAAACAACTCCTTCTAATCCATAAGGAGTTATAATTTCAATATAAACTACCTCTCCAAATCTAAGGGTACACATATCCATACATAGGCCCAACAAGGGCCCGCCTAGCCACAAACACGGGTTAGTGTTCTCCAAATCATACTATCGGGTCACCTCTAAGATATCCTAGGTTCAGGTCCTCCATTTCTTTTTAATTAACAGTTAACAGCTACACTAAAGATATAAGAACGACAGTAATAAACAAGGCGAAGTGTGAACTTCAATATGAGAATCAATAGGGAAATACAACGGTCCAATCCTAGGTAATGGACCACATTCAGGTCCAGGCCCATCTCAGGTAATTTGATCTCTAAATGGAGTCTCAGATGGCAAGAGATACTGTGTGTGGTGCTCCTGAGGTTACGGGCATCATTGACAACTTTTAGGGATCGAATCATCTTAGATTAAACGGCCAAAACCCTAATCGGTGGTCCCCACGAGTCAAGGTTGAGCCACACTGTTGACTCGGGCTTAACACATTGATAAATGTCCATTTGGATGGTCAATGAGCCCCACAAATGATTACTACTTCAATTGACTGAACACTGGAAAATCACAGTCTCCCAGTGTGCTCGGTCGACCTGGCACACTGGGGGTTGACCCCCAGGTCGACCTGGTGTGCAGTGTGCTCGGTCGACCTCCTGGCCTGGTGGGTCGACCGAGCGCACTAGAAAGACTAGGTCAGGCCTCCTGGAAGACTTAATTTGTTTCCAATGGTTCCCAATGTGTCCGGTCGACCTCCTGGCCTGGGTGGTCGACCGCATACACCAAAAACCCTAGAAAGAGTGATGTCCCAGCTTTCAGACATTTTTCACTGCATTTCATGTGTTTCAGGAGAAGAAAACCAACTTTCAGTCATTTCCTGCAAAAACAGTGTACCCTGCCCAGGTCGACCTGGCACACTGGGATATCAGTTTTGCAGAGAAAATTAATTGAGAGCAGATTTTTCCCAAAATTTAGTGTGCCCGGTCGACCTGGGCAGGGCTAGGTCGACCTGGTGCACTGAAAATCATCTCTGTAGGAATTTTCTAACTGGGAGCTGATTTTCCCCAAAATGTAGTGTGCCAGGTCGACCTGGGCAGGGCCAGGTCGACTTGGTACACTGAAAACTCAGTCTCTGCAGGAAAACTTAACTGGGGCTTGTTTTGCCCCCAATTTCAGTGTGCCAGGTCGACCTGGTACACTGTAAAATCTTGTAGAAATCCAGTTTTCCGAATTTTCCTATTTTTAACCTGATTTTCCACCAAAACACCTCCAATCACTCCCAAACTTCACCAAATCACTGAAAAACTCAAAACCACTCCAATGCCCATCATTCAACACTAATTTGGCCCATTAATCTTCCAAATAGGGTGAAACTCATCCATCAATGCCAACCATCCATCTATACTAAGCTCAATGTAAAACTAGCACAAGGTATTGACTGAAATTGAGAAACACAGAATCAAATAAACAGAACATACATTCTATGTTAAGAGTATAATGCACTTGCCTTTGAGAAGAGAAGGTTGTAGAGATAGAGAAGAGGAGAGAAAACCAATCCAATCCAAATGAAGAAGAAGAAGAAGATGACCCAACTCCTAGATCTTATCCTCCAGCACAACAGTAGCTCAATACTTAGCTCTAAGGGAGAAATGAGAGAGGGGAAGAAGAGAGGAAGGAAGAATGAATAGTTGCTAAGGGATTTAGGGAAATGTGCTGGATTTATAAGGTTTGGGGGTGGCTAAAGACTAAAAAGTCCTTTGGGGTTGTATAGGATTAGGGTTAGGGTTAGGAGCATATAGGTCATTAGGTGGAAAGTTCTAGAAATGGTGCTTTTGCGAATAACCCCCTATGGTTAGCTCCAATTCCTAGCTAGGGCTCCACTAACCAATTAACCATAGAATTACAAAAGACTCCATAAAACCCTAATACTAATACAACTAAACTAGTATGACACAAACTTAGGAGATTAATACCTAACTACCCTGATTAACCCCTAATTAACATAATTAGCTAATAATTAATAATAATTAGTATTCAAAACTCAATTAGAGGGCCCACAAGGGGTGGGGCCTCACACCTACTTCCTTGGAGAAATAGTAACCCCCAATTTCACTCGGAGGTATTCAAAGACTTCTTTCGGTAAAGGCTTTGTGAAAATATCCGCAACTTGTTCTATAGTCGGAACATACTCTAACTTCACCTCTCCATCATACACCTTGTCCTTCAGGAAGTGGTACCTAATGACAATATGTTTGGTCCTGCTGTGCTGAACTGTATTCTTTGAGATGTTAATGGCGCTTGTATTATCACACAAAATAGGAATAGCTTCAACCAACTGAATTCCCAAATCCTTTAGCATCTGTCGCATCCAAAGAACTTGTGTGCAACAAATTGTCGCAGCAATATACTCAGCTTCCGTTGTAGACAAGGAAATTGAATCATGTTTCTTGCTATGCCAGGCTACCAACTTGTCACCTAAGTAGAATGCACCTCCACTGGTGCTCTTCCTGTCATCTATACATCCTGCTCAATCTGCATCTGAGTAGGCTATTAATGTGAAGTCCTTTCCTCGTGGATACCATAAACCATATTTTGTTGTGCCTTTGATGTACTAAAAGATCCTCTTCACTGCCGTCACATGTGTTTCCCTTGGATCTGCCTGAAATCTAGCAACCATACACACAGCTTGTAGAATGTCTGACCTAGTAGTTGTCAGGTACAGTAGACTTCCAATCATGAATCTGTACATTGTGTGATCAACAGTCGCTGACTCATCATTTTTACTCAACTTACAGCTCGTTGTCATGGGTGTGCTGATAGGTTTTGAGTCTTCTATGTTAAACTTCTTTAACATCTCTTTGACATACTTTACTTGTGAGATAAACATGCCACTCTTCATTTGGTTAACTTGGAGGCCAAGAAAGAACGAGAGCTCCCCAATCATGGACATTTCAAACTCAGTCTTCATCTTCTCTGCAAACTCTGTACACAATTCATCTTTGTTACCTGCGAAGATGATATCATCCACGGACACTACCACAACTACCTGAGTACTTTCTTCTGTTCTCACGTATAGGTTGCTGTCTACAACACCCTTTTTGTACCCAAGTTGTCGTAGTTAGGCATCTAGCCGAGAGTACCATGCCCTCGGTGCTTGCTTTAGGCCATAGAGAACCTTTTTCAATCTACATACCATATTCGAGTCGTCTCCCAATTGAAATCCATCTGGTTGCTCTATATATACTTCTTCCACCAGGTTGCCATTCAGAAAAGCAGACTTGACATCCATTTGGTAGACTTTGAACCTCTTATATACTACCAAAGCTAAAAACATACGAATAACCTCAAGCCAAGCCACAGGTGCAAAGGTTTCTTCAAAATCTATCCCTTCAACTTGTGCATAGCCTTTACAAACAAGTCTAGCTTTGTTCCTCACTACTTGTCCTTCCTCATTCAACTTATTTCTGAAAACTCACTTGGTACCAATGACGTTTTTGTTCTTTGGTCTGGGTACAAGTTCCCAAGTTTTGTTTTTCTCAATCTGATCCAACTCTTCATGCATGGCCTTGACCCAACTGTCATCTTTACTTGCTTCTGCAACAGTCTTGGGTTCAACTGTGGACAAAAGAGAGAATAAACTGGTTTTCATCCTCCTAGTCTGTACTCCAACCTATGGATCTCCAATGATATCAGTTTCGTTAGTACCATGATAATTATGCCATCTGTCATTTTCTTTATTCTCTTTTGAGTTATCGTCTAACTTTCCTTCCTTGTAATTAGGCAAGTCTTCAATTTCATTATCATCATCAGGATTTTCATACATTGGATATTCAATCTCCTGAATATTCTTTGGAAGTTTTTTGTTTTCATCAAACTTAACATCTGCACTCTCGACTATTTTCCGAAGCCTTTTATTGTAGCACTTGTAGGCCTTGCTTCTAATAGAATAGCCTAGGAAGATGCCTTCATCTACACGATCATCAATCTTCCCAAGATTTTGATCCAACCTTTTTATGAAGCACTTGCTGCCGAAAACCTTGAAGTACTTCACCGATGCTCTCTTGCCAAACCACAGTTCATAGGGAGTCTTGTTGGTGTGTGCTCTAAGCATGCATCTGTTCTGAGTATATACAGCAGTGTGAACTGCTTCTCTCCAAAATCCATCTGCAAGCTTGCTTTCTGTCAACATGGTTCTGGCCATTTCTTGCACTGTCCTGTTCTTCCGCTCAACCACACCATTTTGCTGAGGTGTGCGGGCTGCAGAAAATTGCCTACGAATCCCATGTTCCTGACAATATTCCTCAAACTCATCTGAAGTAAACTCTCCTCCTCGGTCTGACCTTAATAACTTGATTCTCTTACCAGTCTGATTTTCAGCCTGTTTTCTAAAGATCTTGAACATATTCAATGCTTCATCCTTGTCCTTCAGAAATATAATCCAAGTCATGCGAGAGTAATCATTAATGAATAATATGAAGTACTTGTCTCCGCTCAAACTCCGAGTCCTCATCGGGCCACACAAATCCATGTGTATCAGCTCTAAAGGCTTATTTATGTTGTACTCTTTTGACTTGAAAGAAGCTCTAGTTAGCTTTCCTTTCTGACATGCATCACAAGCACTGTCCTGAGTTTTCCCGATGTAAGGTATGTCTCGAATTGCCTTCTTGGAGCATATATTAGACAAATTCTTGAAGCTTATGTGCCCAAGTCTCCTATGCCACAACCAACTTTCATCTTCCCTCCTTAGCATGCACGTACTCACTGTAGTCTCAAAGAGAATGTATAAGTTGCCTGAAGTCCTCATACCAACTGCCACAACCTTTCCACTGTTGTCTGTGATCTCACAACCATGTTTGTTGAAGAAAATGTCATGTCCTCTATCGCATATCTGACTCACACTCAACAAGTTGTGTTTCAACCCATCAACAAACAACACTTCTTCGGATCTGATTTTTTCATCAATTATTCTGACCAAACCTTTCCCAACAATCTTCGCTCCATTATTATTTCCGAATTTCACAGATCCTCCATCATACTGTTGTAGCTTGGAGAACTTACTCTTGTCACCAGTCATGTGACTGGAGCATCCACTATCTAGAATCCATGGAGTCGACTTTCCCTGTGCTTTGAAGGTTGTATGTACTATCAAGGAATCAGCTTTATCTTTCTGCTCTTTTCTTTTCCAAACCTGCTTAACTGATTTAACAGACTTATCTGTTTCAATATCAGTCAACTCAGCAGTCTTAGGAGCCCTCTGTTCATATGTAATAGCATTTGCTTTTTGAAATTGTACTTGTCTTTGATTAGGGGCATATGCATATATACAATTTCTAGCTAGATGCCCAAAATTATGACAAATAAAGCATTCTACGGGATACATCATAAGTGCATCAAAAGGGTTCCTATTCCCAAAGTTTCTAGGCCTCAAATTAAATTTATAGGTCATCATTTTATGTCCATATGTATTGCATTGGAAACAATAACCATGAAAGTAAGAAATTGACATGAAGTTTGTAGGCTGTATCCGCATAGGAGGCCTGAAGTTTTGTTGCTGTGGCATCTTCTTTGGTGGAGCAAGTTTCCTTTCAGGCTTTTGAGTTTGTGGTATTGCTTCTTTAACTTGCTTTGAAGAAGATTCTCCCACGTACCCAAGGCCAAATTTTAGATGAGGAGGCCTTTGAGCAATGAGAATCTCATTCAATTTGGAGGACCCTTGATGAGCATTTAGTTTCTGTGAGAGCTTCTCCAGCTGTGTTTTCAAACCAGTCACCTCCTCCTCTAACTTGTTCTTTTCTGCTGAAGACGTCTAGATCTTTGGCTTCTTCAATGGCAGCAGCTTTGGCATCATATCTGGCAGGAAGAGTTCTCATAATTTTCTTAACAATAGACTATTCTTTTAGCTCTTCACCAAGCCCTCTATTAGAGTTCACAACTTCATTGACTGTCAGTAGATATGAGTCAATTGTCTCACTGTCGGTCATTTTCAAACTCTCAAACTGGGCCCGATAAGTTTGCAGCTTTGCCTCTTTTATTTTCTTGTCTCCCTCATGAACACTCTGCAACTTATCCCATATCTCCTTTGAGGTCTTACAAGACATGACCTTGACAAGTTCACTATTTGACAGTCCACACATCAAAGCATTCCTTGCCTTCGAGTCATTCTCAAACAACTTCTTATCTGCAGCATCTGTAGGGTCATTAGAACCCTTATAGTCTTTCTTCACACTATTCCACACATCTAGTCCCAATGAACACAGATAAGCCTGCATTCTAATTTTCCAGAAGGCATAGTTTGTGCCGTCAAACAGTGGTGCTCTACTAACAGAATTACTTTCTCCAGATGCCATGTGAACCTATCCAAGATCACCCTAAGCTGTCAAGCTTTCTTAAGGGAACCCTGCTCTGATACCAATTATTAGGTTCAATTGGTCACTGAGGGGGGGGGGGTGAATTAGTGACTATCTTTTCTCTGCGAATTTATCTCAATTTTAATTCTGCAAATTAGATGAGCACTTTCTTAAGCAATCAACCAGGCAATCACACAATCACAAGAGAACACAAGGGATTTTTACGTGGTCCACCCACAGGCTACATCCACGGTGTGCAAAGTGCACACTTCCACTATTTGCAGCACTCACTGCTAAGAGCACCAACCCCTTCATAATTTTCGCCTCCAACAACGAACAAGAGCACCAACCCCTACACTCAAGCCCAACTTGAGTGATTACAAGATATCAAATAATCTAGCACACACATGTGTCTTACAATAACATCTCAATGGCATACGCAGATGCCTTATAGAACTTCAATACAAAAATATAGCATACGAAGATAGATGCTTTGCACTATTTTCAATCAGCCAAAACAAACACCTGTAATATTCGTCTGATCCAAACAATTCAACACAATCTCAGATGCAGTAGAACCCAACAAGGAAACCACAATGAAACTTGCACACCACTATTCATAATTCTGCACTATGTAGAGATGCAAGACAGATCTATTGCAAAAAAAAGAATTTATTTAAATTATGATGCAACAAATCCACGAATAACCAACCTGAAACCGTTCTTCATTGTAGGTTCTTCTCTTTGAAAACAATACTCTACAATTTTCTCAAAACCATCCCACTACCATTTTGGTCAATCCATGAAGAAAACAACCAGCGCCTATTGTTGCAGAAAAACTCCAATCATTCAACACACAGCTGCACGTCTTCACTGTTTTTCTTTTTCACTCACTGCACGTCTTCCCTGTTGTTTTTCTTTTTCACTCACTGCACGTCTCCCCTGTTGTTTTTCTTTTTCACTCACTGCACGTCTTCTCTGTTTTTCTTCTTTTTTCTTAACATTCAGTTTTCAAGGCACATCTCTCAGATCCTAAAAAGTTGGATCTCTAGCCAATAAGAGAAGTTGCTAACAATTAAAAAGGATATGAAGAATATTTTGTTCACTTTCTTGCCAAACAAAAGACCCAACAAGAAATTCCTCGTTTGGACTGGACTGGCCTACTATTTGAGTCAGATGAATCTGATGGGCCATCTTGATTACATTTCCAACACATAATGGGACCCACAACATAGTACCAAGAAGAATTAATCTCGCAGTGCAGAAAAACTACAGAATTTGTCTCCAGTAGAAAATTCATAACTTCCTCTTCTGAACTCGAAACAATATGATTCTTGATCCAAATGAAATATTTATCAGAGGGCTACAACTTTCATGTTTTGAGATTTAACCCAGATTGAATGGAAAGTAGTGTAAAGTCACCTTGAAACTGACTGATCACAGAAAAACAGCAACCTGAGTGAAGCAGAGTTGTCTCCAGTAGAAAATTCATAACTTCAAAACCTGAAGTCAGATCTACCTGATTCCAAAACCAAAAATCAATCTCTCTCACTGATGCACAAAAGTCATGTTGACCACTTTTTGATTCAGATGTTAGATAAGAAGATATAAGCATAACAACATGCTTAACTGACATGACTTGAATATGCAGTTGTCCAGTTTCACTTTAAATGCCTGCAACCTTCACCATACTGCCTTCAAACACCATGCCAACATTCTAGGTTTGACAACAATTACAAACTAAAACAAAGGTCCAACACAGACATCATTCGTTCCTTTTCTTCATCTGTAGTAGGACATAGTCTCTTACTGAGCTTGAGGTGACTGGCTAAAGGCATGCTAACTGGCTTAGCATCTTTCATGTTGAACTTTGTTAGCACCCGTTCAACATATTTCTCATGTGATAACCACAGCTTCTTGGTATTCCTGTCACAATGTATTTGAATTCCCAAAATCTGTCGTGCGAGTCCAAGTCTTTTATGTCAAAAGTCTTTGACATATCCATTTTCAGCATGTTAATCATCTTACTATCATGTTCAACTATCAACATATCACCTACATATAAAAGAAGGATGATAAATTTGCCATTACTAAATTTACGAACATAAACACAGTGATCACAGCTGTCCTCCGGTACCCATGACTCACCATGAATGAATCAAACTTCTTGTACCATTGCCTTGGTGCTCGCTTCAGCCCATAAAGACTCTTCTTCAACCTGCAAACCATCTGTTCTTTTCCTTCTACCTCAAACCCCTCCGACTGAGTCATGTAGATCTCTTCTTTCAGATCACTGTGAAGAAATACAGTCTTCACATCCATCTGTTCAAGCTCGAGGTCCATGCTGGCAACTAGACCCAAGACAACTCTGATAGAAGTCATCTTAACAACTGGAGAGAAGATTTCATCGAAGTCAATACCCTTCGTCTTCGCAAAGACTTTGACCACTAGTCGTGCTTTGTGCTTTATCAGTTTTCCACTATCATCTCTCTTCAGTTTGAACATCCATTTGTTCTTCAAAACCTTCCCGCCTTTTAAAAGTTCCACCAGCTCATAAGTATTGTTCTTTTTCAAAGAACTCATCTCATCCTGAATAGCCTTCATCCACTCATCTTTATCTGCATGAGTTGTTGCTTCTGGGTAGATCTCTGGCTCCCCCTTATCAGTAAGCAAAATATAATCTGCTGCAGGATATCTTGTTGATGGTTGACGCTCTCGAGTAGACCTCCTAACCTGAGGTTATGTGGTTTTTAACTGAGGAAACTGCTCCCCCTGCTCAACACCATGTTCATCTGGCAACCCCTGCGCCTCATCATGATCTGGATCGTTTTTTCCACCTTCTCCACTTGTAATCTGCACTGGAGAAGGAGTCGGTGTGAGATCAACCACTCCATCAACAACTTCTTTAGATTTTTCAGTCTTCTCAATATCTCCAAAGAACTGGTTTTCATGAAACACCACATCCATACTTCTGATAATTTTCCTCTTCTCTGGATCCCATAATCTGTAACCAAACTCAGCTCCACCATAGCCAAGGAAAATGCAACATATTGCCTTACCATCTAGCTTTGAACGATGTTCCTTTGGTACATGTGCAAAAGCCTTGCACCCAAGCACCTTCAAATGAGAATATGAAACATCTTTACCTGTCCATTTTTTCTCCATAATATCAAAATCCAAAGGAACTGAGGGAGACCTGTTAATCAGGTAAACGACAGTCAGGACAGCTTCACCCCAAAATGGCTTGGGTAGCTGTGCCACTCTAATCATGCATCTCATCCTTTCAATAATAGTGCGGTTCATTCTCTCTGCCACACCATTGTGCTGTGGAGTACCAGGAACTGTTCTTTCATGTCAAATACCATGATTTGAGCAATAGCCTTTAAACTGATTAGATGTGTACTCTCCACCATTATCTGTGCGGAGACATTTCAATAGTTTTCTTGTTTCTCTTTCAACCATGATATGAAACTGCTGAAATACCTGGAATACCTGATCCTTTGATTTCAACGCATAAACCCAGACTTTCCTAGATGCATCATCAATAAATGTGACAAAAAACTTATTGTCACCCAATGACTCCACCTCAATGGGACCACAAACATCAGAATATACCAAATCCAACAAATTAGATTTTATCGTTGATGTTTTAGAAAAAGATACCCTGTGTTGTTTACCAAACAAGCAATAATCACAAGGGTCAATGGATGTACCTTTGGAGTAATGAATACAATCTTTCTTTGCCAATAATTGCAGTCCTTTTCGCACTCATATGTCACAGTCTCTTGTGCCGCAGATTTGGAGAGGATATGTCTTCAACAGCATTCAACACACCTTTGCATAGCTTCACATGTGTCTTGTACAGCGTATTACACGCCTTTCCTCTTGCAACAATAAGAGACCCTTTAGTGAGTTTCTACCTGCCATTTCCGAAGTAACTTTCATAACTTGCACGGTCCAATGAAGTTCTGGAAATCAGATTCAACCGCAGATCAAGAATATGTCGCACATCTTTCAGTGTCATTGTACAACCAATATCAGTTTTAATGCAGACATCACCAATCCCAACAATATTAGAATGACTTGTGTTGCCCATCTTCACAGTGCCAAAGTCCCCTGCTTTGTACGTTGTGAACATCTCCTTAGAAGGACTACCATGGTAGGACGCTGCTGTGTCAACAACCCACTCAACCTGATCATCTGCAACACTCAAACACTCATCATCTTCACTGGACAGTACCGTTACTTCATTATCTAAAGTAACTGTAGTGTTAGTGTTATTCTTCTGGTCATTGTTGGCTTCTTTCTTTTCCTTAAAGGCAAAGAAATTCTTCTTAATGTGACCCTCCTTGCCACAATGAAACCATTTTTCAGACTTTTTCTTAGTTTGTGATCCACCTCTAGACTTGCCATGACCCCCCTTTGGTCCCCTACTCTTACTCCTCCATTTTCTCCGTAACAAAGGCCTGTGCATTATCTGTCCCTGTAGTTTTTCTTCTTGTTTCTTCATTTAACAGGCTACTAGTAACCTGACTCATTGATAACACAGCATCTGGAGTAGAGTTGCTCACGGAAACAACCAATGTCTCCCATGTATCTGACAAAGAACTTAGAAGCAATAAAGCTTGCATCTCATCATCAAGGATCATCTTCATTGTGGCTAATTCATTTACAACGCATTGAAATTCATTTATGTGCTCTTCAATTTTACTACCCTCCTTGAATTTCATATTCACAAGCTTTCTAATGAGAAAAGTTTTGTTCACAGCAGTTTTCTTCTCATATCTTTCTTCTAACTTCTTCCAAAGGGTTCTCGCATTGGTTTCATTAGACACGTGATGAAATATGCTGTTATCCACCCACTGTCTAATGTGGCCAATGGTCTTTCTATGCATCTTTTTCCAATCTGGATCAGACATTTCTTTTGGCCGGGCACTATCCCCCTTAATGGGATCATAAAGGTCTTTGCAATAGAGGATATCCTCCATCTTAGGCTTCCAAATTAACCAATTTGTATGGTTCGATTTGATCATGGTAGTGTTCACAGTGTTGTTCTCCATCTCAATTAAGTAATTAAGAAATATAAACAACTTTCACTAACCTCAATTTCTGTACCAATCTGTAGATCTCGTCACCACAAGCACGCTGGAAGAAACGGATCTGAAATCCGACTTTGGATGGCTCCGATATCGCAAGAATTGTATTATGCACTCTGATTAGTCAAACTTTTCTGTTGACCGTCAAATTGTCAATCTTCTTCCACAGTTACGTAGATCTGCTCGCAACAAGTCTGTAGGAGCAAACGGATCTCCGATCTGACCTCGGATGATCAAGATATTGTGAGAACATGCTTCAACCGTCGATCCCGGTTAAACCCCTGTTGATTGTACTTCCTGCTGACGTGTCGCTAATGTCAACGGCTGCTGGATGGGCTTCCTGCTTCGCGGGTCAGGTCGAACTAGCCTAAATCGAATTAGACAGGGCTCTGGACTAGGTTGAGGTTCTTGGCGGGTCAGGTCAGAACAGACCCGAACCTAGAACTAAGCCCACATGGACCTTCTTCTTCAAACAGAAGTGGGTTCTGTAACAGAACCAAGAGTCAGTGCCGCTGCTGTTCTTCTTTCTCTCTGGTCACGGCACGGCGGCGGATGGCGATCTTTCTCCGGCGACAAGCGGGAAGTCTGGCGACGTTCCTCTGGTCCGGTGACGATGGCTGGTCCGGTCTGATTCTAGCGGCGGCTGTCACTTCAAATCAAGATTCCAGGTCTCGTCCTCTTATATTCTCCGGCGAAGATGAATTTAGTCATCCTCTATTCTCTATAAATAAAATAATGTAACCTTCTTTCTCCAATTCCGGTATGCAGACTGGAATCAAGAACTCCTCTGTTTCAAGTTTTGAAAACTTGAAGCTTCAATTTTTTTTTCAAAACTTGTTGTAGGTTCTGAGAAAGAAAAACAGAGGTTTTTCTTCACATTCTTCGATCAGTTTGCTACAATCGATTGTGTGGCTCCCTGAGATCAACGCCGATCTGCTATCTATTTCTTCAAGTGTGGCCCAACAGAGATTGGTTCGATCTCTGTCCCTTTTCTGCAACGAAGATGACGTGTAGAAAACTAGGATCAATCCTTGACCCAATCCGTCAATCGCAACGCAGCACAATTCAATCCTAGAAACTCTAGGCTCTGATACCACTTGTTGTGCGCGTGTATGCGGAAACGTGAATCAACGATCGAGCAATCAATCAACCATACAAGAACAAGCAATCACACACAAAGAGATTTACGTGGTTCGGCAATGTTGCCTACGTCCACAGGAAAGAAACTCGACTCTCATTTGAGTTCACTCTCTGTATGATATGCAGTACAGTATATATCTCATGAGTTACATATTACATCATATATATAATGCTCTCTTTCTTATTCCCCAAAAAATCCTATCTTAGTCAATAAGAAAGTCCCGGTACAATTACCAAAATACTCATGACCCTGAACCCAATTGGTCTGGACCCACTAGGCCAACATACATTACAGATCAGGCCTGTTGAATGATCCAGGGATGGCAATGTGTAAATGTAAACCTAGCGCTGCCCAACTCACCTACTCTTCCCTCGATGGGTTTGTGATTAGTGACATCGAATCCACCCATCATGGGGAGAGAGAGATAGGTAGAATTTGTCATGGAAGCTAAAAAGCTTTATTGTGGAGAGTGACTCTTCCAATACGGTTTCGTGAGTGTTCAATTGGAAACCGAATCTCTAAAAATTTCAATTTCTCTTTAATAAAATCCGAGCTCTATCATTTTTCATCAATGTTGTCTTTCGCTATGAGCCTAGATCACTCAATACTATAGCAGACGCTCTAGCAAAACAGTTGGTCAAGAGATCTACAGGGCTGGTTACCATTAAAAAAAACTATAGGGCTCAAAAGATGTTGACAATGTGATGTTTTGAGGAATTCTCAAATGTTTAGAGGGCTAAAATCATCTATCATAGAAGATGTCTTCATATAATGAGTGCATTCAGGTTCTACAAGACGCCCGTGGTTGAGTAGTTATTCCAAATCAATATTCAACGTATCCCAATGCAAAACTCTCTACTTAGTTAATTGATGATATGCTGTTGATTTCTGTAAAAGATTAGTTTATTGGGATTTTTTGAGCTTTTTCACCAAGTAATCAAAATCAATGAAGATATAAATAAGATATCAGCTTAAAAGTTTTGAAGTTTAGAAACACGAAACACCCTAGCGGCAAAGTGTCTAATCTTATACAGTTGCCACGGATGGACCCCTATTTAAAAATCCATATGCTTTTTTTTTTTTTTTATAGAATAAAAGTCAAATTTTGCAATCTAAATTAATTTCATAAAAAAGGAATGTGTCTTTCTTCTTCCCCAACTATACACAAACTTATCTACAGTTGCTGTGAATGGATCCCTACTTAAGGATCCATCTGCTTTTTTTCTTTTTTTTTAGAATAAAAGTCAGATTTTGCAATCTAAACTAATTTTCCCATTCTCGTATCATGGGAGAGCACGCTCACCTAGTTTGTGTTTCCAATTTAAGACAATTAGGTCCCACTTCTACTGAAACAAAACTATATGAACCTTTTTTCCATCATTGGCTTAATCAAATTGATAATCAGCCCACCACCAATCTCAATCAGCATCCAACCTGCTGTTTAAATGGGTCAGGAACTCCACCTACACTCAATTGCAGGTCAATCTCCCCATTGACTGCACCCCAAGTAGGGCCCCTTGTGGCAAGTGGCTGAAGATCAATCACTTAGATTATGATGGAAGTAAGATAGATTTAATGAACAAAGAGAAATGGTAAAGAAAGATTAAGGACAAGTCATGGTTTTAATACAATTGCAGTTCAACCCTGATCCGACCCATTTGCTGCGAGTCACGGGTCAGAGTGTCAGGTCAAGTCTGGCCATTTCTTCTTGCGGCCAGTGATTTTTCGCGGTATCTCTTATGGCTGACTTGGACTGAAATCAAACAAGCAGTCCGATATGCTCTGACTCTCGAACGATCCATTTTCAACTCCAACAGGAACCCTAACCCTAGAATTCCCCCTAATCTTCGATTCGATTCGAATCTCTTCGAATCATCCAGACATGGCTTCGCTTGTGTTTTCTTCGGCTTCGTCATCGTCTCTGATCTCTCGCTCTTCTCCCACAAGCAGAAACAACGAGTCTCGATGCCGATTCCCTGCTCGAGTCTCCGTGGTCGGTAATTCTTCTTTTTCTTCATTGTTAGGGTTTCTTCAGTGAATCTTGTTCGTTCTTTCGTTTGATATTTGTTTAGGAAGCGTTTTTTATTCACAGTTGATTTAGATTGCGGCAGCTGACTTCAAACAACTTAGTTGAAATTTCCTTCAAATCGTACTTGTAATGGAAAGAACTTAAATGAATTTGCAAGGGAACTCAAATTTCAGAATTGAATGTGAAATCTCTCGTTGCTTGCGTGATTGCAGAGGAAAGAATCAGATTAGATTTCAATGATGTTTTCTCTGTTCCTTTTCTTCTTTTTTACTTCAAATCGAATTTGAAACAGAAAGAACTGAAATGAAATTGAAAGGAAACTCAATTTTCAGAATTGAATGTGAAATATCTCTTCTTTTGTGAGATCAGAGGGAAGAATCAGATTTCTATCTCTTGTATGTCATCTTTAAATTGTTATGGATTAAAAGAGGAGGGAGAATTTGAAAGTGTTGGATTTATCATCAATTGTTGATGCATTTCTCTGTTCTTTTTTCTTTTTTTTTTGTTCAGAGGTGTCAATTAACGGAGCCGTTGAAGTTTGAGAATGGGAAGCCATGCATTCCTGTCCTTAATGATCAAACAATGCCTGGTTTTTTTTCTTTGAGACAAGATAAAGTCCAAAATAATGATACGAGGCTGCGAATCTTCTCTGGCACGGCAAATCCCTCACTTTCTCAGGTAAACACTTTGAAAGGTAAGGGAAATGGAATAGTGCCTAATAGTTTATTTATTTATTTATACATTTTTGGTTGTAAGAAATTGGAGATTTGACTTGGTTTACAAATTGAATTTTGTTATGTGAATGGGCTCCCCTTAGGTGTCTGCAAATTGCAAGCGGCTTGGATTGTTTGTGGATGGACAGATACCCATTTGTAATGCTTAGCATTGTTGGTATATGGAAAACTAGAACTAGATAGATCAGAACACTGTCTCTGCTTTTTTTGCCTCAGATTATATCTGCTGAATCTGACTGATTTGATTATTGAAGTATCTCCTTACGTCAGTTTGTAAGGCACATTCAAATGAGCCTTGTTTCTTATAGATGGTAGTTTATTCTTACCTTTTCAGCTTTGATACATACGGTCACTGTATCAAGATGCTTTAGAGTTGGGATTTTCTTGTGTCAGTCCAGTTTGGTGGTTGCTTAATACTGGCTGGTGTTTGGCTTTGAGATAGGCATTTTGGTTGCAGCTTATGTGTCGTCACTTTTTGTGTAGAACCCTTTCAAGATTAATCAATTAGGCTTGCATTGGACACTGTTTTTTATTTGTTAATCTGTGCATTGGTCAAATAGTTGTAATTGATATCGTGTGACCTTCATTTGCTTTTCTTTTCTTTGTTTCTTAGCATTTCATAGTTGATCTCTTTTCGGTTATTTATTATTATTATTATTATTTTTTCTTTATCCAGGAAATCTCGAACTTGAGCTTAAATTCAGGCCTTCTTTATGGAGGAGAGATGCTGAACCAGTTTGCCGCTGGTGCAGTTGCTCATTGCATGTTTATAATCACCTAAATGTGTAAAACAACGTGGGGGCAGTGCCATGTGGTTTTTTATTGTTTGCATATTTGGCATTGGAGTCTTCAGCTCTATTTGTGAAACAACAAAGCTTCCAATATTTTATATAATTGCTATCCAAATTTGTAGATTCTTTGTTGTTGTTTTTTTGTATGTTTTGGCACTATTGTGCTCTCTTTTTTTTCCATGAACATTTTTTTCTTTTTTCTTTCTTTAGCTGTGAAAAACCTATTTACCCTTAAAATATTGCAAATTTGTGATTGATAGAACAAGCTGTCTGTGAACTTTCCTAGGAAATTGCATGCTACATGGGACTCGACCTAGGGAAAATCAAGATAAAGCGGTTTGCTGATGGCGAGATCTATGTTCAATTGCAAGAGAGTGTTAGAGGTTGTGATGTATATTTGGTGCAGCCAACTTGCCCTCCAGCAAACGAGAATCTTATGGAACTTTTAATAATGATCGATGCATGTCGGAGAGCCTCTGCCAAAAATATCACTGCAGTTATTCCATATTTTGGATATGCTAGAGCTGATAGGAAGGTAACTATGGCTGCTTAAGTCAACTGATATGATACCCTTAACAGCATTTTTGCACTTCTCTTGCTACTTGAAAAGCTTATTAGAAACTTACCTGTTATTAATACTTTATTATATTGCTTTTTTTTTTCCTTTTTTTGTTTATGACTAATTTACGCTTGGTTCTTTCTTCCTTTTCATTGAAAATGTAACAGCCATTTTGAGATGACCTCTCACCTCCCCTTGGTTGAAGTTATCAATGATATGGCTGTTGATGCTTATAGATGTAAATCTGCAAATGCTTGAGGGATCTCAGCTTCGTCTTTTTTATTGCCTTCTCATATCCTAGTTCTGAATTTAAGACCTTTTTCCAAGTTATGGGACAATAATTGCCACCCACTATGTTGCTGCTATTTCAGACTCAAGGACGTGAATCCATTGCAGCAAAACTTGTTGCAAACCTGATTACGGAAGCAGGCGCAAACCGTGTTCTTGCATGTGATCTTCATTCTGGGCAGTCCATGGGGTACTTTGATATTCCAGTGGATCACGTGTACGGTCAGGTAATCCATCCATGTTTACAGGGTGCTCTAACTTTTTGGACATGTCTAAACACAAAACATGGTTCTGTTTTGACCGGTTGGTGATTGTTCATTTATTTGCCTGTAGCCCGTCATTCTTGATTATCTGGCCAGCAAGACTATCTGTTCAAATGATTTGGTAGTGGTCTCACCCGATGTGGGAGGGGTTGCCAGGGCTCGTGCTTTTGCTAAAAAACTCTCCGATGCTCCTTTAGCCATTGTGGATAAAAGACGTCATGGGCACAATGTTGCTGAGGTAACAGAATCTTTTTTTTTTTTATTTGCTCTAATAACAGTTTTTTTATATTTATTTTACCTAAAAAAAACAGTTTTTTGCTTTTGATATTCAACCCTCAACTTTTGTACATGTTCAAGACCATTTAGATTTGATTAGCTATAATACTTATTTTCATCTGACGGTTTTCCAATGATGATAGTTAGTTTTATGCAGGATGTTTCTTTTGAAACAGCCTTTAGCTTGATCATGTGAAATCCTTTGGCTTTGTCAACAGGGGGAATTTTCTTACTATCCATTTGTTGATGAAAAATACCCAGAAGCGGTTGACCTTATCTTGTGGTAGATCAATTGTTAGAACTTGAGCTCAATATGATGGGATAAGGCTTCAACGATGATATTTGTTGCAAAACTGATGATTTTTTCATATTTGATCTGAATCTGGAGTGCAAGTTTTCTTTTTTTTTTTTTTCTGTAACACACTTCATAGCATGCATTTCTTACTGTCCAATGCTCTATAAGCTTTCTTCTTTTTTCTAGGTCAACTACTTCATTTATATAGTTCTTTCAGGAAATTCATTTCTTACATTATGCATTGGTTTCCATGCCTTGGAGTTGCTTCTCGGCAGGTGTATAACATGAGTCAATTGTTTGTGAAATATACAGATGCACTAAAAACACTTTTTTTTAAAAAAAATTTGCATTCATAGTCATATTCATTTTTTATTTTTGAACAGCAATAGGTAAAGATTTTATTAGCAAGTTTGTGAATGTTCGCAGAAAATAGTTTCCCAGCGCCCCCCCCCCCCCAAACGCCCCCAACCCCCCCCCAAAAAAAAAAAAAAAACCCACCCCAAAAAGAAAGAAAAACCCAAATGGGGAATGTTTTTTTGTGAAATCATGGAAAATTTAGCTTTTTTGTGCTTTTTCTCACGGAAAAGTGGCCGCACCAAATGTGGAAGTTTTCCGCCACAGTAAAGCGTAGCTTTTTTGCGAAAATGTGGCTGCACAAACGTGCCCTAAAAGAAGACTTACAACAGCCACTACAAAACCAACCCGGGTATGAGAGAAATATACCCAACAAAACTAAATTAAACAAGAGTCCTCATCCAAGGAGAGGATCTATCTATCCACCCCTTGTTTTACCAATGTATTAGCCATAGAATTAGCCGATCTAACAACATGATGAAAGATCACACCAAACTGACTAGCCAACAATTTGATTTTGTTAAGACAAAATTGAAGCTTCCAAGGCCTAGAGACTTTGTGCGTCATGCATGATATTGCATTTTGACAAGTCGCTTTCCACCAATAAGCTTACTTGAAAACAGGCAGAAATGATCCATAGAGCTTCTAAAATTGCTAGCACCTCGGCTTCGTTGGAGTCTCTAACCCCTACATTCTTAGAAAACATATATATCATATTCACATGTTTACTTTTTGCACATTGCATTTCTGTTGATGTCCATAACTTGTTTTCTTAATTGTCTTTGAATGTTTCACACAGGTGATGAATTTGATAGGTGATGTAAGAGGAAAAGTTGCTGTCATGGTGGATGACATGATTGACACTGCTGGTTAGTCTAATCTTATTTAAAGCAATTCATTTCACTTCTTGAGCAAATTATATGAGTAGAACACGGTGGTTTTGGTTGCTGCAGTCGTTGTAGACATGGATACCTATATACCACATGATAAACAATTAATGGTCTATGAGCTTGACAAACTTCACCTCTTGTGATGAGCCACTGTTTTGTGCTTGTGAGTTTCTAGCTGTCTGTATTAAAAGGGTAATAAATAATCTTCTATTTTAGCAGTTCACTCTTGGCATAAGTTGTTAGAAGTGACACACTACGTTGTTGAGTGACAGAGGTCTTAAACAAGGGTGTGGAAAGTAAAACTCACAAAACCATCTTGATAAATATGGGATAGGGATTTGATGATAATGATGTATAAACAGTTCACTCCTCGTAGCTGTCAATTGCCTTCCAAAAGTGAAGTTTTAATTGCATGCTTGCTGGTGGATCCAGGGACTATTGCAAAGGGTGCAGCTCTATTACATCAAGAGGGAGCCAGGGAAGTCTATGCATGCAGCACGCATGCTGTTTTCAGGTATTAGCATGCTCGCTGGTGTATGACCTGTTTTACTGCTTCTTGATAACATCTATGAACAAAGGCAGTTTGTGACATCCTGTTATTTAACATCGTGGTAATTAACTTTGAGCTGTCTTATCCTTTTGCCTTGTGCTTTGTCATTGGATTCTTTTTTTTTTTGCTTCCAAAAATAATATAAACTAAGTGCCCACCTTTGGCACTATACAACAAAGTGAGGAATTGATTAACAACAAAATTAAGGCACTACACAACAAAGGCAAACAAAGACTAATGATACCTTCTAGCTTGAGATAGTAAAACTACCCATTCCATCCAACACCCCCACATGTGAAATTCAAGCCAACCTTTTGAACTGTGCCAATGAAATAATCTTTGTATGCCCATTAACAGCAGCATCCTCTGTCTTATCTACCTTATTCTGAATGCCCTATTATTTTTTTCTAAGGAAATCATCATTCTAAGGGAATCAAGTACAAGAAAGCAGCAAGAGAACAACTCCATTAGATATAACCACTGTAAGAGTAAAACACCAATCCTCTTAACTATCCAGCATTGATTCCATCATTAGTCCCATAAACTTGCACGCTCGGAATGGCTAAGAATGTAATTTTAAATCATTCCAGCAAAGTTGCCATGCATTAGAAGGCGGTGAACATCATCTGCATTCCACGAACATACAATATAAGCATTGGCAATAAAGAGATTCCTGCTTCTTAGAGGTTTTTTTATTTTCTTTTTTCTTTTTTCTTTTTACAAATTGTGGTGTCTTAGATGATATATTCATGATCTCAACTTGTTTTGCTTCTTTGCTCACATTTAAAAATCCGCTTTCTGATTCCTGCTTCTTAGAGGTTTTTTTTTTTTTGGTGTGTGTGTGTGTGTGTGTGTGTGTACAAATTGTGGTGTCTTAGATGATATATTCATGATCTCAACTTGTTTTGCTTCGTTGCTCACATTTAAAAATCCACTTTCTATTATACCGTTGTCTTGAATAAAAATGCTGGTCATTGTTATTTTCATCGAAGCCAAATACCATTGGGGTTGGCCTTGTGACCTGTACTTCTCTGCTTATCTCTTAGTCCCAGTTCTCTCCCGGTTACTTAATTCTAAGACTTTACTGGCAGCTCCATGTCCTTCCCAGTATCTTCTTCGTTGAGGGGCTGCTTCCACTCTTTAGTGGCCCCAGAAAAATGTAGCAGCCACCATAAATTTATAAACTTTACGTGTGTGAAATCCATTGAAAAGTGCATTAGCTTGGATTTAGGTTGGGATTAAATTGGGTCAGTGAACCCAGACCGGGACCCAATTAAATGAATGTAGGTGGGTACACCAACACAGTCATGGTTGAGTGGTGTTGGCACCTCAGTATCACACACATCTTCAGGTTCTAGTATCACTTCTGGCCAGTAGGCCAACCTAGCTAGAAAATAAATGTAGGTGGTTACATTCCAGCATCGGTCCTATCTGGAAGGGGCTAAAGCTATAATCTTTCCCATATTTTCATGTTGGAAGCTTTTGGCATTGCACTAATTTGGGAAGATTAAAGCTGCATTTTCTAGAAGGTGTAATCATTTAAAGATGGTCATCTGACAGATGCCTGAATGAAAACTAAATGTGACCACCAAAGTTTTACTTAAATTCATTTTAAATAATTAAAACATGTGGCTTAAGTTCATAGAATGTTGTTTTTCTATTTTAATTTATTATTATTTATTTCACAATTTTTTAGGTTTTGGGCGCCTCTAAGATGCAACTCGGTCTCAATGGTGGCCAATTCATCCCCCAAGTATAAGTTTTAAAATAATTATTCATAGCCTGACTCCACTAGACCCCACTACACCAGGACTTGATAGCAAGTGCGAGTTAAAATTAATATACTCCTAATAATAATGCATATGATTTGCTCAAAAAAATAATAATGCATATGATGGCACTTGGGAGTCTGGGAGTTTAAACTTGAACCTGCAAACTCAAAGTGTTAACAATAATCAGTTACCATCTGTCCTCTCTACTGTTTGTCCATCATTGTATAAAACACATTAATATGATTTTTTATACTATATAATTATATTAATATATCCCGGGGCTGACTCGGTTTTCGAGTCGCAACCTTCAGGAAACTGGGTAATCAGAAGTCCATTGACATCCCTACATTTAGTGCCAGTTACAGTTAACTTTGTATGGATGATCCCCCACCCCTCTTTTTTATTTTCTCTAATCACATGTCTAAGTGCCTAGTTTGTGTTTGTTCCCTGTTTGTTTGTAGTTGTTGCTTTGAGAGAGATTAATGCTTGGATTTTCCTCAATGTATGCCATTTGGAAATGTGCATCAGGGTCAATTCAGCTTCTTGAAATAGTTGAGATTTTGCCTTCTTTCAGACGAAGTTTTTTATATTATGTTTGTAAAATTTCCCAGCTTCTTTTAACTCTGCAGTTACATTGAATACACTGTTTCATTTCATCAGATGAAGACATAACTGTTTGGACAGAACCAGAAGTGCCCCTTGAATTATATATGGGGGTTCTTCTATTCAAATATCAACAACATTAATTTTCCATTGCAAAGCCATTATGGCCTGTTTGGAATTTTCCTTAGGAAAAGGGGAAAAATCATTTTAGGAAGGGGGCATTTTCCCTAGGAGGTGGACAGTCCTGGCAAGAAGAAAAAAGGTGATGGATGTTATGTTTTTGTAGGACAATGGATCTCTGCTTAAAATGAATCCTAGGACAATGGATCTCCGCTTAAAATGAATCCAAGCATGTGAGGGAAGATTTGATCATGTCCACCTTTTATGGCTTCACCCTTCAATCATTTAGTAGATGCCTTATTCCTTTGAAAGCTTGTCCTTTTCTCTAAGGAAAATGCCAAATATTGGTTTCTAGGACATCAAAAGTCAAAACTGATTGTACTTGTTTTATGTGCTGTTGTTTCATAACTATCCAGCAATAGGAGAGAAAAGGAAGGGAAAGTATGTTAAAAACCAGTTTATTATGTATTTCTATACTGCTTACGCTTAATGTATTGCATATATGCACTTTATCTATCCAGTTGTTTTATTTATGTATGATTGTTTCAATTGGCAGCCCTCCCGCAATTGAGAGGTTGTCTAGTGGTCTATTTCAAGAAGTCATCATCACAAACACCATTCCAGTGTCAGAGAAAAACTATTTTCCTCAGCTGACAGTTCTATCGGTAGCAAACCTCTTGGGCGAGACCATATGGCGTGTTCATGATGACTGCTCTGTGAGTAGCATTTTCCAGTGATATGATTATTAACACTATCATATCATTTTCATAATTTGCACAGGTTGTATTGTTTTATGGCCCTTGCATTTTCCTTGCTGGGCTCTCCTTTTTTTTTAGCAATTGTTGCCACTTTGGCATTTCCATTTTCCAGTCTCAATTTACCTTATTCCAAGTAGGCAGTTCTTGAGTCACTCCCTTGGTGGAATAGGATTTTAATCACCACAATGGTTTTGATCCATTTAATGCAATTCTATTTCTCGATTTGCCTTTCATGAACCCATTCCAGTTCTTGCATCCGTTGGCTTCTTCCAGAAGAGGAAAATTTGTTTGTAATGCCTTAGCAAGTGCAGACTTGTTGATTTGTACATTTCTTTTATATATGGGGCTGGGAGTTTCCTCTATCAAGGAGCTCTAGTCAGTTGGCCTACCGTCCAAGGGGGGTGCTCCAAAAATCTTCCAGATTGGATGATCCTAGTTATTCTGTGTCCTTTTTCCTGCTGTTATATTCTCATCTGCAATGCCTATCTGCAGTCTTCGGGTCACAGCTTAGAACATTTCAATCTCGGAGATTTTTGGTCCACCAGATCAAATGTCAAAATCTCTGAACCGTTGTTTTACACATACGGAGTTGTGCATCTAAGCAACAGACAACCCTTACTGGGGCACGTAATACTATAATCCCTCTTCCAGATCAGACTGGATTTGGTTATTTTAATTGGGCGTCTGGGCTTTCTTTACATAAACTAATCAAATCATTGTTTCAAAATCAGCGAACACTGAGAGTGGCTTTGTGTTGTATTTTACTGATTTGTCAGGGTACCTTTGATCACTATTCCAGCCTGGGCATTGATTGAATTTCTTTGGTGGTGGCAACTGTTAGATAAAAAGTACTCCAGATTGTCTTCCTCGTCTCTCCCTTTCAGATCCCACTTGATCTGGCAAATCATGGCTGTTTGTTTGTAGTGGTTCTAGCCTGAGGAGGTCCTCTTTTGCTTTCCATGCCAAATTCTTTCACTTCTTCCCTTTTGTTCTTACAATTTGGGAATGATAATATTGGGGTCCTATCACCACCAAGCACATCAGGCTTCCTCTTTTCTATTATCATGTTGTCCTCTTCTGTATTTTTGTTACATATGAGTATTCCCCTCTTCTTTTAGCTAGAATACATGAGGTGGAAATCTGTAGTACAACTCAATTAATCTGCAGATTGCTGTTTGTAGGCTTGGCTTATAGGCAAGAACAATGTATCGATATGATAAAATTGCTTGTAGACTTGATTTGCTAGCTTTGAGAAAATGGATGGGCAGTGCTTTGGTTTCCACCAGTGCCTGCCGCGGTGCTCAGTACCCAAGTGTGGTTTAAACAGAATGGGGAGGTTCATGATGCCATTTTATTTCTAGGAACAACTATTCATGTTTACTAGAACTATACGGTAGAGCTTTCATTAGTTATTCTTTCAAGGATGGTCTCTTAATCAAGGACTATCTGCTGATGTCTATATGGGAGTTTCTATTTGGATGAATTGGCATAGTCTCATATGGCGATACTTTTTATTGATCTAAACCATCATTATTACACTCCTCCAGATGAAAAGGTTGCAGCTCAAGTTTTACTTCATAGTTATATGCACAGTTAGATTGAACAGTGTGTGAAAACTAGATTATTTTTTGATCCAAGGGACAATGTTCTTCTATCAAGCAGACTGCATATTAGCTCGTTGGACCCACTTAGATACATGTCCGTCAACAGGAGCGCAGATGGAAAGGTCTCCTTATGGACAAGGGGGGACCAAAAAAATCGGCCCCCATCAAATTATCCTAGCCCTTGATTTAATAGCCTTAAATGTTTAATGGTGTTTTAACCAAAGTTCTTTTTTTTTTTTTTAGATTCAATCCAATGATGAGTGAAAAATCTGTGTAAAATTGGTCTTGATGCCAGATCATGGAATGACAAGAGCATCAAGGGGGATCTACTGATCAAAGATGGGGCCAAAGTGGGCCTTATTGAGATGTGCAGTCCTCTCATAGGTGAACATTCTCCTGTAGTGTCTTTATTTTTATAAAGACTTGTCCAATAGTGTCTATCACTCCCAATGAAGTGAAAATTGGCTAAGTGGATATTCAAGGGAGGTCCTATGATATGAATGAATTGGATTACGTGAAGGTGGGAACCATTTGTGTGAAACTAATTCATCCACATGAAAACTCTCATGTTGACAGCAACATATGGTCATTTCAATTGTTAGAGCTGCTCATCTTCTTGGACCTCTACCTGCGACTTCAGTAATCATTTTGAACACTTTGTTAGAAATGAAGGTTCTTTTACATCTATTGTGTTTCATATAGATCGTGACTGAGCTCATGACTCATTGGGATGTCTTGACAAAACCTTCTGAATTTGGACCTATTTCTTCAATGTGTCGATTTGGGGTTTGAGAAATTGGGAAATTGGAGTGCCCCTCCATTGCTGTGTCTTTCTGATCCTCTGAAGTATAGTAAGTTTCAGCAGTTGCCAATAAAGCTCGGTTTCATTGCCCTGACAATGTTGTAATGGCTAAAATACAAAACAAGGGTATCGATAGCTGGATCAATTACCTTAACACTGGAGAATCATTCCTTTTTCTGAGGTACTTGTTATGCTCACTAGTAATCTAGTATTTAGTGGATGGACTGACTGAATTCCTGGTTGGTGTTGGATAAACCCCTGTTGAAACCCCACGGGTTGGGATCCAAGCATTTCTCTAATGCAGAAACAATCAGACATGGTGTGGGTCACTTATCCACTTTAGAGTGGTGCAAGAAATTTAGGTGCCTTCTAACAATGCGACTGGCCCATATCAGATTAATTCAAGTGTAAGATTGCACATGAATTTGGTCCGACCTCGATAGGTTTCAGACTGGTGATGTCATTGACTCGACTTAAAGATCCATGTATGGCCCCTACTAATGTTTGGTTCCTGGTCAAGGTCTGTGTATGAGTGGGTCCATATCCAAATCTCCAGTTATCTAAGTCGTATGCATAAAAGATTATATTGTTATATAAAATATGTAACAGTAACTATTCTATTAATTGACTGAAATCGGTCGGCTGTTGCAGTCTCGGGCTTTTAGTAGAATGCCTTCAATGGGGGGTCCAGGTCCCTCCTGGATTTCTTTATCAGCTGGTCCAGACTTGGGATCTGGGACCAGTTAGGTCTGGCTTGAATTTAGGCCATCAACTGCCAGCCTTGCGTAGTTATGATTTTATAGGATGCGGTTGTGTTTGGGTTGGATGGTCACTGGGTTAACGCATTTCCAACTCAATTTCCTATCTGACCGCCGACACAAAGTTTCAAGTTGGGATAGGAAGGTTTGGTGTCTTCTGTTTTTGCTACCTGTCGTCAGAGTACAAGATGATTGTCAATCTTTATATGCCTAAAATCTTGCCCTAAACTTATTAATGAATGTGATTGTATCTAGGGGTTGTTCAAGGACCAGGCCTGAATCTAAGGGCCTGTTCATTTACTAGAATTCCTAGAATTTTTGTCTGGGGAATTCTTGAATTCCTAGACAAGGTGGAATTCATAAATTCTCCTAAGGGCATGAGCATTTTGGAATTCCACCAAAATGCAAAGAATGTGGAATTCCAAGAATTCCTAAAGGTTATCATGTGCTGGAATTCATAAATTCCTGTAAAGAAATATGGAATTTGAAAACCCCAGGAGACATGATGCCCAAAAATCTAAAACACTAGAATTCCAGTCAGGAATTCTAGTAAATATACAGGCCCTAAATTTTTGGTCTGTTTTATATATGAACTGGCTTTCCCACTAGGCACTGCTCGAGCTTGGGAGGATCCCGACTCCCAAATGGATGTAAGAACACTCTAAAATATATGAATATGACTTGACCCTACGATCCTACCCAATATGCAATTTGACCCACATAACTCGACCTGCAGTATAGTATATATTAGATTGGTCACAGGGTCGAAAAAACCTTATCCACATTTTAACGGGTCCAGATAGAGTTCGATTGGCACAACCAATTTAAATGGGTCTGGGTTAGGGTAGTCAACCCTTTTTCTGTTGGGCTTTTTCTAGCTTGCAAATAAACTCAAACGTAGCCTTTAGGGGTGTAACGGTTCGGTTAACCAATCAATTTGGGAAAACCGTTAACCGAGCCGTAATCACGGTTTTCTGTCTTTTAAAATCGTAACCGCAATCGCATCCACAAAAATCGTAGAAAACCACAATCACGGTTAATCGTATTAAACGGTTTGGTTACAATTAATAACTGTTGAATGCATTTCTCACATAAAAGGGATAAATGTGAATGATTGAAGGTAAAATGACACATAATGAGCAATTGAATAAGGTAGGAAATATTTCATTCAACCCCCTTATTTTTTCTTTTATTTGTAAATTGTACGGCTAACCAGACTGTATTATACGATTCAGTTCAGTTAATAACCATGAATTATTATGGAAAATTGTAACCGAATCGAACCGAATAGTGCAGTTTTTGGATTTCATTAACCGTAATCGAACGGTAAAATACGGTTATTAACCGCGATTTGATTCGGTTCGATTCCGTTAGACGATTTTTCGATTTTTTTTTTACACCCCTAGTAGCCTTAGCATTTGGATTTGGGCCGAGATGCTACACATTGGATTGAGTTAAATGAGTCGATCCACATTCAATACACGTAATGTTGGGTTGACCCACTTTGGGTGAGGGTGTGGGTTGAACTTTTACTGGACACGGGTCAAAAAAATAAAAAAACGGTTTTGACTTAAAACTCTTAAATACCTTTGTCAATCCATTCCGACCTGACACTATCCGGCCCGTTTGCCACATTTCATGCGTGTGAACTGTGACACAAAAACAGCAGAATAGCGAGACACGTTTCTAGGGTTAGGGTTTGTAGGGTTTCTTCTGCCGCTCACTCGTATCCTCTATAAATAATACACCAAAGCCGTCTCCTTTCCATCTCTCTCTCGTTGTGTTTTCTTACCTCTCCATATTCTAGGGTTAGATGCAGTATTTCTTCCTCCTCCTCCTTGTTATATTGATTTCTTGATGAATGATTTCTTGTAGTTTTTGTTGTAATCGCGGTGATGAAAATCTGTTTAGTGTCCCAGAGAGAAGAATTTGCTTCTTTCATGATGGCAACACAACCCTCTAAGAAGTTCTGAGCGATTAGATCTTGCATCTTTCTTTTCTAGGGCTTGTATGTTTTTAATGTCTATTGGTGGTGGGAGTGGACGAAGTGATGTTACAAATTCATGTCTGTCAATCCACTGAAACCAATTTCTGGTCGTGATGTTTCACATGAATCCCGACAGGTTCTGATCGTTCTCCCTCCTCCAATTACTCCACCACAATAATACCATCTTCCACCACAATAATACCATCTTCTACTTTTCTCTCTCTCTCTCTCTCGCTCTCGTTTGTTTTTGTTTGTTTTAAGGGTTTTTACAAGGAATGGTTTTTATAAAAGATGATCCAAACATAATCAAGAGGTTTAAATAGAGATTTTGCTAGGATTCATTGAAGCTTTTATACATTTTATGAGATGTGTTAAAAGTTTTCAAAAGTTTCATGGATTTTGGTTTTTTTTACTTAGCTAGTTTCATTAAACAAACTCAATACATTCTACCAATGAGTTTTACAAAACAAGTTTGTTTGATAATGAATAGAAATATATAGAGATTTATTGTTAATTGTTTGTTTGTATAAAACTGAGAATTTGTTAGCATGTAATTGGATTATATATATATATAGTTCATTTTCTAGTTTGTTTTCATCAATTGTATGAAATTAATTAACCATGTAAAAAAAAAAACATCAATATTTGTTATGGATGTTCATATGAGGCGGCCCAAGTTTGTCCATTTATTCAATTGGGCTAGCTCAATTGGGCTTTGGATGAGATGGGCCAAATTGGAATTTTTATCAGTTGTTTGGTGGCTTCATCTGTGGAAAGCTTTTGTTGCTCAATACTTGATCTTCTGAAGAAAAGCTTGAAGTCCTCCATTCTTGGACTTTTGACTGAGCTTGATATTATCCAATATCAAGCCCTTCAAATTAATGGGCTATCAAATCTTTTCACCTAGTTCATGAGCTATCCACTTGTGGACCTTGGGAAGCTATGAGCCATAATAAAAATGTTTAACTATGAGCCATAATAAAAATGTTTACAATTTCAGTCCAATCATTTATTAAAAAAAATGGGTTTTATGGAAAAAAATCCCTCATCCACGGAAAAGGACTTCAAAATTTCTAGTGTGCAGAAAAAGGCTTTTACACCATAGCGATGATACCGTCTCGTGTCTACTTCCTCTTCTCTTTCTTTATTTTCTTCCTCATCTCTTTCTTTATTTCCATCTCTCGCAGTCAATTTCTCACCCAACCCACTGTACCAACTCCAAAGCATAATCTGCTTTGTTTGTAGGTGTGAGTTTAGTTCCAGCACGCGACTGCAGGGTTGCCCTGCCCTGGGTAGAAACAAGTTTAGTAGTATAAACTAGAAAGTGGTTTCAACAGTTCCTTTTAAATTCTTCATGAGATATAAGAATTTTCAGAGGTTGATTGATATAATGTGCTCATTCTTTGATCTTATTTATGACTGATCTGAATAATGAATCATAGTGGGGTGGGTCAATGTTGATTCACCCATGATTTTGAATATAATTGTGACCCAAATCATATTTGGGATCGAAGGATCATACAACAATCAAGGGACTTTGAACTATTATTGTAAGATGAATATTCCAAGGGCCTCTACTCGATCGGTAGGTTAGGTCAGTTTGGCAATTTACTATTAAATCAAGAAGGGATAAAATATAAAGGAATTATGATGGTATTTTATATTTAGTCACTTAGAAATCTATTTGACTTTTTATGTAAAAGGTGGGTTTTTTTTGTTATTTAATAGAGAAATGAAGTTACAGTATTTTGAAATTCGATGTGATTATTTGTCCAAAAATATTATATTACTTTTGCAAACTTAGTAAATTGCCAAACGATCATAGAAAATGGTTTGTCGTCAATCTAACTTAGGAGTCGGTCAAGTTTGTTGTCAATCCGACTTAGGTGTTGGTCATGTTTGGGCGGTGAAAAAACTCATACCAAACACAACACAAAGGAGTTGGTATTTTGAATTTGTTGGGGCTGTGGGTGTAACCATGGACTCCAAAGCCAAGTGAATTCATCACTCTTACACTTGAGAAAGAGAGAGAAAGAAGAGGAAGAGAAGACACGAATGATGGTATGGTAGCTGTTCGATTGAAACAAGTGATGATATTGTCACTGTTCAATTGAAACGAGCGATGATATCTCCATTTAGTGTATAAGGTAAAAAAATTGACGGTAGGGTCTTTTTTGTGCATTACAAACTATGAGGTCTTTTTTGTACGTGAGCCATCTAAGAGGTTTTTTTTCCATATAATCTTCTAAATAAAAGAGTGAAAATAATTTAAAATTAATTGCAAATCTTAGGGCCAAATAAATAAACATGCATGTGGTTACTTATAACCAATCCCTTCAATTAGTTTGGAAAAGACATGAAAATAGTTTAAAATTAGTTGTAGATTTTACTTTTTGCTTTTTTAACCACAATCATAGGAGAATGTGGGGTATCTTGGCTTGGACCATGGCTTAAGAATTGGAGGTTGTGGTTTTGAACTCGTGCTTTTTTCTTTTGGCCACATGCTTAGGCAAAAGCCTGAATTTCAATGTTGCACAGGCTCCCTATCTTCTTGTGTCACATTATGAGATTAACGAGTTGATCTCTTCGAGAGAATTTCCCTCGGCATGCCACCGAGTAAGTCAGGCTTTTGTCTGGACAAGTGGCCTGGGGAGTGCAAGTTTGTTTGAAATCACAGTCAAGCTTTTGCCTGGGCAAGTGGTCCAGTGAGTGCGAGTTTGAAACTTCAACTTTCGGTTGTGAGTCATGGTCTTAGCCGACTGCACAAGCCCTCGGAATTGGTAATGTCCATGAATAAAAGAATCAATTCAAAATTTCAGTTTAGAGCTTCTAAATATAGAAGTTCCATCAAGAAACACATATCCACATAAAGAGAGGTTGCCTATTATTCCTCAAATGACACCAGATGAAGTTGATTACACATGTAAGCTGCACCAAACTAACAAAATTCTTTTCAGTCCTGTTCCTTTCCTAAATTAGCTTTCACCTAAAACTATAATTCTAACAAACCCCACTCTTCAAACCAAAGAACCATAACAAAGAAAGAAAGATTGTTCATGTTACCTTTTGCATACTTCTCACAGTTGACAACCCATTCTGTTTACCTGTAAGAACTAAACGATCAACTACTATCAGTTTTTTTTTACAGACACTAGGTCTTTCACTGCTAGGATTGCAGCTATCTCAGAACGCTTGGAAATCAAAGCTGTCTCAGAACGCCTGGAAATCAAAGCTGATCTTCAAATGCCTTCTAGAAGAAACCCTTCCCTGCATGAATTACAAAGTATTTCATTGATACTGTAATTTAAGCAATAACTTGTACTCATGGTTCCAGTTACACATTCAGCAGTCATAGTATTGCAAAGAAATGAAAACTCTTGGATGTTATACTAGAATATTTCCTTGTTTGAGATTATATAATTGCCAAGTGGTCATTTCTTGTGAGCATTGACTGGATAGAACCTGACTAGCCTTACCATATAATTAGCCTTTTTTCAGTATTTATTTATTTTTAATTAGAAATCTGGGCTCAAGCACATAACCTTAAAAGCCCCAAGATACTTGTGTAGTAGGATTAGTATGTTAACTTGGTATGAAATAGACCCTACTTTCAGGTCTTAAAAAGGCTATCTTTTAGGACTTGTTTGTTTGCATGGAATTGAATTCTTCGAATTCATGATGAAATCCAACTAAGGATTATTAAAGAGGTGAGGGAGTAGGTGGAGATGTAAATGAGACACTGACTTTCTGAAGATTTGATTTACGAGTATTCAGTTTCCATTGGAGAGATTATTTGATAACCATTAATGGTCAGTTTTAGCCATTTTTAAGAATACATATCTTGAAATCCTTAGGAATTCAATTCCATGTAAACGAACAGGCCCTGGGATTATCAAGTCCTCATGCATCATTTTGTGTGTCTTAATGGTTCATGTCTTCATAGTTTCTCTTCAATTATCTTCCACCCAATTCACTAGGATTGGTTTTTCTTTTACTTATTTATTTATTTTATCTTTTTGGCCTCAAGACCATGATCTTAGGCTTTTAATTACCAAAGAAGCTTATCCACAAGAAACATGATCTGGTTGCTGATCAGTCTTCTTCATTGAGGAAATCCTCAGGGTGAACTATAGCCTTGGTGAAATTCAGAGCCCTCTGGAGCTTCCTATGATCAAACACTTCAACTTCAACCAAGAAATTCGCGCTAACAGGGCGATGATCTGACAACCTACTCTCAGCTCTCCCATAAAACAGTTGTTTGATCCCCTTCCCCAACCAAAGAATGCGGTCGCACCTGCTCGACAGAAAAACATTAGTCACTATGTGCAATGGGTCCATGCCAACCCCCATTCTAATGTGAATTTATTGGACCAGCAACCCCACTTCATCAAGTTATAAGAGATACCACAAGCACATACAAATTTCATATATATTGGTTGAAGAAAGCAATGGACATTATGAATTCTCATCACAATAAATTTACTTATAATGAATTGAGTCTACTTGTAGACTGGCATGTTTAATATGGAACTTTAAACTACTACAGAATGCTTGACTGTGCAGGCTAGGACTTTACCATGCTGGAGATCTCTTCTTCTCCCCTTCCTTTGGATTTTCTCCAACATATCTATTGGAGTTAATTTCATACTTATAAGTGGGTGGGAATTGAATCAACCCCTCCTTCCATCCATCAAACACATGCCCACTTCGGAGCTCTTTGCATAGCTGCAACATTTCTCAAAACAACCAAATATTTCTTTTAGTTGCACATGAATATCAGAAAACTAAGTTCACAGTTTACGCCCAGTTCTAGTACTTGTACTATCTTTATAATCCAAAAAAAAAAAAAATTTATTGACATAGAGATTACTAGAATCATACCTGGTCACTGTTGATAAGTTCATCCCATAGTTTCTGAGCAGCAAGCCTTCTCACTTCATCATCCAACATATTGAGACGATAATTCAGATCTCCAAACCAAAAGATCTGACTGCTCAGCCATCAGTATCACGAGGATTCATGCAAATTTCAATAAAGCTTTTCAATGAATGAAATCAACTTCTCCAAACCAAATGATTACTGAAAATCATACACTTGATCAAAAAAGTACAAACATGAAAGCACATAAAATATAAGTGTCAATGACAATAAAAGACTTACTCATGTGATGGAATTGTATGGGGCTGATCAGAATCAATGACAGAAGAGAATCTGGTGCGCCGTAAGATTTCATACACATCAGAGTTTCGCCTCTGATGATCCCCCACCTTATGACCAGATGTTAAGTGAGAGCACACTAAGCATAATCGTGTTTGGAAAAGAGACATGCTGACAGAAACAGATCCCTGCATTACCAGACATCGAATTAATTAGATATCTAATAGCATCAGTGCTATAATTCTAGTCAATGAGTTTGCACAATTCCTTCTGTAGATTGGATAAGATGATACCTTGTTACCCATGTAGCCCATAATCCCTATTCCAACTGGAGAAACCTTCAAGTTGTTTATGTGCCGCCTCAAGCTTTTGCGAACCCAAACTGATACATATATCCCAACCATTTGCTTGCTGACAATACGCACATATTTAGATTTTGCCTTCAAACGGTTTCTACTGACTTCATCCTCACAATGCTCCTCAGTTTCTACAGAAAAATAATTTTCTTCTTCATCAGATAACTTATCAGAAACATCAGAAAGTGAATCGATGACTTCAGACTCTTCTTGAGGCTCTGGATAGATTGAAGTAAGGTTTCCAAAGCTGCGGTTCGCTCGTCTCCATCCGCTGTTCATTGCTAAATCTTGAGAACCAAAAATTAGAGGCTTGTCCATCCAATCAAATCCAATTCTTCCAGAGCTGCTCAAGACTCTCCTTAAACCTGATCTAGATGACAAAAGTTGTGGTGGTGTATCTAATGAATGTTCAGGCCAGTCTAATCTTCTATCACTATCAACCCCATAGATGCTCTCGATCTTGAACTTCCTTCCCAAACTGGTTACTCCATCCAAGCTACCTTCTCTGAAATAGCCACCAGCATCAGCAACCACTGCAGGCTCATCACTCCCTAGTTCTACCACTGACAGACCTATCTCGTCTGCAAGTGAATTGGCAGTGGAAGATGTCCTCAATACTGGAGAGGGCGGGGCGCTATAGCTTTTGTGTTTTGGTTCTGGTTGCAAAGACTTGTTAAGCGTTTTACGAATGATTGCCTCCCATTTTGGTATTGGACTTTTATCCTCTGCTCCCAGAACATTTCCAGCATTCAGAGGAACTACCTCTTGGAAACTACATAAAAAAGATGTATGATTAAACTTCAATCTTTCACCTGCCAGAGACTTAGATCTTACATATTTGCATTTATAGTGGAATAAGGGAAAGTGCAGCAGTAAACTACATCCAAATCGTCATCTCGGTTATCACACATGATTCTATTGTTAATCAATTTGTCTGTATGTTTTAAAGCTATCAATTAAGCCAATGTCGTCGTCTGGTAGTAATGATTCGTTTTCATCTTACTGATCAATTATAACATAAAAGGTATGAGACAGTAAGAATTATTTATATGACCAGGCACTTGTAAAGTCAGTAAGTAGGTGAGGATCTGATAGATTACAAAAGAAATTCCCAAGACCATGTAGCTCTTTCGCCCCTTTCAACTTAAATTCATTCATTCAGTCATAAGAGCTACCGCAATCATTCTACGTGCATACAGACAATATTTTACCTACTATCAAGAAACCACGCCTGATAACTGACCTTCCAATCTTTGCATTTTATGTTACTAACTTTGCAGGCAGGTACTTACAGCAATTCATCTTCATTAGGAAGTACTCACCCAAGAATGTACATGTCTGCTGCTTCTTTCATACAGAGCCACTCATCAATCTCAAGATCTTTGTGTGGAACTCTTCCCGCAACATTCCATGTGCCAATTGTTACCCTACACACCATGATAAAATACAAATAACACATTATTTTAATGTTTCACAAATCCATGCCTGAGTATTTAATCTACACAAACTTTCCAAACCTCACATCCTTCGTTTTTATGTATTGGACACGAAGAGTTTCTGACTTCCCCCTCCTATGCTTCGATGGAGGACCATTTGATGGCGTTCCTGGACAGATCAAACACGCAGATTTAGATCAAGAAAGATACATTATAAGAATCAGACAAGGAAAAGAGGGAAAAAAATTATTTCGTTATTGATCATTTGATGAAATGCTTCACTTCCAAGTACCCTAAACTTTTGCCTGATGAGGAAGGTGTATCGGATTAGACGGTAAAGTGGGTGGAGCAAGAATTAACATGATATTGTCCCCCCAAGTTCTCAAGTTCTGATAAATATCCTGAAATATCTAATGATTAATAGTAAGGTTATATGTTTGACACTATCTCACAACCATGGTCCATGGGGTTGTGGGTTCAAGTCAGGTTCTTTAAAGGAAATTAAGCATTTTCAGTTCACTGTCTGCAAGACAGCAACAAGGCCATGGTTATCAGGTCATGTTCTTTCTATGTTAATCATATGTATAATTTCTCACTGACAGTGATGCAGGCATGCGGCTGGTCCATAAGATGAGTTTCAGCAAACTGGATTCTTGTCGTTGTAGGAATTATCTTTTTCCCCTTTGAGCAAGTGATACTACTTGGAACTTACAATAAACCAACTTGATACCATAAGGTGTTCTTAGTGCAACAGTTGTATGCTGCAAGAATTTTCATTTCCAATCTTGTTATATGAGTGCAAATACCAAACATAACATCAGATTACCATGAGATCGGCCATGCTTAAATTTTCTATGATGACTCTATAGAGAAGAAGAAAAAAACTCTTTTTTTTTTTTTGGTATTTACAGTTACCTGAAGCTTGAACTGGGCTTACAGATCGCTTCCTCTCCATTCTGCGAGCCTGATTCGTATTGTTTCCTGTTGCATCTTCAGACAATAAAACAGAAAATTTTACAATAAATAAAAGCAATTAGATGCATAACTGAATCAATCACCCTCACCCAAGATTGACCAGAAAAAAAGGAGATTATTTGCTGTCATACCATCGTCCTCACTCTCTGTCTCTGTATCAACCTCGTCTTCGCTGAAGTCATTAGCCTTAGGCTTGATGTTTAGCCATTTTTTCATTACAATGGAAGGCCAAAAAGGCTGCACACACAAACATAAGTAGAAAGAAAGCGTAATTCGATTAATACATGTCCTAGCTTTGACACGAGTTCACAAAGTACTAAATCAAGTTGTATGTACCTCTGGGCGCTTTAATTTCCTGGCTCTCATGGTCACTGAGAGTAACTGAGTTTCAAAAGGTAATATACTAAACCCTCTCTCAACAGAAATCAAGAATTGACTTCCTAATTACACAGTGGGAGGAATGAACTTTTCACTACTAATATCTCACTCAAATCAAACACTGGGTATACTCTATAATGAGACCAGTCAGTTAAAGACTTGAAGGTGGAAGTGCATCTTCTTTGAATGCAAAGAGAAGACACACAAACATCAGAGGAATGAATTATTGTAGAATCAAACACAAAAAACAGAGATGGCTTTGTCTCAACATAGAATAATAAACTTGAGGCAATTGAAAATTCGAAACCACCTAACAGCTTTTTAAATATTGAACAATCTGTTACTCTGTTTAACACTAATGAAAACAAAATATCAAAAGGATTCTACTGCAACGTGTTCATCTGACATATTAAAAACCACGTCTCACAGCATTGAAAAGCCAATAAAACATCAGTGACGGCGCAGTTTAAAACAAATTAACATTGGACCGAAACAACCCAGAAGCCGAATTCTTCTTACAATCCAAATAAAATGAAATGCTGAGCTTCACGTGGACTGTATTCGACTGCGGGACACAGAGGCATTGGAAGAAGCAAAGATAAACTGTAAGTGATCAAATAAAGAAACCCAACTCAAAGCATGATTAGGAATGTCCTGTGGCCATTGGGCAACGGCAACCGACCTCTACAAATAAATAAACTTGTGTCACTGTACTAGTCTCATCTCTTTAATAGGAGATTTCAGTGTCCCACCAAACAAGAACAGCCAGAAACAAGGAATATTTCCAATAGAGCTGCTGCATGTGGACAATTAAAAACTATTGGTCAATGGGTGATGATAGGATCACAAAGATAAAACAGCAAAACAGTGGTAGTACAGCTCAGAGAGTGAGGAGTGTGGGATGAAAGTGCCATATCTGCTGGCTGGGCATAAGAAAAGGAGTACGTGGTTCAAGGGAAAAAGGATGGATTTTTTTTTTTTAAACACCCCTGTGATTTGCCTTATTTCTGAAGACCCCTGACTTTCAAGATCTATCAAAATCCTTTGAAATATGAAAGTGTCTAAAGAAAACACACTTATTAAAGTTTTTTTTCTTCTTTCCTTTAGCTCTATGGTTTTCTATTGCCGTTCGGGCAAATAACAAATGAAAATATCCATAGAACATTAAAGAAATAAGAGGAAAAACATCATTTTTGCCTGTTTGTTTGCATTAGAATACATAAGAACTGCGTACATATGATTCCTAACATAAGTGGTTAAAAACGAAGAATATAGTTAATTTTTTTTTAAATAAGCACCAAATAAAATTTTCTCATAAGAAAATGTAATAAATAAATAAATACCCAGCCACCACTCAGGTAATTCGATATATAGAAAAGTGAAGTTCTATCTTTATCTCCACATAGTATCATTCACTCTCACCTATTTAATAATCCTTTAGTTGAGCTCATTTTGTGAAGGCCATGGAATTGATATATGTGCTTCTATACATTTGTATTGTATGGTACACTTATAGGACATTCATTTCTTTGGTCCTTCACACATTTCACCAGTGGATTCCTTTGTAGTTTAATGCAAAACCATAGGCTCCTTTATGTTTAACTTAAAAATAATTTAAAAAAAAAGCTTACCGACCCATTTTTGTATTCATTCTTGCTCTTTTACTGAAGAGGAAGAGATGGGACTTGAGATGGTGGCACACTCAAAAAAATTTCCTTTAGGTGGTCACTATGAAAAAAAATAAGTAAAGGAGCCTTTTACATACATACATACATACATATATATAACACTTAAGGATTTGAATGCATCTTAGGTTTAAGTGTAGATTATTACTAAGTTTTGTATCTCTTCTTTTTTATTTGCTCAATCAATAACAAGACTAGGATACATAGACCTAAAAAATGAAAAACATATATATTAGTCAAGATTAATCATCATCATTATCAAAGTCTTATTCCAACTATATTAAAGTCAGTTACATGAATTCTATGTTCTCATTTTAATATCACTTATCTGCCCTCTTTCTCTATTCAAACTTGGTACAGGGAGTTACAACAAACTACTTTAGTTATATTTTAGTCAAGAGTCTTCCTTAAAATGATTTTATAGTTTTAAGGAGAGTTTCAAAAAAAACTTAGAAGGGTCATGAATATTTGATGAAAGAAGACAATATACTACAAGGGGTTTATAGAAAGATTGCTATAAAATAGTAGAAAGAAAAACCCCAGCAAGGGTGTGATGGGGATAGGACATGGAGAAAAGAGTAGTATGGGGGTGGGGAGTTGTAGGGTTCACTGGTGGTGGACCATGAAGCACACTTGAAAGGATGAATGGACGAATAGCGACCCTAAAAATGATGATGTAGGTGTGGTCGACTTAGAAACGACCTTGCATTGACAGCCTCAAATTTCAAATCAGGCAAATCAAGGGCTGCACGTGGACGGTGGAATAACAGCTTTTTTTTTCTCCTTCTCTCTTTGTTAGTCTTTATCTTTCTCATCTCTACAGCGACAACTCAGTGGGCACGAGAAATGTGGTGGGTGGGGCTGGGAGTGGGGGGGTGGGGGGATTTTAAGATTTAATTTTTTTTCAGCCTTTTTTTATCCCACAGCTAAGCGCATGGGACAGCAGCTAGACTCGCCCATGCAAGATGATGGGAACTCCCATAAATAAGGAGACACAACTCACACATATAAGGTGATTGGAACTCACACATGATGAAACATGACTCATACATGTGAAGTAATAGCAGTTCATATATCTAAGAAAGGAGCGGGAAGGTTAGTTTGGAAGACTGGACCTTCCAATAAGAACTGTGCGTGCTTACCACCGAGGTAAGGAGCCATTTCAAAATCTAGTGAAGTTATGAAGTTGAATTGAATATTATTTTTCTAATCCCACCAACCAGGAAAATTTGCTAGTTGAGTGTTTTTTCCACGCTGTCCTTAAAAGAAAATGCTTTCTTGGACAGACTTGCTCCTGGTAGGTTTTTCAATGGTGTGAAGAAACAATTGTATCTTGTCATTTTCGATAGAGAAAAAATGGTCAACATAACAGTGAAAACTAGTAAGCATGAAAAATCTGATTTTTTTATAATTTTTTCCCACATAGCTGGTGTTTTGGTCTTGTATTCTCTGTTTAAAACACTTTAAACCTAACTTCAGTTTGGCTAATTCATTTCTAAAGTGAATTAAAGTGAAAGATTATTTTAAGAGATAATAAAAGAAAATTAGTCATATTTGAAAGTACAAATCTCAAAGGTAGTTCAGTAGGCATAAGACTACAGTTTACACCCAAAAGTTTAGGGTTTGAAATTACGCTACCACACTGGGACCACAGGGGATTTACTAGGCTCCCCCTAAGCCTGAAGGGATTAATCCGGCCCATAGGATTGGGACACCCTCCATTGTAGAAAAAAAAGTACAAAATTTCATTAATCACCTCTCTTCTTTAAAAAAAAAAAAAAAAAAAAGTCAAAAAAGTTACTCTCTCACTCCACTAAATGACAAAAGGCCTATTCATTTTATCCAAACAAAAATCAAATTCATTACCGCAAAATGACATAAAGTGTATAAGATGAATTTTAAAATTTTATACTTTTTTATGTGACCCATCTTCTTTCCTTGTTCTTAAAATGACCATACATATATTCACTTTACAAGTGAAAGAGTGCGAGTCATGGTCATCTCCCTGAAACAGATATGCCTTGCCACTTATCCATTGTTGGGTTGGCCATTAATCCTAACATTAAATAGAGTTATTATCATTGAAAATATAGAAAAGAAGACGAAGAAATATCGAAAGGAAGAAAGCCTCCACCTAGGGAACCATGAAATCTTGGGCCTTGAATTTGAAACCCAAAGGATCAAAAAACACCAACATTTCTCAAATCACCAAAAAATTTGAAAAAAAAGAAGTAAATCAACACCATGGTTACCTCAAGAAATACTAAGGAATTGAATGCATAAGGAGATGAACCGTAGGCCTTTTGTTGTTTGGAGGATGATGGGGGACCATGACAGCTTATTTTTCCAGAAGAAACACTCTCTTCATTTTCATAAAGACCAAAGATGACGACGACGTTTCACACTGGACATCCCTCTTTCCCATTGTTGGCTTTTCAGTCACTTCCTTCTTTCCCATTGTTGGCTTTTCAGTCACTTCCTTTCTTTAATTTTAAGGTTTGGTCTCATCTTCCCTTCCCTCCTTCAATTTACAACTATCTTGTTGTCTGTCAAAAAAGTTGGTCACTTTCATAGCAAAGAAATAGATTCTTTTCAAAGTGCAATGTTGGCCTCAAATTCTCATCATTTCATGACCACATACACACTCATCCAACTCAGATTCTCTTCATGCATTTCAATCTGGACCATCCAAATCTTGGGCCCCTATTGAGGAGATAGCACATTGGTTGGACAGTCCACTTGAAAGGATGGATAAACTTCAAACACTAAATTATTAGATGTTGAGACTCACTCACTACATGATAACCGATGACTTGTAAACTAGTCATCTCTCATATGTTGTGATGTAATTCCCATGGGACCCACAGGGGCGCATATCAATTAACAGGGATTGGTGGGGGATGGAAAGCTCTAATTCTCACAAAGGGTGAAGCAAAAATTAACCTGATTGACCATCATTTAGTGTAAATGATAAGGCCCTACCCCTAGGGGCAAGGATCAAGGGTGAAAAAGCAAAAAAAGAATTTTAAAAGTATAACTCATCTATCATTTGACTCAAAATAGATCGTAATGGAAAAATATAATTTGTATATCCGACCCCAATAAAATTGGGACAAGGCTTTGATGATCATGATGAACCTTAAAAGTGTAAAATCCAATGAACCTTATAACAGTACATCAAGTCTACTACCTCCAGTATTATATTTATTAAAATGTCATAAAAAAAAAGTTGATTTTAAGGTACAATTTGCAATATCAAAGGCTTACATGCCGGGTCCCAAGTCCACGGGTCGAAACCTATATGGACCAGGAACCAGACTCATTTATCAATAGGAACCTAAATTGGGTTCCGGACCTGGACCCATTTATGAATCAAAACCGAAAATAGGTTCCAGACCCGTTTTTTCGTGGGTTGGAACTTCCGAGTAATTGAAAAATTGGATACCCATTTGCAACCCTAAATGTAAGGAGCTCATGACCCCCATCATTTTTGGTGATTTTTATAGCAGTATTTAGCAATAATTATGTAATATGTTTTGTAATCCACGACCTTGGATTTTGTGCATGAACGGAGGCTTCAGATGCAGGAAAAAATAATTGTTGTATTCCTTCTTATCAAAATACCATTTCTCCTAAAAAAAATTGAAATCCTCTTCATTAAAAACAAACAACAAAAAAGTGAGATGCTCAAAGAATAAAGGCAAATTTCTTTTGTTTCACAAAAAAACAAAATCTCTTGTCCACACAAACGTATCCTATCTGTCATCGTATTTATCCATCTTTGAAAGTAACTTGTATATAAAAAAACACGCATGGTCATGAGCCCTTAACGAGTTAAGTCAAAGTCAACTTGTGAGCTAAGTGAGTGCAGAGCCAGCCAATTGACATCCGTATTCATAGAAGTGTTTTGCACGTACAACGATCTTTAGCCATGAATAACTCCCTTTGTGATGAAAGCTAGATATTCTCCACATGTTCTCTATATTATGAAAAATAATAATAATTCTATCCCTATTTATATAGGTTTTTTTTATAAGATAAATTAACCAACAGTCCCTGAGCACGGTCTTCTAGCTAAGGCATCCAGTCCAACAACTTTTTCTCTAATGTCTATAGTCCAGGCAGCTGGAAATATTTTGGTGAGAGGTCCAATCCCTATTTATCTGAGTTTTGGTGAATTTATCTGAGTTTTGAACAACTTTTTGAGTTTCAAACAAATTTATTTGAGTTTGGACCAAAATAAATTTACCCGAGTTTGAAAAAAACAAACTCATTTAAAGTCTTTTTTATTTGACATTAGACTAAGACAACTCAGTTAGGTGAGGATGGACACAAGAGCTCATTTTGAGGTTGTGGCTGCAAAATACATGGGTTCGATCATTGAGCCTCCATGGATAAAATATGCTAGGAAATGGGGTCCTACAAAAAATACATCGAGGAGTCAAATGTGGTGGAGAAATTGGTTCCTGATAAATTCAAGTCTTCTCTGGATAATCTGGTTAAGGTTTTCCCAAAAGAGATTTATGTGAAGGAAGGGCCTACAGGACCCAAGATGAAGAGAAATTGGAATGGAGATGAGATTTGATGAAGAGATATTAATTAGAATGGAGATGAGATTTGAGTGTGTGGTCAAAAAGAAATGTTTGGCATTTACTGTTTTATATTAGAATTTGATCTGGCATATATTGTTTTAGATTTGAATTATTGCTGAGTTTTGGCAAATTTATCTGAGTTTTACCAAAACTCAGATAAATTTGTCCGAGTTCTGCTTTTGCTGACTTGTACAAGGGCCTTTTTGTTTTTTTTTAGTGCGTTATTTTTACAAGAGGACTGCCGTTAGTACGATAAAATATTGTGGACCATTTGCAATAAAAACCACAGTTGAGGGACCTCCGCCTAAATGCCCCTTTTTTATAACACGGGGTATTCTCCGCTCATCTCAACCCAAGAGCCTTTGGCCCTGAGCCCGAGGAACAATTCTGGACAATCGAAAACTAATCCCTAGAGGGTCCCTATTTATATAATTTTGAATTTCTTTAAAAATTTATATGATATTGAACAAAACTTCCCCTCTCGTTTAAAAAAAAAAAACAACCTATCTATGTGATATCACACGGTTTATGATTTTATGTGATATTGAATGTCAAAAGTATTTATTTTAGTCTAAAAGGCTGCTTAAGTATTTGTAGGGTAATGCCTTGGCTTCCGATGGGTTCATAAATGACTAAAGGTTACCTTACTGCCAAAACAATTGTCCTATATGTAAAAATTGAAAATCGAAAAACGTCGACCCATAATAACTTCTATATTTATATCTCTAAGGGAATGTTTTTTCCCTTCGTTTAATTACAGGCCTCCATTTTAAGAATCCTCATTTTTTAGAACACCTGAATATAGGTGTCAACACCTTATTCCACCCTCTACTCCCCTCTCTCTCCACTATCCTCTCTTTACAATAACTGAAACCTATAACCTTCTAAAGAAAAAAAAATCTCACTTCTTAACTGCTTGCTTTGCGATCGGATCAACCAGTGGGTCCCACAACAATATGCTACAAAACTGATTTTGTTCCTAAAACACGTCCTCTCTCTCTTATCAGACGCTGGATCGTGGGCCAAACAAGGCTCACCTCGCACGGGTTCACCACCTATTGGGTCTCCCGTGGGTCCTCCTTCGGATCCACAGATCAGATGGGTCATCGGGTGGCCCACCCGGGTTCCGGTATCAACACAAGAAAATCAAACCCTCACCGAATCCTCCCAACCAAACACCCTAGAATAATCAGAACCAAATGTAATGACCCTAACTCGGATTCACCTTTGGGCCCAACCCTAGGCCCACTAGAGACCCATGACTAGGGTGTTTTTCAATTTATTTCATGGTAATTATTTTAATAGAAATTTAATTATTATTATGATTATTACATGTATATAATCCATTATTTTCATGTATTTAATTATGACTTCATGCATTTTATTTAATTGTCCATGCGCTTCACTTTCTTCATTTTCATCAATTATTATTCATTCTTATGTCGCTAATTAAAGTGTCATTTTAATTAGATTTTATTTTTATAATTAATGCTTAAATCCAATTTAGCGGACCCTCTCACATTATTGAAATAATAAAATAATAATAACAATTAATGTTAATTTCGGAAAGTTCTTATAGATGGTGTGTTTAGGGCCCCACTTTGACTTGTGCCAAGTGGAGGATGATGTGGTACTTTGTTTCCCTCCTCTTTACTTTCCATTTTAATTCAAATTTCAAACTTAATTGGAAACCCTATAATTAATTGTTAATCATTAATCTAATTGAGGATTTGGGGCACTAAATTATCCCTAATTGGTTTGACCTAACTATAATTGAGAGAATGGAGATTTCTCTCCAAATTGGACACCTCTTGATTAGTTGCAAATGGAGATGATTGGGGATCTATGGAGAATAATGTAGGGCTAGGATCTTTAGAAAATTTAAATGGAGGGGTAGGATAGATTACATATCTAATCAAGGGAATGTAATTAGATTTAGTTCCTTAAAGAGAGGGAGTGGTTAGATTCTTTTAGTTAGGACTAATTCCCATTCACATCACCATTCACCATTCACATCGTGTGATGTTTTAGAATTAGAGAGAGAGAGAGAGAGAGGAAGTGGACGTGTGGCTTAAGGAAAGAAAGAAAAAAAAGGAAGAAAGAGAGAGAAGAGAGAAGGAAGAAGCTTGCTTGGAGGTGGACTTCTTTGAGGTAGGTTTCTTTTCATTTTCTTTCATATTTTATTATTTATTTTCTTTCACCATTTTCTTCTATAATGTCTTCCCTCTTCCATATTTATGGATGGCCATTAATGGTGTTTTAGCACCGTGATGAAGCAACCTATGTCATTGTCTTTACTGAGATTGGCCAAAGGAAGAGGGGATCCAAGTTCATGGTTTCGATTATTGATTTGGCTTGGGTCATCACCAATGTTTGGATAGGAAAATGGTGAAATCTTAATTTATGGTTTAGATGTATTTTGGGGACTAGATTTTTTAGAGATTATATTTATTTTGTGATTTTTTTAATAAGTCATTAGAGTTAGATTTTTGGTTTTAATGATCATATAGTTTAATAATTATCATATTTCATCTTTTTCTAAAATCTAGTTTTTTTATGAAAGAAATTGTTATGCTTTTAGCCATTTTATTGTAATCTAGTTTATTTTAAAGATCCATATCATGGGAAAATAAAAAGGAAAAAAAAAAGGGTTTTTGGATATCCTAAATATTCATGATAAAGGAAAGATATTTTTGAACCATTGGATTTGACAAATCAACGGTCGGATCGGACCCAAAAGTTCTAGGGATATTCTCATCTATATATGCAAAGTTTTTAATAATTTGGATCTTTGAAATAACTAAAAATCGAGGGTTTTAATTAAACTTTTAGTTTCTGTTTTAATCATTATTTTAGGAGTTGGCTCATTGAGACCCTTTTTGGGTTAACCGGTTTGACTCTATATGACCCATTGGTGCACCAATTGTAGATCTTGGGTTAGATATTAATTTTGGTATAAATATGAATAAATTCCAGCAATCATAAGGTTCTGTTTTAATGATTTTAAGGTGCTGGAATGGTGGATTTAAATCTAAATGAGTCTTGGTTTAATGGACTAAGCCCAAAACCTAGCCCTAGTGCATCAATTGATCACATATGGACAAATTGTAACATTATAATTTTCTGTTATTTATATGCTAAATTTAATTAAAGGACCAAATTAAATTATTAATACTTGTTTAAATGAATTAGGAAGTGTGGTCACACCCTTGGCTAAGTTGGAAGCCATTTTGGCTAAACTAGTTGACTAGTCTAGTTGGTTATGTTAGGTCTATGTGTTATGGTGGCTAAAATAGGTTTTTATGAATTAAATGAGGCCATACTAGTAGCTATATACTTTAATTAAGTCGTTGGTCAGTAGGTTAAATCCCTTTATTAGTGGAGATTAATAGGCCCGAATAAATATTTAAAGGGGCCATAGCCATCAAACCTTGACTAGGGGTAATTGGCTAGTTGGCTAGTTAGTGTGGGTGTGGTTTAGTGACTGATGTGTCATGCTTAATTCCTCCTTATGCTACTGTTAGGTGTTGTTATGGACCTTAGGACACTTTATAAATCATGTGGACCCCACCTTAAAACATAAGATTTAATAATTAATAAACTTAAAATGTTAAATGGCTAGACTAGGTTCCCTAGTGAACCTTGGTGGGTTAGTTTTCACTTAGATGATTAATTAGTTAAGAAATTGGATTTTTGTTGATTCTAAAACATGGTTAATGACTAAGATTTAAATAATTAGTATTTAATAATTATAATTTATTTTTGCAGCATAATTCACATTGTAAACACCCTTTTTCTCAAGTGGTTAGTAAAGCTCCATATAAGGCAAGTTTCAATTACTTTCTAAAAATGTATATATGTAATTGGTGATATGGTAATAGTGTTATGGACATTATGGTATGTTGCCTAGCATTCAAATTATGAAAATTTCGATATGTTGTCATTTATGGGAAGTTTTGTATAATGTGCTATTTATGGAAAGTTTATATGGCATTTTTTTTAATATTGAAAAATGTATGATAGTACCCTCATGTGTTGATGATAAATGATTGTAACACCCACTCCATAAAATATTAATTAATAATATTGATCGAAAGGGATGAACCATAAGAGTGCATATGGAAGCCAAGTGGCATGGGACATTTGAGGATAAGTATGCATATAATATGCTTCATTCTAATTAGGTCTAAACTAATTAAATTAAATGAAATGTTAGAAAACAAACGAAAGTAGGGACCCCAGTTCCACAGCCCCACTACGTTGTATAAACCCCACTGGAAGACGTCTTACTGTGTGGTGGTCCAGTGCAGTGTAGTGATTAGTGATCGGTTACCTATAACGGGTATTCCGAAAATGACCTCTGTCTTGGAGGGGTTAAATTCTGAGACACTTCGTAGATGGGTGCACTGTTGGACTGGTCAGTGACACAAAGACCCAACCTAGTGTAGTGATTCATATTTTGTAATGATTTTTAAGTGAGTGATTTACCAATATGGAAGGGAAGGTCTCAAAGTATTAAAAGGGCCAAGTGACAAGTGAATAGTGCTAAGTGTAGTGTATTGTCACATGGGTTCTAATGAATGATTCAAATGTAGTGTTGGGACCCTAAATTCCATATCGGGAAGTGACTTATATTGTATGACATTTCAAGAAATGTTGGTGCCCCAATATTTATTTTATGAAATATTGCCATTATGGTAATGTCATGTCATTTATTGCTTATCATATGTACATCCTAATTATCTTATACCTCTTATAATATATGTTTTGGTTTGTAATTGTTATCTTGCGGAGTACCGTTGTGCTCATTACATTCCACCACCACAGATGATGTGCAGGAGAGTGAGGATGTACATGACCCAGGGATTGTGGGTGAAGAGGAATACGAGCCTGTGCCACAGTATGGCTATGACGATGCCATTCTGGATGGTCAAAATGAAGATATTTAAATTATGAGAATTTATGACATTAAGTTTAATTATGCCTAAGACTTTATTAGTTTATTTTGGGATTGATGTATTTATTTAATTTTCGTACTTGGTTTATTTGGTGTAATAATTGTTGGATTGTTATTTATGGTTATGATCTTGGCTTACTTGATATAGGGCTAGGCAATGTGGTTTACGCATAATTATTAGTTAAAAAAAAAATAAAAAAATTGGCCCACTATTTGAACAATTGAGTGGCCTTAGATGACTGGGTCATCTGGCATCACGTCGGATCCATGTTATCGGATCTTGGGGCGTGACACCAAATACCGAAATAAATTCAAACCTAAAACACGCCCTATCCCTCTCTTTGATCAGACGATGGATGGTGGGCCAAACATGGCCCACCTCGCACAGGTCCACCACATATTGGGTCGCCCGTGGGTCCTCCTTCGAATCCAATGATCAGATGGGTTATCGGGTGGCCCACCTGGGTCTCGGTATCAATGTAAGAAAATTAAGCACTCACCGAATCCTCCCAACCAAACACCCTGGAATAATCAAAACCAAACACCCAAATAAATTCAAATCCCCCTAAACAAACAACTTGGGTCCTCATATCCAAACAAGCTGAACAGCTGTAAAACTAAATGAGTTTAAAATATGCCCAAACAATGACTGAAACTTGACTAGATTTTTTCTCAAACAATTGCTGAAATTAAGCTGGGTTACAATCAAATTTCAACAGCAAATGGGTTGAGATTGGGTCAAAAACCACCCCCAATAGATAGATATGGTGGGTTGAAACACAGATTTAAAGTGAGTCCTAAATGGACGGAAAATTGGCTCAGCAAACTACTATAAAAAAAGCTAAAAATCGGTTCTGTAAATAGACTTAAAATTACTCTACAGTTTGGCTACAAATAGAAATTGGTTACAGTGGATTGGCTAAAAAAATTGTTTTTAATGAATACGGGCTTGAACCCTTGACCAAGCCGGCTAAAAAAAATGGGCAAATAAAAATGGGTTAGAGGTTAAAGACTCAACCCAAGTTTGTCCTTAGAAAGGGGTTAAAATTAACCCAAGTATGGCTTCAAATGTGTCAATCTGTGATCGGGGCCCAGTGGAACCCAATATCCTGCCACCCAGATGTAACTTCGGATGAGGGGGCTGGATTTGTCAGGCATGGAGGCCTGGGCCATCTAGCACCTTGATCAAGAAGAGGGCATGTTTGAGGAATAAAAAATTGTTTGTGTGTCTTGGACTGTGGGACCCAATGGGCGATCAGGGGATTGTGTTTTTTATTGTCTTTAATCAAACATTCACATTTAATTAAAATGCATGGGCTATCCAGGGAGAGGACACGTTAGGAAGGGAAAAATAAAACATTCAGGTTTTTGCACCTTCATCTAAACTTGATGGGTTGGAAAAATAAAAGAGATGAACTCCATGTCAGCAATGTTTTTGACATGTTCTTGACGAGGCATTAATTTTTTTTTTCCAGGTCTACAGTTAACTATATCATCAAACCATCAAGGCTCTAAGAAAAAACTCATCCTCACACCTCATGCTAAAAATCAAATTTCAAATTAGCAACAAAAAAATGATTCAATTATTTACTAATTAAAATATTTAATAAAAATAATACGTATGAGTGGTTCTCTGGTCCGTGTATATCAAAGGGTGTTACTAGTAATTCTACAAAAGAAAGGGGGGTCATGTGCAAATTTACCATCTCGAAGAAAAAACCCTGTATTTTCTTCTCCTTTCGCTAGAAATCCTCGCCGTTGGTTCGCCTCTCATGCCCCGATCATCTTTCCATCAACTCCATACCTTTCTATCGAGATTCAATCACTGTCTTCGTTCTCTCCATGCCGCCAATCACAGAACCCAACTTTTTCTTTCAACCGTTGATCACCCAGCATTGGACGGCTACGATGATGAAGAAGAAGTCCAACTCCTTCGTTGCCTCTCCTCGCGGTCTCTGCAACAAGCCCGCCATCTGCTCGACAAAATGCCACAGAGACGCATCAGCCGCGTCGTTCGCTGGACCTCGCTGCTCTCCAAATACGCCCGAGAAGGCTTCGTCGACGAGGCCCGAGAGCTCTTACACCTCATGCCCGAGCGCAATATCGTCACGTGGAACGCCATGCTCTCTGCCTACGTTCAATCTGGCAGGCACATGGACGCCCTTCGCCTGTTTGATGTAATGCCCGAGCGAAATGTCGTGTCCTGGACATCCATGCTTTGTGGGTTTGCGCGTGCTGGAAAGATAGACGATGCGAGGAGACTGTTTGATATAATGCCAGACAGGAATGTCGTCTCCTGGAATTCGATGATCGCGGGTTTGATCCAAAATGGTTGCTTGGATGAGGCGAGGCGGTTGTTCGATAAAATGCCTGTGAGAAATGAGGTCTCTTGGAATGTGATGATCTCGGGGTACACTGAGAACTTTAGAATGATGGATGCGAGAGATTTGTTCGATGTGATGCCTGATGCCAATGTGGTTACTTGGACTACCATGATTGCTGGCTATTGTCGAATTGGCTGTGTTGAAGAGGCTTATGATTTATTTGTGAAGTCCCCAGTGAGGAATGTTGTTTCCTGGACTGCAATGATTGGAGGATTTGCTTGGAATGGATTCTGCAGAGAAGCATTGCGCCTTTTCCTTGAAATGAAGGGGTTTTATGATGTGAAGCCGAACGAGGAAACCTTCATTTCTCTGTTTTATGCTTGTTCTGGTCTGGAATATCCTCAGCTTGGGAAGCAGTTACACGCCCATATAATTTTAAATGGATTAGATGACGACGACTATGATGGAAGATTGTTGAAGAGCTTGATATACATGTATTCTAAATTTGGGATAATGGATGCAGCCCGCTATCTCTTTGGTAAGTGCTCAGACAGAGGCGCAGTTGAATCTTTAAATACCATGATCAATGGTTATATTCAGATTGGACAATTGGAAAAAGCACGTTCTCTATTCGATGCAGTTCCTTTCCTCGACACAATGTCATGGACTTCTATGATCACTGGGTATTTTCATGCGGGTGATGCAACTGAGGCATGTCGTCTGTTTGATTGGATGCTGAAGAGGGATGCTATATCATGGACTGCAATGATATCAGGACACGTACAAAATGAGCTATTTACAGAGGCTATTGAGATTTTTCAAAATATGCGGGTTGTAGGTGTAAGTCCTTTGGACTCCACTTATTCTACTCTTCTAGGTGCCGTTGGTGCAATGGCTCATCTCGAGCTAGGGAAGCAATTCCACTGTCTACTGTCAAAGGTGCGGTTCAAATTTGATATGATTCTTGACAATTCTCTCCTATCAATGTATGGGAAATGCGGGGATATTGATAATGCTCGTTGCATATTCGATCGCATGATTTCCAGAGATGTTATTTCTTGGAATTCAATGATAATTGGCCTTTCTCATCATGGGCTCGCCAATGAGGCGCTAAAGGTCTTCGAAACAATGCAAGATACATGCATGAAACCAAACTCTGTTACATTCTTGGGTGTTCTATCGGCCTGTAGTCACACTGGCATGGTCGATTGTGGATGGGAGTTGTTTAATTCCATGACACGAGAACACTCCATTTGTCCAGAAGTCCAACACTACATTTGCATGATAGATCTTCTCGGTCGAGCAGGGAAAGTTACAGAAGCAGAGGAGTTCGTTAAAAGACTACCGCTTGAACCGGGGCTTGCCATTTGGGGAGCATTGCTTGGTGTATGCAACCTTAGAAATTCAAATATGGCTGTAGCGGAACGCACGGCAATACGCGTCCTTGAGCTTGATCCATGCAACGCTCCAGCCCATGTATTGCTATGCAACATGTATGCAGCTAATCATCACCAAGTGGAAGAGAGAATGCTGAGAAAGGAAATGGGATTGAAGGGTGTGAGGAAATCTCCTGGATGCAGCTGGATTCTGTTGAAGGGGAGAGTACATATTTTCATGTCTGGAGATAGATCACATCCACAGAGTAATGAGGTCATCTCTCTCTTGGTTGGTAATTGATGGAGAAACTGTGTCTTCAATTCATTCATTTGAGATTCTGCCACACGTGAGTAAATACTGTTATTGAATCTGAGACACCATACGAGGAATTTTGAGGATATGTTCGTGCAGCTCCTTTCCTTAGGTATGGGCTCGAGTTCTCATTCCCCTTCTCATCTCAACAGATCACATCAGGTATGCCCCCCTGCCCCCCCCCCCCCCCCCCCCCCCCCCCCCCCAACCACAAATAATTTCCTCTGTAGGTGTTTTTTTATTACTTTGATCATTATTTGATGGGATTGATTCTGTTAATATAATTGTGTTATGAAAATTTTGCATTTGTGTGTTTTAATGATATCCTCAAAATAGATCTTTTGAGAATTTAGTTGTCTTTCTTGAAGTTAAATTTCGTAATAATGAACGATTCTTTTTTTTTTTATAATCCAGGTTGCTACTACAATTTTAGGTCTTGATGACAGAACAAAAGAAATGCTTTATATTCCAAGCATGGGTATCTATGTGGTCAACAAAGATGTGATGTTGCAAAAGTGTCGCAGAGCCAACGATCTTTTGAAGTGAAGTTATTCCTGGTGCAACCTCCATTTGGATGAGGGTATGCCTAACTTTAATTCATATATTCCTTTGATATCAAGGATCCTGCAATTCACCAATAACTAGAAGGGGTAAATATACTCTCACTTTTGGCATTTGTTGATGCATGTTTGTTTATATTGGATAATGTACGTGTTTGGATATACATATTTTTTTAGGTTTGCTCATGGAACTGAACTCTACTGTCATTTACTGGCAGAGTATGAGGACGCAATACAGATTAGTCCATTGCTTTTCGCTATTTCGTTCGAGAACCAAACTGTGGTCCTATCCCATGCCGCGCAATACAGATTAGTCCATTGCTTTTCGCTATTTCGTTCGAGAACCAAACTGTGGTCCTATCCCATGCCACTATGTAGGCAATACGTCTCACTCTAACGAGCAATAGTGAAGGTGGAGCACATGCAAGCTCTAAGAATGCTGTTGCTATGGCAGCTATATAGGGAGCATCCAAATCTAGTACCAGAGCCTATTATCTTGCCACTACGTCAAAACCAGCTAACAACGACACAAATAAGGCAGACAAAACCATTGATTTGGACTGTGGCATTTTTTGACACTCGTATTTTCGTAAACCACAGCTCCTCTCTGTGGTTGTTTTCATCCAAAAAAATAGACCTAAAACTGTACCCGCGCTATTCCTCTCCCGCCCACTCCCTTCTTTCCCTCCCGCCCTCCGCCCTCTGCTCTTTTTACGGTTTTAGTTTTTTTTTTTTTTTTTTTTTTTCTGGAAACCTCATTCGCTCTCCAGCAGCAGAACTGCAACCAAACAAGAGTAAGTGACTGAGCGAGAGAGAGAGAGAGAGAGAGAGAGAGCCGATCGCATCTCTCTCTGGGAAAATCGAAGAATCGAATCGTCTCCATCGCTGAAAGGTCTTTAGATTTCCAATCGATCCTTCTCCTGCATTTCCTACCATATATTTGTTGATTTCTTTTCGATCTGGCTCTATCTCTGCTTTTGATGTTTGATTTCCTCTTCCGATCTTTGAATCCACATTTCTCCCTTGAAAATCGGTTCGTTCTAGGGTTTCTGACTGTCTCTGCAATGTCGCCCCCCCGCTTTGCATTTGTTTTGGTCGTTTTCGTTTGTTTTCTCTGTCTGATCTATGTTTGAGCGAGTGATTTTGTGATTTTGTAGTGATTTTGGTGTTGGAACTTTTGATTGGATGTAGATCAGTTCAGATGCATGCGTTTTGGCCTTTTGGAATGGATATGATACAATGCAGAGGATTTTTTTGGATGAATGTAATTGCTTTTTTGATAGATTCGATCTGCAATTTCATGGATTGTCGTTGATTGCTGCATTTTTAGCATTTTTTTTCCTCTTCTGTTTGATTTTGCTTTTCTTATTTTCCTTGTTTTCTGGATGTTTATGCCTGACATTTTCCGCGGAAATGTTCTTTCATTTTACTTGGAAAGTAAGAACTTTAGACTTCATATTCTGCAGTTTCAGTTCTATAGAGTTTGTTCGCCAACACTTTCTTTGCTGTTTCTACTTCCTGTGTAAGATGGCAGTAAATGGTTTTTTACCTGTTGACTTTGAATCTGATTCCTGTAAAATTCACAGAAAATGCATATGCCTCCAAAAGAAATGAAAATGTTTACACATAACACTTGGAAAACCATTTTTTTTCCTCATAGAATATGTATGACACACTAGTACCCTTTGTGAATATTCTTATCTGTGCTCGTCTCTCCTCTTTGCTTGTCTCAGACTCCAACCCTCTCTCTGCTCGGCCGGCGGCTAGTGTACCTCAGGTCCTCATCTTCCCGGCGGCTGTTGTTGGGTTTTCTTTCATCTGAGTTTCTAGACCAGAGCGTCACTTGAACAACCCATGGCTTGGCTCCATTGCTTTTATTCCTTCTATCATTCAATAGCTGCCGTGGCTGAAGGTGCGCTATGCTCTATGCTCGGTCGTGGCTGAACTTTTTTCACATATTTCCTCTTTTCCCCCTTTTAATCTCTGCCTCTATGCTTTCAAAACCATTTGTGACTTGTTTGATTTTTGCTGGTTACTGTGTTATCTCTTTTATCGTGGAATAAATTCGTGGTGAATTGCTTTTAGATTCTAGAAGGAATAGAACCTCTCCGACAATAGCTACCCAGGATACTTACGATGTGGGATCTCATGGCAGATGGCTACTTGATTTCAGTGACGATCTTTTTGACAGTGGAATCGGAGATTCAGGATATCAGAACAGTTGAATTAACAGCCCATATGAACGACTATGGCGGTCCAGATCTGAGGTAATCTTTCTTGTACTTCTCTTTTTTCTTTCTGTTTAGAAGAACATGACCAATTGAGTTTATCCTCTATGGTCTGTGCATGAAATCTATTTCTTTTCATGAATTGCAACTCATCTTTTTCCCCCTTTCTGGTGTGTTATTCCAAGGTTTCCTATATTTTAATCCATTTTTGGTGAGGAAATGTGACATTTGTTGTATACTTCTTTCTTTGTGGATTGCATAGACATATACTCTTTAGTCTACTCTTTTGTTGCTTTCTTCCTTCTTTTTATTCTAAGGAGATGTATGTAATTTGTTACTATAAGGGGGTTTCCCCAACATTGTTGGGACAAGGCTTTCATTATGATGATAAGGGTTATGTTTTAATAATATAATATACGGAGATTAGTTGTGCATTGCAACACTTGATTAACATCTTCCTTTTGAGGACATCTCTCTCTCTCTCTCTCTCTCTCTCTCTCTCTCTCTCTCTCTCTCTCTCTCTCTCTCTCATAAGGTCTTAACTTTTATCTTTATCCTAGGAGATTAGTATCCAATGGTGTAACATCTATCCATTGTATCCTGAAACTCTATAAAAAGGGGATAAGACTGATAACATGACTCATCCCATTTTCCTCAAAATTCTTGAACTTTTGTGAATCGACTCTGCCAATTGTACAGGACTCTGTTCCTACCAAGTCACTTGGACTAAGCTGAATCTCATGCTCATCGTCCAAGTTTTGGGGACTTGTCTGAGTTCTAACGGATCAATACCGAGTTTTAAGACCATGGATTTAATGGTTGGTCAGCACTGTCACTTACTACATCTACATTTTTTTTAAGTAATACTGATTCTTTCCATACCTGATTTCTTTAATTGTTTTTGCTTAATTATACTACATGCTTCTCACAGTTATGGGAAAGACTTCGTGGTAGCATTGATGAGTGTAGAAGATGTACTACTTTTTGTGCATCTGGGCTGCACCCAAATGGTACGTGCTCGTGTGAGACTTTCTCAAGGTCTGAAGAGTCGGGCATCCATGCAAGTATTTCATGAATTGTGATGCTTGCTGAGGCATTATTTGAGGTAGTTTTCTTCCTATTAATGAAAGACTTAGGTTTCTCATTTCTATTTTATATTTGCTATTATTTTTTTGAGGTTTTTCCTGATACTCATCATTTAACTTGATTTCTAAATGATGATGAAATTATGTGAGCTATATGATTGCTGTCAAAACTCAAAATGTTTATCTAAGGTTGTTTTCTGCTTCTTTCTGTTTAGGGCGCTTAGATAATTCTTTATTTTCTATAAATTGGTAACATGACTGAGATTCTATCCCCACAAATCATGGAATTTTTCCTTTACTAATTACTAAATGGGAAGGAGTTGATGAAGCCTAATTGCTTGTTTGTTTATGCTGAAATCAACTTAAATGTACCTTGCTGAAGTGTTCTGGGACATTCCTCTTGGCAGTTTCTAGCCTTTTTTTGAAGATATTTTCTAGACACCATTCTAGGGATGTCTACATTGCTCTCTCCTTTTGGTTTGCTTTAAAGGACTTCAGAACATTGCCCAGGAATACCTTGGTGATTATTTGGAGTATGACCAGGGAAAAGCCACCTTCTTCCATTGCGCTGAGGAGGCTGAGTGCTGCCAGTTTTACTGACGGTACTCTTTGGATCATGCTAGAGAGATATCTTATCAACTCCATGGGTCGTAGAGAATTTGAGAACTATATATGTTTGATTTGTTGGTTACATGGTGGGTGAAGCGTTTGAGTGGTTAACAATATCATTGAAATTGTCTTTCTTAATTGAAAATCTTCCAAACAAGGTCTCAAATTTTGATCCAGTGTTTGATGTTTTCATTCTGGTGGATTAAGTAACTAGGCGAGATAGCAGATTTACATTTGTAAGGTTTAAACAGAATGAGATACAATAAGGATAATGGAGAGGCTAAATGGGAGTGCGATTGATGATCGGAAAATTAAGGTTTATTTGTTGAAATATGGTCAAAAAGAAAAGGAAGCTCAAACACAAAATCCTTGCTTACTTCTTGATGGAGGTCATTTGTGCAAGGAAGTTCTTCAGGTAATGGGTTTGACAAAAGACTGACTTGTGGATGGCATGGAATGGTTTTTCAACGAAATGCTTTGGGGATGATTTATTCTCTGGGTCAAGCAAACAGGGAGTTTGTGCTTCTACGGGACTATCATCTGCTCTAAAAACGAAGCTCCAAATCATGCTGTAATGAACAGTTGTTTCAGTTGACATCATTGTGAAGGATGCTATGCTTGTGGATGGAGAACAGTTTGGCTTCCATAGTTTCATTCAAAGATTGAAGGCTATTGATGCATCCAGTTCTCAATTGAAGAACTTCATCATAAAAAATGGATGATCCTCATTTTCTGGTGGACCTTTTTGAGAGATTCATCCATGGATGGAGGTCTAAGGGCCTCTTGTTAAACTTTACTGGGTTAAAATGTACGGTGTTTCCCTTGCGCATATGTTCAGAGAAATTTCTCCAAGGGTTTGGAGATGGATGATGGATTCAATGATAAGATGGCAGTCATATGAGCTGTCTTAGTATATTAATTGATAACCCTCAAAAAATGGAATCAATAAAGGAAAAGGCCAAGAAAAACTGAAGAGCCCACATGCCGGGCCAGCTGAACAACCAGAGGAAGAAAGCAAAAGGAAGGCCAAGCTAAGAAAGGAGCCTACTGATCCTCTCCTTGTTCATGACACTGTTAGCCTTTGTGACCCAATTATCAAATCTGCTAAGGAGGGAGCAACACTTATGCACCATCCTTGATGCCAATCACTTAAATTTGGATCTTTAAGCCAGCTGAAATCACAATCTCGAGGGTCTTCAATCATCAAAGAGCATCAAAGGAACTCTTGTAGGAATAAAAGAAAGGGCGTAAAGAAAGGTAGCTGGCCAAATAGTCAAGTTCTGACAGTTGATTAAACTAAAGAATCTGTCAGAGCCTGTAAGTAACCACCCTTGGATGTGCGGATGGTTTGAATTAGGGATTAAGCTCAAAATGCATAGGGGCCTAACAGGTGCAGAAAAGGAGTCCAGATGGGTTGGATCAGCCAAACCAAACCCTGTGGGGCTGGGTGACTTCATGGTTTCCTATGAAGGATTTTTTTTTTTTTTTTTATATGTGATTTTGAGGAGGTTTTTGAGATAAATAAGGAACATGCATCTGACTACAGTATTTTGATTGTAGGTGTATGTTTTGTTTTCTTTTATTTTTTAAATAATTTTCTGATTATTTCTTCATGATTACTTTCTTGACTTCAAGAGACATCCTAACCATGACATGAAAGGTTGATGATTTGAATTTTATTTTTATTTTTTGGTTTAAAGAAAACATAAAAATCACAGCAAATTGTATATTTTTCCTAGTGATATCTGAAACATATTTTATATTTACCTACTGATGCATATTATTTATGATATAAATGTATGTCAATGATGTCCTTCATATGATTGTATCATAATAACATTTGTCACCATTAATGCTGCTTTAGATGGAAAATGGGTGGATTATGAATACCAACGGTTTTTCTTTTCATTTTTCTTTTAGATTTCTATTTTTCCAGTTTTTATAAGAAAATAAAAAATCCTATGATTTGCGATACAATTTGATTCAATGGTTTAGTCCATTCGGATTGGGGCAATTCCCATGAGATCCAAGACATTTATTTATTCTTATTATTTTTATTTTTATTTTTGGGAGGGGTGTGGTGGTGGTTTGGATGGTCCATTCGTGTTGATCATATGGTGGGCCCCTAGCTGTCTTGCACACTATCTCTTACGGGACATGCATAGGAGCGAAAGCATTCATTTCATTCTCTTAGAACTGCCAAGGATTAATAGTGTGATTTTTGGTAGATGTCAAATCCAAAACCTACCTTTTATCCAATCGGGAAAATGCTACTTTTCAGTTTTAAAATAGTCATCAGATTTTCATGCTCATGGACGACAATGGGTTGTCTCATTAGCAAATCTCATAAATATATACTTTTTGCTGTCTTACATGCAAGTTGTAGCCTGATAGTTTTTTAATTATGAGCAGTAAATGCTCTAATAATGAAATGCCATGAAAAATTGGTCCTTCCTTTTCTGTATTTCATCCTAGTAAGTCATCAGTATAGTACTGTTTTATGATGTCATTTTTTATGCCCTCTTGTGAATGTACTTACAGAAGTGCTACAAGTGGTATGAGGTATCCAAGTTGAATTTCATATCCTCATGAAATATGATCTTTCAGTTCATTCCCTGGAGAGTTTAGGGCTTTTAGCTTCTATTCCTCCCTTTCTTGTTAATTCAATTACAATTGCCTTTAAGAAAAAAAAAACTACTCTTTGCACTTACATTTTCAGTGGTTTTAATACCCAAGTTCCTGTATTCAGAAAAAATAAGATTCTGAAAAAACTCCTCAAAGTAGAATTTATTTTGACATATTTATTCCTTAGCATAGTTTGTCTGTCCAAGCCTTCCTGATTCTCAATTACACCTTCAAATTTTCTAAAGTGTAACAATCTTTTGGAACCACTTTGAATACCATTTTAATACAAGTTGATAAAACTTGAAGCAGGGTTTTTTTTTTTAACAAAAAAAAAATTTAAGTTTCAGAGTTGAGAGTGTTGTTTTATATATATATATATATATATATATATATATATATATATATTGTCCTTAACCTAGGGAGGTTTTAAGAAAGAATCATTAAATTGAGATGTAACTGTGCACTGGATATGAAAAGATGTTTTGGGGTTTGGTTTTCAAACCGTTTCTACTCTTTGAAAGTTTGAATCTTTAATACAAAACGTTGATTTTTTTTGCATCTCTATATAAAACGACAGTTTCTATATTTTGGAAAGAACAGTCAATCTGGTTTTGTATGCTTTTTTGTTCTCTTGCAGCTTGTTGAATCCGTGGGACTCCACCTACAGATATAGTTTCAGCCTCATTTAAGGTGGTGGCAATCAATTTGACACTCTAGTAAGTGAAACTGAATTTGTGGCATTAAGCTTATGATGATGATTTGCTTGCCAATAGTGTCTTTAGTTGCATGAATTTGGCTATTTTTATTAATTTTATTTTTCTCCTCTTCAGGTTTGCAATCTTCTATTTTGCCTTTTGTCTCTGTAACCCTTTTGTCTCCTCCCTGCTTGGACAAACATCTCAGGCAAATACACATGGTGTTGCTTTAGGAGTTGTATCAAATGCGTGTTCATCTTGATTATGGGTTCCTAAAAATAATAACAAACTTCCAACGAGTGACTTTCCTTACAAATTATAGAATTGATATCTACAGTAGCAGAGTGTCAGGTACCTTTGAAGTGGGTACAAATATCTTGCCCACTACCCACTCATACTATATATCAGCTATAAGATTCCTTTATACTATATAAGACATGCCTTACAGCTCTTACAGCACTTGTTTGATCCTTGATCCAGAGCTTTAAGTTGCTGAGAACTCATTATTTTGTGCAAACAAAAGCATCTGTCATCCTGAAAATAAATTGAACTTTTGATTCTCATGCACAACTTCTAATAAGATCTATACACATTGGCTATTCAATTTCTTTTTCCCACTGATCACAGCTGACGATCCCAGCTCATTATAGAAACCATTGCATACAGCTGCATTAGAGTAAATGTGGAGCAATGCCTTCATTCATCAAAGAGCACCACTCCTTGACACTCAGTCACTTAGAAGAAAATGGTCAGTATTTCCATGCTCACAGAAGTTACCACACCAACAGAAAGAGCATTCTGACAGGCTACAGGTGGAAAGCCTTTCTGATTGTTGTTCTTGCATGTTTACCCCAATGTTGAACCGGTGAACTTGTGACACTAACTATAAATAAAATGGGACATTGCATTTTATAAGTTAACAAATCAAATTGTATAATAATAATGAAATCAGAAATTCACATGCGAGTTAATTTATCTCTCTTTTTTTCTAAAAAAAAATTATTTTTGCAAGAAAGAGTTGCTAGCTTGTATGAGGATAACCCTTCAATTGCAAAAAAAGATTTAGATCATGACGCGGTAGCCTTGGTATGTGGTGTAATTATATTTCTCATACATGATTTTATTAACCATCAAATATAGTGACAAAAACATACTATCACGAACATGGATTGACATTGATTTATTTTATTTTTTTTACACAGATTCTTGGTCGTGATAATCGTGGACGTGTAAAAGGCATGGGCGACGGAGTTTCAAAGACCTCCATCAAGTATTCAGATCCTTACAAGAAAGCATTACAAAAGGAACATGAATCACAAGTTATCCTACAAGCTCAAGTGGATAATTTGGAAAGACGACTACTGGAAGTGGAGTCTAGGGATCTAAGGCATGAAATGGAGGGGATGTTTGCGTCCCTATCTCAAGCAAATACACAAATGCGGCCTTCTACCGAACGTGGAAGCTCCTCTCAGGTATTAATATATAATAGATTCCTTCTTAAATGTAATGAAATGTCTACATTGATATAATAAAAATTAATGTGTTCCTAATGATGTATGTAGGGGAGCCAAAGTTCTCAGAGTCTAGCTGCACACTTGGACCAAACAATACCACACACAAGAGGCCCATCTTTGTGTAAGTTGCAGCACATGACAAAGAAAAACATAATTGCTTATGGAAGACTACAGGGTACGGAGTCACCGGAGGCAGGTTTCTACAGGATTGTGTTAGATGAGATTGTTGATGGGAATGTTGACTTGTTCGACGGGGAACGGAAGTTAGGAGATGTCATACTAGGAGATGTGCTTGATTGGCCTATAATTAGGACCATACTTTATTAGTTTTCTATTCTTACTTTTAGGTAAATGTTTTGAGGGTATAAGTCTGAGTAAATGTTGGATGATGGATATTGTTGGCCTATTTTTTTGGTTGATACTTGGATATTATATGACTGCATATGCTTTTGATGAATGAAATTATATTGTTATTTGGGTATTGTTTGGATGGCTAATATGTGGATGTTTGAGATTTAGATGGTTGATGGATATGGTTGTTTGAATTGCTTAAATGGATTGTTATTGATACTAAATAAGTTTAATATTTGAAATATTATTTTTTTTCAGGAAAAATAGAAAAAACGACAGTCGTTGACTGTCGTTTTTTTTTCTCAAAAAAACAACTTCAGTTAAAAAAACGACAGACTATGAATGTCGTATTAGAAGCTAAATTTTCAACAGTGCCGGGTTGTGGTTTTTTTAAAATAAAAATCACATATGAGGACTGTCGTTTTCCAAAAGCTACACTCCAAATCGAGACACAAAAAATGACAGCTGTGGCTGTCGTTTTTTTAAAAAACGACAGTCTATGACTGTGGTTTTTTGTCTGTTTTGACGTAGTGTGCGGAATGCGTAAGGTACATGTAAATGCGAATACAGTCCCATTGAGGATCAGCTTTGTTGCAGCAATGAAGCTGTTGAGGCAGGTAACGGAATGGGTCCAAGCGAGCAGGAGCGTAGGCTGGAGGTGAGAGATATAAGATCATCATGGATTGATTGTTCACATGGGCGGCCATTGAGCTTACTCTTGCTTCTTTTTTATTGGTGAAGAAGCACATGAAAGCAACTGGATATGCCAATTGAATATAATTATTGTGTAGATTTAAGATGGGGATGCATTGATTATTTTTAGATGATTCATAAGGTAGGAAGATTTCAGCTTTGTTCAAGGCGATTTTCTTCTGTCAATTTGTATATGTTATATGTTGTTAGTGATAATTTGGTACTTACCTGTAATTAAGATGTAAGGGTCTGTATGATTTATTTTAATAGTTAAAGGATTATATGTTTTGTTCAGCACTATGCAGTGGCCATTAGAGACATCGTTTCTTTACGATTATGCATCGTTCATTTTGTAGTGGGCCAATTTATTTGTTAGAGATGGTAGTTTTAGTCATGCTCAATGCAGCAACTCATTGGTTAATTCCTACTTCAGTGATGCATGTCATCATGGATGGACCATGTAGCGAGATGTTTCTCCAAATGTGCAGTGGTGATACTAGTGGTTGGGTCTGTCCAATATATAGCTTATGGAAATCCACCATTTGATGGGAAGGAATTCATCCTGTCGGATTATTCCATATTCCTGTTTGGGTAATGTATTTCTTAGAATTTCCCATTTTGATGAGAATAAGTTAAAAAGGCTGTAATTTTTACTATAGCCCTTTTAGGGGATTTTACTGAGAAAAGTCTAGGGAGGTAAATGGGTCCAATTCTCCGATTAGCCAGAGGTTCTAACCCGTTAAAAACTGGATTTGAGTCTTTATTTAGACCATGATAAGTAGACAAGTCTGGGTCCGGGTCCTTATTTAGGCCTCGATAAGTAAACAAGTCCGGGTCCCTTTTTTTTATCTGTGACCTAAATGGGTCAATGTACAATTCCACCTTAGTTCTGACCCGTGAACCTGGGATCCGACATATTACTTAAAATTTTAAAAATCCCTCCTAAAAACTAGGTTTTTTATATCATTCACTACCTAGACCCGGACCCATCCCATATACGGAACCAGTTCTATTTTCTCGTTAACGGTTCCAGTTTCTGAACATAGAAATTGGTTTCGGTTCCACCTTCTCATTAATAACTCTGATTCCGAGTCCACCATTGACTCGGACCGACCGTCCCATTTGTCCTTATAATAGTTCTTTTAAAGTGGGTGATGACCAAAAAGGCTTAAACTTCAATATATAGACAATAAAGTCCCTCTAGCCACTTTTTTTTATTTTGCAGAGCAGCGATATCACTGCTTGTGTATAATGTGAGCAGCGATTTTTTTTTTTTTTTTTTTTTTTTTTTTTGCTGAGCAGCGTTATTGCTGCTTGTGTATAATGTGGGCAGCAATTTGCTACTCATGTAATCTTCTTTTTCACCCACATTTGAGGCCACTACCAGGTTTTGACTAGATTGATTTACTCCCAAGGCTCTCGAATTTTCAGATTCTTTCCCAAATATGAATCTTTTAGATTGAAACAAAAATCCTCCGTGAATTTGATACGAAGCAAAAAGAAAAGGTCTAAAATCTTTACAAATTCCAGTTTATTTCTCATTTAATTCACAAGTAATTTGAGAAAATATGATAGGATTGAATCAAGTTCTTCACAAAATCTTTCAAAGTCTCGATAAGGGTTTTTTTTTTTTGGTAAAAAGTCTCAATAAGGGTTAAGGCTTTTAGAATCTGAAAAATCAAAATCTAAGTGGTAACTCAGTTGGACAAGGACTTTGCGCCTAAGCTAAGTGGATTTTTTTTTTAATCCCCACTTTTTAAAGTTATCATAAATTTGAACTTGGGATTTTTACTAAAAGCATCATCAAATATCCATATACCTCCATAAGCATCCTCAAATACGTATAATGCCCAATGTCCAAAAGCATCTTATACATCGTACTTTAATTTTTCCATACCAAATTGCCCTTCAACTCCTTTCTCGTGACATCGAGACTCGACTACATTCGTGCATTGAAGTATTTCGAGAATTGTTATTTTTGTTTCAATTCTCGAACTCACTAATTTATTCAGGACATCATAAGTAATTAATATTTATTTTAAACTCATATTCTAAAGAAATAAATGTGGAGGAAAAACATCCTCAATTTTTAAGGTAATCCTCTCCACATCTGTAGTAAAAGTAGGGTTACGAATAGGGAATTTTTGTGTTATTTTTTTGTAAAAATGAAAAAGTTCGATTTTTTTAGCGAAATCTCCACAAATTGTAGTAAGAGAATGCTCATGGTGACAACATTCATTATTGAAAAAACTCATAATAGAAAGATTGAACTCATACATCTACGTAAATCATTCCTTCATATTCAAAATTGTTAGTCAATTTAAATGCACCTCCATGTATAATATTTTTGTTAATTTTAACTATTGAACTGATAAGTCTCTTCTCGACATTGCAAATTGTTTCTCGACATCGCGACTTAATCATGTTACCACGAATGATGTTGGATACATATATTAGCACAAAATCCTAAGCTTGTGAGTGCCATGTCTCAAATCCGCAGGTGTTATGTCTCAAACTCGCAAGAGATAAAGTAAAGGGCAATTTGGCCTAAAAAAATAAAATTTGTTGTATAAGATGCTTTTGGGCATTACATTTATTTGAGGATGTTTTTAGAGGTGTGGGGATATTTGCGGTCACCATCACCTCACAGCTTCCTCTACTGCATCACAACAATGAAACTATGGCTATGTTTTGTAGGTTTTGGGTTTGGTTATACTATATGGGGATGACTTCACTGTGACCACACCTTCCTTCACTTGAAAATTAAAAGGAAAAAAAGAGAGGAACAATGGTTCCTAAAATAAACTATGTTCGAAAAATATTTCAATAAAAAATTTGGCTCATTTTAAAAAAATTATGTGAAGATTTAGATATTTTAAAAAAGTATAAAATTCTTCCACAGTTCTTTTGATCAAATATTTTCTATAAAAGAATATTGAGATTTTTACGAAAAGAATCATCAAATATCCCTATACATCCAAAAGCATTCTCAAATACATGTAATGCCTAAAAGCATTTTATATTGTAGATTTTATTTTATTTTTTTCAATACCAAATTGCCCTTCACTTTATCTCTCGCGAATTCGAAATATGACACATACGAGCTTGAAACATTACTCGCGAGTTCGAGACATGACAATTGCAAGCACAAGATTTAGTGTCACAAGATTTAGTGTCCATATATGTGCCCAATATTATTCACGAGCTCAGGTTTTCCGCTTCTATTAAACTCCATTCACCAATATCCCATGTGCATTCATTAAGTTTTTCTATCACGTTAGATTGATTTATATTAACTATAAACTGTAATAATGTCCTCATTCTCAATATACTTTTACTACAATTAATAGAAAATTATTTCAAATCTATAGGAATCCAATGTAACCTCACCTAAAACTTTCCAAAGGGACATGACAGTCATGTCAAGCTCAAGAGTATGTGAAGTGAGAGTTGAACCATGTGTAAGTTTTCAAATTTTCCTTGGGCACAGTTTGGTAAACATAGAAGAATCCTTTGTTTAAAGGATTCTCTCCATCTCCAAAGAATCAACACCTCCTCTAGTAGGATTCCCAATAAGAGTTCCATGTTTGATTGACGAAGGATTCCTACAATTTGTAGAATGCATGATCCAATGGTTATAAACGCTTTTTTTTTCTTCTAATTTTTCATAATCCATGAAAAATCAAGACCTCAACATTCCCCTCAAAGATGTCTGTGGTTATCAAGAGACTTTGAACAGTTCCGATGGTGCAAAGGAGGCCCACATAAATAAATAAATAAATAATATATTCCAGTGTATGGACGTTTTTATAAATATCTCAAGATATAGTAAGGATCAACGGTTGAAATTTGGTCAACTTGCCGTGTTTGACTGTTCCGATCTAATGACTGATTCCGATATTGATTGTGGACCCCAAGTAAACCAAAAAATTGGGAAAAACAGACTGGTTTTTATTCCCATTTTACATTTAGTGCAAATGGTCAGGATGGCTTGGCACATATCTAAAGATATAAGAGGAATCAACGGTTGAAATTTGGTCACCTTACCGCGTTTGACCTTCCCGAACTAATGAACGGTTCCGATCTTGATTATAGACTCCACATAAACCAGAAAATTGGAAAAAAAATGACTGTTTTTATTTTCATTTAACATATAGTATAAACGGTCAGAACGTTTTAGCACATATCTCAAGATATAAGGGGAATCAACTACAAATTTAGTGAGGCAGCCGTTTTGGAGTTGTTAAAGGTGAGTAACAGTTTGGATCTTGATTATGAGACCTAAAAGGAACATTTACAAAGCTAAAACTAATTAATACCACATTCCCATCCCAATTACCGTAGTAGTTACCATAGCTTCGGCTTTCCATTCTTCCGTGGATTCTGTGTGTCCGAAAAGGGGAGGTTCAACTGCAAGAATAATTGCTTTTGTGAATTTCGCCTGTCCATCATCTGAAAATTCACACTCATCTAATCATGCAAAATCTGTGATTGCGCAAAAAACCGCAGGGAATTTCCTTGTGCAGACCGTTGCCAAACGTGCCCTAGTAAATCATTTAAGCCCTGGTATAATTACAGGCCCAAACCAATCTCCCTTGCAGGGAGCCAAAGAACCATTTCAATTTTCCCCTTCTACTTTCCATTCTCTCTTGCATTTTCTTCTTCCCAGAAATCTCTCTGAAGCTCAGAAAAACCCAACCCATGCTGTATTGACCTGGGGCATTTCAAATTCAAATTCCTCTTGAAATAGTGTTGGGCCTTGGCCCACGCCCCACATCAACTCAATCCACGCCCCAGGTCAAGAGAGGAGAAGGAAAGGAAAAAAACCTCTTTGGCTCTTTGGCTCTTCTGCTCTGCCCAAGGTCAAGAAGGGAGAACGAAAAAAAAAAATCCTCTTCGGCTCTTCGGCTCTTCTGCTCTTCCCTCTTCCTTTTTCCGCTCTTTCGCTCTTCCGAGTTCCGACCTATCCTCTTCCTTCGATGATCGACGGTTAAGGTAAATCTCTCTCCCTCTCTCTGTAGCTTCTCTCTCCCTCTCCCTCTCTGGCTAGGGTTTGTGCAGTTTCCTTTCTTCTTTTCCTTCCTCTCTTCCTCCTTTGCACATTAGGGTTTATGTTTTACTGTTTTAGTTTTCCTTCTTTTTTTTTTTTGAAGTGATGATTTCAGTTTCTCTGGCATCTGTTCTATCAAAAAAATGAGAAAAGGGTGATTGAGAAGAATATGTTCTCTCTGACTCTCTCTGCCTCTCTTTCTCTGATAAATGGAGGGAATGAGGGAAATGAAATCAAAATGTAGAGATATCATTGACTGACTGACTTGATCACATTTATGGAGGGAATTAGGGAAAAGGGCGATTTGATTGTTGACTGACTCAATCACATTCACATTTATGCTTTTGTTTGCTTCTTTTAGTTGTGATTTCTTATTTGATTTGATTTTATTTTATTTGGGTAAATGAGATAAGGAGATGCATGTGAATATGTGATGTTCTCAGTTCTGTATCACATCTTTTATTTCTTCACTTTGGACTGATGAGAGAATTTGAAGATAAAACTTCAGTTGCTTTCTGGTATGTATTTGATGTGAGAGATGAGTTGATGTCGTGCTGCCATTGGTGATGAGTGTTGCAACTTGCAAGGCTTGGACTTAAACATGCTGGGCCAGTGTCTATTGGAAGAGGCCATGATAGTATTGGGTTCAATGAGGGAGGGATGATGATATGATGAGATGAAGGAACATAACAACTTTTGAAGAAGCTCAGAAAGATCTAGCTTTCTTGCTGCAACTGGGGCCTCTAGTCAGCCAAAAAGAGCTCTTCTTATAGCCTTCTCCTACCCCTGTTCAACGTCCCACACCATCAATAAAAACAGTCCTTCCCATCTCCCTAAAATGACAAAAAGCCAAAGAAGTCTTAGAAATCCTAACATTCAAATCAAATGAGCCCCTGCTGAATGCTACCCATCCAAATTCAAGATTTATTCTCTTGTCAGTTGAGCTAGCAGTCTGAGCTGAATTTGTTATGTTAGGTAAGCCTCCTGTAGACTTCTTTGAGGTCCCTTACAAGTTGAGCCAGCAGTGAGGGACTGGGATTCAAGTGAATTTTCTATGGCACTTGTAGCCTCATGGATTTGTCATAAATGGGCTTATTTTCATGAATGGTGGGACCATTCTAAGGATTTTGAAGAAGGGGAGTATGTCACTTTTGAATATGGAGTATTTTCCCAATTATAAAATCAACACAATTGGCCCACCTATGATAAATTTATATAGATCGTATATGTATTTATAATTTGAATATGTGGGCCTACACTTTAACACCCAAGGTTGAGCCCGCCCTTTACTTTATTATGTATTCTTGGCATGGGATGCCTTCTAATAAATAGTGATCGTTCATTGAAATTAGCCCACTTGACATCCTTGCTTTGGAGTAGATAGCAAAACAAATAGCAAGAACAGCATGGAAAGGACTCAAAAAAGCTATTCTGTCTTATCTGTGCTCTCCAATTATTTTCTGGACAGTCCCCTACTTCAGTGGGCAAGGCTAAATTGGTCTGTATGTAAACTTTGCATTAAGATTGGATAATTCCTCAAAAGTGTTGTCTGTATTTGTTTGCTTATCTATCATTTGATCTCCAACTAGAAAGATCATTCAATCAGAACTAGAATTAGTGAGTTTATGAGTGTGCCTCAATAAACTCAAGCACAACCCACTAATGTTGAAAAGAATGTAGTTAACAATCCATCATCCCTAACCCTTTACCAGTTCACCATATCCATTTATGAACTTCTCCCCTATGGCAGGACCCTTTTTACAAATAAAACCTATAAAACATATGACCATTAAAACTATGGAATATGTAAATTAAAATTTATTTTAAAGATTTTGAATGATCTAGAATTGTCCATAATTTCTATTTCCTGGTTTTGAATAAATCTAGAATTGTTTTGAGGAAGTCTTATCTAATTGTCTTGATCTATGTTTAAGCTTTAACTACATATTTCTTCTTCTCTTTTTTCATTTTGGAAACTTTATTCTTGGCCAGTAATATGATGTTTATGATTATGCTGATAATGTTCATCTATAAATTATAAATACAGGTGCTCTCATTTGGATACATATGATTAAGGAACTATTTGGAGCATAAGGAAATAATAACGAATTTTTACATGATAATGTGTATTACTTCTTTAGAGTTTCTTTATTATTGTTGTAGTTTGCTTGTCAAATTGTGTGCTAATTTTTTGAAGGTTGTGAACCCTTTCTTTTTTAGGATGATTGGTTTGCCCTCATTTTTTGAGAGATTTTTTTGTTTTCAGTATACTTCTCTTGTACTGTAAATTTTGGAGAAATGAATAGTCATCATTTCAAACAAGAAATATATTAAGTTGATTTAGTTAAATATTTTGCATTTATTTACATGGAATAACTTTTTTTCTTTTGTTATTGTTGATGTGAAAAAATTCTAGCAAAAGTTTCACCCCACCTAAACGAAAATCCTGGGTCCGCCTCTGAGTCAATGGCACCAGTTTCTTCTACTTCGGCTTCTTCTACCTCAGTCTCCCTCAAAGAATACCTCAAGAGATATCAAAACCCTAGCGAAGATCATCAACATAAGAAGGAATCCAAGAAGAAGAAGAAGAAGAAGGAAGCCAAAGTCATCGATGTTAGAGTTCGCGTTGTAGATGAAGATCCCGTCTGGCAGAAACCCCAAAATCTTGAAGAAGAAGATGAAGCTCACGATTCTTCAGGTTAGGTGCTACAACTTTTGTAATTTCCCCAAATCTAAATGTTCTCATTTCAAAACCCTAGTCTCAGATTTTTTTGTAAAATTTGGTTTTTTTTTAGATGAGGATAAACCCCAAATTGACGAAGATGTTGAGGTTAAAAGGATGAAGAGGCTTGAGGAGATCCGATCTCGACGGCCTTACCTAACTATTTCAGACGATGGGAGCGGTTGGGTTTCGATCTCTGAAAATCCCAAGCTTTTGGATTCTGAAAATGGAGTTTCTGATATGTCTCCCTCACGAAAACGGAGAGCCCGGTTTGATACTCCTTCACCCGAGCATGATGAATCAAAGCCCTCGAGCAGCAAAATTCCAAAACCCAATCCTAATTCGGCAGATACCCTCACCCCAGATCGGGATTTGTCGCCACCCCGACTATCGCATTATGGGGTGGAGTCATTTGATTTGAAGATGAAGAATTCAGGAAGACATGATTCGCCGGAACTCTCTCCTCCTCCTCCTCCTCGACGTTCTACGTCGGATCATGAACGGAGGAATTTGGAGAGACCCAAGTCGCCGGACATTTCCCCTCCTCGGCGTAACCGGCCTCTGAGGGGGTCATTGGATTTGGAGAGGAAGAATTCAGAGAGAGTTGTCTCGCCCGACCTTTCTCCTCCTCGGCGTAACCGTTCTTCTACGGTGTCATTCGATTTGGAGAGGAAGAATTCAGTGAGAGGTGACTCGCCAAACCTCTCTCCGCCTAGACGGTCTCGTCCTCAAGTGGCCTCTTCTGATTTTAGAAGGAAGAATTTGGAGAGAAATGACTTGCCAGATCTTTCTCCACCTCGATTGGGTAGACGTGGTTCACCTGAATTTGATGCTTCCCGTGCAATGTTTGGGGGAGACGACCTATCTCCCCCAAGGAAAAATAGGAAGGATTCATCTTCTATGAAAGCGGGAAGAAAAGCTGGTTTAATCACTACAGATGAGATTAAGGAAGAGATCAACAAAAAGAAGAAAGAGGAATTGTTGAGGTAATCCACTTTTTTTAGTATCAATTTCAATTTGTTAATGTTCTATATTCATTGAATTTAGTTCTTGTTAATGGCGGTTCCGTCATTTTATTAATTTTTTTATTATTTCTGAATCATAAGTAACTGCATTTTATGCTGCATAGAACTGGTATGTATGACAAATAGAAAAACTTGTGTCTGTGCAGCTGTTTTAACTTGACTGTGAGAGGGTCTCAAGGAATGCCACTAGATGCACTAATTATGAACAAAAAAAGCTTTCTAACATGGGACATCCAACTCAGATATGCCATTGATTTTCTTGGGGAGTCAATCAGTTAAATTATTAAGACTTGCAAATTTGCTTAAAATTCTTCACTATTATCATTTTTGGTACGCAATCACCTTCTATTTCTGCATGGAGTATAACTACGAAGTTCTTTACAAATATATATATATATATATTTCTCTAATGTTTCTGTTTTTAATAGTAGATTTTGTGTTTTATGGTTAGTTCATACTATTGTTAAGTGGATTTGTTACATTTGTAGGATTTCGGAGATGGACCCTTCCATAAGTGGGAGAGGATCAGAAAATGTGTATCGTCACCAAGGTCAGAGAAAATCATTCTGAACAATACTTATTTAGTCTAGCAGTTTGGGTTCTATAACATACTAATGAAGTTACTTTAAAACATTTAATATTTTTGTGTGTTATAGTTGATGGTGGACAAGTTCTGTGGGTTTGAAACTCTGATGTTTCATGGATTTAGGTAAACGCATATCCAAGGACGAGTTCTTGAAATCACAACGTGGTGAAGAAAAACCTAAGGTATGTCTCATAGCGTCATCAGTGCAATTTGAATTTCCATTTATGTTATTAGGATGCTTTACGGTTCCCTATTTCAATTTTTCTTCTTACCTTACTTAGGGGTTAACAAACTTGGATGTGATTTAGCTTCATAGTAGTCTAAGCATTCCCATGCTCTATACTCTGGCTCTGGGCCTATATGTGCCTCACCCGTGGCTGCAGCCGGCGACTAGGCATGCCTATGTGTCTTGGCACTATAGGCCCGGCATGTTTAATGTTATTAACAAATATTAGGGGCAAAAGTGGCAATTTTAAGGCGAGGGGGAATTTTTCTCTTAACTCATGTATACTTGTGTGATAAAGAGGGAGTAATAGTTTTTCTTTTTCTTTTTTATTCATTTCTTTCTTTAAAAAAAAAGAGGAAGGGAGGGCCGAGGACAATAAGCTGAGAGCCAAGGATGATAAGTTTGCCCTAGTCCCACGTCCAACCCCATTTTTAGGCATGTCCTTATTCTCAGTTGTGAATGAATAGATGTAGGAGGCACTCTTCATTTGTGTCAGAACATTGTAATTTGTCAATAATGGTGTGCCACAATGGCAAAGATCGCTAGAGACCTAGTAAAAAGCTACCTTGTGCCAACATCTCAAGATGGTCTCTTAAGGGTTATCTTTGAAAAGAGGGAGAGCCAAGGCCCAGGAAGAAACACACAGCACTTAGTCCAATATAATATCAACAGTGGAGGACTTACCTTCAAAGTGTTGACTATTTGTTTCTTTCCACAATATCCACAATGGCCAAAAAAGAAAGCCGCCACATAACCCTGCCCCTCGAAGAAACCCATGGCCATACTCCATGCCTCAAACAAGTGTTGCAAATCATATGAAAAAACTCAACTGCACTTGAACCATCTCAACACAGAGTTCCAAGGGATTTTGGTTATCTCGCACCTAAGCAACAGATGATCATCTGACTTCTCATCTGCTGGACAAATGGGACATTCAATGACCAGAATATTCTTGCGATTGATCAAGATTTTTCCAAGGATAGCGAACCGTCCAAAAGCCACCCCTCTAGGTTGAGCCTTGAATACCCAAAGGCAAGGTAGAGGTGAAGGATGAAACACGCCTCCAAATATTGAAAGCCCCATCCGTAGAGCCCATCCAAATATCATCACCTGTAGTCAAGATGTAATGTCCATTCAACATTGCAAGCATACCTTAAATTGACTGACTTTTACATCCCTAAAATCCCTCCTTAAAAAAAAAGGTCCTCAAATTACATGGCCATTAACTCTAGACACGTAGCTACGTGCAAGTGCGAAATGATCAAAAGCAGATCAAAACAACTTATGGAAATGGATGGCCAAAGGTCTATCCCCAATCCAGATGTCCACCTATATCTAATTTTGCTGAGAAACAATTCCTTAGCTGACAGGCAGCCTTTCCATATAGCAGAATGATGGGCATTTGGAAAGGCTGCTCCCACCCATTTCTCATACATGATTGCTTGTTAAGTTATTTATGTTACGCTATGTTTTTCCCTAAAATGTGAGATTTTATTTTCATGACGTGTAAGTGTTTCCTTTTTTTATATATTCACTATATATAAATAAAATGAACACCTCTTTCCTTGCAATTAATAATTGTCAGTTTATATTTTCGTCAGGAGAAAAAGTTAGAATGGGGTAAAGGCTTAGCCCAGAAGAGGGAAGCTGAAGCTAGAGAACTTGAATTAGAAATGGAGAAGGATAAGCCATTTGCGCGGACCAGGTAAATTATTTACTCAAAAAATTGTTGAATTATGATTTTTTATTTATATGGAAATATTTGACATGGGAAGATGAATAGATTTTTATCAGTTGCAAGTAAGCTTATCATTTACATTTCAATTAATGAACTAATTATTGGATTAAACACTAGACAAGCATTTGGTGCCAGTATATTTCGGCCAAAACAAGAGGTTCCTATCATTCATTTCAATATTTATGAATTATGGGCACCTGAGGAAACAATCTCACAAGGCGTAAGCAAATATGTTGACTGCAGATATTGTCTATCTTTTTTTTTTCCATGAAATTTCATCAATTTAACTAGCTTGGATTTTAAAACCTCCTCTTTTCCATTAAAAAAAAAAGCCTCATATTCCTGGCAAGATCTCGGGGGGAATGCGCCATGTGGCATAATGTTAAGTACGGATGCTAATGTAGAAATGTGGGCAAATGCCTGGAGTGTGTATGCAGCCATAAAATTGTGGAAGGCACACTGGCACTCGCATAGCTTGTGGATAGATTCATTTAAACCTTTAGAAGCCATCCCCGGAAGAGCAATGGAACATTTCTCTCATATTGATGCCTCACCAAACTTTTGCCAGCAAGATGGGTCCCATTCTGAACCTTCTGAGATTGAATCAATTTTTGCCACTTAAAGGAAGAGACTAGATTTATCGTGCGATGAAGATATTCAAAATAGTAGATCCTATGGTATGGTTGGCAAGATTATGAAAAGGGAAAGGGGATCCTTCAGTAAAACTATCTATAAAGCTTTGAGGACCATGACAGCTTCTTTCATTTCTCCCTTTAGGTTAAAGCATTCCCCCTTTAAAACCAAAGAAAAAAATCATTTTGCTGTCTTGATAACTGAGGGACCTGGCTGTTGTTATGTTTAATACAATTGAAGTTTAAGTTCCAGTGCTTACATGGGTGTTTTTTTTTTTATTTTTTAAGCTTTGAATTCTTCATGTTAAGTAAGTACTAGCATAAAAGCTCAATTAAAATGGCCATGTCTATTTGCTATGTGGCAAACAAGCTCAATATATATATATATATATATATATATATTATGTTATCTCTTGAACTGTACGTGTCTGAGCAGTAGGTCTGACTCATTTGAAGCTAGGTCTGAAATATGTTGAGGGATCCTGGCTGATCAATAACTGAATGTAAATGTGAGAAAGGAGAGAAAAATAACTGAGGGAAGATCCAAATATTAAGCAGAAGAAGATTTTCCAAGAAAACATCTTACCCAATAGAGTTAACAAATTAGTGCTGAGATACATTAGAAACAAGGAATCAGGCAAGCAAAACAATCTAAGATAACAAAAAGATCCAAAGAAGAAAGAATCTCCCAAAAAAATCGATTATCTCAATTCTCAAATGCAGGTATTTGTTTATCTATTTGAGGCTCTTTCAAAATGGCAGAAATTGTGATATTAGTGAAAGAGATTGGCATGATTGTGAAGAGAGGGTTCTTGAAGTGGTGCTTCTGACCGAAGAGGTCTTCCTGCTTGAATTTGGCATTTCCCATGTTCTGTGCTTAAATCAATTATACACTCTGGACTGACATTCTGAACCAATCTGCATTAAAGAATGAAATCTCAAACCAAAATATTTGTTTGTTTCCATGTTTGCACATATGCCACAAGCCATGTGCATTCTTAAGCGAGCTGCTTGAAAACTGTGTATGGAACCTCAAAACCAGTGTTCTTCCAAAAGAAAATGGAACCACATGGAGGCGAGCTTTTTTCTTGCATATGAAAGATGCCTTAATAAACTAGTTAGGTTAAATATGTTTTGTAAAAGAAAAAGAAAACGAAAGAAAAGGCATCTGGGGACAAATTAAAAGTACTAAAAAGGGGATAACTTACCAAAACCCAGATGTCGAATTGTGAAAATGAAGCCAATTTCCATCGAATATTGAAACAATTTGGCTTGATGCATTCCCTAACATGCTACATAGAAACCTCAGATGCAGTATTCCTTTCATTTGTTTATACTAGCTTGTACATCCTCATGAACAGACCTTCTTAATGGATCAAACATGTCATTCATATGATCTTTTTATGCTATCTTTTTTTTTTTTTTTTCATTTTCTTATGCGTTTCTTGAAAATTGCTTTTCCTCAGGGATGATCCTGAGCTTGATAAAATGTTAAAGGAGAGGATTAGATGGGGTGATCCTATGGCACATTTGATTAAGGTAATTTCACTTGGTTCTAGTAGGCAATAGTGAGCAGAACTATTAGGATTCTCAATTGATGGTTGCTTATTGCATTTTATGTTTGTTTTGAAAGAGTAAGCAACCTGACCTCATTCTGGAAGATCTGGGTGATGATGAGAAAATGAAAGAGTCAGGATTTTTGATTCCTCAAACAATTCCCAGTCACAGTTGGATAAAGAGGGGAATAGATCCTCCTGTAAATCGTTATGGCATAAGACCAGGGCGACATTGGGACGGAGTTGATCGTAGTACTGGTATGTTATTCCTCCTTCCTCCATGCTTTCACAACTTTATGTTCTTCTAAGATCCCTATCTTCCCAACTGTAGTACTACCTTTTTTTTCTCTCCCACAATGCATTTGTGTAAAGCTGTCTATAGATGTGCCACAGAGTGCATTCGGTTTCAATATTTGGGGCAGCACAGAATTGGTCAGCATACTGGCATGAGATGGTGGTGTTAGAGATAAATACTTCTTTTGGTTTTGAGAGTTGAGACATGGTTCAACTTTTTCTTTACTAAATAGAAGCTTGTGTACCTTTATTGGATTGAATGCCCGATCAGCAGTTGTAGATGTCAAATAAGTTTATGAGATTATAATTTCTGGTGGTCTTCTAGTTGGTTTTTAGAAATTCTTTTTATGCTAGATCCATGGCTCATGTCGTCTGCTGATTTTGATATTCTAAAAATTCTTCACATTTTTCTTGTTGCAGGATATGAGAAGGAAATGTTCAAAAGACAAAATGAGAAGAGAGCTACAGAAAGAGAAGCTTATCTTTGGTCGGTCTCTGATATGTAATGCAGAGTTGGTTCAGTTACTAATATTTGTCTAGTTGTAATGGAGATGTGTTTCCTGAAAACTGTACAGTAGATTTTGATTGCTTCATTTACTGATGGTGCCAACAAAAAATTATTTGAGTCAATGGTTTTCAGATTTCTAAGAGAATTTGCTCTTAGACAGCCGATACAAATCTATGTTCAACGTATGCTTTGTTGGATTTTGAGGAGCCTGGAGAAAATGTGACCTATGGTTGAGGGAACAATGCAAAACCTTCAAAGGCATTTTATGTTTTGCTAAGGAGTGCGTTATCTTTGGAAATGAGAGTTGGGGGATATTATATCACAGTTTAGTTGATTTCTGAAACCAGATTGACTTTGTGATCTTCTTTTTAGAAAATGGTAGTGCAGGGAATTTTTTTTTTTTTTTTTTCCATTTTACATGAAACTCTTTGAAGCAAATAGAGAATGAAGGAGTTTTTGTTTGCATGCAACATTAGACCAGTAGACTGGTCCGACTCTGGCCTATATAAAAATAAAGGAGAGAGTAGCCGAGATGGCGTAATACCTATGACTATATGAGTCTCTGAGCATAGAGCACCACCGAAGCAGGCTTTTGAAAGGTAAATTAGAGATGAGTGAAACATATCATTCTATCACATTTATGTTGTGAGATGTGATGCGTTGAGTTAATAAGTTTTCTTTTTTAAGATTTTTTTTTTCGTGCATTGTAGTTGTTAGTATAATCATTATCATTGTTGTGTTTTAGTGGCGTTAGTGTGTATATAAATTCGTATATCTGTTTTCTCAATTTTCTTGGTTTATAAGAATATTGTTATATTTTTATTTTATTCTAATTGATTATATTTTTCTTACTATAATGTGGCTCAGGAGATTTCTTAAAGTTTTTTAGTTTTTTTTTTTTTTTTTTTTTTTTTTTTTTTTTCCTCTATGGCTTTTAACAAATTGTTAACTTATTTCGAGAGGGCTTTGAAATTTTTTTTTTCCTTTTGTTTTAATTTTTCCTTTCATTCTCGTTGGACATTTTTATTTTATTTTATTTTTTATCGGTAGCAAGATTACTTTATAAGAAAGGATTACAACAACATATAATACCAAAATGATAACCCAACCCCCCCCCCCCCCCCCCCCCCCCCCCCCCCCCCCACATATAGCTAGAGCAGCAGCTGTACTTTTAGCCTAACCCTGTCCATTAGAGGCCGTTTGGTTTATGTAATTGAAGTCGTAGGAATTCTAATACCATCAAATAATATGGGAAATAGATACCCACCCATCTCCCAGTGATTCAAATTATAGTGAAGTCAAGGTACCATATTTATATCCATTTTATATCCTTCATCCCATGCTTCTTTAATATACCTTTGGTGGAGCCCATTTGACCTTGAATTCCTATGTATTTAGTAGGCCCTAATAACTGGGTTCAAAATGTCAATCCAAATCATCGCTAATAATAATTAGACAACCCAAACCACGTACTGCTTAGTTAGGCTTCGGTTGAATTAAAGTGTCGGGCCAATTTTTCTTTTACCTGTGCATCAATTTTCGGTGCACGCACTCAACTCAAATTGCTAGGCACCCTGAAGAATTCATGAGGCTCTTTAGTGCAGCCCACTCATCAACGCTCAAAATAAGAGCCCATTTCTCTGTGACCTGAATAAAATTTCGCTCAAGCATGAGTTGAAGCCTAATCATCACATTGATCAATGTAAAATACGTGAATTATTTTGTAATATTTTAACTGTACTTTATAAGTGACCAATGTAATGACAAATGGGCCCAGCTCTTGTTGGAGTGAAATTTAGTCAATGCGCATGCAAAAGTGACATTTATTTTTGAGCAGCTTTTTAAATATTTTTACGTACGCAAGGTTTCAAAGGTGAATTTGGTGTGATTCTGGCCAGTGAGTCCAAGCCTAAGAGGATCCGGACTCAATTTCATGACTCTGGATTGAGTTGGGTCGCCTAAAAAAAAGGGTTAGAAATTCCTTATGTCACCTGTAACAAAGTAAATAAAAAAGAAAGATACAAATCTGGAAGAAAGAAGTGATTCTCATTGTGTTTGACTTGGTTTTTCTTTTTCTTTTTTTTTGGCATTAAATTTCAGACAAAGCCATATAAAGACAAGAAGCTTTGAACTTGACCGCTATCACTACCAACAAAAAGGTAACTGATTGCAGTTTCTGTGCATTGATTAAGAATACCAAACTCTTAAAATTAATTCTGATACACCTTTGTACACATCACTGGAGGAAAAATTGGGGAAAACCTCTGTTTGCATAATGTTGAGTGGCCGAGCCATGACAGCCAAGGGCCCCCCATAATCACTTGGGCATTGCCCAGGGCTGAAGATTTTTAGTCCCAGTTTAAGCAATGACAAAATGAGACTGCCCCAGCTCCTGCTAGCTTTCTTCATTGTTTTCACTACTGAGCCTCGCCATCTGAGATACCAGCAGATTGTGTACTCTAGCTTTCAGCTGTAGACATGGGAAGAGAGGGACTTAATGTAAGACTTAAGCAATAGATTAACTGTAAATTTCCATTAGGAGAAATACATAACTAGTGCTTGGGGAGCTGATGAGAATTTTAGGAAGTGTAGAAGGTAAATGAGAGCTATGTGGGTTCATGCTGACCTCAATAATCCCAATTTCACTCTTCACTGACACATGGATGGCTCCTTTGGGTCCGCTCTTGTATCTTTTCACCTCAACATCTTCATCTTCTACAAGGATGGTGGGTGAGCTTTGCAGTAAATCGCATTTGGAGACAACGTCAAGCCATAAATGATCTTTGAACCTCTCCCTGATCTCTTTGTATATGATAAGCTGCAAAATCGATTTAAGAATATCCACAGGCGTTAGACTGGATTGATTTGGCAAACTCTTTCAGATTGGAATTAGACCACATCTAAATACGATAACAAGAAAATACTCAAGCAAGTGATAGCACTAACAATAAGGTTGGTTTTGAGACAAGTTTAAAATTTGTATATTCTAATAAATTATCAGGTCATTTAAGGTCTTGAAAAACTAATGGCTTCAAAAGACTTATTGGGTTTTTAATGCAACAACAGTCTTCTTGCAGCCCTCTTTCGGATATAGAAAAACATTAAATTTGTAACAGTAATTTGCATCAGCACTAAGATCAGGTTATTTATCCATTACTATTTAACCGCCCTCATGGACATTTCTAGTTCAAATGCACCCTCAAAGAAAAATGAACAGAAGCACACCTTAGCTATTTTCGGGAAAAAGGGTCCCAAAGTGATACAGAAAGGTCTAAAACCCGAAGTTCTTATGAGTCACCAAATAATAGGTTCCAAGAACCTAAAACCAGTACATTCCTCTGGGACTTAACCTGAGGACCTCCTCCCCCGATGGGAGGTGCCTAACAGACACCTTGTATTGTCGGTGAAGGCCTGAAGTGTTTATGTCATGCCATTTTTAAGTTTGAACATCACAAATAGCATGCTGAAGAACAAAAGGAAACACGCATTCCATGCAGCTAGGCGATTGCTATTCTTAAGATTTGTCTGACCCAAGATGAAGAAAACACAACAATTTTTCAAGCACCACACTGAAGATTTTTTGTAGATGCAATCATTAACCAAAACGTTTTGAAATGTCAACTGATATAAATATGATGCCTGATTGAGAATGGCAAGCTGTTCTTATGCCAAATATTTCCACACTCAAAACTGTCCTTTGATTAATTTAGTAAGTATTCCATGTTACCCCGCTGTTTGCTCTTTTTATGGCAACAATGAATGCATTTGGAAAGAAAAATGCGGGAGAAATAAAAGGAAAAAGAAAATCACAAACCATGCTGCCAGGGTGCTTTTCCAAAAAGCATGCCATAGCATGGCAAAAACTTGAGGAAGGCAAATGATGCCTCATCCGCCACTAAGGGGTAGGATGAAGAGGATATGGATGGAGGTCGTAACACTAGATCTAAAGAAGTGCAACCTATCCAAGGCTTTAGCTCTAGATAGATCGGAATGCAGAAAAAGAGTTCATGTAGCCACCCCAACAATAGTTTGGACAAGGCTTTTAATGATGATGACAACAATACCTGATCTGAAGGTGACGTTCCACATTCTCCTGACAGGTCATGAACATATAGTACTGCAGTTGGCAAGTGTGAGAGGACAGCAAGCGTTAACTTCTCCAAGTTATTCCTGTCATCTTAGGTTAAATACATAGCAGATGAGACAAATATGCAACAATAAGACAACAAATATACTGCTTTACTCATGCAACTGCATTAGATAAGCGTTAAAAAAAATGAATCTACTTAAACTAAGGTCAGAAAATAGAGGTCTTCCATATATGGATATGAAATCAGAAGAGTTTGGAAACTATAGTTTCACGGGATATCTTTTAAGAGAAAAAATTAAGCGATAAAGGCAGGATCCAATGCCCCTGAGAGGGCAAGAAAATGCACACTTCTACATCTTTAGCCATGCATGTGGCTTACAGCAGGGTGATTCAAACTGTTCACGCATTGGGTTCAACTATAAATGGACTATGGGTCGAGTTCCAATCATTGGAAATTCTGAAATCTAATTGTTAAGAAATATGGATAAAAAAAGGCAATGGTTCAAGTTCATTTTAACATATTAATTGGATATTAGGATCATTTGGAATTTTTTATTGAAAAAGATAAATCTTTTCCAAAAAAAAAAAACAAAACGAGTTTGGTTAAGGCTGATAAAGGTGGAACCAAGGGACAGTTGAATTTCACTAATGGCAGTAACATCGATGTCTAGAGATGTGGATTGTACATAAGGATATCAATGGACCTCCAATTACCCAGTAACCCAAAGGCTCCGAACCAAGAATATTAGGGCATTGACCCTATATGTGGACCTGACTATTTTTTGGGTCTGGTTCGATCGATGTCCATTCAGGTCCGGAGCTGAATACACATGTACCCAAGAGATATTTAAAAAAAAAAATCATTTATAAGAATATAAAATATATTAAGAAACATCAAATCAATATTTGTATGCACAAAAATGAAGCCCAAAGCCTTTGCAGCTCAGTTGGCAGCTGTACATGATGACAAGCTTGAGGGCCTGGGTTTGAATTTGTACTTGCCTACTAATTTTTTGTGCGCTGTGCACAAATTCGGGCTAGGTTCTAACTATTTACATTAAATCGGGTTCAGTGTAGGTCCATGATGACATGCTTGACATTTGCTGTTTCCAGCTGTGTCATGATACCAAAGAAGTCTCCCTATAAATAAAAAGGGATCGAATTCAGGTCCAGTCACTGTATACCCATAGTCAATCTGGAATTTCTAATTAGGACTAACAGCCAACCCAACTCCAGGCTACAAGACCTGTACCAAGGGCTGGCAAACTGGTAGGGTTGGGTCAAGACAGGTTGCATTTACTAGAGGAGTCTATGGGTTAAACCCTAATCCATATCCAAACATTTTTTAAATGGGTTGAGCTATTTTGACCTGCACCCGATCCATGTCAACCTGACCCGACCCGCACAACCCATTTAACTTTTGAAGAAGAGGAGAAGTAGCATGAAGTGGGCGCAGTTGTGATGGACGCCGAGATATGCAGCAATAGGGTAGCATGGATAATGGATGGGAAGAGGGTGAGGGATCAGAGGGAATAGAGAAATGGAGATGAAAGTGATTTTGGAAAAACTGAGATGAAGGATGTTGTTTGGTAACAGAGAAGTTGGTGGCGTTAGGGTTCTGGCCTGAGAACGGGTAGCCTAGCACTAGAGAATCAAATGTGAAATCTATGTTGGGAACAGATGAGATGAAGAGGTGTTTTTTTTTTTTTTTTTTTCTGTTGGGGTAAAGGAGGTTGGAGAGGGGTTAGGGACTTAGGGTTCCAATTTCTGACCTGAGAACTGTCGAGAAGAGTGAAAAGCCAGGCAACAACTAACACCTCATCATGTCTTCCTCTTTAGCATAGATCCAACACCATCCAGGTTTAGGATTTTTTGAGTCTCTGTTGTAGGGGGTTGCTAACTTTTGGAGTACAGAGAAAGGAGACAGAAATGTGGTAAGAGGGGAGAAGAAGAGAACTGAAAAAAAGGAGGAAAAGAAGCTGAGGTCTTCGACTTTTGGATTTTGGATAGAGAGAGAGAGAGAAGTGGCAGAGAGGAGAACAGAAGAGAACCGATCAAAAAGAAAAGGGAAAAGAAGATGAGTCAGGAGACTGGTTTTTATTAGCGGGGTTCAGGTGAGTTATGAGGGTCAATCCTAACACAAACCCGTTTAAAAGCAGGTTAGCTTTATCTGACTCGAGACTGACCCACATATATTGCAGACCCGGGTAAACGAGGTTTAATGCAGGTCAAATACAGGGTTGGGTCAGGTTTTGCCACCCCTACCTGTCTGTACCCAAATCTGTATTTAAATTACATGCGCAAAGGCCCCAAACACAGGCCAGTACCTAGACAAAGGGCCTGGATCCAGACCTAACGAAGGCCTACATATATACTAACAGCTCTGGTCACAGCTACATGCCTGAAGTATCCTCTATCTAATGTATTTCTGTGATATATGTATAGAAGGAGATAAAACCAGCTAAAGCCAGTAGGCTGGATAGAGGCAACGAAAGAAAAATATACATAAACAACAATCAACAATGACAATAATGTTTTGCCAATCCACTAATAGCTCAAAAGAAAGGCAACCCCCACTCCACATAAACAACGACGGGCCATAACGCTGTTGGTTAGGGACTTGGGTAGGGTGTGTTGCAGGTGAGAGAGCATTTATCAAAGAGGAAAAAATATTAACATTTCCTTTTTAAGGTACTGTAGATTTGTGAGCAGCACAGAATTTGTCAGCATAGCACAACCCTATACCAAAAACATTCTTGAAAAACGAAACAGGAAAAATAAGTCTTTTTCTTTGAAAACCACAAATAATTGGGCTTACCATCACATCTCTTCAAAAGGCCAGGAGTGTCAGTCACTTGAAATCGCTTGTAGTTTATAGCAATGTGGCCCATCAAGATTCCTCTAGTCGTAAAAGGGTAGTTGCAAATCTGAGTAAAAGATACAAATAATGACTGTAAATTTAAATCATGATCAAGGGCCATGCATTGGAAAAAGAACCAACATATATTATCTGAACCTAACAGCAAGGTCTACATATAGATTCCTAGAAAGAAACAATTAGAACAAAAATCATTCTTGTATTGTATGATAGTTTATGCAGAACTTCTCAGTCCACTTGAGTGATGAAGTTCTAAAATTTACTATAAATTGTTTACTTTTTTATTTTAAATTTTCATTTGGAGTTTTTTTTTCTTGATCGGTAAAAGAAATATCAAAAGCAGCTCAATTGCAGAGTTACACTGGCAGAGAAGAAAAAGCAAGAGCCCTGAAAAAACCCGTCTGTACCGAGGGAGTTCACTTGTGAATTGGCTCCACACACAGAATGGTGAAAGGACATCACTAGAACATTGCCAAGGATTCTTTGGGCCTTTCCACCCATGACTGAGGCACTGTTAGAAGCCTGATGTATACCATTAAATGGGGTGGGCAAGTGGAGAGAAAGCACAATGGAAAACCCAACATCTAGGATCCTGATTTCTGCTTCATAATCATAGTCAGTCCAATTGAACCTAAGAAAACTAACATAACAGCATCCAAATCATGAAGGCTTATGCTGGCAAACGCTAGACTCCAAATACCCTAACAAGAAACCATCAAAATTAAATTCAATATGACTCAGTGAGATATTACACTCACATTTTGCCTTGACACCCTTTACCAATGCAACCAACCAACCAACCACCCACAACGTAACCATTAGCCTTCTCAAACACTCCCATGGCTAGGCAAAATCAGTGAAATTGCACTTAATTTGTTCCTTCCAAAGGGAAGAAAGAACCACTACCGCTATGAGGTTCTTCTTAATGGACGTTTTGGGAGTTCAAAAGGCTCAGATGGTTGCTCAAGGTTGCATCTCTTGTAAATGATATATCTCATACATTTTTTTTTTTTCCTTCAATTATTATTTCTAGGTTAGACTTTTATAAACTTGTAATTTCAACAGAACGGGAATTTTCTCCTACGTGAACATCCGCATGAGGACGTCCCCGTCCAGCTGGTAGGCGCTGCCTTTAATTAAGGGCCTCTTTAATAGTTGGATAGGAGTGTCCACATTCGGGAGTTCCCGTAGTAGAAAATTTCGCTTCAACAGAATTTAAAAGCATAACTGGCTCTACAATGTTTAATAGAGCAGTAATGGGACTGGAAGTATTGGACAGAGCAAATCTAGCCTAGAGGGAGTTCATGTGTAATAGACCTGGACATTTGGCTCAAGCCTTAGCTTATAAGGCCTGATCATTAATCGGGCTAGTCGATGAGCGTTATAAGACAAAATGGCGGGTCACTATTGGGCCCAACATTGTCTAGCTGGCAGGGCCAGAATGCACTGTCCTTCGTTTATAAATGGACCAGGAAATACTTAGTGTGGCACTGATCAGTGCAGTTATTTTTCTCTTCTTTCTATTATTTTCTTTTGGTGTGTTGTTTTGCTTTTCTTTTCATTATTTTCTTTTGGCGTATGTGGTGGTGGTTTCGGAAGGGGTTTGAACCCAAAGTACAGAATTGTATAGTCTTGACTGCTTGTTGAAGAGATCATTTCATAGACTTCATTAGTTGATTGATGCATTTCATATACTTCATTAGTTGATTGCTGGGTTCTTGAAATTTATTTATTTTTTTTTTATTATCATTTTTTTTTTAAGTTTCGGTTTCTTCTTGGGAACATTTGGGGTTTGGTAAGATCAGCCCTAGCCAATTCAAACTAAATCTGAGTAAAGTTTGTGTTAACTCAAGTAGCATCAATTTGCCTTGGATTTTTTTAAATTTATATCACAAACTATTCATTCAGGTTATCATTTGACGCATGATAAAACAAGGCTAAATATATTCTCATATTACAGTTCACTTTCAGAGAAGAAAGATACCTCAGGCTTCCCAGATGAGAGTATGCGGACAAGTGATGATTTCCCAACGTTAGGTGCTCCAACAAGACAGAGTGTCGGAGTTTCTGGATCGACTACTGGCATAGCACGCAAAGTCTGTCAGCCCAGATAGGATTTATTAAGGTTTATTCTTCATAATTCTCAATTCTAATACAAGTTAGAATATCCTTTGTTTGAAAGGGGTGGCAGAATGGTATGGATGCTCTAAAAGGCTGACTACCTTTGCAATATTTAACAGATCATCAACACAAGTTCCTTGAAGTTGAAACATTTCTTCGAGTTTCTTTAGACCCTGCGTATGAAAGCCACATTGATGTTTAAATTTCAAGAATATATTATATCTGAAGGAATAAACAACAAAGATGGGAATCAAATAGATGGACAAAGAGGGGGAAAAGAAGATGGAATGATAAAGACCAATGGAAGCGTTTACATCAATGTGAAAGAAATATAAAATGTGAATAAGCACTGACCTCATTCAATCGTTCCTCTGCTTCACGCTTTGACAAGGACTGAGAAAGGTAAATGAGCAAACACCTGGTTAAATACTATTTCTTTATATTCGAGTAAAATTATGTATTTAGCAATATACTCAATAAGATTAAATGCCCTTAGAGGATAATTATTATGGTAACAGCAGCAGCAGCACAATAGCACCACAACTGCCACCGCCAATACCTAAATAAGACAGAAATGTGTCACCAATTAAAGATACACGGCAATCTAAACACGCTGCATAACACCTGCACTGCAAGTACTTGTCCTTGAGTGCAGTTAAACTCCAAAACACTAAAGGCTTCAAAACAAAAGGCAAAAGATCAAGCACTGGTCCCTACATTACACCTATAGTCAATTTAGCCATTTGATCTTTCTCAAAATTTCTCATGAAAGAAGTGAATGTTTCGCATATCATGTCTTTGCATGAAATCCCAGGTAGGTTTTGACAACAGTTGCAGGTACATGATTGAAAATATCATCCAAGATGATAAATCTTGCCTGAGACCTTTCATCATATTGTAAACATTTCCAAACAGAAACCATGATAGGGAAACAGTTTTTTGCAAGATTAAATGCATACTCCAACTTCCGATATTGTTGTGAAACCAATCGATCAGAACCAATTATTGACAAAAGAGGTTGTGTATAAATACACATTTATGGACATATGGTAAGAAATTAAGCAATGTTGTCATCAAGTTCCCAAATGCAGTTGAGTTTCATATGCAGGAACATGAAACTTGTTAACTCAAAGCAATTAACATAAGCATAGTTGATGTAATATAATCAGCATTCAGTTCTGAATTAATTTTCCTAACCTTAGCACATAGTGAAGCATGCTCCTTTCCAAGTGATACAATCCTCTTCCTTAAAGCATCTACCTTTCCTAACACCTGTTGAAAAAAACTCATTCCCATACATAAACCATGGGAATGCAATAGTGCACAGTGAGCCAAATGAAAGGGAAAAAGAACCTCATACCACACAACAGATTTGGCTTATTCTTTTATCACATTTCTGAAAAGAGCTGCTAAAAATTGAATAAAAACTATTAAGAAATAAATATATTTACATCATAAGAATGATGATATCAATTTAACATATATATGATGCCAAATAGATTATCGAGATGAACACACTTTCAAAAGGAACCTTTGACGGCCAAGTACCTACACTCAACAATAAGTCTCTAAACCTCGTGCACATGAAAAGTGTTCCTTTAGGTTAGATTATTCAAGATTAATTCATTTACCAGAAGGTACGTTTGCCACTTCATCTACTGATCAGGTTATCAACAAAATGAACTTAGCAAGCTTACCTTTTGAAAAATGCTCTTTATAAGAATTATTTCTACAAAAGCATTTCGGTAGCACACACACAAGAAGATTTCTTTTCTTTTCTTTTCTTTTTTTTTTAATTTGAAAAAAAGGGTACATACTGATTTAACATTCAGATACCCAGCTGGTATAACAAACTGATTACTGACTGGAAGTGTACTTGGCTATATACATAGTTAGAGGCACCCTTTTCCAAACAAGCACCCCATTTCAGAACCTGTGAGCATAAAAATTCCTTCTGGAAGCTAGTCTTTTACCATATCCAATGGCAAAGCAAGTAAAAACAATACTAGGTTATCCTAATGAATTAGCAAGCAAATTAAAAGGTCCAATGCAATTAATAACAGACTACAAGTGTTAAACTGATATGTAGATTGGCATAGATTCAGTTTTAGGTTGATCATCATAACAAGTATCTTTGACACATAAAATAAATGGTCTACCTCTTCATAACTTCCCTCCCCAAGGGTCAGCTCAATAAGAGATCGTTCATAAGGATGAAGATAGTTCTTGTTAGGAAAGTTCTCTTTGTATCCTCTTAGAGGAACAGCCAATTCCTGGTGACAGGCACAATGATCTTAGAATTGAATTATTTGCAGTTTGCTCGGTCAAGTTCAAAGTGAACGCAAAATACTAGTGGAGAAACCATATTCAACCAAAAAGACTCTAAAAAGGGGAGGAATGTCGCAATTATAGGTTTACCTTCATTAATGTATCAAGTTGCTTTGCACCTTGGTTTCTTACTCTCTTTGCAATGTTAGAAATACCTAGAACAGGATGAATATAAATACCACATTGCAAAAAGATTCACACAATGCTGCACGTATAGAGGAATAAATAATTACCCTTTGTAGGAGATATCCTCCTCATCTTCCTCAATGCTGAATAAAGTATATCAGTTGAAGGCATCACCATGGGTAGCTTTTGAAATGCACCAACAGTCTCAATCTTCCTCAAAGGTTTGTCCTAGAAATGGAAAATTGTAGAAGCAGACATACAAGTTATTTTTTTCCTGTCAGTTCATTGTAGATTCATGACATAAATTACGTGACTTTTGTCATAGTTTAAAATATCAAACTCGGGATAACATCTCAATGGTAAATAAATATTTAGTGGATTTTATAGAAATGACCCCATGCCATGGAATGTCATAACAAAGCGCAGAGCACAAGAGGAGATTGTAGAGTGGCAATGAATGATTATAACTATAATTTACTTGATCAAGTATTTCATGCTGTGAACCCCATTAGCATTCATTCAATCTCAATTCGCTGCATACATCTTTCTCATCCTCAGTGGATCAAGACAAGAAAGCTGCATTTCCACTTCCTTGACTATGTTAATTCGCACGCACGCACCCACGCATCAAAATAAATAAATGAATGAAGCAATTCTCATAAACCCATGAAGCTTTGATACATGGCGAGGAAATACCCCAGTAGTAATTTCTGCTCCACCACCAGTTGAAAAGATATAGCTTTTGTTAACAACCTCATATGCAGAGGCCTGTATTTGCCTTCGAAAAGACAAAGTAGAAGAAACCCTTGTATCCATTGCCACAAATGGGTCTGCATTCAACAAACACCCAAACAACAAATAAGAATTTTAATACCCCAAACATCAGAGTTCCAGACTAAATCAGATTTAAAACCTAGCCTAGTGGTTTCAGTTAGGAATGCATGACTTCATATAAGAGAAATTGAAAAGGAGCCCAGATTCAATTGCAGTGAAAAGAGAGGAGTGAGAAGAGGAGAAAAGAGGAACCTTTGGGGAGGTTAGAGCTTTTTAGGAATAGTTTTGTGGAAGGAGCCTGCAGAAGTTGCAAGAGATTGAAAGTCCCGGTCATTGCTGCAAGTTGGAACTTTCCTCAGTTTGAGATTTCTCTTTTTATCCCAGAACTTGCCTTTTCTTCGTTTGGATGACAAGAGAAGGTGGAGAAGAGAATCCTAGTTTTTCAAGAGAAACTCAAATCCCCTGAATCATATTTTCCCAAAAGAAAAGTGTGGGCCAAATGAAGAAACAGCTTATGGAAACGGGAAAGCCTCTTTGCAATAGATGATGATGTTATCACCTTTGATATGCACTGTATGTCTGTATCTGTAGTTTCTCCTATTTGTAAAAAGGCCCTGATAAATTAATATAATTGTTAAAACCCACTATTCGTTTTCTTTTTCCTCTTTTTTTTTTTTTTTGAAATGCTCCAACTAAAAATGGCAGATTGATGAGTTAGACGAACGATGATGATCGCGATTGATGATTTTATGTAAACTCTGTCATGTTTTTGTAAAGTATCGTTTACTGATTTAAAGAGGGCAGGGTCTATTTGGTTATCATTTTATTATAAAAAAAATCTTCTTTTCTACAGAAAAAACCACATTATCATTTCGGTAGGGGCCACCAAAAATATAACCCAGACATGCAAGGACTCACACCTAGGTCATCATAATATATCAATCAAGTCGCGTTTGTGGGGCTATTTGATGTGTGATGCACTGTGAGCCTTTGATTGATTACAGACTTAACTATGAGATTAGGGACATTAATTTATATTTTGAAATACTTGGTTTTAGAGTCGTTAAAAAAAAAAACTCTTTCTGTCTGGTCTTAGCATTCTAGGGTTGGGTAAGTGCCTAACCAGTGAGATCTATTAAAAAATAAAATAAAATTATTTTATGAATAAAAATTATTTTTTAAGCGTCATTAAAAAATAAAATAAAATTATTGAATTGGGTGCTGGGTCTAACTGTAGGCCCGATATTATTAAGAGACTCAACCATGATATTATGCCCACTAAAAATGATATAATCTGCTAAATTGTATTTTGAAAGTTTAGGATTTAATGAGTCTTTAAAAAATATGGTACTGGGATTTTCTTAGTATAAGAAAAAAATACCAACTTTCATAATCTGCTAAATTGTATTTTGAAAGTTTTGGATTTAGTGAGTCTTCAAAAAATATGGTACTAGGGCTAACTGCAAGCCTTTGATTGATTACAGACTTAACTATTAGATTAGGGACATTAATTTATATTTTGAAATACTTGGTTTTAGCGTTATTAAAAAATAAAATAAAATTATTGATTAAGTCTATAATTAATTTCCCATTGTGGGGTTGGGGTTGGGAACACAGTTATAACCACAAACTCAAAACTCTTTATCCGAATGTGATGGGCTCAGGTGAGCCAGGGGTGGGGCCCAACCATATAGTAGCTGTCAATCAGCAGTATGCACTATATATATACACACACTTAATATATACTATTTAACCCTATATATTAAATATACTATTAATATATAGTGCATGACATAAGCTTACTATGAGTATACCTATTTAATGCTCTTGTAGACCACTGAGATTCGGCCCTGCCACATATGCTACAACTGTCAACGAGCTCCATACTTCCATCGAACGACGAAAGGGCACGATCGTTATTTTAAAAATCTTGGGGTACTTTTGCCAACTTGCTTCGTCTTTATCTTTGTACTGGAAATTCTTCTAAATTGCATGACATGCTTATGTTCAAGAAAAATAAAATTTTATTCTGTGAACTACGAATTCGAACAAATCTATTATTGCCGGTGGAGGAAGTATATCATGTTAGTATCTTCCTCTCTTTTTTATTATCATGAATTCTATCATGTTGGCATCTCTCTCTCTCTCTCAACTTCAACTTAATTTGTTTCATTTATCCCGAATATGTTTCTTAATCTGCTAAAGTTTATTTTGAAAGTTTAGGATTTAGTGTGTCTTCAAAAAATATGGTACTGGGACTAACTGCAAGCCTTTGATTAATTACAGACTTAACTATGATATTAGGGACATTAATTTATATTTTGAAATACTTGGTTTTAGCGTCATTAAAAATTAAAATAAAATTATTGAATTGGGTCATGTTGGCACCTCTCTCTCTCAACTTCAACTTAATTTGTTTCATTTATCCCGAATATGTTTCATAATCTGCTAAATTTTATTCTGAAAGTTTAGGATTTAGTGTGTCTTCAAAAAATATGATATTGGGACTAACTGCAAGCCTTTGATTAATTACAGACTTAACTATGATATTAGGGACATTAATTTATATTTTGAAATACTTGGTTTTAGCGTCATTAAAAATTAAAATAAAATTATTGAATTGGGTCATGTTGGCATCTCTCTCTCTCTCTCTCTCAACTCCAACTTAATTTGTTTCATTTATCCCAAATATGTTTCATAATCTACTAAATTTTATTCTGAAAGTTTAGGATTTAGTGTTTCTTCAAAAAATATGGTACTGAGACTAACTGCAAGCCTTTGATTCATTACAGACTTAACTATGATATTAGGGACATTAATTTATATTTTGAAATACTTGGTTTTAGCGCCATTAAAAAATAAAATAAAATTATTGAATTGGGTCATGTTGGCATCTCTCTCTCTCTCAACTTCAACTTAATTTGTTTCATTTATCCCGAATATGTTTCGTAATCTGCTAAAGTTTATTTTGAAAGTTTAGGATTTAGTGTGTCTTCAAAAAATATGGTACTGGGACTAACTGCAAGCCTTTGATTCATTACAGACTTAACTATGATATTAGGGACATTAATTTATATTTTGAAATACTTGGTTTTAGCACCATTAAAAAATAAAATAAAATTATTGAATTGGGTCATGTTGGCATCTCTCTCTCTCTCAACTTCAACTTAATTTGTTTCATTTATCCCGAATATGTTTCATAATCTGCTAAATGTTATTATGAAAGTTTAGGATTTAGTGTGTCTTAAAAAAATATGGTACTGGGACTAATTGCAAGCCTTTGATTGATTACAGACTTAACTATGATATTAGGGACATTAATTTATATTTTGAAATACTTGGTTTTAGTGTCACTAAAAATTAAAATAAAATTATTGAATTGGGTCATGTTGGTATCTCTCTCTCTCAACTTCAACTTAGTCTGTTTCATTTATCCCGAATATGTTTCATAATCTGCTAAATTTTATTTTGAAAGTTTAGGATTTAGTGTGTCTTTAAAAAATATGGTACTGGGACTAACTGCAAGCCTTTGATTAATTACAGACTTAACTATAATATTGACTGTGTTATGATTAGTAAATATTTTAGATTTCTATAGGTTAATGTAAACGTTTCAAGATTTGAATTCAGTGCCTTCTCATTTGTAAAATTCATACGAATGTTTATATTGTGAACCCCGTGTTATTAAAATTACATTTACTCTCATTTACTATGTTGTTCTATTTTTAATGTGTCTTCATTTAATTTTTTTGCACCTGCCCACCCGAGTTTCAGCAAGATCCATTTATACCTCGCGTAAATAATAAAACATCTAGAAAAACTCATACAAATCAAAATAATATCAAAGAAATGACCAAACAGTTTTCTAAATAAATTATTTAATAAAAATAATACATCTTATTATGTGTATTTAATGGTTTTGTGGTCCGTGCATAGCACGGGGTGTTGCTAGTTTTCCCAAAAGAAAAGTGTGGGCCAAAATGCACTGTATGTCTGTATCTGTAGTTTCTCCTATTTGTAAAAAGGCCCTGATAAATTAATATAATTGTTAAAACCCACTATTCTTATTCTTTTTCCTTTTTTTTTTTTTTTTTTAAATGCTCCAACTAAAAATGGCAGATTGATGAGTTAGACGAACGATGATGATGGCGATTGATGATTTTATGTAAACTCTGTCATGTTTTTGTAATAGTATCGTTTACTGATTTAAAGAGGGCAGGGTCTATTTGGTTATCATTTTATTATAAAAAAAATCTTCTTTTCTACAGAAAAAACCACATTATCGTTTCGGTAGGGGCCACCAAAAATATAACCCAGACATGCAAGGACTCACACCTAGGTCATCATAATATATCAATCAAGTCACGTTTGTGGGGCTATGTGATGTGTGATGCACTGTGTTAATTTTGTGGATGTGCCAGACTATTTGAACATTTTCGGCAGTCCCACTTTCTTTGGATTAATTTGATTTTCCACTATTATGACAAATGACGGGGCCTCAGGAACTTGGTTCATTTGGGTGAGCCCCAACAAAATGGAACAAGCTATCTTCGTACAGAGATGATTAGGTATACACTCGCACCCTTCCTCGAACTATTGTTTCGGTTTCCAACCCACAACGCACGCGACTTTTATAGCCCAAGGCTATAGCCTTGAGCCTAAGGAACCCTCAATTCTAACCACATAGTCACCGGAAAAAAAAAAAAAAATAAACGAAAAGTGGCCAAGAAATGCTGGCACCTTGATCCACCCAAGCATCAAAGGCAATGCAAATTGAAGGTTATAATTACCCAGGAGAGAGAGAGAGATTCAATCTTTTCTAGGTACAAGGACAATATGCAAATCTTGTTGACATTTTTCTAAAACTCCCGTACCATTTTATTTTTTTTCTTTCCTCATGTGAGGGGCATTTGGTATCCCTAACAAATTAATGTTTTTAAGTATCCAATACCAGTTAAGTGAGAGGTCCAGAACATTCCCAGTTGTCAGAAAAAAAAAATATATGAGTTCTTTTAATAAAATGGTCCACTTGAATGAAAAAATGGATCTTCAATACATACATACCTGGTATCAATCATAACTGCCCCGTAATCACAATACTAAAAGAAATAAGCCAAATAATAATAATACATTCCCAACAAAAGGGAATGAAAATGAAGCATGTAATCATGTAGATAAAAGAAAAATCAAGCATGTATCCCGTCATACTGCATCTGCGATCCTATTCTTTTGTGCCGTTTAAGCCCTAGCTGCAATATATAGTTTTGTCAACATATGCTCCCACCTCATCTGACCCATGCTACAGAATCGACTTCATCCCTAGCCGACTTATACAATTCAAGTCTCTTGGCACATTGTTGTCTACGCTCCATCAAAGCTGGATCCTCATCTAATAATTGCACAAGTTGCTTGCTCTGCACGGAAAACAGGCAAATATAATCAACATTCAGGAATTCAAAAGGAAAAGCGAAAGAAAAGATGGATATGGTGTGAGTGGAGAACCTCTCTCCTCCCCACTTGCGCATAGAAGTGATCAAGCAAACTTCTCTTTGCTTCTCGAACTTGACAATGAACCACTGCCTTCGGAATGGTGTTTCTGAGTGTCTCTGACACCATCCCTATGTAAGATGACACGTTCGACCCTATCCTCCTAAAATGCCCTTCTGAGTATCGGTCGTTTGTATGCGCAGCAGGATTCCCACTCTTCTCAACCTCCTGTGGAAGCTTCCGGAAGAAATCCACAGTCAGATAAGAAGACTCCATTTCCACCAAACGCAGAGTTGTCTTACGACTTTCATCACGGAATCTTTCCAAAGCTTCATTTGAAGCAGCTGCTAACTCGGCTTGCAGTGTAGGAAACCGCTTCAACTCCTAGTCAACCAAACGACCGATAAACATCTCATTATCAGCATTAACACCAAAAGACAAAAGGAATATCAGTTGCATGACTTAGTCACTCACCTGAGTTTCACCTATTGACTTCCTAACAAGTTCTTTCAAAACAAAGTGTACCTGAAAAAAAAAAAAAAAAAAAAAAACCTTGATTATTTGAATGTAAACAGAATCCAAGACATAATATTTTCCCATATATGTACTTTATTTCCCTCTTGGTGATACGATATGGATAGCTGTGCTTCACTACTTTGGCATGTAAGTAAATAAATAAAAGGAATCACCCATCCACTATTGGTTCCATCATACCAACAATTTGGAACTTAAGGTGGGCTGCCATTGTATATTTCCAAATAGAATTTGTGACCACAGCATGAATCAGGTGAAGAAAGGAATAAGATTAGTTACCGCATCCACTGAAGCTTCAGCTGGGCCCTTAAAATAATTGAGGGCACCATCAATGAGACGCCGATAACCTTGCTCGGGAGCAATCAGATGGGGTTGATATCCATCCGCCTCCGATACAACTTTCCTCACATTCTGCAGGGAGAGATGACGATCAAAAGGAAGCTTCTTCAAAGCAGCAGGGAGTTGATTGTCAAAGACCCCATATATCCGATCACCGCCAGGTCGCCTGCATTCAGAAAATTTAAAAATAAATAAATCAGAAGAGGTCAATTGAATATAGACTAGGAAAGTTATAGCCTACAGAACAATAGCTCAAACTGGAAAAAAAAAAAAAAAGAAGTGATGTTAGCAGAAGGCAATTTGTCTAAACCCGAATGGCCACAACATAATGGTTAATATTTTTTATTCACTATTTTTAAGAGGTTATCAAGTTATTAACGAAACTACTCAAATATTTGTGGGATATTGGGGAAACTTTAGAGATAACTATGAAACAGGCATATGACTAGAGCATTTGCCTATAGGTATGGATTTCGTTCTACATTTTTTTTAGATTTTTCTCATGAACATTTTTTAGAGACATCTTAACCATGTAAGGTTAATATATGTCAATATGTTCTTGATAGGATCGGATTATAGTCTTATTTGACAATGCTATGCTGCTATGAATAGAAAATGGACGTATGAATAAGTACTTTTTTCCTTATCTTATTTTTAATGAGAGGAATTTAAGAAAAAAATAAGTTCATTCATGATAGACTTCACGAAACAATATGGAAAGATTTGCAATATAATTTCAATTTTCTAAACAATATAGTTAATAGAAAATACATATTCAAATGCAACAACTCTAGCTCATCATGGACTATAGAGCTTTAATTAACAAAGGCTACATACACATATATCACTACAAATGCAAAAACATCAAAATATTAGGTGAATTTAAACTCTCGGGAAGGAAGATTAAAAAAAAGAAAAAACAAAGTTGTGATGCCTTTACCCTCCATCCAAATGCTCTTTGAATATCCGATCAAATGCCCGGCATAGTTCTAAAATAGTATACAACTGAGCCTGACACAAATAAGAGGTGTAAGTAATTAACTTCAAACGATTATGTTTCTATTCACTGGATAAGTTATTAAAAGATAAAATCTCACCCCCGCATCAAGTGCAATGGGCCTTCCAATGTGGTTCATCTCTGACTCAAGTTCATCAATGGTTTTGTTGATCAAAGATGTGATGGTTGGTATGTGTGCCCTAATAACAGACTCCAAGTGCTGAAACAATGGTAAAATCATTAAAAAAAAAAGTTATGGAATTTCCTAACATCCAAACAAGTAAAATTAATGAATGAGTCGATAGTAGTTGTGTACATTAGAGAGCAGCTTTGCCAGATATTCGGAACCCATTTTACTTGCCAAGTGTCCATAATCAGGACTAGAAGTAAAATAATCTCTCTCCCTTCTCCTAGCAGCAATCATGTCAACATTCTTATTAATATCAGCTTGAGAACGATTCACAACTCCAACCCAAGGATGTTGCAGCCGATATGATCTTCCTTCAAGAACCTTGTAAAAGAAAGAACAAAGAAATAGATAACTCGAATGAAGAAAAAATAAATTGTCAGAAGACTCGCAACTCTAGTAGGCAGAAAATTGTATCAGCGTGTCGTGTAGTCACTGTGCAAGTGCCATTGGATTTAGCTTTGCACACCACAAAACTTGTGACTTGTCCACAAGGACCACAACCATGTGAGACATATAATCAGACCAAAGCATACAGGCTAAGAATTCAACTATGTGGATAAAGTATATCACAAACACACTTGTGAGACTACAAATACCAAACAAATAGCCCCTAAATAGATGGTTGAAAAGTAATGGTCAATGATCCCAATTCAGACGCAAAATGAAATGGTTAGGATCACGCAATTAGTAGATATATAGTGATATGCCCCTCCAAAAGAAAAGCCAAAAGCCAGACACTGCAGAGTGTTGTTTTCATATTGACATTTATGTGGTGGATCACAAAGTTCTTTGGTGCGAAGCCTCACATCAGATTCTACATCCAGAACAATGTACAGAAAGCATACATGTATATTTTCAATCCAAAGTTCCTAACCATGGTATCCAGTTTCAATGGGGTCTAGGTCTAGTTACAATCAAAGTGGTTGGTTACTCAAGATCTAGGGTTTTATTATTAAGTGGAAAAGAAACCCTAAGAGGAGAGAGAAGAATACAGAGAGGAAGAAGAATTAAGAAGAAAGGGATACATGGATGTGTTCCCTAGGGTTAAATGAACACATCCATATACAATACATTAAATTTCATGAAATTACAAAAAAAAAAAAAAAAAAAAACCTAAGCCTCCTCAAATTATAATCCCTTGAGGTTTATTTGCATATGAATAAGACCTACTCTTAACTCATAACACTCCCTGCAAGCTGGTGCATACATGTTCACTATGTACAGCTTGGACAAAACATCATTCGACTATTTTCTGGTACTGCTTTTGTAAGAAAGTCAGCAATTCAATCACCTGCATATGCAAGCATCACATTTTTTTCCCTTCAGCTTCTTCTAAGCTGGTCATGGCTCGATATCAACTTCAACGCTTGATTTTGAAACTACTTTGTATTTTACTTGTCCATGAAAAGATTTCCAACAACCATAGTACAATACTATGTCGTAGAGTCTACTGTCTTTTGGATTCTGTCCAATCAGCATTAATATATGCTTCTGCTGTCACATGCCTATGAGATTTTTATAAGATAAATTTCCCCAGTGTTCCTTTTAAGTATTTGAGCATTTGAGAATTCTGTGAACAGCAGCCAAATGATCAGTAAATCAGTTTTCCCACTAGTTTTCAGTATGACCTTTGATCACAAAGTAATTCAACAGTGCAACCCATGGTTTTGCTCAATTGTAGTGCCAACTGGTTTGGCCCCTAGTTTTCTTGCTTCTTTGAGGAGATATAGAGTATACTTCTGATATGAGATGAAAATCTCATTATTGGATCGGGCAACCAGAATTCCAAGAAAGGTATTTGAGTGTTCCAAGTAGGTCTGGCAAAGGGTCGGGCCCTGGCCAGGCCGAGGTCTACCCTTACCATACCGTCACATATCTGGGCCAGGCCAAAGCCCTCAACAGGCCTGAACTCGCTGCCCTTACCCTCAAGGGCTAGTGACAAAAGATTTTTTTTTTTTAAAGAAAAAAAAAACATTTTTTCTTTATTTTTCTCAACACCACCATCGACTGTCTGCCTCGTGGTAAACAATGGAATATATTGCTGGTATTTCCACATAGTATAAAACCCATGGGACCTTTGGAGCTTTGGACTAGGAGCCCCATTGAAAAGGGTCAAATGTGTAAATGAGCAAGGATGCTTATGGAATAAGTTGTTTGTACAACTTAATGTCTGTATAAGAAAGTATTTTCATTTTGGGTTGTTTGGTTGCACCCATTTTCTTATGTAAATGTTACACGTGTTACATTTATGCATGTGCATGTTTGTTTGCACTCATTTGCATATGTCAATTCACATGTGGAAATTTTGGTGTAAAATTGACGACCCTCTTTTTTGTTGGAAATTTTACACCTAAGACCATAATAAAATAATTTACATATGCTATTCATTACACATCCCTTTGGGTGCCGAAGATGTGTAAAGCACGTCCATCTCCCACGTAAGCAAGTTTGCAATAGCTTTTTTTCCCTTTTTTTTTTATCTATGCATTCAACTAGGCCTTATCAAATGGGCTGGTTCGTTTCCACGGAATGGGATCCTATGTTTTCAAACGGGCCTGTTAGTTTGCATCGAATTGGAATACATGGAAATTTATTGTCGAGTGAGTATGTTTGTTTGCATGAAATTGGAGTACATAAGAATTCATTGATGGAATGAGCGTGTGTTCACATGAAATTGGAATGCATAGGAAGTAATTGATTTGAATGGGCTATTTGGCATGGAAATAGAATTCATAGGAAATAATAATTCAGACATGCCTATTTGTTTCCATGGAATTGGAATGCTTAGGAATTCATTGCCAAATGGGCCTGATTGTTTCACATGAAATTGGAATACATAGGATGTAATTGACTTAAATGGGTCTACTTGTTTGCATGGAATTATACATAGGAAACAGCTGATTCAAATGGGCCTGTTTGTTTGCATGAAATTAAAATAAATGTAGATGAAAAAAATATCTATTTGTATTACAAAAATTAATTGCATGCATTTACAAACACACATACACATGTATATGTCACATAGATAATGGACAAAGGGCATAAGCACACATTTACATTTATATATTACATATATGGACAAAGGGCCGGGTATTGCCCTAGCCCGGCCCTCAAGGTGGCAGGCAGCTTTTCAAAATTGGGCCCAACCCTACCTTCGGGCTTTAGGACAATAACAAGAAACATCCCGCCCCGCCCCCCCCCCCCCCCGGGTTACCTCTTCATGAGAGGGCTGGATTGGCAAGCCTAGTTCCAAAGGTTATTGATTTTGTCTGTTCTTAAATAGGCCCTTAGTTTCAAGCCAAGCTCAAGGTGAGCTTATTAAAGGACAACTATCAACAACCTATCAAAGGACAACCAGCCGACCTGTATTTTTCTATTCTTTTTAAGAGGTGCATGTCCAAGATGCCAATGCCATAGCAAAAAAATTTCTACAGTTATTGCAGACTGCAAAACTCCTGACTCCTTAAATCTTAGCTCAAGAATATAAAGACTACTGTTCTCACAACCACCACCAATCATCAGCCCCGTCCTTAGATCTTGAAAAACACAGTGAGAAGGGGGGAAAATGTAGCATGACAACAATGGGTCTTTTAGTAGGACATAGATGGATCCTTCCCCAAGTACTTGTGTTAAGGTACCATTTGCAATTTTTACACTCCACGAATGAACAATGTATAGAACTGAAACTAAGAGCACATATCCATCATGTGATTTGTGGTACCTTAATCAATAGCCCAGGTGGAAGTAGACAATGAATAGGCAAATGAAGCTGGATTATGAGGAGAAGAATGACACCAAATATAGATGACACTCCTATGCAGCATGTCTTTGACAAAGAATCATATAACTTATTCTTTCCAGTTTTGTAGCTCATTGTTTACAGTTTCCTCTTGATCATTTGTGTTGCTTGATTTATCTGATTTGGCTAGCAATGCACATGCATTGAAAGTTCTGCCCACTAAATCCCAGCAAGTCTAACGAGTATGTCCATACCTTCCACAATGAGTACAGTAAAGCTTATCTCGATCAATTCCACCACGACCACATCCACATGTGGATCCACCACAATTACCACTGCGGCCACTGCAGCCTATACCACCACCCGTATTATTTGCACCATTGTATGGATTGCTATCACCACTGCCTGTGTTATTACTTGCAAACACAAAGTGGTCAGGTGGAATTCCCTTGATTGAAACAAGTCTCCTTCAACTATCTTCTCCTTATATTAGAGCAAACATTGTTCAAAACAGAGGTAGTGATTCTTGGCTAGTCACTTGTGCACAGATAGCTTTGCATAGCAGTCTCCAATAGATATGTCTTCTTGTTTATATCCTGCAACTTTCCCTTTTAAGTAACGTTTTTTTCTTTTGGGCATAGGCTATACTCCAATGGCATCCCACAATTCCTTTATATCACTATACTTAAAACTTGCAACGACGCTTACTTCCATTATGTTGAGGATCCAATTCATGACTAATACATTTTCAGATACACAATCTGAATATACTGTATCCTTCTTTCTATGTACTGCAATACTTTCATCCATGTATCCCAGCCTCAGGGCTCCTCCAATTGCTATCGTAGCTGAGTAGACACAATTTTTATAACTATTACCACCAAAGAGACTTGATGTGATCCTAGTATTTGGGTTCACAACCTTAGGGCCTGTTTGTTTGCATTAGGGGAGGAATAGAAGAGTAGCGGTATGCCACATTAGAATAAAGTTCAAGAGTAGTGGGTTGAAATAAATTAGTAGATGAATTACTTTTTTATGCATTTGGATGGTTAGGGTAAAGTAAAAGGATTTAAATTAACAATTGGTTGGATAAAGAGAATGGGATCAAGAGAATGGGGAATGAGTTACTCTACCCCACTTTATTATGGTATCTCCAAGTAACTGTGGGAGAGAAAAAGTAGAGTTGGAGTAACTACCAGCTGCACGGACCTATTTACTTTACTTGTTTGGGCTAATGCAAACAAACACCTCATGGGGTAAAGAATCCAACCGTTGGGATTTATTTCAACCCTCCTTCACTTTACTCATTTGCAAACAAACAGGCCTGTGTAACTTTCTCAGTTGGCCTCCATGTTGAACCCTAACTGTAAATTATGTTCTTAAAAAAATAAAAAAATAAAATGCACTCTTGATTGATATAAAACAATCACAAATATTCTGATTTGAACGCAAACTAGCAAAAACAGAATGAATCTAGCTAGGAGTAAATGGATTCACCCACGTACCATTGAGGATTGGCCAAAATTATGCTAGAACATCCACCACACATAAAAGAACTTCAAATCTTCAAGAAATAGGATCTACTCATCCTTTATTGGTTGTAGAGATGCTGCTGACGTCGGCCCTAGACAGTAGCTTTGATCCCAAAAGAAATCATGGAACTCTGTATTGGTCTGGTACATTCGGCATTGAGTTTTATTAAAATAAAATAAAAACACCAAAAAAGCCTCAAACCGGAAGTTCCGAACAGACGTGACCCCAGATGACTTCCTTGTATGCTTTGGTTGTGGTTAGATTTTCAAACCTTCAACCCTTTTTCTTGATATGCTCCTTTAGGACTCATTCTTCTCTTCTAATTTGGGTCATGCTCTCATACAAAGTTAAAGTGGTTGGATACTCAAGATCTAGGGTTTTATGCATGAGAAACCCAATGATGAGAAAGAGAGAAAAATAGAGAAGAGGAAGAAGAATTGCGAAGGGAATATATGGATGTGTTCCCTAGGGCTAGACAACCACATCCATATATAATACATTAAATTTCATGAAATTACGAAGAAAAAAAAAACTAAGTCTCCTTAAATTACATAAAAACCCCTAACAGTTGTTTATTTATAAATAAGTCCTACTCTTAAACGACAACAGTTACAAAGACTAGTTAGATGATTCTAGCTGTTGTGTATTGGACAATTCTTAATTAAATTGGGACCATTGACCTCTTTTTTCCCCTTTAGCTGTCTGTGTGGTTTACCACAAATCACACAGTACAAATCATTCTGGATTCAGCCATTAATGTGATAATGGATTCAAGATTAGCCAACAAAGTCATATCTCTTTGCAGTGCATAACACTATCTTACTAGCATTTCATTTTAATGAAAGCCTTTCTTGAGAAAAGAAGACTTGTTTAAAGGAATAAAAAGAAGGAATTTCTGAAACTTACATCAAGTGCATTTGTGCCCTTGTCCATCAAATCTAGCTTTGTTAACACCCCAAATGTCCTCTCACCTAAGCACAGTTCAATAAATCCACTTTAATAAAATGACACCAGAATAACAATAACAAAAAATGAATAGGTCGCGTAACAAATTACCTGATGGATCGACTTCTCTTGCAAGCTTGATAGCATCTGATGTGGCAATGTCTTGATTAGCAGGAGATATAGCTAAAATGATGGAGTTCGGCTGCCACCCAAAAATAAAATAAAATAAAATAAAGATAGAAAAATGCAGCTATTTGAAAATGGAAGAACATAAGTGTGGCAGAAAAATCATCAGAAGGTACAGCAAAACCTATGTAGAAACAAAATATTGAAAGAAATCTTAATCATTCCAAAGAATACTACTAGAAACAAGAAGAGACTAAATGAATAACAACAAAGAACGTTCCACTAAATAGTTCCACTACATTTCTACTGCCAACTCCAAGAAATTCCCATTGTCACAGAAAACATGTAATCCGAAGGCCTCGATGAGTTGACGCACTTCTTTACAAAACAATGCGTTTATAGCAGCTGTAATAGTCTAGTGGACACACAAGTTTTTAAAATGGCAGAAAATGTCATCAAAACACATTCTGAATGTTGAGCATGCACACAAACAATTAGATTTTTAACGACCAAATATGACCACATTGCCACCAAAGATAAGTTTTCTTACATTTTCAACATAAGAGCGGACCATATTTTCAATGTCATGAACGATACTCTCTGGCTGTCCCTCTGCACAAAAAACACTTGGTTACTTTAGAAACTAAAAGCATGATACTTATCATCATAAAATATATTGGAAAAGGCAGTCAAGATAAAAAGGGACATACCCACAGCGACTTTTGTTAATCCAGGTAGATCAATCAATGTTAAGTTGACAACTGCAAAATGAAGTAAAACATTGAATGATATCAATTTAAAAGAAGCCAAATGACAAATCCTTACAACATAAAAATTAACACTCAAAATTAGGAGAGAAAGTATTGTTTGAACACACAACACCATCAAATGGTACTGAGTAGTAAAAATTATTTGACGCGTATATTGTTATAGTCGACTGCATATTTATCAAGGTGTTTTACCTTCAAAGGTCATTATCTTAAAAACAAATTTCAGTATCCAAACTGCAAACACATCTTACAGTATGCTGAATAACATAGAAATTCAAGTATAAATTCATGAAATTCACTAGAAACTTGAAGCAATTCACTCCAAGTTTGTCACCAAGCACCTGTTACCATTCAAGTTGACTATATATAACCAGAACAAAGAAAAAAGGCAAGTGAATAGATAGAGATGTACGCACCATTTGGGGAGTAAATACTAAGCTGAATAGGAACAGGGGATATCTGTTTGCTCCTCCCAGTCATTCTATCTGTCTCATCTTGAATTTCCTTGCGCACCATGGCTACATCACCAGAAGGAAAAGTACAACAATATCATAGAATTTCAGTTCTCTATCCAAGAAAATATAAAATCTAAGCATAAATGCAATTGTGCAATTGTCACGAGCAGAATTCTGAAGAATAAAGCATAACAACAAACAGCAGTAACCACTACAGAGTTCTTAGAACCGCCACAATAAACAAGACAGAAATTCCTAAACAGTTTATACCCTGATCTAACTCATGCTAGAAAAAACCTGGCTAGATCTAATTTTAACACAAAATTTGGACCAAACAAGCAAAAAGCGTATCAACAGGAATATATCTTCATGAAAACAAATCTCTAGCAGATAGATCTGATGCAAAAACCACATAAAACATACAGAAATCTGTAAATCTCCTCTTCGGCAGATGAAGAAACTCCGCAAACTCCGCCTGACCTCCCTCTGTCTTGTGAAGCTGCAAAACCAGAGGCCGCCTCGTCACGATCCCTGCAAAAACCATCAAAAACACCGAACCGATCGTCAAATTGTAAAGAATCAAAGCAAAACAAAAACAAAAACAAAGTATCAAAAGCTCAAAAACCCGAACCAGATCCCCTTGGAAGAAAATCTCGACCAACGATGCTCTCAAGAACCGAAGACTTTCCAGAACTCTGCAAAAACCAATCAGATCAAACACGCAATCGACGAAATCGAACAAAATGAAGAAACAGATGATGGTGTTGATCGAGAGATCGACCTGTCCTCCGACGACGGCGACGGACGGAAGGGCTTCCCAGAGAGTCGGCAGGGCGTTGTCTCCGCCGTGGTCTCCGAGGACCGTACAGGCCCTTTGGATTCGGTTGACGAGGCCGATCAGGCTCTCCATGGTCGACATCTTCGAAGAAAAACCCAAACTTTAGATCCGATCTGCTGTTCTGCAAACCCTAGAATTCGAGAGAAATGGAAAATCAAAAGCTATTGACTGGTTGGAGTGGTTGGAAAGTTCGTCTTATGGGTTTCTCTCTGCTTTCGTTTCTCCGCTCCTGGTCGTCTTGAGTGTGCACGCCGAATGGCGAATGGGAATAGAGGTAGACACGTGTGCACTACTAATATCCTCTCACCCGATACCCGAACTTCTACAACTTTCAATTTTGTTTCAAACTTCAAATTGGCACTATCTTTGTAGTGACTTGGGAAGTTATAAACGTGTAGGATCCCATTTTTTGACCACATCCAAAGATAGATTTGGGCTCTGGGCTCTAGGCGTGGCAAAATGGTTGGATCTGGTCAAAATTGCCATGGTCAACAGATTTGGTCTGCAGGGTGAAGCCCCAACTTGAGATGTAAAATGGCTCGTGCCATTTCACCACGGCCAACCCATGCCTTGGTCCGGTCCGTGCCGTGCCAGCAGCTAACAGGGTCTAACCCAGCACGGCCCATAGACCAGGCTGGCCTGTGCAGCACAGGCCACGCTTAAAGTCTTAATTGAGACCTTGGGTATGGGTCTCGGCAGTGGTATTTATTGTTGACAACTAAGAACATACATGCCAACATTAGGAATTGGATTCGGTTTTTAAGGGGCAGGCTTCCGTACATCAAAAGAGTATGCAGCGTCTCCCTCCATCGGCACGTCAACATAAAGGATGAAATGAGGAATCGCACTTTTAATGCTTCTCCTCGAAACATGGGTACTTAAATAAATCTAATTATTTCAAGAAATACCTTTGCTAATTTCTTAACAAAATGATTTTCAATACTACCCTTTACAAATTCTCAACTTATGAGATGAAAAGGTTAGCCCCATTTATTATAATTCCAAAATTATGAGGCCAAGTTATAATATCTAAAGATGAATTCATGTTATAATTCCTAATTGTGGGACCTATATCCATATTAAAAAAAGTAGCCAGCCTTTGAATTTTTGTAAAATATGGGCCATATGTAATTCCTAATTAAAGATGGGTTTCATGTTATAACTTCTAAAGGTGCATCTCATATTATTATTTCTAAAGCGGGACCATTTTTTTTAATGCAACAAATAAAATAATTCTAAAATGTTGACCCCATGTTCTATCTCATAAAGGTAGGTCCAATTTACTAATAATGACCCAACATTGTAACATCTAAACTACTCAAAATCATCATTCTATTATACATGATAAGGAAAAAGAAAAGATTAATCTATCAAATAAAAATTGTGCTACACATTTTAAATGAATAATGAAAAGATTAAAAAAAAGTTACCCATTTAAAACAAATATTAAGCAATTAATGATAAAAATAAAAGGATTTTACAAAAAAAAAAAAGATTAGGTGACCAGTGGCCTCAAAAGATCATTTTAACCGACCATGCACTAGATCAATCATTTTCCCTAAAAATGTATTTTTTTAACACTTTATACTAACGTCCCTAGCGACCTTAGTTTTATAACATTAAGGGCCTGTTCTTTTACTAGAATTCCTGACTGGAATTCTAGTGGTTGGGGTTTTTGGGGACATGATGTGACATCATGTCCCCTGGGGTTTTCAAATTCCATGTTTCTTTACAGGAATTTATAAATTCCAGCACATGATAACCTTTAGGAATTCTTGGAATTCCACCTTCTTTGCATTTTAGTGGAATTCCAAAATGCTCATGCCCTTAGAAGGATTTTGGAATTCCACCTTGTCTAGGAATTCAAGAATTCCCCAGACAAGAATTCTAGGAATTCTTGTAAGTGAACAGGCCCTAAGAGTCCCTAAGGACCCTGTGGTGTATACAAAGTAGTACAAAAATAGAGCTTAGTTTCCCTCCGACATCCTCTTCGTCTGTGACTCCTCGCCCTCCTACCAACTGTGGTCCCCTCCCACATCCTCTTTGTCGAAAGTATGTGCTTTTGGATGCTCCCCTTTGGCCTTTTTTTTTTAGTCATCTATGACATTATTGTCATCTAGATTATGCCCCTATTCCTTCTCCGTGATGGGCATAAAATATAAATGCAAAACACAATTACGCATATCCAACCTTCCCATATCCAACCCAGTCTCAAGCTCTTATCGTTCAGTTTGTAGATACGAGGTTTGAGATAATCAGTGACTAGTAACAAAGGCCCGGGCTAAAAGTGAGAATATATTTATAATTAAAGTAAGAGAAAATATATTATTTAATTGAAAATAGTATCATATAAACATCAGTGCACAAGTATAGTTGCACATAACTGTCATACCATGATATTGTAATATGAAAGAATCTATAAACTAAAAGTTTATGAAATAAGTATGTTTATGCACAATAATAAATAATAAATTATGCTTCAGACATAAAAGTGAATAATAAATAATTCAATTTTTTTAATAATAAGAAGATTGTGTAATTCATCAACTTGTATCAGCGTTAGTCACTAAGGTTGTCACTTTACTTTCCAATTGACTAGGTGCATTGCTTGTCCCAATGGCTGAAGTGTTGATTTTATCTTTCATCTTCAATGCTGTTGACATAAGTGAAAATAAGTTAGTGAATTGAAACAATCTTTCAAAAGAATAAATCTTATTAAAACAAAATTGTAAAGGCTTACAATGTTCTATTTCTAATAGTAAGAACTTTCCATCATGATTGACGTATAAGAACTTTCCCTCATGCTTGACATTTATGAGTTCTATTTTTTTAATTGAAACTCCACTATCCAAAGTAGATTTGCTCCAGATTTTTCACCAGGTAATGTTATAAAGAAATCCTCTTTGCTGTGTTCCATTTTCCTGCAGTCTTGTGTGGGGCTACAAATTTCTTTGAGAATTCATATGCAAACTTTTTTTTTTATGGTCATTGGCTCTCTTACAACCATTAGTCTTTTGTTAGTTGTTATGCAAAATCAAGCTTCTTTATGGATGAGAAGCACCATTTGTATTTAACCCTTTTCATGAATGTCATTGTAGCTAAGTTGTCAGAAATACTGTTGGTTTATGTAGCATATTTTTTACCAGGTAATGTTATAAAAAAATCATTTTTGTTGTGTTCCATTTTCCTGCAATCTTGTGTGGGGCTACAAATTTCTTTGAGAATTCATTTGCAATCTTTTTTTATTTTATTTGGAAAGGTCATTATATGTATTTCCAAAGTGAATAGGTACAACAAAGAATTAAGAGTATAGCTCCCTACACTTGCCACCTGAAACTAAGGAAGCAACCAAACAGAGCTAACCAACAAAACAGAGAAGCCCACAGGCCAGGCCAATCAATATCCCGGTTCTGGATTTTCAACCCTTTGGATTTTGGGCCAAACGGGACCCGCCTCAAATGGGTCCAGCACCACAGTGGTCGACCAAGGATACCCCACCAGATCTCTGGTACTGATCTTAGATCAGGTGGGTCAGGGGGTCCCACAAGCCCATGTCGACTGACTGATAATAAAACTATTAAAATCTGGGATTTTTCTGTTCTTCCTCCCTGTTATTCATTCACTGCAACTTGTTTCAAAACAATTATTCCATCATATTACAAAACATAACAGGGATTTAATCAATTGAATGCCCCTCAAAATCACTAGATATGGCATAGAAATCCTCCAAACAAAAACACCCAAAGACAACAAAAACAGAAGAAGGGAAGAAGGAGAAAGAGAAAGCACCTGGAAGAGTAGAAATAATGCAGATTCTGTTTGTTTTGGTTTTTTTATTTCCTTTGCAGAGAAACTCTCTATCACACCTGGAAGAGTAGAAAGAATGCAGATTCTAAAACACCCAAAGACAACAAAGGGAAGAGGGAGAAAGAGAAAGCACCTGGAAGAGTAGAAAGAATGCAGATTCTGTTTTGATTTCCTTTGAAGAGAAACTCTATATCGCTTGGGAGGAGACTCCCGATTGGTCAACTAGTCGTAGATTGCCCGATACAGAATGAGAGAGATGAAGAAGGTGAAAAGCGAAGGTTTTTGGTTTAGAGGATGAGAGATTTTAGGATAGAGTCAGAGGGACAGATTTTAGGGAAGTGGAGAAATTTTAGGAACGTGGAAGGCTTTTCCTCCCTATTTTCCAAGTGATTTTTTTATAATTGAATTTTCTTAAATGAGAACTAATGTGGTTGCTGTGGTGGCACCCCGCACAGCCCACTTTCTCATTTGCTTTAATATATATAATTCAAACTATCCTACCCAACAACAAATTGCCATATGCAGCAGGACAAACAGTCAACCATTTCTAAAAATGACTCGTAAACATAACAGGCAAATGATCAGTCACATCATTACCCAATCTGTAACATTAAATAACAAAACATACAATGCTCAGCAAAACAAGACAGGGTTGCTAAATTAGCTCACATGGCCCACTAGCATCTAAATGGAAGACACAAAACAGTAGTTGGAACCAATTACTTATCTAAATGAACATGAACACCATCCAACTCTAACCAAAAGTGTTAATAAAATAAAAATGAGGTAGATATCATATCAATGTTGACAACAAAATAACCAAAAGAAGAAAAATCTTCACAATTATATGATTGTCCAGAGGATTAAACAATCATTTATGGGCTTTTATTGCATTTGTGTGGGCCATGAATGATTCCCCAAGGAGAATATGCAATCCAGTCTTCCAAAATCAGCTGGATAAATGGAATATCTGAAAGACCCAAATTGGTGACTTCAAAGCCTGAAAACCCTGTACCTCCTCCTCCTCCTCCTCCTCCTCCTCCCCTATAACTAGAAACAAGGCTTTAGTTAATTGGCAATGAAGGAGCAAAGGGAGCTGATGAGAGCTCAAAGCCTCACAACTTTGTACCTCCTCCTCCTTTATGTTGTATACACTATAGGGTCCTTAGGAAACCTTAACGTTATAAAACTAAGGTTGCTAGGTATGCTAGTAGAAAGTTCTATAAAAAACACATTTTCAGGCAAAATGACTGATCTTGTGCAAAGTCGGTTAAAATGATCTTTTGGCGCCACTGGTCACCTAATTTTTTTATTTTTTTTGTAAAATCCTCTAAAAATAATTATATATTAGAGTACAATAATCAAGCAATTAAATATTAAAAATGTGGCACGGGCTCAAGCATTATTTGATCTACTTAGAATTCTCATATAATTTAACAGTGGGTGACTAATCATTACTCTCCTCAATGGGGCCCACTTATAAAAACTGTTGACAATGAGATTTACCATTTACTTTAATTAATTCATACTATTAATATTGTGTTCATTATTGAGAATGAATGTTTTTTCCAACCTTTTTTAATTTACATGTACTACTATTAATATTAATATTAATATTAATATTAATATTAATATTAATATTACTTCAGTATTACATATACAAATTAATTATACTTTTTTATTTTCTATAGAAATTAAGTTTTTTAGTTTGTCATAGACCTTTATCACTAAGTCAATGGGAGGAGAGGGTGGACGACACAGTGTAGCAGGCCCATCTTTAAGTTATAGAATCCGGATTCTCCACACTGGGCCTAACCCACCTACTATAATCCAAACCATTCAAAATAAATTCCCTACAAATATATAAGACATCCTCAAATTTTATCTCAATCCGAGCCTTCTTGCCATTGGATTGGAAAAATATAGTGCATCAATGCATGTGCTATTATTCCTACCGCGACCAAATACTATTTCAATTAAAGAGTTGTATCATCCATAAGAGGCATACCATTTGATTTGATTCAATTCTTTATTTATTCTTTATAATCTTAATCAAGCTTATAGATAATCCATTTAAAGGTGGGTCCCACTTCAATTCAATGTGCTAGGATTATAGAAGAAAAACTTTAATTTGATAGTTGCTATTAAAGAGATGGGAAACCTCGAGGAGCTTTTATATAAGCATGAGAGAGGTGAGTCTCATTTTTATATTTATGTAGGAAAAATGTTGAGGTGGGGCCCTTATTTTTTCATCAAAAGATAAAAAAAACCATTGCAAATGACTCATTAGTTGAAAGGGTAAAAGTGGAAAGAAAATGCATTTATAATCTCCAAGGAAGTTTTGCAAGTTGTAAATGCAGTTTGGAAATCCCCCAAATACGTGGTGGCATTCAATTCAATTGGATATACATCTATGGAAGCCTGCCCCCTTTTTTAAAGAAGAGAACGATAAAAAAAGGGTAAATTAGCCACAAGTCCCTAAGCACGGTCTTCTAGGGCCTCTAGTCCAATACTTTTTCACTAATGTCTATAGTTCATACAGCTGAAGATATTTTGGTGAGAAGTTCCTAATATGTCACATCATATATTTACATGACGAATTTGCCCCTTTCAACAGTTGAGCATAAAACTTTGAATTTGCCCCTTTCTCTCCCATTCTCTGTTGTCCTAGAGAACCCCTTCCGTCTTCTTCTTTATGAACAAGGGACTTCACCAAAGAGCTCTGTAGATCGAAGTCGGTCATCTCCGACTACACCTACCACGATGGCGACGGCCCGACGATGGAAACATGACCAGTCCGGGCCTTCTTTGGCAACGGGTTCTGCATAACACAAAAACTCATTGTTGTCTTTGCCTTTTTTTTTCCCTTTTTTGTTTTGTGTAAGTCTGTCTCAAACTTTTATGAGGCTTTTGGAAAATAAGTAGTTTGGAAGGAGATTTTGCTGTTTCGTTTTCTGGGTTATTTTGTTCTGACCCGCTAGCAGTAGGCTTCTTCTTTTGAAAAATTTATCTAAGTTTAGAAAATTTATCAAAGTTTCTAAGAAACTCAAATAAATCTCCCAAGAACTCAGATAAATTTTCCAGAAACTCTGATAAAGTGAACAAAAACTCAAATAAATTTATCTAAGTTTTGATCAATTTTTCTGAGTTTCGAACAAATTTATCTGAGTTTGGACCAAATTTATCTGAGTTTGAAACAAATTTGTCCGAGTTTGGACCAAGTTTATTTGAGTTTGGAACAAATTTATCCGAGTTCGAAAAAAATTATCTAAGTCTTGTCTGGTCCCATGTGCCTCTGGATGATTTCTTATTCTCAAATAATTTTATTTGAGTTTTGTCGAGTCCCACGTGCAAATTTTATGGATAATTTATCCTTCTTTGAATCAGTTTTCCCCATTTTCTTTTTCTTATCTATCATAATCCTTAATTTGTACAGTCAAATCATCTTTACGAAATTGACGGATTTTCTCCCTTTTTTTTTTTTCCAAATGAAACTCTTAACGAAATCAATTTTCTTTTTTTGTGTATACTGCACAGAATATATTAAGAGGGGCACTCTAGACTTTTTAACTGTTTAAAACTTGAAAATGGACTTTTGGCTCTACAGAAAAATACGTTGAACGTTCGTGCTGAAAACCAAAGTCGAGGGACCACCGACTAAATGGCCAAAAAAAAAAAAAAGCATTAAACGAGCCTTATGGAAATGGAATATTGGGCGAGTGAAGATGGTAACTTGGAAAAGTGGTGATAAAAATGAAGGACATGTCTTTGGATTCATGGGCCTCATGGGCCGTGTTTTGTGCCTGGGCTGACTTGCGCTATGCACCAGGCTGTGCCACGGGTTCCGGCTCCCTTGGCCCAACACAGCCCATGGCTCAGATGGATTAGGGCCGGGGCACGTTACATCTCTAAACCTAGCCCGCGTTTGACTCATTTCTCAAAGGGGTTAGATATCCCCAAACCTACACCTAGTACCGGTAACCCGAACCCCAATAATCAACAACTAAAGTGGGTCAAGCTCGACTGACCCGCATAACCCACAAGATGTGTGGGTCAACCCGACTTGACCCAACCCAACTTGTAAGGCTCAAGTGAAGCCTAATTCATTACACAGTTTTCAGGCTATCAAAAGTTGGGCTGAGGTCGTCCTTTAATGTTTGTTTTAGTCAGAGCTTTGAATCAATCCATCTAATTTCTGCCCCATTTGTACATGCTTAGCCCAAGCTCAACTTCATTTCAATAACTCATATGAATTAAAAAAAAAAAAAAATTTGAAGTTCAAATACAGGTTAGAGGGTTAAGCAAGTTAACGCTAACCTGACCCGTTTTTATGCAGATTAGAAAAATCTGACCCCGTGATTTACAAGTATTTCATGCAAATCAGGTTTAGTGGGTCAAATACGAGTGGTTTTGCCACCCTAGGGCCAGGTCCAATAAAAACTGGATCCACTAATAAAGGGTGTTTATAGATTGAAAGGTAGCCTGTGTCCAACCTGCTTTAAAAATGGGTCAATCCAACCTAATCCACAAACCTGCAACCAATGGGGTTCAACTTGTTTAATGCAACTCGATCCAACCCAACCTATAGAAGCTTGACCCAAGCCCAATTAGTTCAAGTGTTATTAACTTCACATACAAAAAAAAAAAAAAAAAAAAAAGAGGTAAAAACCTACTCAAAGGTCGACCTATAAACAGAAATAGTGGCTATAGATGGTTGAGCCCTATGGTTTGTTTGGGAACTTCACTAATAGAGTGGAGTGAAATAAAGCCTCTAAATTTCAGACAAATGGAGTAGAGAGCCAAACCTTTAGCATGTTTCTTCACTAGAATTTCATGAAGTCATGTCTAGGGGAATTTCAAATTCTCCAAAAGTTGTCCCCCTTAGGTAGTGGCGGACCCAGGATTTTCACTTGCGGGCGGTTGGCGATGGTTAAAAAAAAAAGTCGATCATTATTGTATTGTACTTTCTTCACATTACCAATAGCAAAAGAGAAAACAAATCAATTGGGTATTTATATTTATCCTTCTAAGAGTTTAATTAATTAAGATCTTGGGTAAAGTAATGTGTGTGTCTAGTCGTGTGATAAGTAATCCTAAGGGCATGTTCATTTGCATGATAAATAGAATGAGATAAAATTAAGGTTCCAATCTAAAGAGGAGATCGGAAACAAGCTTTGAGCCAAAAACAACAATGAGCTCTCTCATCCTTTGATCTTCATTCGTTTATTTGCTTAAAACAAATCCAAAACTACTTCCTTAAACCTCGTTTTAAAACTCCTTTCCAATGCCCCTACACAAATTACAACTACAAACAACCAAATATTGCATTAAAATAAAATAAAATAAGCTAACAATCAATACCATGCATCGGTAGCTGAAAATCAATAATGACTTATTAGACTCCCTCATCTCTAATCTAAATATTTGTTTAATTCTTATTTTGTTGAAATCAAATCCAACTCCATCAAGAGGATCATTTCAGTAATGGAGATTTTCAGAAAGGTTGAATTTTTAGGAAAATCACAATCTCTTTTAAATCTTTCATAATCAAGAGAACCCATTTCAGGATTTTTAAAAGACGGTAGATTTTCAAGAATCCCCTATTTCTAACATTACCATTTCTGAAAAAGATTTTTGAGACCAAGCACCTACCAAAATAGCCCTTGCAACACTTAAAAAATTATTTAGAACTCATACGGAGAGAACAAGAGAGAGAGAGAACTCATACGGGGAGAACTAGAGAGAGAGAGGCTGTGATGCCTACAGGAGCGGGAGGGGATTATGATTTTGAGATTTCTTGAGAGAGCGAGGGGGGTGGGTTTGTTCCATGGGGACTAATGGGCTTTATTCCAGGGGGGCTGGTCCAGGCCCATATTGCCCTAATGGGCTTTTTCTAGAGTTGTGAGGGGCTTCACTCCCATGTAGCTATACATGGGTCCGCCCCTGCTTTGAGGTGAAGTTCTAAATCCCTTCTCGTGAAAGAGCATTTGAAATTCCAATAAAATGCATAAAGAGTGAAATTTCGAAAACTTCAAAAGGTTACTTGAGACCTTTTAGGTGATAAAAATTTGGAAATCTGATGAAAGAAATGTTGCATTCCAAATGTCAAGCGACAAGCCATCATCATGTCCAAAACCTTAAATTAATTTCATAAATTTTAGTACAAATCCTGAATTATTGTCATAAATTCCGACAGAGAAACAAGCGACATGATACGATAACTTGTCCCATGTATTTGAAATGCCATGTTTTATGTTTTTTCACCAGAGCTTCAAATTTCAATTACCTAAAAAGTCTCAAATAACCTATAGAATTTGTGCTTTTGGTTTGAATTTCAAATGCTCCACTAAGTATCGGGATTTGAAATTCCATTTGAAGAATTTGAAATTCTCTGGACATGAATTCTTGGAATATGAATAAAAATTAGGAGTAATTAAAAAAATGCGAATATTTAAACCAAAACCACCACTGTAGTACTAACTGCATTATTTTGCCCAAAGTCAGGCTAGGCCCAAATACCAAACAAGTGGGCCTATCATCATGTTTCTATTGTTGAACTTGTGCTGGTCTGAATCCTTTCCATCCTTATTTAGTAATCGAGTCTAATGCAGGTCCAAATCTCATCCACAGGCTAAAAAGTTGAGCCCGGACCAGCTGGATGCTGAAATATTGGGAATACATGCTAAATATTTTGAGCTGGTTTGGCCACATCCTGGAGCTTTGGGTGTTATTAGGACTATCAACCCTTCTTAGCTATTTGACTAAAACATCAACCCAAGGACAAGGTCAGCCATATCCAGCCCAAGCTGGCCTAGACTTCCCAGCACAACAATATGCAGGTTAATGGGTTGACCTACTTAATTATGGGTCAAGTTTTCTTGCCTGACCGACCCAAATACATTGCGGGTTTGGTAAGTAGGTTGGATCAGATTTTGACTCCCTTACTCTAGTGCCATAATTGGGATTTAAATCAGCATGATATTATAAATGGCTCAAATTTAAAAGATCAACAACGTGTATGGTATATATAGACTCACTTTTATTGAAGCCCAAGTTCAATCCATTGTTGAAAGGCCCAATGTTCAAAATTCCTAATTTCTCGTTTTCGTCCCTTTAGCAAGTTACAGGGATTTTTGGCTTTACGGTTTTTAATAAAGCGATAAGACATTATGAGGGCATCATTGTCCTTTCAAATATATGAAATGGAGGGATGGACTTTTGCCTCCTGCGAAATTAATTCGTGGATGTTTGCAATAAAAATCAATATTGAAGGACCTCCGGCTAAACACTCCTATATTATATACACTAAACATTCTATAATAATAATCATAATAATAATAATATAGAATAATTTAATAGGGCTTTGACTAAGAATACGAGTCAGGTTTGAGTCCATTTGGGTCCATTGAAGTGGATCGGGCTGAGTCTATCCATTAGTTCCTGTTGGGTGGAGGTCCAAGTGGACCTGGATCCTATCTATTTACATCAGTAAACAAGAGCCCTAGTTCTCATCTGATTCAAATCTGGATGAGATTTACAATTTTTGGTCAACAATAATTAAGAAACACTTTACTAGAAAAAACAAGACAAACCAAATGCCAAGCACAAGGACCACAAAATCATGGTGCCCCTAACCAATCAAAAACCAGTGTCTATATTGGAATCTGCATATAATACATCGAAGTGTTCAGATAACTTTTATGCTGTCAATGATTCAAAATGCCCAGGACAATTTGGTGGCTCAAAAAAAGGACAAGACAGTAGGAGTTGGTGCTTATTTGCATCGAATGAAATGATGAATAATGTTATCAATATTTGGACCGAGCCAGGCTAGGCAAAATTTTTGAACATGTAATGTGTGTCTGAAGTCATTTGATAAAGTGAGTGCCCTTAAAGATAAATGTTTTTGTTTTTTTTCCCTCCCGCCCAAAAAAAAGCCCGGAAAGTACCAAGACCTCTAACTCTGAAAGAGAGAGAAACCGTAGTTTTGACCACTTAGCCAACCCCTTGGGATTGTATTGATAATACATAATTACACATCCACGTTTGAAGGAGCCATTACACCAATGCTCTTCTAATAACTTGATTTACATGCCTCCTTATGCTCCTTTTCTTATTTTCTAGAGTATGATAAACTGATTACAAGTTGGGATTTAATACCTATTAAAAACTCCATCACTAGGGGCAGGCCTAGAAATTCTTCATGGGGTGGGGGGTGGTGGGGTGGTGTATTAAATACTCCATCACTAAGGGCAGGCCTAGAAATTCTTCATTTGGGGGGGGGGGGGGGGGGGGGGGGGTGTATTAAATACTCCATCACTAGGGGCAGGCCCAGAAATTCTTCATTGGAGGGGGGGATCACTATGTAGGAAAACTATTTTGGGAGGACCACATATAAAAAAAATGTAGCTTTTAAAACATATAGGGGCTTTTCTGAAAAAAAAAAATTGGGTGGGGGTGCATAAGTAAAAATTTATAAAAATCTTGTAAAGTAAAATGGGGTTTTTTGAAATTTTGGGGGCAACCCCCCTTTGTTCAGCCCATATCCATCACGATTGTTAAAGCCTTGTTTCAATTATGTCGGGTTAGCTAATTTCTATTTCTCCATTTTAGTCTATTATGGGTCAAGTATTCCTATAGACTTGGAGTTCTTTACATTTATCCTTGCTACTTACCTCCCTTCCGTTTTTCTCGAGGGACCAGTTAATCTTATTGTTGAATAGATTCATACCTTTTATATATGCTCAATTTTTTTATGAAATTAACTATTGGATTAAAATATGACTATAACTAATATAAGAGCTAGGTGTTTTTTGAGTGATTTATATTTTTAATAGGTTAAAGAGTTTCTCTTGTGTTGCTTTTTGCATTTGGTGAGTAGGAGACTCGAGTCAAGAGGATGTCGTTAAGAAATGTTTTCGTCTTATATGATAGCACACTTTTTTCCAACAGAGCCTTGGCAAAATAAATACAACTATGGCACATTTATAATATCTATATGCCTCGACTTAGCTGATGTTTATGGGCATGTTTTTTTTTAGTAGAATTTAAGAAATTCATGTCTAGAGAATTCATGAATTCTCCAAAAGTTATTCATGGTTAGAGAATTTGGAAATGCTAAAGATGGTGACATTTTGAGAATTTCAAACATCATTTGACTTTTTAGATGGTTGAAATTTAGAATCCTAACAAAAATAGATATGGCATTTACATAGTGCTTGTCAAATTTCAACCAAGACTTGAGTGCCCTATCAAATGGATCATGCACAAAGATGCACAACTAAAATAAAATTGACAACTAGTGGATTAAAATGGGTAAAACTCCAACCCAATTGAACCTTGAGCATACGCATGTTTGGGATAAATTTAAAGTGTTTCGTGGATTTATACTAGTAAACACGTCCTTCTCTAACATGGGTTTTAAAAATCAGCAAAATATGCTTTAATGCATCTCAACCAGTCAAGTATTAAGGGTTACAGACCCAACTTTCGCCCTATTTTGTTCTCTCATTTTCTACTTTTGTCCATTTCTTCTTATTTTCATGCTATAAAAGGGTTGTACCTTTATTTTCTTTCCCAAACACCATTCTTCATAAGGGTTTTGACACATTAGTCCTCCTTAAACTCATTTTTTCTTCAATTTCATGACCAAAGTTCAGATAATGTCACCAGAGGCACTTGACTTTGGTCAACATTTTTTTAAAAGATTTTTTGGCCCGGATCCAGGGGCGGACCTAAGAGTTACCACGCGGGTGCGGTTGTGCCTGTGAGATTTGAAAAACCTCTTATATGATATATTAAAAATGGGATATGCTCACACAAGCTGCAGCCTACCTTATTACAAGCTGAAGCCTCATAAGCACCCTTTGGGCCTCACCTGGGCCTCACATGCTCCAGCTTGTAATAAGGTAGGCTGCAGCTTGTGTGAGTATAGCCCATTAAAAAATTCAATTTTATTATTTAACTTCTTGACTTGATTATTGCCTATATCACCCGTATGAAAATCTGGAGTTCGCAATTGCTGGGACCCCATGATATCATGAGAACAATATATGTCACAGAAATTGATTAATCCCAATCCCATGATGTCATGGTCAAGACTTTTATACAATATTTTAGAAATTCTTCTTCCAAATGATAGAACCTGTGAAATGGTGGTCATATGTGTATTTACTTTTTACAAAATATCATTTTTCATATATTTTATAAAAAAAAGCTAAACTCATTCGCTAGTTGTAGAAAACTTATTATATAAAAATTGATAAATCCATGATATCATGGACTATCCCGTGAGATCATGGTAAACGGTGCAAAATAGTTGAAAAAATAATGTTGACAAGAGTGAAACGGACTCGGTGGCATTATCTGAATTCGGGTCATAAAATTGAGAAAATCGAATTTGAGAATGATTAATACGTCAAAACCCCTTAATAAATCAAGATATCATTTGTAAAAGAAAAAAAATTTGAAAATTCAAAAAAAAAAAAAAAATACAAAATAAAACCCACCATTCCTGGTCTCCTATCAATCAAGATTCAGGTTGTGTTGGTTATGCATTAGCATCCAAAAGCTGTAATGTTTACCATCATTTCTTTCCTTTTCATCACCATTTCACAATCTTCCCTTCTCTCCATTATCCCAGGAAGACGCCACCCTGTCAACATTATGGACATTTCCGTCATACAAACACAAATAAATAGAGCAGGCGAAGACGAAGCCCATTAGCCAAAACGCGTGTTTCGAAATAAATACCTCCTCTTCTTCTCAAGTCCTTTTAACTTCTCCAGAAATTACACAGAGATCGAATCACAAAACCCCCCCAAAACCCCAAAAACCCAAGCTCTGCAGACGAGGCCTTTTTTCTTCTTCTCCGGTGATGGCGTCGGAGAAGATGACCGTCGACTCCGGATCTCTGTGAAGAAGGATGAGGAAAGGCGGGTACACCGGAATGAGGTGCAAGCTCCACCCGCTCGAGCCCGGGAGCGTCGGCGTATGCGCCTCCTGCCTCCGAGAACGACTCCTCGATCTGCTCGCCGCTCAGGCGAGAGAAGCAGGCTCCGGCGACGATCGCCGGAAGTCGGATCCACTACCACCGCCGCTGATCTTCCCTCGCTCAGTCTCCCCCTACATCAACCGCCGGTCCGTCCACGACCAGCACCACCTCCTCTTCTACAGCACGCCGCAGGTCGGCACGACCTTCTCCGGCGACGGGAACGTCAAGAAGAAGCACGGCCGGTTCTCTCTCTTCAGATCTCTTTTCAGATCTTCCACCAGATCTGGAGAGATGGACGGAGATCTTAGGGTTTTTGGAGCTCGGAACGAATCCTCGCCGTCGAATTCCTCTCCTTCGTGGTTCTCTACTCTTCTCCCTCGCAGCCGGAAGAAGAAGTCGCGGCTTTTCTCGCTCGACGATGAATTCTCCGGCGCCGGATGCCGGAGATCGTGCCCGGCCGTCGATCGAGGGTTGTCACCGTCGGCGGAGAGGAAAGGATACGGAGACGCAGACGGAGGAGGAGACGAGTCTCCGATAGGTAGCGAACACTCGTCGGAATCTTCGACGGGAAGGCGGAAGCCGGCGACGCCGGCGCATAGAAAGCGAGGAGGAGGAGGAGCGCAACACAGCCGTAACGTGTCGGGTTTCGCGTTTTGTTTGAGTCCGTTGGTGAGCCATCACCACCGACCCGAGTCGGGTCCGTCGGGTGAGTTTCGTGGCGCGAACCGGCACCATTTGTCGAGCGCTGCTTCGCTCTCCAGTAACAGATCGAGGAAGCTCGTTGATTTCGGAAGGTACCCTTGAAATCGAGATTCCATGGATTTTTTTTTTTTCGTTTGCCTTTTCCACGTTATAGGATCTTTGTTACGGTTCAGACAGGAAGTAAAGTAAAGTAAATTAAAAGGCTGTGTGTATAGATAAGGTGAGAACTGAATATGAATGAACGGAGATATGGAATTCCTGGTAAATTTAAACATACTTTTCAATAAATGTGTCCGTTTGGATGTTTAAAAACCTAGAGTAGGAAAACTGTCATCGTATATATGTTTTTGAGTCCGTTGGTTTTGCTTGTGTTGTTCAGTTTTTAAGAACAGTTTGCTCACTTCTTGACTATACAATTTTTTATTCTGTGAGAACTATTCAAGTTTCAAACACCACCCAACTCTTAACCATCTCAAATGAAACATCATACATCAGAAAATTCAACGGTGGGTTTCTCCACCTTGGTTTCTTTTTTCTTTTTGCTTCCTGTTTCTTTACTTAATGGGGAATGCTTTATCTAAAAATGGTTGTTAGTTGTTACACCATGAGTTCATCCTTAGATTAGATTAGGATTTGAGTAGATTAGATTTATGATGTAATTTTATTGCTGATGAATGACATCGGATTAATTAGAATCCTGGAGTGCCTATTTGTTTCATGTAATTGAATACTTAGAATTGTATTTGTATAATTGGTTAAAATTTGAAGAACCAAAGATTATGTTTAAAAATAACTCTCAAATAATCTCTCTTTTAATGGAAATTGAATCGTGGGTAGATGAAAAAAAAAAGAGTCCAACCATCTCCCTAGTAATTCAATACTTGGGGAAGTTAAAGGTCCCTCTTCCTCTCTACTTTACATCATCCACCCCAACCATCTCCCTAGTAATTCAATACTTGGGGAAGTTAAAGGTCCCTCTTCCTCTCTACTTTACATCATTCACCTCTCACTCGTTTAATAATCCTGATGTGGAGCTCATTTGACTATGAATTCCTATGCATTTTATGCGACTGATGCTCCACTGGAGAGACTTTGCCAATCTAATTGTTGGCATCAATAGAAAATGCTTCTCCATTTGTTATCCATGATGGGGGCACCAGCCAAATGATCGCAATCACTTATACACCATGTCAACTGTTTAGTAGAACCTTCTCTAAAACTTGAAAGAGCTGATTACAATGTTTATGAACTGTCCCTTCAAGGGACGACCCAATTCTAGTTATTTCTTTTGTTTGAAGCTTTTACTAATTTCGTTGTCTCCTTTTCATCCAATGCATTTGTTGCCTTGTAACATTTCTAATTATATTGCAATCACAAAATCTTGGGGCCTATTAATGGAGGTTGAAAAATCCATCCAGTGAGACAAATTGTGATGTTTCAACTGTGGTGGGCCGGTGGGTCTGTCATAAATGTAGAGACAATTTGAGTTGTCCACGTTGCTTGTTTAAAAGTAGCCCACAAAATAAATGATGTAGATAATACAGGTACGTGTCCCTTGCTATTGAAACTCTTAATAACAATCAATAACAAACAAGCTCTTGATTTAGCAAAGCCCTCAAGCAATTTTTTTTTTTTTTTTTCATTTAGGGGGACGCTCCTCATTATTGATTTGAAAATTTCAAACTTCCTCCCAGAAGTCTCTCCCAAATGTGGAAGCTTTCAATATTATTGAGCATCAAAAGGGGATACTAAGCTTCCTGAGATTTTTTTTTCAACGGAGTCAAGAGGGGGCATCCTGCATTAAGGGAGGAGGCCTATTTTCCTGCACTTGACCTGACCTATGCATGGCTCCCTCAAACCCTTCCACACTGGAATGAATGTCAGTAGATAGGAGAGACATTTGCTTTTAACTATCAAAATGCCATCTGTTGGAGGGATGTTTTTATTTGTAATGGGGACCCTTGACCACCAACATTTTCGGCTATTTATAGGGGTCGTTCGTTTGCGGGCAGTTACATATGTGAATCATGTTGTCCTACTTGTTTCTGCTTGTGATAGATGAATGAGGTGTCAAAACGCCCTATAAAATTAGCGCTGTTTACACACCCTAACAAGTGTGAATTTAAAAATAGGGCTGTTTACACACCCTAACAAGTGTGAAAGTGATTCAAATTCTTCTTGTAAGAAATGGCGCCAATACACTTCTTACACGGTCTTTGCATTTCTTATGGGGCCTATCAACTATCTTTTATCTTTTATCATTTCTATACGCCCTATACTAGTAAAACCCCGTGCTATGCACGGACTACGAACCACTAAATACACATCAAGCTTTCCCAAAATCACAATCTATCTGATTAGAGCATTAGAGTCACATAGAATCATTCGCAGTCAATTTTCCATTAATCATGTTGATATAAGTCATATAGAATCATTGGTAGTCAATTTCCCATTAATTCTCATCTTATTTGAGATGTGTACTCATCTTATCTAGGTTAGAGTTGAAAAAATAAATTATCAATTGTAATTTAAATGCAAACAACAATAGATCTATCAAATTAGTAATAACATAGTAAGCAAGTTAATAACTTGGCACACATTATAAAATACTTGTAAAATAAACATAACGACAAATAAGCAACCGCAGAATAAAATACTTTTTTGACTTTGTTGATGTTAATATATAATTCAACATAAAAGCATACAAAGTATTAAATACCTCAGTGAGAATCCTTAGGGCTTCTTCAATATACTTTTTCTTTATCAAGTTAAGCGGTGCATCCTGCGACTCATTAAGGAAAGAAGAATCAATGAAAGTGATTTCTTTGTTTTTTTTTTTTTAAATTAAAATCCAATGGATTAGTCCAATGGGCGAGAGTCAATACTTGGAGGAGAATGAATAAATGAAGGTTCTGATTCGTCACAGATGGGCCTCATTGAAGTTTAAAAAAAGAAAAAACTACTACGTGGGCCACTTATGGGGTCCCATCCAATCCCATCCCAACTCACTGCTCTCTTCTTGAGTTACGATCAAACCCAATTTGACACCCATCTAAACTGATCCCACCACTGGATTTGGGGTCTAACATTTTCTGAGAGTCGAATTTAGGGGCCCACATGTCGTTTACCTCAAATCCTTTGGATCAGGCGGTGCATCCTACAACTCATTAAGGAAAGAATAATCAATGAAAGTGATTTTTTTTTTAATTAAAATCCAATGGATTAGTCCAATGGGTGAGAGTCAATACTTGGAGGAGTACGAATAAATAAATATCTTGATTCATCACAGATGAGCCTCATTCAAGTTTTAAAAAAAAACCCTACTATGTGGGCCACTTATGGGTCCCCGATAGGAAAAGTCATACCGTCTTATCAATACTATAGATATGGATACTTAAATTCTTGAGATGAAGGATGCAGTTATGGACATGAAAAAAATCATTTAGTAGGCTCCACCTTAAATTGCGGTTCTCAACATTCACTATAATGGAATGATACTTATCGAATCATCTCTTGTTTACTAAATCAGACGGTTAAAGAGGGTCTGAGTAGGAGATAGGAGAGCAGTTATGGGAAGTTGATTTCTTTTTGAGGAAGTTATGGGTCAGTTTGTTTAGAGAGGATAGTGGAGAGAAAGGAGAGTGGAGATTTACTTGAGGAAGTTATGCGGAGGTTAGTGGAGGCACATGTGGCTTGATGAAAGAGGACATGTGTTTTCATATGAAGGAGGACATGTGTCAGAATACCATGAATGACTACATTCCCTTAGTATAATAGATTTGCAATTCAAACCTTTTACGTTGCTTATTAAACTAATAAGCCCCAAGATAATGAAGAAGTCCCTAATCTATAGATTTAATTTTCTACACTTTTGTGGGGCTCCAATTCCTGATTCAAACCATTCAATATACTTGTATTATTAGTAAATATCAGGGCGTGTAGTTATATATATATTATTATTATTTTTTTTAACCCAGGGTATCTCCTTGCCCCCCAGAAGCCTTGGCCCTGCATAAAGGACACTCAATTCGAGACAGCTGAAAACTAATCCTTAGGGGCAAATGCAAACCCTCTTATCCAATTGTAATATTGACAAACATGATGATGTGGTTCGCTTGTATAACATTTGTATATGCAATATTTTCATATACATCAATGACATTTTCCGATCACATATATAAAAGTTATATGACCCTTTAAGATTATATAATGATTGTTGGCTCTGTCTTATAAATCTAAATTTATTTTCTTAGATATAATAGTACGCAAGTCAAATAAGTTTATTTTTTATGCATATGGTTAAACCCAAAAGTCTCTACACGAGGTAGTGGCACGACAAGCTTTGCATGTCTTCCTTGAAATTTCTCGTGAGTGGATTGGTGCTTGAGTGTTTGAGGCTCGATCCAAGAATGAGTAGTGGTCAAACAGGAGCCAACTTGCGCCTGGTCCTTATGGTAGGTAAGGGAGGCATAGTGACTTTCAAAGGTTTATGTTTATCAAAAGTTGTCTTAAGTGGGCCGTAATGAGGTGCAGGACACTTATAGTCCCCTTGTAAAAGAAATTTCTCCTTGTCCTCTAATAGTGCTGTTAAAATAAAACGGGTGGAAGAGTTTGTGGCGACTACTGATCTTATTAGATATAAAAGTGCTTTTGGATCTAATGATGTACAAAATACTAGCTTTATTAGACATTGTTAGGTGTCCACTTTGAAGGCCTTACTTATAAGGTTATCAATGGGCTTAGGTCCAACCTAGATACACTTCAGTTAATATATAAAAGAGACTTTTGAATCTGTCATCTATAAAATATCAGATTCATTGGATATTGCTAGATGTCCACTTTCAATGGGCCCAGGTTTGACCACGGTCTACGTACCCTGAATATTTTTTTTGTCTACTTAGATACAAGAGGGGTTTTGGATTTAGTCGTTTGCAAAATATCAGGTTTGTTAGACATTCCTAGATGTCCTTTTTTAAGACATTAGATCTAATGTTATCAAATCTGCCTATGGTCCAACCTAGATCTAAGTTTGTTTACACTATCTTGAAATGCATCTGAATCTCATGAATGGGTATGATGGGTTAGACCTGTTCCCATGTTTAGGGTTCCAAAACCCTTGAAGGGACAGATTTAGGCTTAGAGTCACAAGCCCATAGCTAGGACTTATATATACAAATGCATGCCCATATTATGTAGATCAACATACAACTTATATAAACAAATGCATGCCCATATTATGTAGATCAACATACAACCTGAATATGACATTAAAAAGAAAGGATTTTCACCAAATCCTCATTTTTTTTATAACACATTCATACTTGTTTTTTATGTGTGCTCCCGAGTCTGAATGTACAAATGACCTTTAAATGAGAAGCTCTATTTACCAAAAAAAAAAAGAAAAAAAAAATAGAGAAGCTCAAGCCTGCCCATTTTTTTTAGCCCTATGGTTTGCATTGGACTTGGACCTGAACTTGGATTGTTCAATAATAAACTTATTTGGGCCTAAATGGAGGTAAGTCCAACTCGACTCTGGTCCATTGACATAGATAAAACAACTAGAGAGATCAATTGCCAGCAGTTCATTTCATGATCTTAAATGTGACAGCTAAAAAACATTAAATCTAGCCTACTTAAGTCAACTACATGTTAAGAGAAACATGTTCATCTTATAGTTGCCAAGACTAGCAGTTCCACGTGTACATATTTTTGGTACTCGGGCCAACAGGGCTGGGTCCCATAAGATAGCCCGTACCATACACACAGAAAAGGTGGCATATCTAGTGTTCAAATCCTGGTTAACCAAGTGAAAAATGACGCAGGTTGGTTAGGGGACATATATAGATTGTGGCATAGGATTCAATTTCCTTTCTTGTGAAGTTGAAAGCCTTACAAAGGCATTATCCGGTATTCTAAAATATTGATAAGTTAGCCTATTCCAAAAATATTACAAATAGCAATAAGGTGCAACATCCCATTCCACCACAAACGGCATGTGCTCTAATCAGGAGCCAACAAATGTGTCCCCTGAAATCATTAATAGAAGATACTCAAGTCCACCGACCCTAAAACATCATTTATAGTGGTCAAATGACTCCCTCCTCCATGTGAGTGAGAATGAGAAGTAGAATTGTCAAAAGGCCAAACAAAGTGGAGATTGTCTCAAAGGCACCATTGAAAGTGGGTGGGTAGTATTGTTTCTAATATGGGGGGTATGTGGATGGTTGGAGGTGGGTGGGCTATTCAAAGCCCTTATAATTATTGTGTGTGAAGAAGAAGAGAGTTGGTATTTGTGTGTGGAGGTGATGAGATAGATTAATCCTCCTACTATGGCAAGGTCAATGTCAAAATTTCAATTTCAATATAATGCCTGCAGTATCATTTTCTAAGTAAAGGTTTGCTTGTGCTCTGTCTCCATCATGTGGAACATGAAATATGATCCACTACCACTCTACCAGTAACACTGCATCTTTTACTTTTCCTTATTTGGAGCAAATGTTGACATTGGCATGTGCTCTGCACTTGGGTATATTGAGAGTTAGGTTGGTGGTTGGGAATTACTTTCATTAACCATCATCTCATCATATTATGCTTGCATTTAAGGGCCAAACAACAGTGCAGGGACACTGTAATTTATAGAAGTATAATTCAAAAGGTGTAATGTACTCCTTGGAAGTTTGCAAGTGAAGTAAAATTTCTTGAACTCTAAAATCTAAATCACCTGAATGGAGAATGAACTTATAATTCTCTAACAATTTGTATTTTGGGTAGGATCAAGCATGATATGAAATCTTGAGATCAACTTCGAACACGTTCGAAACCTCGATCTGTTAGAATTATAGTCAACTTATATTTTTTTGAAACTATTTCAATTAGAATATTTTACAAATAGACAATAATTAGAGTTGTATGAGCAAATTTGTAATGTATTACAACATACTTATCATATAGTTAATTTTATGAGGCCAAACTTGTAAAAGAAATGAAAAAAAAAAAACAAAAAAAAAAAACCAAAAGTTGCTTTGGACATTGATGCAGTATGATTGAATTCTCTTTTATCTTTTATTACTCAATGGCACATTCTGCAATGGAGCGGAAAACCAAGTCCGCGAACTACTTTTTTCCATATTGCGGAAAAAACCCCACTATCAATAATGTTTTTCTGCAAAATTGTGAAAAACTTGGTTCATTTTTCACTTTTCCACCAAACATGAAATCTTTTTCACTTCAGAAAACATTTTCACTAGAAAAGCAGCTACAGGATCATGTCCTATGCATGAAAATGGTCTTAACACTAATCCAAAGGAAATAGACTTTCCCAATCATTTTAAAGTACTATAATATCAAATATTGGATAAATCTTAAGTCATATGGAACCTATTTAATTTTGGACTTGCAAAATGGCACCTTGCCCATGTCATCAGCTCTCATGGTCTGAGCCCTGAGGGCTAATATGAGCACCTTTTATCATTAAACACAGTAATGAATGACTAGGATCCTTTGGAGGAGTCTCAGGCTCTCAGCCCAGATAATTTTCCATTTTCCCTTTTTATGGGTGGAAGCACAATTGATTAGGTGTGTGATGGCCATGTTTGAGTCCCTTTACATTGCATTGCGTTGGATTCTCTCAAAGGTCAGAATCTTCCAGTGGGCAACTTTTTATCATGTCTTCATGCCAATTATGGATAAACAGGGTTATATGCAATCATGCAAAGAGCTAATTAATTAGGCAAGTGAATGGCACCATTGGGCCCACCGATGAGATGTGACGACATGTGGGCCCCACCTCAATATGTGCTCAAATGTATCGATCGCATTATTAATAGGCGAGCAAACTCTATTCACTTCTCCCAATCTTAAAATATTAGAGTGTAAAACACATGGTCAATCTAATAATGGACTTTGCGGCAATACACTTAAAAAATTGTGTTATAAAGTCAAGACAAGGGGTTTTAGAGCTTGTGAGCAGTAAGGAATTTTGAAAAGGTGGCCCCACTCAGGAATTTGGTGAGCGAAAATAATTCTTTAACAAAAATCACTAGTAATAAGGTACTTAACAACCAACTAGTCTTCTCTTAAAAGTTAACCACTTACTTATGCACTCATTAGCATGATACTAGTGACATTCCTTCCCACAAATGACAATGATTTTGAAAGATGATCACCCTAGTCACATACCCACCTAAAGTAATATTGCTAATTAATATATTCTCTAAAAAGAAAAAAAGAGAGGAGTAAATGAAAGAATAGATATAAATGCCACTTGTGTTATATAAGAAAAATCAAGATCATCCATTAGTGGGGGCCATGATTGCTATGGCTTGGATTGAGATGTCATTTTCCATATGGGTTAGCAAGGAAAGTATTAGTTGTTAAATAACATCTCTCATTTTCATTTTCTCAACCTAGCAATGTGTACCTTTCAATTAAGATTATGAAAGAGATTGTTGATGATTATAAATTAGAAATCTTGTTGAATTGGATAAAGATTTTTCCTTTTTTTCGTTTTTGTTTGGGGTGGGGGAGTATGATGCATTTCCAAAATGCTGATCTTAAAAGGTGCAACATGCCATGACTCTATGGAATCTCTGAAATGAATAAATGTATCTATCAATGAGATAAGTTTTCAATAACATCATGTACTGGAGATAATTAATAAAAGGAAGAACAACCAATTTTTTAGATATGGATTCTGTCTCTAACAGAAATTGATGATTTGGAAAATCTTTCAGATAGTTCACATTAAACATAATGGTGGGCTCTAATGAGTTTTGGGGTTAATCCCCATAGTGGGTTCCATCTTTTCCATTGCTTAGAATTTAGATGTGGGGCACTATCATCTTCATGGAAAAAGCTGCAACTAGATTCAAAAGATTCAAACCTGACCATATAAGGGGAAAATGATGATGGTGATGGTGATTATGAAGAATGATGGTAGTGATGATGAGTTCAACTAAAGCTTACAAATGTCCATTGGAGTTGATTTTGGTAGAAACATCAAAGCATGGGAAGGCCATATTTTTTCTTAATCAGTAACATAAAACTTTGTCATTAAAAACTGAGATAAGACGTTCAAACGCCAAAAAAAAAAAAAAAGCACCAAGACAAAGAGGGTACAAGAACATTATACCCCACAGATACGGCATCCACTGTTTTAGAACAATGCATCCGATGGCTCACAATATGTGAGACATGACCCAATGATAGTTGCTATTATTTCATTGTCTCACTTGGATTTGCAAACTAGGATACAGTATTTTAAAACTATGTCCATTGGCAGCTTTCCAATCAAATATCTTCTCTTTGGTGTCATTTGGATGAAGAGAGATGAGAGAAGAATTTTCTTCCCTCCTGGCTATCAAATTTTTTTTTTTTTCCTGTTTAGATCTTTGTTTAGAGGAAAAAAGTAATTCTCTTCTTAATATCTAACTTTTGCCAAAAATATAGAAATGAGTCTCTCTTCGAACCACATTAGTAATGTGCGATCCACTCTATTCACTTCTCTCAATCTTGTGGAAAAACTAAGAACGAAGTTTGTCACGTGTGAAACACATGATCAATCTATCAATGAACTCTACAGCAGGAAGTCAAGAAAAGGACTTGATAGCTTGCACGCGGTAAGGAATTTTTAAAAAGGTGGCACCAATCAATGGATTTGGTGAGTGAAAGTAATTTCTTAACAAAGTCACTTGTAATAATGTACTTAGCGACCAACCAACCAGTCTTCTCTTAAAAGTTAACCACTAACTTATGCACTCATAGCATGAAAGTGGTGACATACCTTCCCACAAATGACATTGATTTTGAAAGGTGTTCACCCTAGTGACATAGCCACCTAAAGTAATCATGCTAATTAATACATTCATTAGAAAAGAAAAGAAAAAAGAGCAAATGGAAGCATAGCGAGATAGAAAGGAGAACATGTTTTCATGGATGGTTATAAAATTCAATGATTCATATAACCACCATATGTCATATAAATATATATGATAAACTCAAGATCATCCATTAGTGGGGCCCATGATTGTGATGGCTTGGATTGGGATGTCATTTCCAATATGGGTTAGCAATCAAAGTATAAATTATTACTATGACCTCTCATTTTCATTTTCTCAACCTATCAATGTGTAACTCTCAATAAAGATAATGAGAGAGATTGTCTAGGATGATTACAAATTAGAAATCTTGTTGAATTGGATAAAGATCTTTCCTTTTTCCTTTTTTCTTGTTCCCGGGAGTATGATGATTAAAGGTGGAACGTGTCACTCTATGAATCGAATCTCTTAAATGAATAAATGTATCAATCAATTTTTATTCCTCCCCCAATCTTTTATTATTTCAATAAGGATGAGCTTCCACTTTCATTTATATCCCTATGATATTAAAATCAGTTCCAAGAATTTAGTGACCACAAAACTCTTACATGCATACAAGTTATAGGGTGCTGTTGGCTATATCTTGTATTCCAGGTTAGTCGGATGGTGGATTAGGTTAGCTAATGTTTGTATCTAGGGTTCATGGGTTTTTTCGTCTTTGTGCCGAATCATTATATATTGTTATTTAATGTATAACTCAAATCCTAAGAAGAACAAAAAAAGACGAATAGACGATTGTTACTTAAAGTAGATGTAAGCAGATTGCCGAACCATATGTATTGTTGAGTGATTGCTTATTTTTTGCGGTTATTTGTCAACTACAGATTTATTCCATGCACCGTAACAAAAGAAAATTATAGAAAGCTATTTAGGTGACCGGGAGTGTTCATAGAAAGGGCATCTAAGCCCTTCGTTTAATGACCTCAAAGTCAATGAAAAATAAAAACCAATCCTTGATAAAGTGCTCTTTTTTTTTATTGTCGTTGTCGTCCGGTAAGATGAATCCAATCAAGAGTAAAAATTGGATAAGTATCAAACTAGGGTAAGTCAAATTCATGCAATATTGTAAATTGTGGGAAATCTATCGGCGCAGATGAGCTCAACTGGGTCCCATATAACAGGCCAACAATTGCATACTAGAGCCTTAGCCCCCTCGAATAATCTCTGTTTTTTTCTTAACTGCTCAATAATCACTCAACCAAGCTAAGGGATTCACATTTAAGAGATCAAAAAATGGATCCTACTATATAAAAATGAACTGGAATAGAACACAATAGGATTCATTCAGTGTGGCTCTCTCTTAACAGAAAATGTTGATTTGGAAAAATCTCTTCAACAGTTCACATTAGATATAATGTTTCTTCCGCCTTTTCTAAGGCTTAGATGTGGCATAGGTGTTCTTTATTGGCACATTAATCTTCATGGAAAAGTTACACTTTGATTCAAAAGATCCAAATTTGGGGTAAAAAATCATGGTGGCGGTGGTGGTGGTGAGAAGAATAACTACAATAAGTTTAACTACAGCTGGCAAAGGTTCAAGGAATCTGATTTTGATAGAAGTGACCAAAGATGAGAAGGCCATTCAAGGAAGCTGATTTTGATAGAAGTGACAAAACATGGGAAGGCCATTCAAAGAATCAGAGCACTGCATCTGATGGTCCACAACATGTGAGACATGTCCCAATGATAGCTGCTATTATTTCATTGTTTCACTAGATTTTCAAACTAGGATAAAATATGTTAAAAGTAGGTCCATTGGCTTCTTTCCAATCAAATGTTCACTTTGGTGTCATTTGGATGAAGAGAGAAGATTTTTTTTTTTACTTTCCAGCAATCTTCTTTTTTCTTCTGTTTTAATTTTTCTTATAAGATGTTATGAGAATTAAGTATTTATCTTTTTTAGATTGTACTTATCCTTCGAAACAAACAAACGAAAAGAAGATTTTTTTTTTGGGTAAAGAACAAGAAAAAAAAAATGATTCTCATCTTAGCTAACTTTTGCCAAATATATATATATATATATATATATATATATATATATAGAGAGAGAGGAGAGCTCACACAGGCTGCAGCTAAGCTTATTACAAGCTGGAGCCTGTGAGGCCCAACACTGGTTATGAGGCTCCAGCTTGTAATAAGCTTAGCTGCAACTTGTGTGAGCTCTCCTAATATATATATATATATATATATATATATATATATATATAAAATGAGTTTTTCTTTAGAAGGGTGGAAAAAAAAGTTTTTTTTTCTCTGGTGATTTTTTTTTTTATCATGAATAAATAAGAGTGAATATTATAAACAACATAAAAATCTTCAAAATATACTGGGGTTTTCGGAAATTTCTGGGGCTCTGTTTTAACCTTGAATATTATAGACACTGCTGCATAGTCACTAGCCAATGCACTCACGGTTGAGTGGTGTTAGCATAGTAGTTTCACATAAATGTCCAGGGGTCAATTTCTCGGTCCTCATATTGATACACAACATGAGCTGAACCACTGACCCGAGTTAGAAGAAAAAACAAACACAAGTAGCTAGTAAAGGAAAATGGAGAATCTACCTACACAACGAATTCTACACCCCTAAATTTCCTTTTTCTACTCATATTGGGGAACAAATTTCTGATTTTTCCTGTCGAAGCCTTTAAAAAAAAGGAAGCACAAGGTGACGAAAATTGTCCTACAAAGTTTTTTTTACATTTATGTTCATCAAATCAAAAAGACCCCTTATATGGGTGTCACAACTGAAGAATGGTCTCACAGCATAGGTCTAGATTATAGGCTTTGGTGGTACGTGGTAGGCACGCCTCAATGAGTAAATAACGGTGAAAATATTATACATGTTAGGCTTGAACGTGAATTAGGTGAATAGATAGGTTGGAGAATATTAAGCTACGAAATAGTTGTTGGATTTAGACATGTGCTAAATGAAATATATCTAGTTCTTGGATATCCATAATTGAGTGTCTGGCCCAAGGCAGCCCCAAAGGCTCCTAGACTGGGTGGAAGACACCCTTGAGTTATAAAAAAAAATATTCATTTTGGGTTTCGATAAATGATAACATCGCTTGTTGTAACCATTGCCATAAATATCATTTTCTGAAAATTATAACCTTAGGAAAGTGTTGGGGTGTTCCTCGGGACAGGCAAAAATGTCATGGAGACTAATCATCATCATAGCCTTGTCATGGAGACTAATCTAATTTCTAAGTAATTAAAAATATAAATATAAACAGTGAAAAGCTATTTTAAAGAATTTTCCAGATTTCATAACTTTTATTCCAATTTTTCAGGATTTTGTCCTAACATTTCCATTTTAGTAATATTTTTAAAATGCATGATCTCATTGGGAAGGGGAGCCCCTCAGTTGAGTGTCAGCTCTCACTGTATTGTGAGCGCCAGCTCTTTTGGGGCCCACCTTGGACCCCAACTGGACATGCCCCCCACCCCCACAATGGAGTGGGGGCAGATCATGATCGGCCCCACATAATCTATGGCCTACAAGTTCTCATCGTCCAAAATAAGTGCACAGTCAATCCAATGGTGCGGTGCATTTGGATGAGTAGCAAACCCTCGCATGTGTGAGAACTCACGCATGTGAGGAGTAGGAGGTGACCAGGGTCGAGGGTGAAAGAGGCAGGTAGGGTTGCCAACCAACAGAGCAACCCCTCGTTCTCACAAATGATGCCCAATTTGAATTCCATTACTGGAGCAGGTGTTGGGGGCTTTAATAATCTTCTAAATGCACAAATCAATTTCACAAGAAGGGTTCATGAAAAAGATCAGAAGATTATATTTGAAAAATGAGAGGAAGTTTATGATAATCGACGAGGGAGAGAGAAATTCAGGACCTTCTTCCTCGTTGGCCTGGGCCACGGACGCTCGACAATGGATGCCACATTGGATAGGAGCCAATTTCTCACTGTTGCAGATACCCAGTAACTCATATGAAACCACCCTCACCAAGAAGGGGAGAAAATCTATGTGTATCATATAACAGCCTAACCTATCTATGTACTTGAAATCTGAATACAAACAACATGAATATATACTGAAAGGCTGATACCCAGTAACTTAAATGAAACTGCCCTTACCAAAAGAGGAAAAAGTTCTGTTTATATCATATGACATCCTAAGCTATCTATGTATGTTCTTGAAATCTGAATACAAATAACAGGAATATATACTAAAAGACCCAACTCAGCCGCCACAATCTATGCTAGATTCTCTAATTCAGTTGTTCTACCATAATTTTTGAAGTTACCTCCATGACAAGATTTGCTATGCTAAGATGAATGAAAAAGAGACCCTATACAAACGAGCAAAAGCAAATGGCACACAAAATGACAAAGGTGAGCAAGCAATAAGAGGTTAAATAGGCATATTAACAAGCACAACCCCCTGATTGTTGCTGTGACTGAGATGAGTTTGCGTTGGTGGACTTCAGATTCACATCAACCATGTCTTCTTGCTTTGTTGAAGAAAGTGTCTCCATCCCAGGCAGTGCAGCAGCAATCTTCCGAAACAGGGCCTGAACAAGGAATTTATACTTAACATTTTACTTCCCTTTTAAACCCAAATCACTATTCTTACTCAGATCTAACAAAGATTAATGTCTAGAAGAAGATAACAAGCCCACCTTAATGTTGAAGCCAGCTTTGGCGCTTGTCTCAATAAACATGACACCAAGATCACGGCCTTTGGCCTCTCCTTCCTCTATTGAGACTTGCCTGGCATGTCATCAAAGTAGACAATAATGCTAACCAACCAGAAAGTATAATAGCTAGACACTGAATATCAAATTGGAAGGCCATTTACTATCACTAAAGAACTAGAGAAGATTTTACTTGAAAATGTTTTGACTACAGGAACTTAAAAATGTCCTCAAACATAGATTTTGTTTTCAATATATAGGGTCCTCAAAAAGAGAACATGCATTCCTGGAGATCCATCAATATTTTGAATCAAAGTGGCAATCTCATCAAGAGAGTCAATATTACCGTTTTTCCACAAGGTCTGTTTTGTTCCCAACAAGGACAATGATAACATCACTTCCACGCTCTGTGCGGACCTCTTCAATCCACTTTGAAGTATTCAGGAAAGATTGCCGGCCTACACCACAAAAAGAGGGTAAAGTAGTCAGACAAACTTCCTCAAGCATGAAAATGTAACGTGAATCCAAACACTTGTGGTTGCAACAATGAGCACCATCCAACTAGCTACAGGATCTTCTCAAAAAAGATGATACCCAATTGATAAAGTGATGATTTACAAAATGATTAAAAGAGACTTCCTGAGATGAGATGAAAATGGAGTTCCATGCTTTAGTCGACCTTTTGTTTGTTACAGTTTCTACAAATAAATCTCTTTTATTCTTTATATGATATACAAGAGATGAAAACAGGCAGTGGCATGCGTGCAGTGTTAGAAGCACAGGCACTAGAGAACAGATAAAAACATCCTACACTTAATGGAAGCTCTCAACTATTTTTTTTAATAGCTAAGGAATCTCTCAACTAAACCCTGATTTATGCAAGTGTGAAGCCCAAACACGTTTCCATTGTTTCGATCAATTAACATAGACTGAAACATGGATATGTTGATGGATTTAAATAATATTAGACCTGATTTAAGATGAGAGCCCATGGCACATTAGAAGGTGCTCGCTTTTGCAACCGTGAGGTTGCGGGTTCAAGTCAATTTACAAATAAAAAAACGGACTTCATTTACCTAATCTTTCTTGAATTTTTTCAGACAAGAAAAGCTCTTAAAACACTAAAGATTCAATTGGATGAGCAATAAGAATTAGGTGGAAAAAAGGTTAGATTTTTCCACCCAGAAACAAAAGATTACTTACTTGCGACATCATATACGATAACTGCAACGGAGGAGTCTCTAATATAGCTTGGTATAAGGCTCCTGAATCTCTCCTGCCCAGCTGTATCCCTGACAAAAATTACAAATAAAATATGGAATAAGATTGCTCTTTAGGAAAAAAAAATATCTTTACAAAATAAATTATCTATGAATGATGGCATCCCACCAGTTCAATGACAAGACCTTATGACTATGAGTTATGTTTCACTTTTTGATAGGTAAATCAAAATATGGTAACAATGCGCAAATTAAAAAAAAGGTACAATAGCATCCCTTTTGGTAATTCATGGCTCAGCCTTTCTTCACTATAGATTAGCATCATGACAAGAGTAAATAAATGTGCAGGTACATAAACAGAAAACTGTCTAAAACATTAGTGATCCGGTTGGAATTTGTATTCACATAATGTCATAGCCCCACCCAACTCAGCATGATATTGTTCACTTTGGCCCATGTGCACATGCGAGGACTTCCTAGGCGGTCACCCATCATGGTATTACTCCCGCCCGAGCACGCTTAACTTCGGAGTTCTCATGGGATCAGGGGCCACACAACTTTAAAACGCGTTATGTTGAGTTAAGACGGGGTTTGACTTATAAGCCTAGGGTCAGGACTCGAATATTTCTTATGTGAGACTTGGACAACACCTCACGGTGCTAACCAAAGCACAACTTCCCAAGCGGTCACCCATCCCGGTACTGCTCCCGCTCAAGCACGCTTAAATTCAGAGTTCTTATGGGATCTGGGGCCGCACAGCTTTAAAATGCATCATGTTGTGTTAAAACGAGGTTTGACTTATAAGCCCAGGGTCAAGACTTGAATATTTCCGATGTGGGACTTGGAAAATGCCTCGTGGTGCTAATGGAAACACTCCACCCTTACCTATACGGATTCCCCTTTCTTAGATCACAAGATCACTTGACCTGATCTTGCCTAAATTGATATAAAAGGCATGATGTCAGTGCTTGAAAGATTGATACTCCATTTACCTTAAACCCCTCTTCTTGAAGTGGCCAAGGCCTATAAAAGCTACTAAAATTTCTAATTTCTATCCTGGCAAAAAAGTAAAAATGGCAGCATCAAGGCTCTGTATGCCTTTTCCAAAAATATTAGTTATATAGGTATTCTCTATTTATTGAAAAAAAAAGAAGAGTAATACCAGATTCCGGTTGATATCAATAGATACAACCAGTCAACCATGACCAAGATCTTTTGTATTATGGGTTAGCATCATGACGAGAAGTGTCATATAGATGCATGCTTATACATAGAACAGATAACTATGTTTAAGCTTATACATAGAACAGATAACTACGTTTAAAACAAATTTGGCATTCTGGATGGAAATTTTGGTCCTATCATCTGTTCCAATTTAATAGATGGTGTGAAATGTTTCAGTGATTTCACTGTAACAAAATGAGACAGAAAACTATGATTTCAGAGCTCAGAAGATTGAGAATAATTCCATGTATGTAGAATCCCCATTCTTCTAGTGGCCAAGCCTACAAAAGGTAAATTTTCCATCTATACCACCATTAGATAAGAGGTACATTTAGAATTATTTAAGATCTAATATTCCTTCTTGGTTTTTCCAAATCACAACTTCCACCTTTTTTTTCATCTTTTCGTATAGTTTGATATGTAAAATGGGTTGAAACCTGCAGTGTCACAGTTATGACAAGGTGCCATGTTCAGGCTCAAGAGACCTACATCTTCTCTGAGTAAATCAAAGGACCACTAGGGGCATCGTTTAATTCTTGAGAATCAAGATAGTAGCATCCTAAATAATGACATCACATAGGCAATTCTACATTTCTCAGAAGCGAATTGGCAGAGTATTAGCTTTCATGTAAGGTTTTTGGAGAAACATAATGTATCTTTTATACATTCTAATGCATTCAGATTGGATAAATTATTAGGGTCCAATTGCAAGACGAAAAATAATTGAAGATGCATCTGACTCCATGTATGCTTGATTTGGCTAGAGGGGGATATAGCAATATAGGTCAGTAGGTAGAGCTCTGCTCTTGCAATTGGGTTGTTGCAATATGAATTGGATCTCTAATTGTCCAAGAGGTAATTATAGTATCATGTACCTAAACTGATGGAGAAAAGGATCAATGATGCCTGAAATACCCACAACTATCCCTGATAAATCTTATTTGGCTTACCTGATGAATACAGGGGAAAAAAGGCCCATATGACTATGATTTTATACAGAATAAACGGACTGATATGACTCTGATTTTATCAAATCAGATGGAAAAATCCCAACTTTAATCTTTTCTTTCATGAGCCCTTTCTATCCCATCTCAGTGGATAGGAAGGCAAACATTTGTATCTTAGATAAGATTTATTCATAATTATGGGGCTGTTACGTCGAGGAGTTCATGGAAAGGGGAAGATTCACAGAGGCAATATGGTTGAAGGTATTTCCCTTGTTTGAAGTTTCTTGTGTAATGCAAACCACTTTGGATTCAGCTTTTATAGCATGGGGGTTGGGACCATTTCAAAAGCGAGGAAGAGATTCACAGAATATTGTATTTCAAGCTATGATGCCCAGATACGGCATAGATACGGAATGGATACGGATTTTACACATAAAAAGTGATGATACGTTGCCCATTTTGAAGTATCCGTGCATCATAGATTTCAAGTAGTTCTTTGCCCATTTGAAAGGAAAGAAATCAAATAGCTCTTTGTCAAAAAGAGAGGCATATGAAGGAGGTCTTCAAATTTATCAAAGTGAGGTCACTTATTGGGCAGTAGAGAAAAAGAAATTTAAATGAAAAATATTACAGAGGTTATGAGGTACGGAAAGGGGATGTGATGGGTGGGATGAAAAGAGACATAATAAGACTTGTTGGAGTCCACTAAGATTCGACTAGTTGAAATTTACAGTTGATAGAGCAGATATAGGCAAACCGCCCACAATTAATAGGAGGTGTGTCAATGAATCACGTTGATGAAGCTCTTTTGTCATTTTCAGGTTCAGGGGGGTAGAAAGAGTGAAATGAGGCAGAGATTATTGCAAACGATGAAGAAAGGTTTACAGGCAATGTAACACAGAGTGAAACTCAAAGAATGCATTTAGATGGGCAAAGAAGGGAAGGGCCATGGAGGTTAGCATCAGTATAGGGAGAGGATTTAGCCACTTCTATGACAATGGAGTTTGTGCACATATATAAGGAAGCAAATCAAAGGGCTGATTCTTTGGCAAAGGAGGGGAGGTTTGGATTCTAAATGTGTAAAACGGATTGCTGAGAAGTGTAGTAATGTTTTACTGTATGTTGTTGTTTGTTGGATACAGTATATATCTCTTGTACTGTATCTCAATCTTTTTTATCGTACTAGTTTTCACTTTAATTAATTAATTACTATTTTCTAGCAAAATAATAAATTAATAAAATAATAGTTAGAAGTTGGAAGGAACAGATTGTTGGTTTTACAAAGTTTCTGGATGATATAAAGAGCTCATGTCTTGAGCTTGTGCAAGTTTAGATTTTCATTACAACCAGTTTCCAATTTCCATACATGCGGAACACATGGGCTGTAGGAATCCAAATAATGGTATGAGTTACGACTATGAGTTTATTTTGAAAAAGGACATGGGGTGTGAAATAGTCATTTTGCACATGATCTTACCACAAGCTAACTGCAAAGAAAGGTTTGTATACAGTCAGCCCTTGAGTATAATAACTGAAACACTATTAGACCTACTTGCATTTTTCAACCATCTCTCTTCTAAATCTTCCATTCAGGAAATTTACGTTTCTCATGTCTATAGCTTCAACAAGTTTATATTTACAACTGGTATCCTACATGGAGAACACATGGGTTATAACTTATACAAGTGTGATTCACGGCTTGAGTTAGGGCAACGAGTTTATTTCAGAAAAGGACAAGGGTGTAAAGTACTTTGCACATCGATCTTACCATAAACTAACTGGAAAGAAATGCCCTTATACAATCAGCCCTTTTGTTTCATATCTAAAACAGTATTAGATCTACTTGCATATTTTAACCTCCTCTGTCCCAAATCCTTCGGGAAATTTAGGTTGCTCATGTTTCTATCTTGTGCAAGTATAGATCACTGTTTTTAAAAATGCATAGGAACTCAAATCTGAGGCATGATTTGTTTTGGAGGTTACATCTGATTGTAAAAGGGATATTTGAGGCATAAGCCCCATGCAAACCATGCGTTTCAGTAGCGCCCTATAATGATGGGAATATGCCCCATTAACATATCTTTTTTTTTTATACCAAAAAAAACACATCTTGTTTTTAGGTTAAATAAAGTTAGGCTTTAGCCATAGTGGGAAAGGAAAAAAGGGGAAAAAAAGAAGCCAAATAAAGTTTCAAATAGCAATTTGATGCACCATTAAGTTGAGAATCAAACCAGAGCTGCAATCGAACTGTACGATCTTCAAGATACATTGTCTTTGATAGAAAATCAATGCCAATAGTAGCCTGCCCATCAAATGTAGCAATGGATATGAATGAGAAAATAAATTATAACAACAACAGCAGCAAACGAGTCGCATTTAGCTGAGACAAAATGGCACACATGGTCCATGTTTTCCCGATGCAGTATGAAACACGCACACCCATAATTTTATTGGAGCTGAGAAGAGTTCTTAATTCGGATGAGGAAAGAAGGCACTAGTGTAACCCTATTATGGTGATCCAGACCATCTCTTTTTCTTTCCTTTCACTTCTTTTAATCCTATTAATTTATTGAAAGATAAACCCCATGACGTGGTCATGCCTTCATGCCCAAAAGGTTATTCCCAGCCAAGAAGATTAACAGTGCAGTAATGGTACCTATGAATTCAGCAAAGACCCCTGCACAAACCATTCATTTTCAGGCTACCTATGAAGACATTTAAGGAATGACTTTTTCAGCATGATCCATCCATCTGGACCACCAAAAGATGAACAGTATGATTAATGGAAGGTGAGCCTCTCCTGTTGAGTTGTACAGTGAAGCAACTTCACTGTTTCTTCAAATTGAAAACTTTCCTCCATTCTTCAATAGATCTCCATCCCATCTTCTCATCTCCACTATCTACAACTAAAACTAGTGCCAGAAAGAACCAAAGTAACTTCATTTCCAACAAACACATGATTCATTCAATTCATGAACACTACTGATAAGCAGCACACAGTGTAAACCATCAAATCACTCGGCTCACAAAAGAACATGTATCCTATTCATGGAAGAGATCAGATCCAAACACCGAAAAGAACAATAGAACACTTTCAACTTCCAAAAACTCTAAAACAACGAGATTTCGAATTAGGCGAGTGCCAACAATTCAAGATCCAACTCCTAGAAGCACTAAATCAAACATCCAATGCGCAAACCATCGATTCAATCAAAACCAGCAGATCTAAACCCTAAATCGTAAAAGCAAACCGAATCCGTTACACATATAACCAGATCTCATATGCAAAACTCAAAAACAGAATCGAAAAAAAAAAGATCAATAGAGCGATGATAGATCTTGAATCTGGTTTGGATGAGTACCTGATATGTGTTGTCGAACTTGTCGTACATGAATCTAGTGATGATGCTCGTTTTGCCGACGGATTGATCGCCCAAGAACACGAGCTTGTACTTGGCGAGAGCGGAAACAGGCGCCATTTCAGAGATCGAGATCGAGAGATCGGATCTCTGGATTCTGGAGTTTGCGAGTTGTGATTGGGAATCTGAAGGTGTAAGTAAAGACGAACGAGGATTCGGTTTTCCTTGCGAGAGGAATCAAGCGTTGTGGAAAAGAAACGGAAATTGTAACTCAGCTTTCCACACTGCCTTTTATACGCGTGGAAAATGGGTTTTCCGTTTCGGACGTTGTTTTGAACTTTCGTCCGATCTGTTTCAACTTTTCAACATTCTAATTCTGACAACAAAAACGTCAAATTATAGATAGGATTGGAAATGGACTTTATCTAAATCACACTTTGGATCTGGAATCAAATTAACCCAAGAGGTATAGCAAAGTTGGCTATGAGCCATTGGGAAAGTCCTACGTTCTCACATTATCGAAAAATGAGTTTGACATGATTTCTCATACGTGTTTGGGACTCCACTCACCCGAAAAGCTTAAGCTTTAGAGTAAGTGGTTGTCTATATGGTATTAGAATGGATTTCCATTTCGTTGTTCGTTCGTGTGCAGTCCACGTGCGAAGGTTGTCCACGAAATCTATTGGGCCGCCCAAGTAATGGGTTTGACATGCTTCAACATATCACCTTAAGCCTTTTGGGTTGGTATATGGTACATGGTATCTTACAGGTTTAAAATAAAGAATTAGTAAATGATTAAAAAGTCTTAAAATTATAAAAGAGTTGAGTTTTGGAAAGTTCTTAGAAATATGCTACCGGTAATTGTATAATTTAACTTTTGAAATTTAACTTTTGAGTAGCAAAAACTCAACTAATTACAATGCTAGGTTTATTTTAACATCTCATTGTATTGTAGGACATGTCCTCATACGAGCAGCTTACTGCCTATATGCAACTCAGCTTGTGGGGCCCACATAGATGCCTGCTTATAAGTGGGAGAGGGGTATATGAAAGGTTTCTTTATTGGATAAGGGTTAAAAAAATTAGTACCGTCAAACTATCTTAGCCCTTGATTTATCAACCTTAAATTTTAGCAGTCTTTTAACTAAATGTTCATTTGAGATTCAATCCAATGGTGAATGGAGGTTTGATGAGAGCAAGATTTGGCATGGCGCTAGATCAAGTGGGGATTTAAGTGTGAAAGGGCCTGCATTGATTAAAGGTGGGCCACATAGAGTTAGATTGCATATATTATTTTATTGCTCATAGGATAACATTTCTCTAAATATCATGTGAAAATATGCACTTTACGTCAAAACACATCTATGGATAAGTGGTATTGGCACCTCGGTATCATACACATGCCCAGGGTTTGATCCCTCGATGTTTAGTTGATGGCATCACTCGTGGCCAGTGAACCAACCTAAATAAATAGAGCAATGGTCCTTTTGACAATAGAATGAAGAAAATGAGAATGAGAATGTAAACAATGAATATCTATAGAGACTTAAAAAGTCTTGGTGAGGGTTCCTTCAAATGTTGGTTTGGATCTTTTTTCTATTATATATAAAAAAGAAAGAAATAGTTATGGCCGATGATGCATTTTTTCTAAAGAAAATTAAAGAAAGAAATTTGCACATCTTACACTCACAAATCACAATAGATAATTGTCGAATTGGCATTGTTATATGTTAAATTACATTACAAGTATAATATCTTAAATGTCACATTTTGCATCCTATAATTGAAATGCTAATTAAACACCTAACCAAGAGGAAAGTAAAAGAGGTCCTTTTTAATCCTTATGGCCTTAAGGCCATATTTGAGCTTTTTCCCTTGTTTAGTGACTCAACCATAGCTTAGAAGAGGGAAATTTTCTTGCAAGATCTAATGGATGGATGCCGCGAAATTAAGGGAGGTCCAGGTTTTTGGTTGGGCCCATGGGAGAATATTTTGCACTTGTAAGGATGGATCTAATCAAATAAAATCTTTTTGTTTAATATCCAATGTTTATATCACAGCTTGAAAAAAAAAAAGTAAAGTAAAAGACAAAAAAAATCTAAAATGGAGATGCGGGGTATCGATCCCCGTACCTCTCGCATGCTAAGCGAGCGCTCTACCATCTGAGCTACATCCCCTACTTGTGAATTTATATGTACAATATATATAAAACAAGTAATCTATTATAGTAATCGATAAGTAATTGCATCAGCTCGTCAATATCTCCAGATATTATAAGCCACAAGGATATCAAGTTGACCACAAAGATTAATTTTATTAAAAAGATAAATATATAGTAAAGTGAGATGATTCATAGGAGCGAGCATCTCCCATATATATATATATATATATATATATATGAAAATATTTCACATTAAATACTTATTAGCAATATTAGGGGAGTGAACCAATATCACACTCCCACCTTTCAATGGGTCTTAATTAGTCAAAAGAATACATATGACCAAAGGAAACCATCCAATGAGTGAAGTGTCCTCCATCAACATAAATTCAATTTAATCTTAAGAGTACTACTAAAGTAATGAAGCCTCATTTCAAAGAGAAGGAATGAACCAACATAATAGGTGCTTGTGTTGTATCCTTCTTTCCCAAGTTAAGATCGAGAGTGTTTTTTAGACTAAATATGAAGGTGCCCATTTCTTTTTTATTGTTTTACCAAATTTATCCTTCCTTTTTTCTTCTTTCAATCTCTTTTCAATCGACTTTCTACATGTGGGTTACACCTAAAAAATCTTAATAAGGGTTTGTTTGGATAAATAACGAGTGGAGTAAAATGAAATGGATTTCACATGTGAAGTGGAGTGAAGAAAAGTAGGTTGAAATTAAAGTAGAGTACTTCACTTCACTCCATTTGGATACTTATTTTGAAGTTAATGTTTGGAGTAAAATTCACTTTTACTCAAGAAAATTGAAGTATTTTGAGTTGAAGTGAAATGGAGTACATGTGACTCACAACATTACTACATCTATTAGGCCAAACTCATCAAAACATGATAAAGTTAAAATTTTAAACTATTAAGAACCATTTAACTTCACTCTACTCTATTTTTTTGATTATCCAAACAGGAAAGTTCAAATGAACATCTTAGGAAATCTTGGCAAAATCTTACTTAATTAGGCCCTATTGTGAGATTGATCTTGTATTAAACATTTAAGTGAATTATAAAAAAAATTACTTGTATTTTATACATGAGGGGCTAAATTTCTCAGTAAAATACATGAATAAAATATCAAGAAGTTGTACATATTTTATACATTAGGGGCAATTTTCTCATAAAAACACATGAATAAAATATCAAAAAAGTATATGAAGTTCATACATTAGGAAATACTTTCTTGTATCAAACACATCAATAAAATATAAAAAAATTTATTTTTCACATATATGCATGGGAACCCTATGCCACCGGGGACATTAAACAGGTGGGACCCACTTGCCAGGAGAGCTACTTTCTCATATAAAATGCATAAAAAAATATTAAAAAAAAAAAAAAAAACGTATGCATTTTAGATTATTGAGTTAAAAGCGGTGGATCATAGATTTTTAGGGATTGACAAGTCACTGCCAAATATAAGTAATTTTTTTTTCATAAAAAGCTACTTTTATACTTTCAATTAAAAAACATGTGAGAAATTTCTCTTAAACCACCAGTCATCCCTACAAATTAAACAACTTTTTTGTTGCTTTTTGGCTACTGTTAGGTGAATTCAATAGGCCCTAATTCCATCCTAATAATCAAAGTTGATTTTTACTTAAAATAAAGCTTGATTCATTCAAATTCAAACCTATTATTTCAAAATACAGAACTCAAATTAAAATGGGTCAAAATATTTGAGATAAAAATAATTTTATCAATTTTCATAGTTATTCTTTGATCACATTTATGTCTGAGAAAGTGGGAACTATATATGAAAGATTTTTTTTTGGATATTTTTATGTGTTTCATACAGACTTAATTGCATAGTGGGGCCAACTCCTGATGGAACAAAATGTCTCTCATCTCATAAAAGAAGAGGACATGAATTAGAGCTGGTTACCTAGCCTCACCAAGCCTTGAAAGCTTAGAGATTGATAAGAAATGGCACAACTACTTGCTTTAGCAAGAAAAAACCAGTGGAACCCACTTGCTGAAATATAAACAGCTCAAAATAAAAGTATACTCACTTTTACCCTAATAAAAGTTGGTCCTACCATAGGGTTAACCATTTGGAATTGGTGAGCCCCACTTTATAGTCCCAATCCATCTCTACTCAGGATTTCTCCAAGTCAAAAGCCTAATAAAGGATGAGCCTCATAACTACAAATATTACTGGTAAGTAAGCTCATCAGAACCGTTGCTATTTGGCTGACTGTTACAAGTAGTCCCCATACCATCTAAAATAGCAGCCCAGAACGATCCAGAAAGCATGAAAAGTACATTAATCACCAAACAAGGCTGATACTCTGAGAATGCATGGAAAGTGATGCATCATCAAGATGGAACCAACAAAATAACCGTTTGGGAAGTGGGAACCCATGAAGGATTCAAATTGTACACTTCCAAGACAATTGCAAAAAAAAAGTCCCTGTTATTAGAAAACACAGGTTGAAAATCTCCCCCTCATTCTGCTCCACGTCTAGTCAACCACAGCTAGCAGATCACCCTCGCGACAAAAGCAGTGCTTTGCATCCGTTCCCAAATCCACCTAACAATACCACCACACAGCCAGTCAGAGAATTGTTTTCAAGTCACATGATCAGATGCTTGGACATGTTTGAAAAACCTTAAGCTACAGCAACACCACTTACCTCATAAGCATTAATATCTGAGAAGAGAACCTGTGCAATTAAAGGAGTATTAGTCCATAAAAAGTTATTACATACACACAATGCTAATCCAAATTTCACAATATTAGCTAAAAGAGATGCGTCACCTTCTTCCCAGCCCCCAGTCCACTGACTTCAGAACCAACCGAAAGGACCTGTTGATAAGCATGCCGTCTGAATAAGATTTTGAGCTCCACATTCATCAACTATGTAAATTTATTATCTACTCACCTCACCCATCAAGTACCGCTCAAATTTCACAGCTGATTTTGGCAACAGTACACCACCAGCTGATTTCTGCACAACAATACTTCCACCATCAGTCGGTTTCCTCAGATCTAAGCATAGAATGCTCAGACTCTTCAGAATAGAATAGAACCCGTCACGATGTAAGCCGTGAATATGCTCAGACTCTTCAGAATAGATTAGAACCCATCACGATGTAACCTTGTTTTAAAGAAATTCTGCATCTTTAGTTACTTAAACATAAAATTTGGCCCAGTACGTGACCCTACGTGTAGTAAATTTATCATCTCCCAATTTTAAGAGTATTATATACCAATTTTAAGAGTAGAAAAGGGTTTATGCCATGTATGACATTGACTGGTGTCTTTCTGAAGACTAAGAAACTTGGTGATCTCTTAATTTTCTACTGAAAGAAAAATCTCAATCTTATATTCTTATTAATGGAATATAAACAAATGTTCAAACAATAAAAGAAGGCCTCATGCAATCAAAGGAGTGAACAAAAAAAGAAAGAAAAGAACAACTCATTTACTATCCTGAATATGACCTACTAACTTTAATGAGTCTGTATCCCTGTTTTGTAGAAACAAGGAGATAATGTTTCGTCCAATCCACATTCGCCAACTATGTAAAATCTTATGCCAGCTAAAGCACTCTCTCAATTGCTTTCTTGGAATGAAAAAAAATCAAGGAAGAGATTTTACACAGTTGGCGAATGTGGATTGGAAGAAACAGTATTTGGATCCGAACTCAACTTTAATACTATTCCCTGGCTAAATGCCCTCTAACAATCGAAAAGGAATAAAGGATACAAAAGTCCTTGTGCAACTGGCCCCACTATACTACAAAATTGTGAGGCTTACAAGGAAATAACCTAAAATAAAAAAAAATAAAAAAACAAAGTTATGGTCCTGTCACACTAATAAGAGGCCACTCAATGGATGGTTAAAATTGTTTCGCTTTCATAAGCTTTGTGATACAATATTTAGCAAGCCTAAGCCACTTAGTTTTTATTAAAAAGTTGAAGTGGATCTTTTGTTTGGTGCTACAATCGTTAAGGAGGAGTTGAGTCCATTTCCTAATGTCTTCGAATTTCAGCTAGAACTCTCCTCAAATCCTCATAGGTTCAAAACAAATGCAAGCTGGAACCAAAATAAGTTAACCAAAAGCATGCCCTCACACCCAAATGCAACTATAACATGCAAATGGGGGAATGTGAATCATGCTCAGTAAGGGCTTGACACACATGAAGCTTTCTTTTGACCAAAATCTCTTGGAAATTATTGTCTTTTTAAACATTTATCTTTTGGCCATTTAAGCTTCCTTATGCGCCAAGCAATTGCCACACCAAATGAACTACCACGGTACCACCAGTGCAATTGTGATAGGGTCCTTTGTTCTAATGTAAGTGTTATCACAGAGAGAGAGAGAGAGAGAGAGAGAGAGAGAGAGAGAGAGAGAGAGAGAGAGAGAGAGTAGGGCCATATCGACTGTGCATCCATTGTAAGTGTTGTTGTACCCAGGGCCTGTTTGGATAGGCAAAAAATGGAGTAGAGTGAAGTTAAATGGGCCATAACAGTTTAAAATTTCAACTTTACCCTGTTTGGATGAGTCTTGGCCCGATAGATTAAGTAATGTTGTGAGTCACGTGTACTTCATTTCACTTCAACTCTAAATACTTCCATTTCCTTGAGTAAAAGTGTATTCTACTCCAAACCTTAACTTCAAAATAAATATGCAAATGGAGTTAAGTGAAGTACTCTACTTTAATTTCAACCTACTTCTCTTCACTCTACTCCACATGTGAAATCCACTTCATTTTACTCCACTCCTCATTTATCCAAACAGGCCCTAATAAAGGATAAATCACTACTCCTTCGAGTCAAGGAGACTGCAACATGATTCATCTTGCTCTAGATCCTTTTTCCTCTCTCTCTCTCTCTCTCTCTCTCTCTCATCATAACGATATTATTAAGAAGAGGAAAAAAAACTTTTCACGTGTTATTTTTGTTTCAAAAATATGGATCAATTCATGAGAGAACCAATGCCAATAGCCAATAGCAAATAACAAATGTCCATTTATCGAAGGATACATTTCCAATTGAGCTGAAACATGGAATATTTTCCATGTTTTTCGCTGTGTGTGGGGGCATACATAGAAAGGTGTGCTTTATGTTTGCAACAGAATACCAACTTCATATTTTTATTTATTTATTTATGGCCCGTTTGTTTCATTTAATTAAATTCCGAAGGTGAATATCCAAAAATGACCATTAAATAACCTCCCATTTAATGAAATTAAATCAAGAGAAGATGAGAAATGAATATCCAACCATCACCCTAGTACTTCAAATTCTAGGAAACTCAACATAGCTACCTTATATCCTTCACCCCACCTCTTTAATAATCCCTGGTGGAGCTCAGTTGACCATGAATTCCTATGTATTTACTTCATATGAATTGTACATAAACAAACAAGCCCTAAGAAGCAATATGGAAAACCATATGCTTCTTATGAATTCATCACCCCATTTTTAACCATACTTTGTAAAGCATCATGATTTGGGAATTTTTCCACTGAAGTCAGTTAAAATGTTTTACTGACCACTTCAAAATCACAGGTTAGTATCCATAAAGCACAGTAGCTGTGTGCAGGCCCCATTAACAATAGATTTAGAACTATTGATGATTTAGCAAATTTCCCCTTGAAATCAGCCCAACAACATTGCAACCCAAAATATACCACAACATTCAGAAGAAATTAAACACCAGACCAAGCAAAATTTCTGCTTTACATCTCCAGAGCAATGAACATGTTACTAATTGAAAAATGCAGAAATTCAACAACTTGGATTTCTCCAACAGCACTGTAAACTACGCAAACCATATAAGACTCAACTCAATCGTTAAAAGACAAAAGAGATGCACACCTGAGGCAACTCTTCCAGGCGAATCAACACTCTATCAGCTTGTGGCACCACCTGAAAAAAAAAAAAAAAAAAAAAAAAAACCCTAAGAATGCATGGATAATTCGACCCAAAAGCATAAAAATGCAAAACCCAGAAAGGGTAGACATAGAAACCTTGGTGGGTTCCCATTTCTGCGCAACCGCGTTGATTCTCAATCCATTTTTACGCAATCCTGTACAAGACCCAAAGCAAGAAACTTTCAGAAATGCAACAGAAAGAGAGAGAAATAGATAGAAAGATTAAGTTGGGATACCTGGGAATCTGTGGAAGGAGGATAGAGAGATGGTGCTTTTCAGAAGACGAGAGGGATTAGGCGGAGAGCGATTGAAGGAGGAGGGTTTTGTCACTGTGAGAAAGGAAGAAGATGAAGCGGCCATGGATAACGAGAAGGAGGAGAAGAATCGAGAAAACGCCCAAGCTGAGTTCGATGTAAGGGTTTTAGGATGCGATGGAGGGCTGAGATTTTATACCACGAGGAGGAAGAGATTTGCAGCTGATGATAATTTCTTTGTTGGGTTTCTAGATTGTTCGGTTTGATTAGGGGGAAATTTTTGGCACTAAGAACTTAATTTAACTTAGAAGAAGAAAAACCCTATGTTAATTAAAGTGGAATTTTCAAATCACATGTGCCCAAGTTCTACCTCAATCAGAGTTGGACCCGCCACAAGACAATCAAATTTAAGTAGGTCCAATTTCAATTGAGGTAAAATTTATAGAAATATTTTATAAAATCGGAGACATTTATTTTAAGCAGTTTAAATTTTAATAAATAAATCTCATGAATTATAGAGTTCTACTCCTTTTAAGTTAAACCCTAACAATGTCAAATGAAAATATTCAATTATGCTGTTTGAATGTAATTCAGTTGAATTGAGGGTGATGTGATTTAGGGCATGTTTGTGTAACTATAACTAAAAGCTAGCTCTAACTCTATGACATGGAAATTAAATTCTTTTTCTAGAATTAAAAAAATCACTTCAATTTCTTTTTTTATTTAGTAGATAAGCCATCACACCAACTTCAAAAAAGTGATGCCTAAGAAATATAGAAGTATTGAAGCCTGTTATTGGCACCAAGCAATTATCAACCGCCAATTGGGGGATTTGGCTACAAAATCAGCCTATAGAAGCGATTCCCCTTTTTCAAAAGAAATTATTATCTGGGTGAAAATTTCTATGGCGGGTTCTCCTGGTTAGATCCCTTCTAAAGGTGAGATTAGGTGTGTCTAATTTTTCTTCTTTATGTTCTTTCTGTGAAAATAAAGAGAACTTTAGAACAAATTTTGCTTGCGTGGTATGGTTTGGATCATGTTTCGGGGCTTTAACACAAATTCTCACATCATAATATTTTAGATTGGTGGACGCAATGGACTACTACCGATAATGCAAATTACTAATCTTTTTCAGATCCCTTGCTAGAAGTATGATATTTCAATCTAAAATATTTTTACCGCATACTAAACCACTCCTTCCAACCCCTTGCGCATGGGATGAGAATCAAAATATGGCCTCATTTGGTAAGTCAGCGTTTGGCTTTTGCCATATTCATGGAAAACTCTATTATGCTTGTAGGTGCTGCCACATGCTCTAAAACAATTCCCGCTAAAGAGGCTGAAGCGAGGTCGGCCCTTGGGTGCAAGATGTCGTCAAATGGCATGGATTGTCAAGAATCATTTTGTGCTTATAAGCATTAGAAGTTGTGAAAGGCTATTAAGGGCGAACCTGACTGGCAAACTTATCCAATTCTTCGTGAAATTCTAGTATGGGGTGATGGTTTTGATCTTTTCAGGGCTATCCATATTCCCATAGAGGTAAATTTTGTGGCTCACTCGTGTGCAAAATGGGGACAGGCAAGGTTTCACCTTTTGTGGTCCAGGGATGGTTGATCTTTCTTGTGGGCTGTTTTGGTGGTGACCTTTTTTGGTTGGAAGGAACTTATGTTTGCAAAAAAAAAAAAAAAAAAAAAAAAAAACTGCCAATAGGTATACTTTGAGTTTATTGTTTTGTATAGTAGTTTATATAAATAAGAGGGCCACCCTCTCTGAAAACACACCCCCTCCCCCCGCCCCCTGGTTGGAAAACTCTATAAGTTGACTCTTGACTCTCCCTAGTCATCTCATTTTGATGAAGCACTGAGTAAAAAATAGGGAAAACCTAGCCGAGTCATCTCATTTTAAGAATAAGAAGTTGTTTGCATTCTAAACCATATAATAGACCATCTAATTTTAAATAATCAAAATTTATTTACAAGAAATTATGTGTGAGATTTGAAGTCAACAATTTAAAGCTGATGATTAGAATGTAACTTGAAACTTATATTTGATTTTTTACATTCGATATTTTATATAATATGCAACATTGTTTCTTCTATATTTCTTATTGTAATACTCTTCTTGCATGTATAGATTTATTAATTTGAATCGATTATCATGAATGTATGTTAATAAATATATATTTATATTTTACAAGTAATGGATTCATTTTTATATATTTTTAGAAAATGGGGCTCTCCCGAATCTCTACGTTGACTTTATCCGAATAATTTTTTTTTTACATGGACGAGTTGAGTCTAAGTCAACCTTGTCGTCGGCAAGCACTTCACATTTGAATAAACTTTAAAAAGAAACGGTGCAAGATGGTGCTCATTCGTGGATCTTCCTTTTAAAAAAAAATGTTTGAGGCTGTAAGTGCTGAAAATACCCACTAACAAGATTAGGGGGAGCCTCTTAGGACTTATCCAAATGACTGAGGAGAGCTAACCGCTTCATGGACCTGAAAGGGAAGAAGAAAAAGCAGTCAAAGGACCCTGGCTGTGGGCAGCACAGGGCTCTCCGATGCCTAAGTTAGTGCAAGGGTGCTGGCTGGAGAAGAAAGGCAGATGAACGTCCAGAGAGTTGCATGCATGTATGCGTGCGTACCTGGTTTTTGGTGATGGATCCTCTTATATGAGAAAAGCCTCTTGATATCTGTTAGTGGGCCTCATGATTTGACCGCTAGGGTCACATTAGCCCATAGAGCAATCGATGAGGGTCCGTTATAGCCCACATTGCATTAAATGAGGGTCCGATCAGCCCATGCTGCATTAAATGCTAGTCATGTTGGGCCTGATCTCGCATTGACTTGTTGGTGGCTGGTGTCCCATCGGATCCTTTCTTGGGCTCTGTCCTGATACGGCTGCAGCCATTGGATGTGGTTCTGTCAGAGATTTGGTGAGGGTGGGCGGCTTGGATGGTGTATATGTCCCATCAGCGCGTACATGTGCCCTGTCACGTGTCCAAATGTCAGGCGTGGTCGTCTGTGCCCGTCTCGGGTAATTGCTCGTCACCTCGGCTGCAGCCGAGATGCACATCTCTTTTGACGAAGCATATGGCCGAGACGTTGGCCACCAGTACTGGTCTTGGCAAGCGCTCCAGCGTTCGTGCCGAGGCGCATGTGGCAGAAACGGAACACACGTTGGCATTATTGCTAGCATTTGCATAACTTGCATATTAAGAGTCGCCCCACACAATTGCCCCCTAGCTTCCGACTCCTTGGGATCTCGAATTCCTTGGGGTCATGAGCTATAATTACGAAAGACCGCCAGAGGTTTTAGTCCTGACGTCAGCAATTGACGCGTGACGCTTATTCAACTTCTCCTCACACGCCAGGGGTAATTTAATTGCAGTAAATGCCATGCTTAAATCATTGCGGGAGGTGAACCACCAATGACACGCGTCGCCATTTGGTTAGCCATGCTGTCATACAGGGCACGCCGCAGTCTCTGAAGCGACGTTTTTTTGAATTTCAGAAGTTGGCATGTGGCCGAAACGGAACACAAGTTGACATTATTGCTAGCCTTTGCATAACTTGCACATTAAGAGTTGCCCCACAGAGAGGTATAAGATATATATTATGGAGACCAATTCTAAGATAAGTTAAATAAATGCAAAATAAAATGTTATTTTCACAATAATATATGCTTCAATTGGATGTAGAGAAAAGGCTGAGAAAATGGAAGAGCACGATCAAATATGCAATGTGGCCATTTTTCTCTACTAACAAGAAAACATTCCAAATGCCCATAATGGGGCAAAAATTATCATATGATGATGATGATAGAAGGAGGAGGAAGAGGAAGCTGTGAAGAAAAACGGAGGAGAAATAAATACAGAAGAATAAGATGTATTGATACACCAATTCTTACCCACAAAAACACACACACACACAAAAATAAAAGAAGATGAAATGCGTTTGGTGCAACATCCATCATAGGATTGAAACTCTTCAATCTGCATCATGAATGACAAAAAGGTTAATACCACGTTGATGGGATATTACTTGGACACTCTGTTTTCCTTGTATCTATTCTGTCCTTACTATATCTTATTTACAATGGAAACTTTGTGCATGGCTTCTTTTGATTTGAATGATTTCTAATGTTTCAGATTTCTTCCATCTCCACTGAATGAAAATCAAATGTCAAAAAGAAAGAAAAAAAAATTCACTTTACAAAAAACTCCCTCATCTTCAAAACAGTTTCGTTTCATCGAATGTGCATCCTCTTAATTGAGAGTAAGCTGTCACTCTCCCTATCATCAATCCTTGAGTGCGTAGACTGAGGTGAATCAAATGCCTTCCAGAAGCGAAGGGTCTCATCAGTTCCCGCTGACACCACAGTAGCTCCATCTGGACTCTGCAGAAAGCAATACAAAATGTGGGGAAAAAGAACAAATGTCATTTCCATTTTCATCACTCTCCTCTGTTCTAGTATGATTGTTTCAGACATAAGCTCTTCTACTATATTGTCCAAACCTGTGAAAGGTTGAGTACTCTGGATGTATGGCCCTGAAGCTCGCCAATTTTGGACATAGAAGGATATCTCCATAAGCATAGTGATCTTTGGCCGTATCCATGACCACTTAAAATCTCCTTTTGATGCTTGTTCCACACCAATGCAGAAACCTGAAGTGGTACCCAGAAGGATGTCATGTCAGATCAAATGTATGAGCACCCCACAAATTAATACCGTCTATGGTAAGTAGTTACTCAGTTTATACATAATCTTCGATTCTAAATAATTAAAGATAATCATACCTGTGCTTTGGTATCTAGACTGCTGAGACATTGACCAGTGTTTGCGTCCCAGATCTTAATACATCGATCGTTTTTGCCGCCGCCAGAAGCTAGGATGGAAGACTGATAAGGGCACCAAGCAAGCGCCTTTATGGCTGCGCAATGTTCATCAAGCCGGTGTAAGTATTTCGATGATGCCATGTTTGTAGCTTCCCAAATGTGAACTAGATTGTCATCGCCACCACTTGCCAGAAGCTTGCCATTGGGAGACCATCTTAGACCACACACCTCTCCGGAATGCCCTCGTAAACAGGATGATGGATAGGAGGCAGCTCTAACTGATCAAACATAGGAAGGGAAATTATCTAAGTAAATATGTAACATTTATGCTAAATCAGGGGAGAGCTTTGGATCCCTTAAACAGCAAGGAGGTATGTGCAGTCTTAAGGAATTGAGATGATACATTGTATGCCTGAGTACGTACCATCATGATTGATAATTAAGGCGTCGCGGCTCCCTGATGATAAAAGGTGACCATTCCATGAGAGGCTGTCAACTGTAGCCTTATGCCCTCTTAAACTCCTCAACTGAAAATAACAGAAAGCTTATCAGATATGTTTCGAGGTTTATACCAGTGTGCGTTTAAAGCTTTTGGTTACTCTTATTCCTCATTGTTGTTGGAATGTATTTGGAGCATGAGCTGAAAAGGATCCTCAACTACTCATGTTAAACATACAATGCAATTTAGATTTTAGAAAGGGAACTGTTTATTCTGACCTTACTTGAAGAAGTGGCATCCCAAAGCTGGAGTTTGGAGTTGTTGTGCCCAACTGCCAATGTTCTCCCATCTTCGAACCATGCAACGCTTGTTACATAATCATTTGCATCTGTTTGCATGAGTTTCTGGACTACTCCAGTTGCAACATTGAAGAGATACAAATCAAGCCCCAAGGCAACTGCAAGGATGTTGTTCTGCCCCCAGTCAATGAGGTTCAAATAATAGTTGTCCACAAGGTTGGGTGCATCCAAAATCTTTTCAGGCGCCTGTTTGCACATCATCAGTGACAGAAAGAAAGAGAGGGAGCAATCAGTTATTGAACTCTAAAGCAAAAACACCATTCATTGTCTTGATTTTTAAAGAAGAAAAATTTAGACCCAAATCTCAATTCATTTAGCTCTCTGTTTTCAGTGTCAAAGACTCAAAATCTACTAAAATTTTCTACTAAATTTGGATATACCAAATTCATAAAAATTCTCTTTCTTCTCTAAAACTCCCTAGTATCGAATAACTACGGAAAATGGGAAGAAAAGAAGGAACTTGAATTCATACCTTGGGCAAGCATCGGAGCATCTTCGTCCCATTAGATTGGCCCTGCTCCTCTTGCATCATCTCATCCAATACACGCAACCGCCCCCCATGACATTTCGGGTATCCCTTGAACGCAAGCATCTTGAATGGCTTTCCTTCAGAATCCATAGTCAGATTCTCCTCCAACCTTCTCCGATACTCTTCCTGTGACAACCCAAAATCATCCCCAGAACAACAAAAAGATTAAAAGAAACAGCAACCCCATTTCTCAAAATTCAAGACCACCAAAGAATTCATGAACCTTAGCTGTCAGAATTGCAGGAAAATCCAATGCCCCAGCACTGCTTCTCGGATTCTTTCTTCTTCTCAATGAGAATTGGGCCATGTCAAGATTCATCAAACTCCTTGTGGGTATGAACCTATCTCCCTTATAACCCAAGAAGAAGAAAAGGAATGTGAGTCAAAAGAACAAATGGGGTTTTAAGATCATCAAGAACCGCGCTAAACCAAGCAATTACATTGCTAGAATTGGGAGAGATGGGGTACCTGTTGGGCGAATTGGGTCGAACTAGATGAAGAAAGAGATGGGATATATGAATCTGCATTGGGGCAGGAGCTCATGATTCTCGTTTCTGGGATTCGATTGGAAAGTGAAGAGAAATGGCCGTCCGGAAACACTCACAAGAGAAAGAAAGAAAGAACAGATTCTTGGATTCGTTAGAGATTTAAAGGGTTTGAAAAGGAGGGAAGAATAACGGTTTGTGGCAGGCTACAGTCGCGACCGTTTTCTGTTTTGGCTTCCCGCCTCTTGAATCAATTTCTCGAGTTCAGATCCTCTCTGAGGGCAAGACTCAGAGAATTCACTGAGTCAGTTGCTATAGACACAAATTACTGGGCTGGGATTTATAATCCAAACTGTTGAAAGATAAGTTTGGCCCCTTTAATCAATTCTATAATAGATTTGAGTTAAATCCAGGTTAAATCCAGGATGGGACATGGTCAGATTATCATGTTGAATATGGATTAAGTACATTATCCATTTGACATATTGACCAACTTTAATTGGAGTGAAATTTGAGTCGAGTGAATATAAGAGTGAACAGTTATTTTGAGTGTGCTTTAATTTCAGATGTTAGCCCCACCCATGGATTTATAGGTATGAGCTTATTAGATATACATACGGAAATATAGCTTGCACAAGTTGGAATAAAGCCTATACAAGTGGGAAAAAAACCTGCAAAACAATAGCGGGAAGAAAGCCCACGTAAGTGGGAAAATATGACGTATCCAGTATTTGAACCCTGGATAGCCAAGTGAGAACTGCCCTCACTTACCAATGAGGTAAATAGTTGGTCTCGAATAGTTTGCTATGTTGTTGTGTGGTGTGGCTTTCTATTTTTGTTTGTTTTGGTTGAGGCCAATTTTCTCTCCTTTTTTATAAAATTTTACTTTTTATCCATACAAACAATTTGGTAGTGGTTTTGTCGGGTTTGAAATGGATCGGGGTTGCAAAATTTGACTAAGGTTTTGGATGGGTTAGGGTTTGGCTGCTCTGCTCCATTTTTCACTAATTTACATATTTCTTAATAAATTATGATTCACAAAGTTGCTATAATATAGTTGGTAGCAGGTAATTGAAAATATAGGATTATTAGGTTGTAACTTGTAAGTTTGGGAGCTATGTGACCAAACATGTATGGCCTTCTTTTCGTACTTTAATACATTGTAAAATAAAAAAATAAAAAGAAATAACAGCATCAAACCTGTACATGTTATGGGCTGGTTCAGCATCACAAATTATAAACTTGCCATTGAGTGCGGTGGGTTTGGGTTTAGCTTGACCATTCCAATCCCAACCTATTGCCATTTCTAAGCCTGATTTCATTTAGGGGCTATTCTACACCGATACTTCAAAAATGGCAATGTATTGTGTCATATCGTATTTCATACTTAATTTTTCATGTGTAAAATCCATGTCCATGTCGTTTTCCTACCGTATCCATTACATATCTAGGCATCATAGGTTAGTGGTGTTCATGGGTGGGGTCAGTCTAGGCCAGAGCTTTTCAAGCCCAAGCCATGGCCTATAAAGTAAGGCCCAGCTCGCACCTGTTTGCCATAATTAAAGTATAAACACCTTGTGTTAAATGTGTCTCAGGCCAGACCAAGCCTTCAAGAATTTTATAATCAGGCCACAAAGTAAGGCCTGGCTACAGCCCACAGGCCTAAAAATAGAGTCCAGATCCAGCCATTTCTAGCCAGGCTTGGATCAAGCTTTGGCAGGCCCAGTCTATGAGCACCCCTAATCTCAGCTTTGGTCTGTTGGAAGATATTGTCAAACATGGGCATGGGCATTGAGAATGCCTATTTTCACAAGAGTCTGAAAATCAGCACAACCTCTGTTTGTAACCTAAAAGGGCTAGTTAGGCACTTTACTAGCATAGTAAAAGTTAAGTAAAACTTTCATTTTTCAGACAAGACGTCACATCAAAAGTACTTTAATTCAAAACTCCCTTCATCTTTTTAAAAAAAAGTAAAAAATCAATTACCTTTATCCACTAAAATACAAAACAAAACCCTCTACTTTTTCCATTCAAAAAGTAAAAAAAATTCTATTACAAACAACTAAAAACAAATTACCATCACAACCCACTAATATTTTATTATTTCTTCAAAGTAAATAAGCCCAGGCCTTGCTATGGTAATTTGGCCCATTGATGATCCATCTTCCTTGAGATTGATCTGGACAATCAATTTGTTGTTTATTCTACATGTCTTTGAACATAATCTGTTGGATGGATCTCACAAATTGGGGTGGCACTGGGCCGACTTCCGGTTTAATTGACCACTGCGGGTAACATGTGTAGACTGAGCCCAAATCTAACCCTTTAATTGATTGAGTAGGACAGGTCAGTCCATACCCTACCTGCCAATTAAAAGGCTAACACTGAATTATCAGGTTGGGTTGACATGTCAATCCAAACCCAACCAGGAATTTGAAAGGTTAACACTGAATTATTTGGTTGCCATCCCGATAAATTCTACTTAAAAAAAAAGTGGTATTTTTCGTCACGAATGCTAAAGCCTTGTGGTAAATCTTCAAATTATCCATTCTCCACCTCTTTATCCATCTCATCTCCGACGCTCAACAAGACTATTGTCGTGCCCTCCGCTGCCTCCTCCGTCTCTATCTCCATCACCCCTCTCCCCCCTCAGGCAGAGCAGGGGTGGACTTTAAGGTGAGGTTATGGTTTAGGTATTATGGGGCTGTACAAAGAAAATATTTAAATTTTCAAATTCAATGGTGGGTGTAGAGAGAAAGATGATGTGAAAATAAAAAAGGAAAAAAGGATCCCATTTAGCAGCTCTCTCCTGTGTAAAAGTTGTCCTCTTGTTGTGAAATTCTAAATCTTTTTTTTTGGTGGAACATTTGAAATTCTATGGAAATGGACGGACGGTAGAATTCCGAAAATACCAAAAGGTCATTTCAGAATTCAGACCATTTAGGAGCTGAAATTTGGAATTCTTGTAAAATAAACATGTCATTTCAAATGTCAATAATGTCCAGGAAACCAGAAAATTCTCCCAATGTTAGGCCAACATTATCCATGGATTCTTTAAATACCGCAGCCAAACTTGAGTGGTCAAAATGCCCGTCCTTCATGTTTGACATTTTCTTGGTAAATGTTTCAAGGTTTGACTTGAAAAGAGCCATTAGAGTGGTCAAACAAGTCTCCAGCACATTGGGTCAGCAATCAACGGCCATCCAAGAGGCTTAGGAGCAGCCCAAGGTCCCACTTCCACCCATTATTCTAAACTCATTTTCTATTCATCCCATTATAAAGCTGACCATTTTTTAATTAATTCGTAATCACCACCAATAATATCATTAATGTGATATTTGATTCACATTTGTATTGCCAATTCAAACATATATATGGAAATAGTTGATACTTTTCTTTCTATTTCTAAAACCCATATCCATTGAGTTTTGGGATTTTGACATTAAAGTATTATTTTTTCAAATCACACCCCGCCCCCCATTATCAAAACAATTCATAACCACTCCCTACTTCTCTTTTTTTGGTAAAATAATCCGTTTCTATCCAAATTCTACCATTTCCTTTCACTCAAGTTCTCTTCTTTCCTTTCTATGCCACTGACTCTTGTATTACATAAATAAGTACCCTCATAACATTTTGTTCGTTTGTTTTCTTCTAAAGTCTATGAATTTGTTTAATGCATGAATATTTAAATTGCAATGTTGGCCATATTTGTACTGAGTACGAGTTATTAAACTAGTGACATATTAACGCCATGTTGCATCATAGGTGGCAAATGGCGACTTTTTTAATGAACTATGCAAATGAATATAATTTTTTAAAGAGATTTTTGTATATAACCCCCTAAGGTTTGTAGGATTTGTAAATAGGCCCTTGAGATTTTAGTATTTGTAAATCGGCTCTTACCTTTTCTTTTTAATACATTTCATGTCCCCAAAATCAATATTATTAGCAAGAATGGGCAGCCACCATGAAATTTGTATTGGGTTTTTATATAAATGACAGTTTTGCCTCACATTTATTAAATAAAAATGAGTATATTATTATTTACAAAAATATTATTATTTTATCTAAAATCCTAATGGTTTCTCTCAATAACTCTCTTATGCACAGGACCAGGGGTGGGGCTTATCTGAGAAAAGTTTAAAATCCCCCCTGTAAATTCTAAAAATTAATTTTTTTTAAATGTGCTCGTTCCCCCAATATTTCTTTTACACCCCCTTCAAATGAAGTATAATCATATATTTTGAATTTTTCATTAATCCAATGGTGGGTCATGTATATATTGGATAAATCATAACCAGTTATAAGTATAGGTGTTGATTGTCATCATGATCAATTTGGACTTAATGAAATGAGCATTGTATTGATAAAATAATGAATTTATGTAAGGTTATTCTCTCCCACTAAGTACAATTGTTAATGTTACATACTTTATAAAAAAAGATTTAGTTCAAGCTTTTGAAATTATGCATATAAGGATAAAAGAAATGGACAAAAGTGTCATTTTGCTCTAAAAACCTATGGTGGTTGGAATACTATTTATTTTGAGGACACGGAATGTATTAAAATAAAAATATAGGGGGCTATTTGTAAATACTAAAACTTTAGGGGCCTATTTATAAATCCTACAAACCTTAGAAGGGTATATACAAAAAGCTATTTTTTTTAATGCTAATCTACCTTTCTAATCTATCTTATCTAACACATTTTCACCTCAAGGAGTCGTTTGTCTTCTACGCAGTAGATATAAAAGTCGGATTTGCATATGTAGAATTTGCATATATGAATTCTACATTGGTAAAACTTACACATGCCAAACATAATACCATATTTGTTTGGCAATACCAATTTCCACATAAGTAAATGCTGTACAATTCATATTATATATATATATATAATATTTATGTCTTAAAATCTATAATTGTCTTAGATCTCACATCTCACCTAAATGCCTTGGGTTGAGAACAAAGGAGTCAGCAATTCTCATTGGGAAGTTCAGGCTTCAAAGTGGGACTCCTCGCTTCTTGCATGCATGAGTCGTGTCTCTTTATATGTGTGAAAATTTTCATAAAAATCACTTCCATCTGCATACGAAAGTTGTGGGTTTGAAACTGTATAACCACAATGAGACTATAAGGGAATTTTATTCGACTTTCTTTCTTGGTCCCGTATAAATTATTATAGTCCAAAGAGCTATCACAACCAGCATTGTAAAAAATAATAATAATAATAAAAGAATTACACATATGATTTGTAAATTAGTGCAAACAAACCATGTGCAATATTTAAGTGCAAATAAACTACCCTTGGGAGGAAAATCTGTTCCCGGGTTGGAACCTTGCTAGCAGTCCTTTTCTGGGAGGAAACTGTCATCCACTTCAAAGCCTACCAAAAAGCTGGTACAGAGTACTGTTGAGACTTATGGTGGTTGTTGAACTTGTTCCTTTTTATGCCTAAAATCAAGCAGGATTATGTTATCCAAGTACGGTGGTACCATAAATGGTGTCTAAGTTATGGCCCTCCTATTCTTTCTTTCACATGGGTTGCACCATGGGGTTCCAACATTTCAAGTCAATAATATGATACGATGTGTAAATGGCCATGTCAAGGTTGTGCTGTATGAACCGATCAAGGACAACCCACCACCATCATCTAGACAGTCCACATGAATAATACAAATTTGATTTGTACTGTGTACTATAGCTAACATGGTCCCTAGTGCCTAGAAGGATATGATACACACTACTTTTTGAATTTGTCCACTGCTGCCCTCTGTCCTTTCTAAAACTTCCAATTATAGTATAACATAATCTCCAAGCCTGTTTAAGGGTTTTGAATGATTAAAGAGATGGACATGATGAGTGGGTGGGTTTCAATGCTAATTAGGTATAGTTAAATGAAGCAGATAACCCATGGGGTTGGGCGAGTGGTTAGGACCATGATTCCTCTCTCTTTTCGATTTAGAGGTTTTAGTATCGACCTTCGATTTCCCTTCTTCAGAAATTGAAGGTTGAGTCCACTAGTGCTATCACCTTGAAGCTACATGGGTGTTTACTCGACTTCCCTCTGGGCCTGGAGGGATTAGTCCAGCCTAAAAGGTTGGAAACCCTCCCATAGCAAAAAAAAAAAAAAAGAATAATAAAATAAAATAAAGCAGATAGACTTGAGCTGATGAGATATCCTTGTGTTTCAAAGACCCATATTATGGATTTCTGATGTGACCTGCCATCTAACTTAAAATTAACCTGATAGTTCTAGGCTTAGATTCACATTTTTTATCCATTCAATAAATAGATCAGGTAAGGAATTGAATCAATACTTGTTATTCAACATGCCATTTGGGGTTTGCCTCTACCCAAAACAACCTGATTTTTGTACTTTGATCCACCAAAGCAATCCCCAGATCCGATCTGAGATGTAAAAGGTCCATGAAGTGGATATTGCAAACCTCATTGATAAATGGGTTCGGCTTGGGCTGGTTACATCCACCTTATCTTTAATGGTAAACATGACCTGACCCGACCCTACCCGACCCATTGCCTCCGCTCTTTGAGAGGAACAGTATTAAGGATGTTGACACTGTAGGGGTGGCCATGGCCAAATTTGACCCAATCTGATATCTCGACCCTAACCAGACCGATATTTGACTCGCCACTGGTGAGGTTTCTCTGACCAGCATAAAAATGGGTTGGGTCAGGCTTAATCCGCTTGACTCACGTGACTGATATTTGACTCGCAAAAAAAAAGATTTATTCATATATTTCTTGAAATGAAGTTGTAATTGGGCCAAGCATTTACAAATGGGCCAAAAGTTAGATGGATTGGTTCAAGTCACCCAGTCTTCCATCTTGAAGACTGGGTAATAGACCTTATATAGTTCTTGAACTGAAGTTGGACTTGCAGTGAGCTTTCACAATTTGGATTGGGTCAGTTTGGGTTAACTGGGCCAACCTACACAGTTTGTGGGCTCAGATTGACTCACACAAGTTCAGACAAATGTGGGTCGGCCGGATTGACCCGCCCTGGATGAAGGATGGAGATATCTAACCCATTTTTAAAAAAGGGTCAAATATGGGTCGAGCTCCAACCATGGACCTTACCTGAGAACCCAACCCATTTTGGTCTGACCTGTTTGCCACCCTTTATTGAATGACCGGTGAACAGGCTACTAACCGGCTGAAACAAATATGTGTGTTAGATAAATACTTGTATTGTAATCAAATCTTACTTTATGAGAGGGAGACCATTTCAATACTTTTGATGTTTTCAGATGATGGTGAAATTGAGAGTTTTCAAGAGATACACTAAGTGCTTGTACTTTTGTACGAATCTCCAATAATCGTGAACGGCGTGAATCTCCAATGAAAGTAGACAATTTTACCGAACCACATAAATCCGTGTCTTGTGAATTAATTGTGTGATTGGTGAATTGATTTTTTCGTAGATCGTGCGTGTGTTTTTTATCCTAACAGTACCTACTACTGGATTCTTTTTTCCTATATGGGTAGTGATCAGTTAAAAATCATAGAAATGGGTGGTCAAGTAGGTGGATTATGGTTGAGATTTCTGTTAATTTTCAAAACACAACCATGGGGGGAATAATATAATGTGTTTAGATGGTGCAACAGCTTAATTTAGGTTATTTTGGCTTAAAATTAACCCATGGGCAAAGCTCAACAAAGGGACTTTGGTTAGATGGACATTGAGAGATACTTGCATTTAATGTGTTGTCAGCATTTTGTGGGGGCAATAATACCAAGCACAAGACTTGGAGTTCTTCCTTCAATAATCGATCATCTTGGGAGACAAACCAATACGTGACAACAACATATATGTTTAAAGTCGCAGTAGATCAAACAGAAGGACATGTACATTTAAAGTCATACAGTAGAAGAAAACAGAAGGAAGAAAGATAAGTTCAAATGAAAGGAAGAAAGATAAGTTCAAATGAAAGCAAACATGACCAACCCAACTATATAGTTTTTCTTGGATTCATCTTCCCTACTAGGGCTGCCCAACCGGAAATCCGGTCCGGTTTTTGGACCGGAATCCGGTCGGACCGGATTTCCGGTCCGGCTTAAATGAGAGGACCGGACCGGTCCAAAACGGTCCGGTCTGGACCACTTAAGTGGTCCGGACCGGTTTCATTAGTTTTTTTTTTTTTTTTTTAAGTTTTTATTTTATTTTTTCATTTTCAGCCAATTTCCTGCCTCTTTTTCCAAATGTAAGAAACTAGATCTTCGATTTCACTATGGTATTTGACTTAGGAATTTTTTATACTTAAAGTTTTGTATTAAAAAAATTAAAAAAAAAAAAAAAATTATTAATCCGGTCCGGTCCGGTCCGGACCGGTTTTTAAAAGGTCCGGACCGGACCGGACCGGATATAACCGGTTTTTCAAAACCGGTCCGGTCCGGTCCGGATTTGTGGTCTTAGACCACAAATCCGGTCCGGTCCGGTCCGGTTTTGCGGTCCGGTCCGGTCTGCGGTCCGGTTTTGTGCAGCCCTATTCCCTACTCCTGAACTATTTTTCTTGGATTCATCTTCCCTACTCCTGAACTAACATCGAAACTAGCCTCGAAATGAGAGGGGATAAAGGGTCCCCCCTTCACTAGCTTTACAACCAAGAAATCCTTTCCATAGTCATCTTTTCTTCCATTACATGACTGATTTAATTAAGACAAGTTCTAATCCACCTTGATAATCATTTAAGAAAGGTGTTGGTGACTGGTGAGTGGTGAGTGTGTATTTCAAAACAAACAATAAATCAGTTTTATTTCAAACCCTGTGTTATTAATCACAAGAGAAAGTGAAAGTGGAAAAGTGCCTTTTCTTTAATTTCATATTAGATTTGATGCATAACTTGAAAGGGATATATGGACTCCTTTGTATTTTTTATGTTTCGAGATATTATTGCTTTTTGTTATTGATATTATGCTTGGACGCACTTATAGCTATGCTTTTATTTCTTCATGGCTCTCCATCTCGGATCTGCCATCTGTCGGGGCTTGACAAAGACATGATGAAAAGTTTAGGGCCTGTCTGTGTTATGTAATTGAATTCCAAAGAAATATAAGGCTAAATACTTCTATATAAGTGGTTAAGAATGAAAAATACAGAGGTGAAATCCATGAAATGGTCATCATATGATCTCCCCTTTAATTGAAATTAAATAAGAAGAAAGATGATGAGAAATGAATACCCGTTGATCACCCTAGCAATTTAAATCTTTAGAAGATGAAGGTATATCCCATGTATATCGCTATCATATATCACTCACTCATCACCTCTTTAAATTTAATATTCCTTCGATGAATTTCATATGACCATAAATTCCTATGTATTCTTTTGTAACAAATATGCCCTTGATGATTTTTTTTCTTACTAGTGTACTGAGGTTCAAACTCCTGACCTGTTATGCCAACCAAGCCTGAAATCAACATAAAGATTCAGGGTTTGGGTTGTCCTAATTTGCTTCAAAGGTGAGGTTTATTTTTCTTGGTATGCTCTAGGGTTGAGGCTGGGGTTGATATTTCCAACCTAAAACAACCAAGTTGGGTTAGGGTTGGTGCCATAATTGCTATATGTTCAGCCAATGCAATTCAAACCCAACCAAATCCAACTCATAATGCTGTGACATACAAGCTCAACCTCATCCTGAGTTGGTAATTGAGGGTTCCGGATAACCCTCTTAACTATCAGGTTGGATTCATGTTGACATTATTAACTTAATTAATAAATAGGTCGGCTCTAGATTTAGCCCATATATGTTATGTTATCCAGAGCGATCAACCCAACCCATTAGTACCATCTCCAACAAATGCCAACTAGTACCATCAGTTTGGTGGGCAACGGTCTCCTACTAGCGGGCTACATATTGATTATATGCAATTCAGTCATAATGCTGTGACATACAAGCTCAACCTCAACCTGAGTTGGTAATTGAGGGTTCCGGATAACCCTCTTAACTATCAGGTTGGATTCATGTTGACATTATTAACTTAATTAATAAATAGGTCGGCTCTGGATTTAGCCCATATATGTTGTGTTATCCAGAGTGATCAACCCAACCCATTAGTACCATCTCTAACAAATGCCAACTAGTACCATCAGTTTGGTGGGCAACGGTCTCCTACTAGCGGGCTACATATTGATTATATGCAATTCAGTTAGTGTTGGTGGGTTACATGGGAAAGGTCTCCTTATGGATAAGAGTCAAGAAAAAACCAACCCTATCATTTCGTTCAATAGGCTTAATGTTCAGTGGTCTTTTGGGCATAGATTTTTTTGAAATTTAATCTAATGGAAGATATAGGTTTGATGACAGTGAAATTGATCATCGTGTCAAATGATCATAGGGAGATGAGTGTGTGAAAGGGCCCGCACTCATCAGGGATGGGCCCAAGTGGGCCCCACAGAGTTGGACTGCATATGCTGTATCTTGTAGGAGACCATTTCTTGGTTTGGTCCCTGACATATGGGAGAAAAGCGAAGGCCCAGAAATACACGTAGGGTGGTGCACCAGAAAATTTTTGTTACTGAAGACTCAAACAGGAGTTGAGTCCTTGGGAAGTGAATGGATGGGACCACCCACAATGGTGTGAAGTAGCATCGAAGCCAGGAAGATGTGCAGACAAGGAGAAGAAGGCCAAGGATAGATGAACCTTGCTTTCTTTCCCATGGTACTCTTATCCTTTCAAATTTCAAAAGCAAATAAAGAGAGAACTCAAGAAGCATGTGATGGGTTGTTGGACTATGGACAGAGTGGAAAAAAAGAAAGATAGCAAGTCCATAGAAGGATGATCCTTCTTCATGACATTGGCCAGAAGTGATGGGACCCTCTTCAAAATGACTCCACCCATCCTTATTTCTTTTTGTGGGTCCAAACTCCAAAGGTTAGAAACCCGTGAACCCAATTGTAATAATAAATAAATTTATGTAGCCAAGGGAAAGAGATCTGTCATCTGAAATCTCACTCAAATGGGGGTGAAATGTGTATTGATTTGAAGGAAGATGTGTGGAAAGAGCATGGTAGCATCAATAGAGACCAACACCAAACAGGCAAAGGAACGTGGAGGCAAAGGAAAGAGAGATCCTGACTGACACCATTGCTTGGTCATTGTACTCAGGGACTTTTGAACTCTTCTTAATCATGTTAGTTGGGAGGTGAGAGATGGGAGTGAATTGACACATCCCACCATAGTGGCAATGAGAGCTAAAAAGAAATTCACCCACATAGTCTACATTGGATTATATTCCCCTGCTTTATTCAACAACTATCTTTGCCTTTTCTTTTATATATTTTCCCTCCATACTAGATTGCTGGAATCTCTGTGATGTTTGATGGAAAGCAGTAGAAATTGGGTCACCTCCCATTTCATCTTTTTTCCCAAGACAATGGAGTAGATGCTGAATGAGAAGTCTGTGAAGCCTAGTGTGTAGTCATTCTTTAAAAAAACATGAGAGGGGAATCCTATCTGATGTACTACCATCCATCTAGATGTGTTCCATGATTTCATCTTAGATTATATTATGATGCACCCACTTGGATGGTAAACAGTGAAAATGGTCCACATCAAAACTTCATTTACTAAATGGTTAGTTTGTCTCAGAAACTCCATTATTGTCATTAGAGTAATGATGACTTTGGATTTCGAGGAAAGTGAGAGAATTTTATTTTATTTTCTAGAGAAACATCTTTTCCTATGCCTGGATTCCTTACAAGAGAAGGGTAATTATCTTTCCATGCACCAACTTTTCTCATGTTTTCTCATAGGTAGGAGAAATGGTTTTCTTCTCAACGAAGTGCCTAAAAATATCATTTTTCTCTAGTCAAATTAATTCTTTATTACTAAAAAGTGACATTTAACCTTCTAGTAGTAATTATTTATAGTCAATCCACTTGTAACTCAAGTGGTGAGGCATCTCCCTGTCCTTAATCCTTGGATCCGCTGGATAAGAGCTTCAGTTGTATGAGTGTATGGGGTGTGTGGGTCAGTGGGTGTATGTACGCAGAGCATAATAATAATAATAATAATAATGATAAAGGTAATAATTTATATAAGTAAAAATACTAAAATCATTTTCTCCAATATAGCTTTTCCTTTCTAAACTAGAGAAACAATATTAGAGAAAAGTAGTCATTTTCCATGAGAAAATTCCATACCTCTACAATTTTTTCCCCTCATTAATCAGTGAAGTGGAGATTCTTCATGGGTCATTTTCTCCTAATCTATATTGGCCAAATATGATTCCAAAGAAAATCAATGAAATTCATGAAAATGAAACCAATCCCTTACCATGGGCACCCCAATCTCTCAAATGTCTCAAAGACTTCTACCATGAGTATAAATGACAATCTCTTCCACTCATTTTTCCTTTGATTTGCGCCTTTTCTATTGGAATGTAAAGCGAGTCATGCGAGTCAAAATTAGCCTAACTTGAGCTTTGCCTGAACATTAAAGAAACCACCTTGAGCTAAAGCAAAACCGAGCTTAGCATAACTTGAGCTACACTTGAATTTAGTCAAGTCATGCATAATAATACCAAATCACGCTTGAGCTCTAGCTTAGGCTTGATTAAAACTCAATCATAACTCAAACACAAACCTAATCAAGCTCAACTCAAACATTATTCAAGATCCTTGGCACTACATGTATAAACACTATTGGAGCACCACTATACGTGGATGAGAAATAGCCTAGAAACAACTGAATTTGACATCAAGAGATAAAAGCTTTCAAGGAATTAAAGATTGAAAGTGAAAGAGGGAGCTCCACGCAACAAATCTTTTCTTGACTTGGGGTCTATACAAAACAAATCACTTTTTGACTTTGTGTCTTCAGTTCTCAGCCTAAATATATTGCAAAATGAGAAAAGAGACGTGGCTTCTATTTTCCCTACAAAAGGTGCCGGTCTCCTTACCAAACTGACCCAGTGAGAGTGAGAGAGAGAGAGAGCAAAAAAAATATCTGGTTTTCTAAATTCCACCCCATAATTCACGACATCTTTGCTTCAAACACCACACATCTAACCCCTCTACCTGCTTATCAATTGGGTTGGAAATGCCAACTCTAACAAAAATTAGATTTTTTGGGGCAATCCAACTAAGGGGGTTGGTCCCAAGAGAGAGCCCACACACATCGGAAGACATCCTATACAAGTGAGAAAGAAGCACGCTCAAGCGGGTAGAAAGCCTACAAAAGTAGGAAGAGGCTGGCTGTATCACCATTGCCTTTGAGTAGGTGTTGTTTGGCGAGTCTAATATTCATGTCAAGTTGACTTCAAACTTATTGAAATAAATTAACTGTTTGGTAAAATTTGTGGATATCTCAATATACAGCTTTAAGACATTTTACATCTTTTTTTAAAAGTAACCAAAGGCAACTTTTTCAAATGGCGGCACTTTTTTGTTGCTACTGCTTCTTTTTCTTTTCTTTTTTTTACATGTTTGTCTGTGTGGCTTTTTTAATTGATTAGTTTGCTTATACTACCTTTACGTAATGAAAATTTTGCCTGTCTTACTTTTACATGACGATGAGTTTGCTTCTTTAATTGAATGGGACATACCAAATAGTCTATTTATAAAAAGATCTAGCGAATAGCTATTTTCAAACAGAGTATTTGAATCAACACTATTTTACGCAGGTAAGACTTGCCAAATTGGCCCTAAGTCAGGTTGGCTTGGTCTTAAGCCTAAATGCTGAATTGGAAGATAAGTAGCAAATTTCAGCCTAACCAAAATCTAACCATTGTGGGTCAAGTTAAACATGTGAACCCAAGTTCATAATACAGGAGTCTTTTTTGTTTTTCTGGTAAAGAACATGATACAATAATTAGATTCAAATTGGGTCAAGATTTGCTTCCTTTACTTTGAGGGTGGTCTATTTTATGAGGAATTGAGGATAGAGATCTTAGACAAATTGTGGTAATCATGGTTTCAAAACAAACACAGTTTAAAAGACTATATCAGGTAAAGCCAAGCACTTGTTTGATCAATTTGACAATAATTTTGACTCGCTGTTTATTAGTTGCCTGATTTGATTTGAGTCTGATGACTATCTAGAATATTGATTTTGATTGAAGACTATAATACAATTCCCTTCCCTCAATGTACAAACCTGTTAATATCAGATGAAACCTGAATGTTCTAGGTCGGTTGATTGACTTTGAAATTTTAATTTGACAATGAAGATCTATAGTGAGATACAAAAAATATTATGAGTAACTAACATAAATTTCATATGAAGTGTAACTATGATTCTTAATTCTAAATATTTTTATCTTTGCTGTCCGTTGGTAATCAGTATTTGCATTTCTAGTTTAAGTATGCACAATTGAATTGGCTAGTCTAGGGTGAGTCACCTAAATTGTGAGCCAATCAATCTTGACCCAAACTTGTCTAATCAAGTTTAATGTGAATCTATCAATAAAGTATGTGATTGAGTTGAATTTGTTGTCACATTGAATTTAACAATTAAAGCAAGTAGGTTTCATGTGATTTAATACATGATTGTATTTCCACGAGTGGTTAAAAATAAAGAACTAAATATTAATATAAAAAAACGACTATCAAATAACCTCTCTTTTTTATAGATTTTGAATTGTGGGGATGTGGAAAATGAATACCCATCTATCATTCTACTAATTCAATACCTTGGAGAATCTCCACCTTATAATATCCCCTTTTCCTTCTATCCTACACTCATCTCCTATTTAATAACCCTTAAACGGAGCTCATTTAACTGTGAATTCTTATGTATGTATTCAATTTCTGTAATTTATGCAAACAAACAAGCTCGTAGTGTTGTTCCCTTGATATGTTGGCGCCTCTTCTAATCAGTGTATCTCACCACTTATCCTAACATATCAAAATCTAACCACCCACTTTTTTTATTTTCCTGATTCATTAGTTTCGCTGTTTCGGCTAGCCATTCAAGGTGTTCTATAAATTTTGAAGAACGGTTTTCCGCTGAAAACCCTATGTAATGAATTTTATTTCTCCAAATAAAAGAGCTACTGGTCCCTAATCCATCAACCATATTTATATGTTGTATAAGGGGAAAAAAAATCCCTATACGAAATCTAATCATTCGTGGCTTAATCCTAGCCATCAAATATAATGAACATTTAATTTCCTATTTAAAGTTCTAATCTTCTTCGATGAGATAATGGAAAAAGGAATTGTCGTCCCCTGATTGGGGACAATTAGAGGAGTGAAACTGTAAATCCCATGTGGGCCCACTTAAATTTCTGCTTTTACTGTTGCACTACACCCGGGGCATCTGTTTGCCCCTAGCTGTTGTTCAACTTTTTTTTTTCTTTACCCCAACAAGAGGGCCAGGACCCAAAAGCACACACATGGGAAAAGGAAGCCCACGCGCACGCCATGCAAAGGAGAGTTATCACAAGTGAGAATGAGAGCCCACACATGTGGAAAGAGAAGCCCATACAAGTGGGCAGGAGAGTCCACACACATTGAAAGAGTGACATACTTAGCAATTGTTTCCTGAGTAGCTGGATAAGATATAGGGTAGAATACATAGGGTAGTTATTTGATTAAAAGTGAATTTTAAAAAATGAACATCGAATAATATTTTCTTCGAGAGAAATAGAATCAACAGAAGATGTTATTTGATGTTGTTTTTTGAAATTCATATTTGTTTTTCATTTTTAATCACCCTATGTATTTTAATACAAAAAGAATATGACTCTAGTGTGAGTTCCGGTCTCCGTTAAAAATGGCAAGGAAGAAAAAATAAAACAAACATGACAATATGGCATCCATTTTACAAACAAAATTTGAATGTGTGTGATTGGGGTGAAAGATATTTCATTGGGGCCTCTTGAAATGACTTTTTTTTTTGTGTGTGTGTGTGTGTGTGGGTGGATGGGGTGGTTTGGGGGTTTTAAGATATCTCAATTTGTACTATAAGTTTAACAAATTAGAAATTTTTACCATCTAATTAAGTTGGTATCAAGGGTAATTACTCACCCTACTTAAAATAAATATATAAATAAAAGTTGAAGCTTTTATATATTGACAAATCATGGAAGTAGCCAAAGTTCAAAGTCATTGAACCTGGATATCGATATAATCGAACCCCAGATCAAGGGAGCTTGGATTGTTTTCAATTTTCAACAGAAGATTTATCACTGAGCCCTATGATCATTTCCAGCAGAATCTCCTTATTAGGTGCTGCTATTTTGTCAGTTGGCTTAAACACATCCATCATCTTCATCTGGCTTTTGTTTATTTATCCATGTCCCGAGATAGATACATTGATATAAGCAAGTTAGAAAGACAGATGCCAACAAGCTCATCAGCCTCATCCTCTTCTGAGTTCTGAAATTACAATGAATAGATTCTTACCTTGCGTGCTGGCCATGGCCACCTATTACGCCTGCACTCATGTCAATGAAATGCAAAACCTATTAGAAAAGTATCAACTTGGGTTTTTGGAAATTTCTACCAAAAAGTCTTACTCCCTCCCTCTTATTCCATTAGCAGGGTCCACATGAGATTCTGACTATTCATGAGCCCACCCAGATGCATGCCAATCAAAGATCAAAGGGGGTAGGAAGGTCTTGTCATGAATAAGAGTCGGGCAAAATATCAACCTCATCTGATTATCCAAAACCCTCACCAAATCAATGAGGCACTTTTTACTCTTTTTTTTAAAAACAGGTTTGCCCATGTAACTGCTATAACATGATAATTTTTTTTTACATCCTTTACTTATATAACAAATTTTCCTACACCGCTTTTAGTATTAGAGAAGTGTATCATATAACTTTTTTAGTATGAAAATTAGATATATCAAACGGTCTAACCGTAAAATATGTCCAATTGAAATAGCTCTATCTCAAACAGATATGTTGCCATCGGCTCTGTCTAAAATAAATAAGACTAGCTAAGCATCGCGTATTTTATTTTGTTCTGACCAGCGGCTCAACTTTTTTTTAGAGCATGTGAGATCTATGGTGCCTATAGATGGCCCCAATATCATATACACACAAAGTAGAGAACCAGTTTTATAAGAAGAGATCTTGTATGAATATTACAAATCTTGTATGTAAGTAAGTGGGTTGCAACCCCAAGGGGTAGCTCAATTGTCCTAAGACCACGGTTTGCACCTTGAGGTTGTAGGTTTGAAATTGCACTACTACACTGGAGCTACAAGGGAGTTTACTCGGCTTCCCTCTAGGCCCAGAGGGATTAGTCCAGCCCAAAGGGTTGGGAACCCTCCTATAGTAAAAAATAAAAAAAAAGTAAGTGAAGTGTAGTCAAATGGTTAGTGGTGGAGTTCATAAATGAGGATGGTGCCATCCCCGTGAGCAAGGAAACTCCCCTCCCTAAATGAGGGAGAAGTTGGGGCCTTGGTGCAATAACAATTTTAAAGAAATCCCAAGAAAAAGTGGGATGGGTCATGGGTGTGTCTACAATGCAATGCAAGAAACTGAGCCATTTGACCCAAAATTTGTTGGAAATGAAAATTGGGCTACTTTAATCAAATCCTCATATATACAAAAAAAGATACTTCTTATTCTTTTATTTTATTTTTGGGTTCGGAAAGATTTTAATTTGATTTAATAGGATGCATTTTGCTCTTTCGAATGTAAAATAATTAAATTGTTCATAAGACTTATTATCAAAACTTATCGATGTCTTTCAAAATAATAATAATAATAATAATAATAATAAAAAGAAAATGGTCTAGCTGGATGTTCCTAGTTTTTTAAAACATAAAGCCTAAAAAATGTAACAATCATTTAACCATATACAAAAGGATACATAGGTGTCAAATTTAGCACCCCATTCATGGAGAGATGATGTGAGATGAAAGATTGGTCCAAGTGGGTCCCATAGAGTGGTACATGAAGAATTTGTGGGGTTTGCTAGCCCTACCAAATACAATATGACGTATGTACACACAAATGGCCATTATGTGCAATTCATCTATTTCATGAGTTACTTGGTCTATATTTACATTTAAGTTACTCTTCTCATCAACCTCAAGGGGTAACTAAGTTGGCATAGGACCACGGTTTGCACCCAGAAGTTGTACATTTGAAAATGCACTATCACACTGGGACTACATGAGAGTTTACCTGGCTTTCCTTTGGACCCAGAGGGATTAGTCCAGCCCAAAGGGTTGAAACCCTCCGATAACACAAAATATATATATATATATATATATATATTTACTCCCCTCATCCTCACACACATACACACAAACCACCCATTTCTCTGAATTGCCATCAATCCAAAATTTCAACACTAGTATTAATGGGGTTGAAATTTTGCAAATCTCTACATCTTACTATCCACTAGCACCCCATCATTACCACTACCCCATGTGGGCCCTATAGCCGAGTTTGTATAAAGTGAATATATCTATAATTTTTGTCCCAATCTTCTCAAGCAAAAATTGTATTATACCAAATCATATCTTCATACAAATTCTTTCCACAATCTTTAATGGCAAACAGACTATAGACAATTATTATCACTCTAATAACAGCTCAAGCACATACAATGATTCCAAAGACTAATATGGTAAACCAAAATCACATAAAACCCCAAGAAGAATCTAGAGAGATTTTGTCATTGTGGCATTGGAAAAACAAATAAGAAAGACAAAATGGGCTGTGGCATGTGACATGATCTCCATGGCGTATTGACATAGATATAACATTGATCTCCATACACCACTAGTGCTAATAAAAAGGAGAAAAAAGACATGGGAAAGTTGGGAGAGGTGTGAAAGTGGGAATTAATTGAAGAAGCCGCCCTCGTGGGTCCCTACCAAAGAAAAACAGAGAATGCGTGTTGCCTTTGGCCCATATCAAATTTCTTTGGGGGGGAAGATCACCAAGAAACCTCCTAGCTAGAAGTTAGAAATTCTATTCTAACAGATTGACCTCATAATAATGCTTGTTGAGATGACAAAAACATACCTGTTCTGACACTAATCTACTGAAGAAAATGACATAAACAAACGTTTTGTCATGATGCATCATGTTTTACTTGGTCCTCTAGAGATCCACTTTTATTAAACTCTGTCATGTTCTAGAGTCCTTGTGCTCTGATAGAAGAAATCCTAATGACAGTGGTTTACATTATATAAGTTTGAATTGATGGATCTTTAGCGGTATGTTTGTGAAAAGGAATTTAAAGAATTTTGATCAAAGGCTCATTCCAATTGTGTTGGGTTTGCTACATGAATTTTATTTCTTCATTCCAATATATTTTAAGCCAAATCCCTATGTTTGAAAATTCTCAAATACCCTTGAGTCAAATTTTATTATGAAATCCTTGAGCAATCTAAAGTATTTCAAAATCCAAAATATGAAGTCTTCCTAAATTTTAAAGACTGTTTAAGAGAGTTATTGAAAGTCTAGAACTTGAAGTACTCAATGAAATTAAATATATTTTCAAACATGGGTAAAATTGAAGAAGCAAATGTGATGATCCACAAATGACCATCAAACAACCTCATATTCATAAAAGTGATTAATGGAAGATGGAAAATGAATACCCAGATATCACTCAAAGAAATCAAATTATAGAAAAGTAAGGATCCTATCAAACCACAGTGTGTAGAGGGGTTGTGCGTGCGCCCAGGGGATTAATGGTCATGTTGGGTCAAATATATGGGGATGCCCTTGCCAGCAAAAACAAAGAACGAAAAAGAAAGATTGTATCTACGTCTTTGCCTTTATATCCTTTACCCATGATCTCTTTAATAATTCTTCCGGTGAGAACCTATTTTACCATGAACTCCTAAAACTTCAATCATTATAAAATCACTGTTCATGAAAACTTAAAAAGAATTGAATAGAAGCCAAATTTGATGCCACACCAAATCTGAGGTGCCCGTGCCTCTATTTTACACTTTGAGCACCCTATTGGTCATGGCCAAAATGTGCATACAACTTGATGCTGGCTAAGTTTTAACATCATCATTATAACTCTCTGTTTTCATTTGGATTAAAGCGCATTGATCTTTCCTTTTTCTTTTGTTCCACTCAATAACTCATTAGGGAGGTCAGCCTTTCAAAACCCAACCATTCATTATGTGACACACCTTTCAATGATCCAAATTTATCCACATATAGTGGAGAATAATTCCATCCATCATTTGCCTTAGATATTGTGATCATTCATAATGGGAGCCATCTGATGAACAGTGTGGATTTATCAAAAGTTGCAAACTGTCTCTAGATGTAAAAAAAGAGAACCCTTCATTTGTTGAAAAGAAAAGGGATTCCATCCATAACTGCATGGGCTAAAAAAAGGGTCATAACAAATCCAAACAAAGAGGGTATGATAGTAGTTCTCCTATAAAGTTGGTTAGGAAGAACCTAAATTACACAACCTAGCAATCAGGTTGGAGAGGAGCGGTTCATCTCCCTTTCTTTCTCTCTACTATCCATCTCAAGCAAAGAAACAAAGGAAGGAAGAGGGCATGTGAGAGAAACATGCTCTTGAAGGTTCAAACCTTCAAAACCAAGAAAATTCTTTGGTGGGAGACTTCTCCTATCGTAAGGTGCAAAATGCCCTTCTTAAAAAAACTGAAGGAGAAAATCCCTATAATCAAGAGGAAAATGTGCATAATCATCCTAACAAATGACCTTGCTCTGATCCCATCCAATGGGAATTTGGCATTAGCAGATTCCTACTGTATAACTGTTGGACTAATTTGGATCATATCTTGTTTTCGCAATTACAAATAACTTGAGGGGTCCAACGGTCTATCAAATTAAGAGGGGATGAGAGGATTACATTCTAGGAAAAACACAAAATTAGAGTAATTGGTGTAGCTTTAACCATCCATTTCACTGCCTTGACTTAAAAAAAAATAACAAAAATTGATGATATTTATTAGTATCATTCCTTATTGATGGGGGTGTTCTCCAAGTACTCTTCATCTAGTATGGTCAATGGATCCTACAAATCTTACCACTTATTTTTATTCTAAAAAATAAATTAATTACAAATGTGTTGCACAGCCAGCAGGGCTCTTGGATCAAGAAAGAGCTATATCAAACAATACTTTCAATTGTCCAAATCACTCTTTTCTCTGATAGATCACCACAAAAATGAATAGTTCTTCATCAAAGCTTTATCTTGATTTATTTATTTATTTATTTTTATTTTTTTTGATAACGTAGGGTTCCTAGCCCTTTGGGCCAGAATAATCCCTACGGGCCCAGGAGAGAAAGCGGGTAAAATCCTCCTGTGGCCCCAGTGTGGTAGAGCAGTTTCGAACCCACAACCTCCGGGTGCAAACCGTAGTCCTAGGCCAACTGAGCTACCCTTTGGGGTTAAGCTTTATCTTGATTATATTGGAGTATATGGGATTTGTTTGATTTATAATTCTTGTTTAAATTATTACGAAAGTTTTAAGCCGGTTTTCAACCTACTTAACACAATTTTTTTCTTTATCGGGTGCCTGCAGTAAAAAAAACTTAAATAATCCATTCAACATGTCAAAACCCAAACCCAGCTCTGATCAAATGGGGAGTGACTTTTACCACAGTGGGCCCCACATTAAACACAATGTGGGTGCCACCTATAGGGAGATTCTCTCGTGCATTGCACATTGCATTGTATTTCTCCACACACAAACAACAAGCACAGCGGCAGACCTGCACAACCCCAACAACTACCAACACAAATACAAATACAAATACAACCGCATTCACATTCTCTCTCTCTCTCTCTCTCTCTCTCTCTCTCATTATCACCATTACTTTAATTACAAGTGAGATTAGAGATTAGCATTTGCCATTGCTCATTGGTTTAATATTAATCACTCTAATAATCCCCATTAAAACAAACCTCTTCCCCACCCTTGCAAAAAGAACAACCCAACAAAGCCCGTTTTGGACTGATTCCTTTCCATCTCTTTCTCTAAATAAGTAGCAGAAGATGTCTGGGAATGGGTTCTTAGAAAGAGAAGAAGAAACCAAGCACGTGGTGGTGAAAACAAGAGGTGGTTAGAGAATTCATAGAAATCCTTTTTCTCTGTTTGGAATCTGGATTTTTGTTTTCCTCTTTCCTTCGCCGAATCCGCCCTCTCATCATATGTTATTAACCCCCTCCACAACATCTCTAGTCTCTCTATCCTTCCATTCAAATCCTCTCTATCTTTCTTCTTCTTGTTCAATGGCAGTCCAAGCTCAATATCCTTCTAATGTCTTGCTTCTAAACAGGTTTCAATCTATCTATCATTATTATCCATCTTGTTTTGTTTTCATCCATTTCTCTTCATTGGGTTTTCATCTCTGTGTCTTTGAATGATTGCAGAAATGGTCAGGAGCTTCAATTACAAGCAGAGGACATTCTCAATCAATCCCAAGTGATGTATAGCAATGGAGCTGAGATGGGTATCTTTCTCTTTCCTTCCTCCTTTCATTTCTCTTCTTCTTCTTCTCCTTCTTCTTCTTCTTGTTGTGTTTTAAGCGAAAATGGGCAGATTCTGATATGGGTCTCTGTTATTTTCGTTTCTTTAGACTTGAATCCTCGTAAAAGGATGAGAGAGATTGCAGAGATGCCTGTCAGTCTCTTTCAGCTGCAATCTCAGCCTCCACCTCCCACGCTCATAGACCTCGCCCAGCTCCATAACCCGCCGCCGGCTATGGTTTCTACCGGCCTCCGATTGGCCTTCGAAGACCAGCAGCAACACCAACAGCAAATGGGTCTCTTCTTTCCTTCTTCTACTGCGCACTCTTCCTACTTATCTGAAGATCTCGTCGCCCAAATCAAACAGCAGAGAGACGAAATCGACCAAATCCTTAAAACCCAGGTATTAATTCCCAATTCCAAGTTCTGGGTCTTTCATTTCTTCGCATTCGTTGCTCTTTCCTGATCTGAATCGAGAAAATCCGGTTCGTGGGGGCAGGGCGAGAATCTCCGGCGCACGTTGGCAGAGGGGCAGCGGAGGCACCACCGACTGCTGCTGGCAGCAGCGGAGGAATCGGCCGCGCGGAGGCTGACGGAGAAGGCGGCCGAGGTGGAGAAAGCGGCGCGCCGCCGCGCCGAGCTGGAGGAGCGTGTGGCGCTGCTGAAGGCGGAGGCGGACGCCTGGGAGGCGCGGGCGCGGGGGCAGGAGGCGGCGGCGGCAGCTCTGCAATTGCAGCTCCGGCAGGCGATGGCGGCGGCGGCGGCGGGAGGTGGCGCCCAGGATAAGGAGGGGGATGAGCTCGGATGCACCGGGGAAGCAGAGGACGCCGAGTCTGCACACGTCGACCCGGGCCGAGTCGTGTCGGGGGCGCCTCCGTGTCAGGTGTGTCGGTATCGTGGCGTATCGGTGCTGTTGCTTCCGTGTCGGCATCTGTGCGTCTGTAACGCATGCGAAACGGTTGTGGATGCATGCCCCATCTGCCACTGTTTGAGAAGCGCCAGCGTGGAAGTCTATTTCTCGTAGATGCCCGAAACGATCCGTCTTTTAAATAACATCTTCTGCTACATATATAGATGCCGATACCGTTACGATACTCTGCATCGAAACTGATACAGCTACGAGTGGGGTTTTTTTTTAGAGGTAATGTACATGAGTGCTGTTGAGTTTTTTCTTCTCCTCCTCTTTCTTTTTAAAATTTTAGTCTTTGTTGAAGATTTTAGAAATTCAATTGATACATAAAATTCTTTTATTTCGTATCATCAGCCTTCTCAAGTATCAATTTCTATTGGGTTCATTTTTAGCAGCATTTTTTTTTTTTTTTTACTATTTTCATTAGCCATGAAAAATCATGTTCGGTTGCGAAAGTTAAAAAAATTTGCTACTTGTTTTGCATCCCTATCATTGGTTAGGATGGATGAAAAGATCTCCTCCACAATAAGGGTCATGGAAAAAAAAAAAATCAACCCGTCATATTATTTGAGCCTTTGATTTAACAACGTTAAAATCTAATTATATTTTAACTAAAGAATATTTTAAAGAAAGGTTGATGATCATAAAATTGGGCATTGTGCATGGTCACATGGGTAATAGTTTGAAAGGACCTGACCTAAGGTGGGCCCAAGTGGCCCCCCTAGTATCAGATTGAAGGAGAAGATTCTCCTTTTTTATAATCTCATATATATATATATATATATATATATTAATGATTGTTCCTCATCATACGGTCAATCTCACGGTAGGGTCTACTCTTATTTGAGTAAATTTGAGAACATATCATTTGTACACACAGACTTTGTCTATATGTCTAGAGTCTCTCTATGTAAGTAAATGTTAAAACATCACGGCCATTGTAAGGACATAATGGCGGCATTAGCTTGTTTGTAATGGACTAAAACCTTATGCAAGGGGACTAATTTTCGAGATTGTGTCCGCTAATTCCACATAAATTTACACCGAATAAATATGAGGTGGGTTTTGAACGAGCCATCATCAATAAAATTCTGGTTAATAGGTCTTCAAAAATATAGGTGAAACTACCCAACAATCACAGCCAGCGTTGGTGTGGCCAAGACCATTTGCAGTTTCAAAATTTTGATCCTGTTATGTCACCACTGGGGCCACTAGATGTACATCACTGAGTCGTCAAGGTCAGTCCAATGGTTACTTTTGGCCATTACGCCCATGTGGTATTGGTTAAAATCTTCAATAATAATAGCAACTTTTAATAAGAGTAAAATCAATAGCAACCATTTATTTGGAACTTGCCCAGAGCATCTCCAATAGTGATGTTAAAGTTGGAGATGCCTTTTTGAAAATAAAGGCTTAGGTAGTAAATTAATTATTTACAATTTGACATTTTTGTTGGAGTATACTCCACCCCATATGTCAAATGTAATAATTTATTATTATTATTATTTTATCTTTTTTATATATTAAACTCAACTCATTGACAATAGTCTATTTGAAATAAAATAATGTAAAGTATTATTTGGCATTTCACTTTTTTACATGCCAAATTTGGCATCTCACTCCCATATGCCAAATTCCACATCATTTTTGGCATAGTTGTTGGAGTGAAAATTCATGCCAAAAATCTCATGTGGCATGTTCACCTTGGATTTGGCATGTCTCTTGGAGTTGCTCTTAATAGGTTAAGGTTCAAACATCCTTTCCTCAGGGGTCATTTGCCTTTTGTGTAGTTGAATTAGATCAAATAATATTAAAAGAGAATTCAAAATTATGGGGATAGTCAAAATCAATTAGAGCTAATTTCAATCCGAAATCAGTCTCTTTCATGTATAATATAATAATGAAAATGTTGAACGATTTAGATTATGAATTAGGAGCCTACAAAAGTGCAAAAATAAAATCTATTAAATTGTGATATTTTAGACGTTTTCACAAATTACTCAAAATTTATAAGATAAAAAATAATTAGCTTGAAGGTCTTGGGATTTATTAGTCCAATAAACAAATTGAATAATTTTGATTACAAATATGGGGCCAACAAGGATGAAAAAAACAAAAGTGTTTGACATGATTTGATCTCGTGACTAATTGCATAACCAAAATGCAATCACTGCGAAAAGTATGCACCGGTCTCTCTGGTGCTTCTTTGCAAGTGGGTGATACGAGAGTTTTCACACTTAATAGTGTGAAAGTTTTGGTGCAAAAATGACCTTATTTACCTATCATTTTCATACCTAATTTAGGAATCAAATGCATAACGAGCACAAACAAGCAGGATGTTGTTTAATCATTATGCATGTAAATCATTTATATGAGTAAATAAGTGCAATCAAATGAGGGCCTTTTTGTTTGCATTAAAATACATAAGAATTGAATACATGGGAATTCAAAGGCAAATGTGCTCCTTGGAATGCTAATTAAATACATGAAGTGTGAATGCTAGAAATGAAGGGTAAAGGATATAAGGTGGAGATGTAGACGAGACCTTAACTTTTTTAGTTTTTGAATTACTAGGGTGATGATTGGGTATTCATCTAATATTTTCCGTTAATTCACTTTTCATTATAGGGAGATTATTTTATCATTATTTTTATATATTCACCTAGGACATTTATTTTTAACCATTTAAGGGTCATTTGACTTTTACACGTGATGGGTAAATGAGATGATACGGTACCATATTTGTCAAAGTCACCATTGTCACGTGAGTAAATGAATACATCCAACAACTTTATATTTATTTGGATTTTTTTGACGTTTTTCATAAATTTCTTAAAATTCTTGAATAATCAAAATATGAGAATAAACATCTTAATATTTACCATTAATACAAGAATACTAAATGTTTTGGATCATGAATTAGGGCTCCACAGGAGTATAGAAGATTAGGCTATAGGTTGAGACTATCACAAATTACTCAAAAACCTGTGAAGATTTAAACAATCAGCTTCATAGTATTGGGGTTTATTAGTTCAATAAAAAAAATTAATGGTTTGAGTTACACATATGGGGATCATAGGAATTAAACAAAATAAAGGGGGCCTTTTGCAGGAAAGGTGTGTAAATGATTTTACTATCTTTTCAGGAGTATAAATGGTAATTTTTTCAGGGGTGTAAATGGTCTTACTTACATATCATTTACACACAACATACATTAAAAGAGCACAAACAAATATAATGATGCGAAGTATAACCATTAATCACTAGCATAATAACCCATGTTAAGCATGGACATGACCTCAAGTGGTTAGGTTAAGAATTTTTAGAAATAAGAAGTCACGAGGTCAAATCTCACAAGTGGCATATTTTTTTTTAGCTTTTTGCCAAAGCTCAATACAAATGGTCAAAATTGTAAGTAGTTTGGTAAAAAGTAAATAAAAAAACGCTCGACTTTAATATATTATAATTGATGACAACTACATATGTAAATAACTGCAATTGTAAGCATCTTAAAATCGAGGATTCTATCAAACAATATTTACAAGTGGGGCACATTAACCAAGAAAAAAAACAAGAAGAAGAAGAAGAAGAAAGAGGGGTTGGGCACTATGATATATCATGGTGTGATGGTCCAAAAATAGCTGGTCCACTTACTGAATTGGCCTCATGTAGGTTTGGCACCTATAACTCATTAATTGGTTTCACACGTCAGGAATGACCTGATATTGGCAAGGTTGTCAAAGGGAATGACTGGGCTAAGCTTGTTTGGGGCCCATATATAATAGATTAGGCCCAGGCCCAGCTCATCCATCCTTTTTTATTATTATTATAAATTTCTTTCAGCCAGTCAAGCTTTCATTTCGTTTCATAATTAAGCATGGGCCCACCTCATTGACAGACCAAAAATAAACAGTACCAGATTTATCACAGGGACAACCATAAAACTCAGTCAAGTCTCAGCTGAGTCTCCTATTTGACTCACCCAGTGCCTTCCTTCCACCCACTGTTCCCTTCTCAAGATGAAAACATGAAAATAGAAACCCCCAAACCCATATGTCATCTCCTATTCCAAAAGGGTAGCTCAGTTGGCCTTGGACCACGATTTGCACCCGGAGGTTATAGATTCGAAACTGCACTACCACACTGGAGCTATAGGATAGTTTATCCGGCTTCCCTCTGTGCCATAAGGATTAGTCCAGCCCTTTCAAAAAAAAAAAAAGGAAAAAAAACTTGTTTCATGGGGTAGCAGCACATAGTCATGCACCCCAAAAGATTGTAATGAGAAAGAATGTACATTTATTACATCACAACCATTGAAATTGACACCTAACTAGATGAAGAAGGCTCACAATCTATTCTCTTCTCTCTTGAAGACCACGACCACCACCACCACCCACTATCTTCTGACCTCTCCTGTTGTTATTAACGTCACAGTATAAAATCAAAAGTCAGGAGACAGGACCAAAATGCTTGGAAAAACCTTCAATGGTCAGGACCCATGTGATGTGCTGTGACATGCTGACCAGGGCACACTCCTTAATTTCTAACATGACAAAAAAAAACAAGAGGTGTGCATGTCATAACCATCTGATCAATTCAATTCAACACGCAATGCAATTATTGTGCCCACAGTTTAAGTGGGTCCCATCCTTTGTCAAACCAGACAGTCCAAATTGGAGGCATCATCTTGGATAGAATGAAAGTCATATATGCAAGCGCTATTGGATAATATTAAGCCTAATCCAATTGGTGACTGTCATCAAATAGCGACCATCAGATTAGTGTTATTGCATATTATGTTTCATGCAATACAAAAATGGACGGCCTGGATTGGCATCTATGCCTCTGTCCCCAGATGGACAAGGACCACTCAACTACTAAATTGGCACTCTGGCCCAAAGATATGGAGCCTTTTCAGATTGTGATTCTGGCAATAATGGAACAATTTTGTCAAAAGAGTCAGTGAAATGTATTGGGTAAAAATCAAAGGACTTGGTAGTTTGTACTCAGACCTGCACCCCCACCAAAATATCCCAATACCAAAACATTTGTCTGGAGGTGGTGTTTCTATACTTGTTAATGGATTATTTCACAGCCCAGTTCTGTAAACAAATATGCAATAATCCCAGATCAGTTTCCAACTACCTCTTGACCCACTAAAGGAATTTCTTATCCCTTCTCAAAATCTTGCCTCCCTCCCATTAAAGTGGGATTTTTTTTTTTTTTTTTTTGCAAATGAATCAGTCAAGGTGATTCTTATGGGGTAAAACAGCAATAAAGCAGGTGGATGCCTTACATGCACCCTACAATCACCAGTATCTGATAATTCATCATTTATAATCAATGTTTTAATTCAACCTCAAGGCAAAGTGGTGGAGTGGAGGTTTCTGGCCAACCTAATTTGACCATCCAGTTTAACCTTACTAAACTATGATGACACAAACAATAAAAAAATACTAATTTATGACAGGTCCAACCAGATCAACAGCTAGTTTTTTACTTGATTTGATCAGTCCCCCCCCACACCCCTTCTTTTCTTATCAGAGTACAAAACAAGAGAAAAAGGAAAGAGAATCATCCAATGCATAAGATGTATGGAGTGTATAGGTAGGAATAGCATATACAGTGGGAGATTCCTTTTTGCTACCTTTTCTCATAGTGGGACAGTTTTTTTTTTTTTCAAAAACACTAAGCAATCGTTTGGTTGGCTTCATCAGGCACTGAATTGATGTGGATTCCCAACATTCAAACTCACTTAAATAATTCAAAATAAAATTGTTTGTAAATTGTTGAGCATTGATGTGAAAACTGAAGGGAAAACGAGTCCCTTTCTCTTGTTGAAATCACTTCACATGGATGATGTCAAGTTGGCACTTTTATGTGAAGAGCTTGTTAAAACCGTGCTGGAACGAAAAGGGACCAAATAACTTAAAAGAATTTCTAATGGGAATTCCATGTGTTGGAAATTTCCGATGGCAATGTCAGTTGTTATCAGTGAAGAACTTTGTTTGATTGGTGAAATTACAAAAACTCATAGTTTTGAAGTGTAACTTTCAACCTTTGGAATTTTCTAAATTCCAGTTTCATGACAACTAGGTTGCGCATGTATTCTACCCAACAGAAATTCTCTGCAAACAAATAAGTCCTACAAATTTTCAAGATCTTTTGTTTGCATTAAAATACATGGAAAATGAATACATAAGGCGGCTAGAAATGAAGATCAAAGATGAATTTTCAAAAATGAACATCTAATAGCATCTTCTTTTTATTCTACTTCCCTAAAAGAAAATGTTATTTGATATATATTTTTAAAATTTTACTTTTAATAATCATTTTTAACCACTCTATGTATTCAATTCTCACGTATTCAAATGCAAATAGTCAGGCCCGGAAGCGCCAGTAAGTAAAAAGTTAGAGCACATTAAGGAGTGTTGGAAACTCAAAGTTCTAGGAAATTTATAAAACTACACGCATCTTTTTTTATATGTGACCCTCCCAAGATTTTTTTTTTCCAACATAGTAGCCCCACAAGGAAGAATTCCAGGGTCCGCCCCAGCTGAGAAGACTCTTCGAATGAGTGCAATGGTGCCATTTTGTTGGGGTTCAAGAGATGATCACTCATGTGACACTCGTGTTCTTAATTTTGGACACTCCTATCATGTGTCAGAACAAGGACTATTTCAGAACTTATTTAATGGTGGGATGGACCATACAAGAAAAGTAAGTGCGACTTACAAAACTGTTAGAATTGGAGACAGAAATTTCTTTTTGTAGTAAAGAAAACTTTTATTGAGCAAGCAGAAGGAATCCATTACACCAGAATTCACTATCCATCAGCCAACTAAGAAAGTCATCACACCACATACAGTCTGTGTAACTAGATAAAACAAATTTAGCTAACCTATGAGCAGCTTCATTAATCTTCCTAGGAACAAAGCTGAAATTAATCAAATCAACACGCTTTGAAATCTCATGAACATCCAAAAGAACTGACTCAATTGTCCAGTTTTCACCACCCCTAATTGCATTGATCATTTCAAGAGCATTAGAAAAAAACATGCTCTTGAAACCCTCTTTCCCTAATCTACATTAACGCAAATAGGCTAGCTCCTGTTTCAGCTTCTTTGGAGAAGAAAAAATTAAATTGCATGATGGCAGGTCAGTCAGAACTTCGACAGATGTGCCTCCCTTTACAAATCTGAAGAGGAACCTCATTTCTTTGACCAAACTTAAATGGCTGTAAGTTTACAGAGGAAGGTGAAAACATGAAGGTTTCCAAGGGTGCCATGGTAGTGAAGAAAGGAAAGATAGTTCTGTAACTTGTATGAGCTTTTGAGGATTATAATTTCAGGAGGAGCAGCTATTACGGCTTCAGACAATGCCAATTAGAGACCCTTTTATGGTGTATATGCGATTTAGACACTCAAGAGAATTTGGTTTGTCAGCATTGCATCAGAGGAAACCACTCAAAGATTTTAAGTCCTGCAAAGTGGACTTTTTGTGAACACTGTGTTTGGAGTACCTAGATAATTATAAATCCACACAGAACCTAAATAATCACAAGAAAGAGAATTTAAGTAACAAAACAAATTGTAAACTCAAATAACTTGTACATATTATTATTTTCCATCATCAAGAGTAATTATTGAGTAAAAATGAAGTTCTGGACAGCCTGCAATAATTTCAGGAGGCAACATCAGAGAGGAGGCAGCTACAATGTGCATCAAAATTAACTCAATAAAACTTCTCACTGACATGGTTGGGTTAGTGAAAAAAATTTAAGCCTACAGTAGGAATGTGGAATCAAAACTTAAGCCAAGGTGGAGATTAATGAGTTGATGTCATGTATTCTGGGTTAACTAGATTGGTCCATGGAGTTAGATAAGGACTAGATTTTGAGTCTACAGGTATTTTGGTGACTCTACTAGGGCTTTCTTAGAGCTTAAGAAAGAGAGTTTTATATATATAATGTATCTTGTAAACCTTAGAGGCATAGACACACACCAAACCACGTAAATCCCTTGTGTGATTTCTCCCTTATGTGTGTGCTTTGTGTGTTCGCCGGTGGGTTTGTCAATTGTAGGTTTTATTTTCTCACGCCTGCAACATTATCATTTGAAAATGATCACAACTGAGACAGGCAATAAAGCAGATGAGTATCCTTTCCTTCTCAGTAATGATGTTATGAGGAAAATGAAAAAGGGGCAATAAATGAAGAATTCATATACACTTAAGTTCAATGACCTGCAACATTATCATTTGAAAATGATCACAATTGAGACAGACAATAAAGCAGATGAGTATCCTTTTCTTCTCACCTAGGAAGCACGGACACCTCTCCGGGGCCGTCATGTCCTTGTCGGACACGGACACGTGTCGGACACGCTAAAAAGAGTATCCTATTTATTGTTTTATATTTTATATTCCGGACACGTTGGGGACACGCTGGCCTTTTTTAATTGGAAAAAAAAAAATTAGAGTAAAAAAAGAAAAGAAAACGGGACTGTTTTGTAAAAAGTCATAACTTAAGAGGAAAATGGGGCTTTTTTAATTCGTCCATCCAACTCCAACCCTAAACGAAAGAGAAAAAAAACCTCATTCGTCCGTCCAGCCCTAAACGAAAGAGAAAAAACCTCATTCGTCCGTCCAGTCATAACGAAAGAAGAAGAAAAGGAAGATATGCTATGTCGGAGTGTCCGTGTCCGTGTCCATGTATATGATTAGATATGATTAGATTTATTATTATTATTATTATTATTATTATTATTATTATTATTATCATTAAATATTAACGTGTCCCCGACGTGTCCGTGTCCTACTTTTTTGAGAAATGTTGTGTCGGCGTGTCCGTGTCGTGTCGTGTCCGTGTCCGTATCCATGCTTCTTAGCTTCTCAGTAATGATGTTATGATGAAAATGAAAAAGGGGCAATAAATGAAGAAGTTCATATACACTTAAGTTCAATGAAGAACGGAATGATTGGAAGCAGTGGTGGTAGCTCATACAAATTTGAGAATTTGACAATAATGAGTTACTGATGAGGACCAAATTGTTCCATAAATAGATGAGCCACCTTACCAATGGCATAAAAGAAGCTCCAACAACTATGCCCATATTCTTTTCTTAGGGACAAGGTCAGATGTTTTGATCTCATCAATTTTGGCAGCCACAATGAAGTCGTTCATGCTTAGACCACCTGAAATGTGGAAATTCCAAGTGATTTTCATTTTGGTAAATAATAAAAGCCTTGTATGGTAAACTCAATTAGGACAAGTCAATATATGCTGAAAATAAATTTGGAAACTAATCATAAAGCTGTCCCCAAATTAATTGGTTAACGAATTCCTGATAATGAAACTAAAAACCAAAGCATTCTCCCAAATATTCAAGAATGAATAATACGAGGATTCTTCTTGGTTTTGCAAGATAAATAAGATTAGGAAGATTTCCAAAAATGAGAAAGAACGTTATTACTTATTAAACAACAGAAACCATTTCCAAACTGAAGTCAAATTAATGCTAATACATTTTAAAAGATATCTATTTTAGTTATGCAGTATTGTGGATAATGAACAGACATGCGAGGGAGGCGGATGTGAAGATTATCAGCATGAACAGAAAGACTTCTAAGGTTCTGCACTGCAGCCATGTAATAAGAACCATGAGTTCATTGTATGATGTTCAAACCGTTGATATGATAGGAGGACCATTGTGGATTGATGGAAGTCACAAAAATCCCCTCAAGATGGAAGAACCTAATTCTTCAACCTCATATACAAAATGGAAGATTACGAAAAGAATAATAGGAACAGTCCAGAATGAAGGCAAACAAATGCATGGCTAAGATATCCAATCTTAAAGATTCATATTTCATCGACCATCAACTGTGTATGCATCATATCAGCAGTCAAAATCCTAGGACCATGGCTCCTGCACAGAGACTTAATGTAGACCAAAAAAAAAAATCTGCCGCTGTCTCAATTTACAGGCAACATTTTACTCTCCTAACAGATTGATTGCGCCTCATATTTGGAACTGTAGATTAAAAAACCTCACTTGAGAATAAATACTCATACGACAATGAAACATACAAGGACAATGAAGTAGACCACCATCAGGTCTCTATCTTTAGTATGATTAGCACATTGTGCTTGCAGTGAATTGACAGACAACAGTTAAATAGAAAGGTCATTGTCATTGACGTGGGTTTCAAACAAGGAGAGGGGGTAAGCAGTATTCTGCTTTCACTCAATAAATTAATTTATTACTAGTTACAGTAAGGAAACCATTTTCTTCGTTAGAAAATTGAATAATGTGGTTTTGCATATTGAAGTGGGGCTATAGATAAGAAAGGAACAGGAATGAATCAATGGATGCACTAACTTTCTAAAATTTCTTATATCAAAGTTAATATGAGTTCTTTTTATTTGAGAAATGATACTATTCTGACAATTCAACCATATTGTTTACCTATTTTGACCATTTGAGGCCCACCTTTGCTCCATTCATAATACATGTAGCACCTGCCCATCCACATACCCACATACAGAAAATGTATAGACACTTGCCCAAATTTCATTTAACCACACTGATCTATACTGTTGGATTGATCATGTAAATAAACAAACAGTTGCAGATTTTACACATGATCATCCATCATTGCTTACTGGTCCAGTTGGAATGAAATTTGAGCCATTGCGTTCACATGGGGGTTTGGATAAAATAGACGATAGGAAGGAAGGTCAGTATGGTTTGGTTGTAAGGACCAGATTATTTGTCTTTTACTTGTCTTCACTCATAGCTTCATGTGATTTTTTGTGTGCTCTCAAGTTTTCTCTTTTTGTACCTACTGCGTTATTGCACTGGAGATTTCCTGTTTAAGTGTTTTATTTTTATTGTGCGCCACTTCAGATGCTGCTAAGTATATTTGTGACTTAAGTCTAACAAACATTAGCCACAAACAGGACACGTTGAAAAGAACTCACAAAACTGACCCCCAAATATATGGATGAGGCCAGAGGCAGATTTTTTTTTTTTTTTTTTTGGCTCTTTATGTTTTTCAATTATTGACCCCCGAAAAGTATTATAATTTCCACATAGTGCCTAACCCTTCCATTTACAATTGCTACTAACATATGACTATGAATTGTATATGCATCCTTACCTGGGGCAAATATCAATCCAAAACGAAACCAAATCCACAAGTAAGATAATCAAGCTAGCAAGAAGTGGAATAAAAACAAGGGAACTAATAAATGAGCTTTCCTCACACACTTTCCACTTACCAATGGAAGCAGTCCACAACTCCGCGCGAACTTGATTGGGCTGTTCCAAGTGCAGATTTGGGTAATGTCCGGCAGCTTCAACAACTTTATAAATCCTATTGATGAGTTCAACCCCACAACCAAAGTCTCTCAACCTCCAGAGACACTGAATTCTCAGCCCACCCTCCTCATCAATGAGCCTCCAACCAACTATCTACAAGTAAATGATGACATGCACTCAGCAAAACTGGATAGTTCAATTTCCAACAGATGATAAAGCTAAAGAAACGAAATTGTAGATTGTACTTCACAAAATCTACATCAAAGAAAAATGAAAGGAGATCTTCTATTTATTGACAACAATAAAAATATTATTAAAGAAAGAAAAAATGCAAAAGAGAGGAAATAAAACAGCCCATATCCCTATAGACAGATATACAAACATGAGCTAAACCCATCCCATTCACCTATACCACTCTTAAACAATTCCTCACTACAAGCAACTTAGGTCTGTCAATTCCTAAATATTCCTTCCTTAGGTCCAGTTTGTTTGCATTAAAATGCATATGAATTGAATACATAGGACATAGGTTGGTTAAAAATGAAGATCAAAGGTGAATATCCAAAAAATGGGAATCAAATAGCATCTTCTTTTGATTCTATTTCCCAAAAGAAAATGTTATTTGATGTTCAGTTTTGAAATTTCAGCTTTCATCTTCATTTTAACCACCCTATGTATTCAATTCTTATATATTCTAATGCAAACAAACAAACAGTCCTAGCGAAACCATATGTGACTTCATTGACTGCCTTATCCATATGCCTAAATTCAAACCAATAGCAGCTTAGAAGAACCAAATCACTCTAAGGACGAATTCCAAACACCATGGAGCCTCTGTCTCCTTGGTACACACCTTATAGTACTTATGGAATCACTTCCTAAAACCAGCTTTCCTGAAAAATTATTCTTGAAAATACCCAAAGCTTCTGTTATCACCATAACTTCAGACTCATTTAAAACTCTGCTTACACTAATCAATTCTTCTAATTGATTATGAATGAAACAAAAAAATGAAAATGGGTGGGGAAGATTTGCCTCTTTTAAATGGATTTCGAGCGAAAACATGAAAAGGGTATTACAACTATGCTCCATATAATCAAGTCTAAGTCTAAAATCGACATGGGTTATCTAATTTTCCCTTTCCTAACAGTTCTATAGATGAAAACTGAAGATGGGTACCATAAATTAACCTCCTTTCCACCAAAATTGAACTAAAAACACAAAAGGGTATTCGAATCTTGCCTTTCTCAAAAGCCTCTGAGCGTCCTCATCTGTCATGGGAGGTTGAGAAGCAGGAACTGGGCTGCAGCTCTGCTGGGCGAGAGAGAAAGCAGACACATTGGGGATGAGGATTCGATGCTCTGTGTCGACGTTGCCCACAACCTTTTCTCCGAAACCGCTCTCTATTTCTGCAGGAAAAGGGTCTCTGGCGCCAAAATCACCCAAAAGGTCTCCGCCCGAAGCCGGAGGAGATTGAATACGTCGAGTCCGAGAGGGAGTAATGAAAAGGAGAGAAGGGTTTGAAGGGTATGAAAGGGAGGTGGTGAAATTGAAGGAGGAGAAGGATGAACGGTTCTGAAGTGAAGAGGAGGGAAGAAGAAGAAGGGAAGAGGAGAAGCAGAGATGAGAAGTGGTGGCCATGGAAGAAGCAGAAGAAGAAGATTGCAGAGAGTGTGTGGGTACTGTTACACACACACTCTCTCTCCTTGAAGTAGGTGAGATAGTTTAGGATGTACATTGGTCCCACATATCTATGGTCCAAGTCACTAACGGGTTGGATTCTGGCCTCACAAGCCCGTTGGACTTTTATTGTGTCTCTTTTATATAATTTTGTATATTATTGTTTGATATACCATTTTCATACCTTATAACATTAATTTATTATAGTATGTGCTACCTAAAAAATAACATCAATATACCTAAAAAGAATTATATGGACCAAGTTATCATGTTGGAAAAATAATATATGCGAGTTTATCATAAACTAAAAATAGTATAGACAAACATATCATATTATAAATTTTATAGGATTTTACTGAAAAATACCCACTATTTGTTCATCGCACGTATGAGTGCCTTGGAACACTTTCACTACAACATTATTCCTCACGCCACTTTTCCTTTTTTTTTTAATATTTTTCCCGAGCCGATAGTGTTACTTAATTTCAAATTAAGTGACGCTATTGTCGCAATTCATTGTATTACCCCACTATCGAAATCCACTTTTTCTCATCTATAAGTGTTCGTTTCCTCTTTATACTTGCTTTCACGTTTTTGCTCAACAGACCTTCTATGCACAGAATGCTGAAAATCTCATTTCTATTGCTTATTTCACTGGTTGTTGGCTTCCATTTAAGAGGCCGGTGCACTTTTTCGTACATTTTTTTTATGCTTTGTAGAGTATTAACAATAGTTTCATGTTGTTCGTCATTCATTTCCTATTTCCCTGCTGTCGAAACCCCCTTTTTCTCATCTATAAGAGTCTGCATCTTATTTATACGCTTACGTTTTCGTACATCAGACCTTTTTTATACATAATCCTGCAAATCTTCTTTTGCTCATTTTAATGGTTGTTGGCTTCCATTTAAGAGATCGGTGCACATTTCTTTATATTCTTTACGCTATTCAAAGTATTAATAATAGGTTCATGCTATTTGTCATCCATTTGCCCTCGCCTTATATAATACACATCAAAGATGACTTATATCGACGCCAATGATTTGGGCCATTTTGAGTAAATGACCTTTGAATCCCAAAGAATAATCTGTCAACCCATCTCTTTACTCCATTTTGAATTTGTTGGCAGCCATCTCATCCTCCAATATATTTTATGTACGTGGAAATTGGAATGGTTTTACTTGAATTAAAATAAATGGAATTTTTTTCAAGAGCAATAAAAGTACCCTTAATGTTTTCTACCATTATTGTTTAAGATGTAACATACATGTGTAATTTCCTCTACATTACTGAAATGTTGTTTATAGTTTGCTACTGCAATTCTCTCTAATGGATATATGTCCTTTCAATGATTAGGATGTCTGGAGATGAATTAATAGTCATATTCCACTATGAAGGGGATCTTCAGTTTGACATGATTCATCCAGCATATAAAGGTGGAAAGCAAAAGATGAGGTCTATTCCAAGTGGTATAACATTTGAATCGTTAGTTAAAGTTGTTATTGAAGCATCACATTGGGATGTTAACTGTGAAGACATAAGCATACTTTATCTACATCACAATGGTAAAGTGTTTTCATTGGTTGGCATCGAAGATGATAATGATATTAAGTGCATGATGACACTCTCAAGAGTTGAAACAAATAAGATTTGTTTATATATCAACAAAACACCAGTTGGTTCTAGTCTTGGTATTGGAGAACAACGAAGGTATGCCATTTGACATTATTTTCTTAAGCAACACATTCATGTCTGTGTAATATATTATTAATCCAATATCATGTACTTTTTTGAAGGTCGCATGGGTTGAATATGCGTATGCTGGGAGATGGTAAATGTGTTGGTACAGCTGGCAGTCATGATGCAAAGCGGAAGACTCCATCAGAGAAAGACAGAAGATGTTTTACTGTAAACCTCAGTGAAGACGACGACATGCACTTCTCCTCTAACCCGAACATTGCGAACGATGAATTGGCCTAAGAGAGTGACATCGTCTTTCGCAAGTACCTTGATGCAGTAGAGAGTGATGCTGATGTAGAAGCCATCAATGTAGAAGACGATCACCCCACAAGTAGAACTCCTAGTGGTGCACTCAAAAGAGAGACCGTGGGTGCGAAATTAAATGATGTGGAACCATCAACCCAGATGTGTGAAGTTATTTTTGAAGATAACATGGTTCTAGAGGAGTCTCACCCTGGAAGTGGCGGTGCACTCAATAGAGCGATAGTGAATACGAAATCAAATGTTGGGTGGCCATTAACCCATATGCGTGAAGTTATTCTTGAAGATAACATGGTTCCAGAGGAGTTTCACCCTGGAAGTGGCGGTGCACTCAATAGAGCGACAATGAATACGAAATCAAATGTTACGGAGCCATCAACCCACATGCGTGAAGTTAATTTTGAAGATAACATGATTCTAGAGGAGTTTCCTACAGACTTGTACCATAATACTTCTTGGGAGATGTGGCTAGGGCGCGAATTTCCGGAACCAAAAATTCCAAGACGACTATAGCCAAGTTTGCAATATATAACAACTTCACGCTCGAGCATTTAAAGACTAGTCAGTTCAAAGTCACAACAAAATGCAAGGATTGGGATTGTCCATGGCGCATCCACGCGTTTATAATTGAGAGTGGACCACAGTTTAAGGTTCGAACCTACAAATCTACTCATAAATGTTCAAAGCCAATGATGGGTACAGCACATAGGTAGGCGTCATCAGAGTTAATTGTGGAGTACATTTTGGACAAAGTTCGTCTAAATAATAATTTGAGACCGAAAGAGATAATGAATTATTATCAGATGGAGTTTGGGGTTACTATATCGTACAGGAAGGCACGTATCGCTAGAGTAATGACACTTCGTAAAGTTCGAGGTTCATACGAAGATTCATTCAAACTCCTTCCACTCTATTGTGCTGAGTTGAAGATGATGAACCCAGGGTGTGTGATCAACATCGAGACGTCCGACGATGACAGATTTAACAGATTTTTTTGGACTTTTGCTCCATTCATCTGTACTTTCACATCGTCTCTCAGGCTAATGATTGCAGTCGATGGATCACATCTACGTGGTATACCGTCGAACAGGCCAATGATTGCAGTCGATGGATCACATCTACGTGGTATACCATCGATCGGAAGCCCATATATGTGTGCAACATCCTCTAAAGTCACTGTGGCTTCACCGGTAGGCAAATGGAACTTATTGGTTTCAGGCCTCCATCGTTCCACCAAGCCACTAATGAGGGCATGGTCTATTCTCATATAATCAATTTCTGAAAGATGTGCTAGACCAACATCCCTAACAATCTCCCTTTGCCTTTCAGTTAGAACCAATATGTCTTTGTCTGGGTTCGTATTAATACATCTGTATGACCTTGGTTCCACCCCACTTAATATGGATTTCGACACATGAGGATTTTGCCCGTATAGCAATTTATCCTCTTGATTCAGCTTCGATCCTTGGGCCATCTGTTCAGTTTAGGCAAATAAAGACACAAGCACATATTGTGAGTAGCATGCAGTGAAGGGAACCTTAAGGTACTTCAATCATAACCATAACCATAAAATTTCAGCAGTTATTTAGCATTCAAAACAACGAATAGCATCATTGTGAGTAGCATCATAGGCAAACAAGTGAATATGATATGCTCTTTCGTAAAACTTTGACATCAGATTTAAGTAAACAACTTAACTACCGTTCTCCTAAAAAACCAAGACCTAATGACGTATAACTTTCTGTGTGCCATATCTTGAACCGATGACCTAATGATGTAAACCAAACAACATGTGTTCTATTTTGAGTAGGTACCATAAAGGGTGGTGCCACAATCAGATATATGGTCTTGGTCACTGAATCATGGCTCCACATGTTATAAACACTAGGCCCAAGCAACAGATATTTACAAATCCTAACAGATGTCACAACACTAATTTATCTGGATAATTCAACAACACTAACGCATTGCCACAAATAAAATTATCATCATATCAAAACCTCTATGAAGAGATAAGAACAATACATTTTCTCTTCCTAGTACTGAGTGAAGCCTTTTTAGCCTGGTATCATATGTTACATGGCAATAGGCAGAGTACAGTGAAAATTAACAGATGCCCCATGTCCATGACACGAACAACGATCAAAACAGTTTTCCTATTAATGGATTTTCACAAACAAAATGACAATCAAGTTTGATATGTTTGGAACTTGAATGTTTGGTGCACTGTTTTTACTTATGTTTGACACCAAGGTTGAAAAAGTTTTCTTTTACGTTGAGGTTCTTTTTTACTTATTTTTCATATCAAAGTAAGCTGCTCACCTGTTCTTTTAGCCATAGCAGCAGTCGGAATGATAAGTGTTCTATGTAATTTTTTTATGAATCATTATTATTATGAAGATGCACTTTTTTTTTTTTGGGAGTATATTACTTATAAAAAAGTTGTGGATTGTATTACTATTCAAGGAAAAAAAATCAAGTTGTTTGACATACTTTGTTTTTAGACTTGAGTACCCTTAAGGTTAGGTGGTTTTCGAACTCTTATGTTTGTGTTCATATACATTTACTCGTATGTGTTTTGGAATGTGGATCTTGTTGTTTCAGTGGTAGAGGAGAATTGATAGGGTTGTAAACAGGTCGGTTTCGGTCCGGGTCCATGGTGAACTCGGAACCGGAACCGGAACCGTTAAGGAGAAGGTGGAACCGGATCCGGATCCGGATCCGGACCCAGAACCGCTTCAGAACCAGTTTTTTGGCTCTGGAACCAGAACCATAACCATATATGGGACGGGTCTGGATTCGGGGCCGGGTTTAGGTAGAGAATGATATTTAAAAAAATATAATTTTTAGGATATATTTTCTAAAATTGAGGTAATATGTCGGGTCCACGGGTTTGAACTAAGGTGAAACCGGACCCAGACCCATATACTTATCGGGGCCTAAATAAGGACCCAGACCCGGTTTTTAACGGGTCGAAACCTCCAGGTAATCGAAGAATCGGGTACCCATTTACATCCCTAAGAATTGATATGGAATGAGAGCAATTTGGAAGGCTGGAGAGCTCATGAAAGGAACAAAGCTACAAGGGTTTTGTCTCTCTCTTGTTCTGACACTAGTTGGGGTGATCATGACCAGGAATTTTTGTATTGAGATTGGAGGTATAGGAAGAAGAAAGGAAGCAAGACTGGTGTTAAGCTCTTCTGCATTGCAATGATCTTTACGGTCATTAGGATGGTTCTACCCCTTCTCCCATCCAATACCTTCAAGGTACTTCCAAGACACATAAGACATTAATTCCAGCATATATGTCTTGGCAAAAACAAGACCAAATGTTGGTCAGTTGGATTAAATCTACTCGCACGGAACATGCTTTGACTCAAGTTGTTAGATTAGAAGCTACATTGTTCCTCACTATTCTATCTAGATAAACCCAACACACAAACCCTAATTCCTTGTAAGGAATTGGTATCAAAGCCATTGCCAAATCAAAGTGCTTCGAACAACATACGTAGATAAATATTTCACACCAAAAATGCAATAATGAAGAGGTGGAAAGATCATACATCAAAGAGAAGAAGAAAGATGACAGATAATAATAGAACAGAAATGAAGAAATTGCACGTTTGGTGATGTACTCCCATTTCTGGATTTTATTCAATCACCAAACAAGCATTACGGAATGGAAATCCCATGTCCCAAAACATGAGAAACGCAAACAAAAACCATTGTGGATGTTTCGTTCTTTGATGAAAACCCCAAACAGACATTGTGTTTGAAATATTATACAAATGTGCAAACGGTATCAACGTCCCATATCTTAGAGGTGATGTGCGATTTCGGAGCAAGGTTGATCCAAAGTAGGGAAGGAAGAATGCAAAAGGAACAGCGGCGTCGACGTACTGGTGTAGAGGAAGGAGGTGGAGAGGAAAAATGCGAAAAATAAAAGGGAATGAGGGTTTTATGAAAATGCCGAAGAGAGACGGTAGCGTTGCTAATAAGCGTCACTCGTTTCATATTGGAAAAAAAAAAAAAAACCAAATGGGGTCTGACAGACCCCATTTGTGTGGCGCTATTTGCGAGGCACTCATACGTGCGACAGACAAATGGTGGGTATTATCCAGTAAAATCCTCTCAATTTTATACGGGTAAACTTGTTAAAAAATAGTGTTGCTTGCTTAATTGCTTTAGCCATTTATGTCTATTTGTAAGTTAGCATTGGGGTTTTATTTATTTATTTTAAAAAAGAAAAATATTTTAAACCTAATTAAATCATACATCCATATAAACATTGTCAAATAGTTTAATGCACTCAAACTTCTATTTAAATTAGGGGGTGTTTGGATAAGTGCATAATATAATATCAACAAGTTTAAATATTGTAAGATTTCATTATCATAAAATAAAATAGTGTCATATTATTATATTGTGTCACTTATGGTGTTCGGCAATCTTCGTAGATTTTAATATACATTTGAAGTGTTCGACAATTTATAAAAAAACTCATAAGATGATGTACCAAATAAGAAATGGAGAGAATATAATCAATTAACCCAACACATGACCCACTAATTAGTAATCACAAGTGTTAATAATCATAGTAGGACTCATCTCTTGGAAAAAAAATATAAGATTAAATTTAAATCATGAGATCCAAGTAATGTTGTTTAATTAAGATGTGTCCACCAAACGTTGGTAACTATACTATAATACATCTAATGGTGATTATCACAAATGACCATATCTAGTTTTTGTTTATATGGTAAATCATTGTAGGACCCATTTGATGTTGGTAGTCATATTAACGGTAAGAGAGCTATCAAATAGTGGGACCCATTTAATGACGGCAAAATAATAATTACAATCACATAATTTAATCTTGGTAATCATGGGACCCGGCTAATTTTGGCAGTATGGGACCCAAAATGAAAGCTCTGAGCGTGACATTTGTAAGACCCACTTAATTACAATCACATAAAGCTGTATAATTGTTAGGGTTGCAAATGGGACGGTTCCGAACCCGGACCCGTTTTAAAATAACAGTTCCGGTTTTGGATCCGGTTTTGAACCGGAACCTGTTTTGTTGGTGTCGGACTCGGTTTTGATAAAAAATCCTGGATCCAGTTCAGACATCAGGGCCACCTAGAGGATTCGAATATAGTTCCAAAATAGATTATATTTTCTTTTTATTCTTCATTTTTTAATTCAAATAAGCATATCATTCAACTTATAACAGTACATCAAGTTTACAACATTTAGTATGATACATAAGAATGTCCAAAAAGAGTTAATTTTAAAGTACAAATTGCAATATCAAATACTGATATGATGGGCTTACGGGTCAGAACCTATATGGACCTGGAACCAGACCCGTTTATCAATTGGAACCAGGTTTCGGACCCAGACTCGTTTATGAATCGGAACATCCACACCCGGTTTTTTGCAGAACTTGATGGAGCCACAACCAGCGAGCCAAAGATTGCCGAGTTCCAATGCCTTTTCTCTTTTTTTTTTTTTTTTTTTTTTTTTTTTTTTTTTTTTTTTTTTTTTTGCAGAATGGAGTTTTCATCAAGTGCACGTTTCTTTACTAGAATTGATAGAATTATTGTCTCGGAACATTTTGGTAGGATTCCTGAATGTTCCCTTGTATTTGAGTATTCTGAAATTCAACAAAAAAGAAAAGGGGTTTGGATTTCTGGAATTCTAAAGGTCATTTGGAATCTTTTAGGTGAATGAAATTTTAAAATGCTTGCGAAGAAAAATGACATTTGTAAATGTAGGGGACCAGACTTGTTATATCATGTCTAAAAACCTCCAACATGGGAAATTCTTATAAGAAATTCTAATAAAGAAACACGCTCAAAAGGAAAAATAAAAAGCAAAAGTAGACACCAAAATACAAAGGATAAACCAAATAAAGCTGGACCATTATAATTAGCTTAAGCATGTAAAATGGGCACAGCACGTTGACCAACCTGGCATGGCCCAACCCGTCCCAGGTACGAGCAATGCTGGGCTAGGGGGTTGTGCCCCGTGGCACAGCACGACACGATTTGTCTGAGCTAGACCCAATGGCCCCGTCAATGGGGTTCTGACTGGGATGAGATTATGAGAATTATCTTTCCCAAGAAGGTATTAATTCATATGGTTCTTAACTTATGCGTATTAGTATTATATCATATGAACGTGTATTATCTTTCCACTTATGCGTATTAGTATTAATTCTTATGAATGTGTATTATCTTTTCCAAGATAGTAATCAATTTCATTAAATTTGCTTAAATGGATGTTTTTTTTTCCTTAAATAATTTATTCGCAATGGAAAGCTACTCTTTCTGTTTTAGCAATGGAAAACTACTCTTTCATCCAATTCGATGAAATTATTACTTACCATTAAAAGTGGAGCATTGGGATGATACTCTTTCCAATCCACATGTACAACATTGAATATAAGTTTTGACATTAAAAGAAAAAAGGAGAAAAGGCATGCAGGCAGCATGGCCTAGACCTGCCTGGCCCGTGAGGGCACGACCCAACACGGAATGGCCCACCTCGTGCCTATGGGCAGTGCTTGGCCGGGCCTTTCCCAACTTGGGTCGGCAGGCACAGCCCAAGCACGGCTGGGCCGAACTCCACATGGGCTGTGCCGGGCAGTTTTTACATCTCTAAATTTTTAGCTACATATTTTCTCCATTGAGGAACCTAAATTCTGAAGCCAAATCAACTTTTATGTACCAAGGTCATGCTCTGGCCCTCTCGTGTTTTTATGGCAGCCCATGCAAGGGTATCTACTTTATAGTTAATGGTTTGGGTTAAAAGGGCCATAATTGTTACTATAATGAGTAAGTGGGACTGTGGGAGGGTATTTTCTTTTCTGTCCTCACACGTTTCAACTTTCATAGACCAGGATTCCTGCCTAACAAAGCTAGCTCTTAAAATAATCAAGAGAAAAGCAAGAGAAAGAAAAGAAAGTTGAACAACTCCTGTAAATTTGGATGGGACCGTTTTGGTTTTGATGCATCTCTCGCGAGGAAGTATGAATTTTATGGGTTTCTAATGTTGATGTCCAATCATTTCTTGAGTATTTCAAATGCTGTGATTGATTGCTAGAATTCTCAAAACTGTTATCTTGAAAAGTCACTTTAAACCTTTTGAATATTCAGAATATCAACCTACTTTCTTAACATTAAATTGTGTTTGAGAATTTGAAATTTTACTTGAAGATAACATTTGGAGAATTTCAAATTTTTTCGAACAAAATTCTTAGTAGACTAGCAAATAAGCCCAAGATAAAATCTCTTAGGGCACGTTTGTGTACACACCCTTTCAGCGGAAATAAGAAATTGCGACATCAGCAAATTCCATAGAAATGAAAACCTTGGAAAATGATTTCCGTAGAATTTAGAAATTCATGTTTGGTGCAAAAAGAATTTTCTCATTGAATTGGTGCAGATGTTGTGGTGCGGCTGTGAATTCCTTATAGAAAGTCAAAATTTATTATTTGGTGATATAATTTTTTGAAGAGAAATAACATAACATTTATATTATTTATTCAACATTAAATAATAATTTATATAGAAAAAAAAAATGAAAGAGTTATAGGGTTTTTGGGTTGAAATGGACAAGAGTGAGGACAAGAGGAAGAAGTTTTCCAAAGAAATCCATTTCCCATACCCTCCTATGGGAAATCCAATTCCACAATTATCAAGGAAAATGTTGACGAGGCACGAAAGCATTTCCGCAGAATTGTTCCGCACCAAACGACAGAAAAATGAGTTTTCCGCAGAAAATCGTCCACTTTTCCTTAAAAAAGTGTTACACAAACATGCCCTTAAAGTCACAAGCATTCCATGAGACAACTATACCCAACAAAGCTCTTAAAATAAGAAGAATTAAGAAAGCAAGAGAAAGAAAAAGGGAAGTTAAAAGAAGCCTGGAAATTTGGATGCCATCTTGTAGAGCTACAAAAAGAGGTGGGGAGGAGGATAGATGCCCTTGAACCAAGAGAGAAAGGAATTTATACGGCTTTGGGCATTAAAGAAAGTGAAAAGGCCAAAGGGGATGTGGTCCGTTTGAGGACATGATTGCATCTGAGGAGACAAATGCAAAGAGCAGGGGCGCTTTTACTTGTAGATCCCAAGTGCAGTGCATGGACCAAAGAGTTTGCTATGGTGTGCACCGGCATGAGCCAAACATCCATGGCACAGGCCATGAGTTATGTAAGTGTTGGTGGGGCTCGTGACCACACTCCATGGCTTTTTATGGGACTGGGTACATATAGATATTGAAACCTTAATTGCAGGTGGAAGGTATGATAGGAAGGATTCAGGAACTCTTCTGCCCAAAAAAAAAATTAAGAAAATTGAAAACTCAAATTTAGATAAATTTTAAAAATGATTTAGCTACTATTTTAGAAGTGAATTGTAGGATTTCTTTTATTGAAAAATTGGAGAATTCAAGGGACAAGATGAAACAAGCATTTTCAGAATTCTCAGACAATTTAAATTCCATTGGAATACATAGAGATTGCTCTTTTACCAAAAAAAAAAAAAAAAAAACTAACTTTATTTAAGGGCCTACTTGTTTGCATAGTATGTACAAGAATTAAATATATAAGAGTTGATGGTCAAATGGATTTCGAGGGGTCAATCATAAAAGACAGCGATATAAATACAATCTTCACTTTTCTAGGGTGGTGCTTGGATATTCATTTTCCACCTCCCTGTATTTGTTTCATCAATTAAATCATTTTTAAAGATAGAGGTTTTACAAGAAACAAACAGGCTGAAAGTGCATCATCATGTCGAGCTCATTCCTAGAAAGTAATTGCATCAGATAACTGATTTTCTTAATATCTGCCAAAAGTGCAATATGGTATTGTCCCAAGAATGAAAACTATAAATGATCAGCAGGTTTAGATTGAAAGTTTAGGGTACGAGATCTCTAGGTTGGTCAACCCAATAAAATAGGCCAATAGTATGCAAAAATAATAAACTATGCAGCGGAAATAAATTCAAAAAACACACACCACAAGGACACCAGATTTAGCATGAATAATCCTAACCGGGGTGAAAAACCACGGATCCGAATTGGATCAAAGGTACGAGATCTCTAGGTTGGTCAACCCAATAAAATAGGCCAATAGTATGCAAAAATAATAAACTATGCAGCGGGAATAAATTCAAAAAGCACACACTACAAGGACACCAGATTTAGCATGGATAATCCTAACCGGGGTGAAAAACCACGGATCCGAATTGGATCAACAATCAAGCACTATGAACCTCGCAATTACAAGAAACTCAGATTTTCTCCCTAAATATTCCCTACCTAAGGACTAAAGTTACATTGTGTCGCTTCACACTTCAACGACTTCATACTGTTGATTGCAGCAGATTCAATTTTGTGCTTGACTTCTCAAATCTTCTACATAAGAAGAGGATCTTTTATAAAGGATGCGGAAGAAACTAACTCTTTAGAGAACTCAACTTTTCAATAAATCTCTAAAGAATATTTCTCTCAATTAGATCTCTAATTCAGAACTTGAGAGATGATCTATCTATATATTGGGTTGTGAGAAATACCCAATATATAGCCTTAAATCCTTGCATAAGACTCCTATTCATAATCCAATCAGGAAAGAAGTTCTTTTCAAACTCTTTCATAGAGTCCCGGTCAAACTGGGCTAACTCCGTCCACCACGCTTGCTCCTGCGAGCCATGTCTCTGCCGCCTGACAAGATTTTGGCTTTAAATAGATGCCCAATCACAGCTTTGCTAAAATATAAGGTGATCAAATGTTCTTAGCCCTCATTTTTAGGTTTTACAATTCTAATGATATGCAAAATGAAAATTCTAATGTGATAAACCAAAAGGTAAGTAATGCCCGAGTAGGGAAGGGTCAGTGTTGTCAATAGCATACCCGCTCCCACCACTCTTCCCAAAAATTGATCAGTGGGTGGGTAGGTTTCCTTATTCTCCCTCGGCCACTAGGCCATTTAGGAAAAAATAATGCTCAACTAAATGCGAAATTAGCTTCAGTGCCATCTAAATTCTAACGAGGGTTACATGTTTGTGCTAACGAAATTGATTTCCTAAGACTGATGTAGGGGCGAAAATAGGATACCAACGAACAGAGCATGGAAAATCTGATTTACATGACGCCACTAGGTTTAGGGATGACAATAGGCTTTTATGATCTAAAAATCTTTCTTGCTAATTGGGTCTAAATCTTAGTCTATTCAATTCCATGCCCAAATATAGATTAACAAATACTCTATTAATAATCTTCTCATGATAATTAACTCATTATTTATCCTCATCTTGTCATGTTTGACAATCAAATAATAGAGAATTCCTCATAGATTTTTCACAATGTTAGTGAAAAACTTGATAATTATATATCCTTGAGGATTTTATTCATTGAAACTCCTCAGTTTGAGGTCTTTTTTTTTAGGCTCAACACCTTCTCATAGGATTTGAAAATACTCACCTATTAGCAAAGGTGCGCTAAAAGTCATCGGTTGTTTTTTTTGGCTACTTACATTTTGGTAAATTTAATCAGCGGTACAATTTGGAAAACCTACCCACCTGTGTGAGGTGAGACACCCCTTTCCACTTGGGTGTTTTGTGTTTCTTAACTTTTGATTACATAAATTTTAATAAATATTTATAGAACTTTTGAATATGAAGTTGGGCCAGATTGGGCTTAACTCCACATACAAATTTTAGAATTCAAGCATTCAACCTATTTGCTAGGGGTGTAACGGTTTGGTTAACCGTTCATTTTGGGAGAACCGTTAACCGAGCCGTGAATTACGATTTTCGATTCTAAAAACCACAATCCTAATTATATCTGGAAAAATCGTTAAAAATTAAACTGCAGTTGACTGTTAAAAACCGTAACCGAATAGTATCCGTAAAACCCGTTAAAAATCGTTTTCACAAGTTAAAAATTGTGAAAATCGTGAAAAAAATCTTATACTTAAATAAAGAATTATATGCATATTTCATTTAGGCCCTTTATATTTTTTTAGTTAGTATAATAGTATGGTTAACCATGTGTCGATTAATCGAATTGCACTTCATGATTCAATTTACTTAATAACCATGAGTTTATACTAAAAATTGTAATAAAACCGTAAATTTTGATTTTTTAATTTTAATAACCATAACTTTAATCAACCATGAAATGACCCCTACTGGACCAAGGGGCTTTTTTTTTTTTCCACCCTACATGGGGCACTAGGGCATATTGCTTGGCATGTGTCAAACAATGATAGAAGTGTCTTGGTTACGGTAGAATACACTTTATTAAAGTGCAGCTAGGGCAGTTATGGTTGAACCCAACCCCCACTACAAGTCATGTATGACTTGACTCTACATAGAAGTGTAAGCACAATATTCTCTGCGGACCACGTAGCAGGAAAAACAAAGACACGAGTCGCCAGATGGCTGTGGCGGGCATCTAGCCATCTACTGACGGTGGCAAAAAGTTAAAAACCAAGACTTGGGAACTTGAGCCCGTCACTTAGAGGTGTGGCCCACCCATCAAGCAAGGACCCTACCGGCGATCGTGGGTAACCCCTGGCACCGTACCATGCAGTGACCGGCTGACCCGGTAACTGCGACGTAAGGGTGATGTAATAGTGGGTGCATGAATGGGACAGATACTGCAATGTATGGTTTCATGTTCCCGAAGTTCATGGATCTACACCGTCTACGGTCTGTGGGAGTTTTGGCTCGTTGGGAGCCCAGATCCACTGTTTGTTATACTCACTCTTTCAATCAGTGGTGGGACTTCATCTCCAAGTGGGGCCCATCTAATTGAAATCCCCAACCGTTCAAACTGAACCTAAAATAACAATGTATATTTATCTCAAAATGACCTCATCCTGCCAAAAGATTGAAAGAAACAATATCGCCCACTAGCACTATCCATCGGAAAAAGTCCCGAAGTTGTTGGACCTCCTACCCGCTCCAACAATTTTAGTGTAGTTAATAATTCAAATGTGGTTAATAACATAACAATACTAATTGCATGAGTAGACGAATCTGGCTCTGTGTGTGTCCACGCACGATGATCATGAGTGGTCCACTCAGGGTCTGCCGCGTTATCACGAGCAACTCCAGTCAAATGCATGATTAGTTGTCCGCGGTGATGTGACAAACTGTGAATGGTCCATAAGATCACCGTTGCGTCTTTCCTCACTAGATCTGTCCATATGTTCATTTAGGTGGGCCCACTATAAGGTAACTCCTCTTAGTAAGCCAAAGTGAGAAACACAGAGGATCTTGACTCATTTCCACAAAAAGTATGAAAATGCCATTCTTTTTGGAAGAATCTACAGGTACCCTGTGCGGTATTTACGTAATTTATAGTAAAGAGTAGGGTAATGTTGTAATTCAAATCCTTTATATGGATCTGTTCCAATCTCTCTCTGTACAGCCCCTCTTCCACACCTCTCTCTCTCTCTCTCTCTCTCGCCCTTGTTTTGCATAGGCGGCCATGGAATCCACGTTTCTTGTCACAATGAGAAGGCCAACGCATGTAGAAGACGAGGGTCTCGCCTCTCTTGCAGATATAGAAACTGGAGTCTGTGAAAAAAACCATCTTGTTCTTGTATCAGATCATAGAAAGCCTAGTACTTGCATGACATTTTCTTCTCAGAGGTTTGGTTTCTTCAAAGATGAAGAAGAAGAACCACCCCGCCATTTTCTTGATGCTTGTTATCTCTGCAGGAAACCTCTGGGACCAAACACAGACATCTTCATGTACAGGTAGGAAATTCTACAATGCCCAAAACGACCCTTTTGTTTTCCTTGAAATGATAGTCTAGTTTCATTTGAATAAATGCTTTGCAGAGTGTTTTGCTTATTTGATTATGTTATGATGGTGGGGCGGTTTGATTTATGTATGCAGAGGAGACACTCCTTTCTGCAGCGAAGGGTGCAGGCAAGAGCAGATGGATATAGACGAGGCCATGGAGAAGAAGAAGAACCGTTGTCTGCCCAATATTAGAGATGCTTCTTCTAAGAAGGATCCACAGAAATCAGCCACCAAAAAAAGCAAAAGCCGGAGTTACAACCTAAGAGCTGGAACCGTGGTTGCAGGGTAGACCCAAAGAAACAATGCAGAAGATTGATAGAATAATAGGCAATCCCAGTTGGGCATTTTAATTTATTGTATTTTTGTTGTATGAAGGAAGAGGGAGTATTGTGAACTGCAGAATTACAGAAACTTCATTAGAAGTTTCTTTTCTTTTTTTTTTTTTAACACAAAAAGAATAGAGGACTGACTCTAAAAGGAAATTCCCTTTGTCTCTTCTTTGTTATTGTTTTCTATATTTGTTTCTTTGCTTGTCTTCTTTTGTGTGGTGGTAGGACAAAGAGATACAGGCCCAAGCATGTGATGAGCTTAACAAAAAGGTCTCCCTTCATCTATCCATGTATCATGAAATGGATGGTGTGATTCAAACTTCCATCTGTTGAGTCCTATTGTGGTTTGTCAGCTACATGTAGTATGATGGTCCACCCATTATAGTGGTTTGATTTAGGCATGTCCTTATAAGGTCTGACAATTACACCAGAAAAAGAAAAAACAAAATGGACATCATAAAAAGACCCCTCTGAATCTAGCCAATTGTTTCACTGCTGACACTCATCTCCATTTGCAACTGTCTTGGTGGGGCTCATGTGATGTGTACAATCAACCATTTAGGGAGAGGGAACTTAATCAATCCCTTAGAAATAAGTTAGAAAGTCCTTCATGCAGGGAGGGTGGCCAATTCACACCGTCACCTGTTTGTTTGATAGGGAATTGAGATCCTAGGAACTCTATTTCAGCAATGCAACTTTGTCAGACACGCTAATATGGAAGGATTAAGAGTCAGTTTGCACCTCCCTTTTACAGTAACAATCAGGGATCAATCTCTGGATCTCTGGATGTATTGCAGCAATGCATAAGATTATATATTCATCACCTCACCTTTAATTAGTTGGTGCAACATCAGATTGATATATTAATGTTCATGTGACCAAGGCAGTGGAGGCGCCTCACCAATGTCAACCCAGCCATTGGAGGAGTACAAACACCTCACCAACTTCTTAATCATCATAACTATTTCCACGGTGTAATGAATGTTATATCACATGCACATACTAAGACTCATTCCGTGGTAAGTCGTAGATGTTAATATCACGACCTTAACAATTAATGTCCAAGCAAGTTGTTCGTGTCCTATGCTTTGACCAAATGAAAGTCAAATAGACATTTTAGCTTGTGACAAATAACCAGCAAGCAAATCTTCAAATAGACATTTTAAGTAAAATTTGTATTTTGGACATCCTTTGATATGATACCCCTCGGATTCGCAGTTGAATAACATCTAATTGTATTGAAATTCTAAAACTTAATTTTAACTTCTTTTTTTTTTTTTTATAAGTTGGACATTGGTTTCTAAGAAGATACAGATTCAATATAAAAAAGAAAAAAAAAATGCTTGTAAGGATTCAATTTTGAGGGGAGAAAAAGGTTTTTATGGAATTCAGCACTCTTAATTGTTGTTGTTAAAAGGAGAACAACTTCCTACTCTGACGGTTCTCATTGAAAAGTCCAGGCTTCGAATGTGGCAGCCTCTCTCCTCCTTGCATATAGAGTTGCTATTACCTCACATGTGTACGTGTTACGACTTCGAATTCGATTAGAGATTAAACTGGATTCAGGGTGTGAATTTTAGGGATAATTAAATTTTTTTACCCTTAATGCCCAAGGATCGAAGTCCGCTGTGAGGATTGTGTAGTTGAACCTCATTAACAAATAATCAATGGGACTTGTCCGGTAAACACTACATTAAACCTGTATGAATAACAAAGCAAGTATGGATTTCATTCCATTGTATATATTCAAGTTTCAAAAGATAAAACATATAAAGTTTATAAACATCAGGACCATCCCAAAAACTAGGTCCTGGTACAAAAGATATACAATACTAAGATAGACAAGTCTAAAAGATCTAAACCAAAAGATGAAATGAGGTAGCATAATAGAATATATCCCCGTGTAACACGCACTAGTGCTGGGAGTGATAACGTTAAACTACGTCATCGGCACCCCACTCTCGTACCTCGTCCTCCTCCCTCGATTGAGGATCCTCCGGGATTGCCTCGGCATCCGGGTTGGTGGAATAGTAGTAGGTGTCCTCTGCACACCATAGAATGAAGGATCAACAACGTGCTGGCAAGAAGATAAGCAGTATATATTATTCATAACATGTTCCAAATGAGAATTAAGACAAGTACATGATTATAAGATAACAAGGTACAAGCTATGCATAAAGCATGAGTAATAATATAAGTTCAAATAAGATAACCAAGAAGAACCATCCATGAAATGCAATGTCAAGCAAGAGGAGACTCCGAGGATGTCCAAGCCACCTCTCGGGGGTATAAGTGACGACTAAGCCGACTACTAATACCCAAAGTCCGGCTCTAGGGAGATCCTAACTCTCAGTCCTAGGAATAGCAGCACGGTCCAAATCCGCTTCTAGCTATTCACGCCATAGACGTCGTCCAAAGCCGACTGTCCAACCTAGTGTCCGGTATCCGACCCACTTTATAATCCTTAGTCTGCAGTTGGTCATGAATGCAAGATGATGATAGTTTGTATGCGACATAAGTTCCCACGTGGATCTGTTTCCAAGTACAAGATAACAAGCCGAGAGCTACTCCAAGGCAAGCAAAAATACAAGTCAAGTTTCAAGTCCTATGAGTAGTATTCTTTCAAGTCTATCCACATGTGTTTATCAATACAAGACAACGTACCTAAGGATACACTCTAAGTCTGGTCACATCCTAATTCTACAACTTAATTGACAAGTTATACAAGTATAAAGATAGAGTGTACAAGGTACGACAAGCTACGAATACAAGATTCCATGAGTCAAGAGTGAAGAATAAGACAATTCCAGGTCAAGAGTTGTCCACCGTGTATCGAACGTATCCCCAATGGAGTACGTATAGAGGATGAGTTATTGGTGTCCTAATTTGGCGGGCCCATGGTGAACGGAAGTTGTTGGGCACTAATTAACTCATTTCCACATGCATTCGGCCAAGTTACGTTGATATACGAAAAATCCCGAACAACCAACGAAGCACACCAAGCCAACCGTGCTCCATTTTCATTTTCCCCAATTGATCATGCAAGGGTAGGGTCAATGGTTCCAACCTAGGGTCCAAACTAGGTTTAGAATCCCTTTCCAAAAGAGATAAGGGCTTGGTACATTGATCCAATAGCCACTTCATTTCTTGATATCTGATCATTAAGTTAAATATGCCATTGGATTCTAAGTCTCAAGAGCTTTCCAACGGTATATAGAACTCCAGATTTCGACGAATTGGTTAAAAGTTATGGCTTCCGAAAGATGATGATCCTGAACATAGAACAGTTCGCTCGAGCGAACTGGTCATAGAACCTCTTTGGCTCGAGCGAACGAAGGTATGGTGTGAATTAAACATTTTATGAGCATAAAACTAGGTGTGAAGTCAACTGGGAGATAGGAGTGCGAAAAGAGCTGCACTTGTCAAAGATGGGCCTAACTGGGCCCCTTGGAGAAAATCTTCTTTAAACAAAGTGAAAAAGTTTAAAACCGTCAATCATGTTTAACACCCTTAAATGATGGTTACAAATCTGAGTGGGTATTGTGGGTTATCTTATGCAGTGCATATGAAGGGTCCACCTTCTCCAGCATACTCTCTTTATGCAAATCCCGTGCGAGGCCGACTTTGGGCCTTAGCTATTCATGGGTTAGGTGGAGATCAAAAGATCACATTGAGACTTAATGTGCAAATTTCCAAATTTGGTTCGACTATTTTAATCTTTTAATTTATAATTCTCAAATTTAATGGATTTAAAAGATAAAATTTTAATTTATATTTATTTTAGAGTTTCAACCCAAGGGTGGATAATAGTTGAATGAGTGCTAAATTTTGAACTTATCGGAATCAGTAATTATGTGGGGATTGGATTGGAGATACGAAGGGCGCTAGCTATTGGACATAAGGTTAAGGAGGAAGTAGAATGTCTCTCACAAAGTCTCCCACTTGGGGATTCCCATGTGAAAAGTACTAAAGTTGTCATATACCGTGCCGTGTAATCTCAATTTCCTCACATCACTCACCCATACAAGAAGAGGCAGGAAAAAAAAACACCTCACAACTCCCATGGATCAAAAGTCTTTTCTTTCCCTATTGACTTAAACCACTAAAACCAACAAATAAATGGTTCCAACCTGCAGGAACTTGACCTTCAGACTCCGGATGCAGGTTCAAATAAATGGCCGGTCTCAAGTCTCAACTAAACCACATGAGACTTTGACTTCAAAAGTTAGTTATTAGGGGCATTCTAGGATGGTCCCAAACATTTCACTTTATGACTTTAGATTTACAGTTAATTGTTTTTTTATAGTGTGATAGGTTATTTTTTTAAATTTGAAAATTTAAAATATTTAATTTGCATTTTCTTTAAATCATATTTCATGATTGGTGGAATATCCTATTAATAATGGTTAACTACCATTTAATTGGCCACGATTAATGAAATCTCATTAATGAGGTTTTCAAATAAATTCTAAAAACACACAAATAATTTCAAAAACCACAATAAATTAAAAAAAAGCAATAAATTTCAAAAGAACGCAGATAAATTTAAAAAGATGTGAATAAATTTCAAAATATCCAAATAAAATTCAGAAAATGTAAATAAACTTCAAAATACACAAATAAATCTCAAAAGATCCAAAGAAAATTAAAAAAATACAAATAAATTTCAAAAGACGCAAATAAAATTAAAAAGTGCAAACACATTTGCCAAAACGAAGATCAATCAATTTTCCAGATTTCTGAAAAATTTACTGAAAACTCAAGTATTTTTGCCAAAACACAGTTAAATTTATTTTAAAAAAGCAAATAAATTTGAAAAGAAGAAAATAAATTTTAAAAGACGCTAAAAAAATTAAAAAATGGAAATAGATTTTGAAAAACATAAATAAATTTGCTAAAAAACAAAGATAAATTTAAAAACAAAACTCAAATAAATTTACAAAAAACACAAAGAATTTTGACAAAAGACAGATAAATTTGACAAAAACTCAGATAAACTTTACAAAAACTCAGACATCACAAAACTTGGGTTCCCTCTCAAACAATTTTGACGCCCAAATTGCGAAATCCAACCCCTTGTTTGCGCTCTCCCCCGACGCGATCGTGTCTCGCGCCATCTTCAGCTGGAAAGGCCCACACTAATTGGGTTTTAGGCAGAAACTCGAAACAAATAAGGATTGTGCCTTGGTTCGAATTGCTGGTGTAGTTTATAGAGGATATGGCCGGTTTGTTTTAATCGGAGAAGAACAACAGGGCCAAATATTAGTGCCTATACGCGAGGTTTAGGATAAAAACCTTGAGGTAATCAGGTAAACAAGCGCCCATTGCCACCCCTACTTAACAATGATGCATCTACAATCCAGTTCTGCCCAACAGAAGCTCATAATCTTACTCCCATTCATTCCCAGTAGGATAAAGAGGCTAGTTACTGAATCTGATCTTCGTGACAAGCAAATTCTGATGGATCATATATAACTCTATTCATACCTTAAGTTATACTTGTCTTTTGTAAATGTCAACCTTTGGAATGAAAATAATTATTAAGCAGCAAATTGGCACCTTCAGGTCTCCCTCGATGCAGTTGTGTCTCACGCCGTCTTGAGCAGGAAATGCCCGAGATTTGGGTTTTCCAAGGCATCTCGTCGATCTGCTTCTCTGGTTTTCATGCTGAAAGAAGAAGACGAGAAGGGTCGAGAAGAGAAGCAGGGAGGATGGAAGATTTGAAATTTAAAATTTAAAATTTTTACATCTAAAACAATTGAAAGGACAAATCAGTCACGAAATATGTAATCGTGCGAATGTATGGACTTCTGACTACAAAATGTCTAACTATGTGAATCAGAGCCCTTAAACATGAATTACGTGGACCAGAAACTCTAAATGTTCCTCTTCATGGATCTATCACTAATTTACTCTAGTAGTTATTAAGTAGCCCAGATTCTAAAAGATTTGTACAACATCTCCCCTTCAATAGGGCCCACTTACAAATGCAACCTTTTGGGGGCATTCATTTTTAAGTCACAACTTACAATAGGAGAAGTAAACGGGTTGGGTTGCCCTGAACCCGAACCAGACCAGAGCCGACCCATTGCCATCCCTGCGTGGAGATCAGTGTCGGCAAAAGTATCTCCTCTCCACGCCCCAAATTACAGAAATTGCCATTATCTGTAATTACAGTTAGATTGCTTCAGCTGTCCACATCATAACCGACAAATAGACGATGCATATCCATCCAACCCAACTCCTTTTTATCCCCTCCCTTATCCTATTCCCACCACTTTAATTAATACCACATCAAAGCTGATGACACCCACAACCGAGCCACAATTATCATACAAACACTCTACTTAACTTAACTAAAACACTCTTTTGATTGATCTAAGCCATTCAAATCACATAACTCTCCGCAGTAAGTGGTGACGTAGATTTTACGATAGTTGAAATGTCATCCACCATTAAAGTTTATCTTTTTCGACCTTTTCTAATATTAATGAATCCAACGGTATAAATTACTCAAATTGAAATGAAATTGGGGCTATTTTTGGGTGATGTAAATGAATTGGATCAAATAAGAAAAGGGCCCCCATGTAGATCCAATGAGAGTCTTCCACCTAATAAGAAAAGAAAGTTACAGTCGATTGTAATCAATGCATGCAACATATGATCATATATTTATCTCTCCTTCGTCAACATCCACAATCCCATCACATATATTTCTCTTCCTATATTTTCCACTCTCTCTCTTCTGATCTCTAGTCGTCTAAAGCAGAAGAAAAAGGAAGAAGAAGAAGAAGAAGATGATGCAGGGTCTGATCAAGGACTTGATCGATATCACTATCGGCGGCAACAACAACAACAACGAAGAAGAAGAGGACAATCGCGGAGAGCGCTCCAGATCCACCTGGGCGCAGGTTAGCACCACCCCATTCCCATCAATTCAACTATCTTATATGCTTATGGCCATGATCTGATATCGATCTCTCAAATGCAGGTTGTTTCAGGGGATGATGATGTTGATGATCGTCGAAAGACCCAATACTCCGATCAGCACAATTACAATTCAAAGGTTTGTTTTGGGATCTGTTTTGTACGTTTCGATTCGAAGAAACCCTATAAAAAGATGGATTCTTTTGTGTTGAATATAGATACATTTCATTACAGGGAGAGGAGGATGGTAGAAATGAGGGTTGGGAGACTTCTGGGCGTAGGCATCCTCAAAGGAGACACGAAAAGGTTGGTTTTTTTTTAATCAAATTGAGGACTTGTTATCTACTTTTCTTTGTTTTTCTTATGCAATGGGAAGGAATTGAGCTTATACATTTTACAACAGTGTCTTGTTACAGACAGATGTTATAGCATTTTCATAGGAAACCTTTCTGCTGTGAGTAAATGCTTTGCTAGAAAAACCCTAAATTTGAGAAGATGACACAGAATTGTTGCAGAAGAAACCCAAGATTAAGGAAATCTAAAAAAAAAAAAAAAACCCAACACAAGAGAAATCTGTAATTAGGAAGAAAGACCCCCAAAATTAAACAAGTGTAAAGAAAGGAAGCTATAAAACACCTAACAAGAGAAATCTGCGATTAGAGAAAAGAAACCCAAAATTAAACAAGTGTAAAGAAAGGAAGTTGTAGAATTCCCAACAAGAGAAATCTGTAATTAGGGAAAGATACCCAAAATTAAACAAGTGTAAGGAAAAAAGAAATTCATGAAAAAACAAGAGAAATCTGTAATTAGGAAAGAAACCCAAAGTTAAACAAGTGTAAAGAAAGAAAGTTAAAAAAAAATACCCAACAAGAGAAATCTGGGTATATCTTTAGCAAATATCGCTTTTGGATGTAACTCTTTTAATGCTTAAATGAAATTCCCCATTCAACTATCTTATGCTTATGCCCATGATCTGATCTCGATCTCTCAAATGCAGGTTGTTTCAGGGGATGATGATGGTGATGATTGTCGAAAGACCCACTACGACGATTCTCACAGTTACAATTCAAAGGTTTGTTTTGGGGTCTGTTTTGTACGTTTTGATTCGAAGAAACCCTAAAAAAAGATGGGTTCTTGTGTTGAATATAGATATATTTCATTACAGGGAGAGGAGGGTGGTAGAAATGAAGGTTGGGAGACTGCCGGGCGTAGGCATCCTCAAAGGAGACACGAGAAGGTTTTTTTTTTTTTTAATCAAATTGAGGACTTGTTATCTACTTTTCTTTGTTTTTCTTATGCAATGGGAAGGAATTGAGCTTATACATTTTACAATAGTGTCTTGTTATAGACAGGTGTTATAACATTTTCATAGGAAAATCTTCTGCTGTGGGTTAAAGCTTTGTTAGAAAAATCCTAAATTTGAGAAGATGACACAGAATTGTTGCAGAAAGAACCCAAAATTAAACTAGTGTGAAGGGAAAGGAAATTTAAAAAAAAACCCAACACGAAAATTCTGTAATTAGGAAAAAAGACCCCCAAAATTAAACAAGTGTAAAGAAAGGAGGCTATAAAACACTTAACAAGAGAAATCTGTGATTAGAGAAAAGAAACCCAAAATTAAACACAAGTGTAAAGAAAGGAGGCTATAAAACACTTAACAAGAGAAATCTGTGATTAGAGAAAAGAAACCCAAAATTAAACACAAGTGTAAATAAAGGAAGTTGTAAAACACCCAACAAGAGAAATCTGTAATTAGGGAAAAGATGCCCAAAATTAAGCAAGTGTAAGGGAAAAAGGAATTCCAAAAAAAAAAAAAAGAGAGAAATCTGTAATTAGGAAAGAAACCCAAAATTAAACAAGTGTAAAGAAAGAAAGTTAAAAAAGAAAATAAAACAAGAGAAATCTGGGTATATATTTAGCGAATATTGCTTTTGGATGTAACGCTTTTAATGCTTAAATGAAATTCCCCATTAACCAAGAAAAAAAAGAAAAAGTAAAATCTGTAATTAGGAAAGGAAGCAGTTTCTGAGAATTGTAGTCCTTCCACTGCCAGTGGGAGAATGGTTTCATCTTCAATTGGGTGGGAGGGGTTGAAAGTGAAAACAACAACTGAAACAGGTTGTTTTTTGTTTTTGTTTTTGTTTTTCCCTTTATCTTTTTGGTAATTCTTGTACAATCCTATGAGATAACAATGGTCTCTAATAAACAGTTATCAATGGATCACTGGAATGGTTATAAACGGTCTCCGAGCGAGCAGGAATACTCAAATGAATTTGATTTTGGTACTGACATGGAACCCTCAGAAGACGAGCTTGCTGATCTTTCAAGAGCTTGTAACAGGCTCTGGGAACTTGATGTGAATCGTTTGGTGCCTGGCAAGGACTATGAGATCGATTGTGCAGAAGGGAAGAAGGCTTACCAAAAAGAAGATATGGCACAGGGGAGCTTATTCTCCTGGCTAAGTGATGATGTATTCAGGCGACCTACTTATTCTCGATTCTGTTCTCTTTTAGACAATTACAATCCAAATCAAGGGTCTAAGGAAAATATTACCTCACAAGAGATGCAAGAGCAAGCTGCATTCATAGAGGAGATCAGTAGGACAGCACCTATCAAATATCTTCACAAGTATCTTGCTTGCAAGGGAATAGCACCGCAACATTATGAAGATTTTAAGAGAATGATGACAGATCTATGGTTTGAGCTTTATGGCAGAGGTGGTTCATCCAGTTCTTCTTCTGCATTTGAGCATGTTTTTGTAGGTGAAATCAAGCAACGCGGAGAGCATGAAGTTTCTGGCTTCCATAACTGGCTTCAGGTATGTCTGTTAATCAGAATTATGTGAATTCCTTTATCATCTTAGAGGTTGCATACAATGCATGGTCCTAGTATATGTATGCTTGGTTTTGTACAAATCAGGTTAATGATTCAGTTGCCAAATCACTGATATTATGGGACATACGGTGCACTAAAAATGTATCAGATTGGAATAATAAGTTTCATTTGGTAACATACAAATTTGCACTTTTGAGTATGGCCTATGTTCCGCAGGAAATCAAAATATTATTGGAAGGCCAGGATCCTCCAATAGAGGCACTATGCACATGGGCCATCCATGATGAGGGATTTAGATCACTGGAGCATGCCACACCTGTACAAAATGAACTTCCACATCTTGCAAACTATTAGTATTAGTGGGAAAGCCATTTGATTTATCATCTTATTTCAACACTTAAAACTTAAAATTTAGTAGCATGGCTACTTAGTTGGGAGTTTAAACAGACCGTAATACTGGACCTAAGAATTACTAATCCAAATCAGAATCACACCACATGCACACATTCTAATCAGATCACTACTCTCTCACAGATGCACATGTTCTCATCAGATCACTACTCTCTCTCTCTCTCTCTCTCTCTCCAAGTGTGTGTGTGGGCTGGGGTGTGCATGTAAATCTTCTAGCCAGACCTATCCAGTTTCACCAAAAAAATAAAGGATACAATGAGGTCCCTATGATCAGTCCAAACAGCTCACACTCTACCTTCCTATGAATTGCCACTCACCCCAAATTCCCACATCTATCTTTTACCCACTGTTGGGTTGATTCACAAAAAGAAGAAGAATGGGAAAGCGGTTGGGCCAGATGGTATCCCTATTGAGGTTTGGAGGTGCTTGGGGGAGGATGGCATAAGTTGGTTGACAAAGCTTTTTAATGTAGTGCTAAAGAGCAGGAAGATGCCTGATGCATGGAGGAAAAGTATTTTTTTTTTTTTTTGAAGAGTTAGTTAGTTCTTCAATTAGAAACAAGAAATATACAGAAACGGAAGTCTATGATCAAAAAGATGATAGAAGCTTCCAAAGGGGCATACCCCTTCAATTACATCAGAACTGAAAAAATAAATGAGCTAACTCTAGAGAAATAAAGCTAAATTCTTGCTCTAATAGAGTTATACAAAAGATCAATATCATCTACAACTAGTAATGGAGGACCAGGAAACCGACCAATGATTTTACTAAATTTCACAGTCTGAGGGTGCAAGATTGCAAACCGGACTTGAGCAAAGCTAGTAAGCACAGCATGCAGGCGTCTAGCATGGAACCGCAAAGTCCATTCAGATTGGGCTGGATTGAGAAGAACATGTTGTAAAGAAGATTCTATCTCAATAGTGATAACAGAAATGTCCGGTGGAACAAGTTGTAGTAGTTGGTAGAGACCATCATAAGAGTTCATAGGCTGCAGCCGTCGTCCCTTCCAAGGGAGATGAATGTCTCTCCACAGAATACCAACACTAACCTGATCCAATAGAACAACCGAGAGCCGCCAGCCTTTAGGTCTTGAAGGAACTAAAGGCTGTACTCGGACGGGATCATGTAAAGGAACATTCCAATGACACTGGATGTCAGTTGGTAATTTGAGATCGAGGTACACCATCCGAATAGTCACCACCTGAACAATGCACTGAATAAGAGACCCACTAGGAGTAACTTTGGCCCTGAAAATTCTTGCATTACTGAAGCCATACATAAGCATTAAAGAGAAGCTTCCCAAGAGTGATGGAGCCTGCACTACTTTGATCAATGCGAGAAACAAGAGAGTCTAAAAGCTCTTGAACAGTAGAACAGCTGAGTGGAAGCAGATTCAATTTAGATAGCAGCACTAACCAACTCTCTTGCGAATATGGACATTGAACCATGAGGTGTGTAGCTGTCTCCCATGTACAATCACAAAGAGCACAACAAGTGTCACATTGGACATTCCTTTGCAAAAGGAAGTCCTTAGTTTTGAGACGGCCATGAAATAACATCCAAGCACAAACAGAGTGCTTTTTAATACAGCCTAAGAACCATATAGCTGATGTCCAAGGAAGTTGCTGATTGGGGATATGACAAAGAAAATTGTAGGCAGACTTTAAAGAGAAGCACCCTTTCTCTTCAAGTGTCCAGACAATCTCATCATCAAAATTAGTCCCGGGACTACTTTCAGAAGGGATGCTATGGAAAATGTCCAGCAAGGCATTCGATCTAGGGTGTGGAAATAGCCAATCACCATTCAGAATGAAATTGCTAACCCTGACAGCTTCACCCAAGCCCAGATCATATATAGCGCGAGAGCCATACCAGTCCTTAAGACGACCTCCTTGCAGCCATGTATCTGTCCAAAATTGTGTGGATTGACCATTCCCAATCAAAAACTTTATGTGAGGTAAAGCCAAAGATCTTAGTGCTAAGATACCTTGCCACCCCCATGAAGCAGACTTTGGAACTGAAACATCCCAAAGAGATTTACCCTTTAAATATCTTGCATTTACCCAGATGTTCCAGCAAGTGTTCCTATTAAGAACAACATTCCATACCTGCCGTAGAAGTGCTGCCTGTGCAAGACCAAAGATATATCGAATACCCAAGCCGCCCATATCAGCCGACTTACAGATGGAACTCCAAGCTATGGGATGAAGATAAGATGAGGACCAGCAATTCCAAAAGAAATCTTTGCTTAGCCTGTCTAAAGCATGTAAAATGGATTGAGGGAGAAGGAAAACAGTTGTCCAGAATAAATGAAATGAAGAGAGAGTGGACTTAATCAGCTCCAACCGGCCTACATAGGAGAGCACCTTTGCTTTCCATCGAGATAAACGTTGCTGCACTTTGGCTAAAAGAGGTTGACAATCATTGAAATTAAGCCTCCTAGCTGATAGAGGCACTCCCAAATATCTGATTGGAAGGTGTGCTGTTTGGATATTGAGAATCGAAGAGATAGCAAATTGGTCTTCTTCAATGCAATTTGCATAAAAAATAGCACTCTTCATCCAATTGACTCCAAGCCCTGTAAATTCTTTAAAATGGTGAAGAAAATGTTTAAGATTAGCTGCTGCATCTGTGGTAGCTTTACTAAAAACAATCAGATCATCAGCAAACATCAAATGAGAGATGATGACATCCTTCCGCACAAAAGGGGATGGAATCAAACAAGTAGAGGCATATTGATTCATCATAGTTGAGAAGAACTCCATGATAATAGCAAACAAGTAAGGAGATAAAGGGCAGCCCTGTCGTAGACCTCGAGTACCCTTGAAAAAACCCTCTGCAGCACCATTTACCAACACTGAAAATTTTGCATCAGAGACACATTCCATAAGAAGCGTGATAACCTTAGCAGGAAATCGGAGACGCCGAAGAGCAGCCTCCAAAAACTCCCAGCGAACAGTATCATAGGCTTTGGCAAGATCAAGTTTAATGCACATCCGCGGAAGACCTTTACTCAAATGAAAGTTATGGATCAAGTCCAGGGCAAGCAGAATATTATCAGTAATGCTTCTACCAGGGACAAACCCCGATTGCATAGGTCCCACAATCTTAGCAATGAGAGGTTTGAGTCGATTGACCAGAATCCCACTTATAATTTTGTTCAACTCATTGGTTAAAGCAATAGGCCGAAACTTATCCGGAGAGCTTGCATTTGCAGATTTAGGCACCAAAACAATGAAAGTATGCTTAAGTTGCTTTAGCATAGAACCATGTTTAAAAAAATCTGTAATACCAGCGCACATATCCTTGCCTATGATCGGCCAACATACTTTAAAAAAATGGGCATTGAACCCATCAGGACCGGGAGCTTTATAAGGGTTAGCAGCCTTAATCACATCTTCAAATTCAGCAATTGCAACCGGAGTTAAGAGAGACAAGGCATCATCATCCGTGAGGATGCCATATACAAGAACAAAGGAGATATTCAGAACTGTGCGAACTACCGCGGGATTAAATTGATGAACCATACGATGAAATTATGGGAGAGAGTTATTGAGAGAAGACTAAGAAGAACAACAAACGTTTCAGAAAATCAATTTGGTTTCATGCCTGGGAGATCAACCATGGAGGCTATAGGCTGTATTTCTCCTGAGAAGGTTAATGGAACAGTATAAAGAAGGTCAGAGAGATTTACATATGGTGTTCATTGACTTGGAGAAGGCCTATGACCGGGTTTCTAGGGAGATTCTATGGAGAGTACTGGAAAAGAAAAGAGAGTGTGTCGCATATATTGAGGCGATAAAAGATATGTATGATAGAGTCGTGACATCTATAAGAACGACTGGTGGAGAGACTAAAGAGTTTCCTATCACGATTGGTCTACACCAAGGCTCATCGTTAAGCCCGTACTTGTTTGCCCTAGTTATGGATGAGATTACAAGACATATTCAGGATGAGGTGCCGTGGTGTATGCTATTTGCAGATGACATTGTTTTAGTGGATGAGACGAGAGAAGGAGTGAATGCTAAGCTAGAATTGTGACAGAAAACGTTATAAACAAAAGGGTTTAGGCTAAGTCAATGCAAGACGGAATATTTGGAATGCAAGTTTAGTCAAAGTAGGACACCTGGTAACATAGAAGTAAGTTTGGGCACACAAAAGATTGTAGAGAAAGAAAACTTTAGGTACCTTGGATCTATGGTGCAACAGGATGCAGAGATTGATATTGATGTAAGTCACAAGATTCAGGCCGGGTGGACCAAATGGAGGAGTGCTTCGGGGGTCTTGTGTGATCGGAAAGTCCCCTTCAAGGTTAAAGGAAAGTATTATAAGGTGGCGGTACGTCTAGCGTTGTTATATGGATCAAAGTGTTGGGCAGTAAAGCATAATCATGTTAAGAAGATGGAAGTTGCGGAGATGAGAATGCTAAGATGGATGTGCGGGATCACAAGGAGAGATAGGATTAGGAATGAGGAGATTAGGGGAAAAGTAAGCATAGCACCGATTGAAGATAAAATGAGAGAAAATCGACTGAGATAGTTCGGCCATGTTAGAAGGCGCCCAACGGAGGCACCTGTTAAAAGGTGTGAAAGCATGGAGATTGCCAGGAGTAGGAGATGGAGGGTAACCCAAAAGAAGTTGGAAAGAAACTATTAAACATGACCTTGCCTACATGGATTTAACAGAGGATATGACCCTAAACAGATTTAATTGGCGTCGTCAAATCCATATAGCCGACCCCACCTAGTGGGAAAAGGCTTGGTTTGATTTGGTTTTGGGTTGATTCACAAAAAGTGCAGTTAATCCAAATGTCAAAACATGTCAGATTTGGGGCCCTTAAATCAAGGATTAGTGATCTGTTGGGGACCATTTTTGGCCCACTCAGTCCACACCATGACCTTTCCACTGGGGTGAGTTGTACAGAACACCTGCAGGACAGGATCTGCTAGAGCAGCTTTTTGAAGCTTATATTGGTGCGCGGTAATCATGAGGATAGTTCATGATTCTGCTGGTAGCATTGAAGCCAATTCTACTGGCAGCATAAGATCAATCCTAACTGTGCAATACTTTTGTGGGGCCCATCTATATTCCAACACCCACACACTGGCCCGTGGTTTCCAGCTGGCCCAAATTTGATGCAACTTTGAGTTATATTCACTGTCAGATTATTTAAACCACACTAAGTTTACACCATTAAATCTTTGGCGCCCATATATTAATAGCTTTCATCAGGCAGGGAAGATTTTTAACCGACACTCATCCATGATGAAACCTTTTCGATTATTTGAACCACTCTAAGTTTACACCATTAAATCTTTGTAGCCCGTATATTAATAGCTTTCGTCAGACAAGGATGATTTTTAACGGACACTCATCCATGATGAAACCTTTCTATCTCACCTTGCACCTTGATTAGTTGCAGGTTTCAGGTGGAGCCAACTGAGGCTTGCACCTTATTACAGTGTAGGCAGCTCGTGTCACATTAGTCTTGATGAGGTCCTCGTACACACACATACATACATTTTGTGACTTAGAGTCATGTATAGGGGTTGATCTTATCTTTCTTTCGTTCCTTTTTTTGTTTTTTTTTTTTTTGCAATTGTTTTGCAGTTTTACCTGGAAGAAGCAAAAGGCAGAGTTGACTATCAAGGTTATATTTTCCCTAGAAGGCGCGGGCAAAATGTAAGTATATTAAATTTCAATTACTCCTGCTGATCAAATGTGAAAGTAGCATGTGTCATTCTTCCAAAGCTAGTTTATGATGTTTTTCACGGGTTAGAATTTAAATGATTGATTTGTCCTTGGTATTCTGGAGGAGTTAGACCTTCAACTGATTCCTGTTCTCGACATAATAGACCTAGGTCAGTCGACAGGTTAAAAAGTTGAAATTTCTAATCCATAGAAGTGTTCTAGGCCTAACCTATTTCTACAAGGTCAACTTTAGGATGCTATGTTACTCGTTTTTAGGTTTTAGTATTCTAGGCTTATCCTATTTCTACAAGGTCAAACTGGAAGATGCGGAAAGATGAACCAGAATGGTAGTCTGAGTAAGATCAGTTCAATTTATCTTAGAATCAGTCAGACTTTGGATACTTTTGTGTCCTGGTACTCTAAAGTGAGGCTCCAGTCCACGGAACTTGAAGAGCCTGTATCCTGGAATGGAATTCCTACTGTTAGAGTTCTCTACTGATTGCCTGGCAGTGGAGAGTTTCTGAGAACTCTTTTTAAGATTTTTGGAATGATTGATTTCTAACAAGAGCCTGAAGCATAGTTGGAAGGTGCTCTAGTTCCAACTGGTTTATGTTACCAACCAAAGAAGAAAAAGGAAAAAGGACGAACAAAGTTCCATATTTTTTTGCAGGACAGGAGACTTCCCTTGATGTGGGATTGCAAATTCCGAGGGTTTTTTTTTTTTCTTCTTTTTTTTTCTTTTTTTTTTTTTTTTACAGCTGTGTTCACCTATTGAAACCCAGGAACTAAGGTGAAACTTTTTGGTTCCATTGCATCCTTGATTCCTTCACCGAGATTCAGGGACCCGGATAGACCCCAAGTGTATTCTTTTTGGAAATAAAATTCCTTATATCTCAGCTACTATTTTGAAGATTGGATCTTTCAATGGGGGATCTGGGACATTGATTATTTATTGTTTTTAGACTCCAACAATACATCGGGGTGAGCATAGATGCTGTACTAATTTTTATGATTTTGACATTTTGGCTTATACATATATGTGGTGGCCGCTTATTAAGACCATGTAAAGGGAATCTATCTAGTATTTGTATGCTTAAATAAAAATCACACCGTGACGCATCTGTTCTGTATATGCTGATTGTGACTTTAGACTCTTCAGAATCATAATTCATATTTACAATGCAAACCACACTGAGAAAACCATTCTCAGTAAGAACTCCTACATTTATCACATCTGATAGTAAGAATCGATTGTGAACTTCTGGGTTAATACAAAATTATGAACTTATTAGAATGAGATGTTCCCCATCTCTTTCTTGGATCATTTCCTGCATTCATTGCTTTGTATACTATGGTACAACCTTCTTCACAAAGTTACCTTACCCATCAACTAAAATTAGGCACACACTTAGTGTCCCACATGCTGTCTTCAATGTCAGCATGTTGAAGACTGCAGAATTTCTTTCTTTTATCAAATGCTAGCTTTCTATGTATTAATTCTACTGTGTTGGTAATTTTCAGCCGGACTCTGAGACACAGCTGCTTACAGTTCAGTTTGAATGGAATGGTGTTCTTAAATCCCTCTCTAGCACTTTAATTGGAGTGAGCCCAGAGTTTGAGATTGCCCTTTATACACTTTGTTTCTATTTAGGTGAAGAGGATAACCACATTCAACTGGGCCCATACCCTGTAAATATAAAATGTTATCGCATGGGGAGGGACAAGATCGGCTCTGTGTTTCCAATCGCAGAAAGTTGAATTTGGTGTGCATGAAATGACTGAAGGAAGACATTACTGTGTGTTGTAGAAATCAGTATCATCATTTTTCATATATTGTTGCCTATTCAATTAACAAGTTATATAGTGAAACTTGTAATCTTCAAGGCATATAATTGCCCCAACTAATGGTTGTATTAAACCCTTTTTTTTTTAATATCAGTGCACTAAGGTAAAATTCCTTGAGCAGTTCTATACCCATTTGAATTCATATCTTTCTTAAGTTTCTCATATTTATTTCCTGTTGTCCAACTAGACAATCTTAGCATCCGCATCCTATTTTTATTGGAACATTATAAAGATTTTGGAAAAAAAGAAGTCTTTATTGGAATATTAGAAAACGTAAACTATTCGCCTGCATTATTGAAATCCCAAAATATTTATGCATCATACTGCTTTTTATTTATATCTCACTGAGATACCACAATATTTTCAAAATATCCTCAATCCTGCTTTTATTAGTTAGGATTTCAAAATATCTTCCATTGTGTTTAGTGGTTAGGAGTCTTATGTATGCCTTGCTGAGATACCACAATATTAGCAAAATATTGTCAATCCTTCTTTTATTAGTTAGGATTTCAAAATATCTTCAATCCTGCTTTTATTAGTTGGGATTTCAAAATATCTTCCATTATGTTTAGTACTTAGGAATAGGATCCCCACATAGGAATCGGGCAAAACCTATTTTAACTGATAACACATTTTAAGTGAATTGTCCATAAAAAAGTTGATGGGACCACTTGCTTCTAACAATCTCGATTGCAAGTTCTCCATCCTATCAAAATTGCCTTTGGCGTCTCTATTGAAAATTGCCATTGATATTTCATTATGGGGGAAGATGTTAAGGAAGAATTTTAGAGCTTGATATGCCTTTGGTGCTTCTTATATGAAAGTAGTGACACAAGGAAGAATGTGCCTTCCACTTAAAGTAGGTATGTGCAGTGACCAGTGTTTTTTTTTTTTTTTTTTTAATTTCCCGGTGGGTGGAGTTTTGGCAATTCTCCTTCATCATCATCTCCGTTGAAGTCTTTACTCGACTATATTAGGGTCAGCTATATGTATCTTAGTGAATCGTTTACCATTCCTGTATTTTGGCAAATATAGAAATTCAACTAGGAAGGATGGAAAATTGACAAAAAGAGTTTTGGTAGTGTAATGATGATGACCGCACATTCTTATACAGCACATGTTACAAGTAGGTGAGGTCCACTTCTCTGAGTGTACTAGATAGGGTATTGGTGGAGGGAAATGATCATATATGCTATTGTCTTTTGGGGAGTTCCCACTTCCCAATCCCATTCGAAGGAGTTAGTTTGACCAAAGTGGGTCATGAATGTGCTTGATCCAACTCATTCTTACCGCATCCGCTCCCTTGAATATGAACCCAGCCAAGTTTCACTTTATTTAGAGTGATGTACATCGTGGGTTGATTTTGATGTAAAAATGAGGACTAAGGGCAATGGTTAATCTTGCTTTTCACATTGATCCTTCTAACTGTTGATATTTATCTGATTGAAGTGAAATTTGATGTCATAAACCGAGTGTGTTAATGGCTTGTTTGGCATTTCAAACTTAAACCTTTCTTACTGCTCGTTATCTCATTTATTAGGTTGTGAGTCCAGGGACCCGGATCTTCTTAGGCTTTAGCTCAGAAATCTTAAGTTCACAAATTCAAATAGATGACAACTCAGTTGCCTAATAACTACGTGGGATGGTTTCAATCTTAACCCTTCTTATGATAGAAATCCTATGTGGAAGAGTGCAAATACACAGTGGAGTGCACTTATTGAAAACCAAGTTTGAAATAAAAATCATCCTAAATGCGTGGGGCATTCCAAATTTTACCCTAATAAGAGTTGTCTTACTGTAAAATTGATCATTTATAGAAAAACATGATAAGCACAATTTAAGAATTATTCATTATTAGTGAAAATTTCACCTATATAGGAATGCCTAAACATCCCGGTTCTCGCCCTAACAAGTGCAGGCATCCGAATGCAGGAACGTCCTAGCACGAGAAAACTCTCCTTTCATTATCATGTTTTTCCCCAGTCAAATGGTCTCACACCTATTGAAGTAAAATATAGGGACACCCTATATAATAGGAGGGCTTTTTTTTTGGGGGCCACTTGGATTGTCAATTATTGCAGGGCTCATATTATTTGGGAGTGAAATTTGGTGATAAATAACATGAGGAACCACCTAACTTTAATGGAAATTGTAATTTGCCTCAATCGAGTCAACTTGGCCCGAGTCTAGTTGGGTTCAAAACAATCTAGTTCAATTCTATGTCTGTGCAGTGGCGGAGCCATGATATTCTTTCCGGAGGGACAAGCAATAGTTAACTAACAACATGCATAATAAAGTTTTTTTTTTTTAATATAGGCAATCGATAATATTTTTTAGAATTGTTGTTTTTAACTTATCATTTAAAAATAATTCATTGACAGGATTTTATACTTATATCTAAAAAAAATCATAGATTTAAAAACACCCCAATATTTAAAAATATAATTATTCAAAACTATGAGGACAATTAACATATAAAAATACTAGGACTATCATAATGAATACAAATTGCTCAAAATAATCCTTTAATCCTTGTTTTAGAAGTGAGAGTTGTATCTCCCTCTAATCAAAGTAGGACCTATATCGGATTGATAAGGTGTAAACCAATCTACTCATAATTAATTTATAAAAATATGTAGTTAATTGGTTGCTCATGATCATTTAATGGGCCATTAACCAATGCTATCAAAAGGTAAACAATCAACTATTTATGCTACTTAAAATAAATGTCATCTTCTTAAGTGGACTTTCCCCAAATTTTATTCTAATAGAAGTTGGTCTTACCATAAGATTGAACGTATTATAATTTTAAATATAAATACAGTTGGACCAATTCCTATTTAATCCAAAGGATACCCAATAAGCCAAAATCCAACTATTTTAAAAAAAGGATTATCTCAAAGTGTCCACAGATAAACCACTCCTTTGGAGAGAAAAATTCTCCTTGAAACATGGAGATGATTTACTTGTATTTTTGGAAGCAAGCAAAGGACAAAAGTAGCCTCAAAGATTTTTTTTTAAATTCTCCATTTTTATAAAGGAACAAGATAATGAGGAGGGTCAAAATTATAAAAAACCAAAAACCTTCAGACTTTGCTCCTATATTGTAGAGAAATAACAAAATTCAGGAGGGGCAATTGCCCCCCCCCCCCCCCCCCCCGCCCCCCACCACTTGTCATGTGTTTGCTAATGGGGTTCCTAGAACGTGGCCAAACAAAATCTTGACAACACAGAATGATGACAAATGGGGCCTAATCACCCACATTGATAGTTTCCATGCAGACATCAACACAGAACCAATTCTCTTTAGTCGGTTAGTTACCATCTCAATCACCATTGCAAGCTACATAAAACAGTGAAAGGTCCACAATGGTTACCTAATATCTATGGTTCACTTTTACAAAATATCAGAGAAAATATCCTACTGTCTATTATAAAAAAAGAAGAAAATATCCATGAAATATCATGTGGGTCGTAGAGGGAACTTTCCACCCAATTTCATATGAAATATCAATCTATCTACTTTTCCACAAAGAGACAGTGATAAGACCAAACCCCACTAGGAGAGGAGAGAAAGGATGTCCACATGGTGACATGGGGTGATGATAGATAATGGGAAGTGGGCAAGGAGCAAACACGTTACTCAAAGTTAGAGAACTTTCCTTTCCTTGACAACAAATCACAAATACAAAACTGGGAGAAAATTGAGATAACCCAGAGGCAAGAACATCTTATCTTCATACAGCTGCCCAGGATGTCTCACCACACCTTATGTATCACGCCACTCACCCATCAAGCAAAATAAATACAATAAAATCACAAATACAACTGTTCAGTGTCAAAATAGTTTGTTTCTGTAACTGTCAATTTTTTTGTATGAGCAATACACCAAGCTAAAATATGTTTGTGTGGATAAAATGAGAGCATTCTGATAAGAGAATTTAGGCATTAGGCCAACTTAGCCAAAGTTAAAGAGTATTAATGCTATAAAACCAATGGAGAGAAATACAATAGTTGTGGCATAGAAATGTGGTCTGGCCAAATTGGGACACACCCTCTTCTTCATTTAAACAAAAAAAGGAAAAAAAGATAGTGAGAGTACAATCTAAATGGAAAAGGTGAAACTGCCTTTTCACTCTACTTTTACTGTTTTCCATGTAACAGTAACAGGGTTTTTTTTTTTTGGTAGAAACATCTTGTTGATGTTAGGGTTACAGTAACAGAGTTATGACTTATGAAACATCAAAAGTAATAATAATAGAAGTCATTTTTTCTTTTGGTCATCTCACATGTAACACTAATCCTTCAGCCTATTTGTAAAAATCCCCATTCTAATAATTGTCATTAACTTCTACCTCTTTGTGAAATGTTCAATATCTTCTCTTGAGAACTAGAAGTTTCTACAACACATGAGTCATCTTCTCAACAAAAAGAAACTAATACCCTCACTGGATCAGAGCCAAAAAATTTATTGATAATAATGTATCACTTCAACATTTACAGGTATCGAGTGGTCAAAATTTGTTGGAAAAACTTCCACCAACAGTTCTGATGATTCTTGAAGATTTATTGAGAATTTCGGAACATTTTTCTTAAAGGCACATTTCTTCTATCTCCTTTCCAACTTACTTGCCCCAAAAAGGCTTTTCCTTAGAAAATCCAACTGTGTATTGTGAAAAAGTATTTACGCCAAACGATGGAAAAAAATTAACAGAAAAATATCCTACTTTTCCTTTTCATTTATGTGGAAAAGTGAATGCACAGAGGTGCCCTATAGAATAATCAAAACACAGATCTTTTCTTAATAGGCCAAATGGTTGGGTATGCACGGAATCCCATTAAAGAATATCACGGTATCTGATAGAAAGGATAATCATCCTAATTTAATACATAGCTTATTTATTGTCATATGGTGCGATACCTTTTTCACGAGAAGCGTGAGGTTAGAAGGGAGGGTTCCCACTTCAGACCATGGTTCAAAATCTCAGTCTCGGTCGCGGTATCGGCCGGGCCGAAAAATCGAGATGATATCGGTATCAGTCGCGGATATCGGTCCGTCGCGGTTATCGCAGTATGAATTTTTTTTTAATCCAAAAAAATTCACAAAAATATCCAAAAAATCCAGAGTATTAGAAAATGCTGGAAAACTATATTTGCTTCCATTAATAACAATAATAAATCAAAATCTCGATCACCTTAAGTTATGAGTCATGTCTGTGTCGCAGACTCGCAGTTCACTAAAATTAATAAAATCATTTTCAAAATCCTAAATATATAGATCTAACATAAAAGTATGTAGATCTATCATTTACACACCATACAATGATCATGAATCATTAAAACAACATATTTATGATGAAATCCCCAAAAAATGATATATTATAATTCAAATATTAAAAAGTCCGAAAATAAAAAAATTTGAAAAAAAAGTTCTAAATCATGTGTATGAGTAGATCTAGCATGAAAGTATGTAGATCGAACTTCTAAATGAAGAAAACAACACAATTACACAAGTGAGTAAGTGACAAACCTCTATGCTTCATCTATAATAAAAATAAAAATAAAAAAAATAAAAAAATAAAAAAAACACATAATATGCTTTAAGTTGATTTCCTCTTACCTTAGATAATATTTTCTTCAAAAAATAGAAGTGAGATTTGAAAATATGCAAGAGAGATGGTGGTTGCTGCTATGGCTAATAAGGAGTTGAGAAGAGAGGAGAAGAAAATGAAGATGGGAGAAGAAATATAAAAATTAGGGTTCTCAAGCTTTTATATATATCTCGGCCGATATTTTCAAAATATCGGCCAAGATTTTGAAAAACCCGAGATGAAGAAGAAAAAACCCGAGACCGATATCTCAGTGAGATATCGGCCCGGTATCGGCTGAGACCGGTTCATCTCGGCCGGTTTTTAAAATCATGCTTCAGACTCATATTTCATCGAATATAAATGAAAACCGCAAAATGCGGTGATGATGCTTTTACTTTAAAAAAAAAGAAGAAGAAAATAAATAAATAAATAACAAACCTTGTAGGTCACCCACCTAAATTTGAATTTCTCCCGTACAAAGCCTTCTTTCTTTTGAGGATGAGGGAGAAGACAATTGAAGGGATAAGGTCACATTATCATCCACGCAAGAATATTGGTAATGGTCATACAATTGCCAACAGCTAAGCCTCGGAAAGCCACACTTACAACAAGACGAAAGCCTTTGATGTTGTATGATAAAGAATGCTATTTTGTCATCCCTTCATCTTCTCCTTAATCCTAATTTCCTTTCCCTCCTATTTTCTTCATTCAATCATTCAAAACTCCATCAGAAAGGCCCCACCGCCGACCAGATTTCAAAACAAAATATCAAAATGGGATATTAGACACATTTTTCTTTTTCTTTTTTATACTTTTTTGTTTTTTTTTTTTGGATCTTAAAAGGAATGGGAAAACAAAAGGAACAACCTCTTAGTTGCCATGGGATTAATAATGAGATATTAGAGGGGTATTTAAAAGGCCACAGAAGTTAATATTTCATCAAAGTCAGTTTTTTCCATTGTGACCCAAAACCCAAACAGATCAATCAAACTTCAGTAAGAAATTCTAAAGCCATGATTATGAGCCCAAAAATTAATGATATTCATGATATAGCATTAAAAAATATGCATAAATTGCTAATTATTCTTAACATCATCAGTGTCTACAGCTTTAAATCTCAGAGCTCCAACAAATTAATTCATAATACTTTCTTTTTTGGGTAGGACAAATTCGTAAGACTTGCTGAGTCTCAACTTCATTATGAATAAGTTGATTTTAATTTGATCAATCCAGAAAGCACAGAATCTTAAACATAAGAAGGGGGTGTGTGTGTGTGTGTGTGTGTGACAGAGAGATAGAGAGACGACAAGTTCTGGCGCCCTTTCTTACCCACGTCAATCAAGGCCAAATAGACAAATAAATAGAATAGTTCTCTGAGAATATTGTAGACCACAAATTAGACAAATAAATAGAATAGTTCTCTGAGAATATTGTAGACCACATGAAACATATTGGGCAGACTGGACACTGCATTGGAGGAAGGCTTGTGGGGTTGGCCCACGTGTATCCAGGTTAGCAAAGCTATCCATTATTTATCAAAAGATACCCAGAAGGGATGTCAATTGGACCTCCAATTACCAGGTTCGGGTTTGCAGAAGGACCCAAGTTGAAAAATGTGGGCATGAACCCTCCTTTTGAATTTGATTGATAATTTCCCTCCTTTTGAATTTGATTGATAATTTCCCTCCTTCTGAATTTGATTGATAATTTGGTTCAGGTCCAGGTTCAACTAGGTCCATACTTGAATACCAATTATCCATGTTATACCAAATATATATTTAAGTACTACATTAATATTTTAGATGCAAAGTACCAAGTTCAAAAGGGCTTATGGTCAGGTGGTAACAGTGATTAAAGCCCTGCAGCACCAATTGATGTTTCTTTGAACATTTACAAGCAATTAATATGGGGAAAAAGAACAAAGAATCATGAAATTCTTATCTAATCATTTCAATCATCTACGAACTTAAAAATAAAAAAAGAAAAAAAGAAAAAGAAAAGAAAAGAAAAAAATAAAATAAAACTCACATTTCAAATATCACAAGGATTAGGCCAAACCACCTTTAAATAAGCACATCTAATCATGTTTCTTTATTTGAATAGAACGCACTAAGCCGATTCCAAGATGGTCGGTTTATTTTAAAAATAAAGATGACTGGTGACTAGTACCATCGATTTGTCAAACGGTAAAAACTTGTACATGAATAAAATACATGTTTCGATTTAGAGAGCATATAAGTTTTCCATTCTTTGTGAGGAGGGGAAAAGGTCAGGTCCAAGAAGCGCGTATGGAATACAAATCCAAAAAAGCAGCTGATTCATTTGCCTTTTAGCACTTTTTCACATTTCAGGGGAGCCCACCAATTTGTCTCCTCCGAAAGACCAAGTGGGACACTTCTCTTTATAAGTAGTTCCCTCTTACCTCAAAACACATTCTCATATCATCTCCTACCTATTTCTTTCCTCCAAAGAAATGGCCTTAACACTACGTTCTTCATCTTCTTTAATCAATCTTAAAGACACAAAGACCCATAAAACACCGGAAGACTTCACCAGCACAATTTCTTATGCACCACTCAGGCAGGCTTGTCGTCTTAGAGAGAAGAACTCTAGTCATGACGGCCAGCTCTTGCATGAGAAGGCAGCTTTGTTTTCTGATAGGATAGATTTTAAGGGTGAGACACTTCACACCCTTTCAAGCAATCTGACAACGGGTTCACGCGTTCCAGTGTTTGTTATGCTGCCTCTGGACACAGTGTCCATGGGGGGAAGCCTGAACAAGCCACGAGCGTTGAACGCGAGCTTGATGGCGCTGAAGAGTGCTGGTGTGGAAGGCGTGATGGTAGATGCTTGGTGGGGGCTGGTAGAGAAGGATGGTCCATTGAAGTATAATTGGGAAGGATATGCTGAGCTTGTTAACATGGTGCAAAAGCATGGACTTAAGATTCAGGTTGTGATGTCTTTTCATCAGTGTGGAGGGAATGTTGGAGACTCATGCAGGTAAGAAATGATTTATTGTTCTTTTTACTTCTTGGGTTCGAAACTTACCCATCTTGTTAGTCAAAAGAATTTCATAGATTTTTTGAATGGTTAGATTTTTTTTTTTCTCGTCTTTATCAGTAAAGAGTAAATTCAATTAATTTGAGATCTCTTACCAGGTGGTATATTAGTCCTGGGATTAGCAGATCTTGAGAGCCTTCTTTACTTATTTTCTTCTTTGATTGAGTTTTCAACTTTTCATTGTTCTGGGATTTGCAACATTCATTGTTCCTGCTTCTGTTGTCCATAGTTCATAGGATTTCAAGGTTTGGTTACCTGACAAGAGACCCTGGCCCAGTAGAAGGTTGTGGGTTCAAGTTTAAAAATAAAAAGGAAAGAACAAAAAAACTTGGCTACTTGGGTGGATCAGTGGATGTTTACGTTTTTATCAACAAGATTGTAATAACAATTATTATTATTGGTACTTGAGCTGGTCTTTATTTTATCAATCCTGTTTCTTGATTAAAACCAACTTTCCACTATTTCTAATAACATTTTTTTAATTAACATGTTTTGCATATTTTAATTCCTAAGTATCAAGAGAATGTAGTTTTATATCAGTTTTTCTTTTCATGAACTTTCAGTATACCATTACCTCCATGGGTGCTTGAAGAAATCAGGAAGGACCCTGATCTTGTCTACACAGATAAATCAGGCAGAAGGAACCCTGAATACATATCTTTGGGTTGTGATTCATTGCCTGTGCTGAGAGGGAGAACACCCATCCAAGTCTACTCAGATTACATGGCCAGCTTCCGCGAGAAGTTCAAAGATTATCTTGGGGGAGTCATTGCGGTAAGTTATCCATGCCCTGGAAAAGTTATGTAAGCATTACCATTGAAATTTACTCAAGAATCAATCTCACCAAATATTAAATAGAATTGATCTAATCAAATATTAAATAGAAAGCACATTTTTTTTTTTAAAAATGTAAACACCCTCCAGCGGAAAGGCTGGCTCAAGATGAGTTATAGTTGGGTCAGCCTTGAGCCAGACTGATTATTCAGAGCTAGGCCAACTCGAGCCTGAGAAGGGAAATTTGTTCTATGGGTTCAAGTTCAACCATTGGCAATTGGTCCGTCCCAAGTATATCACAATATCCAATGTTTATTAATATGTGAAACGTACTTCACAAATATCCCTTTCTCCCAAAAATAAAGATAATCAAGATGCATATGCATAACATAATAAGTATCGTTAATATCACAGACAATCTGGCACAACCCAGCCTGTCTTTATCCTTACACCTACAGAAAATTATAATGTTAAAATCTGCCTTTGAATATTTCTAATTTTCTATAGCCGTTGTGTGTGTGCGCACACACGTGTGCGTATGTGTGCTTGTGCGTGTTATAGATCAAAACCCCATAATCTATTAATTTAATTAATCTAGGATTTTTACTGTGTTTTTAAAATCTATATAGAACCCCTTCTCTTCCCAATTTCCATATATAAAATATCAATTATGGGATGTAAGACCGATCAACACATTCCTTTCAGTAATTTTCATGTCTTTGAAAAGATCTTAAAGCTTACCACTTTGTTCAAATTCATTTTGGCAGGAAATTCAAGTTGGCATGGGCCCTTGTGGAGAGTTGAGATATCCTTCTTATCCAGAAAGCAATGGTACTTGGAGATTCCCTGGTATTGGAGAATTCCAGTGCTATGATAAGGTAAAAGATGCGAGGAAAAAAGAAAACACTTGTTCTTTTTCAAACTTACATAAAAAGTATAGTTTAAAAATTAGAAGTACAGTCATCGTAATCTTATTCAGCTTGCCCAACTTGAAGACTCACTGAGCTGAGCAACTAGGGCAAGTTTTAGCCGGTCAGAACAAGTTTCTAAACTATGATAAAAAGCACTTTATCTGAGGAAACAGATCTGATCAGCCAGGCTCTGGAGAACTGTCAAAGCATTGATGCTCCAAAAGTTCGGAGAACAGAGCAGAACAAAGCCACTGGACCTTGTTGCTATTGAACACAATAGAAACTTTTATGTTGAGTTCTAATCTTGAGGCGGTCTTTTGTGCAGTACATGAGAGCTTCTCTAAAAGCTTCCGCCATAGTTAATGGAAAACACGAGTGGGGTGAAAGTGGACCTCACAATACAGGCCACTACAAGCAATTCCCCGAGGACACTGGCTTTTTCAAACGTGAAGGAACATGGAACACAGAGTATGGCAACTTCTTCATGGATTGGTATTCTATTAAGCTACTAGAACATGGTGACCACATCCTAGCAGCTGCAGAGGGGATATTTCGCGGTACTGGTGCCAAGCTATCTGGCAAGGTTGCTGGAATTCACTGGCACTACAAAACAAGATCCCATGCTGCAGAATTAACTGCTGGCTACTACAATACCCGAAACAGAGATGGGTACCTACCTATAGCCCAGATGTTAGGCAGGAGAGGTGTTGTATTAAATTTCACATGCATGGAAATGAAAGATGAGCAACAGCCAGGGAGTGCAGGCTGCTCACCAGAATCACTTGTCAGACAGGTCAAGAGGGCAACCCAGATTTCCAGCACAGAGCTAGCTGGTGAGAATGCATTGGAGAGATACGATGAGGCTGCATTTCAGCAGGTGCTGGCAACAAGTAGGGCAGATTCTGGAAATGGGCTGAGTGCATTTACATATCTCAGGATGAATAAGAGGATGTTTGAAGGGCAAAATTGGCAACACTTTGTTAATTTCGTGAAGAGCATGTCGCAGGGTGGCCGGAAGACCTGGCTTTCTGAATGTGATTCAGGCCACTCTGACCTATACGTCGGTTTTGTTAATGACAAGAGTCAGAAGAGCAAGGTTGCTGCAGTAGTGTAAAGATAAATGTATGCATAATGTAGAAAAGTATAATGTATATTATGTGTCCCCGGCTGTAGCTCAGCTGGTAGTGACACCAAGAAACCTCTTGGGAAGTGAAAGTACCTAGGTTCGAGTCTAGGGTTCCATAGTCCATTAGGGACCAAACCAAAAGGAAGCAGAAAAAAAATCATATTACGCTTTGAACCACAGAAATGTGCATACTGTAATTTGTATGCAGTTCTATGAGCCTTGAACCTATTAATATTTTTTATCATGCTTAGTTTCGAGGCACTAATGAGAGGAATACTCCCCACTTTCTGAGCCAATGTATTATTTATCAATGGGTTGTTTGCTTGCAAGGAGGAAAAAAGGAACCTTAGATTTCTTAAATCTGAATCACTTATGACAATGAAGTGAGAATCGTCAACTCCTATAGAGGAAAAATAAACCCTGCTCTGAGATGAAAATATATACTGAGATTTCCACAAAGTTTCAGGCTTCCATTCTACATCTCAGGAATCCAACTGACTTTTCACAACAAGGCCAATAATTCAAAATCTCCTTTCTTGGAAGCATGCAGTACATTAACTTACAATGGGCTTAAGCATTACAATCACAATCTAGGTCAGAGAAACGCTAGCTATCAAATTCCAAAAATCTCTTTGGCCCTTATTGCTACTTAAAAATATTTTAGAATCAAAGATATTTTCGAAAAGCAAATTCAAGGTTATTTTACTCAGAATGATGATTGTTTTGAAGGACAAGTTTTCTAATACAACAATGGAGAAAAGGGGAATCAGATATAGACATATGATGCCCATATACGGCAGGGAAATAGCATGAACACGCCATAGACATGGCAAGGACACGGATTTTACACATAAAAAGTGAAGTATTAGACACGATATGATACGATACCTTGCCCATTTTGAAGTATCCGTGCATAATAGATATAGACAGCGCAATATGTACCAGCAATAGATACCTAAAACTTCTCAGCATCAACCCCATTCACCTATAAAATTGATTAGTAAAAACCACATGCTAAAAGAGGCTTAAATAAGTTCTGTTTCCTGATATACTGCTGAACTCATTATTTCCAAATAAGTAAATTGAAAACAATATGACTCAGTAGGCACAAAAGCTAGGCCTACAGTCACCACAAATTTAGTTAAGGTAGAACTTCAATGGTCAAATACCAAGTTTGTCATAAGCTTACTATGATAATTCTATAAACTACAAAGTAAAAAAGGCTGTGTAATAGTTAATCCAAGTCTTTTGTTTCTTCAAATGAAAGAATATACAACAGTTGACATACCAGACAAAAAAAAAATGGAACAAAAAATAAGCATAAACTGAGTTGAATTTAGTGATGAGCTGCTTACAATAACAAAGCAAGTATTTACGTTACATGCCAAAATTTAAGAACAAAAGCCATGTAAACTGAAAATCAAATTAAAAAAAAAATGATATTGAGAGAACACTGTCTTAGAATTAATGTTGTAGCTGTGATAAAAATTTTAAGCCAGCCGTCAACCTACCTAATGATGTGCCAAGATAGACTGGAATGGTGAAATAGAATTCATGTAGCTAAACCAAACATAGCTGGGACAAGTCTTTGATGATGATGATTGGAGAATACAGTGATGATAAAAAAAATCACCCAGAAAAAATGAAATAGTAATACGATAATAAATGCATACCAAAATAAATCTAAAAACTGTAAATAAGTTCAAATAAAAAATTGAACTTTTGACCTACAGTATACTAAAGAAGACTTAGTGCAAAGTACATTCATGTGATCTCAACTACTTATGGTGGAAGTATTGACACCCTATCAGTCAATATATCAGCCCTGGAATGATAATCACTTTGGTCATGACCAAAACCTTTACATATAAGGCAAAACAACTCAATTCTAGAATCATGATCATGGAACTCTAATTGTCGAAAGATTTGATTTTTTTTTTTCCTTTTTTCAATTTCTGACTTGTATGTTTCATTTTTTTTCTTTAAACCTCTCCACAAATATGTTAATTCTCTCGATAATAATGGGGTTCCGTTGGCGATCCTTCTCGATTGGTGGACTTTTTCCGACCACTTACTTGAGTTAAACTGTATCATTATACTTGCATATTGTGGTCCCAGCAACATTAGTAACACCACATAGCTTTTGCAGGCACTGATGGGGAATTCAACTCAAATCAAAACCAATCAGTTGAGAAGTTTTGTAGGCACTGATGTGGAATCCAATTCCATTTAGAATACGGCATTAGTGATGACTTACATCCCAAGTGATTGATGGGTAACCACAAATGTTTGTAAAATTGCAAAACATAATCACATTCAACAATCCAAGTAACCTATATCATACATAGAGAACTATTTCCACTTAAATCTAACAATTTCATATCAATACTCGGGAGATGGAAAGAGAAACTGAATCAATCAAGCAGAGGATTTACCAATCGTCCGAAGAACGAGTCAGGATCGCTCGGCGTTGGCGTTGACGTTGCTGAGACCGAGTTCTTCAATTAGATCTCCAAGCTCTCTACGAGCTGATTCCCTAAACCCTAACCCTAGATTGGGTTTTGCCAACAGCTGCAGCGATAGTTTGAAGGAGACAAAAAAAGCGGTCGTCCCCATCGCTCCCCCTTGAAATGAGAGGGAGTGATGCTTTTAAAAATAAAAAATATGGATTGGGAGAGGCAGTTTGCAAATGTGGGGCCCACTTTTGATTTTGGTGATCAATGATTGGCCAAAAGATTGTGAGAAATCTCAGCCTTTGATGGATAGAATGGGTCCCAAAATAGTTCAGGTGGGAAATGGGAAGGTTTTAAATACTATCAAGGCTAGGGATGATCATGGGCCAGAGATAACCCGAGCCCAATCTAAACCTGGCCCGTATTAGGGCCGACGCGGGTTCTTCTTTTAGGCCCGTGGGCTGTAATGGAAACTAATTTTATGGCCCAATTGTTAAGTGAGAGATTTCTTGAGTATTACATTTTGAAAGATAATCTAATCAGTGAAATCATTACTACCAAGACCAGCTCTTTCCTACCTAGCCAATTTTGATGAGTACTACCGGCACACAACATATCATAAAACATCTTTGATTTCTTGTAGATCATGTGTGAAGTATTTGGGAGCTCGATGCTTTTGATGTGGTGGGTCCACTTGCTGACAACATGTGTGTGTGTGGCCACTCTTGCTGATGAGTGTTAGTGGCCACTTTTCAATGTATAATGTATGTGTGGTCTTCCTTATTATCCCCTCAAGCTTGATCAGGACATGAGTTCATGTGCTCCAAGCTAGTTTGTGTTGCAACCCATGGAAAAGTTTATGGAAGAGAGGCTTTATAAGAATGCCAGCAAGTTGATTTATAGAGGTTACAAATTGAGTGACAGGAGAGCCAATAGCAACCTTTTCCCTTACAAACAGATGGTCAGTATCTATCTATTTTGTTCTGGCATGGAGGGCTGGATTTGCTGTAAAAGATATGGCACTAAACTGTCACAAAAGTGAACTAGATTTTCAGAGTGTCAAGACTCCAATATCTATCAAAACATATGAAACCCACTTCAATTAAGCATGTGCAGATGCAAGTGCTCGATATTCTGCTTCTGCATTGGATTTGGCAATTGTTGTTTGTTTTTTCGCTATCCATGATTTACAGCTTGATCCGAGGTAAACATAGTACACAATGGTAGACCTCCTAGTCTCTGGACATCCAGCCCAATCCGCATATAAGTTAAGGGAAGACTGAGATGAGATTCTAAGCCCATAGTGAATAGTTCCTTTTAGGTATTGAAGAATCCTCTTTACACAATAATATGGTTCCAATGGGGCAATCAAGTACAAAAAGAGATGAATCGGATTGCTATAGAAAAGCCAAACATGAAGTAAAAAGTGGTTGAATCGGTCAAACCAAGCATGTGGGGCTTGTTTAAGACCATAAATGGCTTTATTTAGTTTACAAACATGATTAGTATAATCGGGATGGACCAAGCCCGGAGGTTGTGACATGTAGACTGTTTATCTAAGAAAACCATGCAGGAAGGCATTTTTTACGTCAAGCTGACGTTTGGGCCATTGTAAGACAACTGGGAGACTCAAAATTATTCGAATAGTGGAGGGTTTTATGACTGGACTAAAAGTCTCATCAAAATCTATTCCTTCCTCCTGGTTGTACCCTTTTGCAACCAAGCGGGCCTTGAGGCGATCAGTTGACCCATCAAATTTCATCTTGGTTTTATATATATCCATCTTGAGCCAACAACATTTCTACTGGGTATTCGAGGAACCAAGGTCCAAGTCTCATTTCGATCTAGCGACTCTAGTTCCTCCCTCATTGCTGCCACCCAATGGATTCGTGCCAATGCTTCACTAATATTCTTGGGCTCATGAAATTCTTGGTCAAGTGCTGTTTTCAGCAAGGTCTGGTCTGCTAAGAATTTGGACCTTGTCACCACGTTTTTGATTTAGTGGTTGATCAGTTTTTAAGTTAACAAATAGATTACCAGGCAGTCCATCTGATGGACTTGCTTCCAATTGTTTTGATGGGTTCAATCTCATGTGATGATGAAGACTGTTTTGGCGAATCCATCATGGGGCTCAAATCTTTTGTCTGATCTAGAGAATTCAATTTTGACGTGGTGTTTAGACCTTCTTGTACCTTAAGGCTTGGATGTGGTAATTTTGATGAATGACTTTGTGATAATTGAAGATCTAACATGGGGTCCACTTGCCAGGTACTATCTGAGTCTCTCACTCCGGCTCACTGCGTTCTATGAGGAAAATCGTCAACAAACCCCTGTTTGGATGGAACAACAAGACCTCCATCAGAATTGTGGGGACTTTGTGATGAATCGCCTCTGCTGGATTCTATGCCAGGAAGAACCCATTTAGTAAAATCCGAGAAAGTCCCCACAATTTTGATGCTTGTGGGAGCCCAGCACAATCCAACGTGGTGCCAAGCTCCCCAACCCTTAGACAAAATAGTAGTGATTGAAAGTGTAACACCCCAGAGTCCCACGTTGACTATAGAGAGGAAAGTGAATGGAATTATATATAGAGCTTACACCCTTATCTTGCATGAGGGCTTTTGCCCGTGGGCCAAAGCAGACAATATCATATATTGCCACGTGGGTATGAGGTAGGGCGTGTGGGACAAAGCGGACAATATCATATATGGGTATGAGGTGGGCGTTACAGGAAGCATTGTTGCATGTAGAGTCACAAGAAGCATACTTTATAAAAGCAAATGAAATGCTTATTCTAATGTTAACCCACTGACCAATCTGATCCCAGATACTACTTCTTCCCACACCAAATCGTTTTTAGGCCTTCGTTTATCTTTCAATTTCTTTATTTATAAGCATAAAGATTGAATCCAACCACTAGGAAAAGGATGTATTAATGAATTGCAATTTCTTTTAGCACCTTCCAAAAAGGGTACCAACTTTCTACCCAAGAAAGAAAGGGAGAGAGAATCTACTGTGCAAATGGGAATGATTGAGGGGTGATCTGGGCTTTGAGACTAAATGAATAAAGATCTTTAGACCCTTTATATATTAAAGAAGCCAATACTTTGGGGTGGACTCACTTTTGACCCTTTACATATAAAATTAAATGGAGAATGATTTCAGGTGTACTTGTGATTGTCTACTTAAGCATTCAATCATGGATTAAAGAATTGATTAGCAAGTCTGAACTGCATATATTATGTGTACAAATGTGAGTTTGAGAAGGGTAAAGAGCAAAACAATGTCCACCATGAAGGCACCTGTTCTGGCTGTGAGCTAGTGGGCCCCAAATACAAGGCCAATCACATGGCTTACATTATATTCTTAATGGACTGATTCTGACTGACATCATCATTAGTCAAGAAATAAAAGACTTCATGCAGGAGGGGAAAAAGTGGAAGAGAAGAAAACATTTCCTCTTGCTATTGATTCATTAGGCCAATGCCTTGATTTCCAATTTTACATCCAGAGGACAACAATGCCTAAATTCAATAAAGTAATGGATAAAATAAAGAAATAGAGATACAAGAACAAAGAAAGAACATTTTTAGGGGAAAAAGAGAGATATGCATCACAAGAGAACCACTAAGCCATTGGCGCTGTCTAACTGACATTGCTCACCTTGTTGTTCAAAACCTTTTTAATGGATAATTTCATTAGTCATATATGCCACTTCGAACATCTAGCAATTGGCGCTTGTAGGATGATTAATCAGACCTGAGTACCTGACTCAGTGTATGTCTTCTAAAGGGTAAGAGCCAGCTCGTCATTTTTTCCCTCTAGTTTGAATCCCAAAGAAGTTTCCTAGTGAGTGCAGGAGGTGCCAATCCAGGAACGTCCCGAATTTCACTGTGCATTGGCTTCACAAGCTGAACAACATTCAAGAACCAATATTAACTGTTTAGTACAGAAACTCAGATCTAACAAAAAGGGAGAATCCAATGTGAAAAGCTCCTTCTTCTTCTTCTTTTTTAAATGATAGCCTAATGCCAAAAGCAGGGATGATTTAATGGTCAGGGGAAAAGTTAATTAATTCATTCAGTTCCTTGTTATCCTCCAGTTGATCAGATATTCATAATCATCCAACTCTGCAGTTCAGCATCTCTCAAGAACTTTGGCAACAGAAAATAATAATAATAATAATACAACTATACTTGGGGTACTAAATGGAACCATATGTTTGAAACATAACCTTTTGTGACAAGATTTGACTAAGATACAAACAAGAACAAAATGCAATTGGGTTAGAAGGCTATAACAGAAATAAGTTTGTTTCAGTTATCAGCAAAGCACCTAGAAAGGTACATGTTTTGAGAAAAAAGGAAAAAAAAAAGCTACTGAGAAAGGCCTAAATAATTACCGAACGTTGAAACCTACCACAATTTATACCCAGTTGGAAACAAAGGAGAGAATGATTTTTATCAAATGCATTAAAATGATAAATCAATTGTTGAAAGATGAATAAAGATGGATTTTCATGTATTTAGATACCTGTTACAAAGTATGTGTACGGATGTAAAAATTCTGCCATAAAACAATTATGGGTGTTTCCCTTTAAGCAATGTATTTAGATACCTGTTACAAAGTATGTGTAGGAAATGTAAAAGTTCTGCCATAAAACAATTATGGGTGTTTCCCTTTATGCACGTTTGTGCAACTGCTTTTCTACGGAAAAAGTGTAGAAATCGAAAATGCCTTTTGCGCTACTGAAGAATCCACTTCAGGTGGAAAAGGGCAAAATGAACTAACTTTTCTGCGGTTCCATAAAGAGCAGAATGAACTAACTTTTCCGCGGTTCCATAGAAAATCCTTTTTGATTTTTTTTGGGGACTGGTTTTCTGCAGCACCGCTAAAAGTTCAGAAAAAATAATAAAAAGGAATTTAAGCCAACGAGTAGTATCAGTTCAAGCAACAAAACCAGGTAAAATGGCTGGGAAGAATAATCGCTAGTGAGAGTATTACAACCATAATGGAAATAATTGACAATTTAAAATAGATAGATAGTTAGATACAAACCTTCACAATGATGATTGCTACCACGCCGATGACCACGAGGAAGAGCATGGACATAATGCACTTGTCAGTTGCAATCTGACAAAAAAGGAAAATAGAAAAAAGAAACACATAATACATCATTCCCAGAGAGAGAGAAAGAGTACATTATGTGAGGCATGGGTTGTTTGGATCCTTAAAAATTCAAGTTCTGAGAACTGGACGTCAATATAACTAGTGCTCTTCCATTTGGAATTTGAATCACCCAGACCCTTGCTGGGGCGGACAGACATGTTAACCGTCATGGGATGGAATTGAGAAATTCCCTAAATTTCTAATGGGCACCTGGCCATGCCCTACGTATTTCAAAACATCTGCCCCACCTATTAAGTCTTATATTGTAGTCTTGCCACATATTGGAGTCTTGATTGAGCAGTGTTGTGTTGCAGCCTTTCCACATATTGTAGTATTGTAGTATGGTTGAGCAGTCTTGTATTGCAATATTATAAGATGAGTAAAGAAGACACGTTGTAGAGAGACAGAGAGAGAGTGTTGCGTCTGGGCTAGCCTCTGTTTTATTGGAGAAGTTGGAAATGAAATATATAGGAATAAATTAAATAAGAATTGGGTGTTGGAAAAGAAGTTATTTTATAAAGGGAACGAATAATATAGAAAGATATGAGAATTGGGGGATTGGAAAAGGAGATATTAATATTTGAATGGAGAATTCTTGTTTGCTTTGTATATGGAATGTGTGAGATTTAGGTTTCTTGATTTGGTGAGACGGACTGAGTGCGCATTTTGAATGAATTAGAGTTTCCTTCAATTCTATAATCCATAGTGGTTGTGTGAAAGTATCACGTTATAGTCATTCCCAATCCTTCAAATTCTCTTTTCTATGGAAGTTTGCCTCTCTCTTTCTTTCTATTTTTTTTTTTAAAGGAAAGTAGCTAGCAACAAAATTATAGAAATTGAGTTTTAACTACTTGTTTCTTCTTCTTCCTTTTTTTGGAATAGTTTTTTCTTGGATCATGATGTGATGTCTATGATTATGCTAGCAAAAGTTTTGCCCCACCTAAATGAAAATCTTGGGTTCGCCTTGCAGAATGTCAAGTTCTTTATTGGCAAGAGTTCCGTAGAAACAAGCAGGCTTCCTGTAAAAAAAAAAAAAAAAACTCTTAACGAGCCAAGCTTTCAAGTTCTAACTAAATGTGCCCTTATGCCCTCTCCCCACTCCTTTGTACACAACGTTGCTTGAGTGCCACCCCTTGTATGGATCCAAGCTCAGCCAAGGAAGCCAAGTTCTGAATGGCTTCAGGGGGCTGCATGGCCCAGCCAAGGCAGAAGTAACAGGTTTCAAAGAAATAGGACTCCAGGAACACAAGTTCCAAGAAATTTCAGTTCCACCAGAAAATCAAGTTCCAGGGATCCAACAGCCATCCAAACAAACTGAAAAAGAAATAGATGTTTGGATAAAGACTGACCCCTCTGCCAAGTTCCTTGACCAGTTGAGCAGCTTTCTTGATTGAAAATTGGATGGAGTCCAGCTCATTTACAATCCGACTCATCTGTTCCGTCTGAAAATATAATATACAAAAGAAGATGAGTGAGTAAACAGTTTTGATTCAAAACCCTCAAAAATAAAATAAAAAAACAACAGAAGTCAATCAAGTTGAAATGTAGATACAACAAATTGGGATTCTTAATATTATTAGTATCAGATCACACACCTGTGCCTTGAGTGCAGCTGCTGTCTCTGTTCCAACATTGATGGTGTCTTCAACAACCTACAATTCATATTAAGGGGAAAGAAATTGCTATGGAGAACCCAAAATTGAATGTTGGAGATTTACTGGCTAGGAAACTGGCAGTTTGGACAGTTTTTTGTATTAAATTATCTGGAGAAATCAAAATCCATTTTCCATTTTAAACCTAGTAATCAGAAACAATACTGTCCAATGGGCTCCTGAAAACAAATGAATACCCCTCTAAGTAATAACCATTTTATCTCCCATCACATAGAAATGGCATAAAAAACATCAATTAAAGCTATTTTTAATCACAACTCAGTTTTAAGAAAACTCTTTATGGTCCAAAAAAAGTCCAAGCACACTGGTATGCAGTATTTGTGGGTAAAAGGGATACAATAGTTCAGTACAAAAACCAATCTGTTACAGTAGTATATGCCCAATACTAAAATTTACTTGATTTTCAAAATGAAGTTTTTCAATTTTTTTCCTTGTTCGTTTCAAAATGAAGTTCGAAAAGATGATTATTCAAGCCCCAATAGTGGCAACTGCGCACCCTTTTGTCCAGTGCTATACTAATCTTTGGGAGGAAATGTAAACCTTTTTTGACCGCTCGATAGATTGATCAGTCTCGTCCATCATCTGGTTTCCATGATCAATTAACTGTTGATTGCTCATAGCTGCAAGGTTAGCAATTACAGAAAAGAACATCATGCTCCATCTTAATAGTTATGCAATATGCATCTAATTGAGAAGATATTTTCCTGATGCAAAAAATAGAGTGTTGAGTTATATATACTTTCTATCAGTAATGGTGTTGAGTTACATTAATGTGAAGAAGATAAACTCTCTGGCAATTATAACAACGTCCAGAGTTCACAATTTTATTACTTTCTTCTAACAAATGGCAGAAATGTGTAAAACGAGTTCTTCCGACCATCATAATCATCTTCATCAACAACAATAACAACAAAAAGAGTCACCAGCGGTGCAAGGGGTGGCCATGGCCCCTCAAGATTTTACAAAAACCTCTCATCTTTTACAAATGCCTCCCTGATCTTTTTATTCTTTATGTATTTTACATTGGCACCCCCAAGGAAAATTTCTTCAGCCTGCCATTGAACAGAGTCTCATCTCATTGAAGTTTCTAATGTCATATGATTTCTTCTATATGCTCTCATGGTAGATTTACAATTCATATGAATGAGTCAGCCATTACAATTTTAGGAAGCTGTATTTATCATTTTGTAGATAGAAGGCAATGAACTCCAACAGGCTTTAGCTACTTGAAAATGGACTTTATGAGTTGAACCATACAAGAGATCTACTGTTAACTTTTACTGCAGGGAAGATCCATCATTTCTCAATAAATTCGAAGTAAAGGGATAGTTTAGTCACTTATCGGTTCATTTGGTCGCAGATATTTACGTATGCATAACAGTCGAGCATCATTCATGAAGGGATAGTTTTAGTCACATGCGTAATGGTTAAGCATCATCACATTTGTTTACACTCATTTAAGCATCACATGCGTAAATGAGGGGTGAAAATGGTGTGTATAAGGCCATTTACACACCAAAATTTCACACCTGTTTAGGTGTGAAAATTACTTTCTCACCTTTCTTGCAAAAGGCACTAGTACACTTCTTACATGATGATTGCATTCCTTGGGGCCCATCAAACACCTCTATATTTTTATTCCTGTGAGCCTCATATTTGCAATCCAAACCTTAAGCTTCATATATTTTGAGTAATTTGTAAAAAAAATCCACAACCTATAGGTCTAATTTCTTGCACTTCTGTAGCCCCCAATTCATGAACCAAATTGTTCAATATTCTTGTCTTAGTTATAAATACCAGGAAGTATAGTTTCTTATCTTAATTCTTCATTGATTTTGAGAAAGTTGTGAAAAAATCCAAATAATTCTAAAACAGTTGAATGTAGTCATTTACTCATGTGAGAATTGTGATTTTGACAAACACGGGAATGTGTTTCACATTTGCAACATTTGCATATGCAATATTTGCTTATGTAACATTTACACATGTAAAACTCATTTTCCTATCCCATGTGTAGAAGGCAAATGGCCCCTAAACTCTTGATAGCTTGTACTTAAGCACTGGATGAGACAAAACATTTAAATGACAGGAACCAGAGTTGATGGCAGTAGTGACAAACAATCTGTGATGAGAAAAACAAAAGAAAAGTGCTCATGAGTTAAAAGAAGGCATAAGCTTAATTACATGAAGCTAATAGAACATTCTCTTCACTTCCTGGTCCATCGAAGATATCAGCTCGCTTGGTTTCAAGTGTACTAGCATATCTGTAGCACCATACCCAAGCACAACATGAAATAATTATTAGAATAAAGGGATCAAAAGCATGATGTCAAGTTGATATTTAACATCAGATTATTTGAAGATACTGATAGGCCTAGCTGCAAGAAAAGTAGTAGTAAAATGTAATGTTCTCCTTTTAATTTTTCAAGTTAAAACAAATGGATACTGTCATAAATGTAGGCCTTTATAAACCACATCAGCAGAGAAAAAAAAAACTGTCGCAATGAGTAGTGGATAGCTTACTGCTTTTTAAGAGCAACATACGAATTCAATTCTTTAATCTGTAGAACAACGATAAGCAACTCAATAGAAAGCAGTCTTAACTCAGAAGAAAGCAGTCTTTCTGTAATTGCTGAGCAATAAGGTACAATGAAATATAAAGTTTTAAATTTATATGGTTTGAGCATAACCATTGATTGTTTTTTCTCTGTGAGTATTTTGTTGGCGTCTGGCATATATCTACCCTCCTTTTCCTTAATTTCCCGTTCAAATTCTTTAATAAGCCTGCAAAAACAGCAAAAAGTCTATAAAAATGCTTAAAGAAGGGATCCATTGATGACAAGCTGGAAATTTCCATGTATTGTTCATTTAAAAAGAACATACAGTATCTGCAATTGATAATGAAATGATACATATAAAATAAATAAAGTCACAATTATAAAAGATCTCATAGACAGGGTCCTTTTCTTTAGGAAATAGACTACCCAATTTCTTGCTCGTTTGAAGAAATTGGTATCATGCAAATTGATAATGGAATGATTAACAAAAGAAACATGCCCCTAAAACTTTTCTAAAGGGAACAATTATGGTAAAATTTTCGACTCAAGCAAAAGCCTAAGAAAGAGAGAGATTTATCTAACCTCTTGCAATCCCGCATCTTTCCTGTGAGTTCTTCAAGTTGCCTACTCTGCCTATTTGAGTCTTTGATTTTCTCCAGCTTCTGGAACCCATTTCTGTAACATAGAGATTCAATATTCAATTCCTGGATAAAACAAACACAGCCGTTCCAAATGATTGTACTTTTTGGAAAGAAGAAGAACAAAAAAATCCAAAACTATGATAAGGACCATAATTCCTATATGACAATTGCTACATTTTGGCATAAATTTTTTTCACCTAAATCTATACAAAGACCTATCTGCCCAAAAGAAGATCCTTTTATAAACACACTACAAACAAGATAAATAGTTGGGTAAATCACTCAGCAATAAATTTTCACCATGTATGACTCTCATCACCGAATTAGGGTGATGGACGCAGCTTGCACCATACTTTTAGGAGGTTATGAGAACCATGCATTGGCCACTTTCCATCACCATCTGATCAATCCGACTGAAATGAGACTCACCCAAAATAAGTTTCAATCCTAGCATTAATTGTAAGAACCTACTCCCACAATAACCAGACCAAAGATCCAAAAATAAGAACAAACAAAATCAAACCTCAACACTATATATAACTATAACCAAACAAAACAACAAAGACCCATAAAAAGAAGAAATCATTACGATAAAGCTCTGAAGATGTTGCTGATCTGTCCATCGAGTTTATCAAGGTCCGGACTGATCTCAGCTAAGGAGCCCATCTCACAAACCAAATCCTCCGAACGGTTCACCTTTTTCTTCCTCCTACTCCCCCAATCACGCCCTCAAAACAAACCCCAAAGAACAAAAGCCAAACCCATCAATCCGACCTAGAAAATGACGTGAAGGCATCCAATCCAACCAAGAACAGACCATGAAACAAATGATCCAAAACACTCGAATCCAAAGTTTCCGAATTCACCCACGAAATCTCATCAACCAATTCTCCCAAAACGCTCCAAAAGAGGAGATTTCGTTCATAGGCTGCTTGTTCGAATCTTCTGCTGAATCATCGACACGACGAAACAGTTCGGAATCGAACCAAACGTTGGATCAAAATGCAGATTGACAGTGAGGACATGGAGATCGTTGAAACGGATCGAAAAAACAGAATCTAGGGTTTGAAGGTTCTCCAAATCTTCGGCGATCGAGTGCGAGAGAGAGAGATTGACGAGAGCTGTTTTTTTTTTTTGGCGAATCGGATCGCCTTTTTTGGCGGGTGTTACTTTGTGGAGGAGGTTTGAAGGAAAATTTTCAAATAAGACCCTAACTTTTAGGTTTATTTCAAAAAAGGACAGCAAGACTCAACTTTCAAATTAGGGTCTAAAGTTTCCACAAAACTTTCAAATCAGGAAACCATCCCGCCGGTGATTTTTTTTCACAATTTTTTAAAAAGACAAAAATAGCCTTAGGGCCTTTGAAACAAAAGAGAGACCGATTCTTCTCCCATTTTCCTCCTTCCTTTCCATTAGTCTCTACCCAACTTTCACCAATGAGCATCGGAGCACCGGCGACCACGGTGCACCGGAGAGCACCGACAACCATTGTGAGACTCTTTCATCTTTCCTTCCCTCACTCTTTCATCATCCATTTTCCATTTTTGTTCTTCTTCACTCTCCTCACTTTCTCTATGCATCTAGCCCATTAATAGGCATCACAACTCACAAGACATCGCTGACCGCCACGAGATGCCGCTGGCACCATGCTATCTCTCTTTCTCTCTCCCCCAATGCCATTGTTAGTTTTTTTTTTTTTTTTTTTTTTTTTTTTGCATTGCTATGATGTGGGTTGGATTTAGGGTGACAGGTAATGGGGGGACTTACCACCTCTAATTTGTCTTTCATGTGCTTTTCATTTTCCCTTGAATATGTGATTTGGTATGTATCAAGTCCTATGTGGCCATACAACAGAATCTAACTCAATAGAGAAATTGTTATATGGGTTTTTTCCATTGAAGTTATGTCGGTTTTTGTTCCCATTGAAATTTCCCCTCATACATGTATTTTATACAAAACAGAACACAAGATGTTCAAACTGTGAGCATTGTTAAGATGACCACAATGAAGGAAATTTCTAAATATCTGTTTCATATATTTTTTGTTGAGATTTTCCCTTTCTAAATCTCTGATTCATGTTGTTTGGTTTGGAAAAGTATAAAGAAAATGGCACTTATAATAATAGTGCTCGTGTTTATGTCTTTTTTTTTTTAGATGGCATCTAACTCACATGATGAGGATGAGATGGACAAGCTCTATGCACCTGACAATGACAATAGTGACATGGAATATAATTTTGATACTGATTCTGAAGATGCTGATTTTGTGAATGAAATAGAATTAAATCATGGTGACATTTCGATGGATTTTGAAGAAGAAAGACAACTATCTGGATATATATCACAATCAAGCTGTCATTCATTAAATACAGGTAGTGATCCTGAAGGGGTGTCATACCATATGGGCAATGAATTTAATTGTGAGAGGCAAGTGAATTATCCGTCATTTGAAGTTGGACTTTCTTTTAAGAATATGAGAGAGTTGAGAATAATGCTTAGACAATATGCCATTCGTAAATCATTCGACATTAAGTATGTAAAGAATTCCAGTCTCATATCATAGTAATATGCACTGACGAAAATTACAAATGGGGCGCCTTCATGCTTCCATGCTACTTGATGGAGAAACGATTGAGATTAAGAATTTGAATGATAGCCATACATGTGTTAATATAAACCAAGTAGGAAACCATATGGCTTCAGTGGATTGGATTGTTAAGAAGATCAAGTCTCGCATAAAAACTGATGTATCTATGAAACCAAAGGTATTAAGCTCCGAGGTGGGCCAGTTTGGAAACTCTACTAATTGAGTCAAGTAAAATAAAGTTGATTTTGAAGAAAGAATAAAATATAAGTGGGTTATGATCGTATTTTGTTTTTAGTTGTTTGTAATGTAATCTTTTTTACTTTTTTACGAAAAAATGGATTTTTTTTTTGTATTTTAGTGGATAAAGGTTTTTTTTTTTTTTTTTACTTTTTGTATGAACAAAGATGGGGAGAGTTTGAATAAAGTGCAATTGAAGTGACATCTTGTCTGAAAAATAGAGACTTTACTTGACTTTGCTTGTATTAATAAAGTGCCAAATGGAAAGGGAATATGGAGTAAAGATTCCATATATAAAAATGTGGCGAGCGAAAGAAAAGGCCATTCATATGCTCCGTGCAAGTTTCGAGGAATCATATCGTATGATACCATCATTGTATAAAACCATTCTCAAGTACAATCCAGGAAGTATTGTTCATTATGACACTGAGGATGATGGTTCATTCCAACGATTTTTTGTTGCTTTTTTTGCATCGTTACAAGGATTTTTTAAAGGTTGTTGTCCGTTCATTGGAATTGGATTGGATGGAATATTTTTTAAGGGGAAGTTCAAGGATATCCTCTTGACTACAATCACACTTGATGCTAATAAGCAAATATTTTCACTATGCTTTGCAGTAGTAGGGGGAGAGAACAAGGACTCATGGACGTTCTTCCTTCAAAATTTGAGAAATGGAATTGGTAATAGCCCATTTACTTTCATGAAAGACCGACAAAAAGGGTTGGTTGAAACGGTGAATATTGTTTTTCCTAAATCCCATCATAGGTTTTGCATGCATCACTTGTATGCAAACTTTCAAAAATTCTACAAGGGTAAACAATTAAGAAACTTATTTTGGACTGCTTCTCAGGCCTATACAAGGTCTGAATTTGACAGCGCAACGAATGAGCTTGGTGCAATCAATTCTCAAGCAAAGGAGTGGATAGAGAAAATCCTTGCAGTATTTTGGTCACGGTTATTTTTTCCAGACGTCCTTCCATACAATCAAAACCAAAATAACTTCACTGAGTGCTTCAACAACTTGATATTAGAGTCAAGGAGTACGCCTATTTGTGATATGATAGAATAGATACGGGTGAAGTTGATGGTAAGCATGCAAACAAGGCGTTCCAAGAGCTCTCATTGGGAGGGAGTTGTGTGTCCCGCAATTAAGAAGATGTTGAAAGATAGACAAGAGAAGTCTCGTCACTGTGATTTGTTCTTTGCTTGGGATCATGAATATGAGATCCTTAAACATCGAGTCTTTGATGATGATATACTTCACACTGTTAAGTCATCGGACAAGAGTTGCACATGTTGACAATGGCAATTGGATGGGATTCCATGCATGCATGCCATGAGTGTCATAGCTCATAAAAGAGAGAAATTTGAAGATTACTGTCACCCATGCTATTTTACTAATACATATCAGGCATGCTATGAGCCGATAATTCACCCCTTGCCAGACAAAAGAATGTGGGAGTACTTTCCCACCCCTCCTGTTTTGCCCCCACATGATCGAAGGCCACCAGGACAAGCGCGAGTCAATCAAAGAAAGGATCCAGATGAGGCTTCCAGTCATCACAATGCCGACAAAGAAGAAAGCAAACCGTGAAGTGTGGACTCTGTGGCCAATTTGACGACAATAGAAGGTCATGCAAAGAACTCATCAATGCTAGCAGGGCCGGCTCACCCCATAAGCTGCTGAAGCAGGTGGTGGGGGCCTCACCATGAGGGGGGCCTCAAAATTTTGTAAATCAGGCTAAGGCAAATCCCAATTTTCAAGCCTCATTCATCATTATCTACCACTTAACGGTAAATAAGTTAACCAACCAAAAGCCTAATTCATCATTCTCTACCAACGGTAAATACATTAACCATTAACCAACCAACGCCCAATCGAAAGAAAGCATTAACCCCCAACTCTTCGTTTTCCACGGACTGCCCAACCCACGGTGCAACTGCAACTCTTCGTTTTCCACAGACTCCCCAACCCACTCTGCTCTATTTATCTCCTCCACCCAAACCCAAAACCCATTGTTTTATTCTCCATAATCTAGCAAACAACAACAACAACAAAAAAAAAATTTGTGTCCCCCAATTCCAGCCGCCCCCCAATCGAGCTCTTCCATCCATACCAAATTCGATCTCAGCCCCTCTTCTCTGATTGAATCAAGCAGAAAAAAAAAGAAAAAAAAAAAACAAAGAAGAAGAAGCAGCAGCGAGGCACCGAGGTGGAGAAGGTACCTGGCACTGGACCATCATCGCATCAGCCCCTCTTCTCTTCTCAGCCGATCTCAGCCAATCTCAGGCCCTCTTCTCTTCTCTTCTCATCATCTCGCCGATCTCAGACTCAGCCCCTCCAGCCCTTCTTCTCTCAGCCGCTTCTTCTCCATCATCATCATCAATTCATCATCACGCGATCGGCGATTCACGCAATCACGCCCTGGGCCCCCCGCCCCTGGCATCAAGCCATCAACAGTTCAACACCATCTCGCAGTCGCCGATTTCACTATTTCAGCAGGTAGCAGTCAGTCCCTCTTCTCTGATTGATTCATTGAATCAAACTGAAAAAAAAAAAAAAGAAAGGAAAAAAGAAGAAGAAGCACCGCCGAAGAAGCACCGCCTGGGAGTTCCATAGTTCCATTTGACATAGAGCATTAGAAGAGCAGAAAGCTTTAATAAGGGTTTTAAGCTTTGACCTCGTTCTACGCACAGTACAGAACACGATTACACATTTACACGAGTGGGCCGAGTGGTGGAGTGGGCTGTGGGCGAGTGGCAGGCAGGGCCGGCTCACCCCATAAGCTGCTAAAGCAGGTGGTGGGGGCCTCACCATGAGGGGGGCCTCAAAATTTTGTAAATCAGGCTAAGGCAAATCCCAATTTTCAAGCCTCATTCATCATTATCTACCACTTAACGGTAAATAAGTTAACCAACCAAAAGCCTAATTCATCATTCTCTACCAACGGTAAATACATTAACCATTAACCAACCAACGCCCAATCGAAAGAAAGCATTAACCCCCAACTCTTCGTTTTCCACGGACTGCCCAACCCACGGTGCAACTGCAACTCTTCGTTTTCCACAGACTCCCCAACCCACTCTGCTCTATTTATCTCCTCCACCCAAACCCAAAACCCATTGTTTTATTCTCCATAGTCTAGCAAACAACAACAACAACAAAAAAAAAATTGTGTCCCCCAATTCCAGCCGCCCCCCAATCGAGCTCTTCCATCCATACCAAATCCGATCTCAGCCCCTCTTCTCTGATTGAATCAAGCAGAAAAAAAAGAAAAAAAAAGCAAAGAAAAAGAAGCAGCAGCGAGGCACCGAGGTGGAGAAGGTACCTGGCACTGGACCATCATCGCATCAGCCCCTCTTCTCTTCTCAGCCGATCTCAGCCAATCTCAGGCCCTCTTCTCTTCTCTTCTCATCATCTCGCCGATCTCAGACTCAGCCCCTCCAGCCCTTCTTCTCTCAGCCGCTTCTTCTCCATCATCATCATCAATTCATCATCACGCGATCGGCGATTCACGCAATCACGCCCTGGGCCCCCCGCCCCTGGCATCAAGCCATCAACAGTTCAACACCATCTCGCAGTCGCCGATTTCACTATTTCAGCAGGTAGCAGTCAGTCCCTCTTCTCTGATTGATTCATTGAATCAAACTGAAAAAAAAAAAAAGAAAGGAAAGAAGAAGAAGAAGCACCGCCGAAGAAGCACCGCCTGGGAGTTCCATAGTTCCATTTGACATAGAGCATCAGAAGAGCAGAAAGCTTTAATAAGGGTTTTAAGCTTTGACCTCGTTCTACGCACAGTACAGAACACGATTACACATTTACACGAGTGGGCCGAGTGGTGGAGTGGGATGTGGGCGAGTGGCAGGCTGGCAGCTGCATCATCATCACTTATTCACTTCATTGGAGTGGGCTTACATGTTACATCAGTAAGACAGTAACATCACGAGGGCCTAGTTTGTAGATCCGGACTTGGACTGCGCTTGCTCTTTTGGAACAGGTTCTTGGCTTTTTTTCTTCTTCTTTTTTTTAATCAAATCTGCATCTAATATACTGTTACAATATAGGTGATATTTATCTATTTGTTATTACTATGAAACGTAAGTTTGAATCTGGTGCTCAAAAACGTCAACGGAAAAAAAAAGAACAAGAGTTGATTCAATCTCAAAAAGATGCGATGTATAAATTTATTAAAAGAAATAAAGAAGATGAGATAGTGAACCCACCTATAGAGAATGAACAGCTAGAGGGTAATGACGAACATAAATTAGATGATATTGAAACCATTAGAGAAAACGATGAAATTGAACATGAACTCGATGATAATGAAAGAATTAGACAAAATGATAAAATTGAACATGTTCTTCCTAGCATAGAACCTAATGAAAGTGCTGAGCTGAATGAGAATAGGAAAATAAACTTAAACTCAGCGGAAGTTTCGTCATTTGAGGAGAACCCCGGTGAACCATCTAACACTCTACTTGCAGATATATATGACCCGGGACAATGGAATAATGTTGATATAAAACTAAGAGATTTATTAGTAGAAAAAGGTCCAGTTAGGGAAATCGGTTTAAAATATCCAGTCAGTGAAAAGTCAAGGAGATTTTCAATTAGACATTATACTCAAATAGCGCCAAATGGAGAAAAGTTTGATAGAAAATGGTTGGTATATTCAAAACATTGTGATAAGGTTTTTTGTTTCTGCTGCAAGTTATTTTCAAAGTCTAAGAAAAGTCAATTGAGTAATGAAGGATGCAAAGATTGGAGAAATATTAGTCTTAAACTAAAACGTCATGAGAACTCAACTGGACATGCTAAAAACATGCTTTTGTGGATTGATTTAAAACAAATGTTATTAAATAATAAGACAATTGATAAAGATATCCAAGAACAAATTGATAAGGAAAAAAAACATTGGAAAAATGTACTAGTAAGAATTATTGCTGTGATTAAAACCATTTCTAAGAATAACATGGCATTTCGTGGAAGCAATGAGAAGCTTTATGAAGAGAATAATGGGATTTTCTTAAGTATTATTGAAATGATTGCTGAATTCGATCTAGTAATGCAAGAACATGTTCGGCGCATCAAACAAGGTGTAATTAATAATCACTATCTTGGGCACATAATCCAAAATGAATTGATACAATTGTTGGCAACTGAAGTAAGAAATTTCATAATTACAAAACTTCGAGAAGCAAAATACTTTTCTGTTATCCTTGATTGCACTCCGGATATAAGTCATCATGAACAAATGACCCTCGTTTTACGATTTGTAAATGTTTCAATAAGCCCAGTACAAATTGAAGAATATTTTCTGGATTTTATAAAAGTTGATGATACATCAGGAAAAGAACTTTTTGAGGAACTCATCAAAGTTTTAGAACTACTTAATCTAGATATTAATGATGTAAGAGGGAAGGGATATGACAATGGATCGAATATGAAAGGTAAGCAACAAGGTGTGCAAAAACGATTGTTAGATTTTAATCCTAGAGCATTTTATACACCTTGTGGATGTCATAGTCTTAACTTAGTTATTAGTGATATGGCAAGCTCTTGTATAAAAGCGGTGTCTTTTTTTGGAGTAGTCCAACGTATCTATTGTTTATTTTCTTCATCAACTAAGCGGTGGAAAATCTTTACAGACAATGTGAAAAAGCTTACTGTTAAGACATTATCAATAACACGTTGGGAGAGTCGAGAAGAAAGTGTTAGAGCAATAAGGTATCAAGCTCCAGAAATAAGAGATGCATTACTTGAGTTAGCAAATAGTAGTGACGATCCAAAAGTAAAAAGTGAAGCTGAAAGTTTATCTATACATGATATAGGAAATTATGAGTTTTTATTAGGTATGGTTATTTGGTATGAAATATTATTTTCTGTTAATTTGGTTAGTAAAAGTTTACAATCTAAAAAAATGCATATCGATGGTGCCATTAGTGAATTAAAAGGTCTTGTTACATTCTTTGAAAAGTTTAGAGAAAACGGATTTGAGAAATCTATAGATATTGCAAAATGTATAGCACGTGAAATGAATGTTGAACCAATATTTCATGAAAGACGTATAATCCGAAGGAAAAAACAATTTGACGAGAGTGCCGATAACGAGGTGACTCAATCCCCAGAAGAGTCTTTTAGAACTACTTATTTTTTATGTATTGTGGATCAAGCACTTTCATCTATTAGAAATAGGTTTGAACAACTTAAGAGCTACGAAGAAATGTTTGGATTTTTATTTGATATCAAAAGGTTGAAGTTATTAGATGATGATGATTTGAAACAAAGTTCTCTTAATCTTGAGCAATTCCTAAAACATGGGGAGCATTCTGACATTGAAGGTATAGACTTGTTTGGAGAACTAAAAGTATTAAGAGAAGCTTTGCCAACAGGAACTCAAAGTGCACTTCAAGTATTAGATTATTTAAATAAAATTGAGTCTTTTCCAAATTCATATATTTCTTATAGAATACTATTAACAGTACCTGTTACGGTTGCTTCCGCCGAAAGAAGTTTTTCGAAATTAAAGTTAATAAAATCTTATCTGCGATCAACTATGTCACAAGAGAGATTAAGCGGGTTAGCCATTTTATCTATTGAGAAGAAAATTTTGGAAAACCTTGAATACAAAAACTTGATCAATAAATTTGCATCACAAAAGGCAAGAAAGGTTAAATTCACTTAAAAAAATGAATCCCTTAACAAGTTCCAAAAAAAAAAAAAACTGAAAAAGAAAAAACAATTTTTTTGTACTTTTGCCTGGAGCCACAAATTTTGGGGCCTCATTTATACTTTCGCCTGGGGCCACATATTGTCTTGAGACGGCCCTGAATGCTAGTCAGGTGGAATCTACCTCTAGAGGCCGTTCAAGAGTTAGAAGCGTTGGAGAAGGTATACCGGGTGGGAGAATGATCAAAATGACCAGTCAAAGAAGACGTTAATCTCCAAGGTAAATTTCTGTAATACATGTTTTTTTCTTGAAATGCAGATTTTTTTACCAGTACAATTTGTAAACATTTCCTTTATATTGATGGTCAATAATTGGACATGTTTGTTTGTAGGTCAAAAACACAATGGCATATATGAAGATTTCTTAGGAATGTAGGACAAAGAGGCTTCATGGACGATTTTTTTTCTGAATAGTTGTAATTGCAGGCATATTTTTGGTGTATTTTGGTGGCTCAAGAAGTCATTTCTGCTTGATTAATCACGTTGAGCATTACAGAATCTTGTTTTGGCCAGGATAAATACTACTTAATCATTTTGGATAAATACTACTTTGAAATAGCAAATGTATTGTGGTGCTTTTGATGAAAGGATGCTTACTGAATCAAGTTATCTGTATGTTATATTTGTAAGAGGTTAACATTACTCATAGTAGATATTAAAAAATAAAATAAAAAAGGGTTGTCCATAACCAGTGTGTTAAGAAGCTTTTCTCATGTACGCCTTTGGATAGCACCTTGAAACTTATTCTTGGATAAACTATAAAAACTGATGTTATGTGAAGGATGCATAAGGCCATGAACACACCATGGATACATTAGGGAAATGGTTGTAACACTTATTCAAACCCTTTTACAAGTTATATCAGCTCACAGTATGACAACAACATAGGATGATAATATCCTTGATTTTGTTCGTTATGCAACTTCATTTACAGCAAAATGATGACATTGTTCTTTGATTGTGGCAACTGTCAACCCAAAACAATGATGATGCATTTTAAGTTTTAGAAACATACATGGAAAATCTGTATTCATCATGTCAAAGTTTTAAAACCACAATTTTAATAGTCATGTGCATCTATAATTTGGGTCCCTATTATTCCTTTCCTTATATCTCCTGAATCCTGATGGAACCAAAACTTACATGTAAGCTGGTTGGGTATCTTTGGCCACCACAGAACTCGGTAATGTATTGGAAATGTAGGAAATTCCATTCTCAACAATTTCACATTTCCTAGCCAGTATGCTATTCCATCAAATGATACATCAACCACAATAAAAGAAAATGAGACTCGACTAGATTCAATTGAATTGAATCAATTTTATGCTCTCATGTTTCTCTTCAACATTTCATTACAATAAAAATGAGAACAAGATTGGGTTCCAGCTGATATAAGACATAAATATGACTAGATTTTACTATAATCAAGAAGCTTACATACATTGATCATTTGGTATCACTTATATGTTCCACACATGATCGCATGCCTATGTTAAAAAAACATATAGGTTACAAAGATAATTATAGGTTACAAAGATAATACATTACATAATTTGAACAAAATGAAAAAGTTTGCGCAGCATCTCTACAATTAATTTCCAAGCTGAACAAAGATGTGTTCATGTGCTCCACCTCTATATCTACCGACTTCAACCTTGATTTAGAGCGCTCCACCTACGTTGACAAATGACAAATTTCTTAGATACATTAACTACGGAATTTGCATCTTCGATCTTGTCCATGAATACCCCATCCTTCCAAATAAGCCTATCACAACCGGTTTCACCCTACAAGCATTTTTGCCTCATTAGACCTTAAAATTCATTTTGTTTCATTTATTTCAAACAAGAAAAATCACAAAGGCATTTCCAAAAGGGAAAACTTTCTAGCCACATTAAATATGGTGTGAGAAGCCCTTTAAAAAATGGCACTTCTTCAGTCATTCTAAGTAAGACTCTGTGTACTATCTCTCCCAAATACATTCCTGACAACATTTTCTAAAAAATCTGTCAATATTAACAATATTACTTAAATCTATCTTTAGTTCAAAGATAAATCACATCAACATAGCCAATAAATCAACTGATATATACATCTTTTGAACTGCCAACGAGTCAGATACAAGCATTTACGGTCAAGGGGACTACTGGAGAGAGATGTATTCTGAATTTGGAGTAACTTGAAACTTTAACCAAACAAGATTTGCATGCTTCTTCAAGAAGAATGACTTCAATTTAGCAAACCTTGTCAACTTTGCATGTATCGGCAAGGTTAGAAAATGACTAGAAATAGAAGAACCATGACTTCATTTGAGCAAACCCCACCAATTCTGCAAAGTCTAAAACTGGAAATGGAAGAAGCATGATTTCATTTGAGCAAATCCCACATGATCAACATAGGTTGAAATTACAATCAACATAAGTTGAAATTACAAATTTGGGATAATTTTGAGCATGCACCAAACAGAATTAAAAATGATTGCAAATGAAAGAATCATGATTCCAATTAAGCAAACTGTTGAAACTATGATTTTTAGGTAATTATCCGTCTCCCTAAATCCAACCCACATCATAGTAATGTAAAGAAGAAAAAAACCCAACTAAAAATAACGATAGCGCGCGTTGAGAGAGAGAAGGGAGGAAAGCACGCTGCTGGCGACATCCCATATCCGGCGTCGATGTCTACTGATGCCCATTGATGGCTCAAATGTGTAGAGAAAGTGGGGAGAATGAAGGAGAAGAAAGAGGGAGGGTAAGTGATGAAAGAAGAAGGTAAAGAAAGATGGAAGGGTCCTCACAGTGGTTGTCGGTGCTAGCCGGTGTGCGGGTGGTTGTCGGTGCTCCGATGCGCGCCGGTGAAAGTGAGGTAGAAACCGATGGAAGAAGGAAAAAGGGAAATGGGAGAAGAATCGATCTCTCTTTTGTTTCAAAGGCCCTAAGGCTATTTTTGTCTTTTTTTAAAAATTGTGAAAAAAATCACCAGCAGGAATCTTTTTTCACCGGTTGTCCTGATTTGAAACTTTTGTGGAAACTTTAGACCCTAATTTAAAAGAGTTGAATCTTTCTGTCCTTTCCTGAAATAAGCCCAAAACTTAAGGCCTTATTTGAAATTTTCCCAAGGTTTGAACTTTGAAAAACCTCCAATACATCGAAATGGGTATATTTATATTTAAAGAAATATAAGCATAACTCCTATGATATTGTACCAATTACAAATAACCACTTGGGTTTTTATTTTTACAAGTGACCTCCCTATAGGCTATAATATGAATCTCTCCAATCAATCACTGGCAGGTTTTTGGGTGATTGCAGATAATCCACTGTAATAAGCTGTCCAAAAGGATATAAAAAGAAAATTCTCCTACAAGTAGCTTCGTTTGAATTAAATTTAATTTGGTATGACTTGGGTGATTTTTTATTCTAAACCTGACTTGTGTGGTGATATTGCCGCGTTGAAAAAGAAGACAAAATGAGCGGGAATCACCCTCTGTTAAGTATAGAGCATAAGTTTTAGTCGCAAGAAAAAGAGATAGGGGTAATGCGGGTTGACCCTAATCCAACCACATTTAAATGCGGGTCAGGAAAACTAAACCAGCGATTGACCCATATATCATGCGGGTAGGATTGTATAGGTCATATGTGGGTCTGATCAGATTGACGGGTTGGGTTGGCTTTTGTCGGCTCTACAATTCTAATGTTGGTATCAAATTCCTTCACTTACAGAATAGATAACCATTGAGCATGCAAAGTTTTTAAGATTAGTATGAATAATGGGACCCATCTGCAGGGAATATGATTTATATAAATTCAACAAATAGTCTCCTACCCGCATACTGCATGTTGTTAAAATGCACTTCGGCTCATGGGCCCCTCCTAGATATATGTATATCGATAGGAAGATGGCAGATGGAAAGGTTTTCTCATGGACAAAAGGGTGCAAAAAAAATTTTAAAAAAAAAAAAATCAATCCCACTAGACTATTCTAGCCCTTGATTTAACAGACTTAAAATTTAATAGCATCTTAACTGTAGACTTTGTTCGTGATTCAATTCAATGGTGGCTGAAGGTTCAATGAGTGTAAAGTTGGTCCTAGTTCCAGATAAGGGAAAAACAAGAGCATCAAAGGGGCTGCACTAATTTATGGTTGGCCCAGGTGGGGCCCATAGAGGTAGGAGAACGTTCTCCAACAAATAAGATGATTTTTTCTCTTTTTTTTTTTTTTTAAACGTAAGGAATTGAGGGATTGAGGCACTCTGATTTCTCTCTCTCTCTCTCTCTCTCTCTCTCTCTCTCTCTCTCTCTCTCTCTCTCTCTATATATATATATATATATATATATATATATATATATATATAAAAGAGATTCTACGGTAAAGCATACGCCTGGCCACAATCAACGAAATGAAGAAAGCCTCATCAGAGATGGTACATGCCAAGGAAGGCACTATACAGTTAAAAAGCCTTTGGTTTTTACTGTAATAAAATTAAGAGTTTTTTTTTTTTTCATATACCCCACTAATGTTTATAGGATTTATGAATAGGCTCATGAGGTTTTAGCATTTGTAAATAGGCCCTTACTTCGTCTTATTAATACCTTTCATGTCCCCTCAAAATCAATATTCCTAACAACACTGAGCCGCCACATGAGATTAGTGTTGGATTTTTATATAAATGACAGCTTTGCCCTTACATCGATTAAACAAAAATGAGTATATTACTACTTTAAAAAGCACCATTATTTTATCTCAAGTCCCAATGTTTTTCTCAATAACTCTTTATGCATATGACCAGGGATGGACCTAGGTACACACGCCTAGGGACTGAAGCCTCCACCCATATTTGAAAAAAGTTTAATACACCCCATAAATTCTGTAAAAATTCATATTTTTAACATTTGTCAGTTCCCCCAATATTTCTTCTACAACCCCAAACACATGAAACATAATCATGTATTTTCAAACTTTTCATCAATCCAATGGTGGGTTATAATTGGATAAATCATAATCAGTTATAAGTATAGGTGTTGATTATCATCATGATCAATTTGGATTTAATGAAATGAGCTATGTATTTATTACATAAATGAATTTATGCAGTGTTATTCTCTCCGAGTAAGTGCAATTGTTAATGTTACATGCTTTACAAAAAAAAAAAGTTGAGTCCAAGCTTACGAAATTATGCATGCAAGGATAAGAAATGGGCAAAAGTGTCATCTCACTATAATAACCTATGCTGGTTGAAAGACTCTTGATTTTGGGGACACCAAATGTATTAAAATGAAAATGAATGAGCCTATTAGCAAATATTGAAATCTTAGGGGTTTATTTACAAATCCTACAAACCTTAGGGGGTTATATACAAAAGGCTCTAAAATTAATCATGAGCATACATCAAAATAGAAAGATACATAAAATCTCAAAATTCAATGAGTATTAAAAGCCAATTTCCACAGTTAAATTACTGAACCCAGTTTTTCAACAATTTTTTTTCCATTTTTTCCAAGTTTAAACCCCTTTTTTTTTTTTGTGCTATCGGAGGGTTCCCAAGTCTCAACCCTTTGGACTGAACTAATTCCTTCGGCTTAAGAGGGAAGCCAAGTAAACTCCACTATAGCCTCAGTATGGTAGTACAGTTTCAAACCTACAACCTCCAGGTGCAAACCGTGGTCGCAGACCAACTGAACTATCCATTAGGATTAAGTTTAAAGCCTCTTATTAAATCATAATCATCCACACCACCACTAAGCCTTGTCCTATCAATTTTGGGTTAGCTGAATAAAAACATATAAAAAAAGGTTGGTCAGTTAGGTGATCCTTGCTTTGGAACTTCTAACAAATAAATACAATAAAAAAAAAATGGGGCCTTGCACTGCCTTAAAAATTTCCCTTTCTCAACCACATGGGAGTCATATTTGGCCAACTTAAATAGACGGTACAAGCCAACTGCACCATTGGTTAAGCATCTTCCTTCCCTTTTAAGTTTGAACTCATGGTCCAACAAAAATTAAAAAATTAAAAAATTAAAAAAAAGTTTGAGCTCATGGCCGAACAAAGAAGGGCAGTATAGGCTTCAATAATGATGATAATGAAAACTAGAGACCACCCAAAAAATAATAATAAAAAGTTTCTCAGAAAATGAATTGATGTACAGTCAACTTACAGATAATTTGCATTACTCTACTAGATTATTGTCGGATTCTGCATAACCACACTATAATATGAATCCATGAGGAAATAAAGACATTCAAAGCAATCTGATTATCAGGTATAATAAGCAGCAGCCTAAACATGTCTGCATTAAGTCTAACAAAGAAGGTGGATAAAACATGGCACTAGTTTAATTAGTCCAAACATAACTATGCACAAGCACAAAACGCAAATGTAGTAGTAAGAAACCCATAAAAAAGATAAAATAGATCATAGGATAAAAGGCTTTGAATAAACATCAAACGTCTCGCAGGCAGTTAATTGGGGCTCCTGCAACAACAAAAGAAACCACAGGATCACTCATGAATATTATAAGAAATATATGTATGTATAAGTATATATGTATATTTTTCATTCTTGTGAAAGATTTTCTGTAACAAAGATATGCAATAATAAAGTCAAGTCTCACTCCATAAAATTTTCACACATGCATTATACACACACAAAACAAGAATGAACCATTTCTCCATCTTGTAAGATTTAGAGGCTACTCCCCTGCTGGAGCAGTGGTAGCTGGTAAGGTTGCCCCCCATCACTGGGAATCGTTGGGAAGACCAGGGTTTGAACATATGTTAAGGAAGAAAAGGCTTGCAATTGAAGCAAGTGGCAAGGCTAGGGACGATAAATGCATGATGTACACACATTATGTTTGCTTATGCATAAGCTTACCATAACTTATGCATTGATGCTTACAGCTGGTAGAATTTATTTAGAATGCATGATTTATTAACAAATGTTGTTTTTTTAATAAATATTAATGATTCAAAACCGCAACCTCATAGTTGCGATGACATCAACAGGCATGTTCATACCCATCCAAAGATTTATGCATAAGAGCAAGCATGGATGCATGAATGCCTTGAGCTGTGTACCCGTGCCTGTAGATATGCTACTCTTTTCTGTGAAAGTAAATACCTGATTCAATCCACCACCAAGCCCACCAACACTACCTCCTGTTAAAAGCATGGTGATGAGCGATGTTACCTGACCACCACCAATATCACCACCACTACCAGTATTGCGGATGGTGTTCCGCATGGAACCCAGTATGCTCCCATATGTCTGTCCGTGCCCACGCTCAATGGCTTGGATGAAACAGAAAGTCATTGCTCCTGTTGAGGTGATCCTTGATAAGGCCTGCTCATATGAACCAGAACGCATTAGGTTGGAGCCTGTGTTACCCTTTGGTTAGCTTACAACCTAACCATCTATGCTATACCTAGATCAAACTCATATCTGGTGATTGTCATCATCTTCATTCATGCTTCATCTAAATAGCTTAGTTTAAATGTGACCCTTCTTCCAGTTTATAAACAAAATAAAAGACAATCAAATGGCTGTATAGCAAGGAAAAAGGAAAGGGACTTCCATACTCCAAAAAGAATTGTGTTAAAGCAAAATTATAGATGGAAATTATATTTTAGCACATGGTAAACTAGCCAGCCACTGCGCAGCTCTGAATCTGAAACTGCATGATGCCCCCATCATTTACAGTATTTCCTACCTTTCACCCAAATCATTGTATGTCACGCTGTGAGTTTCAAGTCTTAACTGAAACATGTTTGGGTATTGATTTGGGCAAACAGAACCTTGCCACCTGTCCTGCTGAGGATTTCTACCTGTAAAAGCTCATTTGTTTCTAAAGAGACGTGTTTCTCATGTCCAGTAAGTATTGTCTGACCAGTGATTTTCATATTTTAGTTATTTATTTATTTTTGCTAGATTGGTGCTACTGGTTAGTGGGGCCAGATATCAACCTACCGGCTCAGGGATCGAACCCTAGCTGGTCATGTGAAGGGGTACCAATGCCATTGAGCTATCAAAAACCGTACGTTATATAAAGATCACCAAGACAGAACTGATGTTTCTGTTATCTACTTGTACAGCAATAAAAATGGAAGATGCTTATGTAGTGCGATTTGAAGTACAAACCCATTGGAACAAGGCTTTGCTGGGTTTTTTTTTTTCTTTTTACTTTTGAATGGTCAAAACCTTTTCCCCACTTTACAAAGGAAAATTCAAAAGTAGTGGTGATGATGTTTATGTAGTGAGATCTTACTGAGGTATCAGCGGAGGTTTGATCATCATCACAACCACTAAAAGAAATGGCCTCCCCGCCACTTGTTCCTTTCCATACACCTGATCGAGGCCGATGGTCCTCCCATACATACTGCCCACCCCTACACCATAGTCAAGAATAAAAATATTTTGTTTAATCCCTCAAGTTCTCCAGTTACTAGAGAACTCTGAATATAGATACATGAAATCATTTAGAAAGCATATAATCTATATGAATGTAGTAAAAAAATAAGTATAGCACTGCAGCACAATGTCTTTCCAAACACACTCCCCACTTCTCAAATCCATGAGACAGAACATGTAATCCCAGCCAAAAGACCAAGGCACGTTGACAGGCTAAACCATTAATGATAAAGAACGAAATTGTATGAGAAGTCCAGGATCACATCATGATATTTATGTCTCTAACTTGCATGTATGTCATACATTTGCACATGACAGCTCACACGCACATAGAAGAGATTTTCTGCTCAGCAAGGCAATAAGGCCAAGAGCCCTGTGGGGCAATCAGAACTGTCCTCGGTGTTGGATCTCACCCCTTTCTTTTCAACCGTTGATTTTTTCAGACGTGGGGGACACATTTTGATTATCTCAGATCCTTTGGATCAGAGATTTTGGTGGACCCACTGTCTAGGCATATCCCTTTCCACCCTTCCTCCGAGGTGGACCCCAATGGGCTCTCACCCATGCATGACCTCAAAGTTCAACATTCACACAGATATATGAGTGTCTGCAAATGTGCATATACATCTTAGTTAGCAACTTTCAGGTGTGTATGTGCAGTGTGGATCTATAATGCATTGATACTTCAAAATGGGCAATATATTGTGTCATGTCATATCCGATACTTCACATTTTATGTGTAAAATCCATGTGATGCAATCCTAGGGTTAGGATGCAAGTGCCGGAGCACAATTAGGGTTCCGATGGAACAATCACATGATGAAGACACTCTCCAATGATAGATCCACAAAGGGACAATTCTATTTACTCAAATCTCTAATATGAGATCACTGATCTCTACAATGCTCTATTTATAATAAAAGATACTTCCCTAAGAACCAATCATAATCAAACTTAGAAAAAAAAAAAAAAGGAAAAGAATCCTATTCAAATTAGAAACTAATTCTAAATACAATCTTTGCTAAAACTAAAACTAATAATAATTAGGATTTCATGGGTCCCATATGTGGCCTACAATATATCTCACGTCAGGTATTGGTGCTGCTGCACCACCATGTCCCTACCTTGTCCATGGTGTATCCTTGCCATACCCATGCCGTATCTGGGCATCATAGGTGTGGATACCACAACTTGCCTCAAGTACTCCACTCAATTTTACAACCTTCTCTAAAAATGTAAATCATTGGCATATTTAAGATTTGTTGAAGTCTTTATTATAATAAAAGTTCAAAGGCTAGGACGGTATTTTTCCAAATATTAACCATAACCAAAATGACATTGAACTAGAAACGCTTAGAGACTTTCTTTTATCAGTAGAAACACTTGAGAATTAGTCCCAAGATTTCACCATGTTCCACATAAAGCCCTGCAACGGTCATCACAAGGGGCATACTAAAATGTTCAGTTTTCAGAGATCTTGCTTCAAAAAACCCTGAAGCAATCCAAAGTTCCATGTATGAGTATGAAGAGTATCTTCTCAGTAAAACAAAACAAGGATGTCGCACACTTGAAAGATAAAAAACAGAATTTATGATAGCAATGAAAACTAAAGGGGTTTGAAATCACTTGATAGTACAATTTGTGAAAGGAATCCGCAACATGGTTGGAAGGTACTCATTGTTGCAACCACGATACTGTGGGTTCAAGAAATGTTACCAAGCAAAATACCTTGTGGGAGTATTCCTGCTAAACATAATCTGCCAAAACCCAGGTAGGAAAAAGCACCAAACAAGACAAATGAAAGCGATGCCAGATTTGACGATATTTCCAAGTCCAATTGATGCATCTAAAACATTGATGAAATCATCAAATTAACGCATTGATGCAATAAACTAACTTAAGGAATAAGGACCAAGTAGAAGCTTTATCTTCTAGAGCAAACATAACACATAATGTGGCTGTCATCTTGCCTAAAAAGTAAAAACCAACCAAGGGTAATAAATTGCTGACCTATTCATTCTGCAGAGAAATGGTAAATCTAGCACAGTGCCACTGTGGCAAGCATCTACAATTGCATGAAGCTTAACCCCACGAGGAAGAGGCCTGACAATGGCTGCATTTATTTCATCATCAACAATCATTCCCTGTGTTTCAAAATCCAAAGGGCAAAGAGTTTCATCATATCCATCGACTTCATCCCCTTTATAATTCCGCTGCCGCGAACCATGGCCAGAGTAGTGAAATACTAATGAATCTCCTGGTTGACAACCTTGAACGAGCCAAAACAAAGCCATCCGTAGGTTATGCTTAGTGGGACTCTTATATGGATCTGTCTCTTCTTCTGCAAATCAACTTTCAGAAAAAAAGATTAGATTAGACCTGGTCAGGTAGAAACCACACAACGAAAAAAAAAAAATTCTAAAATTTAAGTGGAACTTCTAAACCGAGTACTGACTGCGGAAGCCACCAATTTCACTCATCATATACAACAAAATGGAACTAGCTCAATCCCAACCTCTTTTTAGAAGCATCCTTCAATACAACATTTGCATGCCAGCTACTCTTTTTTATCCAATAACTAAATCCTCTAGCATGAGGACTCAACTTTTCTACACGTTAGTCCTGTATTCTACACTTGCCTGCTTCAAAGCGAAAGGCTCCTAAAAAAAATGTTCTCAATGTTCCTATACCCCCAATCTGTTCACTGTCACTGCCACACTTCTTGAGCCTAGGTGTGTAGGCACAAAGCAATTAATAGCTTCTAAAGTGATACAGTTGTGAGGACACAGAAGGGATATGATGATGTTGCATACTTCAAGTATGGGCAGTTGGAAGGTTCTAAGTTAATAATTTGGTTGGAGATGAGAAGACTAGAAGCCAATAAGTATTGAACCTCACTCTAAGAAGCAGAAGTGTGTCCCTTGGACAACAATGTAAGGAGAACCAAAAAATTAAAATTAGATTCAAGAAAACTTGCTACATCAAAGGTGGCATAGTAGACTGACTGACTGACTGACATGATAAAGTGGCTGAAGGAGTGCAGAAACTAGTGAACTGGGAAACATGCAGCTCATCCTAAATTCCAATCCTTCTTCGTGAACAGCTACTTGGCTCTATCACCCTCCCCTTGAACTTTACTTTCTAACAATAAATCAAAACCTGAAAACCCCACTATAAAGGTGAATTCATGAGCGAGCCTACAAATTAAATGCTAGCAGTCACTCCCTAGTGACACCTAAGCCTATATCTCTGTCCTATAATAATACCTCTGCATCTATCAGAACTTGGAACCTGAATAGCAACATCTCATCCATCCAAGGGAAATTCCTAGAAAGATTATTCATCTCTAACCCATTCATAAAAATGTTTTGTGGTATGTGAGAGTCACCTATAAGTTCTCCATCATAAAAATGTTTTGTGGTATGTGAGAGTCACCTATAAGTTCTCCATCTTGAATGACCAACAAACATTAATAGTATTCCAGATTTTTGTTATCGGAACTATCTCAACGACACATATCAATTATAAGATAGGAAGCCTATGCAAGCAATGACTCTTTTCCATCCATTGTAATAGGATTTGTCTGAAGTGTGAAACAAATCTGAAAGCCATGAATCGAGAAATATGGATACTTCTCAAAGTAAAAGAGACTCCTGGTAAGTATGGAACAAGATCAGCTATATTGGCTACTAAAACAATATAGCAAATTGTACGGCTTCTCCAATCCAAAACTTAGTATTGCCATACAAAAAAGACAACACAACTTTTTCAAAATATTATCTTTAAATCGTAAAACAACTAAATCAATGATAGGATTAGCTTTAAATCGTAAAAAAAACTAAATCAATGATAGGATTAGAGTATGCAAGAATGGACCAAAATGATAAGTGGGGGGGGGGGGGGGGGGGGGGGTGTGTGCGGGTGTGCAAAAGAAGAGACTACGGAACGATGGATGCTAATACCATCTGGTGTCATCATCATCAAAGCCTTCTCTTATTTTATCATATATTGATGTTCATTTCTGATTATATCCTTCCTAGTTTTACCACACATCCACCTTAACATTCTAATCCTTACTTGTGTAAAGAAATTTAATGAGGACTACATCTACACTGCTAGGGGCAAGCCCGGATCAGCTATGACTGGTGGTGTTTTGCAAGATGACAAGGCTCTTCCATTTTGGGCACAATGAGTACAATGATTTAAACATAGCTGAAATATCAGTAATCCAATAAGCATTTGAGTTCTTTCTTCACGTTTTTCAGTCTCCTTGGTTGCAAATGGGGAGTCAAAAAATGCAATCATGTAAATGAATAAGTCAAAACCAACCCTATAGAACTGTTGCATATATTTAAGAAACTAGAGGAATAATGTAAGTCTCCCTGCATTTCTTCCTAGCACACACAAGTCAAGACGCAGATACATCAGCCAATCAAGGGGTTGACAAGGAATATTTTGATTTTTTCCCCAAGTAATTCACTCTTGGGTACTTAATAGTTTTAGGGTACTAATACTAATTCTGGGGCACCATGCATAGAGTTCCAAATCACAACCAAATTTATTTTTTTTTCTTTATTTCTTCCCTTTTGAATACAATGTTAGATTCACCTAAAAAATCAACAAATGTTCTAAATCAAGTTTGACAAGGAATATTTCAAATTTTCTCATGTATAAACCACCCTGGGGTACTTAATTGTTTTTGGGCACTAATGATGGGCTACCATGAACAGAGTTCCATATCACAAACATTTTTGTTTCCACCCTTTTGAACACCCATTCCACCACTAGATCATCGAACCATCAAAAAAATTAAAAAAAAATTAAAAAATAGAATTTCCCATTCGCATCAAAGACCACCCAAATGATCTAAATCACAAAACCCACAGCCTCCCTACCCACCCACACCAAAAAAACGAAAAACCAAATCTTAAAGAAAAAATAGAGAGATGAAGGGATCATATACCAGTGAGCATGATGATGGAAGACTCTGGGAAGTGAAACCGATTGATGAGGAGATATTTCATGCACTTGGCGTCATTGATGCAGCCCTTGAGCTCGTGTCGGGAGTACCGGTACGAGATGCCGCAGATCACGGCCTTCTTCCGTCCATGCGGCGACGGAGGAGGCCCCGGCGTCGCCGAAATAGGTCCCGGCGGCAAGCCACGTGGATCGGCGACGGGGGTGATGGCGTGGCAGATGGCGCATCTTATCGATTTGGCGCCGGGCGGGAGTTGCAGAGGGGTGTGGCAGGTCGTGCAGTTCACCAGCATCATATGCATATTCATGTTTGAATTCGGAATCGGAATCGGAATCGGAATCTGAATCGGAATCGGACCAAAAAAGAGGGGCTCAAATGTCAAGTCTGGTTTTACAGAGAGAGACTGTACTTATGTTGATGTTTCGAGTGTTGCAGTTTGGAAAAGAAGGGTACTTTCGAAAGTGGTAGAAACTTGTTCCGTGTGCGTCTTCCACAAATTGGAGGTTTCAGTGGTGTTCGTCGCGGATAACGCGGGGAACATTGAAAGGGATAATGACCGTACGAAGGTCCTAAAATTACAATTTTGCCCTAGACCAGACGAAAAAGGTAAAAATTTCCTAACAAACGATCGTAAAGAAAGGTTAAACACTTTTGCCCTCAATCCTGCGATATCCCAGGAGAATAGGATATTAAATGATTCGATATCCCAGGATACAAGAATATTGCACAGTTAGATATCCTATATATACGCCATATATGTAATATTTTTAGATTTTCACCATTCTCCTTTCAACCTAGGTTATTCAGAGGATGGAGATAACTCAGTAAAAAACCCTTTTTACTGTGATCCTTTTTACTGTGATCATTTTTTTTCGATCCTGCAATGGTTTTTCCTCCGTTTTCTTCTCATCCTCTATTTTCTTCTCATCGTCTTGCTATGGATATTGCAGGATCACAGACTTCCACTCCATTCTCTTTCGCCAATCGCTGCAATGTAGTGTATCTTCAACTGTGTAGGGTTTTACTGCGGGAAATATATCCACTCGTCAACAGTTTAAGGTATGGTGAAGAAATATTGTTTTTCCTTTATCTCTTGATTTGTTTTAGTCTTTTTTCTGGATTAGGGCTTGTTTTAAGGCTGGACATTTAGGTTTTTATTGTTATTTGGAGTTGCATCCTGTGATGTAGCTGCGAATCTTATTTTTTTTCTACCATCTGATTATTAGAGATCCCTTGCAAAAAAATTTGGTAGTGATGTTATTGTCTGCTTATTTTACCATTTTTCCATGAAAAACTTTGTTGCTCTCCATGTTTTACTTTCAGGCTTAAAAGGTTGAACACTCACAAAATGGTATATCAACCGATTAAAATTTTTCAAGTACTACATGGTAGTTTGAATGCTACTTCATTCAAAATTAGTCTAATAAATTGGTAAACAATTCCTCGTAAACTTCATAGCACATGTTAAGAGACGATGTATGATGGAAGAATAAAGTTAGTACAATGGCTTCATTTACCATGTGATCGTTAGAAAACTAAAGACCATATTTAAAATTTAATTTGGATCTCTACTATATATTTTTTACAAACTTTTACAAGGGATATAGATAGGAAGCATATAACAGGAAAAAAAAATTAAGCGAATAAATTTTGTATTGTGGCTTTAACTATTGAAATTATGTATAATGTAATAACAACAAACAGATATCCAACTATTTGTGATTATAAGTACATGAAATTGACCGTCACAGCACAACTATTCTCATGTCTGAGTTGATTGTGATATATATATTTTTTAATTAGATTGTTTGTAAAATTGCATTTTATTTTTACTCAATTTTTAAATTGCAGATGGAACAATTTATGGGAACAATATAATGCCACAATATTAGTACCTATAAAGGACTTAGAATACCTTATTTTCTAGTGAGTAACAAATTCATACATTTTATTATAACATAGAAATCCAAAAAAAAAAAAAAAGCTTCAACAATGGACTATTAAATAGGTTTATGGTGAAAGATACAAGATAGGGGAGCAGTATATCAATAAAAAAAAACACATCAAATGCAAGAAGTTGAACAAAATAATGCATTTCATGAAGAGATTTAAATTTTAATGAGTGATTTACGGTTTACATAATAAGAATCAAAGTAGAAAAAAGGTTTATCACTACTACATTTATGGGATGTTTTTTTAAGGCATTCAGAAATTATATAGTCACACGTACCTGCTATGATGAATAAAATGTATAAAGTACTGATGAAAGAAGATGGAATTGTAATATCCTATTGGAACCCACAAGCCAAAACGGAGATGGAAACGGAGCTCTGCAGTTTTTGGAAACAGAGATCTCTACAGTTTTTGGAAACGGATGTCTCTACAGTTTTTGGAAACAAAGGTTTGTATGTGGTGTAAAAAATGAGTTATATATGAGAGTAGGTAACGGTGCGATATCCTACGAGCATAGGATATCAAACTATGCGATATCCTAAAAGTCTAGGATATCAAACAGTGCGATATCCCACTGGCCTGGGATATCGAATCGTGGGATATCCTACATCGCAGGAAAAATGGTACGATTGTCCGAATTTGGACCTCCTTTCCTGTACGATCTACTAGTGGGTAATTTGTATGTTTCGATCTTGTCTTGATAAATGTGGGATTTTCAAACGTCCATACAATAATTTTACCACATTGTGAAATGATCTACCTTTCACCATTCAGATGTCGACTTTGGATGACTCTGACCCACCGACTAAAACCAACAGCGTGGATTCTAGGATCTCACTTTTTTTTTCCAAGTCAATCAATTGATGACCACCATAAATTCTCTTCGTTGAGATTATGAGTGGGCCCCACATGATTAAGATTTGAATATGGTGAATGATCTGTTTGAAGACAACGGAAATTAAGCATGGATTTGGTTAAGTTTGTTAAAAGCGTTTGATGAACTTTTGGGCTTAAGAAAAGTCCAAAAGGGGCACAAGAATTTGTGTTGTTATTCATATTTGGATATATGTGAATTGCAGTAAAGTGATCAGGTGAAGTATCAAATTAAAATAAAATACAATACTGAGGTTATGCGGGAATTTTGAATTTATATACTTTTAATATTACCCATTGTATTTTGAGGCTTAACTTCATTTCTTAAAGCATTTTTTAAAAATTTAAACGCTAAATCACACTAATGGAAGGACTTTTTACTCAAAATATGTGATACCCTATATATTGGGAGAGTCTGGATCACCTATCGTATTTATTATAATTTTATCGTGAGTAGACCAATAACACTCCGCTAAGTCATTCAAAAATTTAGGTAATTTTGAAGTTTAAAAAATTTAAATCAAATGAAAGAGATTCACCTAAATTTTTGGATGGCATGGCGAAGTGTTATTAGTCCGCTCACAATGAAAGTATAACAAACGCGATAGGTGATCCGAACTCATATTGGGAGTACATTTTTTATGAGCTACTAAACAAATTTTTAATAGATAGACCCATCACCCATTGTGGAGTTTCACTCCTTCAATTGAGGATTTTCTTTGGACTGCTTGGCATTTGGGGCTATGCTATACAGAACATTTGGAGAATACTAAATTCCAGAATGAGCCTTTCTCTAATCCTCCTCAATCTCAGGTAGACTATATAAAAACATCTACAAAAGGACTCATCCTATTATGCCGGTCCTAGAGGTATAAAACAGGTTGTGCTGTGCCATGCCCCGATTGGCAAGGGCTCGTCCCAGCACGACCCACATGCACGAGTTGGGCAATGCCATACTGGCCCATAGGTCTTTTTTCTTTCATTTTTTTACTTAAATGTTAAATATGGATTAGAAAGAGTGTCATTCCAATGCTCCACCTTTAATGTTAACTTGTAATTCTATTGGGTTGTTAAAAAAAGCTACTTGCCAACAATGCTATACCCATTTAACGGCAATGACATTGATTACCATCTTTTAAAAGATAATTTACATGCATTATCCATATGAATTACTATTAATGCCCATAAGTTAATATCCCTATGAATTAATACATTAATTGAAAAAGATAATTCCCATAATCCCATCGTACCCTATTCTAATGCCCATAACCTATTGAATAGGCCACCGTGCTGTGCACAAATATATTTATCTATGTATATATCGGGAATAATCAAGTGAGAACACATATTATATGAGAATTTTTTTTTGTTGGACTCAATTGGGGGCCTCATTTGGGGATAGAAGCATGGGGATGGAAAGATCTATGTGAGACCACCCCAAGTATCAAGTTTGACCCCAAATCCATGTCCAAAACCCCTTCATCTGTGGCCCACAAGTTTAATGACTTCATATTAAAATATATATATTCAGCCCTCGATCTAACGGTTCAGTCCATTCGGATGTGTGACAATCCTTAGGATTAATGACTATCCAGGGGTTCCCTATTGGTTGCTAGATTTAGATGGGCTACTAGTTGGGCCCCGCAAAAAAGTTCTCATATGATAGGTAAGAACTAGTTCTCACTTAAATATTTTCCTTTATCTATAAAGAAAACTTTGGATGAGCTCGTGCACAAATAGATATAATGCTCACAACCAACTTGAGAATTTCTCAAATATATACAATTCAAATGGGACACACATTTCAAGAAGTCGGATCAAGGGTTAGGATGATCAGATGGATTTGAAATGTGGGTCACATCCAGATCTTTTTCGCTTTCACCTTTCTAAGAATTGAATTGGCCCTTACAGGACATTGTGTGCGCACCTCGTATCATATGCACTACTTACTGGCACAAAAGAACAGATGGTGCAACCCACCCTCACTACTGGCACACTGATTAAGCAGCTTCCTTCCCGAAGGATGCCATTTGCATAATCTTGTCGTTAGAAGAATTGATATACAGTCAACTTAGATATCATATGCATAACTCAAGAGGATACCGTCAGAGACAACTAGCATTCATTGCAAATCAAGCAATAAGAAACTTCATTGTCCCAAATACAAAGGTTGTAAAAAACCTTTTAAAATAACATAAATCATAAGGTAAAGGGCTTTGTATTAACATCAAATCGGCCGCAAGCAGATAATAGGGGTTCCTGCAACAACATGATCAGAAATCAAAGGATCAGTTTACAGATTCTAAATTCTACACCTTCATCACATGCACAAACAATGGCAGGTGGAAACCAGCTCCTGAGGAGCCTGTTAGAAGTAAGCTAGATTCCCTATTTTGTTCACTGCTCAATGCAGTTGATTCACTGCCCAATGCAGCTGCAGGAATTTTAATGTTGCTCACTGTTTTATGTAGACTGTCTCTTGGCTCTATGTAGCATCATTGTATCTTGGGCATTCTATGTGTCTTTTGGTTTATTCATGTATTTTCATTATTAAGTTTTTTCTTAGAAAATTGTAAGGGATTAATTATTGTTCAATCCCAATTTAGAAGTGAAGTCTACAAGTAGAGTCTTGTATTCTCTTTTGTAAGATGAAGTGAGAATGAAATCTTAAGGTTCCATACTTGGTGTATCCAGTAATCTTCTTTTCTGTTGTTAAGATCAAGAGGACAAGTTTCTTCTCTTGAATCTCCATACTTCGTTTTTATTGAGAGAAAGAAGTTTTAGCAGAGTGATTTATGTTCTCACTGTCACTTCAATATTTCGTTCTGTCAACCTTATTACACAAAACTTAAACCTGAGTATTTGCTGAAGGTAACCTTAGTATACATAGAATACGAGCTTCAGTTCCAGCAAAGTTGTAGCAGAGCATTCCATCAAAGTGGTATCAGAGCCTTGTTCAAGGAGATTCAATGGCTTCCAACAACATGCTGCAACCAGAACTTCCTTGATTCAGTGGAAAGAACTACAACCAATGAAGTATCCAAATGAAAGTGCTGTATGGATCTCAAGATCTATGGGATATTGTTGAAACTGGTTTCAAAGAACCAGCAGATGCAAATGCTCTCACCCAACAACAACTCAATGAGTTGAAGGAGAATCACAAGAAGGACAAGAAAGCGTTGTTCTTCATTTTTCAAGCAGTGGATGAAGCTGTCTTTGAAAGAATCTCCTCAACCACTTCAGTAAAGCAAGCATGGGACACACTCCACACATCATATAAAGGAGAAGACAAGGTAAAGATGGTAAGATTACAAAATCTTAGATGTGAATTTGATTCTCTACGGATGAAAGAATTTGAATCGGTTGATGATTTCTACAACAGAGTCATTTCTCTTGTTAATCAACTAAGAGTAAATGGAGAAAAAATTGAAGATCAACGGGTTGTTGAAAAAATCCTCCGAAGTGTGACCCGTAAGTTTGAATATGTTGTAGCGGCAACTGAAGAATCAAAAAGACTTGTCTTCATTGTCTATAGAAAGTCTAGTGGGATCACTCCAATCCCATGAACTTCGCATGAAGCAATTTGATTCTTCTCCTCTAGAGCAGGCATTTCAATCTCAACTCTCTTTTGGGGGAGGTGCTAGAGGAAAAAGAGGAGGACACGGCCGTGGAAGAGGAAGAAGTAGCCATGGACGTGGCACATATGAGAAAAATGAAAAGGAATATGAATCTCATGGTAACAATGCTCCTACAAGAGGCAGAGGCAGAGGACGAGGAAGGGGAAGAGGTCATGGCTCTCCCCATTCACATATTCATTGCCACTATTGCAAAAAGTATGGGCATATGCAAGCATACTGTAGAAAGAAAATGGCTAATGAAGGACAAAATGAATCAAATTTTATGCATGAAAACGTTCAAGAAAAGGAAGGTGATGAAATTGTCCTATTTGTTTGCAATGTCAGCGGAAATGTTTGTGGTGATATTTGGTATCTTGATAGTGGCTGTAGTAACTATATGACCGGCAATAGAGATGTGTTTATTAATCTTGACAATTCCATTCAATCTGAAGTCAAGATTGGTGATGATAGAAGGCTTCCAGCAAAAGGATGTGGTGATGTCCTCCTTCGAACAAAGAAAGGAGACCAAAAGAGAATCTCTAATGTCTTATATGTGCCAGGCTTAAATCATAATCTTCTTAGTGTTGGACAGCTTATTCGCAAAGGACATGATGTTCATTTCAAGGGTGATCATTGTATAATTAGAGACAAGAACAATTCTCTAATTACAAAGGTACGCATGTCTCCAGATAATATGTTTGGTTTGAACATTCAATATGAATCTTTGCCATGTTTTAGTGCAATCATCAAAAACAACTCATGGCTATGGCATCTTCGTTTTGGTCACTTAAGTTTCAGTTCATTAACTTTGACGTGTAAAAAGCACATGGTGAGAGGCATGCCCAATATAGATCGTCAAGACCAAGTTTGTGAAGGATGTGCACTTGAAAAGCAACATAGAGACTCTTTTCCTATTGGAAAAGCTTGGAGAGCATCAAGTCCACTTCAATTAGTGCACTCAGATTTGTGTGGGCGTATGAACACAACTTCAAATGGAGGTAATCGCTACTTTCTCTCTTTTATTGATGATTGTAGCAGAAAAACATGGGTGTATTTCTTGAAAGAAAAATCTGAAGTGTTTGGCCATTTCAAAACTTTCAAGGCCATGGTTGAAAAGCAAAGTGGTTTCCTGTTGAAAACTTTGCGTTCCGATCGTGATGGTGAGTTTGTATCAAATGAGTTTGAAGAATTTTTGAAAGAAAATGGGATCAAACATCAACTCACCACTCGCTATACACCCCAACAAAATGGGGTTGCAGAAAGAACAAACAGAACAATCATGAATTTGGCAATAAGTATGTTGAAAGCCAAAAGAATGCCTACTTCATTTTGGGCAGAAGCAGTAGCATGTGCTATCTATCTTCTTAATCGTGCTTCATCAAAAAGCATTCAAGATATGACCCCTCAAGAAGCTTGGAGTGGTCATAAGCCTTGTGTTAGTCATTTGAGAATATTCGGTAGCATTGCTTATTCACATGTACCGGATGAAAAAAGAAGGAAATTGGATGATAAATCAGAGAAATGCATCTTCGTTGACTACAGTGAAAAATCCAAAGCATATAAGTTGTTCAATCCATTGACTAACAAAATCATTGTTAGTAAAGATGTAAAATTTAATGAAGAAGAGTCATGTGAGTGGAATGAAAATGAGAAGAAACAGAACTCCATCTTGCTTGATGAAGAATTTGAAGAACAAAATGATGAAGTTACAAGCTCTCCATCATCATCAAGGGAGAATTCATATCGAAATGATGAGCATGAAGAAGAACCTACACCAAGGAGATCTAGTCGGCCACATCAACCATCAACAAGGTATCCATCTAGTGATTATGTTATGATTACTAATGGTGGAATGAGTTTTGCTTTGTTTGTAGATGCTGATCCGGTTACTTTTGAAGAAGCCTCTAAAGATCAAAGGTGGAATAAAGCTACGGATCAAGAAATTGAAGCTATTGAAAGAAATGATACTTGGGAGTTGGTAGAACTTCCAAAAGGCAAGAAAACAATTGGAGTAAAATGGGTGTACAAGACCAAGTTAAATGCAAGAGGTGAAGTTGAAGAATGCAAAGTTCGCTTAGTAGCCAAGGGCTATAAGCAAAAGCAAGGAGTTGACTATGATGAAGTATTTGCTCCCGTTGCACGTCTAGACACCATTCGTTTGGTGTTGGCTCTTGCGGCTCAAAATCAATGGAAAGTCTTCCAAATGGACGTGAAATCAGCATTTTTGAATGGCACTCTAGAAGAAAAAGTGTATGTTGATCAACCTCCCGGTTACGAGAAGAAGCATGAAGAGATGAAGTTATGCAGGTTGAAGAAGGCTTTGTACGGTTTAAAGCAAGCACCAAGGGCATGGTACAAAAAGATTGATGCATATTTTGAAGAAAGTGGTTTTCACAAGTCACCTTATGAGCACACTCTATGTCAAGAAAAGTCCGCAAGGTGAGATTCTCATTGCTTGCTTATATGTGGATGACTTGATTTTTACCGGGAGTAGTATTGAAATGTTTGAAGAATTCAAAATGGCCATGATGCATAAATTTGAGATGATAGATATGGGTTTACTTCATTTCTTTCTTGGCATTGAAGTAAATCAAAATGATGATGGAATTTTCATTTCTCAAAAGAAATATGCTAAAGAATTGTTGAAAAGGTTTAAGATGGAAGATACAAAACCTCTTAGCACTCCTATGGAAGTTGGCTTGAAATTAAGTAAATTTGATGGAAAGAAATTGGTGGATCCAACTCTTTATCGAAGTCTTGTTGGAGGTTTAATGTACTTAACAACAACAAGACCGGATCTCACATATGCGGTAAGTATGCTTAGTCGCTTCATGGAATCTCCAAGAGACGTTCATTGGGAAGTTGGAAAAAGAATTTTAAGATATGTGAAAGGAAGCCAAAGTCATGGCCTCCACTATTACAAAACTGAAAATCCAAGTTTGGTTGGTTTTTGCGATAGTGATTAGGCTGGAAGTGTTGATGATTGTAAGAGTACTTCAGGGTATGGTTTCAATATTGGTTCTAGTGCAGTTTCATGGCCTTCAAAGAAGCAATCTGTTGTAGCCCTCTCAACAGCTGAAGCAGAATATATTGCTCTTGCTGCCACCGGTTGTCAAGCTAGGTGGTTAAGGTGGATTTTGGAGGAGTTAAATCATGAGCAAGAAGGTGTTATAAAACTGTTTTGTGATAATAAATCAGTCATATCTCTGTCAAAGAATCCAATGTTTCATGGCAAAAGCAAGCACATAAAGATCAAGTATCATTTCATTCGAGAATTGGTGAAGAATAAAAAAGTTGAAGTTAGCTATTGTAAATCTCAAGACCAAGTGACAGATTTGTTCACCAAGCCTTTGAAGAAGGATTTGTTCATCAAAATGAAGACCTTACTTGGAGTAAGCATCATTCTATCTTGGGCATTCTATGTATCTTTTGGTTTATTCATGTATTTTCATTATTAAGTTTTTGCTTAGAAAATTGTAAGGGATTAATTATTGTTCAATCCCACTTTAGAAGTGAAGTCTACAAGTAGAGTCTTGTATTCTCTTTTGTAAGATGAAGTGAGAATGAATTCTTAAGGTTCCATACTTGGTGTATCCAGTAATCTTCTTTTCTGTTGTTAAGATCAAGAGGACAAGTTTCTTCTCTTGAATCTCCATACTTCGTTTTTATTGAGAGAAAGAAGTTTTAGCAGAGTGATTTATGTTCTTACTGTGACTTTAGTATCTCGTTCTGTCAACCTTAGTACACAGAACCTAAACCTGAGTATTTGCTGAAGGTAACCTTAGTATACACAGAATACGAGCTTCAGTTCCAACAAAGTTGTAGCAGAGCATTCCTGCACTTCACCCATCATATTGAAAATACAAGTAGAATAATTCAAAATGATTACAGATAAAACCATTCAAGGAAGTATCAGTTACAGTTGGAGTCTATGTACTCTAATCAGGTCTGGACGCTTGTGGACTTGCCTACCAATATTAAACATATTGGGTGCAAGTGAGTCTATAAGAGAAAGAGATGATCAGATGGAAGAGTTGAGACCTTTAAGTTCAGGCTTGTTGCGAAAGGATATATTCAGAAAGAAGATATCAATTATGAGGAAACCTTCTCGCCGGTAGCCATACTCAAGTCCATCCGGATACTCTTATCCAAAGCGGCTCCTCTCGATTACGAGATTTGGCAAATGGATGTCAAGACAGCGTTTCTTAACAACCATCTTGACGAAGACATCTATATGATGCAACCAGACGGTTTTATAGCTAAACAACCAAGAGCAAAGAGTTTGCAAGATGTAGAAGTCCATTTATGGACTGAAACAGGCATCCCAAACCTAGAACATTTGTTTTGACTAAAGATCTTCAAAACAAAAATAATGCTCAATGCATCCATGTTCCTGGAATGAAAGATCTATGTGATTTATGATTGACTTAGTGCTTGACTCATGATCATAGCAGTAAAGGAATCATAGTGCGCATCAAAGCTTCTGTCATCGAGGTACAAATTGAAGGTCAAAGTATCATTTACATGAACATCTTAATATACATTAAAGATGGGTATAGCATGAATATCTTCTTGATAATCTTCATCGTTCAATTTCTCATTGACATCACAAGATGATTTTCCATTTTGATACCGCTTATAAATGGAAAGATCATATTCATCATCCGGATAAATATCGAAAATTGGGGGCTTTGACCAATGAACATAATTTTCGATAAGTTATAATGTCCAATATGAATTGTCTTCATGTATTCCTTTAACCAAGAAGAATGTATGATGTTCCATTGGTTACGCTTAGGAAATAGTAGTAGATTGTTTTAATAGCTCACCTATTGAGTCATCGGTTTCTTGAATGTCATTGCACACTACTAATTTGTAGAATTCCTCAGTAACGTCGGACCCATCACTAGAATAACTAAGGCTTTGTCCATACTCACTACGAGCCTCTTGATGATCAAGTTGTATGGTTAATTGTTCGACTTGTCTCTGAAGTGCTTATAGTTCTTCGTCTCTCGCACCTCCCATTGTTAGTTTTATGGTCTCAATACCAGTATATGATGTAATAAATTGATTAATTTCTTTATTTATCATCATACATCATGCTTTCCTTTCATGAGATGATTGATGTTTTAATTGCTTAATGCACATTACCAATACATATGACATGATGGTTCATGTGATGAACCGGAGTCCACATGTATACTAGATGTAATACATGTGTATGGATGAGATCCACATACAGGAGGCATGTATTGCAAATCTTATACTTAAATATCTTCACAACTAGTGATGAGATTTGGCATCTCATCTGACAATGTTACAGCACTTTGATCACTATGAGATAGTGTGATTTGTCTCGATCATCAGAATGTAAGATTCTGGATCATAGTGCTGGTACATTGGATGTATTGAAGGAACATGAGAAGCACCTTATGAACACAGTCTTTATTTTAAGGCCTGCTCTCATAATTCCCTAGCAATAGGCTCTCAATCCTGAGACATTAATGAACTCAAGTTTCTATCTATTCATTTGCTTTAAGTCACCAATGAGTGAGGCCAATTGTAGGTCAACACCTCGGTGATTTGGGTACGTGGTAGTAGAGCTGTGGGAAGATTCAATGATCCAGATGGAATCTATCTTTAATATCTCCTTGTGATAATTAATAGATTTATCATTGGTAAGTGCGCACCCATTCCAATTAAGAGTTAATTGGATTGGTACCAAATGATCATTATAATTAATTGGGGCTCAAGGATAATAAGATATGAATCTAATTTGGTGGACAAGTCCAATTGATCCATAGATATAGATGGAGGGGCCTACTTGTGGTAATCGGGAAGTTTAGGGTCTTCATTGTAATTTATTCCTAAGACTAGAGTTCAATTGCATTTATATAGTGGAGTTATTTGCAATTAACTGTGGGCCCGGATCGCACATGAGATGTGGGGTCGCATGTCCTAGTTGGAGTCAGCTTTCTAAGGAATCCCTAGTGGTCCCCACGCTAGCCCAAGTTATTAGAAAGATACTAATTATAGTAGAACTCTAAAAGGAAATAGAAAGTTACTATTTCTATTTAAAGTGAGACTTCTAATAGTGGTAATAGTAAGTTACTAATTATTAATGGAAGTGAGACTTCTATTTTAATTAGAAAAGAGAAATTTACTAATTATAATGGAAGTGAGACTTCTATTTAAATTAGAAAGAAGAGAGTTACTAATTGTTAGAGAAGTAAGACTTCTATTTCAATTAGTTAACAAAGAGGAGGTGGCTTGAGGGCTGTATAAAGAGGAATTAACCCCTCTTGGACGTCCTCTATGCTATTCCATCTAGGGATTCATGCCCGGCCCTTTATTTGAGTGCAAGTGTTGCATCTCTTCATCCCTTCCCTCTTTTAGTTCTCTTCTAATTTCCTTAAGAGCTTTCTCTTGGAGATCCCACCCATCTTTTTGAGGAAAGAGAATCTGATACGAGTCCTAGCGTAGAAGATCAAAAGGTCTTGGAGATTCTGATTTGATAAGTGAAAGAGTTTCATCATCAAAGAAAGACACAACTTCTCCATTAGAGCACTACTAAGTTCCAAAGGTATAATCTACTTCCTTGTATCTTGTAGATTTCGTGGTTACATGTTTAAGTGTTGTTTCTATCTTCTAGATAGGTTGTATTGCCGTACATGATTTATGAGTTTGAGGGATTGCCCTGGATTGAGTTTTATAGCCTTCTAAATAGTTGATCCCTGCATCAAGTGGGTCAAAAGTTTTTGAAACGTATCTGAAAGGCCCACCTACTTCGAACACCCATCATACGACTGCCATGTCCGCCTCGACCTCTTCTTGCCTCCATGAAGGAAGATGGTAGATGGGAAAATTAATGCAAGTAAGTAACACAAGTTTTGATACCAAATGATGAGGGAAAATTAAGATGGAGACAACAAGAAAAAATGACGAACACAATAAGAAATAAAATAGAGGAGCCAAGCTCTCCACTAATTGTCCTTAATCCAAATGAAACAAAAATAATCTGCCCCAACCATAGGACTCTTACAAGTTTTATATATATATATATATATAGGGTCAGCTCTCCTAAGCTCAAGCTTAGGTTATGGTAAGCTCAAGTGTGTGGTGGGGCCCACCTGGGGACCCACATGGGGGTGGGGGTGGGGGGATTTCAAGGACTCTTTAAGATCTTCCTCTCTACAAAAAATTAGCTCCAACCGTACTTTCTATCATCTCCATATGGGCCCAAAAGTTTAATGGTCAATAGTTCATTCAGATCGATACATAGTCGATCCAATGGTCCAGTAAATTCGGATTTGATCGAAAGTTGGTAGACAAGTGCAATTTAGAGGGGTCATGTGTTTGGTTCATTTGGATGGACCAAACGTGGGCCCCACATGCATGAGCTTACAATATTTTATCCTAAACTTGAGCTTAGGAAAGCCTTGCTCTATATATATATATATATATATATATATATATATATATATATATGGGGGACATTCATGTACATCCATCCCTCACCATAGGGTGAGGGAACTTTCCTTTTTTGCACATACATATTCCTTTTATGCATATGACAAAATAGTACTTTTCCTCTTTTTGCACATGAAAATTTTCAATTATGTAAGTGTCCCTCACCCTATGGTGAGAGATGGATGCACATGAATATTCTCCTATATATATGTATATATATATATATATATAACATTCTTCTGTCATGAATACATGCTTAATCTCCAAAGATAACCGCAATCAAAACCACAACTTAGTAGGCAATCAACTAACAATCCCCAAATAAAACATAACTTACTAAAAATAATGCCAATTGACATGGCCTATTTCTTCCTACATCAATATTGTTTCAAACGGAGCCCTGTAATGGTGCATGAAGAGGTCCAGTTTTCAGATATCTTGCTTCAAGACTCCCTGAAGCATTCCAAACTTTCATGTATGCCTGCTTTGCAGAAGCATATCTTCAGTAAGACAAAATGAGATGCCACACTATGGACGAAAAATAGAAATTTTAACATGGCATGATAGTGTTTGTGACAAGCGGGAATACGACTGTAAGGTGCTCATTGTTGCAACTATTCTGCCAAGACCCAGATAGAGAAACCCATTAGACAAGAGCCAAGACAAATGAGAGCTACCCCTAAGTTGATGATATTTCCAAGTCCAACTGAGAACATGAAAGCCAGTAGAAGCGTTATCTTTTGATGCAAACAAACTATATAACGAGGCTGTCATCTTGTCTTAAAAGCCAAGGGTAATGAATTGCTGACCTGTTCTTTCTATAGAGAAATGGTAAATCCAGCGCACTTTTTCTGTGGTAAGAATCTATAATTGCATTAAACTTAACCCAGCAAGGAAGATGCCCAACAATGGCTCTATTGATTTCATCATAAAAAATCATACCCTATGTTTCAAAATCCATTAGGCAAAGGGTTTCATTATATCCATCATCAACTTCCCTCAGTCTATAATTCCGCAGTTGCAAACCATGGCCAGAGTAGTGAAACACTAAAGAATCTCCTGGTTGACAGCCTTGACCGAGCCACTTCAAAGCCCACAGCAGGTTATCCTTTGTGGGAGTCTTAAATGGATCGGTCTCTTCTTTTGCAAAGAAAATTTCAGAAAAAAGGACATGCCGATTAGAAGTGGGTAGGGATAGACCAAACAAAATGAAAAAGAAAAATCCAAAATAAAATCGGAAGTCTTATTCCAATTACTAGATCAGAGAAGACATCAACTTCATTGATCATACAACACAAACGAACTAGCTTAATCCCAAATACTAATCCAAATATAATGCCCCTAACTAAAAATGTGAGACCCTAATCCACTTGGGTAATCCCTTTAAGCAAGACTAGATCAAGTGATTTCGTGAGTCAAGAAAAGGGAATCCGCAGTGTAAGGGTGGAATGCTTGTATTTGGTTTTGTCCAAGTTCACATTAGAAATATCAAAGTCACGACTTTGGACTTATAAGTCAAATCCCGTCTTAAATAATATGATGGGTTTTAAAGCCGTGCGGTCTTGGATCCCATAAGAACGCTCAAGTTAAGCCCGCGGAAGATAATTTTCAATATCAATATAACAGCTAGCCAAAAAAGGACAATGTTCCATCCAAGGGAAACTCCTGAAACACAATTCATCTCTTACTTTGAGTAACTATTTTCATAAAAAAATTCCCTTTCTTAAAGAAAATGAAGAATATATTTGGATGCACAAAGTGTTTGGAAAATAAAAATCTAAAAACATTAATAAAAAATCTCTAATTGGAATGGAAAGTAAGAAATGATTAAAACCGTTTTAAGACAAAAGGCCCACAAACCCGTTAAAGAACAAATGTGCTGGGTTCAATTCAAAACTCAGGGACCACTCTCAATACGTTATTGTATTCCTTTAGGAGAGGATTTCAACCCCTTACCCAAATGTATCTTAAGTGTGATAGAATATATGATGCATTTCATATTCTTATCCACTATTATCAAGTCTAGAAAAGACTCTTTTTTTAATTAAAAAGTTTGATTCTTGATTTGTGCGTTTTCTCTATAAAATGCATCCTTCCATTTTTTTTTTATGTATTTCATGTTTCAATGTTAAAGTAGTCTTTGTGCGTTTTCTCTACTTTAAATTACTCTCAATCACATGTTTCTTAAGTGAGTTATTTTTCGTTGTCATTTTCCTCCCTCAAATGAAAATTCTGGGTCCGCCACTGCATATAGGAAGACAGCCCGCTTACACAAGTGGAAAGAGGTGACGAGCCCAGGATTCAAACCCTGGCCGGTCAGGTAAAAACTGCGGCCACTTACCAGTGAGGTAAGTGATCGTCCTCATGAATGTGAGTTGGACAATACGAGCAAAAACTTATATGGAGATTCAATAGAAGAGAAAAATTTAGGAATATTGCTTAAATGATTTGCATATGTACATAAACAATATAAAAACCAAAATCTACCCATGAATGTCGTATTAAAGGATCACATGTTAAGAGGGAGAGAATAGCGACATCCTAAAAGAACGCGTGATGAGTGACATGATGCATAGTAGGGTTACCGAGAACAAAGCTTGAAACTGGGTCCAAGAGGAAAAATAGGAAATCTTAGATGCGATGAAGTTTTGATGGTGATGACAATAATGATTTGCCAATATAGATTATATATATTTTTGGTAGAAGTCAAATTAGAATTTGAAACATAGGTTATAACACCATTTCCAACTTCATTACTTCAATCCTCTTCCTTTATTTGTGTCTCAGATTTTCATATCTTACTCTAGGTATTTGTTTTTATTGCAAGTCCCAAGCCTGGTTAAGGATGAATGTGCTTGGTAGGTGACTGTCAGTGTAAAACTTGTCAGTTGTCACAACTTTAATAAAAATTTTGAAATGGAGAAACATAATTTATGTAGCCAACCCCATCATAGTTGGCACAAGGCTCTGATAATGATGAATAATGAATTTGGTTCTTACAATATGTAAGATCTTACACTCCATTTAGCTACCACTTATCCCAAAACTAATCGGTAATAGGAAATGGATTGTTCTAATTATAACCGCTCAAAAGCGAGGGTGGACGTTGGCCTCAACACAATTTTACATGTAGTGTCTTTAGAAACCAATAAAGAATCACATTTTCAGTGGTTGAAATCCAAAAGGAATATGGTTGTGAATAGCTTTAGGTTTTCCTTTTCTTTCTTTTTTATGAAATGGATGCATTTCTAACCCCAATCTCAATCTTTCTTCTAATCATGTTCTAGTTCCATGGCCACCGTGATAGACCTTGTTCAAAAACTCACTTTTTAGTTTTAATTAATGTTTAAGTTCATTTTGGTTATGTAAGAATTCTTGTTTTTACAGTTTGTTTTTTCGTACTAATTGAATAAGACATTCTTTTATGTTATTTTTATCTTCTATATTAGATGGAAAATGGTAATGAAAGAGGAGAGGAAATTTTAGTTATCTTAAAATAGATCCCAACATGGAAAAAATATTTTTGTAAAAATTATTGTTGAACAAGTGAAGAAAGGAAACAAGCCAACACAACCTTCTCAAAAAAGGCATGCATTAAAATAATTTCAAGTCTTCTACAAAAGGACATGCAATAAAACAAATTTAATAGATTGAGCATAGTTTATATATAGAGGGTTTAAGATACTCTATGATATCCCTAGATCTTTCTTACTGATAAAAAGAATATACAATGCATGATTCCCATGAAAGACCACTCTCAAACTCAAAATTTGAAATCTAGACTTTCTGACTTGGATTTTGATCTTGTCCTACATCACCGCCGTTATGATCTGATTCACAAAACCCAAAATCAAGGTGGGGGACCAAACCAGTGAGCATGACGATGGCAGATTCTTAGAAGTGGAAGTGGTTGATGAGGAGGTCTTTCATGCACTTGGCGTCGTTGATGCTGCCCTTGAGCTCGTGGGAGGACTTTTGGTACGAGATGGCACAGATCACGACTTTTTTGGGGCTGTGTGGCCACTTCAGGCCACTGTGGGGGTTGTGACCGTGCCCGAATTACGCTAACTCCGAGCTGTGAACACATACTTACTCCCGTAAATTTTGAATTAACCAAAGTTAAGACGGAATCCACAAGGGATAACATTCTCAATATACCTGACAATTACACAATTTTGCGGAAACATTTATATTTGACAATATCAATTTACGATTTACATGTATACAAAACTAAATTCCTTATACATGTATCATTCCATCACTTGTTTGTCAAACACTGCATATCCAAAACACAATGCAGATGACAGTTAATTACATTCCAAAAATGAATGTACAAAATAACTTTCCAAAATTTTTTCTCAAAATGTTCTAATTCCTTCTCGCACTCGGATAACCATGTCAAATGGTATCCCGTTCATTCCATTCGTTTAGTCCTCCTGGAGGAACCGGAGCGGTCTCCTCCGCTGCTGCCGGGGGCGCTGCTGGACTGACAGGGCAAACGGGCCTGTAATGCCATCAATAATACTAGTGAACACGACGGTTCAACAATGTATAAACAGATCTTACAATAACGCATGTTAACAATTACAATTCTAGACAAGTCTAGATAATTCCTACAATAACAATAGGTAAACTTAAGAGTTAATCAATAGACATATACAGATGGTCACTACTATAACGTTCATTTCATTACATTCCATTTTATTGCAATTCATTTCATCTAATTTACCATCTTCCCTCAAAAGAAGGATTCATCTTCCAAATGAAATGCATCAATTAATACCCATAGATATGATCGGAATTGTGAGACTTACTAGTGTCTGGGTCAGGGACAACTAGTATCACTACGGAGCTCAGGAACGCCCCAAATCCATCTACTGTAGTAGGAATAGTCATTTGTTTCATTTAATAATTCATTGAACTCATTTAAAATTCTAATATCATAACTAGGTAGTACCAGACTCAAGAGTTAATGCTTTCCAATAAGCAATCAATTTCTAGATTCAATTCAATTCAATAATTCTCTTCATAACATGAGAAGGGATTAACGGTAATACAAATCTCACTAGATTGGGACCCAACGATGTGGAATACGATACAATGAGAGAACTTAATAATCATTTATGGTTCTATTTAATTCTGTCTCAAATCTAAGCAACCATTTGGGGTGTAACCATTGGTTTCTAAATGCACGTGTTATTCTCGATGGGCATCAAATTTATATATTTAATGTGTGCATTGTATAGTCCCCATAATTATCACCTATGGAAGTTTAGCTTTAAAACTAATTTAGAGAGCACTTATACTCACAAGAAGTACTCCAAATCCATGCAAAAATCCAAAATTTCACTCACAATTAATGTCTGGACCTGTATTAGGTCCGCTCGAGCGAATCCAAGTTCGCTCGAGCGGACGTCTCACAGAATGTTGGTCGCTCGAACGAACTTCTTGTTCGCTCGAGCAAACTGTCCAGAATTCCGAAATTCTAAATGTTCACCCTGTCACAAAACGTTGGTCGCTCGAGCGAACAAGGAACTGTCCAGAGTTCTAACTCCGAAAATCTGATACCCTCTCTCTTCTTCTATCCTCCTTTCTCCATTAATCATCCACAACCTACAATAGTATTGGAACCTCATGTTCCCTCCTTACACATCATCCATTCACAAAAAACACTTCTAATCATTCATTAACAATTCCATACAATCCATAAATAATTCCAAACTCAATGGAAAATGCACAAAATCATGGAAGTTCCATGAACTTCTACAATGATTAACACTAATCACAAGTAAATGTTTATACTTGCCCATTTTGAAGCTTAGTGGCAAAAGCCCTCTTTTCCTTGCTTGGTTTGACACAAGTCTTCACCAAAACTCAAATCATAATCCATAAAACATGCAAATGAACTCCTATGAGTCATTTGTGCTAGAAATCACTACAAAATAACTAATAGAACTTGGAAATCGTAAGAGAAGACCAACTACTTACTTTTAGCTCCAAGTAAAGGGGTCTTGAGTTCTCTTTCAAGCTTCAACACTTCAAAAATGGGGGAAATGACTTGAGGAAGAAGATGAAGATGGAGCCCTCCCTGAAGATCACTTGAAAACCTTCCAAGATCACACTTGGTGAGGAAGAATGGAAGAGAAAAGAAGAAGATGAAGGGGATAAGCCTAGGGTTGTTTGAGGTGAAATGAATGAATGACTTATTTCATTCTAATATAAGAGGCTTTCACATTAAAACCCTCTCTTGTTAAATCTTATTACATTTCGAGTCAAATGAAGCCTCATTTGATCCAATTGAAGTCAAATGGAGTCACGTCTATTATGAAAGTTAACGTACTATTTAAGATACACACGTTGGTATCAAGAGTTTTCGTATTTAACGAAATACGTAAAAATCCGTATTTACGAAAAAGTCCTTAGCCTACCTTATTTGAGTCTAAACTCATTTTAACCAACTCAATTTCATTCCATTATGCCTAATGCATCATTTGAGACTAATTTGTCTCTCTTAGGTCATTAATATTCATTAATCAAATTACTCATGCTTAACTAGCATTAATCACAAGTAATTAGCTTTAATCACGATTAGTTTGGATCGGGGTGTAACATGATCCCGGGCGTGGGTGATGGTTTTGTAGACGTCGCATCTAATCGATTTGGCGCCAGGTGGGAGTGGTTGAACGAAGTGGCACCTCGAACACATCATCACTAGCATCACAGGCGTATTCATGTTTGGAGGAGGGACAAAATTAAATCTCTGGTTTACAATGCAATTCACCAACATCATCTTTGTATTCGTCGGATTGTTACTCATTTTATAGTCTTCTTAGACACACTCTTCAGTTTTGAGAGACTCTCGCAGCTTTTTTCCTAGTAGCACTTTTTGCAAATCCTCTTTTCAGAATCTCCTCTTGAATTTATATCCAAAGGCTTGTGACTTGAGAGAAGAAGAAGGTGATCATGTCGTGATCAAACTTCTCAAAATTTGATTCTCAGAAGATTCTGATTCTTTATTTATTTTTATTTTTTCTTCCAGTAAACGCGTTGTCTGCGTGACGGACGATGCATGGAAAAAAGGGAAGCTCATGTCGCGACTTGAAATATGTATATGGATGTATTTTTTAGAGTTTGTTTTATTTACCCATAAGGTTTCCATGATTTGTAAATAGGCTCCTTTGCTTTCAGTATTTATAAATAAGCTCCTATTTTTTAATTTCAATACCTTTTATGTCCCGAAAATCAGTATTTATATTGAAAATGAGAACCCACCAAGAGATTTGTACTAAACTTTTATAAAAATGACATATTTGCCCTAATATCCATTAAACAGAAATGAGCATATTATTATCTACAAAAATATCATTATTTATCCCAAGTGCCGACGGTCTCTCTCAATAACTCTTTAATACACATGAAGTCTAATCATATATTTTAAAACTTTCATCAATTTAACGAAGAGTCGTGCATGGATCGAATCAATTATAACCAATTATTAGCACAGGCGTTAATTATCATTGTGATCTATTTGGATTTAATGAAATGGACCATGTATTGATAAAAGAAAATTGATTTACATATAGTTATTCTCTCCCACTAACTGTAATTATTAATATTACATGCTTTGAAAAAAAAAATAGATCCAAACTTTTGAATCTATGCACATAGGGATAAGAGAAATAAGCAAAAGTGTCATTTTACTCTAAAGACTTTTTGTGGTTAAAAAGATAGGACACGAAAAATATTAAAATATAAAGACAAAAGCCTATTTATAAATATTAAAACTATAGGACCTATTTACATATCATAGAAATCTTAGCGGGTATATTAAAAGCTCTATATTTTAAGATTCAATTAAACGCGTTCTCTCTCAAACTATATGATGTGACTGGTAGGGTGAGTTCAGAAAAAGGCTACGAGATAGAATGGGAAATTGACTAATAATGTTTTGCTTGTATTTTTTTTATTCTCCTGCTTTGGCATTTTCAACCATATAGAGGCTTCTGGAAAGGCGAGTGCGTGCATTGGATGTAGCAGTGAAAAGGTTGAACGACGACTTCTTTGGTTGGCATCTTCTGTTCTGCCTAGGTATTCGTTTTGTACCTACGACTGGGGGAGGAAAAAAATGGGGGGAGAATGGGGGAGGAAAAAAATGAGGGGAAAATGGAGGGAAAAATGAGTTGTTTTCTCTAAAAAATTCTCCCTCCAAAACGGGGGGGGGGGATGAGGGGAAAGTGATGGAAATGACTAAACTGCCCTTTTACTCTAATTGAATTTTTTTCAAAAGCAAGGATAAAATAGTATTTGTCTCTGTACTTTACAAACAAACAAAATTATACTTTTTTTCACTTTACTTCCCCCTACTTTTTTACTTTCCAAACAAGAGGAAAGAAAATTAATTTTCCCTCTCCTTCCCCCTCAAATTTTTCCTCCCCTCCCCTCCCCTCCTGCCTTCCCTTCCCTTCCCAAACGGAGGGTAAGATTGTATTTTAACCTTTCCTTTTGCTGTACTGACATGTGGTGGATTATTAACTATAGACGGACGCTGGTGTTGTCGGACGATTGAAGGAAGTTTTAAATTTAACATTTGCTTCAAAGTTAAAATATTTAGGATAAATTAGCCAAAGTCCCTTTCACTTTGTCATTAAAAGGCTCCAATCCACGAGGCTTTCGGTTAAGGCTATATGCACTTGGATATATTCCAGCTACATATTCTTATATACGCAAGATCATATATTGGCTTGATTGATTTGTTTTTATTACCATCTCAACACGTTACGCATAATCATTTGAACATAATCACGCAATTTAAGCTCTCATTTTATGCACATAAGTATCATATTTTGTAACTAATTTTCCCCTGTAGTTTCTTATACATCAGTTTTGAATTTCAAATGGTAATGGCTTATGCACTGGTCTACTGTATTCCTCATGCAATTAATTAATGTATTACGGTGGAGTTGGGATAGGTGCCATCGAAAATCAACCTCCCTGGAATTAATGCTTTGCAGCGGGATCTGTACCATTTAGGAATCAACTTCTTCTTGTCCGACCTAAAATTACAAAATGTCTCTATGAACAACTATGAAGTGCCGACTTCATATTGATTATATGTCTTTACAGGTGATGCAGTCTCACATATTTAGTTCAGTTGATGGTAATCCCTGAAATGATGGTGATGCGGACATCATACTCCTTCCACAAAGATTCTATAAGAAGAAGAAGAGAAGGCCCAAAAGACAGGCACGCATGCCTACTCATGTTTGGATGATCTTTGCCAACTGTTAGATTATGATTTGGCCAAGATCCACCATCAAATCACGATTCTAGAGAAGATCCACCGTTGGATCTTGAGTCCTGGCACGGATCCACCATTGGAACCTAACTCTAAAAAAGTTCAATGGTCGGATCCGGTCCGATCAAACATTTGATTGAGATAATAATGACCCCATGTTGAGAACTAGGAAGATCCACATTGGGATGCACCACACATGGGAGGGACCAACAAAGAAGAGAATTGAAGATCAAGTGGGACCCATCTGAAGGGCCCATCCAAGTGATTATTAAGTCACATGAGCTGTGCAACCCACCAAAGTTATTTATTAGATTCGTCTGCTTCTATTTAATAGATTGATTTATTGTTTTAATAATTTAGTTAGATGTTATGATCTTGGTCATAGGATGAATTAGATGGTTGAGATTTATTTTAAGACTAAGTTTTCTCTATAAATACATTGTAAAGACCTTTTGTTGGTTAATGAATGATTAATAAAGGATTGTTGCTTTTGGCTACTTCTCCTGCATAAGGATCTGATATGAGACCATTGGGTTGGTGTGAGGCCTTACGGTGTGAGATCGCGAATAAGGAATCATCTCATTTTCCCGTTTCCTCATTTCAAAGTTATTGTTGGTTTTAGTTTATTTTCCATCACACCTTTTAACAAACAAGTCACAAACCTTTGGTATCTAAATTTCAACCCAACCCGTTGGTCGGACTTCATCCCTACCCTAAACCACATGTCCAAAACTGCTATCCATCAGATCTATTATAGTTGACACCTCCTCGGCCACATGTTGCATCGGTAGTTTGACACTTTACTAATATAGTAAAAATCAAGTAAAGTCTTCATTTTGGTGACATCAAAAGCACTTTAATTCAAAATTCTCTTCATCATTTTCAAAAAAAATTAAAAAGCAACCCTCTTTATCCAATAAAAATAAAAACTTCATTTTCCAATACAAAAAGTCAAAAAAACTCCAACTAAAAAAGATTCCAAAACAAAAAGGTATCCAATTCTCCCGTGGGTTTCAACCAGTAGAAATTTGGGTATGGAACACAAGATTGACGTCAGCATAAAAACTCTTATCATATGAATCAATGTTGGAATTCGGGGATGAAAGCAATCTGATCGTCAGGTATACTGAAGGGCAGTCTAAATACGTCTGAACAAATCTTATGGAAAAAGATGGATGAAACATGATATCATTTTAATTAGTTCCTACACAAAACCACACACGAGCACAGAATGCAAACATGGAATTATATTGTAATCCTTATCCCACAAAGGAGAACATTAATCATAGGGAAAATTGCTTTTCGGAGATATCAAATGGGCCACAAGCACTTAATAAGGCTACCTGCAACTGCAATAACATAAGAAATAAAAGGATCTCAGTCTAGAGATTCTAGCAGCATGCTCCATCTTCTTCATCACAAAGAAGAGTTTAAAGTTTTATTTAGGCGGAAATCATTTTATCTGGCCTATGTGGCCAGCATGGATTTACGCTAATCATGGGAAAGGGGAGATGGAAAGATCTCAATCCAACAATGACTAACGGTCCAATGAGTGACAAATGATGAGGCAGTCTATGAGGAGGGTCAGTTGATCATACACTGTACGCATAACCCCAAATTAAAATATGCCAAACCAAACCTGGCTTCTGCCTTGATGGTTCTCACTTTAACATTTGCGATTAATGAAGTTCACCATGAAGAAGTGATGTAATAACGCATCATTTTTTTCTCTGATATGCTTACGGCAAGGTGATATGCTTTGACTCACGGATCTTAATCCAATTTTGCCTTATAGTTTTAAAAAAGCCTAATGTGGGGTTAAGGCCAGATCACACATACAAATACTCAAGATTAGGACTTACATATTTCCAATGTGAGACTTATGCACTATTGCATATCCGGCGAGCATCTGCCTAGAAAGATGGGAGGCCGTGAGTCTCAAATAAGAAACATTTAAGTTCTAATCCGAGCGACTGGACCTTAATCCCACATGAAGGCTTTTAAAACCATGTGACGGAATTGGGTTAAAATCCCATGAGCCGAAGGGGACTATATCATGTGGACAATGGGCTCGGGTCGTTGCATAAGTATGTTCTGTTTGCACATATGATGATAATAAGACAATGGAATATCACATGATTAGATGTTTGTCAAAATCATCATTTTCACATGGGTAAATGTGCATATCCAATGGTTTTAAATTTATTTTTAACTTTAGTATGTTTGACATAAACTCCTCAAAACCCATGAATAATTTCCATATGAAACTTGAGGTCTTAACGTTCCCAATAGTACAAGATTTTGATTGAGGTCAAACTTGATATTCGGGGTGGTCCCATATAAATCTTTTAATCCTCATTGGTCCTATTCCAAAATGAGGCCCCCAGTGGGCCCTACAAAAAAGTTTTCATGGTGACCCCGTGAGAACAATTCTCACTGGATCACATCCTTTTATGTTAGAGAAATAATCAGGTGAGAACTGTTCTCACCATTCAAACTGTGAGAACTATGGGTGGGGTCCACCTATCACTCAATCCAAACCTTGTAATGGACATGGAACCCCTGATGTCACACGCCTTAGGGTTTGCTACACATGTGAATGAACTGGATTGTTGGATCGACTATATACCCATATGAAAGGATTGGGCTTGTCGGTCATGGATGAAGGAGTTAGAAGCATGTGATTGGAGCCAAACTTGATATTCGGGGTGATCCCATATAGATCTTTTAATCCTCACTGGTCCTATTCCAAAATGAGGCCCCCAGTGGGCCCTACAAAAAAGTTTCATGGTGACCCCGTGAGAACAGTTCTCACTAGATCACATCCCTTTATGTTAGGAAAATAATCAGGTGAGAACTGTTCTCACCATTCAAACCGTGAGAACTATGGGTGGGGTCCACCTATCACTCAATACAAACCTTGTAATGGACATGGACCCCATGATAGTCACACGCCTTAGGGTTTGCTACCAATGTGAATGAACTGGACCGTTGGATCGACTATATACTCATACGAAAGGATTGAGCTTGCCAGCCATGGATGAGGGAGTTAGAAGCATGGGATTGGGGCCAAAATTGATATTCGGGGTGGTCTCATATAGATCTTTCAATCCCCACCAGTCCCATTCCAAAATGAGGCCCCCAGTGGGCTCTACAAAAAAGTTCTCAATGTGACTCCGTGAGAGCAGTTCTCACTAGATCACATCCCTTTATGTGAGAACTATGGGTGGGGTCCACCTATGACCCTGGTGAGAGTCGGCATATATACCTGACTTCCACTCGTTAAGAAGAAGGCAGAGGTCCAGGTTACTAAATCCTGGAAACGAACGAGCTCCGGGTACTGAACATATTGACTACTTCCAACATATTGGACATCAATTTGAATCAGAACCCAGCTTTCAAAAGTTATGGTGAACCAAAATTGCAAAACTCTACTAAACATTGAATCAAACACAGGGCTTGCAAATCAACACAGGGTAGTGTTGCTCTCCAGAGAAAATAGGGTGCTGCCTTAATATATATGTAATGGACAAATTTAGCCTTAAGAGAATAAGCATTGGGTTCAAAACCACGATAAGATGGGAAATCAAATCTGGACAACCCAATGGAAAACCCCAATTAAATTCACACAGACTATTAGCAATCTTTCGTGGAAATTTTAGAAAATGGACCTTACCTAATAATGTAGTACATAAACTAGCAAAACAGGTACATGAACTTGTAAAAAAAGGTATAATTTAGCAAAACTTCGACTACAAAAATCTTATTAATAGCATTAAATAAACAAAACTGGGCACATTACTTAAACTATTTAATTAATGCTAGTGCGCTGACGTTTTTAATAGTATTTTCTATGTCCTAATTTCATGTCACAATACTATCAAATTAGCTTCTTTCATTTAATCCTAAACAATTTTTTTATATGGGGGTAGCGTAACTTGTTTTGTGCATTCTTTTAGAAGTGGCACAAAAAACGCTGACTTTTGCATTATACATGTCCCTTAGCTCGAACAAAGGAAGGTTAGCATTGTGGTAAAGATAAATTATTATATAATAATATTAAAAAATTATTTTTTTAAGCCTAGCCCTTCAAGGTAGGGCAAGGACTTTGGAATTATAGGCCCGCCTAGGGCTCCAAGGGCTTTGGTCACGGCCCATGTACATGAGTGTAGGGTGAGGGCTTACCTCGGCTCGGCCTGAACCCCCACCAATCAAAGGGGGATGGAAAGATCTTGAAGGACCCTACCTCTACATAAAACTTCTGGCCCTACCTCTATACAAAAAAAAAAAAAAAAAAAAGGGTTTATTGGACATTCCTCTTTGAGTGAGCTATGGGTCCCACTTAGTAGAACATGTAGAGCCAACATAGAGTGGTGCTTGGATGGGTTAACCCTACATGTCCAATATGGGCTTGGTTTGGACTCAATTGGATTTGCCTCAGGTCCACATCAAAATTATAATTTTATCTTCTAATTTGAAACTAAAACAAAGTCCATTCAAATTATAATTTAAGCCCTTATTATACTATATTAAGCTAATAGGTTTTCAATTTAATTTTGACATTCTCTTCTTATTTTGACTGCAGTTATTCTCTTTTCTCTTATTTCTTGTAACTGCCCATTTTTTTATGTCATGCAACACTAATCATCTAATATAACTATAATTACCATGTCTCTTGTAACTTCCCCATTTTTTCTTTTTAGTTTCTGCAAAAGTTTCTTTCTACTCACATCTCTTATTCCCATTTCTTTATATATTTTTATATTTTTATTTTACTTCATTTCTCATATTTTCTTTCTATTCTACCTCTCTTAATTGTGAAAATAGGTATAGTTGTAGATATTCTTTTTTTATTTTCTTTCTCATATTTTCTTTCTACTCCACCTCTCTTAATTGTGAAAATAGGTTTAGTTATAGATATTCTTCTTTTATTTTCTTTCAAGAAATTTATTGTTTTGCAATCGTATTTGGTTTGAATTGTATGGTTAGATTCGTGCTCAGCACGGGTTCTTGTGCTAGTACATGATTGGGCCTCGATTGAGATGGGTCAATAATCCATGCAACCGATCGAAGTGACCCAAATAATCAAGGGCCTAATCAATCAAATGATCAACAAAATCTTGATCATCTGCTCCTGCATACATAGTGGGCCACCAAAGATTGGGTTAGGGTTTGGCCAGACAAGTGGTGGCCTACTGAATTTACCCAGCGGACTATATATATATCCATGCAATAGCAACCCCGGAGAGATATCTAGGGTTTTGGATTTCTTTTCCGCAGAGCAAGTGGAGGCAGCTAGGTTGGTCTAGGGTTTCCAAATCCGCGAAAATGGTAAGCGTTTGCATCTTAATCCATACATGACAATGTATCTGATTCCTCCTATTTTGCATTGATCTCTCCTTGTGTTGCTTGCATTTGCATTCTTCTTACAAATGGAAGTAAATGCATTTGGGGGAGTGAGGCCGACATCATATATGTGTTTTTGTCTGCGTTTGGATGTACCCCAAATCGCAATCGGCTATGTAGGTCATGGATCCCGAACTAAACATGAAAAACCCTAAAGAATTGCTTGTCTGTAGAAGGTGGATCCCCAAATTTAGTCTCGTGTGTGCTGCTCTTCTTGTATTTTTTTCCTAAAGTTTTCAGTAGTATGATGCAGAAGCGAACCGCAAGTGTGCACAAACAGTTCTTCTTCATGGCATTTTGTTTCCTCGGTGATTCGCAGTTTCTACAGAAAATGAAAATCGAAGAATTTTGTTTTCCACTGAAAATGCTCTGTACAAACACACACTAAGTTGGATACGGATTTTATTTGCTATGTGTGTATCATTTGCTAGGGTCTAGAATAATCAGATGTGGTTGGGAAAGAATAAGCTATCTGTCATTGTTTTCTATTTCGTTTTATGGCATGATTCTGTGCGTGCAGTGTCTATGTGTGTCTATATGTATATATATAGAGAAACATAATTCATATAGCCGACCTAGCATAGTTAGGACAAGGCTTTGATGATGATGGTGTATCATATGACTTTAATTCATTTAACTAAATCATCTATACAATGTGTATTTCCACACGCCGTAAAAAACTCACAAGCCATGTTTGTGTGACATTATGAAATTATGGCATCCATTCTCATCCCTTGTTTCCATTATTAATATTACAGCCTAATATAAAATAAGATAAACACTTTTACATCTACAATGGGAAAAATTAGTGTGGAAATTAAAATGAAAAGATTTTTTAGATAGTGCACCATTCCGGGTTCCCAAAACTTTACTGAAACAGCCAAAGAAGCCCTGTCTTTTATTTGGAACATGGCTGTTCAGTCTGAGCAGTTTCGGCGTGTTTGGTCTAAACAAGCTGAAATTGACTGCTAAGCTATCAGCACAGATAAGTTGTCTAAATTGGAGAACTTTTTGCCTGTGTAATGGATTAATATGCCAATCAGAACGTTTAGGCAACCATGGTTTGATAGGTGCATGTAGTACAAGGTCCTCTCATTGAGGCTAGTCTTGGTGATTCAGGCAAAAAAGAAGATATAAGTTGCATGGTCTTTTGGTCATGTAATTTTGAATGGATGAAAAATACTGATATACATTTCAACAGCTGACCAACAAATAAAAGCATCAGGACCTTGATCTATATGGTTTAAGGTTCATGTGTTTGTTTGGAGCAGATAACTGCCTCCATTCAATATGGACATGGGTTGATGGACACGGCAGCTTCAAGGAGTCTGATATGCCAACAAGTCCTGAAAAGCACCTAGTTCTTTTCTAATATTAAAAGAGATGTGATTTAACAATATATTGCAATTATTTAGTTGTATTAAATGTGTGTACATGGGCAGTGATAAGCTGTAGCCATTTGCATAGTGCGTGAATGCTTCTAAAAGGTAAGAACTAATGATAGCTTAATGCTTTTGTTACCCACATGGGAGTTGGTGGATTGGCATAAGGCATGGGTTTGCTCTCCCCACTTCTTGTGTTCGAAATTGTCCCAGATTTGCCCAGTGTGAGTTTGCATGGGTTTAGCAAGCGCCACCCGTGGGATTAGGCCTCTTGGGTCAAAGACCACAGGGATACCCATGTCATCAAATAAAAAAATTATTGTTTTCAAATTTTTTTTGGGAAGTGTTGGTATCTACTATTTTGCATGCCCGAACTAGATGTGTATTAGACATGGACATTTATGAGAAATGGAATTGCCTTATCTTTTTACAACTTATGATGTTATTGTTTGCACAAACTTTTAGTTTTATATTTTTCAATGGTATGTAAGACTAAGATCATGATTATTTGTCCATTTATTATCAGAATTTTTGAACCTATGTTGTTTTAGGCATTTTAATCTTGATTGTTGTATATGACCAAAATATTTAGGTAAAGAAAGCTATTTTATTAAATGGCTTTTCTTCTTTCTTTTACAATGCATTTGGGTACTTTAAAATTTTGAAACTGCACTTGGTATTAGTAATTTCCAGCACTTTGTATTGGTTTTCTTTTATTATTTGGCCTTTTTTCGGTTTGGAGAAGTTGCAAAAACAGTGGTGACCTGCATATGATGTGGTGATAGCCATATCAATAATGGATATGGTTTTTGTTCTTGCAGACTAAGCGCACAAAGAAGGCTGGAATTGTTGGGAAATATGGTGAGTGTTGTAGTTGGTGTTACCGTTATGCAATGAGTATGCAACAAAGCTGAGCTGCTTTGATGTTTCAGGCACAAGATATGGTGCTAGTTTGAGGAAACAAATCAAGAAGATGGAAGTAAGCCAGCATGCAAAGTACTTCTGTGAGTTTTGTGGGAAGGTACTTGATCTGCCTTTATCTATCCTCTCATTCAATGTATGCTGATGCAACCACTCTGCTACTGATGTCAAATATATGAATTATAATGCAGTATGCAGTTAAGAGGAAGTCTGTTGGCATCTGGGGTTGCAAGGACTGTGGTAAAGTTAAAGCTGGTGGAGCTTACACTTTGAAGTAAGATTTTTCTCCATTGTTTTCCTTTGTTCTTATTTCTGTTAATTCATCTATCTCAATGCACTCAACACATAATGTAATGTTGTTTCTCAGCACTGCAAGTGCCGTCACTGTCCGGAGCACCATCCGAAGGTTGAGGGAACAAATAGAGGGTTGATGAAGTCTGCATTATGCAGAGCATCTAGATTTCTCTATTGTTATTGATGTTTGTGGTATTTGCTAAATTTAGAATTTCTTGAAGCTGCACTATGCAGACCATCCAGATTTCTCTGATGTCATTGATGTTTGGGTATTTGCTAAATTTAGAGTTTCTTGAAGCTGTTTTAAGTTAGAAAATTTTGGTGATTGGATTTCAATGTATGGTAATTTACATGGCTTGACTTACAAGTTGTTCACGATACATTTCTTGGTTGGATTCTTAAGGTGTGAACATCAAAAGGATTTCATCCTTCTTCTTCTTTTTTTCCCATTTTTGGCATGTTGGTAATTGAGTTGTAGGAACCTGCCAATAGAAACCGTGATTTACCTCATGCTATCAGCTTGAACTAGAGCCGGCAAGGACCCAGGCTGAGAGGGGCGAACATATTCAAATGTTAACAATCAAATGTTAACTATTGTTTATGCCGGGTCCTGACTTTGCTAGAATTTAATTCAATTTTGGGATATTAAGACCCTGCACTTGGTTTCTAGCTACCTGCCATCCTGTTATTGGTTTATGTCAAAGAATTAAATGATTAACGGGTAATTAAGTTTATCCAAATGCATGTGCTCTTATTTACATGTAAAATTATCTGCTGCCTGAACTTGATTTGAAAAATATCCAACAAGCAGGACTTATTACTCAGGGCACATTTGTGTCGCCCATTTCTGCATAAAATGAGGTTTTTTTTTTTTACAAAACTCTTTCTTCATGTGTTTGGTGTGGTAGTTTTTATCGCAAAATTGTTTTTTCGCCGTGTCAATTTTTTCCTTCTTAGGCCTAAAAATAGACTTCATATGAGGGTATGGAAAGTTCATTTTCACGTAAAATTGACTCCCAATTTCCTCACTCCACCCACCAACCTAGTAGTTCTCAATTAAGGACTTGTTCATTTATTAGAATTCCAAGAATTTTTGAATTTCTAGACAAGGTAGGGCATGAGCATTTTGGAATTCCACCAAAATGCAAAGATGGTAGAATTTCAGGAATTCCTAAAGGCTAAGTGGGACTTATCATATACTGAAATTCATGAATTCTTATAAAGAAACGGGATTTGAAAATGCAAGGGGACATGACGTCACATCTTGTTTCAAAAACCCCAACAAAGAAACAGGTATCAAACAACATTGAGAAAACTTTTGGCACCAAATATGAACTTCTAATTTCCTTGTAAAACTTGTTTTGAGGTATTCAAAAATTATAGAATTTACTAATATGGCAATTTCATCTTTCCATGGAATTTGCCTATGTACAAACGTGCCCTTATTGGTGGTTGCCTTGGGGTGTTTGTTTCCCAATTAGATTTTATGCTGCTTGTAACTTTGCCCCGCCAAAGGAATTAACGGATGAGCTGGGAGGCTTCCCTTAGACAGATGGTGCCCCCAGTGTTTGGCTTTTGCTCAATTGGTATCCCAGATTTTCTGATGATGGGGTGGTTGTAGTTGAAAATTGTCCGAGGCACAGAGGTGATCTTTCTCATTTGTAGCTGATGAAGAAGGTGATTATTTGGGATTCCTGTAAATCGAAGAGGAACATTCGAATGCTGAAAGATTGCAATATCCCATTGGAGTGCCCATCAGCAGGATCCAGCACTAAATCAGAGCTTCAGTATCATTTCCCTTTCCAAAGTTTGAACATTTTCCTACAGCTACAAACTAGATTTAAATACTAGCAGAATAAAAAAAATTTAATATTATGATATTGTAATATTGTTGTTGTTCGGCATTTTTCAAAATATTCAATTGTAGCTTTTGAACTAAGCTATTTGGCAATTATCATATATTATAATATACGCTAAATTCAAAATTGACTTGAATTTTATATCAAAGAAATCTCCAACTATGATTTTGTTTCAATATTTTTTTAAATGACAAGACAACGACAACATTTCCTAAGAATTAAATTCCACGAAAACAAAAAAACAAAAAAAAAAACCTCCAATTATATTTTCAATCTAAGGATTCATGGTAAAGTGGTTTTTTTTTTTTTAATAATTCTATTCATGTGAACAAACATGTTATAAGTTTTCAAAATAAGGGATTCATGGTAAAATATTTCCTTTGAATTTGTAGGAATTCAATTTCATGTGAACATAATGAGTTCTTTAAAAGCTTTAGAAACTTGGATATATACTAAGAGATTGGCTCAATCATATTTTAAAAATAATGAATTCATTTCTTTAAATCCTTAAGACATCAATTCCATGCAAATAAACAAGCCCTGCTTTATGTTCATGATAAGAAATTATTGAAATAGTGGTTCCTTATAATTCCTAAAAGTTATTTTCATTCGATCAAATCGGCCCTACCGAGATAGACAACTAAAATTCCTTGAGTCTTTCATTCTTACCACCTATCAATCAATGTGGTTTTTGGTATTTGGACCTAGAAAATTTATTTTTTTTTATCATGGAAAAATGAACAATTTTTATAAAAATAAAATAAAAAGAAATGGAGAAATAATTAATTTATCTTATTGGAGGCCCACCTTTTATTGTTAAAGTTGATCATATGAACAACCACTCCCAATATTTTCATTGTATCAAATTTCACTTTAATACATAAAGGTGGATTGTGCACACAGGCAGACCAAACAGGTTGCAATGACCAAAAGAAAAGAAAGTTTGGAGAGAGAGTCTTTTCGGGAAGGAGGGGGAAGACCGGAAGAGTCATCTCTAAAGATAAGCTACAAGGAAAAACCTCAAAATAAAAATATAACTATTTGGCCATCAGTATTTTAATTACGAGCTTTACATGTGAATGGCCAATGATGGGCTTAACACCTACTGGAGTGAAATTCAGCCAGCATAAATATAAAGTTAAGACTAAGAATGACCCCTCTGGATTTAAGATGCAAACCTCACTGATGAATATGTATAAGCCTGGCTCAGCTTAATCCTATGAGTGTTCTTATTAGAGTTCAATTCAAAACCAGTTTTTTAAAGGTTGATGCATATGATGCCAAGCCAGTACTACTGAAATATCAGTCTGCTAGGCTAAGCTATAATCTAGAGCTTAGCTTTTGATCACCTATCTCCTAACAAAGACTTATTTAACATGGTTTAAACTTCGATATACCAGTGCTTACAACTCTTCACCAGGAAGCACCAAAGAAAAGAAACATCAGTGCCACCCTTCATAACATGGCTCGTTTTTATGTACATACACATGAAGCAAAGGGGATGCCAACCTGCTCCCCAGTCAGCATCTTTTTCATCAGCTGAAAGCAGTTCCAAGCAGGCATCCATGTTTGCATCATCTCAAAAGGGGTAAAATGAAAATTCCTCGAAGAAAAAAAGAAAAAAACATCGGTAGATAGGAACCAAAAACTTTCATTAGGTTCGCCCTTTGTTTTCTATTGCTCCCATCACACATGACATGATAATCATGCGAGAGAGAGGTTCCTACTGACGAATAGAGAGAAAAGAGAATCAAACAATGGGAATGGGTATGTCACCATTGTTGTTGTTGCTCGTTCGCTTTTGAACAGCTTTCACTGCTGCAACTCTAGCTGCATTGGCTGCTTTGTTGGCTGCCGCCACTGCTTTGTTCACCCTCTCATCCACCCTTGGTACATCATATGCTTTCTCTGCAGCTCGCCGGGCTTCCTGATTAAAGAGAGAATAAAAGATAAATCATATCAACACTCCACAACTTCTGTTTTAAATTGTCAGAAGGATACACAAAGTATCCTCCAGAACGCAGCATACTGGCATATTGGTGATTCAACCACACCCAAAAGATTAGCTTAGAAATGGGTGGTTAACAAAGAAATAAAATGGTCCACATCTATAGGATTCAGCTTTATCAAAGTTTACTATAGGATTCAGCTTTATCACAGCTTAATGACAATCCATATTCAATTGCAAAATGACCAGTGTGGATAGCTGGGATTTTCCAAATAGAGCATGGCAAATCCAAAGTGCATCTGTTAAATTAATGATGTTCTACACAAGATCCAAGCATAGAATGCCAGAATGCAACCCAACATACCACCTAGAATGAATTTTACCTGGACTGCATTGAGCACTTTAGAATGGTTGACAGCAATAGGAGATCCTGGCATAGTGTTCTGGGTGCTCAAAGTATCAAGGACACCATTTTGCCAGTGACCTGACTGCGTCTCCCCATTTCTAAATGTGTACATCCCAAGTCCCTGCCTCCTTCCCTCATGCCAGGCGCCTTCATATCGATGCCCATTTGCAAAACGATAAACACCAAATCCGTGCATCTTGTCTGCAAAATATTCTCCAGCATAGGTATCGCCATTTCTGCACATGGTATCAGAACCAGTGTTAAAAGCCTGGCATATTTTATTTTGATTCTCATTTCTCTACATTAACACCTGTATCAACTACCAACAAAACATGAAAAGGCAGATCTTTAATGCTAAAAATATAATTGGTCAAGTGAGAATTTGATTTTTTCTCTTAGTTCGGCACAAAAATTCAATATTAATTTCAACGCAATTCAATATTAATTAATTATAGAAAATTCATTTAAAAAATAATTGCAGGACATCTAAGCCAAGTGATGTGAGACCAAAACTATTTTTGTAATTGTACAAAGTTTGGATGTACGACTTCTATGTAGTAAGTAACAAAACATGGCAAAAAAGAAAAAATGAGCAGGGGTTTTCTCCCTGCTCAAGAGATGGTTAGGACCCCATGAAGATGCCTGTTGATAAAACCTCTGCCCTCATCCTCAGCCCCCTTTCACTTCTATCATCATCATCTTATAGCCTTATCTCATCAACCTCACACATATATCTATCTATAATATAGCCAAATGTAAAGTGAAGGGAAACAACTAAGTTACCCCTGGATACCCTAAATTTCGACCCCTAAATAGACTACCCGAACATAATATAAGTTGAACAACAAAATAAAACCCCACGTAAACCATATTCTCTTTTTTTTCATTAAAAAAACTTAAAGACTCATTTACGTCAAGAAATAGCATGGTTAACTGAAAACTGCAGCCAACAGTTTGCCCAATAGTGAAAAAGATTGTGATCATTTGAAGATTTTCATGGTTCTATTCACAAGTGTATTTACAATTGCAATGAAACCACTACTACTTTGGATTGATTCATATCCTTGGCAGTACAAGCAAGTTGGAATGCAACCATCACTATCTATAAAATATAATAGGTACCAAGCATTTTTACAAGGAAGACAAATTCAGAAAAACCTGAAAATCAGGGCACAAAGATTTCTCAAAGCATTGGTGCCCATATCTATACTAATCAGTTTTATGCTTCCATGAGTGGACATGAAATGCAAATGTTGAACTTTCTTCTAGACCAGTAAAATATTTACTTGTTTATATAGAATAAGATTTTCCATATAGTTTTTTTATGAAGCAGTTTTTAACTATTATTTTAATCTAGAAATAAACATAAGAGGAAATTACCGGAAAAATCAACTTAGATGTCTTAGTGCACCAAAAAGGCCCCCATATTTCCTCTATAACAGTAAAGGCCCTCCAGCCAATTTTCCCCTTTTTGAGCGACAATATCGCCGTAGGTCTCTTCTTTCTTCTTCTTCTCCCTCCCCTTTCTCCATCTCCCCACATCCATCCCAACCAAACCTAAGTTATAACCTTCAAACCCACCTTCTCTTCCATTTCTTGTTCCTTTTCTTTTCCTGCATGTTTTCTTCCCCACCTGTCACACACTTCTCTTCTTTTATTTTATTTCTTTTTCTCCATCTTGGTTCTACTATTCCTCCAACCAAACATCCATCCACATCCTTGTGCTCTTGGCAAAAAACACTCGAACCCACTCAACCTCCCTCCTAAGATCTCTCTAATCTCCAGTTCTTATAGCCCACCTGTGTAGCCCTGTACACAACTGCTACAGCACCCATATCCCAACCCATCTTCAATCCATACCATCAACACCCAAACCAGCCATGTTGCCCTCCATCATCACTTGCGACCCCATCTTCCTCATCCGCCATTGCCTCCTCTATTTCTCATTTTCACCTCTGCCAAATACAAAACAAAACCCAGTCAAAGAAACCCATCTTTGCCAAACACTTCAATACACCCGAGACTCATCACACCTTCCTCTGTTCATCATCTTCACCAAGACAAACAGAGCCTAAATCTCTTCATATAGTGGGGAGATGGAAAAAGAGGAAGAAGAAGAGATGAGCGACAATATTGTTACTCAACTGAAAGCAACGAAAGGGGAAAATTAGCAGGAGGACCTCTAATGTTACAAAGGAACTATGGGGGCCTTTTTGGTGCACTTGACATCTTAGGTGATTTTTCTGATAATTTCCTCTAAATATAAATTTAAATTTAGTCAAGAATTATGTTGCATCCACAAATCCTTCATTTTGGGTTTGATCAAGTTGGACACCTCGTACAGGTGTCAGATTCCTACACGCGAAACTGTACTTATGCAACCTAGATTTACATTTGTGCTTCTAAAAACACAGTGCAATGTGATAATGTAATAAATAAAAAAAAATATTTTTTTTTTCAAAAAAACTCAAATAACTAGAGTACTACGCTCAACCAATTTCTCAACCAGTTACCACTGGACAGGGTTCAAATTAAAATATCAATATTCCACATAATCTGATTTTACAGAACAAATAATCTGATTTTATAGAACAAATCTGTTGCTCTCAAACTGTCCCTAATTTTGATTTGTTACTGATTTAAGACTGCTGGCTGGTTTTCTAGCTTATGAATATTCAACTAGAAGTTGTAGGTATTAAATTTCCGTTGCTAACCATTCCTACCAAAACCTCGAGGTGTTAGTAGAGGCAACATAAATACTTTTCAATACTCCTCCTCGAGTGGAACCCACGCCTCGACACTCCCCCTCGAGTGGAACCCATTCGGCGTACTTTTGGCGACACGCATATTTTTTTCGCGCCGAGTCATTCCTCCTGGGATTTGAACTCACGACGGGTTGGCTCTGATACCATATTAAATTTCTTTAGCTAACCATCTTACCAAAACCTCGAGACTTTAATAGAGGCAGCATAAAAACTTTTCAATACTCCCCTCGGGTGGAGCCCACTTCTCAACAACACTCGGGTGGAACCCAGTCGGCGCACTTTTGGTGACACACCATTTTTTTTTTTTAACAACTCCTAGGATTCAAACTTGACCTCCCGCTGCCATTCCTTTGCCAACCATTCCTACCAAAACCTCGTGGTGTTAGTAGAGACAATATAAATACTTGTCAATACTCCCCCTCGGGTGGAGCCCACTCCTCGACATTAGGAAGTATTAACTCAGAACTCTAGATTGTTGTATCAACCTAATAAAAAAATTTGAAAACTGAATCAGTCTGATGATGAAAGGCATAGCAATGACAGTACGATAGATTCCACTTGCATCAGACAAGAACTCCGTATAGCACAAAAGCGGGATCACACAGCAAAAAAGGTAATAGGCATTGAAGGCCTCATGCCAAGTAATCGCATTAAATATGGAAAATTAGTTTAACACAAACTTTGTAGAAAATATCATTAACGTAATTAAATCTTCCAACCTTCAATGCCTTACGTTGGTAGTTAAGGTGAATTCAAGTATTCGCATTAAATATGGAAAATTAGTTTAACACAAACTTTGTAGAAAATATCATTAATGTAATTAAATCTTCCAACCTTCAATGCCTTACGTTGGTAGTTAAGGTGAATTTAAGAAATAAACATCAACGTCAGCTAATTTTATGTCTAAATTTAAAAAGCTTTAATCCACTTTGTTCTAATTTTAAAAAATCCAAAGGGCCTATTTGTTAGCATTAAATTGAATTCATTGGAATTCTATGAAATGTATTTCTGAATGTGGCCAAAATTAGAGAATAAAGGCGAATGTCAATAAATGGCTGTCAAATAATCTCTCCGGTAACCAACGAATGGCAGCTCAGTTGGCTAAGGACTCTGCACTAAAGGTGGCCAAAATTAGATAATAAAGGTGAATGTCAATAAATGGCTGTCAAATAATCTCTCCGTTAACCAACAAGTGACAGCTTAGTTGGCCATGGACTCTGCACTAAAGGTGGCCAAAATTAGAGAATAAAGGCGAATGTCAATAAATGGCTGTCAAATAATCTCTCCGTTAACCAGCAAGTGGTAACTCAGTTAGCCAAGGACTCTGCGCCTCATGAAGCGGAGAGGTCTTGTGTTCGACACCTACTTTCGTTGGCCACCTCCGATAGTTTTACCCGGTGCATGTGGATAGGAGTAAGGATGAAAATAGCGGTAGCGGCCAGCTGCCAAAACGCTGCGAACCGGGCGATACGTAGCGGCATAGCGGTGCGATTTGAAAAAATCGCCAAAAAAATCTGAAAAAATTCCAAAAAATCCAGAAAATTGTAAAATGAAAGAAAATGTATTTTTTTTTGCAAAAGTAACTAAGGTAAGGGGGCGTAGCGGTCCCTCACTGTATGATGTCTTGTATTGCTGTATAAATAGAAAATAATAGTAATGATCATTTTTTTCACATGTGTTCATGTTGCTTAGTTATACTAACTTAGAAACTAATGAAATGCTTATAAAAGAAAAAACTATGTCATAAAGTCAAGACTTAAGAGTACCTAGAGAAAAAAATACATCTACCAAAGGGGGTGTCTAATAGGATGTACTTAGAGAAGAATCATTTAGAAGAACTCTCTATATCGATTGTAATTCGGCGAGATCATATGCTTTTTTGTGTTCTTTTAAACATAAAAAGGTAAAAGAGTTGTGTAGAAATGTTATTTGGAGAGAAGAAGAAAAGAAATAAGTCTTATTATGCATTTGAAAAAAAAAATGGAAAGTAGGAGTTTTTCTCACCCCGTAGCGGCCCCTACGGCCGATATAGCGGCCGCTATGCTACGTAGCGGCTGCTATTTTCATCCATAGATAGGAGGGTTTGCATATGCTCTCTACGGATTAGTTATCGGCTGTCCAGAATCAAGTGTCCCTCGGGCTTAGAGCCAAAGGCCCCGGGATTGGGTTGGATTGGGCGGGGGGGATACCCTGGGTTATCAAAAAAAGAAATTAATCTCTCCATTAATGGAAAACGGATTAAGGGGAAACAAAAAACAAATACCAGCCAGCACCCTGGTAAATCATTTTCTGTCTCCCCTTTATTCATCTTCCATTAAAGGGAAGATTATTAAATAGGCATTTGGAGATATTCACCTTTTTTCTTCAATTTTAGCCACTTTTAAAATACATTTTTAGCGTTCCTATGAATACAATTCCATCAAACAAACAGGCCCCAGATAAAAATATAAAGAAAGGGGAAATTAAGTCCCTAGATAGAAAAGAAAGAAAGCTGAAATTAAGTCCCTAGATAGAAAAGAAAGAAAGCTGAAATTAAGTCCGTAGATAAAAATTTAAAGAAAGAGGAAATTAAGTCCTAAATAATAAGTAACCATTATAAAGCCATAACGATTTAGGAAACTCCAAGAAATCCAGCCAAATGTTAGATTTTGCTTTCTACTTCTCCCTATGCATTACATGTACATCAATGATTGACATAAACAGCTCCGTTTCGAAAAAAAATATTGACAAATACAGCCAGATAGACAGACATTGCAAAAGGCATGATTGGGTTTATTTAAACTTTTTGAAAAGCTCCATGATAGAGTTCTGTTCCAAGTATATGCCAACAGCAAAATGAAGAAAATATGTCTATAAGAAAGGAAAGGAAAAGTTCCATATGATCACTAACAGTTATTATTATTATTATTATTATAAATCAAAATCAGGTTTTAAGGGAGCTACTTTTTTCATGATAACACATACGTAAGTTTGGATTGGTTGACCCAACCTGTAAAAGTAGAAAGTGAATGATTTAGTGGTGCCTGCAAAAAAGGAGTTGTTAGTGGACCTGGCATCATGCACTTTTGTAGGTGCTGTCAATTACCACCCCAAAAGCAGTGGTGAATTTGTCCACCACTCCAAAGTCTAGCACTCTGCAACAATTTTTAGGAGCACAAATAACTTTGACAATGATTTGAAGTGTAAACCACAACACAACAATTTCCAACAAAATGGAAGTTCAAGACCTTTCCATCCTAGACTAGAGCAGATGAAATTCCATAAACAACCAACAACAATGAATCAAAAGAGCTATGAGTAAAGACCTAGACTGTAGTGCCCAATGATTTCAATTTACAAGATACCACCTAAAAGTTACTCCACTGGATACAGTATTGGATATTCGACTGGATATAGTATCAGATGAACCTATCATAACAACTGAGTTATTCGAAACGCTCAAACAGCAACCAATCAGTCAAATAATTTTCACTGGGCTCTAATGCTTCAACTAGTCAGATACAACCTCTCCAAATAACTAATCAAGTGAGAAAACAGCAAATACTGGTGAGACTTTTGAACTATCACATCAAATAGGTACTAGAGACCAATTTCCATTTTCAAAAGAGAGAGAAACAAAAAGGGTAACAAATTCTGCAACTGAGCACATAGAGAATGACAAGGTAAAGAATCTACAACTAGATATGTTCAAACAGATAAAGAGGAAGTGATACTTTGATACATTACATTAGACTCATCTTTGTTTCTATCAGATTCAATGGTTACAATCAGAAAACATGTACAAATCAAAAGTTTAAGGGAAATAATACAACAGTTGGAACTCGGAATTCAATTATAAAAAAAAAACAGATAACATAGGGTCCTATAGTTCTAGCATCCACAAAACTAAACATTGAATAACCAAAAGCTTCAATCCAATAGAATCCATATTGAAGCACCCAATAAACACAACTCCAAAACTCAACAACACCTGAAATCCAATTCACCCAAATACCAAACCTCAAAACAAAAAACATTCAAATCAGAATTCAATGACCTTAAATCAAAATCCCCCAGAATCAGTTACAAAATCACTGCACCCCAAATAGCAAAAACTAAAATTCAGATGGATTCAAGCATCATAAAGTCTAAACAACCAACAAATCCAAAGACCCAGAAGATATCAGATTGAAATACCTGAAATGATAGTGGCCAAGACCATGCTTGACACCCCACTTGAACTCTCCAACATATCGACTCCCATCCTCACAAGTATGAACTCCACTCCCATGGCTCTGCCCGCTCGACCACTCTCCGGCGTAGACGTCTCCGGTGTAGAACCTGTAGACCCCATATCCATGCCGGAGACCCTGCCGGTACTGGCCGCGATACCGGCTTCCTCTCGCCCACGTCTCCACCCCATAACCATCATACTTCTCATCGACCCAATCACCCTCATACCTCCCACTCATGTAGTAGTAATACACGCCGCTGCCGGAGCACTTTCCGTTGTGGAATTCGCCCTCGTAGACATCTCCATTGCTGTAGACACGCACCCAGGAGCCAGAATTCGGCCGTTTCTCCGACTTGGGCTTGGAGCCAATGGACCAGAAGACTGGCGCAGAGGTGCGGCGGGTGGCCGGGGAGGAGGAGGAGGAGGAGGGGAAGAGATTGAGAGAGAAAGAGCGGCGAAGGGCGAGATTGAGGGTAAGGAGGAGGGCAGCGGAAAAGGCGAGTGCGGAGAGGAGATCAAGGAAGAAGGAGTGGGGGTTGAAGAGGAAGAAGTAGAGAGAAGGGAGAGAGAGGAGAAGGAGGAGGCGGAGGTGGGGGAATTGGAAGCGGAAGGCGGGTTTTGTGGGGTGATTGGAGGTGGAGGAGTGGAGGAGGAGAGAGTTGGAGGTTGAAGATGATGATGATGATGAAGGGTGGGATGAGGTGGAGTTCATGAGAGGTCTCTTGTGGGGTGTGGAGAGGAAGGTGGGTGTTTCATTCTTTTGGATTTGGAGATTTGGGTTTTCTTGGATTTGGGGTATTTGAATCTGGGGTACTTCGATTTGGATTTGGATACTGTTGGGTTCCTCGGAATTGAGAAGAGGAGGAGGTTTGGGATTGAAATCGGAAGAGATGCCTCTGCTTTCTGTTCCGATCTGGAGGTTGGTTTTCTTCTGATGCATTTACATATAGAAAAAGGCCTCCCTCTCTCTCTCTCTCTCTAAACAAGATCTTCTTCTCTCTAATAAAGACTTTCAGATCTTCTTCTTGCTCTTCTTCTTCTTCCTCCTCCTCCTCTTCTTTTTCTTCTTCTTGTTTGGATTTAGGAGGTGCAATTGAACTTAGAAGACATATGTCTCTTTTCTATCTCTTTCTTTTTTGGTATTGAAATTATGATCTATGGAGAGAGGTTTTGTAGTAGATACAAAGCATTGTTTTGAGTTTTGAATTTCTTCCTCGCTTTCTTTCTTCTCCCTTTTGTCTACCTCTCTCTTCTCACACTTCCTGGTCTTTTTTTAATGGGATCTTTGGTCCTTTTTTTTTGCAGAGAGACGTGAGGTATCAACTCTAATTGAGAAATGCCCTAGTATTTGTTTTAAACTACTTAAATGCCATTCCTCTCTCGCTCCTTTTTGCTCTAATCATTTTCACAAACATTAATATCGAGAGTACAGTAGTTTAGGGCTGTTTGGATGTACTGGACGTACCGCAATTTGAAGTATGGAGAATTGGAGATTTGAAATATCAAATCAATATAGAGAATAGAATATAAGGTTTTAGGATGGTGTTTGAATTTTAGTTGTTCAGTATGAAATTTATTTTATTTTTTGTATAAAAAATTGGAGGGTTCTTTTTTTTTTTTTTTTTTTCTTTTAATAGAGAAAGGAAGTTTTTTTTTTAATATTTTTTGAAAAATTCAGAAGAAATTTTAAAATTTTGTACTTTTGATGTAACCTTTTGTCATTTATTGTCTTGATTCACTTTATTTTAACTTAACTAGCTAATTGTCAAACACGCTTAAATTAGAGAATTTTACTGAATAACATATAGTAGGTGGCCTTTACACGAAAAAAAAAAAGGTACTTCGAGCCTTGCAAGCAGGGTCAATCTTAACTTTGCGTCGCTCCTCATCTGGCGCCTCTGCAAGAGAGAACACCTAGGTTTCTTTAGGCTCATGTTTCTAAGCAACAGAATAGATAGAGATGAGGTCGTTCCTTCCTTCTAAGGCCACATCATTGTGGCTGCAGCGATGATGTTTCTTCTCCGGTGGTGAGACCATTACAAGCCTGCCAATCTATGATCAAGACTGTCTCCTCTTATTCCATATATTGACCGAACCCAAACCCACCCCAAAATTGAACATGAATAGGTCAACTTGAGTGTGGCGTGCATGCCCTAGATCTGGATATTTCTCCAAAAATTAGGATTTTGGGAGGTGCGGTTAATAAATTAGAACCGTAGAAGATGATTGAAGAACTAGGTCTTTGTAATGTCCATCTGTTTTCATCTGCCCCATCTCTCTAGAGCCCATGCAAGACACTGTAACTCTCTGCACTGGCTAGGCCTATGAAAGACCAAACATCCTGAAATGGTTCTCACTGAATCATCTCACATGCCCTACCACAATGTAAGAACTCTGGGACGATTCTACCAGATTCTATTTGCTAGGGGGATGGATTACTATGATGAGGGGTGATTGAATTGAGGCAGCCCAGCATCCTACTTCCTCAGTTCTAGCCAAGCAGAACCCAGAGAGACCGTCTATAGCCCTATTCTTTTCTGCAACAAACGGAGACTCGAGCGACACTAGCATAGCTCCCGTAAAGGAGACGAGGGACGATAGCTGCTCTCAAAATTCTTTAAAAAATCGAAAATGGTTTGATGTAACTTTTTTCGTACCGCCCTAACTACCATTACCTTTTTTGTGCAACATCTACTTACGATGTATTTTCCTGTAAAACCCTCTAATTAGGACATGCCCTAGTATTTGTTTTAAACTACTTAAATGCCATTCCTCTGTTTTTCCTTTTTCCTCTTTCCTCTAATCATTTTCACAAACATTATTCTTGAGAGTACTATAGTTTATTAGTTTCCCTTGGATATTATTTGGAAAATATTGTTAAAATTAAGGGTATTTACCTTCCTTTTGTCCTTTTCTCTCTACGGTACCTTCATTTATCTCTGTTTTAGTTATTCTAGGAAAAAAAAAATTTCTTACCTCAATTAAGGGGGTTAGGACCACGAGAGCCCACTCAAGTGGGAAGGAGAGCCCAAACATGTGGGAAGAGGAAGCCCATGAAATAAAATTTCCATCGACTATGTTGGGTCTTATTTTTTTTTCATCAAATTCCTTTTATGGTCTTTAGTGCAAAGGAATTCATGAAACCATACAACACCTATACAACTTATTAATTATATTTTTCTTCCAAAATTCTACACGTAGAGACAGTTACATAAGTTATTTTGTTTGTGCATCCTAAAGCTTACTTTTAAAATATAATATAAAGTCTTCTTCGCCCCTCCGATATCGTTCTACATTATCAATTAAAATATAGTCCTATAAATATTACAAATTATTTTTTATTACATCACATGCACTCATAATTTCACATCATCTCCTTTGGCAGTTACAAGATTTCATCGTCGGTCAATAAACATTCACAACCTTCTAAAAGGAAAGGGATAACCACAAAGAAGATGAAGTGAGTCGGGCGAAACAGGAATAAGAAAACAAATGAAAGATAAATAAAGAGAATCAAAGGTTGGGATCCTTAAACCCCTAAAGAGGAAAAAACTAAATAGCTCGGAAGAACGAATAGAAAGTACAAGAAAGAAAGGAGTTTTTTTTTTTTTTTTTTTTTGCTAAGGATTTATGTCCAATATCTAGCAATATTGCATAATAAGTGCAAAACATTCAAAAAGAAAAAAAGGGAAAACCGGTGTGAGGCCCTCACACGTTAATATGAAGTGCTTGGCCCCTCCACCATTATATACAAGTATAAGGAGATTTTTTCTGTAAAAACCCCCTAAATTTTAAATTAACTTTTATATGACTAAAGTGGCTAAAAAATAGAAAAGATATATTAGATACCTATAAAAATATTTTATAGATAGTCCTTTTTCCCTAATTTAGTAAAAAAGTAATAATATTATACCATTTTCTCGAAATTTTGTATACGTCATAGACATTGAACAAATTAGTCATGACAAGGAAAAAAAGATTTCACTCATAAAAAAAATTACGTTATTTGAACACATGAATCCCGAATTACACATAAACTTGGATACCTACACTTGGTTTATCAATAGGGTTGTAAACGGGTCGGTTCCGGTTCGGGTCCAGGGTAGAACCGGAACCGGAACCGTTTTCTAAGAGGGGGAACCAGAACCGGAACCAATAATATTAAAAGGAACCAAAACAGGAACCGGAACCATTTGTGAGGCGGGTCTGGTTCCGGTTCCGGGTATGAAATGTAGAAAAGTAAAAACCCCAATGTAGAAAAGTAGAAAAGTAAGAAGGGTTTTATTTTCACATACTAAAGTTACCTTATGTTAGTGTATATTTGGTCGGGTCCCGGGTCCACGGGTCTAAGCCATTGTGGATCCGGAACCGGAACCGTTTATGTATCGGTTCCAAAAAAAGATCCGGAACCGGAACCATTTGCTTATTGGGACCAAAATAAGGACCCAAATCCGGAACCTAACGGATCGGAACCTTCGGGTAATCGGAGAATCAGGGACCCATTTACAACCCTATTTATCAATAACCAAATAAGCCCATATATAGCTAGCAGGAGTTTCCCTTTGAAAAATATCTTTGTTAGAAGCCGAATCACTCTTCTATTTTCTTTTTTTTTTTTCTTTTTCCTTTTTTTTTTTTTTACATTTTTTTCACTAATCCATATAAATGGTATACAATAATGTTGAAGAATAAGTCAATTATGAGAGTTTTTCTCAGGCGAATGTAAGCACCAAATCGTATGTGTGAAAATTAATCATTGCTTTGAGTGCTGAAGTTCCTATTTAGCATTATCAGGTTCTATTGGTTTTCATGCATGCAGTTGGTGTGGACGTCCTCGAGAGAATTTTTTATTTAATTTTGTTCTTTAAAGTACATTAGTCAACCACTTTTTAAAGTAGGGGATATTCATGTGCATCCTTCGCTCACCAAGGACAAACTGAATGAGGCCCACTTAGGAACCCATTGATCATGGGACTTGTGGGGCATGGAAAGTGACATCTTGGATGAGACCATATATCAAGTTTGGGGTCAATCACACGTCTCTAACCGCTTCATCCATGGCCCACTAATTTAACGACTTAATAGTAAAAAAAAAAAAAAAAAATCTCTCAATCCAACGGTCCAATTCATTCAAATTGGTGAAAACCCAATGAGTCTAGTGCACTTAAAGGGGTCCCACGTGTGTGGATGGTTCTGATGGATCAAAAAGTTCGCCCAACTATGTTGTCCCTCACCACAATATAGTGAGTGATGGATGCACACGAATATTTTTTCTTTTTAAATATTATATATATAGAAAGTGGAAATGCTTTTTCGTAATGAAAGAGTTTCATGTTTGGTATGACCACTTTCCACAGCCGCGGGGGTGCAGGGCGGGTCCCAATGGCCGGGTTTGCTAAGGAATGAACTTGGAACTTATTTTTCGTAGCAGTCTACTAACGTGCCCTTACAAGTGGAATGAACTTGGAACTTATTTTTCGTAGCACTCTACTAACGTGCCCTTACAAGAGGATTGAACTCACACTCAGCACACCACCAATTACCGCCCATACCTCCCAAGATTATCCTTTACACTCATTTGTTGCAAATTTTGGCTTGGTACTTCCCGGTACCTCCCAAGATTAGCTTGGTGGCATGAAAGAAATTACATTTAAGTGCAAACATAGCTCCTTTTCTTCTTCTTTTTTCTCTTTTCCTACATTAGAACATTGATTTAAGAGGGTTTCTTCCAATAAGCTAGAGTCTTATAAGACGCCTTGCCACTAAGCTATAGTACAAACTTAGCTCCTTTGATACAATTTATTTTGTTGGTTTTTCTATATATTTGACATTTCTTTCAAGTAAATGGATCAACCAAACTATCTTCAGTAGCTCTAATATCATTATGTGACTTCCTCAAGCCACTATATATCCACGTGATATTGTCTACTTTGATCAGAGTTTAACAACTTCAAAATGTGGCATGTGGGATTAAGGCTAAGCTGCACATATATGCCCACGGTTAGGAATTTGATGTTTTCAATATAAGACAAATGGAGTCTCTTATACTCTAGAGTGTTCTTTGGCCGGAGATGAGTACATTGGATGTCAACCAGATCTGTCGCCTTAGCTTAAGCCCATCGAATCTCACACGAGACCTATCAATCTCTGCTGCACAATTGATTTTCATGCATGTAAATAGGCCCCCCATCCAAAATAAAATCCACAACTCATCTACTTAGGGTCCTAAGTCACTAATAAGTCTACGAAGGTGTCTAACCCAACCACATAGAGTAGATTCTAAGTAGAAAATATCTTCTCATGGCATTAAACCTAGAACCCAAACAATATGTAAAAATAAGAAGAAAAAAATGGTGGCTCGAATGATTTAGGACCAGCCAATAAAACATGTCATACTTTTCTCGATATGGCTATTACAGGTAGGTTTTTTTTTTTTTTTTTTTTTTTTTTGTTCTTTCCTACAATTTGTATTAGGAAAATCTCCCCATTTGGACCTCTCCTTCTTTGTTTAATTACTTGGGCTTGTTTGGAAAATCTTATCGATATGAAATAGATCTGTATAATATAGATCTGTTTCAAATGGGGCGATTTGAAATAGATGTTTAAAAAATAGTCTGCTTTGCTGGACCAAAACTGTTTGAAATAGAAATCTAATGGTTCAAAAATCTTCATTAATTTCTCAAGGTCTACAATGAATCAGGGCCTGGAATTCGTATCCGTGGTTTTTTTAGTATTCCAAAGAAGATCAGTCGTTAAGATCATGATTATGGGACCCACATGACTTCATAAATGCAAATCTATGGTACTGTGTTTTTCGCAAATATCTCGAGATTTGAGAATGATCAACGGCTCAAATTTAAGGATAATGTTGTGTATGATCATGTAAAGAGTTTTAATGGTTTAGATCATCATGTAATCTCCCATAAGTTAAAAAATAAAAATAAAAATGGACCGTGAAAGGTCACTTGGAATGCAAGTTTTTTAACCTAACCAAATCTAACAACTCAAAAGTGTTTTGTATTTTTCTCAAGATATACACCTAATCACTGGTTGAATTTTGGACCCTTAGCCGTTTTCATTATTTCAAAGAGGATCAACGGTTATGATCATGATTATGGGTCCCACAAAAGCCCAAAAATGTGAATCTATGGTTTTGTGGTTTTATGCAAATATTTTGATATTTAAGAAAGATCAACGGTTCATATTGGACACATGGCTGTATTTGGTCTTGTTAAGATTTCTAATGGTTCGGATTCTTATGTAGGGTCTCGTAATTAAAAGAAAAAAAAAACGGTGATGAAAAAATAACGCCCGATGCACTGTAGCTGCGTATCTCTATGCACTTCAGTCTGTGAGGTCTGTATGAAACAACGTGGTGCTTATTGCTACTTTCTCAAAAAGACATTTTATGTCTTCTTGTGTTTACAAATAGACGGCACTTCCGTATTCCCAAACGGTCTATTCACGTTTGAAAATGGTATTAAGACAAAAAGAGGCGCAAATAAGACCTGTGGTAAATCTGGAATATGAGGACTTGGAAATCAAATTATACTAGTAATTGAAGGGTAGTGGGTACTCACTTTTTCTTTAAAAAAAAAAAATTTTGATCATTTCTTGTGTAGCCAACCTGAATGCGTGACTATCAAAGGAGGTAGGGAGATAGTTAGGTTTTTACATAGATTAGGGGTATATATATAATATAAGGCTAGTTTTAATGATTATACATTTGGCAAACTTACTGTAAGAAAGTTCATGTTGAGTAATGCCTATATTAATGTCAAATTAGGATAAGTATCCATTCATAGGATAAAGGTGTGTGCGTGCATGAAAGAATTGGATTGATCACCATTGCCCCTTAAAACAAGAAAAAAAGCCCCAATAAAGGGCGAATTTGACATTGAAGCCTTTGCTATTTTAGATCCCCTGTAGACTTTCAACTTTCCAAAAGGGTATTTATTTAGTAGCTAAGTCTTGGCCCAATCTGCTACCCAAGTATGCAATGTTTAGAAAAGCTCACATGCCAATTGGTCTTTGGTTGCTTTTAAATTTTAATTGTTTGTTGAATATGTAGGGCTTTTAATTTTTAATTGTTTGTTGAATATGTAGGGATTCATTTCATTAACATCCAATCAAATCTCTGTTGTTTCATGTCAGTGTAGGCACAATCTCAATTCTCACAAGCCAAAACGGTAATAACTTGAGAAAAAAGGAACTGCATACTAAAAGAAAGTTAGTGATTATGGAATTGTTAATATTTCCAAATATCCACTAGAAAAAAAAAAACCCTCATTTTATCCATGAAAGAGGAAATATTTCTGACATTGATCTTTATGTTCTTTTCTTTTTATCACACAGGTGACCCTGTCAATCAAAGATAAACATCTTCTGAAATTCTACAGAAAGAAACATCTCTCATCAAGTCATCACTTTTTCATTAATCCCCATCACATGTTATGGGCCCTTTAATGTAAAAGCCTTACCTCAATGATCACAAAATTCCTTTAAAATCTTGAATTTACATAAACTAAAGATACAAGCAAAAATTTTGAGTTTTTTTTTTTTTCTTTTTGTACCTTAGTTAATTAGGAGGCTAAGACCCAAGAGAACCCACACAAACGGAAAGAGGAAGCCCACATAAATGGAAAGAGTCCCTCACAAAGTCGGAAAAGAAGCCCACTCACATGAGAAGAGTGGCATACCTTGGGATCGGTTCTCGCATTCGGGTGACATGTTGGGTCACCAACCGACTGAGTGACCACTTGATGTTAAAGATTTTGATCATTTGACTAAAGTTAAAACAAACACCAGAGATGCAGTGGAAGAGGTTTAACTTTAACCCTTAGATCGTGTTCTTAATTCAACGGTTTTGGATCAATCGAAAGAACTATACAAAAAAATTATCTCTAAGTTACGTCCATATAGGCCGAGTATTTTTCACACAAGCATGACTCATCATCATAACCACTTTGAATACATAAAATGTAAGAGAAGTTTTATTTCTATAGCAGCCGAAATATCTAATGTACCCCCTCATTTATTTGGTCTTAAACATTGGTACTACAGGAAAGAGTACAACATCAAGGATTCTACTTAATTATCACCAAATTTATGTGTGTTGTTTTCAAATTTCAAATGCAATTTACCCTCATAAATACTAGCAACAATGGCCCGGGCTAAATAATAAAAATGTATTTAATTTTATTGATTTCTTTAAGATATTATCGATAAATAATAAAGCAAAATAAATAAATAAATTATTTAATAAAAAGAGTAAATTAATTTATTTATAAAATTTAGATTGGAATGTTATTGTCATCATACTTTGAAATTGCATAAAAAAGAACTATATAAAAGAGAAGAATGATGAAGATAATTTTAAATATATAAATATACATCAGTTACATGAAAAGTTTCATGCCTCCTCTTTAGCTCTATGCTATGTCGTAAGTTTTTTTTTTAGATAATATTGTCATTTTCTTATTAATTATGAAACTTATTATTTTTGTTGATCAAGTCCATATATTATATATTCATTTGAGTTTAGCTTTATTGTAAAATGGTTGTCATAGAATATTAATGACTATATAAGAAATCATATAAAATAGTTATTTCAAAAGTTTGATCATCTATGTTTAAAGTACAATGCATAAGTATGAAAATAATAACAACATTATTTATAGGGGTCAATATTCTAAAAATATAGTTATTTTTATAAATACCTCGTAAATAAATTCTAACTATCGATCAATATTCTAAAGTGGGGCTGGGTTCATTCCTCATTAACTAATTTCAAGCTTTTGTTAATAACTATTAATAAAAAGGTGCTTTGTAATGTAGTGGCTGTGTCGCTCCTTTAAAATTCATATTATCCTGAGTTCGAGTCTGCCTTGGCCAATGGCAGAAGAATGGCGACATTAAAGTAACAGGTTTGGCTCCTTCTTTGCTAAAAATATATAACATATGCCAGTAGTTGCAGATTGGACATTGACATTGCATTTCATCCTTCTTACCAAATTAATAAAAGAGGTGACACTCCTGAAAGGGACATGGTTTAGTTTTGTCTACTTTTTTTTTTTTTTAAACGGTGTATAGTAATATGAAAAAAATGTTGTGGTCCTCAGACTACTGAAATGGGTTTGTATTACAGAGGGTGGGCCTCATGCAACGGCACAACACCCACTTTAGTGGGTAGGCCCCTTTGTGGTGATGGGCCATGAAGAACAGACCCTTTCTCTAGTTATGTTAGGCTATCCCACTGTCACAAATATCACATTTAAAATTGTGTTTCATGTTATTTACATTGCTCTCGGAGGAAAAAAAAAAAAGAATGAAGCTGGGATAAATGAAAATAATGGTACAAGAAAGATTATTGTTTAAATTTGTATAAAATTATAAAATGAGAATAAGGAAATCTTTCTAAGAGATTATGTGATGTTAAGTGGTGAGATTTACTTAACATATTTTAGATTTACATTTTTATTTTTAAAATAAAAGTTTAATTTTCCATTAGAGAAATAAGTGTCTAAGTACTTTTCATTTCTTATTAATTATATTTTGACAATATTTACTATTACTATAGGCCTATTTGTTTGAATGGAACTGAATTTCTTGGAATTCAAGATAAAGTGGGTTACGGTTAAGGTTAAAAAATATTAAGAGGTGAGCGGCACAAAAAAAAAAAAAAAAAAAGTTGAGAGGTGAAGGTGATGACCTTCTAATCATTTTCCACCACAGGGGCCATAATTACATGGTCATTTGGGGAACAAACACTTTTATTTCTTGAATTTTAGCTACTTAGATAAAAAGATATTTCCGAGAATTTGCAGGAAATAAATTCTATGCAAACAAAGGGGCTCATGAAGATACATCTGAACAACAAATTTTCTAATTATAATTAAATAATAAACTCAATAACGAACAAATATTTACAATTCTTACTCTTTCATTTCCTAATTCCTGCATTAGTTTCACACTTCACTCATATTTTTCTTGGTTTGCAACAGCTGGTTTTATCTTTTTAATTAATAGTGGAGCGATAAAAGGATCTTCAATACTTAGGTTTAATTAGTTCATGGCAATCTCTTGTGGGACATAAACATACACCTTAGGACTCTTCATATTGGTTAGCGATCGCCTCCTAATTGATGGAATAAGGCTATGATGTTGATGATGATGATTACGATGAGAACAAGTTAAGAGCCTATTAGATTATTTCACATAATACTAAAATCAGGTTCATAAGAGCATAGGATAATTTATCTTATTCCATCTTACATATTCTATAGTCTTGTTCCTTTCAATAATTACAATAAGAAAAGTACTTAGTCTAGTGCGAAATTAAATAATAACAAGCATAATCAGGGTCTTTGACCACATCCTTAAGATTAATTAGTGATATAATTAAATATAATAGTAATAGATACTGCCATTTCTAATTCGAGCCGGTTGCTGGGCCCTACTTCTAATGTGAGATTGACCTTCCAATGACCTTTTTCTTATGTAATACTTTTTCCAATTTTTGATTTATTGGCCGGTACTTGAAATTCGTCCCATCTCAATGGTTCAATAGTTGTACCATATGGTCCACCTGGGTCATAATGTGGAGGGTTTTTTCCAAAATTTATGGGGGAGGCCATTGGTCCCATGATGCACAAATACGGTATGGATACAGCAATGATACGGTTTTTACACATAAAAAGTGAAATATCGAATACGATATGACACGATACGTTATCCATTTTAAAGTATCCGTATGTCATAGCATTGTCCCTTTCTTTCCTAATCCCACGTTCAAGGATTAAGAATGTGTCATTCATGCAATGAGAATGAAGTGCCTTGCCTTTGTGCTATCAGTGATATGATAATGATATTTGCTTAGGTACGAAGGAAGCTTTAGTCAACCAATGCACCATGGAAGTTTTGCTTTGTGCGTGTTATTTGTTTGGACAAAGAGAAAAGATAGTTTGGACAAAGAGAAAAGGTAGACAAAGTAGACGTGAAAGATACAATTCAAATAGATAATTTATCTTGCGCTCTATGGTCCATTTTGGCGATTGCCAAGGATGATGATGCAATTAAGGGGTGCTCCTCCTTTGGAGATGGTCTGTATGAGTGCTTCGGCACACAATAGGAGAAGAATCTCCCCTATCTATATTTCATATAAACTTATTTTCTCTTTTACTTTCTTCATTTTATTTTATTTTTTTACAATAAGGGTAATTTCATTAAAGAAAAGAGAGCAGAAACAAGGGAAGGGAAATAAAAATAGGTCTCTGAAAGACCCCCAGAAACAAAGACACAAAAGCAAAAAGGAAACCAAAGAGGAGAAGGGGAGATACAGAAGGCAGAAGCTGCAAAACGGAACAAAATTGGCGGCAAAGGAGAGCTGTAACAGAAAACTTCAAAAGAAAATTGCCTAGAAATAGATCACCCTACTGGAAGTTTGAGGAAGAGGAGATAGAGAGGTATTCCTGCAGAAGGGCTTTGAAATTTTCCTCAAGGTGATAGAGAGGTATTCCTGGAGTTGCTGCTGAAGAGAGGAGAGGGGGATCTTCCTAGCTTCAAATGTAGCTTTGTTCCTCGCCTTTCATAGGAAGTAGATTACATAAATGAATACAGTTGCCATATGTCTTTTACCAGCCGAGTCGTTCCTTCTAGAGAGAGCTTCCCAGATTGAAAAGGCAAAGAGAATGCAGGGGACGGTTGTCTGGGCTGATTGGCAGAGCCACGTCCAAATTGCTTTGGCTTGATCGCAGTAGAAGAAAAGATGACCTGAGAAGTCTTCATCAATGCAGCAAATATTACATCGAGAGGCTAAGGAGAAGCTCAATCGCTTCAGGCATATCTCTGTTGGGGTCTTGTTGTGTATTAGGCGCCACCCAAAGCAGCTGACTTTGTGGAGACATATGCCATTCCAGATGAAGGAGGGACAGTCCAGAGTGTAGCTCTAGAACGAATGAGGTGCCAGGCTGCCTTAAGAGTGAGTTGACCTTCGAAAGAGTCTCTCCATCTGAGAGAGTCCTTGGATGATTGAACTGGGGAGAGGGAGGAGAGGGATTTAGAGAGGTAATTCTGGATTTCTAAAGGCAAGTTTGGAGGGATGAACCAGGTTCCTGAATGGTTCAGGGAAGACAGAAACTGATCCTGAGGGAAGATGAAATTGGGAAATCTTACTGAAAAAGGAAGATTGTCAACCCAGGGATCGTTCCAAACGTTTATGTCCTACCCATTTCCAAAGACCCAGGTGCTACCTTGTTTGATGTGGAAAGCTAGATTTCTTATTTTCTTCCAGATGCAAGAACCATAGATGGTATTAGCAGGGCTCCAGATGGGATGGTGCTTGAAGTACCTGTTCTTGAACCAAAATGACCAGATTGAGTTACCTGTTGAAGCTTGCCAACCGAGCTTGATGAAAGAAGCAACATTAACTTCAGAGAGTCTTCTTATACCCAGACCTCCTTTAACCTTAGGGAGGAAGACAGTGGTCCAGTTAACATAATTAATTTTGGAGGAGTTTGCATTTTCAGACCAGAGGAATTGTCTCATCGCTCTTTCCAAAGCGTTGCAGGTGGACGAAGGGAGAGGCAAAGTTGCTGCCAGGTGAATATCCATGCTAGAGAGAACATGTCTGATGAGAATGAGGCGACCAGCAAAGGAATTCCAGAAAAAATAATTGATCTGTCAAGACATCTATCATTCAGTCCTTATGTGCCATTAATGGCTGACCACATTAATTACACAATCGGTAGCAACCAATATATACGTCTCATGTAAAGCCGTAAACTCATATGTGCAAAGAGGGAGGAGGCATGGCTCGAACCCAAGACCTCCTAATGAGAACTAGGACTCCTTACCACTAAAGTAAGGAGCCATTCTCATATGAAGGAGGGCCAGTTCAGAGTGGTACTTTTACTTTCTTCATGTCCAAATGAGGTTTGAAACTGCACTACCACAGTAGGGCCAAAGGGGATTTACCCGGCTCCTCCTGGGCCGTAGGGATTATTCTAGCCTAAAAGACTGGGACACCCTCCGTTAGAAGAAAAGAAAAATTCCAAATGACCTGGCCTAGTTTACATATTACAATACGGAAACTAAAAGGCAGAGTTTTTCTAAGGTAGAAAAAGAGCCCTACTACACGGCCCGGAATCCACAACACCCCCCCCCCCCCCCCCCCCCCCCCCCCCCCGCATTGGCCGTTTATACTTTCTCGTAGAAGAATATTGCAATGGAATGCTTTACTTCTTCTCAATCAAGTAAAAGTTTTGTACTTTTTTTTTTTAATGAAAGAGATGGGGGATTTTCATTGGAAAAGATGCATGGCATGTGCAGAGTCTTTGATTAACGTATGCTTAAACAAACTATAGAGAAAAAATGAATTAGATTAATCCAATCAATTTGTTGTAAGATGATACTAATTATTGTCCATAATCATGTTTATCCATATACAAGACAATTTGTGTATGTCAAAAATCTCAAACTAGGGGTGAACTTTCTTCAATGGGAACTGTTAATAGTCAATTTGTGTTCAGTAATTGTAGATGCAACAAAACATCATTTTGAACAAAGTGGTATTGACATAACGAGGGAATGATTTGATCTTAACGACTGAATTCTCAATTGGACACCATCATGATGTTCAAGCCGGGACAATTTCCACCATGTGACCCCATCTTATTGAAATTGGATCCTCTTTGGATCGATAGTAGCAAAATTTGCGTAGCTCTATTATTGCTCACTTATTGAAAATCTAAACTTCTCAAAATTAAATTTGGCCAAACCTTATTTGATATGAGCCGAGCCCACCGTCGGTAGAATAAAATGTCACAAAACAAAGTCATTTGATTTATAGTGATTAATTTTACATTAGTTCCAACTCACATTTGAGGGAAGTTTGCTAGTGACTTTTATTTTAGAAGTTTTTATAAAAATATTGCCTCAATATTTTAAGATAGCCTAAAAAAATTTAGTACTTTGTGTTTTCACTAAAATCACCCCAGTTCGACAGCAATATGAATGACTACTAGTTTTTTTTTTTTTTTTTTTAGAATAATAACAAAAACACCTTTTTTATTTAAGCTTATCAATCTCACTGACTCAAGTTACTTTTTACCAAAAGATGAGGGAACAGCCCTGCTGAGTAAAAATGATAAAGGTTTGGATGGTGATCCTAACCGCTTAATGAAAGGCCAATAAGTTTTCATTGTCTAAATTAATAGCTACAGAGTTGATCCAACAATTCAGTACATTCGGATGGTAGCCAAACCCTGGGAATTGGGACTAGTGACTATTTGGGGCGTGGCAGGTTGTCAATATTTTATGGTCCACTCGGATAGGTCATAAGATAGGCCCCAAAAGGTGTTCTGCATGTTGAGCTCGTCGTAAGATTTCTCTTATTTAATATGATTACAAAAATTTATTTCATGCGTTTATATGTACAGTTAAAACACGACCGATAAAATAAATTTAAAATGTAAAAGTGTGAAAATAGGGCTCATAAACAAACATAATAAAATGAATTGAATGCGTTTTTAACTCACCTAATTCCATTTACATATCCTATGTATAAAAGACAAACAACTCCTTTAAACAAACATTACTTTACAAATTATTAATAATTAAAGAATAGATAGATATATATGTTGTATATACAATGGACAATTAGCATATACACACATGTATCTATAATATCATTCATATTAATGGACCAGGAACCGAGCCGGGAGACATCTTACCCTAGTGCATCATCATCAGTCCATACAAGTGAGCTTTTCAGAATCACAGCCCTACCCAACCCTCGAGCATAGGCCAAGAAAAGAGAAACCTCATTTTTGTTTTTTCGAACTTCAATGGGCCGACCCACTCCATCCATAGGCCCATTGGATAGGCAATTTGCCAAAGGCTTGATTACGCCTTCGGTTGGAAAAATGGTTAGAAGGACCCATTATTTTGGTCATCTTTGAGCCAAAATAAACGTGGGACTCACTTATCCTTTTAGGTGAGAATACGTGGGAATGTAATCTACTCTATAAGTAGTTTAATGACATGTATTGGGTTGCTCTAATCCATTAAGATATGAATGAGAATTTGCCTCTTTAACACCACTACTTGAACATGTTAAACATGGAAACAAAAGGAAGTGGTAAACTTGCATCCCACATTGTTTGGGAGCAAAACATTCCTTGGGTATAAATATACTTACCTTGGTAGTATAAGATGAGCCCCAAGGGGCACCCCACTTTTGGGGGGGGGATCCAAAGAAGAAGCATCTGTTCAAGTGAATAGTCACTGTTCTGAACAGATGCAGCCCCTATGAAGAGACCTAATTGCAGGCTATATATTCATCTCGTTTCATGCTGTTTTGATAATTCCATTTTCGATGCTGATGCTGCACTTGCATTGAGTCACTCATTCAGAGTCAAGAAGAGAGAGTTATTATACACTAACTGGTTCGACAGTCACACAGTTTGTAGTGCTGCAACTGTTGTGGAATAGATCATTGTATCCTGGAAGACAGACGCCATTGACGCTCGTAAGCACCTTTGCGGGGGTGAATTTTGTTTTAAGGACATAGTGTTAACACTATCCTTGATCAACTGCGAATCTCTGATCTACTAACTACAACAACAGAGTACTGTTTTTCTGCCTTCAAACAGTAAGTTCTTTTTACATTCAAACAGAGTATTGTTTTATTTCATTTTAATGAAAACTGCTCTCCTAAAATACTGAAGTAGTTGTACTCCTACTAACACATTCAAAATAAATTCACGTGGTTTACAATAATGATTAACTTAGCAATTGGCCAATCCCAATGGGTAATTCAGTTGGCTTAAAACTATTATTTACACCTAAAAGTTATAGGTTCAAAATTATACCACCGTACTGAACTACTGGGGCATTGTATCCGGCTTGACTTCCCTTTGATCCCGGATGAATTAATCCGGCCCAAACTTGGAAAGCCTCCGACAGCACAACAACTTGGCAATGGCCAAATTTGTAATGTAGCAAAGAGTCATTTTCTTTAAATGAAGTGAGCTCCTAGATTTGAAAAATGGGCCACACAAACATTGGAGGAGCTACACGAATTGACAATTAAAAAAATAGGATCCGGACATGACTCATCACATTAGTCACATCACTTAGGTGCAAGTGGAAACGATCGTTCCGAGCACTAACCAACCGGTACTTTGCACGTGGAAGAAAGCGATACTACACGTGTCATCTAGAACCTTCGTAACCACCAAAGAGAGCGGATACTGGAACAATAAAGGGACAGCTTCGTCTTCAATATTACGGAACATGCCACCATCCTCGAAAGAATGTGCCAAAGCTACTTATACGAGCCCAGTCCATGCAAAATGTCTTTAGGAATCTGGTGTACCTAGTTAGACTATTTGCTGTCAGATATCCTTACATCCATATAATGATATATTTTAGGACTAATTTGCCTTTTCAATGGTTTTAGTTATAAAATTTTAAAATTTAAGATTTTAAATCTTGTATTTTCCCTCCTTGGGCTTGGGCAATCCTACGCCGACAGATATTGACAAGATTAAGTCACGAGGAGTTTCTAAAGTTGTTAGACGTTGGAGTCACGAGGTGGAAACTCTTGTTTCATGCCCATTAAAGATCCACAATGCCTCTTGTTCGTTTAATAGAAACAAATAGTGGAGAAGTCTTAGGAAAAAATAAAAGGTCTTTTGACTTTTGAAAAAAAAAGGGGGAGGTTTGTGTCTTACGAGGCAGCGAGACGGAAAGAAAGCCCACTCAAATATAAAGCCCTTGTTTTCCAAACAAGATGTTACATCTAAAGCACTTTAATTCAAAACTCCCTCAATCATTTTTTTTTTAAAGTACAAAAATAACTACCTTTATTCACTAAAAAAAAAAAAAACTTTACTTTTCCATACAAAAAGTCAAAAAAATTACATAACAAACAACTAAAAATAAAATATCATATAACCTACTTATATTTTATTATTTTTTAAAATCAATTTTATTTTACTTGACTATATTAGTAGAGTTTTCAAAGTGGCTTGGACACTCGCATAAATGACAGAAAAACCTATACAAGTAAAAATAAAGTGTCGTTCTTATTGATACGAGCTATCGATATATAATGGTATTTTCCTGCTCATGAGCCTCAATGTAGGTAGATATAATATTTGGCATGCGATTTGTGAGTATAAGAGAATATTTTTGGTTGGCATGGTGGCTCATATGTGATACTTTATAACTTATGGACCTCGCACTCAATCTCTAAAATGCATGTGCGAAATCACGATGCCAGAACTACCCAACCTTGTGTATAATTTCATTCGAACGAGGGGTGGTGCCTACATTGGAGGAGAGGTTTGATCCTTTGTAACATGGACTATCATTAGAGGAGAAGTGATATAGTTTTTAGGCCATGGCCAACCAATTAGAAGAGGATTCGATCTCGATCGGAAATTAGATTCGATCCACATTAATGGTGAGGATGTCAACAAGTTGGGCCAAAAGCAGTGGTGAAACCAGAAAATTTTCCTTTGGGAATGTTTGGATTGGCAAAAATTGGAGTAGAGTCAAGTTAAAAGGGCCGTAATAGTTTAAAATTTCAACTCTATCCCGTTTGGATGAGTCTAATCCAATAGATGAAGTAATGTTGTGAGCCACATGTACTTCATTTCACTTCAACTTTAAATACTTCAATTTTCTTGAGTAAAAGTGGATTCTACTCCAAACATTAATTTCAAAATAAACATCCAAAAAGAGTGAAATGAAGTACTCTACTTTAACTTCAACCTACTTCTCTTTACTCTACTCCACATGTGAAATCCAATTCATTATACTCCACTCCTCATTTATCCAAACAGTCCCTTGAGGATCGAGCCATTGTGTGAAAAAGAAAAATCTTAGAAAAGTATAAGATTTAAAGGTTATCCAATGGCTACACGATTAAAAGCTGCTCAAGCTCCTCGATCGAGCTCGAGTAGAGCTCAAGCTGGTTATCGATAGAGAAGTCTAGCTTAAGCTTAACCCGGTTTTATTTATAATGAGATTGGGCTCAAACTTGATTCAAGCCCGATTAAATTCCATAGAGATGGGTTTTGCTTGCCTCATTTACAACCTCTTCATTGGTGGCAGCAATCCAAAAGGTCAAACTAAATTCCCTTCCTTTGCTTGAAAGCTCATAATTGGCTTTTAGATATGACAGCAATCAACCTGGTCTTTCAAAGAAAAATCTGAGCCAATGAGCCCAGAAATGTAAATGATCGAGTTGGAAACATGGTAGAGTTTGGGCCAGACCCAATTGGAGCTTTGATGACCTGTTGCAGGTATAGTGGATAATGCCTGACTGGACTTGAGTTCAAATTCCAGACCAACTCAAAATCCAAGTATATTATATATAACAATATTAACCAAACATATTGCTGACTCTTATTATGTAAAAATTTATGTATATTACATGCAATGTATGATGTAATTCTGTATTATTTTAGTATAGAATCAAGTACATGGGTAAATCAACTGGATTTGGAACCAGACCAGGTTATTAATGGGACCCAACATTATATTGTTAAGCAGAAAGGGCTATACTCGGAAGTTATTACAAAACCATTTATCATCTTAGCCTCATCACATCAATTTGGATTCAGCTGAAAAGCCTAGTGATTATCAGTTATGATCAACTTTGTGGAATGCTATTTCGTTTAGAAGTAGACTCAAAACTTGGTTCTATAACTTTTTTTCAGCCAACTGCTTGTTCAAAACTAGCCCCTATTTTTTATATATATTCCCAAATCAAAGACACAACATAAGGTGCAGGAATCAGTTCCGAAGAATGTAATGACAAAACTGTTAGCGAAAGTACATGCAGCAATAGTTCGGTATATAGTATACAGTTCCCACAGCAGTGAAACAGAAGTATAGAATGTAATGAAAATATTACTTACTGTTTGAATGTAGAAAACCGTACTCTGTTGTTGAAGTAATTAATCACAAAAATCCGCAGAAGAAGATTGATCAACGCTAGTGTGAAAACACTATGTCCTTAAAACAAATTCGCCGCCGCAACGGTGCTTACGAGCTTCAACCTAGGATACAATGATCAGGCTCACAACAGTTGCAGCACTACAAACTGTGTGACAGGCGAACCAAAAGTGTAGCAGCAAGACTTTCTCTACAGATGATGACTCGAAAATGCAATGCAGCAACAGTGATTGAATGAATCAAAAGTCATGGACAAGATGCATATAAATAGCTTGTAACAGGTCTCTTCATGGTGGGGTTGCATCTGTTCAGAACAGTGACTGTTCAGATGAACAGATGCACACCTTCTTTGGACACACCTCTTGAGACTAGGGACACACCCTTTCATATACGAAATGGCACACACCTCTTGGGACACACCCCATTTGAAAAAGGAAAATTTTATTAAATAAAATTTCTCCAAAAAATTATAAATGGGTAGTAGGTCGAGCCAGGCCCAACTCGCGTGTGAATCCCAAGCTTCAGACGGGGAGCGCGTGTGGTGGTGATCCTACCTTGATCTAGGTCCTCCCTCCCCCACAAAAGTGGGATGCCCCCTGGGGCTCATCTTATACTACCAAGGTAAGTATATTTATACCCAAGGAATGTTTTGCTCCCAAGCAATGTGGGAAGCAAGTTCATCACTTCCTTTTGTTTCCATGTTTAACATGTTCAAGTAGTGGTGTTTAGGAGGCAATTTATCATTCACTCCTAAAGGGATTAGAGCAACTCAATACATGTCCATAATCTACTCATGGAGTAGATTACATTCCCATGTATTCCCACCCAAAAAGATAAGTGGGTCCCACTTAGTTTTTGGTTCAAAATTGACAAAAAAATTAGTGTAGCTCTTAGCCATTTTTCCAACAAAAACTTTGGACATGAAGCCCACCCAGGACTTTAAATTATAGTTTACAAGAAAGAATGACATAAGAATTCAGAAAGTAAGATTATTAGCCTGAACCCATTTTCAAAATCTTACATCACTTGGTACCAATCCAATTGGATAGTCATTTTGTGGCCCGAGATTATCCTGACCCACCTCACCATTTCGGGCCTTCTAGAAGTCTAGAACCGATGCGAGCTGGGACAAGCAGGTCTGCACACCCAAGGCCCAATAACGACGGCTCGAGTCCTTGATACCACTGTTTCCAGCAGGCCCAGCCACGAGCCGAAACTGATTAGCCATCCAAACCTAAACTAATCCTTCGGTCTAGCCCATGGGCTTACATACCTGAATTCCAAAAGGCACTGGATCGAGTCAGGATTGAAATGGGCTAGCCCAACCCACTTGCATATCCCATTTAATGCAAAAATCATTCAATGGATGAAGACATGTCCAATTACAATGAAAGATCTATTGGCAATATTCCCTTCTTATCTCATCCACTTATGCTTCTGTGTCCCTGTCAAAACCTTCCATCATCCTCGCCCCTTTGTCCTTGTTCTTCCTTTGAAGCTACCAATAATGATAGCAATAGTATTGTCCTTGCATAAGAAAGAAGGAAGGTTTCTAGAAAGTATAGGACAGTCAAACAGTGCAAAGCTGCCAACCCAACCTTAGTAGAGCTTTGGATCTGGGCTGGGGGAATGCAAAAGGTTTAAGCTTTTGATCTTATCTTATATTATTTGACTGAGGTCATGACATAATAACTCAGGTATAGTCATCTGAGTTGTTTTTTAAAGAATTGAACTCGAAATATGGTTTGACAAGTTTTTCTAATGGGTCCATCTCTTCTTTCATACATGCTACTTATGCTGAAACATGAAAAAGGAGACCAAATTGGTTTCTTTATTTAAGAAATCTCTAATGTTACATTTTCTTGGCCAAAACTTTTATTGCAATGTACCAGCATGTTTGCAGGAGTTGGATAGAGCGAAATCGAGTTTGATACATTGAAATTCTTGGTTAGATGGACTCTAATAAAGGATTATTAAGGAAGTGGGTCGAAGAATATAAGATGGAGATGTAGATGTATATATCCTAAGGTGTGGGTGTTGGATATTTGGTAATAACTTTCCCCTTGATTCATTTTTCATTAGAGGGGAGAATATTATTTGATGGTCGTTTAGGAAATTTGCCTTTGTGTCTTTGATTTTAACCGCCTTGAGAAATAAAAGGCTATCATTCAATAATTCAATTACATGAAAAAATGGGCTCTTAGACTGATTATCAAGGGAGGACAAATTTTGAAGATCTTATAATTTATTTATTTATTTTTTACATAGGGGCCAATTCATAATTTTTTTAACATAATGGTCCACTCAAGGAAGAAGCTTTTCCCTCTTTCATTTTTGGCATTAGTTTGGTTCTGTAACCTGTTTCTCCAAAATAGAAATATTCGAAATGAATAAAAAACATTAAGTGAAAAAAAAAAAAAAAAAAAAAGGCTTCATTTATAGTTGAGTTTAAAGTGTATAGATCTAGACAAAAGGAAACAAGAAATGACTCGTCGTCCAGGGAATATTGATCATAGAGATGCTGCTCTTTTTGTTTGTGCGTGGGCTCTCTTTTCTACAACGGCATCTTCTCATTTGTGTGGGCTCTTTTTCTATGTGTGCGGGTGCTCTCTTGGATCCCTCCTCTTTTGTTCGGCTTTTTTTATTATAAGAAATTTCTACTTAATGGGAAATAGAAACTAGCTTCGGCCGAATTCTAAAAGAGAGGCCTGTAGTGGTGGAGCCATCAAAAGTACATTGGAGGATAGTCCATGGACTGTCCTGATTAATTGAAAGGATAATGATCATAAAACAACAGAAATTATAAAAAGGACATGAGGGTAAAGCCAAAAGATTCAATCCATCTCCACTCCCTTATCCTCTAACCTTTCTGGAACATCCCTTCTGTACTGTCCTTTTCCATTCAAACTGTAACACTTGGTACTTCCATACTAGGTAGAGTTGTGGGGCCAGATATACAATTATCAGATGGACAGTCTGCAAAGTTTATATTTTAATCATAAGCCGTCCTTATTATGGCTTAATTATATCAACGGTCAGTGACATCAAGTTTAGGCTAATAACCTAAAAAGCCTTTTTTTTTTTTTTTATGCTGGTAAACCTAAAAGGCCTCTTGTCACCGGCCGTTGGCTCTTAAAAATTTGCTGCATGTCCTACTCTTTTTTTTTTCTAAGGACAATGGGAGCCCATAAGTTTTGAGAATGATGGGTTGCTCACTTGGTTGGCAAACCCGCCTGTCACCCGACTCAGGGAGTGACCCTGGTTTCCCCACTCCTTTCATATATCGGTTCTCTCTCTTTGTATGTGGGAGTTTCACTGCCCTGGTGTGGGGGATCTCTTGTCTGTGCACGGGTCTTTTGAGGTCCGAAGTGGTGAATAAAATCAGTAAAGAGTCGAGACTCATTTGGTATGTGTTAGTTTTGGTCTCCTTGTTCAAGTCTCTTGGGGTCTTAAACCCCTTAGCTAGGATAGCAAAAGAAAAGGGGGTGAATAAAATAAAAAAGAAGTCAATATTCATTTGTTTGCCACGTCATCAATCAAAATCATAAGCTAATTCTAAGTAGAATTTTACTTGAAGCTAATTCGACGTGGGAAAGTGGTTTTAGAGGTTAGGGCTTTTATGGAGACCCCACAAATGGAATTATGAAATTGTGCTGAAAGAATCCCCGGACATCGGCTTTAGAGAATCCCAACTCCTCTGTTAATGGGTTTACTACATTTCATGGTTTTCCGGTGTTTACTTTTTTTTTTTTTTTTTGTTGCTGTCGGAGGGTTCCCAACCCTTTGGGCTGGACTAATCCCTCCGGGCCCAGAGAGAAGCCGGGTAAATCCCCTGTAGCCCTAGTGTGGTAGCAGAGTTTCGAACCCACAACCTCCGGGAGCAAACCGTGGTCCTAGGCCAACTAAGCTACCCCTTGGGGTTCCGGTGTTTACTGGCAAAGCCTAGAAAATTGAACACAAGAGAACCCACACAAGTAGAAAGAAGAAGCCCACATGCAGAGAGCCCACACATATGAAAAGAGTGGCATGTCCGATGATCAATCCCTGGTAGCTAGATGACATGCAGAATTGTCAACTAATTGCAACCTCTTGTTGTCAAGTTATTACATTTTAAGTTCTTAAATTTCCATTGATGGAAGAGGCGGATGGAGAGAAGGGTCACTGCTCAAAGGTTTGGCATTTGACTTACATTTCTGCCTTCACATCACACATATGCCCAGGGATCGATCCGTGGGTCTTCAAGTTCAAATTAGTATCAACACCCCCCCCCCCCCCCCCCCCCCCCAGTAACCAAGGAGAAAATGTTATGGGTTGTTCTAGCGGTTTGGGATATTCCAATGGTACTTTGCACTTTATGTACCTCGGTTGTAGGTCAGCTAGTCAGACATACATAAGTGCCACTAAATACCTCTAGTATTTCAAGAACTAGGGGTTGCTCTGTTGTATAGCAACTCCGTCAGTTGCTCTTCTAACGTGTGTGGGCTCTCTTTTAGACTGTCTAAGAGCTCTCTCATGGGTCCCAACCCCGTGGCTGGGATATAGGGAAAAAAGAAACCCCTGGTATTTCTACCAAGAAAAACTTTTCTTGCTTGCTTCCACGATCCAGACCATCAATGCAGGCCAATTTGGTGGATGGTTGTAAGGTCACAAAATGAGAAGGGAATTGAAAGAACAATCCACATCACATCACTGAGAAGTGAAGGCAAAATTTTGGTCATGCTTTAAAAAGGGATGCCCACGGGAAAAATTAAAGTAGTTTCAGTTGTTCCATGTAAATATTTTATAAAGGAATTCCCTCCGCCAAGCACCAGTGCTCAGGAGAAACTTGGGAGGTGGAGAAAAGAAGCCCCAGGCCCAGAAGATCACCATCCTTGGTCCAGGGTATCACAGTAATATAGGGTGGCCCTGACCCAAACTAATGGCTTGGACACAGCCATCAGTGGGTGAAAAGATCTAGACAGGCCATGGTACTAGAATCCCTTGGAACAACCATGCACCTACCTATCTAATCACCATGAAGGTCCTCAATGCAATTGATTTAAAATCCTAACACCAATCACATGCACACACACAAACAATGTTGAGGGCATTGATATGGTAATAATGGAAAAAAAAAAAAAAAAAAAAAAAAAAAAAAAGGAAAGCACCCTCACATGAGAGAAGTATCATCATAGCCACTGGCTGGCCAAACTTTGTTTCCAGAATGACGTTGAGGCCGAATGGTCTGAGAACTTTGCAGGCTGGTTGTCTGATTTGGCCTAGCCTGTGTAGTTTTGGTTGCTCGTGTTGGCCTTTGTTTCCTTTTCTTAATATGCTTTTTCCTTTTATATATATATATATATATATATCAGCTGCAGGCATGTGAGGAGGGCTGGAGCTGCTCCTCTCACATGCCTGCAGCTGATATTAAGGAGGGTTGCAGCTGAGGGGAGCAGCTCCCTCTAATATCAGCTGCAGGCATGTGAGGAGGACTGCAGCTGCTCCCCTCACATGCCTACAGCTGATATTAAGGAGGGCTGCAACTGAAGGGAGTAGCCCTCTATGGCTGCTGCTCTCTTCAGCTGCAACCTCCCTCTAATATCAGCTGCAGGCATGTGAGGAGGGATGCAGCTGCTCCCCTCACATGCCTGCAGCTGATATTAAAGAGGGCTGCAACTGAGGGGAGCAGCCCTCAATGTGTGTGTGTGTATATATATATCTCACATACCTGCAGCTGATATTAAGGAGGACTGCAACTGAGGGGAGCAGCCCTCAATGTGTGTGTGTGTGTGTGTATATATATATATATATATATATATATATATATATATATAAAACCACCGTGTCTAATAAGTGGTGACCGCATGCACAAGCATCACATTTCACCATAAGTCAGCCCCTATATTCAGCATAAAGCAGGAAGGGACATGAATGTGAGTCACATCTAAAGCCTACCCAACTATTATAACAAATCTTCAAAGTCCATACACATGCAGCGAACTTTACAACATGTAAAATATGGGCAACTAGTAAATTCCCAAACCAACATGAGTACCATTGAGTACAATTGATGATGTTGGGTACGTGAAACGAGATGCTAATCACATGAGAAACAGGGATAACTGACACAAGCCAGCAATGCAAAATATTTCAATTCTCAACCATGAGAGAAGATAGAAAGGACAATATGCTCAAAATGAGCAAGTTCAGAAAGAAATTACAGCTTGATAGAACAACAGATGCATTGCATCAATGCAAGGTCAATTCGCTTTTTAAACATTTCCTTCATACATGAAAGCAACAATGGTGGTCCTTTGCAGCTCCTCTGACCTCTTGGTAGAATCCATGTGAGAAGGAATCTGTTCCGTGTTGAATGAGCAGGCATTATACATTCACGAAAACGTGTGATTTCTTACCCCAACACTTAGAAGACAACATTCTCATGGCTTGTGTAACTTGAAGCCAAATATTCTTGGAACGTAGCTTTGTGAGGCTTTTTGTGGCTTGAGGTGCCCATAAGTCATCATAAACAGATGAGGAAAAGTAGTCCCAAAATAAGCTCCGTCGATGTCTAGGACACATTCAAGAAAATTTCCCAGTAGACAGTAGAATGCATGAAACAAAAGGGTGGCATCCGGCTTTTGCATGTATGAATGTTTCAATAATATCTATCATGAATGCACCTAAACAATTTTCTTTTGTTTTATTTCGGTTTTCATGGAGTTACTGAAACCACATAGAAAACTTTACGGAGTTATACTAAACCTTAATATGCTGCTGGTCATGCAACTTGACCGCTTGCTCTTTCCCACTCTTCCATAATCATACTCATCGCCTGGGCCCGCCTGGCCCAACATCAACCAAAGGGATGTGGAAAAGGGAAGGTCAACACATAGATAATGGAAGCCCAAAATTCAGCATCATGTACCCACTTAGGTTTGGATTTTAAATTCTAAAGTCAATAGTGAAAAAAGCATGGTCTAATATCCACGTAGGGTGCTTCAGTCGAACAGTGAGTAAAACTCCAATCAGGATCAGACTTGGGCCGCTGCTGATTTGCAGGGCCGGTGTGATGATACTTGCATGAGTAGGGTTGTGGATGAATTCAGAATAACCCATGTCCATCCCCACATGAGATGCTCACACTACTGTGAGCAGTCCTAGTGTGAGCAGTTCTGTGGAGAAATGGTCCTGTCAATGACACTGAAAGAAAAATGTAGCCACGTCCAGATTAAATATCATTCATCACCTTTGAAAACGTGAATGCAATGTAGCCACGTCCAGATTAAATATCATTCATCACCTTTGAAAACGTGAATGCTAAATCAGATTTTCTTGGGTAGCGCATTAACAATATATGCACATAAGCTAGTGCATGCAATTTTTCTTTCCAAAAACATCTAAGCCATGCAAAATGCACATATGCCCTAATTTAGGATGCAGGTTATAGAAAGGATTGTCGAAGCGCTTTAGAAAAATAATACACAAAAGGATACTGCCTTGATACTTGGACCTTGGATAATAGATGTCTTCACACTTGGGACAGTATATTTTCACAGTACTAGATCGAGGAATGTCTGATTGGCCAACTGGAAGACAAGGCTGACCACAGCAATAGACTCTTGGGCACCTACCAAAGTCGTAGTTCTTATATTTGTCTAGCTGCAGAAGTTTCAAAATGAGCAACTCAGTTGAAAACAGAAACTTCCACCCAAGCATGATAAAGAAAGATTTATGCAACAACTTACCATTGCAGCCATCCCTTTGCTGGTTAGTATGTATCGAACATGAATCAGACCATATAGCATCTCTGCCGCTGATTCAACCAGCTCATTTTGTTCCTCAGTAAACATATCACCTGTGCATGTCAGTTAATGGTTTGTACAAAAATTAATGTGTTGCAGGGCATTTCTCTTTAAGGGAAGAAGTGAAAGACTAGAAACATAGAAAGAACTTGCATGCTGCGTAATCATAACAACCATCTCTTCAAAGATCAATGCTGCATCATATTTTCCGAACATGTTGGATCAACCATATTCAAACAGTTAACATGTTGAATCGACCAAGCGAGTCAGTGGGTCAACAAGCCAGGCGGTTATGCAACTTAGCTTTTACTATACATAGAAACATTTGCCCAACATAGTTGGGACAAGTCTTTGATGATGATGGTGGCGGCGGCGGACCGGTGGTGGTTATAAATACAAATATTTATAATAACTAAAGCATAGAAAAAATATGCACAATTAAAAAAAAAAAAACCTTAAAATGAACATGAATTTGGTATGAATTGTAATTTCAATTTTTAGTTATTATTAAAGTATATTTTAATAATTAAAAATGAACATAAATTTGGTATGAACTATAGTTTCAATTTTTAGTTATCATTAAAGTATATTTTAATTTCTGCCATGCTATACTATTGTAAAGCCTATATACTATGGAAATGCTTTGATGATCTGATTGACTCAGCCAGACTCATACAAATCAAGCCAAGAAATGAGCCAACCAGACAGGTCGATGGGTTATAGCCAGTACTTGCCCAATCCCAGTTCAGCCCTATCCAGACAGTCAACTCAGCTGAGTTCCTACTTCCTAGTTGACCCACTGACAATTTTTAAAGATTATAGTAAGACAAATTTGAATGATGGGGAATCCGCAGATTATTTGTTGTTAAAAAGGTGGCTCAAAGCTTATGGGCCTAGGTGTTGGGGTGGTTTGGCTGTAGTTGGGCTCTACCAAACAAATTGTATCTCCTGATTCAGACTTGGAGATTGGGAGTGGGGTTGGTTAGAGCAGATTTATGTGGAAGGTCTCACGCTTCACTCCCTCTCCAGATGGTGGCCTCCTCCATCAGGCTTCTATAAGCTAACTTTCGACGGAAACACTAATGGAAATCTAGGCTTCATAGGTATAGGGGATCGTTAGGGATAGTGATAAAGTGCCCATATTTCCCTTGCAGGTCCAGTGGGCATTTGCTCCATCAATATCTTGGAAATAGGATCCATGAGGACCGGTCTTCGTGCAGCCAGGCAGTTGAACCTTTATAAAATTCTATGCAAGGAGATTCTCTTTGTGCCAACTGATGGGCTTCCGAATTGTGCAAGGCTTCTTGGACTCTGGCTGATGTTGTGGAAGAGTTGATTGATATAGGAAAACTCACATGAAGAGGACTGCTTACGGGGCAGTGGATTATCTAGCAAAGGAGTTAATCGTCAAAGAAGTCATAAACAGGATGGAGCTCTTCTTCCCATTTTCTAGGCATGTTGCTTCCTTTATTTATTTATTTTCATAGTGTTTTTGTCTTGAATAGCTTGTCAGTATAGTTCTCTTTTGTACTGTTTAAGCATAGTTCTCTTGTACTGTTTAAGCTAGTGTTATAAAACTCGTCCAAGTCCGACCTGACTCATATATACTCAGTCATGGCAAGTTCCTTTGTAAGGGATTCGACCAATTCCTATGTTTGCTTTTATGATCCTCTGCTCTGAATTTCTAGAATTTGGAGAGATAAATTTGCTATGTTTCTTGGTTGTCCTTGTATCTAACCGTCTTGAATCTAAAGGTATGGCCATCCTTACTTCTAGGGGTGTAAAAAAAAACCGGAAAACCATCTAACCTAACCGATCCGATCCGAACCGAACCGCGGTTAATAACCGAATTTCACGGTTCGGTTACGGTTACAGTTAATGAAATAAAAAAAACCGCACGGCTCGGTTCAGTTATGGTTTTCCGTAATAATTCACGGTTATTAACCGAATCAAACCATATAATACGGTTCAGTTAACCATATGCGGTTAACCATACCGTTTACAAATAAAAGAAAAAAAAGGGGGCTGAATGAAATATTTTTTATCATATAAATAAGGAGCAAACACCAAACGTCCAAACCCTAGCCAGTAGCGAGCTCCTTTCGGTCTCTCATCTCCCATTTCTCCGGTTCTCCCTTTCACCTTCTCCATCGGATCTCTCCACCCTCTCCATCTCCTCTTCCGTTCGTCGTGCAACCCATCTCACGCACCACCATCTTCATCTTCCTCCACCAGACAGACCTCCATCTTCATCTTTCTGCCGGACACACGCAAGCAGCGGCCCCCCGGACACCCACAGAGCCTTCACCTTCCTCCTCTACCTCACGCGAAGCCTCCCCTGTAACAGGTACAATCCCAGTGATTTTTAGGCTTTATCCACTTTTCGATGCATTTGTTGTAGTGTTTTGACACCAAAAAAAAAAAAAGGTGAATGCCTTTGGGATTTTTTATTTTGAGTGTATGGGGATGTGTTTGCATAGTAGTGGGTTCGAATTTTTTTTTTTTGTTTAATTTTCTTGCCGTGTTGGTTCGGCGGCAAGATGCCGTCGAGATCTCAGATCCTAACATTCAAACAAATCCAAATACTAAAGGTTGTCTCAGTGGTTTAGAAATTGATGTTTGATTAGATTCTCGTCTTGTTTGTTACTTCTTGAAAAAGTGGAAAGTGGTCTTAACCTGTTCGATCTGTGAGAGGGAAATAGACTTTTGCAAACAGTTTAGATTAGTTTCAAGTCAAATAGACCCTATTTTTAGAGATACTAAGCATGACCTTTTTCTTGTTTGATAATGTCTAGACTTTGCTAAACCAGCAAAGTATCCATGTCAAAACCATGTCAAATCCAAAAAATCCACCTCCAAGATGAGGCTTTGGAACCCTGTAGACTTGGCCTTTTTCAATCTATTTAGCACAACCAAAGTCTATGCCTTGTTTAGTGATCTCATTCCTATTGCCTAAGGGCCTGTAGATGGTAGATAACCTTTGAATCATGAATGTTGCCCCCACTCCTATTAAGGGTCTTGAGTTGCAATGAACACTAGCATCTAAGCATAGTTTAAAAAAGTCCTGCTGCAGTGGCATCCAAATTGGAACAAGGCTTCTCTTGCTACATAAAGAAATGGCTGAGGCACCACCATCAACAACATCCACTGAGCTTGCATAGATCGCAGATAGATCAGGGGATCTAATGACATGGTGATGCAGCAGCAATTCCACGTTATTGCAACAAGAGGCGTGGTCCACATGTGGGACCCGTACCATTCTGATTTGTGAATTGTTATTAGTTTCTAATTTTTATTTAAGAAGTTGTGTTTAGGAATAGTTTCTAATTTGGATAGGATTATTATTTGGTTTCCTAGTTTGATTAGGATTGTTTCTTAGGGTTTAAGTTTCTTTTACTATTTATATGGCTTGTAGAGAATTATTTCTCAGAGATTAGAATTGATTAATAGAATTCCCTATGTGGATTTTTCGTTAGAGACTATTTCTTCTTCGAGTGATTGTTCTTCGGAACCCTAAATTGTGCTCCGGCGCTTGCATTAATTTTTATTTAAGAAGTTGTGTTTAGGAATAGTTTCTAATTTGGACAGGATTATTATTTGGTTTCCTAGTTTGATTAGGATTGTTTCTTAGGGTTTAAGTTTCTTTTACTATTTATATGGCTTGTAGAGAATTATTTCTCAGAGATTAGAATTGATTAATAGAATTCCCTGTGTGGATTTTTCGTTAGAGACTGTTTCTTCTTCAAGTGATTGTTCTTCGGAACCCTAAATTGTGCTCCGGCGCTTGCACCCTAATCCTAGGATTGCATCAATTGGTATCAGAGCAAATATCCTCGTTGCTCCGATCACCCTCCGGTCATTGATTGAAGCCTCGTCCGTCCATTACCTTCACCGTTCCCTGCCATTACTGTATTCCTCCCACACCCACCTCTGTTCCCTGTTCCCTTCCCAAACAACCGAAGCCCAACCCACCCCGCACCCCCCTCTCCAGCAACAGAAGTCCATTCACGGCCCACATCCATACCCATTCACCCATCTGCCAACCCAATACACCAAATCCAACCCAGCCACCTCTCATTAGCCATTTCCCAAACACCATACCCGGACCCTGCACCCCCCTCTCCAGCAAAAACCCAACTCCTTCCCTATTCGTGTCCACCTCGACTCCAAAAAATCCCTCCCCGCCTTCCAGCAACACCCAGACTCCACTCGTCCCCCACAACCCAAAGCGTCCGGAATCCCCAAACCCAGGAACACAAAATAAAAATAAAAAAAGGAGAGGAGAAAGAAGAAGGAAGGAAAGAGAAGCATACCGTGCACCAAGAGAGCAGCATCACCGTCGGCGTCCACCTGCATCAACGAATCACCGGCCTCCTTTCGATCAGATTCACCAAAGTCCTCCACTCTTTCCCTTCTTGACTTCGTCGAAGAATAGCAGCAAGGGCAAGGGCCCTCTCCTTTTTTTTCTTCACTTGCTCTTGCACAGCGACCGAGGCTCAGTTGAATGGTACACACGTGCCCTTCCGCCCCTCTATAAGCAAATCCATCTGTGGGTCAAAGTTAAGGTCAAGTTCGGATTAAGTTGACCCAGCCCAACTCGAGTGCAGAAAGGGCCATCCTCAGTGGCAGCCGATCAACATCAGATTTCAAATCAACGGTCAATCTTCTTTTCGCGGTATAAGACTCATCCGACATCAGATTTCTGATCCGTGTTCGTCAACGTGATCATGGAGAGCAGATCTAAACATTAGGTCAGTTAGAAATTTTAAATTTGCTTTAAAAAAAATGCCTCCCAAGAAGCAAGTAGAAGTGGAATCTTCCTCTCACACTGATGATGAATTGAGGTGAACCGTTGCGGAATTATCAGCAAATGTTAATCAGCTATCCGCAATCATGGTCCAAATGCAAGACACTCTTGCCAGAATTGACACCCGATTAACTACTTTAGAAACTAATCAGCGTGAGGATAATCATCAAGCTCATGGAGGACATAATCGGAATCAACGAGATCCACATGCAGTCAATGTTGATCGTGATTTGGGCATTAAACTCGTAATTCCAGAATATGATGGAAAGTTGAAACCGGAGGAATTTATGGATTGGTTAGTGTGTTGAAAATATTTTTACACAAGCTAACGACAGATGGTCATAAAGTCACTTTAACGGCAACTCGATTGCGCAATTATGCTGCGATTTGGTGGGCCGAGTTGCAAAAGAAACGAAGAAATCAGAATATTGACCCCGTTGACACATGGATCGAGATAAAAAATTTATTGAAGCAAAATTCCTCCCTATGAATTATTCAAGAGATCTTTGTTCAAGTTTTCAAGATTTAAAGCAAGGTTCTAAACCAAGTTCATCATCGGAGAAAATTTTCACCAAGCCCGAAGGTCAAAATAGACTCACATACTTTAATTGTAAACAACAAGGGCATCGTGCAGCAGAATGTCCAAAACGTATCCACCTCATTGAGAATGAAAGTGATGTGAATGATGTTCCAGATGATCCTAAAGAGAATGAAACAGAGGAAGTAGTGGATATTCCGCCCGAGGAAGGTCTTGAGTCTCTCCTGGTCATCCCAGCAACTACATCGACTACGGAGAAGAAATGGTTGCGAGAAAATATTTTCCGCTCCAAAGGAACAGTCAATGGAAAAGAATGCACAGTTGTCATTGATGGAGGCAGTTGTCAGAACATCATATCCCAAGCTTTTGTGGATCGCTTACAGCTGAAAGTTCGAAAGCAACATCGTCCTTATTTTGCTAGATGGTTAATGACAGGTGATGAAGTACAAGTCTGATATGCATGTCCAGTTACCTTTTCCATTGGTGACGATTATACAGATACAATTTGGTGTAATGTGATACCCATGGATGGTTGTGATATCTTATTGGGTCGTCCATGGATGTATGACAAGAATGGAACTAATGGCATGTGCGACAACACATACACATTCAAGCATGGTGAAAAGCAAGTCACACTCCGTCCTCTGAAGCCGACGCCACCAAAGAAAGGTTCACGTTCTCGTCTTACCAAGGAAGCACTTCACGTGTACACTATTTACAAAAACAACATCCAGAAGAAGAGCCGAGTTCGAGGTCGAACTCTTTTCCAACCCGGGGAGAATGATGCAGCAGCAATTCCACGTTATTGCAACAAGAGGCGTGGCCCACATGTGGGACCCGTACCATTCTGATTTGTTAATTGTTATTAGTTTCTAATTTTTATTTAAGAAGTTGTGTTTAGGAATAGTTTCTAATTTGGATAGGATTATTATTTGGTTTCCTAGTTTGATTAGGATTGTTTCTTAGGGTTTAAGTTTCTTTTACTATTTATATGGCTTGTAGAGAATTACTTCTCAGAGATTAGAATTGATTAATAGAATTCCCTGTGTGGATTTTTCGTTGGAGACTGTTTCTTGTTCGAGTGATTGTTCTTCGGAACCCTAAATTGTGCTCCGGCACTTGCATCCTAACCCTAGGATTGCATCACATGGGTTACTTTCATATTCCTTTTCTCTAACTCCAGAATCTAATTGTAGCATGCAAAGACATGCTCCTGATAAAAAAAGAAAAAATTAACAGAGATCAAAATCTGTTGTCTTACCCATTATTTATAGGTTTCTTTTGCTATAATTCTACAGAACATGATAAAGATTTTCTCAGCCCTAATCATGGTGGAGCTCATCATGAATTCCGCCTCAGGTTGTATGGAAATTTCACATTAATCTTTTTTTTATTGTATTATTTTTTTGTTCAATTTCATTGTCAGATTTTGATGTCTAGTATGGCCAAGAGTCCACTTCATCAGCCTGATGCTCCTCAGCCTAGTCACTGTCAGAGTCAGGTTTCCTCTCTCAAAAGAAAAAATTAACAAAGAATCAGATATTTGGCATCATTTTCCTAGACCTGAAAATTATGACCCTAAGATTCAGTATACACTCCATTGTAGCTATTGTGATGCTCAGGTTAAGTGGTTGAGTGCTAATGGAACTAGTGCAATGAGGAATCATTTGAAAATCCCCCTAAGTTTCCAGAAAATATAAATGCAAATAGTCAGAGACAAAAGAAAATTACTTCGGTAATGAGATCTGGTAGTGGAGCTGAAAATGTGAATCCTATTGCACTTTGGAAATTTAGTCGGAATGTTTGTAGAGAGGAACTTGCAAGAATGATCATCTCAGATGAATTGCCTTTCCAATTTGTAGAGAATGAGGGGTTTAGGCGCTTTTGTAGCATGATGCAACCCCAATTCAAACATATTTCACGTGTTACGATTGCTAATGATTGTATGGCTTTGTATGTGGCGGAGAGAAAAAAATTGAAGAGTATGTTTTTGAAAAGTAAACAAAGGATATGTCTCACTACTGATGCATGGACATCAAATCAGAACCTTTCTTATATTTGCCTTACATCTCATTTCATAAATAAAGACTGGAACTTGCACAAAAAAATATTGAACTTTTGTGTGATTTCTAGTCACAAAGGTGAGGCAATAGGTCGAAGGATTGAGGAATGTTTAGTTGATTGGGGAATTCAGAAACTTTGCACATTAACTGTTGACAACGCTACATCAAATGACACTGCTATTACTTATTTGAAGAGAAAGTTCTTTAAGAGAAATGACAGTTTCATTTTAAGCGGTCGATATTTTCAAATGAGATGTTGTGCACATGTGTTGAATTTGATTGTCAAAGATGGATTGGATGTGTTGGATGGTGCCATAAATCGAATTAGGGCTGCTGTAAAATATGCTAGGAGCTCTCCACAAAGGGCACAGATGTTTAAGTCTTGTGTGGAGAAGGAGGGAATAGATTGTAACAGGATGTTGTGTTTGGATGTTACAACTAGGTGGAATTCTACATTTTTTATGTTGGAAACTGCAGCTAAATTTGAAAAGGCATTTGATCGAATGATTGATGATGACGATAAATTTAAGAAGGAACTTGAGGATGTAGGTGGACCTCCTACCTTCGAGGATTGGGAAGACTGTAGGCTCTTGACCACTATTTTGCAGAAATTCTATGATGCTACAACTAAGTTGTCTGGCACTTCATATGTGACTTCTCATTTGTATTTTCCTGTAGTTGTTTCCATTGAGAACAAATTGAATGCCTTGATGTCTGGTTTTGATCCTTGTTTGAAAGCTATCGCTGTCAAAATGAAATTGAAATTTCAGAAGTATTGGGAACCAATTGAGAAAATGAATATGATGTTGTTGATTGCTATTGTATTGGATCCATGTTACAAGTTGGCATATGTGACATGGTGTTATGGATTTTATTTCAAACTTGAATCTTCCAAGGTGATTGAGCTTACTGAAAAGATAATGGATACACTTAATACTTTGTATGTGGAGTACCAACAACTTGAGTGCTCCAATGCTTCATCTTCGAGTCAAAATTTTGAATTGGAGGTTGACCAACCCATTTTTAATGAAAATTATGAGATGTAGGAATATGAAAAGCATATGGCAGAAGTAGAAAATGATGTGGACAAAAATGAAGTTAAACAATACTTGGATTTTCCTCATGAAAAAGCTCAAGCCACTTCCAATTTTGATATTTTGGGTTGGTGGAAAGTAAATTCTTCAAGGTATCCAATTCTTTCTCAAGTTGCACGAGATATTCTAGCTATTCCTGTCTCGACTGTTGCTTCGGAATCTACCTTTAGTACGGGAGGACGTGTGTTAGATCCATATCGTAGTTCTCTATCTCCCAAAACAGTAGAAGGCCTGATTTGTGCATAAGATTGGTTTCGAGGTTCAAATGTAGCAGCTGATTTGGAAGATGTCACGGAGGAATGTCAAGCCTTCGAGGAGTTAGGTAAAACATTCCTTAATTCTCTTGAGATTTCATGTTATTTTAAATTTGTTGTGAGTTTAAATTAGATCAAATGATTAATAATGATTTTTTTTTGTCAGAATTTGATTTTAATGGGGTTTGAATTGAAGCTCTGTTGAATCGAAGGCAGACGCATGTGCTTCCAAGATTCCAGATATTTGGGGCATCAACATAGATAAACATTCTGTATTTGTTATGTACTTATAAGTATTCACTTTCAGTTGGTTTGGTCCGTTTGGATATCAATTAACATTTGACCCTCTAAGTTGTCTTTGTATCATGCCTTGCAGTTATCATTGTGGGACATGATTCAATATGCATTAATTTTTTTCTTATCTTGTTCTCATCTCTCTAGACGAATCATCTATTTTTATGTTATATTAATCTCTTAGATAATGTGGACTAATTGTAGAGCAGCGACTAGGTTGAGGCTTTGGATGATTATGAGCACCCCTGTAAATAGTTTTTGTTATTTGCCAACCTTTTGCTTCACCTGACAAGTTGAACGAGTGCATCTGTAGTAGCTTGGAGGATATTCACTACCTTTTACTTGTTTCTGTCCATACTTTCTCTTATCATCTCCCTCTTGCTTTTGTTTTTCTAACATTGGATTGATTATCTTATCGGTTTTTTTTTCCTGTAATTTGGTTAAAATCTGTTTCTATGAAGTCAACAATATTTAAATTTAACAAGAAATGTGTTGTTTCTTGGTTATCTATCTATACTTATTACAGAGGCACTATGCAGTTTTATTGTTTGGATTTCTTTTTCCATGTTTGAGTCAGCATTGTTAAATAAATCACATCTCTACCTATAATTACAATTGATATAAATAGATGAGAAAATGTCAATGGTTCCGCTCAAGTTTTCATCTGAGAAAATTGCCCTTGAATTCTGTTGGAACTGTTCTTTCTTTCTCCTTTTGGATGTGCCCTGAATTTCATTTGAGATCAGCATTTCAGGGTTCCAGGTTTTAATGGGCTGAAGTGTTGCTAGTGCAAGGTACTAGTCTAGGTGGAAGATGAGGCCAACAAAGATTTGGAAGCAACTTTTTAGAGCTCAGAACTAACATGCTAGATTTTCTCTGGGTCCTAGTTTTCTCTGGGTCCATATATGGTTTTACTGTTACTGTTAGTAAATGCAGAAGAAGAGACGTTATAGAATAGTCCAGCTTGAGTCCAACAGGAAATATATGGTTTTCACTGAACAAGTAGTCATTGTAATTGATTTTGCTTATCAATTCAAATATATTTGTTGTTAACCACGGTTCGGTTTTCCACGGTTTTTGTGGATACGGTTACAGTTACGATTTTGAAAGAAAGAAAACCGCGGTTACGGTTCAGTTAACGGTTTTCCCAACATAACCGGTTAACCGAACCATTACACCCCTACTTACTTCAGTCTTATCATTGTTATCCCATCCTTACTTCAGTCTCATGATTTTCCAAGGAGCCCCAACCAACTGCCATCCTTACTTCAACTGCTGTGCTTCTCGAAAGAGAACTTCCAGAAATCATCTTCCTCCATACCCACCATCCTTAAATCCGCTGTCGCTGCCACAATCGGACAAGGTTTGAAACAGCTATGGAAGAAGAACTCGGGGGTGATTCTGGTTTGTTGTCATGCTTAGGTATTAAAGGTTGGGAATTGGCTCTGGAGGTAATTCTCTTCTGCTTGAGGATTGATAGCTAGGAGTGGTGACTGGTGAGACACCTCTCATATTTTCCTTTTTTTTTTGTGTGTGTGTGTGTGTGTGTGTGGGGGGGGGGGGGGGGGGGGGGGGGGGGGGGGGTGGGTGGTGGTGGTGTTGCTCCTCTCCATTCTATAATGCTTGAAAAAGAAACTGTAAACTTGAGACTCAACAAGACCGTGGTGGAGTTGGGGCCAAATCTGGGTTTTCAAACCCTGAATTAAGCTGAAGAAGAAGAAGAAGAGTTAAGCTTTTTGCTAGTGTGCTTTAGAAGGAAAGGTACTTACAATGGATGTTCTTAGGGAGGAGGAGAGGCATTGCTCAAGATAATGCTTCTCCATTTGTGCTCTTTGCAAATTTGTGGAGGAATTGGTTACATGCCTTCATATAGGTTACCAAGAGTCACTAGGTAAAGCTTGTTAGATCTATTTGGGGTTTGTTAAGTGAGAGTGGCTTCCCAAGAGATGTCATCATCTCGTAGGAGGTGGACAAACCCCAGATATAGATTAATTTTTATAAAGGAAGATTTATTGGATAACCACCTTCATGTGGGTTACCAAGAGTCATTTGGTGCAGTTTGTTAGATCTTTTTGGTACTGTTAAGTGGAAGCAGCTTCACTGGAGGATTTCATCATCTTAGAGTGAGGTGGACCTTCCCAAAGAATAGGGTCAATTTTTAAGGAGGATGGTTTCCTGGGTAGTGTTGTGGTCATAATGGAAATAAATAAAGGGATTATTGAGGGCAAGTGAGGAAAGAAGAGGGTGTTATGGAATTCATTGAGGAAAGAATAGCACAATGGGTAATTGCAAGAAAGGAATTTCAGGATTTCACAAGATCAAACTTCATGAGGAATTGGGAAGTTGTCACGATGGGTAGGGGAGGAAGAAAGAAAATTCAAAGGTTACGACCTAATTTCTGATAGGTCAAGCTCAATGTACGTAGGGCAGAAAGAGGAAAAAGGGGGCGCATGCACACTAATGTTCACCATTTTTTATGGAGTGCTATGGAATGATAAATGAGACTCTTTGCTCCTTGGGTCTGATAGGCATCAAGGAAAATGAACCCAAAGTATTGGCGATAAAGGAAAAATTAAAGAAGTTGTTTAGAGATCACCTTTCTAGCAACTTAATCATTTGAAGTGATCTGAAGAACACAGTCAAGCAGGTTCTCAAACAGAGGCAATGTAATGAGGGAGATTTGGTTTCTGTGATCTTTTGCATGTGAATTCAAATGTACTCTTAGTCTGGCAAGGAGGAAGTTTATAGAACCGTGAAGCATTTAGAGGTGAATTGATGTATTTTCGAGTATTACTGTACGAAAGTGTGTAGTTATAGCAGTAACGGTAATTTTTCTTATAATGTCATACGCATGCTTCTTGAACTTCATGTATCTTTTCTTTTCTTTTTCATAAATTTATTAATTTACATTACTGATAAGAAAATCAGATTTCTTGAATTGAGTGCATTGTTGGATCCATTCTTCTTCCTCCTTTAGTGAAGACTTCATTAAAGACCCCTTTGGTGAAGAGTCCAAAGATCAGGAGTCGAATTGAAGATTGTCTGTGCACTCATGTCTTCTTCAAGACTCCTCGTCAGAAAATAAGAACAAGATTAAAGAAGAAATCAAAGTGACTGTTGCAGTTTTTTCCATAACAACCAAGTAACTTCACAGAAATCCCAAACTACATTTTAAAAGTAACAGCCTGCAACATATAGATCAATTTGTTTTCAGGGACGGCCAGATCCTTACTAAGCTAGGAACAGTCGAGTCTGAGCCTACTAGAAAACAGTTCATCTATGCACATAACGAGCGAAATGGAACTTACCATGAGAGGATTCAACATCCAAAATCAGGTCAAGGGCATAGTCATAATAAGGCACTTGACTGCTTAGTCCGCAAAGATTGAAATCATCCTGGATGTACTCATCATCAACTTCACAAAAGAACTCATTTCCTCTCAGATTGCAAAACCATGAGATCCAAGACGTATCATCCCCATCTGAACCGCTGACATCCGATTCTTCGCTGTCTGTTTCAGATTCTTCTGCCATTACACCAGAAGGCAAAAACCATCAGTCATCCATGAATACGGCATTGGACTTACACGTAAAATATAATCAATTTAAGACATGAAACAATTGAAAAACATAAACAGCCCAAAACGGTAAACAGTAAACGGTTTAAAAAAAATATAAATAGCCTACTATTGGAAAATTTGATCTTTTAGTAGGTTCATATCAGTGTCCTTGTCTCATCCAATTTATCTGGGGTCAGCTTATTATGTTCTATTCGAATTAAGATACAAGCTAAAGATCCTAATTTATAAATCTTACAGTTCTAACATTTGTTCTTTAACAGATTGTGGTGATATTAAGTGGAATAAATGAAATGGGTTTCATCCATTAGCCAATAACAAACACAACTACGCCACAGGGAAAAGAAATCATACATGTAACCAGAAAAGGAAAACCAGAACTTCAGAATCAGAGAATTTCTTCATGCAAACACACTAAAAAGATCAAAAACCCAACAAGGGTTTCATCAATTACCCAAAATCAAACACAACCCACAAAAGATAAAGAGTGAATTAAAACAGATGAGAGAGAGAGAGAGACTAACCATCTGAGCATTTGTTCTTGGAGAGAGAAATGGAGCATGTGTCCCTGTGATCCGGCGGAAGCTTCCCGGAGGAGGTGGACGGAACGGACAACCTCTCCTTATCCTTGGCGTTCAATCCTTTAGAAATCGGCGTCGAAGATTTCTCGAGGTGCTTATCCAAGGCCTCGTTTATACGTTTTCGATCGATGTGACCGATCTCCTGCTTCGACCCAACTACACCTCGATCTCTGTACATGGTCGATTCTCCACCCTTTTGTCTCTCACTAGATATCAATCTACTCGTCCAAACATGCTTCAATGAGATCAAGAAAAGCACTAACAAGAAGAAGAAGAAAAACTAGGGTTTGCAGAGGAAGAGAGCCTTGGGTTCTGAGGAAGATGGTTGGGAGGAGAAGAAGTAACTAGGGTTTTTGATGGTGAGATTTGAAGGGATAGAAGAAGAAGAAGAAGAAGAAGAAGAAGAAGAAGAGGAGGAGAGAAGAAAGAGGGAGACCCTCCTCTCTGTTTCGATTATCGCTCGCGCTTCGAAGAGAACCAAAAAGGAGAGAGGGGAAGAGGTGAGAGACTGGTTGTTAGCTTCTATTGTGAGTCTCCCACAAAACCAAACTTCATGCAACAATCAACATTGCCTCTTGGCAAAATGGGATATCATGACACCTTTAACATTACGTTTGGTAATGGATGAGGAATCTGCGTATATGAGGATTTTTTTTTCCTATTAGAAAAGAGATTCCTCATTAAGGATTTACACGGACGAGGATTTTAAGTAGGCTGGTATCACTTATTATAATATGTATTGATGCATATAGCTACTTAATTTTGAATTTCGACGTGCAAATCCGCAAAAGGTAAGAATTTTCAAATCCCGTGGGGAAGGGCATATATGAAAACTCTCTACAATGAATATTTCATTGGCTCAAATCTTTGGGGATTTATAATTACTAACATATGGGTTTTTCACGACTGTAGAGAGCTAAGGATTTGCTTGCAAAAAATAAACACTTATACAAAACCCATGGCCAATTTGCTTGCATGCAATTGGATTCTCATGAATTCATTATAAATTGGGTTTGATAAAGTATTGTTGAATAGGTGATGGATGAATGATCCAAGATGTAGGTGGGAAAATTTTAATTTATGAAAGTGATGGTTTGATATTCATTTCCATCTGTATATATATATATTTTTTTATCAATGTTAGCTATCATTGAATGTTCTCCTTTATTTTCTAAATTTTAACATCTTTCAAAAATATATTTATTGAAGTTAATATGAATTCAATTGTATGCAAACAAATGGATGCTAAAATGCTATAATATCAAACAACGGTTATTTTGAACCTTACATCACCATCATAATGTTCTAGGATACATGTAGGGTGCTTTCTTTCCTTCTTAGGCAAATTATTTCACATGCTTTCCCCTGCAGTGGATAGGCATTGACCCCCCTAAACAAAGTAGTATTTGCCTTGAGATTGATTCATATTAGAAGATATGAGATTAGCTATTGATCCAATCTCCACTTGTGGATATTCAGCCGCAGGGTTATGTCATAAATGAATTACATTAAGTAATTGTATAGCCCATTATATTCTATTAAAGCCATCAGTTTTGAAAATAATTTTGTCCATAATTTCTTATTTTGACCGGGATTTATATCCTCTCTCTACAGTTTACTCACCTTCTCTTCCCACTTCCAACATGTAACCACTCAAGTCTTCTTCCCACTTTTTAGTCTTCTACAACAACTTTATTTCTATTACAAAATCTTATATACCATTTCTTCTTACCCCATTTCTCCTAACTCATTTTTAAACCACGGACTCTTAGACTGAGAGAAGTCTCTTCTTTCATTCTATTTTTAGAAGTTTATGCGCCATCTACACCAAATCATTGTCAGTAAGTACTTGAGGATGATTTTACATAATCTAAATTTCTTTTTAATAAATCATTGAACATAGTGTTGTAGTTGTGCTAGTTTGTATGAAAATTGTTCCATGTGAGTGATAATGTATTATCATTTCTTTATTTCCGATTATACATACGATCGAATAAACTCTAGATAGATAGAGTAAATAAAAGACGGAAACGACAATAATAAGATCATTGATGGAGAAATAACATGTGTAGTAGGGTAAGATTAACTACATATGAATCCATTCTTCACAGGGGCTGCCTAGTATTTTTTTTTTTTAATTTGGGGATGATAACATAGAATTAACTTTATCAATGAGCACTTTGGATGCAACTTCTAATGTTTCAAACCATTTAAATGATGCAACCACCTTTATTTTACCAATATTGCTCTAAGTTTCAATTCTGACACCAATGGTTTCATAGGTGGTCAGAGAAAGTGATTGAATTCCAAATTACATGATTGCCTTTTGACAAATTTGAACCTTTGGCACAATTGAGGAATTCCTTGTGCACATCCAAACCATCCATTCAAATTGTCAACCTTTATTAATGGATGCCCATCTACTCCATTAAAAGATATAGTAGCTATTTGTTTGAACACCTCTGAAAAAAAGCAATCAAAACATGATTGTCCAATTCAATGATGAATATTATCCCAGTTGAAATAGAACTTTCAGATGATGAGAGATGAAACAATACATTAGTTTGGGGTTCCTAAAAGTGGGCCCATTGTATCAAAAACTTATTAAAAATAATAGTTCCTAGTGGTTCCGCCGTAGTTTTCTCAATCTAACAATGAATGTGACTTTGATGAAAGCATGTAACTAGGGTAGAAGTGAATTGAAGTATCCCGTGAATGGTTTAGATTTTAAAATGTACCCCAAGTATCTCACGAATGATTTGGATTTTAAAATGTACCCCAAGTATCTCATGAATGGTTTGGATTTTAAAATGTGGCCAACATGCATAGATTTAGTTCAAGTCACTTGAGCTTAAAATGATAAGATGAACCTTTTGTTATTACTACCCTTTTTTCATACGTTATGTTTTACTTAGGTTCGTTGCTCAATAGAGACCTCATTTCCATGCTTCATGCATGGATGACCTGAGGTAGCAATGACAATGACAATGATATCGATTATCATAAAAGGAATGTCAAAGAAAGCAACTTTCTTCTCATGATTCTTAGTGAAATAGTTAGAAAGATTTGTCATAGCCTGCATAACACTCAAGGATGTTCATGATTAAAAGATGTCAATCATAGCTTTCTCTTATTTATTTGGGAATATGCATTCAATTGTCCTTATTACATGTCCAACACAAATATAAAGTGTCATTGTGGGGTATGAGGGTGAAGGAGGATGGACAATCATGTATGGGGCATTCAGATGACCATTAGAGCCATTAATACATGGGTCCTGCTTTTATCAATAATAGATTTAGGGCATATTTTTTTTTATGGAATTTCTGTTAGGAATTCACTATGTTGGAAATGTCTAGATTTAATGTGACATCTCGTTTCCTAAAATCTCCAAATGCTATGTTTATTTCCTAGCATTTCTGAATCTCTGTCATATGAAAGGTCCTGAATGACCTTTGAAAATTCAAATATTCCACCCTCTTTGTATTTTGGTGGAATTTAGGAATTCGGGAATTTCACTATGTCTTGAAAATTCCTGTCTATATCTAGAAATTTAAAGAATTCCTCATATAAAAATTTCTTAAATTCGAAAAAAGAAACAAGGCCTTAAAACATTAGCACGGGAGTGATTACATAACTTCTTTATTTTTTCGACTTAAGGTAGATTTACATCTACATCCAAAACCTTCTTGGATGTGCTAAGAGCCAAGAATCCAAATTCATCTGGACTTCAACCATCAACCATATATTACAAAATATATTGGAAAACTTAAACCACATCTACTTTAGGTGGCAAGTTGCATAAAAGTTTCGACAATTCCCACGAAGTTTTTTTTTTTTTTTATCAGTAGTGGAAGACTAACATAGAGCCCCAAGGCAGTCTTCTTATATAGATCCGGATTCCCTTGAGCTTCGAAGGGTTCGCTGTGGGGTTTGTATTTTGGTCGCTGGCGCCAATGGATTCAACCGCTTCAGCATCTGCACCGTTTCCTGGTGTTGCAAGACTCTCAGATTCTTCATGCTATCCTCAGTACTCTGCTTCTCTTAAATGTAAACCCCCTATCTCCTTCTTCTTCAATTCCTTTCATAAATACATATGTAAATGTCATACATATGTAAATGTCTTGTTTTAGGGGCCTGTTGATGCCCATTCACAGAAAACATCTATTTTTCTGTCATGATTTCAGTTACCCACTTCTTAGTTTTTAACTTTTTTTTTTGATATGGGGTTGAAATTTACCAGCAGATGATGGGATTTCTGCAGCTCTGCCATGTGGGGGTATTTTGATTGTTTTCAATGTAAGGCTTATTTGATTTCAGTTCAATGGTTAGGGTTTGGTGTGAGATCAGTAGTGATTATTGCTGGGTGAAATCTGAAGTAGATTGTTGGAGGTGAAATTTGGGTTGTAACCTGACTGAATGAATTACCCATTCGGTGAAATGGGTCAGTGTTACTTGTTGGTTATGTTAGTCTGGAACATAAAATGTATGGCAAGGATGCACTTAGGGTATGTTTGTCTTGTCTGGATCATCAAATGGTTTCCGTGTGAATATTTTTCTTGGGTTTCATTTTTCCAATGCGAAATCACTTTGTGCTGCATTTTTTTTTAATGGAAACCAGATTTGGTTTAAAGATAGAGGACAGGTTAAATGATTGGGCATTGGACTCCATACTGGGTGGCTAAAAACTGATAGGTACTTGCAGTATCGCTGAGCTTTTGTTTTAACTGATAAACAAATGATAATTGCCTGTATCTGCTTGTATAAGATGCCCATCTAGTCATGTTGGCATTACTGTTGTGAATTGAGTGCCGCAACGATGCTTGGTATTAGTTTTTACACATGGTACATGGTGTTCGATATTTAAGACCATGGCCCATAACCATTTTCTATAGTTTGACACGAGGTAGAAACACATTTCACTGAAGAAATGTTTTGCTGCACCAAACAAGAGAACTTGAAACCACAGATTGAAGTCTCCGGTCTCCTTTTTCCACGAAAAATAAAATCACTGTGGAAATGAAATATCGTGGGAACAGGTTAGGCACAAACACACCCACAGGATAGGTCCTAGTACCAAAAAGCTGGCTGCAGAAAGCTACGTTTCCTTACCCAAATCAACATTCCAAGTTTTGAAGTTATCTGGGTGTCGATTTGGGAAAATTTCTTCATATCCAATCCTTAGTACATGAGACCACTGTTTCAACATTCTGCACATTATTATTATTATTATTATTATTTGCCTTCTAGGCAACGGTACTTGGGCTTCAATTAAACACCATAAATTCGCATTCCCTTGCTGTTGGCAGTTGCAACCCTTTAGTGCTGAACTGCTGATGCTATTTCAACTTCAGAGCTGTCCAGTCCACTGGGTATGTTTTAAGCTGGGATCTGCATGCTGCATCTGCTAATGAGACATATATGAATGCACTGAACAGCATCGGATGAGCTTTGGCATCCAAGGCCTAAGCTGAGGACCAAGAGCCTTTACTTTAAATGCTAATTCAGTAGGTAATAGAATTAAGTCATCTTAGAAGATAGAAGAGAATGGTTTTGATTTAGTTAGTAGTAGAATTTTAATTGACTAGGTGGTTTGGCTTTGGGTAAAAGCTTTATTAGGATCCCTACCATTGTCATGTTTCAGCTATCAATACAAAACTGGGCACTGTAACTTGAGAGAGAGAGAGAGAGAGAGAGAGAGAGAGAGAGAGAGAGAGAGAGAGAGAGAGAGAGAGAGAGAGAGAGAGAGAGAGAGAGAGAGAGAGAGAGAGAGAGAGAGTAATTTCATTAAAAAAGGAAAAAAAAAAGTGGCATTCTGTGGTTAATATTCAAAATTGTCATTTGCATGTGGAAAACATGTTTAAGAGTTTTTTTTTTTTTTGTAAAGATCCCATATTTTCTCAAGATTTCTTTATTGGTCATTCATTTTTAAATGTATAACTTTTGTGCTTTTTCTTCTTCTTCTTCCTATTTTTTTAATTGTTGTTGTTATTATTGTTAAGTGCAACCATAGTGACTATCTATACTACTAAGACTGCTTTACTGCAACTACTCAGTGGAAACAAATTGACTAGACTACTACTAATGATGACAATGATGCACGGTGATGATCTGATTAACATATTCTACAAATGGGAATTAACATTATTTCCCCCATTTTTTGTTTGAAATGTATTTAGACAAAGAGGATTAATGCATTTCTTTCTTTCGTTCTTTTTTTTTTTTTTTTTAAATTGAATGTTAAGCTGACTTGAACGAGCAATGCTATGGTTGTGCCAATGAGCAACTTCACAGTTCTAATGATTTTACAGCCTCTTTTCAATTAATCCATAATTATTGTAAATGAAAGGTCACTATTTAATGAAAAAAATATGAACGATAGGTTCTTTATTGATTAAGATAATTAACTGTGTGTTGGATGTAAGGTAGATTCTAATTTACCACTAGTGGAAGATATTATCATGAATGTCAGAAGACAAGGATTCTATTGAAGGGTGTATCACATTAGTTTAGGAAACTCAGATTTAATTAGTACTCTATGTTATCAAACATTGATCAAGGTGGCTATGATTATCTTAAACATACTTATTTGAAAATTGAAACCTCTATTGATGTGGACGATGTTGGATCAAATATCTTGGTTTTAAGTTTAAAGCTCTAGCCGAGGAATTATTTTGCCTATAACCTTGTTTAATCCAGTTAAAATTCAGTGATATTATCTTGTTTGGGATAATTAACATGACAATTTGGTAGTACCGATTTTTTGAGGTAGGATCAGTGGAAAATTGGTTTGCTTTTCCGTTGAACTATTCTTGAGGGGTTGTTGAGGATAGCTACCATGTCTTTATCAGTAGATGTTGGACATATCACATATCCAATCATGGAGTTACTTGGAGGATATTGATGTTTGGATGCTTAGTTTGGTTACTGCACTGATTTTTGCTACTAGCAATCAATGGGCCAATTCTTTTCAAAGAATAGAGTTCTAGTACTGCCCCAAACATGTAAGAGGTTTTGGATTCTATAAATCTATATTGTGACCTATGCCCCACTCAATGATTTAGAGCCAGCACAAGGCATACTTTTTGTTCCTTGCATTGAGCGTAGTGCCCTGGACCCTGAATGATCTCATTATTTGGATGATATTTGGAAGTTCAATCAGTTCAATTTATATAAAGGCAAACTTGTCACTGTTAAAGAGACGACTATATTTTACAAGCATAGAAACAAAGATGACGAGGATGTTTTATACCAGTACAATATCTGTTGTTGCCATGTCATCTAGAACTTGCATTCCTCAACATATTGGTTCTAATTAAAAAATGAACTATATTTAGGGCATGTTTGAAACTCTGATCTGTTTGAAATAGAGCTGATTCAATTAGATCAATTTGAAATAGAGCTGATTAAACCCAAATCTTATGTGGGTTTGGGTCTTGGCAATTTGGAATATAAGAATGGGGCATTGTTGGCGAAATGGTGGTGGAGATTTGGAGAGGAAAATGAGGCTTTTTGGTGGAGGTTGTTGCTAGTAAATATGGTGAGGATAAATGAGACTGGTGGCCTAAGCTTGGTCCTAGTTGCTGTAGATCGGGTGTTTGAACTTTGAAGGGATATTATTGTTGTTGGGGATGAGTCCAATATGCGGGGGAAAGCATAGCACTAAGGGGTGGGCTTTATAGTAGGGGATGGTACGGTTGTGAGATTTTGGTTGGATGATTGGGTGGCGATGGGACCCTTGTGTGAATTGTTTCCGAAACTATTTAGATTAGCAGTCAATAAGGAGTCTCCTATAAGTGACTGTTTCGAGGTGAGGAGTGGCTGCATGGCATGGGAGGTGTCTTTTAGGAGGAGCCTAAGGCAAATGGAGGGGTTTTTGTACCAGGAGTTGTTGAGTGTTTTTGCTAACATGTTCTTTTGCAGGGATTAGAATGACTTTCGGATTTGGAAGCCTTCCACCTCTAGAGAGTTCTCAGCTAAAGTTTTCTACTCGGCCTTGGAGGGTACTCATCCTCATAGGACCCCTTCTTCCCTCGTGTGGTTGGGTTTGGCTCCGCCTCGGGTTGAGGCTTTCTGTTGGTTAGCAGTTGTAGGTAAAGTCTCCACAGTGATTACTCTGAGGAGAAGGGGGTTAGCTTCCAACAATATCTCTGACACCTGTGTGATGTGTGGCAAGGAGGAGTCGGCCATCCATCCATCTGTTTCTTCACTGTGAATTGGCAGTTAGCATTTGGAGCAACTTTATTGGGAGGAGTGGTCTTGCTTGGTGTTGCCCAAAGAATATAACAGATATGGTGGAATCTTGGCAGGGTGGGTGCTTTGTGGGGTGTGGCTGAGTCTTATGGAGGATGATTCCTTTTGCTATCTTATGGATAATTTGGAAGGAAATGAATGGTATGATTTTCAGGGGCTTTGGACTTGATTTCTAAAGTTACTAAAAGGATTGCGAAATGGACTTTGGCCAAAAAGGAGTTCTCTAATTTTAATTTGAATGATATTCTTTCTAATTGGGGAGCTTCCATGGAGTGTGGTCCTGTTAAGGAGAAGAGATCCGTCCTTTGGTTTCCCTCTCATTATGGGGTCTTAAAAGTTTAATGTGGATGGACCTTCTAGGGGCAAACCAGGCCTAGCAAGGATTGGAGGAGTTCTTTGTACTAGTAGGGGGGAGGTACTGCTTTATGTTCTCCAAATATGTTGGTGTGTGCGATCCAAATGAAGTGGAGGTGCAAGCTAGCTTGGAAGGCCTCAGATTGTTCTCTAGAGGATATGGTGGTCCGCTTGTATTGGAGAGCGATTCTTCTAATGCGATTGCTTGGGTCTCTAAGCAGAAGGCTAACCCATGGAAACTTCAACTCCACTTCAATGAAATTTGAGAGCTAGCAGCTAGCATCGAGGTCTCCTTCCATCATGAGATTAGATCCGCCAACTCCATAGTGGATGGGGTTGATAGGATTTTTCCTTGGATTGGAGTGATTATGTAATTGGGTATCTTGTTTTTTGAGGTTGGGTGTGTTGCATCTCTCTTGCACCTTTCCCCTTCCTCCTTTTTGTGTTCTTTCTGTACTCCTTACTTGTTGCATCTATTTTAATGAAATCTTTCGTTACCGTTTCAATTAAAGTATATTATAAATAGCCCGCTTGGTAAGATATGTGGTATGTCTGATTCATTTTTAAAATTTTATTTTTGGTAAAAGGTTTGTCTGATTCAATTGAAACATAAAACTTGTTATAGTAGTAAAAATTATGGGCAAACTTGTTAGGCAGTAAAAGCACTACATGCAAACCTGTCATATAGTAAAAGCAGTACAAGCAAACTTGCAAAAAAGAAAAGAAAAAAAAACCTGAAAGAAAAGAACAGAAATTGTCTGATTGCTTTAGACATTGATGTCTGGTTGGATCTCTTCCCTTTTGTTACGTTTTGAAAAAGAGGGAAATGGTTTTGATGTTGATTCAATTAGTGAGGGTAAATAGACTATTGCAAACAGTATAAAGCACTCAAACATTTGTTTGAATTAGTTTTAGGTCAAATAAACCCATTTTTAGACTTGCCAAGTATCACCTTATCTATTTGTATTTTCAAACTTGGTGATCTTCTTTTGTTTCTATGTGAGTTGATCCACATGCCCAGCAATTGATTGCAATTTGTATCTTTTGGAGTTGTTTTGTTTGAATAGATCATAAGAGTGGGTATGTTTGAACTTTTAATGGATTTGGTTCCTCTTACTAACCAGCATAAGACTAAACTTTTATCTGTCAACAATTACTAATTTAAATGCTGTCAATCCTGTTTTTCTTTTGTCCTTTTTGTCCTTTTTTTTTTTTTTTTTAAAATCTGTATACAATGGGCACATCTCAATTGGCTAGGGGATCACATTTAAATATGCAGAGATTCAAGTTTTTTGTTTATCAACATTTTTTTTTATCTATTGTCAACAATCTCCATAACTAAGCCGTCTGATTAAGATTTGGTGCACTTTCTTCCTTGGTGGACTTATATGAATTCTCATCTTTTCCAGATCACTTTTCTTCAAACATGGAAGATCTAGAAACTAGCTGGCTTATGACAATTTCTTGAGAGATTAAATATAATCGTGCACTTTGGGAAACAGCTACTGGCTATTTGTTTATTGTCCACCCCAAGTATTTGCATAGTAATCTCTATCATTGAGTTGTTGCATGTGTAGCCCCTGGTTTGGCTATCAACAGTTTAACACTATCGATTTGATGGCCGAGCATGTACAGGCTGTAAAATAAGTCAGATCCAAAGACTCTAATCTCTAGCAGTTAAATATTTAGCCTTAGTTCTGTTTGACGCGGACAGTTCATTAAGAATCTATTTGGGGGATGTTAGTAAAAATGTTATCCAATGGTCAAAATTGCATCATTCTTATTTTCTTATTTGTAATCCTGATTCCCGGGTGTTGTAAAAAAAAATGCTGGTATTTTGAAAGTATAATTATATATTAAAACATTTTGTGACATGATATTTTCTTGACAATATTGTGATATTTGAAAAAATCTGCAAACTAGAATGTTGTGAGGATAACACAATTTATTCAGATAAAAGGATAGAAGTTGAAAATTATGTAAATCTCTTTTGTACTATCCATACATTCACTTTCTATATTTTTATGTTTTCTTAATTTTTTAAAACTATTTTTATTTTCTACAATATCATCTAAGAGAACCCCCAAATTCTGGAAATACCTGATATGAGATGCTAAAATTCTTAGAAACCGATTTGGGACATTGTGATGCCTTTTTAATTTTAGCATGCTTTTCTTCTTCTTTTATCTTGATTTGTAGTTTTGGTGGATAATTTTGTAGGTCTTGAGGAATTTAACTCTGATAAGAGCAAGTGTCAACACCACTTTGATGTTTACAAGGAATGCAAAAAGAAGGAGGTATGACATCCTCTTCTTAGTTTTGTGCAAGGTTCATTTCTCTAATAACTACAAAAAAACCTTTTTAGCATAAAAAATTGAAACTCTTTTCCCTATTTTACAATGGGGCCCACCTATCCATAGTCCAAACCATCTCCACCCATTCTCAGGTGAATTGGCTGGCACTCACTCTAATTTGGCACTGATCCATATATTACATAGTTAAATTGTACCACGAAGAAAACTGCACTCATAAAACCATTGAACTTTGGGCCACTCATCACAGGTTAGGATGCAGGAATTGGGTATTTTTGGACACCCCTTTCCTCTCTCCCCAATGGCATCTATCCTGTTGGCACTTGGCACTATATACTGTATACTGCAATTTACCTACTATTGTAAACAGGGGTTACTTGAGTGCTTCCTTGTTGTTCAACCCTTGAAAAAGAATGGATAATGTGTCTCTTTCCACTGGTCCAAATCCCGTTCGTACACACCTAGGCTCAGAGAGGTAGATATCTTTGTAAATTTCCAGGAGATATGGATGGACCCCCCAAACTATTCCTCTCCCGGCCATGAAGTAGAAGACTTCATCTGTAACAAGCCTGAATCTAATGGTTTATCAAGTTACATTCCTTTTTGAAGTTCACTTCAATGGTGATTATAGGTCTGATATGTAAAATTGGGGTGAGTACCAATTCATGGGGAGCTGGGAGTGTGAATAGGTTGGATTGTTGATACAAAAGGGCTGAAATAGTTTCACGGTTTATCAGCAAAAAATTACCGATATGTTATCATCGTAGCCTTATTCCAACTATGTTGAGGACAGCAACATGAATTCTGTTTCTCCATTCCTGTCTATCCTGGGCAAATCCTCGGATAGATTGCACTTCTTCAGATCTATCCTTACCACAGCCATCCGTGCCTTCTTCGACCTACCAGTTTATATATTTGTATGGGGATAGATTATGCTGTCCTGCTGCACGATGTTGCTGTTTCCAATTGTTGACAATGAGGCCTACGTGCAGTTGCGGGCAACTATAAGCTACAATCCCACTAAAGATTAGTTGTAGAAACAGAAACGGTTGCACTTGTAGAACCATATAACTTTGAGGATCTCAAATTAAGAATTGTTGTCATATGATTGTAGTGATATTCGGCCCATGCCTTTCTTACATTACTCTAATCTTTCTCTACCCCATGATCCATACATCCAAGTGGGCCCCATGACATACCGAATACAGAACTTGTGTGAGAGGGGGTTGGCTATTGCATGTGAGTGGGTTGGATTGATCGTTAGGGGCTCCACATGGGGGTCCTAAATTGTAAATTCCCTTTTATTAGTAATGGATTTACCATTTACAGAAAAAAAAAGGAAGAAAAAATTGCTGCCTAGACCTCATTTGGATTTTCATCTCTTCTTTCTCTGAGAAAGCTGATTTTAAACTTTTTTTTTTTCCTGAATGGTGAGCTGATTTTAAACTTGAAATTGTCATTAGGCACTGTTAATGATATTCATTGTAGGGTTGAACTACGATGAGGCATGAATTAACTCTCATTCATTCGGTCTTTAGGATTTAATTACACCTGGTTCAACAGTGACACTCCAACTGTCATTGGTGGAGGTTGAGATCCAACACTTACCCAGAATGAGAACTGGCACATTATGTATCAGAGACATCTTACCATGAAAATAGAAATATATGGGATCAAACTAAGGCTGTGTAACGACCAAGGGTGTCAATGGGTCTGATCTGGAGTATGTTGAGGTTGCCCTAAACCTGACTGGATCACCTCTACATTGTACTCAAAATATGCCCGAGTGGATCGCTGTACCCAACCCGTCCCAACTGGGTAAAACATGAACCCATACCTGAACGGACTTTCTTTTGCAAAACAAACTCGGCACTCATGTACATAATTCGGTTGTTCAGCAATGAGGTTACTTTTATGTAATCCAATTGCATAAATGGATACTCAATTCTCTCCCCTTGTTCTGTATAAACTAGGGATGTGGATGGTTTCTTAGAGTAAGCAATGGTATCAAATCCTTGGTTCAGGTCTAGGTGTGGGTTGAGTCATTCTGGACCTGCTTGATAACAAGATGGGTCTTGATGACCTGACCAGGTCCAATCTAACAGGTCTTAAAGCTTTGTACCATATCTGGGCAAAGCCAGGCTGGTGAGTTAGCGGGTATTAACTCCCCTACGTTTCCATGTGTGGCTCTTTTTCCATATTGGGGTCATTTCGGGGTTTTTTTTATCTGTACCATGCTCCTTACTGCACCAGCCATCTATTGTGGATCCCCCCAGATGAATGATCTTGGCGAGTGATGAATGAGCACCACGGGCATAGAGTGCTTTGTGCAGAGAATCTTTGATTCACTTGAACAAAGGATTAAATGTTCCATTGAAATGAACAAGAGGTGTTTGTAAACTAGATTTTTTTTAGGTAGCTCATTTCTGTTGCAAATAATCTTTCTGGATGTTCATTGCAACTGGCCCGTCACATGCTTCAGTTTTTTTGTTTATTAGATCATTTGATCTAGTCCAATGCTTTTCTGCTTCAATCTGTTTGGTCTTCATACCATTTATCTTTTGACAGAGGGAAGCTCGACTGGAGCGAAACAAAAAGAGATCTTTGTTTGGGTAAAATTCAAAAGGACTGATAGTCATGTAATAAGGTGAAGGATCTTTGCAAAGTCCTTTCTCAATGTAGAAAAATGGGAAGAAACATAGTTGCAAGACTTGTTATGGGTGATTCACTGTTGCGACACAAATCCGCAATAACAAGATGGGTATCAACCCTAAACCCAAAACTTTTAGAGGGTTAAAACTAAAAGGCCTGTGGAAATTGCATAGAGGAACCATTTGTGTGCTTCTATAGATAGATTGATCAACCACTTGGAAATGGAATTTTTTTGTATTCATGTTTTATAATCCAACTTTTCGGCCCATCATTACTCTCTGATCATCCCTTCAAGTCCCTCTTAAAATTAAAATCCTCTTTATCTTTATATAAACAGAATATGGGTGCTTGCAATCATGACTGGAAGTTGATGGGTCGGCCATCCCTTTCTTGTGTATCCGCTCTACACATGGCACATGACTGGGGTGGTTGAATTATTAATTCGTTGAACTACTAGTCCAAAAACTTACTGCAATTCATATTCATGTCATAGATCTCATAAAGGGAAGCTGTTCTCCAGCGAACATTGTGATGTGGGAAAAATGGATTGGTGCCTTCTTTGGCGTCCATTCGTGAAATTTAGCCGCGTGGGGGTGTCCTAGTACTTATTGAAATTGGCATTTGAAGGCGGGTTGGTGAAGTTGACAGATCATGGTGGAAGGAGGAGTAAAAGGTGGAATGATTATCCCCTTTAACAGAGTTTAGGATATCAACCAATGTGAGATTGCATAAAAAATAAATAAAGAAATCAATAAAGTAATGGATTGCTTGCAGTGCACAACCTTAATTAAATTTGTTAACACTTAATGGAATGAAAAGGGATGTGAGCCAAAATGTCTTTCACAACTTTCGGTGTATAACAGTTGCAATTGTCCAAGTTAAAAAAAGTAGTATTCTGTGTTCATAAGTGGACTTTTGATTTGTTAACTTTTGTATTGATGTGTTAATCTAAAAGCTAATCATATGGATCACTAGATTTACTCATTGGGCATTCATGGCGTGATTTAATCAACTCAGTGACACTGTTGTTACTGTTAGAGATCATTACTTAGCTTTGAAAGCTTTTAATATGTTTTCTAGTCTATACTAGTTGCAGCATTAGTAAAACCCTTTATCTGAAAAAGTGAGTCCCTTCCCCAATTCTTAGCTCATCATCAGTTAATCTAATTTCAGTGTAAATGATTGATGGTCTAGATTGATAAAGGCATCAATGCACTCAATTTGAGCTGCTCATTTAAACAACAATGATTAGCAGTACGCGACCAAATGTATTTCTGGGCATGCCATTACAGGTGATCTGATGCAGAGCCCTTGATGATTGGACCTTCATTGTGGCAGTTGATTAGCATCTATTGATGATTGGAATCATACAATCTGAGCCCTTTCCCTTTTGGTAGAATGTGTGAATTGATCTGATGGTTAGAATTTGTCCTATCAAAGTGTTTTTTGGGAAATGGTAATCAAATGCAGAGTTTACATGATCGATTCTCTAAACCAGTGATTAGGCCTTGGCTATTGTGATCAGCTTGGAACATTCTTATCGATTTTGTGTTCAAAGTTCCACAGTGGCACCAGTAATCTTAATTGGAGTATCAATTTTGGTAAGATTGCAAGGAAATGCATGGGTAGAATTTGGGATCAAAGTAAATCTAAAGCGGCATGAACAACTACATAAACGATCCATTTCATTACCAGAAATGGACAACACTAGACACTTTTATGGAAACAGCAATGGATTTTTTGCATTGCAGAATATGAGGATTTTTTGTTGTTGTTGTTGTTTTTTGTGTGTGTGTGTGGGTGGTTCCCAAACAAACCACAGTCAAACCAGGGGGGTACATGAGCTGCTCACGTCCCAAACAAACCGTCAACCCATTTATTTGCACTTAGTTTTTTGGTCCCCTAGGGAAGGGGTGGGACTCAAGAAAGCAACCTCACACCGAGGGAGAGGTACATGAGCTGCTAATGTCCCAAACAAACCGTCAACCCATTTATTTGCACTTAGTTTTTTGGTCCCCTAGGGAAGGGGTGGGACTCAAGAAAGCAACCTTACACCGAGGGAGAGAATAACATTGTATCCAAGAATCGATCCTTAGGTCGCGGGATGAGAGGTCACCAACCCATTGAACGAATCCTTGTTCTCAAATATCAACCCATTTACGTACTTGAGTTCAAAATCTTCAAAAGTGATTTTATAAAAATGTCTTGCCGGCTATAAAGTTAGGAGCTAGGTTAAAGTGAGTCCTAGGAGCTGAAAGGTGAAGATCCTGTACAATGCTTTTTAAAATCTTGGGTTTCTTCCTACTATCTTATCCGAGGCCTTTATGACCTACTAGCATTAGACCATCAGCATCTAGTGGTGCTAATGATGATTTAACCAGTAATAACAGTAATAATGGCATCTACTCTAGAACAAAAAGGAGGCTGCAACAAGAAAGAAGAAAGAAGGTGAGGAACAAATCAAGTGCTTAGGTTTGAAATATAAGAAATATAGTGTGGAGTTGTTGGGTAGGCCCAGTCAACCAGCTCTCTTGTCATTTAATAGAAGGGTGCTCCACTCAATTAAATATATCCTGCAACGTCTCCTCTACCATTCCTCATTGGTTGGATGGTGATAAGGTTCACCCAAATCTTACTTCTCCTATTGGTTGTTTTCAATTCAATTTTACCCCAACATTATGAAATTTTCCCTCTAGTAATAATGGAGAATGGATTTTAACCAAAGGGCAATAGGGAACATAAAGGTGTATGTGTTTAATGGTGCTCATTGTGAGAGACTACTTTTCCTCTCATATGGACATCCATATAAAGGGTCCAAGCATTTTAGGCTCCTTGTCTTGGTCACTGGTCTCAAACTAAAGGCACAGCCCACATCCATCTCAATGCCTGGTGGGTTCGAATTGGGCCCAAGATGGCATGGGCCATGACTATCCCAATCAAAGAAAAAGGCAATTTTTGTGTTTCATCCAACTACTTGATGAGTGAGTATTTTGTGATGACCCTTGGGGTATTTAAAGTGTCTGATTGGGTGCTTGGAAGTGAAAAGTAGACTGTAAGTACAAATGGGATATGAAGTTGGGAAAGAAAAACGGAAAAACATGACTGACCCGCAAACCCAACTCACCTAACCTGACCTGCAGCATTATTGGGTTAGTGATAGGTTGGGAAATCCCGATCGGCAGTTGAACAGATCAGACATGGGTTCACCCAATTAGCTCTATAACCACCCCCCACCTTCCTCCCTAATAATTAGATGGATTTGTGAGTGTGTGTGTGTGTGTGTAAGGTGGGTTTACTTGAGAGAACAAGGGTCAGACGGGTCAGCTTGAGCTAACCTGCCTTGGGACGTGTGGGTAGGGAGTATCTGATCCGTTTGAAATAAATGGATCTAAATGCAGGTTGGGCCCTAACTGTCAGACCTCCCCACTTCTCAAATCTCAATCCAACCTGTTTCTCTTTCTACACCAGCCAACAAAATTCAAGTTGACCATCCTCGGAAGGACTTTTTTTTTTTTTGGTTCAAGGAATTGAAAGGTTTTTTTGAAAACAATAAAAAAAAAAGGGGGCCCAATTTGAAACCGTCACTAACAAATATAGTATTTTACGTACATTTCCATTTCCATCAAGAATCCAGCATTGGACCTACAGGATAGGTTCTTTTTTTTTTTTTTTTGCTATTGGAGAGCTTCCAATCCTTTGGGTTGAACTAATCCCTCCGGACGCAGAGGAAAGCCAGGTAAACACCCCCATGGGCCCAAAGTGGTAGCACTAGTGGACTCAATCTTCGATTTCTAAAGAAGGGGGAACCGGAGGTCAATACCAAGACCTCTATCTTTAACTCTGAAAGAGGGAGAACCCGTGAATCTGACCACTCGGCCAACCCTTGGGGTTGATACACAAGATAGATTACACAACGTGGTTGGACATTTGAACTGTCCATCCTTGGGCCTCATATAGTTCTATGCATCCACTGTATTGGTCCAATAGTTTTCTAACCTAAAATCAATACCCTTCACTTCAATTTTGCCCAAAACACATTCCAGCTGTATATATGTATATGGGAAAAAGGATCCCTGTTTGTACTAATTAGAGGGTGCCACATGGGGGAATTTTTATTTTTATTTTTATGGAGGAGATGAGATGTCATTGAGTTGACATCTCTCCCCCCATGTGGCACTCCCTGAGTGGTCCAAACAGAATCTCCCTATTTGGACCAAATAGGCAATCCTCTTTCATGTATCTGTTCCTGAGATTCAGGAAATAGATCCCCCGTTTTGTCCAAACAGGAGAGCCCTGTTTGGATTAATCAAGGGTTGCTTGCCACAAGCAGGGCAGAGGAAAGAGAATTTGCTTTTCTCTTTCCTCCGCCCCCCTTTGGCCCCGCACGTGTCAGTCCATGATACAGGGGATCCGGATCCTCAACAAACTCAATAACTAAATCGTACCACTGAAGGACAGGACTGCCTTATGAATTAGGAATTTAGGATGTTCAATCCCTAAAACTTTAGGACTGAGATGTACTCATGGCCCACTTCATTGATGGCCCGATGCTCAATTTGAGATCCGAGACAGGTGATCTACTGCATTTCTCCGGATCACTGTTTTTACTTTGGAGGCTTTACCCTGTTCCACTGATGGATGTTTAATTTTCAATTTTCTTCCAATCACTATGTTCTAGGACATGGGGCCATCCAGTAATTTTATCTAGGATCGGGTTAGGTTGGGTTGGGTTCCATCATTTGATTGTTTTGGCAACATGTGTGGGTTTCACTTGGAATTGGTTACTGGAACATGCAATTTATACTCAATCTAAAAATTAAAATGGTCAACTTGGTATTTAAAAGTCATTAAAAATCAAGTTAGTAGGTCAAAAATCAGAATGTGATGAGTATCAATCCAATTTGAACTTGGCTCATTAATGGTTGAAATGTAAACCTTAACCTGATCTAAAGTAAAAGGGTTAACCCGAATCTTGAATTATTTGGTCAAGTATAGGTAGGGTTGGTAGGTCCAGTCAGAAACTATCCACATGGGATACAAGTGCATCAATCTAAACCATCAAAATTGTGGCCTGAACTGTGAATCAAGAATATCTTATATCCTCCACAAATAGATTGATCGGATCGTCCAAGCCTCTAATTTCATTGAGTTTGAGCACAACATTCTTCTCAGCATTTAGTGTGTTCTTTCAGGTTGGATTGACCCAGAGATTTTCAACTGTTGAATCACAAAACACCATGTGGTCATGACATGTATGGTGATCATCAAGTTCTGCCGGCATCATGTATCTTGATTGATTACACAAGGACATTATTCAGTAGTCCGCGGAACACCAAAGTATACTTCTACTGCCAGATTGCACACATGGGTCTTAGCAGATAAGAGCCGTTTAATTGGTAGGTCCCATCTAAAAAGGGTCATATAAGAAAATAAGAGCCCAATTGGTGGGGCCACCTAAAACAAGATCATAGAAGAAAATAAGATTTCTCCTTGCAAACAATCTTAGCCACACGATCACATTCTAGTGAAACCAAAGTTCATCCAACGGTTTTATATTTCAATTGAGAGGATTTTTGACGGAAAAAGTATGGAAAGTGAAAACACTTTCTATCATTATTGCAGCTGAATTTTTTTCTTGAGAAAAGCAAAAAAACATTAAATTGAATTTTCCATGATTCTTGAAAAACCAATTCCTATTGACATTAAGCGGATTCCATAGCGCTACACAAACGTGCTTTTTCTCTACTTTTTACCATTTTAGGGGGAAAATTGGGGTCCAGATTTAATCATTGGTGGGCCCACCTCCGGGGCTGATGGGCCCCAGACTGACAACTAGTCGTTATGATTCAAAATGGGGCCAAATTTGCCCCGTTATCTTCGGAAAGGAGAGAGGAAGACAGATAATCACAGTTAATGACTTGGGTTTCTTTACTTTCCTGGTTTGATGACAGCCTAAAAACAAGTCATTGCAGACAGCTTTCCTGTCTAAAGCTACTTTGCTTGACTGCTCCGGTGCTCCCTCCTCCTCCTCCTCCTCTCTCTCTTCCCCTGTAACTTCTCAGACATTGAAGAAGAGAGTCTCCTTTTCAAGGATTTATTCTATCTTTAGCCATCTTTGTTGGGTTTCTTTTCTCTTTTTTTTTTGGGGTCTGATGAGATGAGCACATCCAAATTCATCAAGTGTGTAACAGTTGGGGATGGAGCTGTTGGGAAGACATGTCTCCTCATCTCCTACACAAGCAACACTTTCCCAACTGTACTTTCTCTGCCTCTCTTTCTGTTTGCAGCAGTTGAAATGAAGATATGTTCAATCTTATGGTTGATGGGTTCTTTTTGTTTTGACAGGATTATGTTCCAACAGTGTTTGATAACTTCAGTGCAAATGTTGTGGTTGATGGGCAGACTGTGAATCTGGGGCTCTGGGATACAGCAGGTTGATTTTTCTTTAACTTCTATTATATACCAATCTATGATCATAATTTTTTTTTTTTCATTTTTATCTTCTCTGATGTTTCTTTTGTGATTGGGGGATTCTTCGTTTTGTGTCTAATTGGGAGGTTATTTCAAACCGTCTTGAATCTGTGGAAACTTATTCTCGTTTGAGAATTTGATGGGTGGTTTCAGAAGTCAAAAGATCTCTGAAAAGTTGTGCTACTTCCATTTTGCAAAGAAAAAGTTGTTGTTGTTAATGCAATTGGAAAACTAAAACATCCCAATTTCTGATTTTGGATTTTATGGATTGCTTGGTAAATTGAGATTTTTTGCAAAATCCAGGGAAGTTTGTTCCTCAGAAAATAATGAGCATGTTTTTGAGAAATGTTGCATCTGAATTGCTGGTTTTCTTATTCTTTTAGATGTTTCAAGAAAGTAAGATTCTTTGCAGGTCAAGAAGATTATAACAGGCTTAGGCCTCTCAGTTATAGAGGGGCTGATGTCTTTCTCCTTGCGTTTTCTCTAATTAGCAGGCCTAGCTTTGAGAACATATCCAAGAAGGTATGCTGATTCTACCACTTGTCTGTTTTCTAGTGTCCAACTTACATTTGCTTAAGTCTGAAATTAGGCAAAAAGGAATAGGAATGGTGTTGAATTCTTGAAGTATGATTCTCTGAGTTTCTCTTTCTCCTTTTGCAAATTGCATTTCATTGCGTGAGAGAAGTGGGTCCCAGAGCTGAGACATTATGCCCCATCAGTGCCCATTGTGCTTGTGGGCACCAAATTAGGTGCTGTACACCTTCCTCTTCTTGCGCACTTTATCAACTTCTAATGAAGTTATTTGCAAATTGCCCTTTTTTCTCATGAAATATCCAACTTCCTCTAAAGAGTAGGCTATACATTTCATGTTATCTTCTCACGATATATGAAGAAAATTCAGCTTGTAAACAAATAAAAATTTCCAATAATATCCATGTATTGTAACATAGATTTCTCTTTCGTGTCATCGGTTGTGAGAACATTTTTTTTTTCGTTTTTCATTTTTGCTTGATGTTATCTTCTCACAATATATGAAGAAAATTCAGCTTGTAAACAAATAAAAATTGCCAATAATATCCATGTACTGTAACATAGATTTCTCTTTCGTGTCATCGATTGTGAGACTTTTTTTTTTTCGTTTTTCATTTTTGCTTGTGTGTGTTGGGGGTGGTGGGTGGCTCTTAATTTTATCCTGGTAGTAAACCAGAGCATCAGCTCTGTATGTACTCTATGGTAGAGTGTATAACCAAGTAACCAACACACCATGGTTCACCATGTTTTTGCCAAAAGCTCGCACTCTCTACCTGCTCTATGGAGGAGTGTATAACCAACAGAACCACACATTGACACTTCTTGTTACTTCCACACATCAATTCATATTGAGATGAAATTTGATTTCAAGACTAGAGCTCGAACTCTGTACCTACTCTACTTTAATGTTTATGTTCTAATGTCTTTTTGGGCTTTTGAAAGTATCAAGAACAGAATGAGTGGTGAGCAACACATTTTGGCATCTTCGGTATGTTATATGCTCACTTAGAAACTGAGTATTTGGACTGGAGATGACTAAAAAAAAAAAAAAAACTAGACAATAGTTGCTAGTCTGTAACATTATGTGAAAGATGTTAAGGCTTGAAATACGTAGTACAAATAAACAGAGGCTTGAATAGGTTAATAATGAAGAGAGCTCACACAACATAGGCATGTGGTCTGCCTGTCATTCGGGGAAAATTTATTTCTTAATCTTTCCTTTAGGGCCTGTTTCTTTACCAGAATTCCAAGAATTTATGTTTGGGGGAATTTCAAATTCTCCAAAAGCTGCTGCCTCAAGTGGAATTCCAAATTTCTCCTCTTGATGGAGCATTTGAAATTCCAACAAGGGTGGAATTCCAGTAATTCCAAAAGATCATTTGAGATCTTTTAGGTGGCTGGAAATACGTAGTACAAATAAACAGAGGCTTGAATAGGTTAATAATGAAGAGAGCTCACACAACATAGGCATGTGGTCTGCCTGTCATTCGGGGAAAATTTATTTCTTAATCTTTCCTTTAGGGCCTGTTTCTTTACCAGAATTCCAAGAATTTATGTTTGGGGGAATTTCAAATTCTCCAAAAGCTGCCGCCTCAGGTGGAATTCCAAATTTCTCCTCTTGATGGAGCATTTGAAATTCCAACAAGAGTGGAATTCCAGTAATTCCAAAAGGTCATTTGAGACCTTTTAGGTGGCTAGAATTTAAAACTCTGGTGAAAAAAACATAACATTTCAAATGCAAGGAGACAAGAAGTCACATCACGTCCAAAAAACCCCAATATAGCAAATTCTTGTCAGGAGTTCTTGTAAGGAGCCTGTTTGTTTCATGTAATTGAATTCCAAGATTTTGTATTCGTTAAAAAATTCGTCCTAGTAATTTAAATCCTAGGAAAGTCAAGGTCCCATGTATAATTCTACATCGTTACCTTATAATTCTACATCGTTACCTTATATCCTTCACCCATCACCTCTTAGTGGAGCTCATTTGACCATGAATTCTTATGTATTCATTTGTTATGTATTCTATGCAAACAAATAGGACCTTAGAATTATATATGCAATACTCATAAAGTGCTATTGTACATTCTCTTATCTTTCTAGACACATTTTTCTGAATCTAATATTAGAAAATATATGGAGCTGTCAATTTCTGGGTACTCAAGAGACATCATGTGATAGCAACACACATTCTTTTTTTTTTTGGGGGGGGGCGGGGGGGGGACAACACACACATTCATTTGAAAATAGAAATATCCTGCGTACACATACTTGTAGGTGACGAGATTTCTGCTCTAGCTGCTGCAAGTCAGTTCTCTTGAATTTTTGTTCTGGGTCCTTTATGTGGTGTTAGAGCGCCCCCCCGCCCCCCTTCCCTCCTTTTTTTGGAAAGATAAGTACAGGATTTATTAAGAAAGGGAAAACCTCCTAATAGTACAACAGCATTAGATCAAATAGACCAAAACCCATATCCCAGGCATCAGGAAAAATCAGAAGCCCCATATCCTGGACATCAAGAAAAACAAGAGCAGGATGCAAATAAAAAAACTAACAAGCCTACATCCTGGGCTTCTAGAAAAACAAATATTAACATAAGTGCGTAAAACATGCTTAAAATAAAAATCCTTCTAACTCTACAGCAGAAAAATGCATTGGCCCAATGCTCACTCCCTTCATTTTCTTATGAAGCCGAATAGCTACTCATGAAAGAGAACCAATTGGAGCCATCAGATAATGCCTAAACACCGCTTCCATCTTCCTAATAGTAAAGCAATCTCTCCATGGGGACTTTTGATAGATTTACCATAACTGATTGAATAGGGCCATCAACTTCAAACACAGAAATATGAACGTGCATTGGGATCAAACCCAGGAGAGAATGAGCTACATGATAATAATCACAGCTGGAAACAGTTGCTCCAAACTAAGGGTCTCCTGTATCAGCCCACAATACACCAATCATGAAAGGAAAATAATGAGTAATAGAAAATCTCCAACCCTCCTTAGGTGCCAGATCTGCTATTTGTAGTCGAACTTGAGGAGTAAAGGTCGAAAACTCCACCTACTCAATATTACTCGGGACATGTAAACCCAAGTACATACATTTGGCATATACCAAAGATATAATATCTCGGCTCACCTTATCAGGTGGACGACTAGAATTCCTAAAAATTCTAGCACTTCTTTCCCCCCAAATGTGCCAAATATATGATGTAAAGAATAGTTTACGAAGTGTTACCAATCCCTTTGAATTCTGATCCACTCTAGACCAAGTAGAATCTATAAGCTCAAAAGGAGATACACACTGAACTCTGGTTGCGAGAAAACCATATGGAGCAAACCATTCCACACCTGGATAGAATAAGTACAGTAGAGAAATAAGTGATCCTGAGATTCCCAAGTAGATGGGCATAGCACACAGTTTGAATCACAGGCAACATTCCTTGAGAGGAGGGAGCTTTTTGTCTTGAGGCTGCCTAAGAATCCCATCCAAGCGCAAATGGATACTTTCTTTATGCAGACCTTAAACCACACATAATCCCTCCAAGGAATGGGCGTACGAGAGTCAAGATTAAGCACCATAGAATATGCATACTTCAAAGTAGAGTGACCATGCTCTTCCAAAACCCAAACAATCTCATCAGGAAATAAAGGCTCCGGCCAAATTTCATTTTGGATCTTATCCCATAAAGAAATGAAATCTTCAGAATTTGGTGGAAGAAGCTGTCAGCCATTAGGAGAAATGAATTAATGAACCCGTAAGCATTCTCCCAAACCAAGATCATAAATAATATGAGTTGGAAAAATATCTCATGTATGGCCATCTTTCAACCAAGGATCCGGCCAACAATTAGTAACTCTACCATCTCCAGTCAAATACCGGATATTAGGGAGGACCACATACCTCAAAGACAAGATACCTTGCCAACCCCATGAAGCCTAAGTAGAAGAGGAAACATCCCAAAATGTTTTGAGGCAGATAATTAGCTTGAAACCACAAATTCCAACAAGTTGGAAAATTGTGGATAACATTCTATATCTGCCATATGATGGCAGCCTGATTTATTCCATGAATAGCCATAATGACAAGCCCTCCAAGATGACGTGGAAGACAAATAGGATCCCAAGCTTAGTAATGCTTAAAAAGTAGTACACATGATTTAATGCAAGACTAACATTCTTTGAAAGAAGGGCAATTTGGCAAATAAATAATATTAGGAGTTAACAAGATGTTTAGTATTTTCCAGCTTTGTTAATTAGACTCTTTGGGCTGACAGATTTAAGAGAAGACAAGCAGTTCTTCATGGATCATCCTGGAGCATGTACTATTTCAACAGCACAGGTATTTTGTAATGTTAATACCTGCTTTCATGCATGTGTATATATTGTAGAGGTGGCAAAATATTTACAGAATCTACAAGAAATGGAAAATATTTTTCTGAGTTTTCAAAAAATGCAAAAACCTTATTCTACACAAAGTATTTAATTTTCATTAGAGCGATGTCAGGAGTCATGGTTGACCCCTGAAGAATTAAAGCTCTCACTTGAACAATCAATGAGAAGTTCATTTGGGTTTGATATTGGGGAAGCCAGAAGCCAATATCTTCTTCCAATCTTTCAGATTCTGTTCTTTATAACAGGTCTTGTTACAGCTTCTGTCCGTGCCACTCGTGATGAAAAGTTTGTTCATCTTTTCCCCCGTTTGATTGTAACCTTTGAGGTTATTGTTGACCACTGTATTCCTACTGATTCAATAAAATTGAAGCATTGAAATGATTTCAAATCTATTAAAAACTGCTACTTGCGCATTACAGGTTGTCTTCGGCAAGAATAGCTACGAGGTACTACTAGTGATGTAAATGAGCTGTGCCAAGCAGAGCATAGCTTAGCTTGAGCTCGGCTTGAACATTAAACAAGCCACCTTAAGCTTGAGCTAAGTCTAGTGTGCCTCAGGTTGAGCTTGGCTTGATAGAACTCAATCAAGCTCAAGCTTGATAAAAAATAATCCCAACCAAGCATATCAAGCTTGAGCTTGAGCTTAGGCTCCATCAGAAATAAAGCCCAACTAAGCAAATCTTAAGCTTGGCTTCACAGTGCATGTCTAGTTTGAGCTTGAGTCATGCTCGACTCAAATATTATCAAATATAGGGAAGTTTTTCCTTGACACCACTAGTTATCAAAAAAGCAAGAGGAACCAAGGGATAGAAGGCCTATGCACAGAAAAGGAATCAACCTAAAACTAATTTGATTGGATCTTAGACTTTTAGTAGGTATATACTTAAAGGCCTTAAAGATCAATAGTGAAAGAAATGCTAAAAGTATTATATATTTTGGTTTCTTTGTGAGGAGATATGATCACTTCTGGTGTTATGGTAATGAGATATTTCTCAAAAAATTGTAAAGAAAATAGGTATAATGCCTTTTATTTTGTAATGTCCCCCAATTCATTTGATTTTAAGAGTTTTAAATTAATTATATTATGCATCATCCAAACAATTATATTTTGCACTGATTATACACTTAACTATGCATACAAAGAGCTAGATCGAGCCTCTTAACAATTCGAGCTTGAGCTGAACCTAGTTGTGCCTCTCAACAACCCAAGCTAATAACCCTAGCTTGAGCTTGGCCTCAGCTTGATGACATCCATTTACCAGACAGTTTCATTCAAAAACCTCAAGTTGGTATGTATGTTGTCAGGTCCGTCCAATGGGATCTCGATTTTGTAAGACATCACAGGCCAGTATTCCAAAAGTGATTGCCTGGCCAAAATAACCATGCGATTTTGTGAACGGATAATGGCAATGTTCTCCTCTGATTTTAAATGGGTCCAATAGTTGCACTGTTGCAATTCTGCAGGTGCTTCAATCCTTAAAAACTTATTCTCTACCTAGTTTCCACTCCACATGCTTCCAAATATTGACCTCTTGTTACTGTTGAAAACTGAAGGACTTAGTTCACCACTCTTAAATGATAGCTCAGCTGGTTTTTTCAGTTTTTATTTCCTTGTGGTGAATGAGTCTCAACGGGTATGATAACCCGTCGATACAAAATATTCATGTAGTGCTTGCTACTCTTTTCAGACTATTGATTTCATGAAATATCTAATCTGCTTTATTATAATAAAACTTATTAAATGTTTTACAAATGGGATGAGGCTATAGTGATATTAAAGTTTATACCATAGTTGAATACTATACTGATAGGAAGTGTTATATAAAAAGTGAGTTTTACAGTGATATTTTTATACCACTATTGGGAGAATGCTCATTGATCCTTATTCCTTATCTTTGCATTTAAAGATCCTTGTTCTTAGACTTTCCTATAAAAACTCATTATTCCATTCTTAGCATGATGTGTGCTCAATTTCTACTGTGTATTTTTTACTTCAGGGTGAAGAGCTGAGGAAGCAAATAGGTGCATTGGCATATGTAGAGTGCAGTGCTAAGACTCAGCAGGTTTGCCATGAATTGAATTTCAAATAGAACATCAGTAGATAGTTCCTACATCACCAACATTCATTGATCCTTTTTAAGACCACACTATGCTTGGGTCTCATCAAGATACGACCTATAGTCTACACTAATGTTCTTAAAAGGCTCGAGCATGAGATGATGCATTCCAGTTGGTCAAAGTGTGAGGCACAACCTCAGTCCAAAAGGCATAACCTCATGAGCACTTCTCTTTTAATAAATGAATAATTTCGTCATATAGAAGTAAATATGAATAAATATAGTTGCTGGCTGATTGTTTTAAGGCTTCTATTGAATTAACTGGGGATGACTTAGTTGTTCCTGGTAACGGCAGTCTTGAATTATTAAAAACAGTTGTAAGTGCTTAAAATCACAAACAGCCTCTCCCCCTTTTTTTCTTTTCAAACTTAAAAACAAGATGTGTGAGTGGAGAGTATCCTTCCTTGATATGACCTGTCTAAAGAGAACATTTCATCTGGGACGTACCGTCACCCTTCAAATGCCTCAAATGGTAAGGAATGAGGCCATAAATACAACGACGCCTCAGCCTTAAGCCCCACAAAATGGGAGCCATTTCTCAGACTTAAGCATCCATACATTTTTTAGGAAGCCTTGTCTTGAGGTGAGCCTCGCGGCATAAGCCCCAAATTCTTCTAAAAGCCACTAGTCTACTCTCTACAATGCCTCTATAAAATAGATTTACTACAAGGAACATCTACTGCATGTTAGGAAAAAAAAAAAGAAGATACATCTTCTTGAAGAATTTATGGGAGCTTTACTTTCTGAGAGATGATATTACGATCCGAGGACATACGCATTTGGGGCCATGATTTGGTTATCAATATCATCATCGCTTTGTTGGGCTTCATCATTAATGAACCATGCCCCCAAGATCAAATAAAAATTAAGAACCTAGCATCTCATATTTGGCCTTTCATTTGTTGACTGCTACTGGGATTCTCTACTAATCATATAAACAATTGACTGAAGAATTAGGATTGTCCAGTCTGACTCTAGGTACGGGAATAGCATTCAGAGTATTGCTTCTCTTGGGAGTTGCAGTTTTTTGCAATTTTCCATTTTAAATTCACGAGTTAAGCGCTGGCAATCTACTGTTAGTCACATATGCTTGAGTTCTGGGGTAATAAGATTTGAACTTTTGGATGCAGAATGTGAAAGCTGTTTTTGATGCTGCAATCAAAGTAGTACTTCAGCCACCAAAGCCCAAGAAACAGAAGAAAAAGAAGAAGGCCTGTTACATTCTTTAGTCAAGGTCATGGAGGTGCTCAGTGTTCAGTTAATAGTTAATGGCGTTTGTTTCTCTCATAAGGCTTCAAATCCCTTTTTTTTTTTTTGTTTTGTTTTGTTTTTTTTTTTGTGTTCTGATTTGGGGTGGTTCTTTCTTTTTCTTGGGTGATATGGTATCTTCACTTTTTCATTGTACTCATTTGAGATTTAACAAGGTTGAAGTTGAACCATGCACCTACTGCTGCTGCAATAACTTCTCTTGTTCTTTGAACTGATTGTAAAAGACATGTAATTGAAATTTAAGAGTCATGAAGTCAACATTCCTTGAGTGCTTTGAGATCAGTTGCATGACGATGTTGATGAGAATAAGCATGAGAAGAGAAATGATGGCGAGTGCATCATGCCCTTGTTCATGTACTCTACTCAATGGAATCAGTGTATATGCACAGTATCCTCCTGATGCGGCCATTTCTTTATCTTATAGTGGTTGTATATTTTTTTTGTGATACAGACCATTCATATAATGAGCCTGAACTTTGGAGGGGATACACCCATCAGATGATTTTTTATTTTTTCTGATAGAAAGATCATACAAAAATCTAGAAACGCTTTTTTTTTTTTTCTTGGGACCATCCTAAGATGAGCCCAAGTGGATGTGGTAATTGCCCCTACCTAGTGCACGATGGGTCCCACTTTTACGAATTCATATATGGGACCCATTATGTGAATTATTTTACTCATTATTTTACTCATCATGTGTGGGCCCAATAGATGAAAATCCTATGGACCTTAGTTTACCTAGAATTAGAGCCAGCTAATGCTGGCCCTGCCGTGCTGTGCCCAGGTCAGCTGGGGCTGTGCCCAACACGGCCCAAGGAATGGATTTTTCCTTGCTGCCCGGCCCGGCCCACATGCCTCTTCTAATTTTTTTTTAAAAATTTTCTAAATTTCTTTATATAACTTGAAAGAGATTTTATGAACTTTTAGGGTTTCTTAACTTGAAATAAAGTTGAAACTATTAAAATAAATACACAAACATTGACACTACTTTATGAATGAATAATAAATCTTTAATTATTTTAACATTTATTTTTATATAAATAAAAAAATCAAACTTTTTATATATATGGGTCGTGCCCCATGCCTCGGCCCAGGCATGTTGGCCCAGCATGGCACGGCTAAGACCTGGGCCATGCAGTGCAGTGCCACGGCCTGAGGCTCCCTGGCCCAGCACAACCCATCTTTTGGGTCGTGCCGTGCTAGGCCCAATCAACACAGTCAACGGGCCAGGTACGGGCCAAGCACGATTTTTTTGGGTGCTGTGCCCAGTTTTCACCTCCGCCCAGAATACACTATGACCAACCCATTAACCAAGTCTTGCCCTTTTGCCATCTGCATGAGAGCTTTTGTGGGCCCAAGTTTAACACCTGTGCTATTTTTTTTTTTTTTTTTCATTTTTTACTTCCAGCCAAGGAGGCTGGATAAAAAGAACACCCGCACAAAATAATAGTAGTGATATATACTGTTGGATTGATTAAAATCAAAGGCCCACGACGTCTAAAATTGTATGGGAAATAGTTGCGTTTTCATCCAATGGTGAATGTGCCCACATGACAAATGCGGGTTCTGAAAAAATAAAGCACAATTAAAGGGCCTATATGTGGGCCCACAACTCACTGGATTTGACCAAGAGTCTTAGGTCACGTTGGGCAACCAATTCTTTAGGAAAAATATTTTCGGTCTCCCTAAAGTTGTAGTAAATTCATGTTTGTCAATTGTAAATTCCTGAGGATTTGGACGAATGAAAATCTTCATTTGACAGGATTTTTAGATCTGATCAACCCACATAAGATTTGAAAATCCTCACTTAAGTAGATTTGCACACTGAACTCTATTTTTCTCAACTATATTCATCAATACACACTAATATCAATGTGAAATCCTCAACCATTCGAATCCCTTGCGAGGAATTCTTGTTTCAATGGTAGTGAAGAATCATAAGATCTATGAATTTCTAGCCTTACCAAACAGGCCCTTAAGAGTCCCAAGAAGGCACTGTGTTGTAAAAACAGTCCACAAACAGCATACATAACTCACAGGCTACTAGAGAAGTTTCTGGAGTAGGCTAGATTGGGTTGCAGGTCCCGGTTATAACCTCTAGATGAGCTGAAACTTGCTGAAATTTCCAGATAGCCCTTTCAATTTCGTGCATTATCAAAACAATCCCTGTCTTAGAAATTATAGTAAGTAAATATGAGATGTTCTTGAGTACACAAATTTGCCTGACCTCATAGAAGCCACATAAGGGTCCTCCAAACTCGTTCATAAGCGTCCAATTAAGCAATGATCACTCATTTGATCCAACCAAAAAAACTGTCATTTGAAATTCCTCATTTTGTTAGATGTTTAGCATTGTTATTGCTAATGATAGTGAATCCCATATCTGTACGAAGCTAGAGAGAGGAATATGAAATCTACTGCATGTCTATATGTCAAAGTAAATCCAAATAATTTTATATTCTGTACTTTTAAAATAATATATATACAGGATAATATTTAAGTGAGGGATTCCTTCACCATAGGGTGAGGGACACTCCCCTTTTGTACTTGAAACTTCCCAAAAGAAGAGTGTCCTTTACCCTATGGTGAGGGAATCCCTCACTTGAATACCCCCTATATATATATATATACACACTCTTATAAAAGAGAGAAAGATGATGTACTTTTTTAACTATACACCTGCCCAATAAAATACAAGTTGTGGGGCCCACCCTTATATATATATTTATTATGTATTTGTATTTTACATATGGATAAAGATGGGACATAATGAGAATTTTTCAATTTTTACTCTTATACGATGTATAAAAAAAAGAGAAAGATGATGTACTTTTTTTACTACACACATGCCCAATAAAATACAAGTTGTGGGGCCCACCGTTATATATATTTATTATGTATATGTATTTTATATATGGATAAAGATGGGGACATAATGAGAACTTCCTAATTTGTCTAAAATAGACTTTGAGTCAGGCTTGGATTTAGAGGGGTTCTAAGGAACCGGATCAAGATGATATAGAAGACTAAAGTTTAAGAATTAAAAATATCTAACCAACGGTACCGTAATCTCAAAAATCTAAAATTACGAAAAAGCCCCCAAATTCTCTGGAAAATTGCTAACTACCCCTTTACTATACCCAAATGAACTCGGATACAGACCAAACTTGGCATACACGATCCTAATAAATTTTTTAATCTCTTATATTGAGTAAATGCTGATATTTTAAACGTAATAAAATTTCGTTTTAATACATTCCAATAAATCAAGTACTTTTTTTCGATTTTTTTTAAGGTGGTGGAGAAAAGAAAGGAAAATGTGGATATGATTGGAATCTATCTTAAATGTTATTTTTTTCCCTCTTCTTTTTTCAATTTTCTTTTAACATTCTTCTTATTCGGATATTACAAGATTTTCAATGCAAGGAATTTTGTGGGTATGAGGTTTTTCCTCTATGAGTAATTGTGTAAGAAAGAACATGATATTTTAACAGATTCTTCATTGACTCTTAGCTTCTTTTGGAATTGAGGGAGTTTTCAGTGAGCACTGTCTACTGAAATTATTATTGTTTGATTGTGTCTTCTTCTTCAATTTTTTTTTAATGTTGCAATAAAATCTTTATTCTAAGAAAAATGGGTGCAACCAGAGTTAAGAAAATGATGATGAAGAGTTGGTTTTTTCTTTCTTATTCCTGTTTGGGCCAAAGTTAGGCCTATTGATAGCCTTTGTGTCTATTTAAATGAAACACATTTTTCGTATTGTTAATGTGCAAAAACATTAACAAAGTTAAGTAAAAGTTTAGCCCCACCCAAGTAAAAATCCTGGGTCCGTCACTGCGTGTTATTCAAATTAAATTTACTTGCTTTATTCTATTATTTTATTGTTAATGTCTTTCATTTATTTTCTTTTACACGTGCCTGAGCATCATCAAAGTCCATTTACACCTCATGTAAAGAATAAAACATTTGAAAAAACACAGAAGGATGAAATTAGCAACAAAAAGGACTCACAAGTTTATTAATTAATAAATTCAATAAAAATAATTCATATTAGTTTGTGAAATTGGTAGTTCTGTGGTCCGTGTATAGCATGGGGTTTTGCTAGTTATATTACTATGCAAAAGTCGCTCCTTTTCGGGGGTGAATGAAACCACGTAGCAACAGTGGCAGCACCATCCCCTGGTTCAGGTTCACTAGCAGACTCACTAAAATGGCCGCCTTGAACCAAATAGCCCAAAGACCAGTGAGCTTCACAACCAAGCACATCAGAAATTCACCCAACCAAACACACTACAAACATGCTGAGTCCATCTAAATAAACAGCCAAAATTCCCTAAACAAACAGCCCATATATTCGCTACAAATGGGTAGAAGATTCAATTCAATTTATGGCTCCAAATTGGTCTGGAGACTACCCAAATATTGGCTGAAAGTGGGTTGAAAAACCCAACCCAAATTATGCACCTAAGTGGGTTTGAAACTCGACCAAAGTTTTGGCCTAAATGGGTTGTAAATACAGCCCATATAGATATAGTGGCTGGAATTGGGCTGAAGTATCGCCTAATTGTGGCTGGAATTGGGTTTCAATTTTCAAATGGCACCAACAACAACGAGCCCAAAAATAATACTACAAATAGAGGACTCATTTCATGAGATTCTCCTATGTATGAATTCATTTATTTCATGAGATTTTCCAATGTTTGAACTCATTTCATGAAATTACCTCCATGTATGTGTGAATTCTCTTTAAGAAAGGAACTCATTTCAAGAACCCACTCCATAAAAATGAATCCAGGTCTTAAACCCATTTTTGGAAATAGATTTTGGTCTGAATCATAAGTAAATGGGTTTAAATTGGCATTAGACATGGGTTGCAAATGTCCCAAACAGTGGCCTGTCATGAGCATGCATATGGGCTGCTAGGCCTGGGCTTAGATTGTCCAATCCCGTTCCGAAAATAGGATGGGTCTTCCGGGTATTGTCCAATCCCGGCCCAAAATTGAACGGGCCTACATCAAATCTTATCCTGTACGGGCCATGGGCTTAGCCTGATCCTAGACATAAGCAAAACATTATTTAATTTACTCCTACTGGTATTAGACACCTGGTGTGAACCAGACTTTAAACACTCATTTTTTTCGGGCTTGGGACCGGCAATGCAATGCAACAAGCAACATGGTGGTGTTAAAACCTTCTTTTTTTTTGCCAGTGACAGTAGAAAATCAATAGAAATGAATGAATATCATATTGGGCTATATGGGTCAAGTAATGTAGGAACGGTTAAATTTTTTTGTTTTTGCCGGTAAAAGTAGAAAATCAGAAAATCAATAGAAATGAATGAGAATGAGTATCCTATATGAGTCAAGTTAAAGTAACGTAGGATCGGTTGAAACCTAATTAGTCGTTTTTTGTTGTTAGTAAGGGGCAGTTTCAGTAATATATAAATAATTATTATTAAATGACTTTATAGCAGGCCGAGGCGGACCTGAACGGGCTGGGTTTTTTCTGCTCAGTCCTAGTCCCATTTTGGTTGGGTTTTAAAATGTATTGTCCAAGCCCAACTCACTGGGCTCATTTTTTTTTAAAGCTCTGTATTTTCAGGCTTGGACCGGGCCAAGCCGGGCTTTCTACCCATTTCAACACGTCCCATTGACAAGCCTACTGCTACTGTAGGCCACTTATATGACCTGTAGGTTCCTTTTAAATATGGACTCGACATGTGGGCTATTGTTTTTATGAACTTGACATGCGAGTTGCGCCAGGCTTGGCCTAACGGCTACAAGTTGGCCTATTAATGTGGTTGTTGTTATGACCCCGACATATAAGCCAATGTGAACTCGACATGCTATGAATTTGACATGTGGGCTGCATTGGGCCACACATATGACGTGTGGGTTGCCTATTAAAATAAATATAGGTCTGATATGTGAGTTGTGTGAAGCACTTTGGACGTGGGACCTATATATCCCCATGACCTCCCATGAATTGAGCTGCCCACCAGATTACTTTGATCATATTTGTTGATGAATTATGAGTTTTTCATCAACTCACTAGTGCCCTTTTGGTAGAACCAATATTAAATTCATGCCAGGTTGCATTTTCATGTTCAGTGAACGCTTCCTGTCATGATATGCATCAATGATAAGAAATATATAGATCATCAGTCTAATAATGTAACCATCACAAATCATTGATCCAATGATAGAAGACATGGATTTCTGATCATACGGCGAAAACACCTCGGATTAGATTATTCATCCACTGTTAAAAAATATGTGGATATATAGCCAACCGCATAATGGAAACACCTCAGATTGTCGATCCAATGATGAAAGACGTGAGGATTACCAGCCTCTCGATGAAAACATCACATAAGTTGACCCAATGATAGAAAATGTGTTGAATACCAAATATATGGTGAAAGCACTCCTCAATAGTACAAAACATGTGAATCATTGATCTAAGGCCCAAATGACGTTAAGCCCTATGGCACTGAAAGCTCTAAAAGAGATTGAGAAATCAAACACCAGGTAGCAAATTGGCCATTTATGTGGTTCATTTTATTTTACTTGTAAAGAAAGAAGTAGGTTATGATATTGTACTTTTGGTTTTGAGCGTTCTAATCCACCATCGATGAAAAGAAAAAGGGAGTTTTCTTGTAATATTGATTTAATGATATTCAATACAAGAATTTATCTCCCTTTTTGTCCATACAATATATGCCTCAATTGATTTTTACTTTTCAAAATTTTTTTTTATACTATTTTGAAAGTGTACGATTGGGAGACAGTTACTCTCCTCTCTTTTGGGTGGTCGGTCTCAATTCTTCAAAAGAGGAGACTGAAAGCAACCAATTTCCTGTTGGAAGGGCCCTCAAATCTCTCCAAAATGAGTTCTAATGCAGACTGTGAAGAGAACAATTTTTGTAAGTTGGTTGCAGTGTCTCTAATTCTCTCTGTAAATTAGAAATAGTCCTATCACAGTGGTGCTCCAGCATTGTCAAATAGTACAACTGAGTGGTGTCAGACACAATAGCCCTAATCATAAAACAGCGGGGGCTAAGCTTATCTTGTGTGAACAAGATTCATCAAAACGAAAGAGAGACTACTCTACATCGAAATCAAACCAAATAAACGGACAAATCTTCAAATCCTTACAATCAAAGCCACCTAGCCTCAACACTTTGGTCAAATCCCATCAAATATATGGAATACAAATGTGATCCTAAGTCCAATTATATAAGTTTCATAATTGATCCTAACATAAACAATAGCAAAATGAAGCTAAGGAACATGTTCGAAACATGCAGACATTGATATCCAAATGTACAATTTGGAATCAAAGTAGATAAACAATCCAAACCTAAGTACATAGTTATTCCTGACCCTTTAAATTTAGCTACTCAGTCAATGGAGGGGATGGGGTCCACGACACTCTAACAAATCATCTTAGTGCATAGTGCAATGATGGTATCCCAACGCACTGTACCGTTCACGACTGACACAGTCCGTATCCCGAAACTGTCCGAAATAACAATGAGGGCAATGTTGCTAAAAACATCCATCGCGCAAAGTCCAAGTGAGTCATCAAAGTGGGTAACCAAAGTCCCACCTAAGGTTCTGTTAGCATTTTTATTGGCAAATTCATGGGTTGGACAAAACTTTGAGTCCATTGAGTTGTATTTTCTAATTTATTTTAGAATGTACTGTGGTTGTGTCGCGGAAGAGCTGAAGAGAAAAAAAAAGAGAAGACGGCGAACACCCCAGGGCTCGATCGATCGGAGCCTCAGACCGATCGATCGGTCAGAAAAAGCATCCAGTTATTTGGATGGTCCGATCGATCGGAAGCAGAGTCCGATCGATCGGACAACTTGCACAGAAACGGGAAAGTCTCCTATTTTAACAAGAATTAGTTTCCTTTTAAGATTATCTTTCCCAGTTTGAGTCCTACTTGTGCACTAAGTCTAAGACACGAATTTAGGGCTATTTATAGGGTGTTTCTCTCAACCCTAGATATAGATAGATACACAACTCTCATTGATCTGAGATAGAGATATCTTAGAGAGAGTTTATTCTCTAGAGCCATTGAGAGACTATTCTGAAGGGCTGCTCTAGAAGGTTGTTGCTGCTTCTACTTTACTTGTAGAAGATTGATCATCTTGGTTGACAAGGTGCGAGGAGATCAAGTAAGGAGAATGGGGCGCGGTGGATGTCGTGTCAGTGGATTCTTTGCAAGAATAACTACAGTCCTTAGGTCGAGGTACAGACTGAGGTAAAGGAGCTTGTGAGTATATCTTGTAACTGTTCGTGAACTCTTGATTTCTGGTTCGTGGTTTTTCTCCCTCGATAGGGTTTCCACGTTAAATATTGTGTTTGCCTTCTTGTGGTGTGTGATTGGTAGATAGCTAGTTCTATATTGTCTGATTGGTTTATTTCCGCTGCATTGATTGGTTAAATTAGAACTAGTAATCCATTCTGGTAGCCCTCAAGGGATTTTTCAATTGGTATCAGAGCGGGTTGCACTATTTTATTGTGTTGATCCAAATATTGCTAGAATGAATGTCTACCGAGAAGGCACTTCAACCAATAATCCTCCTCTGCTGGATGATTCTAATTATGCTTATTGAAAAGCCAGAATGATTGCCTTTATAAAAGCCATAGATCTGAAAGTATGAAAATCTATTGAGAAAGGCTATTCCTTGCCCATTGTCACTACTGATGGGATAACCAGTTTTAAATTTGAAGAACAGTGGACAAAGGATGAAGAATTGGCAGTCACTTGCAACTCTAGGGCTTTGAATGCTATTTATAATGGAGTTAGCATATCTGAGTTTCGTAGAATTTCTACATGCACTACTGCAAAAGAAGCGTGAGATATTCTGCAGACTGTGCATGAAGGGACTGACACTGTCAAACAGTCGAAACTTCAGAAATTGTATACAGCTTTTGAAACCATAAAGATGGAGGATGATGAAACTTTTGATGAGTTTTATTCAAAGCTGAATACAATTGTGAATGATACCTTTACTTTGGGAGAGCCAATTCCTGAAAATAGAGTTGTGAAAAAGATTTTGCGGTCTCTTTTAGAAAGGTTTGATGCAAAGGTTGTGGCCATAGAAGAGAATAAAAATTTGAATATTCTCAAAGCTGAGGAATTAGTTGGCAACCTTCAGACTTTTGAAGCAAACCTAAGGACCAATGGAAAATTAAAATCCAAAGGTATTGCTTTGAGAGCCTCCAAAGAATCATACAAGAAAATTGGTAGTGATTCTGATTCTGATTCTGAGGAGATTGATCCCCAAGTTGCTGTTGAGTTTATGAAGCAATTTCAAGCTTTTATGAAGGGGAAGAAAAGTGATTTGAAAGTCCCTAAAATTTTTGTAAAGAAGAAAACTTCTAAAGGGATTAAATGTTTTGAGTGTCATGGTTATGGACACATTGCTAGTGACTATGCTAACAAGAAGTAAAAAAAGAAGGCTTTCAATCTGACTTGGGATGATGATACTTCTAAGGAAGATGATAAAAAATCTGAATCTGAGAAGCTTGATGCTAGCAAAGAAAAATTCATGGCATTCATGGCAACATCAGTTTCTGCTACTCCACTTGTTTCTGATGAATGGACTGATCAAGATGTTAGTGAGTCAGAGACAGAACATGATTGGTAAGCTGAATATCATATATTGTTTGCAAAGACCATGAAGATGCTCAAGATGAATGAAAAAGTGGCTACAAGTTGGAAAGAATCTAAAGAGCAGAATATTTCTTTAAAAGCTGAATTGTCTGAAGCTCTTACAAAAGTGAGTCACTTAGAAGCTGAAAATAACAAATTGACAGATATGTTGACTGTTGAAGCATAGAAGTGTGTTTTGATTAATCATGATATAGAGACATTGAAAGCTGAAAATACCGACTTGCAAGGAAGACTCAAGATTGTTCTTTCTGAGTTGGATATAAGCAAGACTTCGCTAAACATGATGAATGCTGGGTCTAAAAAACTTGATGACAATCTGTGCAGTCAAAAGACAAAGAATAACATGCATGACATTGACTACACTGACGGGGCATCTACATCAAAAGCCAAAGGTATTAACTGTTTTGTTCAAAATTCAGTTGTTACTAATCCTGTTGTTCATGTTACAGCTGCCAAGAAGAAGAATGTGCCACGTCATGAACGTATACCCACTTGTCATCACTGTAGAATTAAAGGACACATTCGACCCCATTGTAATAAGCTGCGAAAGTCTCCAAACCAAAAGCAATAGAAAAAGCAGAAGGAAGCGTCACCTATGAAAACCGAAGCTGTCTGAGTCAAGAAAGAAGACCTTCCATTTGTCTTGGTACACACTATGCTGAACTATCTGAAAATGCAAGTGTGTGTGCCAAAGCTTCATCATTCCTGATTTACAAGATCAAGCCCCCACTCCAGTGCTGATACGAAGTTCATCTTGATGGGGAGTCTATTTAGGGGGAGCTGCAGAATCCAGATTGACAGAAGCTGCTTGAAGAAAATTGTTTGTCAATTGTGGACAAAAAGGGGGAGAATACTGAAGCCAGGGGGAGAAACAAGCAAAGATCTACAGATGCTGTTTTTTTTTTTGTTGAAAATTCAATGTATTTTGGGTTTTTATCTTGGGTAGATCATTTGTATTGTTCTAGGGAGTTTTGTCCATGAATTGCCAAAGGGGGAGATTGTTAGCATTTTTATTGGCTAATTCATGAGTTGGACAAAACTCTGGGTCCATTGAGTTGTATTTTCTAATTTATTTTAGAATGGACTGTGATTGTGTCACGGAAGAGCTGAAGAGAAAAGAAAAGAGAAGACGGCGAACACCCCTAGGCCCGATCGATCGGAGCCTCAGACCGATCGATCAGTCAGAAAAAGCATCCAGTTATTTGGATGGTCCGATCGATTGGAAGCACAGATCGATCGATCGGACAACGTGCGCAGAAATGGGAAAGTCTTCTATTTTAACAAGAATTAGTTTTTCTTTGAGACTATCTTTCCCAGTTTGAGTCCTACTTGTGCACCACAAATTTATGGCTATTTATAGGGTGTTTCTCTCAACCCTAGATATAGATAGATACACAACTCTCATTGATCTGAGACAGAGATATCTTAGAGAGAGTTTATTCTCTAGAGCCATTGAGAGACTATTCTGAAGGGCTGCTCTAGAAGGTTGTTGCTGCTTCTACTTTGCTTGTAGAAGATTGATCATCTTGGTTGACAAGGTGCGAGGAGATCAAGTAAGGAGAACGGGGCGTGGTGGATGTCATGTCAGTGGATTCTTTGCAAGAATAACTACAGTCCTTAGGTCGAGGTACAGACTGAGGTAAAGGAGCTTGTGAGTATATCTTGTAACTGTTCGTAAACTCTTGATTTCTGGTTCGTGGTTTTTCTCTCTGGATAGGGTTTCCACGTTAAATATTGTGTCTGCCTTCTTGTGGTGTGTGATTGGTAGATAGCTAGTTCTATATTGTTTGATTGGTTTATTTCCGCTGTATTGATTGGTTAAATTAGAACTAGTAATCCATTCTGGTAGCGTGAGGCCTGGGTTCACGCTCAGTCTCCTGTACATACTCATGTTTACCGTGAGGCCTCAACCATGACATTACAGAAACTGAGTCTGGGTTCAAAGGGGGAATTTCCTCCTTCTCTCACGCACTTAATCATTAACATTTCACATGGGCCAAGCCCTCTCCAAAACCATACAGACAACCTCCAATCAATCCATCTTAATTCTATTCAAATTATAACCTAACCTAGCATATTAATCTCCAATTTAACATAGAATCAGCAAATCGATGTCTAGAGCTGAAATTAATTACTTGAATCATAAAGAAAATCAACATATCATAGTATCCACTTGCCTTCGGTTGGAAAAGATCCAAACCCATAAAATCTAACTCAAATGCCTAAAAATCTAAACCGGGTGTGTTTGGATGTATGGTGAATTGAAGTGAAGTGAGGTGAATCATCAAATCTAAGAAAAAAAATAAAATATAAGGGGTCATGATAGTCTCTTCTTTTTAGTTGTTTGATAGGAATTTTTTTTTATTTTTTTGCAAAAAAGATGATTGTTTTTCTGTCATTTAGTGGAGAAAGGAGGTTGATAAGACCCCTTGTCTTTTTTTATCTGAATAATGAAGGCTTTACTTCACTTTAACTTTACTCGTTAGTTGCGAGTCACGCAATCATAAAATCAAATCAAATCAATACACAAAATCAAAAGTAGGAAAGGCTATAAGCTAGCCTATGCCATTCCTAAACCTAAAACACACCAACCCTAGCTTAAGGAGAGAGAAAGGCTTACCAAGAGAGAGAGAATGGGAGAGATGGCTTGAAAAAGAGATGATGGAGCTTCGGTGGTCCATTGACAAGGAGCGAGGAAAAAAAAAAAAAAAACCAGAGAAGGAGAAAGAAAAGAGAGAGAGAAATGAAAGTGAAATGCTCGTGGGGGAGGGGATTCACGTGGATAAAAGGTGGAATTTGACTTTCGGAATTGATAAAACAGTCTTAAATGGGCTTCGGGTCAGGCCTAGATTTAGAGGGGTTTCGAAGGTGCAGGTCTAAATGACGTAGGAGGGAAATGTTCATGAAATTAAGTGAGTTATCCAACGGTGTCAAAATCTCGGGACTATGAAATAATGAAAAAGACTTTGAGATTTTCAGAAAATTGCAACACACACCCCTACTGTGCTCAAACGCTTGGATCTCAACCCAACTTAGCATATGTGATCCTAACAATTATTGGACCTGTTTGGCTTCTAAATGAGTTTAGTTAGCTAAAAGTATAATTAACTAGGGTAATTACTTCCTTGGAAATTTGGAACCTTACATCCCTTTTTCCTTAGAACATTTGGACGTCCAAATGACTAAACCTACCTCGGGTAAAAGATTTGGGTACTCTTTCTACACTCAGTTTTTGAAGTCTGAGGGTGATAATCTACGATGAAACTTAAGGTAGTGCCCATTGCTTCTTACAAAATGACCCAAAATCTGCTCACAACCTTATAGCTCTGTCTGACATTATTGAGACCGGCATACCTTGCAATCCGATCCCTTGTCAATATACTTCTGAGCCAAACATCCATAGGAGTTCTCATCATCGTCGGTATGAAGCGTGCCCATAATTCAAACCATGGGTATGCCGCATTTTCCCGCGTGTACATGCTTTCCTTCCCACTTATGTGGGTTTTCTTCCCACGTAAGCGGGCTTATTTTCCACTTGAGTGGGCTTTCTTCCCGTATGTGTTCGGACTTTCACTTGGGTCCCAACTCGATTTTAGTGGGTTAACAGGAAAAAAAAAAAGTCATCTTCGATTAAAGGTGATTATGTGGACACCAGGTGTGGCATAAATAACATAAATAGGAAGTCTCTTTTCAATCATTTCTGATCTTTATAAACTTAAGCAAGAATACAACATCTAATAACACGTACTTCTCGTTTGACATGAGGACCAAATTGATCCTTGCAAGTATCAGCATCTGGGCAATGTGCGGGCAATCCACGTTGTTTTCTGGGAGTCATGAGGGTGCAATAATAATATATAAGGTTGACCGTTTGGTATATGTTAGAGTAAAATAAGAGGAACAACTTTCAAAGATTTCAATAGTTGAAGTTGTGGCCCCACTTTCTTTACCAATGGATGACTTAATTGACCTATTCTGGGGAAAAATGATATTAACCATTAAATTAACTAAGAAAAAACATAAGTAAAACACTGATTTGTAAAGAGTTTGGAATCATCATAGCCGACTCATTTGTTTTGTTAACTTACTTTTTGAATCTTTAGAATTTGAAACTTAGTCCCATATTTCGCTTTAGCTGCAGTAAAGCCGGTTGCAACTCCAAAGAGTAGCTCGATTGGTTTAGGACCGCGGTTTACTATGGGAGGTTGAGGGTTCGAAACTATGCTACCGCACTAGGACGGCATGGAATTTACCTAGCTCTCCCTTAGCCCGTAGGGATTATTTCGGCTCAAAGGGTTGGGACACCATCCGTTATGAAAAAAAGTAAAACAAAGATTGAAACTGGAAAAAAAGTAATTAAAAAAAAAAAAAAACATTACCATTACAAAGGTGGACCTTCTCAAGTCGGGTAAAAGCCATTTTGAGTGGTTTGATTTTGTGAGGGCGATGAAATTGGTGGGGTTCCCTCAACAAGTATAAAACAATCTAATGGAGTTGATTTTTGCATAAGTTTTTATGGTGATGGGATCTTTTCATCACTTGATGACTGATACAGGTTGGTAGACAGGGAGGTGTTCATGGCCTAGATCTTTTTCACAAGCTTAAAACGTAACAAGCTTGATTCGTGATCCTATGAGTGAGTCTATGCATGGTGACTATGAGTGGACCACTCAGGGTCCATCACATCATTGCGGGCATCGCTTGCCTAAATGCCCGGTAAGCTGTCCAAGTTGAGATGACGGACCGTGAATGGTCCCTCACAGTCACGAACCACGATGGATTTTACGTTCGCCAAATCCGGGCTCCAGCAAACTTTAACAAGCCGTTCAAGAAACCAGGAAATGGATGGGACCATATAACGTGTTGTCTAGACTCACCCAAAAATTTGAAGAAAATGACGTACAATGAGATAGCACATTTGGCAATATACTTCCTCAAAGCACGTACCCTTAGCCTCTCTCTATATTAACCTCAACACTCAATTCGTCAAAAATAACTGTAAAATGCTTTTCATCATGACTCACAATCGACCAAAAAAGAGGCGGCCAGTCAAGCTATAAATCGAAGGGTCAAAATAAAAACTTTATTGGCCCTCAGTTTATTACATTTAGGTCAGGTTTGGCAACAATATCTTTCGAGACTTTTAACAGATTTTTCTTAAGTCACGTTTGGTAATCAAGTCTTTAATGAATCCTCATCAATTTTTTGGGAGGATTTGAGAATTCTATATTTTACAATTATAAATCATAGATTAGGGTTAATGAAGATTCTTATTTTTTAGGATTTTTAGATTGACCCCCTTGCATACGAATTGAAAATCCTCAATTTTGCAAATTACGCATTGATACCAGTTTTTCTAAGCTATGCACACCAGTACGATCCAATATCTATGTGGATTCCTTGGCTATATAAATCCTCACTTAGAAATTCTCAAATCTAAATTAGTAAGGATCCTTAAACTTGCAAATACCTTGCCTATTACCAAACATGTTCTAAAATTTTTAAAAGATCACGTTTAACAATTGTAAATTCTCAAAGATTTTTTGGGCAATAGAAATCCTCATTTTTTTTAGTATTTTCAGGTCCAATCCTCTCCATAGGATTTGGAAATATTCAGTTTTATGATCTTCACATCAATATCAAGTTTTTTCAACTATATGTACCAATACAGGGCGTACCGATATCAATATGAAATCATTAACTATATAAATCCTCAATGTGTAATCTTCAAAATTTTCAGGATTCTATCTTCTTTTCTAGTGTTTTTTCCAACATTTTTACTTGACCTTTTGAGTTGCATGATTTTCACTTTTGCTAGATCGTTCCAAAACTTGAAAGACTTGGAAACCACGTACCTTTGATTTTTCTTAACCAAAGACTCAGCCCAAATGGTAAGGCTCCAAAGTCCAAATCCCACGGCTACAATCCTCGGACCTTTTCCTAACTTTAATTGGCTTCATGCATGCAAAATAAAACAAAAGTCATATCGAAGGGTAGTTGCTAACAATACACCCACGTGGTCTCCACTAACCCATCAGGCCATACTGTTCAGAAAACCAAAACAAGATCCAAACCCTCCAGTAGTACACATCACAAGTCATGATATATGGCCCCCACTTCCTGCCGGATGAGCTTAAAAACCATACAAGAGCACAAGCAATGTTGATTACATTCGCAACTAATAAAAAATTATGTGAGATAGAGATGACTGATATCAATCTTTTCAGAAAATAGTACATTCAAGCTGTATATATAGGTGGTGAAGAGGTTAGTATTTATGGAAAAGGGAGAATTCGAATTCTGAACGCATCCATTTTCCTGATATTACAGTTTTCTCTTTGTTTGTTTGGGTCTGGACTCTTTACAAGAGGAGGTAAGGCTGTAAACCTGGTATGGATTCCTCAAAGATCTATGTGGGTTTTTGGTTTGGGCTATCCTCTCTGATGGTGCTTGATTTGCTGTGTTCTGGTGTGTGGAATCGACCTGTTTGGACATATATCTCCTCATTTCCTCAACAATACAAGGTAATGATCAAAAGATACAAAAATTGGAGAATATTCTGGTGTTTTTTTAATGCTCCCACCCTATTGGATGATTTGGGGCGGGCCATGGTGGATAGTGTGACCCAGTTTAAAAATGGGAAAATGTGAATTGGATGAAACAATATCTTCTTGTTTCGTAATTAGTGGTAGACCTAACCTCACTTTTAAGTTCAATCACATCACCATTTAAGGTCTCAAAATTAAATGATTTTACAAAGGCATATTTATCATGGTTCAATTAATTGATGGACAATTGCCAAAGTGCCAATTCATGGGGCAAATGTGTGTGAGGGTTCGGATTAATCATAGGTTGGATTCACCATATGCAATAATAAAAAGAGTATGCTTTTTTACTTCAGTTTTATTCTTATGTCTCATAGATTCCAATGGCATTCATATTGTTGGCACAACAAATTCTCTCCTAGAACAATTGGTTACATCAACGGATTGGATTGCTGATCTAATTCATATTTTATTGACTTTTAGACATCTACATATTTGTCGTGAACTGAAGAAGAATGAAAGCGATTGATCTTTGCTTCCTTAAAAAATCAAGCTACTTTTCTTCTGCACCTGATCCGAAACCCTAATTCTGGGAATCTGCCGTATATCCCCTTTAAGAAACTCTCAAATCCCTGGAATTCTTCATGTTTCGAGGAAAAAAAATTCAAGAAATCGATCTGTTCGAATGCCTTAAACACGCGTTTGAAGCGCTATTTGTCGAGAGAATCTCGGTTTTATGCTATGATCAGCAGTTCCTATTGAGATCGCGTTGATGTTTGTTTGTTTATGGTGATTTTAGTGCATTTCTAGTTGCTGGAGTTTGAATTAGGATTTTAGTGATGAAGAACGAGTTTGTCTGGAAGCCTGGATCGGGAATGTAGGTTTTGATCTTCTGCATCCGCTAGATTGTAGGTCGTTGTGTAGTTCTTGTGTGTATGTATGTGTGTTTTTTTTTTTCCTGTTGTTGATGAAGTTGTTCATGTTCAATTTTCCTTTCTGTTATGTATTTGAAGCTATTTGACTCAAACCATGGCTTGATTGCAGCCGTGAATTTCGATAATTTGAATTGTTGTATGATTTCTTTGTCGCTGACCCGGTCTTTGACCCAGTCAACTCAGCATCGTTCACCGGTGTGTCCTGCTAATCGTCCATCTGCGGCCGACTGGAGAATGCCGGCTGCCATGCCGTCCGGTGCCGGTATGAGGTGTCCTACAATGATGGGTCTTATACCAAGGGCACCCTGGCCCTTGAGACCCTCACCTTTGGTGATACCGCTTTATTTGAATATTCTTATGTTTGCTTTATAATTTTTGCATGTCTTTATTTCAGATGTCACTTCTTTTCACTTTTCAACCCATTCTCAGATTTTTATTTTTTTACTAGTGTTTTTTTAATTTATTTATTTATTTATTTCTATCATCAATCAATGTTTTCCCTTTGTTCTTTATTAAATCAAAATCCAAATACTATTGCATTAAACCGTCAGGACCACAAAATCTGAACAACAATATAAAGTAACTGCCAACCTATCTATATTCATAAGCCTAACTAAAACAATAACCAAAGCCTCTAATTTAGTAAGACAATAAGCAAAGCCTTTGCCACATTTTGAACTCATACCAACAAGAAATATCCTGTTTTTTTTAACGATTTTCATTGAAAAATAGAATGATGCCTTCGTATGCTTGGACGGACATACCTAAATACTTTATTTTTTGTTTTTCTTTTTAGTGGACAAAACAATAAAACCAATTATATATATATATATAAAAAAAGGAAAGGGCATGTGCAAGAAGGATGCGCTCGAATGACAAGAACAAGAACAGAGTAACAACATAAATAAGTCCTTATCTATCCATCTGTCAATATGAATGACGGGTGAGTGGGGTAATTGTTTTCCCAAGATGCACAATCCTCAGCATATCCTTTTATTATGATATCCGCTCAAAAAATCCCCAACATAGTTGGGACTTGGGACAAGGCTTTAATAATGATGATGAAGACAATGATATTCGCTCAAAAAAAAAAAAAAACTTTCATTAAATTACTCTTGTGAAAATTTATCAGCATTATCATGCTATAAGCCTTTAAGGACTGCATGGTTCAATGAAACTTAAAAAATATTTTAGTAACAAGGTAAAATGTTTCAACTGAGAAATCATAATACTGTATCCAAATAGTATTTATTTCTGACTGCAATAGTCCTTATCCATGTTTGTATGAGTCTTAAATTTATGGATTCCATAATCCATACCCATACCTATTTCTGTTCTCGTGTCTACATCCATTTTATTAAATGTATGTGTAAAACATAAGACACATTGTCTCTTCCTGTGTAAACTTTTCGATTTAAGTTTTCACCAAAACCTTGGGGCAAAGTTATGAACAGCAGTTTCTTGGTGATATGTATTTATTCATCTATTTATTTATTTATTTATTCACAGGGAGTGTTCAGAATATTTGAATACTAGATGAGGCGTTGATTGTTTATTTTTTTAATTTCCATATCTGCTATCCTTTGTTGTATCTTAATTACTGTATATTTTTAAAATTTTCAATTCATGCTTATGTTTAAGAAATATAAAATTTTCTTTTATGGACTCCAATTTTGAAAAAAATTATTATTACCATTGAAATTTTTTTTTTTTTTTGGTTGGTCTGCATGGTACATGGAAGTAGAAATTTTACTTATTCCATTGCAGGATGGAGCGTCAACCGCAGCCTCCTCTCCAACTGCATCGCATGATATATTGTATAGCAGAGCATCCTCTCCGATTGCATCCCATGATATATTGCATAGCAAAGACGGTTCTAACATCGTCGCCACTGATACTATAAAGAACACGGTAAGTTTAACTCAAACATGATTCGATTTTTTTGCTTTTGACAATTGATTTAGATTTATATATAAAATTCTTTAAAAATATTTGCCATTTCCTATTTATATTTTAATTTAATTTCAACTAACCTCTATCTCTATCAAATATCCACGCCCCATGAATAAGAAGGCAAAAGGTATATGGGGTTTTCCAAAATATGGTGATCAATCTTGAATTTCCTATACAATTGTATTAAATGTAGTTTGTTTGTTTACTCGGTGTCTACTTTCAATTTAAATTGTGTTTTCTTTCAATGAATTAAAGGCTCGCATTGGGCACGGGCCCTCAAGCGCTAGTACATATTTAATGCCAACCGAATAAATGTAAGGGCTCTCACCATGGGCGGCGCCACAACATTGTATGACTTTCTTAGTATTTCTTTGAAAAGAGAACTCCCTACATGCTGACTTGGCACCTCTTCTGCTTTAATATATATATATATATATATATATATATATATATATAATGGTCGGATAAGAGATGGTAAAAAAAATAAATTATCTTGATCAAAATTTCGACAGGATTATGTTTGTGTCTAAAACTGATACCTATTTATACATATGATCTAAACTCCGAATGAATGGATTAGAATTAAGAAGCTGAAAACCAACCAACCAACTTGCATATCTGATCTAAAAATAAGGCTGTAAATTATTGAGTTTTTGTGATTATTTTGATTAGCATCTTTGTTTTAATCTTGTATAACATGGACGTGTGATTTATATTTTTTAATTTATAAGTTGAATTTATGAATATTTATAATAGAGTTAAATTCAAGGTTGAGTTTAGGGGTTTGGACATATTAATCCTTCCGAAAGCTAATTTTTTCAATTTAATGACTGGAACTCAGTTAATGTCAACAAAGTAGCTCGACTCTGTATATGTCAAATTTTTTTTTTTTTTTGCCCCATATCCAATGATATCATGCGAACAGTATAGGTAACATAAAATGATTTTGATATCATGGGATTGTCTCTTGATATGATGTCTTTTATGCAGCATCTATGGGAGAAATTTTTTTCAAATGATAGAACTTGAGAAATGGTGGTCAGATGTGTACTTACTTTTTATTAAAAATGTCATCTTTCGTGTTCTATAAAAAAAATAAATTTGCTTAATGCTTACAAAAAATGTATTATAAAGAAACTGACAAATCCCATGGCATCATGGGATTTGGGGTAAAATTAAAAAAAAAAAAATATTTACTAGAGTCAAGTTGACTGTGGTGATATTATCTGAATTTCAGTCATAAAATTGGAAAACCCAAATTTAAGGAAGATTCTTATGTCAAAATCCCTTGATTTTATTCCCCAAAACAATACCTGACAGTATCATTACCAAACAAGTTCATGTTACCAAACAACTTCTCCTAAGCTCAATCTCAATAGAACATATTCTTTGCACGGCCTAATCTCAGGACAAAATTGGGAACAACAAAGGAACAATGCCAAATAGACTCTTATAGACTAAAAGATCTTACACATAAAAAAAATGTGTTCAGAGGGTCTACTTTTTTGGTACCCCGACCTATGAGGTTGGGACCAAAAGAGCCCCACACAAGTGGGAAGAGAAAGCCCCTAAAATGGGAAGGATATCTCACACAAACATTGTGGAAAGAGAAGCTCACAAAGTGGGAAGAGTGACATACTTGATCGATCTTCGCAGCTGGGTGACATGCGAGATTGCCAACCAATTGAACAAAACCCTTGCTGATTAGAGGGTCTACTTGGATGATCATGTTCTGGTTGTTGTTTATTATAATGAGTATCATATCTGCATATTATTATACCTTACCTAATAATAAAAGGGCAGAGCGTTTTAACTTCATGAATTTCATCCTATGCCTCATAGCTAGATTACAATGCATGGCATGTTGTAGTCACGGCAAACTCTCCCTCTTAGACCAATTGGTTAAATATATGAGCTTATTATCTTTCATTGGCTTTCAGACATCTACAATCCCTAAAGATGAGCTAGAAGCAGCTCTAGAGGGAGCTTCAATGGAGAATAAGACTCTTATAATCGCAGTCGCTAACAAAGCTTGTACAAAAGAGGGGAGCTTTCTAGATCTCTTGTTGCAAAGCTTCCAAGTTGGTGAAGGTACTCAGTTATTGCGCAATCATCTTCTCCTCGCAGCCATGGACCAGACAGCTTTTGAACAGTGCAATCTTAGGAAGCTACATTGCTATAAACTCATGACTGATAGTGTCGACTTTTCCGGGGAGAAAACATTTATGTCTTCTGACTATCTAAAAATAACCTGGATGAAAACTCTCTTCCAAGCTACTGTACTAAGACGCGGATACAACTTCATTTTTACAGTGAGTTCCAAGATAGAAGATCTTACACAATAACTTTATGCTAAATCTCTTAATTACTCTATTATCTATATTTTGCTAGACTATTATTACTATAAAAAGAGAGAGAGAGAGACATTTAGCTGTGGAAAATCAATTGTCTTTTGCGGTGGTTTTTTTCTGCCACCAAAAGTAGTTTTTTTTTTTTTTTTTTTTTCAGTGGCATTTTTTTCCCACTAAACCTGCCGTAATGGTATCTTAAGAGACCATCTTCACTACTACGACAGTGTTAACCGCCGCTAAATGCAATTCTTTTCTTTGCTAAAAGTCTCTTTTTTTTAGTGTAAATCACATGATGCAATTGTTTTCGTGAACACGTTACTGGGAATGCAAATTTAAATTGTTGTTGTGTATTGAGATAACACATATTGCAATGATACAAGCATCACACACACACAGAGCTCTCCTAAGTTGAAACTTATTTTATCCTAAGCTAAAATACTGTTGGTTTCGCAAATCAAACTCAATTATCGTTGTTTTTTGCACGATAATTGTCTCCAAAATCAAGATAAATCCAATCAAAACTGGATTTTTCAGTTCCATCATGCAAAAAACAAATTTAATCAATTTTAATTTGTCGGACAAATACTATTCCAGCTTAGGATAAGGTAAGCTTCAATTTAACAGAGCTCTGCTACATATATATATATATATATATATATATATATATATATATGAAATGCATGGTGACAATGGAACTCTTTTGTAAACCATGTGAGTTAATTTGCTTATGATATGCATGCATTTGAACTAATGTCCAGATTAATACGAGAACTGTTTAAAGAACATTTATTTCATGTGGTTTAGACATATTCTGAGCTTGACCCATCTATCCTTTTGTGTTCAACATTGACTAAAATCTAGTACCAAGAAAGAAAGAAAGAAAAAACAGTTTCTAAAGTCTTTGAATTTGGATAATTTGAACCCCAAGAATTATGTCTCCCTGGCCAGAAACGAGGAAAGAAAAGTAACATTTTTATTAAAAGAAAATTATATATTCAAGAAAAAGTAATTGTCATAAAAAAACAGAAATAATGATCAGAAAAAGTTTAAGACACATAAACCCTCACATATAAAATTTTATTTCATATGCTAAATCTGAGAAATTATTACTAAAAGAAAAAAGAAAAAGACACACGTGCACACATTATGCGTATAACCTAAATTGCGATGATTGAACTTTCCAAAGAAAAAATCTTCCATTTTTATGGCCTCACATTATGAAATCTTTGATCCCAATTCAATCATCATCCTCACAGTCTCGCCTCAAATATGTTGAGGTTAAGAGACTGTAATTCCTTTCTCTCTGGATGCTATATCCATCCACTCCAGGATGGTGGGAAACCTCAATAAGTTTTAGTACTTCCTCTTCTCCCTGCATGCTATTTTCATCCATGTCCTCTCACTCCTAATTTATATTTATATGCCAAAAGGCTAACCATTCTGTTTGTAAAACAGGATATGGATGTGATATGGCTGAGGAACCCATTTGAGAGACTGGTCCATCAAGGAGTGGACCTCCAAATCAGCTGCGACTTCTACAATGGCCGTCCATCAGACTTAGACGGCAAGGCCCCCAACACTGGCTTTTACTTTGTGGTCTCCAACAACAAGACCATATCTATGTTCGACAAATGGTACGCGGCTAGAAATGATTCCATGCGCCTTCATGATCAACATGTGCTCCAAGCTTTGCTAAAAAATGGCCTGATCCAACAGTTGGATCTGAAGGTGAGGTTCCAGGACCCCCTTTACTTTGGCGGGTTTTGTTCCAGTGGCAGAAATTATGGGAAGGTGGTAACAATGCATGCCAATTGCTGTGCAAGCTTCAGTGCAAAGATGAGGGGCTTAAGGGCAATCCTCGACGGATGGATCAAGTTCAAAGGACAATCCAATGCTACATCCACCGTCCAGTGGTCCGCCCAAAATTACTGCATGTGATCCTGGAATATAGTTTACAACGGCACATCCTCTTCTTCTAATCAGAAATTGACTACTTCTAATCATACTTCTTGATCTCTCTAGAACTCTCAAGTCTGGAACTTGGGAATCCTTCTGTAAGGGTCACCTTGTTGCATATCAATTATGGGACTACAAATTGGTATATAACTCAATAGCCCCATATTGTAGCAACATTAATAATGTTGAACTTTAAGGGCTCTTAAATACTCTTAAAATCATCAGATCTGACAGTTGAGTATCCTCTATACATGTATGCAATAATTGATTTTTAGTTTTCGAAAAATCAGTGTACTATTGGGGCGACCTTTAGGGCGGATAGGATTCCTACATTTGCTTTCCATTTAACTTTGGCTATACATGAATGCTCTGTACAATAGTGGGACACATCTGATCTATAACCATACATTAGTACTATTGTTAGGTCCCTGGTACAATCCTTGTGTGCACCCGTGGTGGAGTGATGCTCTAATGCCTTCCTAACACAACCAACAGACCATAAAATTATTGTTGTACCATTTCCAATCATGACCAATTGGTTTTGGGATAAATGGTAGCTCAATGGAGTCTGAGATCTCATCAAAGCAATATCTGGGCTTTTCTTATGAAAGCAATATCTGGTAGTACAATGGTGAATTTTGCTCCCATCAAAGCAGTATCTAGGCTTTTCTTATCTTACTTAGTATCTAAGCCTACCTTCTAATATTCAAGCCGATTGCATGACATACTTGGATGCTTAAACTATGGCTTCATACAAAACAAGCCCTAGTCTGGATAGTATATTCAAACCATATGTCCATTTTTTCCAAGGAGACGGTTACTCTCCTCTTCTGAGTCGTCTGAATTCTTCCAAAGAGAATGAAAGCAGCCAGTTTCCTATTGGGAGGGCCCTCAAGTCTCACCAAAATGAGCTCTAATGCGGAATGTGAAGAGAACAATTTTGAGTAAATTAGCGGAAGGTTCTTCAAAACAGTCTTGTAATTAGGCCTCTAGTTAACAACTTTTTCTCTAACGCCTATAGTCTACACAGACATATTTTGGCGAGAGGTCCCTAGATATGCCACATCAAATGTTTTCATCACTGATTTGCCCTTTTAACTGTTTAGGCATAAAATTTTGAATTTTAAAATTTCAAATCTTTCATTCTCCCTCATTTCTAGGGCAAGGTTCTGTCTATGCAACCACCCCAAACCCTTTTTTTCCAATTGAACAGACCAGATCTTCTCCGAGTGAGCACCCTCTGATTTCTTAGATTAGTAACAACCCCCTGCATCCATCCCTGAGTTTCTACAATCTGCAACTTGAGATTCATGTGGCTCCACCAGAGATCAATTCGATCTCTTTCTCTGATCTTCCGCAGTAGTTCTGCAACTCAGAAACTCCAATTCCAGCAACGCCTAGTGGACCTTGAGGTCTCCTCCAATCTGAGCCAAGCACCTAGATCTCTGCCTCCGATTCCCCTATTCTGCAATCCTTGATCACAAAATCAACCTGTTTTGTGTGGCACATCTTCGATCGAATCTGATACAATCTTTAAAAGAGCAAACAGAGTCCGAATTGACTCTGCTGCTCTCCGATTCAGGCAGGCTGAAGAACCGCAGGGGTTATGTGGTGATCCATTTTGGAAAATTTATTTGAGTTTCTGACAAATTTATCTGAGTTTTTGACAAATTTATATGAATTCTTGGCCAATTTATCTGAGTTCTTGGCAAATTTATTTGAGTTTTTTGAAAATTTATTTGAGTTTCTGACAAATTTATCTCCATTTTGGAAAATCTAACCGAATTTTTAGACAAATCTTTTTGTGTTTTTGGCAAAATTATCTAAGTTTTTGGCAAATCTACCTGAGTTTTTTGAAAAATTTATTTGCGTTTCTTGAAATCTATCAATGTTTTTGAATTTTATTTGTGTCTTTTGAAATTTATTTGCGTCTTTTCAAATTTATTTGCGTGTTTTGAAATAAATTTAACTGAGTTTTGGAAAAAATACATGAATTTTTGGAAAAATTTTCTGAAATTTGGAAAATTGGCTTATCTTAGTTTTGAAAATTGTATTTGCATTTTTTGAAATTTATTTGTATTTTTGAATTTTATTTACGTCTTTTAAAATTTATTTACATTTTTTTAATTTTATTTGGATCTTTTGAAATTTATTTGCATTTTTTGAAATTTATTTACATTTTTTGAATGTTATTTGTGCTTTTGAAAATTATTTCTTTTTTTGAAATTTATTTGCGTTTTTTGAAACTTATTTGTATTTTTTTAGAATTTATTTCAAAATCTCATTAATGTGATTTCATTAATCATGGTCAATTAAATGGTAGTTGACCATTATTAATGGCATATTCCACTAATCATGGGATATAATTTTGAAGAAATGGTAAATTAGACATTTTAGGTCTTCAAATTTGAAAGACTGACATTTCACACTATGAAAAAAGATTGTAGATCTAAGGCAATAAAGTGAAATGTTCAAAGACCCATCGCCGAATACCACATTTTTTTTATTAACCCCAACCAAGGGGGTCTGGACCCAAGAGAGCACCAAACAAGGAAAGAGAGAGCCCACAGAACTAGGGACGGGATGCGGATGAGTATAGAAATTTCTTATTTTGGAAGATTTGAGATTTTTTAAACCACTTCTCAATAAATAAATAAATAAACTCAAAATCAGGCACACCACCAATCGGCATATTCATTAACGACTAAGATCTGGTTTCAGATTTTTTAAACTCTGCTATTGCTTCGTTGCAAAACAATCAAAATAAATTAGAACTCAAGTTCTTTTCCTGCTATCAAACCGCATACTAACAATCCACCTTCTTCTTCTGGTATGGATCTCAGAAAGGGACATTTGGGTTCATGGGTTCTACTTTCTCTGCTACTAATTCAGCTTATATGGTCTCTATCTATTTGGACATCTTTTTTCACGTTCCCTCAGCAGCACAATGCTTCGTCTTCATCCAACATGGTACCATTGATTCCTGTCTTTCTTTTTATATTTCTTTCAATTTAAGTAGTATATATTCCCATCTAGCTTAGAAGGTTTTGCACCGTAAATTTCTAGTTGAGATCTCTTTGAGTTCGGAGCCCATGTTTCGTTAAAACATGGAGATATTGTTTCATCCTATCAAAATTTACAAGTCTGGATTCCCTGTTTTCCCTGTTTTGTTGAAATGGGTAGGTGTTGTTTCATCCTATCAAAATTTGCAAACCGTATGAAATCTCATTCACACTATCTCCCTATTTCACTACTCAACTCCCTTTGTATGTAATATATTCAACTGAGAACAAGTTCTCACCTTGCTTCCATGAGAACTATTGGTGGGGCTCACCTAGCAACCAATCCAAACATAAATAAACATAGACCCCCTTGATAGTCACTAATCCTAAGGCTTGGCATCCAATTCCATCCAAATGGGCTGGACCATTAGATGGAGGGTTGAATTTTTTTTAATATGAAGCCATTAAATTCATGGGCCATGGATGAGGGGTTATGGGCACGGGATTGGGGTCAAACTAGATATTTGGGGTGGTCCCACAAAGATCTTTCCATCCCCTCTGGTCCCAACCTTAAGTGGGCCCCACAAAAAGTTCTCACAGTGACTCCGTGAGAACATTTCTCACTAGAACAAAGCCCTTCTTGTATATACCCTCCTAGGGTTTATAGAATTTGTAAATAGGCCCTTATGGTTTCTGTATTTGCATATACCCACCTGCCTTTTCATTTTAATACCTTCCATGTCCCCAAAGCCACTAGTCATAATGAGAAAATTGACCAACAAAAGACTTGTATTGAATTTTTATAAAAAATGATGACTTTACCCTTAAATTCAACAAAGATAAGTATGTCGTTATTTTTAAAAAGAGATAATTAACGAAAAGTCCCTAGAATTGAATCTTTCCAGCCTCCAGTCCAGGCAAATTCTTTTTAAGGGCACTGGTTCAAGCAGCTAGACTGCTTGCAGTCAGAGGTCCCTGAATACAATTTACATGACTAATTTGCCCTCTTTTAAATGTTTAGGCAACCAAATTTGAATTTTAAAATTCTAAATCTTGGATTCCCCCTTCTCATTCCTAGGTAGACGAGATTTAATCCTCAAGATTTTTTAACCCCTTTCGGCGATGGATGGGCAGCTACCGAAGGTTCCTTCTTCTCCGGTGAGTGTAGACGGACCCTGCACGTAACCACATTGCAGAGGAAACAAAGTTCTCCGTTGGTTCTAAAGAGGAGAAAATAAAACAAGCCAGGGACTTGGTTTGCAAATCCAAGAAGTTACAGAGAACGTGTTCGGTTTGGATTCAAGTTTGCAGATGACCGAGAACGATGTAAGGACAAAGGAGTGTCATGAAGATATTAATTCAAACAACAGACGTGTGATCCGGTGACGTAGAAATCGGATACTTCATCAAAACTGAAGTCAACTCAAAACCCATGGTTCTCAAATGTCCTTGTTCGTTTCGCAATCTGATTGAATGAAGAAGACAATCAGCCAACACAAATCAATTCATAACAAGCTATGTCTCAGGCACATCTATCTCCAAACCACCATGAAGGAGGTCCGGCTTGCCAGTTTCCGTTGTTGCGGCACCTCATGTCGCCGAAGATGAAAACTGCTTCTGGTTACAGAAATCAGAACGAAGAAGAAGGGATCTGGGTCAGGTTGTGTCCAAGTTCGGGTTGGATTCGGGTTGCGACCAATCCCGTTCTTTTGCTTCTACGTTCAGCACGAGGATCAGACCCCTCTTCTCGACTTGCATGTGGCCAATTGATCTTGCGATCAGCAGTAGATCTATGATGCAGCCAAGAACCCTTTTCAAGATCTGATCCGATCTCCTCCGTCCTCCATTGATTTTTCAAATTTATCTGAATTTTGAGTTTTTGTCAAATTTATTTGAATTTTGCACAAATTTATCTGAGTTTCGGAACAATTTTTTCTAAGTTATGGACAAACCTAGCTGAGTTCTTGACAAATTTATGCAAGTTTTGGAACAAATTTATCTGAGTTTTTGTCAAGTTTATCATAATTTTAACAAATTTATACGAGTTTCTGTCAAGTTTATATGAGTTTTTCATTTTTTGATAAATTTATTTAAGTTTTGCACAAATTTATCTGAGTTCTGAAACAAATTTCTCTGAGTTCTGGACAAATCTATCTGAGTTTTTGGCTAATTTATCTGAGTTCTGGAACAAATTTATCTGACCTATGGACAAATCTATCTGAGTTTTTGGCAAATTTATCTGAGTTTTGAAACAAATTTATCCGAGTTCTAGACAAATCTATCTGAGTTTTTGAAAAATTTATTTTAGTTTTCGAAAAATATAGTTGACTTTCTGACCAATTTATCTCCATTTGAAAAATTTTATCTGAGTTTTTGAACTAAACTCAGGCTGTTATTTTGAAATTTATTTGTATTTTTTAAAATAAATTTAACTGAGTTTTAGCAAAAATACTTTAGTTTTGGGCAAATTTTTCTGAAATTCGAAAAATTGAGTTATCTTAGTTTTGGCAAATGTTTTGCATTTTTTTAAATTTATTTGCGTTTTTTAATTTTATTTGAGTCCTTTGAAATTTATTTACACTTTTTGAAATTGATTTTCATCTTTTGTAATTTATTTATATTTTTTGAAATTGATTTGGATCTTTTGAAATTTATTTGCGACTTTTTAAATTGATTTTCATCTTTTGAAATTTATTTATATTTTTTGAAACTTATTTGGATCTTTTGAGATTTATTTGCGTCTTTTTAAATTTCTCTGCCTTCTTTTGAAATTTATTGCGTTTTTTGAAACTATTGCATTTTTTGAATTTTATTTGCGTTCTTTCGAATTTATTTGTATTTTTCGGATTTATTTGAGTTTTTTTTATTTTATTTTCGTCTTTTGAAATTTATTTACATTTTTTGAGATTTATTTGGATCTTTTGAAATTTACTTGGCTAATTAAATGGTAGTTGACTATTATTAATGGCATATCCCACTAATCATGGGATATGATTTTGAAGAAAGGGTAAATTAGACATCTAATGTCTTTAAATTTGGAAAAATGACCTATCACACTATGAAAAAAGATTGTGGACCTAAGGCAATAAAGTGACATGTTCAGGGACCCGTCGCTGAATGCCCCTTTAAAAAATGCCATTATATTATCCCAAGTCCCAATAGCCTTTCTAAAATTCTTCTATCACTTGAAGCCTAATCATGTATTTGAAAGTCTCATCAATCTAATAGTGGGTTGAGCATTGATTGATTCAATTATAACCAATTACAAGTACAAGTTTTGGTTGTCATTGTAATCAATTTAGACTTAATGAAATAGGCCTCGTATTGATTAAAATGGATTTATGTAGGGTTACTCTCTCCCACTAATGTACTATAATATTTGTTAATGATACAAACTTTAAAGAAAAATAAATTCAAGCTTTTGAAATTATGCATATATGGATAAAGAGCTGGGTAAAAGTGCCATTGTATTATAAAAACTTATGGTGGCTGTAAGGCTACTAATTTTGGGAAATGAAAGGTACTATAAAGAGCTGGGTAAAAGTGCCATTGTATTATAAAAACTTATGGTGGCTGTAAGGCTACTAATTTTGGGAAATGAAAGGTACTAAAATGAAAAGGCAGGGGGTATATATAAATATTAAAACTGCAAGGGGTTATTTACAGATACTAGAAAACTTAATGGGGTATATACCAAAAAAACTCTTTCTAATTATTATATATATGAAAGTGAATGATTTCAATTAAGAAATCAGCCCCAATATAAAATAATGATTTTAGTTGTTTTAAATTTAGATGTTGATCCACTAATGGACATCATAAGACTTGATTGGTAGAAGTTTTTAAAGAAAGAGATGAGAGATAAGATTCTAAAATTTGCAAAGAGGCTATGAAGGGTATCATTGGAAGTGAAAAGATGGGAGATCAGAGGAGCAACTCCCTATATATATATTATTGGCCAAATTTCACTCTACTTGAAGTTAGGCCAACCATCAGATTGACGAATTAAGCATAGAATTAATCAATTAATGTGATATATATATATAGATTATGCTGTACATTTTATAGGAATAATTAAGTGATTAAATAATAAATAAAATATGGCATGTACTTAAGCTTTATTCAAATTCAGATATTTAGGTGAGGGCTTAGCTCTATTGTACTCTTTTTATAGGGAAGGCTCAAACCTAAGATCTAGAACTAATGTTGAATTTGAACGTAGACATGGATCCAACTAACTTGTTTAAATGAAAACTCCAACGGTAGAATCCCCAACCATGAGACTGATCATGCTTTTTTAATATAATATTTAAATAAGAAAAATAGAAGTAGTCAACTTCTATTTTTAGTCTTGATTACATTGAATAATTTTTTTCTTCCATTATGTGTGAATTGAAGAAATTCTATTATATGTGGGACAATTCATTTAAATAATCATTGAGTGGATTTTGTCTTATGGCTGATAGAGAAAGAAAATCTTAATATATAATAGCTATACCATCTAACAATCTCACAAATGAGCAGATAATAACAATTTGATCAGACTAACTTGTCCCACTGAAATGTCCAATTGGAGTATCTCTGACCAATATTAGATTGATGGTGCTTTTTCAACACAAAGATAAATATATGAAAATAAGACATGCAACATACTTTTTATCAATTTTAATTATTATCTAATTACTTAATTGTTCATTTAAAATATACAAAATATTTTATTTAAGTGATTCTTCTAAAAGTGCGACATGCTTTTATTAACTAATCTATTAGTTATTCATTTGATTTGTATAACATATTTTTATTATTTAGTCATTTTATGAATCGCCTAATATGTCAAACTTGATGGTGGGCCCAGTTCAAAGCAAAGTGGAGAGTCTCCAACTGGCAGATTGATCATGCATTTAATCATACCAGTAATGCCCTGCACGTGCCAATGTCCGAACAAATATATATGAAGAAAAATGTGGATTGAAAAAACTGCTCAAATAACAATATCATTGATCATTCCAAATTTAATTGTATAAGAATGTGCTCCAAAAGGTCCTCAAAGAAGCATGACGAAGACATTCAACAAACACAACTTCAAAAAATAGCATGCATAAAGAATACATTCAGTTAATTAAGATAATTACATATGATATGAAATAACAGAGATCGTTAGTCACCTAATATGAAAACACGACATGAAAACATCCAATTGAATATATACATCCTGACACATCCAATTGGATTTACATATGTAACATATGCATGCACTTACAACTAAGAATCCATGCATAAACAAATCCAATATCAACATACATATCCACCAACTCACCTATCCATATATAGTTACCCAGAACACAAGTTCTTCGAAAATGAAACCTATCTCCTCCTCAAAAACCCTGGCAGTCCATGTTTCATGCCTAAATCCTAATAGCTACTGATATTAATGTTATTCAGGCATAATAGATTTTGCTTAGTTTTTTTTTTTTTTTTTTCATCTCTCGTTACAGCCTTTCCCTTGTGAAAATGAAACTCTTGTACAATAGAGAGAGAATTAGATTCTATCCAAACCTCGTTATAGGATACGTCACATGATAAAATGAATTTATTCATTTAGTTAAAACCACAACTACAAACGCACTCTACAATTCCCAGTGCTAGCAATGCACTCCAGCTTTACAAAATCAAAGTTTTTAGTATCAAATATTAATATGTTGTGAAGCCACCAAAAGTGATAGAGCCAAATACAGTTTAGTCTCCCCTTGGAAACTAAACAACTTAACCTTTTTACTTTTTTAAGTCAGCATTCTTCTCTTGCATGGTTAGTTCAGATTCTTAGACTCCAAACAACATCATGTTTCTGATTTTAAATGATAAGAAACATACATAACAGCTCGGCTGAACATAATTAAAATAACCCAACTGCTAAAAATCAATCGCTTTAAATCCTTCAAGCCAAAAACCCCAAAAGTCCATGCACTGATAAACTAACATGTCAATTTAATTGCACCAAATATCATTAATGAAAACAAATCCAGTCCTTGAAGCAAAATCATCAAAAATAACATGGAGAAATAACATATTTAACAAATTAGCAACCTACCAAAAACAAAGCAATGGCATTGTTTTTTTGTGGAATCCTTACAATAAAAGAAACAAAAAAAGCATAGAGGCTAAGAGTTAGCCAAAGAACCAAAGAGTAAAAAAGAAGAAAAAGAAAAGTCATGAAAGAGGACTACTTCCAAGTGTTAAAAGAAAATCCTATAAAATCAATAGAACGTAGACAGAGTAGCTACTCAGGAGAAGTAAGAAAATCATTAGAATTTTCATTTGCCGGCATAGGATTTTGGGTGCAAAGTTGATAGATGGTATCCAATCCAATGAACCCAAACTTGAATATATTATTATTTTGAAAGGTAATCCCAACTTGAATATGCTGAATATTCAAAATGATAGCAGTATAGGGTGCATCCTTACTGTCACCAAGGGCCCATTGGATCTTCACAAGCAGAGTGCAGGTAACCTGAGTTACTTTCAAGTGAAAGTTGCTTTTGTTCTTTGATATAATCGGGAGATAAAACAGAGTTACATGTATTTAGATTTAAAGGTAAACTGGTTGCTCCATGGTACTGTGGCTTTAAACAAGTAATCAAGATGATGATTTTCAAAGAGCCAGTTGTGGTAATTACCGTGCATCACTTGAGCAATCAAACAATTGTATAAATGATAAATCATATGATTTATAAGCAAGCACACAACAAAGAATAGGAATCATGATTCCTACTTGAAAGCAACAATCTACCAAACAGATATTGTGAAAGCTTGAAAAAAATAAACCCCATTTGTACAATCAACACATCATGTTACTATAAATTGGAGTTTTTTAACTTCAAAAGTACACACGTCATGACCTTATGTGTATGAGCTATGATTTATAAGGAAGCACATGACAAAGAATAGGACTCATGATTCCTACCTAAAGGCATCAACCTACTGTACAGGTACCTAAAATTACAAAAGCAATTATAGGAGTTTCATGGAAATGTTGAGAATCAGGCCAAGAGCATAACAGGAAGAGAAATCAGCAGAAGATCGATGGAGAGGGGAAAATTTGTAATACCTTGTTGAAGTTGAGAGCTAGACCTGGCGAGTGGGTATGTTTAGGAAGAGAAGGAAACGCCATTTACATCATCGAGATGGAGAACAAGTCCTCCTTCCAATGCCACTCCTCTTTTTTTTTCCCAAGAAAATGAAGAGAAATTAGGGATTTATTGAAGTTCCATTCAAAACCTGCACCAATCAATATCACATCCAGAGAGAAGACATGAAATATGATCCCAAGAAAAGGCACAACTAAAGATAAACACTTTCAAAATAAGAACCCAAAAGATCAAAAGACGTAATAATCAGTCATGATAAAATAAAATAAAATAAAATCCTGACAATCACAAGCCTTCACCCCATTGCATCACCATCTGCTAATATTTTTTCAAAAAAGAAACAAGATAAGGAATGTTGCATGCTTTCTTTAGTAATCTCCTAATTGCATCCAAGCAGCCTTTTTTTAGTACCGGTGGTCACTAAGGCAAACATCATGCCAACTATTCCAAGCCATAACAAAGGGCTTCTGATAAAAGCAATTGAAAATTTGAGATTAAGGGTGAGCCAGCATGACTCGGATAACAACAAACCACTTGAGAGTTTCAACTAACGTTTGTTGTCTCATATAACAAGCCCAAATTAGGTTCTACACCACTTAGAGCTCAGCTTGTTATGCACAAGTCTCAAGTCGTTACCTATATTAAACATTTTCTTTAGAATAAGTAATGGGATGAATTTCAAGTAATGGGTCAAGATTTACTTTACTAAGTTTTTTGATAAAAAAGTTTAGTAGGCCCCATGATTAGTGGGCCCATAGCAGTGGAAGGCACATCTAACATACAGGATACACTCTTTGATGAAGATTGCCCTCGAATAACCCTCACAGTCAAAAAAGCAATTACACGAATGTCATTCCTTTGAGCAATTTCAAGAGGAAACCTACAAATCCAAAATTCACAACTGGAATATAGTATAATCAAGAGCTAAATCAGACTTCATTTTCAGATAATGGAAACTACCCAACCTCCTTATATTCAACTCTAAAACTTCTTGGCAGTTTAAAGTTAAAATCATCAAAATCTGCAAAAAAACAAGAATTCAAACTCTCAAGGAGAAAGAATCAAAGCACCATGACATCACTACATTCTCAATCTCTTACTGGCATTTAATCAAACAGTTATGTGAATACACAAATGCCATTTACTCCAAAACGGTAAAGTCCTTGAAAAAAAAGAAGATTTTTTCTGTACCATGGGAATTATTTAAGAATTATTTTCATAAGGAAATATATTTTTTGATTGGCCTATTTATTCATAAAAATTCCACCAGCACATTTCACCAAATAGCATGCATACCATTAGAAATTTGGAAATTTCAAAGAGAAGTCCTGAATGCAAAGCAAAGCACGACATAGAAGCCACTAACCCTCATGGTACCCATTCAATAAAAGAAAACCAAGATTACGAAAATTAATCAGAAATCAACAAGGGTCCATATCAAAACCCAAGTTTTTGCAAGAAAGAGTAACATTAAAAGCTTATGAGAAACCCATTTCTTACACTAAAAGAACAGGAGACATTAGAATGGAAGAAACACAGAAGACCCAATTCCTAAAACAAACCCATCAAATGTCACGACATAAGAAATAAGGAAAGAAGTCGCACCGAAGTCGTACCTTGCTGATAGTATGATGGCAAAACAAATTTGAATTTGAGAGATGGGAGATAAGCATCTGTGAGAGGGAACAACGTTACTGACAGAGAGACAAAGGCATTCATTAGACTTAGTGAGAAATAGATGAGATGTAGAGGCGGGGAAAGTTTCATAGGAGAGATTTACCTGAGAAATGGTTATTTGGAGAAGTCGGCCTTGGGAAACCAAGAGAACTCGCGTATGCAGAGAGTTTCTCGCATAATGTTTTTGGAGATTTGAGAAGTCGGTTGAGGGAGACCAGATGATTCTTGCATGTATCAAGCATGACAAGGCAATTTGCTTCTTAAGTGAGGCCCACGTATTTATTTTGCAAGCATGACAAGGCAAACATGCATCTTAGATGGATCCCATGGAGGTGTAGAGAAGTAAGCAGGACAACTTCTACAAAAAAAAAAAAAAAGGCTATATGAAGAAAAATATCATTGATGTTGAAAACCTACTCAAATAGCATCATTCCATCATTCCACATTTAATTGCATAAGAATGCTAAAATAGGTGCTCAAATAACTATAAAAAAACACATTCAACAAATTTAACCTCAAACCTTGCAGCACGCATCAAGAACGCATTTAGTTGAACTCGTTCTAATACTTGTATATAACATGAAACAATTGAGATGATTGGGCTCCTAGCATGAAAACTTGTGACATGAAAACATCAATTGAATATATACATTAATGGCTGACACCATTTCAAATATGTGGAAATTTATGAATAGATTATACATCTCAGTTGCTAAAAACAAAATAAACGAATGGCTTTAGAATAGATTGTACAGAAAGAATTATCAAAGTAGTTAATCTATTCATGTGGAAGTTTCTAGAAACAGATTACACACTAATAAGCAGCAAGCAATGCTCATGTCTACAGAGCAGAATAAAAAATATTGAAAGGAACCAAAATCTGGAATCTGTGGAAATGTAAGAATAGAGTATTTTTCTCTCAGTACGGCTCAAAGATTCTCCCTCATTGTCTTCGAATCATGAACAATATCTAACCTGCCATATCACCTAACAAAATCAACCTCTGAGCCTCTCATCTCCAAATTTCTGATTACACCATTTAAAAAATAATAATAATAAAATTAGAGTAGCACAAGAAATAATCTCTTACCAATGATCCATCAAACAACAAAAATGAATATCAATGGAAAGAAAAAAATCAAATGTAGAAGCAAATAACATTTTAGGGTTACAATTCACATAGATTCCCATTTAGCATTACATGATTTCTTTTGCAGAGAAAGGCTTACCTTGTGACTTGGCTTTTTGTCAAAAATGGATAAAGGTCGCGTATGTGGGGTTGGGTGCAGAGAATTTCATTAGCAGCTCACTTTTCTCTATTAGAATGTTGTTGTAGAATGTCTTGGAGTTTTTGGGCATAGCAGAAGAGGTGGACACTTATTCTCCCAAATATAAAAGAAGAAAGAATTCCATGAGAGACGATAAAAAATTTAAGAAAATCAAACAAAATGCTGATCAAGATGGAGCAATCAAGGAAAGAAGGCAAAAATCTCACCTTTGAACAAGGATTCTTACGAGTAATGCTATTCTAGGTTCAGTGGTAAGGGTAAGAAAAATGAATATTGCTAGGGAAGTAGCCCCCCGCCCTCCAGGACTTAAAAGCAGTCTTGCAATTGTGACTTTGTATAAGGTCCTTGATTATTATGGTATTCTTGCTAATGTGGATTGATTCATTGGTTCAGTATGAATTTCTATTTTACATTAGTATTAAAGTTATTACTACATTTTAGTTTCATTCATTTATATGAATGAATAACAAAACTTTAAAGACTTGTGTATCAAGAACCTAGGTAGATCTCAAAACTGCAAACAAGATAGGGGATGAAGGCTTAGTGATGCCAGTGCTGGTAAGTTAGATGTTGTAAATGATATGGGCAGTCACAAGACGAACTTGAGATTTTAATACTCAAGAAATCTGAAGAAAATACAGAGTGCGAAAATTATTTACCTTCTATATAAATCAAATAGGTTGAAGAGGCTATAGTTACACAATCAAATCAGTAAAGACAAGGGAAAAAAAAGGCAGCAATGCATAGTATCAGTCTGATGGGTGAAGAAAAACATACCTGCAAACCATCCTACTGTGGTCAAATTAGGGTCTCATTGCAACACTTCTTAAAAGTTCAAACATTCCTCAACAAGGAATTCACTGCATAAATATCAACATGAATAAAATAATTAAATCCATGGTAATATAAGCAAATAAACAGAATATAAGCAGTCAATCACTTATTTGGGAGAAACTTACTGAATCCGCTCAACCATTTGTGATGCTTCCATCTGGTGCCCCTTAAGATTTGAAATGCTACAGAGAAGGAAAAGGGCATATTTTTTTTAAAGGTATGTTACAGTCACATAGAACAATTTAACCATCAAGCAGATTCTTTCTTCAATTCTTCTCATTACACTTGACACATTCGAAACAGTCCATCTACTTATTATTGATTGGATTAGTGTTTCTTGGAATGATTACACCAATCAAATCCCAATATACAGTACATTCCCTAAATCCTCAAGATCGATTGAGAGAGAGCCAAACCATAAGAAGCGGATCAAGAAGGAATAACGAAGAAAAGAAGCGAACATGCGAAACGAACATGCAAGTGGGTCGACCTACTATTGTAAGTAGAGAAAGGGAACAAGCACGACAATTCTTCCCTTTTATAAGGGTGAATAGAAATCTACTATTATTATAAAATTATAATAAAAAGTAGAGATAATTAACGAAAGTTCTCTAAAGTCAAATCTATCTAGCCTCTGGCCCGGCAAATTTTGTTTAAACGTTTAGGTCCACTCAGTTAGATTATTTACAGCCAGAAGTCATTAAATCCACATGATCACATATTTCAGGACTAATTTGCCCTTTCAACCGTTTTAAGCATATAATTTTGAAATTTAAAATTTCAAATCTTATATTCTCCCTCCTTGGGCCTGGGCAATCCTAGCGCGCGGTTCTTCGTTGCAGAAAAGAGAGATCGTTTCAGATCTCTGTTGGGCCACACTGATCAAAGATTTTCCGTTCTGGGGAGATCTTGAAGAAGAGTTGCAAAGAAGATCGAAACTTAGGTCCCGATTTTTCTATTGCAGAAACTGTTGAGTTCAGTTTCAGAATTGCAGACCAGAACGTGGAGAGGATCCTGATTGTTTCGATTATTGGTCGAAAAGGTTGGAGGAGAAGAGGCAAGGGATCTGCGCTGCCCAATTCTTGGTTATAGAGGACTGGGCTTGCGTCGAGGAAGGGGACCAGGAGAAGGGAAACCAGAGGATCTCGTGGTGATCTGGAGTTGCCGGAGAAGAAGCGAAGACGTTGCTCATCGCCTTGCCATCGCCTGTGAGGAAGAAGAACAGAGACGGTTCGCACTTCCCACTGCTGGAGAAGGAGCGGACCGCTGTGACAATCATTGCCAGAGACTCCGCTATCTGCTGCCACAGTTGTTCGCCGTGATCGGAGAAGGAGGAGAGGAAGACAACCTATGTTCGTTGGGTTCAGTTCCGGGTTTGGGTCAATTTTGCCTAACCCATGAAGTAGAAAGCCCAGCCAGTAACACGCTGACATCAGTTACTGACGTCAGTAGAAAGCAAACAGGTGATCAACGATTAAAGTTTGTTTTCGTGATATCTTAGCAAACGGTGCTTGTGCCATCGCCAGAGAAGGAAGGCAGCAGGGCTATTATATCGTTTTTTATAAATCTATGAGTTTTTATGAAATTTATTTGAGTTTTTGTGAAATTTATCTAAGTTTTTGTCAAGTTTAGCTGAGCTTTTAACAAATTTATATGAGTTTCTGTCAAAATTATCTGAGTTTTTTCATTTTTTGTCAAATTTATTTGAGTTTTGCGCAAACTTATCTGAGTTCTGAAACAAATTTATATGAGTTTTGGACAAATCTATCTGAGTTTTTGGCTAATTTATCTGATTTCTGGAACAAATTCATCTGAGTTCTGAAATTTTAAAAATTAGTTTATCTTAGTTTTGGCAAATGTATTTGCGTTTTTTTAAATTTATTTACTTTTTTTGAAATCTATTTGAGTTTTTTAATTTTATTTGCGTCTTTTGAATTTAACTAAATTTTGGCAAAAATACTTGGCTTTTTGGCAAATTTTTCAGAAAGTTGGAAAATGATTTATCTTAGTTTTGGCAAATGTGTTTGCGTTTTTGAATTTTATTTGCGTATTTTGAAATTCATTTACGTTTTTGGAAATTTATTTGCATTTTTTGAATTTTCTTTAGATATTTTGAGATTTATTTGAGTCTTTTGAAATTTATTTACATCTTCTGAAATTTATTTCGATCTTTTGAAACTTATTTGCATCTTTTTAAATTTATCTGCATTCTTTTGAAATTTATTGCTTTAAAAAAGACTTATTACTTTTTTTCAAATTATTGCGTTTTTTTTAAATTTATTTGCGTTATTTTGAAATTGACTTGTTTGTTTTTAGAATTTATTTGAAAATCTCATTAATGGGATTCCATTAATCGTGGGCAATTAGATGGTAGTTGACCATTATTAATTGAATATCCCACCAATCATGGGATATGATTTAAAGAAAGGGCAAATTGGACATTTTAGGTATGAGAATGTGTGTGAGGAACCTTTGGCCGCATGACTTTTTTTTGTGGACTGTTTGCATTAAAGTCACACTTTGATGGACCTCCGACCAAAGCCTCCTAAAAAGTAAAATATGAAAACCACTTTTATCATTTAATCTCTTAGTTATTATTTAAAATATGCTAAATATTTTTTATTATTCAATCTCTCAATTATTCATTTGAAATATAAACCCTTTTATTATTTAATCACTTAATTTGTCTCTTAATACCTCAAATCCGATCATATGCCTGACTCAAGCACAATGGTATTTGGCCTAAATTATAAAGAAACGGATTTGGAAAGAAATTTGTAAGGTTTATTTGGAAACAAGTTGTGAAGGGTGTTACTGGAAGTAAATACAATATATTAAATATGTTTGTTTCGGGAGAGAGATTTTAGAGAGCTGTTTCAAATTCCTTAATGAAGGGCTGAAGTAGCATATCGCCATTGGAGCAAGCAGGTTGCTGGACTATACAATAGTGTAGCGAAGCTGCACCCAAGTCCCTCCCTTGGGAGTAAAGAAGATTTGAGTTATTGTTGTTGTGGTTTTTTTTTTTTTTTTTTTTTTTTGTATGAAGAATTGAAAGCATTTAATTAAAAGGTAGAAGTTACATCCACATTAATTAGGTGAACCATAATGAAGCTGGGAGGATCTTCAATCCATTATACTGGACTAACCCCTTCAGCCGCACTTCTAGCAAGTAGATGAGCGACTATGTTCTTTTCCCTCTCAGTATGTGAGATCTTGGCGCTCTAAAAAAATCGCAGTCCTTTACTTCTTCAATCAGATGCCCAATTAACCCCAAGGGGTTGGCCGAGTGGTCAGGACCACGGTTCCTCCCTCTTCCGGAGCTAGAGGTCCTGGTATCGACTCCCGGTTCCCCCCTCTTCAGAAACCGAAGGTTGAGGCCACTTGTGTTCCACCTTAGGGCCACACCTAGGGGCCACAGGGGTTTACCCGGCTTCTCTCTGGGCCCGGAGGGATTAGTCCAGTCCAAAGGATTGGGAACCCTCCGTTAGCAAAAAAATAAAATAAAATAAAAAAATCAGATGCCCAATTGAAGATAGATCTGATGATATCATCTACAATGCTTGAATTACCCTCAAGCAATCACCTTCTAAAATAATATGTTGCATCCTAACTGCTTAGCAAAACAAGTAGCAGTGACAGCCGAAAGTCCTTCAACCTCATAAGATTCACTCACCAAGTGTTATCTACATTTCATTGCTGTTATAAAATTTCCCTGATCATAATAACCAGTTTTGGTTCTCACAAAGTGCCCCATTAAAGTTAGTTTTGTAAAAGTTCTGCTCTGGAGCCTTCCACATAGTCTGTTGTTCTTTTCGCCTTCCATACACTTCCTGCCAACAATGACCTTATACTACCCTCACCATATCTGATAATCTGAGCTGGTTTATATTAAACCAAATGCATCAGGCCACCAGAAAAACGTATTCCAGCTCATTTTCTTCATTATCTCTCTTTGAATCGGTAACGTTAAGTCCAGTAAATCAGCATATCTTGATTTTATCATATTCCCCCACGGGTAAAGCACTTTCTCTCCATACTATCTTGGCAAAACTACAGTCCCATAAAGCATGCATTGATGTTGCAATGATACTGGCATGATATATACATACATACATACACATATATATATATATATATGTATGTATACATACTAGTGGAGCCCTGCACGAGCAATGCACATGCACCAAACACACAGTTTTACTAAGAAAATCTTAAAAAAATAAAGTTCTTAAAAAATTCAGTAGAAACTTCAATAGATTTAAAAATCAAATTTCAACGGAAAATGAGTGATTGTAAATTGCAAGGACCGTGCAATGTCCAAATACAGTTGACACTACTTTTTTCCTACACATTTGAAAATAATAAAACAATGATATAACAAGAAAAATGAGATTTCAAAAGACAATCGATCTAGAATTTGTATAACTTTTTGAGGATATAAATCACATATTTCTAGAGATTTTATCATGAATGTGTAAAAAGAAATTTAAATTTACTTTATTTAACCTCTCAGGTCGACTTATCAGTTTCCTGGTAGACTTGCTAAAGTCGGAGTCCAGTTGAAAGCATTGTCAAATTGATAGCCTGCAGTTTTATAAAAAATAAAAATAAAAACTAAGAACCATATGAGCTATTGTTCTAACCAATTACCATGAACATTATATGTTCACTAGAAAAACAGATTCTATTAAGAAAAAAATTAATTATATCCTACCTAAGGACATCAGAATAACAAAACTGAGATGATGGTTTTAGTCTTAACTTATAAAGAAGAATAACATCTCACACCGACCGTCAAGAATAATGAAGTAATCCGGCTTGTCCTCAAGCAACAGGGATAAAAAATGGTGGAATTATGATATGAACTCTGACAGGTAAGATTTGCAGAGCACATGTTGATCAATATTAGTATTTAACATGTGCTTTGTTTTATTTTATAAAACGGACCACTATCAAGTAAAAAGAGGCAATACATCTCCAAAAGTCAGCATCTTCTTTTGCCTCATACAAGTGCTATATTTTATACATTGTAAGAAAAGGATAATACAAAGTAATCATAGAAGTTCAATTAAATGGAAGCTCACAAATAGAGATATCCATAGGGAAAAAAATACAAAAAGCAAAAAACTACAAATACAAATCTGCCAAAAGAATTTGACCTTCCTCTTACGAAATACATAAGAATGTAACCCATGTATTCTAGATAAAAATAAAAAAATACAATAAATATATTCATACCCTTGAAATGCCATTTTATAATAAAGAAATTCACAAAAGTTGTATATTAAGAAACTAAGAATTGTACAGAACAATAACAATTTTACGATAATAATCTATAAGACCTACCACTAAATTGCATTTATGGAATTATCTTTAGCAATCACTAATATCAGAGGAGAACCAGTATTTAGTAGTAGTTATCACATTATCCAACTTGTGATTATTCTTCCAATAGGGGTACGCATAAATCAAGATCAATATAACTATTATGTCAGATTGAAAACTCAACTATTCTAACTAAATAAAATACAAACACATGAAGCAAAAGGGAAAAGAATATTCAAATTTTCTTTAATGGTAACTTTCATTAAAAGAGAGAAAAAAACAGGGCGGACATAAAATGAGTTTAAGTTTGTAATTTCACTTTATTATTTATGATATTTTGTCAGTTGCTACTTTTTTCTAAAAAGGAAAAAGAAAAAATTAAATATAAAACAATAATGCAAACGAAGTACCTATATAAATGGGATGTGCTTATAAGTGGGCCAAGGTGTGTAGTGAAAAGCATTGGGAATATAATAATATTATAGGTGGGGCATGGTGTGTAGTGAAAAGCATTGCACTTTTATTCCCTTTTATAAGAGTAGTGTATATATATATATAGAGGGAGGTGGTCTAGTGAGAGATACTCTCACCTTATTATGAGAGATAAAGGTGGGAACCCTCACATTTAAGTTATTGGCATTCAATATGGATGTAAAGGCCCCATCTTATCTCTCATAAAAAAGTAAGAGATGCTCTCATAGGAGTACCTCTCATGTGTGTGTATATATATAGACCAGCTCTCCTAAGCTCAAACTTAAGATAAGGTAAGTTCAAGTGTGTAGTGAGGCCCACTTGGGGACCCGCATGGGGATGGAGATGGGGGGATTTCAAAGACTCCCTTGCTCATATATATATATATATATATATATATATGGGAAGTTTCAAGTTCATCCATCCCTCACCATAGGATGAGGGATTCTTCCATAAATGGAAATTTTCAAGTACATAAGTGAATTTTCAAGTACATAGGGTGAGGTACACTTCATTGTCTTCATGTGCAAAAAGGAAAAGTGCCCTCACCCTATGGTGAGGGATAGATGCACTTGAACATTCCTCATATATATATATATATATATGCAAACACATTATGCATATATCCTAAATTGCAATTATTGTACTTTCAAAGAAAATATCTTCCATTTTTATGGCCTTGCATTATGAAATCTTTGATCCTAATTCAATGATCGTCATCATCACAGACAAGAGTCTTGTCTCAAGTGCGTTGAGGTCAGGGACTTTAATTCTATTCTCTCTGCATGCTATTTTCATTCACTCACCTCACCTCAATAAGTTGTACGTACGTACTTGCTCTTCTCTCCACATGCTATTTTCATCAATGTACGTCCTCTTACTCCTAATTTATATTAATATGTATCAAAAGGCTAACTATATATTCTGTTATGTAAAACAGGATATGGATGTGATATGGCTGAGGAACCCATTTGAGAGATTGATCCATCAAGGAGTGGACCTCCAAATCAGCTGTGACCACTACAATGACCATCCAACGGGCAACTACATCAACAATGGCTTCTACTTTGTGGTCTCCAACAAGAAGACTAAATCTATGTTCGACAAATGGTACGCAGCTAGAAATGATCATTCCTTTCGCTTTGATGATCAAGTTGTGCTCCAACGCTTGATAGAAAAGGGCCTAATCCAACAGTTGGCTCTGAGGGTGAGGTTCCTGAACCCCCTTTACTTTGGAGGGTTTTGTATCAGTGGCAGAAATTATGGGAAGGTGGTGACCATGCATGCCAGTTGCTGCCAAACCATCAGTGCAAAGATCAGAGACTTGGGGGCGATCCTCGATGGTTGGATCAAGTTCAAAGGACAATCCAATGCTACATCCACCGTCCAGTGGCCCAACCACAATAACTGCATCAGATCCTATTCTTATAATCAGACTTTGACTACTTCTAATCACACTTCTTTAGAACTCTCGAGTCTGGAAATTGCGAATCCTTCTGAGGGGCTGACCTTGTTGCATATCAATTATAGGTCTAGGAGTGGGTACAAAACTCAAGAGCCCCATATTTTAGCAACATTAATAGACTTTAAGGGCTCTTAATTAAATAGACTGTTACAATCATCAGATCTTACAGTTTAATAGAAAAATTATCCTCCATATATGTATCCATTAATTGAGTTTTATTTTTCAAAAAAATCATTTTATACTGTTTTGACAGTGTACTATTGGGGTGAAAAGGGCGGATAGGTCACCCCAAAAGGGATTGCTGTATTGGCTTTCCATTAATTGTTTCAGATGTTCAGCATATTTGTTGTTATGTAATAGCATAATCACTTTTCCTTATTAATTATAATAGAATGAAAGATTTTGAGCAGATTAGATGTTAAGATGTGGGCCCAATGTGAGTCTTTAAAAATTATATGGTACCTACCTCTATGAACTGCAACCCGGGGCCATGTTTATAGGAATTAAAAGGTTGGCCACCTTTCTATAAATGTGAATATGGGTCCGACTGTTAAAAATCATAACATGATCAATCCACCTTTAGAAATTATAATGCTGCCTTACATTTTAGGAATTATAGTACATGTGGGGCCACCTTTATATTACAAGTTAAAATTTCTAAAGGGCAGTATTGAAATGAGCTTTGTAAAGATACTAACAAGGATAATTTTGGAAGAAATTAGATATAATTAAATGAGCTGGTTTGAAGAAAAGTTGATAAGTAAGGTTCTCGATTTTATCCCTCCAGGCTGAGTTGGGGTACTCCTATTTGAGAGTGCAAGACGCTGCATTATATTACTATGCAGAAGTCGCTCCCTTTCAGGGGTGAATGGAACCACGTAGCAACAGTGGCAGCACCATCCCTTGGTTCAGGTTCACTAGCAGACTCACTAAAATGGCCGCCTTGAACCAAATAGCCCAGAGACTAGTGAGCTTCACAACCAAGCACGTCAGAATTTCACCCAACCAAACACACTAAAAACATGCTGAGTCCAACTAAATAAACAGCCAAAATTCCCTTAACAAACAGCCCGTATATTCACTGCAAATGGGAAGAAGATTCAATTCAAGTTATTGCTCCAAATTGGTCAAGAGACGACCCAAATATTGGCTGAAAGTGGGTTGAAAAACCCAACCCAAATTATGCATCTAAGTGGGTTAGAAACTCGACCAAAGTCTTGGCCAAAATGGGTTGTAAATACAGCCCATACAGATATAGCGGTGGGAATTGAGCTGAAGTATCGCCTAATAGTGGCTGGAATTGGGTTTCAAATGGCACAAACAACAACGAGCCCAAAAATAATACAACAAATAGAGGACCCATTTCATGCGATTCTCCTATGTATGAACTCATTTATTTCATGAAATTTTCCAATGTTTGAACTCATTTCATGAAATTACCTCCATGTATGTGTGAAATCTCTTTAAGAAAGGAACTCATTTCAAGAACCCACTCCATAAAAATGAATCCAGGTCTTAACCCATTTTTGGAAATAAATTTTGGTCTAAATCATAAGTAAATGGGTTTAAATTGGCAGTAGACATGGGTTGGAAATGTCCCAAACAGTGGCCTCATGTTATGAGCATGCATATGGACTGCTACTGTAGGCCACTTACATGACCTCTAGGTTCCTTTTAAATATGGACTCAACATCAGGGCGGCTCGATCATTGGGCAAGAAAAGCCCTTGCCTTAGGCACCTCAAAAAATAAGGCCTCATAAAAATCATATTTTCAAATTCTAAAAATGCATTCAAGCAGCTGTCACAGTTATTTTTTCTCCCAAGGCCCCATAATAGTAATTAGTATCACATCTCATTAAAGTCATCTTTTCACATTTAAACAAAGCATTAAAGCAAGTGTCATCCTTCTTTTTTTCTACACAGTGTCTTTTTAAATCCCAACAAATCTCAATCCAACCTCTTTGCCACCTCACTAGTGAGGTTTTTCAAATGAATGTTTCTCCACCAATGTTTTTCCATTTCATGTATTCTTTACTCTCTCACCCTCTGTCTCTCTCATAGATTGCATTTCTCTATAATTACTTTTTTTTTAATTTCTAAAGTAATCTTTTTGTGTGGGTCACACTTAGTTTATTCTTTTGATTATACTTTTGGTAGTATTGTATAGGGTTATTTCATTACACCCTCTTTTGTAATTATGTATATACTTATAAAATTCTTTTGTATTAAACTTGAACAGTTATTTGTACTAAATGGAAAATGACACCCTTATGTATGAATTACAGCTTCCGCTATGAATTAATTGCTATTGATATGTTCAATGAGCTTAACTCACGTGTGGAAAAAGTTGTTTTTCTCTCCTTCGTGTGTGGTACTTGGCTCGATATAGGTACAACATCATGGGAAGAGTACGTGTGTCTCACCTCGAGGATGACCCTAGGCCAGGGTGATTCGGGACTGGGATGTGACAGAAAGGCCTACCAAGAGAGAGAGAATGGGAGGGATGGCTTGAAAAAGTGATGATGGAGCTTCGGTGGTCCATAGACAGGGAGGGAGGAAGAAAGAAACAAGAAAGAAAAAACACAAAGAAACAGAGAAGGAGAAAGAAAAGAGAGAGAAATGAAAGTGAAATGCTTGTGGGGTAGGGGATTCACGTGGATAAAACGTGGGATTTGACTTTTGGAATTTATAAAAGAGGGAGGCTCTCCTCCACTGCAGCTGGGCACGTGGGATTGGCTCGTGTTGGCTGAAAAGAAAGAGCTGGGGTCAAATTTCGCCAGAGACCGCCCAAATGCATTTCCCTCCATTTTGTTTCCCAATCTCCCCTGCGGTTTATCTCTCTCCCATCTCCCATCTCCCATCTCCAAAATCACTTCCCTACGATCTCTCTCTCTCCCATCTCCCCGCCTGCAACGTCTCTCTCGCTGCTGCCTGCGATCTCTCCAGCTACCCCGCTTCTCTTCCCTACGATCTCTCTCTCTCTCTCCCATCTCGCCCGCCTGCGATCTCTCTCTTCCACTGCAGTGGAGGAGAGCCTCCCTCTTTATAAAATAGTCTTAAATGGGCTTCGTTTCAGGTCTAGATTTAGAGAGGTTACGATGGTACCGGTCTGGATGACGTAGAAGGGAAATGTTCATGAAATTAGGTAAGCTATCCAATGGTGCCAAAATCTCGGAACTATGAAATAATGAAAAAGCCCTTGAAATTTTTAGAAAATTGCAACACACACCCCTACTGTAGTCAAACGGGCTTGGATCTCAACCCAACTTCGCATACGCAATCCTAACAATTATTCAGACCTGTTTGGCTTCTAAATGAGTTTAGTTAGCTAAAAGTATAATTCACTAGGCTAATTACATCCTTGGAAATCTGGGACCTTACATTCCTTTTTCCTCAGAACATTAATTTGGTCGTCGAAATGACTAAACCTATCTTGGATAAAAGATTTGGTTACTCCTGCTAAACTCGGTTTCTAAAGTCTAAGGGTGATAACCTACAGTGAAACTCAAGGTAGTGCCCATTGCTACTTACCAATTGACCAAAAATTTGCTCGCAACCTCATATCTCTGCCTAACATTATTGAGACCGGCGTACCATGCAATCCGATCCGAGCTTGTCAATATACTTCTAAGCCATATCCATAGGAGTTCTTGTCGTCGTCGGTATGAAGCGTGCCCAGGGTTCAAACCATGGTATGCCGCCTTTTCCCACGTGTACAGGCTTCCCTTCCCACGTATGCGGGCTTTCTTCCCGTATGTGTTCGGGCTTTCACTTGGTCCCAATTCCCATGGCTGGGTTAACAGGAAAAAAAAAAAAAAACTCATCTTCGATTAAAGGTGATTATGTGGACAGCAGGTCTGGCATAAATACCATAATTAAACCCTTTATTAAATAGGAAGTCTCTTTTCATAAACTTAAGCAAGAATACAGCATCTAATAACACGTACTTCTCATTTGATATGAGGACTAAATTGATCGTTGCAAGTATCAGCATTTGGTCAATGTGGGGCAATCCACGATGTTTTCTGGGAGTCACGAGGGTGCAATAATAATATATAAGGCTGATCGTTTGGTGTGTGTGTGGCTCTATATATATATATATACCTCATATATATATATATATATATGAGAAGTTTCAAGTGCATCTATCTCTCACTATAGGGTAAAGGCACTTTTCCTTTTTGTATATGAAAATAAGGAAGTGTACCTCACCCTATGTACTTGAAAATTCACTTTATATATACTTGAAAATTCTCATTTATGGAAGCATCCCTCACCCTATGGTAAGGGATGGATGCACTTGAAACTTCCTCATATACATATATATATTAGAGTAAAATAAGAGGTACAACTTTCAAAGATCTCAATAGTTGAAGTTGTGGCCCCACTTTCTTGACCTATAGATGGCTTAATTGACCTATATATTCTGGGGAAAAATGATATTAACCATTAAATTATAACTAGGAAAAAAACATAAGTAAAACACTGATTAGTAAGAGTTTGGAATCATCATAGCCTACTTATTTGTTTTGCTAACTTACTTTTTGAAAGTTTAGTATTTGAAACTTAGCCCCATATTTCGCTTTGGCTGAAGTAAAGCCAGTTGCAACACCAAAGAGTAGCTCGATTGGTCTAAGACCGCAGTTTACTCTCAGAGGTTGAGGTTGAGGGCTCGAAACTATGCTACCGTACTGGGGCCACATGGAATTTACCTAGGTCCCCCTCGGCCCGTAGAGATTATTCCGGCCCAAAGGGCTGGGACGCCATCCGTTATAAAAAAAAAGAGAGTAAAATAAAGATTGAAACTTGAAAAAAAGTAATTAAAAAAAACATGACCATTACAAAGGTGGACCTTCTCAAGTCGGGTAAAAGCCATTTTGAGTGGTTTGATTTTGTGAGGGTGATGAAACTGGTGGGGTTCCCTTAACAAGGATAAGACAATCTAATGGAGTCGATTTTCGCATAAGATTCTATGGTGATGAGATCTTTTCATCACCTGATGACTCATACAGGTTGGTAGACGGAGAGGTGTTCATGGCCTCGTTTTCACAAGCTTACTACGTAACAAGCTTGAATCGTGATCCTCTGAGTGAGTCTACGCATGGTGACTATGAGTGGACCACTTAGGGTCCATCACGTCACCGAGGGCATCCCTTGCTTAAATGCATGGTAAGCTGTCCAAGTTGAGATGATGGACCGTTAATGGTCCCCCCACAGTCACCATGGATTCTAGGCTCCAGCAAACTTTAATAAGCCGTTCAAGAAACCAGGAAATGGATGGGACCATATAACGTGTGTTGTCAAGACTCGCCCAAAAATTTGAAGAAAATGACGTAAAATGAAATAGCACATTTGGCAATATACTTCCTCAAAGCACGTATCCTTAGACTCTCTCTATATTAACCTAAACGCTCAATTCGTCAAAAATAACTGTAAAATGCTTTTCATCATGACTCACCATCGACCAAGAACGAGGCCAGTCAAGCTATAAAACGAAGGGTCAAAATAAAAACTTTATTGGCAATCAGTTTAATACATTTAGGTCATGTTTAGCAACAATATCTTTCGAGACTTTTAACAGATTTTTCTTAAGTTACGTTTGGTAATAAGTCTTTAATGAATCCTCACCAATTTTTTGGGAGGATATGAGAATTCTATATTTTGCAATTATAAATCATAGATTAGGGTTAAAAATCCTCAACCCCCTTGCATACGAGTTGAAAACCCTCAATTTTGCAAATTACGCATTGATACCAGTTTTTCTAAGCTATGCACACCGATACGATCCAATATCTATGAGGATTCCTAGGCTATATAAATCCTCACTTAGAAATTCTCAAATCTAAATTAGTAAGGAATCCTTAAACTTGCAAATACCTTGCCTATGACCAAACATGTCCTAAATTTTTTTTAAAATCACAATTACCAATTGTAAATTCTTAAGGATTTTTTGGGCAATAGAAATCCTCATTTTTTTTAGTGTTTTCAGGTCCAATCCTCTCCATAGGATTTGGAAATATTCAGTTTTATGATTTTCACAGCAATATCAAGTTTTTTCAACTATATGTACCAATACCGTGCGTACCGATATCCATAAGAAATCATTAACTATATAAATCCTCAATGTGTAATCTTCAAAATTTTCAGAATTCTTTCTTCTTTCCTAGTGTTTTTTCCAACATTTTTACTTGACCTTTTGAGTTGCATGATTTTCACTTTTGCTAGATCGTTCCAAAACTTGAAAGACTTGGAAACCACCTATGATTTTTCTTATCCAAAGACTCAGCCCAAATGGTAAGGCTCCAAAGTCCAAATCCCACGGCTACAATCCTCGGACCTTTTCCTAACTTTAATTGGTTTTATGCATGCAAAATAAAACAAAAGTCATACACCCACGCGGTCTCCACTAACCCATCAGGCCATACTGTTCAGAAAACCAAAACAAGATCCAAACCCTCGAGTAGTACATCACAACTCATGATATATGGCCCCCACTTCCTGCCGGATGAGCTTAAAAACCATACAAGAGTGGACCACAAGCAATGTTGATTACATTCACAACTTTAATAAAATTATGTGAGATAGAGATGACTGATATCAATCTTTTCAGAAAATAGTACATTCAAGCTGTATATATAGGTGGTGAAGAGGTTAGTATTTATGGAAAAGGGAGATTTCGAATTCTGAACGCATCCATTTTCCTGATATTACAGTTTTCTCTTTGTTTGTTTGGGTCTGGACTCTTTACAACAGGAGGTAAGGCTGTAAACCTGGTATGGATTCCTCAAAGATCTATGTGGGTTTTTGGTTTGGGCTAGCCTCTCTGATGGTGCTTGATTTGCTGTGTTCTGGTTTGTGGGATCGACCTGTTTGGACATATATCTCTTCATTTCCTCAACAATACAAGGTATTGATCAAAAGATACAAAAATTGGAGAATATTCTGGTGTTTTTTTAATGCTCCCACTGTATTGGATGATTTGGCACGGGCCATGGTGGATAGTGTGACCCAGTTTAAAAATGGGAGAACGTGAATTGGATGAAACAATATCTTCTTGTTTCGTAATTAGTGGTAGACCTAACCTCACTTTTAAGTTCGATCACATCACCATTGAAGGTCTCAAAATTAAATGATTTTACAAAGGCATATTTATCATGGTTCAATTAATTGATGGACAATTGCCAAAGTGCCAAATCATTGGGCAAATGTGTGTGAGGGTTCGGATTAATCATAGGTTGGATTCACCATATGTAATAATAAAAAGAGTATGCTTTTTTACTTCAGTTTTATTCTTATGTCTCATAGATTCCAATGGCATTCATATTGTTGGCACAACAAATTCTCTCCTAGAACAATTGGTTATATCAACGGATTGGATTGGTGATCTGATTCATATTTTATTGACTTTTAGACATCTACATATTTGTAGTGATTTGAAGAAGAATGAAAGCGATCGATCTTCGCTTCCTTAAAAAATCGAGTTGCTTTTCTTCTGCACCTGATCCGAAACCCTAATTCCGGGAATCTGCCATATATCACCTTTAAGAAACTCTCAAATCTTTGGAATTCTTCATGTTCTTAGAATTTTTTTTTTTCAAGAAATCTATCTGTTCAAATGCCCTAAACATGCGTTTGAAGCACTGTTTGTCGAGAGAATCTCGGTTTTATGCAATGATCAGTAGTTCCTATTGAAATCTCGTTGATGTTTGTTTGTTCTTGGTGATTTTAGTACATTTCTAGTTGCTGGATTTTGAATTAGGGTTTTAGTGATGAAGATCGAGTTCGCCTGGAAGCCTAGATCGGGAATGTAGGTTTTGATCTTCCGCATCCGCTAGATCGCAGGTCGTTATGTAGTTCTTTTGTGTGTGTGTGTATGTGTGTTTTTTTTTTCTTTTCCAGTTGTTGATGAAGTTGTTCATGTTCAATTTTCCTTTCTGTTATGTATTTGAAGCTATTTGACTCAAACCATGGCTTGATTGCAGCCGTGAATTTCGATAATTTGAATTGTTGTATGATTTCTTTGTCGCTGACCCGATCTTTGACCCGGCCAACTCAATGTCGTTCGCCGGCGTGTCCTACCAATTGTCCATCTGCGGCAGACTGGAGAATGCCGGCCAGTGCCGGTATGAGGTGTCCTACACTGATGGGTCCTATACCAAGGGCACCCTGGCCCTTGAGACCCCTCACCTTCGGTGATACCGCTTTATTTGAATATTCTTATGTTTGCTTTATAATTTTTGCATGTCTTTATTTCAGATGTCACTTCTTTTCACTTTTCAACCCATTCTCAGATTTTTATTTTTTATTAGTGTTTTTTTTTTTTAATTTCCTACTTCTATCATGAATCAATGTTTTCCCTTAGTTCTTTATTAAATCAAAATCCAAATACCATTGCATTAAACCGACAGGACCACAAAATCTGAACAACAATATAAAGTAACCGCCAACTTATCTATATTCCTAAGCCTAACTAAAACAATAACCAAAGCCTCTAATTTAGTAAGACAATAACCAAAGCCTTTGCCACATTTTGAACTCATATCATCAAGAAATATCCTGTTTTTTTCAACGATTTTCATTGTAAAATAGAATGACGCCATCGTATGCTTGTACCGACATATCTAAATACTTTATTTTCTGTTTTTCTTTTTCTTGGACAAAACAATAAAACCAATTATATATATATAAAAAAAGAAAAAAGGAAAAAGGAAAGGGCATGCGCAAGAAGGATGCGCTCAAATGACGAGAACAAGAACAGAGTAACAACATAAATAAGTCCCTATCTATCTATCTATCAATATGAATGACGGGTGAGTGGGATAATTGTTTTCCCTAGATGCACAATCCACATCATATCATGTCAGGTTTGAAACAAAATTGATACTAGCACTTGATATTTGTAAGATACTGGTTCTTCAATTTCAAGCCCGTTGTAATTTTTTTTATATTTAATATTTTTCTTATGATATCCGCTCAAAAAAATCCCCAACATAGTTGGGACTTAAGACAAGGCTTTAATGATGATAATGAAGACAATGATATTCACTCAAAAAAAAAAAAAATCTTTCATTAAATTACTCTTGTGAAAATTTATCAGCATTATCATGCTATAAGCCTTTAAGGACTGCATAGTTCAATGAAACTTAAAAATATTTTAGTAACAAGGTAAAATGTTTCAACTGAGAAATCATAATACTGTATCCAAATAGTATTTATTTCTGAGTGCAATAGTGCTTATCCATGTTTGTATGAGTCTTAGATTTATGGATTCCATACCCATACCTATTTCTGTTCTCGTGTCTACATCCATTTTATTATATGTATGTGTAAAACATAAGACACATTGTCTCTTCCCGTGTAAGCTTTTCGATTTAAGTTTTCTCCAAAACCTTGGGGCTACATTATGAACAGCAGTTTCTTGGTGATATGTATTTATTCATCTATTTATTTATTTATTTATTCACAGGGAGTGTTCAGAATATTTGTACTAGATGAGGCTTTGATTGTTTATTTTTTTAATTTCCATATCTGCTATCCTTTGTTGTATCTTAATTACTGTATATTTTTTAAATTTTAAATTCATGCTTATGTTTAAGAAATATACAATTTTCTTTTATGGACTCCAACTTTGAAAATTTTTTATTATTACCACTGAAAAAAAAAATTGGTTGGTCTGCATGGTATATGGAAGTAGAAATTTTACTTATTCTATTGCAGGATGGAGCGTCAACAGCAGCCTCCTCTCCGACTGCATCACATGATATATTGTATAACAGAGCCTCCTCTCCGACTGCATCCCATGATATATTGCATCGCAGAGACGGCTCTAACATCGTCGCCAATGATACTATAAAGAACACGGTAAGTTTAACTCGAACATGATTCGATTTTTTGCTTTTGACAATTGATTTAGATTTATATATAAAATTCTTTAAAAATATTTGCCTTTTCCTATTTATATTTTAATTTAATTTCAACGAACCTCTCTCTCTATCAAATATCCACGCCCCATGAATGAGAAGGCAAAAGGTATATGGGGTTTTCCAAAATATAGTGATCAATCTTGAAGTTTCTATATAATTGTATTAAAAGTAGTTTGTTTGTTTACTCGGTGTCTACTTTCAATTTAAATTGACTTTTCTTTCAATGAATTAAAGGCTCGCATTGGGCACGGGCCCTCAAGCGCTAGTACATATTTAATGCCAACAGAATAAATGTAAGGGCTCTCACCATGGGCGGCCCCACAGCATTAATGTATGACTTTCTTAGTATTTCTTTGAAAAGAGAACTCCCTACATGCTGACTTGGCACCTCTTCTGCTTTAATATATATAATGGTCGGATAAGAGCTGGTTAAAATTTTTTTTATCTTGATCAAAATTTCGACAGGATTATGTTTGTGTCTAAAACTGATACCAGACGAAGTTTTAAAAAAAAATTCAGTTGGGCGGGTGAAATTGCAGAGTTTGATACAATGAGGGCTATCTTCTTGCAGGTCTATTTGTCTGGTTTGAGTTTATAATGTAGTGGGTATTCTTAATTTCTTGATGTAATTCGATCCTGAAAAAAGATATTATGATGTGGGTAAAAACAGAAAAGAAAGAAGAAGAAAATGAGTAAAAAACAAAAAGATAAATTCTGATGTGGGTAAATATTCTGATGTGTACACACTTTTGCCGATCAATCGTGACCACCCATCGTCATGGCAGTTTTATAAGCTACACAAATAAAAATTTCCAGATTGAGTTGGGCGATGAACCAACTGACCTATTTATACATATGATCTAAACTCAGAATGAATGGATTAGAAATAAGAAGCTGAAAACCAACCAACCAACCTGTATATCTGATCTAAAAATAAGGCTGTAAAGTATCAAGTTTTTGTGATTATTTTGATTAGCATCTTTTTTAATCTTGTATAACATGGACGTGTGATTTATATTTTTTAATTTATAAGTTGAATTTATGAATATTTATAATAGAGTTAAATTCAAGGTTGAGTTTAGGGGTTTTGACATATCAATCCTTCTTAAAGCTATTTTTACCGTACCTAATAATAAAAGGGTAGAGCGTTTTAACTTCATGAATTTCTTCCTATGCCTCATAGATTACAATACATGGCATGTTGTGGTCACGGCAAACTCTCCCTCTTAGACCAATTGGTTAAATATACGAGCTTATTTTCTTTCATTGGCTTTCAGACATCTACAATCCCTAAAGATGAGCTAGAAGCAGCTCTAGAGGGAGCTTCAATGGATAATAAGACTCTTATAATCGCAGTCGCAAACAAAGGTTGTACAGAAGAGGGGAGCTTTCTAGATCTCTTGTTGCAAAGCTTCCAAGTTGGTGAAGGTACTCAGTTATTGCGCAATCATCTTCTCCTCGCAGCCATGGACCAGACAGCTTTTGAACAGTGCAATCTTAGGAAGCTACATTGCTATAAACTCATGACTGATAGTGTCGACTTTTCCGGGGAGAAAATATATATGTCTTCTGACTATCTAAAAATAACATGGATGAAAACTCTCTTCCAAGCTACTGTACTAAGACGCGGGTACAACTTCATTTTTACAGTGAGTTCCAAGATAGAAGATCTTACACAATAACTTTTTCCTAAATCTCTCAATTACTCTACTATCTATATTTTTTTAGACTATTACTATTAAAGAGAGAGAGAGAGAGAGAGACATTTAGCTGTGGAAAAACAATTGTCTTTTGCGGTGGTTTTTTTATGCCACCAAAAGTTTTTTTTTTTTCTTTTATTTTTTCCCACTAAACCTGCCATAATGGTATCTTAATAGACCATCTTCACTATTACGACAGTTTTAACCGCCGCTAAATGCAATTCTTTTCGTTGCTAAAAGTCTATTTTTTTTAGTGTATATTACATGATGCAATTGTTTTTGTGAACACGTTACTGGGAATGCAAATTTAAATTGTTGTTGTGTATTGAGATAACACATATTGCAATGATACAAGCATCTCACACACACACAGAGCTCTCATAAGCTGAAACTTATCTTATCCTAAGCTAAAACACTGTTGGTTCCGCAAATCAAACTCGATTATTGTTGTTTTTTGCACGATAATTGTCTCCAAAATCAAAATAAATCAAATCAGAACTGGATTTTTCAGTTCCATCATGCAAAAAACAAATTTATTCAACTTTAATTTGTGGGACCAGTACTATTCCATCTTAGGATAAGGTAAGCTTCAGCTTAGGAGAGCTCTGCTATATATATATATATTGAAATGCATGGTAACAATGGAACTCTTTGGTAACCCATGTGAGCTAATTTGCTTATGATATGCATGCATTTGAACTAATGTCCAGATTAATACGAGAACTGTTTAAAGAACATTACTATTTCATGTGGTTTAGACATATTCTGAGCTTGACCCATCTATCCTTTTGGGTTCAACATTGACTAAAATCTAGTACCAAGAAAGAAAGAAAGGAAAAACAGTTTCTAAAGTCTTTGAATTTGGATAATTTGAACCCCAAGAATTACGTCTCCCTGGCCAGAAACGAGGAAAGAAAAGTAACATTTTTATTAAAAGAAAATTATATATTCAAGAAAAAGTAATTGTCAAAAAAACAACAGAAATTATGATCAGAAAAAGTTTAAGACACATAAACCCTCACATATAAAATTTTATTTAATATCCTAAATCAGAGAAATTATTACTAAAAGAAAAAGACACACATGCACACATTATGCGTACATCCTAAATTGCGATTATTGAACTTTCCAAAGAAAATATCTTCCATTTTATGGCCTCACATTATGAAATCTTTGATCCCAATTCAATCATCATCCTCACAGTCTCGCCTCAAATATGTTGAGGTTAAGAGACTGTAATTCCTTTCTCTCTGGATGCTATATCCATCCACTCCAGGATGGTGGGAAACCTCAATAGGTTTTATGTACTTCCTCTTCTCCCTGCATGCTATTTTAATCCATGTCCTCTCACTCCTAATTTATATTTATATGCCAAAAGGCTAACCATTCTGTTTGTAAAACAGGACATGGATGTGATATGGCTGAGGAACCCATTTGAGAGACTGGTCCATCAAGGAGTGGACCTCCAAATCAGCTGCGACTTCTACAATGGCCGTCCATCAGACTTAGCCGGTAATGCCGCCAACACTGGCTTTTACTTTGTGGTCTCCAACAACAAGACCATATCTATGTTCGACAAATGGTACGCGGCTAGAAATGATTCCATGCGCCTTCATGATCAACATGTGCTACAAGCTTTGCTAAAAAATGGCCTGATCCAACAGTTGGATCTGAAGGTGAGGTTCCAGGACCCCCTTTACTTTGGCGGGTTTTGTTCCAGTGGCATAAATTATGGGAAGGTGGTAACAATGCATGCCAATTGCTGTACAAGCTTCAGTGCAAAGATGAGGGGCTTAAGGGCAATCCTCGACGGATGGATCAAGTTCAAAGGACAATCCAATGCTACATCCACCGTCCAGTGGTCCAAAATTACTGCATGTGATCCTGGAATATAGTTTACAACGGCACATCCTCTTCTTCTAATCAGAAATTGGCTACTTCTAATCATACTTCTTGATCTCTTTAGAACTCTCAAGTCTGGAACTTGGGAATCCTTCTGTAAGGGTCACCTTGTTGCATATCAATTATGGGACTAGAAGTTGGTATATAACTCAATGGCCCCATATTGTAGCAACATTAATAATGTTGAACTTGAAGGGCTCTTAAATAGACTCTTAAAATCATCAGATCTGACAGTTGAGTATCCTCTATACATGTATGCAATAATTGATTTTTAGTTTTCGAAAAATCAGTGTACTATTGGGGTGACCTTTTGGGCGGATAGGATTCCTGCATTTGCTTTCCATTTAACTTTGGCTATACATGAATGCTCTGTACTATTAGTACTGATCTATAACCATACATTAGTACTATTGTTAGGTCCCTGGTACAATTCTTGTGTGCACCCGTGGTGAAGTGATGCTCCAATGCCTTCCTAACACAACCAACATACCATAAAATTATTGTTGTGCCATTTCCCATCATGACCAATTGGTTTTGGGATAAGTGGTAGCTCAATGGAGTCTGAGATCTCATCAAAGCAATATCTGGGCTTTTCTTATGAAAGCAATATATGGTAGTACAATGGTGAATTTTGCTCCCATCAAAGCAGTATCTGGGCTTTTCTTATCTTACTTAGTATCTAAGCCTACCTTCTAATATTCAAGCAGATTGCATGACATACCTATACGCTTAATTAAACTATGACTTCGTACAAAACAAGCCCTAGTCTGGATAGTATTTTCAAAGAGGGGTGCTACTTGGACCGAATGGGGGACCGGGCCAGGGTTCGGTCCCCCATTCAGTCCAAGTAGAGATTCTCATTTTCAAACCATATGTCCATTTTTTCCAAGGAGACGGTTACTCTCCTCTTCTGAGTCGTTTGAATTCTTCAAAAGATACTGAAAGCAGCCAGTTTCCTATTGGGAGGGCCCCCAAGTCTCACCAAAATGAGCTCTAATGCGAAATGTAAAGAGAACAATTTTGAGTAAATTAGTGAAAGATTATTCAAAACAGTCTTGTAAGGCCTCCAGTTAACAACTTTTTCTCTAAAGCCTATAGTCTACATAGATATATTTTGGCGAGAGGTCCTTAGATACGCCACATCAGATATTTTCAAAACTGATTTGCCCTTTTAACTGTTTAGGTATAAAATCTTGAATTTTAAAATTTCAAATCTTCCATTCTCCCTCATCTCTAGGGCAAGGTTCTGTCTCTGCAACCACCCCGAACCCCTTTTTCCGATTGAACAGACCAGATCTTCTCCGGGGTGAGCACCCTCTGATTTCTGAGATTAGTGACAACCCCCCTGCATCCATCCCTGAGTTTCTACAATCTGCAACTCGAGATTCATGTGGCCCCACCAGAGATTAACTCGATCTCTTCTCTAATCTTCCGCAACAGTTCTGCAACTCAAAAACTCTAGTTCCAGCAATGCCTAGTGGACCTTGAGGACTCCTCCGATCTGAGCCAAGCACCTGGATCTTTGCCTCTGATTCCTCTATTCTGCAATCCTTGGTCACAAAATCAACCTGTTTTGTGTGGCACATATTTGACCAGATCTGATCCAATCTTTAAAAGAGCAAACAGAGTTCGAATCGACTTTGCCTCTCTCCGATTCAGGCAGGTTGAAGAACCGCAGCGGTTATGTGGTCATCCAATTTGGAAAATTTATTTGAGTTTTTGACAAATTTATATGAATTCTTGGCCAATTTATCTGAGTTATTGGCAAATTTATTTGAGTTTTTGGAAAATTTATTTGATTTTCTGACAAATTTATCTCCATTTTGGAAAATCTATCCAAATTTTTGGACAAATCTTTGTGTTTTTGGCAAAATTATCTAAGGTTTTGGAAAATCTACCTGAGTTTTTTGGAAAATTTATTTGCGTTTCTTGAAATCTATCCGTGTTTTTGAAATTTATTTGCGTCTTTTCAAATTTATTTGCGTTTTTTGAAATAAATTTAACTGAGTTTTGGAAAAAATACTTGAGTTTTTGGCATTTTTTTTTGAAATTTGGAAAATTGGCTTATCTTAGTTTTGAAAATTATATTTGCGTTTTTTGAAACTTATTTGTATTTTTGAATTTTATTTACGTCTTTTTAAGTTTATTTACATTTTTTTGAATTTTATTTGGATCTTTTGAAATTTATTTGCATCATTTGAAATTTATTTACATTTTTTTAATGTTATTGTGTTTTTGAAAATTATTGCATTTTTTGAAATTTATTTGCGTTTTTTGAAACTTATTTGTGTTTTTTTAGAATTTATTTCAAAATCTCATTAATGGGATTTCATTAATCGTGGTCAATTAAATGGTAGTTGACTATTATTAGTGGCATATTCCACTAATCATGGGATATAATTTTGAAGAAATGGTAAATTAGACATTTTAGGTCTTCAAATTTGAAAAAATGATATATTACACTACGAAAAAAGATTGTAGATCTAAGACAATAAAGTGAAATGTTCAAGGACACATCGCCGAATATCACATTTTTTTTATTAACCCTGGCCTAGGGTGTCTGGACCCAAGAGAGCACCAAACAAGGTGAGAGGAGAGCCCCCAGACTTGGGGACGGGATGCGGAGGATGAGTATAGAAATTTCTTATTTTGGAAGATTTGAGATTTTTAAAACCACTTCTCAATAAATAAATAAATAAACTCAAAATCAGGCACACCACCAATAGGCATATTCATTAACGACTAAGATCTGGTTTAGGATTTTTTCAACTCTGTTGTTGCTTCGTTGCAAAACTATCAAAATAAATTAGAACTCAAGTTCTTTTCCTGCTATCAAACCGCATACTAACAATCCACCTTCTTCTTCTGGTATGGATCTCAGAAAGGTACATTTGGGTTCATGGGTTCTACTTTCTCTCTCTCTTCTACTAATTCAGCTTATATGGTCTCTATCTATTTGGACATCTTTTTTCACGTTCCCTCAGCAGCACAATGCTTCGTCTTCATCCAAAATGGTACCATTGATTCCTCGTCTTTCTTTTTATATTTCTTTCAGTTTAAGTAGTATATATTCCCATCTAGCTTAGAAGGTTTTGCACCATAAATTTCTAGTTGAGATCTCTGAGTCCGGATCCCATGTTTCGTTAAAACATGGAGATATTGTTTCATCCTATCAAAATTTACAAGTTTGGATTCCCTGTTTTCCCCTGTTTTATTGAAACAGGGAGATGTTGTTTCATCCTATCAAAATTTGCAAACTGTATGAAATCTCATTCACACTATCTCCCTATCTCGCTACTCAACTCCCTTTGTATGTAATATATTCAACTAAGAACAAGTTCTCACCGTGTTTCCATGAGAACTATTGGTGGGGCTCACCTAGCAACCAATCCAAACATAATTAAACATAGACCCCCCTGATAGTCACTAATCCTGAGGCTTGACATCCAATTCCATCCAAATGGGCTGGACCATTGGATGGAAGGTTGAATTTTTTTTTATAAATGAAGCCATTAAATTCATGGGCCATGGATGAGGGGTTATGGGCATGGGATTGGAGTCAAACTTGATATTTGGGGTGGTCCCACAAAGATCTTTCCATCCCCTCTGGTCCCAACCCCAAGTAGGCCCTACAAAAAGTTCTCACAGTGACTCCGTGAGAACATTTCTCACTAGAACAAAGCCCTTCTTGTATATACCCCCATAGGGTTTATAGAATTTGTAAATAGGCCCCTATGGTTTCTGTATTTGCATATACCTGCCTGCCTTGTCATTTTAATACCTTCCATGTCCCCAAAGCCACTAGTCATAATGAGAAAAGTTGACCAACAAAAGATTTGTATTGAATTTTTATAAAAAATGACGACTTTACCCTTAAATTCATTAAACAAAGATAAGTATGTCGTTATTTTTAAAATTTTCATTATATTATCCCAAGTCCCAATAGTCTCTCTCAAATTCTCCTATCGCTTGAAGCATAATCATGTATTTGAAAGTCTCATCAATCTAATAGGGGGTTGAGCATTGATTGGTTCAATTATAACCAATTATAAGTACAAGTTTAGGTTGTCATTGTGATCCATTTAGATTTAATGAAATAGGCCCCGTATTGATTAAAATGGATTTATGTAGGGTTACTCTCTCCCACTAATGTACTATAATATTTGTTAATGATACAAACTTTAAAGAAAAATAAATCCAGGCTTTTGAAATTATGCATATATGGATAAAGAGGTGGGTAAAAGTGTCATTGTATTCTAAAAACTTATGGTGGCTGTAAAGCTATTAATTTTGGGACATGAAAGGTATTAAAATGAAAAGGCAAGGGGTATATATAAATATTAAAACTGCAAGGGGTTATTTACAAATGCTAAAAATATTAATTGGTATATACAAAAAACTCTTTCTAATTATTATATATGAAAGTGAATGATTTCAATTGAGAAATCAGCCCCAATTGATTTTGACCGGGCAATTAATTTTGACCCCTTAAGTTAGTTTTCTAACTTTCCCATATTTTAAAACATTTCTGCACGTGCGCGTACGTGGAATGGTTGTAGGTTGGATAAGAGAGGGTCCAAAAAACTTATATTGATAAAAATCTCGATGGGGAGGGACTTATAGAGGAAAAGATCCTACACTTAAAAAATGCATTCAATTAGAGGTTCTACTTTTTTGTACCCTCAACCTAGGAGGCTGGGACCTAAAAGAGCCCGCATAAGTAGGAAGAGGAAGCCCATCAAAATGGGAAGAATATCACACACACAATCACTCACTCACTAGGGGAAGAGAAGCTCACAAAGTTGGAAGAGTGGCATGCTTCGGGATCGATCTTGGGCAGCCAAGTGACATGAGAAGTTGCCAACCAATTGAGTAAACCCTTGTTGATTGGATTGCCTAGTTGGATGATCATATTTTGATTGTTGTTTATTAATGAGTATGAAGAATTAGATTGATCATATGACCGGCGTAAATCGGCCATATTGCAAGGCGGATTTTTTTTGTAAAATATGCAGATATGTCCTACACCAATTTGTTAAATATTATCATCATCATCAAAGCCTTGATCCAACTAAGTTGGGGTCGGTTACATGAATTATGTTTCTCCATTCCGATCTATCTTGAGACCAATTTGTTAAATATATGAAAATACTTACACTTGCCTTAACACAGGCAAAGGTCCCACCACAAACGATCTCAAACGAATATCTAATAATTAACCCTAATCCATATTAAGTAATCAAACCACAAGAGAGAAGGACACACGATTTATACGTGGAAAACCCTGCTCGGGAAAAAACCACGGGCCTTACCGTCTAGGCCAATAGACAACCAAGCACTGTGTAAAACTTTGAAGATTACAAGATACTTACAACCCTTCCCAGTTGCTGACTCAACCTAAGGACTGCAACAGTTCTTGTTGACTGCTCGTCATAAATCTTCATCATGCTTGAACAAAAGAGTCTTTAAGAAAAGCAATGGAATCAGACCAAGACTTGATTCATCAGCATAGCAACAGTATTGGCAGCCTTGGGGCAGAACAATGGATCTCTCAAACTCTCTCACTCATGGATTTCTTCTGATTCAGAGTTGTGTAGAGAGGAGAGATGAAAGCCTATATATAAGAGATATTTCGTGCATCCAAGGCTTCTACAAACAGGTAACTTCCTTCAATGAAATTAGTAAGAGAAGTTCGTCCTAAATTAGAATTCTCAGGTTTGCTCGAGCGAATATGGGGTTCGCTAGAGCGAACTGCTCTCTGGAAACAGACGTTCAACGCATTGCATGATGGGTCGAGCGAATGGAAAATGCGGTCGAGTGACCAACTCTCTGTGAGAGGTTCGATCGAGCGATCATCTAGTGAACCTCTTACTGTCTTCAAAACTTCATTCCAGAACCTTGATCGGTCGAGCGCACGGATTGATGGGTCGAGCGAGCTTCTTCTCTTTGTTTGGTCCGCTCGAGCGATGTTATGATAGCTCGAGCGACCATACTAAATCTTCAGAATTCGGACTCTTTGGAAATCTTTCCATTTTAGTCTCTGGCAGTCCTTTCCTAGACTCAATACATGATTAAAGAAACCCAGTTTTGTCCAAACACCTATGAATTAGCCAACTAAAATCTTTACAATCTCCCCCTTTGGCAATTCATGGACAAAACCCCTATTACATGAAAATCTACTACCCATCATTACAGCTTAATCAATCAGTAGAGAAAAACTATGAAGAATTGAAGTATTGAAGTACCTGCAGAAACTTTCATGTAAAGATCAAGTGATGAATGGCATCATAGAAAATAACACTCCCCCTTTTTGTTCATAAATTGGCAAGGAGAACCAAGAGGAAAAGAAACCTTAAGCAGCATAAGGGAAAGTGAAAGCTAAGATTAAACTAGATAACAATAAACAGTAAGTCAAAGTAGCAAATAGTGACAAATGATACCAAAATGATAGTCCAAAAGTAACTAATCCAGCAAGCAGAATGAAAAACATCAACAAAAGATAAAAGTATCAGCAGTAGTGAAATTCACATTGGGCCTTGTCCCATCCTTGCCAGAAGTTCCGCAAGGCTTGCATTAACCTGAGTGAACCCTAAATCAACCCTAGTAGACAGATCCTGAACTTGATGGGCAAGTTGATCAAATCTTTCATGCAACCCTGGGTGCTCCCCCTGTCCTTGTGCTTCACCAACATCTTCTTCTTGATTTCCTTCATCAGCGCGGTGTGCAGGAGGAATATGAGCAGAGGATTGAGCAATGGTGTGTGAGTTGATGAGATTCTTGACTTTCACGAACGGTTCGTTCTGGCGGACTGAAATCTCCTTAAATGTAAGGAACTCAGTGATGAATACTCCAAATGGTAACAACGAATTCCTTTTGGCTGTTAGGGTACGGACAAGAACATGTAAGTATACCAATGGAATATTGACTCTTTTTCCCGTGCCAATACAATAAAGCAAATACCCATTCTTTTGGGCCACATCAGAGGTATGGTCACGCGGCTCCAGATTGTGGCACACAAATCGGTTGAGAAACCGATATTCAGCAGTTAAATTTCCATGTAGAATGATACCGCCTAGCCAACGAGTAATGACACCGCAGAGAGTCGTGGCAACAACGTCATAATCGATGGGGGCAGGTAACTCATCAGGAATGGGGTAGTCAGCCTCTTCCTCTTCCGGTATGTTAATAAAATCAGCAATATCCGCTACTGAATTGCATACCCATTTGCCTCTCACAAAGGACCTAACCGAGCCATTTTCTAGAACTTCCAAATTACAATAAAATTCTCTAACCAAGTCCACATGAATCTTCTTCGAGTCAAACTTCATCAGCGGGTACCAATCCCGATTAGCCAAGCTTCTGCAGACTGACTTGGTATGCAACTCCTCAGCTACTTCCCTTTCGGATTCAATGTTTCTTGTGGCAAACTGTTCATAGTACTGAGTTGATTTCCCTAAGGTAGGGAACCGAGTATGATCAAAAGAAGAGGAGGAGGATGCCTCAGCATGAGGTCTTTTCTTTGGAGCCATGAGAGTAACTGTCAAAAAGAGATATCAACACAAGTAACCATCATTTCCTGCAAAAAGAAACTGTGGGTATCTCCACCCATTCCAAAGATGCCATAAGACAACTACTCCAACCACAACCAAGCAACAGAGCATCAACATCCAAATGCTATCACAACCATGTAGTAGCACAGAGCCATAAAACAATTTCAGAAGCACTTATCTCCACCAAAAAAAAAAACTCCATGCTGTCGAACAAGTTTCCATCCATAAATAGCCCTTCATGCAATCCATCCAAAAGATATCACAGAAAAGAGCCGCTAGGTATAGCACCATTTCATCCACAAATGTGCCAGCCACATTTATCAAAGACACACAATCTCAGAACCCCAAACTCATATATGAAGAAGACAATGAAAGAGATCATTGTGCAATAGTCTATGACAATTAATGAAGAATGTAAAAAAAATGTATCTCTGTAGAATCCAATCCAAAGTGAAAAGGATGTGTATGCAAATGTCTAATACGTATGAGGAAAAGAAAGATGCATAAGGCATTGGGCAAATGAGGGTAAAAGAAAAACTAACTAAAGCAAGGAACTTATATATGCATAATAATAATAAAAAAAATAGAAATGAACATAGAGGAAAAGAGAAAAAAAAGATTTTAGGAGGAAAACAGAATAAAATACCTTGGAGAAGGGAGTTAGGGCACGAGGATGAAGAAGGCGAAAAAGGGAGAACAGACACTAGGGATTGCCGGAAACGAAGGAGAAGAAATGGGGGAAAGAAGAAGATCGTGCGCGATATTAATGCGTGGGTTCGCTCGAGCGACCAGTCAAGTTCGCTCGAGCGAACTGCCAAGAGTTCCAACTCTTTGAATGCAGCGCGGCAAAAATACTCTAGCGTCTCATTTTCGGTCAAATCTCTCCATGAGCAGTGAAAAGACACCACTGTAGTAAATTTTCACAAGTCTAAGCATACAGTGATGAGGTGAACAGTAGGAAAAAAATGTGTGCTCTACTTCTTTTAAATCTCCTCAAGATGCACTATTTCTAGCATAGGGAGCACACCCATCTATAAAACAGTTGAGCAGATGAGTTTCCCTTTTTTTTTTTTTTTTGGGAATAAGAGAACTCTGTAGAGTAAACCCTTTTTTTTTTTTTTTTAAAACAACGGGGACAGGCTAAACCATCATGGGCGACTTTCATACTAACGAACATGGTAGCCTTCTCCAAATGAAAATTACCAGACAATTGGAAACTTTCACGCATATTTGTAGGTAGCCCACTTCCTCCAGTTTAACTGTATTGCAACATCTCTCAAAGAAAAAAAGAAATAGAAGTGAGAGAATAAATTCGTGCAGTAATAAAAATTGCATGTGATAGTGTGAGTGTGCACTTAGACGAGTAAAAAAAATTATGGAGTGTAGGGAATTATTGAAATCCCTAACGATTTACGCAAAGATTCAAACCAGGTCGCATCCAAAGGTTTGGTAAAGATATCCGCAAGTTGAGCATCGGTTGGAATATGATGAAGTGAGATTGTACCTTCCTCTACCAGATCACGAATAAAATGATGCATAATATCTATATGTTTGGTGCGTGAGTGTTGGACTGGATTCTTGGAGATATCGATTGCGCTTTGATTGTCACAGAAAACAGTCATAGTTTCTTGCTCAATTCCATAATCTTGTAGCATTTGTTTCATCCATAGCAGTTGTGTGCAACAACTGCCAGCAGCGATTTATTCAGCCTCAGCAGTCGACAGAGAGGTCGAGGTCTGCTTTTTACAATGCCAAGCCACGAGATTATTCCCAATAAAAAAACATCCACCAGAAGTACTTTTTCGATCATCAACGCATCCAGCCCAATCAGCATCAGAGTATCCAACCACAGTCGTGTTGGTATCTTTTCACATCCAAATTCCAAATTCAGTAGTGCCACAGATGTATTTCAAAATACGTTTCACAGCTTGAACATGTGACAGCTTTGGTTTGGATTGGAATCGTGCACAAACTCCAACACTATAAGCAATATCTGGACGACTCCCAGTGAGATAAAGAAGACTGCCTATCAGGCTTCTATAGGCTTTCTCATCAGAGTCCTGTCCACCAACATCAAGACTGATTTTGGCGGTTGTACTCATTGGTGTCCTTGCATGCTTCGAAGATTGCATTCCAAATTTCTTCAGTAACTCTCTGGCATATTTTGGTTGAGAAATAAAAATACTAGACGGAGTTTGTTTGATTTGAAGTCCCAAAAAGAAAGATAGTTCACCAACCATGCTCATTTCGAATTCACTCGCCATTTTTCCAGCAAATTTTTCAGCCAACAATTCAAAGGTAGATCCAAAGATGATGTCATCTACATAGACTTGTGCAATGACAATGTTGCCCTTGTCTTGTTTGATGAACAATGTTTTATCAACGCTTCCTCTATTAAATCCATGCTCAATGAGAAAAACTGTTAGCCTTTCATACCATGCTCTCGATGCTTGTTTCAAACCATACAGTGCCTTTTTCAATTTATAAACATGATCAGGAGAATAAGGATCTTCAAATCCTTTCGGTTGTTCAACATACACTGCCTCATTCAAAAACCCATTAAGGAAAGCACTCTTCACATCCATTTGAAAAAGTTTTATATTCAGGAAGCAAGCAATAGCAAATAACAATCTTACAGATTCAAGTCTAGCAACAGGGGCAAAAGTTTCATCAAAGTCTATACCTTCAACTTGGGTATAACCCTGAGCTACTAGACGAGCTTTGTTCCTAATAACCTGACCAGATTCATCGGTTTTGTTTTTTAATATCCATTTTGTACCGATGACATTGAAGTTAGTAGGTCTAGGAACAAGCTCCCAAACACAGTTTCTTTCAAATTGAGCCAATTCTTCATGCATAGCATTAATCCAAGAATCATCATCAAGAGCAGCTTTGACATTTTTCGGTTCAAAAGAAGAAACATAACACACATGACTTACCTCATCGCGTACCTATTTCCGTGTTTTCATAGGCGCTGAGACCTCACCTATAACAGTATCGAGAGGATGATCCTTGATGACTTGACCCCTTTGCGATCGAGGATGAACATGTAGAGGAGATGCACTCTTCTCTTCAAAATGCCTAATGATGTTTGGAACATTGCTTTCAGAAGAGTTTTTTCTTGGACTTTTTGGTTCAGCAGATTCAGGTTCACCGTGTTTCATATCGGAATCGGGTGCAGCATGGCTTTCAATCAAGTTTTCAATCTGTGCAGGGGATGGGGAAAAAGTTAGTCCCTCATCATCATCAGAGAAATGATCAGAGGTTCCTGCATCATTAACAACAACATTAATGGACTCCATGACAGTAGAATTCTTCAGATGAAAAACCCGATAAGCTTTACTTGTTGACGAGTAACTGAGGAAGATTCCTTCGTCACTCCTGGAATCAAATTTTGTCAAGTGTTCTCTATCACGAAGGATATAACACTTGCTGCCAAAAGTTCAAAAATATTTTATGTTTGGCTTTACTCCAGTCCATAATTCATATGGGGTTGTCTTAGTTCCTGGGCGAAGATAAACACGATTGATCACATAAACTGCCGTATTGATAGCCTCAGCCCAAAATCTTTGAGGGATGTTTTTGCTGTGTAACATTACTCCCATATCTTGGACCACCCGATTTTTTCTTTCCACAACCCCATTCTGCTGAGGTGTTTTGGGTGTAGAAAACTCATGTTTAATTCCATGTGTTGTGCAAAAGGTAGAGAAATCCGAATTTTGAAATTCGGTTCCATGATCTGATCTTATTCTGGAAACTCCTCCAAATTCTTGACCTTTATCTTTGTCTTTAGATGTGGAGGCGCCATGAACGTATCCAAGACCAGTTTTCGATGTTGGAGGTAATTGGCTTTTCAGGATTTGATTCAGCTTTACGGATCCAGTGTTCATCCTGTTGATTGAAGCTTTAGCCGATTCCAACTCAACTAGCACCATTCTTAACTTTCCAGCAGAATTATCTCTTTCAGATTTGCAGACATTCAACTCTTTTGGCAGATTCTCCAACTCAGATTCAGCTTTTAGATTTTGTTGTTGGAGCTGAGCATTTTCTTCACCTGCAAGAATCAGTTTGTTAGACAAAATTGCCCGTTGTTCTTCCAATTGTCTTACCTTTGACTGAGAGTCTGTCAAGGTAGTCTGCAGAGACAAGTTCTTCTCTTCCATGACTTTTAATTTTAAAGCCCTCTTTTCACTGATTTTCGACATTCGGAGGGATTCTTGCAGCAGCTTATGATAGTTTTCGTCACCCTCCAGTTCCTCATCAGAAATGTCATTAAGTTCTAAATCATCTTCGGATTTAGATTCCTGCGCAGATGAAACATTAGACAAAGCAACAAAAGCAACATATGTGAGGCCCCATCCCTTGTGGGCCCTCAATTTGAATTTTGAATACTATTTAATAGAGTATATTAGCTAATTATACTAATTAATGGGTTAGTAAGGGTAGTTATGTACTTTCCTAAGTTTTAGTTAGATTAGTCTAGTTGTGTTAGTAATAGAATTAATAGGGGTCTTTTACAATTTCTAGGGTTAGTTAGTGAGTTGGAGGCCCTAGCTAGATATTAGTAATTACTATAGGGGGGTATTCACTAGAGAATCTTCTAGAACCTTACCCAAAGACCAAAATGCCCTCTACCCTAACCCTAATCCTATGCAAACTAAAAGGGTATTTTAGTCCCTAGCCCAAACCCCCAACTTAGCTACTGTTCATCTTCCTCAATTCCCCTCTCCTTTCTCTCTCTCTAGAAATCTAAGAAGAAGAAGAAGAAGACCCACAATCTCAGTTACAACTTCTATCTCTCTATCTATCTTGATCATCTCTTATTCCTCTTCTAGCCAAGGTAAGAACCCTCTTGTGATTCAATTTCATTAGAATCCCTCTTTCTCTCTCTAGATTCTTCTTCCCTATAGAAATTCTCTGTGGATGTGGGAATAGGAGTAGAGATCTCTTCTAGATCTGAGATTCTGGGCTGGTTTTGTGATTGAGAAGACCATAGGAGCTGAGATTTCTTCTTATATTGGCTTGGTTCTCTCTTCTCTCTCTACAACGTTGCATTTCAATCAAGGCAAGTACAATATACATATTTAACATAAAATGTATGTTTCCTTTTACATTGATTCTGCAATTTCAATTCAATTAATGTACATGTGTTAGATCTACCCTTGAGCTTAGTTTTGATGGATTTTGGGCATTGATGGATGAGAACTCTCATTTGGAAGATCAATGGCCCGTTTGGTGATGGATGGTGGAGCATTGAAGTGCTTTTGAGTTTTATGTGGATATGGTGATGTTTGGGCGAGATTGGAGGAGTTTTGGTGGAAAAATTGGATTGAAGGAGATGAAATCCAGAAACCTGCAGTCTGGTCGACCGAGCACACTAAAACCTGAGAAAAACAAGTCTCAGTTATTTTTCCTGCAAGACAGACACCCAGTGTACTCGGTCGACCGAGCACACAAATTCCTGTAGGAAATAACTGAGAATGGGATTTTTACCTCAGACCCAGATTTGTGTTTGGGCGGTCGACCTAGCCCTGTTCCAGGTTGACCGGGCACAAAGGAACTTGGGATTTGGACTGAGAGCTGGGACATCTAATTCACACAGGATTTCAGTATGCGCGGTCGACCGCCCAGGCCAGGAGGTCGACCGAACACGCGTGAAGTTCTTGAGACCAGGACTTGCCTGCCAGGTGCCTGACCCCAGTTTCCTAGTGTACTCGGTCGACCGACCAGGCCAGGAGGTCGACCGAGCACACTGCACACATGGTGGACCTGGGAGTCAACACCCTGACAATCCAGTGTACTCGGTCGACCGAGCCCTGTGCCAGGTCGACCGATGACACTGAATTCAATGCTTTTCCAGTTTTCACATTCTGAGGTTGTGATTGTTTGTGGGGCCCATTGACCATTCAAATGGACTTCTATTGATGTGCCAAGCCCGAGTCAATGGTGTGGCTCAACCTTGACTCGTGGGGACCACCAAGTAAGGTCTTGGTTGTATAATCTACGATGATTCGATCTTTAAACGTTGTCAATGATGCCCGTAACTTCAGGAGCACCAGACACAGTATCCATTTGGCATCTGAGACTCCATTTAGAGATCAAATTACCTGAGATGAACTCAGACTCGAACGTGGCCATTACCTACGATGGATTATTGATATTTCCCTATTGATTCTTATACTTGACGTTCACACTTCACTTATCTTATTACTGTCGCTCTTATGTCCTGACCATAGCTTATAACTGTTAATTAAATGGAAATGGATGACCTGAACCTAGGATATCTTAGAGGTGACCCGATGGTGTGATTGGGTGAACACTGACCCGTATCTGTGGCTAGGCGGGTCCTTTTATGGCCTAAGTATGGATGTGTTATACCCTTAGAATGGAGAGGTGGATTGTATTAGGCTCATAGCTCATTGTGGATGAGAATGAACTGGTTATCATTGAATATAGACTTGTTACCTCGTTTGAACTGTTTTAGACCAGGCCATGTATTTGATGGGCCTTGGTACGGATCCAACGAGTGGACTTGGACTTGGATCGAGACCCTTGGACTGAATTGATATTTGAATCTCTTAGAGACCTTGTTAGGACCTTGTTCACGCAAGGCAAAGCCTAGACAGACACAGACCTTTAGAGTTTTCTCGAGTCGGCATAGACATTCACTCAGTTGATTTAAGTTCAGCCTTTGGACTGATCATCACTGGTAGGAGCTATTTATGAGTGTTGAGTAAGCTATCATGATGAACTATGTTTTAGACGGACGGTGTGATACTGAGTCCAGTCTCCCCGAGTGATGAGTGTGGTGAGACTGTTGAGTATGACTGTTTGCGGGGCTAGTCATTCCCCAACACTGGTGAGATTCCCCGCCGTAACTGTGTTCAGTATGGGAGGGCCGCGACATAATATCCCGCGGTATCCAGCTCGTGTGAATGTGCCATATTGTATTAGACTAGATGCTATATTTTTCCTGATTCTATATGTTTATCTTGCTCAATTGCCTAGATCACGTATCTTGATACTCTTTAACTATGTAACTGTCTTTACTCTTTTGATACACATGTCCTATGTTACTTGTATACTGTGACTTGCCAGATCTTTAGATCTGACCCAATTTTGGTGCTTAGGTCTTGCTCCCGAGTACGAGGATGATGCGCTTGTGCTCATAGAGGCACCCGTAGCAGGAGATTACGGCATTGGGGACCGGCCGACCAAGAGGTCGAGCCGGAGGTTGGAGAGCCAGTACCTGGGCTATGAGTGTTTATCTTTGTTTGGATTTTGAGCGATTACTGTAGTGAGCTGGGTAGCAGTCAAATATTAATTAAATCTTTGTTCTTATTAATTGATACTTTTAAACTGGATTACAGTTCCGCTCATATTTGATATATCATGATACCTATTGCTTCTGCTTCACTTCTTATGCTTCCGCAATTTAACCATTGCTATTATATTGTTCAAAAGTTTTAAATTGGACCTCACTGCGGACCTACGATCTTGGAAGTTCTCGGATTTTTCGGGAAGTAGCGTGCCAAATTCAGATATTCTGATGACTTTCTCGGTATCCGGAATTGGGGCGTTACATCTTATGGTATCAGAGCTGAACTAGTCTCTAGGAAATAAAACACACTAGAAACTTTAGAACGTAGTGAGGATTTCAGTGACGGGATACGTGTAAGGACGATGGATTGGGTAGAATCAGTGTAGTCCTAAGTATTGGACTCGAACTGACACAATTCCCTTCTCTTGACAGATGTCGGCAGATGAGGCCCCACCAGCAGATCCAGTAGTCGGCAGTCAACCCGACTATGAATGATGGATGAATACACTTGAAACTTCCCCTATATATATGCATGCAAACACATTATGCATATATCCAAAATTGCAATTATTGAACTTTCAAAGAAAATATTTCCCATTTTTATGTCCTTGCATTATGAAATCTTTGATCCTAGTTCAATCATCGTCATCATCACAGACAGGAGTCTTGTCTCAAATACGCTGAGGTCAGGGACTTTAATTCTATTCTCTCTGCATGCTATTTTCATTCACTCACCTCAATAAGCTGTATGTACTTGCTCTTCTCTCCGCATGCTATTTTCATCCATGTCCTCTTACTCCTAATTTATATTAATGTGTCAAAAGGCTAACTATATATTCTGTTATGTAAAACAGGATATGGATGTGATATGGCTGAGGAACCCATTTGAGAGATTGATCCATCTAAGTAGTGGACCTCCAAATCAGCTGTGACCACTACAATGGCCGTCCATCGGGCAACTACATCAACACTGGCTTCTACTTTGTGGTCTCCAACAACAAGACTAAATCTTTGTTCGACAAATGGTACGCAGTTAGAAATGATCATTCCTTTCGTTTTGATGATCAAGTTGTGCTCCAATGCTTGATAGAAAAGGGCCTAATCCAACAGTTGGATCTGAGGGTAAGGTTCCTGAACCCCTTTTACTTTGGAGGGTTTTGTATCAGTGGCAGAAATTATGGGAAGGTGGTGAGCATGCATGCCAGTTGCTGCCAAACCATCAATGCAAAGATTAGGGACTTGAGGGCTATCCTCGATGGTTGAAATATCAAGTTCAAAGGACAATCCAATGCTACATCCACCGTCCAGTGGCCCAACCACAATAATTGCATCAGATCCTATTCTTATAATCAGACATTGACTACTTCTAATTACACTTCTTCTCTTTAGAACTCTCGAGTCTGGAAATTTTGAATCCTTCTGTGGGGCTGACCTTGTTGCATATCAATTATAGGTCTAGGAGTGGGTACAAAACTCAAGAGCCCCATATTTTAGCAACATTAATAGACTTTAAGGGCTCTTAAATAGACTGTTACAATCATCAGATCTTATAGTTTAATAGAAAAATTATCCTCTATATATGTATCCATTAATTGAGTTTTATTTTTCAAAAAATCATTTTATACTGTTTTGACAGTGTACTATTGGGGTGACCTTTTGGGCGGATACACTACAAAAAAAATGACTTTTAGTCTCGCTTTTAAAATGACCTTTTGTGTCGCTTTTACAATAAAGTGACACAGTATAGTCTGATGTGTCACTTTAGAGGAAGAGTAAACGAAGAGGAGGTTTGTTGTGTCACTTTTCCATATAACGCGACACATAGCTGTCGCTAAAGCCCTAACACCCCCCACCCCACCTTTACTTCCCACGTTTTTTTCCACTTTCCTTCCAACGTTTTTTTTTCCTCTTTTCCCTTTCCCCTTTTCCCCTCCCGCGCTGCGCTCGATCTGCTCTCCCGCCGCACCAGCGACGATTCCACCGGAGCCCACCTGTGCCGGAGATCCCTCCCTCCCTCTCCCTCTCCCTCTCCCTCTCCCTCTCCCCTCTCTCTCTGTGTGTCTCTCTCTGCACTATGCCGCCCTCCCGCTCGCCGGAGCCGCCACCGGCTCTCTCCCTCCCTCCCTCTCCCTCTCCCTCTCGATCTGCACTGTGCCGCCCTCCCGCGCGCCGGAGCCGCCACCGGTTCTCTCCGCCATTAAAACCTCGAAGACGAACAACAACTTCTGAAACAAGCTTCTTTCCCTACGCTGAAGCTCTGCATCAAAATCATTTCCAGGTACGTTAATGATCCATTGATTCCATTCCCACTTTCCAGTTCTTTCCAGATCTTGCATTTTATTTTATTTTATTTTTTGAAATGTAGTTTAGAGCTTCCAAGTGATCGTCATTGCAATCGATCTTTCCACCTTTTTTGTTTTTGTTGGAAAAGCTGAGTTCTTTCTTCTCTTTTTCTGAGATTTGGGTTATTGTTTTCTTTGGTTGTTCTTGTCTTAGTCAGTTATGTGATAGGTTTCTGTTGGAGAATCTTCTAGGTTTCTTCCCCCACTTTTTAGATTTTCATTATTTTCTTGGGCTGTTCTTGTTTTAGCAAATCTGGGTTTCTTGGGTTGTTCTCATTATAGTTTTCTGTTTCTTACTGATTACTTGGTGGGACTTAATGGAAAGTAACAACTTGATGTTCTCATGTTGAAAACAAGAAGGCGTTTGAAGATGGTTAAAGAAAAGGGCTTTGCCATAAAGTTGATTTTTTTCTTTTTATCATCTTCTTATGATATAGAAGGTGAGAAGAATTATTTTGGAACTCATCAACTGTTTCTTTTTTGCTGTAAAACGTGCTGATTTTACCAAACTTGTTGAGAAAGCAAATAACAAAAAAAGTTGATGTTTTTGGGTTTCCTTTGCCTCTGTTTTTGAAGATATCTTAGTTGGTTATTCATTTCAAGGTATTCTGAATCACATTATCAAGCATAAACATTAAATACAACAAGTGGATATTTTGTTTGAGACATGTTTCCTAGGTTAGTTTCTCTGACAGATTATGTTATAGACATCATTCTGAGACGATCTAACAAAATAATAAGCTGTTTATTTATCGGATGCTGTAAAATCACTAATTTTTGTAGTTAGAGATTGCTATGTGTGTATGTGTGAATTTGTTCTGAAGTAATTGTCTTTCCATTGAACCCCACCTGCCCCCTTCTGTGATCAATTTGATCCCTTCACATGTTTAAACCTTGTTAATCATCCCGGACCCTTTAAGCAAGTTTTTGCACCCATCCAGCTCTAACACCAAGGTTTTGGATGACTTTGAGGCCCTCAAGATAGTACATCTCTTGATCGAAAGTTTCTCACTTTTTGAGTTTTTTCAGACGAGTAGGTTGCAAGGAGACCTTTCAAATCCCTATGCATTCCATTATTGTGCGGGTAAAAATGAACCCAAAAGCCAGAAGATAGTTTCCCCTAGTCCCATAACTTTTCTCCTCTTGGATGTGTTTACTTACCATCTACTATTCTATTTTATGGGATATCTTTCATTGCATGTTATGATGATATGTTATGATGCCTGATTCATAGACTCTTATTACTGAAACTCTAATATGTTACTTGTCTGGATCTTTGTTACTTCATTGTAGTGAGATTTGATTTCTATTCTATAGAATCAAAGTTAGAATTCCACTTATGTTTTGCTTTCTCTACTTGTTTTACCCAAATGCTTTGGGTTATACTAGTTTGACTTGGCCAACTCAATTGAAAACTCTCTTAACAAAATAGTCTTTTAGAGTTTTATACCATTTTACATCCATGAGCTACATCTTTTCTCTGAAATATTAAATTTCCACCTTCTTAATCAAATAAATTCTTATTGTTTATAGAAAATGTCAATGATCACTCAAATTGTGGTTTTGCCACTTACTATTAAATTAGGATCTTTAGGACTTAAAGATTGTAAGCAACCTTAATCTATTACACTGGCATGATCTTTCACTCTTTCAACTCCTTTGATAAGCTCTCATTCAACAAATTATTGGATCATGTTTGTTGTGCTTCTTTTGGGGTATTTATAGATGAGATAAAAATGAGCAATTCAACTTTATTCATTGTTCTCTGTTTCCTGGTCCTTAAGTTTATAGAGAACTCACACACACGCACACGCACACTCAAAGTCAAAAACACCAAGTGGCCATTACACTTCATTAATGTGATTATTGGTTCCACTAAATGGGATGATGACAATGACAATTGTGGAAGAGGGTACCCTTGAGAGATGATATTGTGATAGACACTCATGAAAGGCAGGCATATGAGCAAGGAGATCGATTTAACTGCTTGATTGGTGGTTTAGTGAAACTTGTTGCAATTACTTTTCCAAGCATGTTTGGAACTTGATGCTGTATGATCAAGTGTAAGTTCGATTAACAGCTTGCACTGGATATAGAATAAAACAGGTTGAGAGTAATTTACCTTTTATCTGCTGTAAACGCGGTGGAAACTTTTATCTGCACACTTTCACATATTGACTGAACACAATGAACAATCAATATATTAGATTGTTGTGTAATGTTATCCCAGTACCAGATAGCTTACAGTTTCTACAAATGCATGCTAATAGAGATGATCCGCTAGTCCTTTTGCTCTACATCTCCCTTATTTTTTGTGCTCCATCAACTATATCACTGATGATTGCGGTTAGACTATTTCAGTTTTCAGACATGTACTTTGGTTATCATGAACAATAGCCTTTGGAAGTTGGCCTCATGATGAGCCAATCATATTAATCAGTCTCTAAAATCTTTCCTATATTATTCAGTGTCTCTAAAATCTCTGCTTTCTTTTTCCATGTTATGGTGATGGCTATTTTCAATTGAATATGCAAAATGACCTAAATTTGGCTGTGTGTTCTTTGTTATTGTCTTATACTGTTTGATGGTTATCTAGACATTGATCATGTCTCCTTTTATCTTTTCACTTTGGGAGGTGAGAATTTATCAAAGCTATAGCATTCTCATTGCCTTATTGTTTTACTATTTTCCTTTTCTATTATCAATTTATCATTTTCTCTTCATCCCTGTTTAAATTTTAAATTAGTCCCTATGTTGATTACTCTTCTTTTTTTATCCTGTTGTTTTGTTTGCTAGCACTTCGATCGGACTCACCTGAGGAGTAACTTCAGGAAGACATATAAGAAGGGTCATGGCTGCCTTGGGGAACTCAGTTCTATTTGTTTAGTTGTGCTTGATGTTGTCAGGATACTGTCATGGCCTGAAAATTTTTCAGACAATCTTATTTTGAGGTTGGTAATTAGATAATGACTATTATCACACTGAACTAATTCAACTTCTTTCCTTGCCAACCAAATTTGGATGTTTTGCAAACCTTTGCTTGCATTTAAATAGCAGTAGATGGATATGTGCTTTCATTGGAAAACCATTAGTGTATCATACTCTGTATTTTTCTCTCCACCTGAAGGTGCATCATGCTGCCTTCTTCTCCAATTCCAATGGCTTAAATGGTAGCAGAACCATGGCCCTATTTGAATTCTATCTTTCTTGTTTGGTTGATGGATTTCAAATTACTAAGGATGGAGGCATAGTGATAATGTCTTATATTTGCAAATATCAACATCCTGTTCATGAGCATCCTGCTATCGCTATGACATGTCAATTGAAGAAGCTGCTAAATTAGCTAGACGACATCTCTTTAACAAATGCTTGCTGGGGCATATTTATTATTATAAAGCATGATGATCTAGCATGCAGCCATTGCTTTTACCTCCTTTTTTAATAATTTTGTTGACTGCTTTTGGAAACAATATAACCTAATTCATACCTAACTGATATATTCCCATTGATGCTTATCAACATCTATGCCTGCTTTTTTTTTTTTTTTTGCTACATTGTTGCTTTAGCTCATGCTCACATGCCTGCCACACACTCATGCATGCACAACATGTTCCTAACCAGCTGAAAACAGATGCCTGTTGCCTGCTTTTGCAGAATTGCTCTTTCCTTCTGGTTTTTTATCTTCTTGAACCATATTTATGATTGTACCATATTGATCATAATATCCTTCATGTCTAAGGGCATGTTTGGATATCCCATGCATGGTAGGGAACTAGTAACTGGTGTTCTGTTCCTACGAAGTCAATTTTTTATGAGCATCTTAGGTTGACATTGGAGCTCATCAAACCCAATTTTAGGGCATAATTACTGGCTCGTACTGAGGAGATTGGTGTTGTACTGGTACTGCCAGATGCCAGCTTCTTTTGTTTTGGGTCAAGTCACTACAACAAAAATCATTTTTCGCGACAAATATTCCGCGACGTTTTGAGATTTTGTCACTAAATGTTGCTTTTAGCGACGAAATATTCATCTTGTCGCGTAAAAAAAAACCGCAAATTATTTAGCGACGATAATTTTCAATTGTCGCTAAATATTGTCGCAAAAACCTTGGCGCCAAGGAATGGAGTTGGCGCCATCTAGAGGTGAAGTTTTTCCGACAAAACTATTTATTTGGCGACGTTTTATTTTCGTCGGTAAATCTTTTGCACCATATTTTATTAAGAATTTTTCGCGACAAAAATATGTCACCGCATAAATTAATCCACGACGAAATTATTTCGTCACAAAATACATCAAATTTGGGGTCGCGCGGGTCGTCTTCGCGGTTCATTTTTTAGCAATGTTGGGCGACGAAATGAAATCGCACATTGGACAGAACATAACCACATCGCAACTCCCTCTTTTTCATTTCTCTCAACGAAATCCAATCGCAGAAGATTTCTTCCTCTTTCATTTCTCTCAACGAGTCTCTTTTGCAGAGGATTTCTTCCTCTTCCTTAGATCTCAAAATCCAAGAGGTATTCTGGTTTTCCCTTCTTTCTCTGAAAATCTCTGGTTTTGTTTATGTGTAAAATTTCTTTTGGAGATACATACGAATCGTGTACAGTGATGTTCTTCTTGTTAAGGTTCTGAGAAATCTTCACCCTGCAAGAAGAAGAAAGAGAAGAAAACCCTTCCCTCAAAGAGGCGACAGCAAGAAGAAGAAGGAAAAAGAAGTAGAGAAGGGGAAACCTGTCTTTTGAGGTAAGTGTTTTCTCATTTCTATCTGAAACCTACTGTTTTTCTATGTTGGTTTCTTTTGATGTTGGTTTCGTTTGAAACAGTAACAAGATTTGTCTTTGTCTTTCTCTGTATTAGTGTATTGGTTTCGTTTATTGAGCAATGTCGATATAGATGGTGAGAAATCCCTAAATCTGCTGGAACACCAAATCCCAGCCACCACCTCCTCACTGCCAGCAACCCAAGCATTGAAACCCTACACATCTGACCCACTAATAGAAACAGAGTCATAAAATCGAAGCTCCTCCCTGGATTAGGTTAGTGGATGTGTTTTGACATGCATTTGGTTATTGATTTTCTATGATGCATTTTGTAGATGTTTGATGTTCTTCCATTCATGTGTTAAAAAAAAATACTCTCCTCTGCTTTCTAGTTGATTTGCTTTTTATACAAAATTTAGGGTTTTTCGAGTTTATCAGCAAATGGGTATATACATTGTGTTTGGTTTTCTACCGATTTTCCTTTCTTCTCTTAAATATATTGTGTTTTTTAGTATTTGATTTTTGATTTATCAAACAGGTGTATCAGCAATCGATTGCTGTGACTTGCAATTTGGATGGGCCCAAGGTCAAATTTGCTCATCCAGATTCTGGATGATTCAGATGACCCAATTACTCGGATTCTGGTGCTCATAGGGAATCTCAAGTCGGCGATGAATTGCAGCTACATCAAGGACTATGAGTTTGTCGCAGTCTTTGACAGATTTCTGACACTTGTCTGATTTCTTAAAGAGAAAAAAACATTCCCTATTTCAAGGTATATTTGATACCTCTGTGCAATTTACAGATTTTGTGAAGTGGGGTGTTCCTAATTCTTACCATGTGCACTAATATTTTTCTTGAAAAGCAATTGAATTGATACATTTTTTAAAATTCTGACATCAATCACTATCTTGAATTGGAAGTTTGATGAAAACTTGGACATCCTTGGGTAATCTGCCATCTTGTCATGCTTATAGCTTTTCCGAATCACAAATGTTTATTTGATGTACCATTCTCTGTAAACTGAGATTTCAAATGGGTTTTTATGGGGTTGATGAGATTTGATGCAGATTGCTTAAATGTCCAATTAGGGTTTTTGGGATTGGGATATTGGATTGAGATTTGGGTTCCAGTTTTGGCTTCACTTTCTAATGAAAATCCTATGCCTAATCTAAGCCTTTGAGAACCAAACAAGATGAAACATACTACAATCTTAAACCAAGGTTCATAATTCAGTCGAAATTTCTAATGAACTAATTATATATGATTAGTAGTACTTGTTCAGTCGAAATCTCTAACTGCACTACATAGATCCATTGGCTTTCTTTGTCCCACTTTGTCTTGTCTAGGTACTCAGTGAACTTGGTGTTTAAAGTGAAAACATAAATATGAATCATGAAGGGGATGGATGCTTAAAGTGAAAACTATGATGGATTCTTCAAGCACACAAATTAGCATCTTAATATTTTACAGTTGCAGCACATATTGTTCATAGTGAAAATAGAAACATCACCTTTTTGTTTGATACAGCCATACAGGACACATATCACCTTATGGTTGTATTGAAGCCTTGAATTGCTCATTTGATATGAACCAAAACTCATTATCTGTTATGTTTTTTATATTTACTTTTTAAGTACTCATTTCCCTTCCTTCCCACTGGTTAACTTCTGTAATTTCAGTGCCTCTAGTCGTCTCACAAGTTCAGCGCCATTGTAATTTCAGAATCCTCATATTTATTTTCTTTAGGACGTTGAGTTTCTTCTTCTCTTTTTCCCATTGTCTTCATATCGCTTCAGGGGCAGTCTTTTTCTCTGTTCATATTTTGATCTTAACATCGTTAATGGTAAGCATATTCTCTAAACATTTGATATCTACTTTTGGTTTTAGAATATGTGATCATTTTTTGTGTTGTACTTTTATATATGGTATATGTTGTAGTTATCTTTGTTGTGTGGAATTATTGTAGTCATCTGGTTTCTTGAGTTACACAAGTTGGTTTAATTATGTTTTATTTTTATTTTTTAAAATGCTCTTTCGTAGAGGGGGACTTGTTCTAGTTGGGTGGTGTAACTATGCATTGGCTTTTGCCTAATGCATAGTACATAGATAATGTTGCATACTTTTCATATTTTATGTTTTTTGAAACCAGATATGAAATCAAGATTTGTATTTTTAAAAGTTACTATCAGTTGTTTTTAATGTTATTATCAAATCATTATTCATATTGATAACAAGAATATTTCAGTCTTTTCCCATAATAATTACACCCACACAACATTCTTTCACTGTTGACACTTTATTAGAAGCCACTTCAAACAACCCAAGGAAAAATAGAACTCTTAAGGAGCTGGTCTTACCCCATCTTCCACCTAAAAAGGGACACATCCACCCTCCTAAAAAGGGACACATCTTTTTCTTCTGTTATACATTTGTTTATTTTTATTAAATATGGAATTCTCTAACCTCAAAGCTTCACAAACAGATACTCAGATTTATTTTGAGATTATCCAGTGGATTATTTGGGTTGACCTAATGATGGAACCTGGCTAAGATGAAAAAAAAAAAAAACAATTGGGTTTGGACCTAATTTTTCAAATGAACTCAAATTCCAAACTTGACTCTCAGTATCATTCATTTCCTCAAACTGTTAAACTAAATGTTTGACAAAAACAGAGCAAAAGATTGGACTCATCCCATGGAAACGGTGGGACCAACAATAAAATAATTGACAGTCAGCACTGGCACATGGGGAGTAATCTCTCCCCCACTAGTTCAGCAAAAGAAGACATAAATAGTATGTGTATGTATGTATGTATGGGTATCATTAGAAGACAAAAGGACTAAAACAATTACAAGTATTTTATCATATCTTTTACCATTGGAGTGCATGGACAACATGATATGCATTTGGATGGAGGTGTTGAAAGGAATTTTAGTGGAAGGGGATGTTTCCAAACACAATCTTGTAAGATTGTCTTGTCTAAGGTACCTGCCAAATGATACATAGAACTTGCATGTGTGTGTTGGGCATTGTTGTTCTGATTCCATCCTTGTGTGATATCTCTTTGGCTGGCATGAGGATATACAAGAGTCTTTTCAACTTTGCAATGTTGTTGTAGTACAAGTAATCACTGATAAGCTGGCAGTTGTGATGCTGGTTGGAAGGGTGTTGGGGGGTAAAGGATTGAATTTTGTTTTCTAAGAAGTTACGGCTCTTTCGGATGGTACAGAGAACTCTGCAACCTGAATGCTTGGAAGTGAGGCACATACATTTATGCCAACTGGGAAAACATGAGCATGAGCATGGGATCCAAGGTTGGCACTGGTGGCCATGTCATGGCAGGATTAATGGTCAGGTTCTTAGGTTTTGGTTTCACCTAACTAGAATTTACATATCAGGATTTTAAGGCCACCTTTGTGTGAACAGGGGATTTTGCGCTTGGTAATTTTTAATGTAGCCCACTCTTCCGTTGTTTAGTGCTCTTTGTAGAATAGCATAGTATTGTTGAATTAACAGTAGCTTTTATATGAATGCTGAATTTGGAGCTAAATGCAATATGGTCTTTCTTAGTCATCTTGTGGCGAAACGTGAAAAGGAAAGAGAGGAAACATGTGCATGAAGCCATATGGTTTCAGTCAATCTAGTGGTCATTTATACTCTTTCCATCATGATAATATGATATTTACACACACATACATACACTCATTAGAATTTTTAGGTGCACAGTGTGCATGGTTCTTACAATGCACACCTCCTAGTGGGGCCCTCCTGATCACCTATTCGAATGAACCACACACATACACCCTGCCAGTCACTGATCCCTTGATTATTATGCTGTAGTGGTATTTAGGGACAGTTTTTTCATGTAATTCAATACATAGGAATCAATTCATCTTGTGGTTTTTTTGTGGCTTGTTAGAACACTGAGATGAAGATTTTGACTTTACTCTTTTTTTTTTGTCATGATCATCTGGTGTGTTCAGCAGATGCTGAATTGTATGACTATAATGAAGAGAAGGTATGTTATAATGCACCATAAGTATAAGATAATTGATAATTTATAGTCTATACCTTCACTAATAATCCCTACATGTATTGGCAAGAGAACAGGGGCAGTCCTTGAGCTCTGCTGATGATTTTTACAAGAACCTGTTGTCAAGAGCTACTATAAGAATCATGTCAAGGTACTGAGAAGATTGAATGTGAATGCGTTTGCTTTTATTTCTTTTGCTAATTTATTGTTCTGTTACCTGTGAATGAGATTTATTGCTTTTTATTGTCATTATTTCCTTCTTACATCTTTCTGCAAAAGGGCCTCAACTGCTTCTCAGTAATTGTAACCTGCAAAAAGAAATAAGAAACGCAGCAGTTAGCACCTGCTGCTAACCGCCAGTGCTTTTTCTGTTCTTCCTGTATGTTGTGGCCCTATTGTTCATGAAAATTAACAGGCCTTTCTTCATTGGTAAGCAAGAGAAACTGCGTTGCTTACATATTTGAAAATGAAGAATAGAGATATCAACTTCCTCATGGGAATTATCATTGGAGCAGGGATCCAGGTTAGCTCTACCCACTCCTGAAACTGCATTCAATATTCTGAATAAATGTTATAATGAGAATAGAGCCCAACTTAAATGATGGAATCTATGTAGCTAGGAATTTGTTCTAAAAAAATAGAAAGTTCTTCATGTTGGTCCTGAATTAGTGGCTTATTAAATTATGGTTACAAATAAAAAACAGAAATGCTATGGATCACAGAAAAATTGGTGTGGCATGTACATCTTGGATGAAATGCAGAGACTATACATTTGAAGCAGCACAGAACCTTAGTTGGATATATGGATCTCCTTATCTATATACATTTATCTATACCATCTGATTGCCCAAACTCAATTTCATGTATCACATCTTTAGTGTTAACATGTGTACCCACATTTAACACATGGTTCCCAATGCTGTCACTTCATATCTACATAGAATACATGGTTACCATGTGATAGTTATCTGGTGCTAATCCTAGTCTTGAGATAATGTGATTCCAAACTGTGTTCATGGTCCAGGTCAAATGTAAAAGTGTTCCACATCTGTGATCTCATGACAACTTCCACTATCTTCATATTATTCACCACAGATTCGGTTATGGAATCACATTAACTCATTGCCAGCTGATGAATCCATGGCCAATAGATTTCATACAATGAAAATCTAAAATAAATTAATTCATGATTCAGATCGGTTAATCATTTGGATTACACATCTCATTGATGAATCGCATTGATCAGTCAGTTGAAAATTAGAGTGAGATGAGTTCTAAAATAATTTGTAATCAAACAATTCTCATATATCAAAAAAGGACCCACAGATTCCAAGTTTCCAAATCATCATGACTAATAGAAATTTTGGTTTTTCTAAATATCTGACGAGTTGGTGTTGATATAAGATATTTTGTGTACTTATACAAACATGGCAAATGTGTACATTCATTTGCACATAAGGGCCTCATATTGTTGCTTTCAATGGAGCTTAATTTCCACTTGTTCAAAATAATATAATTGAGTGAGATTATTCATTGACAGTGATCATGCTCTTTTTTGTTACTCTTTTTTTACAATTTGCAGTATTATCTTGTTTCCTATAGCGAAAACTCTCTATACTACCGAGTGGTTTATACATTTTGTGGATGGTTTTGTTCTCTCTGATCTACACTCAACTTGGGATTAATATCTTCGGTAAGTTCCATCTTCATCTCTTCATGTAAAAAACCAGTCATTCATTTCATTTTGCTGCTTACTCTCTCTCTCTCTCTGTCTCTGGTGCCTTTTGCTTTAGACTTACCAAAATTTTATTTTGTTGCTTTATTTGCTTTTATTTTGCAGAATCTCCGTTTGCAGAAGGTCGATGGCCAGCTCAATTCTATACATGAGCTTTCAACTGTGATGCTGATTGATTTCTATGAGATAATGAGTGAAATTCATCCTAGCTTGGTTGATAGTACCAAGTCAAAGAGCATAAGCAATGACACACTAGCTAGGCTGGCTGGAAAGGTTCATTCACTAAAGCACGAGAAACAACAAAGACTACAAAAGGTAATATAAATGAGCATATCCGTTAAAATTGGAACAAAATTGTTTTTCGTAACCCGCATATTTTCTGTTAATCACTGTTTGAGTTACATGAGATGTTGTATATTTGGTTCTGTTTGAGTTAAATAACTTGTTTGAGTTAACCAGAAGCGTGGTGTACTTACCAAATGGAAAAAGGACAAAGTAAAAGAAAATGGTCTGTGGATATTTTCTGTTAATTGTTTGTACTTTGTAGTATATGGAATATGAACTGTGGACATTAGTTGTGGCACAATTGTATTAGGTTCTTCTTGGAGTGACTGTATCCTATCTTGGTGTGCATTGCTCTGGCTGAATCAAATTAAATGCTTGTTACATCCCTTTTGATCATATGTGGCTACTGCACCAGGTTGACAAAGGTGAGCCTGCAAGTTTTTCCACTAGTTTTGATATTTTATTCACTTTTTTTTTTAAATTATTGTGAAAGAAGCTATGGATTTTTTTTCCTGATCTGGTGGTACTGTTAGTTTTCATTTTTTTTCCTGATTTGTGAAGGGATTTGACATTGGATTTTCTTTTATGTATTTATTTTTTAATGATATTTTTTAAGTATTCATTGCTCTTACCTTTCATAGAAATGATAAGATTATTTATAAATGGTTGCTCACAGTTATGTCAATGTTGAGAGGCCATTATATCATTTCCCATGTTAGAGTTTCCTATGTATTTAGTCAACATTAACTTCTATATGTAATCAACTATGCACATGATCTTTGGTGCAGTTACTAATGTGAAGCTGGAAGTTAGTTTATTTTTCTCAATTATTACTTTTCAAAAATTGTTTCTGATCTTTAATGTTGTACTGGCGCGGAGTCCATCCTTTCCTGTAGTGGCGGTATTTGCATAAGATGTGAGCAATGATTATGTATAGCATATGGCCTCGTGATTATGTATACCTGTTCTTATCCATTACAATTAGTCATAATTAACTGCAGTTTTATACTAACAAGTCAATAAATTGTAGAAGCCTTCTCTTTATGTTCCTTCTCTGTTTCTTCCCCATCTTCATTTTCTTGAGGGCTTGGGGCCTTTTTCTTTATCAATTTTTTAGTTTACCCTGATCTCTTGGGGCTGGACTGTTAGAAACTTTAACTTATGGCCCTGTACCTCATTATTACCTAGTGTTTACCTCGCATGTTCTATTGTTGCGTTGTTGACGACGACGACAACGACAACATCAATGTTAGAAATTATAACATTTTGTTTTCTCTGTTTTAAATTTTACTCTTGTGAGTTCATTGCTTGATTAATGCAATTCGATTTAGATTCCCACATAATTTTTTTTTTAATTTTAATTTTTTCTCATTCTACTCTAGTCTTTCCCAGATAGCAACATAGATACCATAACTGAATTTTTTTTTTGGACACACATATATAGCTCATAAATGGATTCAATGCATTTGTTTCTATTGCACTGTTTTCAATTTGTGACTTGTGTCAATCATCCAGGCATCGTTGTGGACTTGTTTTCTGATGGAAAAGTCTTACCACAGTTGCAGGCGGTGCGCATTACTGAATTTTGATTAACCATACAGATCATATGCTTGTGTCAGGTCTCCTTTAGTTTAAATATGGTATTTCCTATGAAATAGTATCATTACAAACTAACTGCATGATCAAATCCCAAAAGGTTTTGATTATCAATTTATATAGAAGAAATCTTCTTTATCAACCAGTTCTCCATTGAAGTGGACAGTCTAACATGATTAGGTCAAATTCCTTTGACTACTGTTGATGTTTTATCTTTTGGGTCCTATTTAATACTCTTATCCTTTTTATTGACTAAAATTTTTATTGTTACCAATACCCAAAAAAAAAAAAATCAACAAAACCTTCTATGTATTTGATCAGTTTTAGTTTCAGTTTCATTAACAATTCATGATTCTGGGTTACATGAGCATGGCTATTAGTATTGATAAATAAATGGTATTCTAGGATCTATTTATTCTTGTCCTCTTTTGATTATCATGCTGGTTCTTTTAAAGTTACATTTTGTTTAATCCTCATGTGTTTTTTGTTTATTTATGCATCTCTGCTCTGTTTATTCAGCTACCTTTTATATTTTAATGCTGTTTACCTTGCTTAACTATGTTTAAAAGATCGATAGTTTCTCTAAAGTTTGTGGCTGCATATTCTTGTATGTGTTTTCTGATTGCACATCTAAGGCTGCAACATGGTTGGAACTTAATGAAAAGTTGATGACCCATGGGCGTATAATGGTGAATTGTGGCGGGACCCATGCCGAAGCAGCCAAAGCTGGGGGAGTAGTCTATTCAAATGTTAGCTCCTGGATACAGAATTCTACCATTAAGGCATTGTGCAAAGCATTTCCAAAAAATGTAAGTTACTCCTTACAGTCAATTAAATCTTAACTCCTTTGATACATGACCCTAGTTTGTGATCTTGAATCAACGGTTTGTGATCTTGAATCAACTGTTTAGGCTCAAGTGCACTTTTATTTTTTAATTTTCTCAGGATTTTATTTTGTTGCACTTACTTTGCTTTTGATTCCAATGTTTAATTCCTAACAAATTTTTTTTTTTTTTACCACAGGTTGGGACTGAAGATCAATGTAATAGAGGCCAATTGCTTGAACATCTTTTTGTTTTTCATAAGAATATTGTACTTACACTATTTTGGATGCTACATTTTTACTTGAATTAGTAACGACAATGTGGCTAAGCTTGTGGGTCGTATTTAATAGTTATATGTTTCCTAATATGTTGAAAGAGCATGTTTTGTACATTTTCATTAGTTAAATGAAGATACTTTATTGTACATTTTGTTTGAGTTGAATGGCCATGTTTTATTGTACATTTTGTTTTTGTTGAATGTGAAGGTTTTATTATACATTTTATTTTAGTTGAATGAGCAGGTTTTATTACATTCAGCGTAAAAGAGGTTTTTGAGGTAGCATGTGGTAATTTAAAAAAAATATATTATTTTTAGCAACGAATTTTATTCGTCTCCTAAAAGGAATAAATATATCCCCGACGTATATAATTTGTCGCCTAAGAGAAATTGTGGCAAGGTTAAATATTGGGCGAAATGTCTACAAACTATGCGCGGCAAAACTAATTCGTCACCTATTATAATTTATGGCAATTCATGCACTATTTGGCGACAATAAAGTTTTGTCGGTAAAAAATTATAATTCAGCGACGACTCCATTTTGTCGCCAAATTCCTTTTTCACCATTTTTTATCCATTTTCTCGTAATGAATTATGGACATTTGGCGACAAAAAATATCATTTTTGCCGACATAATGCGTTGTTGTAGAAAATTGATATTTGGCGACGATAATGTGTTGTCGCAGAAAATCATTTTAGCGACGATAATGTGTTGTCGTAGAAAATTGATATTTAGCGACGATAATGGGTTGTCGCGGAAAATTGATATTTAGCGACGATATGGAGTTGTCGCAAAAAATGTATATTTAGCGACGATTAATTCTGATCGTCTGCAAAAACAATCTGATCGTCCGACACGTAATGGGCGACGAACGGGCGACGAAACCATTTTCGTCGCAGAATATATTATGCGACGATTTTGTGATTTTCTGCGACAAATATTTACGTCGCGAAAAATGATTTTTGTTGTAGTGAGTGGCTCTTATTATTTCCTTGGGATGTGAAAAACTATTGCTGGCCTAATGCAGAGTCCCAGGGGCCAAGATCTAGCTTGACTTGGGATGTGAAATAGTGTTTGCGTGTGAACTTGAGAGCAAGAGGTAGCTTGACTTGAGCTTTGCTTGAACATTAAACAAGCTACCTTGATCTATAGCCAAGCTGAACTAACCCCAGCCTGAGCATGGCTTGAATTAAGTTGAGCTTGGCTTGATAGTACTAATTGATCTCAAGCTCAAGCTCTAGTGCAAGCTTTACTAGAAATAAGGCCCAACAGTGCAATGTTGTACATCTACTTTGCAATGCATATTGAGTTTGAGCTTGAGTCAAACTCAACTCAAAGATTACCAAATACTGAAACGTTTTCTTCTTGGTACCATTTACATGACATGAGAGTTATTAGATAACCACTAGAGAGAGAGAGAGAGAGAGAGAGAGAGAGGGAAGACCTGTGTATGGATACGGGATATCCCAAAATCAACCTAATTGGGTCTTATTAGATGTATGTACTGAGGCATTGAAGATCAATGATGAAAGAAGTGTTAGAAGTAATATATATTTTGTATTAAATCATTCTTCAAAATGCAATTGTCCAATGTGATCCGTGGACATTTTTCTCGGCCTTTGTTTTGTCCACTTCTCATTTGAAGACCCTAAGCTTCTTTAAATTGCTTGAAAACTTAGATGCTTAATGCGTTCATCTTCTTTATCTGATTACTTTTGCTCATATCTCTATTTATTTGTGGATTTCCCTCTATCTCTCTCTCTAAACCAGGATTCCAATGGTCTTTGAACTGCTAGTGTTTCAATTGCTCTTTCTCTAGTGACAAAATGTTTTCTCTTTAACATGAATCCTTTAATGATTATAAATTTATCCCAAAACTACTTGTGGTTGTGTCACATTGAATGATGACTAAAGAGCTCCTAAATCTTAGCTGTACAGAAAGTTTCTAGTCTGACCATTATTACCTTGTTTTTCCCAGTATGCTCGGATTATTCAAAAACTTGGCTTTCCTGCTAAATTCAAGGTCTCTCTCTCTCTCTCTCTCTCTCTCACACACACACACACACACAGATGCATTCCTTATTTGAACGCATATTCTGTGTTGGTTCTTCTAACAGTATGAACCAGAACTATTCCCTGGTCTGATATATCGAATGAAACAACCGAAGATAGTGTTGCTTATATTTGTATCTGGCAAGATCGTTCTTACAGGAGCCAAGGTCACACATTCATAACTCTTTGGTTTTTTAATCTTTGGTCACATTGTCCTTTTCTTCTTCAAACTTTGATTGTTATCTTCAATTTTTTTAATCCTTCTTCAGGTAAGAGACGAGACTTACACGGCCTTTGAGAACATATATCCTGTCCTTACAGAGTTCAGGAAAAGCCAACAATGGTATGTGACTTTACTTTAGATGGTGCTTATTAATGAAATTTGTTATTCATATTAGTTTTAAGAATTACTTATTTGAAGGTATTTTTTCCTCTCTGGATAACAAGAAGGATTCATTAAAGATGGAAACATGGAAGTTTGTGAAAGAGAATAGGAATTAGTCTTTGTATATGAGCAGTATATCGATACAAATAAAAGCAAGAAAGAAAAAAAGAAGATTACAACAATTGGACTAAAGATTCATTATTATTCCTTGCTATGGAAGCATGGAAGCAAATCTTCCTTTTTATCTCCTCCCCTCAATATATGATGAATCTCAATTTGTAAAGGTTTACTGTTTACATAATGATTTAATCTTGTTCAGGATCATTCAAAAGGGTGAGCAAAGCCAGATACATGCTAGCTATATTACATACAAGATACAAGACCTGTTTAAGTCAAGAGATGGCAACTACAGTGCTTTCGCTCCAATATTGTCACAGATCAGAAGCCATCATCCCATGAACCCATGAAACCCTTTCATCGGCTTAGCCACCTAATGACTTGAGTGCTGGCCTCGCGCACAGCTTCATCCTTTCTGTCAACATATTCTGGAAAGTTAAATAATTCATCTCCAACCAAATTGGCTCGTGTTGCATTGAAAATATTCTTATGCCCTGAATGGGTTTTATCCCAATGGAAATTTTGCTGAATTGACCAATTTTATTAGTATTATACATCTATCTGATGTCGCACAATTTGATGAGGGCCCTGCTTGATACTTGGCAGGGAGTGGTTTTTGAGTTGTTGGCAAAATTAAGAAGGTAGGCTTACAGGTAGCATTAGGATCCAAGCTCCATAGTTAAAAATAAGTGACGAGTTCATGTTGGATTGTGTAGCAAATGGTTGCTGAGTTGTGGTTGAAGAAAACAATGGTGTTTGTTGAAATGATGGTGGTTTGCATTATGAAATGAATAGAGATGATGTGATGGTAAATGTTAGTGTGGAGAGTTAGAATGAGGTAGAATTAGTGGCAGAGGTAGAAGACAATCAAGGTCTCAAATTACACTTGTGAATGGTGTGGAATCTGAAGATTTGATGTGTAGTAGTACAAAAAGTATAGGATTCAAAACCATCCATTACTCACTCTGCGTGTGTATGTGCGTCTTCTCTTTCCTCCTTTAATTGACTGTATGCTTATTTATAATCAAAATTTCAAGTTCAGTATCGCATGCATCCTTGCCTTTCAGAATTTCCTTCTAACAGCTTCTATGAGGGCACACTGCAAAATGGAGTGACCATCAATGAGAGGCAATCAACTGGGATTGATTTTCCATGGCCTGTGCCGAACCGTCCCATGTTTTTTTTATGTTCAGGTATTTTTGAAACTGTTAGTATTGGGTATCTTTTGCTTTTGGGCATTTTGCACTCCTTAGGCTCAATGATTTTTCTTTGGTTCAAACTAGTGCCATGTTAGTAGGGGACCTTGTGTTACAAAAGGTGTTAGCTGTGGGATGTAATGTATACACCATTTGTTTTGACATAGTAACATAAAAGGATACTAAATTTGATGTAGAACCCATATAAAATCAAATCAAACTAAAATATACTGTAGATGAATTATTCATGTATGAAAATATGTTAGATCTGAACTCATTATCTGTTCACTGTTGTCAAATGAGGGAGGTTCAAAGAGTTAGAATTTCATTGATCTTAATTAACTCATCCGCTTGTATGCCAATTGGCAAAAGATCAAAAAGTTAGCATTTCCTTATCTGGGAGTCTTTAGAACATCTTTCATCCAAGTCCTTTAGATACACAGTTGATGTAATTGAACCATGGGCCACCCAAATACTGAGTCCAGTGCGTTTGTAAATTTGCCGATGCTGATGACCTGATACTTCCTCATTTTCCCTTGTTTAATTCTAATGAACATACAATTTTTTATGCAGTAAGTTTATTTCCTTACCTTTCATTATCATCATTTGGCTGCCAGGTGAATGCCTACTGGTGTTGCTATGTCAGACAACACCTGTCTATGTTAGATGTAGATACCTGTCCTTGGTAGAAATAAATTCATGCTATACTCATTGTTAGCTTGTTCTGCAGGATTAGGCTATGATTCTACCATTCCTGATGCTCTAGATGCAGAGTCGCATCCCTTAACTAAGAGCCTAGCAGAGAAAGTCAGTAAATATGTTGATCAGTATCTTGAAGCTATGGAGAAGGTAATTCACTGTATCCTTGAATAATATGATATTCATAGATGATAAGCTTTTCAGTTTGTACATATAGCCAGAAAAATGAGTAGCTTGGATTGGTGATTTTACTCAATGAAATCACTCCTAACAGTCGTTTGTATGTATTGCTCGACCTAGGCTAAGCTAAAACAAGGTCTCAGAACTGCAATGAGCATTTCCAGTGAGGGCAATTCATATTTACAAGTAATATACGTCTCCCCCACCCCACCCCCCGCCCCCCATCACAGAGTGTTATTTGTTTGTTAATTTCTTTATCATGCAACTGAACTGTAACATTTTACCCTTTTAATGTCTAAAACATAGGACAGTCAATTTTGGAGACTTTACAAGGAAGACCAATCTGCTTGCTCCATTGTGCTGAGGACTTCAATTGGGCTCGTGTATCTTCTAGCTTCTCTGCTAGAACCATTTATGCCATCTTTTTCTGTTGCAGTAATACATCTGGTTCCATTTTTCTATGGTTGCTCAGTAATACACCTTTATTAGTTTAATTATCCACTGATCTGCAGGTTAGAAAAGAAAATTGCTCAGACAAATGCAAAGATTGAGAAAATGGAGTTCGATATGAAGATCAAAGAGGATTTAAAGACTGTAGCGTTGGGCACATCAAAGATCAACTACCTTGATCCTAGGATATCAGTTGCATTGTGCAATTATTGGACCAAATATGAACTAGGGTTAGTATGTTGACATTTTCTGCTTATAGAATCTTCAGATTCCTCTTTGTTCCATAATTACATCTAAACCATTTTTGTATATTACTTGAAGTCTTGAACTGAGCATGTGTGGCCCCGGTGATTATTTAGAATCCACATGGTTGCCCTTCTTATTTTTTTTTCTTTCCTTTTTTTTTTATCCTTTCCCGTTTTGCTTTAATGATTGGACCCCACTTGGGCTGAATTAACGTTTCTTTTCCCTTCTTTGTTTGTGCAGTTATTGTAGATGACTATTAATTCCATTCTCATGTTCCTATTGTCTTAAACTTTCAAGTTTAATTAAGTGTTAGGATTTGATAGTGTTCTATTACACTTGCTTATAAGTAGTCTGATTTTTGTGAGGTGTTTTGGTTTGGCAATGTTCAATTAAGTCTTGCTTACACTTGATGCACTATGGTGGTTTTGGCGTTTGCTTATTCTGTTTGCACCGTGTTGATTGCAGCCGAAAGAAATGGTTGATTTTCTTTTACTAATCAATCAGCTCATAAGCAAATTTGATACTTCGGTGGGTGATATTTTGGAGGAAATATTTCCTACTATTGCACGCAGAGCTCTCAACATGCTTCCAAGAGAGGCATTTCCGTCAGGACCTGGAAGTAACACCAAGGTATGAGGATTTAGTTATTTGTCAGTATGATTTATAAAATGCTCGTTTTATTAGGAAAATCATACTTTCGTCAAATGTATTAATGCCCATTTTTTTTTATTATATCCCATTTTTATGACAGAATTATCACCCCTTTTTTTTTCATTTTTAATCGTCAATCCGATTCACCTGAATGCTGTAGGTTTAGACATAAAAAAAAAAGGAAATTTCGAAAGGATTTGATGGTGGGTTAAGCAGCAGGTTTAGACATTTATCTTATAATATGTTGGTCATAATATTGGACATTGCCTCATAACGTATTATTGGAAATTTACCTAGAGGTTATGTTGGTCTGTCATTCCTCCATTATTTTACATGAAGGTGTCAGTTTCATGGTTTGTGGAACTTTTATTTGTCGTTCCTAAATTTGTTATGTCTTCTCATATCATTGATTGATTAGATTCATGTAGAAATGGTTGTGATAGTGTTGGTTTTTTATCAAGTACTTGTAAACTTGTGATTTGTTATAATTTTCTCCCTGAAACTGTAGAATCTAATAGTGTTTGCGTGTGAACTTGAGAGCAAGAGGTAGCTTGACTTGAGCTTTGCTTGAACATTAAACAAGCTATTATTGCATTTTTATTGAAAGTGTATCATACTGCAGCATATTATTAGTAATGTATATATTACATTTTTTTTTTAAAAATGGATGGTATCTCGCTTCTATGGAAACTGTCACAACTGATGACTACTTGTGTCACTTTTGGTCCGAAAACAACATATTGATCATCTTTCTTGTGATGCTTTTAAGTTATTTCAGTGTCACTTTTGGGTTTAAAGTGACACAAGTAACCATTTTTTTGTGTCACTTTGATAATAGAAACTGACACAACAAATGTATTTCTTGAGACGCTTTTACGAACTTTTAGTGACGCTGGCAGATAAGACGCTTGCATAGTAATCAGAAAAGCGACACAAACCACTTTTTAAGACACTTTAAAAGTGACTCATTAAGACATTTTTTTTGTAGTGATAGGTCATCCCAAAAAGGATTGCTGTATTGGCTTTCCATTAATTGTTTAAGATGTTCAGCATATTTGTTGTTATTAAATAGCATAATCACTTTTCCTTATTAATTATAATAGAATGAAAGATTTTGAGCGGATTAGATGTTAAGATGTGGGCCCAACGTTAGTCTTTAAAAATTATATGGTACCTACCTCTATGAACTGCAACCGGGGGCCATGTTTATAGGAATTAAAAGGTGGGCCACCTTTCTATAAATGTGCATATGGGTCCGACTGTTAAAAATCAGAACATGATCAATCCACCTTTAGAAATTATAATGTTACCTTACATTTTAGGAATTATAGTACATGTGGGGCCACCTTTATATTACAAGTTAAAATTTCTAAAGGGCAGTATTGAAATGAGTTTTGTAAAGAAACTAACAAGGATAATTTTGGAAGAAATTAGATATAATTAAATGAGCTGGTTTGAAGAAAAGTTGAAAAATAAGGTTCTCGATTTTATCCCTCCAGTCTGAGTTGGGGTACTCCTATTTGAGAGTGCAAGACGCTGCATTATTTTATTATGCAGAAGTCGCTCCCTTTCAGGGGTGAATGGAACCACGTAGCAACAGTGGCAGCACCATCACTTGGTTCAGGTTCACTAGCAGACTCACGAAAATGGCCGCCTTGAACCAAATGGCCCAAAGACTAGTTAGCTTCACAACCAAGCACGTCAGAATTTCACCCAACCAAACACACTAAAAACATGCTGTGTCCACCTAAATAAACAGCCAAAATTCCCTAAACAAACAGCCCGTATATTCGCTGCAAATGGGTAGAAGATTCAATTCAAGTTGTGGCTCCAAATTGGTCAGGAGACGACCCAAATATTGTCTGAAAGTGGGTTGAAAAACCCAACCCAAATTATGCACCTAAGTGGGCTAGAAACTTGGACCAAAGTTTTGGCCTAAATGGGTTGTAAATACAGCCCATATAGATATAGTGGCCGGAATTGGGCTGAAGTATAGCCAAATAGTGGCTGGAATTGGGTTTCAAATGGCACAAACAACAATGAGCCCAAAAATAATACAACAAATAGAGGACCCATTTCATGAGATTTTCCAATGTATGTACTCATTTATTTCATGAAATTTTCCAATGTTTGAACTCATTTCATGAAATTACCTCCATGTATGTGTGAATTCTCTTTAAGAAAGGAATTCATTTCAAGAACACACTCCATAAAAATGAATCCAGGTCTTAAACCCATTTTTGGAAATAGATTTTGGTCTGAATCATAAATGAGTTTAAATTGGCATTAGACATGGGTTGCAAATGTCCCAAACAGTGGCCTGTTATCAGCATGCATATGGGATGCTACTGTAGGCCAGTTATATGACCTGTAGGTTCCTTTTAAATATGGACTCGACATGTGGGCTATTGTTTTTATGAACTTGACATGCGAGTTGCGCCAGGCTTGTCCTAACGGCTACAAGTTGGCCTATTAATGTGGTTGTTGTTATGACCCCGACAGATAAGCCAATGTGAACTCGACATGCTATGAATTTGACATGTGGGCTGCATTGGGCCACACATATGACGTGTGGGTTGCCTTTAAAATAAATATAGGTCTGATATGTGAGTTGTGTGAAGCACTTTGGACGTGGGACCTAAATATCCCCATGACCTACCATGAGTTGAGCTGCCCACCAGAATCCTTTATCATATATTGTTGATGAATTATGAGTTTTCATCAACTCACTAGTGCCCATTTGGTAGAGCCAATATTTAATTCATCCCAGGTTGCATTAATTACATGTTAAGTGAACGCTTCCTGTCATGATATGCATCAATGATGAGAAATATATAGATCGTCAGTCTAATAGTGTAACCATCACAAATCATCAATCCAATGATAGACGACATGGATTTCTGATCATACGGCCGGCGAAACACCTCGGATTAGATTATTCAGCCACTGTTAAAAATATGTGGATATATAGCCAACCGCATAATGGAAACAACTCAGACTGTCGATCCAAAGATGAAAGACGTGAGGATTGCCCACCTATCGATGAAAACATCACATAAGTTGACCCAATGATAGAAAATGTGTTGATTACCAAATCTATCTATCTACTCTTATAAAAGAGAGAAAGATGATGTCTTTTTTTCACTACACATATAGCCAATAAAATGAAAGTTATGGGGCCCACCTTATATATATTTATTATGGATAAAGATATGGATAAAGATGGGGACATAATGAGAATTTCCCAACTTCTACTCTTATAAAATGTCTTAAAAGAGAGAAAGATAATGTACTTTTTTCACTATACACATGCCCAATAAAATGCAAGTTGTGGGGCCCACTCATATATATATTTATTATGTACATGTATTTTATGTATGGATAAAGATAGGGACATAATGAGAATTTTTCAATTTGTCTAAAATAGACTTTGGACCAGGCTTGGATTTAGAGGGGTTTTAAGGATCCGGATCATGATGATCTAGAAGACTAAAGTTTAGGAATTAAAAATATATAGCCAACGGTAACATAATCTCATAAATCTAAAATTACAAAAAAGACCCCTAAATTCTCTAGAAAATTGCTAACTACCTCCCTACTATACCCAAATTAACTCGAATACAGACCAAACTTCGCACACACGATCCTAATAATTTTTTAATCTCTTATATTGAGTAGGTGTTGATATTTTAAACGTAATAAAATTTCGTTTTAATACATTCCAATAAATTGAGTAATTTTTATTTATTTCTTTTTTTTAAGGTGGTGAAGAAAAGAAAAGGAAAATGTGGATAAGATTGGAATCTATCTCAAATCAATATCTCAAGTGTTTTTTTTTTCCCTCTTTTTTTTTCAATTTTCTTTTAACATTCTTCTTATTCATATACTACAAGATTTTCAATGTAGGAAATTTTGTGGGTATGAGGTTTTTCCTCTATGAATAATTGTGTAAGGAAGAACATAATATTTTAACAAATTCTTCATTGACTCTTAGCTTCTTTAGGAATGGAGGGAGTTTTCATACATGTAAGTCTGTCTACTGAAATTATTATTGTTTGATTGTGTCTTCTTCTTTAAATTTTTTTAATGTAAACTTTATATTGTTTTGTTATGTGAGATAGGAAAATGGAAAACTAAAACAGAATGTGTCCTGGTTGAGAAAAGCAAAGTAGACAATAACTAAAAGGACGATGCTATGAGGCATGAAAAGGCTTTACATTATCTGTCAGAATTTGTTTTCGTTGTCCATAAAGACGAAGGGGAAGGGGTTTTTTTTAAGCAGTACAAGTGTAAATATTCAAAAGGCCAAAAACATAATCCATATTTGTATAAGAATCTGACATTTTATTTTGTTTATTTTTCCTGTTTAGTTTATGTTAGTTAAATTCTTACGTTCTAGACCAATGCCTCTTCAATCGTCACCCTCCAAACCCCTCAAGAGTGGGATAAGACACATAAGCATTCATTCGTAGTTCTCATTGAACCATTTTGTTCACTAATTTCCAAATTTTTATTCATTTTTTTTCCTTTTGTAAAATTAATTATGAGATATGGTGCTATTAAAGAATCATGTCAAAGGAAAAATATTTCAGATTCTATTATTCATAAAGTTTTTTTAGTCTTTCTTGGCACTATTTTGTCCACCCCAGTTAATAAACTAAGCCAAGGTGGGAAAAACAAAAGATTTTAACTATGTACTATTTACTCCATTATGTGATTCATGGTGTACATACTGCTTTTAACTCTTAAAGCCTAAATGCCATGTGCTTTTTCAATAATAAACCTTGAACTAAGACAGGATGAAAACAAAAAAGAAAATGAATAGTGTATTTTATAATGGATCAAAAGAAAAGGAATCAAGTATGTTTTACTTACTACTTTTTGGTGTTCAATACTTACAATCTTGTGGGCACTTTAAATACTTCGCCATTAGCTTAAAAATTAGTTTAAAAGTCGTGATAAAATGTATTAGTTAGCTTGCTACTTTTGTTATTGTTGCTGGTGACCAATTGGTAGTTGTATTATAATTCAAATACCAAATTGACTACACACGAGAGAATTAACATTCTCTTCTTCTTCTTTTTTACCAGAAACAATGCTAATTATGCAAATAGTTTCTATTTATTTATTTATTTTTATTTTTATTTTTTGGTAGAACTAAAAGATACTTGAGTGGTATTTGTATTTGAAATTTGAAATTTGAAATTTGAAAGTTAAGAACATCAGAGGGCTCCGGGATATTTCCAGAATATATGAGATTATTTTTTTTATACGGATGTAACCCTTTGTTATTATTTTTTAAATATTAACCCTTTAACCTTTTGTACACTACCTTAAATATTTGTAATTTGATGTTCCTTTAGTTGTATATTATTTATTATGGCCTTTGAAAAAGGTATTGGAACCTCCAAAACTTATAAGCACATCCCATATCTACAGGTTTTTCGTTTGCATTATTGCTTTATGTTTAGTTTTTTTTTTTTTTTTTAGAAAAAAGTAGCAACTGAAAAAATATCATAAATAAGAAAGTGAAAGGTACAAACTTAAACTCATTTTATGTCCTTTCTATTTTTTTCTCTCTTTTAATGAAAGTTACCATTAAAAAAATTAAATATTCTTTTCCTTTTTGCTTTATGTGTTTGTATTTTATTTAGTTAGAATGATTGAGCTTTCAATCTGACATAATAGTTGTATTGATCTTTGATTTATACCCCTGTTGGAAGAATAATCACAAGTTTGATAATGTGATAACTACTACTAAATATTAGTCCTCTTCCAATATTAGTGATTGCTCAAGATAATTCCATAAATGCAATTTAGTGGTAGGTCTTATGGATTGCTATCGTAAAATTGTTGTTCTTCTGTACAGTTTTTAGTTTCTTAATATACAACTTTTGTGAATTTTCTTATTATAAAAGGTCATTTCAAGGGCATGAATATATTTATTTATTCTTGCTCATACTCAAGAGATTTAAATTGAAAAACTTTGATCATTTTCTAACACATTTATTTCTTTCATCATTGCAAGCTTCTTCTTCTTGTTGTTCTTGTCTTCTTTTCATATATTTCAATGAAGCGTCATGCCTTTTCTTAAAGGGAAAACAAGAATCTCATAGAAACTGCTTGTTATGCTAGCGTTAGTACTAATTTCAGAGTCAGTGAATGAAGTAATCATTTTAAGAGTAAACAACTAAAATAAGTCTTTGATCCTGAGATGCAACAAATTCTGTTTGTCTTTGTTTGTTTTGAATTTTTCTTACTTTGATCAACACTCCCATCCTCTATACAGAACAGAGTAGAAGAGTTGATTTAGAATACCTGGGTTACATTCTTAAGTATTTCTTAAGAGGAATGTCCAATTCTTTTGACAGATTTGTATTTGTAGTTTTTTATTTTTTGGTATTTTTTCCCTATGGTTATCTCTTTTTGTGAGCTTCCATTTAATTGAACTTCTATGATTACTTTGTATTATCAATTTCTTAAAGGGTATAAAATATATCACTTTGTATCAAGCAAAAGAAGATGCTGACTCTTGGAGATGTATTGCCTTTTTTGACCTGATAGTGGTTCATCTTATAAAATAAAACAAAGCACATGTTAAATACTAATATTGATGAACAGGCGCTCTGCAATTCTTACCCGTCAAAGTTCATATCATAGTTTCACCATTGTTGATCCCTGTCGCTTGAGGACAAACCAGATTACTTCATTATTCGTGAAGGACGGTGTGAGATGTTATTCTTCTTTGTAAGTTAAGACTAAAACCGCCGTCACAGTTTTGTTATTCTGATGTCCTTAGGTAAGATATAATTAATTTTTTTCCTTAATAGAATCTGATTTGGTATTCAACATATAATGTTCATGGTAATTGGTTAAAACAGTAAGCCCATCTGGTTCTTAGTTTTTATTTTTATTTTTTTATAAAACTGTAGAATATCAATTTGACTATACTTTCGACTGGACTCCAACTTTAGTATGTCAAGTCTACCAGGAAACTGATAAGTTGACCTGACAGGTTTAATAAAGTAAATTTAAATTTCTTTGTACACATTCATGATTAAATATCTTGAAATATGTGTTTATATCCTCAAAAAAGTTATATAAATTCCATATCGATTGTCTTTTGAGATCTCATTTTTCTCACTATATCATTGTTTTATTGTTTTCAAATGTATAGGAAAAAAGTAGTGTCAGCTGCATTTGGACACTGCACGGGCCTTGCAATTTATAATCACTCATTTTATGTTGAAATTTTATTTTTAAATGTATTGAAGCTTCTATTAATTTTTTTAATATTTTTTTTTTTTTTTATTTTCTTAGTATAACTGTGTGTCCGGTGCACATGCAGGGCTCCACTAGTAAATGGTAAAAGCACTCTTCAATAGTACAAAACAAGTGAATCATTGATCTAAGGCCCAAATGACGTTAAGCCCTATGGCCCTGAAAGCTCTAGAAGAGATTGAGAAATCAAATACCAGGAAGCAAATTGGCCATTTATGTGGTTCATTTTATTTTACTTGTAAAGAAAGAAGTAGGTCAAGGACTAGAAGCAAGCTCTTTCTTGGATTATGATATTGTACTTTTGGTTTTGAGCGTTCTAATCCACCATCAATAAAAAGAAAAAGGGAGTTTTCTTGTAATATTGATATATTGATTTAATGATATTCAATGCAAGAGTATGTCTCCGTTTTTGTCCATACAATGTATGCCTTAATTGATTTTTACTTTTCCAAAAATTATTTTATACTATTTTGAAAGTGTACAATTGGGAGACAGTTACTCTCCTCTTCTGGGTGGTCTCAATTCTTCAAAAGAGGAGACTGAAAGCAACCAATTTCCTGTTGGAAGGGCCCTCAAATCTCACCAAAATGAGTTCTAATGCAGACTGTGAAGAGAACAATTTTTGTAAGTTGGTTGCAGTGTCTCTAATGCTCTCTGTAACTCTTAATCTGTGGGTTTGGAGTCTCAAGTTGGACAAGGTTTTCGCTCCCTTTCAGCAAATCTACACAAGTTCACCTAACATGATTAGCTTTTTTCCATTATTAAATTTATACATAGCCTCCTTTGTATTCGGTTGGTGTGAATCAGGCCTAGGTTTACTTTCAAAAATAGTGAACCAATTGCAAATCTACACAATGGGGCTAACCTGTGATCAATTCAAACCCTCATACGCACATTCGTAACAATGAACTGGCAGGGATTCCAATTTAACACCAACCTAATTGGTACTCTATCACGCCCCCATTTCATAAAATGGGGATTATGTGTGAGATTAATGGCCAATTAAAATTTTCCACACTAATTAACCAAGAACATATGGCCCCCAATCACGTCCCATAAGGATCAAAATCCACTGTGAGGTACAAGTATTTTCTCGGTTTCCACAAAATATAGCAAAAGCTTCATAATGTAACAAATGGCATCGATGATAAACATTTTAGAGTATGCACGTTTTTCATTACTATAGTTTAAGTTAAACTATAGATAAAAAGAAGTAGATTAATTAAATGGCCTCTAGCAAAAACCGAAGCCAACAAAAGAGTAAATACTAACTGTTTAAAAGTAAGAAGGCACTCATGTGCCGGTCACAACGACATGTCGCCAGCACCCTAAATCGCCTGAGGCAATGCCTCTGCTTCCCAAGGTAGATGGACCCGATACCTATGCAACAAGTGCAGTATCAAACTACGACCAGTCGGCAGATATATATATATATATATATATATATATATATTTATATATAACAACAACAAATATGCTGTAGTAGCAGAATTATGGATAACATGATTATCAGAGTTGCATTGCATATCGAATCGTAATAAAAGACCTAACATAAACATCTTAACAAAATAGGCAGTCCATATATGCTAATTACCACGGGATATTATTATATCCCTCCAACTCGTACTGAGTCATGGTAGAGAGAACGCACATGAGAATAGTCCGGCCAGAACATTGATAGCATGGTACAAACAAACGAACCGCAAATCTCTATTATCTTTGGTATCCAAGGGTGTACATCCCTCCAAAACTACACAATCTGCAATAAATCAGAAATAGTCCTATCACAGTGGTGCTCCAACATTGTCGAATAGTACAACTGAGTGGTGTCTGACACAATAGCCCTAATCATAAAACAGCGGGGGGCTACGCTTATCTTGTGTGAACAAGATTCATCAAAACGAAAGAGAGACTACTCTACATCGAAATCAAATCAAATAAACAAACAAATCTTCAAATCCTTACAATTAAAGCCACCTAGCCTCAACACTTTGGTCAAATCCCATCAAACAAATGGAATACAAATGTGATCCTAAGTCCAATCATATAAGTTTCATAATTGATCCTAACATAAAGAATAGCAAAATAAAGCTAAGGAACATGTTCGAGACATGAAGAAATTGATATCCAAATGTACAATTTGGAATCAAAGCAGATAAACAATCCAAACCTAAGTACATAGTTATTCCTAACCCTTTAAATTTAGCTACTCACTCAATGGAGGGGGATGGGGTCCACGATACTCTAACAAATCATCTTAATGCACAGTGCAACGATGGTATCCCAACGCACTGTACCGTCCACAACGGACATAGTCCGTATCCCGAAACTGTCGGAAATAACAATGAGGGCAATGTTGCTAAAAACGAATGGTCGGATGTTTATATTTTAATAAAGAAATGCAAAGTTATCGATTTGGTGAATAAACAAAAAATAAAAAGCACACTTTCGATTTGTTTAATAGTTTTTCCATCTAAAGCCCTCTCAGTCACCTGCACATACTCATGTTTACCGTGAGGCCTCAACCATGACATTACAGAAACCGAGCCTGGGTTCATAGGGGGAATTTCCTCCTTTAATCATTAACATTTCACATGGGCCAAGCCCTCTCCAAAACCATACAGACAACCTCCAATCAATCCATCTTAATTCTATTCAAATTATAACCTAACCTAGCATATTAATCTCCAATTTAACATAGAATCAGCAAATCGATGTCTAGAGCTGAAATTAATTACTTGAATCATAAAGAAAATCAACATATCATAGTATCCACTTGCCTTTGGTTGGAAAAGATCCAAACCCATAAAATCTAACTCAAATGCCTAAAAATCTAAACCGGGTGTGTTTGGATGTATGGTGAATTGAAGTAAAGTGAGGTGAAGCATCAAATCTAAGAAAATAAAATAAAATATAAGGAGTCATGATAGTCTCTTCTTTTTAGTTGTTTGATAGAGAATTTTTTTTATTTTTTGCAAAAAGATGATTGTTTTTCTGTCATTTAGTGGAGAAAGGAGGTTGATAAGACCCTTTGTCTTTTCTTATCTGAATAATAAAGGCTTTACTTCACTTTAACTTTACTCGTTAGTTGCGAGTCACGCAATCATAAAATCAAATCAAATCAATACACAAAATCAAAAGTTGGAAAGGCTATAAGCTAGCCTATGCCATTCGTAAACCCAAAACACACCAACACTAGCTTAAGGAGAGAAAAAGGCTTACCAAGAGAGAGAGATTGGGAGGGATGGCTTGAAAAAGAGATGATGGAGCTTCGGTGGTCCATTGACAAGGACGGAGGAAGAAAGAAAAAAACAACCAAAGAAACAGAGAAGGAGAAAGCAAAGAGACAGAAATGAAAGTGAAATGCTTGTGGGGGAGGGGATTCACGCGGATAAAACGTAGGATTTGACTTTTGGAATTTATAAAACAGTCTTAAATGGGCTTCGGGTCAGGCCTAGATTTAGAAAGTTTCGAAGGTGCAGGTCTAAATGACGTAGTAGGGAAATGTTCATGAAATTAGGTGAGCTCTCCTACCGTGGCAAAATCTCGGAACTATGAAATAATGAAAAAGCCCTCGAAATTTTCAAAAAATTGCAACACACACCCCTACTGTGGTCAAAAGGGCTTGGATCTTAACCCAACTTCGCATACCCGATCCTAACAATTATTTGGACCTGTTTGGCTTCTAAATGAGTTTAGTTAGCTAAAAATATAATTAATTAGGCTAATTACATTCTTGGAAATCTGGGACCTTACCTACCTTTTTGCTCAAAACATTTGGTCGTCCAAATGACTAAACCTATCTCAGGTAAAAGATTTGGTTACTCCTGCTAAACTCGGTTAATGAAGTCTGAGGGTGATAACCTGCGATGAAACTCAAGGTAGTGCCCATTGCTACTTACAAACTGACCCAAAATTTGCTCATAGCCGTACCTCTCTACCTGACATTATTGAGACCGGCGTACCATGCAATTCGATCCCTTGTCAATATACTTCTGAGCTAAATATCCATAGGAGTTCTCGTCGTCGTCGGTATGAAGCGTGCCCAGGGTTCAAACCATGGGTATGCTGTCTTTTCCCACATGTACGGGCTTCCCATGTATGTGGGTTTTCTTCCCACGTATGCGGGCTTTCTTCCCACTTTAGTGGGCTTTCTTCCCGTATGTGTTCGGACTTTCACATGAGTCCCAACTCCCATGGCTGGGTTAACGGGAAAAGAAAAAACTCATCTTCGATTAAAGGTGATTATGTGGACACCAGGTGTGGTATGAATAACATAATTAAACCCTTTATTAAATATGAAGTCTATTTTCAATCATTTCTGATCTTTATAAACTTAAGCAAGAATACAGCATCTAAAAACACGTACTTCTCATTTGATATGAGGACCAAATTGATCGTTGCAAGCATCTGGTCAATGTGGGGGCAATCCACGTTGTTTTCTGGGAGTCATGAGGGTGCATTAATAATATATAAGGTTGACCGTTTGGTATATATGTTAGATCCAAACCCACCAGTAGTACATCACAACTCATGATATATGGCCCCCACTTCCTGCCGGATGAGCTTAAAAACCATACAAGTGGGACCACACGCAATGTTGATTCCATTAGCAACTTTTATGAAATTGTGTGAGATAGAGATGATTGATATCAATCTTTTCATAAAATAGTACATTCAAGCTGTATATATAGGTGGTGAAGAGGTTAGTATTTATGGAAAAGGGAGAACTCGAATTCTGAACGCATCCATTTTCCTGATATTACAGTTTTCTCTTTATTTATTTGGGTCTGGACTCTTTACAAGAGGAGGTAAGGCTGTAAACCTGGTATGGATTCCTCAAAGATCTATGTGGGTTTGTGGTTTGGGTTAGCATCTCTGATGGTGCTTGATTTGCTGTGTTCTGGTTTGTGGAATCGACCTGTTTGGACATCTATCTCCTCATTTCCTCAACAATACAAGGTAATGATCAAAAGATACAAAATTGAAGAATATTCTGGTGTTTTTTTAATGCTCCCACCATATTGGATGACTTGGGGAGGGCCATGGTGGATAGTGTGACCCAGTTTAAGAAAGGGAGAATGTGGATCGAATGAAACAGTATCTTCCTGTTTCATAATTAGTGGTAGACCTAACGTCACTTTTAAGTTCAATCACATCACCATTTAAGGTCTCAAAATTAAATGATTTTACAAAGATATATTTATCATGGTTCAATTAATTGATGGACAATTGCCAAAGTGCCAATTCATGGGACAAATGTGTGTGAGGGTTCGGATTAATCATAGGTTGGATTCACCATATGTAATAATAAAAAAAGTATGCTTGTTTACTTCAGTTTTATTCTTATGTCTCATAGATTCCAATGGCATTCATATTGTTGGCACAACAAATTCTCTCCTAGAACAATTGGTTACATCAACGGATTGGATTGGTGATCTGATTCATATTTTATTGACTTTTAGACATCTACATATTTGTAGTGAATTGAAGAAGAATGAAAGCGATCGATCTTCGCTTCTTTAAAAAATCGAGCTGTTTATCTTCTGCACCTGATCCGAAACCCTAATTCCGGGAATCTGCCGTATATCCCCTTTAAGAAACTCTCAAATCCTTGGAATTCTTCATGTTTTGAGAAAAAAAATTCAAGAAATCGATTTGTTCGAATGCCCTAAACACGCGTTTGAAGCACTGTTTGTTGAGAGAATCTCGGTTTTATACAATGATCAGCAGTTCCTATTTAAATCTCATTGATGTTTGTTTGCTCTTGGTGATTTTAGTGTATTTCTAGTTGCTGGAGTTTGAATTAGGGTTTTAGTGATGAAGATCGAGTTCACTTGGAAGCCTGGATCGAGAATGTAGGTTTTGATCCTCCGCATCCGCTAGATCGGAGGTTGTTATGTAGTTCTTGTGTGTGTGTGTGTGTATTTTTTCCTATTGTTGCTGAGTTGTTCATGTTCAATTTTTCCTTTATATTATGTATTTGAAGCTATTTGACTCAAACCATGGCTTGATTGCAGCCGTGAATTTCAATAATTTGAATTGTTGTATAATTTCCTTGTCGCTGACCCGGTCTTTGACCCAGCCAACTCAGCGTCGTTCGCCGGTGTGTCCTGCCAATCGTCAATCTACGGCCAACTGGAGAATGCCGGCTAGTGCCGGTATGAGGTGTCCTATAGTAATGGATCCTATACCAAGGGCACCCTAGCCCTTGAGACCCTCACCTTTGATGACACCGCGGTCCACATTGTAGCCATTGGTTGCGGCCAAAAGATGGAATTGTGATAGCTTACTCTTATACAATTTATAATTTTATTTATCGCTTTATTTTTATTTTTGGATATTCTTATGTTTGCTTTATAATCTTTGCATGTCTTTATTTCAGATGTCACTTCTTTTCACTTTTCAACTCATTCTCAGATTTTTTTTTTATTAGTGTTTTTTTTTTCTACTTCTATCATCAATCAACGTTTTCCCTTTGTTCTTTATTAAATCCAAATCCAAATACCATTACATTAAACCATCAGGACCACAAAATCTGAACAACAATATAAAGTAACCGCCAACCTATTATTATATATGAAGCGAACTGCTTCTAATTGAGACATCAGTGACATTGTTTATAATTGATTTTGACTGTTTGCAAATTAACATTGACTCCCCTGTTTTTTATAACGAATTAACATTGACTTCCCCGTTTTTTATAATCAAACCATTCATCTTCTTTTTGCGTTTCAAAATGCTTTCTATACGTTCTCGACCCTAAACATAACTGAACCGATGAACCCTTTTCACTTCTCTCCATCCCCTCTCTTTCCTCTCTTATCTCTACGCACCCCCTGCCCCCTCTATGTACAAAACCTTTCTTTTTTCCCCTTTTATTTTCATTTTGCGCAATTGAACCCTGTCCTCCTCTCTGTCCCCTCTGCTTCCTCTCCTGTTTTCTCTACGCATCCACCCTCTCTACGTACAAACCCTTATGTTCTCCCACAACCAAATCCATTGTTTTCAGAAAGCCGAGACCCCCAAATCACAAATCTTTATTCCATTGGGTTGACAAGATGATAATGAGATAATGACGATGACAAGGATAATGATGTGCTGAGATTACGGCGGCTCTTCACATGGTCCAGGTCTGATGAAGGTAACCATACCCTAACACTTTATTCTAATGGCATGTTTGGCTACTCTAAATGATTAGAGATGAAAATGTATTTTCAAGGTAATTCCCTAAATAAACTCTTTCACTGAACTCACCCCATTTCATATCAGTTTCCTCTTACTAGATGTTTTAGTAAAATAAGCGCTCTGAAATGCTAACATCTGGTAAAAAGCCTAGCCAAGCATTGCTTTTCTCAATTGATTTATATTTCCTTGTACTTGGCTACTATGAAAAAAATTGAAATCGTTCAAATTTACTCGACAGCCGTGGAACAGTGGATTTGAACATTCATGAGGGCAAATAGTTTCCTCTAGGGAACAAAATTAAAGGATTTAGAGAATTGGAACGTGCATATCAAGTTACTGTTGATTCTGTTTTTCTAATGTGACATCTCTCTCCATATATTAACTTTGTTATTTCTGTATTTTTTATTGTGTTTTTGGGTTTTATCTTTTGCAATAATTGATGGATACAACAAGAGACTCACATAAGCTGTATATTACATTTGTACTATATCTTCTGGCATCTCAACTGATGTTGAAATCTCCATATCAGGTTGAACACTTTTAAGATTGTTGATGAATATTCTAGACTACTTCTGGTGATTTTTTTTAATTTTATTTTAGGCTTTTGAATTACAGATACCCCGCTATATATTAAATTTTAAAAAAATTTGAATAATTAGCATTATGATGCCGGTTGACTTTAGCACTTGATATTTGGTTGAGTCTTAGATTTATGGATTCCATACCCATATCTATTTATGTTCTCGTGTCTACATCCATTTTATTATATGTATGTGTATAACATAAGACACATTGTCTTTTCCGGCGTAAACTTTTCGATATAAGTTATCTCCAAAACCTTGGGGCTACATTATGAACAGCAGTTTCTTGGTGACATGTATTTATTCATCTAAATTAGGCGTTGATTGTTTTTTTTTTTAATTTCCATATCTGCTATCCTTTGTTGTATCTTAATTACTGTATATTTTTAGAATTCTCAATTCATGCTCATGTTTAAGAAATATAAAATTTTCTTTTATGCACTCCAATACTGAAAAAAAAAATATCATTACCGCTGGAAAAAAAATTTGGTTGGTCTGCACGGTATGTGGAAGTAGAAATTTTACTTATTCCATTGCAGGATGGAGCGTCAACATCAGCTTCCTCTCCGACTGCATCGCATGATATATTGCATAGCAGAGCCTCCTCTCCGATTGCATCACCGACTGCATCGCATGATATATTGCATAGCAGAGCCTCCTCTCCGACTGCATCCCATGATATATTGCATAGCAGAGACGGCTCTAACATCGTCGCCATTGATACTATAAAGAACACGGTAAGTTTGACTCAAACATAATTCGATTTTTTGCTTTTGACGATTGATTTAGATTTATATTTAAGATTTTTGAAAAATATTTGCCTTTATAAAAAAAATCATGCCATCCATATATAGGCATTTGACCAACAATTACTTCCTATTTATATTTTAATTTACTTTCAACTAACCTCTCTCTATCAAATATCCACGCCCCATGAATGGGAAGGCAAAAGGTATATGAGGTTTTCCAAAATATGGTGACCAATCTTGAATTTTCAAGCCTGTTGCAATTTTTTTATATATTTATTTTTCTTATGATATCTGCTCAAAAAATCCCCAACATAGTTGGGACTTGGGATAAGGCTTTAATGATGATGATGAAGACAATGATATTCGCTCAAAAAAAAAAAAAACTTTCATTAAATTACTCTTGTGAAAATTTATCAGCATTATCATGCTATAAGCCTTTAAGGACTGCATAGTTCAATGAAACTTAAAAATATTTTAATAACAAGGTAAAATGTTTCAACTCAGAAATCATAATACTGTATCCAAATAGTATTTCCTGAGTGCAATAGTGCTTATCCATGTTTGTATGAGTCTTAGATTTATGGATTCCAGACCCATACCTATTTTTGTTCTCGTGTCTACATCCATTTTATTTTATGTATGTGTATACATAAGACACATTGTCTCTTCCGGCGTAAACTTTTCGATTTAAGTTTTCTCCAAAACCTTGGGGCTACGTTATGAACAGCAGTTTCTTGGTGACATATATGTATTTATTCATCTAGATTAGGCGTTGATTGTTTTTTTTTTTTTTTAATTTCCATATCTACTATCCTTTGTTGTATCGTAATTACTGTATATTTTTAAAATTTTCAATTCATGCTTATGTTTAAGAAATATAAAGTTTTCTTTTATGGACTCCAATTTTGAAAAAAAAATTATTATTACCGCTGAACAAAAAAATTGGTTGGTCTGCATGGTATATGGAAGTAGAAATTTTACTTATTCCATTGCAGGATGGAGCGTCAACAGCAGCCTCCTCTCTGACTGCATCGCATGCCTCCTCTTCAACTGCATCGCATGATATACTGCATAGCAGAGCCTCCTCTCCAACTGCATCCCAAAATATATTGCATAGCAGAGACGGCTCTAACATCGTCGCCACTGATACTATAAAGAACACGGTAAGTTTGACTCCAACATAATTCGATTTTTTGCTTTTGACGATTGATTTAGATTTATATATAAGATTCTTTAAAAATATTTGCCTTTATAAAAAAAAACATGATGTCCATAAGCATTTGACCAACAATTACTTCCTATTTATATTTTAATTTACTTTCAACTAACATCTCTCTCTATCAAATATCCACGCCCCATGAATAGGAAGGCAAAAGGTATATGAGGTTTTCCAAAATATGGTGACCAATCTTGAATTTCTTATATAATGGTATTAAATGTAGTATGTTTGTTTATCCATGTTTGATAATAGTGCTTATCCATGTTTGTATGAGTCCACAATACTACTGTAGTAGGATGAGAGAAGAATGGCAATAAGAAGACAACTACAGTCCAAAATCACTCAAACCGATAATCATACAGATCATCATTTGCTTACCACTACCGCCTATTGTAAGCCCGTAACCCCAGCAGCCCCGCTTGATCAATGTTCTTGTAATGCATAAGTTCAACAATGAGACCCCAGAAATGAGTCCTTGTCTTTATCAATAAAAGTGCCTTCACTCTCCTAAAGCGATCTCATAATGAGGTGGATCAGATGATGGAGATTTACCCTTTTGAAGGAAAGTCCAAAATAATGAGAGAGGTTTAGGGGAGGAAATTGGGTGAGATTGTTGTTATTATTATCTTAATGGGAGTAAAAGAGGGAGAGATGATAGAGATCATAATAGGTATTAAAAATTTAAGACTTAAGTCTCGGGAATGAGAGAGGGATTTTAGGGGAGGTGAATGGGTTGAGATTGCTGATATTATTAACTTATTAGAGAGATTTAGGGAGGAGATTCTGAAATGAGTAGTTGTTCACAATGCCAAAGCCAAAGCATTGTATGACTTTCTTAGTATTTCTTCGAGAAGAGGACTCCCTACATGCGGACTTGGCACTTCTTCCCTGTAGCTTTAATATATATATATAATGGTCGGATAAGAGATGGTCAAAAAAAAAATTTTATATTGATCAAAATTTCGACAGGATTATGTTTGTGTCTAAAACTGATACCAGACGAAGTTTTTAAAAAAAAATCAGTTGGGCGGGTGAAGGTGCAGAGTTTGATACAATGAGGGCTTTCTTCTTCTTGCAGGTCTATTTGTCTGGTTTGAGTTTATAATGTAGTGGGTACTCTTATTTTCTTGATGTACTTCGATCCTGAAAAAAGATATTATGATGTGGGTGAAAACAGAAAAGAAAGAAGAAGAAAATGAGTAAAAAACAAAAACATAAATTCTGATGTGGGTAAATATTCTGATGTGTATACACTTTTGCCGATCAATCGTGACCACCCATCGTCATGGCAGTTTTATAAGCTACACAAATAAAATTTTCCAGATTGAGTTGGGCGATGAACCAACTGACCTATTTATACAAATGATCTAAACTCAGAATGAATGGATTAAAAATAAGAAGCTGAAAACCAACCAACCAACCTGTATATCTGATCTAAAAATAAGGCTGTAATTTATCAAGTTTTTGTGATTATTTTGATTAGCATCTTTTTTAATCTTGTATAACATGGACGTGTGATTTATACTTTTTAATTTATAAGTTGAATTTATGAATATTTATAATAGAGTTAAATTCAAGGTTGAGTTTAGGGGTTTTGACATATTAATCCTTCTTAAAGCTAATTTTTTCAATTTAATGACCGGAACTCAATTAATGTCACGAAAGTCGCTCGACTGTGGTCAACATTTTTTTTTTTAAATTTTGCCCCATATCCGATGATATCATGGGAACAGTATAGGTAACATAAATTGATTTTTATATATATTATGGGATTCTCTCTTGATATGATGTCTTTTATGCAGCATCTCTGGGAGAAATTTTTTCAAATGATAGAACCCGAGAAATGGTAGTCAGATGTGTACCTTTTTACAAAAATGTCATCTTTCATGTTCTATAAAAAAATAAATTCGCTTAATGCTTACAAAAAATTTATTATAAAGAAACTGACAAATCCCATGGCATCATGGGATTTGGGGTAAAAAAGTTTTAAAAAAATATTTACCAGAGTCAAGTTGACTTTGGTGACATTATCTGAATTTCAGTCATGAAATTGGAAAATCTAAATTTAAGGAGGATTCATATGTCAAAATCCCTTGATTTTATTCCCCAAAACAATACCGACAGTATCATTACCAAACAAGTTCATGTTACCAAACAACTTCTCCACAGCTCAATCTCAATACAACATATTCTTTGCACGGCCCCATCTCAGCAAAAAATTGGGAACAATAAAGGAACAATGCCAAATAGACTCTTATAGACTAAAAGATCTTACACAAAAAAAAAAGAAAAAAAAAAAAAGCGTTAAGAGGGTCTACTTTTTTAGTACCCCGACCTATGAGGTTGGGACCCAAGAGAGCCCCCCGCACAAGTGGGAAGAGAAAGCCCATAAAATGGGAAGGATATCTCACACAAACATTGGAGAAAGAGAAGCTCACAAAGTGGGAAGAGTGACATACTCGATCGATCTTCGCAGCTAGGTGACATGCGGGGTTGCCAACCAATTGAACAAAACCCTTGTTGATTAGAGGGTCTACTTGGATGATCATATTCTGGTTGTTGTTTATTAATGAGTGTTGATCGTATCTGCAAATTATTATACCTACTAATAATAAAAGGGCAGAGCGTTTTAACTTCATGAATTTCATCCTATGCCTCATAGATTACAATGCATGGCATGTTGTGGTCACGGAAAACTCTCCCTGTTAGACCAATTGGTTAAATATATGAGCTTATTATCTTTCATTGGCTTTCAGACATCTACAATCCCTAAAGATGAGCTAGGAGCAGCTCTAGAGGGAACTTCAATGGAGAATAAGACTCTTATAATCGCAGTCGCAAACAAAGCTTGTACAGAAGAGGGGAGCTTTCTAGATCTCTTGTTGCAAAGCTTCCAAGTTGGTGAAGGTACACAGTTATTGAGCAATCATCTTCTCCTCGCAGCCATTGACCAGACAGCTTTTGAACAGTGCAATCTGAGGATGCTACATTGCTATAAACTGATGACTGATGGTGTCGACTTTTCCGGGGAGAAAACATTTATGTCTTCTGACTATCTAAAAATAACATGGATGAAAACTCTCTTCCAAGCTACTGTACTAAGACGCGGATACAACTTCATTTTTACAGTGAGTTCCAAGATAGAAGATCTTACACAATAACTTTTCCTAAATCTCTTAATTACTCTACTATCTATATTTTGCTAGACTAACCAAACCAAACATTTTCCCACTAGGTGGTGTTTAATAGTTTCTTTCCAACTTCTCTTGGGTCTCCCTCTCCCTCTCCTACTTCTGGCAATCTCCATGCTTTCATACATTTTAACAGGTGCCTCCGTTGGACGCCTTCTTACATGGTCGAACCATCTCAGTAAATTTTCTCTCATTTTATCTACAATCGATGCTATTCCTACTTTGCCCATAATTTCCTCATTCCTAATCCTATCTCTCCTCATGATCCCGCACATCCATCATAGCATTCTCATCTCCGCAACTTCCATCTTCTTAACATGATTATGCTTTATTGTTCAACACTCTGATCTATATAACAACGCAAGACGTACCGCCACCTTATAATACTTTCCTTTAACCTTGAGGGGGACTTTCCGATCACACAAGACCCTCGAAGCACTCCTCCATTTGGTCCACCCGGCCTGAATCATGTGACTTACATCAATATCAATTTCTCCATCATGTGGCACCCTAAATCAAAGGTACCTAAAGTTTTCTTTCTCTATAATCTTTTGTATGCCCAAACGTACTTCTATGTTACCAGGTGTCCTACTTTGATTAAACTTGCATTCCATATATTCTGTCTTGCATCGACTTAGCCTAAACCATTTTGTCTCTAACGTTTTCCGCCACAATTCTAGCTTAGCATTCACTCCTTCTCTCGTCTCATCCACTAAAACAATGTCATCTGCAAATAACATACACCACGGCACCTCATCTTGAATATGTCTTGTAATCTCATCCATAACTAGGGCAAACAAGTATGGGCTTAATGTTGAGCCTTGGTGTAGACCAATCGTGATAGGAAACTCTTTAGTCTCTCCGCCAGTCGTTCTTATCAATGTCACAACTCTATCATACATACCCTTTATTGCCTCAATATATGCGACACACACTCTTTTCTTTTCCAATACTCTCCATAGAATCTCCCTATGAACCCGGTCATAGGCCTTCTCCAAGTCAATGAACACCATATGTAAATCTCTCTGACCTTCTCTATACTGTTCCATTAACCTTCTCAGGAGAAAGATAGCCTCCATGGTTGACATCCCAGGCATGAACCCAAATTGATTCTCTAAAAGTTTGTTGTTCTTCTTAGTCTTCTCTCAATAACTCTCTCTCATAATTTCATCGTATGGCTCATCAATTTAATCCCGCGACAGTTCGCACAGTTCTGAATATCTCATTTGTTCTTGTATATGGGTATAAGACTTTTCCTCCATCTATCAAGCATATTCTTGCTCTTTAGCACTACATTAAAAAGCTTTGTCAACCAACTTATGTCATCCTCCCCCAAGCACCTCCAGACCTCAATAGAGATACCATCTGGCCCAACCGTTTTTCCATTATTCATCATTTTCAATACTTTTTTAACTTCTTCTCTACTGATTCTCCTATAGAACATATGATTCGATTCTTCCCTAGAAATGGTAAGTTGCTTCAATTGTATATCACTACTACTGCTTTCGTTAAATAACTTGTAGAAGTAGCTCTTCCAACGGTCATTTATCTCCTCTTCCTTTACTAATGCATTTTCATCATCATCCTTAATACATTTAACTTGGTTTAAGTCCTTGGTCCGCCTATCTCTGGCTTTGGCAAACTTGAATATCTCTCTTTCGCCTTCCTTAGTGTTGAGGCGCTTATATAGCTCCTCAAATGCCTTTGCCTTTGCCTCACTAACTGTGTTTTTTGTTTCTCTTTTTGCTTCTTTATACCTATCCAAATTCGCTTTATTTCGAACATTTTGTCAAGTTTTAAAGCACTATCTTTTAACTCTTATCTTGTCTTGGACGGCCTCGCTCCACCACCATGCCTCTTTCTGTGCCGGAGCACCCCCTTTAGATTCTTTTGCTAGACTATTACTATAAAAAAAAAGAGAGACATTTAGCTGTGGAAAAACAATTGTCTTTTGCGGTGGTTTTTTTCTACCACCAAAAGTGGGTTTTTTTTTTCAGTGGAATTTTTTTCCCACTAAACCTACCATAATGGTATCTTAATAGACCATCTTCACTACACTATTACGGCAGTTTTAACCGCCTCTAAAGGCAATTCTTTTCGTTGCTAAAAGTCTCCTTTTTTTAGTGTATATTACATGATGCAATTTGTTTTTGTGAACACGTTACTAGAAATGCAAATTTAAATTGTTGTTGTGTATTGAGATAACACATATTGCAATGATCTAAGCATGACATACATATATATATACGGGGCCAGCTCTCCTAAGCTGAAGCTTATCTTATCCTAAGATAAAACATTGTTGGTCTCACAAATCAAATTCTATTATCATTGTTTTTTGCACGATGATTGTCTCCAAAATCAAGATAAATCCAATCAGAACTGGATTTTTTAGTTTCATCATGCAAAAAACAAATTTAATCAATTTTAATTTGTGGGACCAGCACTATTCCAGTTTAGGATAAGGTAAGCTTCAGCTTAGGAGAACCCTGCTCTCTCTCTATATATATATTTATTTATTTATGAAATACATGGTGACAATGGAACTCCTTTGTAAACCATGTGAGTTAATTTGCTTATGATATGTGATGAGTGTTTCGGGCACCACCGGTCAAGTGATATGCAATTAATGTAAAAATTAATGAAGAGAGAGAGAGGGTTTATAGTGGTTCGGTCGGTGTGACCTACGTCCACTTTAACTGATGATGACTTTACTGCTCTGGAGAAGAGATTACAAAGTATGAGATTACAATGATGGTCTGAAAGTAGATAAAAGTTGTTTGTCCTCTAGTGTTGATAGGACTCTCTTTTTATAGTCTTCCCCTAACGGACGGGGGCGATTCCTCAGCGACGTACGCTCCATTCTGGTGGAGTCTTCCGAACCGTCCTCAACAGACGAGCATGTAAGATTTCATCCGCAGGACTTGGCAAAGCTGGTAGATGGAACGACGCGCGCGCTGACTTTGTCATTCAATGGATCCGGACCTGACCCTTAATGGGTGGGTGAAGACCCGGGCTCATCATGGACTTGAGTCAGTTCGACCTGACCCGCTGTCATGGACTGAGCCGTTTGGGCCTAACCCGTCATTGCGGACCGAGTCATTTGGGCCTGGCCCATCATTTGGCCCTCAATGTCTCGCGCCAAAGAAGATTTTGAAAGGGAGATTTTTGGAATATCCACGCTTTTTCATGCCAAGCAATTTGTAGCTTTTCCAACAGAGTCCTTCCGGTGGTTCTTTCCCTCTTTGAATTTCCCTTTTAATATATGTACTCCGCAGAGGGGGTCCGGGGGTGTCCCCCGGCGGTTGTCGAGCTGAACGGTCAGCTCGCGGGGGCCCAGGGGGCAGCGCCCCCGGCGGGGGTTCGGGGGCTGGCCCCTAGCCTTCGTCAGGCGGGTCGACCTAACCCTCCTCATCTTCCTTTGGAGTTGGTCATTCTTCTTTTGAATTTCACAGAAGTGTTCTCGTGGCTCAGGGCTGTTCTCCTTTGTTCTTTTGGCTTGGTGTTCTTCTCCTTGAAAACCCTAGTGCATAGGCTATAAATAGAGAGGGTTTTTTGCCCATTTTGCTTTTCACTTTGGGTTCTTTTTCTTTTTATCTTCTTCTTGCTAAAAGGAAGAGAGAAGGGGCTGTTATTCATCTTCCCTTGGGCTGCTGTTCATCTTCTTTAAGTTTTCTTTTTGTTCAAGAAAGGAAAGAAAAAAGGACTACCATCACCATGGAGCATCAGCCTACTGCTACCGGAGCATCGTCGTCGTCTGCCCTCACCACGCCTGGGGCGCCCGCGCCTGGGCGACCAATGCCCTTGTCGCCCACGCCAGCTGCCGTGTCGTCTGTTGTCACCACGCCAGGGGCGCCCGTGCCTGGTCGATCAGCGCCCTTGTCGCCCACGCCAGTCACTGCGTCATCCGCCTTCGTGCCTGCCAGGGGCGGAACCAGGAATTTTGTTTAGGGGGGGCCAAAAAAAAAAAACTTGAAACAAAATTGTAAAATTTAGTAAAAAAATATGCAATAATCAAGTTATTGAAGTTGTGCTCGACGTTCTTTCATTGAGTTGAAATCATCAATTATTGTTTCAATACTGAATCTCTCTACAATCTCTTTTTCAATATATACAATTAAATAATCCGTAAGAAATTCATCTTCCATTTTGTTGCGAAGTGCAGTTTTAACAATCTTCATGGCTGAGAATGCTCGTTCTGTTGTTGCTGTTGAAACTGGAAGAGTTAATATAAGACATATCAATCGATATATGAGATGATAGATGTTTGACTTTCCCATTTCTACTAATCCATTGCAAAGTTCGGATGTGGTCTTCATTTCCTTCAAATATGGATGGTGAGTTACATCACGCTCATAATGTTGTAGCTGGAACTTCAAATGGATTTTTTCTTGATCATTAAAATCTTGAGGATAAAATTGACTCACAAGATTACAAATATCATCAATCTTGAATGACATGTAACCATTCCTGGGATCCAAGGCAGAACTAAGAATGAGAAGTTGCATAGTACGATCATTAAACTTTCTATTTAACTCTTGTAATTGAGAGTCCACTACAGCAGTAAAGACATCCACTCGATAATGATGCTCCATTGTAACTGGATATTGTTGATGGCGAACTCGACCTCTACCTGTAGTATATCGAGCATCCATATCAGGAATATGTATGTCATGTTCTTTGCAGAACAACAATACTTTATCAAGTAATTTATTCCAGCCACTTTCCCTCAACTCTTGAATGATCGCTTTTGTAGTAGAGACTAAGTGCATAGCATTTAAAATATCTTGAGATTTGAGTTGTAAAGCTTGGCACAAATCATTAGTAACTCCTAATATTTCTTTCATAAGATGCAAATTAAAGACGAACTCAAAAGATGTTATTGTATCATAAGCTGAGTCTGCATCCCCACGTTGAGTATATGTAGATCCATCATCAATAATATTCTTAAGAACTGAACATGTTGCATTATACATATTTAATAAGCTGCATAAAGACTTATAATGAGAACTCCAACGAGTATCGCATGCCCGTTGCAAAGTGCCAATTTGATTAAGCCCTTTACCAGTTTCAACTTTATCAATGGCAATCAAACGTTCAAGTTCAGCAGCTTGAGCAGCTTGTAATTCATCATGACGCTTGCAAGATGCACCAACAATATTGATGATAAAATTTAGTTTCGAGAAAAACTGGTGGATATGAATAACTTCGCTGGAAGCCGCAACCAAAGTCAACTGGAGACGATGAGCTAAACAATGAACATAGTATGCATATGGGCAATCATTCAGAAATAAAGCCTGTAACCCATTCCATTCACCACGCATGTTACTTGCACCATCATATCCTTGCCCCCGAACATTTTGAATGCTTAGATTATAATGAGAAAGCACCGCTGATATCTCTTTTTTGAGAGTTTGTGATGCTGTATTTTTAACATGAACAAGACCAAAAAATCTCTCACGTATAAACCCTTTTTTGTCAACAAATCTTAAAACAAGAGCCATTTGCTCTCTCTTAGATTGATCTCGAGCTTCATCCACAATAATACAGAATTTTGCATCATCAATTTCCTCTCGAATTGCATTTCGAACTTTCTCTGAAAAAATATGTAAGATTTCTTTTTGGATTTTAGGTGAAGTATATGTAGCATTTCCAGGGGCTTTATCTAGTACAACATCCGCAACCTTTTCATTATATGATGCCAGAATTTTAATCATTTCAATGAAATTACCGCGGTTCTTAGAGTCTGAATGTTCATTGTGACCTCTGAAAGCACACGCTTGAAAAGTAAGCCAACGGACAACATCTATAGAGGTCTTCAATCGCAATCTGTTGTTTGCAATTTGGATAGAAGACTGTGTATGGAGTGCCTTCTCGATATGTTGCAATTGATTCATCAAATCTCTACAAGATTGTTCAGATGCATTATGCGGTGAGTTTGGATCTTTTCCTATATGATTTAAGAAAGCACACTTCTTTCCATCATTGACTTTCTTCCAGTTACGAAATCCTTCAACAATAAATGCACTTGCTCCAAAACGCCCAGTTGTCTTTTTATTAAAGAGAAAGCATGGGAGACAAAATGTTGCATCTTTCACAAGAGAATACTCTAACCAAGAAGGAAACATTCTAAACCAAGAAGACTGAAATCGCCGTGGATGTTTTTCCGATCCAGAAAGCGGATAAACAAAAAGCATATGTTGATAAGGCCCAGCTTTGATGTAAGCATGTCTAATTTCATCTTGTTGATCAACATGATATTCCCAAATTTGACGGCGCAATCCTGGATCACGCTCTAAAGAAGCAATATCAATTTCTCTAATTTCAACTCTTGGAGATTTTGATGGGCGTGATCTTTGTGGTTCTTGAGATAAATCATTGGTTATAGAGGGCGATATTGTACTATCTTCTAAATTTTGAGCATTTTTCCTCTTAAAAAATGAATCAATAGTTGATGATTTAACCATGGTCAGGACTCCTATAAAAAAATCAGAAATTAAAATCATATAAAATTATTATTAACTGCAGTAATTAAAAAAAACAAATAGAATTCAATTAATTACTAAAAAATAAAGAAAACACAAAGCACAAATATCCTATTAGGAGATTTATATTACACATCAAAAAGGACAATATAACAAATTAACAATTAGCAAATCAAAAATATAAAACGTCCCACTCAGTCACTCACATATAAGTGAAATAAAATAATACAAAAGTTGAAAGTTGACTCACGTATAAGTGAAATAAAATAATACAAAAGTTGAAAGTTGAAACACATGAGTAGATGACAGGTTCAAGATGAGTCTGCCGGTCCGGCGGTCCCGGTGGTGACTGCCGTTGATAGCGTGAATCGCGGTGCGGCCGTGCGGGTGGGTTGAGATTGAGAAAGTGAAATGGGGTTTTCTAATGGCTGGCTTTCTTGAATCAGATGGGTTTTCTAGAATCAAATGGGTTTTTTTTTTTTTTTAATTGCAGAGATTTCTTGAATATAATGGGGTTTTCTAATGGCTGGCTTCAACAGAAACGGAGGTGCTGCTGCCTGCCAGGGGAGGGAGGGGGATGTGCAGGAGCCTGGAGCTAAGAGGGCGGCTGGGCAGAGATGGGTTTGGTTTGATCGCAGGGCATGGAAGAATCAAGAATGGAAGAAATCTTAATCCTAGTGCAGGCTGCCCTTTCTTGATTTATTTCCTTCCATTCCACCGAAGATTGTGGGAATCACAAAGATTGTGTAAATCACAAATCTTAAAAAGATTGGGGGGGCCAGAAGATTTCTACACCAGGAAAGTGAGGAAAGTCTTAGATCTTTGGGGGGGCCATGGCCCCTGCCGGCCCCCCTAGTTCCACCCCTGGTGCCTGCTGTCGTCGTGTCTACGCAGGGAGCGCGCCAGGGCAACCAGCGCCCGCGCCTTGGGCGCCTGAGCTCGCCGCGTCTGGGGAGTCCGCTGCGTCCGGGGCGCCCACGCCTGATGCTCGCCCGTCTGAGCCTGGGCCTGCTGCTGCCCGCCTGCCTGGGCCTGGGCCTGCTGCTGCTCGCCCGCCTGGGGCGCCTGAGCTCGCCGCGGCTGCTGGGGTGACTGCCCGGGGCGCCCGTGTCCGCTGCTTCCTCATCTGGGCGACCAGCGCCTGGGGCTCCCTCGCCTGGGACTTCCTCGCCTGGGGGGTCCACGCCCGGGGCACCCGTGGGGCCCGCGCCCGAGCCCGTTGTGTCCGTGTCCGCGCCCGCGCCTGCGTTTGTCCTGCGTCCTGCTTCGACGACCGAGGGATGGGGCTCAACGAGGGCCATGGATGACACGGGTGAGGGCTGCAGCGCCCCTCAGGGGCCTGAAGAGGTGAGTACGGGAGCCGCGGCCGTGGTCACGTCACGTCCTCGCCACACAAAGTATCGAGGGAAAGTAGTCGTCGGAGACAACGGGTCTAAGGTGAACACTATTTTCAGCTTGCTCACTACTGATAGTGATGTTTTTAGAATTGTGTCTGCCTATCACATTCCCCCTACTGTGTTATGCCGTCGGGCTGAGGCGGATGAACCCGCTTGCGACGACTCCTCTGGTGAGATCACCATTTACGAAGAGATGCTCGAAGCTGGGCTTAGGTTCCCCATGCCCTCCCCCGTTTGTCGCGTTCTTCATTACTTCTCGCTGACTCCGGGGCGGTTAGCACCCAATGGTTGGAGGGTTCTGCTTGGCTTTCTTGCACTATGGAGGAGGGTTCATCAGGAGGATGCTTCTCCTGCAGAGTTCCATGCGGCTTTTAGCCTGATTGAGTCTCCGGCCCCGAACAGAGGATGGTACTACCTTACCCTTAGGGGTGGCAAGCTGCTTACGGGTCTACGTTCCAACTGCCACAGTTGGAAGTCCCGTTTCTTCTTTGTTGGCGGAGAATGGGCCTCTGAGACAGACCGAATATTGGTGCCAACTCGATGGGGAGACGCCAGGAGACTTGGTAAGCCACTCTTTTGCTACTTTTTCCCCTTATTAATATTTTCTATGTGCTCACCCGTTGCCTTTTTGCAGACGCGCCGGTGCTCTCCACGAGTCAGGAACGGAAGCTACAGGCCGTGAGAGACCATCTTGAAAAAGACTTGGGTGTTCTTTTACCCAAAGAAAGTGGTGGAGTTTGTGGCCCTTCTCAGGCACCTCCCGCGAAGAGAAAAGGTATTTGACTTCTGCTTTTTCTTTCTCTCTTTCCCTTCCTCTTTTTTTTTTTTTATTTATATGCACAAGTAATATTGGCTTTTGCAGCAGTGGATAGAGGGATGATCGGGGCTCTCCTTTCGAGTAAGAGTACCCCTCCTTCTGGTGCTCGCCCTTCGAGTGGGAATGCTCCTCCATCCAAGGCGGCGAGGGTAGACGGCACCTCAGGGGGGAACTCCCCGCCAGTGACTTTCAGGACTAGCTCTCTTGCATCCACCCCTTCAGTGGGGGCACCCACAGTGCCGCCCCAGCCAGCGACCTCTTCTACCCCGATTGTTATTCGAGAGTCTTCCTCTCCAGCTACACCTCCTGCCCCTCATTCATGTCCCCCACGCCCGGGGGCTCCTGCAGGGGCTAGTCAGATGTTGGGCAACCCGTTGGTGATCCAGGAGAGGCTTGGGGGGTTTGTGTTTCCTCATGAGGTTACACGGATTACTTCTTTGGGTACTGAGAGGGTCATAGATACATTCCTGGAGGGTCTGGCTCAGGTAAAGGCTTTTTCCTTTTCTCCAGACTATCAATTTTTTTTTTTTATGTCTCATTTCTTTTCTATTGCTCCAGGCTTCCACTGCATCCGTCAGCTTGCTGTCAAAGGCCAGACAGAACGTCCAGCTGAAGAGAGAGAATGAGAGTATGCGGAAGGAGCTCTCCATTGCTCGATCTTGAAGCTGCTAGGGGAGCTTCTGAGGCCGATCTTGGGACTGCCCGCGAGAGGGCGTCCAGGTTAGAGACTGAGCTCTCGTCAGCCAGCGAGAGGGCTACCAGGGCAGAAGGTGAGCTCTTGACTGCCCGCGAGAGAGAGTCCAGGTTCGAGACTGCGCTTTCATTAGCCCGCGAGAGGGCAAGGAGGGCAGAGGCTGAGCTGGTGGATGCCCGCGAGAGGGCTTCACTTAGGGAGGCTGAGTTGGTGGAGGCCCGCGAGAGGGCTTCACTTAGGGAGGCTGAGCTGGTGGAGGCCCGCGAGAGGGCTTCACTCAGGGAGGTTGAGCTCGTGCAGGCCCGTTAGAGGGCGTCGCTCAGAGAGGTTGTTGTGGCAACAGAGATGAAGGCGGCGCACGATAAAGCTTCTCAGGCTGAGAAGGAGCTAGCGGAGGGCGTCGCCTATGCCTTCATCGATGGGTATAAGGAGCTTCGAGAGAAGATTGCTGCTGCTTTCCCTGGCCTTGACCTTTCAGGCTTTTCGCCTGCCGAGGAGCCTGATGGAGGTCCTGATGACACAGAGGATGGCGAGGAGGATGAGGAGGATGATGAGGACGACGAGGGGAGCCATGAGAGTGGTTAGGGTGTGGGAGACTTTGCTATGCTTTATTACATGTAGTTTTTTTTTTTATAAAGGCAATTGTTTAGCCTAACATTTGGAATGAATAAAATATAAACTTTATTTATTCACTGCACATGATAAAAGAACATTTTACAAGGTGCTAAAAAAATTGAACTACCCCTTTCCATTGCTTTTTTCCCCTCCATATGTCACTGGTAGTATTTCTTCAGATGTTCTGCATTCCACGGATGAGGTAGGACTTTCCCTTCTGAACTCTGAATCCTGTAAGTGCCTGGTCTTACCACCTCCGTTATGAGGTAAGGACCTTCCCAATTCGGGCCCAATTTGCCTTCCCGAGAGTCCTTAGTGGCGAGGATTACCTTCTTAAGGACCAGATCTCCGGATTGGAGAGGGCGAGGCTTTACCCTTGAGTTATATTATTTTGTCATGCGCCGCTTGTATTCTGCATTGCGGACGTTGGCCATCTCCCTTGCTTCATCCACCAGATCGAGGTTGATGCGAAGTCCCTCCTCATTGGTGTCGGGGTCATGGTACTGGACCCTAAGAGAGTGGACCCTGATCTCCACAGGGATGACTGCCTCAGTCCCAAAGGCGAGAGAGAAAGGTGTTTCGCCGGTTGGAGCTCTCGGCATGGTCTGATAGGCCCACAATACCCCGGGAAGTTCGTCTACCCAAAGGCCCTTCACTCTTTCAAGCCTTGCTTTCAAGTTACGGAGGACTGTTCTCACCATGACCTCCGCCTGCCCGTTCGCCTATGGATGTGCCGGGCTGGAATGGGGCTGTTTTATCTGAAGGTCAGAGCAAAATGAATTGAAGGGTCTGTTGTCGAATTACTTCGCATTGTCACTAACAATGGTATGTGGGATCCCAAAGCGGCAGACTATGTTTTTCCAGACAAAATCTTTCACTTTGGAGTCTGTGATCCTCGCCAGGGGTTCCGCCTCTGCCCACTTCGTAAAGTAGTCTATGGCGACCACTACGAATTTACATTGTCCTTTACCCAATGGAAGGGGGCCTAGGATGTCGATCCCCCACTTGGAGAAAGGCCATGGGCTCATGATGGTAGTGAGTTCCTCTGGGGGCTGCCTTGGCACAGTGGCAAAGCGTTGGCATTTGTCACATTTTCTGGCAAATTCTTTGGCGTCCGCCAACATGCTGGGCCAAAAGAAGCCTTGCCTAAGTGCTTTGTGAGCAAGGGAGCGCCCGCCTGAGTGGTTCCCACAAATTCCCTCGTGGATTTCCCTTAGGGCATAGTCAGCCTCTTCGGGAGAGAGGCACCTCAGCAGGGGTAAAGAGTAACCCTTCTTGTAGAGGACATCTTGCAAGAGTGTGAACTTGGAAACTCTCATCCTCAGCTTCCTTGCCTCAAGGGGGTCCTCTGGCAGTGTACCCTCCTGAAGGTACGCCCTTATCGAGGCCATCCAGCTCGTTTCAGCTGTAGCGCAATTGATGTTTGCAATGCTTTCATTCAACTGGCTTGGTTCGAGCTGGTGCCCAAGGAATGCTAGTTCGCCTGGTGAGGTCTCTATGGATGAGGCGAGCCTGGCTAGTGTATCGGCAGCAGCGTTACTCTCCCGGGGGATATGACTGATTTGGAAGTGCTGGAATTGCGGGATCAATTTTCTCACTAGGCTGAGGTAATCCTGCATTCTGGCTTCCTTTGCTTCGAACTCGCCATTTACCTGATTCACTATCAGCTGAGAGTCGCTGTAAGCGATGAGATATCGGGCGTTCATTTCTAAGGCCAACTTCAAACCAAAGAGGAGAGCCTCATACTCAGCTTCATTGTTGGAAGCTGGAAAGTGGAACTTCACTGCATACTTGAGGGGTGTGCCATCAGGGCTAATCAAAACGAGTTCCGCTCCACCTCCATTACTGGTCGCGGAGCCGTCAACATAGAGTTTCCACTGTGGCACCAAGGGACTCTTGGCGCCAGGTTGAGAAACAAGGAGCAACGGGGCGCCCGAGGTAGGAATTGCTTGGGCACCCAGGGCTGCTGGAAATGCCTGGGCGCCCATAGCTGTTGGGGGAGCCTGGGCGCCCAAGGCTTGGGTGCCCAGGGGTGCTGGAGAGGCCTAGGCGCCCAAGGCAAGAGATGCCTGGGCGCCCAGGGGTGCTGGAGAGACCTGGGCGCCCAGGGGTGCTGGAGAGACCTGGGCGCCCAGGGCAAGAGATGTCTGGGCGCCCAGGGGTGCTGGAGAGGCCTGGGCGCCCAGGGCAAGAGATGCCTGGGCGCCCAGGGCTACTGGAGAGGCCTGGGCGCCCAGAGCTTGGACGTCCAGGGGTGTCTGGTCCCCCGCGGAGGCTTGGAGATCTGGAGTTGTGCGGGCGACCTCTTGGTTGTCCTCTTCTGGTGGCGACCTGCCTTGTATGGGCGAGGCGAGTTCATCCGTCTCCCCCTCTGCTCGTGTAAACTCAACTACAAAGTCTGACAAGGCTTGCGCTTTGATGGCTGACCTTGGCTGGTACTGGACATCAAACTCTCCCAACTCTACTGCCCATTTGATGAGCCTCCCGGATACATCCGGCTTTACTAGTACTCTCTTCAAAGCCTGATCAGTAACAACAACAATTGTGTGACTCTGGAAATAATGTCGCAGCTGCCTTGCTGTCGAGCTGAGCGCGAGCGCCAGTTTTTCCAACTCCGTGTATCTGGGCTCTGCCCCTCGGTATGCTCTGCTTACATAATAGATGGGTTTCTGCACTCCATCATGATTTCTGATGAGGACAGAGCTGACTGCTGAGGGTGAAGTAGAGAGGTACAAATATAACACCTCTCCGAGTGCAGCATGTGAAAGAAGAGGGGGAGCGGCCAAGTAGGCTTTAAGCTTTTGGAATGCCTCCTCCGCCTCGGGCCCCCACTCGAAAGCTTTCCTGAGGATTTTAAAGAAAGGCAAGCACTTGTCTGCAGACTTGGAGACAAATCTGCTAAGTGCTGCAACCCTTCCATTGAGGCGCTATAGCTCCTTTGTTGAAGTGGGCGATCTCATGTCCAATATAGCCTTAATTTTGTCGGGATTCGCCTCTATCCCTCTTTGATTGACCATGAAGCCCAAGAATTTTTCCCGACCCCACGCCGAATGCACACTTCTCAGGATTCAACTTCATGCGATAGAGCCTGAGAATGCTGAAGGTTTCTTGGAGATGGTCGATGTGATCTGTGGCGGCGAGGCTCTTCACCAGCATGTCATCAACATAAACCTCCATGGTCCGCCCAATCTGTGAGTGAAACATTTTGTTCACCAGGCGTTGGTAGGTTGCACCTGCGTTCTTCAACCCGAAAGGCATGACCCTATAGCAATAGGTCCCCTTCGGGGTGATGAACGACGTCTTCTCTTGATTTGGGGGATGCATGCTAATCTGGTTGTATCCAGAATAGGCATCCAGGAAGGAGAGGAGTCCATGTCCCGCTGTGGCGTCGATGAGGAGATCAATCCTGGGCAATGGGAAGCAGTCCTTCGGGCACGCCTTGTTAAGATCAGTGAAGTCGACACATAGGCGCCACTTCCCATTTGCCTTTGTCACCATCACAACATTCGGGGTATGCCACCTCCCTCACAGCCCCATTCTCTATCAGCTTCTCGACCTCTTTGTCCATTGCTTGGGCCCTTTCAGTGGAGGCGCCGCGTAGCTTTTGTCAGATAGGCTTGTGGCGGGGGTCGACATTGAGGCGGTGAGTGGCGACTTCGGGATCAATCCCTTCAAGATCCGCATGTGACCATGCGAAGATGTCCATGTTCCTCTTCAGAAAATCGGTCAAGCGGCGGACCAGATCCTCAGAGAGAGAAGAGCCAATGTACACTCTTCTGTCAGGAAGGTCCTCATTTAAAATTACAGGGGTGAGTGCTTCAACTGGTTCCCCCCTCTCTGTAGTGGCCTCGTCTCTCGGGTCCAAGACTTCGACTTGCAACGCCTCCTGCGTTTTCTTGGCCTTCATCGAGGAGACGTAGCATTCTCTTGCTGCTACTTGGTCCCCCCTTACCTCCCCGATCCCATTCGGGGTTGGGAAGCGAAGGATGAGATGGTAGGTGGAGAGGACGGCTCTCAATGCATTAAGAGTAGGCCGTCCCAGTATGATGTTGTAGGCTGAGGGCAGTCTATCACCAGGAAGTTGACCATTGTGGTGGAACTTCGGGGTGCAGCACCTGCAGTGATTGGCAGTGTGATTGCCCCTAAGGGATATACTTTCTCTCCTGAAAAGCCGATGAGGGGGGATTTGATAGGTTGCAGCCTCTCCCGGCCCAGTTTTAGCTTATCATAAGCCTCTACAAATAGGATATCTGCAGAGCTACCACTGTCTACCAAGATTCTGTGTACCTGAAAATTGGCGACGGTCATGGTAAGCACTAGAGGATCATCATGGGGGTGCTGGATCCCTTTTAAATCCTTATCTGAAAAGGATATGACTTCGTTAGTGCCCAGCCTGGGAGCCTTGGATGGGCGTGTCTCTTCATGGCCGAGAGCGACTCCGCCGATCCCCCGGAGATAGTTTCAATTTCTCCGAAGGGCTGTTGATTCTCTTGATGACGAGGTGGTGACTGTGCTTGAGCCCTTCCAGCGACATACTGGCGCAGGTTTCCACGCTGGATGAGGTCCTCGATCTGCTTCTTGAGTTCGTAGCAGTCGTCGGTGTCATGGCCATGGTCGCGATGGAAGCGACAATACTTGTTAGGATTCCTGCGATTTGGGGGAGACTTCATCTTCCCTGGCCATTTGATCGCGGGATCATCTTGGATCTGTAACAAGATGTGTCCGACTGAGGCGTTGAGAGGGGTGAAGGCTTGTCTGTCTCTCTAAGGAGCTGGACCAAGCCTCTCTTTGACAGGTATCCTCTCCGTCCTGCTTCGCTTGTTGTTGTTCTCCTTCCTGTCGTCTCTATCTCGCTCCATCCCCTTGCCCTCTGGCCTAGAGGACTCTCCTCGCCTAGCCTTGGTGATATCCTCAGCATTCATGTATTTCTGGGCTTTTGCCAGCAGCTCCGGGAAGCTCTTTGGAGGGCGCTTCATCACCAAAAAGAGAAAGCTTGACGAGCGAAGGCCTCCCAGGAAGGTTGTCATGGAGACCTTGTCGTTAGGCTCTTCGACTTGGAGTACCTCCTCGTTAAAATGAGTGAGGTAGCTCCCGAGGCTTTCATTCTTATCCTGCTTTATGCTAAGCAGGTGCGTGGCGGGCTTCTGGTGGCGGCGTCCTCCAATGAAGTGTGACACGAAGGACTTACTTAACTCTGCAAAGGTGGAGATGGAGGCTTGGGGGAGATTGGCGAACCACTGCTGAGCGGAACCCTTCAATGTTGTTGGGAACGCCCTGCACATTATCTGGTCAGGGATATTATGCAGCTGCATTTTGGTTTTATATGTCTCCAGGTGGTCCAGTGGATCCTTCGTTCCATCAAAGGTCTCCACGGATGGCATCTTGAACTTCCGAGGAAGTGGGTAGTGCACTACGTCGGGCTTGAACGGTGTATCCGTTCGCCCGACCAGATAATCTACCGTCTCCGGTGCCTGCGCCTTTATGGCGTTGATAACATCTCCTAGTTGATCCTGCATTTCTTTGATCTTTTCCTCCCAATGATTGGGAGATTCTCTGGACTGACCTTGGATATAACTCTCGCCTTCCAGGCTGTAATTCTCGCTTCCCTCCTCCTGAAAATCAGGATCCTCATCATTGGAAGTAGAGGGAGGAGATGGAAGTCCATCGCGATTCGACCCTCCTGTGGCTCCACCCGGGGGAGGAGGCACGTCGAGATGAGCGCGACCTTGAGGGTCGACCAAGAGTCTTCCGTGTGGGACGAGAGGCGGAGCTCCAGCAAATGTGCCCTGGGCGTGGGCGCCATGAGGATGGGCGCCCAGGGTGCCATGAGGATGGCGTCGGCGCCCAGGGGTATTCCTCGACCCTGGGCGCCCTGGGAATGGGCGCCCAGGTGAGGATGGCGTCGGCTGGCGCCTCGGCCCCGGGCACCGTGTGGACGGGCGCCCGGGTGAGGTGCCCCTCTGCGTGGAGCAACCGGTTGCTCTGAGCGCGGTACTTCCTGTGGCCCTGCACCTAGTGCTCCTCCCTGCCCCGCCAGCATGAGCTGCAATATCTGCTGGTTCTGAGTCACCAGCTGCTGCATGGTCTCCAGCATCTGTTGAGGAGAGGGAGCGAGAGCATTCGGTGCAGGATTGGTCGGTGGAGGATTACCCTCGCCCTCCCGCGAGGAATTACCATCTTGTCGCCTTGTTGACCTTGTGGTGATCGGCATGACTTTGGAAAAAGGAAATTCTTTTCGTTTCCCACAGACGGCGCCAAACTGATGATGCCAAAAAGTGTTTCGGGCACCACCGGTCAAGTGATATGCAATTAATGTAAAAATTAATGAAGAGAGAGAGAGGGTTTATAGTGGTTTGGTCGGTGTGACCTACATCCACTCTAACTGATGATGACTTTACTGCTCTGGGGAAGAGATTACAAAGTAGGAGATTACAATGATGGTCTGAAAGTAGATAAAAGTTGCTTGTCCTCTAGTGTTGATAGGACTCTCTTTTTATAGTCTTCCCCTAACGGACGAGGGCGATTCCTCAGCGACGTACGCTCCATTCTGGTGGAGTCTTCCGAACCGTCCTCAACAGAAGAACAGGTAAGATTTCATCCGCGGGACTTGGCAAAGCTGGTAGATGGAACGACGCAGCGCTGACTTTGTCATTCAATGGATCCGGACCCGGCCCTTAATGGGTGGGTGAAGACCCGGGCTCATCATGGACTTGAGTCAGTTCGACCAGACCCGCTATCGTGGACTGAGCCGTTTGGGCCTAACCCGTCATTGCGGACCGAGTCATTTGGGCCTGGCCCATCAATATGCATGCATATGAACTCATGTCCAGATTAATACGAGAATTGTTTAAAGAACATTTCTATTTCATTTGGTTTAGACATATTCTGAGCTTGACCCATCTATCCTTTTGGGTTCAACATTGACTAAAATCTAGTACCAAGAAAGAAAGAAAGAAAAAACAGTTCCTAAAGTCTTTGAATTTGGATAATTTAAAACCCCAAGCATTATGTCTCCCCGTCCAGAAACGAGCAAAGAAAAGTAACATTTTTATTAAAAGAAAATTAATTATGCAAGGAAAAGTAATTGTCATAAAAAAAACAGAAATAATGATCAGAAAAAGTTTAAGACACATAAACCCTCACATATAAAATTTTATTTAATATGCTAAATCTGAGAAATTATTACTAAAAGAAAAAAGAAAAAGACACACGAGCACACATTATGCGTATATCCTAAATTGCGATGATTGAACTTTCCAAAGAAAATATCTTCCATTTTTATGGCCTCCCATTATGAAATCTTTGATCCCAATTCAATCATCATCATCACAGTCTCGTCTCAAATATGTTGAGGTTAGAGACTTTAATTCGTTTCTCTCTGGATGCTATATCCATCCACTCCAGGATGGTGGGAAACCTCAATAGGTTTTATGTACTTCCTCTTCTCCATGCATGCTATTTTCATCTATGTCCTCTCACTCCTAATTTATATTTATGTGCCAAAAGGCTAACCATTCTGTTTGTAAAACAGGATATGGATGTGATATGGCTGAGGAACCCATTTGAGAGACTGGTCCATCAAGGAGTGGACCTCCAAATCAGCTGCGACTTCTACAATGGCAGTCCATCAGACACAGCCGGTAATGCCGCCAACACTGGCTTTTACTTTGTGGTCTCCAACAACAAGACCATATCTATGTTCGACAAATGGTACGCGGCTAGAAATGATTCCATGCGCCTTCATGATCAACATGTGCTCCAAGCTTTGCTAAGAAATGGCCTGACCCAACGGTTGGATATGAAGGTGAGGTTCCTGGACCCCCTTTACTTTGGCGGGTTTTGTGTCAGTGGCAGAAATTATGGGAAGGTGGTAACAATGCATGCCAATTGCTGTACAAGCTTCAGTGCAAAGATGAGGGGCTTAAGGGCAATCCTCGACGGATGGATCAAGTTCAAAGGACAATCCAATGATACATCCACCGTCCAGTGGCCCGCATAAAATTACTGCATGTGATCCTGGAATATATAGTTTACAACGGCACATCCTCTTCTACTCATCAGACATTGACTACTTTTTTAATCATACTTCTTGATCTCTTTACAACTCTCAAGTCTGGAACTTGGGAATCCTTCTGTGAGGGTCACCTTGTTGCATATCAATTGTGGGACTAGAAGTGGGTATAAAACTCAATAACCCTATATTTTAGCAACAATAATAATGATGAACTTTATGGGCTCTTAAATATACTCTTAAAATCATCAGATCTGACAGTTTAGTGTCCTCTACACATGTATGCAATAATTGATTTTTATTTTTCAAAAAATCAGCATACTATTGGGGTGACCTTTTGGGCGGATAGGATTCCGGTATTTGCTCTCCATTTTTTTTTGCTTAAAGGGTAAGTATATTGAAGAGAAAGAGAAAGAATATACAAGGATCAAATTGGACCCCCAAAAGCAGAGCTGAACAAAAAGAAGAGCCAAACAGAGAGACTAAAGGCTCCTTACATTTTCAAAAAAAGACTTGAAGCCTTCCAAAGAGAAATTCTTAAGGGATAAGGAGATTGCTTCCTGCAACTGCACAGAGATTTGGTTGATGGGGAGCTTGAGGTCTTTGAATATAGAACTATTCCTAGCCTTCCAAAGAGAATAGATCACTTCCAAGAAAACTGCCGCCATAAACTTCCTGCCTGAGAAGTCGGTGTCTTTGGAGAGGGAGAACCAAATAGCTGCTGCTGAATTGTACTGATGGGGGGGGGCAAGTTAACAGCTTTGAATAGCCAAAACCAGAGCTGACTAGCTAGGGGGCAGGAGAAGAAGAGGTGGGGAGCTGTTTCCTCTGCAAGGAGGCAGCCACTACATCTAGAGGCTATCGAGAGACCCCAGCCTTTGAACAATGAATCAGTTGGTGTTTTTTTGTGCATCAGACGCCAGCCAAAGCACTGCAATTTTGGGAGGGAGAAGGAGTTCCAGATGAGCTTCGGCCAAGGGAGAGATGAGCCTCTGCTTCTAACTAAGTCCCAAGCAGAGCTCATGGTGAGCTGACCGTTTGGAGAGTCTCTCCATCTTAGAGAGTCTCTAACTTCTTGCCTGGGAGAGAGTCTGGAGAGCTGACTTGAGAGCTGGGAGTGAACTGCAGGTTGAGTACCTTCAGGAATGAACCAGGAGCCCAATCGAAAGATGGAAGAGAGGGGTTGATCCTGGGGAAAAACCATGAGAGGAAACCGAGTAGAGAGAGGGATTTCTCCGTTCCAAGAATCCAACCAGAGGTTTATCTCTGTACCATTACCAACCTCCCAAGTTGAACCACTGTGAAGGAGGGGAGCCAGGCTTCTCATCTTTCTCCAGATGCAGGAGCCATAGGTCGAATTCTGAGGGTGCCAGATGGGTCTGAATTTAAAGTATCTGTCCTTGAACCAGACTGTCCAGAGAGAGGAAGCTGTGGATGCATGCCAGCATAACTTAAGGAAAGAAGCTTTGTTGACTTCTGCTATTTTCCTTATACCAAGGCCTCCTTCATCCTATGGAAGAGTAACAGAGCCCCAGCTAACATAGTTTGGTCTTGCTTGAAGAGCATTGCCTGACCACAAGAAGGACCTCATCTGTCTCTCAACTGCTTTACATATTGAAACAGGGAGAGGTAAGGATGCTGCTAAGTGAATTGGCATACTGGAGATCACATGTTTAATCAAGACTAGACGTCCTGCAAATGAAAAAGATTTTGCCTTCCAAGCGCTGAGCTTAGAATTGACAGAATCCAGAAGCTTGGAGAAGTGACGCCTTTTAGGAGTTCCAAAACAGAGAGGAATTCCTAAGTAGGTGAACTGGGACAGAGACTCCTTGATGCCAAGAATGGAGCTAATTCTGATTTTCCTCCTTGTTCCACATTTCCCTAGAAGAAGTTGGCTCTTGTGGAGGTTGAAGAACTGACCTGCTGCAGCCTGGTATTTTTCCAAAAGATCTTGCAGAACTAAGACACTTGAAGTTACTCCTTTCATGAAGATGAGTATATCATCTGCATAAAACAGGTGACAAGGGGTTGAGGGGACTGAGGAGATCTGTCTAAAGATCCCTTGAGATAGAAGACTTTGCAACTGGAGGCTCAAGATTTCCTCTGCTAATTTGAAGAGGTAAGGAGACAGAGGGTCTCCTTGCCTTAGCCCACAGGAAGAACTGAAGAAACCTTGAGGAGTCCGGTTGACAAGCACTGAGCACTTTGAGGTACAGACACATTCCTTGATAAGGTTTATCCAAGCATCAGAGAAGTTGAAAAATTGGAGGGCTTTGAAGAGGAAGGGCCAGTTTAGCTTGTCAAAAGCTTTTGTAATATCTAGCTTTAGGCAGAAGCTTCCTTTGGATTGATGAGAGTTCAACTTCTGGAATAGTTCGAAAGCCAATCCTGAGTGGTGTTGGATACTCCTACCTTTGATGAAAGCAGCTTGATGGTTGGAGATCAACTTAGGAAGAATAAATGCAAGTCTGCTGGCTAAGATTTTTTAGATAATTTTGTAAGAGAAATTCAGAAGGCTTATTGGCCTGAAATCAGCAAAGGTTGAGGGGGACTTAGTTTTGGGGATGAGGGCCAGGAAGAATGTGTTAGAGGCTTTAAGAATTCTCTTGGAGGTAAAAAAGTGCTGCACTGCCTTCGTTACTAAGTGACCAATGATGCTCCAAGCTGAGGTGAAAAAAACTCCGTTGAAGCCATCCGGACCTGGGCTACTCTGCTGCTTGAGGCTAAAGACCGCTTCTTTTACTTCTGCTGCAGAGGGGATGGAGGATAAAACCAAATTCTATGAATCTAAGACTTTGGGGCTGTCCACCTGAAACAGAGAGGGGTTGTGGAGGCAATCCTGTGGCTAGTAGAGGTTTGAGAAGTGATCTACTGCCAGAGCTTGAATTGTAGCTGGGTCTTCAAAGGTCCTGCCGTTTACTGAGATATGGTGGATGGTATTAAATGAACTTCTGGCTCTGGCTGAGTGGTGGAAGAATTTGGTGTTTTGGTCTCCCTCGTTCATCCAAGTAATTCTGGATCTTTGGCGCCAGTGGATCTCTTGGGCTTGGAGAGCATCATGGAGCTCTGCTCTGGCTGAGAGGAGTTCTGCCCTGGCTAACTCAGAATGAATTGAATCAAGTTGCTGCTGACAGTGGAGAACTCGGGCTTCAGCTGCTTGGATATTTTGGTACAGGTTACCGAATGTATCTTTGCTCCAATGCTTGAGGGAGATCTTCAAGGCCTTTAGCTTTTCAGCTAGGATATACTGAGGATTACCTGAGAGAGGAACATCCCAGCTGGATTTGATTACCTCTAGGAAAGAAGGGTGCAATATCCATTTGTTTTCAAATCTAAAGGGAGCATTAGTGGGAGGGGCTGGGTTTTTGTAAGCTAGGAGGATTGGGCTGTGGTCTGAAGAAATCCTAGGCAGATGGAGAAGAATGGGGTCTGGAAAATTAGCCAACCATTGGGAGTTAACTAAGGCTCTATCGAGTCTGGCTGCTAAATAGGAGAGACCCTGTCTGTTGTTGGCCCAAATATAATTGTTTCCTGAGAAAATGACTTCTGACAGTCCAGCTTGAAGAACTGCAGATTGGAAGTCTCTGAGGTTAGTGGGATGAGATTGACGAAAACTAAGTTTATCTGCCAGGGAAAGGGTAGCATTAAAATCTCCTAGGACACACCAAGGGGAAGAAGTAGAGGAGGAGTCTACGAGCACTTTCCATAGCTCTTTTCTGTGAGAGGAGATGGTGGAGCCATAAACTCCTGTTATGAGGCTAGAGAGACCTGTAGATGGGTTTAGAATGTTCATTGAGAGGTGCTGGGTTGAGAAGTCCCGGATTGAGATGGAGAGGTAGTGGGAAGACTGAGAGAGGCACCATAGATTGGTGACTGAGTCAGGAGAGGCGTTGGAGTGGAAGGTGTCAAAACCAAAACTGCTCAAATTAAGGGAGGAGGCTGAAGAAAAAGGGGTCTTAGGTTCTAAAAGGAAGATAAGGTCTGGAGAATGCTTGTGAACCAGGTTTGCCAGAGCTCTTTTGGTAGGGGAATTGGCTATACCCCTACAATTCCAGTAGAGGACTTTAATCATGGAGACTGGTTTGGGCGAGAGACTCTACCTCTTGTTCTCCTAGTAATTGGTCCAGCAGAGGAGTCTTTGGAAAGATTAGGCCTTCCTAAGACTTTGCATTTGTTTTGATGGCTGGGTTTGGTGGTGACCACTTTTGAGGGGGAGCTGAGAGGTTCTGAGTGGGGCTTGGTTCCGGAAGGGGACGTAGCTGGAAGGGGGGACTGGCCTAATTGTTCTACTGAGGACTGGACAGCTAAAGGAGGGGAGAGGGGGCCAAGTGGCTGTGGTACTTGAGGAGGGATTGGAGGCTCAAAGCCTGGAGGAGGTTCTGAGGAAGTAGGAGAGTTGCCTCCTAGGAAGGTTTGGAGATTGCGGCCAAAAGTTGAGGGGTTCAGTACTGGATCTATGAAAGAGCATTTATCTAGGATATCAAAAGCATTAGAAGTATCAATTGGTTCAATGGGAATCCTTTGGAGGACCTCTGTGATTGCATCATAAGGCAGGTCTGAGAAAGATAGGGAGGAGGATTTTGGAGTGGAGGAGGTATTATTTGAAGAAGTGATAGGAGGTGGAAGAAGGGGACTAGTTACTGCTGGGTTGGGTTGGGATTGGTTAGAACTGGAAGGTGGTTGGATTAGATCCTGAAGTTGGGGAGATGGCCTAGTCTGGGAGAAAGCTAGAGGTTGGGAGAAGGCTAAAGGTTGGGAGGGTTGCCTAATCTGGGGACCTGAAGGAGTTGGAAGTAAAGCAGGGGAAGGAGAGAAGATAGGGACAGGGGTGGAAGAGTTGGAGAGTTGGTTTGGGTTAGCCAGACTGGCTGGAGAGGGATTGGTTTGGCCTGGAGGGACTTGATCTGAGGATAGAAGGGTTAAAGGAGATGAAGAGGAAACAGTTTCTGGAGAGACTGAAGCTGCGCTGGTTTTGCCTATTGGAGAGAAGGGGCAGGAAGAGAACTTGTGGCCAGCTGAAAGACAGTGAGAACAAGGGAGATTTTCATATTCGATGGCTATCTCCAGTTCTGCCTCACCTTGTAGTTCCACTAGGATTGAGTTAGGTCTGGTTTTGGACAGATCAATATTGATTAAGACTCTGGCAAAAGAGAGGATTTTTTGACTCATGGTGATATTGTCAAGCTTGATAGGGAGACCTATTGAGTTGGCTATTGAGAAGATGATATTTTGGCTCCAGCAATGGTAGGGCAGCCCTTTTAGTCTAATCCAGACTGGTGCTAAGGACGGCCATGGAGATTCCTCTTGACCTGGAGACCAAGGCAGGAAGAGGACTTTCAGCTTGTCCATTGTGAGGGGAGAAAGACCTAGGATGTAGGCTTTATCTTCTGGTGAGTTGAAACGAAAGAGAAAGAAACCTTTGATTGTTAGGGAAACCATGCATGGCCTTGAGAGAGGCCAGAGTTTGGCTCTCTCCTCGACCCATTCCAGAGAAGGGCGCCTACCTACAAATCTACCAATGACAGCATTTGTGAAAGACTCTTTGCTAGAAAAGATCATGGATTGAGGGATTGTAAGGGACGGCTTACCATTTTTCCAAGAGGAAGCTGGGTAGGATGCAGGAGGCAGACTGAGGGTAGGAGGTTGCAGAGGAGTTGAGACGAATAGATTTGCAAAAGAAGGCCTGAGGAGAGAGGGAGAGCTAGCTGTCTGGGGGACAGGTGGGAAAATTGGGGAAAAGTTTGAGATCTGGGAAGCAACTTGTGGAAGTGAGAGCTGACTATGCTGGGGGTAATAAGTGTGTTGGTTGGGTTGACAGGGGAGGGGGGGAAGTTATGAGGGGAGTGGACAGGTTGGGGAACCGATTGGAGGGCTGGTTGGGGGACTGGTTGGGGGATAAAAGGGGGGACTGAAGAGGAGGCTAATAGAGGAGGGAAGTGGTGGGGATGAAAGATCAGTCCTTCGCAGCCGGGAACGGGGGGAGCTATGGCCGGAGAGGACGCTGGAGGCTGAGAAGAGGTGGGCGGGAACTTCAAATTCAAATTTTGAGATAGGTCCATCGTTCTTCGAGAGAATGAAATGAAGGGAATTCTTTTGAAACAAAGCTATGGAACGACCTGGAAAAGATGCAGAGCCCTAAAAAGAAATAAGTTAAGAACTCTCCATTTAACTTTGGCTATACATGAATGCTCTGTACAATAGTGGGACACATCTGATCTACAACCATACATTAGTACTATTGTTAGGTTCCTAGTACAACCCTCGTGTGCACCCAAGGTGAAGTGATGATCCAATGCCTTTCTAACACAACCAACAGACTATAAAATTATTGTTGTGTCATTTCTCATCATCAATTGGTTTTGGGATAAGTGGTAGCTCAATGGAGTCCGAGATCCTACAAGTGATATCAGAGCCTGGTAGTACAATGGTGAATTTTGCTCCCTTAAAAGCAATATTTGGGCTTTACAATGGTGAATTTTGCTCCCTTCAAAGCAATATCTGGGCTTTTCTTATCTTACTTAGTATCTAAGCCTACCTTCTAATATTCAAGCAGATTGCATGACATACCTGCATGCTTAAACTAATGACTTCATACAAAACAAGCCCTAGTCTGGATAGTATATTCAAACCATATGTCCATTTTTTCCAAGGAGACGGTTACTCTCCTCTTCTGAGTCGTCTGAATTCTATAAAAGAGACTGAAAGCAGCCAGTTTCCTGTTGGGAGGGCCCTCAAGTCTCACCAAAATGAGCACTAATGCGGATTGTGAAGAGAACAATTTTGAGTAAATTCGTGAAAGGTTCCTCAAAACAATCTTGTAAGGCATCCAGTCCAACAATTTTTTCTCTAATGCCTATAGTGTTGGAAGTAGGTGGGCCTCATGGATGTGTTTTCAAAACTTTTTGACCCACTTGACTCAGGAATCAAGTACCTATAAGGCCATAAACCACATCCAGGATGCAATCCCTCTACCTCATCAATCATGTACAGCAATAAACTCTATCTAAAATACATTTGGAGCTCGGTTGTACTCTAATGAAGAAGAAGACTTGCTTGATGAAAAAACTCTTTCTTTGTAAGCAACTTAAGATCTCCAAGACCTCTTAGTCTTCCACCCTATGTCCCGTATCAGATCTCTTCTCTAAATGAGATGAGTGGGATCTCCTAAAGAAAACAACTAGAAGCTCTAAAAGAATTAGAGGAGAACTAGAAGAAAGAGAGGAGAAATTCGTGCAACACTTGCACTTAGGGAGCTTGGGCGTGGATTTCCATGTAGGATGTCCAAGGGGTGTTCCCCTTTTTATAGCCTTGGCAACCTCCCTTACTAATTAAAATAAAAGTCCAACTTCCATTAAAAAATTAATAACTTTCTCCTTTCTAATTTTTATAGAAGTCTCACTTCCACAACAAGTAGTAATTTACTAATACCACTATTAGAAGTCTCACTTCAAATAGAAATAGTAACTTTCTAATTCATTTCTTTTAGAGTTCAAGAGAATTAGTATCTTTCTAATATCTTGAGCTAGCATGGGGACCACTAGGGATTCTATAGAAAGCTGGCTCCAACTAGGACACTGTGACCCCACATCTCATGTGCAATCCGGGCCCATAGTTAATTATAAATAACTTCACTATATAAATGCAATTGCACTCCAGTCTTAGGAATAAATTACAAAGAAGACCCTAAACTTTTCAATTACCACAAGTAGACCCCTCTATCAATATCCATGGATCAATTGGATTAAACCAGTCCCGTCCTATCTTAAATCTACATCTTATTATCCTTGAGCCTCAATTAATCGCAATGATCATCAGTACCATCCAATTAACTCTTAATTAAGATGGGTGCGCACTTACTAATAACAGATCCATTAATTGACACAAGGGGATAATATAGATAGATTCCATCTTGACCATTGAATATTCTCACAGTTCTACTATCACGTACCCAAGACACCGAGGTGTTGACCTACAGTTAGCCTCACTCATTGGTGCCTCAAAGTAAATGAATAGACAGAAACTTGAGTTCATCAATGTCTCATTATTCAGAGCCTATTGCTAGGGAATTATGAGAGTAGATCTTAAAATAAAGACAGTGTTCCATAAGGTGCTTCTCAAGATCCTTCAATACATCCAATGTACCAGCACCATAATCCGGAATCTTACATTCCGATGATCGAGACAAATCACACTATCTTATAGTGATCAAAGTACTGCAACCTTATCAGATGAGATACCCGGTCTCATCACTGGTTGTGAAGATATTTAAGTATAACATTTGTGACACATGTCTCCCTTATACGGATCTCATCCATACACATATATCATATCTAATACATTAATGGGACCCGGTCCATCTCATGAACCATCATGTCATAAGTATTGGTTATGTGCATAAATTAACAAAACACCATTCATCTCATAAAAGGAAAGCATGATTTTATTGATAAATAAAGAAATTAATCAATTTATTACATCATATGATAGATTGAGACCATACAAACTAACATATAGCCCACACAACTGGACATATTTTGGTGAGAGGTCCCTAGATACGCCACATTAGATTTTTTTATGACTGATTTGCCTTTTTAACTGTTTAAGCATAAAATCTTGAATTTTAAAATTTCAAATCTTCCATTCTCCCTCATTCCTAGGGCAAGGTTCTCTTTCATTCGCGATTGTCCTGGAGAATCAACCCATAACAGATCTTCTTCGTTTCTCTTCTCTTCTCCGACAATGAGCGACGGCGGCGTGGTTGCACAACAATGCTCCTCCAACAACAGTAGCAGCGATCTTCTTCGTTTCTCTTCTCTTTTTTGTTGTCTTCTCCGGCAGCAATCACATTAATCAATACCAGTCCTCAAATCTCAGTATAGCATCCGGATTCTCCTACCAACCGCAACTTCGGCAATTGAAATCCTCTACTTCAAATTTCTGTAACAGGGACGATGCCCGATCATCTGTCTCTGCAACCACCCCGAACCCTCTTGTTCCGATCAAACCGACCAAATCTTCTCCAGGTGGGCACCCTCTGATTTCTCATATTAGTGACAACCCACTACGTCCATCCCTGAGTTTCGGCAATCTGCAACTCGAGAATCATGTGACCCCACCAGAGATCAACTCGATCTCTTTCTCTGATCTTCCACAACAGTTCTGCAACTCAGAAACTGCAACTTAGAAACTCCTGTTCCAGCAAGGCGACAACGCCCAGTGGACCTTGAGGTCTCCTCCGATCTGAGCCAAGCACCTAGATCTTTGCCTCCGATTCCTTTACTCTGCAATCCTTGATCACAAAATCAACATGTTCTTTGTGGCCCATCTTTGACAAGATCTGATCCAATCTTTAAAAGAGCAAACAGAGTATGGATCAACAATGCCTCACTCTGATTCAAGCGGGCAGAAGAACATCAACGGTTATTAGGTGATCCATTTTGGCAAATTTATCTGAGTTTTTGCAAATTTATTTGAGTTTTTGAAAAATTTATCTGAGTTTCTGACAAATTTATCTCCATTTTGGAAATTTTAGAAAAATTGTTTAACAAATCTTTTTGTATTTTTGGCAAATTTATCTAAGTTTTTAGAAAATCTACCTGAGTTTTTGGGAAAATTTATTTGCATTTCTTGAAATCTATTTATGTTTTTTAATTTTATTTGTGTCTTTTGAAATTTATTTGCGTCTTCTCAAATTTATTTGCGTCTTCTCAAATTTATTTGCATTTTTTAAATAAATTTAATTAAGTTTTGGAAAAAATACTTGAGCTTTTGAAAAGAATTTCTGAAATTTGAAAAATTGGCTTATCTTAGTTTTGAAAATTGTATTTGCAATTTTTAAAATTTATTTGAATTTTTGAATTTTATTTACGTCTTTTGAAATTTATTTACACTTTTTTTAATTTTATTTGGGTCTTTTGAAATTTATTTGCATCTTTTGAAATTTATTTACATTTTTTGAATGATATTTGTGTTTTTTTTAATTATTTCTTTTTTTAATTTATTTTCGTTTTTTGAAAATTTATTTGTGTTTTTTTAGAATTTATTTCAAAATCTCATTAATGGGATTTCATTAAACGAGGTCAATTAAATGGTAGTTGACCATTGTTAATGGCATATCCTACTAATCTTAGGATATGATTTAAAGAAATGGTAACTTGGACATTTAAGGTCTTTAAATTTGGAAAAATGACTTATCACACAATGAAAAAATATTGTAGATCTAAGGTCATAAAGTGAAATGTTCAGGGACCTCTCGCCGAATGCCCCAGCAATTTCTGTAAGTTGCGCAGTGCCTCTAATGCTCTCTGTAACTCTTGATCTATGGGTTTGGAGTCCCATGTTGGACAAGGCTTTGGCTCCCTTTCAGCAAATCTACACAATTTATTCTAACACTAGCAAAGGAGCCAAAATACTAATAATAATAATAATAATAATAAAAGCATATAAGTACTAATAAAAGAATATAAATGTTCAATATCAAAATAACAACCTCTTAAGGTAATTCGAAAAGAGCATGTAAATTCCAAATAACATGATAAAGCCACAAAGTCATAAATAAATTCTAAATTTAGAAACGTAAACTGATAACAAAAATAGCATATAGATAACTGGACCAATCATGAAAATTTATTATTTTCTATGGCTACCAATTGATATAATGTAACAGTGCATTTGTACATAAGGGGAGAATTTTCAACAAAGGAAATTTTCTCATATAGTAGTTCAAACTGTGCTTTACTTCCTCTTTATCTTCACCCCACGCATGTTTAACATTCCTTTGCTGAACCCATTTATTTTACCATTAGTCTTAAGAAAATCGATTCCACACAAACAAATGGAACCTCCTTAATTTTGTCAAGACCCATTTTAAAATTCCTTGGTCTTTGCCCCAAGAGCTTCATCTATACATAAATTAAGATATATTCGAATGTATTTTCCTAATTTGAATATTTTGGGTTTATTTATGATGTTGAAGCTATAAAACTTATCATAACCAATTTGAGGTATGCATGGTCCAAAGGGGCCTTAATTAATTCAAGGTAGGTCCACCAGAATCTAAACAGAATTTTGAACATGAGTTATAATAGAACTAAAAGTGAAAATGCACTACTATATCATAGTAGTTATTGATTAAATTAAATCTAAACACAGAAATGCAATAAAATGAAAATGATAAATAATAATTACATGGCCATAGACAATTGTTTCCTGTCACTGGACTTATCTACCGGCCATCTTGGCATGATTCAATGGGTCCTACATTGAGTCAAGCTAATGCGTGGGGACTTCCTTGATTATTAGCTCAATCACGTCAGAATACATTAGATGATTGCTTCAACAAGAGGGGAAAAAAATATTTTAATTACATGATAAAATATTATTTGTGTTAATTATATGATATCATTTATCATATGTTTAATGAATATTCCCATTAATTATGGTCAGATAGAGAATTGGGGTCACTGTAATTAATCAGAAGTACGATCATAGAGAAGAAAATTAATTGTAAGAGATTTACTAAAAGCAATAAACCATATCGTTGTTAATAAGATGCAAATAGCAAATGCAGAGTTGAGACGTGAGATTGTCAATCTACACATTCTCTAAACAAATACTGAATCCTAAAAATCAATGAGTAGGCAGAAGAAATCAGATTCTTATCAAGTTCTCAGGTATAACGTAACTTGATACTTGATAGTAGACTACGAATGAACCAAACCAACACTTGAAGAACTCTAAACACTTAAAATTCAATCTTTGTATCAATTTTCTTCATCCTAGAATGTCATAGAATGAGATTTGCGCTCTATCAATACAAAAGCATGCTATCCATCAAGAGAGCATTATCAGCATCCAAATGCTAAAATAAAATGCATCCTGATGAAATGGAGTAGCAAACTCAAAATGGGTGTTATTTCATGGGTATCCATTGTTTTCATAGACAAAATGGTATAGAAATTCCAATAGTTATAACTTGCAATCAATATCCATGCGTCCGATAAATGATACCTCGGTGATAACTGGCCTTTCTTTGGCACAGAGAGTGGATTTTGTAATTTTCAGTGACCACACAACCTCAAAACTTCAGTACATTTTAAAACATTTTCATCATAAAATAACAAATGTTGGCAAAAGTAAAAGGAACCTCAACATGCATGCCGATGTATACACAGGGCCGGCTCGAGACAATTCAAGGCCTAAAGCGGCAATCCTAAATAAAGCAATTTCTTTGGTTTAATATTATTATGAATGTTTTATTTAAAATTTATTTTTCTTGCTTTTTTGTGATGAAAAATTACTAATTAAGTTTTTATATTCAAGTTTTGCTAACATATCTTAAGTCTACCTCCAAAACCCACATGACAATCTTATGCCCATCCCCAAAACTTATATGAAACTCTTGGGTCACAAAATCCAACTACCTATTTGGCTCCAAACCCACCCACCAAAAAAAAAAAAAAAAAACTTTAGTCTGCCACTGGTGGGGCTCGAAGCATTTTCACCTCCACATATACACCATGGGTCAGGATCATCCAAGATAGACTTCAGAGGTGTGCCTCACGTATTGGATGTTCCAGATGCACAGTGCTCATATGCACTGTGGGCAAGTGAATAAATTTCAACGGTACCCATTGTTTATCTTAAATGTTAAGATCTATTATTAGGGTTAAAATCTCAAGCTATGGATCTATTACAGTCACATCATGGACCAAATTTGAATGAGCCCTATTGAAATAAGATACACAAAAATAATGAGAAATGCTTGAAAAGCATATTCATGACTGAATGTATTGCTGAGATTTGATACACATAGACTACTAGAAATATAATGGTGTGCCAAATTAATTGAACTCCTAACAATAGAATTATAAGGGGCAGATTTGGAAATATAATATGTCATAAATGACACTTTAAGACCCCATGAAAATCTTGGTTGTATCTTTTCAAGAGAGAGTCATTATGGGGCCTTATATTTTGGAGAGAAAAAAAAAAAAAAAAAGAGATGGCAGGAGACAAGTTTGATTTTTGGGGTTTTCAAAAGATGTTAGCTGTTATTATGAGGCCATTTTTTGTCCTTATTTTTTTGGGCCTAAAGCAAAGGCTTTATTGGCCTTATGGTACAGCCGGCCCTGTATATACAGCTGAAACTACAACACGATCATCGAGCTCATACAAATCAATCTAACCCTATTGATGTGACAGATTGAACTTCGAAGAACTATCATTTCATTGTACATGCCAATTGAATAAGATGTGGATTTTCTTTCCAGTATTAAATTTTTACATAGCCTCCTGTGTATCCGCTTGGTGTGAATATACATTAGTTAAACAGGCCAAACTCACAATGTAAAACATGGGTTTACTTTCAAAAATAGTGAACCCATTTCAAATCTGCACAATGGAACTAACCTATGATGCACATTCGAAACCCCTTCGAAAAAGAAGAAACCCCAATTTAACACCAACCTAAATAGCACTCACTGTTGGATTGAATCACAAAATACCGTCAGCAATTGTACTAGAGCTACCACATTTGTGGGCTCCTCTTCCCATTTGTGTGCGCTCTCCTTCCCACATGTGTAGACTACCATACATCGGACATTTTGACCTACCCCTAATGGACAGCAATATCTTTCTAATTTTGCACATCAAAAGGTTCTGTTCTGGTCAATTGGAGCCATTGCAGTTTTTTCGATTCGTCTTGTGGTCTCGGACAAGGAGATCCTCTCTCTCCCTACTTACTTATCCTTGCTGAAACAATTTTGAACCTCAATGTTTGTTACACCCCGACCCAACTTAATCTTCATTAGTGTTAATTAATGAGGATTTAGCTTAACTAATCATGTTTAGTTGTAAATCATCGCACTTAGTACTCATTAGTCCTTTAGACCGAGTGAATTGAGTCTTGGGTCTTGAATAGGTGAGTGGAGTAGAGTTGACTCACTTGGATTGAGTCAAGGACTTTTCTGTAATTATAGATTTTCTCGTTTTGCATCGTTTTCACGTCATCTTGGCGTCATCGCGTGTATTTCGTTGAACACGTCGATTTTCGTATTTAGCTTAACCTCATTTGGTCACTCGTTGAAGAAATGGACCCTCATTTGACTTAAATTGGAATTATACCCAACTAATGGGCTTTCCTGCAAAATGTCCATCTTTATTACCTACACCAACCCCATTTCACTCATTTCATTCGGTTGTTGCATGTGGGCTGTGGAGAGAACCTCCTCCTCCATGATTCCTTTCCATTTCTTTTCCTTTCTCCAAGTCTTGTTGTGCAAGTGCAAGTGAAGATAAGTGTGGGGCTCTTCCTCTTCATCTTCTTCTTCTTGTTCATCTCCATCTCTTGTTTCAAGAAACCATTTCTTCTCCAACTTCAAATTCGGAATTATTACAAGAGGTAGGCTTCAAACTCTTTTGTTTGGATTTTTTGAGTTGTATTAGAGTCAAAAGACCCTTGTGATAGACATGCATTCATATTCATGTGTTTTCCATGTGTATTGTGTCTAGGGTTTGAATCTTTTGGGGATTTAGGGTTTGTGTCCAAGAGTGTAGAAGAGTTTGGAAAAGCTTGAATTTGAGGCAAGTATATGCATAATATGGATTTACATTCTTGTTAATTTCATTGATTCAATGATACTCTTATTCAATGCTCTTAGTTCTTCATAAATGAATGGTTTGGATTTGATGAAATTGATTGGAAGGATTGAGTGTTGTAAATGGGAGCATGAAGACTCCATTTTCATGCAGGTTGGGTGTTAGAAGTAGTGGGAGAAGGAAGGAGGAGAAGGAACCCATCAGAATTTCAAACTTGGAATTCTGGAGTGGGCGCTCGAGCACGCAGAGGGCTGCTCGAGCGAACCAACTCACTGGAAATTCCGGATTTGGAATTCTGGAGTGGGTGCTCGAGCGCGCATAGGGCCACTCAAGCGCGCAGCACTTCTGGAGACCTCCGCTCGAGCGAATATGGACCCGCTCGAGCGGACCTGAAGCCAATGATTTTTGGTTTTTGGGCCCCATTAAACGGAGTATTAACCTCCTTTAGCCTACATTAACCCTCCTTAATCCTTCCTTTAGTAGATTTTGGTGCTCATCCTTACTTCCATAGGAATTTAGGAAATTTTGAGACTTTATGACCTTAAAATGGAATCGTTAACCTTGTTAATTGGTCTAATGGATATTTATTAGTCTAACACTATGCCATGAGGGTTAGTTTAGAAACTCAATGTACCTCTCATAAATAGTGGCACCTGAAAAGGTAGTACTACGTTGATGTTTGCTAAACTTATTTTGTATTGGACGGTGAAAGACTAAAGGAAATAGTTTAGAAATGGTTAGTAAAAATATCTTGATTCCTCCAATTTATTGCATCTCATATTGAATTATATCTTCATTTGATAGATCACTCATTATAAAGAAATAAGCTTATTGAATTATCCATATTCTTGAGGTTTAATTGCTTTATTCCTCCGTCATTCTTCAATCATGTATATCGATTTGGTAATTCTTGGAAATGTGGAAAGAGTAAGTATGTTGTGGTATAGAAATTGAATTGATTCGAATTATAGACAGTTGAAATACAAACTCACTTAAATCCACATATTATTTCGATTAGTTTGATTTGATTGAGTCGGCACTACCTAGCTTCGACCTTGTGACGCCCGACGGGGTCAGCACTTGGTTTATTGATTAGAGACTACTGCAGTAAGTCGTCTGGAGTATCGGAACTCCAGAATCGGATAGCCAGTTAGCCTTTGGCCGGGCAGCTGGTGACATCCCAACTAGATTTGCTCTCTTTGAGAGGATGAGCTTAAAGTAGTAACCAAATTTGTATGGTTCTTATTTATTGATTCATCAGCATAATTATTCCATCTTTGCACAATTTGGGTAGCTGATACTTATCATTGTTATTCACTGATTTACTTGTCTTAAATTCAAAGTTGCAACATTATGTAATTTCTTATTTTGCCTATACTTGCTAAATCGTCGTATTGAGATACTACATTTAGTGTCACAGACGCAGATACAGCTCCCGGTCCTGAAGAGGTCCAGGAGAGAGAGGAGGGTACCCAAGAGGTACCGACAGGATTAGAAGAGTGGTCGGAACTAGGGCCAGCTTAGATTCTACTTCCTCGGAGTGCGCACCACTTTTGAAGATACTATAGTGTGTGTGTGTGTGTGATGAGTCTTTTTTGTGTGGTCACACATCATTCTTTTGTTTATACTTTTGATAGTGGCTGTATAGGGTTCTTTCATTGACCTTCTTTTGTAATTTAATGTATATACTTGTTTAATTCTTTTGTATCACACTTAAATGTTTAATTGCACTGGATGGAAGATGATACCTTCTGTAAATGAATTACGACTTCCGCTGTATTTAATTGTTATTGTTTATGCTAGTGGGCTAGACTCACAGGTGGATTAGTCGCTTTTTCTCTCCTTCGGGTGTTGTATTGGACTCGAGATAGGTACAACATGCGGGAGTACGTGTGACACACCTCGGGGATTACCCTAAGCCAGGGTGATTCAGGACCGGGATGTGACAATGTTCAAGATCTTCATCTGAAGAAGCTCATCCATTCTAAGTCTAGAGTGGCCTCCACGCCATGTCTTCTCCTATATGCAGATGACCTTCTGTAAAATGTAGGATTGTGAGGCAAGTCTCCTATGAACTAAGCATTCACTTAACAAATAAAATTTTTCCCGTATAAACTAAACATATCATTAGAAATTAGAAAGTTATAGATAAAAAGCTAAAATGCCTTTCTAAGTACATATCAAAAGCTAAAGAACAAGTATAACATATTTCTCAACTTGTACCATTTACGACAGACATACCATACTTGTCACCAATTGGAAGATAGAAAAACAACCATGATGAGCCAATTAGAAACCAACAGGTCCTGATTATAAATCCTCAAATTCCCATCCTTATCTCCCTCCCCTTCAGACTGCTCCTTCTCCCTTTGATGTAGCTCTGTTTCAGGTGCTGTTTCAGCTCTCTTTTGGTGGCTTTGCTTTCCTCTTTTTTCTTTTTGGCTGAGTTGTTTAAGGGATTCCCTCCTTTTTGAGTTGCGTTCCTTTGGCTGATTTCCTTTCTTTTTTTCTTTTTGGCTGTGTTGTTTGTGCAGCTGTTTGGTCCTCTTCGAGAGGTGCCCTGTTCCCTTTTTTTGGTTGGCTTCTTCACTGGCTGTATTCTTTTTTCTCTTTCTCTTTGGCTTTTGCCCTTCTTTCCTTTCAATACAAATTTACCTTTAGCAAAAAAAGAAAAAAAAATCCTCAAATTCAGTTGTTACCCTTGCATATCAAAGTTCAAGTATCTAAACATTTAAATGTAAAAAATAAATAAATAAATTATAACATACTTTGATATCGGTATCGTCGGTCGCAGTTATCGGTCCGTTGCGGTCGTTGCGATGTGAATTTTTTTTTAATCCAAAAAGTTTCGCAAAAGTATCCAAAAAATTAAGAATATTAGAAAGTGCTGGAAAACAATATTTTTTTCCATTAGTAACAACAACAAATCAAAATATCGGTCACCTTAAGTTATGAGTCATGTCTGTGTCTCAGGCTGTCTTCCCCAGTATTTCATATAATACAACTATTATTTTGGCTCATGGTCAATTTATTAGTATAAAATATAAGAAAACAAAAATAACATAACAATTATCTATACATTATTAATAAGCTATTAGTATATATTTACTATTTAGTATCATAAATACTCCAGCAATTATTTTTTTTAAGTAGAAGATTTAAAAAAAAAAAAAACATTTTTTACACCCAAAATCAAGTTTATAAGTAGATCTGGCATAAAAGTGTGTAGATCTATGTGAAGAACACAATACAAACCCAAAAATGACATACGAATGATCTTTTCATTCATTTCTATGCTTTATCTAAAAATAAAAAATATAAAACACATAATGGTAAAAATAAGGAAGTTAAGTTAATTTTCTCTTACTAAATAAAATGATTTCTTCAAGAAATAGTGTTGGAATTTGGAAATATGTAAGAGAATGAGCTATGGAGACATGGTTGCTCTAAGAAGATTAGGGGAGAGGAGAAGAAAATGGGGGAATAGAGAAAAAGTTACAAAGAATTAGGGTTTTTGACCATTACTCCAAAATATCGACCGAGATATCGGTCAAACTGATATTTTGACCATATCAGCCGAGATTGGCCGATATTTTGAGGATATTTTACCTAACTTGGTATCGCGGAAAAATATCATCACTGTATAGGCCGATATGAACCAGTATGGGCCGAGATTTTAAACCATGAGTTGAATCATCTAAACTACATTTATCATTTTCTTTCTACATGGAGTTCACCCAATGTTTACTATTTTTGCATCACAATACTTTTCTCTCCCTCTTTAGTTTGACATTTACAAAATTTCTAGTTCAAGCTCATTTCCTTATTTCTATTGGATTTTTTTTTTTTTTGCTATCCGATGGTTTCCAAACCTACAACCTCCGAGTGCAAACCAGTCCTAGGCCAACTAAGCTACCCGTTAGTTCTTTAGGACTCATTATATAAACTATGTAGGACCCAATATATGAATATCCTATGGAATGCCTTGCATTCTGAATCTACATGTGACCCACCATCCTTTGTGGGATCCGAAAGATGGGTAGATGGGTAGATGGCCCACCTCATCCTAACCCTCTTCTCAACAGGAACTTGTCACGATTGATATTATCTTTTTATTTTCAATAAAGATGGCTAATCTTTTAACATTACTTTCCATTCCTTAGGATACATTATTTATATTCGACCATTTAATTGAAAATACATTTAATGAATGATCAACCATTTATCCATTGCAATGTAACTCAAAGATGAAACACCTGACCATTCACTCATCATCCAATCATTGTGCCTGTCTAAAAGGGAATTGTTTTACTCATACACTCATGTAATCATATGTGCACCCAATAGATGAAGATCCTATGGAATTTAGGACCTTTTGTGGGTCCAATTTAGCACCTCTACTAGGTTTTTTTTTTTTTTATTAACCCCGGCCAAGGGGCTCTGGACCCAAGAGAGCACCAAACAAGGAGAGAGGAGAGCTCCCAGACTTGGGGACGGGATCCGGATGAGTATAGAAACTTCTTATTTTGGAAGATTTGAGATTTTTAAAACCATTTCTCAATAAATAAATAAATACACTCAAAATCAGGCACACCTCCAATAGGCATATTCATTAACGACTAAGATCTGGTTTAGGATTTTTTCAACACTGCTATTGCTTCGTTGCAAAGCTATCAAAATAAATTAGAACTCAAGTTCTTTTCCTGCTATCAAACCGCATACTAACAATCCACCTTCTTCTTCTGGTATGGGTCTCAGAAAGGGACATTTGGGTCCATGGGTTCTACTTTCTCTGCTACTACTGGAGCTTATATGGTCTCTATCTATTTGGACTTCTTTTTTCACGTTCCCTCAGCAGCACTATGCTTCGTCTTCGTCCAACATGGTACTTGATTCCTCGTCTTTCTTTTTATATTTCTTTCCATTTAAGTAGCATATATTCCCATCAATCTTAGAAGGTTTTGCACTGTAAATTTTTAGTTGAGATCTCTGAGTCTGGATCCCCTGTTTCGTTAAAACATGAAGATATTGTTTCATCCTATCAAAATTTGCAAGTTTAGATCCCCTGTTTTCCCCTGTTTTGTTTAAATAGGGAGATGTTGTTTCATCCTATCAAAATTTGCGAACTGTATAAAATCTAATGCACAGTATCTCCCTATTTCGCTACTCAGCTCCCTTTGTATGTAAAATATTCAACTGAGAACGAGTTCTCACCGTGCTTCTATGAGAACTATTGATGGGGCTCACCTAGCAACCAATCCAAACCGTGAACAAACATAGACCCCCTTGATAGTCACTAATCATGAGGATTAGCGTCCATCCAAATGGACTAGACCGTTAGATGGAGGGTTGAATTTTTTTTAATTTGAAGTCATTAAATTCATGGGTCATGGATGAGGGGTTATGGGCATGGGATTGGAATTGGGTCAAACTTGATATTTGTGGTGGTCCCACAAAGATCTTTCCATCCCCTCTAGTCTCAACCCTAAGTGGGCCCCACAAAAAGTTCTTACAGTGACACCGTGAGAACATTTCTCACTAGAACAAAGCCCTTCTTGTATATACCGTCGTAGGGTTTACAGAATCTGTAAATAGGCCCCTATGGTTTCAGTATTTGCATATACCCGCCTGCTTTTTCATTTTAATACCTTCCATGTCCCCAAAGCCACTAGTCATAATGAGAAAAGATGAGCAACAAAAGATTTGTATTTGAATTTTTATAAAAAATGACGACTTTACCCTTAAATTCATTAAACAAAGATAAGTATATCGTTATTTATAAAAATGTCATTATGTTATCCCAAGTCCCAATAGTCTCTCTCAAATTCTCCCATCACTTGAACCTAATCATGTATTTGAAAGTCTCATCAATCTAATGGCCCCCAATCATGTCCCATAAGGATCAAAATCCACTGTGAGGTACAAATATTTTCTCGGTTTCAACAAAATATAGCAAAAGCTTCATAATGTAACAAATGGCATCGATAATAAACATTTTAGAGTATGCACATTTTTCATTACTATAACTTAAGTTAAACAAAAGATAAAAAGAAGTAGATTAATTAAATGGCCTCTAGCAAAAACCTAAGCCAACAGAAGAGTAAATACTAATTGTCTAAAAGTATGAAGGCACTCATGTGCTGGTCACGACAACTTCTCGTCGGCACCCTAAATAGCCTGAGGCAATGCCTCTGCTTCCCAAGGTAGATGGACCCAATACCTATGCAACAAGTGCAGCATCAAACCACGACTAGTCGGCAAACAGACATATATTTATATATATTTATATAACAACAATAGATATGCAGTAGTAACAAAATTATGGATAACATGATTATTAAAGTTGCATTGCATAACGAATCATAATAAAAGACGTAACATAAACATCCTAGCAAAACAGGCGGTCCACATCTGCTAATCACCATGTGATATTATTATAGCCCTCCCTACTTGTACTCTCTCTATATTAACCTAAACACTCAATTCATCAAAAAATAACTGTAAAATGCTTTTCATCACTCACCATCGACAAAAAATGAGGCCAGTCGAGCTATAAAATGAAGGGTCAAAATAAAAACTTTATCGGTCGTCAGTTTAATCATATCTAGATCATGTTTGGCAAAAAAATCTTTCACGACTTTTAACAGATTTTTCTCAAGGCCTTAATGAATCCTCATCAATTTTTTGGGACGATTTGAGAATTCTATATTTTACAATTATAAATCATAGATTAGGGTTAATGAAAATTCTCATTTTTTAGGATTTTTAGATCGACCCCCTTGCATATGAATTGAAAATCCTCAATTTTGCAAATTACGCATTGATACCAGTTTTTCTAAGCTATGTACACCGATATGATGCGATCCAATATCTATGAGGATTCCTCGGCTATATAAATCCTCACTTAGAAATTTTCAAATCTAAATTAGTAAGGAATCCTTAAACTTGCAAATACCTTGCCTATGACCAAACATGCCCTAGGATTTTTTTTAAAATCACAATTACCAATTGTAAATTCTTAAGGATTTTTTGGGCAATAGAAATCCTCATTTTTTTGTGTTTTCAGGTCCAATCCTCTCCATAGGATTTGGAAATATTCAGTTCTACGATTTTCACATCAATATCAAGTTTTCTCAACTATATGTACCCATACATTGCGTACCGAGATCAATATGAAATCATTAACTATATAAATCCTCAATGTGGAATCTTAAAATTTTCAGGATTCTATCTTCCTTCCTAGTGTTTTTTCCAACCTTTTTACTTGACCTTTTGAGTTGCATGATTTTCACTTTTGCCTAGATCGCTCCAAAACTTGAAAGACTTGGAAACCACCTTTGATTTTTCTTAACCAAAGACTGTCACGACCCGGGCCCGAATTACGGTAACCCCGGACCGTGGGTCCATACTTACTCCCGTAAACCCCGCATTAACCAAAGTTAAAACGGAATCCACAAGGGATATCAATCTCAATAACCTGTCAAACACACAAATTTTTGCGGAAACATATACATTGACAATATCCATTCACTTTACATGTATACAAAAAGAATCGAGTCCTTATACATGTATCATTTCCAACATGGTCCGTCAGTTGGTGCATACCCAACACAATACGATAACAATTACTTACATTCCAAAATGAATGTACAAAATGACTATTCAAAACGTTTCACAAAATGTTACAATCCTTTTCGCACTCGAATACCCATCAAACGGTATTCCGGCCATTCCACTCGATCAATCCTCCTGGAGGAACCGGAGCGGTTTCCTCCGCTGGCGCCGGGGGCGCTGCCGTATCGGCAATGGCAAACGGGCCTGTGATGTCATCAATAACACTAATGAACACGACGGTTCAACAATGTATAAACAATTCTTGTAATAGCACATGTTAGTACATATACTAAATTCATTAACTTCATTTGGTAACAATTATCATTCTAGAGAGATCTAGATAATTCCTACAATGACAATAGATAAAATAAGAGTTTATCAATAAACATTCACTCTCATAACTTTCATTCATTTCATTTCGTTTCATTTACCATTTCGTTCATTCCATTTCATTTACCATCTTCCCTCAAATGAAGGATTCATCTTCCAAATGGAAGGCATCAATCAATATCCATAGATACGATCGGAATATGTGGGACTTACTAGTGTCCGGGCCAGGGACAACTAGCATCACCACGGAGCTCCGGAACTCCCCTAAATTCATCTGTTGCAGCAGGATTATTCATTTCATTGTTACCTTTAGTAACTGTTCATTCATTAATTCATTCATTATATTATTCAATTCAGCTCAATAATGAGCTTAAGGAATCAACAAGTAGTGCCATATTCAGAATTGGCATCATATCTATTAATTCTATTCAAGTTCACAATCAAATTGCTAAACCAAACAAATGGGTGAAACGCTTGTTATTTAATGTACGTGTTATTCTTGATGGACATCAATTTTGATAGTAGTTTGTACATTCAAATAACCTAAGCTAACACTCATATAGGTTTAGACAACCATTTGAAGAATTAGTACTTAATTGTCACTATTCTTTTCTCTTAATTTCCTTAATCTCGATAATCTTAGACTAGGGCATAATTAGTTCCAACACTAATTTATAGACCCCTACTAATCATAGAAAACAAATTTGGTTCCCAAATTTTCTCAAATTCCCTCCCAGTTACGAGCGTGTCCGATCGATCGGATGACAGTCCGATCGATCGGCCAGAAAAACCCCTCAGTTAAAAGACAGTCCGATCGATCGGCTGTATGTCCGATCGATCGGACCTGGGCGTGTTACAGGTCCGTGAAAACCTCAGTTTTCTCTCCTTTTTATTTCTTCTCTTTTACACATTCAATTCACTTCCAATCCTATAAGAAAATGGAACTTCATGTTCCTCATCCATACATCATCCATTTATCATTTCATTCCATCCACAAACAAGTTGCCAAATTAAATGGAAAACACATTAACTCCAATCTATGGAAAACTCAATGGACTTCCACAATGTATAACATTAATCACAAACAAGTGTTTATACTTGCCTCTTATGAAGTTAAATAGCAAAAGCCCTCTTCCTTAGCTTGGCTTTGAGACGAAAATCCCCAAATGAAACCCTAACTCCATGGAAACACAAAACCACAATCTATAAGCTATTTGTGCTAGAAATCATGTCTAAGCACTCCTTATGACTTGTAAACTCATTAGGGTTCCAAGTACTTACTTGTGGCTCAAAGAGGGAAACCTTGAGGTCTTTCTCAAACTCTTTCTCTTCAACAATGGGGAAATACTTGAGGAAGAAGATGAAGTTGATGCCTCCCACACCAAACCACAAGCACCTTTCTTAATCTTACACTTGATGAAGGAAATGGAAGAGAAGGGAGAAGAGGAAAATGACTCTAGGGTTTCTTGAGGTGGAAATGAATGCTAAGGTTCATTTCATTCTAATATATGGATGTCTCACACTAAAGCCCCCTCCCATTTACCTTTATTACATTTTGAGTCAAATGAAACCTCCTTTGGTCCATTTGATGTCAAATGGAGTCGCGTCTATTATGAAAGTTGACGTACTACCCGAGATACACACGTTGGTATCAAGGGTTTCCGTATTCGACGAAATACATGAAAATTCATATTTACATAGAAGCCCTTAATCTACCTTGTTTGAGTCTAAACTCATGCTAACCAACTCAATTTCATTTCATTATGCTTAATGCATCGTTTGAGACTAATTTATCCCTCTTTGGTCATTAATCTTCATTAACACAATTACTCATGCTTAATTAGCATTAATCCCGATTAATTAGCCTTAATCGTGATTAGTTTGGGTCGGGGTGTAACAAAGACTCAGCCCAAATGGTAAGGCTCCAAAGTCCAAATCCCACGGCTACAATCCAAGAATCTCGGACCTCTTCCTAACTCTAATTGGCTTTATGCATGCAAAATAAAACAAAAGTCATATTGAAGGGTAGTCGCAAACTATACACCCACGTGGTCTCCACTAACCCATCAGGCCATACTGTTCAGAAAACCAAAACAAGATCCAAATTACCCTCCAGTAGTACATCACAACTGATGATATATGGCCCCCACTTCCTGCCGGATGAGCTTAAAAACCACACAAGAGTGGACCACAAGCAATGTTGATTACATTAGCAACTTCTATAAAATTATGTGAGATAGAGATGATTGATATCAATCCAAACCTCCTGACCGTCTTAGTCTTTTTGCATTTCTTACTAACCCCGATTCTCTTTCAATTCCTTCTTCTTATTCGCATGCGAAAGAGATATCCAAATGGCAAGATGCTATGACGGAAGAACTGCTGGATCTCGAATCAATTCACACATGGGATCTAGTTCCAAGACCAGCTAAGGCTCCAATTATTGGTAGTAAATGGATTTATTCTATCAAAGAAAAATCAAATGGAAGTCTAGATAAATATAAAATTCATCTAGCTTGTTGCTCAGGGATTCAAGCAAGAGTATGGTATAGACTATGAAGAGACCTTTGCACCTGTTGCTAAAATGACCACTATCCGTGCCATACTGGCAGTTGCTGCTATACGCCATTGGCCTCTTTGGCAAATGGATGTCAAAAATACTTTTTTGCATGGGGAGCTTCGTGAGACGGTTTTTATGAAGCCTCCTCCTGGATATGCATATCCACCTAATCATATTCGTCGTCTTGGAAAATCGCTCTACGCCCTCAAGCAAGCACCTCGTGCATGGTTTGAGAAATTTCAAAATGTTATTCTTTGCGCAATTTTTTCTCAAAGTCCTAATGATAATTCAATGTTTATTCGGCGTACTACTACTGGTTGTACTATCTTGTTGCTTTATATATGTAGACGACATGATTATCACTGGGAATGATGCATCAGGTATTACTGCTCTGAAACACTATCTCATGAGCCATTTCAAGATGAAGGACTTGGGACCCCTCACTTATTTTCTTGGATTGGAAATTTCTTGCACTAAGGCTAGCATTTACATCCATCAAAGAAAATATGTTGAAGATCCATTATCGATTGCCCATCTGACTGATTCCAAAATTGCTGATACTCCATTAGAACTAAATACAAAAATTCAGAGAGAAGAAGGCAACCCTCTTCTTGATCCCACTTTGTATCGACAACTTGTTGGGAGCTTAGTATATCTAACCATGACTCGGGCAGACATATCTCATGTCGTACAAGTTGTCAGTCAGTTTGTGAGCAATCCTCATAAACCCCATCTCAATCCTGTTCATTGAATTCTTCATTATCTTCGATGTTCTCTTCATTGTGGACTCTTCTATTCCTCTACATCCTCATTTCATCTTCAAGGATATGCAGATGCGGATTGGGCTGGTTGCCCTGACTCTAGGAGATCTTCCACTGGATGGTGTATGTTTCTAGGCACATCTATTATCTCCTGGAAGTGCAAAAAGCAAGTCACGGTCTCCAAATCTTCAGCTGAAGCTGAGTATAGATCAATGTTTTCTGCCAGCAGTGAGATCATTTGGCTTCGTCGACTTCTTCGGGAACTTGGTGTGCCAATTATTGGTCTCACTCTACTTTATGCTGACAATACAAGTGCAATATTAATAGCCAACAATCCCGTCTTTCATGAGCGCACTAAGCATATTGAAGTTTACTGCCATTTCATTTGTCAGCATGCCCTCTCCGAAGTATAATTGATCTTCCGCACGTCTCCTCACAGAATCAGCTTGCAGATCTATTTACCAAATCAGTACCCCGACCACGTCATGATTTTCTTAGTACCGAATTGATGCTTTGTTCACAACGGCATCAATTTAAGGGGGAGTGTAGAAGAGGTCAATCTAACCCAGGTTCATTGGCAGGTCCACATGGTCCAAGTCCATCTGGCTAAATTCATCTAAAAACTTAGGGCCATATCCACACACGTGGATCCTTGTTAGCCTACTAATTATAGAAGATTTGATGATACAAATTAGTCAATTGTATTCATTAAATGATCGATTGTGATCTGTAATATTTGGTAACATTGTACTATAAATGAACAGTCATCAACAAAGAGGGATATACCTTGACAACAGTACATTATTCGTTCTTCTTCTTGATCATTTGATTCTTCCTCTTGATCATTTGATTACACTGAACACATCCATTTTCCTGATATTACAGTTTTCTCTTTGTTTGTTTGGGTCTGGACTCTTTACAAGAGGAGGTAAGGTTGTAAACCTGGTATGGATTCCTCAAAGATCTATGTGGGTTTTTGGTTTGCGTTAGCCTCTCTGATGGTGCTAAATTTGTTGTGTTCTAGTTTGTGGAATCGACCTTTTTGGACATCTATCTCCTCATTTCCTCAACAATACAAGGTAATGATCAAAAGATACAAAAATTGAACAATATTCTGGTGTTTTTTTAATGCTCCCACTGTATTGGATGACTTGGGGCGGGCCATGGTGGATAGTGTGACCCAGTTTATAAATAGGAGAATGTGGATTGAATGAAACAGTTTATCTTTTTGTTTCGTAATTAGTGGTAGACCTAGGGTCACTTTTAAGTTTAATCACATCACCATTTGAGGTCTCAAAATCAAATGGTTTTACAAAGGCATATTTATCATGGTTCAATTAATTGATGGACAATTGCCAAAATGCCAATTCATGGGGCAAATGTGTGTGAGGGTTCGGATTAATCATAGGTTGTATTCACCATATGTAATAATAAAAAGAGCATGCGTTTTCACTTCAGGTTTATTCTTATGTCTCATAGATTCCAATGGCTTTCATATTGTTGGCACAACAAATTCTCTCCTAGAACAATTGGTTACATCAACGGTTTGGATTGGTGATCTGATTCATATTTTATTGACTTTTAGACACCTACCATCCCTAAGGATGAGCTAGAAGAAGTTCTAGAGGGAGCTTGTATGGAGAACAAGACCCTGATAATCGGAGTGGTAAACAAAGCTTATACAGAAGAGGGGAGCATGCTTGATCTCTTCCTCCAGAGCTTCCAACTGGGTGAAGGTACTCAGTACTTGCGCAACCATCTCCTCCTCATCGCGGTCGATCAGACAGCTTTCGATCGATGCAATCTCGGACACTTACATTGCTACAAACTCAAGACTGATGGGGTCGACTTCTCTGGGGAGAAAATATACATGTCTAATGACTTCCTCAAAATGATGTGGAGCAGAACTCTCTTCCTAACTGAAGTTCTAAGACGCGGATACAACTTCATCTTTACAGTGAGTCCAAAATAGAAAATCCCATACCACGCTCCTTTTCATATATTTTGAGTTTATACAATGAAATCCTTGACCCAGCCAACCCAACATAGTTGGGACAAGGCTTGGATGAAGATAATGATGATGATGAAATCCTTTGCCTAGTTATATCATAAAATGTATTTTCATATCATGCTTTTCTAGTATGTCAATCAAAACAATTACCTATAGGTCTGCAAAACAGGATTTGGACGTGATGTGGCTGAGAAATCCATTTGAGAGATTGAGCCATGAATTAGGAGAGGACCTGCAGATCAGCTGTGATTCTTACAATGGCCAACCATTAGACTGGACTAACCCCATCAACACTGGCTTCTACTTTGTGGCCTCCAGCAACAAGACCATAGTTCTGTTTGATACCTGGTATGCTGCCAGAAATGACTCTGATGGCCTGAAAGAGCAAGATGTCCTAGGACAGCTGATAGGAGAGGGTGTGATTGAACGGTTGCATCTGAGGGTGAGGTTCCTGGACACCCTTTACTTCGGAGGGTTTTGTTCGAGTGGTAGAGATTATGGGAAAGTGGTGACCATCCATGCCAATTGCTGCCGTACCATGAAAGCAAAGATCAGGGACTTGAGGGCCCTCCTCAATGGTTGGATCAAGTTCAAAGAACAATACAACGGTACATCCACGGAACAATCCAACAGTGCATCCACCGTGCGATGGCCCATTTACAAGGCCTGCATGAGATCCTGGAGAATTAAGCCCAATTCCACATCAACTTTGAATCAGACATCAGACATCGACACCTTCGAATAAGACATTGACTAATTTTAATCAGACACTTGTATAGAGCTCTTAAGTTTGATACTAGCAAACCCACCTTGATGCCTCTCAATAACGGGGACTAGGATTGAGTACATAATTGATGTGATTAGATGATCGATAACATCGATCAATTCAAGAGGCCCGATGTTTTAACATTTATAATGCTGCTCTTAAATAAATTGTTAGAATCATCAGATGTATTGATAGTTGTCCCACATTTAATTTAGTATTTGGATGAATTCCACATTCCCCCATGATTGGTGTGCATCAGAGTGGGCACCGGAAGCACCGGAAAATGCAATGGTTTATTAGTCAAATTCTCCTCTATACATTACAAGCAAACATTTTCAGAATTTTTTTGGGACACATTTTAGGCTGATAAGATTGAGTAGACATTAAAAACAATAATCCATACCATTCGATTATCAATATTTTTATTTGTTTTCCTCTTAATTTTGGAAGTATTATTGAGGTTGGAATCCAAATTAATAATAATAAGATGGAGTGCAACAAAGAAATCAGATCCCGCTTCCTTTGGGCAAAAGATGAGATGATTCATAATTTTTATGGCTATATTTTGATAACAAGCATTCTTTTGAATAAAAGAATATACTAGTTGTTGGATTATATAGCAAAATGTCTTTAAAATATCTTAAAATATTTTTTTGAATAGATTACATTCTAAACAAATAGATCACTACAAGAAATTTAGGGTTTAAGAACGACACAAATTTGTCCCAAAATATACATATTTCGTCACCGAAACTAATTGAGATGAAAAAATTTCGTCACCCGTTTTGTTGCCAAAGCCTTGTCGCTAAAAGGTATTGGAGACGAAAAAAAATTCGTCATTGAAAAAAATAAATTTGTGACGATTTTTTTTTTCTCCAATACATTCTGTTGAAAACTTACTTGGAAGTAATTTTTTTTCGTCTCCAATACACTCTGTTGGAAACATATTTGTAAGCAATTAGTGACAAAATATTTTGTCATTAAAGGAAGAAATTAGAAAAAAAAAATATTTTATTATAAATATAAGAAATAGAGACGAAATTTTTTTGTCACGTACGCCCAACTCAAGAACTTCCCAAGAGGTCACCCATCTTAGTACTGCTCCCACTCGAGCACGCTTAACTTCAGAATTCTTACGATTTCCGGAGCCACATGGTTTTAGAAGTCCTCATGCTAAGTTAATACGGGATTTGACTTATAAGCCCATAGTCAAGACTTGGATATTTCCGATGCGGGCTAACGGAGACTCATCGTTTGAAGCCCGTGGTAGACACGTTACGCCCCGTGGTTAAGGGTATCACCCGGACCAATATCTCACATTCTCCCCCACTAAAAATAGAGCCGTCCTTGACTCTGATACCAACTGTCACAGCCCCGCCCAACTCAGCATGAAATTATCCGCTTTGGCCCACGTGCACGTGCGAGGACTTCCCGAAAGGTCATCCATCCTAGTATTGTTCTCACCCAAGCACGCTTAACTTTGGTGTTCTTACGATTTCCAGGGACGTACGGTTTTAAAAAGCCTCATGCTAAGTAAATACGGGGTTTGACTTATAAGCCCAAGGTCAGGACTTGGATATTTCTGATGCAGGCTAACGGAGACTCACCGTTTGAAGCCCGTGGTTAACACGCTACGCGCCGTGGTTAAGAGTACCGCCCGGACCAAGTTCTCACGGTAGCAAAGACTGAGAGAGGTAGGTGTACCTGGTGGTGGCGAACTCCTAGATGGAGGATGATGGGCATAGATGATGGTGATTGGTGATGGTGGTTGCGTTTGGGAGTTCTAGGCGAGAGAGACTGAGAGAAGTAGAGATGAGAGGGATCACTGATCAAGGATGGGTCTGCACTGCGTGTGTTGATGGAGGGTGATGATGATTGATGGGGGCCAATGGGCCATGGGGCTGCTGCATGAGAAGATAAGTGGGAGGTGTTGGAAAAGGGTTTTGGAAAATGGGGAAAATGGTTCTTCTCTCCTCTTCTAGAAAAGGGTTTTAGAAAAGGGGGAAAAGGGTTTTGGAAATGAGAGACCGGGATAGATGGAGGGACAAATGGGGAAAAGGGGCGTTGGATTGGGGGGGGGGAGGGGGGGATGGACGTTAGGGCCTGGAGGGGGGCATTTTAGTCATTTTAAAAGCTTTTCCAAAGCAATACTTGTAAGAGAGGAATAGGCTCAAGTGCGAATGAAATTTGCGCCTTATTTTGTTGGCTGAAATATTTTCGTTTTTCATAACTTATCCTTATTAGTGACGAATTACATTCGTCGCAAAAACAAATTATATTTTGTAACAAAAATTTTCGTCTCCAATGAGCTAAAATAATTCGCACCCGCAAATGAAATTGGCGCCTTATTTTGGTGACGAAATATTTTCGTCTTCCATAACTTATCCTTATTAGTGACAATTAAGTTCGTCACAAAAACAAATAATATTTTGTGACAAAAATGTTCGTCTCTAATGAGCGAAAATATTCCGCGCCAAAACAAATGAAATTAGCGTCTTATTTTGGTGACGAAATATGTTCCTCTTCCATAACTTATCTTTATTGGTGACGAATTACGTTCGTCGCAAAAAAAAATTATATTTTGTGACAACAATTTTCGTCTCTAATGAGCTAAAAAAATTGGCGCCAACACAAAACAAGTTGGCACCATATTTTTGTAGACGAGATTTTGTTTTCGTCTCCTATACTTTTGAAAAAAATGAAAACGAACGACAAAATTTATATTTCGTCCTCTTTGGGTGTTCTTTTAAGACAAAAAAAAATCGTCATCAAATTTCATCACAATAGCCTAAATTTCTTGTAGTGGATGATATAGTAAAATATTTTAAAATATCTCGTTTTCAAACACCCTTTTAGGGTGTATTAGTTTGTTATAAATAAAAGAATACACTTAGGGTGTGTTAGCTTGTTATAATCCTGCTCCACGTACTACTTGCATTGATTTTGCTGCTGAGAACAAATTTGGGATTGGGCAATCAACCTATCCAAATGCAAGATCATTCCCAAAAAGTGATGCCAACATGCCCTCACGTGATGCCGTTTGAGTATTCCTTTCTTGGGATTAGATTTACCAGAAAGTGATGACATTGGGTATTCATTTCTCATCTTCTCTTAAATCATTTTTCATTAAAAAATGGCTTATTTGGTGACCATTCCTTCTATATTCACCTTGGATCTTCAAATTTTTTTATTTTAACCAGTTAAAGTCAGGCATGAGTTTGTATGCTAAACAAATAGGGCCTCAAATAAGAGATTCCAAGCCATTAATACAAGTCCATGATTTTATCCTCGTTTATTTCGCCTTCTAAGTTTACGATTTATGAACATTTGGGTTACAATTAAAGGGGATTTAAATTCTAATGCATTGGCTAATTAAATCCCAAAGCATCAAGTGACTCATAATCTGGACTGTCCCAGATTAAGTATCTTGGGCATTGTCACAAATCTCGGTCGGCATCTAAAACCCCTTCATCGATGCTCCAGATGATTGAAAGTCTACACTGTGGGTGGAAGTATAAGATCCAGCCCCGCTAATAATTATATTTTATTAGAATATTACTATTATTTTAATTTAATATATTTTAGTTATTTAAGTGGTTCGGATTAAGTTGGACACACGTTAGATTAAATGCTTAGATCGGTAAGTTGGGTTACTGGGTAGATGACTTGACCCGCAATTTGACCCAATAACTTAAGCCAGAAGATATTCCCTCTCTTAACCTAATCCCTATTTTAAATAACCGCACTCTTATCCCTCCCCACTTCTCTATGCAACTCCTCCCGGTTCTTCTTCGTCTTCCCTCTTTCAATTTCTCAAGCCATTGTAACTTTAAGATCTAGCCCTCAGAATCAAGATCAGAGGATACCATCATTTTTCACTGAACTTTCCTAGGTTATCTTTTTATTATTTCTAATGATAGATTTTGGGTAAGGTTAGAATATATCTGATACTCTTAGGTTCTCTTCGTACGTTCGAACGTTCGAGTCCAGGCTCGTCTGGGCCAAAGGGCAAAGAAGTCAAATGTTCGAACGTGTCTCATGAATGTCCAAACGTTTGAAATTCTTCGCCTCTGAGCCAAAATCCTGAGACACTAAACGTTCGAACTCTAGTATGGAACGTTCGAACGTTCAGTGCACTTGGTCAATTTATGATTCCTTTTCACTATTTTGGCTCTATATCATTTTAGAAATTATGGTATTGTGTATAGGACTTCATATGGATTTAATAACCTTAACTATCTACCTGGACTTTGCATAAGAACCGTTTTTGGGCATACGGTATCTTATTGACGTATAGGATTTAAATACCTGGTATGATTTTAATGAACTTTAGTGAGAAAAGGTCAATACATCTCTAATGGAAATCGTTCATTGAATCTATGCACCGTAAATTTAGAGAAATGTAACGTCCCTAGCTCACTAGCATTTATTATTGTGTGTTAACGGGTATAGGAATATATATATCTAACCTTAGGATTGATTCGTAACTATGTCTTGACCTTCACATGCATATCTTTGCTTAGGTTATGCACTCTTGTAGATGCATACCCTAATTATGTGTTATGGACTATGAAGTGGTTGTCAAATTATTTATGATGATTTGATTATGATATGAAATATGAAATGGCCAGCACTTCATTTTGACTTAAGACTCTTGCGTCAAGGCATTATTAATCAAGTCTATTATGTATATATGTTTATGTGTTTATATAAGTCATTTATGGACAATTGCAAATCGATATATATGGACAGTTGATCACCGATGTGACCGAATCACTTATAATCCACTTTGAACTATGGACAGGTTATCCTGATATTTTGATTGGTTTATGACCGCCGACATTATAGACGGGCTTTTCCGATTTACTTAGGGCTGACTACTCACAAGGGAGACACTTGTCGCCATGTGAATTATATATTGCTCATTTGTGTCATTTGCTTTTATGTCATACGTTCATTCTCGCTATTATCATTGTCATTGCTTCTATTTGATCTCACTTGTCTTTACTCTTCTTGATATCGTATTTTAATTTTGAATTATGATCATATTCTTACTATTTACTTTGTAATATTTGGTGCGTAAATACCGAGCCCTACTTTACCGAGGAGACAAGGGAGGATCTGACAAACCCGAGTAGGATGCCGGATATAGTTTTGGAGCGGTTTGAGCCAACATAAGAGTGAACGTCTCCGTAGAAATTCCTAGATGAACTTTCTTTTAGTGTTGAGACTTCTTTTAGAAATTGTTTAATTTATTTTGTAATTTGAAATATTAATATTTATTTGATTTTTGTGTTGGGTCTCATTTATGAATCTTGAATACCAATTGACTAAAGCTTCCGCTGCATTTAATAAAATTTATTTTGACTCATCACGGTTTAAAATTGAGATAATTAACGAAAGGTCCTTAGAATTGAATGTTTCCAACCTCCAATCCAGGCGAATTTTTTTTAAGGGCTCTGGTCCAAGCAGCTAGACTGTTTGCAGCCAAAGTTCCCTATATCCACACGGTTTCATTTTTCATGACTAATTTGCCCTTGCAACCGTTTTAGGCGTAAATTTTTTAATTTTAAAATTTCAAATCTTGTATTCTACCTCGTTCTTAACTTCGCTCGATCTCTGTTACCCAAAAGAACCCCTTCTTCTTCTTCTTCTTCCCGCTTTCAAATCTTCCATTCTCCCTCATTTCTTGTTGTTCTTTCTTGATAATCGCCGGTGACGATCAGAGAAGAGGAAGAAAGATGAAGGGTGGCCAAGGATTCCACGTTCGGTTGGTTCTCTGATTCGAATAAGAGAAGGAGCAGTGGGTCGAACCCATCGTTCTGGAGAAATCATTACCGAGATTTGCAGACCCGTCGATCAAGTTCATCTGGTTCTCTAATTCAAATCAGAGAAGGAACAGTAGGCCGCACTCATCGTTCTGGAGAAATCATTACCGAGATTTGCAGATCCGTCGATCAGAGCAAAACAGCCAGATCGAGGTGGGCCACGCATATTGGATTTGCAAGAACGGAAATTCGTTCTGGTGCAAGGCCACACCGATCAGGGATTCAGGTGGAGTTCTGGTATAAGACGAAAAGGAACAGAAAAGATCCGATCAGATCGTCAAGGCAGAAGAATCCGGTAGATGACGATTCTCGCCGGGAAATACATCTACCAGTAAAAAATCTGGTATTCGTCGAAAAACCAGTGCAATCGAAGGAAAAACTCACGTGCAAGGAAGATCTGGGGTAGGAGATAGCAGATCTGGAAGTATTCTGCTGTGGAATGCAGAGAAATCAGCGAATGAAGGCCCTTTTATCGTCGACCGTCAAATTAGATAGAGAGCGAGGAAAGGTGAGGGAGAGGAGAGAGAAGAGCTTAGTTGCAGGCTTTACTGAGAAGGGAATTTATCTGATTTTTTGTCAAATTAAGCTGAGTTTCTGTTAAATTTATCTGAGTTTTTATCAAATTTAGTTGAGTTTCTGTCAAATTTATCTGAGTTCTGAACAAATCTATCTGAGTTTTTTACTATTTAGCTGAGTTTTGAAACAAATTTATCTGAGTTCTGAACAAATCTATCTGAGTTTTTGCCAAATTTATTTGATTTTTTGAAAACTATAGCCGAGTTTCTGAGAAATTTATCTCCATTTTGAAAATTTTAACTGAGTTTTTGAACGAATATTTTTTTTTTCCAAATTTATTTGCATTTTCTTAGATCTATTTGTGTTTTTGAATTTTATTTGTGTCTTTTAAAATTTATTTGTATTTTTTGAAATAAATTTAACTGGGTTTTGACAAAAATACTTGAGTTTTTGAAAAAAAAAATCTGAAATTTGGAAATTTGGTTTATCTTAGTTTTGGAAAATGTATTTGCCTTTTTTTAATTTATTTACATTTTTTTAATTTTATTTATGTATTTTGAATTTTATTTGCGTCCTTTGAAATTCATTTGCGTCTTTTGAGATTTATTTGCATTTTTTGAATTTTCTTTGGATCTTTTTAGATTTATTTGAGTCTTTTGAAATTTATTTATATTTTCTAAAATTTATTTTGATCTTTTTAAACTTATTTGCATCTTTTTAAATTTATCTGTGTTCTTTTGAAATTTATTGCTTTTTTAAAATTATTGTGTTTTTTGAAATTATTGCATTTTTTGAAATTTATTTGAGTTATTTTGAAATTTATTTGTGTGTTTTGAGAATTTATTTGAAAATCTCATTAATTGGATTCCATTAATCGTGGCCAATTAAATGATAGTTGACCATTATTAATGGGATATCCCACCAATCATGGGATATGGGATATAATTTAAAGAAATGGTAAATTAGACATTTTAGGTATGAGAAATTATGAGAGGGACCTTTGGCTGCATGACTTTTTTTTTTTTTTTGGACTGTTTGCATTAAAGTCAAAAGTTGAGGGACCTGCGACCAAAGCCCCCTTTAAAATTTTATGTGGGCCCACTTTTGGAAGCTTATGTTGTATTAAACACAGAAAATTTGAATTTGAATTATTTTTTACGTTTTTTCCAATTCTTATTTGGGAGAAGTGACTGGAAGCTTCATTGATAATAAAATAAATAAATAAACATTGATAATGAAAAGAACATGAGTCATCAGTCTAACCGTGGAAACACCGCAAATCATTGATCCAATGATAGAGGATGTTTGGGTTGTCAATCATATGGCGGAGACACCTCAGATTGTCGATCCAATGATGAGAGTTGTGAGGATTATCAATCTATCGATGAAAACATAACAAATCATTGATCCAATGATAGAAAATATGATGATTATCAAAAAAAAAATGGTAAAAGCACTCTTCAATAGTACAAAACAAGTGAATAATTGATATCGTTGAGGCCCAAATGATGTTGACGCCCATTAAGGCCCAAATGATGTTAAGCCCAATGGCATTGAAAGCTCTAGAAGAGATTGAGAAATCAAATACCATTATGCAAATTGGGCATTTATGTCTTTCCTTTTATTTTACTTGTAAAGATAAAAGCAAAAGCAGATCAAGGATTAGAAGCAATCTCTTTCTCATATTAGGACCTTGTACTTTCATTTTTTAGCATTATGATCCACCCCAATAAAAAAAAAAAGGATTTCCTTGTAAAATTGATTTAATGATATTCAATGCAAGAATTTGTCTTTATTTTTGTACATACAATGTATATGTTAACTGATTCTTATTTTTATTTTAAACTATTTAATACTATTTTGACAGTGTATAATTGGGGTGACCTTTTGGGCGGATAGGATTCCTGTGTCTGCTTTCCATTTAATTTTGGCTATACATGAGTGCCCTGTACAATAGTGGGACACATCTGATCTACAACCATACATTAGCACATACATGTTCGATCCAATGGTGAATATTGCTCCCATCAGAACGATATTTGGGCTCCGAATTTGCTGGGCCTAAACTTGGAAGTGTTCTTATCTTACTTCGTATCTAGGCCTACCTTCTGATGTTCAAGCTAACCCCAAGGGGTAGCTCAGTTGGCCTAGGACTACGGTTTGCACCCGGAGGTTGTGGGTTCGAAACTGCTCTACCACACTGGGGCCACAGGGGAATTTTACCTGGCTTTCTCTCCTGGGCCCGTAGGGATTATTCTGGCCCAAAGGGCTAGGAACCCTACGTTATCAAAAAAAAAAAAAAAAGCACATTGCGTGACATACCTGCACGCTTAAACTATCACTCCATACAAAACATGCCCCTCTTGAGTCTGAATAGTATGTTCAAGCCATATGTCCTTTTTTTTTTCTCTTCTTCTGAGGAAACAATTATTCTCCTCTTCTGGGTGGTCTCAATTCTTCAAAAGAATAGACTGAAAGCAACCAATTTCCTGTTGGGAGAGCCCTCAAATCTCACCAAAATGAGCTCTAATGCAGATTGTGAAGAGAGCAATTTGTGTAAGTTGGCTGCAGTGTCTCTAATGCTCTTTGTAACTCTTAATCTATGGGTTTGGAGTCCCAAGTTGGACAAGGCTTTCACTCCCTTTCAGCAAATCTACACAAGTTCATCTAACATGGTAAGCTTTTTTTCCATTATTAAATTTCTACATAGCCTCCTTTGTATTCGCTTGGTGTGAATAGACATTAGTTTTTATTTTTCTTTTTCTTTTTTTTTTATAATGGAGGGCGTCCCCTGCCATTTAGACCAAAATAATCCCTACAAGCCTGGGGGAGCTGGGTGAATCCCCTATGGCCCCAATGTGGTCGTGCAGTTTCAATCCCTCAACCCCCGGGTTTAAACCATGGTCGTAAGCCAATTGAGCTACCCCCTCAGTGTTTGAATATACATTAGTTAAACAGGCCAGGCTGACAATGTAAAACGTGGGTTTATTTTCAAAAACAGTGGACTCATTTCAAATCTAAACAATGGGACTAAGCTATGATCAATTCAAACCCCTCACAAGCGCATTCGTAACCCCCTTGAACTAGTGGGAATTCCAATTTAAACACCAACCTAATTGGTACTCACTGTTGGATTCAATCACAAAATACCGTCTGCAATTATACTAGAGCTACCACATTTGTGGGCTCCTCTTTCCATTTGTTAGGGTTCCCCTTCCCATATATGTGAGCTACCTAGTGTCCCAGCCCCCTTGGCTGGGGTAACAAAAACGATTATACTAGAGCTACCAGGCTTTGGACATTTTAAGTTACCTCTAATTGACACCAATATCTTTCTAATTAACCCCGTAGAATTGGGGTATGCTTTTAGAAACTGAACCCGGGATTTTAAAGACCTCTATTATATCTGTGTTTACATAAACAGAGCAAGTTGACTGCTTGGTTTTCATTATTCATGTTAATCATGTATGCTAGATTTATCATTTTCTTTCTAAGTGGGGTGTTTGGGGTTCCCCCAATGTCTACTGTTTTTGGATCACAGTATTTCCCCTCCCTCCTTAGTTTGCCATTTACCTAGCTACTAGTTCAAGAAAGATGGTTGTGAAATGCATATTTCCTTATTTCTTAAGTTCATAAGTATATGTTCAAAGATTTTTTGAATTGATGAAATAGCAAAAGAAAATTAAATGAGGCAATATATTTGAAAATATGTTGGACTCGTTTTTTTCAACTTATAAACTTTTGGGGATTTAACGGGAAAAACCCTCTAAAACAGGCTATTAATGAATTTGGCCCCAATAGAAAAGGTCAGACAGAATAAGCCCTAAATTGATGTTTCTCTTTTCTTTTTTGTCTTTTAGCGCTATAGTCGATATCGACGCTCTCGCCTGAACATTCATTCGTCTCTTCCTCTCTCTCTTATTCTCTCTTGCTCTCTGCAACTGATCTCAAATCATAATCTTTGAGAAGGGGGAAGAAGGAAAGAGAAAGCTGGTAGGTGTCTGCAGATGAGATGCATGGAGATGGAGGTGTGCGCAGAGGCTGTGAGGGCGGAGTGCAGCAGTGAAGGAGGGGGAAACGAGAAAAGAAGAGGAGGAAAGAAAGAGAAAAAAAAGGAAAGAGAGGGAGAAGGAAGGACGTGGAGTGCAGTGGGTGGCAAAGGGTAGTGCAGGGAGAATGGAGAAGAAGAGGGGGAGAGGGGGAAGGAAGAAAGAAAGAAAGAAATGAAAAAGGAGGAGAGCCATCTCAGTGGGGTATGCAGGTGGGTGTGCGGTGGCCCATCACGGCTCATCTCCTTCATCTCATCTTCACCATCCCAGGACGCAGACGGTAGACCTCTCCCTCCTTCTCCTTTGTCCTCTCCGGCCAGCCAACCCACCACTCCTTCATCCTTTCCATCTCCCTCCCATCAACCTCCATCTCACCCTATCCGTAGCCCTCACGCATCTCCCTTATCTCCACGCAGCCCATCATCAGCTCTTCTTCATCTCCATCTCCACGAGGAATGGAATGCAAGTTCGGAGTCCTTAAACCGATCATTTAATTGTATCCATATCAAGCTGGAGGTGTTTTCAAATAAAGCCCATGAAGGTGTTCGATGAAATGACGAAGAGAAAGGAGAAGGAAATTTCACGCTCATTTCTTTTATTTTTCTGATGGGAAAGAAGTCTGCTGCTGTTGTGGGGTTTGTCCTTCCTTGATTTTGCTCACTAGGAGATATTGGATGAAAGGAATTAGAGAACATGAGTGGGGTTTTCATTTCTTGATTTTTGTAATTTTCAAACATATTTCATGTATATATATTTTGAAATGTAAGGTCAATACATAATGAACTTGTAATGTTTTGAATGGTTTCCCCCTATTTGAGATGTTTGAAATGTGTTTGAGATGTCTGAAACTCTTGAGCTTTTGAAATGTCTGAGTGAATGACTGAAACCTTCCCCACCAAAACTTTCAACTATGACGTTCAAGGATGAAATTGGTATTGGCTAAATCAGTGGAAGTTGCGAAATGAGTCGGATGAAACCTTCCCCACCAAAACTCTATACTAATTTTTCCTCATTACTTTCATGTAGTACCCATCTTCATTAATATCTGTAGCATTGTGTTTTATTAACAAACATCTCTTTCATGTAGAGATGATGAACTAGCCAGTATTTGTACCATGGTATCTAGCAACGATTTAAATAAAGTACTGGACGAATCCATTTTTATGGACTATCCTGTTTAAAGAAGACATTCATCATCAAGACAATTGTAATCACTACGAAGTTTTCACTGTGGCATTCGCAGAGCATTGTGTTCACTGTCGTCCTATCACATTTACACAGTCTGACATCCCTTACTTCCGTAGCAGAATTGTCATTGAGTTATTTAAAAGAAGTTGACAAGTGAATGCTAGTTTGATGTAATTCTCTTAACTGGTTAGAAGAAGTTTTGTGAAGGTTTTTTGGGCAGTAGAAGGAGAGGCCAAACATAGATACTTACTTTCTTTACTTCGTAATTAAAATTGTGGAACTTGTGGGCAGTGGTTGTGGAACTTCTATAGTTTTGGGCAGTTGGATTTATATTGTGAAACATCATGTATAATTATTTGAAATTGAATGGTATGTTAATGTATGGTTGTTAATTGAATGTGTGAATGGAATGCACCAATGTATTCAGAACAATGTTTAGGACAATAGAATGTATCATTCTCTGGTTTGTTTAATACGACCAATAGTCGATATCGACTATTTAGCTGAAGCCTAAAAAACACAGTCATAGTCGATATCGACTATTTAGCTGAAACATAAAAAACACAGTCATAGTCGATATCGACTATTGTCATAGTCGATATCGACTATTTAGCTGAAACATAAAAAACACAGTCATAGTCGATATCGACTATTGTCATTGTCGATATCGACTATTTAACTGAAACATAAAAAACACAGTCATAGTCGATATCGACTATTTAGCTGAAACATAAAAAACACAGTCATAGTCGATATCGACTATGTTATAATACTATAACTTACTAAGTGTAGCTCTAGATGGGGTTTGCTAATCATTTTCAATAATAAAAGTGGAAAAAAATAAAAACTCATTAGCGGGACAATACAAACAACCATTATATTATCATAGATAAGTTCTCAACAACATATAACCCCAAAAAAGGGTGATCTTTATAAAAGGAAAAAGTATGTTTAACACTTGTGCCCTTCCAAAAAATGCTTCAACAAAATGTGCAAGCCCATCACGACTACATCTTCTATCAATTACATTAACACCAAATATTAACACCAATAAAAATGGACATGATGACATTAACATGGGCATCCCCCATCCAAAAAATCTCTTCCATGTAGAGATTACATTGTCCAGAAGGCTACATCTTCTATCACATTAACACCAAATACTAACACCAACCAAAGAGGAGTTCACATTAACTCTTTCATCTCATTTCCAAAAAATGCTTCAGTAGACTGTACACTATCCAGAATGGTTGCATCTTCTATCACATTAACACCAAATATTAACACCAACCAAAAAGGAGTTCACATTGACTCTTGCATCCCCCTTCCAAAAAATGCTTCAGTAGATTGTACACTGTCTAGAACGGCTGCATCTTCTATCACATTAACATCAAATATGAACACCAACCAAAAAGGAATTCACATTGACTCTTGCATCCCCCTTCTAAAAAATGCTTCAGTAGACTGTAAACTGTACAGAACGGCTGCATCTTCTATCACATAAGCACCAACTATTAACACCAACAAAAAAAGAGTTCACATTGACTCTTGCATCACCCTTCCAAAAAATGCTTCCACCGATTCAACCAATACCAATTTCATCCTTGAACGTCATAGTAGAGAGTTTTGGTGGGGAGGTTTCGACCCTTCACTCAGACATTTCAAAAGCTCAAGAGTTCGGACATTTCAAATACCTTTCAAACTCCTCAAACACATTTCAAACATCTCAAATAGGGGGAAACCATTCACAACATTACAAGTTCATTGTGTATTGACCTTACATTTCAAAATATATATACATGAACTATGTTTGAAAATTACAAAAATCAAGAAATGAAAACCCCACTCATGTTCTCTAATTCATTTCATCCAATATCTTCTAGTGAGCAAAATCAAGGAAGGACAAACCCCACAACAGCAGCAGATTTCTTTCCTATGAGAAAAATAAGAGAAATGAGCGTGAAATTTCCTTCTCCTTTCTCTTCGTCATTTCATCGAACACCTTCATGGGCTTTATTTGAAAACACCTCCAGCTTGATATGGATACAATTAAATGATCGGTTTAAGGACTCCGAACTTGCATTCCATTCCTCGTGGAGATGGAGATGAAGAAGAGCTGATGATGGGCTGCGTGGAGATAAGGGAGATGCGTGAGGGCTACGGATAGGGTGAGATGGAGGTTGATGGGAGGGAGATGGAAAGGATGAAGGAGTGGTGGGTTGGCTGGCCGGAGAGGACAAAGGAGAAGGAGGGAGAGGTCTACCGTCTGCGTCCTGGGATGGTGAAGATGAGATGAAGGAGATGAGCCGTGATGGGCCACCGCACACCCACCTGCATACCCCACTGAGATGGCTCTCCTCCTTTTTCATTTCTTTCTTTCTTTCTTCCTTCCCCCTCTCCCCCTCTTCTTCTCCATTCTCCCTGCACTACCCTTTGCCACCCACTGCACTCCACGTCCTTCCTTCTCCCTCTCTTTCCTTTTTTTTCTCTTTCTTTCCTCCTCTTCTTTTCTCGTTTCCCCCTCCTTCACTGCTGCACTCCGCCCTCACAGCCTCTGCGCACACCTCCATCTCCATGCATCTCATCTGCAGACACCTACCAGCTTTCTCTTTCCTTCTTCCCCCTTCTCAAAGATTATGATTTGAGATCAGTTGCAGAGAGCAAGAGAGAATAAGAGAGAGAGGAAGAGACGAATGAATGTTCAGGCGAGAGCGTCGATATCGACTATACGCTAAAAGACAAAAAAGAAAAGAGAAACATCAATTTAGGGCCTATTCTGTCTGGCCTTTTCTATTGGGGCCAAATTCATTAATAGCCTGTTTTAGAGGGTTTTTCCGGTTAAATCCCCTAAACTTTTTTGTTTTTTTGGGAAATATTATCTGTTTCATTTATGTTTGTGAGGTTCTGGAAATTATGGAAATTTGATTTATTTTTTTTTGTATGAATAGATGTTACAATTTATTTATTTATTTTTTCTGACGTCTGTCTAACATTATTATGTTGGCATCTTTGATGTGGTTCTGATGTTTAATTGATTATTAAGATATTATGACAATCTGATTTGAGTTTAGAAATAGAACATGATGAATCCATTGATAATGTCATTTCTATTAAAACTATTAAAATATAGCTTCTCTTGTCTCTTACATATATAAACACATATTCAAAGATCCTTAAATAGTAAGATAACAAAAAATTTAAGAAATTATTAAAGAACTCTTGAAATATTAAAAGAAAACTAAAAAAATAAGGTAATTGTTGCATTTTAATCTTTGAGTTAAAGAGTCAAAATAGAGAGGAATTGATCAAAATTGACTCTTGACTACACGACATGTATAAAAATAGCCATTGGCCAGATGGAAACAGACAACTAAGAAAAATAACTAGGCATATATGCTACATAAAGTTTTGCCGATGCATGTGCGACGGATACAGTACATCAAAGAAGATGATGGCAAGGAGAAAAGAAATGTAAAAACCTCATTACAGTTTTTAGTTCCTAATCACCCTAAACACATTTGTACGCACTACAATTTTTAGATTTTGTTACCTTTCCTAATTTATCAAAGAGGATTTTACCCGAAATGTCCTCTTAGACTTGTTGAAGACCAAAAAGGGTCTCAAATCTTAATATAGATCATGTAGGTCCTCCCGCCCCTTTTTTTCCTTTTTTTCTCGCTTTTTCGCTCAGCGGGGATATCCCCTCTTAGCTGTGCACGGGTGGGCGAGAATATCCGCACTCATCATAGTTAAAACAATTAGTTATACAGGGATATTTAACCACATATCAAGGATAAATATTAAGGATAAAGAGGGATAAAGAGATAATAAGGATGACTAGTTAACATTATTATTAAATAAAAAATGGTACCTTAAAATAATAGGACTTGAGAAAAGTATTTTCAAAGATCAGGAATTTGTGGAGAAATATTGCATCTAAAAGATTAAGGAAAGCATTTTAAAAATATTAAGCACAGGTGATTTAATTAACCATATGGAGTGATGGGAGATAAGGTAAGTCCTAATTACGTATCCTAAAAGGAACCCTTGGAGATAAGGATTTAAAAAACGAAAGGGAGATAAGGATTCAGAGATTATATGTCTAGGCTCTAGTAAGAGGGCTCTATTTGAAAGTCAAAATTAAGAGGAAGGTGGTCAAAAGAAAAAAATTAAAAATAAAAAAATTTTATTTCTTTCATTGATTTAACAGCGCTTTAAACTTAAATAAATAAAATCTAGATTAGAGAATAGAATTCCAGAACATTAAAAAAATAAAATAAAAAACTGTGTTGAAGATATAATTACCATCTTTATTTGATCCCATTTACACATATCCCACCCCTTCTTATGTCTAGGCAATTGCTAAATTTTCACTCTAGTAAAAAGTGATGTACATTGTTAGATTTATCATATTAAGATATATAATTATATTTTAAAACTTGATCAATTCAACCGTGTATATAATTTTTCTTAGAATAGATTTTAAGTCTGTTTTATAGAAGACAGCTAGTGATATGAAAAATCCTTATCAAGGAAAGGTACATCGTTATAATCATGGTAGCATAAGATCATTCATTATCTTTGTAGCTTAGGCTTTATTTCTTAAACTGCCAGTCTAGGCTTTCGATTTTTTGTTTTATTTTATATTTATTCATTTGATTTAAACCAAGCTTGCAAATATTGTTTATGGGCTATTTCATGTGGAGTTATAATAGAAGATCTTCTAAATGTTGGGTTTTAAAATAGTTAGTGATAGGAAACATAATTTAAAATAAATCCAAACTGCTTTAGATATATATTTAATTTAGATGTAAGAGAGTTTAGTAAAATAATGAAAAAGCTAGACATTGTGAAAATATAATGCTATTAAATTTCAGAAATATTATCAATTTCTTATATATCATGTTATTAACTATTCAAGATATGGATCAATTTTTTGGAAGGTTGTCTTCAACGGTTTGGATTCAAGGTGATTATGTGGACACCAGGTGTGGCATAAATAACATAAACCCTTTATTGAATAGGAAGTCTCTTTTCAATATCATTTCTGGTCTTTATAAACTTAAGCAAGAATACAGCATCTAATAACACCTTCTTCTCATTTGATATGAGGACAAAATTGATCCTTGCAAGTATCAGCATCTTGCCAATGTGGGCAATCCACATTGTTTTGTGGGAGTCATGAGGGTGCAAAATATATAAGGTTGGACCGTTTGTTATGTTAAGAGTAAAATAGGAGGTACAACTTTCAAAGATCTAAATAGTTTAAGTTGTGGCCATACACTCTTGACCTGTAGATGGCTTGAGCTGAAAAAAAGATATTAACCACTAAATTAACTCAAACATCCATAAGTAAAGCACTGATTAGTGAGAGTTTCGAATCATTGTAGCCTACTTGTGTATTTTGTTATAGTCCTACTGCAAGATTGATCATTTATAAAATAAAGATTGAAATTGAAAAAAATGAAATTAGAATAAACGCGGCCGTTACAAAGGTAAACCTTCTCAAACGGGGTAGAATATATTTTGAGAGGCGATGAAATTGTTGGGCTTCCATCAACAAGGATAATGGAGTTGGTTTTCGCATAATTTTTTACAATAATGAAACTTTTTCATCACCTAATGAGTTGAGTTGGTAGGTAAAGTTTTTCATATTAACGTTAACGTGGGGTGTTCATGGCCCCACTTTCACAAGCTTACAAAGGTAACAAGTTTTAATAGAAAAGAAAATGTGAAGAGTAATGAAGCCGTTAAATAAAGGGAACCAGGGATGGGACCATAACAACGTGTGTTGTCTAGGCTTAAGAAAAATTAAGGAAAATGACATATAATGAACTGTACAGAGGAATTCTAAAAGTAACTTTGGTGTCGGCCAGGCCAAATCTATGGTCTGAAATATCACATTTGGCAATATCTTATTGCCTCCTCAGAGTACCTTGTACTTGCTGTGTGTATATATATATATATGAACCTTAACACTCAATTTATCAAAATAGATGTAAATTGCTTTTTATCACTCACCACCACCGACTCAAATAGGGGGCAATCAAGCTATAGAATGAAGGGTGAAAATAAAAACTTTATTGGCCATCAGTTTAATAGCTTTTAGGTCCTGTTTGGAAACACGATTTTTAGAGATTTTTCACTGATTTTCCTTAGTTCACGTTTGGTAATTAAATCCTCTATGTTCTTCATCAGTTTTTTGGGAGGATTCAAAAATTCTATATTTAACAATTATAAATCATCGTAGATTTGGGTTAATAGAAGTTCTCATTTTTTAAGATTTTTTTAATTGACTGCCTTCCATAAGAATTGGAAATCTTCAATTTTGAGGAATACGCATTGATAGTAGATTTTTTTAAGGTATGCACATCGATACGCACCAATATCTATGTAGAGTCATTAGTTATATAAACCCTCACCGAGAAGTATTCAAATCTAAACTAGTAAGGAATCCTTAAACCTACAAATTCCTTACCTATTATTAAACATGCTCTTAAAAACTTTCAAAAACCACATTTAACAATTGTAAATCCTCAACGGGTTGTTTGGCAAAACCACATGTGATAGGAGAATTATTCACATTCATTTGTATATGTGCTTCATTTTCATATGCAATTGAGTCCCATGTTAAGATTTTCCATTGTTTTTCATTTATGCATGCTTCAAAATCACATGCAAAAACGCCATTTTTCTCAAATTTCTCAAAATCCATGTTGGATCAAAACTCCAAATTTGTTTCTCTCTATTACTTTTGCCTTACAAATAGGATCATGAAAATGGACCCCACAAAAGTCCAAACTCCAAAATCACAGATTTTAGGGCATGGACTCTTTCTCGAATATCTAATGGATCTACGGACGAAATTTTATCATGTGGCTTTTTTTGGCATTAACGGTTCAGATCTTACTTTGGGGTCCCACACAATTCAAAAAATGGAAAAAGTAGACTGGCAGTATAGGACGCCCATAAACATGTCATTAATCGTTCTATCCAACGGTTCTACATTTTTTTTATAATTTCTTGAAATCCATAGAGTCAAGATGTAATATTTCACCTCCTGGCAGTTTTTTTTAGCATTCTAAGGAAGATTAACGATTTCGATCATGGAAATGTGCCCCACAGAAGTCTAGATGAAAGATTTTTAATGTTTGGACTTTTCTGTAAATATCTCAAATCTCGTGATGAATCAACGATTGAAAATTGACCCTCTAGCTGTGTTTGGCCTTTTAAAGAATATGAACATTCCATATCTTGATTATGGACCCACACAATTCAGATAAATCAAAAGGGAGTGGGGGCGTTGTTGACGTGAATTACTGTAGCACCACATCTTACTTCTTTTTTTTTTTTTTCACACACGTGGTTCTCTTTCACATGCCTTTAGCGTGTGAAAATTCGGGGCTGAAAATGCAAACCGTTTGCACACCCTCTTCACTCATCATTTACGTATGTGATGCATAAATGAGTGCAGCCAAATATATAATGATGTGATTCCATTGCGCGCCTACCAATTTCACACCAACCTGGAAATCCTCAATTTTTAGAATTCTCACGTCCAATCCTTTTTAAAAAATTTGAAATTCCTCATTTTTATATTTTTTTCGTCAATATAAATTTTTCTCAACTATATGTGCCAATATGGTGTGTACCAATATCAATGTGAAATCGTCACCTAAATAAATCTTAGGAGAGGAATCTTCGAAATTTCCAAGACTCCTTGCTTGTTTTCTAGTGTTTCCAACGTTTTTGCCTGACTTTTGAGTTACGTGAGTTCTACTTATGCTTGATCGTCCAAAAACTTGAAAGACCAGGAAACCTCTGTAAGATTTTTCTTAACCAAAGACTCAGCCCAAATGGTAAGTAAGGCTCCAAAGTCCAAATCCTAGAGCTACAATCCAAGACTCTCGGTCGACCTTTCCCAACTCTGATTGGCTCGACGCATGCAAAATCAAGCAGAAGTCAAATTGTGGGGTAGTCACAAACTATAAAGCCACGTGATCTCCCCTGACCCATCAAGGCTCGAGCCATACTGTTTCAGAAAACCAAAACAAGATCCAAACCCTCCAGTAGTAGATCACAATTCATGATATATGGCCCCCACCTCCTGCACGGATGACTTGAAAACCATACAAGAGTGGGCCAAATGTTAGCGGTAGCAACTTTTATGAAATTATACACACGAGATAGACATGATTGATGTCAATCTTTTCAGAAAAATAGTACATCCGACTTGTGAAGAGGGTAGTATTTATAGGGAAGGGAGTATTCTGAAAAGTATACATTTTCTTGTTAATTATCAGTTTTCTCTTTGTTTGTTTGGGTCTGGACTCTTTACAGCAAGAGGTAAGGTTTTATGTGCACTGTTCATCTTCTTCTTCTTCTTCTTGACTGTAAACGTGGTATGGTATGGAAACCTCAAAGGTCCATGTGGGTTCATGGATTGTGTTAGTCTCTCTGCTGGTGCTTGAATTGTTGAGTTCTCGTGGGTGGAATCGATCTATTTGGATATCTATCTCCTCATTTCCTCAACAGAACGAGGTAACATTGATTGCTTCTCCTTCTTCTTCCTTTTCTGTATTTTCCAATGGGTGCAACACTAGAAGATTTTGCAGTATGATTTTCCTGTTAGGATGATCAAAAGAGACAAAAATTGAAGAACATTCTGCTGTTTTTTTTTTTTTGTTTTTTTTTTTTTCCTAATGTTCTACTATATTCGATGACTTGGGGGGGGGCATAGTGGAGGGTGTAACCCAGTTTATAAATGGTTTGGATCTGTGCCTCATGGCTTTCTATTGGTTTGAAGCCAAAGCCTAAATTGCATTGGGTCTTAGGTGTTACTTTCTTTGTGTATTTACTTTTTAATTTTGTTTATCCATGCAACAACCTATAAGCAATTAAGGATTTATTTTTTTTTAATTGAAAAGAGCAATTGCAAACTGCAGGTTTCACTTTGACCAATTCAGTATTTGAAATTGAGTTTTAAAATCCTAAACTTTAAACAATAAACACTCTCCTTTTTACAAGATGGGGATTGATGGCCCAAAAAGGACTCAAGATGCTCTGAGAACAGGATTAGAAAAAAAATATATCCTCTGAGCTCAGAAATATGTGTCCACCGGTGGGACCCAGATATGAGATCCAAACTGCTCAAATCAAAGACCCAACAATGGCTTTGAGGGAAATTTAAGTGTTTCAACTTTCAATGATGAAATGAGATCTATCACCTTTTGGAGCATTGAAATCTCGTGCCTTGGTCTTCGAACTGCACACATGGATGTGATAAATATACCTATGAAGGAAAAAGTGCAGTGTTTCGAATTTTGACCTTTTGGACAAATGAAGGACAATTCCATATATACATATGTATATTTATTATAAATAAATACACATCTCTCATGTCCCCCACCTTTTTTTTTTTCTTTTTTTTTTTTGTGTGTAGGTGGTAAAAGCTCATATCTCCTCTTATCACTAGGGTTGCAAACGGAATGGTTCTGGATCGGAACCATAGTAGATCGGACTGGACCCGTTTCTAAATAACAGTTTCGGTTCCAAATCCGATTTTAACTCAGAACCAATTTTGTTAATTCCAGATCCTGTTTCGATAGAAAAACCCAGATCCAATTTCGGAATCGGATCCACTTAGAGGACTGAAATCTAATTAAAAAAAAAATAGGTACGACAGTCCTACGCTATTGAAAAAAATTATAGGTCTTCTTTTGGAAGCTCATGCCACTTCCAAGATAAGGGATGGTAGTAGTATGATGTGGGTTAGTGGTAGACTTAACATCACTTTAAAGTTCAATCACATCACCATTTATTAAAGTCTCAAAGTTAAATGGTTTTACAAAGGCATGTTTATCATGATTCAATTAATTGATGGACGGCCGCCAAAGCACATAAGGTTCGGATTAATCATAGGTTGGCCTCACCATATGTAATAATAAAAGGGGTATGCTTTTTTAATAGTTTTATTTTTATGTCTCATAGATTCCAATGGCATTCATATTGTTGCACAACATTCTCTCCTGGACCAATTAGCTACATCAGCAGATTGATTGTTGATCTGATTCATATTTCATTTGCTGTTAGACATCTAGCATCCCTAAAGATGAGCTAAAAGCAGCTCTAGAGGGAGCTTCCATGGAGAACAAGACCCTTATAATCACAATGGTAAACAAAGCTTATACGAAAGAGGGGAGCCTGCTCGATCTCTTCCTCCAGAGCTTCCAGCTTGGTGAAGATACTCAGTTCTTGCGCAACCATCTCCTCCTTGTCGCTGTCGATCAGACATCTTTCGATCGATGCAATCTCCAAGGCTTACATTGCTACAAACTCATGACTGATGGTGTCGACTTCTCTGGAGAGAAAATATACATGTCTAATGACTTCATCAAAATGATGTGGAGCAGAACTCTCTTCCTAGCTGATGTTCTAAGACGCGGATACAACTTCATCTTTACAGTGAGTTCCAAAATAGAAAATCCCATACCAAGCTCTTTTTCAAATATTTGAATTTATACAGTGAAATCCTTGACATAGCCGACCCCAACATAGTTGGGACAAGGCTTTGATGATGATGATGATAATGAAATCCTTGACCTAGTTATATCATAAAATGTATTTCATACCATGTTTTTCCAGTATGTCAGTCAAAATGGCTAACCATAGGCCTGTAAAACAGGACATGGACGTGATGTGGGTGAGAAATCCATTTGAGAGATTAAGCCATGAAGGAGAGGACCTGCAGATCAGCTGTGATGTCTACAATGGCCGACCATCAGACTGGGCTAACCCCATCAACACTGGCTTCTACTTTGTGTCCTCCAACAACAAGACCATAGCTCTGTTTGATACCTGGTATGCTGCCAGAAATGACTCTGATGGCCTGAAAGAACAAGATGTCCTAGGACAGCTGATGAGAGAGGGTGTGATCGAACGGTTGCATCTGAGGGTGAGGTTCCTGGACACCCTTTACTTCGGAGGGTTTTGTTCGAGTGGTAGAGATTATGGGAAAGTGGTGACCATGCATGCCAATTGCTGCCGTACCATCAAAGCAAAGATCAGGGACTTGAGGGCCCTCCTCAATGGTTGGATCAAGTTCAAAGGACAATCCAACGGTACATCCACGAAACAATCCAACAGTACATCCACCGTGCGATGGCCCATTTACAAGGCCTGCTTCAGATCCTGGAGAATTAAGCCCAATTCCACATCAACTTTGAATCAGACATCGATGTCCTCTAATCAGACTGTGACACATTTTAATCAAACAATTGTATAGACCTCTCAAGTTTGATACTTGCAAATCCACCTTGATGCATTTCAATCACGGGGACTAGGATTGAGTAGATAACTGACGTGATTATCGATCAGTTCAGGAGCCCCAATTTTTTAACATTTATAATGCTGCCCTTATATAGATTGTTAGAAGCATCAGAACATATTGATATTTGGCCTACATTTAATTTAGTATTTGGATGAATTCCACACTCCCCCATGATTGGTGTGCATCAAAGTGGGCCCTGGAAACAGTTTATTAGTCAAATTCTCCTCTATATATGCCGACAGTTTCAGATTTTTACTCTCACAGTGATGACCAACATGTAAAATGGGAGACATTTTAGGCAGATAGGATTGATATTAGATTGTAGACATTAAAAACCATAATTCATACCATTCGATTATCAATATTTCCATTTGTTTTCCTCTTTTTTTGTAAGTATTGTAGAAATTTGAATCCAAATTTAAAAAATAAATAAATAAGATGCAGTGCCAAAAATAAATCACATTGCAGATTTTTGTCAGATGGTTTACAGTTCACCTCCAGTTATTGATCCCAGTTCATTTAGGGTAAAAGTTGAGATGATTCATAATTTGTAATGGCTATGTTCTGATGACAAACATTCTTTTGAATACAACAATACAGGGGTGTGTTTGTTTGCATTAGAATACATATGAATTGAATACATAGGAATTCATGGTCAAATGAGCACATTATTAAAGTGAGGCGTAATTGATATGAGGAGAGGGGTGAATGATATAATCTAGCAATGTAGATGGGACCTTGAGGGCCCATTTGGTAAGGTTGGAAAACTTGACGGGTTGACTCGACTCTGCCGTGTCACCTCATTTTGACAAAAGACTTAGTCAAACATAGGGCAAACTCAGCCGAGTCAAATATAAGTAGTTAATGCCTGAAGTTTGAAGTTAGCAATTTAAAAATGATTGAATGAAATGTAATAAATTAACTAATTTGAGTTTATTAATATTAATACATGTGAATGCAAGTTATCTAAATTTTATAAGCATTTGATCTCTTTTTAAATATTTTTATAAGAAAACATGACTCTCATGACTTGCCGAATTGACTCTTCCAAATCAATATTTTAGAACTTGACAAGTCGATTATGAGTCACGAGTTTTCCAACCTTGCCATTTTTATCATTCCTATGTTGTTCTCAATTCTATGCCAGGTGTCAAGGATAAGAGCTAGTTTGCATAGATGGCCCAGTCAACCTTTTCCACTTTCTCTCTTTGTTATTCAGTTGTAACTAGCTACATCTCTCTCAGTTGTATACCTTATATATCTCTGTGGATGAGATGAATAAAATCACCTGAGATTTGAACCTTAGATGGTATCAGAGCATTCCTCGGATCCAGATTCCAGATTTGAACCTTAGATGCCACATATCCATGGAAGTTCGTTCACCAATGAGGACGGTTGGTTGACTAGGAGCATGGCTATCAACAGGTAAACAATAGAGACCGCCTTTATTCTGGCCACGCATAAGAATGTTTCCCGAATGTCGATCCTTAACAAAGAAAGAGTGAGGATGAAATTCAAAGTAAACATTATTGTCAGTAGTGAACTTGGATACAGAAAGTAAATTTTGGGAAACAGAGGGAACATGTAAAACATCATTAAGAGCACGGCACGCTGAGGAGAGCGAAGGAAAGAATGCCCAATGTGTGAGATGGCCACACCTGTACCATTACCTATCTTAACAGAGTCCTGCCCAGTATACTCTAAAGGCAGGTTCAAATTTGGGAGATCAGCATTTAAGTGATGAGTGGATTCAGAATCAGGATACCAATAATAATCATAAATTGTAGAGGGTGCAGCCGTGACCGCGGAAGGCGCATTTTCTGCTTGAAAGGAATGATCAAAGTGGTGATGACCCAGTCAACCTTATCCTCTTTCTCTCTTTGTTATTCAGTTGTAACTTACTACATATCTCTCGGTTGTATACCTTATATATCTATGTGGATGAGATGAATAAAATCACCTGAGATTTGAACCTTAGACCAGGATTGAGTTGTGCTGAGAGTGTGCTTTGCAGAACTTGTTTGACATCATTACGACCAATTCTGCTGCTAAGAATAATTGTGTAAACCTTGTTTAGTAAGATTATGTGAGCATTATTCTAAGGAATAGAATCAAGAAAATCAAATTTTTCAATGTTGTTGAATTTAAATCTATTATAAATATTTATAATGTATATTATATATTAAAAATTATTTTAAAAAATTATTAAAAAGTGAAAGATCCGAAGTTCTTATCATGTGAAGAGACAGGATTCCGTATGATGTTTGAGCCCATCTCTAAAGTCCAAAACATGTGTAGTTTATAACCTTCTAACTCCACCTAATTGATAAAGCTATGCTGCACCGCTTCCCAAATGCAAGCCAGACCACTGAACCACATTTGAAAGTTTACTCCAGAAGGCCCAAAGCCCACAAGGCCCAACCATGACAGAATCCAAGATTCTCCCACGACAGTTTCTAGTTTTAGATCTTCTAGATGATTTTTCAAATTTAGTAGATTTATTAGATTTCTAATAATTGATATGATTTAGCAAAATTAGGGAGTTTCTAAAATTTTATAGCTTGATTACTAAAATTATGTTGAGACACTATTATATAAAGGATGTAATCCCTTCTCTTGGGATATACAGAAATTGAATGAAAATTGAGTATGCGCAACATGTGATTTTCTTTTGTCTCTGGTGTGAGAACTAGACATCCAATCTAAGCCGTTTGGCTTGGAGAATAGCCCGTTGGCTATCCTCCTTCTTCCATGTGCTGCTTCATTCCCTCTGTAAAACAGCTTGCCTTAGGGGGATGGCAGGCTCTGCATAAGGCATATGTTCTACTACTTCTTTTTTTTTAATTCCACCAGTAGATTTCCATTGCTTGGATCTCATTTATATCCGGTCTTCTTTCATCCATTTGTCATTACGATTGTACAATTGTTTATTTTCAGTACTGAATCTCACAGTAGCCCATTTCTATTGGTGGGACTAAGTTGTGCTAGTGGTTGGATTACAAACTATTGCATTAAGAGCTTACTGACAGATGTGTTTTTGAAAAATCTTTGATAAATCCAACCATGCATGGGACTATATACTAGTGCTTTCATTTAATATGAATCTTATATCTACCCTATACCCAAACAAACAATTACAGTGTAGGTTATACTGGGAATCACCCTACTGACCACACAGACAAACAAACAAACAGATGTAGACTGACTGACAAACAAATAAATGGTAAATATTATCTATACAGACAAACAAACAAATACAATGGTAGGTCATAGCAGGTACTATAGGTGGATTCTGCCGACACTAGCTACTTGCTAATTATCATAACTTTATCTGAAATACCCATGTACCACTCATCAGTATGCCCAATCTGATAAAGGTGATAGAAGAGGAGGTCTCCTATCTACAATTGAAATTGTAAGGTAGGAACAAGAATCAAAAGAACAACCATTAAATCAGCGAAAGAATAAAATACCCAAAGCTAATGTAGGGACAGAGGTAGAGTAATAGAGCATTTACTTGAGTCTTTTGAGGTTCCCCTATTTTGATTTGAAGTTGTTTCAATTAAAAAAAAAACAATAATCAATCGTTTCGGCGATTCTGCTCCATGGGTCTACTTGCATGGATTGTGCAGCTGAGAACAAATTTAGGAATGGTCAATCAACCTGTCCAAATGCAAGATCATTCCTCATGGCGATGCCAACATGCCCTCATGGCGATGCCATTGGGTATTCCTTTCCTAGGATTAGAATTATAAGGGTGATGGCGTTGAGTATTCATTTCTCATCTTCTCTTAAATCACTTTCCATTAAAGGGTAGGTTATTTGGTGAGCATTTTTTGTATATTCACCTTGGATCTTCATTTTTTTTAACCACTTACATGCATGAATTTTTGTATTCAAACAAACAGGCCCTCAAATATTAGATTCCAATCCAAGCCATTAATACAAGTCCATGTTTTTATCCTAATTTATTTTGCAATCTAGATTTACAATTTATGAACATTTGGGTTACAATTCAAGGGGAATTAAATTCTAATGCATCGGCAAATTAAATCTCAAAGCATGGAGTGACCCATAATCTGGACCATCTCAGAATAAGTATCTTGGGCATTGTCACAAATGTTCGTTCTGGGAAAATTATCATCTCAAAAAAATCATAGGATACTTTTAAAATTGGGGGTTTTTCTCAGGTTATTATTAGAAAAATGTTGTTGAAAATAAACTATTTTTTTAAATAATTAAAAATATTAAATATGATAACACTTTAAAATGGTTTTTAGATTTCCCTATTTTTCCCAATTTTATTCCCATTTTTTGGGATTTTTTCAATATTTCAAAAACTTTTCTAATGTTTGTGACAGTTATCCTGGGGTAATTTATCCAAAACTTGTCTAATGAGGAAAAGCGCACCCAATAGGGCTAGGTTATTGGAAACCATCCATCTGGGAGGCAATAACATGAGCAAGTGGTTGGTACTGATGTTCTAACCCTCAAATTTTTGGACATTGCTTGCATGCCATTAGAGTCGTGATTTGCAACCCTTAGATCATTGAAACTTGGATAAACATGGTCTCTACTGCAGTCAAAAAGGCTTGTTAATCAAGCACTGGAACAGATGTAAACATAAACAGCTGTCTTCCTAACCAATCCATAGAAAAAGTTTCCAAATGCAAAATACGGTAAGCTATTCGCATTTGACAGATACCAACCAATTTACTTCCTCTTATTCTTGTAAAAATATCTACTAGTATCAACATACCAGAAATGGAGACAATTGGAAATGGGTCAGATTAACCTTACTTTCCTCTCCTAGTCCTGTAGCAAAGTAATCAAAAAGCCTGTTGGGAAGCACTCAATCCATCCAACACATCATCCACGTGCAAGGCTGCTACCTGAAGGTGAAAAACAGCTTTCTTTAAAGAAAAGCAATGACAAAATGTTCCGATGCCATTAAATATCCATCGTTGAAATGATTATTTCTTCTTACTTAGTAGAAATTTACATACAGCACCGACGAATGTTGACTTTTGATCTGTGTCTTCCTTCCAGCTAACCGAACTTTAAACAACACTCAAAGCTGAACCATAACAAGAGTCAATATTTGAATTTCAGCAACACTCTCAAACAGAACCATAGCAAGAGTCAATAAATTGAATGAAGAGATCTGTGTCTTTCTTCCAGCTAGCCAAACTTTCAACAACACTCAAAGCTGAACCATAACAAGAGTCAATATTTGAATTTCAGCAACACTCTCAGACAGAACCATAGCAAGAGTCAATAAAATGAATGGAGAGTTTTTGGGTACTTCTTTCTTCGTTTACGTGGCAAAGAGTGAATCATGATATCTGAAGAGCAAACTGTACTGGAAACCAGTCAACCATTCATCCCACCTGGTAATGAAGCTTACACGAGACCTCAGTGGAGGAAAAAAAAAAGCCCTATTCAATTGCTCCTGCTCATCAGTTTCCTTTCTTTTCGGAGAAACACAGGGCCTTCTCCTATGAAGTAGAGAATGATACGGTGTTAAGACTCAAAAAAAGACTGAAGACAAATGCATGGGATGAAAAGAACTGATTACCATGTAAGTCCTAAATTTACAGCCACAGATGCACAAAACTAAAACCCCATGCATTCAAACTCTTTTTTCTTAAAAAAATTAGATCTCCAACAAAAAATTCACCAGGAGCCCCATTCAAGATTATTCAGCAAAGTGGCACCTTAGTATTACAATTTCCGTATGTGATTCAGACACTAGGTCATGGCCTCATGACTGCCAAGTGGGGGCGCTCCATCAAACATCAATCCTTAAACAGAATGTAGTAAGGGTTTTTATCAAAAATAATCAACATTTTAACAAAAATAAAAATAATATAGAAGAGCTACATTCTATTATATAGCTCTGATACATTTAGAAAATAAGCTATAGAAATAACAGAAACTATGTCGCTACAGCCGTTACTTGAAGTGAAGCATTCACATGGCCACAATTCATTAAATAGCATGACTTGGAGTGGTGTAATATTTTTGTTTTAGAAGAACAGGTCATTGAAACCTTTTTTTTAATTGCAATCATGGGAATGTACAAATTAACATACCATTGAATTTGGAAAACTGACAGTGATTTTGATGGATTCCTTAAGGTGTTCCACAGCCATCAAGCAGTGACAGTAAATAAAAAGAATTTATTCAGACCAAATTGTCACTTAGAACCTCTCAATGAACTCCACTTAACGGTCAATACGAAACCATCTCCTAAAAGCTCGAACATGCTCAAGCCTATTACTCTGAGCTTCAGTTTTGGCCTTCGATGCTTTTAAGCTTCGATAGAGATCCTTGTGAAATTTCAGGAACTCTCTTCTGTATTTCCACTTATCAACATACATACTGTGTTTTGTCATGTAACCGATAATCTCCATCACTCTCTCAAAGTAACCACCTCTGATAAAATTCCACAACAAGCAATCGAACAAATCTCGGTCTGCATCTAAAACCCCTTCATCCATGCTCCTCTTTATTTCTCCCCACAATATCGTGATCTCACGATACATACGTAAGGAAGAATACCCATTTACCAGATGACTGAAAGTCTGCACTGTGGGCTGAAGCTTCATACTTTGCATTCTTCGGAATGCCTTCAAGGCTTCCTCCATCATCTTGGCCTTGCAAAAGAAATAAATTGAAGAATTTATATCATAGACCAGTGGAGAAGTCGACGTTTCTTCTTTGGTTTCTTGCAACAAGGATTTGGCCAAACTAGATTCCTGGGGTGACATTGAAGCTATAGGGCTGAGAGAAATAGTGGTGCTATCTTCCGACATGCATGAGGAGATAACCTGCTCATCAGACAAACTAATGGGTAAGCTAGCTTTTCTCATTTGTTTGATGAGCACTTTGGCTTCACTAAACCGATTCCCTCTGCAATACTCTCTCAGAAGAGATGTATATGTCACCCGCCTAACAGGAATTGCAGCAGATTCCATGTCATCTAGAACGTCATGGGCAGTCTCCAGCCATCCCAACTCAATGCAAGCATCTATCACATCAGAGCTCACATTAAGAGCTTCTGCCGGAAAACCCAACTTTTGTATGCTTACGAAAACATTTGACAATTCCCCGACCCTTTTCTCTCTTACATATCCATTGATAAGTTTCGCAAGGGCCTTGTGAGTAACAACAAGCTTCCCATCCACAAAATTAACAAGCTCCGGTCGGTTTCGCACTCCAACTACATAATCATTTTGCAGCCGGTCAGGCATGATTTGAATTCTCAGTCCATCCCTTAGATTGCGTGACCCAACTGGAACCAGAGAGGTCTTGCCTAACTCAGCATTCCTCTTAAGAAGCGGACTGGAGCAATGAAAAGAATGTTGGCATCGATACAGATCCAACACAACAGCTGCAGCAGCATCAATATCATTAAACTTGAATTGCAAACTCAGCAAGCTGTCATAAAAATGCTGGTAGTGGTGATCTAATGAAACTCTATCAACTTGTTCTTTTAATTTCTTGAGTTCGTCTCTCTGCCCGTTCCTCTCATAAATAAGTGCCATAATAACAATGGAGTCTGCATCAGCAATAACTCCTGTCAGTGGCATTGCATCCTGTATTATTTTATGGGCCTTCAACGTTGCACCAAATCGTACGCATGCATCCAAAACAAGGTTAAAGATCATGGTGTTCAAAGTCAACAACTTTGATATTTTAGAAACTTTAGAACTATGCTTCTCTGTATGAAGCAAGTAGCACTCACAAACCTCAATCAAGATTTCAGAAGCAATATATGTCCCAATCTGTGTCTTCACCAGATGAAGAAACACCATACTCAAAGTGTCCATCGATGGGAATTTTTTTTTCTCAAACATTATTCTTATGACAGTGGAGGCAGGAATAGGCATCTGAGCTCTCGCTAATGCAAGAGCTAGCCTGTTCAAGAAGTCATAGTGAAGCAAATCAGATTTTTCTTTTAGAATCACAAGCACTAGATCATATGCTCTCTGAAGCCACCCAGAGTCGGATGCATAACACAATTCAATGATCAATTTACTCACAATCCCCTGTCTGGGAAACCCATGTAAGCTTTTATAATCCTTGAACACTTCCCAAGCTTCATCTGCATGGTGATCTTTCAAAGCACTTTCGAGCTTGTTCAACAAGATGGCATGAGAGGAACCTTGCCAAGATATCGTTGGCTCGATGGCAGCAGAGAAATGGTAGCAACATAGATTCCATTTTAATTGGCATATAACCGGCACGTGCAGGAAATCGCAATTATGGTCAAGGATGGCTGCTCCCGCATAATTAACTTGAGATTGGGTACTGGTAGTTGATGAAATGATGACACCTTTTGGCAGCAAAGCATTTGAACGCATGAGAAAGATCGATCTTAAACTTTGGCTGAAGCGGTAGAGTGGAAAGGCACCTCTTACCATGGTAATATCAATGATCTTCAGGTTTGGCTGAAGCAGTAAATTGGAAACATGTGCTTATCAGTTATCACAATAACATCAATGAGGTACTTCGATAGGAGAAAAGACAACAGAAGATAATATTGATGATGCTTGTGATAAAAAAAAAATGAGCTTTCAAACAGGTTACATTTTTTCCTGCATAAAAGAATTAAGTAAAAGATTCAGGCACATATCCCATGATCTAGCTCAATACATAGTTTTTATAATGATAATATCAATCAAATAATTTTAATAGGAGAGAAGACGGCTGCAGATAGGATTGATGATGTGGGGAAAAAAAATCCTGCGCATAATGTTTTTGTTCCTGCTAAGTTTAAGCTAAAGATCTAGGCACATAATGCCTGATCTAACTCAAGAAACAGACTTTGTCCTTTGCACATTTACCCTTAACCTTATAATCAGCTTCTAGAATCCAAGGGGATTCATCAGAAAGAAGAAAACACAATTGGAGTACTGGACGACTCACAATAAAGAAATAGCAAATTCTACAAAATAAATTTTGCCAGCCAAAAAGTCTTTATCCTTAACAACCAACGTGACTGACGGGAGTTCAAAGATGAGTTGACACTTGACACCACATAAGCAAAACCTCCAAGTAACAACCAAAATCCATTGTCAGGGTTTTTCTCTTTTTTGAGGCATGAGTTCTATCTATATCACACAAAAAACAGTGCTGCAACTAATTAAGACCTGCAGGAGTGAAGCTAATAAAAGAAGTGAAGATCATATTGCCAATAACTCAATTTGGAAGTGCATCCACATAAAATTGACTAGCACCATTAACATCCCAACTAGCCACCACTGAAATCCATGCCTACAATATCCCACTGAATGACTCTGATTATCTTGCTCTTCAACAAACCAGTATAGCAAAAATTCAGACATTGATGCTATATCTAAGTGTTGCAGCAGCATGTGAGTTGAATATTAATATTGAGCGACCAATAAAAACAATATTATTAATATTGAGCAATGAGCAGACAATGAAACCATAACCTTGTCAAATTAAACATAACACCATCCTGTAAAGGAGAACTCCATGTAGCAAAACAATACTTTAAAGCCATTGTGAAATAGGGAACATGGAGTAAGGCTAGGAAAAAAAAAACAACGGTTTTTATATATAAGTTCCTAAAATCCAAAAGATAAAAAAAGGAGACTGATTTCATTTTCACTCCAAAAACAAAACCCACCCAAGAAACACCAAAAAGAATCGTCGCAGTGACTTGTATGGGGCTAGAAATGACCTGATATTCCCATTTCTACAGTCAAACACATGATAATACACCCCAATACCTAAATACAGAAACCAACATAACAATATTGACTGCCCATTTCTTTTTAACAAAATATAGAATTAAACAGAAAAGGTCCCACACTTTCCCAATTAAAGAGGCAATATAACAGAATCAGCTCTTTTGGTTGCACCAGTTGCCAAAATCAGCTATAATGCTAATGGTGAACAAAACTGCCCCAGAGAGAGAGAGAGAGAGAGAGAGAAAACAAGAGCTTTTACCAGTTCCACAATTCTTGTGAAATGTAAAATTGATTGGTAAGTTGCAGAAGCAAAAGGAGTAAGACTGCAGAGGAGGGTTGAACGCTTACCTGTGGGTTGCTTGGATGGCTGTTGGAAAGACACTCCAGAAGCTGAAGAAGAAGAAATTAGACCCAAATTAATAACCCTCAAACCCCCCCAAAAAATTGCTAAAACAAAAACAACAAATCCATTTCCTTCCTTTTTAACCAAGAAGCCATGCTCACCTAAAATCTTAAACAATCAAGACAAATGCCTAGCTACATCGCCATAAATTTTAACAAGCATGATATATTTAAATAAAACATTTTAAAAAACAACATTATTATACATAACTAAAGTTATAGTACCCCATCTCCTATCAAAATGAAAAAAAAAAATTTATGGGGCTCATACAAGAGGAGGCATTTATATTAGATAGTTTAGAATTTTAGCAGATGGGTCTCATTGTAGATCCTCGCAAGTTCTCCTATGAGTTGCAGCATGAGAAGAAATGATTGCATCAGTAACAATACATAGCACACACCTATTGAAAAACCTATTGCCCATTTTGTTACCTCAAAATTGATTGCACACTAAGGGGCCTTTTGAAAACTATAGTCTAATTTAATAAGAGAAAAATGGATTAAGATCTAAAATAAAAACTTTAACTTTCAAGTTTTAATGTACAATTAGTCTATTTGATAAGATTATTAAATAAATAAATAAATAAACCTTATCTCGCAGAGATTTAGTTCCAACAAGAACTTTGATAAATGGTTTCAAGTATTGAAAGAAAGCAATCAGCAAGAGTTTGTCCAACAGCTACATAAGGTACATGATTTGATTTCTACTTTAGTGAGTGAGAGAGAGAGAGAGAGAGAGGGGGGGGGGGGGGGGGGGGGGGGGAGAAGAACCCTAGTACCTACGGGAGAGACAACAGTGTTGGTGGTGTTGATGGCGGACAACAGGCAACGCAGCGAGAGAGATAGGGGCGAGAGTGGCTCATCAAGAGAGGAAGAGCAGCGGAGGAGATGGGAAGTGTTTTGGGTAAAACAGCCTCCATCACTAGTTTTCTTAAGATGTTAAAAACCAGATGCTTTTAATTAAATGATGAATACATATGTATACCGGCCACTCTAATTTATAAATAAAATTGTAGAATCCAAAATAAAAGCTTGTTTTTTTTTTTTTTTTTCAAATGGGCCCTAATTCCAAACAATGTCTTTCTACTAAGGGTCTAAATTTTAAAAGATAAAATAAAATTTACCATCAACATAGCAAATTTGTGACGAATGACTCAAACTCACAAGGAGTCCATGAGTCTTCATAATGTGGCTTCTCTGTGCAAAAAAAACTAAATCACTCGTAATAACAATATGAACTCTGAGCCCAGTGATACTGGCCCAGAGTTCATATTATTCACTGGCCATGCTCATAATGCATGTCACATAAATTGATAAACTCGACGGTATCTTGCGAAGAGTGTATGTCATATAAATTGATAAATCCCATGATATTATAGGACCGTCCCTTGACGTCATGGCTTTTATGTAACATCTTAGGGGAAAAAACCCAAGATATAATAATTAGATGTGTATTTACTTTTAACAAAATGTCATTTTTTGTATTCCATAAAAAATAATTTTATTCTCTGGCAGTAAAAAGTGTATGATATAAATATTGATAAATTACACAATAGGGTGTAACATGAAAAAGTTTAAAGAAAAATAATATCGACCAGAATTAAGCTGGTGATATCATATAAATTTGACAAATTCCAAGGGATAGCTCAATTGGTCTACGACCACAGTTTTGCACTCAAAGATGATAGGTTCAAAACTGCACTACCACACTAGGAGGCTATGAGGGAGTTTACCCGACTTTCCTTTGGGTTCGAATGAATTAGTCTAACTTAAAGGGTTTGGAACCCTCTGATAGGAAAAAAAAAATTATATGAATTTGGTTCTAAAATTGGAAAAATATCACACTGGGGCTATGAGGGAATTTACTCGGCTTCCCTTTGAGTCCGGAGAGATTAGTCCAGCTTAAAAGGGTTGGAACCCTCCAATAGAAAGAAAATAATAATAAAAGAAAAAACATTATATGAATTGGGGTATAAAATTGGAAAAATCGGATTTAAGGAGTACTCTGATGTCAAAAAAAAAAAAAAAAAAAGTGAAGAAGCTCAAGCCTCGACAGTGCGTCACGCTGCTCACGCAGACGCTCTAGACTCTTTTTTCGCTCGTGCCGTCGAGAGCTTCGAATGGCTTCTCTGCGTAGACATCTATCTTCGACGAGAACGAGAAGACTACTCCTCCTTTCAAATCCACACCTCTGTAATCGATCTTCTCCTCTCGCTTCCTCTCCATCTCCACAACCTTCCACACCTCCCGTAGGGTTCCGCTTCTCATCTTCTCTTTCCCAGATCACCCGAGATCTCAGACCCACGAATTCTAGGGTTTTCAGCTCCCGCCCTTTGGATCTCGACGATGCACAAGGACCAGCCGCCATTGATTATCGGTTCGTAATCCAGTCATTAGGTTTTCATCTTCATCGACTTCTTCTTCTTCTTCTTCTTCTTCTTCTTCTTCTGCTGTAATGGGGGATTAGGGTTTAAGAATCATTTTTGCGCTGAGACGCAATGCATTAGAGGATTAAAAATTGAATCTTGCTAATGGTTTGATGATGAAATGTAGGTCTGTTCTTCAGGAGGATGAGTTTCATAGATTGGCAGATGAGACGATACAGGATCTGCAAGAGAAGTTTGAGGTGATTGATTCTCATCATCATCTCAGTTTTAGAAAGAGCTTCTTTGTTGTTGTTGTTGGTTTTTTTTTTTTTTTTTTTTTTTTTTTTTTTAATTTAGCTTCTCTATTATGCATTGTGTACTGTAGATTTCTTTGTTCTTGATGTGAATTCATGCTTTTGTTTTTGTGAATTTTGCGTGCGGTGATTTCGCTTTTGTTTGATTCTAATTGCCCTTTGTTTTTTTTTTCCCCCTCTTTTTGTGTATCTGTCAGGAATATGGCGATTGCATTCAAATTGACGGGCTTGATATAGATTACGGGGTAAGATTAGAATTTAGAAAAGCAATGTTCTTCCTATAGAGTCCATATAGCTTTCTCTCACCTTTTTCAAACCCATGAATTGGGCCCACTATTCGAAAATTTATGCAGCTCAAATGACATGGCCATAGATATATATATATATATAGGCATCATAAAGATAAAAAAAAAAAAAAAGAAGATAAAAAATCAATTGGAATGAGATCCTTCATTGGGTTTGTCTCATCTAATGAACTCCAATGGAATAAATTATGTTTTTACATTGTCATAAATCCAACTGTGGTTCAAACTAACTCTGGTAAAAATTTTAGATGAGTGCCGGTTGGGTCCTCTAGGGGGGTTGACATGTCGTCGGAGGATATTGGATTCGTCGTAGGTAGGTGGGCCCATTGTGTGGATTTTAAATATTGAGAGCATACTCCCACTTTTAAAATGGGATTGGCAAATTGGTTCATATGTGTAAGAGAATAATTTATATGTTGTTTTAAAATTTTATTATCATATATATATATATATAGAACTCCTAAGTATTTCTCCAAAATTTGAATTGGTGGTGACACGCCCCGAGCCCGAGATTTAAGCTCATCTCAAAGCATGATGTACGCCCGCGTGGAAATTCAAACCAACATGAATTTCACGAACGGGTTTTCCCACAGGATATTACTTGTGAGATAAAATTTCCTTAACCTGTATCGTTCAATCATAACTTGTCCATACATATAAACATCCATCAAATATATAATCATGATAAAAGAGCATAATCTAGTCCACAAGCATAGTTAAGAGTTTAAATTTCAAAGTTAGCAAGTAAGAAAGAAATACTAAAATATAGCAGAAACAAGTATTAATTAGGTTTATAATCTCAAATAAAAGTCTAAATCAACTCTAAGTCAATGGCAATCCATGCCATGGTCAAGGGAAATGGTGATGCATGAACACTCAACGCATAAATGTCTTTTTGACATCCTCCGGGGCCCACTCTACTAGTTGTTGAGGAGTCTCCTCTCCAACCTCCGTGATCTCTTGGGCAATGGCGTTGACGTGATCCTCCCCTGTAACGCCAAGTGTAGCACCATTAGACTACGCTAAGCAAGGTAAACAAGAATAAAATATAACATGCATATCAAACGAGTAAGATTGACAAGATAGGTTATATGAGGTCAAGTAAGGAAATCTAGGCATACATGATGGCAAGTGTATAGACATACATATCATAACTAGATAGCAAAACCACATGAGCTATATTCTTCCACATAAATATGTAAACATAGTCACATGAAAGCATGGCATAACATAAAATAAACATGAGGTACCACTAGGAGGGTCCCGGATACTCCATCGTGGACCTGAGGTACCGGCAACCCCCCGTAGAAATACCATCTGCAGAGGTCCATAAAAATTAACTAAACCCACACCCAGCCGGATCCAACTGGGCTAAGGTCGAAGCTAAGTGGTGCCGACTCAAGAGATAGAGTGTACATCAAATATCATGGTGTGACATAGCGTAAGCATATGCACATACAAATGTAAACATGGACAAGTACATGACGATAATCATAAGTATTTATCAACAAGTAAACATGGACAAGTACATGACGATAATCATTGCTTTGAACAATAAGGAGTGATTTGGGAAAAGTTTTGCTTACCTATAGAGTGGAATAGAAGAAGAAGAACAAATGAGAGCTTGAAGAAGATGAAACTTGTAGAAAATGGGTTCTTGCTTGAGGAAGATGAAGGAAGACACTCTCAAACCTCTCTATTTGGTGTTTGGTAGCAAGGAAAATGATGAAGAATGGGTAGGAAATGGAACCCTAGGTGCCTCTTGCTAATGGAGATGGAATGAAATGAAAGAGATGGGGTTTAGGGTTTTAGTTAGCCCTTTATACCATGAAGTTCTAGTATTTGAAGGAAAGTCCAAAAATATAATGAAGATTTATAATATAGGGCTTTTGGCTTCTAAATGAGTCTAAATGAGCTCCAATGAGTTGGGTCAAAATATAGAAATTGAAAAATGACTCATGAACTATGGGATGCACCCAAAATCCTTAGAAAAATAGAAAACACACATGCGGGGCCCAATAAACCCAAAATACCTAATAGTCATAAACTCATAATGCTACTTAGTCAATGGTTAAACCCCATTCTAATCTACCTAATCAAGCCCAAATACATTCAAAACATACATTAGGCATTTAATTAAGATTAATTAGATGCTAAACATGATTAGGGTAGGATCAAGATATTACAGGTGGAAATATTTCAGTTTGGAGCTAAAGGAAACGGGTCCAAAATGAAATTGACAACTATGCTCCAACCTCCCCATTGGGCACTCTTGTCCATGATTTCCACTGGATATGTTTCACAAGAGATCACTCATGCATGAGAAGTTATCTGTTTGGTTTAAATCATTGTTAGCATGGTTTTGGCAGAATCAAGTTTTAACCTTAAAGCTTGGGAGCTTAGGCACGTACGTTTTGAACAAGCAAACACCAAATAGACAGATCTGGTTGTCTTCCCCGGTCAGGTATTTTGCTTGCGAAACTTGTAGATTAAATGATTTGAATGGTCTAGACAAATATTTATCCCAAAGCATAGGCACATTTCACTTTAATGCTAGTAGGCAATGATTGCTTTGGTTTCCTGTGGAGTGTATCCAAATTTATTGTATTTTCAGCTATCATTCTTATAGTTCTTCCTTCTACATATATTCTTGATGCTACTAAGTTCAAACTGTTGAATTTTCTTGCAGTGGACCATCTAGGTTTGATTGGGATCGGACAAGTCAAGCTTGGGTTTACAGGAGGACCAAAGCAAAATTGTTACAGCTTTTAGAAAATGAATTGGAGCAGTTGTGTGGTAAACCCATTAATTTATCTTGAATTAATTTTAATGCAAGTCATTAACTGCTTCCAAGCATGTGATATTTCAGCATGTCACTCGATCATCTAATGAAATGGCGGATTTGTGGGCCAAACAAGGGGTGGATAGTGATGTTTCCTCCGGTTGATATTAGTTTAAGCTTTAAATTAATGTTCACTTTTCTTTTTCAGTTGGTATAATGATCTCATACCTTTGTTTTAGCCTCCTTTGGCTTTTGTACTTTGTTGTTCTTTATATTTTCTTTAATCAAAGTTTATCTGTTACCAATACTAAAAGAAATAGTGCAAGCAATCATGTGAAATGAATCCAATTGAGAAATTTTTTATGAACATGTTGGAAATACTTGAAAATGGATGCATACTTAATGTTGTTTCATTGGATCAAATTTCAGACTCATTCTTTTCATTTTATTATAGATTTCAACCTCCTCTTTTAGAAATAGTAGGTTCTTTATATTTCAGCCTCCTATAAAGACAAGGAATTGGATGGAGTTGTGGAAACCATTTACGTGTATGCTTCTAGCTGCGTCCCTCAAAGTCCCTTTCTTAGAGTTTTAACTAGTGTGGACACATGCTTAGAACCCAATAGTATTTGACATAAAAATCCCAAGTATTACATTTTTGGTCCCCTTGTCTTTTCATAAGATAAACTGATTAAATGAAAATGATCTTCATGGATTGTCTGAGCAGGACCCTGGTTTAGGCGTGTTGTGAGAAACCCTGGTGTGTGATGAAATACATTGTTGTTTGATACACTACTTTTTGGAGTGTATTGTGAATGTGGCAATTACTATTACCTTACTGCTGTTTGATCAGGCAAACTCGGCGGAAAGTATTTCACATTTGGACACATTTATGCGAAGCTGGCCATTGAAGAGTGATTCCTACCCCCTCCTATAGGAAATGGTTTCTTGTGGAGCTAAGGAAAACCTCTTTCCACATCAAAAGACACTGCACCAAACAGTGAAAACATGGCAAGCGCAGAAAATTAGGGGTTTTTAGATGCTATGGAGGAATCCTCAGCGGCCTTGCATACACGTGTCATTGGTTTTTCCACTATGACCAATCTTCTTAATCTAATAGTTGAAATTGTCGGCATGTGGTGACCACCACGCCAGGGTACTGTCATGCATCACAGGTAAATGGGAGTGTGGTTGCAATGAAAACAACCATTTTTAGCTTCCTGCGCTCGAAATCTTGCAAATTGGTAAAATTGTGTTGGTTTCAACTACTGACTATTCTAAAACAGTCCCAATGTCCGGACAACCAGGTATCAATATCTTTATGTATTAAACAGATATGCCTATGGAAAATTTTGACGGGTTCACAAAAAGCATATCAATTGCATCAGCAACTTAAAACTTTTAAGACTAATGGGGCACTTGCATTTTACTTAGAGCAGGGACTAGTTGGAAGGCAGCCGTTTTTATTGAATTTAAGAGTTTAGGTGATCTGGTGGGGCATGTAAGGAACACTTCTTTTATTTTCAGGAATGGATATGCATAGCAGTTTGGTCGACTTCTGAGCTGACTATAAATATTGGGAATGTGGTCGTTATCTCCTTGGATGTATTGATATGATCAGAACAAAATGTCTCTGGATCTCCATAAAATAGGAATGCTACTACTAGACAAGTGGAGTAAATGTGACTGCGGCTGTGCACCTAAGATATGGAAGTCATCTTTATCACAGATGGATTGTGGGATACAAATTTTGCCATTAAGATTTGTCTTTCTTATCACGATTTACGTCAACTTGTTCAAATTTCTGTTTACAGAAGCAAGAACTAATTTGTTATAGAAGCAGCTCTGTTTGTCTACTGCAGAACCAAATTGAAAAATAAAGCATAACAATTTTAGTTTTCTACCTATGGTTTCCCAAATCAGGCTATGCAACTTACATCCCAAAGTGCCAGTTAGAAACAACCCTAAATATGATTGTGTTGCCTTTTCAAGTATCGTCTCAATTGTTTCATCAGATAAACTCATTTCTGATTCATATAGAAGTGCAATCAGCATTTGCTTGACCTGTACAAATCCTTCCAGTTTACTGTTTTTAGTCAGAGTAATAACTGTCAGGCCAATTAATTATGTATTGATTGCAAAATCAGTTTTATAGAACTTTTTTTTTTTTTTCAAAATTAAATCGTATGAACAATATTTTATTAGATTTTTGAAAAAGTTTGTTAAAGAAAAAACTATTTGACTTGATAAGAGGACATGACTGGGTTGGGCGTAGCTTCATGGTATTATTAGGCTTATCAGCTGCATTTAGTTTGGTGTGGCTATGGAGGTCCAGGATAGACGTATGACTTGCTGGAGAGTAGAATTGTGCCGGTTGAATTTGTTGTCGGAAAAGTGAATCATTATAGTCCAAAGGGGGATTCCGAGGAACAAGGACTATTCTCTCGAGATACATACATGGCCGCACACATGGTATCAGGATCATTAAAGGGGTGGGAGTTGAACTCGAGACCTTGGGAATCAAACTAAGGCTCAAACCAACTGCGGCAAGGTTCTATATTTTTTGGGATGAATGTAATGATGATGGACAATTTTTAAGGGTAGTTTCTTTGGTGCAAGTGGTAGGTGCTAGACCCAGTGATGTGGCCCACTACCATGTAGGACAAAGAGAAAAAATAAATAAAGAACCTTCACATGCACGCCCCTTCCTTCGAATGTTTCCTCCTCCATTGTGGAAATGGATGATTTGCCTTTTATATACTCTTTTATAGTCATCTCCCAGGCTTATGTAAGGAGAATGAAAAGGGGGAAATGTATCTTATATATCACGACTGTTTTATGATGTTGGCAGTGATGGAGCTAGGATTTCTTATAGGAGGGGCAAAAGATGGTTCGCCGATAATGTCAGTAACTCCTTGGTTGCAATGTTTACCAAAAAAAAACTCCTTGTTGCAATTATTTTTCCATTAATAATGACAAATAAATAAATAAAGTCTATTATCGATGGTTGATCTCCATATCTCTAGTTACTGGTGAGGATTCAATTCTTTTTTCTATCTAAAGTGGTAAAGAAAACAACTATGAAGTTTTCATCAATGATGAATGTTAATTCTATAAAGAATGAAGTGAATTATGTCCATTAATTTTAGGTGTAGATGGCTTGACATGAAGGTTTTGGACCATCATGCTCTCTGACTTTTTGCAAAGAGGACAAGGACTTGACATTGGTGGTGCATTATGGAGTGGAAGTTTACAGAAAATGATCTTTTTTTAATAAGAAGTGAAATAAAAGGTTGAGTTTTCATCTGGACTTTCTTGGATTGTTATCATGAAGTTTGTGTGTGTTGCATGTATAATGCAAAGCTTGTCACATTCAAGAAACTGTTTGGAGATGATGAATTGGTTTCTTTTTATGGTTCATGTACTTAGACTATTGACTTTTGCAAGAAGCCCAAAATTCCTGCAAGTTGGAGTAACAATACCATTCAGTACTTGAGTAGTTTTGTTATTACATGCACAAGTGGGTAGGATTCGATCAAGTAGAAACACTTTAAAGTCTGGTCCCAATGCTTTAGCAGTGGCTTACATTCAAGGTGAGTAGTTTGAAGTTGGGAGAGGTTAGCTCTAGTAAAAACCCTACCATGCAGTGTTTATTTAGTAAAAGGAGTAGTGACGATGAGAGTAAAAGTGGGCACATGATGTGGCAAATTTTTTTTTCCTTTTTCTTTTACCTTAACATATTTGGATAAAAAAAAGTGAAGTGAAAGGGAAGAAACTACTCTTGACATCCACTACATCTGTCCTTCAGTTCTCACATCAATGGGCCAGTTAACAGCCTATGGACAATAGAGAGTGACGGTGCTTAATAAGGTGATTTCTAGTAAATCTCATTTAGGCCTTACGATGTTATATGATCTCATCCATCTTTTTGATTCATCTCGAACACTGTATCCGGCACATGAAATTTGATCCAGAGCTTGCTTGATTCTTCAAGATAAAAAAAGAAGTTTGAATCATTAAACTACAATTCTAGCCCAACTTGTCATGCTAAGGGGGAGATTGTCTGGAATAATTTTTACGAGAATTCCATGTTGGGACTATGTCATCTCTCTAGCATTTGGAATACCCTATTTTCTTTTTGTGAGATCTCAGATGTACCAACAGGAATTCTGTAATATATTGCATTCAAACAAGCGCCGAGTATAGACATTTGAGGGTTATTTTTTGATCCACCATTGTATACCTACCTCCTCTCATAACTGATAACTAGGATAAGGTTTGCAAAAGAAATTAGGGCAGGGATTACATAAAGAAATGTTACATTAGCATGTGGGTCATTATTTCATAAGAAATGTTGCATTCACATGGGTTATAACCAGAATGAGAAAGGGCTCACCTAAGATTTTCTTTCTCAATAAAGAATATTAGTTGAATGTAGTATCAAAATGAAGTCTGCATCCCTTTTTTAAATTATCAATTGCTTTAGACTAGAAAGTGCATACTTCTCTCATTTTCTTTTTGGCAAGCCACCATACTAGCTGGCAAAACTGATTATTCTATTGGTACTTGTGAGAGTAGATGTCCCTAAATTAGAGGAACCGGATTCCCTGTGTTCCCTATTTGGACCAAACAGAGAAAGACACGTAAAGGGGCCGGTGTGGGGTTCTCTTTCCTCTGCCCCCACACCCGCCCCCCTATGTGTCACCAAACAGGGATTCCCTGTTTGGAATCCGTTTCCTAAATTAGAAAGTGCTCATTTCTCTCATTTTCTTGTGGGCAAGCCACCCTAGTGGCTGGGGCAACTGATTATTCTATTGGTACTTGTGGAGAGTAGATGTCCCTAGCACTTAATTATGCTTGCGGGGACAAAATTCTTGTTGTTAATAGTGATTGTTCATGCATCCGCCGCGGAAGTGAAATCCGGTGTCTTTTCATGTAACAACTCAATTCCCGCGGACCACGTTGGATTCCAACATTGGATTCCACTTTCTTTGCTCCAGCCGAAAAGCAACATGTTTTTTAACATTTTGTCTCCAAAATCTCGTTGCACCAAATGAAAGGATAGGGGTGAGAGTGGAAAAGCTAATCAGGTTAACATCTCTTTTGCAAAAACCTAGTTGCACAAATGAATCCTTAAAGGCTTAGAGCTTTGGTATTGCCTCTCTTCGGTCTGCGTGGATTGTTGTTTCAATTGGAGAGATAATTAAACTGCTCATTTATGCCCCTCCCATAGAAAATCAAGATCCTGCCAATCAAGGAAAATCACTTCATTTTTTCCAATTTTCACAAGGAAAATGAGTTTCCCCGTGGGCTTGATGAAAAGTCTGAATAATTTTCCTCTTTATCAAGGAAACCTCTCATGGTACAAACACTGCTAGAAATTTCCTATTTTCCTTCGAATGACGGATGACCAACCTCTTACGGCTGTCATCATGAAATTCTTTGAACAAGATGCTATTTGATATAAATCCATCCCCGGAGCCTATATTTAAAATAAAAAACATTATTTCCTCTTGCATTTGCTCTCGGTTAGTGTTTCATTATCTGTTAGCAAGTTGACTTTTTTTAATTTTAATCATGTATTTTACTAAATGAATTTCATGATAGGCCCTCAAGTTTAACTGAAATATAATTGTCCCAAAGTTAAACAAGGGTAGACATTGATTTTGAGAGACTTAGATTTTAAATATGACCTCCCGTGAAGGATTTGTAGTTGGACTTGGAATTCTCATAGGCCGGTCCCTGGAGAATCCAGGTTCTATTACCTTACGAGGTACTGTGTCCATTGTCACAAATAGTGATCCCCAAGATTCTATAAATATATCTACTGTAGCTGTGTAGGTCTACCCTATTTAGTCATTCTACAAAGAAATGGGCCTAACCCTTTCAACCCCACCAATATGATAAGTAGTGAATTTCAACGATGTAGGTTTAAAGAAAAAGAAGCTTACTGTTAAATCTAAGTACTTCCAAAATTTGATTTGATTTTGAAGCTTCAAGCTGATGATCTTTGAAAATATGGAAACTATTATGTAACTTAAAATGCCATTAAATTTGTGGCATGTCGGCAGTGGCGGACTTACATGTAATGGGCTGGGGGCTGAAGCCCCCTCCTAATTGGAGAAAAGCCCATAAGGGCCCTATGGGCCCTTAAGCCCAGCCCCAGTTAGAAATGGCCCAAGTCCCCTCCTAATTGGAGAAAAGCCCATAAGGGCCCTATGAGCCCTTAAGCCCAGCCCCCAGTTAGAAATGGCCCAAGTCCCCAGTCGGCCAGTCCCCTTTATTTCCCTTACCACTTTAACCTAAAAACAGTAAACCCTTTTCTCTTTCTCTGTTTCTCATCTCTTTCCTTCCCCCTCTCAAAAATCCTCATCTCAGGACTCAGGCTACTGGGCCCTGACTGCCTCATTGATGCCAGATTAGCGCAAGGAATTGCAGCGCCCAAATGCAAAGGGGCCGATTTCTCCAAATTGATTGCTCAGGCGAAGGAAGATGCTCGTTCTCGCATTGACCCAGATCAGGATTTCTTCGGTTCCGTCAACGATGTTTTCAGTGGTAATTCAACTGATTGAGTGTATTTGGTTGAGAAGAAGTGGAAAATGATTTACTAGGAAAAGTGGGATTTTTGGATTATGTTTGTTTGGTTTGATCTGCACCACATTGATGAAATTGAAAGCTGAAATCTTTCATTTCATTCCAGTTTCTGTTGTATTGTTTGGTGTGGCAGAACACTTTCTGGAGTGAAATGTGCTGCCTTTTTTGGTGTTACACTACAGGAAATGGTTTTCTACCACTTGGGTCTGAATGTGCTTTCCGAGAAAATTTGTGGAAAATGCTTTCATTTGGAAAATGAAACCTGCAGAAAATGTTAGTGGGGAATGATGGGAAATTGTTATCCAGTGGAAACCTATTCTCAGTGCTATTCTTTCTTTCTTTCTTTTTTTGTTGTTGTTTTGAGGTTTAGATAGTTACCATTATGTTAAATTGTTGATGCATCTTTACATTTGAGCATGACAATACTTACTGCTAACTCATCCACTGCACATGTGAGATGTGGCAGGCACCAGTCCATATTGTTCAAATTCTAGTTTATTTTATAATGAGTAAAACCTAACAATCATAACCATCAGATTTGCTTGTCTATATTGAAAAAGATATATTTAATAGCATTGACGATGAGACAATCATGCGAAGGTTTCAAAACATGAAGAATCGTCGAGGGCAATTGTAAAAGCTTTGTTTGAGGGTTTTTTGTTTTTTTTTTCTAAAGAAAATCTTTTGTAATTAGGTGATCACACTACAACAGAAGACAGTTTTAGCGACGTTTTATTTCGTCGGTAAAAGTCAAAAAAACGTCGGTAAAGTTTTTACCGACGTTTTTTATTTCGTCGGTCAGACGTCGGTAACATCACGTCAAGAAAACCCGTTACCGACGAATTAATTTTCCGTCGGCAAAAATATAATTTTCACCGACGTTTTTATGTATTTTACCGACGTTTTTTTTCGTCGGTAAAAGTAAAAAGGAAAATTATAATTAAATTACAACACTTTGCCGACGTTATTTTTTCGTCGGTAAAAATAAAAAGAAAATAAATAAAAAAATAAAAACTATTTCACCGACGTTTATTTTTCGTCGGTAATATTAAATAGAAATATTAAAGATATAAAAAATATTTTACCGACGTTTTATTTTCGTCGGTAAAATCAAAAGGAATAAATAAAAATTAAAATAAAATATTGACCGACGTTTATTTATCGTCGGGAACATTAAAAAGAAAACATAAAAAAATAAAAATATTTTACCGACGTTTTATTTTCGTCGGTAAAATACAATGGAATAAATAAAAATAAATTACCGACGTTTTTTTTCGTCGGTAAATAGAAATTAAAAAATATAAAACAATTGCCGACGTTTATTTTTCGTCGGTGAGAATGAATTTTACCGACGAAATTATAAATTTCGTCGGTAAAAAGTTTTTTTTTTTTTTAAAATACAATTCCTGTTTTTCGTTTAAAATTTCCCTACACCTGTAATACACCTGTAACAGGAAATTAAACCTACTCATCCAAACAAAATCATCCACAAACCTACTCACAATACAATTAATAATGAATCCAAACAAAATCATCCACAAACACACAATTAATAATGAATCCAAACAAAATCATCCACAAACATACAATTAATAATGAATCCAAACAAAACATACAATTAATAATGAATCCAAACAAAATCATCCACATTTTTCATCAAATCATTCATCTCCTAAAAATAACAGTACAATTAATAAAAATTTCTAATAGTTGAATAAAATTGTCCAATATACATAAACAAATAAACTAAAAACAACAAAACTACGCCAAAGTGTGCATCCGATCCAAAAGCGTCCATCAATCTGCAATGACAAAAACAAAAACAAAAACAAAATTAGTATCTTTTGAATTAATGAATTTATAAATAAAAGATATACCTATATATATATAAACTGATTGGATCATCCCCAATAAAAAACTGAAACTTCTGTTTGGATCCAAAGAGTTGAGGTTTCACATCATTCAAAGAACAAAAGATAAGAAAAGAAAATAAAATAAAAAGAAAATGAAATCTAGAACTGCATTAACCCTTACTCAATCAGTTGGTGCTGTACGCTGACTGGAACCTCATTACTAGCACCACATAGAACCACCTCTATAATCCCATGATATAGAAATCCAACAGTGCCATGAATCTGAAGCTTTGTTATATCAATGCCTACAAAAACAAAAGCCACAACCACCCTAAAAAGACATAAATAGCAGCAAAACTTTTTTTTGTGTGTGTGTGTGTGTGATAGCAATAAAACTTCTGAAATAATTTAAGATTGCAAGTTACTTGTGCATGCCAATCTTTAAGATACATTTGACAAGGCAACCCCCCCCCCCAACAAGCATCCAATCTATTAGTGCATTCAAAAGCTTATTTGCTCCTACTATACTAAGCATGTTCTGTGGTTGGGCACTGCATCTCTGACTGCATCACATAAACGCGTACCTCCATAAACTCTTCTTTCGTTGAACTAGATCCGTCAAGTTTACCTCCAAGAATGTAATCACATACATACATTGCCTGGTTCATTTTGGAAATGTAGAACATATAATGTTAATGATAAAAGTTACATTGCTGATGCAAATCATTACACATGACAAAAGTAACCAAAAAGGACAAAGTGCAAGATCATACCTCTGCCATGTTCTTAACAATAATATACTTCCCTGCAAAAGATGCAGTTGCAACTGTCTCTTCATGAGAATATTTACCATGAATTATTGACGTGTACTCCCCCTTCTTGTGTTTCTCAACAGTGTTCCAGACCTTTACACAAAAATTTGGGGCAGAGAAAAATAAAATGAATGGTAGATCAAATTAACAATAAGGCCAGCAATTAACATAATCCAATAATTCATTCTGACTTCTGAATATAGTACCTTAGACACCCATGGGCAAGTTGTATCAACTATTTGTACGTTCTTTTCGCTCAAAGTCAACATCTCTTCCACAGCAGCTCCAAAAGCAGGTAAAATCACAACATCATCCTTCTCAACAACATCAAATTGTTTCTTCCCATCCTCAATTGGAATATTCTTGACGTCCATCTCTTCTAATCTCTACAACAGAAAACAAATGGGATAATATTTTTTTTTTCATCAAAAGTCAAAATCAATGTGAAAAAACATGGTCGGCAAAGATCCTTTTAGATATTTAAACTTTCACTTACGTACATGTAAATTAGAATGACATTTAACTGTGAAAATCTACACTAGCATCATATAAGGAATTTTCAATTTAACATAGTCCATGACAGATCTATTCCCATATGATGGCGATCACTGAAGTCCACTCCTATTACTCTCTAGCACAAAAATCTAACTCCATCTATCATTGTTAATTATCTGATGCAAGGCAGTGAAATACTCATAACAAAAGGAGGGTGTCCTCTAGTAAACCTTGGAGCCATGGTTTAAAATCACGGTAGCGGTCACCATCGTGGTCAACCCTAAAAACCAAATGGTTTGTGAGAGAAAGATGGGGAAAGAAATAAAAGTTGCACTGAACAAAAATTAATCCATTCGTGTCTTTAGCAATAATGCACAGCAGACAAGACATTTAATGCAGGTGAAGTGGAAGATGACAGTTCTCACTTTTGGTGTTCCCTGCCACACAACCAATCCTATCTTAGAAAAAGAAAGAAAAAAAAAACAACCTCCTGATGCTGAGAATCAAGAATTTATTGGACAAGGTTTCACAAGCATTTGGGGTTTCTATATACAGTACAAATTTCACTTGGAAATACCCTTTTCACACAGACCCAAACGTTTGTACCACTGGATTTCTGTCCAGCCCCTGGTGCTCATGAATCAGACCAGCCTGAGACTCAGTAGCTCAGAGTTGCCAAAATAAAGCTCGATAGGGGCTGTGATTTTAGTCTAGTGGGCTGAACCCAAATCTAATTGCTGAAACAGGTCAGACTGGGCTTATATATGCCTAGATGGTCGGCCCTGTCCAACATTTTCCCCACAAACTGTGTGGTGGTTTTACAAATGGGCTGGATGTAGGCCTGACTTTCTGGTCTTTGAGCTAAACCCAAACTTGAGTAATAGGCCTGACAGCAAAATGGAACAGCCTTGCTGGCCCATGTACATCCCTAGCACTACTACAGACTGATGCATTTTGGATGTCAGGATCCCAACTCTTTGAACACACTTGCGCCTGTTTGTTTCATGTTTTTGAATTCTTAGTATTCTAAGAACTTGTATTTGTACAAGTGGTTGAAAATGTAAAATCAAAGGTGAGTATCTAAAAATGACCATCAAATACAAACAGACCATCAAATAAAAACCTACACACGATTGCAATCACTGGCTGATAATACTTTGAACAAAAAAAATGTATAGATGAGTTGGTTAAGACACCACCCCTCATTTAAGTTAAGACTTCATTAACTATCAAAATGATAGAAAAAATCCTATAAAAGATAATACTTTGAACTAGAAATGGTACCATTGAAAAGCCAAGTGAAATGGAGTTAAATCAACTAAAACATGTTCATTACAAGCCCTCTTCATAAAGGTGTGCATTTGACATTTTTTAGGAAGTACATTTTATAGTCCCAATTGGTGAAATCCAAAAGTCAAAGAGGCCAAAACATTTAAACCAGAAAATAGAATCAAAAGCAGGAATGTTGCAGAGAATCTCATAAATTCATTAATTGAAACTAAATATATCAAAAGGACCCTCCATAGTTTTATGTCAGTTCAAACTAATCAAACCCAAGTTATTGGGCTTGGCAGGCGAGTCTAATTTCTAGCCATCTAATAAAACATATTTGAAAAGTAAGAGTTTCTGATTTGATATTTATATTGCTATGGCTGTACATGAATGGCCGGTAGTGACCAAAAGAACCGAACATGATCTTGTATCAGGACAATGCTAATGCATGGATTTTAGGTCCCCCTTTTCTTTGAAAGACCAAGTCAAGCTATTGTTCCATACAATTCCTACACTATTGACAGTTATGAATAGAAGAATATCAAACAGTAACAGAAACTGTTTGACCTGAAAGAAAGAAAGTTCCAAATGATGGAGGGACTAGGTTTCAGATATCAAAAACATGAGGTGGTGATATAGCAAAAAGAAATCACTTTATCCTTGCCATGACTTTACTAGCTAAAAAGTGGAGCTGCCCAGAGGAGGGCAAGGTGAGAGGTCTACAAGCTAATTGTATAAAGTTGGATTGCCTGCATCCTCTAACTCAGTAAATGCTGCACATTAGCACCCCCTCCTTGGACATGTGCTTCTAACCGGTGTATCTGTAGCCATCTCATCAGTTGATATGGTTTGTATTTTTATTTGGAGCATCAAAAGACCTGGGGTTTGTAAATTTCGACTAGTTATTATGTGCAAATTTCAAGGGAGTATTCTACTAACCAAAGAGTCGCATCATAATCCTCCAGGAGCCGTGCCATCCCCAGCAGATGTGGTCCCCCCCGTGGTGTCAAGAAAGGCGGCCGGATCTATTCCTGCTACAGCTGCCAGCCTTTGAACAAAGGCCTCAAGCTGGCGTGTCCTCCGGTCCTGCTCAGCCTGCCTCCGGTCCTGCTCAGCTAGCTGCTCAGCCTGCCTCCTGCCTTGCTCAACCTGCTCGGCTAGCTGCTCGCGCAGGGCGACCACCTCAGGGTCCGGTGCCCGAGACTGTGTGGAAGAGGAAGAGGTCCTTGAGTATATCCCATACCCCTTTACGTAGCCCGACCTCTTCCCAAGCACATCAGCAGCAATCTGCTCCTCAGTCATCGGAGTGGTGACAGAGGGCTGCGACTGCTCCTCAGTCCGCTGCACCAAGGCCTCCTGCCATTTAAAAAAATAAAGGATTTAGAATACTTCTATGACATTATGCAATCATAAACCATTTATTAGGAAACGTACATGTCTCTGTTGCGCCACCTCATTTACCCACTCATTACGAGATCGTCTGTAGTGGGTGTCGCGGAAGAACTGAGTAATGGGCGGCGCTTGACCGGCATTCTGTGCCGCCTATCATTTGAAAAAGATTTATATTAGATATGAACCCTGCAACATATTTAGAAATTGATAAACTTAATAAAGTTTCTTCATATGAATATAATTAGTACCATCAGAGACATCCTCGAGGCAAATGACCGGGAGCCACTCGTATGATTGTATGGCAACTGAGCTCGACTCTCTTGCGCTTTCTTTGACTTTGCCTACATAGAAAAACAATAATACAATAAAATCCATTAAAAAATCGTTACTAATAGAATTACATTGGAATATAATTAGTCGTTGTAGATAACATCCCAAGGTCACCTTCCAGGCTGGTGATTCCCAGCACTGTGAGATCATCTGCTGCCAGTCAGCTAAAGTACAACCCTCTGCCGGGTGGTCCTGGGGTCGGGGAACCCTCTGCTCCAAGAGCTCGAGATAGTGGGTATGCAGCTCATACTTCCAACCCCTATACAAGATCCCGCATTGGCGGTCAATGTCCGCCCTAAGCTGCATATCACCCTCGTAATCTCCGATCTCAAAGAGTTGCTGCAATTAGGGGATAACCATATTAGTCACTAGTAATAACAAAATATAATCAGATATTGTAATGAGGAGCACAACTGTAACAACTTTGGTTGATGTTTATCGTTTCAGTTTACCTTAACTGCAGCGATGACGGCAAGCTTGATCCCGGAGTCAAGCTTCTTCCAGCCATGAGGCCTAACTGGGGCAACCTCTCTAATGGCTAACCCAAGATGGTTAGCCAGTGATGGGGCATGTTCCCCCTCTGGCCTATGACTGGAGCTGGGGATCGGGACTGGGATGTTATGACCCAGTTGTCTCCTCAGCTTCGTTGCATTCTTCCCCCGCGTGACACCCCTTACGCGGCTCGGAGCACCCGAAGCTGAGGCTGATGCTGCTAAGACGACAATGCTAAATGAGTTAGTGAGCACAAATGATAATTGAGGTGATCAAATCAGAAGAAAAGAAGTTAAAGAGCACAAATATAAATTGAGAGGAACCATTATACAGTTTAAAAGGTTTTCCGATTTTCTCACCGACGCTGCTCCCGATCGTATGAGGACTCGCGGGTGGCTGGGAGGGCTGGGCCTGGGTCTGCGAGGGCTGCTCTATCAAGGGCTGAATCGGCAGAGGCTGGGGGGCTGCCGATTCAGGGGTGGTCCCTGATCCTCCGGCCCGTGTAACATCGAGTGCAGCTGGCGTAGGCTGCGTCGAGGGCTCTCGTGTGCTCTCCACAGGAGCTAACCCGAGTGCAGCTGCGACCTGCCGAGCACGTTTCGCCCTATTTTCCCGAGGCATATCTGCAATCTGACTTAAAGCAAAGTGACAAGGAAAATAAATAATTATTAACAACAATAAATAATATTCGCAACGTGAATATAAGCAAAGTGACCATGTCATTATGTAAGAAAATATATTTATTAATTTACTTAATCGTTACATGTGCAAAACCTGAAATTTAATGTCGACCTCGATCTCTTCTAGCATTTCTCCTAATTCCCTCAAGTCTAGGAAATTAATCTTGAGTTTAGCATGAATTTCTTGTACCGGCCAAGGAGGTGGTAGAGTGCTTACTATTGAACGCACCAGATCTGCAATATTTGGTTCAAATCCTCTTCTTTTGAGATCGTAAAACAATTGCTCCTTGTTTAGCAAATGTTCTCTAACAGATATTCCTTCAGCCATTTTCTCTCTCCGGAACTGTATCCATAAGGGATGAATACATTTTTCAAATGACTGTAATAGGTTGACGAACTCCACTGCATGCCATGGTCGTAAGACTTCAAATATCCTCATTTTTGCAGCATCCCAAGCCCGTGGCAATGTTTCAGCAATTTTTATCATTATATATCTTTCAGGGATGAAATTGCCACACAGTCTCAGCCACTGAGCCAGTTGAATTTTGCGGGAACCATGCTTTGCTATTGGAGTTTCATTTTCAAATGATTTATGTTCAAACTCATTTGTCCATTCCCTAACACGTTGAGAGTCTTTGCCACGACAGTATTTGAGATGTGTATTCATATGTTCTGTGTTAGAGTTGAAAAATTGAATCGTTTCAATTTTAATTTAAAGGAAAGCAACAACGGATAAATCAAACATGAACATAATATAACAAGCTAGGTAATAACATAGCACACAGCATATATAACAATTGAATGAAATTAAGCATACTTTTTATAAGAAAAGTTCTTTATTAATTTACTTAATCATTACATGTGCAAATTAAAAGTAAACACTACATGTCATATTCCATGTCATCATCTTCCTGACTATGACCATCACTCCCTTCATCATCTTCGTATTCCGCCAGCGTTTCATCCTCGTCTTGGCCATCCTCTGATGCTGACTCATCACTGAGAACGATCTCATGATCTATATCATCCCTAGAGTATTGGTCACTAGTACCATCGACGAGGACTGGGACAACAAATGCCGTTTCGTCCTGCTGAAATGCATCAACCGGCACATCATCATCATCACCGTCGTCATCCCGCTTAGCGGGTACATCCCATACTCCCCGAGTCTTGACCCGTTCTACAACTCTCCAATTTTTTCCTCTGCTGGTGTCATTGACGTAGAAGACTTGTTTCACCTGACTTGGTAGGACAAATGGATCATCCTTACACCACCGACCCGTGATATCAATGCTTGTAAGATGGTCTTCGATGTTTATCTTGTGCTTGGTACTAGTGTTGTACCATTCACATTCAAATAAGACCACCTTACCCCCGTGCCGATAGGACAATTCCCAGACTTTGCAGAGGTAGCCATAGTAGTCATGTTTCACCCCTTCGTATTCCCCTTCCACGACCAAGCCGCTACTCTGGCTCCTACGACATTTCTCACGGTCTACAGTGTGGTATCGGACGCAATTGCAATCACACCCCTGGTAAAGATTCACTAGGGATCTGGGGCCATTTGCTAATGACCACATCTCATCAAAAGCTTCTGGTGACCCTATAGTTCGCAATTGATTCATCTACATAAGCATATTAAGACAAATGTATTAGACTGATGTTATTTGAAGCTTATACTCAAATAATATCAAACTATTAAAATGATAATATTTTATGTCTTACACGTTGTTTGAACCATTCTGCAAATTCTTTTCGTTGTATCTGCCCGATGTCTCCACCTCTTTGGTCTTGAACTAAATTCCTGTGTTCCCTACTCAAGATAGCTTTTAATGAATAAGTACGAATAGAGAATGAATAAATGAGTTAACAAGCAAAACATAAATATGGCTAGATTGAAGCACATACTGTAGATACGGCTCCACTTCGGGGCAATTATTCAGCACAAACCAATGAGCCATGTCACGCTCCCTTTGAGAAGGATCATGTGCCCTTTGCATCAGCCCGATGGGACGGACAGTTTGTGTGAAGATTGACATCCCCGCACCCCGTTCGCCACCATCGTCATAACGCTCTACTTGATCAGTCTGCCTTAAATACATTGAGCAAAAAGTGAGACACTCTTTGACAATGTAAGCCTCGGCGATTGAACCTTCAGGTCGTGCTCTGTTGCGAACGTACCCCTTTAGTGTCTTCAGAAACCTTTAAACAACAAATGATAACTATTACGATTTCCAATGCAAGGCAATTGCACTAATATATAAATAATTTTTCGATGGTCATCAACTATTACCTTTCAATCGGGTACATCCACCGATATTGCACCGGTCCACCAAGAATGGCCTCGCGCGGCAAGTGAACCGATAGATGAACCATCACATCAAAGAAAGCAGGAGGAAATATCCTCTCAAGCTTGCACAATATTAAAACTATCTGCTCCTCCAATTTTTTCAAATCGTCGTGTCTCTGTGTTTTCGAGCAGAGGTCTTGGAAAAAGCTACCTAACTCAAACAATGTTGTACAAATATCCTTATTCACAAAGCCACGCATGCCAATAGGAAGGATCCGTTGGATAAGGATGTGGCAATCATGGCTCTTTAAACCAGCCAATTTATCATTTTTCGAGGTTACACACCTCGAGAGGTTCGCGGCATAGCCGTCTGGGTATTTGATCGACTTCAAGAATTCATAAAATTCATCTCTGTCTTTTGGTGCCAGAGTGTAAGAGGCATGCGGCTTCAAGCTGGATCCATCGCCCCTCTCCACTAAATGCAACTCTGGCCTGATGCCCATATTTTTCAAATCCTTACGCGCTTTATCGGTGTCCTTGTTTTTGCCCTTTATGCCCAACATTGTTCCAACCAAGGCTACACAGATGTTCTTCTCAATGTGCATAGGATCAAGGTTGTGTCGGAGTTTTTTGCACTTCCAGTAGGGCCATTCAAATAGGATGCTTTTCTTTGTCCAATTCAACTCTCCAGACTCACGCGGTCTTTTGTTATTCTTGCCAAACCTGACCGGATGTAGTTCTTCGAGCTGGTCTAGTACCTTTTGCCCCGGTAGATCCAAAGACCCCTTTTCACGCTCAGGCTGACCGTTGAAGGCCTTGCTTCTACGCCATTGGTGGTTTACTTCCAAGTATTTTCGATGGCCAATGTACCCAATCTTATCTTTCAACCTCACCCCTAACGAGGTGTCGTTACACGAGGGGCATGCGTTATAACCTTTTGTACTCCACCCAGATAAGTTACCATACGCAGGAAAGTCATTTATCGTCCACATCACAGCCGCATGCATTTGAAAGGTTTGTTTAGTGGAGGCATCATAAGTAGATACACCATGATCCCACAACTCCTTCAACTCATCAACCAAGGGCCTCAGATATACATCGATATCGTTTCCCGGTGAGTTTGGTCCTGGAATAAGTAATGACATCATCATGAATGGCTCCTTCATGCACATCCATGGTGGCAAATTATAGGGCATAAGTATGACAGGCCACATGCTATAAGAGGTGCTCATGTTACCAAAAGGATTAAATCCATCAGTGGCTAACCCCAACCTCACATTACGTGTCTCTTGGGAAAACTCTGGATATTTCTCATCAAATTCTTTCCATTCCACTGAATCAGCCGGATGCCGCGCTATCCCATCGTCAACGCGCTTATCACTATGCCATCTCATCTCTGTGGCTGTCTTCCTTGACATATACAATCTGCGTAATCTCGGTATCAATGGGAAGTAACGGAGCACCTTATGCGGGATCTTCTTTCGCTTGCCATCATTGATCTTGTACCTAGGCTCTTCACATTCTGGACATTTTTCCAATTGAGCATTCTCCTTCCAATACAACACACAATTGTGTTTGCAGGCATCTATGTTCTTGTATCCCATGCCCAAGTCACGCAATAATTTCTTCGCCTCGTAAATTGATGCCGGCACCACATGACCTTCGGGTAAGAAGTCCTTAAAAATCTGCAGGACCTTGTCGAACGACTTATTGCTACACCCACTTTCTACCTTCACGTGGAGTATCTTGATGACAAACGATAACAGAGTATCTGAGCTTTTGCATCCTGGGTAAAGGCCTCGCTGAGAAGCATTCAACAAATTTTCAAAATCATCCCTCTCTTGAGTATCTTCCTCCAAGTAAGTTCCCCTACGATGATCATCTATCAACTCATTGTACCCATCTTGATTATCTTCTGATTCATCATCGCTCTCATCCGAATCATCGGGTTGAACTATGGGTTCCCCGTGATATATCCACCGTAGATAATGGACCATCATTCCTTTAATGTGCAGATGACTTCTCACGGTTACATAGTCATGCTTCCGATGGTTACAACAATCGTTACACGGGCAGTTAATCAACACTGCCCCGCCCGAATTCGCCTTTGCAAAATCAATAAATGAGTTTACCCCAGCTATGTACTCCGCACTAAATCGGTTCCGATAATGTAATATCCAACTCCTGTCCATATCTGACCAAATCACAAGTAATTAGCAATTAGAAATAGAATCCACTCGCCTATATTGAATAAATTGAATGTGTTTATGAGGTCCAGCTCATTGGGCCTGCTCCAATCATCTTTTCCGATGGAGATACATCTTTGCCGTCCATGTGTAGAAAGAGGATGGTAATACTTTGGCAAAGCCAGGTATTGCAAGGCAATTTAATTTTGGAAACAGGATCAGCTTGCCATGGAATAGGTCTATTTGGAAACAGGATCCATATTGCATCTTTTTGCGACAAGTATCAAACGTCAAAAGATGAATTGAAGAAGACAATGGAGAAAGCTAACAATTTAATTGTTGACATTTTGAAGAAAAAACCACAATTAAAGTGCTTTTGATAGTATTTTTTTATGTTATGTATTTTTTTTTTCAGTGTTTTTTTATTTAATATATAAATAATTTTTTTTAGAAATGGGACTTTAAAGAGTCCTACTCATAATAGAAAGTGTTCTTCAAGATAGAGAGAGAAGTTAGGGAGATTTTCAAAATTAGGAGGGGCCAATGTAATGCCAATCCATTACATTACTTGTAAGTATCTTTATGCAGAGTACATACAGAGAGTCTTATGAGGAAAAGTCTTTCCTATTACTAGGAGTCTAGGATGCTCTAGCTAGAATTTTGGAGCAAGTATTCCAAACTAAGAAGCTCTTCATTATTAGAGATTCTTAAAAAAAAGAAGAACCTTTAAAAATAATAAATCTATGAATTTGGAGAGAATTAATCCCCACTGATTCAAATTTGGAGAACATTTGTATATATGACATTTATGTAAATCTTATGTGATAGGCAAACAACCCTTAAGGACCTGTGAAGCAATAATCCTTGGAATCAAAACACAGTTAGTCTTGGAAATTGATCCAAATGGATATATCATGAATTAATAGTGGTTAATTATTTGAAACTGATGTTACTAGAATAAATCCATGATATATCCAGGAGGGTTATTCAACTTATTTCTGTATAAAACATGGTGTTACCAATCTGTTTTCCAGTGAAAAAAAGGGTATTATAAGCAAATGGTTGAAATTCTCAAAACAAATTGATTTATTTACATTCAAATTAGGAACATGCAACATTATTTGATCTCTGTTGCTCAAAGCCAGACCATAACCAGGAAACCTAATCTAGAGTCTCACTAAATGTGGGTCTGTTACATGGTGCCTCCTACTGTCACTAGGATTCCTCTTATGGCGCTTCATCACCTACAAATCCATAATATCCAATTTTCAACATTAGAGCACTAAAATCAAATTTATTTAGAGGATAGAATGGTGGAAATTCAGTTGCCTGCGATTGGTCTGAATAACCAAAAAATGATCACTAGATCTAGTCTGGGTTAAGGAAATCTGTTTCAAAACACTATTAAGAGTAAATTTTTAGACTTCATAAACCAGGTGATATGAAACAGCAGAATGGAGAATGAACGGCTCAAGGCTAAAGTCATATTATTTGACAGGGTACAATAACTTCCACCTAAAGGGTTTCTGGTCTTGCAAATTAATCTTCAGGCCAAAACTAAGGTTCTGATAAGTGATAAGAACAATAATAACATTTGACACATGGTTAATGATTAACAAGTCTGTAGCAACAAACCAATTGATTTTCACAGCTTACAGAGAATAACCTCCACCAGCCTTTGGTTTAAATCTATCTTCATACTCTATAGTTGGGGTTTCTGGTCTATAGCAAATCTTTAGGCCAACCCTAGATTGAGAACACTAAGATGATAATGTCGTTAATGCCAATGATCAGAATGGCAAATTGTTGTAGAATATGACCAAATGCACAAGATACTCAAAAGGGTTTCTTGAAACAACATCCGAATCTAAGTAGTTCTATTTTCTAGATTGCAAATCCTTGCTCAAATGGAAAATACAGAGATCAAATAATGTTGCATGTTCCTAATACCTGAAAATCATACTTGATCAGTCTGCCTTAAATACATTGATGAAAACCAGCAAGTTATGAGGCCCATTGTTGAGTTTCTCACATGTTTTACATAAAGATTAACTTTCTTTTGTTAGTTTTTTTCCAAGAGAATTAACATGCATGTGATCTAACCCTAGTCACTTGACTCAGCAACCTATATTGAACCGAATCTGGATTTTCAGGAGCTTGACAAAGTGGAACAAGCAGATGAACAGACCAGGTATTTGTGTATGCCTCTTATAATTTACTTTCACAATGAACAGACCCACATGTATGTATATAGATGAACAGACCAGGCTTGAGCCTGGAATCAAAGTTTCTGAAAAAAAAGGGGAAAAACGATAACGATGCACTAAAGTATGGAGAAAAACAACAATCAATGGAAGAAGAAGATTTAGAAAAACAGAGAGCAGTTGCAGCAGATTTAGAAAAAAAAAAAGGGGAAAAACAATGGAAGAAGAAGAAGAAACCGTGTACCTGGCACCGGAGAAAGCGTGGTTGGGGCCTGGGCTCCGACTGGGCGTGGCACCGGCGACTGGTGAGTGGCGATCTGTTGGCAAGTGTGGTGATGGCTTCGCTGGACCTTGAGCAGAGTGAGAGAGAGAGTGAGAGAGAGAGCGAGAGAGAGAGAGAGAGAGAGAGAGAGAGCAGATCGAGAGCGAGAGAGAGAGAGAGATAATGTGCAGATCGAGAGAGCGAGAGCGATAGAGAGAGAGAGAGAGCGAGAGAGAGAGACAGAGCAGAGAGAGAGAGAGAGACAGAGCAGAGCGAGAGAGAGCAGAGAGCGAGCGAGAGCGAGAGCGAGATCGAGTGAGGGAGCGAGAGAGAGAGATCGCAGTGAGGGAAAAAGAGGGGAAAAAAGAGTGAGGGAAAAAGAGGGAAAAGAGGGAAAAGAGAAGAAGAGAGAGAGAGAGAGAGCAGCGTCCGGTGCAGGGGAGGCGTCCGGCGGGCGTCCGGGGGCTGCTGCAGTGGTCGTGCTCCTGGGACTGGCGATTTGGGCGATTCACGCGGAGTGAGGGAGGGAGATTTGGGCGATTCACGCGGAGTGAGGGAAAAGAGGGATTGGAGAAGAAAAGGGGCGATTCGCGCGACTTCCGGTGGTGGGAGAGACAGCGAGCGAGGGAGAGAGAAAGAGATCGACAAAGGGCGGGAGAGGGTTTTGGCGCAGCGGGAGTGAGAGGAGTGAAAAGAGAGTTAGGGAAAAGAGAGGAAAAACAGGGGCTTTGGCGCGGGGGAGGGAAAAAAAAGGCGTTTACCGACGTTAAAAATTCGTCTCCAAAAGCAAAAAAAACGTCGGTAACATCTTTATTAATTTTTTTAAAAACGTTTATAATTTTTGCCGACCTTTCTAAAACGTCGGTAAAATTAATAAAACGTCGGTAAATATTAATTTTACCGACGTTTTTTAAAACGTCGGTAAAATGTTTTCAAATTTTTTTCCTTTTATACGAAAATAGTTTTCATTTTACCGACGAAAATAAAACGTCGGTAAAAGTGGTATTTACCGACGTTCTTGAAGAAAACGTCGGCCAATATGATTTTTACCGACGTTTTTAAAACGTCGGTAAAAGTTTTACAAATTGTTTACTTTTTATTACCGACGAAATTTATAACGTCGGCAAAATTGTAGTTTACCGACGTTTCCAATAAAATACGTCGGTAAAAATTAACTTTTACCGACGAATTTTTTAAACGTCGGCGAAAGTTCACTATTTACCGACGAATTTAAAAAACGTCACTAAAAATATACTTTTACCGACGAATTTTAAAAACGTGGCTAAAAAACGTCGCTAAAAGTGCAACTTCTTGTAGTGTCAACTGATCATGACTTTTGATGATAGAATGTTAGTTGATCATGTAATTCGATATTTTGTAAATGCAAGACATTTTCTCTTTTGCAAAAGTTAATGTTAAGAAATACCAACAAAATATCAATTGACTTTTTCAAGTGACTATCTTAAGCCCCCACCAAGTCAAAATCCTGGGTCCGCCACTGCATGTCAGAGGCCCACAATAGAAGAGATCATTTTAAATTATCTATCCACAAAAAGAAAAAAATCAAATAAAATTAGCGTTTTAACTTCTTTTTTTTAATTTCGACATCAATTTCAAATTTTTAATTTTGATGGTTAATAATATAGTAAAGCATGTATACAGACTTCATAGATGGTCAATCCGCACCCTCCTCTTGCATCTTGTTGAGTCCAATGGTCCCCTAAAAGGCTCTGGTTTTCTGATAGTGTTGCATCTTCATTGCATTTCTCTACTTAAAAAATATCAAAAGTGTCATGATATATATTTTAACCATTGGCAAAACTAAAATTTTTGATAGAAAAACTTGACAAGTACAATAATAATAATAATAATTTGTATATGTTTTGTAATTATTTATTATCTTAATCACTTCTAAAGTTAGTTTAGTCTATGAAAGTTCTCAAAAACATTCTAAGAAACCCAAAAATCTAAAGAATGTCCCCCTCTTTTCCTTAAAAGGATAATTTTCAAATGATTATGGTTTTGGTGACACGCACATCATCTATGTGGGGTGGATAGGATAAGCTGTCACTACTTAATTAGTCATTAGATTGAAATTGACAGATGCTTATGAGTGTTTTGTTGAGGGGTGGATTTTTGATGTTACATTCCTCATAAAAATCATGCTTAGCCATATATGATTAGGTTGGACAGAGGACTATCGATCTATTTATGTCTTAATATTCCGTGGCGTAGAACCACTGCGATGCGAGTCTTCCACAATTTAAAGAAAAAAAAAGTTTTTCTTGGCTCCTCCGCTACACTAGTACGGTGGCAACTAGCGGTGGATTAGGGTTTTCATTTGAAGGGGGCAAACCAAATAGGTAGTTGAATTTTGGGGGCAAATTTAGAATTTCCTTGTGGAGATTTTGGGGAACAGATCTGAGATTCTCTTGTGAATTTTTGCAAGCAATTCAAACTTTTTCATATGAACTTTGAAAGTAGATTCAGGTCCAACGGGGGCATACATATAGGTCCGCCCATGGGCGGGCTCCTATGAGTAGACAACATACAATTCATAAGTGGTACGTCTAGATAACTAATTTAACCACTTCAATTAGGGTTAACTTTTTTCTTTTTAATGATAAGGGCTTCCCCGTAGTATTTAACCCAACAGGACTATTTTTCTGGGCAAACGCACGGACTCCACACACATGTGCGCCTGATAAGTATAGAGCAAGACTCGAGCACACGACATGGGGAGGAAGCCTGCTCACCCAACTCCCAAGTGGGTATCAATTAGCGTTACCTAGATCACTATTTCACCATATAATTGGTGATTAGAGTCACAACAACCCAAATGATAGTTTGATTTTTATGGATGATAAAATTAAATGATCAACACAATTTTGGTTTATGATTCATTTTTCCAATGGGCTAAGATTCTGTTAGATTGTGAACAAATTTTACATGATCGAGTATCAAAATTGAAATTCAAATTTAAGTAGGACACGGGCTAATTATGGAATGGCTTGAAATATTATATCTAAAATTTGGCCACACTTGTCAATTAAAGGAGAAAAAAGAATTGTCGTATCCATGTAATTTATAAATATATGATTTGCTCATCCTAACCATTAGTGATACAGGAACATTGACAAGAAGAAAGTGACAACCTGCAAATTAGAAACACTCATGCTGAGAATTATCTACCGTCCTATGCACTTCACGTTTTTTTTTTTGTCAATATCCGAAATTGTTATTTACTATTTAAGGTTTTAATATGTAAAAACATTATAGCTAAAAAAATATTATATTTGAGCTTCAAAAACAAATGAAATTTTTCTAAAATGACCATCAAATTATCTACACTTTAATGGAAAATGGACCAAGCAGAGGTACAAAATGAATACCCAACCATTATCAAAGTAATTTGAATCCTAGGAAAGTGAGGGTTACATATACCTCGGCACCTTATATCAAGACCCTTTGATATGCAATGTTCAGTTGTTTACTAGCAGTTCAAGCTTTTGGTATTTTTATTTGTTAAGATGGTATTAAGGCCAAGGGCTAGAAGCCGTGTGTTCAAATTCCCAGTACGTGTTTCTGTTGGTGTGGGTCATTTGACGTGTTTCTATGTACATGCAAAGCCCAACACGTGAAAAATCACTTTTAGCAAAAATTATAAATTTCAAAATATCCTAAATATTTTGGAAGTTCCACTAAAAGAAAGCATTGAAAACCATAGGTCCAAATGCTTGAAATCAAACATGCACTCACACCTAGGGTTGCGAACAGGACGGTTCCGGATCGAAACTATAGTGGACCCAGCCCCAATGTTAAATAACGATTCCGGTTCCAAAACCGATTTTGACTCGAAACATGTTTTGTTGTTTCCAGAGCCGGTTCTGATAAAAAAATCTGGATCCGGTTTCTAAACCGGGTCCACCTAAAGGACTAGAATCTAATTCCAAAATCAATTTTAATTTCTTTTTATTCCCATTTTTTCTTAAGATAAGCATATCGTTCCATTTATAACAATGCATCAAATCTTCTACCTCCAGTATAATACATAAAAAATATTAAAAAAAATTATTTTAAAGTACAAATTTACTAAATTAATGACTTATATACCGGGTCTATCTGAACTTATATGGATTTAAAATCTGACCCATTTATCAATAGGAGCATAAATTAGATTTTAGAACCAGGCCTGTTTATGAGTCGAAACCTAAAAATAAGTTCCGTATCCAATATTTTGGATCAAAACTGTGAGATAATCAGAGTATCAGGAAACCCCTTTCCTACCCTACTCGCACCCACAGTGGCACCACTTGTTTGCACTTCATTACAAGCGAAATTTTCTTCTTGACGAATGACATTCCCGAGTCTCCATCCAACGAACCTTCCTTACGTCTAAAAACAGTGCAGCCAAACTAACATGCGCAGCCACCAACGGCTGCAATTGGTTACATAAAGATAAGCGGTATTACGTGGCATGCCCCTCCTACCAACAACCTTGGTGGCCCGCATGGCTCACGTTAGCATTCCCACCTCGACCTCGACCACGACGACGACTTATCGTCCGCCGTTCGTCCCTTGAGAATCTCCGCGTGCGCTTTCAGAAGTCGGACGCGTGTCAGAATTTGGTTGCTCGTTTTGTCGGCTTCCTGGACGACACTTGGACGCTAATCATAAGAGAAAATTTACAGAGAGACCCTGTAGTTTTTTAAAATCTTGTAATTACGATCCTTAAGTTTGTCACAATATCAAAAGCACTCCTCAATTCTCTTTTGACATTCTCAAGTACACTTATTAACCATGGTCAAAGTGGTCTTCACTAAAACTTCAGGTTTTGTGTGATGTAGTTTAACCTTGGTTTAAATCAATGGGCTCAATAGTAGTTATTAGTTAATGACATGAGCTTTAGCTCTAGAAACATGATAAATATAATGTATTTGAAAAATTATAATGGGTGGTTCTCAATTTCAAACAACCAAAAAATTTTAAAATAAAAATTATATCTAAGTAAAAACACTTACCATTTTTTATTTCTTTTAGCATTGATTCACTGCCATTATTATGATACACATACATACATATATATATATATATATATCTTGGGTTTGTCACTGCTTAAACTCAATTAACATCCACATAAGTTTTACCATACTGTCTCTGAGTCTTTTCAATCATTGTTATCATTGAAGTAAGGGAATGAAAATAAACATAATAAAGACACAAAAAGGAGAGAGAAATGCCAAAGTAAATTAGATTTTAAATCCTATACTCAATTTTATAAATGCCGTTTCTATGATAAATAAATTAATCATAGTGCTTTACCAAAAAAAAAAATACTTAACTTAATCATAGTGAAGATGGATCTTAGCTAATTTAAATATATGTATTTTTAAGTTAAGGTGGTCAGAAAGGTTGAGGAGAGCATTTGTTATTCTGAAAAACTCAGAGGTGCATAATGCCAAAAATAAAAGGGTTTATTTATAAATTTCCCTTCTCTATCATACGATAAGTGTACGCTAAAATTCCAAAAACAGACATAAAATAAAGAAGAGAGATCTTTCAAACGACAAATACTGGTCATATTGCCTGTATAAGACTTTTCAGTTAAGTCTTCTCTCTCTCTCTCTCTCTCTCTCTCTCTCTCTCTCTCAAGTTCTAAAACTCCAATTCGATCTCTGGGTATTTGCGTTTTCTGGGTTTGCATTGATTAGTGGTTTGGGAAATGGAGGAGAGATATGAGCCGTTGAAAGAGCTCGGTTCGGGGAACTTTGGAGTGGCAAGGCTGGTGAGGGATAAGAAGACTAAGGAGCTGTTTGCTATCAAATACATAGAAAGGGGACCTAAGGTGATGGGATCAATGCCTTGTGTTTTGGGTGAATTCTGTTTGCTTTTTCTGCTGCTGTTGTTGTTGTTGTTGGGTTTCTTTCTTTTTTGCTTGTTTTGTTGATTGAAATTGGTTTTGTTGGCATTCTGTTTGAGTTTGGATAGATTTTGGGTTGTGGTAGGAGTTTGTACTGTTTTTTGGTTCATAAAGTTTGGGACTTGGGTTGGGCTGGTGGGTTTTGTTTGAATTGGCTGAATTCTGTTGTCTTCGTTACTGTAGTTGGGTTACCTTTTTTCTATCTTTTTTTTTTTTTTTTTTTCTTTTTTAGTTGGTTGAGAGTGGTTTTGCTTTGCATTTTGTTTTGAGTCTGGATGTAGTTTGGCTTGTGGTATGATGGCTTTGTTTACCTTTCTCCATTTCATGAAATTCATCATGCAATTGGGGTTGAGCTAGTGGGTTTTGTTTGAATCTGGTTTTGGGAGCTACTATTTGGATCTGGTTTTGGATTTTGGTCTCAATTAGATGCCCTTACCTTGCTCTTCCATGAAAAAGAACTTGTTGCCAGTTCCTATGCTCACTTAAAGCTGTTGGTGGTATTGAGATTGTTATTTTATTATTGGGGTCTTTATGTGGATTTTGGATTGACTTGATGGATTTGGAATGAAGTGGGATTTGGTTGTTTTGAGCAGATTGATGAGAAAGTGCAAAGAGAAATCATTAATCACAGGTCACTCAGACATCCGAACATTGTGCGGTTCAAGGAGGTATGTGATATTGATATATTTTGTCAACATTCTATCCTGCTTTGGATTAGTTTTGAACTTCATTTTTCAATTTATGCAAGTAAATTCTAGTGGAAGAAAAGCATGGTAAAGATTGAGATGTAATTCACTTGGAATTGGAATATGTTGGTTTCTTTTATCTGTACAACAGTATTAGAGAAGTGGGTTGATTTGAACTCTTTTTAGTATCCAAGCCTCTTCTTTTGATCTTATTTAAAGTTAGGACTGTGTCAAATAAGATGTATATATATATATATATATATATATATATATATATATATATAAGAATGGTAATAAAATCTCTCCTTGATGCCAGAACAAATTAGCCTATAAACTTGAAAATGTGGGCTTGTTGTGTGGGAGGGGTTGCTTGACACTGTGATGGTATATATCCCAAGAATCGAGTTTTTTGAACAATCCTAGCCTTCTGATATAACCTATTGTATTTGGACCACTGAATTGTTCTGATTACCCCATTTACACATCCAGTTGAATTTTCTATTCTTTCTGGTCAGAGTGATTTTCATGTTATATTCATCAATGGAATTACGATTTGGATCCCTGAATTGGTGTGCTTGCTTGCCACATCTGTGTCAGATGAGGGTGCCAAACACTGATGCTTTGCAGGAGGCTACTCACCGTCAGATCAAGTCACTAATGGCCTAGCTTCTAATGATTGCAATGCACCAGCTTTCAGAAGCTGAAACTGATTATTTTAATAAGTTCTCTTTATATTTATTTTTTGAAATATGAAAAGTAAACTTCTAAATGGCTACTACGAAAAAACCATCCACTTATTTGATGATAAAATGGAAATGAAGCTTTCTTTAAGAAAAGGAACCATAATTTCAAGATCCGAGGATATGTAGCATTTGTTTTTTAATTAGATTTCTGAGCATTAATGCATTCTTCAACTACTTGCTCTTCTACTGAATTACATCCCAGTGAATTACTGCTGGATTATGAATTGTATAAGAGGGTGATAATTGATAATCCCATGCAGGTTTTGCTAACGCCAACACATCTAGCCATCGTAATGGAATATGCTGCTGGTGGTGAGCTCTTTGAGAGGATTTGCAGTGCTGGACGATTTAGTGAGGATGAGGTCTTTCAACTTGTACCTTCATTTAAGAATATGATCACCCCCTTTCCAGTCTTTTTCCTCTGTTCTTTGAGCATATAAAAATCCTCTGTTTCTGTTATAGTTAGTTTCTATTTGTTTGGCAACATTTGCATATGCAACAGGCAAGATTTTTCTTCCAGCAGCTAATATCTGGAGTCAGCTACTGTCATTCTATGGTAGGTCCTGTGCTGATGCTATTTGCTGTGTTAGCAATGTAGAATTGAATAGTTCGATGTCATCTTTCTGCTATTCTTGCAGGAGATATGTCACAGGGACCTTAAATTGGAAAATACACTATTGGATGGAAGCCCAACGCCACTCCTCAAAATTTGTGACTTTGGCTACTCCAAGGTAATACACATTTGAAGAGACTGTTTAGGTCCACAGTGACCAGAAAAAATATGAAATGTACCATTACCAAGCCATGAAGCAGAGTGGACAAACCATCTGGTTAACCTGGCCTGAAAATCAGGCAGGTTAGCTCTTTAGTGGGGGGATGTTCTGCACATTGAAAATAGACCATTGAAGACTCCAGTTTTACATACATGATTGGCCCTCCTGATGATTGGACTAGCCAAATGTTTGGCATGGGGTGAGGGGACATTGATGGAGGGGCACATACAATGGATGGCTTCACCATTCATAGATGTATACCATTTATGCACAGGTAACTACGTTTTTAGTGGTTTCTTTGATCTGATTACAGTCTGCGTTGCTGCACTCACAACCCAAGTCAACAGTAGGAACGCCAGCATACATTGCTCCAGAGGTCCTATCACGAAAGGAGTATGATGGAAAGGTAATACTCTTCCTCTCTTACTTGTTCTGGTAAATATGGTTTACTGAACTCTTCCAATTAATTATAGAAACATGGTCTATTTGAAGTTTAAACTCAATGAAGGTAGTAAGCCCTCTTGTCAAGGCTAGATCTAGAGAGGTCTCCTAAATCCCCTAGGCCTCTGAGTTCTGCTCTCAATTTAGTTGCATAGATACCCTTGTTTTATCTGTCAAAAATCAAAATCAATAACCAACTACTTGCAAACACCTTGTGCAAGAACTTAAGCTGCAGCTCAACAGGCCTACCGCAATGGGATATATTCCAAATAAAAAACCCAGGGCTGGTTTGGCACCGTGTAATGGTTATCTTTCATCTTATTACCATGACATCATGCATTGGCACGAGTATAATTACGCTTGAATATAGAGTTGCTTCCTAATTTGAATTGTTAATATTTCTTCCTGCAATCTTCAGATAGCAGATGTTTGGTCTGGCGGTGTGACGCTCTATGTGATGTTAGTGGGAGCATATCCATTTGAAGATCCTGAAGATCCTAGAAATTTTCGGAAGACAATTGGAGTGAGTTCTCTTTGCACAACCTCAAACGAGCATCAATATAAGGTGTCAAAAGGTCACACTATGGTCACCCAGAGCCCAACACAGTAGAGCCAAGACAGTGCTCAATCTGGTAGAAATTGGTCACAGCTGGGCTGGTCCAAGTTGCTTACACCATTTACAGCCTTTGTTACATATGATTATGGAACTGATTCTTTGTTACCTTTATGCATAACAGAGAATAATGAGCGTTCAATACTCCATACCAGAATATGTAAGAGTATCTGCAGACTGCAGGCACCTCCTTTCTCGAATTTTTGTTGCCAATCCATCAAAGGTAAGCTCCTCAACATCAACTGTTCATAGCCTTTCTACTCCATGTTCTACTTATAGAAATTCTAATGGCTACATTTTCATTGAATTACCGTATCTTCATTGTAAGAAAACATCCCAATATATATGATAGAAGATAAAGATACTTAAATAAATTCAAACCTATTCAAAATTCAGGCACATTTCCTAACATCTCTAAAACAACTGACATAATTCATTGTCTTTAATTCTCTTTGAAGAGGATCATGATCCCCGAGATAAAAACCCACCCCTGGTTCCTCAAGAACTTGCCTAGAGAGCTAGTGGAAATAGAGAAAAAAACCTATGAGAGTGTTGGCAGTGATGAACCAAGTCAGAGTGTAGAAGAAATAATGCGGATTATACAAGAAGCAAGGACACCAGCGCAAGGTGCCCAGGCTGGTGGGCAGCAGTCTGCCGATGCTGAAACTGAAGGAGACTCTGAAGAAGTGGATAACAGTGGTGATTTCGTCGCACATGTGTGAGCAATGCAACAACTGTATTTATAAATACACTGATTGTGTGTATGCATACCTCAAGGTATACTGACTTACTGAGATATACTGGAGTGTTGTGTCCACATTGTACTTGGATGGGACTGCATTTGAAAATTAGATTCTCTCACTTTGTTATTGTTAGAGATTTTTTTTAATAAATCCCCAACATATATTTTCTGGATTTAATCCATGAAACGTTTTCACACACTTAGTTTTCCATATCAAAGCTGGGAGAGAAAATCGCCACTCATTTTGCAACACTCTCATCTTGTTTGGAAACCCACTTTACAGGTGTACATTGGGAGGAGAATTTTTCCTTTCAAAGTTTCAGATAGAAATTGACGTATTTAACATAATATTTTTCATGGATTGAACCTCGAAAATACAATCTGAATATTTATTGAAAAAATTCTAAAAATTTGCTATGATTTTCAAAAATCTCCAACAATTATTTGCCTAATGGATTGTGGTATGTCTTACTTTTGTTTCTTCCATACTTTCTAGTGGTTCTTCCTTTTTTATACCTTAGCTCTCTTTTATTTGGAAGTCCTTCGAAGGAGGTGAAACACAAGCTTTAACAACTCTTATGAAGAAATTAAAAAGTGAAATGCACTATTATCTAGCTAAAGCACATCCAAAATATGATGAACACAAAAGAGCCCTTTTCTTTGCTCAGTATTGAACTCAAAGGAATTATAACCAAATGCATTCATATCAGAAGGGCTAATTGAAGAAATAAAGGTGAAGATCTACAGATGACAATAAAATAGTCTCCCCTTTTGTAGGAATTGAATACTCAGTCATCAGCCTAGAAACTCAAATCCTAGGGAAGTGGGGGTCCCATTACATCTCCATCTTATCCATCGCTCTGCACCTTTTATCATTTTATTGTCATATCTTAATTCACCATGATTCTATGAATTCAACACTGCAAACAAATGTGTCCAAAGTAATTAGAACTCATCAAGATGACAAGACACCCGAGAAGTTTCCCCCATGACAAATCACCACCTCTCTTATTTTACCATCTTTTACATTTGACCCTCTGGATTTATTTTCCATTAAGAGCCATCAATGAGATACCCAGGATCACCTCTGAGTTTGAATTCAGACATATCTTTCTATAACAGAAGACACTTCATATGACAGGCATTTAACACAAAAAACTATTAAATTCTGTGTTAAACACCAACCTATAGCAAGGAATTGGAAATTACAGGAGTAATGAGACAAGTCTAACAAAGAAACCCATTACAGGGACATAATGACATTCATGATACTGATACAACAATACATGCATAAGAGGAATTTATTAATAGCTTATTATCCTATAATGATCATTAGTTTATCTAATGACAAAGCTTCAATTTCCTTACGCAACAACCCAAATTAAAAGCTACACACTCTACACATACACATCAGGATTCGCAACAAGGTATCCTTCAATTGCTTTAAACATTGCCAACATACTTCCCATCATTTCTTTCGTTTCGGCTTCTGTTGGAAGGCTCTCTTCAATGGTCTCATACTCAGAATTCAACTTGCATAAACTACCCCCATTGGCGCCACCTTCAAATTTGAGCTCAAATGAAGTAGACTTCACTTTGTTCCCTATAAGGCCTCCCTCTATGACAGAGTATCTGAATACATGCTTCTCTTCATCGATTGTGTCAATGCGGTCCTTCCAATAGCTAAAGTCCTTGATCACTGCATGTTTAAGACAAGTAATACATACAAACAAAAAACTAAACTAAATACAGACTCCAAACCAATTAAAAAAAAATGAAAAATCTGAGCAGTGTGATGATATGCTACCACTGGTGAAGTTGGATTGCCTTATGGTGCCGACACGCCATCACCTTGGAGAGTGACAACGCTCGATATGATGTCGGGCATCAGCTTGGGCATGAGGTTGTGTGAGTCCTTCACCATTGCCATCCACAATCTTGATGGCGAAACGGGGGACAGTACCTCATTGCTCAATGAACCAGCAACCATTTTGTTCTACAATCTTAGGATTTAGAAGTTTTCTTGTTTTCAAGGAATGAGTTCCTCTTGTGTGTGGAGATGAGAGTTGCATGAGGATATATATATATATATATATATATATATATATATATATACATATTGAGGATATGGAATTCTGATTTCTAGATTTTGGCTCCACAGATTGCATAGAAATTCTTGGCCTTGTTTGAGTTAGAAGTACAGTTACAGAATGCTGAAAACAAAGAGATTCTTCAGATTGTCTTGTATTAAAAATAATAAAATAAGACAAGGGAACAAGGGATTGATATCTGGTGTCCAAAGGAACAAATTTATTTTAGCTTCCTAGGAGTTCTTTTCCCATATGAGTGGAACAGCCCTCATGGACCATGTCATTTGTAATGTCCCTACAGAAACAAGCCTCTAGACAACAGAAAAATGGCTTGTAGCACAACCAGTGCATATTCATTCTCATTAGAATCCTTGCCCCACAATTACTGCATCTAAACATGGAATCAGGGTCTTCTGCCCTATAAATCCATCAGTGGGGCCCACCTCTTAACTCAAAACTGGTCAATGTTACGTATACTGGCAATGGGTTGGATTTTAATCTAATTGAAGCTGGGCCTACAATCAGATTCATCATGTGGATAGCATTAATCTTAATACAACAAAAGTGAAGATAACGAAATCACATGTTAACATTGTGCTTTAAACATGATAACCTGATGGTGCACCCTACTTTTATCAAAGTGAGATTTGGCCCCGGGGATGGTTTTATATGGCTGGATCAAAGAATTATCTTAGGCTGGGCCTAGAGTCGGGGTTCCTTATCATGAAATACTGCTAGTAAACAGAGAAAAATGTATTGATTCTAGTAGGATTTGTTGCCTTGTGGATAGGGTTGCAAACGGATATCGGATTCTCCGATTGCCCTCCGATTGCCCGGAAGTTCCGATCCGTAAAAACCCAAGTCTGGAACCTATTTTAGGTTCCGATTCATAAACGGGTCAGGGTCCGAAACCTAATTTAGGTTCCAATTGATAAACAGGTCCGGTTCCGGGTCCATATAGGTTTCGACCAATGGACCCGAGACCCGGCATTTGAGCATTTGATATTGCAAATTGTACCTGAAAGCCAACTTTTTGTAGACATTTTTATGTATAATATTAGAAGTAGTAGACTTGATGCACCGTTATAAGCTGAATGATATGCTAATTTTAAGAAAAATGAAGAATAAAGAGAAATTATAATTGATTTTGAAACTAGATTTCAGTCCACTGGGTGGACCCAGTTCCGGAACCGAATCCTGATTTTCCTATCAGAACCGGTTCTGGAACCAACAAAACAAATTTCTAGTCAAGATCAGATCCAGAACCGGTACCATTATTTAAAAATAGGTCGGATCCATTATGTTCCGATCCAGAACGATCCCTTTTGCAGCCCTACTTATGGAGTGCATAACCAACGCACAAACTCTGCCTAGTAAGTCAGGATTTACGTTGGCCCTTGACAAGTGAACGCCCCCTAATTTGTAGGATAATAAAACATTGTACTTAGACTAGGTAGGGGTGCGCCTGGCCCATGCAGTAGTGCAACGCAAGGGCAACACTTGAGGACCCCAGTAACAAGCTACTGTGATGGGCCCTCCCCCAGAAAAAAATAATTTAATATCATGTGACCCAATGGGCCACGTATCAGATATTAAACTGATAAAAGCCAAAAGGCCTTCCAATGTGGGATACAATAAGCTTCTTACACTAAACACTCACCTAAACCATACCTTCTACCAAAAAAAACATGACCATCACTAACATAAACAATGCCTTGTACCCAAAAACATGACCATTGATATCTAAATGATATTCAGGAGCTCTTCTTCCCCATTAGAAGTTTTGATATCTAAAATCGTTTTCAGAATTGCGAAATGGGCTTTGATTAGAAAGGAGCTTTTCGTATTTTCGTTTAATGATATTCTTTTTAATTGGGGAACTTGTATGGAATATTGCCCGCGTAAGGAGATGATATACATTCCTTGGAGTCCCCTTCCTTATGGAGTTTTAAAGTTTAATGTGGATGGTGCTTCAAGGAGTAAGCCGGTCCGAGTGGGGATTGGATGAGTGCTTCGCAATAGTAAGGGTGATGTTGTTCTTATGCTCTCCAAGCATGTTGGTGTGTGCTGCTCTAATGAAGTGGATGTGCTAGCAATTTTGGAAGATCTTAGATTGTTCTCAACAAGATATAGTGGTGCCCTTGTGTTAGAAACTGATTCTTCAAATGCGATTGCGTGGGTATCTAACCGAAAGTCTAACCCATGGAAATTTCAATTCCTCTTCAATGAAATTAGGGGGAATTTCAACTCGCATTAATGTCTCCTTCCATCATGAGATTATATTCGCCAACTCAATGGCGGATGTGCTGGCAAAGCCAAGGGTGGATAGGTTAATTATTTGGGTGGGTATCATCTTCTAATTGGAGTTGTGGCTGGTGCTTCTCTCTTGCACCTTCCAACTCCTCTTTTCTTTTTAAGTTTTGATGTATTCTTTTCTTCCTTCTTTTAATGAAATATTTGTTACCGTTTTCAGAAAAAAAAAAAAAAAAAAAGAGGATTTTACCGAAAAAATCTCCTTAGACTCATTGAAGATCAAAAGGGGCTTAGAAAGTCTCCATGCACTGCAGTGGTCCTACATGCCTGATTTGGTTTAGTTTTTTTCAGTTTTTCCTGAGAGGGGATATCGCCGCTCATCTTGCCCTTTTACAGTCGATCAAAACCCATTTTCCCCATTGTTAATCTTCCTCATTTCGCTCACCTCCTCCATCGATCTAAACCCAACTGATCACAGGCGTTGCTCATCGATTCCAATGCTTCCTCTTCCACATATTTTCACCTTCTAGCAAGCACGCAGAGATCCTAGTTGTATTTTTCATCTTCGTGACCTACAACTCGTCGGAGATCAAGGAGTGTAGAACATGAAACCCTACCCTATTCCACTATTGTGACGTTTAATGTGAGGTTTGGGTTTGAGATGGAGTTGGAGGAAGGAGGAGGAAGATGAAAAACAAGCAGCTGAGGAAGGAAGAAGATGAAGGAAGTGGAGGAGGAAGAAGAAGAAATAAGAGCAGGGATAATCGCGGGTGAGTGGGGATATCCCCGCTCATGACAGGTGCAGCTCTCATATGAGTGTGTTCATCCTTTAGAAAAACTCTGTCATGGGTGGGGATATCGCCGCTCATCGCATATAAGCTTCATATATTAAGCAGAGACATCCCCTCACTTAAAAGATTAAGCTCCTAGTTCATCCCTTGGGAAAATCTGTCATGAGAAGGGATATCGCCGCCTATCATTTATAAACTTCATATATTGAGCGGGGATATCCCCTCACATAAAAGGTTAAGCTCTCATATAAGTGTGTTCATCCTTGGAAAAAAAATCTGTCATGAGTGGGGATATCGTCGCTCACCCGCGATTGTCCCAGCTCATTTTTCCTCTTCCTTCCTCCTCCTCTTCCTTCCTCCTCTACTCATTTTTCATATTCTCCCTCGTCCTCTTCCTTCCTCATCTGCTCGTTTTTCGTCTTCCTCCTTCCTCCAACTCCAACTCAATTTCAAACTCAAACCTCACATATTAAACGCCACAGTAGAGAAATAGGGTAGGGTTTCATGTTCTACACTCCTTGAGATCCGATAAGTTGTGGGTCACGAAGAGGAAAAATACAACTAGGATCTCCACGTGCTTGCTAGAAGGTGAAAAGAGGTGGAAGAGGAAGAATTGCAATCGACAGTGAGCGTCTTGAGTTGAGATCGATGGAGGAGGTGAAGGAAAGGAAGAAGATGAAAAAATGGGGGAAATGGGTTTTGATCGATTGTAAAAAGGCAAGATGAGCGGCGATATCCCCTCTCAGGAAATCTAAAAAAAACTAAATCAAATCAAGCATGTAGGACCACTGCAGTGTATGAAGACTTTCTAAGCCTATTTTGATCTTCAACGAGTCTAATGGGATTTTTTTGGTAAAATCCTCTAAAAAAAAAAAAGGACCATTAATTGGATTGTCCATTTCTTAAGACATGGCCCATCCCACATGGGCCCCACTATATCAGCAATTTTATGCTGATTAGGTAGTCTTTGTGGTAAGAATGGATGAGATCCAGGCCAAACATATCATTGGTGGGCCGTACCACGTGGCATGAGTTTGCCTTGTTGATCAACTTCTACCAAGCTATTCTAAAGATCAGGTTACTCTCTATCTAGATTGAAAAGACTGTCTAATTGGTTTGAGTTAGCTACATTTGCCTTATTTGTTAATTGCTATGATTTTTTTTTTTTTTTTCTCTCACAGGGTCCCAGTCCCATCGCTGGGTTCCCAAAACAAATTTGCTACGAATATATTGGCTGTGTACATGAGTAAGATTCCTTCCATAAATACGGCCAAGTATTAAATAGCTTTAGGGTGCGTACCTGCATCACTATCCCCTCCATTTAGGATTTTTTTTTTTTATAACCACTTAATGTAGGAATTTTGGATCCTCTCTCTGGTGGAAAACACGGGTTAAAAGCATGGTTTAAAATCTCGGTCTCGGTCGCGGTATCGGCCGGGCCGAAAAACCGATATGATATCGGTATCGGTCGCGGATATCGGTCCGTCGCGGTCATCGCGGTGTGAATTTTTTTTTTAATCCAAAAAATTTCGCAAAAATATCCAAAAAATCCAGAATATTAGAAAATGCTGGAAAACTATATTTGTTTCCATTAGTAACAACAATAAATCAAAATCTCGGTCACCTTAAGTTATGAGTCCTGTCTGTGTTACAGACTCGCAGTTCACTATCTTTTTCCCAGTATTTCATATAATGCAAACATTATTTATGACTATGAGTAGATGTAGATATATCATCTACATACTATTAATAAGCCTTTGGTATCACAAATATCCTAACAAGTAACAACTATTATTTTTTGCAAAACAAAAATTAATAATATCATTTTCAAAATCCTAAATATATAGATCTAACATAAAAGTATGTAGATCTATCATTTACACACCATACAATGATCATGAATCATTAAAACAACATATTTATGATGAAATCCCCAAAAAATGATATATTATAATTCAAATATTAAAAAATCCGAAAATAAAAAAAATTGAAAAAAAATTTCAAAATCATGTGTATAAGTAGATCTAGCATGAAAGTATATATATCTAACTTATAAATGAAGAAAACAACACAATTACACAAGTGAGTAAGTGACAAACCTCTATGCTTCATCTATAAAAAAAAAAAAAAAAAAAAAAAAAAAAAAAAAAAAAAAAAAAAAACCCGAGATAATGGTCATCTCGGCCGAGATGAAAAAAATACCGAGATATTGAAAATCTCGGCCGAGATGGCCGAGATTTTGGAGAATCTGGACCGAGTCCGATATCTCAGCGAGATATCGGACCGGTCACGGCCGAGACCGGTTCATCTCGGCCGAGATGAACCGGTCACGGCCGAGACCGGTTCATCTCGGCCGAGATGAACCGGTCTCGGCCGAGATTTTAATCCATGGTTAAAAGCCCTTTTCCGAAATAGTTTCCACGGTGCACCATATGTGTTGATGAAGGCGCCGAATTGTCTCCTCAAAAAAATAAGGCATCAAGTGAGGCACTAATTGGGTGTTTTTATAGCGTTGCGGAAGATAAAGCCTGTGTTTTCTCTCCTACGTCCAATTTCTGCATCATTAAGAGTATGTTTGTGTAGCGGGCATTTCAACAGAAATGGGCAGAAATAAGACGACATTTAAGCGGAAATTGGCAGAAACAGGGCGCCGGATTTTCCGGTACCTTCCCCACTAGAGTTTGGTGCAGCCAACTTTAAAAAAATTAAGGAAAAAAAACATGTTTTTTATTTTTTTGTGAAAAGAAATTTTTTTAATAGTTTGTTGGAAACACTTTTCCATGAGAAAAGGTATCAAAGGCAGTATAATTTTCTTATATGTTTTTATTTTTTTATTTGGTGTTGTGTGAGGCATAAAATTTTTATGGGTTTTCTTTTCTTTTTTTTTTAAATTTAAGCCTGGCTACCGTTTAAGTCCTGATTACAAGAGTTTTGGCTTTAATTTTGATTATCAGTTATGATTTTGAAAGTAAGCTATCCTTTTTTCAAATCTTCTTACTCTTCTCCTTAGTTTTATCTCATGCAAATTAACTTCTTTATCTCTTTATCGAAACCACTCACGTCTATTCCCTAGTTTTTAAAGTTCTTACAATACCTTTATTTATATCCAAACGCTACTATTCCCTTTCTTTTCCAATTCTTTTCTTTCATTTCTATGCTATTGGCTATTAGATTAAATAAATAGGTACTCTCACAACTTTTTCTTCTTTTGCTTTCTTTTTAAAACTTATGGATATTTTTTAATGCATAAATATCTAAGTTGCAACGTTGGCCATACCTGTGTTGAGCAAGAGTTATTATGCTAGTATAATATTAAATCAAGAGGGATGCTCTCATGTGAGGCACTCCCCTACGAGACAATTGTGGGTCCCACAGGCCATGGAAGAAAGGGGATCAATAGATCCAAGTTGAACCACTTTGGATAAGAAATTCTAAATCAATCAAATGATCTCAATCCCTTGACTTGTGGCTTAAAAAAAAAACGGTTTTAAATTAAAGAAAAAGAAAATCACACTTGATCTAAAGGTCTAATCCATTGGGTTCAGAGTAAACCCCATATGTTTGGTGTGGGAGGAGGGTTTGATGGTCCAACAGGATTTGATCATATGGTGTGCCCCACTTAGTATCTCACACAATAAGGTCGTGACCTTTGTTATTCTAAGATAATCAAATTCAGGATCTTGGAGCTTGTTATTAGCTCATTAAACAAATGAATGGTTTGGATTACAGAGATGGGAAAATGTTCATCTCCACATCATGCATCGTGATTGCACATCATGTAGATTTAAAGGTGGATCCCGCATTTGGGACGGTTTGAATGCGTGGTGCACATGTGAATGTTGTGTGATAAATATGTATACTACTTCTCATAAACAGACAAAAAAAAAAAAAAAAAATGCAATCACCATGCAATAGACTTTTCCAATATCTTTCTATAAGAAGGTATAAAAAAATTTATACCTACAAATGACCTTATTTACGTACCATTTTTACAATTCATTTCTGCACCATGGCATTAGTTAGATATCATTTACCAATCATTTACATAAACAAATGAATGCAAAACAAACCACCCCTAGTAATTTTGATTTTTAATGGCCCTACAAAATGCATCAAGCCCTAACCACAAAGCCCATCTCAACTTGACCCATTCACCAACCCTATTAAAATATCACACATTCTATCCCTATTGGGCCCCACCACATGATTTGAGCAAACCTGCAACTTATTAGGGTGACGGCGACAGAACCACCCTTACCCCTCTACTCGATCAAGCTGTGAGAGCTAAAACAGAAAAACTCCCTCTTTTTGTTCCTTCCCTCCACTCTCGTCGAAAAGAGTAGAAAGAAGGAGAATTCAAAAGATAGAAAGCAGATGGACGGTGAGGATCACGACGAGCACGAATCGTACGGCGGAGATATTCCTGATGAAGGCGAGATGGAGGCAGATGTAGACATGACAGTTGCAGATGAAGATCCCAATTCCAACGAGGTCCGTTTTCTCTTCCTCGAACCCTAACCCTAATTTCCTTTTTTTGGTTTTTTTTTTTTTTCCTTCTGAGATCTGAATCCCTAGAAATCATTCCTTCTTTTGTTTGTTGCATGATCTGTTTAGAATCTTGAGGATATGAAGAAGAGGCTGAAGGAGATCGAAGAAGAAGCAGGAGCCCTTCGAGAGATGCAGGCCAAAGTCGAAAAGGAAATGGGTGCTGTGCAAGGTAGGGTTTTCTAAAAAAATTTTGCGTTGGAAATTCAATCTTAATGAGGAATTAGTTTTGGATAACTGTTGGGTGACTCGGAATTCATCTATATTTGTCTGGGAGTGGAAAAGATTGAATCTTTCGAGGAATTTGGATGTGTGGTTTCTACCAAGAGCTTGGTGGAATGTGTTTGAGGAGATTTGTGTGGAGTTTTAGGTGTGAATTCACCATTTGGGATTGAACTTTTGTTAAATTGGGTTGATTGGTGGAGAAAGCAAGAGCGCGATTTACCTAGAACAACCTTGATCTCAATAATTACACACAAAACACCATAAGCCGTCAAGTGAGAGGGTGGGATGATTTGAAAAGTGCAAGTTGGTGGGATCTTATTTTATCATCTGAAAGCAATCCACACACTCAATTTCGGGTGGAAAGTCAGGGAAAAGGAGACAGAAAAGAGGCTTAAGGATTCCTTGTTGCCCCAATTGCATTGCCTGTATCAGGCCTTTATTTTTGGGGTAAATGTGGATTTTGGGATGTATCCAAAATGCAACTTGAAGTTCAGATATGGATAGAGAAGTACACTACTTGATAAAGGTTTAAAAAGGGTAGAAAAAGAGGGATGCACATTCTTTCCTGCCCCACATCTATCACCTAGATTTGCTGCTTTTCTGTGTAACTTAAAATATCTATTTTGTTTTTCTTTATTTTAACCAAATGAGTGTGCTCAGTGCGTGGCAACTAAATGCCATCCTGAGTTGCACCATGTATTACAATTTACTATGCTTCAAACTCAGTTGCTAAAGAATGTATTGTTTCAATTTCCTCTCTAGTTTTTCTTTTTCTTTTTCATGAAGTTGTTCTCAATTCTTTTGTTGAATCATGTTTATAGAATCTTCTGGTCCTTCTGCAACCCAAGCTGAAAAGGAGGAGGTGGATTCACGGTCAATCTATGTTGGTAATGTGAGGTTCTTAATCCTTTGTATTTAGTGCAATGTTATATTTGAAGGGTGCATCTAGCCTTGGAGATTCTCTTATAAATTATTTTCTATTTGCTCCTTTTGTGCGTATGAATTTGGTGTTTCTGATATCACCCTAATTTGATAAATCTACTTGTTCAACCCACTCTCGAGTTACACCACGACATTATGAAAACTAACAGTCCCATGATAATTTTAGTTGCTACTTTAATACTTTTGACTATCAATATAAAATGCTTGTTGTAATTATATGGTGAGATGAAAAGTTGTAGGGCCACCTTAGCCTGTTAGTTCTTGGAGGTGGGTGGGGATGTGATGGAGACCATGTAAAAGGGGTTTGTAAGTTTTACCCCGATCATCTATCCTGTGTCCTTGAGCCTTAAAAATGTCTTTCTTCAACCCCTTTTTTCGTATGGTCCAAATTATGGTTAATAAACCAGTAGTGATGTTCCTCAATTGTTTATCCACTTTGTCCCTTTCACATTGAACATGCCCCCAAGAATTGGCAGCCCCTCGGTTGGCCTCTGGGACAACATTTTCAATTGTGTGATGGATTTTGCTCAGTCCACCTGGATGCGTACCAACACATGGGGCATGGTGGTTCTCCATGGGTCAGGTCAGCACATGAAAATTTTGGGGAAAAATCACCTATGTAGTTGTTGCTGCCTTGTGATCTGATCCCTTTAAAATTTTGGTCTTTATGAATGATTTGTTGTATTGGAACTCAGATCACGAGGCTACATTTGTTGGATGGGGCCAAGCTTCACCCACCTATCATTTTGTGACCCTACACATCCCACCTCCCTCCATTGTCAAGCTTTGAGGTGGATCCAACAAAAAATATCACGTTAGCGCGCTACATTTATAATGAGATAGCATTTCAGTGTCTAGCATGGGTCCACCTTAATTTAGTCATTTAGCGCACCATTATTTGGTTGTAGTTTTATTGGGGTCCTCAGAATCAAAGTGATCATAAAAATTCAGTCCAACGTTTCATTTCTTCAGAAAGCACATTAGAATCAGTGTCAGCACGTTACGATGAATTTACATTGTCTATTTGTTTGAGAACACACCATTTCTAGAATGGGCGCAGTGAAATGTACTTGTCGCATCCTTTGTTTTGCTGCCCTCTTTTTTAATGAAATCCTTTGTTACTGTTTTTTTTTTTTTTCTTAAAGAACTTGTATGTTATTTCTCTGTGCATGCGATCTCTATAGCAAGCACATTTAGATCAATGGTTCATACCATTTCTAGATTATATCATGCAGTTTTTGTAAAGAAAATCATTCTCTCAGTTGTTTGTTGAGAATGTAAATTTTGGCGGACCGTATGTACTCTCTCCCTCTCTTTGAATGAGAGTGCATTTTATGTGCTTCTCAGAAAATGTATATGCAGTTCATATTAAACAAATTCGACTTCTATTCTGATTGTAGTTATGCTTATTCTATGGGAGGAATGTGAATGTGCATATAGTTTCTCTGTACTTTCCACTGTGCAAACCAAACCAAACCAAATCAAACCAAGCTTTTTCCCACTAGGTGGAGTCGGCTATATGGATTTGACGACGCCAATCAAATCTGCGTAGGGCCATGTCCTCCGTTAGATCCATGTAGGCAATGTCATGTTTAATAGTTTCTTTCCAACTTCTCTTGGGTCTCCCTCTCCCTCTCCTACTCCGGGCAATCTCCATGCTTTCACACCTTTTAACAGGTGCCTCCGTTGGGCGCCTTCTAACATGGCCGAACCATCTCAGTCGATTTTCTCTCAGTTTATCTTTAATCAGTGTTATTCTTACTTTGCCCCTAATCTCCTCATTCCTAATCCTATCTCTCCTTGTGATCCCGCACATCCATCTTAGCATTCTCATCTCCATAACTTCCATCTTCTTAATATGATTATGCTTTACTGCCTAACACTGTGATCCATATAACAACGCTGGACGTACCGCCACCTTATAATACTATCCTTTAACCTTGAGGGGGACTTTCCGATCACACAAGACCCCCGAAGCACTCCTCCATTTGGTCCACTCGGCCTGAATCCTGTGACTTACATCAGTATCAATCTCTCCATCTTGTTGCACCATAGATCCAAGGTACCTAAAGTTTTCTTTCTCTATAATCTTTTGTGTGCCCAAACTTACTTCTAAGTAACCAGGTGTCCTACTTTGACTAAACTTGCATTCCATATATTCCGTCTTGCATCGACTTAGCCTAAACCCTTTTGTCTCTGACGTTTTCCTCCACAATTCTAGCTTAGCATTCACTCCTTCTCTTGTCTCATCCACTAAAATAATGTCATCTGCAAATAGCATACACCACGGCACCTCATCCTGAATATGTCTTGTAATCTCATCCATAACTAGTGCAAACATACCTTTTATATTTGAATTAATCATGGTGGTCAAGAATCCTGTACATTTTTGGCATATCCACAAGATTGTGCAGATGTGGCATGTTTCATTCACTTATTATAACCAATTACAACTATAGAAAATATGGTATTTTTTATATCTATATTATATTCTCTCTGAATTCATATGCATGCCACTTAGAAAGATGTTTAAAGCATGCATTTAAGCTCTCACTCGGATTGGAATGTAGGTGGATTATGCATGCACTCCTGAGGAAGTTCAGCAGCATTTTCAATCTTGTGGAACAGTGAACAGAGTTACCATTTTGACAGACAAGTTTGGCCAACCAAAGGGATTTGCTTATGTGGAATTTGTTGAGATTGATGCTGTTCAGAATGCTATCCTGTTAAATGAATCTGAGTTGCATGGTCGTCAATTAAAGGTCCTCATATTTCCACTTAGTAGAACATATTTTTACCTGTGCCCTTGTATATAATGATAGAGAGATCTGTTGCCAAGCAGGTGTCGGCTAAACGAACCAATGTCCCGGGAATGAAGCAGTTCCGTGGAAGGCGTCCAAATCCGTATCTTGGCTTTCGATCCCGAAGGCCATTCATGCCGCCTCCTTTCTATTCTCCTTTCGGTTATGGGTGAGTGGAAGACTGCATCTTGTTTTTGGTTGGCTGTGACACTGGCTGCCGGCTGGCAGGGAGGGAGTCTAAAAAATATAAGGGAAGTAGGCTGGACCCTAAACCTTGTACTCCCTCTATGCTCTATGGAGGATGGTATGCCTAACAAATGCACCTAGAATTTGCACTAGCTGTTTCTTGCTGCTGCTTTTTTTCTTTTTTCTGCTTTATGGGGCTTCTTAGAAATTGCAAACTTTTAGAGTACGTGAAAGAGGATGACCCTACCAGGTTGGGTTGCTGTTCCCGTGGCATAAGCACTATGGGTTTCAGTATGTTTTATGCTCAACTCTTTTTCTGCCACCACTGTCGCTGTTTCTGACTTACCATTTGAAATAGACGTGTAAATGGGCCTCTCAGATAGTCTTCAAAGTCGAAGACCAGTTTCCACAGTATTGCTGCACATATTAGCGGCTGAATAGTGGGTCATAGAAACCATCAGTTTTAACGATTAGGGGCTTCGCAGGTAATTCACTTGTAAAGTGAATTGAAGTAAATGACCACTTTAAGAGACAAGAAAAGAAGAGGGGCTGTATCAAAAAGTACAAAAATCTCAAAAATCACCATGTTGACTTTTTGTTATTTTTTGGCATGAGAAGGATCTTTTTGTCTATTTTGGATAAAAAGAAGAGTCATTTTTGTCATTTAATGGGATGAGAGATCGTGGATGGAAAACTCTTCGAGTCGACTCTTGACTCTCCCGAGTCATCTCATTTTGACTGGGCCGAGTCATCTCATTCTAATAAGTTTACATTCCGAACCACTTAATCGGCAAATCTAATTTTAAACAACTAAAATTTACTTATAAGTAATTATGCATGAGATTTGAAGTCAATAATTTAAAAATGATGATTGAAATGTAATTTGAAATTTAAATTTGATTTTTTACATTCGATATTTGTACTTACAAATTATGTAATATGCAATAATTTTTCTTTTATTTTCTTTATTATTGTACTTTTCCTACATATATATAAGCTTATTAATTTGAATTGATTATCATGAATACATATAAATAAATATATTTTTATATTTGATAAGTAATGGATTCATTTTTAGATACTTTTAAAATTATTTTAAAATAAACACGACTCTTCAGAGTCTCCACATTGACTCTATCCGAGTCAAATTTTTTTACATTGGATGAGTTGAGTCGAGTCCGAGTCACGAGTTTTTCAACCTTATGAGAGAATAACTTTTTGAAATTTTTTCTTTTTTAAAAGAGGTGATTTTTGAAATTTTGTACTTTTTAATATGACCCCTCTTCTTTTCTTGTCTCTTAAAGTGACCATTCACTCTAGTTCACTTTACAAAGTGAATTTTACCCAAACAGGAATGTCGGAGTGCGCAAACTCGTCTTATGCCAAAAGACTTCCAGCTCTTCTCCCTTGCATACTCTTGCTATTTGGTTAATAGTAGAACTCACTAACCAGCTCCAAATTGATGGGATAATGTAATGCCATTGTTGTTATTGTTGTTGATGATGTCCCTTACCATTAGGTTTGGATTTACATTTTTCCTGTGCTTTCACTTTTTTTTTTTTTTAGCTTCTCTTTTACATTTTCATTGCTTCAATTGATGTCGAGCAATTCTATTTTGTCTTTCTACAGCAAAGTTCCTAGATTCAGGCGGCCCATGCGATACAGACCATACTATTGATGGGACTCTAGTTGGTTCCACTGCAGCCACCAGGCTTTGTTTGTGCCATCTTGAAGAAGAACAACAATTTTCCTTACAAGCTGTGTCATCTTTACATTGAAGGGCAACTTGACTCTCAAATATGTAATTCTCTTCTAGGGTTTTCCAATTCCTGACCCTATGGCTTTTTTGGGTCACCGCGGTGTTGGCTGGCGGGAAATGATAATCTCACGTTTAAACACCACAGATGCATATTTCGTAGATTATAATGTGGAATTTTTTTAACTCTATGTTTAAACGCATGGATCCATATTTCATAGATAATGATGAGGAAATTTCGGGAGAAAATTTTCGGGAGAAATTTCATGATCAATGCTAACTTCATTGCAGGCCTATCTCTCTCTCCTCCTGCACCAAAGATTTTGGAGAACTTATTTGTTACACAGGGACTCCATTGGGGCATCAGATTTGCCACATCAAAATCCATGGCCAAGTAAGAGTCCGTGCAGTGCCCTCTATTATCTGGTTCATGTTTGTGTGTCTATGCCTTAAAGCCTGGTCCTATGCAGTTTAGTTTCTTGCAGGAGTTGTGCAACCATGATTATATGTTTGAAATATAGAGATGCTTATTGTGGATGTTGTCTGCCTCATTTTTGTCACAATACATGCAAAAACAGATTGTTCGCATTAGTGGGTGAATTTGATGGAACAAAAAGGTCACTGAAATTGTCACCGGATGCATGAAATTTCCTAAATATGCTTATTGTGGATGTTGTCTGCCTCATTTTTGTCACATTACATGGAAAAACAGATTGTTCATGTTGGTGGGTGAATTTGATGGAACAAAAAAGTAACTGAAATTGTCACCAGATGCTCGAAATTTCTTAAAGAATTTAGAAAAACTGAAAGTGCAATGTGTTTTCAGTGGATGGGGAAAAGAAGGGAGGTCCATTCTTCTTCAGACTTCCTCTTTCTTCGTCTAGTGCATACAGTTTTCTGCAAGGAAAAGGACCATTTTGGCCTTGATTTTCACAAATCTGGGGAAAAGCATTTTGATGGTTGTGATTGTGGTGTTATATGTGTAGGGGTGGGATGGAGTGGATGGTGTAAGGCAGAGCTTTCCGTTCAAAATGGAAAGGCCACTGGTGCAGATGCTACACAAACATGCCTTTAGCCTTTCACATGGCTCTCTCCTTTGAATCTTTTTGTACAAACTACAAAGTAATCAAAACTAGTGGTTGACACCAGGTTCTGCTTTAAGTTCCATCCAGGTCAGGGTTCATCTACAAATTAAGGTTACATAGAACTCATTAAGCTGATTCTAGATTGATGAGAAATGTTTAGCTGACACTTAAAGTGAAGCTTATGTTTATATTATTTTTTTAGGTAGAAGTTTACATGATGTTAACCTTCTAATTCCCTTTTTAATGTAATTAATGTTCTCTCTCCTCCTCCTGTGCCTATTGATAAAAAGGGCATCACCTTCTTTTCTTATTCAATCAACCAATAGATTGGAACTTACAATAGTAAGAAAGATATGAAAAGCGCTTTTCAACCAAGCAATACATCTTTCCTCAAAACATTCTTGTGAGGTGGTCAATTAAACAAAACAAAAAATTACATGTGCATCATGCATTGTAAAATACTCTACCCTGAACGATGCCAATGGTCCAAGAATAGCTAATAAATCATCACTTTCTCTTTTTAAGTGTCGAGAAAAGCTGAGTTATGGAAACCCACTTCTTTTGCACCTGAACAACGACTTGAATTAGGGATACAAATAATATAGATAACAGTGTTGAAGTACAAAACGTTCATGTGATGTGAAAAATGATGAGTCTTCGCTTGATCTTACATCTAAACGTTTGAAAATTGCATTCATCTTCACTACAGCAGACTCACTATGATGTTGCTTCTTCCTCCTCTTATTCTTCCCTTTGGTGCCCACCCAAGATTTTATAAAACTAGGGATCAGAACCTTCTTCCAATCCCCCAAGCATGTTGGAGTTCTTAAATTTTTTCGCTTGCGTACAACAGTTATGATCTATGAAAACATAATTAGATTAATAAATGACCATTTGTTTTACTCATAATACACATGCAATTCAGAAAAAAAAAAAAAAGAGTAAAAGCCATATCAAATATTTCGTAATGGATCATACGATAACGGAAAGCCCATGTGCTCACGGGGTGCTCATGGGCCGGTCCAGGCCTTAGGTTTAAGTATACAGGTTGGTTCATCTCTAAAATCTGGGCCCATTTGAGCTGGGCTTAGATTAAATGATGGGAAGCCTGAAGTTAGACCCTTGTGATTCACTCCTCAAGTTGATCTTTCAAGATACCTCTAATCCCTTATAAAAGAGAATTGAGTAAATACTTAACCCCTAGGACTTTTTCCCTCATGGAATAATAAAATGGGTTCTATGCATGTAAAATTTGCATATGTTGATTTTTTTTCTCATTGCTCAGTTTGAATTATAATGTAAAATATTCACTTATCTCAAAATCTATAAATGTTTAAGACATAATATAAAATATTTTGGAGTTTAATGGGTCAATAAGTAATTTAGATTAAAATTTAGAGTACACATGACTTATAAGAAATTGATGGGATTTGATACCACACCGGCACTGAGAAAGGTGTGAAATTTTATAGGAAAATGACGTCATTTATCCATCAGTTTCTTTTCTTTTCTTCTTATTCTTTTTTTTTTTCTTATTGTTTCTTGTTGTGGTGGTGTTGGGCTTCTGGTCGGGAGCGATTTTACCCATCATTTTCATACTTCATTTATCTATGTGATTTATGATGCGTAAATGAGAACAAACAAAACTGAGCCCACATTAGATGGATGCAAACTGCCCCTTAGTGTGAAGACTACTTAGTGACGTGTCATGAGGCTCAAAGTGTCCAACGCCCAATAATTCAATAACTGGGCCAATAACTGTACGGGTAAGAAGGAAGGAAGAAGAATATAACAATAAACGCCTTACAAAGTACAATAGTAGAGTTGTTCCTATTGCTTAATTTTTTTGGTTTTTGTTTTTGGTATTGGTATAAGGCTTTTGTGCCAACTCCTTTTGTTTTTACTTTGTGTTGGAGAATTTCTTACACCGTTGCTTTATCTTTAATTTAATTTACCGTTACCGATAAAAAAAAGTACACTAATAAGGGAAAAAAAACCAAAAAGAATGAAAGAAGGTGTTTAATTTGGACCGGAAGACCTTTGAGGTATCTTTCCATCCGCGGTGGTGCATCAAATCAATAATCTGGATCATTAAATCATAGGCCTTATATCCATGGTACCCAGAAGGCATGTTTGTATTCAACCAATTTCTTCAATAAATAGTTTCAATCATAATTGACTTCATAATTTACATGTTACAAATATTTCCTGCACCTTGTTTAAGGACAGCATAAAATGATTCTCTACCTTTACAACAAAGTCTAAATCGCAAAAATCACCTCTATCTCATAGCAGGAAAATTATTAAAATAAAAAATAAAAAATCAACATGGAAATACAAACAATTCAATTACTCTAAACTTACTTTTATTTTGTATATAAAATGCTTCACATAAAGATGAGTTTTGAGTCCTCATTCTGATATGATTATATGAACATGGACAGCTGGAAAAGACTATTAAAATTCAAAACTTTAATTTGCATGGGGACAAATGTATCAGTTCACCTCCATTTTTTCAATCTTCCATTCTCATCTAAGTAAACCCTAACATTCCTCCAACATCTTCCAACCCAACAGATGAATTTCCATTTAATTCCAACAGAACATTAGAGAAACATAGAGGGCAGGTAACATACCTTGGTTGTATGTTGTGGGTGAATGGTTGCCAATTGAGGGTGTTGGTCTGGCGTGGGGCCTGCTGATCTGCTTCTTGCAGCTTCCCTCAATTGTTGTGAGTAAAGGAGAAGGTCGGCCCTCCTATTATACCCACCACCAACCTTATGATGATGGTGGTGGTGGTGGGGGTGTCCACCATGGAGACGGCTTGGATCTGATGATGAGACCCTCCTCCTTGGCCTCTCCACATAAACACTCACCACCACTGATTCTTCTCCACAACATACTGCCTGCCATCAAAATATCCAAGTACAATAGAATAATACATCATGTTTCAATGTCACATTGCACCCTATATAAGAGAATATGGTTCATGATCTTTGATCGAAACTGATAATCTTATGTGACCCATTGAAGATGAATCATTTCTAAAGTAATCAGCTCATCAATGTGGGCCATCTCTATGTGAAAAAAAAAAAAAATAGATTGAAGGACTATGATTGTCAAATTGGAGAGAACTTTTGCAGGATGGTTTTGTAGCACCATATCAACTTTCTTAATCACTGAACAAAATGTGCACAAGAGAGGAGACTTACCTTGGTGGCCATGGGGAGATGGCCAGAGAGGGAGAAAGAGGATATAAATAGCCGGGGCTAAAGAGGGAGGGAGTGTTATCTTATGTCACAAATGCCAAAAGTGTTTCTTTGGTTGGATCGAAAACCAACCCATCTATCTCATTACAATAAGAGAGAACCATATTGAATGAGGAGATACAAAGATATGGGTCCATTTTACCAAGTCTCTTGGTTCTTGGATTATTCTGGTTTCTCTCTTTATCATGCAGGCTTGCATAAAGGCCCCATTTGGCAATGCCACCAAAACCCATTTTGCATTCTGATGTAGTAAATAGGAGTATTCATGGGCCAGGTCGTATCAGGCTGAGCAGAAGTGTGTCCAAGCCTAGCCTTTTTTGTACCTGGCTCAATTATTCAGGCTTGGATCCAGCCCACCATTTGCAAATTAATAGATACAATCCTTTTTCTTGTGGAGACATGGAAGCATACATAGGACCGGGCCCAACCCATTTAACTATTGGAACAGAAAATAAGGACCACAATATTACATCCAAGGGTAGGTTGGGTTGGATTCAGTCTAACCAGGCAGAGGAGAACCCCAGGAAGTACTGGACTGTGGATGTTGCCATCTCCTCTAGAATGGCCTGGCGCTGAGGCTGTAACCATGTGTTAGGTAAGGGGTGCTTGGATGTATGGTAAAGGTGGGCCATGATGGTGAGTACCCAACAAAAGTTCAGTGACACATACATCAGATGCCAGCATGTTGCTTGCCCTAGTCATTTGGATGTGATCATCTTTTTAATACTGGACTCATCCCAGTGAGAAGGATATCTAGGTCAAGCCTACATTGAGTTGACTCAATCGAGTCAAGACTCAGGACGAGTGAATTCGAGTTTTTGAGCTATAGAAGTTGTGAAAGCAAACTTTTAAATTAGCCCATCCAACCAGAGGCTGGGCTGATATACCCTAGTGAGTTGAAAGGACATTGAGTCAAATAACCCCAACTTATTAATTTCATGCCCCCCTTCATTGAGTCAATTTGGCCGAGTTAGGACTCAGGACAAGCGAACCCGAGTTTTCGACTATGGATAAGGTGAAAGCAGACTTTTCCATTAGTCCATCTAACCATGGACTCTGCTGGATACTACTCAACAGTTTCTGTATTTACTGAGCGGGGCAGCAGACTAAGCTCAGGCCCTGATAGAAAATTATATAAGTGACTAATTTTAATAGCCCCTTCTGTTGATTTGGAAAAAAAAGAATATGAAAATTATTTAAAATTAATTGCAAATCAAATTTTAGTTTCAAAATATTTTACGAACTAGTGACAATTATTAAGGGGGTCATCACTTAAACATTTAATATTGCGACGCGGGGTTCGGTGATAATCAAAATTGAAAAGGTATCAATCAAAATCTAATTAACAACCTTCTTTTGCAACTTGTAATAATACATAAATGTAAGTTGATGTGAGGTTCAGCCAGAGTAAAACTTGAAGAGTACTTTGCAAAATTAAATTGAAAGGCCCTAGCTACAATATATGATAATTGGACATCCTTAGAAAAATAAAAAAAGAGCAATTATATCTCAATAAATTGAATTGTCCATTAAAACCTTGTAGCCCAAATGTACATGATAAAAAGTGGAGGCCCACTACATGACTCCAAATTTGATCTCATCCATTCATTAGGTGAGCCATGCAAGCTTGAAAAGTTCCTGAAACATCTATTTTCGTATAATTTGAAGCTTCTGATGAGAGGCAGAAAAAATCTGGTGATTCTCCTCATGGTGCCCACTTAACCATGGAAGAAGTGGAGAGAACAAATGTCTCCCATACATGAGCTCTTGACTCTATTAAGTTTGACCATGTAGATTGATGTATCCCATGCGAAAGAAGAGGTTGGTTTTGAATTAGCTTGGATTGGATTCAACAAGTGGGACTAACTGTTCAAAGTCCCTCACTTGCTATTCTCCTATGCGCATACTCCATGTGCAGTCGAGCTTCATGGGGCCCACTTATTCCTATATATGATCAATTCAACCCCTTTCATATGCTTTTCATTTCAAGGTTGAGATAAGACTCAATTTTACAATCATCAAACCATTACTTTCGTTTGATGAAATCTAATAAAAAAACTTTAAAGTTAAATAAAAGTCATTAAAAATTAAAGCCATTAAATCAAAAGCTAAGATAATTTGATGAGATTCACGTTTGAGATCACCTCTTAGGGCTCGTTTCTTTATTAGAATTCATGTCTAGTGGTTGTCTGGGAATTTCAAATGCTAGTATTTGAAATACTACCAAATTCTGGAATTCTAAATTCGTTGTTTCATTCATGGCCTAAATTCTTGCCTGAGCTCCAGAAATGTCATCGTCCCTCTTTCAGAATTCCTGTGTCAAGTGGGATTTTCAAATCCTCCTTGTTAAAGTGATTTTTTAAATGCTAAGTTTTTTGGGAATTTAAATATCTAAAATTTTAAATGCTTAGAAATTCTGGTAATAAAATACAGAATTCTAATAAAGAAATATGGCGTTATAATGCATGTAAGTGGGCCCTAGCTAGACTGCTCTTAGGGCAACATTTCCCCTTCACTCGTTCTCGCACTATATATTAATGTAGCTAGGGTTTGTTCGCCCCGTTTTGAGGTTAGGGTTTCGCCGTTTAGTCTGTTCTCGAGCCGAGCAATTGAATCTTGCCTTCAGGTACAGAAAAAGATCAAATCTTTCTTCAAAATACTGAAAAGATCTCTCTTTCTCTCTCTCATTGTTCTTCATTCGGTGTAAATCTTTCCATCTTTTAGCGTTTTGGAACAGTTTTCTCTTCTTAGACTGTTAATGGGTGTGATTCGTAGCAGAGATAAGAATGGGACTTGATGGGCTATCTTATTTCAATCAATCCAAGTTGAATGATTTTAGCTTGTTTTACTAGGAAAGGAATTTGAAAATATGTAAAACACAAGCTTTCATGCTTAAATGTTACTTATGATAGATGTGGAAGTTGTATTTTGTAGGTTTATGATAAGTTTTATCAATACCTTGATTGGTGATTTTAGCTCTACTTTTGTGGGTTTGTCTCAAATCAGCAATCCTTCAAGTGGGGTGATGGCTTCTGCCAAAGACAATGAAGATGCACCAGAGGGTCCATCAATGCAAGTGTTTGGTCTTTAGTGTTTGTTTGTGTTTTTTCAGTGTGAAATTTGACTATTTTGCTTGGGCATTCTGATTCTCTAAGTTTAATGTTGTTATGCAGTGGTTTGTATTTTTCATCTAACTGATGCATGGTCTCTTGAATTTTTGTGTAGACCCAAAAATGTGTACAAGGATCCTGATGATGGGCGGCAGCGTTTTTTGCTTGAATTGGAGTTTGTGCAGTGTCTAGCTAATCCTACTTACATCCATTGTAAGTTTTTGAAAATCTTTGGAGTTCCTTTTTTTTTGTCTTATCCCAACTAAATGGAGATAAAATTGCATATGTAAAAGAATTTGTAATTTTTTTAATTCACTCAATGATGAACCTGCTGTTGTCTTTTGGTGGTCAAGATACTAGGAAGGTAGATTAGTTATTTTATACTCAGCCTGGAGATATCTGGTAAACCAATAAAAATGCGACCACGGTTTGGCGGTATAGACAGATAATGTGATGAGCCCTAGCATGAGTGGATAATCATATCCTTGAGCCTAGAACAGAATCTGTATCCTTGAGTCAATGATCATTTACTAATCCCGAGTAGGAGCTGACTCTGAAATAACACAACTTCTCGTTATAAGCAATTATCAGCTCTAACTTCTAAATTTTCTTTTTGTGATGTTAGAACTAAGTATGGCATGGACAGTGGATGGATAACAGCAATGGAGTGGGTTTTATGCATAGAACTGCACTTGAGTTCATGTTATAATGTACCAAACTTTGAAAATTTCTCAATTTCTCCCAAGACAAACGAAAGCAAGATTTGTGACAATGATCCAGAGCCACCTTTTTTTTTAATTCATCTAACGATGCATGCATTAGTTCAATTCGAATTGTGTGCCCTGTTTCCTAGTTCATTACTTACACATACTTATATGAGCTAAGATTGAGTATATGCTTCTCGTGGTGCGTTACTAACACAAGCCTTTTTAAATATAGTTTGCAGATCTTTGCTGATCCATTGTAATGAAAGAATTAAGTTCTTTGATCTTTTTCCCTCAGGGCATTTTTTTTTAAAATAAAACATTTCACCCTCAGGGCATTGTTGATTTGGGAGAATTCCACTTTAATTTAATAAATTTCTTCAGCACTCTGGTGAAGCTGCGAATAAAATATACTTTTATCAACTCTAAAAATTATTTGTTCAATGGAAGCTACGGCTTCGTGAGAGGGGGAGTTATAGTGAGAATCCTTTCTCAATGTTCTGTTTCACACAAGCATCCATTTTTTTCATTTATTTGTAGTATTTTATGATCAAACTTAATATCAGAAGTCAAATAAAAAATGCATTATTGGTCTTTATTCGCTTTTCTTTCTCTTTTGTAGATTTGGCTCAAAACCGATATTTTGAAGATGAAGCGTTTATTGGCTACTTGGAGTACCTTCAATACTGGCGGCAGCCTGAATATATGAAGTTCATAATGTGAGATACTTTCAAAGGCTCATGCTCTTGGATGAAATTATGCTTGAATTTTCCACTTAAACTAAGTATTAATTTTGTCACTACTTGTCTAATTCCTTGATGTGCACATTCATATTGTCTTTTTTGTCGGCAAAAATTGAATACTATCTGGTACATAAGTATACGCTTTTGATGTTGACAGGTATCCCCATTCCCTTTACTTTCTCGAACTTCTCCAAAATGCCAACTTTCGCAATGCAATGGCACATCCAGCCAGCAAGGTTACATAGACATATATTTTCATTCATTTTTAGTGGTTGAACAGAGACTTTGTTGTTCCTGTTTTTGTCTCGCTATGGTCAAGCATTGGTTGCATCTTTAATTTTGAATGTGTCTTTTTTTTTTTTTTTTTTTTTTTTTTCATTTTCTTGGTTTTGTTTAGGAGTTGGCACATAGGCAACAGTTCTATTTCTGGAAGAACTATCGGAACAATCGGTTAAAGCACATTCTACCTCGGCCTCTCCCCGAACCTGTTGCTCCGCCAGCCCCAGCTCCTCCACCTCCTGTACCCGTGCCAGCTACAACTGCCCCTCTTTCTGTCACTGCTGCAACTGCACTTTCTCCTATGCAGTATGCTGCACCACCTGGGGCTTCTCTCTCCAAGAGTGACATGAGAAACAGTGCCAGTGACCGAAGAAAGAGAAAGTACGTACTGAATACTTTTTCCCCTTCTCTTTCAGTCAATACATGGATAACAGGCTGTTTTAGTTTATTATGATAACCCTATTAATTTTAAATTATTTTGTTTTTTTTTTTTTTCCTGCAGCAGTGTCTGCTTTTATTGCTTTGCCTTATAACAATATGCCCCTTTGATTCTAAAAACCTCTAGTTTAAATCCATGACAGTGGAAAATGTATCTAACATTCAACATTAGATTGTTTTAAGTCTGAAACATTTCATTTATTTTCTTGTACAGGCAAACATACCAGTAAATTGTGTTACAGTAAATGGTGAGTTTTCAATCTTCTTTTTTACATTATTATGGAACAGGCGAGAGTGTTGTATTGGTGACTTCCAAATGTTGGATCATTTAGGGAAGGAAAGGAATTGTGTTTTAAGTTCTTAAATGAACAGTTATTGCACATTGGTGATTTGTGTACCCTGAAAATTTTAGTAGTGAAATGTTTGTTCCAGTTTTTTAACTTCAGACAGGAGTTTTGCCCATATCGAACATTTTACACAATTCTTTTTATCTCTCTCATTTGATTGAAACTATCCCCCATTTATAGGCATAAAAGTAAATGAATATTTCATTAAATATTTATCAGAAAGAGGTGCTTCTATTCAACAGATATTGATGGATTCATACAATTCTGTCATTGGGTAATGAGGCTGGTATGCCTAAATATAGCACACAAGATTTTCCTTATTTATGTGAAACTTGGATATTTTGGTCAATGTTCTGAAAATTGAATTGTGATTTTATGATCTTCCCAAAAATATGAAAAAAATCTGTAAAAATATAAAAACAATTGGAAACTTTAATTGGAGTAAAAATCTTATTCCAATTTTAAGAAAGTAAATTTGTAGTATAATGTTTTCAAACAGAAGACAGTTACAGTAAGCAAAATGTAAGGGGGAAAGACTCTTATTTGAACCTTATAAAATAGGGAAAACCTACCTAAGTGACTGGCCTCTATCCAACTCAGTTTAACACTCCGAAAAGTTTTGTGGGAATGGAAGAATTGCCTTGGAGAAATCTAAAAGCATGTCGAAGAGTGGAACCTTCTATTTTCTGTCTATATATACTTCTGATGAAGAAACCATTACATCTCATTCAATATGGATTTGCATGACTCGAGAGAGTATTTTTGTTGGTGATGTGTCTTTGTTCAATGTTTGGGAAAAAGAATGCATCTTTGTTGAATCTTTTATATTGATGATTGATATTTTAATAATATACTGATATTTTATAGGAAAGAAGATTGTGCACTGTGGTGCAATATATATCACATCCACATTGAATATCCGTACGGCTTGCCAGCAGGTAATCTCTCTCTCTCTCTCCCCCCCCCCCCCCCCCCCCCCCCCCCCTGGTTTTTCGTGACCTAACAATTTAACTTCCCTTGTCACTATTGTTTTATTTCTTTAAAGATCTCCCACTTCCCGTGTTCCTTGAAGTCTTAAACAAGCAGTGGGAAGTCTTGAACAAGTAAGCAGTGGGATTAGTTCCTGCCTCTCGTTCTTCTTTAGAGCAGTCTCTTCACTCACTGCTCTGCCATTTGTCATCACCTTTTTCCTCTTCAAACAAGGCAGGTTCTTCAGCATTACTCTCTGAGAGACAACACTATGAGAGCAAATAGTGTCTGTATAGTTATCATCCTCAATACTTCGTTTCGTCTTCCTGAATCTAGAATACTACTTAGGCCTGTCTAACCATCAACAGCAGCATTAGCTGCAGGCACCTGCACTAGGCTTTGAACGTCCTCTCTCCTGAGCTACTTTCTTCATAGTCTCTCAATGAAACACTTCTTGGGTTGTGAGATTTAGACTCCGAATCGTGTGTATATTGGTCTTCCACAGGCTCAACTGTGGCTCTTTCATATAGGAGACCTGTTTTTATTTGTGTATGCATCCAAACCATTTCAAACAGCATTCATAATTCTGTCTCTTATTTGGGCTACCATAGATTCTCTTATGTACTCATTTTTAATTCTATCCTTCAAATCCATTTTTTAGCATACACATCATACCTTGGTGTCATGTATCATTGTCAAGCATTCAGCTCCACATAGCAAAGTAGGTATGGTATCATTGTCAAGCATTCAGCTTTACACAGAAAAGTAGGTATGCTAATGAATGCCCCCCCCTTATATCAAAGTAGCACTCAGCAGTGAGCTGTCACACAGCATCCCTGTAGCTCATCTCCACATTGCCAATCCTGTACTCATCCAATTTGCAATATCAAATCAAACTATTCATTCGGTCCGATTATTGTTCCTAGATATCCAAATCTCTCACACTATAGCACTAAGTCATTTTCAACTGAAACAGACTCATCTCCTTGCTCCATTATCAACTAAACTTTTGCTTTATATATATATATATATATATATATATTATCATTTGACTGATTAGTCCCATATTGTATGCAACCGACATTCAAGAAGGAATTTATCATGTGTATTTTCTGTCAGATAAGGCGAATAAGCAGGAATTCTTAGATTTCTTGTTTGACTAATGTGTATCATATTTTACTACATTATTTTTCGGTACTGTCATTGTTCTTAGATTTTTAAGATTTGTTTTCATGAGATTATCAACTTCATGTACCAGTTCTTATTTTTCTTACTTTTAGGTAAACTATATTGAGATTTAATTATATATTTTGGGAAGTACACCTCATCGCAGACTTAGTTCTGGTAGAACGAGAACATGGAATATTCAAATGGCAGAACTGTTTTGGGATTTCATTACCACCTGTCACTGGATTAATCGTTCAGTTGTCTTGGAGATGATATACTTTTCCTTCCTAGTAAATTCCTTCCATCAGTTGTCTTCAGTGGTTGATGATGATGAGAATGCTACTTCTGACACCTCTTGTATGAGAATGACTCAGCTGGGTTGTTCTATGAGCAGATTAGCAACTATCTGAGCCCTTTAATAGCAGCTAGGTATTAGTGCAATATTATATCCAAGCAAAGATATGCTTGAAGAACTTTGCCATGAATATTTGCCGTTTGCCAAGGCAACTAAATGAGGAATTTTTAGATTTCTTGTTCAACTAATGTGTATCATATCTTAATTAATTATTTTCCACTATCATGGCCCTTAGATTTTACAAAATTGTTTTCATGAAATTGACAACTTCGCATACCAGCTTTTACTTTGTCTTTACCTTTTTAGGCGTACTATATCGAGATTTAACTATATTACGCCTGAAGTACACCTTCACACTGTAAACCTAGTTGTTTAATAGAATGAGAACATGAATATCCAAATGTTGGAACTGTTCACAACTTAACCACAACTGGGCAGTTGATTTTATCAGTCTGGGAGATATTCTTCTTTCATATATTTTCTTTTATATTCATCAGGCGATGATGATGAATGCTTCTTCTGACACCTCTTGTATGAGAATGACTCAAGTGGGTTGTTCATTGAGCAGATTAGCAACTATCTGAGCCTTGTATTTTCCCATCAATCAGTTTTCTTTAACCATACTGGAACCTGTATCCAGAACATGTGTCTCTGCATTGCTGCTGTTGCCATGTATAGAAAAAGCAAAGAATATCTGAATACAATCTGAATAATCTAGGTGTTTTTTATGAATGTCTTATTTTTTCCTCTCTTTTCTTGGGTGATGATGAATGACTGCTGCTTCTGACACCTCTTGTTTGAGAACAACTTTTTCTTGGTTGTTTCTTTGAGCAGATTAGCAATAATCTGAACCCGGCAGCCTGCTTCATGATTTTTAATTATAATTTTATCTTTCTAGTTGAGTGCTGATTGTATTTATTATTATATATTGTAGTACTGTTAGTATTTATGCTAATAATTGTCAACTGTTAACCTTGATCAGGTTTGATTGACAGCTGATGATTTAATCATGTTCTTTGTTGATATTGAAGCAGAACTTGTGGCCTGTCTATTCACGCTTTAAAATTGGTTCTGGTTGTGGGTCAAGAAGCATGTGTTTTAAGGATTTAAAGTTGCAATGTGGAAGACATATTCAATTTCAGAATGCTGGTTTTTTCAAGATGGGTTGGTCCCTCTAATGTGCACTTATGTTTTGAGAGGTCTCTTGTATATGAAAAGATTAAGAGGGCAACAGGACTCTGCAACGCCCTGACTGTTAATGTATTTGAGCTACATCTTTTTTCATGTTTACAAATGTGTGCTGCTTGGATTGGTATATACCAACCCTAATTCCATTACAACTTTTTATCTGTTTGTATCATCTTTCCTGTTCTCTGCCATTTGTGAACATTTGTGTCAGCCAATTAATCAGCATGTGCCAGTTTCAAGCTAGGGGAAGAAGAGTCGCACCATATTTCTATCTCCGAGTTCTTTCTTCGCCTTGAGCACAAGTTTTACTTAAAAATTTGATAGGGTATTTTAAATCATTGGTATAGTTTAACTTACAAAGTCAGTCAAGTGTTGATGACCCAAAATGGATTATAGAGGGGGAGAGGTTTTGTCGATGATGATTAGCATATCATCTCTCTTGAATTGTATAGGAACTCTTATGATCCTCAAGTACCAGGGTTTCTGTACTATCATTTTTTTTTAAATGATGTATGAAGCACAGATTGTTGTACGAGGCCCAACTTAATTTAAAAAAAAAAAAAAAAAAAAAACCAATGGCGTCTTGCCTAACTCAACCCATGGCTGTCAAGGCGGTGGTTCAGTTGGTTTGACTTCTAGAATTTGACTCCTACCCCTTGCGTTGTCTGATACTATGTGTGTGGCCACCTCCCAGCTGGGCTGGCAAGGGATACCCTAGGTCATAATAAAAATAATTAAAAAATAAAAATAAAAACGTAAGGTAGCCCATGCCTTAATATTAACTTTAGTTTGCGAGTGGATTTTAACGCAATGGCTTTTTTAATTCTAATAGACAGTGACAGTGCAGTCTGCGCTAAGATTCATTAGAGTACAACTAGTACAATATAACAAATTAAGTAGGCTCCTGATTTTTATTATGTACTAACACCTTGTATCACAATTTTAATTTATTTATATATGCACCAAGGCATTTTAACAAGAAGCTAAATAGTAAGAGGGGAATAAGAAAGTACTGGGAAAAATCGAGCCAGCTCATCAGCTGTCGTGACCTTTATTTTTTAACCCGGCTTAAGGGGTTGAGCACAAGCCCTCTAGTGAGGCAGTAGACCTTGGGTGAGGTGAGAGAAGACTTTGGGTGAGGTAACAAGGCACGGGCGAGGGAAGGTGCCTGTCTTGGGTTCGAACAAACCCTTGGCATGTAGAAATAGGTAAGAACTCACATCTCTTGTCACAGTGTGTAAGAGGCGGTTCTTATCAGCGGCATGACCTAAAATTGGATCTTTAGTCTAGACACTGTTCTTCTCATTGCGAAGACGCTCAATCTCATACAATCAGCAAATGAACAATCTATGCCTCTATGAAGTACATTTATCATTTTCCCACCAAGAAAAAAGTTGTTCGTGTTCAATCCAATGTTGGGTCCAATTCCAAGTGGAGTTTTAACGCTTTCAAGCAATGACTCTCCCATGTGCACTCTCATTCTACCCAAAAAAAAAAAAATGTGATTTTTTATGGGGTTTGGAGAAAGTTGGTGAGGGGGTTTGGAGAAAGTTGGTGAGAGAGGTGTATCACGTATCATGTATGTATGAAGAACCTTATACCCCTAAAAAGAAAAAGAAAAAACGTACGTATGAAGAACACGTGATCGCGTCGGTCAACTGCATTGCCATCTTTTCAATCGGTTTCTATTTCTCCCCATTATCCGTGCAATATACTAACTATCTCTAGTTTCCAGTCAAAGCAACCCAACGGATTTTTTGGCTCTCTCTCTCCCTCCTCTTCCTCATCTTTTGGTTTGTTACATGTAAGTTTCCTTATTCTCTCTCTCTCTCTCTCTCTCTCTTCTGTTGTGGGCATTTGTCTCTCCATTCTGTCTGGGTTTTGTTAATTGTTGGAAGGCATGAACTCCCTGGTAGCCACCACTCGCAACTTTCGACGGGCTGGTCAGCTTCTGGGCCTCGATTCAAAGCTAGAGAAGAGCCTTCTAATCCCATTTCGGGAGATCAAAGTAGGACACTGTCTATCAATTCTATCTTTCTTTTCTCCTTGTTCCTTCTGCTTTGATTCATTGAATGGTTTGATATTCGTATGATATGATGTTTTTGGTGTTAATACAGTATTTATATTGTTGGATGGTGTTGATTTGTTAGGTGGAGTGTACGATTCCAAAGGATGATGGCAGTTTGGTTACCTACGTTGGGTTCAGAGTCCAGCATGACAATTCTCGTGGGCCCATGAAAGGAGGAATCCGTTACCATCCTGAGGTGAGGTCATGACAAATTCTTCTATTACTGCAACTTGACCTGATCTAACCTCTGTGGTAACTAGCTATGTTTGATATGATGACCAATTCATATTGAATGTGTTGCTTATGGCTCAAATTTTATGTCAATCGAAGTGATGTGCGCATAGGATGGGATTATTGATATTGATGTGTGGAATATATCTAAACACATGGGGACCAACCTCTCCTAGATCAAACTCACTTATATCAATTATAAACCCGTATATAGAACTAACTCAAATTTTATTCCAACCAGAGTTGCTATAAGTTAAACCGATACATATGTATAGGAAAAGCATAAACTATATATTTCATACATAGATATTCCAAATATGCCCATCACTGTGAATAGAGTGAAATTTTGGTCAGTGTCTTTACACATAGGTCTTTAATATGAGAAGTTCTCAACCAATGATGGGTATCATGATTATTTGGGCTTTTGTAGTTAGTTCAGCAGGATTTCTTCTGTGTGGAAGTTAAACTAAAAGCAAGTTGAAAATTCAGAATGAAATTACGGATTATCAATGTAGGGCTCTCTTTGAATGTTAAGGTTATTGGGGTTTTTATGGCTAAATGGTAATATCGGATGTACCCCACCCCAAATGACCAGCAGTTTGAGTTTTTCTGGCAGGGAGCAATCAGATACTATTTAATTAATCATGAGTCCCAAGCAGCTATTTTGCAATAAGACAGAAAATTCAAGAAATTTACTATTCATTTCAATGCAACCTGATTTTCAAGCCACCCAAAAAAAAAAAAAAATGTTATAAGTACCTAATCTGCCAAATATACAATTGCAATTTGGGGTGCATCCAATGTCACCTAATAATGATGTATTTGCTCTCAAACTCTAGTGTGTTTGCATGAACATGTAACTAAATGTGAGCAGACCATCTCAGTCTGATCAGAATTCTATATTGTTAGAATTTCTAGCTTTCTGTCCATCAATCATCTTTTGTTTGCATTCTTGTTTTCTTGTTATTTTTGGAAGGACCTCTGAAGAGGCTCATTATCCCTTGTCAGAATTTTGTAGCCAAAACCATTATCGTGAATGCATCAATCAGGTGTGACTCATTTCTGTATCTGTGTTGGTTTTCTCGTGCGTATCTGTTTGTTTGTAATTAGAATTGGTGTAGAGAAAATAGAGCTCCTTTTTATATGACTGAACTAGAGTTGTGTAAGTGCAGAAATAATAATACTCACAAGATCAGGATGCCTCTTAGGACTTATTCAATGCATGGAGGAGATAGCTGCGACGACCTGAGCCTGAAAGAGGAGAAAGACAAAGGTCAGAGGACCCTGGCTCTGGGCAGCGCAGGGCTCTCCGATGCTTAAGTCAGCAATGGATCGGAGAAGCAGAAGAAGAGGAAGAAGAAAGACTGGGTGTTTCTGTGAGAATGCTTACCCCTTGCTCCCTTTGGCTCGTGCCTTATATATGGGACAGTCTTGGGTGAATGCCAGTGGGCTTGGTGATGTGACCTGGGTCACATCAGCCCACAAAGCCATTAATGAAGGTCCATCATAGCCCATACTGCATTTAATGTGGGTCCGATCAGCCCACAATGCATTTAATGTCAGTCACATTGGGCCTGATCCTGCCCTGATCTGGTGGTGGCTGAAGTCCCATCAGATCCCTTCCTTGGGCTTTGCCACGATAGGGCCGCGGCTATCAGCTGCAAGCACAATTCTGCATTGCCGAGCTTGCATTGCCGAGACTGAACGATATGCGCGGCCGAACTGAATTCTGTTTGGCCGAGACCAGCACGTAGTGCCGAGACCGAAGTAGATCGGATCGTAGCCGAGATCAAGGGACGTGGTCCCCTAAACAGTAGCTAACCGAGCACACCCTAGCCGAGACCAAGAGAAACTAGTTCACGGAATGGGCCCCCACACAATAGCCCCTCAGTTCTTGACCTCTAGGGCTCTCTCGGGCACTAAGGTTAAGAGCTGGACCGATCCCCCGCACTAGGGTTGAGAACTGAACCGATCTCCCGAGACGGACAGTGCTCGCCTTCCATCCGATTTTGTTTAAGGGTTCTGACTTATTCGGCGCCGGACGCCGCCGTTGCTTCGTCTGCCAGAGATAATAAAGGGGGTAATAAATGCGGGGGCTATGATTAGCATGGGAAGGCGAACCATCACTGCCACAGCGCCACGCGTTATTGCCCGGTAGGCTATCTTGCCTTTTCGAGGGGGGATGCGACGCAAGCCGAGGCGACATCTCACGCGTGTCCTGCTTCGAATTCCGGAATGGCGCCCATTCCTCCCCTTTATATTCATTTTCGTCTTCTCCCTTTGCCATTTTCGCTCTCAATTCCTCTGCTCTCTGCCTGGACTTCTGTTTCCTGCTAGAACTAGTGCCACCGGACTAGGACCAGACCTCGTACTGTTTCCCAACAGTAGTCGCCCACATCCGTCAGTCGGAGTCTGACTTTGCCCCGTCAAACCAGTGAGTTTTCTTCCGCTCCCTCCTCCTTCATTTGCATTCCAGACCTAGCCCCTAGGGTTTCTTAGATCCGGAAATGGGGATTTTCACCCATTGGATAGATTCCCCGTCAGGCCTGGCTAACCTTAGGAGAGTTTACATGATCCCGGACGAGGTCCGGATCATGGCAGCCGACCCTTCTGTTTATGCTTTCCGCAACGGCTGGATGCCGTTCCCTCTGATAGCCGTCATCGAGGGTGGGGTCAGATTCCCCGTGCACCCTCTTCTTAGGTCTTGTTTGGAGACCTGGAACCTCAGCCCCTGCCAGCTAATGCCCAATGGGTATAAAATAATCATGGGCGTCGCCGAGCTGAATAGGATTCTAGACATCAGTCTCGGCGTCCATGATATAGAGGATATATATGACCTCTGCAAGACCAGGGACGGGGTCACCTATTACCTTCGCGTCAAGGCGAAGTGCCAACCCCTCGTCACGGCGCTGGAGGACTCCAATAAATACGCCGGAGATGACCGTCTGCTCGTCTCGGGAAACTGGGAGTTCGGCGAGACCGAGACCGAAGTAGCTAGGAGGGTCCGAGTCCCTCGACGCTTCGGGACTCCACCGAGTAAAGACCTAACCCCTTTGGGTTTCGGATTTTCCCTTTCCCCCCCCTTTTTTTTTTTTTTTTTTTTTTTTTTTTTTTTTTTTTTTTTATTTCTGCTGCCGAATTCTAACTCAGCTGTTTTTTCGCAGGCCTTTCTCAGCGCAAGCGTGAAGCCCAGCTGAACGGCTGGAGAAGGCACTCACCTTGGCTGAGCAAGGTGTACTGCTACCACGGCCACCACACAAGAGCTGCCTACTCTCTTCTGAAGTACGAGCCGAGATACGTGTCTTACACACGGAAATCCGGCAACCCGGAGAGATTCGCCCCCGATCCAGCAGAAACCAGCGGGACCGTCACGGTTGCGGAAGCGTCCGCAACGTTGGCCGTGGTCACGGGCATCCCGCTAAGGGAAATTGAAGAATATACCTCCGGAGCCGAGGTAGACTCTCCGACAAGGGAAGTTGAGAACTATACTTCCGGAGCCGAGGCCGAAGTGGACAATATGGAGAGGCGTAGGCCCGCGTTTCAGCCAAAGAATCTGGCGAACGCCGTCCTCGGCGGCGGTAGAAAGGTTGCCGCAACCCGCACTGCCTCGCCCTCCTTCGGGACCATCGTCCCTGCTAGAATTGAGGCCCGACCTTCCCCAGTCTCGGAAAGCGAGAGGCCGAGGAAAAAGGCGAAGGGGAAGGAGCCGGAGCGGGAGGAGCGACCACGGCAAAGTTCCCCACGAGCTGCGAGGGAAACGGCAGTGGACATGGTGCCCACCCCGGCAGTTCCTCTGGCGGAGAGTCGCTCCGAGCCCCAGGCGGCAACGTCCCCGGGTGCTGAGCCGGCCGAGTTCAGGCCGGACATGGAGCTGAGGAAGGGGAGGCCCCTAAATGCTGGGGATAGACTGGTGGGGAGCCCGGATGTCATCGCGGCGCTCAGCCGAGCCTGTGCGCTCCCCAGGGACATGGAGAGGCACAGGTCGGAAGACACCCCCCTGCTGCTTATGAGGACCATACAGCACTCCCTCGCTGTAAGTGCCCGACTTTCCTGGTCACAGGTGTTTCTATCTTTAAATATTTCTTGCTTTCATGCTGAGCTTCTTTTGTCTGATCCGCTGCAGGCTGTCCAAAGGCTCCAGATAGTCGCGGACAGGATAGCGGAGGAGGACAGTCGGTTGGCTCGCCTGGCAAAGGAAAAGCAGAAAGCCGAATCCGAACTGCGAGCGGCCAAAGAGGAGCTGAAGGCGGAGGCGGCCAAGACTGCGGAGCTCAAGGCTCAGTCAGATATGATGGCCAGCGACCTCTGCAAAGCAAGGTCAGAGGGCTTCGAATGGCAAACGAAGCTCCAGGCAGAGGAGAAGAGTTCGGCGGGGTTCAAGGCCGAGCTGGAGCTGGAAAGGAAGGCGAAGGAGGAACTCCTTGCATCGAAGGAGGAACTCCTTGCATCGAAACAAGCTGAGGTCGATGCCGCCTTCCTGGAGGGGACTGAGGAAGCTGCGAAGATTTACGTTGATCAAATCACGGCGCTCAGCCCGAAGCTGTACCGGCTCGGCTGCAAGGCCGTGTTGAAGAAGATGGGGGTTCCTGCAGATGATCCGATACATCAGAGTCTCCCCGAGCTCGGAGAGGAGCCCCTAGATGAGGCCCTGGCCGAGACCCCTGCCACCCCGGCCGAAGTCCCTTCCGAGCCAACGCCTGACCCCGTTGAAGAAGCTCCTCAAGCCGAGGCCGCCGTGGTCGTCATCGAGGACCTAGAAGCAGAGCCATCGACTTGACTTCCTCTTTTTTCTTTTCTTTATAAAATGTCGTCTTTGTTTCAAACTGTCTCGATGTAAATCAATGCTATCAATGAAAGACTCTTTCTCATATTTTTCTCCTGTGTGGTGTGGCTTTTACTTGCTTTCCTTTGTACGCTTTCCGTGAGTGTTGTGAATTTGGGTGTGACTTCGGACTAGAGTAGACCGACCTGATCAGGGTTCTCTGCGAGCGCTGACCCTTTGGAAGCCCCATGTATTTCGGCGAAACCAGATTTCCGTGTTGGAAGACTGGTGCCGTTTCGGCTGGTCTAGGTGGCTGAGTACCAGCCTTAGACATGGGCTGTTTCGGAAACTCGTCTAGGTGGCTGAGTGCCAGCCTGAGACATGGTCCGTTTCGGCAACTCATCTAGGAGGCTGAGTGCCAACCTTAGATATGGGCCGTGACGGAAACTCATCTAGGTGGCTGAGTGCCGACCTTAGACATGGTCCGTTTCGGCAGCTCGTCTAGGTGGCTGAGTGCCAACCTTAGACATGGGCCGTTTCGGCAACTCATCTAGGTGGCTGAGTGCCAACCTTAGATATGGGCCGTGGCGGATACTCGTCTAGGTGGCTGAGTGCCGGCCTTAGACATGGTCCGTTTCGGCAGCTCGTCTAGGTGGCTGAGTGCCAACCTTAGACATGGGCCGTTTCGGCAACTCATCTAGGTGGCTGAGTGCCAACCTTAGACATGGGCCGTTTCGGCAACTCATCTAGGTGGCTGAGTGCCAACCTTAGATATGGGCCGTGGCGGATACTCGTCTAGGTGGCTGAGTGCCGGCCTTAGACGGTCTTCCAACTTTGCACCATTGTCACTGTCAGGATGCCAGATTGCTACAAATTGTGGAGAACTGTAGTTTCATTGAATCCAGAAGCGTTGTACAAGTACAGAGACTAAAAATAGAATTTTTTGAGGTGTGAGGCGTTCCATGGTCTCGGTAGCGGACGTCCCTCCATGTCTTCGAGCCGATAAGCCGACCGTCCAGCAATGGAAGTGACCTTAAACGGGCCATGCCAATTCGGCGCTAGCTTCCCTTGATTCGGATCCCTGTCGGCTGGGAGCGTTTTCTTGAGAACCAGTTCCCCCACGCAGAACTTCCTTTCTCTGACGTTCTGGTTATAGCCCCTGGCTAGCCGCTGCTGGTAGACGGCCAGTCTGACTGCCGCCGCTTCTCTTCTTTCGTCTGCCAAATCCAGTTCCCTGGCCAAGTTAGTCTCGTTCTGTCCTTGGTCAAAGAGTTCGGACCTCAGAGTGGGGAGGCCGATCTCCAAAGGGATGACCGCTTCCATCCCGTAGGCGAGCGAGAAGGGGGTAGCCGAAGTGGAACGCCTTGGAGTGGTCCTGTAAGCCCACAGGACGCTCGGCAGTTCTTCCACCCATCTCCCCTTCGCTTGGTCCAGCCGCTTCTTGAGCCCATCGAGGATCACCTTGTTGGAGATCTCGGCCTGGCCGTTACTTTGTGGGTAAGCTGGCGTGGAGTAATAGTTTCTGACGCCGAGCTCCTGGCAGAAGGTCTTGAAGAGCTTGGAGTCAAACTGAGTTCCATTGTCCGAGACCAACGCTCTAGGAATGCCGAACCTTGTGATCACATTCTTCCATACAAAATTCTTGGAGTCCCGCTCTGTGATGGATGAAAGTGGTTCCGCTTCAATCCATTTGGTGAAGTAATCTGTTGCCACAATAAGCCATCTCTTATTCCCCGGAGTTCGGTGGAGCGGTCCCACAATGTCGAGCCCCCACTGAGCGAATGGCCACGGGCTAGAGAGCGGGCTGAGATCCTGCGTTGGCTGATGGAGGGAGTGGGAGAACTTCTGGCACTTCTCGCACTTCTTCGCGTATACCTGTGCGTCTTTCTGCATGTACGGCCACCAGTAACCCTGGCTGATGGCTCGATAGGCCAGAGATCTTCCTCCGATATGGCTTCCGCAGATTCCTTCGTGTATCTCGAAGAGGAGGTCCTCGACCTTACTCGGATGGACGCACTGGAGGTAGGGTCCCGAGAACGATTTCCTGTAGAGCTTGACCTCGGGAGATAGCCAAAACCGGGCTGCCTTGAATCTGACCCGGTGGGCCTCGCCACCGTCCTCGGGAAGCTTGTCGTCCTTAAGGTAGGTGATGATGGGGTCCATCCAGCTCGGGCCGAGACCAATACATAACACTTCCCGAGGTGAACGGAGCTCAATGCTGGGTACAGCTAGCGATCCGACTTCGATGCTCCTCTTTCTTCCTGCCTCAACAGCGCTGGCCAAGTTAGCCAAGGCGTCTGCGTGAGAGTTCGCTTCTCTGCCGATCTGCCTGACTTCGGCTGACTGAAACTGTGCCAGCAGCTTCTTTGCCAGGGCCAAGTACGCGGCCATCCGGTCGTCGCGAGCCTGATAATCTCCAGTCAGCTGGTTTGTCACCAACTGTGAATCACTGAAGACCACCAGCTGTTGAGCTCCAAGGATATTGGCACTGTTAAGTCCGGCTAAAAGGGCTTCGTACTCAGCTTCATTGTTTGACGCCTTGAAGTCCAGTGTCAGAGCTTGCTCTATGACCAGTCCTTCCGGCGATTGGAGAACAACTCCTGCTCCGGCTCTTCTCGAGGTGGAAGATCCGTCGACGAAGATTTTCCAAACTGGGGTCTCGGCTCGAGATGGTGATTGTTCAGAACTTGTGGGAGCCCCATGCTCCTCACCCCCCAGTTCGGTGCCGAGCGGGGTTGGTGCCGAACTTGAATCAAACTCGGCGAGGAAATCTGCCGGAACCTGGGCTTTTATTGCTGTCCGTGGCTGATATTGAATCTCATACTGCCCTAGTTCGACAGCCCATCGGGAGATTCTTCCTGAAAAGTCGGCCTTCTTGAAAACAGATTGGAGTGGGTGCTCCGTAACAACCATAATAGAATGGGTTTGAAAGTAATGGGAGAGCTTTCGCGAGGCGCTAACGAGCGCCAAGGCGAGCTTCTCCAGAGGCAGATACCGGGTCTCGGCATCAATAAGGGTCTTGCTCGTATAATACACTGGTTTTTGAACCTTGTCCTCTTCTCGGATGAGGACTGAGCTGACCGCATGAGCCGAGACCGCCAAATATAAATACAGGGTCTCCCCGTGGGTCGGGGTTGACAACAGTGGTGGTGATGAAAGGTAAGCCTTGAGCTGCTGCAAGGCGTGGTCACATTCTAGAGTCCATTGAAATTTAGAATTTTTTCTAAGAAGCTGAAAGAAAGGTCGGCACTTATCTGAAGATTTGCTGATGAAGCGATTCAGTGCCGCGGCCATCCCTGTAAGCTTCTGAACCTCCTTGGCCGAAGTGGGACTCTGCACTCTGAGGATAGCCGAGATCTGATCTGGGTCCGCCTCAATGCCTCTGCGTGTAACCAAGCTGCCCAAAAACTTGCCGGAACCAACACCGAAGGCGCACTTCGAGGCGTTAAGCTTCAGCCGGAACTTCTTTAGAGTGGCGAAGATCTCGGCCAAGTCTGACAGATGATCCCGCGCCTGCTTGGACTTGACCACCATGTCATCGATGTAAACCTCCACAGTTTTGCCGAGCTGATCGTGAAACATATTGGTGACAAGTCTCTGGTAGGTGGCCCCTGCATTCTTCAGCCCAAACGGCATCACCTTATAACAGTAGGTTCCCCTGGGCGTGATAAAAGCTGTTTTCTCTTCGTCTGGCCCAAATAGTGGGATCTGATGATAGCCGCGGTAGGCGTCGAGGAAGCTCATTCTGTCGTGCCCGGCCGTGGCGTCGATCAACTGGTCAATCTTCGGGAGGGGAAAGCTGTCCTTGGGACAGGCTTTGTTGAGGTCGGTAAAGTCGACGCACACCCTCCACTTGCCAGTCTTCTTCCTGACGACCACCGGATTGGCTAACCATTTCGGGTATTGAACCTCCCTGATAGCTCCGGCCTCAAGCAGCTTATCCACTTCCTCGACGACGGCTTCGGTCTGCGGGACCCCAGTTCTCCGTGCCTTCTGCATCACAGGTTTGTGGTTAGGGTCAACATTTAGTTTGTGACACATTACCTCGGGGTCGACGCCAGGCATCTCCTGAGGCGTCCAGGCGAAGGCATCTCTGTTCTGCATCAGGAACTGGGCCAGTTCGGACCTTTCCGGCTCTCCAAGCTGGCTGCCGAGTAGAAAGAACCGATCCGGGTCCTTCTGGTCGATCCGGACTTCGGCCAATTCCTCGACGCTCTTCCTGCCCGGATCTTGGCCGAGCTCATCCAGCCCCTGCTCCAGGTTCTTCTCCATCTCGGCCACATTGACCTCCTTGGGCTCTTGCTCCCCAGGTACCACAGCTGTCAAGCACAGCTTAGCCGCCTGCTGATCTCCTCTTACCGTGATAATCTCAATTCGGCCGCTCTTTCCCTCCCATGGAAATTTCAGCTTCTGATGGAGGGTGGAAGGGACTGCTTCCAGGCTGTGGAGCCAAGACCTGCCCATTATAGCATTGTAGGGAGAGGGTGCGTCGATCACCATGAAGGTTGCCATGACAGACGCGCCACCGACCTCGACCTTGAATGTCACTTTCCCCTTAGGATAGACTGGTTTGGCGCTGAAGCCGATAAGGGGAATTCGAGCCTCCTGCAGATCTTTCTCCGTCAGTCCCATCCTTCGAAAGCTGTCGAAATAGAGGACCTCGGAAGAACTACCGGGGTCAACAAGGACTTTCTTCACAGTACAATTCTTCACGCCCTGCTTAGAGCAATCGAACTTCAGAGTCACGATCAGGGGGTCGTTGTGGGGGAGCTGCACCCCTTCTAGATCTGCATCAGTAAACCTGATCTCGGGACGCTCCCTCCGAGCCCTTTTCGGTGCTGAACTGAGTTCGGCGGCCATGACATGTTTGCCGTGAGAGGCTTTCCTGGCTTCGGCACGTGCTTGGTTACTCCCCTTGGGCGGGGGTGCCAGATGGATAACGTCAATTATCTTCTCTGTCCCGTCGCTGTCGTGACCCCCTTCGTCTCGGCGCGGGGCTCGGGTGTCGGCCCTGGTTTCTCTCCTGACAAACTCTTGCAGGTGTCCATCCTGGACAAGCTTCTCTAAATGCGACCGCAGTATCCTGCAATCTTCAGTTTTATGGCCGCCCTCCTTGTGATAGGAACAGAACTTCGTCTGATCTCGTTTAGAAGGGTCGCCTTGCATGGGCTCTGGCCAGCTGAAGTACGGCCTGCTCTTGATCTTATACATGATTTTGTGGATTGGCATCTTGAAGACCGTGTTGACCGCCTGGAATGCGTCCTCTGTCAGCCTGGGTCGCTTGTTTCTTTCCGAGACGAACGCATGAGGCCTTGCCGAGCTGGTGGGCGCCCAACGCCTGTTTGGCTCATCTCTCCGCCGCTCCTCTCTCCAAGGTTCACTCCTCCGAGACGGTCCCCCGTCTTGCCTGGATGTCCTCCCACCCCGGTCCTTCAGCGCGGTTCCATGGTTTTCCCGAGCGCGGATCTGGTCATCTTCTTGGGCAATGTACCGGTTGGCGATGGACATGAGCGCTGCTATGGAAGACACCGGGTTCCTAGCCAAGTCCTTGCGGAGATCGCTGTCTGGCAGCAAGGCATTCTGGAATGCGAAGACGGCAACCTCGTCCTTGGAGCTCTCTATCTGACTGTAGACCGCCCAGAACCGCTTGGCGAACTGGGTGACGTTCTCTCCTTGCTTCATCTTCAAGGCCATGATGTCTGCATCTGTCTTCGGAAGGACTCTGTAGGCCTGGAACTTCTTCAAGAAGGACTGCTGGAGCTGCTGCCAGCTCGAAATGGCCCCCTCCGGTATTGCACAGAACCACTTCAGGGGGAGGTCACCCAGACTGGAAGAAAAAACTCTACAGTTCAGGTGACCCTCATCTCCCCAGACAGACATCCTCTGGGAGAAGTGCCTGAGATGCGTAGCTGGATCCGAGACCCCATCATAGGTGACGAATCTTGGTACGCTGAACTTCTTGGGTAAGGGGTACCTCCTGATGTCTTGGGAGAAAGGAGACGCACCGAGATCAACGGGGTTACAGCAAGCATCCTCTTGGTCTCGGCCGAAGCCGGCTACCTCCAGGTTGCGCTGGACCGTTTCCCTTATGTGTGCGTCCAGCCATTCCTGGTCTCGGTACATGTTCTCCGGAATGGTTTCGGACGCCTTCCTGGAATAGCTACGGCTGGCGCTTGAGCCTTCATCTCGGGTTCGGTCGTCCCCTTTCTTGTTCCTGTTCAAGTGGTCCCTCAGATCCTCCTTTGAGGAAGAGATGCGCGTAACACGAGTAACCCTCTCCTCATGTTGTCGCTGGGATCGCTCCTGACGAGTCCGCTGCTGCTGGGACTGCTCCTGACGAGTCCGCTGCTGCTGTCGAGACCGTTGCTGCTGTGACTGCTCCCTACGAGTCCGCTGCTGCTGCCTTGCTGAGCCCGCAGCTTTCTCCAGCTGCTGCTGGAGCTGGCGGATTAGAGCATCCTTTTCCCTGAGGGCCTCGTTCTGTGCCTTAATCTCCCGAAGGGTGGAGTTCAAGCTGTCGCCAGGGTTGTAGTCATCATCCTCTTCATCCTCAACGTCTTCGACGTGTCCTTCCTGACCTGAAGGGCGTGGTCCATCGACCACTGGGGACTTATCCCGCTGGTCTCGCCCTGTCAGGAGACCTGCAGGCTGCTGGGCGTCTCCCCTCCCGGGAGCGGACTCTGTACGGAGGTCACGCTGCTGGACGTTGATCCGGATGAGAGCGCGTTCAGCATCGTCCTCTGCGACTACTTGCTTCCCAGCCCTCTGCTGGTCAGGGGGCGGTCCTGCATGCTTTGTCTTGGAAGTTTCTCCGCTTTTCGCAGTTCTCCTCGTCATGGTGTTTAGGAATAGGAATAGGAAAGATTATAGAAATCGTTTCCCACAGACGGCGCCAATTGTAAGTGCAGAAATAATAATACTCACAAGATCAGGATGCCTCTTAGGACTTATTCAATGCATGGAGGAGATAGCTGCGACGACCTGAGCCTGAAAGAGGAGAAAGACAAAGGTCAGAGGACCCTGGCTCTGGGCAGCGCAGGGCTCTCCGATGCTTAAGTCAGCAATGGATCGGAGAAGCAGAAGAAGAGGAAGAAGAAAGACTGGGTGTTTCTGTGAGAATGCTTACCCCTTGCTCCCTTTGGCTCGTGCCTTATATATGGGACAGTCTTGGGTGAATGCCAGTGGGCTTGGTGATGTGACCTGGGTCACATCAGCCCACAAAGCCATTAATGAAGGTCCATCATAGCCCATACTGCATTTAATGTGGGTCCGATCAGCCCACAATGCATTTAATGTCAGTCACATTGGGCCTGATCCTGCCCTGATCTGGTGGTGGCTGAAGTCCCATCAGATCCCTTCCTTGGGCTTTGCCACGATAGGGCCGCGGCTATCAGCTGCAAGCACAATTCTGCATTGCCGAGCTTGCATTGCCGAGACTGAACGATATGCGCGGCCGAACTGAATTCTGTTTGGCCGAGACCAGCACGTAGTGCCGAGACCGAAGTAGATCGGATCGTAGCCGAGATCAAGGGACGTGGTCCCCTAAACAGTAGCTAACCGAGCACACCCTAGCCGAGACCAAGAGAAACTAGTTCACGGAATGGGCCCCCACACAAGTTGAATGCAGAAATATTCGTGTAGCCCGACCCCAACATAGTTGGGACGAGTCTTTAATGATGATGATGAACTAGAGTTGAAAGAAGAACCAGGAAAGAACTATTCGAAAACAATCCAAAAACTATTTTATGCAACTCACTTGTACATTGAAAAATGTTCTTCATTGCCCCCTGCTAGGTTTTTGTCGAATACATCTTTCACTACAAGTGATTTCCACTATTCCTAGCCACTAAAGCATCACATAGTTCACAGTATTCAGGCGCATACAGGAATATGTAATGGATATGTCGGCTATCCAATGAAATATTTAACAGAAGAAATGTAGTTGCTCAGGTACTTATTGTCATTGTCATCCAACTTTCTAGCTCTTCTCTCTTTAGATTTAGATGAATGGAATTTCTTGTTTATATTCCGGCCGTGCTCATCCATTGAAACTGGAGTTAATATCTGTGAAAAGGTTGATCCTGATGAGGTAAATGCTCTCGCTCAACTTATGACATGGAAGACAGCTGTGGCAGACATTCCATATGGTGGAGCAAAGGGCGGCATTGGGTGCAATCCCAAGGATTTAACCTTAAGCGAATTGGAACGTCTTACTCGAGTCTTTACACAGAAGATCCATGATCTCATTGGAATTCACATAGATGTTCCTGCCCCTGATATGGGAACTAATGCACAGGTATTCCCCTGCTGATCGATTCATACAATTGGACTTCCATTGCTATTTAAAAAAGAAAAAATAGTTCTTCAATCTGCAGTTGTTTCACTTATTGCTGTATTTTGACAGACGATGGCGTGGATTTTGGATGAATACTCGAAATTTCATGGCCATTCTCCAGCTGTTGTCACTGGAAAGCCTATAGTAAGTGTCTAAAACTATGTTAAGCTAACAGCCTTGGTGCCCGCTAGAATCATGTGCACTGGAGGGATTGGTTTTTAAATAGAACTGATTAGTTCCATGGAATTTTGTAGGATCTTGGTGGATCTCTTGGTAGGGAGGCTGCAACAGGAAGGGGTGTCGTATTTGCAACAGAGGCTCTGCTGGAGGAGTATGGAAAACGTATTTCAGATCTGACCTTTGTTATTCAGGTACACACAGCATTTTGTTTCTTTCATAGCTTACAGTATGAAAAATTCAGTTGAGATACCTTCAACTCGAACGGCTCTAGAATTCAGATGACACGAATCCATTATCTCGATTATGATTTGTTTTCTTCACTCAAATATTTGATATAATTTTTCAGGGTTTTGGAAATGTTGGTTCTTGGGTAGCGCAACTCATTCATGAAAGAGGTGGCAAAATTGTTGCTGTTGGTGATATATCCGGCGCCATTAAAAATCCCAATGGTCTCAATATTCCAGCTTTGCTTAAGCACAAAGTTGAGACTGGCAGTTTAATGAATTTTAGCGGTGGAGATCCTATGGGTTTAGATGACTTACTTGCGCATGAGTGCGACATCCTGATTCCTTGTGCACTAGGCGGAGTCATCAAGAGGTTAATCTCTTCATAGTTTATTTGCTATCATGGTGTTGTTGCCATCTCTGCGACGATTGTTTTCTTTAGCAGTGTTTCTTTCATTGTCGAATTTGCGAGGGAAGTTTTGGACAATGGAAATAGCATCCATCATCACCGTTGCATTACACATGTTCTCATTGCTGTGAGTTTGACGGCAATGACCAACAGTTTGCTGTTGGTCTTCAGAAGAAAAAAGATTTTATTCTTTGTAAACCCTCTTCTTTTCCAAGAGATAAGCTTATCTGAATTATTTTCAGCTTGTATGGATGAATACAGGCAATATTTTTCTCCCATTTGCTTCATGGACAGCCCTTCCATTTAGGAAACCCTTTACCCTTACAATATCCAAATCATTTGACCAAACTTGAGTGCTCAACCTGCCATATTATATTCCATGAATTATGAAGGTAGCTTGAGTTATTTAAGTAGGAATAGAGAAGGTCATAATTTCTATTTATGGGTGTCTTTGGATGTACAGTAAACCATGCTTGGTTTGGATATATTGTTCCAATGAATGGTTATCTGCTGCACTATGCCAGTGGAGTGGCATGCAAATCAGAAAAGAAATTACATCTGCATCACAGTGCCTTTTGAGCATTACAGAAATTATAACACAGTGAATTGATATTTTCTCGGTCTAATCCGCATTGCTATTGTTTCACTGCTTTAGTCTTGATTTGAATCTGGAAGTACTTCTCAAGTTTGTACAACCAATAAGTTGCATTTCTAAATTTCTCCTATGAATAAAACTTCCTCTATTTTGAAGTTTGATATGTTCTAACTGTTTTACTCATCCCTTTTTTCCTTGTCTAAAGGGAAAATGCTGCCAATGTAAGGGCGAAGTATATAATTGAAGGTGCAAATCATCCCACTGATCCAGATGCAGATGAGGTATATCTGGGTTGTGTCAGCTTTTTTTTTCCTAAAATGGAACAATTCTCCATCATTTCCAACCTCACATGTATTCTTCTACTGCAGATTTTATCCAAGAAAGGAGTCATTATACTTCCTGACATATATGCTAATTCTGGGGGTGTTACTGTTAGTTACTTTGAGTGGGTTCAGGTAATCAAAAGGGAAGATGAAGTCAAAGAAAATCACCATCTCTTCTTCTACCGTTTCTGTTTGGTACTTAATTATAGCACCATTTTATTTTTTTTTCAATTTAAGTGAGGTGTTCCATTACATATTGCAGAACATCCAAGGGTTCATGTGGACTGAAGAAAAGGTGAACAAGGAGCTTGAAAGGTACATGAGGAAAGCTTTTATGAACATCAAAGCAATGTGTAAAGTTCATAACTGTGACCTCCGGATGGGCGCCTTCACATTGGGAGTAAATCGGGTTGCGCGTGCCACCCTCTTGAGGGGTTGGGAAGCATAAATAGTTACATTATTTCTCTTCATACATGGTATCAATTACGGAAGAAGACAGTTCATCTTTCTCATTATAATTGTTCACTGATTACACCCCTTTATGTTGTCTTTTCTTCTTCTCTCTTTTTTACCTTATATTCGATGGAATCATTTGAACTAATGTAGTGTTCATGAAGGAAATTACTTATTCTAATGAAGCTGCAAGGCACCTAAAGATACTGATCTGTGGTGACTGTTCATCAGAGCACACTCTATCAGCAAGAGCAAAGACAGTCACTTGTTGATGAAAACTAGAACTTTGGTCCAACATAACATAATCTGTTGAGACAGATTAGGAATTCGGAATCAAAAGAGTTGGTGGAGTTCCCCTGTTTTGGGTACCCCCCCTGTAACTTTGAGGGTTCATGCAGCATTTACATTACTCTCCTCATCATTTAATTAGTGGAATGGAACACATGAATGGATTAATGCTGGTCCTTTCTATTGCAAGTTTTCAGCATTTTCAATCCATTCATCTAGCTACTCTAAGAATAGCCTCTACTGAGCATTTTGTTGGTCCTCTTAGGCCCCATTTTAATTCAACTGTTCTGTTGTTGTTTAGTCCTTCACCATGTCCCAATCTATTTACATGTCAGTCCTAAGTAAAGAAGAAGAAAAAAACAGGGTAGCCTCAAACCAGCAGGCAGCTATAACTGAAACTTATCAAAGCTCTACTTGGAGAAAAGTATAAGTCAAAGGGCAGAGGGTAGCAATAATAAATATATATATATGGGGAAGTTTCAAGTGCATCTATCATTCACCATAGGGTGAGGGACACTTCCCTTTTTACACATGAAGACAAGGAAGTGTACCTGACCCTATGTACTTGAAAAGTAACTTTTGTACTTAAAAATTCCCAATTAGAGAAGTGTCCATCACCCTATGGTGAAGGATAAATGCACTTGAAACTTCCCCATATATATATATATATCCCCAGAGATATCCTTAAGTTACTTAATCCTCTTTACCACAAAAAAGGGTCACATAAGGCCAGGGTCCAAGTTCCCAGGAACTGAAAATTTCTGAGAATGCAAAGGAATCCTTCTCAAGGAGAACCATAACTGGCTGGATTCCCATGAGTGCGGAATGGATCTATTGTAAACTGGATAATCAACTAACAAGATAAACCTTGTTATTTTGTCATGTTTGCCTTGATCATCATCACATATGCATGCACATGCACACGCACCCACGCGCTATTTATAATTGTAATTGTCCGTATAAGGATTCAGGATTCCAAATGTGAATAATTTTTCCTGACTCTGAAATGAATGGTTCTGATTTCAAGCCACTCATGGGCTTATGAAAACAGTGATATCTTCCTGGCTGTTATCATTTCAACCACAACTCTATTGTAGTTTTAAAAAAGCAATGTCGGCATCACCAGAGTACAATTTCCAGTATTATCAACAGTTTAAAATACAAAAGATAAAAGCATGTGCAGAACATCCATGTAAGTTCCAAAATTACACAGCAAGGTCAGCCACCTTAAGTTTTACTCTGAGTTTTGAGAGTAATAATGAATGTGAAAGATCTCCTTGATTTTGTCAATAAATCACATTGGCCTGCTTGTTTGTATTAAAATATATAGGAATTGAATTCATAGGATTCATACCATTGGTAGTTAAATATGAAGATTAAAGGTTAATTTTAAAAAATGAGCATCAAAAAAATGTTTCCTTTCAGGGAAATAGAATAAAAAGAAAATAGGAAATGAACTCCTAGGGTGACGGCTGGTTTATTGATTTCTTGTTTTCCTTGGCTGGTTTATTGATTTCTTGTTTTCCTTTGATTCTATTTCCCTTAGAGGAACGGTTCTTTGATGCTCATTTTTAAAAGTTTACAGACGGTCTTCATTTTTAACCACTTTTAGTGGTATGAAATCTATGTATTCAATTCCTATGTATTATAATGCAAACAAACAGGTCCTAAGGTTCCCAAAATTGCAATCTGTAAAAGATATTTGCAGAAGGGCTTGTTCAGTGAGTGCTTCTAATGATTTAATATTAAAATACCAGACAATCCTTACCAAAAAAATAAAAAAGAACTAGACAAAATGTCTCACCTTGTGCTTTCCTGTTTGTTTCCACGCAACAAAAATGCATAGGGAAATGGATCAACATTTACTGTTGCCAAAATATTCAAGCCGATTGCAAGTAACATGACAATGAAATAAGCCTTCAACTTCCGGGGTATGCTGACAGAAGTAACAATGTTTAAGCAGATAAAAAAGGAAAGATAAAAAAAGGAGGAAGCAGAAAAGGCATAGCCAAAATTTAACACCAAGAGATTGAAGTCAATGACGCTATCAAGTTGGTGACTACACAATGATGCTCTAAAAAAAAGACCAGTCATAAAAGGCGACTCCATGAATGCTATCAAGTGGGCATCCACAACAAGAAAACCTAAGGTATCTAGCATTCATTATGAATAGATTTGGGTATTTAAAGAGAAAATTGGTAGTGATTTCAATTATACAGGCAGCGAAGGCAGTAATTAGCAGAAAGATTAGCAGAGGAAGGCATACAGAGTCTTTAAGTTCACATGCTGTAGAGTTTCAAGTAATTAGGGGCTTTTTTTATATTTAAGTTCACATGCTGTAGAGTTATAAATAATTAGGGGCTTTTTTTTTATAGTAGGAGGGGATAGAACATACAGTACACCTTTTATACTGTCCTGTGATTTCACTTGGACTAGATAACTGTTGCTTCCGAAAGATGAGCAGAGTGATAGATGATCAGCTATTCTAAATTTATAATCACCAAATGAAGGAATGCCTGTAAGTCCTAAACCATGGATTGCAAGACTGCTGAATCTTAGAATCTCATCATGATTCTCGTCTATATAAAAACTACAAGACTACAAGAAAAAACCTTCAGAAAATGTATTAAAAGAAGCAACCATGGGTCCAAGCTTGAAAGAAGGCTCGAGTGATGGATTTGTCTGTAGCCTAGTCTTTCTTCAAAGAGCTAGTGCTCTCATCCTTCCAGGCTGCTTGCCACTGCTTGTCGTAAAGAGTGGTTTCCTCGAAAAGCTTCTTCAGAGAGTCTATATCTTCATTCTTTCGGATCAGAAGCACGCCGACAACAGCTACAAATAAGAGAGTTTTGCAGAAGAAGTTCCCCATTTGATCAACCAGGCCTACTCCTGTCAAGCTGTCCACTAGATATGCCATGAAAAACCCAATCATTGCAGCGCGACCTTCATAAATGCAAACAAGAACAGGTGTCAAGGAAGGAATCATCAACAACTATCAATCCAACTATCCTAAAAGGAAGAGATCAGAAGTAACCATTTAGTAGCTCAGCTTCAGGAAGATGAAACCTTTTCATCCAAGCCCACCAGGGAATAATGGAAGTGCCAAAGAGTATGGGGTCTTCATTACTAGAAGATTCAGGATTATCTTCCAACCACTTCCTCCTCTTAGCCTCTGAAAGATTGAGCAAGAATGTCTGTGACATGTACTCCAAATATGAATACTTACAAAAGCATAATCAATTGATGTACATGATTGCATGCAATCTTCTTCTGTAATACTGGGTCAGGACAACAACAACAATATAATCCCAGTCTAGGTAATGTCAAAAGTTGCAACAGTGTGCTTTTCTTTCCTTTTACTCTTCTTTTTCCTTAAGACATAAAATGATTCTTCCCTTTTTGGGTATAGAATATACATTGAAGAACATTTTGTCAATAACATTATCCTCTAGCTCCCTCAAACAACCTACCCCTACATCCCACTCCATCTCAACTCACATTTTTTCCCTCCCATATCATTTTCAAGCCGTACAACAAAAGGTAGGCTTAGAGGCCCAAACATTCAACATACTATCACTGTATCACAGACCAACTCGATCAGTGGACTAGACCCAACTGATTGTGATGTTAATGCTAAGGTAATATATATGGCATTGGCCACTTGTTGAACAAGTGGGGCAACAAAAGCCACACATGGGAACCATATATAACGAGTGGTGCGCTGAGCCGCTGATCCCGCAAACCTGTTTGAGGAAATGTAAGGACCTAATCCTTCTCTTAATCAGCCATTCATTTTGCTTTTCATTGATTAGGTGGTTATTCAGTGCCGCATAGCCGATTTTCCAAGATTCTACATTTTTTTTGCAAGAGATTTTGAACAAAGATCATTTCAACGTTTTCTTGAGATTTTCAAAATATTGTGTCATGGCCCCAAACCTGATTAGTGGTTAAACCGGATCTGGGGTGTGAAATTTAGGGCTAATTAAGATTTTCCACCCTTTATTTCACACCCCAGATCCGATTTAACCACTAATTGTGTTCGGGGCCGTAACATATTGCCACAAAATCCACATGATATCTTTTTGCAAGATTTTGTAATTTTCATTATTCTTAAATTATTTCTCGTATGTTTTAAAAATTTTGATTCACTTATTAACATTTTTAAGGATCTAGAATGATAGATATTCTTTGTTGTCATCGATTTGGGTGTTTATTTGTTCACAATGGATCAATAATTGAATTTTGTATATTTAATTGATTCAATGAATATGATCGCGATATATCCAACCAAGGTGGGGATCACTAAATGAATGGCGTATGTTGATGATAGGACATATTTTAATCAATATGGGCCATACATTTTACTCGCATTAATTGCATGCATGGTTATAAAATTTGCCAATTTACCATACAAAAAAAATATAAAAAAATCATGATCAACTTAAATAACAAATGAGTGGTATCTTACAAAAGAAAAACAAATGTGTGGAAAGTGTTGCAATAAATAATGATGGTGGTGGTGGTGATGAAGTAAAAACTTTCAAACAGCTCACACAACACTCTACAATGTTGTGATGTTTCACTTAGTAGGTAAAATCTTAAAGTTCAAAATGTGCACATTTTCAAACACAAGATGTTAGATCTGAGAAGAAAGGTGAGGAAAATCTTTAAGATTCCAGCTGTCCAAAGAGAGTTTTACCATGCCAATGAACTCGCAAAACACATATTATAGAAATTCTAACAAAAAAAAAAAGAAAAGAAAAGAAAGAAGTAGAACAGATGTTATAGGTTTGTATGAAATTATAAAATGCTCTAGCAACCTTATTTCAGAATGGTTTGATATCCAAATAGGTGAGATGCCATTTCATTATCAAATAAGGATTCAAATGTTCCCACTGTGGATAGAGAGAACCATATTTATCAAAATATTATATAACCATCCATTAGTGGCTTTCAAGTGGTTAAGAATGGAAAATGGAAACCTAAAGGTTCACATTAATTGGATGGAATCAGATGGTTAGGTCCATCTCTCTAGTGTTCTTCTCTTTGTGAGTTATACTCCACAATCAGAGGCGGATCTGGTATGCCCCCAGTGGATTTCTAAGTTTCAATTATAATTTTGGTGGGGGCCATTGATTTTTTCCATAAGGCCCCCAGTGAATTTTTTGGGCCCCCAATGGATTTTTGTAGCCCAATATTAACTTTAGGTATTCCATATTCTTGTCCCTAATTTTGATTGTTTTAATCACTTTCTTGTAGCCCCGCGTTCTCAGTTTCCTACAAGAGCTAATACCAGGGAAAATTAACAGCAGTCATCGCTGAAAACAACTAAGATAAATTAGTATGTAGAGGCGGAGGTAGTTCCCAGCCCCCGAGTGACTTTTTGGAAAAAAAAAATTATGTATACTAAGTTAGGCCCAAATCAATTAGGTCCCCAGTGACATTGAACCAGGCCCCCAATGACATTGAACCAGGTCCCCTAATGAAAACTCGTAGATAACAATTGTGATAAATAAATATGTCTTGTTTTATTGCTTGAAATTATTATATTATATTTGTTTCATATAAAAGGTTTGGGGTAAATCTGCAGACTACTTGTCCTTGCTATGCATGATTTGCAATGCAGTGGAAATCTACAAATTATCTGTCTTTGAATGCACCTTTCTGTGTATTAGTTGCTGATAGTGTATGTAAAAGGTCCACTACTTTTTTGTGTATTGTTTTTTCTCAAACATGAAGAAAAAAAGAAGAAAAAATCATTTGCAATCATATAAATAATCCAAAATAAAATTCCGGGGGCAACCCCCTACTACTTAATCGTGCCCCCAGTGATTTTGAATCCCGGATCCGCCACTGTCCCACAATCAATGAGACCCACAATTTGAACGGTCTGGATCAGTGAGAATATCCATGCCTCTCCATCCACAGTTTTCCATACAAGTATTTACCCCAATTCAAGAGAGCAAACTACAACAACATAAATAAACCCTAAAACTTAGAGGAATCAAATGAAGATGAAACTTAAGGCAATTGAACCAAACCAGCATCAATAACCGCATCCCAATTCGTCTTCCCATCTTTGGAGAACTGTTTCAAATCCCAAGTCCCTCCAACCCAGCTGGGGTTTTGGAATTTCAGCGCCGCCGCAGTTCCGTTCACGCCCAAAGCTTCCTTCTTTTTCCCCAAAGCAGGGGGTGAAGCTTCTTCCTTTTTATCCAATTTCTCCTCCAGAGCAGCAGAACCCACCATTCCACCTTCATTTCCAGTGGCTCTTGGGAGAACCAAAGAGAAATTAGGCTTCTTGGACAGTAGAAGGAACTGGGGTTTTAGAAGGGAAATGGGTTTTGCAGAGAAGGCAGAGAGGTTTTGAAGATTGGGTGGAGAAAACAAGGCCATTGAAGAGACTGAAAGTGAGAGTGAGAGTGAGAGAGAATCACATAACAGCTTCTGCACCTCAGAAAAGTGGTATTGTATTTGTAGGCGGCAGAGGAGATTGATGAAGTGGTTGATTGAGATACTGATAGCAGATAAAATAATCATAATAACTCAAGGGTCCTGAGGCGCAGGAGGCATTGAACAAAAAAGAAACCAGGCTTTTTGAATCCGTACAGGTGGGGTCCAAATTGGATGATCTGGACCGTTCCATTGGTGGCCCAGAACAAGATGATCATGAGAGGTTTTGAGTGAGTATACTGAAACCATGGTTCTTGTTACACGAGGGTAAAATTTTACTTCAATCAGAGTTATGCCCATCCTCTGATATAATGATTGTGTAAAAAATAAGTGAGTTTAATTTTATTTTATTTTTTATTTTGTTTACATTGATCAATCTAGGGAAGGACCCTAACTTCTGGTTGGGATAAATTTAGCCCAATGTAACAAGAGGGTGGCCATTAATTTCGAGTGGTTTGAATTTTGAGAAGTAATTTTTTCTCTTTTATAACCAAGCTATCTCCTACCCAGCCCAACTTAAGAGCCTTCGGCCTTGAGCCCGAATAATACTCGATTCTTGACAACCGAAAACTAATTCTTTAGCCATGTTTCTTTAGTGGAATTTCTACCAAAAATTCACCATGTCCAAAAACTTAACATGATGTCCCTTAAAATTTCTGAATTTTATATTTCTTCACTAGCATTTATAGATTTCAGCCGTATGAAAGGTTTTTTTTTTATCTTTGGAAATCTAGGAATTCCACTCTCTTTATTTTTTTTATATATTTTTATGGAATTCCTGGATGCTCAAGCACAACTGAGCATCCAAAAATTTCACTATATGTCCGAGAATTTAGGAATTATTGGAATTCCAACAAAGAAACCGACATGCAAAACCTCCCATCCACGTACTAGGGATAAAATCATGGCATTCGTATGCTGGATTTGCACGTCCAGCCCCCATGCTATATTAGTATTCTCTTCGACCTAACAGGATTCGAAAGGATTGGGAGAGGGATCCCATGTTCATGTTCATTCTTCAGGCTTTGATCTGTTTACCTTTGAATGAGGGTGGGTGGACATCTATGCTGTAGCCACAAAGTCAAGGGCTACAATCAATTTATTTACTCAGGGAGGCATTTGGCCCCCGGACGCTAAATCATCCATTTCCATCCATTTGGCAGGCATGCATGCATTCATCCAGGTTGACTCCAAAATAGGGTCGTATAAAACTATCAAGACAGTTGGCTGAGCGCCGACACTACATAATGGCTATCCTTGTATTCAATGTTAGTGAGAACCGAGAAAAGCCACTATTCCTTCACTGACCTTAACCTTTTGAATTGACCCGATTTTCACTTCACCATTAGTAGTAATATAATTGAGATCTGAGAGTCACAGATCCTGGTGACTTTGAAATGTTGAAGTCATGCACCATCCAAAATGAAAGTATTAAGCCCAAAGAAAACGGATTCACCTTTTACCATGTCTGCCTAATAGTAATAAAAAACGTAATATTTTACCACAAGCTACTTTTTCTTTAACCCCATAAAAACGTAGCTTTCTTTACCTCATAAAAACGTGATATGACTTGCACCCACCATGTGAGACTGAATGGACAGAGCTAACCCTGATTGGATAAGCCTCTATTACTCCATTAATTATGATGTTGGCCGAGGAGAGATTACAGTTGACGACAATGATACATGCACAATCTCCCCATTATCAAAATTCAGTACATGCGCTGGGTTGGGAAGACAACAAGAGACACAAAGGATGATGGAAACTACATTTTGAACACTTGATAAAGCTCCATCAGATTTGTTTGATAGCCCATAAAAAATCCAATACAAAATAACATTCCAAATCTTCCAAATATATATATAAAGCTTACCCCCAAAAAAAAAAAAAAACAAACAAAAAGCCCCATCAGATTTGTTTTCAGCCTCAAAACATACTTGTACATTTTTAGTTGAATATAGACTATTGCTGCCTTTTTCTTTTATCATACTGATCGTCCACTTCATCGCCACGAATGGAACAAGTAGAATCACATTCCAATAGATCCTACAAAAACCCAAAGATGGAAAAAGAAAAATCTCTGATACCAAAATAGCAAGATGCAAACAACTGCAGCCTAAGATCATCTTTTGCCTTAACATCATGGTGGTGGTGAATTTCAAATATGTTACATCAATTTTTAACCAGAAGCACTGCTGATATTTGATACATGAAAATGATACATTTTATGTTACTTAAATTTTCTACCAGAAGCACCGCTAATATTTGATGCATGAAAAAAGATACATTTTTACAAATCCTGAACATTGCAGATTTTGTAAGACTTTTTCCCTATCTTACATTCAATGCCACTGAACTTACAAGCAAAAAGACTTTTATTTGACGAGCCAAAATTTACATTATATCTCTTCAGTTCTTCAACGACCTGTTTGAGTGAATAACTAATGTCCCCTAATGCCCATGCCAAAGAGATATGGGGCCGTGGATCCTGCATTCCAAAGAAAAATCTTGTTCAGGGAACAAAACTGATGAGATAAACATTTGAACCATTTGATAATGTATAGTGAAAAATCTACAAAGGCTTACCTTATAAAATTCAGGAAGATTATGCCGTTTATAAACATCATTGACAACCTGAATCTGCCTTGCTATCTGAGACCAACAAAACACGTTGAGCACAGGAAGCTTTTCAGTGAATAACATGTATGGTTTTCATCTATCACCCAAACCATTAGCGGAAATAAACTGCTGTAGGGCCCATTTATTTGCATGGAATTGAATTCCTAGGAATTCACAGTGAAATGAGCTCGAACAAGGAACATTAAAAGGTGGGTATGTGCACCAAAAGGATTCCCCTCTATATGGAATTCCATTTCCGCAAGAGAGAGGAATCATACATTCCTACCGTACATTTGGAAATCAAAATCCTCTCTATCGAGGAAAATCGGTTCATTTCTTCCTTTACCGTGAGGAAAATGCGTCGTACCTAACAACAAAAAAAGCTGATGCACAAGAAATCAAGACAATTTTCCTCTCTATTGTGGATTCCACTCATTGCACAAACGCACCCTAAAAGAGGTGAGGGGTGAAGGATATATGTCGACGAAATCCCAACTTTCTGGGGATTTGATTTAATAAGGTGATGAGTGAGTATTTATTTCCCATCAACCCTTAATTCATTTACCAGTAAAGAGGAGATTATTTGAAGTCATTTTTGGATCTCACCTTTGTTTCTGATATTTTAACTAGTAGAAAAACATTTCTTAGAATTCCTAAGAATTCAAGTACATGAGACAAGCAGGCCCACAGATTTCAGCCAAATGGGTGAAAAAGGACACCATATATCACACGACACAATTGGACCCTTCAAGCTACATACAGAGATTACTAGCACTCAGTGCATCCTATGAAACAACGAAACTTCTCATGTCACATGCAGCCATTGCATCTGAAGTCTTAGGGCCACAAACAATGGGGATGAGATGGAACACCAGAAACGACCAACGTGTAATATGGGAAATTTAAACTGAAGAGTCCCATATTATCTTTGGCATGATTAAGTACATGATCCTCAACCCTTCATATGAATAATATCAACAAAGAGTTAGTTTGTGCATGTGGCTTCCATGGTATAGCAATCTGAATATTGATGTGACAGAACCCTCCTTGGCGAGGCTGGGTCCCAAAACTGACCAGATTTGAAAAAACCAAGCAATCAAACATTGGGTCTTCTCAGGTTCCATGTGGACATTTTGTGTGTCCATTCTGAACCATTCGCCTGCAGGCAACAGGCATCAAATAGGGGGTTTACTGTTATGAGAGTAATGATCTGCATCATCCAAACATAGCCTGATGAAACTAAGGTTCAGCTATACCAACATTTTGAACACACAACCACTTGATGGGTGACGAAACTAAGTTTACGATCCAGTTGAGCTACATATAACTTTTAATCATATAGATGTAATGATAAGGATTTTTTTATTTTTTTGAAAATGAAAGATGAGGATATCAAATGAAAATCAAGGAATGGCATTTGAGATGGTTTAAACATATGCATTGAATACCTAAACAGCCACTATGTGACGAGTTCAGACGCAACAACTAAATATAGCTAGGAGAAGGGAGAGACGGATACAAGTGGGAGGACTTCGAATGAACTAGTGAGAAGCGGCATGTTAGGTTGCAGAACAACAAAGAATTTAGCCCTAATAGGGATAAGGGGAGAAGTGCAACCCACAACCCCATGATGGGCAGGTATCGGCTAAAATGATGATGTAAATCAGAATACCTCAGATAATCCGCCTGCAATGACTTCTATTGAAAGAAAAGATCGTGTCCGGTCATCATTTACAAAAACCTCCCACTTGCTGAAATCTATCCAATATCTGCTCCCAAAAAAGGCAAAAAAGGGGAAAAAAGTGAAACACAGTATTATCATGTAACATAAACTATAGTAAAAAAAAAAGTTACGGGATGTGTGTTAAGTAGCAGACATCCGATGTTAGGATTCAAGCAGTGATCCTGCATTTTGTGCGAATATATAAAAACCCTTTTATTTCCTTTTTTTTAGCACAGTCAGACAGTACGAGGACTTGAAGTATTTGCTAGAGAAAACTGACCGCTTATGAGACTGAAGCTTTTGGCGAAGCATAGTCACAATTGAATCTATTTGATGCACTCGAATAGGAACAGTTCTCCCTAAACTTATGTGGAACTCCCTTCCCAAGACGATTTGCTCTAGCTTTTGATCATCTTTGCACAGATCGCCTAGTGGGATGTCAACATCGACAACTTGAAGGCTAGGCACAAGAGAGGCAACTCTTCTCATAAATGGTGCCAATTCTTTCCTTTTTGCAGGTGGTATAAGAACTGCATAAAAAATAAATAAAACAAATAAATAAAGGGTTTTGCTACTTTAAGACAAAAGGATCTCTGATCAAAATAAAAATTTGTGAATACAATGAAGTGAAGAGCCAAACTAGCAACATCGAAGATGATCCTTGATCAAGATAAAAATTTGTGAATCCAATGAAACAAAGGGTCAAACTAGTCAAAGTCAAAGTGATAGATCTCACTCGACAAGACAGACAAATTCAAGGACGACAACTTAAAATTATGTGATACATGAATGGTCAAGGAACTGAAGGTAACAATTCAGAAGATAACCAATGTTCGCATTAACTGCAGAATAAAATAAGCCACAAGGAAAGCTGAAAAATGAATAAAGAAATCAACCAGACGGATGCAGTATATTCTACATTCTATACATGGGGGCTATCATTTTTGTCACTCCTATATAGCGTCATTTGCATCGGCTAGCAAGAATTGGAGCATGATTCTTTTTTCTTTTTTTTTTTGCATCAAACTCAAGCATAATAATAACATGTGCATCAGCAAAATAAAATATTATACCAAGGATGCACAAAATGCATCCTTTTTTTTTTTGATGATGTGGGTATCCCTGAAGTCTTTGACCCAACAGGACTAATCCCCCGGGTGGCACCCACATAGACACACACCAAGCAAATCTTTTTTTTTAACAATAAAATTTTATTTCACCAAACCCAAAAAGGGAAAAAACACAACGAATGCAAAGCTAACAAAAAGAAAACAAAATATAACTAAACATCAAAAGAAATGGAAGAGCGAGAAACTCCTTGCAGCAAATCTGGGGCGGTTTCAAAGACAAAACGTGGGGAGCAAATTCACGCCTTATGCCACTCCACCAACTCTCAGGTGGGTGCATCATTTTTCTTTCATCCTTCATTTCTTAACTCTTTCTAGGTTTCCTATTTCTCATTTTTTTCTTTTTAAAATTTATCCTCACATCACTAACTATTGACAACAAGCAATCATAAAACACAGCCAGTACATAATCTACTACCAATATTTAATCCCCCCCCCCCCCCCCCCAACCGCAAAAAAAAAAAAAAGCCACCCCCGCGCGCGTTCTCGAGCTGGTTATTCTCCGATAATAATCCAATGTCTAGGTTTTATTTAAAATGCACTAACATGACTGCATTAAATCTAACACCCACGAATAATCTCCCCGCTCAGCTTGGCCACCCATAAATTTTGAGATTGACTTCCAAACCCCATATATCTTTCCCTTGATAATCCTGCCCTCTATGCTTCGCCCCAAATTTTTGTAAGATTACTTTTCACCGCATACTCATTTTCTATCCATTTTCTGAATAAGGCCTGTCTTTTTTTTTCTTCAATTCTTTCTAAAACCCCATAGTTCATTGTTGTTAAAATCTTAGGATTCGGGATGCATATGAAAAAAGATACATGTCTGTACAAAGAATCTCATTTAGAGATAAATCTTAGGATTCATTTGTGAGTTGTACGATTCATCTAGGTTGGAATAGCAACAGCTAAAAGGTTGTTTTTAGTCATTTGTTCACCTTCCCTTTTTTTCTCTATCTTTTCTTCTATTTACTTCTTTTTCCGTTTTTAAGAAGTTATCCAGCGATTAAGGAAACCTTTCGAGATAAGAATTTAAAGGACTTGAGGGAGGTTAAGAGAGAAACAAAATATAGGCACACAACTAGAGCCTTCAACTGTGGATATGAGTTTCACTTTACATTCTTTTAAAAAAATAGTTTTGTTTTTTTACATGAATCACTCCTTTACCTTTAGGCAACACAACCTAACCAGGTAATGTGGTATATAAACATATTCAACTATCTACATATATCATGCATGATTCATGAAATCATCAGCATCATCATCAAAGCCTAGTCCCACCTATGTTGGGGTTGGCTACATGAATTATGTTTCTCCATTCTGATCTATCCGAAGACAAATCTTCAGATAGGTTGCACTTTTTCAGATCTATTCTTACTACTACCATTCATGTCCTTTTCAGCCAAACTCTTCCCCTCGGTGGGCCATCAACCCGCATAGAAAAAACTTTTCCTCACCACCGTTGTTGCTAGCTTGAGTTGGACATAACCATCTCGAACATGTTTCTTTTATTTTTATAACATATTGATACTACCCCTAAATGCTCTCGAAAACACTCATTCTAGATTATATCCTTCCTAGTTTTACTATACATCCATCTCAACATTCTCATCTCCGCTACACTCATTTTGTGCATGCGTTACTTCTTGATTGGGCAACATCATTTATGAAATATTGATATTTTTTTAATATATGAAATAGGGTACATGTCAATGAGCAAAAAACAAAAGAAAGAAAAAGAAAGAAAGAAATATGGTACATGTCAAATATTTCATATATGAAATATCAATAGATTTTTTTATCTATGAAACATGGTATGTGTCAATGACATTCTTTGTATGATTGTATTGTAGTCTAATCATCACTGTATCGATGTTGCTAAGTGTGAAAATGGATGTACTGGTTTTTTTTTTATAACCAAAAATGGATGTACCATGAATAGCTACAACATTTTTATTTTTTATTTTAGTATTTCATTTTTCAAAAGAAAAAATTCATAGGATTCACGATTCAACTCTATTCAACCTTGCATGAATTACGATACAAACTTGATTTTCAAAAATATTCCTCAAACTACTTTTTTGCCCGGCTTCACAATCTCTTCCTATTTAATCAAGGGATATAACTCAATTCTTTGCTCCTCTTAGGGAAAAAAAAAAAAGAAAAAGAAAAAGAAAAAAGGAAAGAACAACTCACTGTAAGATTTCAAAGTATTCAATCAATGATCTACCAGAATTAGTACTACATGGGGGGTTTGCCAGCATTTCTGTAATCAATGCAATTGCTACCCACCCAACAACCCCCTTCCTTTCTTCTTCTCCCCTGATGAAATAAATATAATTCCACTTCCAAGTGACTAACTTCTTTTGATATTTCCCAACATCAAATCCCTCACCATCTTGAATTTGGAGTTCACGACAGGAACAAACTGAAGTACAAGGTCGGCAATTCCAGCTCAAGCTCTGGAAGCCAGTGAAAGCCAAGCATGTCCATAGCATTCATAAGTTAAAGGTACAGTGGGGGTACCATTTGTAACCTGAAGGTAAGATATAGACAGCGAATTTGGAGTTCACGCCAGGAACAACCTGAAGTACAAGGTAGGCAATTCCAGCTCAAGCTCTGGAAGCCAGTGAAAGCTAAGCATGTCGATAGCATTTGTAAGTTAAAGGTACAGTGGGGGTACCATTTGTAACCTGAAGGTGAGATAGAGTCAGCCAACCAACCCCCCCCCCCCCCCTCCCCCTGCAAACCCCAATCTCAATACCATGCACTGGGCCTACCTTCTTGGTTCCTTACATAAGCCTTTCCTAGAGCTTCCTCGAGGTCGTTAACAAAAAGATGTGGGTAACAGGTAATTCGTATATGTTAACAAATATAGTGATTAACCTTCTATCCCAAAGTAAAAACCTAAAGAAAATAGGTTGATTTTATTCCTAATTATCTGAGAAATGGTGATGGACAATCTATTCATTAATTAACAAAAATGTGTTATCCTTGTTTATATCTAAAGCAAACAACCATAAATTATGCAAAATGGACAAAAAATTAACAAAGTTAACATCAATCAAATAGTTAGAACAAATATATCAGCATCAACATCAATGGCTTGCCCCATCTACCAGGGTTCAGAACCATGAATATCTCTCTAGCTAAATAAGTATCCAAGAATGACAATGCAACTAAAGTAGCAGAAAAGAGACACATGAGATAACGTGTTCTAAGCAAACCCCATGACAGTAGAAACCAACACAACAGAATAAATAGAAAAAGGTAAAATGACAAAACCTGGGATGAAAACGTGCAAAGCATAGTTTCCTTCGACATGCGGAAAGCTCCTCACCCGACTTCCATGACCAGTTTGATGATAATTAGCTGAACAATTTCACCAGCACCATATTAAGACTCAAAAACATCAGCTCAATCATGAATGTAATCTAACATCCTTCGCATCTAATGTTTTCAGTAAAAGCACCATAAAGAACAAGAAAGAACAAAAATTATAAACATTAAAATCATTAAAATGTGTCTGCCTAAAGAATTGGTACATAAAACGAAAAATAAATTATTTGAAAAAAAGGAGCCTCAAACGTTAAGTACAAAACAAGGAACTGCTACATCTTGGTGCAAGAGTACATATGCAAAAGCCATAAAACAGATGACATTAAGATGCAGTGATGCAGCATGAATAACAGATAGGCACGAAGCTCTTAGCTGGGCATGTATGGTACAGGGTATTAGCAACACAGCATTAACCAATGAAGCACTGATTTCATCCACTCCCTAGCTTCTAGGTGCAGCACTAGGCAAAAGCTTTGCAGTCATATTTACAAAACGATCAAAATCATATGATATTCTCTTTTAAAATAGTTAAACATGTGAAGTTCTTGGGACAGATCTCTCCAAGAAAAGATGCATTATCCACTAACTATGTGCAGCTCCAAATTGCACCAAACATGCCCTTATGCTGCTTTTGGAATTATGTATAGAATCCATTAATGGAATTAGTGTGCTTGGTTGGCCTGAGCTATTTTGATTCAACAGTGTAATAATATTCAAATATTGGCTGTTCTTCGACACGTTGTAATATTAAAACCTTCAGCAGTGCTTGATAATTTTCTTTCTTACTCGACCCAAGAAAAATATATATATGGTTTTAAAATTTTCGACCTTCAATATCAAGGCCTTAGTTTGGAATTCCATGCAATTCACAAATGCTTCAATTCTTCGTCTCAATTTCAAAATGCCTCATCACTGCCTATGGTAAATTCAGATGTAATGATTATTCTATGTAGTCTTTTTTCTTTTCCTCTGTCAAACATGCCCACCATCCCGATCCCCAAATAATATCGTCTATAGGCCGCCTCTTTGATCAGCATTCAATGCCTACAATTCATAAGCAATGCTTCTGAAAAATGTGCTTAAATTGAAGTATTAAAGGTGAAGATCCACAATAAGCCACCATATAATCTCTCCTATGATAATAAAAAATAAAAAATAATAATAATTAACCACCCATTCCCTCAAGTAAATTAAACCCTAGGAAAGTGATGGTCCCATCTACATCTTCACCTTACGCCCATCACTCCTCGCCTCTCTAGTACTCCTTTCATAAAACTATCTTTACCATAACTTCCTATGAATTCAATTATCAATACCAAGTACACAGACAACCTTTGTGAACGACCAAAACAAAGATTTTTTTTTAAGACATAAAACAGGGTCCAAGACACTTTCAATCACAAAACTTCAAACTAGGACTCATTAGCTCTAATTTGTACACAGTTGCATCTAAAACCTAATCTAAAAAAAACAATTCAGAGTGTTTTATTGCTTTATTGCTGAAATCGAAATATGGGTTAGAAAGAGAAAGGGGGGAATTGGTGAGGATAGGTGTTGAATTACCGAGAGATTGAGGAGGAGGGGGGTCGAGGAGTGCGAGAGGAGGAGGAGGTAGAGGGTCTGACGACCGTTGAGGATTTGAAGTTCGGTGGGAACAGGAGTCTCTGCTTCTGCTTTTGTTAGGTGAAGAGGCATCTGCGTCTGAGTCTGATGAGGATGCGTAAGAGGCTCTCAGAGCATCCATCTCTCGCTCTCTCTGCCCTCGCAGCTCCGAGCGCTTCTATCGCGACAAAGAGTCCTTGGACTCGGATTTCTCAGAGCCAACTCAAGGGGCAGAGCTGGGCCTGTAAATGGGACGGGCTGGCCTAGGCTTGGGTTGTCCAAACCCGTTTTCGAAAATTGGACGGGCCTGCCGGGGGTTGTCCTGTCCCGGCCCTAAATTGAACGGGTCGGGCCTGGGCTTAGCCCGATCGTTGACATGAGCAAAACATTCTCTAATTATTCGTATTGTTTCCTGACACCATGTGTGAATCGGACTTTAAACCCTCCTTCTTTTTCCGGGCCTGAGACCGGCAATGTAATGCAACAAGTAACATGGCAGAGTTAAAAACTTTTTCGTGGGAGCTTGACACTTGGGGGTATGTGTTTTATAAGAAGAGGGGGCGAAGTACAAAACCGCCCCTCCTGATTAGTTGTTTTTTGCTGTTAGTGAGGGCCGGTTCAGTAATCTATAAAATAATTAGTATAATGATCTTGCAACGGGCTGGGCCAGGCCTGAATGGGTTGGGCTGTTTCTGTCCAATCACAGTCCCATTTTAGCCAGGCTTTAAAAATATTGTCCAATTGGGGTCAAAAAATTTTAAAAGCCCTGTATTTTTAGACTTTGATAGGGCCTAGTACCCGTTTCAACGCATCCCATTAACAAGCCTGGACAGAGGCTGCAAAAGTGGAAGGAGTGCGCATGAAGTTCGAACGATAGACCACACATAGAAAAAAGAGAAGCCCACACAAGTGAAAACATAAGTTGGCTGCCCACATATGTGGGAAGAGTATTCAAATATCAGTTTTTAGCTAGCCGAGTGACACGAAGAATTGCCAATCAACTAAGCAACCCCACGTGACCTGCTATAACTCCTCCCTTATTCCTATTTTTGCTAAACAAATATACTCAAGCGACTATTTTATTAATGACATGATTAAGATAATTTTATACATATTCGTTAATAGGATTCGTTAATACGTCAATTTATTTTTTTTCATTCAAAAGATAAATACCATTCATTCAAAAAAAATGCACAGAAAAAAAATTGCGCACGATTCGCTTCATATTCGGTCGAACCGCGCTCCGAAGACATATATGCTTCGAAAGAGCCTATCCACACTTTTAGAGCGGTTTCGAGCCGAGAGGAGGTTCCAGACGCTAAAAATTACATAAAAAAAAAAAGGTTAAAACTCACAATTTACCTCAAGTAGATTGGTAACTTTGATTGTGGCGGTGGTGGTGTGTGGCTCGTGAATTGGCACCTGTGATATCTGCCCCATTAGCCAAAAATTAAAACCACTTAAAAAGTGCACTTCTTCTAATGTCATGTGCAATGGAGATGGCCGTCTCGATCGATCCACACTGTCCAAATGCCTACATCGTGTGATTTGGCAATTAACACCTCATCGCAACCTTTCCATCACCTTGTAAATCGTAATGACATGCATCCATGTGGACCTCAAAAGTGGATTTCACTTCCACGAAACCAAAGTCCAAGTCCTGTGCAACCATAATATCATGCATGTGGGCATGTGGCCCCACTCAATGGTTTGGTGGCAGGCAGAGAGCCCACCAAAAGACCCAAACCTCATATGGTACTGTTCCCATGGAAAGGTTGTGTTTTGGTGCTTGGAAGGACCCCATGGAAAAGGCATGTTCGGACCATGAAAATGCTATAAATACTGGTGAAGTTCCCTAATCAGGGCATGCAAATTATAAAGAGCTTTTTTGTATACTCTCTAAAGTTTGTAGGATTTGTAAATCGGTTGCAGATATGCCTCTATCTTCATTTTAATACCTTTCGTGTCCCTAAAATCAATAGTCTTTTAACTATTATAGGTTTTTAGAGTAAAATGACACTTTTGCCCATCTTTTTTATCCTTGTATGCATACTTGATACTTTCAAAAGCTTGAACTCATTTTTTTTTTTTATTATTATTATTTTCTATTGTAAAGCATGTAACTTTAACAATTGCACTTATTATGAGAGAATAACCATATATTATATAAAGTCATTTTTTCTTATCAATACAATGCTCATTTCATTAAACCCATAAATATTGGTGGAATGGGTAAACGTAAATATATATATATATATATATAATTTTTCAGAATTTGCAGGGGGGTGGACGAATTTTAAACTTTTCTCAAACATGTGTGGGGTCTCCAAGCCTTGTACTTGAGGTCCACCTCTGACCATGTGCATGAGAGATTTATTAAGATAAACCATTGGGACTTTAGAAAAAATAATAATATTTTTATAAATAATAATATATTTATTTATATTTGACGGATATAATGGGCAAAGCTGTCATTTATATAAAAATCCAATGAAAATCTCATGGTGGCTGCCCATTCTTGTTAGGAATATTGATTTGAGAAACATGAAAGATGCTAAAAATGAAAAGGAGCGGTCTATTTACAAATACTAAAACCACATGAGCATATATACAAATCCTACAAAATTCTAGGGGGCATATACAAAAAGCTCAAATATAAAATCTCAATGATTTGCTTCTTTTTTTTTCACCATTACGTCGTCTCTGCTTCTTCCATTTTAGAACTACTGAAGAAAGTGTGTTTAAAGCTGGATGTGAGAGTTGGAGGAAACCAAATCTGTGCACAGTCAGCCCACATTACTGGTGAAATGATTTGGTTTCTTCCAATATCTCACATCTGACCTTCACAATGCAAATCTTTCCAATGTCTATTAAGCTTTTCTCCAATTTTTTGGTTTTTATTTTTTATTTTCATTACTATGCATTATTGGGTTGGCAGATTTGATATGACCCATCATGCATCTAACATGCATTTTGACTCTCATAAATTCATATGCATAATGATATACATTCAGTAGGGACACAACTTGATTTTATCACTAGTAAGAAACTATGCTTGGAACAATTTTATTTTCATTTTTAATATTTCCAAACCTTTACAACATTGCCCCAACCACTTTTTAACACAAGTGTGGCGTGGAATTTTCAATCAATTAAAAAGAAAAAAAAAACCCTTTTCTGCAAAAAAAATAAAAAAAACCTATTTTTTTTATTAAAATGATTACACAAACGTGCCCCTAGTATTTAAATTGCACAGACCAAAAATGCCACACAAGTGTTCGAGAAATGAACCCTCCCAAATAATAATGAATTTTTATGGTTTCTTTGTTTTGATTTTCCTTGTCTCTCATTTTTCTTCTTAATGAAATTTTGTTACTGATTCAAAAAATTAATAATAAAAAGATTTCACAGCAGAATGGAACAATATAAAAAAAGCGAAAAATGCAAAAGACCTATCAGATAAGAATTTTAACATATTTTACATGTAATTTTTATTTTCTTATTAGTTTTTATATTTTTTTAAAATTAATTTAATTATTGAAAAATTCTCATTATGTGAGGGTTGCATGAAACAGTGTCTTTTAACTCACGCAGTATAAAAGTATTCCTCCTGTAATTATAGCGAGTGACACTAGCGTCGCTTAATTATAGATGAACGATGCTAGCATCACTCTTTTCGAATACTCGTTTGTTCTGCCTAAGTTATGAGACATTATTTCTTACAGCACAAATGTAATGAAAAATTTTCAATAAAATTCTCGTGTTAGGATCGCATTTCGTTTTTGAGAATATATCGAGAAACCTTTTTTTTTTCGAGACAGCCTAATTATTACGGTTTTGCCACCGCGCAATCTTCCCGAACACGGCTTGCTCAAAAACAAGAGCGGGAAAAGAAAGAAGAAAACCAACACATTCTCTCTCTCTCTCTCTCTCCATCCTCTTCGAATAAAACATTTCTGCCTCATTCCTCTCAGCTAGGGTTCCTCTCTTCCTCTCTCTCTCTCTCTCTCTCTCTCCATCCACCCATGATTCGAAATCTCCAGCTCTCGATTCGTTTGGACGCTTCAGTTTCAAAATCAAGAAGCACCTGTTCCAAAGATTTGATTTTTTTCGCTCGCGTTCGTCGATGAGAGAGAAAGGAGTTGATTTTCTCCCATGAAAAATGAACAAGGAAAACGTATCCTTAACTCCAATCATCCACACGAGGGGAATCACCAAAGAGCAAAGGGCTCGAATCACGCATAATTTCAGGGCCGCAAAGGCACGACTCGCCTGCAAGAGGCCTTATGAAGCCACAGTGATTACAAGAAAGTTTGTATTCAATCTACATCCACATCCCTTCTTTTTTTTTACTTGGTATTTTATAGGCTCTGCAATTCATTTGCTTTCAACATTGCAATTTGCAGCATTATGACTGGACCCAGTAGAGTATAAGGGGTGGTTGTGGATTGGTCACTGTCAAAAAACCAACTTCATCTGGCATTTCTTGATGTCTAACCCAAGGCGATAATCGATGGACAAGTAACTGTCCCTTTTTTTTTTTTTTTTGGGCTGCCAGTTTTGAACTTTGAAGTATTGGGGGTGTGATGGTTAAGAAAAAGAATGTGAGGTGATGCCTATTTTTACTAGATTTCTAATCCACACTCGCCTTTTCGTAGTTCGTTGCCCAGTGAGGCGCACAGACTGTCACACGATTCCTGACATTGCAAGTTATGACCATATAGCCTTGCATCTTGCCAGGTTACTATGGTGTGCCTCTTCTATTACTGGTTTAGGATTGACACAGTGTTTGGTAACCACATTATCTACGTATTATTCAGACACTATGAATAATCTGCTCTGAGTTATGATCATTGATAGGCACTAATGGAGACTAGAGGTTGTAAAGGCAGAAAGCAGTAGCCTGATTCTCACTTAACATGGTTTTTTTTTTTTTTTTTAACTGATATTCTCACTTATGGCCCCAATGCAATAGTGAAATAAAAATCATTTCTTATGCCTAATATACAAATGGTTGGTGATTTGGTGTATGTCCATATGTACCAAAGTTGGAAGAGTTGATCAATTATTAGTAAATGCATTTCTGTTCCACACTATGAAATGATTGTCCATCCATTGCTCTGTTTGAAGCTGCATCTCAGACCAAAATATAGTAGCAAAATCCTTAGATTTGCAATCATGTAGAGCTGTTTTTATTTAATTTTAATTTTAATTTTATTGTTTTCCCTTTCAGAAACGATGGCGATAATGAGGCGAAATTTATGGATCAGTTTTCTATTTCTAAAATCAGTAGACCCCCTCTTATGGAGATACAGATAAACACAGACTCCCCAGTCTCTTTGAAGGGAGTTGATTTGTTGAAGACAGATTATAGTAACAAATCAAACAAAAGGTGGTCTATCTGCAGTTCTGATGGTTCCGTGCATTTAGAGGCAGATAACAGTGGAATTACCACAGAATGTGTCATCACTCCTCTGACGAAGGAATCTGAAGAACGTAGTTCTAGTGAGGCTTATTGTACTCCTGGTGCTCTAGATGAAGATTTTGACGAGACATTATTAAAAGAGATTGATGCTTTATGCGAACAACAATCCACAGCAAAGAAGGAAAGGCAAGGCTCATTTAATGATGTTTCTGTGGAAGTCGAGCATAATTTGTGTGATGAGAGTAGTTCTGGTGTGTCTGGTCATTTGGAATCTGCTACTGAAGAGAAATTGCTGGGAGATGAGAGCAGGGCAGGTACTTCAATGGCAGAACCAGAAGAAGGCTCCGGTTCTTTTCAAGCTGCTGAGGGAGGTTGCGTGCTTGAAGGGTCCAGTGGCATGCTTGGAGCATATTCCAAATATATCCAATCACTGAATGAGATGCAGCAGGAGGCAGCATGTTGCGATATTTCTACCCCTTTGATGATTGTAGCTGGTCCAGGAAGTGGAAAGGTCTGCTTTCTGATGCAAGAAAATGCACATCTTTATTTTGTTCTCCTACTTTCCTTTTATGAGTGAAGGTTTTGAGTTTTGACCATGCCATATGTGGAATTTCAGACATCAACAATGGTAGGGCGTGTACTGACACTGCTTAAAAAGGTTTGGGTTATGGACCATGCACATGGCTCATTTAGACATATGTTGTCCTTTCTTATTGATTAAAGATGTTCTCAGGGAATTGCCCCGACAAATATTCTGGCCATGACCTTCACAACAGCTGCAGCATCTGAGATGAGGGAGAGAATTGGAGCAGTGACAGGAAAATCCATTGCAAAGGATCTGACAATTAGCACGTTTCACTCATTTTGTTTGCAGCTCTGTCGTTCACATGCTGAGAAGTATGCACACCATGGGCTCAAAGATTAAAGTTATAATTTTTTCTTTCATTGAATGAATCCTTAGTCCTTCTTTGTTTTGGATTTTTTTCCTCTCTATCGAATGCGTGTATTACAAAGTTTTTCTTATACCCTTTGAACATTAATGTAAACTGGGTTGAGAAAGACCTTACAGGAGGCCTGAAGCAGCATAAAGATTTGTAGCTTTATTTGATCTTAATTATATGGTGTCCTGGAAACTTCTTCTGAATGCTACTTGAACAATAATATATATTTTTTTTCTTTTTTGATTGGTAGCATGACTTGCACCCACAACATGAAGGTTGCAATAGAGAACTTACTTAGCCACAAGCCCTTGTATTACTCGAACAGCAATGTTGTCAACTTATTTATAATTATTCAGCACTCATAAGCATCATAATTTTTATTAAGATGCATCTAAGAATGCTCTAAATAACAATTTGTTTGGAAATATATGTTAGAAAGGACTGTTCTTATCTAGGAAATTACACTGAAGGCAAGGGGTTTTATGATATTCTAATTTGCCAACCCCAACTTGACATTAGTAGTCACCAATCACCATCGATAATGATTTGGATTTGAGCTGAAATGTGTGGATAGAAGCATCGAGAGTGTTTTCTAATTTCTGCATGGTCCTGTAATCTTGAACATGGAGCTGAATGGATAATAATCCAGCATGCCGAAATATTTATCTGAATCAGGACTTGAGGTGCATTCATATGCAATCTGAGTTGTAGGTCCCAATTTGCATTTACAACTCTTTTACTTTGCTTTCATGATATAGAGAAATAGTTATCTTCATCATCCAAATCTTGTCCTAACAATATGGCTACATGAATTTTTTTTCGCCGTTTCAGTCTATCCTAGGCCAAATCCTTCGAATGGGTTGCACATCTTTAGATATATCCTTACTACTTCCTTCCATGTCCTTATTGGCCTATCCCTTTTTTCTGGAGGGGCCATCAACCTGCAAAGAGAAACTTATTCCTCGGTGGCACCATTGTTGATGTAACGACCCAGAATCTGGGGCCTTTCGAATTCTGTGCCGAGACTCGTAAGCATCACACACATAGGTTAAATCAAAGATCACATAAAGATTCAGGCATTTACCAGCTTAAACCAACTTGTATTAACAATTCAAATCTAATAAACAAATGTAACATTGTCAAAAAAAAAAAAAAAAAATTTGCAATGTCTATAAAATGAAATAATCTGAACAATCTATTAAATCTAAATCTTCTTCATCTATGTGGCTTCGACGCTCAAGTACGCATCATAAAGTCTATCTCCTGGTCATCACGGTTTTCCTGAGTTGCTAAGTTCTGGTTACCTGGATTGGGGCAAATCCACAAAATATCAGTACAACTGAGTGAATAGATATTCTAATCTATTTATGCATTTAAACATATACTTGGATAAGATTACACAACAAATTAAAGTAACATCCAAAGTCTCATTCGAGCCAAGGATTAAATCGAGACAAACAAACGACAACCTCCTAGCCACCTGATAGCACCAGCCCAAATAAAACCGACCACTTAGGTCCAAAATAAAACCGACCACCAAGGTCCAAAATAAATTTGACCACCAAGGTCCAAAACCAATAAACTGGTACCACAAAATCGACCTTTCCCAACAAGGTCCAACATCAACAATCCTCACAAAATCGGCCATACATGCTCGTGGTCTAGGGATGTCCAAAAAGTTCCTCCAAACAAACGAAGTCACCATATCTCAGTTTTTCCAATCAAATAGCAAATATATGTCTCATAAAAGATATGATATTTAGCATATCCTCAACATTATAGAGAAATCAAAGGTATACCAGGACAAAAAACAGAAATATAGAACCATACGCAATTAGATTAGAACCTTCTACTCACCTCTTATGGCTGACTAGAACTAGTTGTTCCTCCTCCTAATTTCTTCAAGGCTAATACTAGACTAGGCTTTTGGTTGATCAATATAACTAGAAGCTAAAGTTAAAATCCTTCCCAAAGTCCTCTTTCTAATTTTATTATTTCCTTCTCACATGCCAATCCTATTCCTAACATTACCAGGAGTCTATGGTATAACCAATACAAGTCCCATTTGAATTCCTTTATCAAATTATGGGTCCCAAAAATCAAGAAAATTAAATATAAAATATCAGAAAATAATCTAGCCCTTATACTGGGCTTGGGGTATGACAGTTGACCTGTGTTGGACATGTCTGAATTATCTTAAACAAGTCTTCATTAACTTATCATCTATTGATGCTACGCCTAAATGCTCCCTAATGTGCTCATTTCTGATTCTTTCCTCGTTTTACCTCACATCCATCTTAACATTCTCTAACTTTGCTACACTTTTTTTTTTTTTTTTGCATGTGTTGTTTCCTAATTGGCTAGCCTTCTGCTCCATAGGTCATAGCTGGTATAACTGTTGTCTTGTAAAATTTCCTCTTCAATCTTCTTGCTATGCGCCAACCATAAAGTATTCTAGAAGTAAGTCTTCACTTCAACCATCCAACTCTTTATCCTATCTTTGACATCCACCTCGATCTCTCCATCCTTGTTAATTATCAACCCAAGGTATTGGAACTCTCTTTGTGGTATTTCTTGAGCTTCAATTCTCATAGGAGCTACATCTTTTTGCATATCCTCATAATTTTCCATATTTCTAGTCCCCTGCCAAACTTGTAGCAACATGTATTCTTTTGAATGGTTTCTTGAACCTCTACACTCCATCGCCATGTTTCTCTTTTTCCTCTTGATTCTCCAAGCACCTTTTTTGCTATATTTTAATACAGTAAGCTGTTTGGTTTCACATCACCTTAGTTTCTCCCTCAAAATTCTATCCTCCCTCCTTGATCTCCTTATATTTAAATGTCAGCCATAGAGATATAGTATTGCAAAAATATCCAGAAGATATACATTTGTACTGTTGGATAGATAATTATTCTCACAATCTCTTATACATACATGGCTGTTGTGCCTTATACTTCTTGGTTTATTCCTAATGTATTGCAGGTTGGGTCGAACTTCTGAGTTCCTAATTTATGGGCATGGGCAGCAAAGACGAGCAGTCATTGAGGCCGTGCGGCTGATGGAGAACGCACAGAAAAGTGGACAAACTTGTGATGCTTTAAAACTTGAAAGTGGTATAATTGGTCATGTGAACTATCTAAGAGACAAGTCAAAGAGGTGGCAGAAGTTTGTGACCCAGGTGTTCTTTGCAACATCTATATTTGTTTCTTCTTTGATTTTCATCGGCAAAATTACATGAATATGTTTTGCAGTTCCTTTAGTTGAAGACTTCTGTCCAGAAATCAATAATGCTTTGTGAGGACCCCTAGATTTTGGGATAAAGCTTTGATGTGTGTGGTTTGCAGTTTCTTAAATTGAAAAAGTTGCATTCGCAAGATCGAACCTTTTAATGCTTTGTAAGCACCCTAAGATGGGGGTAGCTTAGTTGGCCTAGGACCACGGTTTGCTCCCGGAGGTTGTGGGTTCGAAACTCCGCTACCACACTAGGGCTACAGGGGATTTATCCGGCTTCCCTCTGGGCCCGGAGGGATTAGTCCAGCCCAAAGGGTTGGGAACCCTCCGACAGCAAAAAAAAAAGCACCCTAAGATGGGATAATGCTTGGCTGACAATTGCTTAATGTGCATTAAGTATCATTCGTCTAGTCCTTTTTTTTTTTTTATATTTAATACCTAAAACCATAGTTAATAGGTCAGGAAATAGATTTGAGAAGCAAAAGTAGGAAACAGAGTCTTGAAACAAATATATGGGATGTGAATGGGGACTTGAGTAATAAATGTTTGAGAAACAAATGGGAGAGCAAACTGCGACACACATGAAAGACATTTGATAACCTATTGAGAAACAGACTGAAAAACACACGGAAACATTTAGGGAGCAATTGAGAAGCAAACCATGAACACGTAAAACAACGGAGAGGTGCGTATGAGTTCAGAACGATCCTAGAGTGGTTGTACTTTTTTTTAAAATTTTTCTTTATTTTCTTATCTTTGTTTTGCTGTTACACACTTTTGGAAAATGATACAGCAAGAGTCAAGTACACAGACAAGTAGCTTCCGATCAGTTTCTCGTTTGTTTCAGAACATAAGATGTTACCTTGTTTCCACTATGTTTAATGAAAGATCCATTTACATCTTCCATATGTTTCTCATATGTTTTGGAATCAAATCGCAATCACAAAGCAAAAAAAAAAAAAATCAAATTATTTTCATTTTCAACCTTTTCAAAAAGTGATTCCATGGAATGTGTTTCCGTCCTTTTTAAGGTTTCTGGTAACTATGACAAGAGATAACCATCCAATTCATTATATAAGAATCCCAGGAAACGTGAAAGAAGATAATCTTGTACAGTGTCAAATAACCTAAATGCACTATTAGTTATTTATGCTGCGGTAATGCTAATTGACATCCGCCCTGTCAGGCAAAAGCCTCTGGAAAGACTCCTGAAGAATGTCGGAAGATGGGTGATGAAATAGGAGTAAGTTAACTTCACATTCGTTGTGTGGAAGATTTTTAATGTTTTGATGATAACAAATCTTTATGAATTTTGTTTTTAATATGATCCAGGCATCAATTCTTGGGAATTACAATGAGATTTTAAGATCCTGTAATGCCCTGGATTATCATGACTTCATCAGCTCTGCAGTGATGTTACTGACTGATTTTCCTGAAGGTATAAATTCACCTTCATTTTCTATCTAAATACTCGCAGGTGTATAATTGAATCTGGCATTTTTTACTAACTTGATTCTCTTCAACTTTCAGTTTATAATGAGTGCCAAGACAAATGGAAAGCCATTCTGGTAGATGAGTTTCAGGATACAAGTTCCATGCAGTACAGTCTTTTACGAATTCTTGCATCTCACAATCTTGTAACTGTTGTTGGTGATGATGATCAGGTACACCTTATTTTATTAATTTTCTGATATAGTATTACTTGTATTGTGTGTCCATTGACACATACTCAGCCATGCACCTACACGCGCACATACACAGTTTCATGCACTAAAGTTAGTAAGATAGGAATGTAGAAATGGCTGCATCCATATAGATGGGATAAGGTTAAGATAATGTCAATTACTTATATTGAAAATATTAAGAATATAACATGTGCTAACTGCTTGCTGCAGTCAATTTTCAGTTTCAACGGTGCTGACATTTGTGGTTTTGATTCATTTCGTAAGGATTTCCCAGCGCACAAAGAGGTCTTGACTGTACTCATTTGTCTTGTGCTTTATGTTCATTTTGCATTCAAAAAGTCTACCTGGACAACTATGATATTCAAGGGATATCATAGGGGTTGTCCAAAATTCTGGCCAAAAAGTTTGTCCAGGTAGCACTACTGGTTAGCAGGCAGAAATCTTTTATGTTAACTCTGTTTGGTCACAGCTGGAAATTAGAATATTGATTTATGTGATGTGTTAATGATTTCAGGTTAGGTTAAGTCAAAATTATCGTTCTACCCGCTGTATCGTTGAGGCAGCCTCATCTCTTATCCACAATAATGCAAAGAGATGCCAGCTAAAGCAGTTTCATACGGATAACTATTCTGGATGCAAAGTATCCTTGTTAATGCTTGTTTTCATCTTTTCTTATTGGAAATTTATATTCATTTTCTTGATTGTTCCATTGTCTTCACATGACATGATAGTTCAGTTTGTGTGGTACAGTCCTTCACAATGTTTAGATTACTGTCAAGGAATGCAATAACGAGGATGCACAATGCGCATTTGTTGTTGATAAAATCTTAGAATACACCTCTGGCAATTCAGATTCAGATACTAGGTGTTCCTTTGGAAATATTGCCATTCTTTATCGACGGCAGGTGCAATGACTTCATGTTCTATATCTGTGTTCCACTATACTTGGAAGATCTTGAATCTGATGCATTCTATAATCCACAGGTCTCTGGAAAACCATTTCAAACATCCTTCCGCAATAGGAAGATACCATTTAATGTTCATGGTGTAGCCTTTTACAGGAAAAAGGTAATGTATTATTATTATTATTGGTTTACTAAGTAATTATTCTTGACAATATATATATATATATCTCAGTATGTCCAAGAATTGCTTTTATTATGCTTTGGTTTCAGGGAAATCTTATGAGTGAAATGTGAGGACAGTTACCATCCACACACGGCAGTCATTGGGATTGTCAAATTTATTAGCCTTGTTTATCTCTTGTCATGGATGAGCTATGACGGAAAAGAGAACACACTGATTGGAAAATATTATGCATCTGAATGCTGGCTTTATAAATAGATTGTATGAAACCAAATCTGTCACCCAAACTTTTAGAGGAGCAAATGCATGGCTAGGGAACTTTGATAATCAAATTTCTGGTAGTTGAACACTTCCCACAATGGCATGCCCATCAGTCTATGCTTTGTCCTTTCTTGGAAAAGATTTTGGATATCTCACGATTCTAGGTACATCATTCAAATTTGAAGTGTGAAGAAATAATTACAACAAGAACCGATGCAGACAGTATCTGGTCTAGTAACAGCCAAGTATAGTTATGTTCCCATCAATCCCTTATATGGACCTTGATCTTTTAAGGGAGTTACCCATTTTATGACATGGTGTCTATGATTTTCATAGGCAGTCATCAGGGTTTGTTCCAGACATTCTCTATCTGCAAGATACAATGCGTGTTTTCGTTGAGTAATGAGAATCACTTTTGTTGACCATGCTTCCAAGTCCCTAAAAACGTACTTTAGGATGCCTAAATCTGTAATTTCACGTACTATATTAAACACTTTCAATTTATAATAATTTCTTTAGCAAGATCACTCATGACAATTATATCATTGTAGATCAATAGGCAGAGTGATCTTTTTACTTGATTTCACATGGAGGGTATGATTAGTGTTACTTCCATTTTATCAAAATTTCAAGAGGGCTTTGTCAAGTTACTCAATTCAAGCCCATGATGATTGCTTATAGCTACATATTGCCTTGTTTGACTTGCAAGCCTTTTGTCTTCTGTGATTCTGATGTAAGCTGGTGAAAGTAGCCCTTACTAGAATGGATGCTAGTCCAATAACCAATGCACAACGGAAGTAATAAACCCTATCTACCAAACAATCACTATAAGAAGGCATACACAATCTTTTATGTGGAAATCCTATCTAGGGAGAAAAATCACGATCTGAAATCAAGAACTATTGAACAGTTACAAAAAAAAAAAAAAAAAAAACCCTCACAGCTCCCTTTCCCAGTTAGTACGTCGACAGTCAACCTAAGGATTGTAGTTGTTCTTGCACAACTTCTCCTGTTGCCATGACTTCCCCGCCGTGCACCATTCCCCGCACTTGATCCAGCGGCACCTTGTCAACCAACATGAACAATCTTCTACAGAGGAGTAGAACCGGCGAACCTTCTAGAGCAGATCTTCAGCACAACCTCTCAATGACTCTAGAGAATCAAAGAATCTCTCCCAGGGTTTTCTCACCTCAGAACAATGAGATAATTACTTTATGTGTCTTTAATCTTCAATATGCACACTTAGGGCCTGTTTGGATGTATGGTGAATTGAAGTATGGTGAGGTGAAGCATCATATCAAGAGATAATAAAATATAAGGTGTTATGATGGTGTTTTGTTTTTAGTTATTTGGTATGGAATCTTTTTGATTTTTTGTATAGAAATGTGGAACTTTTTTGTCTTTTAGTGGAGAAATGAGGTTGCTTTTTTGACTTTTTTTGAAAAAGATGGAGGGAATTTTGAAATTGTGTACTTTTGATATGACCCATTGTCTTTTCCTGTCTGGATAATGGAGGCTTTACCTCACCTCACCTCACTTCACCACACATCCAAACACGCCCTTAGGGTTGAGAGCAACACCCTTTATATAGTCCCAAATTCGTGCCTTAGTATTAGAACACAAATATGACTCACAGCGGGAAACATCAGTCTCAAAAGGAAACAAATCCGTGCAATGTTCTGGAAAATTCTTGCTATCTGATCGATTGGTCATCAGGTCCGATCGATCGGTCCTAGCCTGTCTCCCGTATTTATTCTATTAGCGCTGTTAATTGGGAGCACTATCACTCCCAATCATCATCCAATTGACTGGGTCTATGTTTGTCTTCCGGTATTCTTCTCTTTCTTCACTTCATCTCTTCCGGCGATACAACTACAGTCCATTCTAAAATAAATAGAAAATACAACTCAATGGACCCAGAGTTTTGTCCAACCCATGAATTAGCCAACACAACTAAAATCCTAACAGCCGGACTAAATTGGGTTGAGCTTAATTGAGTACAGTTAGGTTGAAAAACCAATCCATGTCAAACCCAAGTTCCCAACTAAATCACCAACTCACCGATTAAAAAAACTCAAATAACATGTCATAAATTCAATAAAAATTTCCAACAATACCTTTCGACATAACTAGTTGCAGTTTATACATACATTCAGTTGGAAGGCAGCCACGTAAGAACACAATGACCCAATTGATAATGGCCTCGTACCGAGCCTTCATTGGCTAGCATTGAAACTAATCCAACTATTCAAGATCTAATAAAAACTAAGAGATGATATAAAAAGGCCACTTGAATCACATGATCAGGTAAATGATCGTCTGGTCTTTGATTTGGATATTATCAAAAGGTCGAGGATCATGGTTTAAAGAAGATCATGTCAAGGAATGCAAGCTTTAATTCCAAGTTGAGTTTCTAATACTTGAATTAAGTGGTTTGAAGAAATTTAATTAAGGTGATTTCGGAGTGTCATTCCTTTTTTCCAGTATCAGAGAGCTCGCGTGTCATTTTCCAATATGTTCTAATTATTTTCATTGTAATTAAGGGGATTTTGACATGGTGAACAAGAGGAAAGTTGCTTAATATCATTCGTTAATGATATATTACTAGCAATACCTGTGTTGATTTTTGTGCATCCTTTAATATTTGAAATGTGAGTCTTGCTTTCTGTGGGTATATTTTTGTACTGTAATACCTTGAAATTATCAAAAGGTGCACTGCTGGATACTAAGTTCATCTATTTTGTATTTCTTTTCCACTTTCTCCAGTGTACATTGTCTTTCAAGTATGTATTTTAATATGTGATGCAGCTCATCTTGTAACCTTTGCTTTGTTCCAGTCTGGTTTGATTTCTGAAATCCTCCCCATGTTATATGCTTTTTGTCCAATGAGAAGAAAAACTGAGTTTTGATTAGTTTGAGATAACTCTGTTGATGTTGATAAAAGGCATGTTTTGAAGGCAATCAAAGCTATTATGGCCATGCTGAGAACATCATTACCGGGTTGTGATGATGGCCCATTTCGTCAAGTATTCAAGGTGTTATTACCTGGTGAGAAAGAAGAAAAGAAGAGGGTACTTTCTCGCATCTTTTATTTTTTACCTAAACATTCCTTTTCACTTCTGTGTACTATTTTATATTGATTGTGCAGAGTGGCCTTTTGCAGGTTGTTGACTATATTGACAAAATATCCACGACAAGGAAATGCAGTTTTGTGTCAGCTGCTGGTGATATCTTTGGTGCAAAGATATCAGGCACTTTTAAGAGGTCTTTGTCCAAGCATTCTATTCTAGTATTGTTCTAGTTTGATTAGTTGACCTATCAAAGGAAATCATGACTCATGACACCATGTTCTAAACCCCACAACAGGTTTTTTTGTCTATGATTCCTTTTGTTGCTACAGTTGAAATTAAGTTTCCTTCCAGTGACTAGGCAATCAGCCATTTTCTATTTCTCAACCGAGTGTTAAGATTGCCACAGTCCCCTTATTTACTACACAATCTTCTTGATGTTTCTTTGAGACATTCTTAGAGCTCTAACCTTTTTGATATGTTGATGATGATGCACTTATTATTGTTGGATATCTAGTAAGTTGCTCCCCTTTCACGGTTTTTGCACAGGCCAGATTAATCCATACTTTCTTTAATCCAAACTAGAACCACCCAAGGATGATCTTTTATCCTTTTTAGCTTACCAGCAGCAACAGACATCAAAACATATACCTGATATGTAAGGTATGTTGGGTATTAGAAAATAATGCATTGTTTGAGACTTAAAGAGTTCAAGTACTTAAAGAGTTGAAGTACTTCATTTATCAGTAGACTCTTGGAAAGGAAATTGTCTATCTTAAATTGATGAAGTAACCTATTTCTTGCATTAAAAACTATATATATTGGGGATATCAATCACTTTTTTTTTTCTAACAGTAAAATTGTATTAATGAAGGAAAAGAGGACCAAGCTAAAACCACAAACAAAAAACTAAAGATAGGAGACCGGAGGGTAAATGAGCAACCCATCAACCTAACAAAGAAAACAGAAGACTACAGAGAGAGAAAACATAAGGAGAAAACTACTGCAGAGCCCCTCTCTTGTTCAGCACATCTGCCTCTTCATTTGTTGAGCGAAGAATATGCCTAAACTCCACATCCAATTCCAAAGAGAAGAACTTGATTTAATTAAGATAAAAACAGAACTTCTACGGGCCTTTAGCTTCCTCCCAAGAGTTAGCATTTAGAGAATCGCTTTCCACAATCAAAGGTTGTGGAAATGAAATACTAAATAACCTTCGTGCTTCAAGGATGGGTAAAATCTTAGCTTCGTTCGAATTGTTGGGAAAGTTTCACATCCCACATCGCTCAAGTAATGGATTTGATATGGCTTCATATACTTGTTTGAGCCTTCCACCTATTGTAAGAAGCTATGTACCAACCCAAAAGCTTAAGCTTATAGGTGAAAGGCTCAAACAGGTATATGAAGCCATATCAAACCTATTACTTGGGCGAAGTGGGATGTGGGGCTTTCCCAACACTCCCCCTCATGTGCAGGCCCAACAAATTTCATGGACGGGTCTGCCACGTGGTTAGACAAGAACGACATGAGCTATGTGGGCTACACAAGAATGTTGGGATCGAAAATCGCTCTGATACCATGTAAGAAGCCATGTACCAACCCAAAAGCTTAAGCTTATAGATGGAAGGCTCAAACAAGTATATGAAGCTATATCAAACCCATTACTTGGGTGATGTGGGATGTCGGACTTTCCCGACACGAATCTAATCTACTTGGGTGTTGTGAGCTGCGTAGAATTGGATGTCTTAATCCTATCCTTGAAGGTGATTCTTTTTCTTCTATCCAATGGGGTTTTGGAAGAGCTATTCATCCTTGGAGGCTAGCGGATTGGGTGGAGGAGGTGCAAGATATTTCAAGTCTCTTGGGTGCTTCTTTCCATCATATTTTAAGAGAGGCTAATTCTATGGCGGATGGTCTGGCTAGGGAAGGAGTTCTTCACACTTCTATATCTTTTGATGTATAATTTCTAGTGTTTTTCCCTTGTTCCTTGTCTTTGTTTTTGTCTGGTTTCTGATGGAATAAAATTTTATCATTTATAAAAAAAATAAAAAAAATAAGACCTTTAAAGTTGCTGAGAACACCACCAATACTTGCTGGCTGCACCATCCACATTAATCTTAAAAAAAACTCAGGTGGAGGAGACCACTGTTTGCACTTTTTTAACTTAGATGACCCACCAACCATACATTACTTACTAATAAGCAGATCAAGATTGAAATTTAAACTTTCTTAATCATCACCAAACTACCAATTCAATCACCTGTTCATGCATTACTCCTTTACAAAACAGTTTGGGGGTTCTTGCGTCCATATACCTTTAGTGGCTTATAAAGGGGTCTCTAAAGGCCCTTTTCGAGGCATGGGCATATGGCATTATGGTTTTGAGTCAAGTCACTCCAGCCGCAGTAGAACTCTTTGGGGTTTATCTCTTGTTGCTAGTCTTTGGTCCATTTGGCAAGAAATAACTAATATAACATTCCAAAATATATATAGGATTCGGTGGAGGCCGAGATGAGGCTGGCTAGGCAGAAGGTCATATTAGGGCTGCATGGGAGGCATTTTTGGTTGGATTGACTTCAGTTCATTTCTCTTCAATTTGTGTAGATATTGTAAAACATGTTGTATATCATTGATCAGATGTCTGCAATTCAAATAAAGGGAAACTTGATAGAGGAAATAGAAGCCCTTTCTATTGAGAAATGGTTATGATTTAAGCATACTCTATATGAGGGGAATGAAGTGGCAGATTGACTGTGAAAAAAGTGGGGGATCAACCAACTCTAATGTATGATTTGTGATGCATCCACTGTTACTTTGATGCTTTCTGTGTGAGGCCATCTTGATAGGTAAGCCACTCTGATGGAGTAAGCATGATTCCATTTCCGACTTTCTTCACTTGCCAATTCCTTGTTAAAGTCTTGGGAAGCAGAGGCCGTTTCCAGATCTGAAACTGGAGTAGCATCTCTTTTATTCATGTATTAACCCCAAAGGTTATGCCCCCTTCTGGTGTTAGACTCAGGTGATTTGTTGTCAAGTTTTCATCTCATTTTAGGGATGCAAGTGCATTAGGGTTTCAAGCTGAGCCTTTGATCCTGCCTTTCACATTTTGCTATGCCCTATTTTCTGGTATCATTAATAGATAATAACTGCTTGTACTTCTGAATTTGTTGTTATAAAATATGTATTTTTCATTTTCATACTGTTTGTTGGGCTTGAAGGTTAGAACATGCTAAACCTATTCTTTTCCATCTTTTTGGGCATTTTTGCTTGAATATAATACTAGTCTCATAGTCAATTTATAATTGTTTACTTTTGAACCTACCAACTATCAAATATAATCTATATTGTTGGGGCAGAATGATTAATGTGTATGATGCCTAAAACATTCAAATGCTTTTAGCTCCTTTCTTTTTGAGTTTCTTGTGCTGTAATTTGCTAATCTCAAGAGCCTTTGCGAATGATTGTAGGAGTCAACTTACCCAGGGGCGCAAAGTGCTGTGTACACTAGATATGATAACAAAACTTGTTCAGAGAGTAAGATATGGAATACCTTAGATTTTGTAAACATTAATGTCTTTCTTGTACTTCATGAATTTATTTGTCATCCATCTAGGAATTTCGCTGTTAGAAGTTGGGCAAGAAAGTTTAAAGGATTGCGCTATTTCCTTCTATGTTCACATGCCTTAAGTAAATCATAAGCACATGCATTAGAGAAGGTTTTGAAGTCAAACAGTTTCAGAATTAAGAAAACAAAGTCTATATATGTATGTATTGCAATTTTAATGGCTTTTAGAGTGGAAGGCTGATCTCTATTAAATGCTACCTAGTACCATATTGTGATGGATTTTGAATGTAGAACCATTGGGGCAAACGTAGGTTTTGAAGAGGATATTGCAACATGATTAGCGTAGTAGGGTGGCCAAATTAGAGAAAAGTTAGTGGAGTGTTTTCTGATTGGTCCATGCAATCATAGGCACATTTATACGATGAAAATTGTCAAGTAGACATGGATTGTTATATGGAGATAAACTTCGGTGAATGTCACATCACTGCCGTATATTGTGTTAATATGAAATGGCTTCTGTGGTACTTGATATAAATCCCAATTTGCTCTATACATTTGATTCCAGCCGTAGGTGTTAATTACACTTCTAAAGCTTCATCATATGGCTTATAGAGTGATAGATTATATTTTTCTTAGATCTGTTAATTATAGGAGTGACTTCCATGGGTCCGTTTCCCTTAAAGACCATTGAAGTCTCCCTCAATTATAATGCTTCAGTCAATAGGTATATCTTGTATTAATGCTTCAGTCAATAGGTATATCTTGTATTAACTCATTCTTAGTTTTTGAAATTTCTCTCTCTCTCTCTCTCTCTCTCTCTCTCACTCACTCACTTTATTTTACTTGGGGCTCATAAGCACTAACAGTTTAGGATTTTTTTATCCAGTATTAACTTAATCATTTTTTAACCTTTACAATTTTCTCATTTAGGTCTCCATCAAATACAATGCGCCTCAGTAGTTGCATTACTCTTTCCTAATGAGAAGAGTTTAAACCTTTCCCCAACGTCAGTGGCCTTCTCTCCCTCCACTTAAGTCTCTTGTAAGCAATCCATATTTATCTTCCTTTCCTCAGTAAATTTATCTACTAGGCATTCTTCCCTGCCAAAGTATCAATATCTCAAGAGGCCAATCAGAAACTTTGAGTGGGCTTCTTTATCCATACTCACCCGAAAGGATGTTCCTTTGCATATTTCGCACAATAAATGAGCCCCTTTGCTTCCTGCGTATCAAAGTAGAGCACACATTTATGTGTGGACGACTTTTGCAGTAGACTAGCTACTTGATGCTAACCTTGCAACCTACTTCTTTATTCAGGCTTGAGTTTGACACATGATGAAATTAAGATCCATAGCTTGATACAGACTATGACATGGGTATCCCCATGGTATTTTTACCTTCCCCCAAGTGCATGCACGACCTTGCCACACACATGCACCAGTTATGTTTGGGGTGGTACTCAAACACAAGATGTGGACCCACGCTTGATGCCAATGAACCATCACCCACGCCGGATGCATACTCATATATACATGCAAACCTTGTTCTCCTATGGGTGAATCACACACTATTCAAATAGGGTCCAGGTGTCCGGCTCTGTGGAGCCCACATAGAGGCATGCCAGTCATTGAGAGTAGGGGGTTGGAAAGGCCTCATCATGGATTAGGTTTGGACAAAAAAAAAAAAAATCAACTAAATCATATATTTCTATTTCTTAATTAATGGCCTCAAACTTTATTGGTTATTTCTTCTAAACACCAGGCTGCATTTTACAAAAAAAAAGGGGCAGTTTAAAGCATCCTCATGGAGATTCATGGAGTTATATTCATAGTTTGGTAGCTTGAAAAGATGAATCAAGTCAAAAGTTCACTGAATCGAGTTGACTTGGATTCTTGATGCAATGCTTGGTTGGTTTGTGTTGATAAAACTTGTATGTCTGAACTTGTAAAAAGAAAATTTGGCTGTGTCATTGTGATTTGAGTTAAAGCATAACCATATTGCGTTATTATTATTATTATTATTATTATTATTACTTGAATCTGATCAATTCTAATTGACTGGATGTGTCTTGTTGACTTAGTTGAGTCAAGCATTCTATTTTTTTTTAACCCCCTTTCTTCTGACTTGCCAAACCATTGATATGTATTCATTTCCTTTAATAGACAATTTTCTTGTCACATTTGGAAATAACTGCTAGTATTTATTGATTATCACAGGAGCAATCAATTTCAGCGGTAATAACCTCAGTGACGAACATTCTCCCTCAGGTTTATGTTTTCTCTTACCAATATGTCCAGTTATCAACTAAGCAGTCACTTAAATATTAGCGATACATGTAGTAATTTGTAACTTGTAAATGTGTCATTTGAATATCAAATGGTTCACGTTTTTTGCACATATTTTGAGATTGGTGACGATCCAATGGCTAAAATTTGGATCTATAGCAATGTTTGACCTTCTGAACATTTTCAACGGTTTGGATGTGATTAACTGTCCCATAAATAATTAAAAAAAGAGGAAAACAAGACTGCCTATGGACTAATCTAAAATTGAGCATGCTACATCAATGGTTGATATTTGTTCACAAATTTCTCAACATCCACAATGTATCTAGCCTTGAAAATTGACCCCATGACTGTGTTCAACCTTCCAAAGAGATCTAACGATTTGGACCTTGTGTTTGGGACCCACAGAATCTAGAAAATAATATCAAATGACTCACTATTTTTTTGTAAATATCTTGAGATTAGTGATGATCCAACGGTTGAAATTTGGTTCCATAGCTGTGTTTGATCTTCTGAACATTTCCAACGGTTTGGACCTTGATTTACTCTCTCAGATTTTGAAAAATAAAATAAAATAAAAAATGGATGGGGCGTTGTGGATGGGGAGAGCACTGTTCAACCACATCTTTTTTCCCCTCTACCTTTTCAACTGCATCTAAAAGGGGGCTGCGGTTTTAAGAGGCTTTGCCTCTACTTCTCTAAAGTGGGCAGGGGTAGAAATGACTGCCAAACGCCTTTATTTTCCAAACCTCTCCCCGCTTTAGACATTTAGACAAATAGAGCCGGGGAATAGAGATGCCAAACAGGGGCTTATTTCGCTTTTTTGAAGCTTCCAATCATAGTTTTATAGTATAGCTACACACCCAGAGTTTGGATGCTGTGTCAAGTTCCTGGGTTAGTGAACTTGTTTAACTATTGGCTTGTGTAGACATGGATGTAATGAATCTGCAATGGTATGTGGTCATGTTTACCTTTGAGTTGCTAAGTAGCTATGATGCACAGATACGGCAAGGACACATCGTAGACACGGCAGGGACACGGATTTTACACATAATAAGTGAAGTATCAGATACGATACGACACGATACGTTGCCCATTTTGAAGTATCCGTGCATCATAGTGAGTAGAATATATGTTTTGTTTCCTTGTACCTGTGACCATATACGGGACTGTTGTACTTTTGCTTACAACTTGCATATACTTGAACACCCTAGTCTACTTGATTTGTACACTAAGTACTTAAGTTATTAGCCAGTTCTGTGTCTTGAGATCTACAATTATAATTGTGTAACATAATCAGAGTCTACGGTGAATGATTCTTGAAATCTTGTATCATTGATTTGGAACTCTGACTTAAAGTGGATCAACATCAATGCTTTTGTTTTCTTGTTAGTTTTTGTAAATTAATAAAAAAAGATTGAAAACCAGTAAATCAATAAATCTATGGAAAACCAGTAAATCAATAAATCTATGCTGCTTTGATATAAAATGGCATAAGCTTTTTGTTCATCTAACAATAATACACTCTGTGTTTCTGCTTGACTCTTTTACCACTTTTTCATGATGCTGAAAAATCTTTTGCTCTGCAGAAATACCTTCTCGAACAACGTGCAGTTGTCAATGTAGAAGCTGGAAAATTGTTGAATGAAGACAATGACATTAGATCTGTAAGTCACTTGTGTAGGTTGTTGTTTTCTTATTCTTTTGATAAACATGAAATATGTAATGGAAAGATAGAGAGTTTATACATCCTCCCTCATTACATCCATTACTTGACTGCACACTATCTTAGCACCGATGACGTGAAAATTGTCTTCTTTCTTAATGCAGAGCTAATATAAGTTGACTGCATTTTACAATAATGAAGTAAAGAGTGTCATGCAATCATCATCTTCATCATCAATGCCTTGTCCCGACAATGTTGGGGTCCGCCATGTGAATTCCGTTTCTCCATTCCAATCTATCTTGGGCCAACTCCTTTGATAGATTCGTCGCATTTCTTCAAATGTGTCCTTACTACTTCCATCTATGTCCTCTTCTGCCTACCCCTTTCCTTGAGGGAATATTAACCTGCATAGAAAACATTTCCTCACTGGCTAGCAATGTTGGACATGTCCAAACCTTCTCAAATGAGTCTCTCTTAGGGTCTATTTGTTTAGCAATAGTAGAGTAGTGTAGAAAACATAATCTAATAGACTAATACCACTTTGAAGAAAATGCTCTGATACCAATTTGTAAAAAACATGATAGAAAGGCATGGAGTGCGCGTGCTTGTGTACATGGGGTTGTATGGCCAAAGGGCCGTACAGAGCCCCTGCTCTAAATCAAATGAACAAAATACTTATACATAAATCAAACCTTAAGATAACAAGAGATTTCTCTACACCAAAACACTTGACAATCTCCTAGACCTCCGCACATACTCTTGCTTCACACTCTACAACACAACCTTATATAGACTACTAAATGACACTTCCTATAGACATGAGTTTACATATATCAAGACAACAATAAAAACCCATGACCTTTAGCTTTTCTAGATGACCTTTGACCTTTAGACTTTTCAAAATGACTTTTGGATTCTCTAGGAGATTTCTTGATTTTCTCATTGGAATATTAAAAGTAATAATTCCAACATAACTCCCCCTTACTTTTAATAATCAATTCACATCGGAGTCGATAATCCTTCCCCAGATTTCAATTTTTCAATCTTTTTCTCATAGCCCTTGATGTGAGCTTCATAAAAATTCTGCAGAACCCATGTCGAGGCTTTCAGCTTCTTCATCTCTTCTCGTAAAAACACTGCATGTTTTTTATAGATTCTCAACTTGATCATGATCATCACACCTGTTAACATCGATCACTTTGATTACACCCGAATCCTGAAGAACTTTCAATGCATGTGACGCTGCACTTTCTTCGGCCTTCTTCTTTGATGACTTTTGATGTTCAGTAATGGAGTAGGAATATTCACCTAGTATAAAATGAATTGTCGCAATGAACTTTGGCTCGTGGTCAGGTCCAATTTTCAGAAAAAAAACATACTTAGGACGGGCGCATCCAAGCTTTGCTGCAGCTTCTTGTAATACTATTTTGAAAGGGATTTCAACAATCGCCATTCTCTGAATCACATTGTTTAACATAGTAATTAAGTTAAGAGAAGAAACTTGCTCTCTTAATCAGAAACCATGATGGTGTCAATTTTAATCAAGAGAAGAAACTTATTCTCTTGAGTCTTGAGACACCTAAATCAATTAAGAGAAGAAACTTGTTATCTTGAAATACCTAAACCAATCAAGAGAAGAAACTCGTTCTCTTGAGTCTTAATAACAAAATCACAGATTTTGTTCTCTTTTCTCATCCCTTTTCTCATTTCCTTTTTCTTGGAAAAACAAATCATTTCATTCTCCCCGTCATGTTTTCAAATATCAAATTCTTTCTTCCTTAAAACATAAAACCTGAACCACTTGAAAAACTTCTTTTTTTTTAAAAAAAAAAAAAACAATATGCAGCCTTCAAAAAAATATTTTTCAACAACAAAAACCAATCCAGGATCAATGTTTTGAAATTTGTTAACCTAGCTCAGAACCCGAGGTTCTCAACCTCGCTTTGTACCACTTTGTAAAAAATATGATAGAAATACCACTTTAAAGAAAATGCTCTGATACCACTTTGTAGAAAACATAAACATGATAGAAAGGCATGGAGTGCGCGTGCTTGTGTTCGTGGGGTTGTACACTTGTACGGCCAAAGGGCCGTATAGAGCCCCTGCTCTAAATCAAATGAACAAAATACTTATACATAAATCAAACCTTAAGATAACAAGAGATTTCTCTACACCAAAACACGTGACAATCTCCTAGACCTCCACACATACTCTTGCTTCACACACCTCAAAACAACTACAACACCACCTTATATAGGCTACTAAAGGACACTTCCTATAGACATGAGTTTACATATATCAAGACAACAATAAAAACCCATGACCTTTAGCTTTTCTAGATGACCTTTGATCTTTAAACTTTCCAAAATGACTTTTGGATTCTCTAGGAGATTTCTTGATTTTTCTCATTGGAATATTAAAAGTAATAATTCCAACAAGTAGAGGGAGAGTAAAGAATTGATTGTTGTGACATAAAGTTTACTTAAGGGTGTTTGGATAGAAAGAGTAATTGGAAAATAAAATTGATGTGACATTAAGTTTAATTGAAAGTGCGCTTGGATGGAAAAAGGGGAAGGGAGAGTAAACTCTCAATTTGACATAAAGTAGGGGTTTTACCCCATTTTATGCCAATTTATTTTACTCTCCCTAACTTGGATAAATTGAAGAGTAGAATTTTAACTAAGCTTTGTAATCCGAGACTGGTTTCCAAGAACCATGATTAAAATATGCTTCAGCTGTAAGGCTGTAATTCATTGGGCCTTGCCATTTTGTGTGCCATTTAAATCTTGATGTGCTCAAGGCAGTGATTTAACATCCTGCGAGGGTTGTGATTTGTGTATGTCAGTTTTTTTGGGCTGTTTTCATGAAAAGAAAAAGAAATCTTAGATTTCTTATAATTTTGAAGTTAACTTTTTCTTGAATCCTTCAGTTTGGAGAAAAATTGAATCCTTTTGACTTGTTGAAATAAGATGCTTGTCTACTAAAGAAAAAATGACCTCCTGCTAACACACACACATCATCATCCCACTATTTCAACCTATCTTTCATGCTTTCATCCTGGTATCAGCAGCTCGAGGATTTTTTCTAAACAGAAAATTCCTATGAAAGTTGGAAGTTCAAGATGTTTCTTTGTTTGCTGGTAAAAAATCGATGAGAGAGCAAAAGCCTGTACAGTATACAATTGAAGGCTCCTATTATGCTTGTTTGATGCACTGAGGATGGCCACGTACAGTGAGGCTTGTGCCAGTATTTTTGGGCTAGAATTTGCAGATACCTATAGTCCTATCTATGAAAATTGAATCATATTATTTCCTTTCTAGCCATGTTCATTTTGGTTTTTATTTTCATTTCGGTTTAGTTACATTGATAAATATTTATTCTGAATGATTCATCAACGTTGATGTTGGATTTACTGTGCAGGTCCTTCAGTACCTATTGGACGATGTGTCTGATTTCTTATCTACACATTTCAGTGACAGAGAAGTAGATAGAGAATGCACAATAGAAGGGAAAGGATGTGGTAATGTACTTAAAGCTTTTATTGACTATATATCTGCAAGAGAGAGTGAAAATTTTCGGTTTAGGAGACGTGACAATAAGAACTCTGTTACATTAACTACGATTCATCAGGTGTTTCTTCTAAAAACTGTGTTTTCTCTTCTCAGTTTCTGACATGAATGGGAATGTTTTTGTTAATGATCTGAAAAATTACCTCTTTCATTCTTTTTTCTTTTTCATATTTTATCCAGTCAAAAGGTTTAGAATGGGATACTGTTTTCATTGTGAAGGTATGACTCAGAAACCATGGTACATGTATATATCAATTACCGGTCATGTTTTCACATTTATGATCTAAATTGAATGGCTCAATTATTTTGAATTTTTGTTGAGACTGATCAACTGATTCAGGCAAACGAATCTGAGATCCCTTTGTTGCATGAATTTAATGGTGTTGTGGAAGACGGGTCCACTCTTGAGGTTAGCATGTACTTCATGGATTTTTTGTTTCTGATTTTCTGCAACACAGTACTTTCCTTGAATTTTATACATTTTTGTATTTTCTTAGGAGGAGCGTCGGCTTCTATATGTTGCAATGACTCGTGCCCGCAAGAAGTTGTACATTTTGTATGTTACTGTGGATTCAAATTGGCAGGTTAGATTTAGTGCTTATTCAAGGATAATCCCAATTTCTTTACATGTGGATTTTGACTGATGGTTGAGTTTTCTAGTTACTGCAACCTTCACGTTTCCTGAAAGAGATCCCAGCTCACCTCATTGAAGTTCAGGTATGAACCTAGGAAGTCCGTGCGTAGACATAAGTGACATAGCCATGATATTTTGTGATGAATGGACCTATAATATAACATAAGTTCCCTGTTCCTTTCACGCATAAACAATCATCTACAGCAAGGACCAAGCTGAATTAGCAAACTTAAGAATTATATGACAACAATTTTATCACTCTGAACTTTTTAGATACCTTAATAGGTCTGATTTTCAGTGGCACAAATTTGGGTGCAACTTAATCTTATGTAACTAACAAGCCATTTTATCCTATTCTTCAATTTCTCCGACATCTGAATTGTCTCAAAGGGTCATGCTGAATATCTTTCTAATCTATGGTCTTGCTAAGTACAGAGTGAGCTGACAAGGAAAGAATTGCAAGCAAATCCTAGAGACCTTTTAAAGAGAATGGATCCATCTACTGATGTCTCTGGAGATGAACCCTCACTTGGAGCACATGGTCCCATTGTTCAAGTTGATGAAGTTGTTTCTAATGATTCAGTAGAACTGGCAGAGGCAAGCAATGGGAACAGCTTTTTGAGGAGGTATTCTTTCTAGTGGCATATTACATTGTTGTGCATGCTGGACGTAGAGATGCACTCAATTCGTAGATGTTGCAAACCATAGCTGGTTTGATGTATATAGCTGGTTTGATGTATAAATTATCTGGGTGTTTGAATCTCATTTTTCTTTTCATTATCATTTTGTAGGTTCAATGTAGAGGACCGATCAGTAGTTTCCCATTTATTCCATCAATGGGCAAAGAAGCAAGCGTTTCAAGATCCTAAGCGATTGCTTCATAAGGTGATTATAAATATTTGCCAGCAATGTTATACACTTGAGATATGTTGAAAACTGAATCCTTCTTATTTATTAATAAATGAGTGATGTTTAAATTTTTTTGGAAGTGCCTTTAGTATTTGGTGCTTCTCATATTGCCTTCTATGACTCGTAGTCATTATTAAAGTGCACCAGGCTTTGTGAGTAAATCATAGTTGTCAATATCGTTTCAGACCCCATTTCGGTATGGCTTCCAAAATGAAAAGTTTCGTCCGATTTGGAATTAAATTTTGGGGAAATATAAAAATAATATAGTTATATATATATATGTGTGTGTGTGTGTGTGTGTAGAAAATAAGAAATAAAAAATATGGATGTAATCCATTCTAGTAAACCTTTTTGGAATTACATTTTGGGCAAATATAAGAAATACAAAGAATATATATGTATAAAAAATTATAAAATAATTAATTATGTAAAATCTCATTTCAGCCAAAGTGAACCGAAATTTAAAATGAAAAGTTTTATGTGAAATCTTGTTTCGGCCACTTGACTGAACTGAAAATTTTCAGCCATTTTGGCCGAAACGATACGAAATTAATGACTATGGAGTAAATGTGCCTTGCAAGATCCATGGCTAAATTTATACTAGTATAGTCCAGTGTTTTACTCTTTGATCTTATATCAGATGTTATTTTGCAACTGTTGTATCAAGAGACTAGATGCGACTTCTAGGCATGTTTATCTGCAACTGACAACAGTCTTTAAAAGGTTAAAAAAATCAATATTTTACATTTTAACCAGCTCTGGTTTTTGGTTCACATTTGCTTCTATCATTCTTCTCGGTTGGCTTTGTAATTTCTTTTTTGAATGGCTAGGTTGGCTTTGTAATTGATGAACGACTGAGAGTTAAGACGTGCAAAAACAAGGTAATGCAACCTTTAGAATTTCAGTTCTGAACAATGTCTTTTTGGCAGCTAGTTTCTCAATTAATAATTGTTACCAATAAAAAAATTTAATATTTGTAACTTAGTTAAATATTATTCTTGCCATATAATAATTCTCTATTGTATGCAACTAAGTTAAATATTATTATTGTTGTCTAATAGTTTGTAACTATAACCATTCTGACTGTTTCCACCATTTTCATTATTATTTGAGTGCATGCATGTTTGCATACGTTCATGGGGGTGAGTCCATGTGTGCATATGTGCCATTGTTTGCTTTAAGTTCAGGTTGATACTGTTAAAATAAGGGTTATCTTCAGGTGTACTTGGATCACCTCATTCCAATGGTAAGTATTGTTCCAACATGAATGAATTTTGCCATTATTCAGAAAATCGAATTGTATCGTAAATATTGTTCCAAAACTTGCCTGAGAGATGTCCATTTGCTTTCGTTGGCCTGTTGTACGACCATTACATTACTTCTTGTCTCCAAACTTCGTAGGGTGACTTTTGTTTTGGGAATTTTGGAGCAAAGGATTGTGGTAATAAGAGATTTGATGGTTTTAAGGTGCTTCTTTAATGTGGGATGGGTTATTGTCCTTATTTGGCATGATTCTTTAATATGATTTTTCTAGTTTTGTTTTAAAATGCATATATGTGCTTTAGTATCAATTGCATTATGTGATTCCTTTTGGAAAGTCTAACAATTGTACATGCCAATCAAACATATCATTGGTTATGTATTTTGTTCTTCATCATCATCACCACCACCACCAACACCACCATCAAAGCCTTGTCCCAATTATGTTGGTGTCGGCTACATGAATTATGTTCTCCATTCCGATCTATGCTGAGCCAAGGCCATAGATAAGTTACACGTCTTTAAATATATTTTTACTACCTCTATCCACGTCCTCTTTGGCCTACCCCTTCCCCTTTGTGGGCCATTAACCTACATAGCTAATAATTTCCTTACTAGCCCCATTGCCAACCTACATTGGACATACCCAAACCATCTCAAGCAAGTTTCTCTAATTTTTATCACCTATTAATGCTAACTCTAAATGCTCTCGAAAGCGTTCATTTCTAATTTTATCCTTCCTAGTTTCACCACACATCCACCTTAACATTCTCATGTATGCTACATCCATTTTTTGCATATGTTGCTTCCTTATTGGCCAACATTCTGCTCCATACGTCATAGTTGGTCTAATTTTTGTCATGTAAAATTTTCCTTCAATTGGTATGCATCGATCACAAAGCACTCCAGAAGCAAGTCTCCATTTCAACTATTCCGCTTTTATCACGTTCGACGTCTTCATCAATCTCTTCATCCTTACTAATTATTGTCCCTAGGTAATGGAATGAACCTCTGTGGTATCTCCTAGCTTCAACTCTCACATTAGTTTCAGCTCTTTGGATATGCTCATTGAAGTTGGAATCCTGATATTCTGTCATTGTATTGGTTATGTATTTGTTCTAGATGGGAATTTTATTGTTATTGGCTCTGCTAACTTCAATTGCAGCTGAAAATGCCTCTTTGTTGAATTAATACATCAAACGTTTCACCCCCCTCCTACTGTATAGTATAGTGAACAAGGTGGACAGCATACGTGGATTTAATGTTACCCGTTTGGACATGACAGTGTGAATATCCCTCTGTATTTTTTTCCCTTAAAGAAAATAATTCATTCCTTGATTTGTAAAATGATTTGTTAGGATGTTTTAAGGGCTCTGAAGTCCTGCTTAAGTGGCGATGAAGCTTTCCACTATGCACATTATGTAAGTTGGCAGGCATAGCTATTTGTTTTACATCTGCATGATTTCTTTTGCATATTTGTTGAGTTCAACCCACATTCTGGGGTCACTTCAGCCGTTTGCATTAAAGGTTGTTTGTTGGATAGGAAGTGCTTTCCATTGAAAACATATGGTCTAAATTTCAGTTTCATCTGGCGAATAAGACTATGGGGTTGAGACTTGAGAGCATGCAAAATGAATAGTCCAACCACATATTTATATCCATCCATTTTGAGGGCCTCTCATGAGGTGGTTATGATCACAAAAACATTGAGCTAATTTGAGCCACATGCAACCTATTAATGCTCTTATCAAACTAACTGCAATATCATGCGGCCTAAAGTGGCCATACAACGTTGGTCGGACTACTATAACAACAGTTGATCATTTATTATATATCCTCTACTTCACTTTGTTGAATTGGTTTTCTTTGATAGGTGTTGAGATGGGAGCAAATTCCTCCTGATAAACGTGCTCATCTAATGAGAGAAAAACAGGTAATAAGGTTTTTATTCCTTAGATCAGTTAAGTTTGTATCATGGATAATTCCTTTCCATATTTCGCCTTTGGTGTCTAATTGTGAGATTAGCTGTGAAATACCAAGTGCTGTAAAATGTTGGTAAATCACTCATTACATCCATAGTTTCACCTCCCACATGCATACACAAAACAATCAAACTAGTTCATCATCATCATCATCAAAGCCTTATCCCAACTATGTTGGGGTCGGCTACACGAATTCTATTTCTCCGTTCTGATCTATCTTGAGTCAAATCCTCAGATAAGTTACACTTCTTCATATCTATTTTTACTACCTTCATCCACATCCTCTTTGGCCTACCCCTTCCCCTTGGTTGGCTATCAACCTTCATAGCCAAACTTTTTCTTACCGGTGCCGTTGCCGGCCTACATAACACAATCAAACTAGTTAGAATGAAATATTGATAAGCATTCCAAGAAACAAGCACGTTCACTGACAGCAGAACCAGATTGAGATACACTCATCAATATAATGAAACATCAAATGAAGACCAGTCAACTGATGAGCATCTCTAACAAGTAACAAACTTAGACCTGGGCCACTGTGGTGAAAATATGAATGTCGTAAAATATGTGAGCAATTATGAGAGGTACTCATCGAGATAATGGAACAGCAAATAAAGAGAGGCAATCATACTTTCTCCAATGAGGAATCTTGAAGACATCCAGCAATCATTGTTTTACAACCCTTTAGACCTTGACCACTAGGACAAAAACATAAATGCCATTATATGTGGGAACAGCAAGTAAAGCCCCATTACCCGTACCTCTGAGAAGTAAACAATTGGCTTGGTTTCTTATTGAATTGGAACCAAGACCAAAATGGTTCTATAGAAGAGGTTCATGCTTCCTCTGTTGAAGTAGGGCAAGTGATTTGATTCAGAATTATGTAAGAATTGATTTAGTGAAGTCCTCAATTTTGTATACCGGAAAAAGGAATGATGCAGTGAGTTCAGGATTGATTCCCAATAATGGATCAGATCACACTAATATTTAATCTTTTGTATTTCAAGCCGAGGATTCCATCACTTACCCAACATAAAGGGACTATTCCTACGTTGCTTAATAGAATTTCCCACTCACTGATGACTAGTTGTTCACACCTTACTATTTGATTGCAATCGTTTATAGTTTCTGAGCATTGTAAACTTGGCTTGACCTATGTAGCCTCTGACATCTGAGAAACAGCAAAGGGAGTCAAGACCCTGTAGCCTGTTGTTGCATAAAGAAATAAGGGCCTATTAAACATTCCTGTAGATCAACCTGTTACCAAAATAGAAATAGTAGTAACATGGGATTGGCAAATTGGTTTACTTTTATGGTGTTAATTTGAAAAAAAAAAAAAAAAAAAATCTGATCCATTCACATCTTTCACAAGTTAAGTATTTTTTTAAGGCCGTTTTGATGATGCATGATAGTTTTACTATTATTTTTAAGTTAAAAAGTACATATGGTTTACACATAATTCACTTTTTCTTCAGGAACATTTCCAGAAACAGAGAATTGAGAATTCAATGAATTCATCTGCAGCCACACCCAAACAGGTCATTGGATTGTAGGATTTCAGTTTTGCCAAAGTTTCTCATGTGCAGGGTTGATTTTTCCATCAATAGTAATCTGTCTTTTATTTTCTATCTTCAGATTGACATCACTCTTCTTTTTTTTCCATCTCACGCAGATTGTGTATCTTCAGAATCTTGGTTGCACAATAGTCCCTACTTCTCGCCTTCATGCTTCTCATTTGATTGAGCAGTACAAATCACTGTGACAATTGTAGATTTGGACTCATAGTCTGTAATTTAAATTACAAGTTGATCGTGGGAGATGGATGTTGTGAGTAGTGAGTGGGCAAGTTTTTCTGGATGTTGTGAATTATCAAGGAATGGAGGCATTGCTGTTGGAGGTTTGCTGTGCAGCTTGAATGGGAAAAGAATATTGCCAAACTTAATTCCTTGATAGCAAGAGTGGGCCCCCACCTTAATGAATCAAACCTTAGGATTTCATCCACTGAATTTGTATAGGCCCAGATATGACCAGTATTCCCTGCTGGGCTGCACACATGTTAAACACAACTTCCATTTGAATGTTCTATTCATGTGAACTTAGTGCTTCCCATTTTATGAGGGAGGCGGTTATCAAAGAGCAGTTTAGATTCTCGCCCACAGTGCAGATTCAGTTTTCTTCTACAAATTTCCTTTCTTCTTCAGCTCTTCACCAACACCAATGTTTTGACAATTTCAATTAACCAAATGCCTTCGGTTTTTCATTGACAGGTGACCACCACTTGTTAGTTTTAAACATCTCAGCTAGCCTGCTTCGCTTGCAAATCAAAGGCTAGTGGTCCCATGATAAGATTAAGCATGTCATATATTATACGTAAATATGGTGGGACCAACTCCTATTTCAATCCAATGGATAGCCAAGATGTCCAATTCGAACTAATTGTAGAGATGTGATTTTCTATGAAAGCAATGAATGATTTACATTGATTGCAATCCTTAAAACTTGGGGAATGACTCGTTTACTTTTTGAAAGTAAGCAAAAGCTAATAGTAACCTCAAAGACTTCTTAAATTCTCTTCTTTTTTGAAAGAAAAAGCTGATGCGGAGGGACAAAATTGTGAGCGACCAAAATAAACTTGAATTCTTTGAAAGTTATGCCATGTATTCAAAGGAACGGAAGAAAGTTGAGAGGGACAATTGTCCACTGAATGGAACTCAATTGCGAATACAATCATAGGCGGCAAAAAATTTATTGAATGAAACATTAAGCACTTCAAACAAACCATAAATATATATTTTAGTTATTCTGGAACTCTAGGACAGTTGCATGTAGATGGTGAACTGAAACTAATTAATTACAGCTTTAGTAGTTAATAGGAAAGAAGCCCTCTTTTGAGTGTGATGTGATTAAGTTGGAATTGATGCAGTTAGAAGAGCTGACTAGCTGTGTCATAGGCCACTCCTGCCGTCCAGCCACCTGGGATCACATTCCTTAACTCGAGCTGTATGATCAATCCATTGAAACTACTAATTGACAACTTCAGGCTAATGGGGCCTTTTGGTGGATATCCCAGACTGCACCGTAGGCCCCATGCATTCCCCTCCACTGTTGGCTATTCCCCTTAACTCCCCAAGTCAACAACACATGACGCAAAGGATATTTAGTTCAAAAATAACATCGAAACACATTTTATAAGAAGGGGCTAGCTCTCCTAAGCTCAAGCTTAGGATAAAGTAAGCTCAAGTATATAGTGGGGCCCACTTGGGGACCCTCATAGGGATGGGGAGAGTTTTAAGGACTCCTTGGGATCCTCCTCACTGTAAAAAATTAGCTTCAACTGTGATTTTTATTATCTCCATATGGGCCCAAAAGTTTAATAGTTAGTAGTCCATTCGAATCGATACATAGTCAATCCAACGGTCCAGTAAATTTAGATCTAACCGAAAGGTGAGCCCCACAAGCAGGATCTTACAAGATTTTATCCTAAGCTTGGGCTTAGGAGAGCATTGCTCTTATAAGAAAAGGGAATGTTACAGATGATCACCCGTCTATGTAACATTTACATTAAAAATTTCTTATTTCTTTTATATTTTTTTACCATAACGACCCATATGGATTTTAAAAGCTGATTCAACAACCTTGAGCGCGCCCCCCCCCCCCCCCCCCCCCCCCCCCCACACACACAAAAATGAGGAATTGGCTAGTGGGTCAGGCCACACACCTGCAACGGCTCAATGGCTATGATGTCCCATTGGCCAGCTAGGTACAAGATGATGATGGCAATGTAATCTGGGAACTTGCTATGCTCATGGACTTTCAACATGATGGAATTGTCTACTTGATACTGGCTTGAAATCCTATCAGAACAAAAGGGCGAACCTACCTAATGTTGAATGACCCTATAATTTATCAATAAAGTCTATGTAGACCCACTTCGTTGCCCAAAAGAGAGCCCTATCCGAGCCCAGCTGGACCTCCTGTTTATTGGTTTAAGAAAGCCCGCCCTGTGTCTTTCATTCTTTCCGCCTAAAATTTTCGTGAGTAGAAACCCTGCAAAATGCAAATGCCCTAAAGAGGAGAAATCGCCCGATCGCTCATCTCGCTCTCTGGCTCCCTCTCTCCCTCTCTCGCGCGCGCGGTCACCCGATTCTCCCTCCCCATCAGCAGCTCTCTCTCTCGGATCCGTCCCCATCGCGGCGTCTCCCTCTCGGATTTGGTACCCCCATCGCAACAGCGCCCACGCCTCCACAGTTCAGGTTGGGGGTTTTTTCCATTGCTTTATGTGAATATTCAAAGCATCTATTGTTGTTTTTTTGTTGTTTGATGATGATGATGATGATGAACTGCTGATTTGATTTGATTTTTTTTTCTTATTTTCTGAATGTTGCAAGATTCTTGTGTTGTGGTAATCTTTTTGGGTGCTTGTTGGATTTACTAGACACACAAACACCTCATGCCCAAGTCTTCACCCCAGAAATCCAAGGGTGTTCTTCTGCATGCAGACCAGGAGAGTTCTACCGTCACACAGACATGCGCGCACACATAATATTCTTCCATAGCAGAGATATGTTAGAAAACAATAAGCAAAACCCCACTTCTAATCCCAGCCTTTAATGACCAAATAGAATCTATATAAAGTCATGAATGAAAACCATCAAAACAAAGAGTCCAAATCTAAAACAAACTCTTAAAATGAGAAAGTAATTGAGAAATTCACCACTCCCCGGCCTTTTGGGTTCTTGTCCAAATCGAAAACCAATAATCATAAGACTAATTAACAGTAAAATAAATCCCTTTGCATCATGACCGATGACAAATGACAAAATTCCCCACTTCTTTTCCCTTTATTAAGGTTTTTTGGCATGCAAAAATGGGACCAACAGATCCCACATGGATCCCTTGCCCTGCTAAATCAGTGGAACATTACAACCTTCAATCATACAGGCATTTGATTTCTTAAGCACACAAATGACTATTCTTCTCTGGACACTTAACTCATTACACCAAAGTATGCATACTGCAGATCAATAAAATATTGTGACACAAAAGATAATGCCAGCTTGGGTGTAAATCTGTCATTATTATCTGTGTCTAGTAAATCAAACCATATAAAAGATACAAAGTAGACTAATCTTCAATGTATATGTCGATGTGGTGTTGGCAACTATCTGGTCTTGTAAAAGGTATGTGTAGAGTTGCATGCAAAGTTCTCTTTTGTAGATTTAGGAATTTATTGCTTGATGGATTATTATTATTATTATTTTTTGTATAGTTCTAATGTGCATGGTTTCGATTGTAATTGAGATGGTTTTCTGTTTTAAGATTTCTTATTGATCTATTATTTTTCTATATTTCTGATCTACTATTTCAAGTGAAGAGAAAACGGAAAGAGGAGAATTGGGTGTTCTAGGGATGACAGGAGAAACATGGATCTCATCTGTCAGAATTTTCTTCATCTTAGGAAGATATAATACTTGTCATATCCTATTATTATACTCAAATTGAGGATCAAACCTGTATCCTATAGGTTCATTTGAATCTTTGTAAACCAAGTGCACCCATTCAGTTTACATGAGGATTCACGCATTTGGCTTGATCGAGTTACCTGAAAGCTTGTAGTTGTTATGTAATCTAGCATAATCAATTGTAGGTAAAATAGGGTTCCAAGCAGTTTCTTTCTCATTTTGGTGGCTATGTGCATTATGATTGCTAAAGTGAAATTTATGGTTACCTATTGTGGGTTAGGAAATACCATATGGATTGGAACTTGAATATGATTTTTTTCTCTTTTGTTATTATTACTATTACTGTTGTTGTTCACAAGATTAAAACTTGGACTTCATTTTCATTCAATAGAATTGTCTTTCCCCCTTTCATTTTCCTGTATTGTGGGGGTACATGAATGATCTTATAAGATTAAAACTCAGACTTCATTTCTTTAACATTCTAGTTTTGAATGATCTTATTTTTTTGGCTAATGATCTTTAATGTTCTTTTATCGAATTATTCTCAACACCCCCGAATGCTTTATTTGTTTTTAGGAGCATGGAAAAAGATAAATTATCAAATGAATTTGATGGAGACGACAATGAAATTGAATTGGGGACGGTTTGTCAGGAAATAAACAGCGTTGAGATGGAGAAGCCCTTGGAGGAAGGTAAAAACATAGAAGAGGTAGTAATGGAACCTCAGAGGGGAATGGTATTTAGTTCAATTGAAGAAGTACATGAATATTATGCAAGTTATGCCAGGCAGATCGGGTTTGCTGTTGCCCTAAAAACCTCAAAAAAAGGATCGGATGGAAAAAAAAAGTTTATTACAATTGCTTGCACTAGGGGTAGAAAGCCAAAACCAAGTGCAAGTAACCCAGTTAGACCCCGTCCACAATCAAGAACAAATTGCAAAGCAGCGTTGAATCTTTCTTTACAATTCGACGGGAAGTGGCTTCTGAACTCATTTGTACTTGAGCATAACCATGATATGAGTCCGAACAAAGCTCGATACCACAAGAGTAATCGGGTAATCCCACCACATGTGAAGAGGCAGTTTAAATTGAATGACAAAGCGGGAATTAGATTGAACAAGACTGTTAACTCATGTGTGGTAGAGGCAGGGGAGCATGAGAATTTGCCATGGTCAGCAAAGGATGCAAGAAATTACCTGGATAAACTCAGACGCTTAGAACTCAAGGAAGGGGATGCCGAGGCAATGCTAAGCTATTTCAAAAAAATGCAACAAGTCAACGGATCCTTTTTTTATGTCATGGATCTTGATATAGAGCATCGAGTAAGGAACATCTTTTGGGCTGATGCGAGGAGTAGAGCAGCATTTGCTGAATTTGGTGATGTGGTCACATTTGACACCACTTACTTGGTTAACAAATATGATATGCCTTTCGTTCTTTTTGTGGGTGTGAATCACCATGGACAGTCGGTACTTTTAGGTTGTGGATTGATATCACGAGAGGACACAGATACATTTGTATGGTTGTTTCAGTCTTGGCTTGATTGCATGTCTGGGTGTCCTCCTAATGCTATCATCACCGACCAGGATAAGGCCATGCAAAATGCAATAGGAATAGTATTTCCTAAAGCACGACATCGGTGGTGTTTGTGGCATATCTTGAAAAAGGTGTATGAAAAATTGAGGGGGTATAATGACTACGATTCAATTAAATTTCATCTTCTTAATATTGTCTATGATTCGATGAAAAAAGAAGAGTTTGAAGAGAATTGGGCCAAGTTTGTTAAGGCATTTCAGCTAGAGGACAATGAATGGCTAGCTGGATTGTATGATGAGAGGTATCGATGGGTGCCGGCATTTGTGAAAGATATTTTTTGGGCAGGGATGTCAACAACCCAGCGTAGTGAGAGCATGCATGCATTTTTTGATGGCTACATCAATTCTAAGACCACATTGAAGCAATTTGTTGAGCAATATGATAATGTTTTGTCTAAGAAGGTGCAACTAGAAGCTGAGGAAGATGCCCGTTGTTTCAATGTATACATTCCATGTGTGACCCCTTATGAGTTTGAGAAGAAATTTCAAGAAGCATATACTCTTGTTAAATTTCAGGAGATTCAGAATGAAATAGCCGGTAAGATTCGTTGCAATATTTCCTCGGTTAAGGTAGGAGCTGAAATTTCAGAATTTGATGTGGAGGAAGATGTGATAGTAGGAGAAAACAGTATCCAACCTTGTACTTTTCATGTTCATTTTAATGAGATTTCAAGAGAAGCTAATTGTACTTGCCGGTTGTTTGAGTTTAGAGGTATTCTCTGCAAGCATATAATCGTTGTTTACTTGAAGAAGAAGGTTTATCATATTCCGGGGAAATACATGTTAGAAAGGTGGAGTAAAACTGTGAGAAGGAGCCACACAAAAATCAAGATCATGTATGACAATTGGGAACGTAGACCTGAAGGGCGTCGTTACAAGAAAATGTTGACTATTTTTAATCGGGTCAGCGATAAGGCCATGGATTCCGATGAAAAGAGTCAGATGGTAATGTCCTCGTTGCTAGAAGTGGAAGCTAAGCTAGATGTTTCTAAAAACGTTACCGTATGCAATAGACCTATGTCTATAGGTGTACATAAAGCCTCAACTTCATGTCATGATGATAATTTCTCGGCAAGAGAGCAATAATAGCTTGTGTGATCGGCTCAGGTTGGAAAAGAAGAGTGATGGCTGGTGATTTTTGCTTGCTCACTTCTGTGATGCGAAGGAGCTTAACTATTTTTTCTTATAGAAATAGAATCCTGCTGCAAGAATGAGTAAGAGTTTGTTGTATGCATTCCATATGCATTCTGTAATGTAATTTCTTCTCTTAGTGCATTTCATGAGAATCAGATGTAATGTAACACAAGAAGACAACTACTAGTTGGTTGTGATAATCTCTTCTCTTCCACTTGAATTAGTGCTTATCCTACCAAAATTGGATTGTCCATTTTATGATTGATTCAGTCCTGGGCCGATAGATTTAACAAAATTAATAGTTGGTAACAATCCGACCATAAATTATTAAAACAAGGCTAAGATGGCAGCATTTACCCAATGGTCCCGCATTTAAAGGTTGGATTGAGCTGATTCCAGTTTGTACCTTGATTGGCCCGCTAAATAGGGGTACTCAACAAGGTTTCTGTTGATTTGTATTAATCGAGTTGAAAAGTGCCCAAGTTGAAAACATTGCAGGCGTGATTGTAATTAACTGAAAAATAGCAGATTTTAAGTTTATAATATGGACTTTCAAAGCCCCAAATTTGAGCCAAAAAATCCCTCGAAAAGTGGGCTAAACAGTGCCCTAAATAGGGGTACTCAGCAAGGTTTCTGCATATTTGTGTTAACTAAGTTGAAAAAGTGCCCGAGTTGAAAACATCGCAGACGTGATTGTAATTAACTAAAAAATAGCATATTTTAAGTTCATAATATGGACTTTCATACCATTTTAACATACCATTTTATCATTCAAATTGTCTGAAAATGGCCTGAAAATACTGCCTTGTGGACAAGATCTGTGAATCAGGCCATTTCCTCCTCCTTTCATACCATGTGAAATATCATTTTTGTGGGTTGGGAGGTGTAGATGAGAAAAAAAACAAAAAACAAAGCCAAATAGAGATGCAGCAGACAAGATCAAAGAGGAGCATTTCTTTCTTTTTTTATTACCAGAGTGAACATATAAACAGCAGCGAAATGGACAGTCCATAACCTCAAAAATCTTTAAACCATTTGGATTTAAAACCACTATCAATGAAACATGTCAAGTTTCAATCTTTCACTCTTGTTTGCAACAAATGCCACAAATTCCTCACAAAAACAAAGTTACAAATGAATGCATCAGCTTAATAACAAAGAAACAGAAATCCACATGAGTGATTTGGATGAAAACCCATGTCGAAAAACATCAAAATCTTCCACATTTGGCAATCTTTTCTTAGTACCTGAGAGAGAGAGAGGGTGGTGCCGTGCTGGATCCGAGAGAGAGAGAGTCTTTTCTTATTACCTGAGAGAGACAGAGAGAGAGGGTGGTGCCATGCTGGATCCGAGAGAGAGAGAGAGAGAGAGAGAGAGAGAGAGGTCTTTGCTGATGCGAGGGAGTGCTGTGCGCTATGAGAGAGAGAGGGGATGTGGAGGAGCGTTTGGGAGGGAAGAAGAACCAAAGGAGACCGCCTCTAGGGCATTTCTGTTTTCCTTACCCGATTTCATTATTTCCTCCATTTTGGCGGGCTTTGAAAAGTTGAATGCCCACTTGGTCTACCTCAGCGCCACATGGAAGTACACGAAGGATCGGTCTCCAAATCGGGCAAGGGATTCGGTCTACATAGACTTATTGATAATTTATTATGTCTCTCTCACCTAAATTCAGGGCCATTGACTCATTCACTAGTTCCTTGAACATGTAACCTTTATTTATTTATTTATTTCCTCTATAAAACTTAAATATCTACATACACTGCAAGCACTTAAAAAGGTGTTAAGAGAGGGGAAGTAAACTTGAGAGCTACACAGAGCAGGCAGGAGCACCAAGACAGAAAGGAGCCAGGATAACATCCTGAGTGATAAGTCCATGACTTAAGAGGAAAATGAGAAAGTAAACTGAAACTAGGGAAGAGAAGAAGAAGATTGTTGGATGTTTCAGAAGAAAACCATGTCTTATTTATAGATGAAGGAAGCAACGGAAATGGAAACCACTTCTTCCTAGCGAGTTCAGAGGTGGATGTGTCTGAACAGAAGAAGCACTCAAGCACCCACCCACAGGTGACCCAAATGACTTCACTGAAGAAAACAAGTGAAAAGCAGCGTTTAGACTTTACCCACATAACCCACATTCCCTTCTTGCAATTTGAAAGGAAAAAAAAAAAAAGCCTAATGGCATTGGCTCTTGGAAGGAATTTTCTTCAAAGAGATGGATGAAAGCTCACTAATCCAAGAGGGGATAGGCGTATTGCTGGATTGAAGTTGGATAGGGAGAAGAAGAGAAGGTTCAATGATGTGAACAAGGATCTCAGTAGCAACTTCAGCAGTGGCAGTTGGGTCCCAAAATGACATGTATACTATATATGGATGTGCCAATTCATCAATTTTCCAGGATTGATGGATGGATGGGCTTATAATCGGGTTTAGGTGCCAACGTGACGACATCCCGGTGCAACATTTGGAGGTGGACCCCATATATAGATGTACAGATCAGATATTACCACTCTTATCAAGAGGAGCTTTGAATTTGACTCCCACAATGGAAACCTCAAAAGGGAATTGGAGTAATAAATAAATAACACAGCTTTATCTCGGCGAACATAGAAGAATACCAAAACTGATGTTAGGCACGGGTTCAGTGATTTGTAATAGATGGGTTTGGGCCTTTATTATTCCTTTCCAACCCAGCCCGGTCTTGTTCCTATGGCTTTGATTCCCCTCTCATGTACATGTTTGCATAATCTTTTGTCAAGAATTTTAGAAAATGGTACAGTTGTGTTGAATATCATGATGCATCCTTCCCAATGGGGATCTACCATATTGAAGAAAAAATATCAACGTCTTACCACTGAAAATAAATGATTAGGGAAGAAGCCAAGAGGAGATGACAATGGGACAGACAGTCAGATACAATCAAGTTTGGGTGGCATTGCTTAATGCTGGAAACTTGTATAGGCTCGAAAGTGCTCGACCCAAATTCATCCCTTTCATTTTTATTGGGCTGAAATTTCAATCTGAACCGAACCTGTGAACTAAAGAGGGTTTAGTTTAACCCTCAACTAAAAAGTCAGATTCATGTTGATCACATAGCAATTAGTTGGACTTGGGCATTAGCCTTTTGGTGAGGATTAACAAGTTGAAAAGCAGTAATGGACTCAACCCAAACCCAACCAATTTACTCATCAGGTCAAAAATGCCCACATGAACCCAGCCCAAAATAAAAATAAAAAAACCAGGTCAGGTCAGGTCCCTATAAAACTTGGATAACCTGAGTAACCAGTGACTGTAGGTAGTCCTTTTTTTTTTTTTTGGCTAGAAAAATGGTTTCTATTCATTGCCGTAACCGGCTACAGGCTGATCACAGGCAAACAAAGTTAAAGGTCAAACAACTTCTGGGACCCCCAAGGGGGACACAGTATGGAATCAGTTACCAGATTAACAAGGAGCTGGCCTTGGATTCATGACAACCAAAAACCTAACTCCTAACTGCAACTAATGTTAAGCTTAGGTCATCAATGCCCCAACATAGAATCCATTGATCGATAAGATAGAATACATCAACAGTTTAATTGACTCGAATACACAGCATTGCGGTTGTATAATGAGCACCTTCCAGTTCCAATTGTAACTGCTGAGCCCATCAAAACAAGAGGTTGAAAAGCCCGGGATGTGAAACATGACAACTCAAATGCACATACGCACTGTGGTTAACAAAAAATGTATCAGCTCATACATCCACAGAGAAGCAAAACGTTGATTGTAGCTTGGTAGGAATGATAAATAATCCTGCTTCATGTCTTAGTGCTTTACAAAGACTAAATCACAGATGTAATGTTCTACAAGAAAAAATTCCAGCCAAACAGCGTAAAGAAACATTACATCACTGTTTAAACCCTGTAGCTTCCATATCCTCCAACCCCAGATGACCCATATCCTCCCAACGATGACGATGGATAAGAAGTATTTGCCAACTGAGAATACGACCTCAAACCAGTATCAAGTTTTCCGTAAGTACTTGTGACAGGTTCTTTATGCCCGGCTATAAAGTTCTGCAAAGAAATGGATTTTGAAAACATAAGACTAATGGAAGCATATGCTAAGCAGAGAGACCTACTCTGTTGGAATGACTTTCTTAACAAAGATATTTTCTTACCTGAATAAGTTGCTGAGCAGTCTGAACCTGTGTTGAAGTACCCTTAATCTCCACTGTGATTTCATCAGGCAAGCCCCTACTCTCCTGAACGGTAAGGGTTGCTCCACTTGTACGGCGTATATATGCAATGTTTACCCCTCCAACACCAATGATGTCCTCTGCGTAGGACAGTGGAATCTGCATCGTCTGTGTGACCTGAATCCAAAGCAGTAGTCAGCCAGCAGTGCTAGAAATAAAACAGTTAGCTAAAGAAGGCATGACAGATCTAGCCTTGACATGTTCCATTAAACATTACTGAGAGGAAAGCAATAAATTCTGCAAGTTGCTTTTCATATTTTAAGGAAATATTAGGAAGTTTTCCTTCACTAACAATGAACATATGTAATAGGAAAAAAAAAAATGATACACTGAATGAGAAGATGGACTACAAACAATGAACACATTTGGTTAACAATAAAAAAAGGAAAAAAAAAAAAGAGGAAATGAATCTCAGATGCCTCAGATGCAAGGAGCATCTTTTGTGGCAGAAAGCAATATACTCATGTGACCCAATAAATATAATGTAAGCTCCAATAAGTCAAGACTGAGGAACGAAGATAATGCAAAGTCACAACTCAAGAGACTGTTCATAGCTTCAAATATTGATAGAAGGAAGCAGCAAACAGAATCCAGTATTAGTAAAAGGAGGATCAAAACAGAGTATTTTCTGTTGTTGCTTGGTGCTTCAAAATAGACTGGTGAAATGATGGCCCATGGTACTGAACATTCACCTGATGGATAGACTGTTCCTTGAAATAAAAACTTGATATAGGAGAGACAGTATATACTATTATAAAATGGGAGAGATGGCAGACTGTCAAAGAATAATGGGACTTCTTTTTTTTTTTTTTTGTGTAGAAAAGAATAATGGAACTTGGGAAAGGAAATCTTACCATCCAGATGAAGAGTATTACACCAAGAAGATTGGAGTTAGTAGTATGAATCTCAAACAATAATGGGATGAAAAATGTGGTATTAAACAGGCAGCCAGAGATATACTATGGTGGTCTAAGAGTAAAAAAGTTATATTCATACGAAAACTTAGTAGAGGAATATAGAAGTGTAAAAAGCTTTTTTTCTACTTATTTGTTTCCTTTTTTTTTTTTTTTTTTGAATCACAACCTTTTAATGCAAGAGGGCAGATTACAGTACAAGAGAACCATTGTGAAAGGCTATTTTCAGAAAATCTAACAGAAAGCAATTCGGACCAAGAGATGCTAAGAAATTTACAATTAAAAGGCGGGAAACGGTCAGGTACAAAGACACCTTAGATTACACAAATAGACATAGAAGAGATCAATAATAATATAATACTCTGATAAAATCAATTTATGTATGAAGTTGGTTATCAGATTAGCAATGCCGTCAGTCTTGAAATGATATAAATATTTATTAAAACTCACTATTTATTGCATAAGGGGTAAGAAAAAGTATCCAAAGAAAATTTAAGAGAGAGAGAGTTCCTCCGATTACTAGGTAGTGCAGGTAAATGTATTAAAATGATGACGCATAAAGTGAAGCGTTCCAATGTCCCAATGAGGGGGCTCAAATCTCATAAGCACGTCTTTCCTAACAGTAATTGCACAAAATATGAAGTATATAAAAGCAAATAGAAAAGAGTCATGCTCTAGCTACATTAAGCCTTTTAATCAGTTTACTAAGTCGACTTAACTGTTGTTACAACAGTCTTAATTTTTTTTATTTAATTAAAAAAAACTTTCAAGTTCTTATAATTACAGTATGCCCCTTGTTTTTGAGATGTTCAAGCTACATTAAGACTTTTAATCAGTTTACTAGGGTCGACTTAAGTTAACTGTTGTTACAACAGTCTTAACTTTTAAAAATAAAAAATAAAAAATTCAAGTTCTTAAAATTACAGTCTGCCTCTTGATTTTTCTCAAAACAAGACGTGTTAATGAGTTGTGTCTTGTGTGCCCCCACATTCAGAGCATGACTAAAGCACATGCTTCATCTGGGGTATACATCTCAAATATGCATCGTGTACTGCGAGGGCCCCAAATGTAAGTTATGCTTCACACTTGAGCCTGAAGGTGCTCTGGGAACACTTTAACCTTGGCATACGCCTCACATGCCTATAAAAGAATCTGGCTTGAACCCCAGAGCATTTTGGGAACACTTCCTCCCTCAGGTGAGCCTTGAGGCGTAAGCCTCGAATGCTTTTAAAATGCCAGCATCGGTCAATAGGTTAGAGTGCTAGAGTATATTTAACAACTGGCAATGCTATGACCAGATAGTAAATCTCTACACAATTTGTTGTCATCATCTACTAAGCACCTCATCCCATCAATCTGGGATTGGCTTAATGTAACTTCAAAATAAGCCTTCTGTATTTCCTATCTTTCTAACCGTGGTATATGAAGGTGAGATTCGCATGTTTGTATATGAACACATATAAAACTTGCTGATGATAACATTAACGGGAGAGAATGCAAATACAGGAAAAAGATATAAAGATAAAAGCACATCAAGATATGAACTTTTTAAGCACTGGCTATGGCACCCTTGGACTCATCATCACTTCTCCATGACTGGATGGCCAACTTCACCTTCATCATAGCCTTATCCCATATATTGACAGTCGACTTTGTAATTCTATAATTTAATGTGTTTCCTTGCTACTTCCTTCAAGGTATGAATTGGTATCCTCCTCCTAGGTCCTTGAACGAACTGGTATACCTTCAGCAACACATTGTACAATGGTTATTTCTGATCTTCTATCTACGTGATCAACCAATCTTGAATGACATGCATCAAAAATTTTCTACTGAATATACCCGAAGATTTCCTCTTATATATTCATTCCTAGTTCTATTCTTTCATGCAACTTGGCAGTTGGAACATCCTTCTTAGCATATGTATCTTAGTCACAATAGCAGAACCTCTACCACGATTACCAGGATCCAAACCATTATATTTATTACAACCATTGCGTAACATAGATAAAAATCCTAGCTATCTATTATTGGAGATGTCATGAACTAGGAGAAGAAAATATCATTTTGAGGAATTTTATTGAACTGTTCGGGGGAAAAATCCATCACCTGAGTAACAAAAGCAGAAGCACTGCGCCCAAGCCCAGAAGAACGTAATCCAGCGGTTGGAGGATCTTGTCCATAGAGTGATAGCCCAGCATGTGGAATTGGATGTTCCACTTGAGTTTCACGATCAAGAAATAAAGACTCCCGCTTAAATGAAAGAGGATAATCACTGCTGATCTCAGTTTGTAAAGATGTATGGATCAAGGATGGTGGTTTATCAGCCCAGGTCTCCTTAGCACGATCTTGAGGTACTGATGCATTATACTGCAAAATGGGACATGACACATCTGTAAGTTAAATAAACAGATATTATCTATCCGATTTAAGCAGCAAGGAAACAAACTTACAGTCTTCTCAAATAATGGAATAACACTGTGATCAACCAAAAACTTCCGAAGATGTCCAAGAGATGCTTGAAGTGCTGTGAGAACATTCAAGGACTCGCCCTGTATCTCTAATATTCTTTCATCTGAGCTCACATAGAACGGCAGTTCATCTAGCACAACAGATTCAAGTGTCATATACGATGTATCACATTACTTAGAACACCATAAGTATGGGTTCTAGACAAAGACTCTCTCTCTCTCTCTCTCTCTCAAATTCAAATGAAGATTTGATTCCTATGATTAAATACTATTCCAAAGAAAAGAAAAAAGGCAAAAAAATTATGACTATGTTTGACACATACCACCAGTGAGCACCCGCATGGACGCACCAGTGCTCTCTTGAATTGACTTAATTACTGATCCTTGTTTTCCAATAATATTAATTGCTTGTGAGGAGGACACCAACAATCGGACCGAACACAATCCAGTGGATGCTAAACCTGTACCATCACTTTCATCCTCGGGAATTCCATTGACACGCTTGAACACTCTTAGAACAGCAGCTATGGCAGGAGAGATTTCAGCATCTGGTTCTTCTTTCCCAGATATAAGAACCTAAAAGGAAAAGGGGGAACAAATCACAAGAGACCATGCAAAGGGGGTTACAGGTTGCCACATGAATATATAATATCTAAATGGGAAGAATTTCCCGAGCCCATTTAAATCACAAAAGACAAGAACATATGACACATTGACACCTAAAATCATTTGGCTGACTTATATTATTATTATTTTTTTCTAACCAGTACTTAATTTAGAATTCAAATAAGAAAAATGTCTAGTCATCTTTTAACATATTAGTCACTAAACAATAGATAAAGGAGTCCAAAATGCAGTTATCATTTGGAGCAACTAACAAAGAAGAAAAATACCAATATGTCCCTTTATTTATCCTTTCTTAATTTTGAAAAAAAAATTAATGGTATTTTGAAATGCTAACCTCCTATGCATGCACTCATGTTCCAAAGATGTGCGAGTTCCCAGAAGCCTGGGAAAATGCCTAATGATTCAACTAATTTCCTCCAGTGCTAGGAAGATGCACATTCATATCAACCTTGAACTCCAGAAATACCTGATTTGATGTGTTTCACCTCCAGAACATGATACCTGTAGTCGTAGACCCATTCGGATGCAAGCCATAGGCAAGCTGGGCATAAAGTCTATAAGAAACGAGGCACATATCCACTTAACAAAGGTCCCACAAGAAAAACATAATAACCACAAATTTTTTAACAGTTTTTTTTTTCAACGAGATGGACGTGTTAAATGTGTGAAAATAGTGTCAGTTTGATAGGCTATAAGGCTATTCAATTACCTATCCAACATGCTCAAGATTGTGCAATCAAAAAAAGTCTGCAAGAAATTAAGGCCCACTTATTAATAGGGTAGTAGGATATGTTAGAATTGTGAATTTGAGTCTTCGTTAAGAGTCCCTTGTAGTTGACATGCATTTACTTTTTTTTTAACACACTAGATTAAATCAATCTATAGAGGTTTCTCTCTTATGCTAGTCTAGTCGTGTGGGATCATAATTAATGAACCTTTGATCATATTTATTCGCGCGCTTGGGCTTGATCCCCTTGCCCTATCATATTTTCATCAAGATATTCTGTCCAACACCAGTACATATCGCTTTCTAAGATGCTGGAAGAGATCTTCATACTTTGAAGCAACAAACCACAAATTAATCTGCCTTCCAGCCTTTTGCCAGACTCTTTGGCCTTTGCACCATCATGAGTCCACAGTGGAAACATGACCATTTTTCTATTTCCACGGTAACTGAACATCATCAAGCACAAGGCAATTACTTGGTCTTATATTATAACATAACCAACGCTTTGCACCATGAAGGCATCTTCAACATGCTTTGGCATTGACCAAGCAATCACAGATAGCTGAATAAAATATGGTCCAGCATAAGAAAAGCAAGTAAATGGTCAAGTTTTCTTGCTGTTCAAGTGACTGAGGCAAACATAACATCTATTATCATTGTTGACTTGCATTGCTAGAATTATCATGATAGACGATCCAACAAATCACAACTGCTCTAGGTTGCCCTCACACTTTCTAGATAAGAGGTCTAATCAGCAAAAGGAATTTGGGCAGTAAACAATAGTTAAGAATTTCTGTAGGTTTGCTTCACAACTAATGTAGCCAAGAAAATTTTCACCCTTTGTTTGCTTAGTATACATAGCACTCTCTGTTTGCTTAGTATGCACACCATGGTCCATGGAAGGGACTGTGAAATCATGGCCTTCTACGCATGATTCAGACTCAATTATAGCATTTGAAACAGTTCTTTGAGAAGGAACAGGTGATGTTGGTGGTTCGCAGACCCCCCAAAAGGAGAAAGAGAAAATCTGAAACAGACTTATTACGTTCAACAACCTTGACCATCTTGTTCATTGGTAAAATCTCGACACATGAATCCAGGAAGCAGTCCCATGCATTTTATCCAACTTTGATAGGGTGATGGATGTCTTTGCAGTTCACACCAATGGACAAAACCACCAATGAAATAAGAAATCCCTGTTTTCTCAAGTTTTCACCTGCGTTTGAAGTGGAAGTAGCAATCTAATGCCTAAATGGAGCTATGCTAGAGAACAGTAAGCTGATATTGCAGAAGCCAAATACTGAATAGGTAACAGAATGAAACCAATCAGAGTTGGTGCTGAAACAGCCATAAATGGCATGAAAAAGGAATACACCCAAGAAGGAGCATTTGGAAACAGGTAAACAGGGAAAGGAGAAACAAAAGTGAAAGAATCAAACAAAGCATATAATGCTATAATGATGAGCTGCAGCTAAAACAATCCTATAATGTCCCAAAACAGAGGACAGTCTTTTAATGGCTTCAATGAAACATAAATTCTCAAACTTTAGCAGTCAATTCTTCCTGTGCATTCTAAAATTGATCAAGAAACCATATGTGTTGGATTAAACAGATTGAGACAAAATAACAAAACTTTCCTAAGAAAACCCTAAAATCCCCAAAACCCTAACTAGATCCATCTTCCTCCACAAAGCAAATAACCAATGCCAAACACCAATGCAACCCTGTAATGTAAACATAAACAACAGCGAAACAAAAGCATTAAAAAGATGAATTGAGGGGCAATTACAATGCGATCAGAAGTGCCGATGGCACCTTCGAGAATACGAATGCGGGCGCGAGTCTCCTCGCACATCCTCTTCACGAGCTCGCCCTTGCGGCCGATGATGCTTCCCACCTTCAGAACGGGAACTATGAGCCGGAAGACGCTGTCGCCGGGCCAACCCGGCCATTTACTGTTCTCCTTGGCCGCCGATGGATCGGACGCTGCCGCCTGGCCGACGGCGGCCAGGATTGTGTCAGATCCCGTCACGTCCGTAATACCATTGCCGGAGACAGGAGCCTCCATTGCAGGAGGGAGAGAGAGAGAGAGAGAGAGGAGAAGAAGAAGAAGCAGCAGAAGCAGCAGAAGCAGAAGGAGAAAGAGGGAAAGGGTTTTAGGTCAGCTTGTAATACTAGGTTTTGCAGCGCTCGTGAGGGACTTGGGGTTTTATGTATGTATTTATAGGAGCGGCAATGGTTTAGGTCAGCCTCGTTCGTAGCAGGCATAAGCTCTATTGGATTTTATTTTCATCTACGTCATGGGAACCGTGTGTCACATGCCACGGGCCCCACATTGAGATAATCAGATTAATGTCAATCCCTCGGCCCTACATTGAGATAATCCTCAAAACGAATGTCATTCTTCCCAATAACATAACCACGTAATTCACTTTAATAGGAGTGGATCCCACCATAAGACCTAAGTCGTGACTTGCGTTGATTCAGTATCTCTCTGAATGTGTCATTAATCGGTTTTCAATCATGTGCTCAATCTGATGGTGGGGTCCACTCCAGCTCTTATCGAAGTGAAATTTGACAATATATATAGAGAGGGTAGGAGATTCATCTAAACCTGTTCAGATTATATCTCCATGTACACCCTATATCCTTGGGTCAACTTGGAGGTCCAAGTCGGACCGATTCAACATAGGATCCAATTGTTCCCAAAAGGGGCCTACTAGGTTTAAATTTTAAGTCTTATGACCCACAGCCTAAGAACCAATTGATCCGAGTATTTTTTAACCTAAGTTTTATGTGCTGTGCTAGTGGCAGCTTGGATTGCTAATATATGGTAGGAATGGCAATGGATCGGGTTAAATGGGCGACTCACTCTAACTCATTCCCATTAGTTTGGGATTGATAGTTAAGTTTTTGGATTAATATGTATAGATTTATAAATAAATTTAAACTTTAAGTCAGGTTTAGGGCGGGTTCGGGTTTAAGCTACCCTCCTTGTAATTATTTATATATTTTCTAAATGGGTTATATAATCCACAGATCTTTTATATTAAAGTATGCATCTCAAAGAATTAAAGTGAGGGTTTGTCTTAACCTCAAGTTGGGCACCCATCTTGTAAGGTTAAACATGACAACAGCTATTGACAATTACAAGTAAATGCATGCATTTCATTTTACTGTTTTCTTTGTAACACATAGCCACCTTGATTCTCATGAAGATCTCAGCCAGCTACCTTTTTATCGTTAGGCAATGGCTAACTTCTGATCAACAAGTGTTTGAATTCATCCATGCAAAATTTGGCCATTGATTCCAAGTCAAGGTGGTTAGCTAATATATTCGTTCTAAAAATGTTGTAACTCGTGAAGCTTAACGAGGGAGGTAAATATTTGTAATTGCCATACTAAACAGATAATTATATGTGAGTTTCCTTCATAATAGGGCCGCTCTCAAGGCAGAAATATGCTCTCAGTGAAATGCCTCTGACATCGAATGTTTTCCAAGTCAGAGTAAAATTGACCCACCAAAACAAAGATCCAGCTTGAGTTGCAGCTCCAACTGCCACAAATATCTATTCAAGTGGTGTAACACTCGGACCCGAATTAATCACGATCAGTGATAATTAATCATGTTTGATTTATTTAATTAGCAAATTTATGTTTTTTTTAAAGAAGATTATGTTATTTTAAGCTTAAGTAATCTTAGTGGGTCCATTGGGCTGGACCTTGGGTCATGAATAGGTAGTTTAGATCGGTTTGACTCAATTAGATAGAACAAGGGACTTTTTCATAATTTTAGGTTATACGATTTTTCACCGTATTCATAGCATCGTGGCGTCATCGCATACATCGTCATTTCTCGTATGAAAAAGTCTACGGACCCCGACTGGGGGACCGAATTCAGGCCCGATCCCCCAGGAGGGCCGTTGGATCCCACCGAATTCAGGTCCGGTCCATAGCAGGGCTGTTCTCGTATTGGACATTTCCCCATTTGACCTCATATTAGTCGAACTAAACATCAATTGACTTAAAATGGAAATACACATAGGAAAGTGGGTTTTGCCATAAATTAGAGAAAACACCACTTAAAACAAGCCAAACTCATTCCATCTATCATCTTTTTATAAGATTGAAATCAGAGAGCTTTTCTAATTTCTCTTCTTCCCACCTTCTTCTCAAATCTTCAAGGAGAAGTTCTTGCACTTGTAATTGAAGAGAAGATTTCCCCTTCATCATCTCCCTCATCTTCCCAAACCCAAAGCTTGGATTGACGAGATCTCGTCTCCTCAACTCCCCATTTGCTACAATAGGTGAGAAATCCATTCCTTCTTCAAATTTTAGTTTGTAATTGAGTCAAGAGACTCCTCTACACTACATGCATGCATTCTCATGAATTATTTGGCATGATATCATGGTTAGGGTTTGAAATTGAAGGTTTTGCTTACATTTGAACCAAGAGGGAGTATAGAGTTGTAAAGCACCAAGATAAGGCAAGTATATGCTCAATTAATTCATGCATGCTGTTTTATTCTTGATGGAATAAGTGAATTCAGTTGTGTGATCAAAATCAGGCTTTAGATGTTCATGTTTGTTATATGGAAATGGGTTCCTTGAAAATGATTTGGGAGAGAGGTAAATGGCATGCAAGAGAGGATGGTTAAAAGGAGTAATGTTGAAAGTGCATTTAGACGTAGGAATGTTGATTTGATATGGGTAAGAATGTTGATTTGGGGGGAACAGAGGGCTCTTGGATATTGAAAGACCTTGTATGGCCTTAGAAATGGTACCTTTGACCGTATAACATGGTCCAACAAAAATTATAATCACATGAGAGATCTTTGGGGCAAAGATGATCTAATGTGCCTTCTCTGGTTCATCTAGCACCTAACCATGGTTATTGGTTTATGAAATTTGATGTGCCTCACATATACAACATGACACCAAGACAAAAGATAGCTGTACATCGAATTACCTAAAACTACATCGTGATGGACTATTAGAGACGACGGATAAATAGATTAGGATTTGATAGTAAAATTCCTTGATTCTTTTAATTAAATTGCATCGCATGTTGGAATTTTATTATTGACCTCAACTTCCTAAAATAATTACTTATTTTGATCGTGAGTCGTTTTACTTCCCAATTGCTAGTGTGATTAGTATTCTCTCTCCTTTCTATAAATTCTAATATACAATGATTTGATATTTGAACTGAGTAAGTATTAGATTGAATTGAATTGATATGTCAAGAATAAGATTGTCTTACTCAAGTTCTATTAATTTATTCGAATGGTCCAATACTACTTAGCTTCGACCTTATGAGACCTGATGGGGTTAAGTTTGGTTAGTTATTGATACCACTTTATTAGGTTTATTGGAGCTACGGGTACTCCAAGCGGGTAGCCAGATGTACCTTTAGCCGGGGCACCGGTGACATCCCAATATGAATTGCTCTCTATATTAAGAGGATAGAGCCAAAGTAGTAGTCAACTAGTAATATAAAGCTTCTTATTTTGATTCGTAAAGAATGTTTAATTATGCAATGCACAATTGCCTAGTGTCCTATCATTTGACTTCTTTTAGTTAATTGTCATCGATTCTAATTTGATACAGCATGTATTTAATTATTAATTGCTTATACTTTACTGAATTGTCATATTCACGACGCTATCTTATTGGTGTCACAGATTCAGTGACCGCTCCCGCTCCTGAGGGGACCCAAGAGGGAGAGGAGAAGGCCTCGGAGGTTCCTTCAGGGCTAAAAGAGTGGACGGTTGAGGGTGCCATCTAGTCCTCGATTTCGAAGAGTGGAGAATGGGTTTTGTTGGTGTCCTTTTGGGAGTAGTTGTTGAACACGCATAGAGATGTTAATCATTTTGTGTTTCGGAAAAAGAAATATTTTGGAAATGATATATTATACTTTTGTTTAATTCAGGTAGGGTGGGTTTTGTAATCCCTACTTTTTAGTAAATTAGAAAAATTGTTTTGTGTAAACATATTGAATTGTTCAGGATTGATCATGAGGTGATACTAATTACTAGAATATTTTATGTGCTTCCGCATTAAATATACAGTGATAGGTGTCAGTGAGTAATCCTCACACGCATGAAGTGATTGTTTTATCCTTTGGGAATTTGGACTTGAGCCGGAACAAGTGCGAATTTCATGGGAGTACGCGTATCACACATCGGGAATTACCCATGGCCAGGAAATCTCGGGACCGAGATGTGACAAGGGGCCTATGGATGTTTGTACAAATCTTCCATGTGTACATATGGATTGCAATGATCAGTTATTCATAATACACTCCTAACAACATATGGACTTCAGTCATATTTTATATACATATATACATCTACATGATAGAGAAATGAAATTTCTTAAAACCTTCCAGGCTCATTGCAATTTGCAGGTCATGCAGTTGGACATTTCTCATTCCTCATGGCTGGAAGGAGAGATGATGCATTAGTTTGGACCAGCTACCTGAAGGCCCTGCCCTCCACATAATGACCATGATTAAGAGTCTGGACATCCTGGCCATTAAGGCATCAATCATTGCTGTTATATACTTCACTGCTCAGAGACCACAGAATTGAAGTTTAGGATCATCCCAAAGTGGTACTCAAACGTATTGGTCCAGCCACAATGCATCAACCAGGTGGATATTCCATATCTACACCTTCCATGTGTACAGTGGCATAGCAATTATGGTACTCTTCTGAGGGCATAGAAATTATTCTTTTCACCTTAGACAAAACTAAGTATTTTCTTCTGACCTATTTTGATTAACACTTCCTCTCATTCTATTTTGGGATGTTATATAGACAACTTACAAAATGCTTACTAAAAATCTCACCAACACCAGACGTCCAGGTCCAACATTGGTAGACCTGCCCAAGTCTAAGACAGAAGATCTACATGACATATTCCAAAGAGATATCAGGACTTTGTATGCAGCTCACTGCTTGAATGATCAAAACTATGAAGTTTTTTCATTCATGAAGAACTTACAATCTTTCAATCTTCTGTGAATTTAACATGGCTGACAGAGTCACGAGTAAATATTTATAAAATGGGGATAGTGCATTCATTAAATTAAACATAAATCACTCTCTTGATACACCATTATGCACAAAGACTGGAGGTGGGGCCCATACCTTAAAAACTGGGGTTGGAATTGGATTGGTTTGTAGCAATATTTCCTTAATTTTTCACAAGGTAATGCAGAGAGTTGGCAACCTTCAAAATTCCAGGGAGTCTTTTCTCTAAAACAGTTTGTGGTTGGAAATTTTGGAACAGCCCAAAAACATCATCCAAACACATTCTCTTCCTCTTTTTTTTTTTTTTTGGATAACATGGGAACCCACCGACCCCCCTTTGGGAGATCATTGATAAACCCACGGATACATAGAACCACCCACAAGCCCTATGTCTACCTTTTCTTCCTATTGGAATGCAAATTCGTATAGAAAAGAAAAATGTACACACAGGACCTTAGTTGTGTCTATGAAGTATTGGAGATTTCCAGTTTGTTTAAGTTGGTTTCCAAAACTTCAGCATTTCGAAATGTCACCTTTGAAAGGTTGTACTTGAGCATTTGGAAATCCTGTTGAAAATTGACTCCACCTCTATTTTCTCTACTGAAGCAGACCCTTTATTTTTCTCTGAAATACTATCCCCATTTAGCACTGGGGCTTTTTAGTAGATCTCCACTGATGATTGTCACAAACCTGCAGGGCATTGGGCTTTATCAAGAGGCCACAAATATATAAAGCAAATGAACAGTAAGATACATCTTGGGACAAGATGTTGGACCGAATAATGTGGCCCACATGTCAATCCAATATTTCAGTTATCCCTCTCTTCATTTTCCTTAAATGAGATTAATTCTTTCCTTTGGTAACTGCCATCTAAGTTAATTGAGGGTTACAAGGGATTTATTCTCTTCTTGATGGAAGGAGAGAATTAGGGCCTATAAAAGGCAACGTCGGTTACTCTCTTGGCTACGATTGTTTTCTCTGCAACCATCACTTACCGGAGAAGAAAAGAAAAGACACAAGAGAGTTGTGATTCCCCATTGAAGACCAACCTTCTGTTGGATCAGAGTTTAAAGATGGCACAATCAGGTACCATTTTACTACTCTAATGATTTAGATTATATGATTACAGTATTATTGGATTGATTCCAGAGGGTTTACAAACCCAAGATTTTCTAACATTTGGTATCAGAGCCTGCTGATTTCAATCCAATGATCTATTATCGTTTTATGGGGCTTTCTGATTTCTTCCGGGAATAAAAAAAACAAATACCCAGAGGAAAGAAATTTTGGGTATTTGATAAAGGATATTCAATTTATTGAATAATAATAGCCTCAAAAATGAGGATTACAGTGCCCAACCCAATTTGAAAAAGCTGGAAAGAAAAGATTTATTTTCTGTCATTTAAATTATTTTTATTTAAGAATTGCATTAGAGAATTTTTATCTCATGTTTTGTTACTATTATTATTTTTTTGGGCTTGTCAGTAGCATGATATGATAATAGGAAAGTATCTCAAAATAGGTCATAAGGGATGATATATATTTTTTTAATGAAATTTATATTTAAAAAAAAAAAAAAAAAAAGTTGCACGCTGTCCTGCGCATGTTCTGTGCGCAACAGCGCACGGTATGAGTACGTCCTGTGCAAGTCAATATGTGATTCTGATTAAATTCTATGCAAGTCACTTTCTTTTTATATGGGTGATTGGGCCAAGCCAGGCAGGTCGGGTCAACCCGACCTTACTAGCCTAGCCTGTCTACCCAAGTTGTTTGGGCTGGGTCAGTTTCTGGTTCAGCCCAACCCGACCCGACCCAGCCTATCCATTTCTGACTTCTGGACTGGGTCAGGTTCTGGTCTGGGCCAGTTTCTGGGCCAATGGTGGGTTGGGCCTGACCCGTTAATGGCCCACTAAGCCCATTTCAGTTTTGGAGAAATTTTTCCAGTTAGACCCACTTATTAGATGGTACATAATTGTACATTCAATTGACCAAAATAAGATTCAGAAGTGACCCATATCAAAGTTTCAAAATTGACCCTGAACTTTGAAATTGTAAATTATAATATGATCGATGGTTCTGATTATTTTAATGATATATTTTATCATCAAATCATTCTTTCATACATTAATAGGGTCTAATTGTATTCTGAAAATTTTATTGGGCATTGATTGGTCAAGATCAAGTTAGATTGATCATTAAAGTTTGATTCTAATTATTTATATATATATATATATTGTTTATTCAATTTGATCATAGCTGTTAAATTGATAGTGTTCGCCATAAATAATATTCTGAATTCATTGATTAATTTCAGAATTGCACGGATTGGTCAATAATATATGGTCCAGATCTTATTTTGATCATAAAAGCACATTTGGATATGGATTGACGATCCGTTTTCTTCTATGTATTGATGGCATTGAGATCTATCACATGGACAGATCTGATGGACTGATTAATCACTCTAAATTAGAGCATATTTTATTTTAACATTATGTTTAACTCCTTTTGTTACTTCCGCTGCAAATCTTACTTATTTAGCAATATCAAAGTTCTATTTTTATTGTTAATATTCAAATATGCTCACTATAGTTTAATATTTAGAGTTATTTATTTTTTGGATTGGATGGATGTATAGTTATGTTGAATCAATTAAAGATATTAGGTATTGATCAATGATCAATTAATGATAATTTGACAATTGATTTATGAAATGATGCCTAATCAACTTAAATGTGATATAATAAAGTTATTCGGAAATTATGTAATGGTGCATGGACCAATATTTTTGATTGATTGGTTCATCACACTTGATAACCGAATGAACTAAACTTTATCACTTAAGTGTTGTTATCAATTTAAAGAATTCAACAATTTCTTAACTTGGTACCGCCAAAGCGACCCACTTATAGATAATTGTTTAATTTTTTAAATTGAGTTAAGGTAGTACAAACTCTATTGTTTGAATATGACAACACTTAAAATTGCAATTTCATAAAGGAAATGATTCGATTAAGCCCAAAGGTATGATTGTCCATAATTTGAAATTGAAATATGACATGGTTAATAAATGTGTTTTGCTTGTATTTGATTTATACCCAAAGGAAGAAATTCAATACAATCAAATAACATATTATAAGCATGCTCATATTAATCAAAGAAAAGTAATATATTTACATATTGTTTTTCCAACCTAAAGGTGGCTTTACAATGATGTACATATCACTTTTAAATTTAAGTATATTGCGTAGCTAAATGCAAAGCATCATATAACTTATTGTTATTTGTTTATTTTTCTTCAGTTACAAATTCTATGGCATCACTTTCGACTTTAGGGAATATACTCATGTTAGATGGATCAAATTTTATTGAATGGTTGGACATGTTATTGTTAGTCATTACTTACTTGGACCTTGATATGGCTTTAGATGAGCCTAAGCCACCAATGCCCACGGATGCGAGCTCAGTTGATGAAAGGGCTAACTATAGTAAATGGATTAAGGCTAATAAGGTTGTGATAAGAATTATTACAAATTCAATTTCGAGGACCATTAGAGGTTCCATCGAAGCAAAGGAAAATGCTAAGGACCTACTAGAAGCTATAAAAGGCCAGTTTCAAATAACTGATAAAGCTTTAGGTGCATCCTTGATTAGCCGTCTTACAAGTATAAAATATAATGGAACTTTGAGAGTAAGAGAACACATATTTACAACGACAAATATCGCTTCTAAATTGAAAGAAGTTGATATGACTGTGTCTGAAAAATATTTGGTGTAATTCATTTTCAATTCTCTTCCTCCCGAGTTTGGCCCATTTAAGGTAGCCTACAACCAGAGCTCCACTCCGTGGTCACTGAATGAGTTGATCGCAAAAGCTGATTAAGAAGAAAGGAGGCTTAAGGCTGAGGGACAATTAACAGTTAATTATGTCTCTCAAAATAAGTCCAAGGGAAAAGGAAAAGGCAAAAAGAAAACAATGTTCAGGAAGTAAAGCCCAACAGGAAAGAGAAAGGTGCACAGAAGAAATGTTTTTTCTGTGGAAAGAATGGACATTTCAAGAAGGATTGTCTAAAGCGTAAAAGTTGGTTTGAAAAGAGAGGTAAAAATCTATCTTTTGTATGTCAAGAAACCAACTTAGCTAATATCCCATCAAATTCTTGGTGGGTCGACTCTGGAGCAACCATTCATGTATCTGGTTGTGTGCAGGGATTCCTTTAAAGGCGGACTCCAAATGATAGCGAGAAAATCATTACGATGGGGAATAAAAAGGAATCAAGGGTTGAAGCTGTAGGCACATATAGGCTGGTGCTTGACACTGGTCATTTCTTGGATTTAGATAAAACTTTCTTGGTTCCTGATATTTCTAGGAATTTGATTTCAGTTTCAAGACTTGATTGTAATGGATTTAATTTTCACTTTGGACATGGTATTATGCATATTTTTCGCAATAATATTTTGATTGGGAATGGTTATATGTGTGATGGTTTGTATAGATTAAAGTTAGATTCTCTATATGAACAAACTTTACACACACCTCACATTAATTGTGGATTGAACATAGGCATGAAAAGAGGGCCACTAAATGAGAACTCATCAAGGTTGTGGCACAAAAGATTAGGGCATATCTCTGAACAGAGAATGAAAAGATTGGTGACTGATGGTTTATTGCCCAATCTTGATTTCACCGATTATGGTGTTTGTATTGATTGTATAAAGGGAAAACAAACCAATACAAACAAGAAAAGTGCCACAAGAAGTTCTGCACCCTTAGAAATTATTCATACAGATATATGTGGTAAAATTCATGTTCCATGTTTTACGGGAGAGGAATACTTTATCACTTTTATAGATGATTTTTCACGATATGGTTATGTCTATTTGATTAAAGAAAAATCTGATGCTTTAAAAGTTTTCAAGATTTTTAAGTCAGAAGTAGAAAAGCAATTAGACATGAAATTAAAGTAGTGAGATCCGATAGAGGTGGTGAGTATTATGGTAGATATACTGAATCGGGTCGTAACCCGGGCCCATTTGCTAGATTTCTAGAAATGGAAGGTATTGTAGCACAGTATACAATGCCGGGCACACCTCAACAAAATGGTGTAGCCGAAAGAAGGAATAGAACGTTAATGGATATGGTAAGGAGTATGGTTAGTAACACCAACTTACCCGATTCAATGTGGGGAGAGGCATTAAAGATGGCAATGTATGTATTGAATCGTGTTCCTACGAAAGCAGTTCCTAAAACTCCTTTCGAGTTGTGGACCGGTAGGAAACCCAGCTTAAATCATTTTCGAGTCTGGGGTTGTCCATCTGAAGTGAGAATTTTTAACCCACAAGAAAGGAAATTAGACCCTAAAACAATCAGTGGATATTTCATTGGTTATCCGGAAAGGTCTAAAGGGTATAGGTTTTACTGTCCGACCCATACAACTAGGATTGTTGAATCTGGAAATGCCAAATTTTTAGAAGATCATGAGAAAAGTGGGAGTGATTATAATAGAACTATAACTTACAATGAAATAAGGGAGCCATTAGAGTTGCCTATTGAACAAAGTAGAGTTGTTGTCCCTCTTGATATCATAGTTAATGATTATCAAGAGGAACAACAACCACAAAAATTTTCAAATCCCATCAATGAGGCATTCCCTGAACAAAATAATGATCCACTTCAAAATACACAACAAAGCATCAATGAATTCGATCCGGAGATATTGAGAAGGTCAACTCGAATGAGAAAACCTGCTATTCCAGATGACTATGTAGTGTATTTGGAAGAATCTGATATTGGCATTAAAGAAGATCCTAAGACGTTTAAGGAAGCCATTGTAAATGAGAATTCCGATAAATGGTTAGATGCCATGAATGATGAGTTAGAATCAATGGCTACAAATGAAGTTTGGGATATCGTTGAATTACCCAAAGGTTCCAAGGCCGTTGGCTGTAAATGGGTCTTTAAGACCAAAAGGGATTCCAAAGGTAAAGTTGAACGGTTTAAAGCCCGACTCGTGGCCAAAGGTTTTACTCAAAGAGAAGGTATAGAATATCATGAAACCTACTCTCCGGTGTCTAAAAAGGACTCATTTAGAATTGTTATGGCAATTGTAGCTCATTTCAACTTAGAGTTACATCAAATGGACGTCAAAACAACGTTTTTAAATGGAGATCTAGAAGAAGAAGTGTACATGGAACAACTTGAAGGTTTCGTGAAAGAGAATGAAAATAAACTAGTTTGTAAATTAAAGAAATCGATATATGGTCTTAAACAGGCTTCCAGACAATGGTATTTAAAGTTCAATCGCATTATTACATCTTTTGGTTTTACTGAAAATACCGTTAATCATTGTATATATCTCAAGGTTAGTGGGAGCCGATTCATGATTTTAGTCCTATATGTCGATGATATTTTATTGGTTAGTAATGATCTTGGAATGATTTACAAAACTAAGGAATATCTTAAGAACAATTTTGATATGAAAGATATGGGTGAAGCGACCTTTGTAATAGGAATCGAGATTTATCGAGATAGATCTCGAGGATTACTTGGGTTATCACAGGCAGCCTATATTAAAAATGTACTTAAGAGATTTCGTATGGAAGGGTGTAAGGCACAAAATGTACCTATGACTAAAGGTGACAGGTTTAGTAAAGAACAATGTCCAAGAAATGAAATTGAAAGGCAACAGATGGAAACTTGTCCTTATGCAGCTGCAATCGGATGTTTAATGTATGCACAAACATGCACTAGACCTGATATCAGTTTTGCAGTTGGCATGCTTAGTAGATATCAAAGTGATCCGGGAATGGCACATTGGGTAGGAGTTAAGAAAGTTTTGCGATATCTTAGTGGCACAAGAAATCACATGCTCTCTTACAGAAGGTCCAATCACTTAGAAGTGGTCGGTTATTCAGATGCTGACTTTGCTGGTTGCCTCGATACAAGAAAGTCAACTTCAGGATATATCTTCTTGTTAGCTGGCGGGGCAGTTTCATGGAGAAATGCAAAACAAACTTTAGTGACTCCATCCACATTTGATGCTGAATACGTGGCATGCTTTGAAGCCACAGGTCATGCTCTATGGATGCGTGATTTTATCTCAGGACTACGTGTTATGGACACCATTTCCGAGCCTTTGAAGATTTATGGTGATAATGACGCTGCAAGAGGATTTGCTCAGAATGACAAGGTTTCCAGTAAATCAAAAATTTTGGAAGTAAAATACCTTGTACTAAAAGAAAAGGTACGAGATCGGTTAGTGTCTGTCGTTGGGATCCCGACAAGCCTTATGATAGCAGATCCTTTGACAAAGGCATTGGCGCCAAAGGACTACAAAGAGCATGTTAGAAATATGGGCCTGATAGAATTGCCGTGTTAAAGATCTGTAAAGACACTGTCATATTTATCACTGAAATAAGATTTCGTATTTTCTTACTTTATTTTATTGTCACATGTGATTGAAGTGTATAAAGTGAGAAAAATTAAAGAAAAATGGCATTATTGTACCCAATAAATAGGATTGCCATGAAAATCATCCTATTTTACCCTTATTAAGGATTGTGTTAAGTTAGAATGCTAGTGATTTAATTATGGAAGGAAGCACGTCGCTCAAGACATGTAACCGCCATAGTTCTCATTGACAAACTGACTTAATTACAAATCAAAGATTAACATAAAGGTTGAGATGTCAATTGTTATTTTAAAATGGTGATCACCAGTCAAAGTCTTTTTCGAACTTAATTTTATTTTAAAAAATATATATTTTTATGGACATGTGGACCAAGTGGGAGAATGTTGGACCGAATAATGTGGCCCACATGTCAATCCAATATTTCAGTTATCCCTCTCTTCATTTTCCTTAAATGAGATTAATTCTTTCCTTTGGTAACTGCCATCTAAGTTAATTGAGGGTTAAAAGGGATTTATTCTCTTCTTGATGGAAGGAGAGAATTAGGGCCTATAAAAGGCAACCTGGGTTACTCTCTTGGTTACGATTGTTTTCTCTGCAACCATCACTTACTGGAGAAGAAAAGAAAAGGCACAAGAGAGTTGTGATTCCCCATTGAAGACCAACCTTCTGTTGGATCAGAGTTTAAAGATGGCACAATCAAGTACCATTTTACTACTCTAATGATTTAGATTATATGATTACAGTATTATTGGATTGATTCCAGAGGGTTTACAAACCCAAGATTTTCTAACACAAGAAGGATTCAATCACCATAGGGGCATAGGGCCTTGATGAAATTCACATTATATCAATGTATGCACGTGCAAGGAGACTTGTTTAGGCCTAAGCTTAAGATATCTCACTCTCGCCTCAGCAGCAATTTCTCTGTCAAAAAAACAAGGCCATGATGATAACAAATAACAAATATCTCATTAGCTGCAGCTGAACTGGTTCCACATATGGGACGGGGACGGGGACGGGGACGGGGACGGTAGAGAATGATTTAGAAAAAAACAATACTAGCTAAATGATTTAGAAAGAGTATAGCTTTTGGGAGTATTTTTCGAAAATCAAGGTAATATGTCTGGTCCTGACGTCAGAACCAAGGTAGAACCGGACCTAAACCCATTTAGGTCATGGGTCCAAAAATAGACCCAAACCCGGACTCATTTACTTCTTGGAACCTAAATAAGGACCCAAGTCTGATTAGTAAAGGGTCAGAACTTCCGGGTAATCGGAGAATCAATACCCATTTACATCCCTAGCCGGGGCGGGTATGGAGTTCAATGGAAGGTGGTAGGTTAGGTATGGGATTAGTATGACCCCACCCCCACCCCCACCGACATCCCTGAATCGGAATAGGCCTGCGAATCCGTGTATCAACCACTATGATATGTTTTTATATTTCTTGAATGGTACCCCAGTACCCACTATGATATTTCCCTGACAATGCTATAAGAATCCAGATGAGGTTATTTCGAAAACAGATAATCTCCAAATCCATATCCCAGAAAGAGTCCATGAGAGAGAGAGAATCCATATCCCAGAAAGAGTCCATGAGAGAGAGAGAGAGAGAGAGAGAGAGAGAGAGAGAGAGAGAGAGAATATCTCATTACAGGAACAGCTTTGGGGCCAACTTTCTTTCAATAAAATGATGATTTGGGTAAGTGCTGTTACAGATGGATGGAAGCTTACGTCGCCAACGTGCATCCCCTGCCATGGGCCTGTCAAAAGCATGTGATGGAGGCCCCTGCTACCACATGATCCATGGACCCAAGTAATTTTTTTCAAAACACAAGTTATGCAAAACAACACACCACTTCATCCAAATAACTAAAATGTACCAGTTACTACTCATTCTCTATTTTTTTCTAAATTACCAAAATCAGCTATTGAACTTAATTTGAATGCCTCATTTTAAAAAAAATAAAAAAATAAAAAGAAGTGCCAATTGGAAATCTTAGGACTTATTTGTTTGTATAGAATTGAATTTTCTAGAGATTTTAAGAAATGTGTTCTTAAAAGTAGTTAACAATGAAGATCCATAAATGGGTATTAAATAATCTCATCTTATTGAAAATAAATTAAAGGAAGATGAAAAAAATAAATATCCTGCTATGATCATAGTAAATCAAATCTTAAGAAAGTCAAAGTCGCATCATCCACCTTATATTCCACCCCTTGAATATGTAATAACTCTTTGTCACAATTCAATTTATCATAAACTTAAATGTATTCAATTCCATGTGTTCATTTAATTGAGTAGTATGGAAGAATTAATGGTCAAATGGGTTGCATTTCATGAGTGGTGAAGTATATAAGGTGGAGATGTAGATGAGATCTTTAATTCTCCAAATTTGAATAACTAGGGTGATGGTTAGGTATTCATTTTTCATCTTACCTTTTCCTTCATTTTTCATTAAAGGCAAATCATTTAATAATTAATTTTTTTTAATATTCATCCTTGTTTCTTAAATCTTAGCCACTTTAGAAAATGCAAGTGTTTGAATTCTTAGGAACTCAATAACATGAAACTAATGAGCCTATCCACAATACAACCACGCCAATCCACTCATAGTTCAAGTAGTAAGGCGTCTTCCCATCTATAGATGTAATCAAGGATTGATTCCTAGATGTATCGATAGGGACTTGGTTAAAAAGAAGAAGAAGAAGAAGAAAAGAAAGAGCATGATGGTTTTTGGGTATGTTTTAGCAAAGAAGAAGAAAGAGGGTCATTTTCACATGAAATATTCCCCATGTATATAGTCATTTTCCCAAATCCACTAATGGAAATTCCACTACTTTACAAGAATGGGTGGTGGTGCAAATCATGCGTGATAGTTTCATTAATTCTTGTCCGGACCCCAGACTATTTTGGTAAGTTTTAGCAAAGAACAAGATAGAGGGTCATTTTCACATGAAATATTCTCCATGTAAAATACACGTTTTCCCAAATCTGATAATGCAAATTCCACTACTTTTACAAGAATGGACAGTGGTGCAAATCATTCATGCGTGGTAGTTTCATTTACTCTTGTCCAGACAAATACATCCCTCCTTCTCCCACCACCACTACTCTCTTGACTTTTTCAAGTCCCCTCCTATGACCTATCCCTTTCCTCTCCTTCCTTTTAAATAGGACTCAAGTGCCATTCAAATTCACTTCTCTTCCTTCCCAGTGTGATCACAAACAAACACAACCATATATACCAACACAGAAAGACAGGCCGAGAGAATAGAGAGAAAATGCACTCCTACTATATAAAGCAACCTGCCATCTTTCTAATCCTGCTGGTGCTAACCTGTGCCTCCGTAGCATATGAAAACAACGATGGGAGGAACGAGCCGCAGCCCACCATGTCTCCCCCCGGTTGGGGCCGTCGCAGTGGCTCAGGCCATGGTTCGAGCCCCAGTGGCAATTGGGACTATAGTTGGGGTTGGGGTTCAAGCCCAGGAAGTGGCTATGGCTATGGCTCTGGGTCTGCTTGGTCTCCAACAGGGAATGGGAGGGGGTTTGGATTTGGATATGGATCTGGATCAGGGTCTGGGTCTGGGTCTGGTTATGGTTATGGGGTTGGAGGTGGTGGAGAACGCGGTGGCGGTAATGGGTTTGGAGCTGGCTCTGGAGCTCCTGGAGGTGGCTCCGAAGGTGGTGGCGGCATTGTTGGCCCAACCAATGATGGGAACTGAATGGGTTTGTGAGATAGCATGTACGTTGTCTGTGTTAGTGTTGCATTGTAGTAAAATGATGGCTTACTGAGATGAGTGTTAGTAAGTATCACAAGTAAACACTCGTTCTATGTTTTAAATACTGAAGTGTAAATCATTCACTCCATCTGGAGTGTTGCTGGAGTGATGGTGTTGTGTTGCTTTCTTTCCTTCCTACTAATAGAAGAAATAATCTCCTACTAATAGAAGAAAGAATCTTGTTTGAAGTTTGGACAGCTCTCTCTCTCTCTCTCTCGCTAAATTACATCATGTTTCTTTCTCTCCCGGTTCTTATCACAATTATCAAGAGTGATTTTATTTGAAGGGGACAATGCAAGTAGGTGATGTTTCAAGTTCCACACTAGCTATATCAGTATAGTTTTAAATGCTAAAATAGTTTCAATGTACTATGCTCACACAAACAGGAATCCTTTTCACCATATGTGTCCCTTTCTTTGTTAGGAATTAAATTTCATAAAATTCTAAGAAATATATTATTAAAAGTGACTAAAATTGAAGAAACAAATGGATACATCCATAAATGGGCATCAAATAATTTACCATTCTATGAAAATAAACCAAGGCAAGATGAAAAATGAAAACCCAGCCGTCAACCTAGGAAATAAAATCCTAGGAAAGTTTGTTTCCATCAACTTCTCCACCATAAATCCTTTACCCTTCACCTCTTTAGAAATCCTCTGTTGCAACCCATTTTACAATGAATTTGAGGGATACAATCCATGCAAACAAACAGGCCTTATATGAATCAGGTCTGATTTGTAATGGTTTAAACGGGGCAGATGTTGAGAAAAGCTTGAGGTGGAGAAAACTGTGTGAAGTTAAAATTTGTTCTGTTTCTAGTTCTCTCTCTCTCCAAACAGACCCTAAAAGAATAAGAATCAAAATTACAATTCTTAAAAATATATGGAAAAAGAAATGGACTTATATAAAATGACTTCGACTCCTAACTCAACAGGTTTGGCCCAGATCTGACCCACTCATCATGGTCTTAACTACTGAAATTACAATAAATGAAACTTTTACTCACTATCATCTGCTTCTTTACTGAGCAGAGCTGAGCCAAGCCTTCGTTTGAGCAACCCCCGTTCGGACTTTGAGCAACTTAAGCAAAAGAATACTCTGCTGGTTTCAATTCAATGAAGTGTGTGCAGAAAATAGTAGGTCGCTCCCTATTAGATGTTACCAGTGTGACATCTTCCAAAATCCAACTGGATCACAAACTCAAGCACTCCTTGTATTGGCACCGGATAAAATTTGAGTCAAATAAGAATAAGGCCCATTGTCAGATTGATCATATGTTTTACACATCATTAGTCCATTTGCTTTTCTCTGTATTTTAAAATATATCATATGAAGTTCATCACGTATAAGGCACAATCAATCCAATGCTAGAGCTACTGAGATACATTTAGAATTTGAACAGGTGCCAATACAAGGGTGGTCAGATAATGTGATGGGCTTAGATTTCTGTAAAGTTAGCCCTATTCATTGAATGCTCTCTATAGCTTGCTGTCTTTGACCTCTTCCCAGGCATGGGTCATCAATCTCTCTTGCCATATTCTTCAAGCCTCATCTTCTTCTTGCTCCTCTTTTTTTTTTTTTTTCCTTCTTCTTGAGAATCTCTCTACTTCTAGCTTCAGAAAAAAGAAAGGAAACAAAAAGCCGAAAGTGATCGTCTCTGACCATCCATTACATGCACATTCAGTCGAAGTCATCCACATAGACTTGTTTAGTGATGGAGAGTAGTACAAGTCAACTGCTTTTAACTCCTAGGCCAAGCAACTAAGATCTCAAAGTATATTAAGAAAAAAAAAAAAGACATCAGAAAGTATCTTCTCCTCCTGATGTATGACTACAATTTTGCAATTAGCCAAGTACAGGGACTTCCAACATTTTGGATTTTGAATTCAATTGTATAACAAGATGAGCCTTCACATTGCAGGCCTCAGTTGATTCTATCATTGTCATAGCCCATGGATGATGGTTAAGCTTATAAATGCTGCGGGGATAAGGCTACTTAGAATTTACTTAAAAGAGTGCTCCTCATAAACTTCGATTTGAGTTTATTTGTCCCTTGGACTTGCAGTTTGGCTATTGTAATATGTCTGTTGAATGGATTATGCATGTTAGTTTGCATTATCATTGAATCCAGAGGAAGGTGTACCAGTCAACAAACTGTGCGGAACTGCTACAGCTTACTGATTTTTATACCCGAGGAGAGAGTTTTAGTATATTACTTACTCCTAATTGATGTTACTGAAATCTCATAATCTGCTAGTTCACTGTATAAAGTAATCCACAGTTTCCTGAGGACCTGTTTGTTTGTATGTATGGGAATTCATGGGCCTGTCAACCTGGGCATGGGTGTCCAATCCCGTCCCGAACATTGGACGGGCCTGCCGGGGGTTGTCCAATTCCAGCCCTAAATTGAGCAGGCCTATGTCAAATCTCATCCCGTGCGGGCTTGGGCTGGGCGGGCTTTAGCACGATCTTGAACATAAGGATATAATTATATACGGCCCCATGCTGGGCTCAAGGTTTTGTAGATGTGTTGACTTGACCTCTGGATTTGAAACATAACAGAGCTCACCATTGAAAAACTACAAAGTTGTTCCCTTGAGGTTTTGTGTAGAAAATGCCATCTAAGCAAGTGGTTTTAGTATAGAGGAGGCAAATACATGTCATAGTTTTACTAAGTCAGACCACTTGCCGTTGGAGCATGGAAGAGCATAAATTGTGAAATTGGGTTGCATCTTGCTACATTGAAAAAATTGACGCTAGAAACCAGAAAAAATCTGATGTTTGTGTAAATACCTAAGTAGCTATGGGTTGCTTGAGATTTAGTGAAAAGGACTAAAGCTAATTGTGAAAAAAAGAAGAAGAATCTTATGGATTTGCATTTTATTTGGAATTGGAAAGGTGAGCGAGGGTGTAGGTTTTAGAACTTAGGTTCTGAGAACTTTACTATTTCATTATTACCTTAACCAACAATGTAATGAGTAAAGATAATCATGGCAAAGATACTATTTTAAGAGCCTCAATCGGAAATTAACAGAAGTAAAAAATACAATTCATATTCACTGAAACATCAAAAGAAATGGTTAAAAAATAGTAAAATTAGCTTGGAGCAGGCCGGGCCTGGCCAAAATAGGCTAAGCTTCCTCCGCCGAGTCCCAGTCCCATTTTGGCCAGGCTTTAAAATTATTGACCAAGCCCAGTCAAAAAATTTTAAAAGCCCTGTAGTTTTGGGCTTGAAACGTGCCGGGCCGGATACCCATTTCAACGGGCTAAATTGACAGGCCTAGTCAAATGGACTCTAACACGGATTATTAAAGATGTGAGAGGTGAAGGATATAAATAGAGACAACCCCCTCACTTCAAATGGACCCTAACAAGGATTATTAAAGAGGTGAGAGGTGAAGGATATAAGTGGAGACAACCCCCTCACGTAGGATCTGATTTACTATGGTGATGGCTAGGTATACATCTCCAATTTCCCCTTATTCTTGATTCATTTTCCATTAAAGGGAAGACAATTTGATGGTCATTTTTGGAAATTCATTCACAACCAATTTTAGAAATAGAATCTAAGAATTCAATATTTCAATTACGCGAAACAAACAGGCCCCAAGTGCATCACCCTAATTCTGTCAGAGATTCTGGTGGATTGGTCACTTTGCAAATTTATCACATTATTCAAAATATAGATATCCAACATAGTTAGGTGCTTGAATTAATACAGAAATAGGAACTAACAACAGCAAAAGGGATGAAATATCAAGCATAAACTTCTTCCCCTGTTTGAGGACTAGAACTTAAGAGGAATTTAGGCATAATGGCCGGTAGGTTTAGTAAAGCACATACAACGAATTGGCAGCCCTTGTCCCGATGTAGACTGCTCAGTTGAAATGAGTAATACATCAACCATAAACCAAAAAGGTCAAAAGACAAACAAATCATATCAAGGATGCCATTAGCTTCTTCATATGGACAACAGATCAACATTTTGTCTTTTTATCAGTAAACAACAGTTCAAGATACACTTCCAATTCCAATGACCAACTGAAATGTTTACATAGTAAAAAAGTATAACAAGTACACATACAATCGCCTTAATACAACCTGCCTGTGCACTCATGAGAACCACAGTAGCAATTTTTCTGTTTTATATTACCACAAGAATCACGAACTTCACCAATTTTGTAGTTGTAGTGGTAGGTTAGCTCCTGTAGCGGTGGAATATTCTCTGCAGCAAAGAGCATTACGTGAGGCTTGCTCTCATCGTCATGATCAAAAAGGACATTCTGTGCATAAAGGTTAGGGGAGCAACTGTGATTGATAAATCTTCCCACGTTGCCATGCTTAGCAGCATCAATGGTGTATTCCCCATCCTCCGTTACTTTTTCAGGGGCACTTGATTGTGAGTCTGTTGGTCCAAAAGATGACTGGCCCTCCCAAAGTTGTAGCTCACTGTAATTTCGTCCGATATCAAACAGATATTCATCGTTACTAATCCTCCGTTCAGCCTCTTTATCGTTAAGCAGCTCCCCTGCATACTCACATATGAAACTTCCAGATGGAATAGAAGTTAGGGATCTGACTCCCCAACCCCTTGATACGGTCTTGAAAACCTCTAGTTTGAATGTGATCCCATGCTGGCTGACTCTGTTGTAACAGGATGGAGGACATTTGCACGAAGGGCCACACTCATACACAAGGCGTTTCGCTTCCACAATAGCGCCATCATGGTTGAAAGGGATCTCCCCACCATTTTTGTTCACACACACACATTTCTTGGAATCTGAACAGCCGTCGGTACAATCACAACCCCCCTTAGGAACAGTTGGTATGTACCATGGAGGATATATCATTGTGGTTGTGTATTCAACTGGTAAAGGACGCTCATCATCTAGAGTATTAACCACACAGATGGCTATCTTCTCCTTCCCTTCAGAAATGTCAGCAATGCAAAGGCCTTCACGCTCTGCCGATTTTTTTGACTTCTTGATTTCTTTAATGGCCAGCTCTGGTTGCCCTGGCAATCTTCTCATTTGAAACTTAAACATAAATCTACCATGGTCGCCTCTTTCTTGCCAATAGTTTTCAACCAAGTACAGACCATTATATGTATATGTAATAATCTTCTTTCCCTTCACATCTTGGGAATCACTGCCTCTCAGTTCCTTAAATCCATGAATGACCCTGACGGGAGTTTTGGCATCTATGCTATTTTTCAATGCCAGGTTTCCACGCTCGAGCTTCTGGTCTTCGGCTTGCTTATCAACACCTGCAGGTTTCCCCCCTTGGCCTGAATATATCAATACATCAGAGCCGTCCATGTCATCTTCATAACCCCCAGAAGCGACCACGCTAGTGGCAAGTACAATCTTGTTTTGTTTCATGTAATCTATCCCACTCTGATATGGACGATGAAGGCCTATGATAGCAAGCTCCACCCTAAAGTGGAACTCATCACCAACTTCAACTCCAGGCACAGCTCCTAAGATTGGCATACCAGTGTTAACACATAGATTCTCCTTTTTAAGTAGCTTAACAGCAGTCAGATCAATACGCCCCGAGGTTCGGGCACGTAGGTCTGGGTTCGCTTCTTCTTCTCTCAAGAGCTTTCGACACATGGCTTGAAACAGACGAAGAGTCTCTCTAACTCTTCTTCGGGGGTCATCACTTTTACCGCTGGGATTGGGACCAAAAGGAATCAAGGTCAAACTCAACTCTTGACAAGGAGCAACCCTTTTCTCTCCATCTCCATGTGGTAGAGAATCCTCATCATCCTTAAAAGCTGCATTATTCCTATGTCGAAAAGAAGACTTGCTTATTCTAGTCGACTTCCTGGTTGCTATCTTTCCCTCCAAACTATCTGTATTTCTCTTGAAACTATTGTTATTCTTTTCATTGGGAACGGATCTTTGTATGTAACCGACCACAGGCTCTCCCTCCTTTTCCTCTTCTCCAGCAATCTTAGTGAGCACAACCAGCTTACCACTCAAAAATTCCCCTTCTCCTTCAGTCTCTTTGATAACACCCCCTTCGGACTTACCAGCAGTATCCTTAATAGCATTCAAATTTCCATCCATCTCAACTGAAGGGCAATCCTCATATGCCTTCTTGCTACCCCAAGTGATGCCTTCTTGGACTTCTTCTTTGGGCATAGGTTGAGCATCTCTCCCACAACCAAAAGGAAAATCTCTGTGACCAGAGATTCTTCGCGAGGGAGGATATATTTTAGGCACATTTTCCTCTTCACCTTCCCCAGTATCAGTCATATCAAGCACAGGTTCAGTCTTACCCAAACTGCTGGGCATCTCAACCAATTCAGAGTGATTGGCAATTTCAACTTCCAAATTATTAAACGGTTGGAGAAAACCACTCTGGTCAATACACATCAACAATTCTCCGGTTTTGGGTTTCCGCGGATCCACCGAGTCAGACAATTCCATCTGATCTGAACTTTCCGCCGATTTGGGCAATTCAGATCCAACAAAAACCCCGGGCAATCCAAACGAGCCTCCATCACTCCATTTTCCATCGATTTCCTGATGGATTTGCCCATATTTCCCAAATTGTGACGATGGGAAATCTCGTATAGCAGAAAGCTTCTGCCTGCAAAACCCTACGGGATGATCCAAGGGCATTCCATCATCAATTTCCAAACTCCGTTTTCGCACAGGATGTGATTGAACATTGGATTTGATCGGCGATCCCGGCACCACCACCGATGTATCCGATGGAATTTCTTCCAATTCCACCATTTCTGGATCCCCAATCCAGGAGAAAAACAAACAGACAAATGAATCAAGAAGAATAATCAACAACAAAACGAATCAAAAAAATTCACAAAATCGCATGGATCTTCTTCCAATTCAACAAACTTTTAGATCGTCCCAAAAAAAAAAAATTTCCACGTAATGCTGGAATCAAAGACGAAAACATATACATGCATCAACTAATACAATTAGGGTTTCACAACAGATTCTCATGTTAATTGGAAAAAAAAAACACATTAAGAATCTCAAAATAGCAGTTGAAAGAAGGAAAGAGGGATCGATTGGATCAGACCTGTTTGGAGAATTTTCAGTTGAGGGTTTGAATCGGTCCCACGCCGTTGCGCAGTTTTTTTCCCTTCTTTTTGGTCCGTGCGTTGAGTAGATCTTTATATATACCTCTTCTCAAGGCTGACGTACCCTCTCTTGTCACATTTGGAGGGAAAGAGCCCTAGCACTAGGGTTACTACTCCAACTTAGTTGTTGTCCAACGTTCAAAATCCAAGCCGTTCAAAAAATTTATTTTATCTTTGTATAAAATTTTGTTCTAACTAAAAGTATTGCCATGGTGGGATTGATCATTGGATTATGAACTTAATCTTGACAATTTTTTTGGGGGTTGCTTATTTTTACTATAAGTTTGTATGTATTTAGGAAATTATTTCAAGTGATTTAGATTTTACAGGTGGGTGGCACTGATCAATTTATAAATGTGGCTTTCAGTTGTTTGAAAATTTTTGTTATCGATAAGAAAAAAATCATTTTGTGGCTTTTAGTTGTTTGAAAATTTTTGTTATCGATAAGAAAAAAATCATTTTATGGATGTGGATTTTAATTGTATGTAATCATGTGGGATCATCATGAAAGGTATTAATGGTTTTCGCATTTGAAATTTTTTTAACTTGTAATTAGTGTCCTGTGGATAGGATTTTCATCAATTGGTGATCCATGGGTAACTCGGAGGCTAGGTATCTCTCACTCTATAGAAACAATTGATGATCGATCTTCTGTTATAACCGTGATGGATATGGGGACTTAGGTAGGGTGTGCGTAGGTGTGTGAGTATTTGCCATTCCTTTTCTATATTATTTCTTCTTGAAAGAAAAAAAAATGTGGTTTTCAAAAGGGTTAAAGAGCTTTTTACATGGAAATTACTCAAAATTCATATATATACTTTGAAGTTCCTACACTTTTGGAATATTTGGCTAAAGGACTTTGTACACCCATTTGGATGAGCAATCATATTTGTGAATCATTTTATTTTGGTCGAAATGCCCAAAAAAAATTCATTTCAGCCATGCGACTAAAATGAAATACATATCATAACTGATTTCATACTATTTCGATGAAATATGGATTTTAGTTTGATTCCTTTTTTCTCAGAAAAACCTAACCCTAGAAACAATTAGGAGAAAAGAAGAAGAAGAAGTAGTAGCAGCTACATCAACAACGAAGGAAATAGTGATTGTTTCTAGTAAAATAAAAGATGGAAATAAAAAGAGCAAGAGTACTTGTGTCTTGTTGTTGCCTTTACTGTCGCTGCTTCGCTCTTTCTTATCCATCAGCCTAACTCCGTGTCACGCCGCCCCTTTTCCTTTCTTCTTTTTCCTCCTCCTTTCGTGTTTTTCTCCTTTCATCAAGATTTAGTACGAGATAAGTTTTCCACAAAAGGTATAAAAAAGAGGACTAGGTCTAGAGATATCTCGGACGTGTTGTTTTATAAAGAGTAACAAAAAGGGTAGGGGTTGGGCCTGGCCCGAGTTTTAGAAAATTGGATTAGGCCTGGTTTGATAAGATGAGAGCATCTCTCATGAGCATCTCCCTGTATGTGTGTGTGTATGAAAAATATTCCTATGAGAATAACTTCACACTACTATGAGAGTAAGGGAATACCCATTGGATCCATATACAATGCCAACAACCTAAATATGATGGTCTCACTCTGTTACTCTTACAGTAGTGTAAGAGTTACTTTCATAGAAATATTTTCATATATATATATGTTATGTATTTTATAAATATAACTTATAATTATTTCATCAAAATATTTCGGTTTAGAGGGTAGACCAAAATGGGGTCCAAAACATTAATGACAACGATGTGACCCATGTACTCAGTCTTTCAAAAATAGCAAGTAGAGAGTGAAAATGTAAAGAAGAGGGGGAAAGAGTTATCCTTATTGCCATCCCAAAATTTATAACAAGCATTTAAAAAAAGAAATTACCAAAAAAAGGGTAATTATTTCTCCTTTAATTTAAAAAAAAAAAACAAGAAGGTAAAGAAGTAAGAATTTATTGTATATTTAAGTATTTTACATGTGATGGCATTTGAAAAGCTTAATTAGAGCAAACTAACATGAGTTTTTATTTCAAGTAAAAAAGAGAGCTACAAATTCTCATGCTCCATGAGAACATCATGTCTCACAAACTCTATATTTAAATTCCAAACTAAGCACTCATATTTGTACAATAGAACACGAAGAAACATTAGCATTTTGGATATTTAAGTCATATTCAAACCAGAAATTGGGATACAAGGAGGAAGAAGCATTTTGGATAACTGGTTTTCATGTGGCCATGCAAAGCCTACTGTTTAGGCTACATGGATTTTGAGTAACTTTCATGTAAACCGAAAACGACCTCTTATTTCAATGGTATAAGAGGCGTTAGTTCTTATCTGATTATTAAGGGTTTAAATCATCCACCTTATTTCTTCACCCAAGGGCTTGCTAATCTACTTGAAGTCACCCTCCCTCATCTAAGGACACTCCCACTGGTGTGGGTTCAATGTAGCTAGCTTACCAAAAAGACCTTCCATGGCCCCTTCAAAGCAGGTTATTAAATTGGAAAAGTAGGGAAAAAACATAGACTACTTTTTTGGCCGCTCAGCTTTCATGAGTTCTCTTTATCGACCCAAAAAAGAAGCAGCAACATGGCAAATAATGCATGCTGGCAATTGGTAAAGTATGCCTGGGTGATCAGAATCCAATGTCAAAGTGGGACCCACCAGGGTAACCTACAGGGAAAAGTGTCCTCCCACACGCTGACTGCTGATCTCTCAACACTGAAAACAAGGGAAACAAAATTTCATCTACGAGGAGACCTTAGGCTGTAATTATGAAATTAATGGATGGGTCTATTATTTTGAGGAAACTTATCTAAGCTCTCCCCTCACGTCCTTTGGTTTTTTTTTTTTTCAACCCAGCGGAGGGGGTGGGGCCTAAGAGGGAACCCACGAGTACAAAATGATAATATAAAAGTGGAAAAAAGGCTCACACAAGTGAGAAAGAAACCCCTACAAACAAAAAAAAAGCTCATACAGGTGATATATCCAGAGTTCGAAACCTGTGTAGCCAGTTGAGAGCGGTCACCATTTGATGTGAACAAGGTTGGACCCTCATGTTATTTAGCCTCGTATTCAGGTTTACCTGAGCCCATGGTTTTAAAATATTTGACCCAAGCCCTTTCCACTTGCAGGATACATGGAATCTTTTCTCGAAATAGGTTTGGGGAATTAGGCCATAAAATATTTGAATTATAGAAGTGAATGCTACATAGTTCGTTCACATCTAGGGGTGGAACTAGAAAATTTTCTTTGAAAATGCCACTATATAAAAAAGAGAAATTTCTAGGAGGGCCATATGTAAAAATGATATATAATTCCCTCTAACTAAATCAAATAGGGCTGCACAAAAAAAATGGTATCACCACAAAACCGAACCGAACTGACCTGACCGAACCGGGCAGTTTGGATTGGTTTATAGTAGATCAGTTCGGTTAACGGTTTGAAAATCATAAAAACCGCTTACATTAGTCGGTTATCGGTTTGAACCCATGGTTAACCGCTTAAACCGAACCGACCATATGTAGTAACTTAAATGTTGCTTTTTTACTATTTTAGCCTTAGAGTTTCATTTTTTACTACTTTCAAAGTTACATTCCACAACTCCATTCTCACATGAACTCAACGTCAACACTACCTCAGTGCATCTCCTCTAATCTCTCAAATGCCTTTTGATACTTCATTGCAGATGGAAGGATTACTGTAATGGGGTTTTCCTTCCATCATAATTCCTACCTCGTTTCAATGAAGTTTTTATCAGAATGTTGCACTTTTGAAAATGCTAGAAAAGTCAGTAGAGCCTAGCCTAGCCTTTTAATGGTTGGTTTTGGTCTCACATAACCAATGTGTTAAGAAACCTTCATTTCTGAAAAATACAGTGGATTCTGATACAGATTCCGTTTGTATGTGACTTTTCTTGACATGAACTATTATTTTGATTGTAATTCCAAATTACATGGTATCATGTGGAATGAATATTTCACTACAAGTTGGTTATTTTATTTTATTATTATTATTTATTTATTTTTGCGCTTGCGTTTAGTCCAAACTCTCTTTTTGGAGTATAATTATTTTTTATATGCGTTTAGTCTAGTATGGAATGTTGGATTTTTATGTTTGCAATAAACATTGGAATAAATGCAAAGGACGGAGTATCATCATTTTGAAATTTTCAATGTCTGATTTAAAAAAAAAAAAAAAACAACGGTTTAACTGACCGAACTGAACCGAACCGTTTGGTTCAATTCGGTTTGGTTTAAGCCCTCTTCATCGGTCGAATTGAATCGGTTAATTAAAAAACCGACAGGTTCAGTTTGGTTGTTGGTTTTAGTGTTAAACCGATCCGAACCGCCCACGTGTAGCCCTAAAATCAAAGGGGTTTTCTGAATGGCCGCCCCTTGCCCCCCTCTAATTCCGCCCTTGTTTACATCAAAGGTTATGACTTATGAGTGTGATAAGATCATTCGTTATTAATCAACCTATTTTGAGACCAACACTTGAACTAAAATTATAGAGCATGCTGGACTACAAAATTCTTGTAGATGTTGTATGGTTGGTTCTCATCCTTTAGAAACTATGTGTGCCATAGGAGAATTCAATTTTTATCAATCAAGTATAGAATCCTTTTTTGCTAATCAACATTAAGACACCACTCAGAGCATTTTGGAATATGATCAAGGTGGCAAACCAATTTTCTTTTAGCTAGATAGGACAACCGGTTTTGTGAGAAGGTATACAACCTCTACCACCAAAAATTGATCCCTAGATATTTATGTGAGACTACAGTGCTAATGCCACTGATCCATCAGTACATTGGCCAGGGTGGCAATAGTTTCCTCCTTTGAACTGCTACTAGTCTTAGCTCGACACTCACATGAAATTAAGTCACTGTTAGATTTTTTATCATGATAAATCCCAACAATGCATACCCATCTAACTTTAAAAATAGAAAATCAAGGGCTAAGATTATCATATATGATGAATGATGAATTCACTCCTAGTCCAGGTTAATTATATCCCATCTTGACTGCCATGCATTAAGGTGGACTCCACAGGATGTGACAAAGGCCTACACTGCTTAGCATATAAGTTGAGATGCATATTCACTGATTTATATATCACATAGAAGACTAGTTTTATGAGTGATATAGTTGATGGAATTATATATTTCTTAAAAAAAGCACAATTGTTAATTTGAGAATCTTAGTAGTTTAACCTACAACCTTAACAAAATAATAATAATAGTAATAATGGTGCATTGTTAGAAGGTCAAAATCATATTGTGAACACTCAACCTACCAACTAAAGCACCTAACAATAAACAGCACAAAATTCACAATTGATTATGCTTAGAAAAATAAAAAGATGTACTCTTGAGTGTTTATCTTAAACAGGATCTACGCCCGGTTGAAATGCAATGTTTCGCTAAAAGGCATCTCCCATCGATTTACGTGAAAGGTAAATTTTTTTTGCCACTGCATGGGACACACTATGAATAGATATTTTAGTCCAGTACTTATTCTAATTAAAATGATATATACCGTTGGATTGACCATTGGATGAATAATGAGAATAAAATTTATATTCAACTTAGCATTTGATCATTGAAAAGAATATAAGAATGACTGAAGTCATGAAACTTTGGCCAGCAACTATGAACACAAAAGTGAGTTTGAGTTAGGCCAGTAGAAAGTGATTTCTTTTTTTCTTTTGTAAAAGAAGCATATAATTTAACAAAGGAAAAGAGAAAAGAAAAGAAAAGAAAAGGAAAAGGAAAAGGAAAAGCAAAGATAACTACAAAAGAATACTCCAACTCTAATAACGAAGCAGGAGCAAAACTATTCAACTTACTAGAGATAAACTTCAGCTCAGCCAAAATGAAAGACATTATCTACTAAATCTAGATACAAAATAACAAAAAGTATGTGTGTTTTAGTGGATGTTAATTAGCATGCTGAATAAGAGTTCTACTCTCCATAAGAACTTGGAATTATCAAATCAAAATACATGCATTTGTTTCACTGTAGCAATGGTGAAATTACTGGCTGGCTTCTGATTCCATTGTTGAATTCACACACTAACAATCTCTTCTTCCTATTTTCTTTTAAATTCTCACAGTTTTTTTTTTCTCTTGTCATGTTTGTTCCTCTCTCTCTCTCTCTCTCTCTCTCTCTCTCTCTCTCTCTCTCTCTCTCCTTTTTTTTTCTGTATCTAAAATTAAGGGAGGTCATAAATTTTTATCCTTTGTTTTTACCTTGTTATCTTTATTTTGAAAGAAGTTAACTTCCTAGAAATGATTACTGAATGGGTAAGCTATGTTAAAATAAGAAGACCTTCAACATACCAAACTCTTCTTATCTCCTATTATTTTTTAGATTTTTCTTCCCCTAGAACTCTTAGGGTCTGTTTGGCATCATTGTATGAATGTTTTATTGTGAGAATAAATGAAGAAAAACTTATTTGGTTGGCATTTTCTTTCCCTTATTGCATATCTATAAAATCTCTTCCTCTCTCCCTCTCTAGATTTTCTCTCACACAAAATGCCTACCAAATAAAATTTTCTTCATCCATTCTTGGATTAAAACATTCCAAGAATAACATCAAACAGAGCCGAACTTCTAATTTTTAGAGATTTTCTTCTCCTAAAACTTTTTGCATAAGTTTCATTTTTCTAAGTGATCAGGGTTGGATTGGGTGAGTGGCCTCCTCTTGCCCCCATGTAGTTCCACCCCTACCTCCACTCCTTGATTATCACAGCCAATCAAGTCATCCATCATCCCCACCCAATTTGCTTTGTCATTGATACTTATCCCAACAGCCCCTTCATCATGTATAAAAAATTTGGACATGATGAGAAGGATTGTTGGCACAAAAACAAGAATCAAGCAAATTTTCATGAAGAAAAGGAAATTGATGAAACTAGTGAAAATGTGTTTCTCTCATGCTTATCTAGTTCTATTGAAAATGTCTGGTACCTAGATAGTGGTTGCAGCAATCATATGACTGGTGAAAAAAATATGTTCGTGGAAATGAATGAATCAGTGAGATCTCAAGTTAAGATGGGAGATAATAATCAAGTTCAAGTGAAAGGCAGAGGAGTTGTTTCAGTAAGCACCAAGTCAGGTAACAAACTCATCCACAATGTCATGTATGTTCCTGGCTTAGCCCAGAATTTAATTAGCTTGGGACAACTGATGGAGATGGGTTATTATGCCATTTTTGATGAAGACCAGTGCATGATTTTTAACAAGAAGAATATGGAGATGTTAATGACTGTGAAAATGACATCAAACAAAATGTTTCTAATCAAATTTTCTGAGCATAGCATCAATGCATTTAATGTTGAAACATGTGATGTTGCATGGTTGTGGCATAAGAGATATGGGCATCTTAACTTTGGTGGCCTAGATTCGCTGCATAAACAAAATTTGGTTGTTGGTTTACCTATGGTACAGAAAATTGAGGACATATGTGAATCATGTGTCTATGGAAAACAACATAGAGTACCTTTTCAAGTGGGTAAATCCTGGAGGGCAAATGAGCCATTAATGCTTGTGCATGCCGACATTTGTGGACCCATACAAACACCCTCACTTGGTGAAAGTAGATATTTTCTACTATTTGTGGATGATCTTACTAGGATGAGCTGGGTTTACTTTCTTAAACAAAAATCTGAAGCCTTCTCATTCTTTGTTCAATTTCGGGCTTATGTTGAAAAACAAAGTGGATATGCAATAAAAATATTGCGCACTGATAGGGGTGGTGAATTCACTTCCAAAGAATTTTTCAAGTATTGTAAGGATGCAGGTATTCGTAGGGAAGTAACAGCAAGTTTTACGCCACAGCAAAATGGTGTAGCAGAGAGGAAAAATCGGAGTATTGTTGAAACTGCAAGAAGTATGCTGAAAGAAAAGAGCCTTCCAAAGATTTTTTGGGCTGAAGCAGTGTCTACTTCAATTTACTTGCTTAATCGTTCCCCCACAAAAGCAGTAAATGAAAAAACTCCTTATGAAGCTTGGTTTGGCAGAAAACCCAATGTAAGTCATTTGAAGGTATTTGGGTCTATAGCCTATGCTCATATTCCGTTTGAAAAAAGACAAAAGCTAGACGAAAAAAGCATCAAATGCATTTTTGTTGGCTATAGTGATGAAACGAAAGGCTATAGGCTTTATAATCCTGAAAATAAGGAGTTAATTATCAGCCGTGATGTCATATTTAATGAAAATGATTCTTGGAAGTGGGAAGCTGATGTGGAAAAGTCGCCTCTTATTATTGAAGAAGAAGAGACATCCTCCTTTGAATTGCCACCTGACACTCCACCAAGCCCGATGGGATCTCCAGGGTCAGAAACACTTCCTAGAAAGGTAAGAAGCCTCCATGACATTTATCAACATTGTGATTTTGCATTATTTGCTTCAGAACCTACTTGTTTTGAAGATGCAGTTCAAAAGAAAGAGTGGAATGATGCAATGAAAGCAGAAATTAATGCAATTGAGAAAAACAAAACATGGAGATTGGTGGACTTGCCTCCAGGAAAGGAAGCCATTGGACTTAAATGGGTTTATAAGTCCAAGTTCAACTCAGATGGGTCTTTACAAAAACATAAAGCCCGTTTGGTTGCGAAAGGGTATGCTCAAGTGCCAGGTATTGATTTCTTTGAAACATTTTCCCCTGTTGCTAGAATTGACACCATTAGAACTGTCATAGCTATTGCTGCACAAAGAGGATGGAAAGTCTCTCAGTTTGATGTCAAGTCGGCTTTTCTAAATGGGGAATTACAAGAGGAAGTGTATGTGGAGCAACCACATGGTTTTGAAATTAAAGGGTTGGAAAACAAAGTGTATAAATTGGAGAAAGCATTGTATGGATTGAAACAAGCTCCAAGAGCTTGGTATGGAAAAATTGACAAATACTTTCTTGACAATGGGTTCCAAAGAAGTGAAAGTGAACCAACCCTTTATGTGAAATCCAAAGATACAGATGAAATTCTGATTGTATGTCTTTATGTGGATGACATGATTTTTACTGGCAATTCTCTTCCATTGATAAATGATTTCAAAGAAAAAATGATGTCAAAGTTTGAAATGACTGATTTGGGCCCCCTGCACTATTTTTTGGGAATGGAAATCATTCAAGACCCATATGGTATTTTTCTGTGCCACGAAAAGTATGCAAAAGATTTGTTAAAGCGGTTTCACATGTCAAATTGCAATCCTGCAAGTACACCAATGAATACAAATGAAAGGCTTGTGTTAGATGATGGTGTTGAGAAAGCAGATGAAAAAGAATTTCGAAGCATTGTAGGTGGGCTGATTTATCTCACTCATTCAAGGCCTGACATAATGTTTGCAGTAAGCTTGATTTCTAGATTCATGCAAAAACCAAGTCGACGGCATATAGGGGCAGCAAAAAGAGTTTTGCACTACATCCGTGGAACCTTGAGTTTTGGACTAAGGTATCAAAAAGTAAGCAATTGTAAACTTATTTCCTATACTGACAGTGATTGGGCCGGTTGTGCAGACGACAGGAAAAGTACATCAGGCTATGCACATAGCCTTGGATCCGGAGTTATTTCATGGACATCGAAAAAGCAACAAACTATTGCACTTTCTTCGTCGGAAGCAGAATACATGGCTGCTGCAAGTGCTGCGTGCCAAACGGTATGGCTTCGAAGAATCTTGGCTGATTTGAAGGAAAAGCAAGATGAAGCTACCATCATGTTCTGCGACAACAAGTCTGCAATTGCGATGACAAAGAATCCAGTTTTTCACGGAAGGACCAAGCATATAGAGATTCGTCATCATTTCATTTGTGAGCTCGTGGCTAGAAAAGAAATCAAGGTAGAATTTTGCAACACTGAAAGTCAGCTTGCAGACATTTTCACAAAAGCTCTTCCAGTGGCAAGATTTTACGAGTTGCGGTACTTGCTCGGTGTTAAATGCATTTGAATTAAGGGGGAGTGTTAAAAATAATAATAATTAATTCAAATAGAATCCAACGGTCATGTGACTGGGTCTCATTTTGTTTAGTGAGTTGTTGCATCAGTTAAATGATTGAAAAAGTCTTGTACAGGTGGATGTACACGTTATGGTCTGTTGAGTAGTGGTTCTTCTTTAGCTCCTTGAATCAAGTGTACATGGGACACATGTAAGTCTTTCATGAGTTTAGCAATTCTTTAAATAGGGTCATGTACTTGTGTTCAATGTAATGAATGTGATTGAAGAAATATTAAAAAAAAAACAAATTCACTTTGTGTGTGAGACTCTCTGTGTTGTGTTCTTGTGTTCATAGCCTTGAAATCTCAGCCCCGCTCCCAACAGTTCCCACCACCTTTTCATGCCGAAACAACTGGGGTTCTTCCCCTTCTCCTCCCATGCTAACAGTTGGGGATTTTTCATTATCATCAGCACGCCAGGCCGAATGCATGCAAGCTTCTAAAAGTCTCCAAAATCTTTCTAATCAAACCCCGGTGGGACCGTAGGGTCCAGCTCCTTTTAACCCATCATGAGAAACCCAGCCATACAGGGCGCTTTAACCCAAGATAGGATCCCTGGACAGTTGGATGAGTGAGAGACACGGTCTCCAACCAACTATGCAACCCTGGTTCTCAAGATACTTGGAAATTAAAACCCTTCCAGAGACTGATAACTATGCAATCACTTACTCTTCTAAACCATGGACAGCACATCCAGTTCCCAAATGAATGATGAAAGGTTAGATTTCTCAATCCAGAGACTGGTAATTCCGCCCATTCATATGATGCAGTTCCCAATCTATAAAAGGGATGCAATAACAATCTAAGCAAAATATCAACTCCTTTCCAATCCAAATAAAAAAGATGGAATAAAAGAAAGGAAACAACTCAAACACAAACACAAACATGTGATGAATCAAAGAAACTGTTCAGCTCTTCGAAATCTCCACGGCAAAATACTCAAGTAGTCTGAATATATAATTGATTGAATGAATAAAACTTCAACCACGGCCAGACATCCCTTCTGATTGTGTTTATACTACATTTTCTTTTCAAAGAAAGACCTTCATCCTACTTTACATAAAACCTGCCAGCTTCAAAAGTTACAAGAAAATAAAATTTGAAACTAGTGCAAATTGGCCTTGATAGATGGTCAGAGTCAGCATTCCCTATGGCTGTTGGACCCCATAGGTAGGACTTAAAACGGCTTTGGGTCTGCATCAGTATACAATTCCAAAACCAATGAAAGAGACGAGAAATCTTTAAGAAAGAGTGGGCATCTATGTCCCACATGGATGGTTCCATCCATCACCACTTAAGGCAGCCAAAGAATACATCACAGGTCACTACCATGGTGTCCGCTGAGAAGAACTTCAGTTTTGTCAGTCACACCAATCTCATCCTCTTCCATATCCAAGTCCTAGGCATCAACAGCCCTACCAGTTTTCACATTTGTTCCAATCAATGTCTTGTATTCCTCCATCTCAAGGCAACCGGCCCTTCTCAAGACCTTCATCAACACCTCTAAACTCGCGGTGTCAGCTTGCTCCTTGCAGAGAGAGAGCAATGTAGCAACGATTGTGGGTTTCGGTCGCCAGATCAGTTCCCTCTCAACCAATGCAGCTTCCTTTACACAGGACACCGCCTTGGAGACCTGCTTCCCCTTGATATGTCCTTCTGCTAAGAGCTCCCATGTGTTGGGGTTTGGTTTCAATCCTGCTTCACGCATTTGATCAAGAAAGTTCTCTGCCTTCGTTATCAAACCTTCTTTAATGTACCAACCCATGAGAATATTACTGATTCTCGGATCCCAGTGTGACTTACAGGACATCCATTCTCTGTATATTTCTTCTGCTCGCATGATATCTCCTAGCCTGACCAAAGAAGATAATATCGATTTATATCCTATGTTTTGGATGCTAGGGAAGCTTGATTTGTAGTAGTTCCATATCCGAAAAACATCTTCCTTCTTACCTATGTTACTATAAAGACTGATCAGGAAATTGAAAGGTTCTCGATCCCGCCCTGTGATTCTAAGCTCGACATCCTTCAAGCAATTTTCAGCCTTCTCAAAGTGGCCAAGTTTGATGTACATGCTTGCAAGTGTACTATATGTGGTCCAGTTGGCATTGACGCCACTGTCCCGTCTCATCTCATCAACCACGAGTTCCATCTCCTCTGTATCTTCCATTGCTGCACAAGTTGTAATCCAGATATTGTAGGAATATATATCCAAGGGCACATTACTTTCCCTCATTGCATTGATCATCAGAATTACCCTTTCATATTCGCTGAGGTTCATATAGAGAGTCATCATCACATTGTAAGGAAGTGTTTCTTTGGCAAAACCACCCTTTATCATCCTGTCCAGAAGATCCTCTGCCTTCTCCTTCATTGTTGCTTGCGCATACGCATTTAAAAGAGCACCATGGGTGCGCTTGTCCTTCGAGGCATCAGGAATAATTGAAAAGTATTCTTCAGCACTTGAAACACCATGAACTTTAGAGATCAGATCTAACTGGATTGCAGTGTCACTGGTGTTCAGTCTGAATCTCTCTCCTTGACTGCTCATCCATTCATATATCTGAGACAACAGACAAAAAATTAATAAGCATAGACTATTCATCAAGTGGACCACACCATAGTTTGAAATTCTGATGAAACTTGAGTCAGGTAAGTTGAGTAGTTGACACAATTAAATTTCAAAGAAAAACTTGAATTTCACTTCAAAATAACATCAAGGACGGATCCTATTAAGGGCTGTTTGGAAACTTTAATTTAATTTAAAAGAGCTAATTAGATAAAGGTCTAAGACTAAAGCTTTAATTTTTAAGCTCTAATTTACAATCAGTATGTTTGCTACTAACAGTTACAATGAAAAAAAGCTCTTATTTCATGAGGTGATTGGGGCCCACCTTTAGGAATTGTGGTAATAATGGAGCCCAGCTTTTAAAAATTATAGTGTAGAACCCAACATTTACATCATTGTCATAATTTTATGAGGTTTCTTATTTTTTATTTATAACCCAGGGTATCAACCGCCCAGCCCAGCGCAGGAGCCTTTGGCCAAGTGGCGGACCAAGGATTTTTGTTTGAGGGGGGCTGACAATTATCAATTGAAAATTTCAATCATTATTTTTATATACTTTCTTTATATTAATAATTTGGAATGAGAGTCTTTTCTGGACTCTAGAATAGTTGAGAAGATTATGCAATGCAATAGTGTCCTACTAAACTCTGATATTTCTAGAAAGAGACCCTCCAATATACACTGAAATATACAATAAAGGAGAACAAGAGAAGATTGATGATTGATCGTACTAATTAATACAAGTAACAGTCTATAATGGAAAAAAAGTAGAAAGATTTAGTGAGCCTGAAATATAAAGTGAAGTTAGGCTTGTCTAAAATGAGAAATTTCCAATGAATTGAAATAATCAACCTTGGAATGGAAATTTTTATACGATGCACTTTTTCCACGTAATTTTTTAAATAAATGAAGAGATTTTACACACTCTGTTTAACACAGACACTATTTCATATAATGTAAAGATTAAAAAAAAAAAAGATTCCACCTATGATTTAGTTAACAATTTTGAAAAATTACACACAAACTTAGAGCTTCACACCACGAGAGAGAGAGAGAGAGAGAGAGAGAGAGAGAGAGAGAGAGCCAAATAGGAATGCTAGCAGAAGAGGTAGACTGTAATGTGCCCTATGCGGATGCCAATGCCAATGCCAGAGCCGGATATTGATTAGAGGATTTTCGACTTGGGGACTTTGAGAGAGAGAGAGAGAGAAGGGGATTGATTGCCAAGGATATTTTGGAGTTGGAGAGGGAGGGGGCTTCGATGGGTTATTAAATGGGGGCTGGGCCAAATGGGCTATATAGCCCTTATGGGCTTTTCTCAGGTATGGTGGGGGCTGAAGACCCCAAGTCAATGCATGTAGGTCCGCCATTGCTTTGGCCCTGAGCTCGAAGTACACTCAAGTCTAGACAGCCGAGAACTAATTCCTAGGGGCACATACAAACCCTCTTATCCACATGCACTAAGTAAAACTATGGAATGTGGCCAATGAAAGTAGGTGTCGAACACAAGATCTCTCCGCTTCTTCATGAGTAGAGTCCTTGGCCAACTGAGATGCCAACAGAGATTTTATGAGATTGTTCTCATTCAAAACACTAGTAACCCGCCCCACCCAAATTTTACTCAAATTGGATTTGGTCCGATTAATAATGTGATCACATTATCATTCATGTGCTCTATCTTACCATATAACCAACTAGGGGAGCCCATGAATTGGATTTTCATCCTCAATCTTACCTTATAACCAACTAGGGGAGCCCATGCATTGGATTTTCATCCCAAGGGGCTACTGTAGAGTTCCACACCCTGGAAATGTGCGCGAATATCTACTCAAGAACATGCATTTCATTTCTCCTTTAACAACTTCAAAGCTTACATCTGAATCATCTTGACCTTATTGAGAATCAAAAGACCCATTTATGAAGGAAACTTAACCCCACCATAACATCAATGAGGGATTATCTTTGAATCTAATCAAATCACACTAATCACAATGTAAATGATAATGCTCTACCACAACTAACAATACAACTTTCCAAATCAAAACCCCACATAATCACGGATTCAGAGACGCAAAAAGAAGAGTTCTAGCGAATTTCAATCTACCTCAAGAGCTGGCTTGAAACGACGGTATTTGCGCAATTCCTTGACGACGCGGCAAAGGTCCCATTTTATGAGCTTTCTACCCTCCTCTTCCCACTGCTCCAGAATAGTAGCAGAGCCGAGGCTAGGGTCTTCCATCATCGAGATCCTGCGGTAGAGATGGCTCCATTTCAGGATCGGACGCTTCTCGTAGTCGATGGTCCCGTAGCTGTGAACTTGTGAGATGGAGCAGGAGGTTGGGATTCTAGGGTTTCGTTGGGGATAACGAAGAATGTGGGACTGGGGACGAAACCCTAGGGTTAGGGTTTTGGAGGAGAGAGAGGGGTTTTGGAGAAGAGAAGGGGAGAAGATGGTGAGGGAATACATGGCTAGGGTTTTGGAGAAGAGAACTTTACTAGGGTTTATCCGACTGCGGGGGAGGGTTTTAACTTTTAAGCGTCTACGATTCAATTCAGTGGTGGCAGGGAGAAACGAAATGTGCGTGGGGTATGTGGGCCGGCCCATGGGCCACAGAACGGCCTATGAAATTCAGGGGTCAGCACGGCACGTCCCGGTTTTCATGCCGAGACATATATTGCCAGTTTGATCAATTATAAAAGGGAAATATTCAAGTGAGAATATGAGAACTTTTTTTGCAAAACCCAACTAGCAACTCATCCAAATTAAGCAACCAATAGGGGAACTCCTTGATAGTCAATAATCTCTAGAAACATCCAAATGGACTGAACCGTTGGATCGAGGGTTGAATATTTTTTTGAATATGAAGCCATTAAACTTGTGGGCAACGGATGAAGGGTTTAGAGGCTTGGGTTCGGAGTCAAACTTGTTATTTGGAGTGGTCTCACATAGATTTTTGCAACCCCCTTGATCCCATCCCCAAATAGGACCCACAATTGGACCCCACAAAAAAGTTCTCACATAATATGTGAGAACAGTTCCCACCTTAATATTACCCATTATAAAATACATGAATTGATACTATGAAATATTAAGGCCTTCTTATTAATGAATATGACAGTTGAGCGGTTGAGCCTATCTTCTATGGGAAAGAAAATTTTCATGGCCGGCGAGGGGCTTCCAAATTTTTCATCAAGAGAAGCTTAAGTGGAACTAAACTCATGTTGGTTTGCATAAGGGGTGAAACGAAATAAAATTAATGTTACACCCCGACCCAAACTAATCATGATTAAGGCTAATTATTTGAGATTAATGCTAATTAAGCATGGATAAATGGGTTAATCAAGGTTAAAGACCAAAGGGAGACAAATTAGTCTCAAATGATGCATTAAGCATAATGAAATGAAATTGAATTGGTCAGAACGAGTTTAGACTCAAACAAGGTAGACTAAGGACTTCCTCGTAAATTCGGATTTTCACGTATTTCGTCGAATACGAAAATTCTTGATACCAACGCGTGTATCTCGAATAGTACGTTAATTTCCATAATGGACACGATTTCATTTGACCTCAAATGGATCAAGTGAAGCTTCATTTGACTCAATATGTAATAAAGCTTATTAGGAGGAGGTTTTGGTGAAATTGAACCTTATAATAGAATGAAATGAATCATTCATTTATTTCTCACTTCATGCAAACCCTAGACACCTTTCTTCCTTCTCCTTCCATTTTCTCTTCCTCTAAAGTGAAGATTAGAAGACTTGTCAAGTGATTGGAGTAGAGTAGAACTACTTCATCTTCTTCCCCAAGTCATTTGTCCATTATTGAAGAGTAAAGCTTGAAAGAGAACTCAAGGAATCTTTGCTTGCAACCTCAAGTAAGTAGTTAGTCCCATTTTAGGATTTCCAAGTTCTATTAGTTAGTTTGAGTTGATTTCTAGCACAAATGGCTCATAGGAGTTCATTTGCATGTTTCTTTTGGATTAGGGTTTGAGTTTTGGGGAAATACTTGTGTCAAGCCAAGCTAGGGAAGAGGGCTTTTGCTATTGAGCTTCATAAGAGGCAAGTATAAGCATCCCTTGTGATTAGCATTAATTGTGGTAGAAATGCATTTAATTTTATGGGTTGTGCACTTTCCATTAATTGTGGAGTTATTGTGGTTGTGTGAATGGTTAATAAATGATTAGAAGTGTGGTTGGTGAATGGATGATGTGTGAGGAAGGGACAGGAGGTCCCATTGCTATTATATGTTGTGGATGAATAGTGGAGAAGGGAGTGTAGAAGAAGAGAGAGTGTATTAGATTTTCGAGTTGGAACTCTGGAAAGTTCGCTCGAGCGACCATGACAGTTCACTCGAGCGACCAAGGTTCTGTTTCAGAGTAAAATCATCCTGGACAGGTGAGTTTTGGATTTTTGCATGGACTAAGATCGCTTATGCGATCATGGAAACTCCCCACGTCGTGAAGACGAGTCGTGTGGTAAATGGTGATTGGTTTACATTGAAAGCCTATTCGTTAAGGCTAATATAGGTGATATCTAAACCATCATAGGTGTTGGCTAAGGAGATCTAATGCACAACTAAATTAAGTAATGTCGTCCATAATAACACATGCATTGATAACTAACGTTTCACTTATTGTTTGGTTTAGATGATGGTCTTAGAGGGCATTACATAGCAATCCCTCAAGCTCACTATTGAGCCACATTGAATTGGCATTGAACTCACACTGAATTGATGATTGATCTCTAAACATAACCACTGTACTAAAACTCTAAATGAGTTCAATGAATTAATAAATGAAATGAATGAACAATCCTGCTGCAACAGATGGACTTGGGGGCGTTCCGGAGCTCCGTGGTGATGCTAGTTGTCCCTGGTCAGGACATTACTAAGTCCCACATATTCCAATCATATCTATGGGTATTGATTGATGCCTTCCTTTTGAAAGATGAATCCTTCCTTAAGGGAAGATGGTAAATTGAATGAATCATTCCTTGAGGGAAGATGGTAAATTGAATGAATCCTTCCTTTGAGGGAAGATGGTAAATGGAATGAATCCTTCCCTTGAGGGAAGATGGTAAATGAAACGAACGAAATGAAATGAATGAAAGCTATGATAGTGAATGTCTATTGGTTAACTCTTAGGTTTACTTATTGTTATTGCATAAATTATCTAGAATTGTCAAGAATGGTAGTTATTACCAAATGAATTTAATGGGTTTAGTATATGTATTAACATGTGCTATTACAAGATTTGTTATACATTGTTGAACCGTCGTGTTCATTAGTGTTATTGATGGCATTACAGGCCCAATTGCCCCTACCGGTGCAGAGCGCCCCCGGCGCCAGCGGAGGAGACCGCTCCGGTTCCTCCAGGAGGACTAATCGAATGGAATGGACGAAATGCCATTTGATATGGGCATCCGAGTGCGAGAAAGAACTCTAATATTTTGAGAAACGTTTGGAACCATTATTTTGTACATTCATTTTATGGAATGTAATTAATACTTATGGTATGGTGTTGAATATGCACCGATTGATAAACTTTGATGGAAGTGATACATATATAAGGACTTTATTTTGTATACATGTAAATTGTAAATTGATATTGGTCAAGTTTAAATATTTCCGCAAAATTGTGTAATTGACAGGCTTATTGTGATTGATATCCCTTGTGGATTCCGTTTTAACTTCGGTTAATTCGGGGTTTACGGGAGTAAGTATGGGCTCACGGCTCGGGGTTACCGTAATTCGGGTCCGGGTCGTGACAATTAAATAGTCAAATCAAGAGAAAAAATAGAGAGGTCAAGAGAAAAAAAAAAGAGTGGAAGGTGATGGTGATTGAATTCAAATTTTACGATAAAAATGAAGTTGCTGGAAGCATTTGATGGTAAGTGCCTCTTCAGTGTTATCACTCATGATCGCTCTAAGTTGGGCCTGGGAAATTAATGAACCATATTATTACCTTTCATCAAACCATCCCAGCCATCCATTTTGTAAAAGACTTTTTCTTGTTTTTGCTCTGCTACAAATCACATTCATATTGAAAAATATTTTTGCTGCCTCTACTAGCGCCTTGAGGTTTTGGTAGAAATGGATTGCTAAATAAATTTAAGAACTCTACCAAAACTACTCGAGTCCATTACCTGCAAGTGCAAGCTATGTTGTATGTCAGCCAAGCAACATACACTAAATTAGGTTTGCAAATGGGCTGGGTACAAGCTTGTATGGCACACTCGACAGTGGATAAATTCTTGGGGGAGTACTCTCATAAATATATATCTAGTGATTGGAGTATTATAAATGTAGTAGACCCATATATGATTGGATGGACTGAAACATTTAAATAAGTCAATTAAGATCTTCAACTGTAATAGGCATGGACAAAGAATCTAGAAGACCCAGCACTAGTCTTGAACCATGCAGGGATATTGGGTTTGTGCAGTTGTAGAATTATACAGGATTTTCCAAAATAGAGCATAGAAGATGGTCAGCCAATATGTTGGCCCACTTAGAAGAAAATCTATAATTGGGGTAGATGGAAAGGTCACATTTGGACAAGAGGAGCAAAAAAAAACATCCCACTAGTGTCACGTCCCCCAAATCCGATTAGAAAATAAACCGGATTCGGGGAGTGAAATTTTAGGCCAATTAAATTTTTTTGCCCTTTTTGGCCCAATGATCGTAACTCCGCTGTGAGGATAATGTATTTCAACCTCAAAACATAAAACAATAACGGAATTCATACATTGATATCAACAATGGATAATAAATCTCAATTAAATTTAAAGTTGCAAGCAATAATTAAAGCTAAAGTGGAAGTTAATTTAATTACTATGACCATCCCATAAACTAAGGCCATAAAACAACAGAGTCAATGAAAGAAGGTTCAACGAAGAAATAACAATGAATTAATTAAAATCTAATATTTGTCCCAAAGTGAGTCTCTCATGTGCCTGGTATTGATGACGCTACTCTACGTTATTGGCACTCCACTCCCGTGCCTCCTCTGCTGGTTGGAGATCCTCTGGGATCTCCTCACCGGCCTGCTCCTCGTAGTAGTACTCACCTGAGGAGTCTGCACACCAAGGAACCGAGTCAACGACATGTTGAGCAATAGATAAGCAAGATATAATTAAAACATAACATGCATCAAATATAAGAATAATGGCAAACACAAGATCGTAGGAATACAAGGAATAATACTAGGCATGTAGCATGAGTAAATATCATCAGAATCATAAACAGGAATCCTAGCAATATTAACAATCACCACTACCAATGTAATGCAATGCACAAGAGGGAGACTCCATGGATGTCCAAGCCACCTCACGGGGTACCAGTAACAATCCTATCCGGACTACTGATACCAAAGTCCGGCTCCAGGGGGATCCAAGCTCCCGGTCCTGGGAATAGTAGCACGGTTCAAGCCCGCTCCCAACTATTCAACGCCATGGACGCCGTCCAAAGCCGACTGCCCACCCCGATGTCCGAGTAACCGGCCCATCAATAAACCCCCAAACTGCAGCTGGCCATGATATGCAAATAATAATAAAGTGGTGTTGACACGAAAATAGACCAAGACAAGCAAATCTGGCTAGCTCAATATACAAGACATGTTCATAGGGATTATCTCTTTCAAATCAATACAAAACAAACTCAATCACGTGATAATTGTCGCGACCCCGGACCGGGAATCCGGGATCGGGACGTTATCTGGATGAAGATTGAAGGGTCTACATCCACAATATTTAACTTATTTAATTTCCCACAGGTGTCCGCGGTGAGGATATCACAACCTTGCATGAATATTTCTTTGGTGTGCGGAAGCGTGTAGCAAATCAAATAGTAGACTATCTCTAGTCATGCAAGCATTAACATCAAATATCAAAACTGTATCAGAATGAGCAATGATCTATAGCATATTTACCCAAAGTAAGTTAAAGTTTATACAATTATCATTTAATTACATTTCCAAAAAAATAGAGGCCCACAAGGCCAAAATAACCCAAAGGACCAATCAAAAGAATGGTTAAACAGTCCCCCAAAATGTAAAGTCTCTCAGAACCATCAAACGTCTACATGACGTCGTCGGCACGCCACTCAACCAACTGCTGCGGTTCTACGACCGCCTCCTCAAGCTCCTCCTCGGGATAACCGACAACGGGACCTGAGTACCAAAGAGTGGGTCAAACACGATGGTTTGGCAAATGGAGGAAAATACAATGACAATATCAAAATAAATGAATTTACCTTCAAAACATGTAAACCTGTTTAAATAACAATTTATATGAACGAGATAAAACATTTATTCAAATACAAGGATGCAATGTAAAACATGTAAGGTAACTAAGGAAACGAGAAACAATCAAGATGGCAACCACACAAAGCTAAGTCCTCTATCACTAAGGTGATAGAGCAATAACTAGACCCTGATCTCAGTCACTCGACGTGAGGAGAAACAGGGGATCTCATATAAATACATATACATATACAATACTATACATGACCACGGTAGCGAGCCGGGCATCGGGGACCACAGTAGCAATCTGCGGCATCGAGACAAGACCACGGTAATGACCGGGTAGCGGGATCCAAACTGCAGCTGGCGGGACAAGAGGGGGATCTCCAAGTAGGTGTATCAGACCAACAAGGTTATCCAAGCTTAGTGGTGCCGACTAATAGGTCAAATACAATCGATACATAAGCAAGCAAATCAAGTACAATTAAATAAGTGGGCAAGACGGGGGTGCTCAAGGGCACACTATCATATCATGTGGTGCAATGCACTTCAAGACAAGTAACTGTTTCAAGTGAGATTCCATACTTTCAAGAAAACGAGACTTGTAATATAAATCTCGAGATCGATAAAGTACAATAAACAATTGACATTTCGGGTAAAAATATCGGGTTCAAGATTTATTTGAAGTGAATAGGGATCCCGTATGTCGATCTAATAATAATTTGGTACTCTTTGTGTTTGGGGACATTTCGGGTTCCTTATATATTTTAAATTTTTAAAACTTCGAATGACATCCTTGTGATATGGTTTCTTTCTCGGATGGCCTCATACAATGTTTAGTGAATCTCCTTTGATCGACAAAGCTCAACGCTCGAACGAACCGGAAATCAAAACACCCCAAAACTATATCAAAAGCTATTCCAAACTCAACTTAGCCAAAAACACTAATCAAGCTTAACACTAACACGCAACTTAATTAGTACTAATCGGGTTCACTCGGGTCGGGGTCTTACAATAATCCCTTCAGTCTAGCCAGTCATGTTTATAAATTACATAACACGAGGTCCTAAGGTACACTCTAAGTCAGGTCCAAGTTCTAATTCTACAAGGGATTATGTTTCATAATTAATTAGGTGTTTTATGCCAAGGGAGTGTACAAGGATACAAAATCAACGGATACAATTAACAAATCAAGGAGAGATTACAATCCAATCCTAGGCAAGTGTTGTCATCCATGTACCATATGTGTTTTAACGGAGTGCGTGGGGAATTCGAATAATCAATGCTTATAAAGAATTTCCTTGGTGTACAATCATGTTGAGCATCGATTGATTCAATTCCGTACGCATTCGGTTAAACCATACACAATACACGAATACCTAGACAACCCATCGAAGCACACCAAGCCACGTGCTACGATTTCAAAACCCCATTAATGGTCACGTGAGAGTGGTTTCATGGTTTCCAATGTCTAAGACCCAAACCTAGGCTAACAATCTCGTTACTAACAAGAAAGTGGTCTAATAATTAATCTCCTTAACTACCTCCCTACCAGATTCTCAATCATCGCGAGACATATATCATTGGATTCTACGCTCAAAGAGCTTTCCAACGGTATATGACTCGCGAAATTCCGATATATGGTTCAGAAGTTATGGCCCATAGAAATTTAACCATTTATATATATATATATATGAGAAAGGCTCTCCTCCACTGCAGTGGAGGAGAGCCTCAGCTGGAGTCACGTGGGAACGGGCCAGCTCGTGTGGAATGGCAAATGGGATGAAAGTGAATTGAAACAGTGTTGCCGCCCAAACGATTGCAGGGAAATGAAAAAAACCAGAAGCCCAAAATCGCAGCAGCATCCTCTCCAGCCGATCTCTCTCTCTGCGCCTTTCCTCTCCAGCCGATCTCTCTCTCTGCAATCGCTCTCTCTCTAGCTCCCACGCGTTCTGCTCACGATCTCTCTCCCTACCGATCTGCTGCGTCTGCTTCTCTCCTTCTCTCCCTGCAATCGGTGTCTCTCTCGATCGCTCCCATCGACACTGCTGCACACGTTGAGAGCTTCTCTGCTACTGCGATCGGTCTGCTGCGTCTGCTTCTCTCCTTCTCTCCCTGCAATCGCTGTCTCTCTCGATCGCTCCCATCGACACTGCTGCACACGTCGAGAGCTTCTCTGCTGCTGCGATCGGTCTGCTGACTCCCTCGTCTCTGCTGCTGCACGATCAGACATCCTCACTCACCTACTGCTGCGATCGCTGCTTCCTCCCTCGTCTCCCTGCGTCTCTGCTGCTATGATCTCTCGCTCCCTCTCTCGTCGAGATCTCTCTCTCTCTCTCGCCAGAAGCTCTAACTCTCTCGCCAGAAGCTCTCCCTTTCATCACTGCACTCCCTCCCGATCTCTGTTGCTGCATTTCCTCTCAAAAGTTGTCTCTCCCGCTGGTCCTCTGCCTGGCATCGTCTCCCCCACCTCCCTGAAGTCATCTCTCTATTTGGATTTCTCTACAACGGACCAAGCCCCTCCCTCAGCAACTCTTCTACACAAAACAAAGTAAGAAAACACTTATATGGCTAAGGACTGTTTCTTTAATTTGTTTTGGATCCGGGAATGTGAGATGGAAATTGCATTCTCTGCCCCCAGTAGATTTTTTTTAGTAGAGCAACAAAAGTGCTCTCTCCCAGTGAAGGGCAACAAAAGTGCTCTCTCCCAGTAGATTTTCTTTTTCATGTTTTTCCAACTTTGAGATCTGCTCCTTTACTTTTACTATTGCATTTCCAACCTTGGATGAGCCACTCCCTTTTTGATGTAAGACACCTCTCTGTCATCTTCCTCATGCATTTTGAATTGTTTTGTGATCCTGGCCAGTACCCCATTATGGACTGATGTTAATTATTTCATGACCCTGCCCATTGCACTAAAAATTCCAAGTTCAGAAGGCTCAAATTCCAAGTTCAGAAGGCTAAAATTATTTTCAAAATCATGGAACCATTTTCAAATCTTAAGAAAATATTCAACTATCCCCTTCCAGATCAGTTTTCATGTAATCCCAATTGAATTCGGCCTTCTCCATGGTTGCCACTTTAATGCATATATTTTGAGCTAATGGTCTGGATTGAGAGCTGAAAGTCAGATTGCCCCATTGCACTAATAATTAAAACAGAGCTAACTCATGCCTATTGCAATATAATTCCCACAGAAAACAGGGTAATTTATTTGGGGTTTTTGTCTTTTGTACATGTTATTTGGGGTTTTTGTCTTTTATTTAGTCATGGTTTTATAACTTATGAATTTTGGTTTGTTATTCATGAATATGCTTTAATCACCATTTCTCCACCTGTTGGACTTGTCAATAGTTGTAGCTTTTTCTCTGACTTCTACTCCATAAAAGTCATCTAACTACCAAATCCTATATGGATTCATGGCATTTTTCTTTCCTTTCTATTACCATGTACTCTCTCTCTATCTGAAAATGTGGTTTACAACACAAAGCAAGAATACAGAAATTGGGTCATCAACTTTCCTTCAGGACCAGTAGTTTTTCTTTATGAGTGTTATATGTCAAACACATGGATGCTCTGATTTTTTTACCCTTTCATTGATTGATCTCATGTTGGATACAACCTGACAATTTCTTTTCTTTTCCACATTATCATGTTTGCTTATGTTGTTGGAAATGAAAAAAAAAATGTCGTACGAATACGGTTGGTCTAATTTTTTCTTTATATCTCCTTTGATTCAATGAAATTATCATATTTTTGCTTGTTAAGTCAATATATTTATGATTATATGTGTTCTAAAGTCTCCATCTGCCAATCCTTTCTTTTGTTTGTGAAGATCTTGAAGTAAATGGCATCGTATGCCTCTTCTGGAAATTCGAACTGGCCTGAACGTTTATGTCGATGTGGTGTTGGCAACTGTATAGTCAAGATTTCGCGATCATCAAATAATTATGATAGACATTATTATTCATGTCCACGACCATTGGTAAGTACGAAATAAACTTTGGCCATTTCCTTATTTTCAATTCTTATTTATTTTCGCATATAGACAAATATATACCAACTAACGACATATATTTGCCATTCTTTGCGAGAAAATAATAGGCTTGCAATAACTTCATTGGTTGGTGTGATGAATATGTGAGATCGGCGGTCAATCACCCATACCCTTGCCAGAGTACTCCGCACTATGCCCCCCCTGAAGCTGAGAGACGTGTGGCAAATGTTGTTACAAGATTGGAGAAGCTTGAACAAATTTGTCGAGTCTTCACGGTTGTTATGATTGTTTATGCTGTCCTGCTTGTGATATTATTGTGTCGAATGTAGCATCCAAGCTTTACTCTTCTAGGTTGGAAGCTACTATTATGTAAGGGGTTGGTTGATAAGTGAAATGATAGACTCCAAATGTTTTTTGTTTTTTTGTCTTTGTTGGATAGCTGAATCTGAATGCTTGTGTTGATATGAATGATAATGTTGATATTCCTTGATATTCAATGGAAATAGTTTGTGTTGATGTTGAATGTTATAGATGATGGACAAAAACAGGTTGAGTTTGAATGTGGAAGTTATAGGTGAATGAATGGTTGGTTTGATGTTGAGTAAGAATGGAAAATGTTGATGTTTTAAGTGATGGGCAAAAACAGGTTGAGTTTGAATGTGAAAGTTATAGGTGAATGGTTGGTTTGATGTTGAATAAGAATGGTGAATACTGATGTTTTAAGTGATTGGCAAGAACAGGTTTTTTTGTTTTAGTGATGCTGAGTACCCCTGTTTGGGGCACTGGTTAGCCCACTTCCCGAAGGAATTTTTGGACGATATTTGGGGGTTTCAAAGTCTATATACTGAACTTGAAATCTGCAATTTTTCATTAAAAAAATCGTGTTTGCCTAGCGTTCCAATCGCGCACTTTTGGAACCCAGTCAGTCAAATCTACCAAAAAACAATCTGAGTAGCCCTGTTTAGGTCACTGTTTGACCCACTTCCGGAGGAAATTTTTTCATGAAAATTGGGGAACTCGAAGTCAATATAATGAAGTTAAAATCTGCATTTTTTCGTTAAAAAAATATCGCGTTTGCCTAGCGTTCCAATCGCGCACTTTTGGAACCCAGTCAGTCAAATCTGCCAAAAACCAATCTGAGTAGCCCTGTTTAGGACACTGTTTGACCCACTTCCGGAGGAAATTTTTTCATGAAAATTGGGGAACTCGAAGTCAATATAATGAAGTTAAAATCTACATTTTTCGTTAAAAAAATATCGCGTTTGCCGAGCGTTCCAATCGCGCACTTTTGGAACCCAGTCAGTCAAATCTGCCAAAAACCAATCTGAGTAGCCCTGTTTAGGTCACTGTTTGACCCACTTCCGGAGGAAATTTTTTCATGAAAATTGGGGAACTCGAAGTCAATATAATGAAGTTAAAATCTGAATTTTTTTCGTTAGCGTTTGCCTAGCGTTCTAGTCGCGCACTTTTGGAACCCAGTCAGTCAAATCTTCCAAAAACCAGGCACTTTTGAAACGCGAATTTTTTTTAGCCAAAAATTGCAGATTTTAACTTCATTATATGGACTTCGAGTTCCCCAATTTTCATTAATTTATCATTTGATATGAATCTGGGTAGGGAGAAAGAGGCAAACGCGAATTTTTTTTAACAAAAAATTGCAGATTTTAACTTCATTATATGGACTACGAGTTCCCCAATTTTGAAATGAGCTTCACTGTGTTTACAAATGTGGAAACGAGTAGTAGTAGTTAATGGAGTCAGCTACTTGACTGTGTTTACAACTCTAGATCTGATCTTGACAAAAGAAGTTTTCATCAGTTTTTTTTTTACCGAGTTTCATCAGTTTTTCTGACTGAGTTGAAAAAGTGCGCGAGTTAAAAACCGATCAAACGCAATCGTTCCTTGCCCAAATATAGCAGATTTTAAGTCCGGAATATGGTCTTCGCATACCCCAAGTTTCAACCAAAAATTCCATCCGGAAGTGGGTCAACCAGTGGCCCGAACAACGGTACTCAGCAAGGTTTCATCAGTTTTCTGCGACTGAGTTGAAAAAGTGCGCGAGTTGAAAACCGATCAAACGCATTCGTCCGTTGCCCAAATATAGCAGATTTTATTTCCGGAATATGGTCTTCGAATACCCCAAATTTCATCAAAAAATTACATCCGAAAGTGGGTCAACCAGTTGCCCGAACAGGGGTACTCAGCAAGGTTTCATCAGTTTTCTGCGACTGAGTTGAAAAAGTGCGCGAGTTGAAAACCGATCAAACGCGATCGTTCCTTCCCCAAATATATAAGATTTTAAGTCCGGAATATGGTCTTCGCATACCCCAAATTTCATCGAAAAACTCCATCCGGAAGTGGGTCAACCAGTTGCCCAAACAGGGGTACTCAGCAAGGTTTCATCAGTTTTCTGCGACTGAGTTGAAAAAGTGCGCGAGTTGAAAACCGATCAAACGAGATCGTTCCTTCCCCAAATATATAAGATTTTAAGTTCGGAATATGGTCTTCGCATACCCCAAATTTCATCCAAAAATTACATCCGGAAGTAGGTCAACCAGTTGCCCGAACAGGGGTACTCAGCAAGGTTTCATCAGTTTTCTGCGACTGAGTTGAAAAAGTGCGCGAGTTGAAAACCGATCAAACGCATTCGTCCGTGGCCCAAATATAGTAGATTTTAAGTCCGGAATATGGTCTTCGCATACCCCCCAAATTTCATCCAAAAATTACATCCGGAAGTGGGTCAACCAATTGCTCGAACAGGGGTACTCATCAAGGTTTCATCAGTTTACACTGCACACATAAACCCATCACACTGCACAATATTACACTGCACACATAAAAACATCTCTAGACAATGTGAAAGAAATAAATCCATTCATTCATTTAACCCATCTCTGCACAATGTGAAAGAAATAAATCCATTCATTCATTAAACAGTAATGTTCATCAAAATATTGATCAATTTATCAATGTGTCAATCTCACATATTATAAACTACATAAACAAAATTCTTGCTTTTCCATGTTTTTCTTCATCAAAAGTACAGGAACAAAAGGTTGGCATAACAAAGAAGATGAATGGAGTCTTCATGTCTCATTCTCTGCATAAAGTCTTCATAAGCTTACAAAGAAGATGAATGGAGTCTTCATGTCTTCATTCTCTGCAACAAGTCTGCATATCTGCATTATAGTAATTGAGCTGCAATAGACATGCAACTTGTGATAAGTTATGGAGGGAAATAAAAACATTAATGTGGATCATGGTTCATTTCACAAACTATTCATACATATGGCAGTCTGCAATAGATGGTTATGAAAGAATTCCATCCATGTTGAGGGGTTTCAAATTAAATAGCATATCATACAACAGGATTATGGGTTTGCTGCCTGTTTTCAAAACTGACTCTTTAATTATGGGTTTGCTGCCTGTAAAACATGATATGATAAAATGGCAAGGAGTTTACCAAAGGTCTATTTAAAGCATTTCTTGGAGGATGAATACATTTGTGGGTGAGAAAGGAAAAGATACTGGGAGGTGGGGGAGACGATGCCAGGCAGAGGACCAGCGGGAGAGACGACTTTTGAGAGGAAATGCAGCAGCAGAGATCGGGAGGGAGTGCAGTGATGAGAGGGAGAGCTTCTGGCGAGAGAGTTAGAGCTTCTGGCGAGAGAGAGAGAGAGAGATCTCGACGAGAGAGGGAGCGAGAGATCGCAGCAGCAGAGACGCAGGGAGACGAGGGAGGAAGCAGCGATCGCAGCAGCAAGTGAGTGAGGATGTCTGATCGCGCAGCAGCAGAGACGAGGGAGGAAGCAGTGATCGCAGCAGCAGAGACGAGGGAGTCAGCAGACCGATCTCAGCAGCAGAGAAGCTCTCGACGTGTGCAGCAGTGTCGATGGGAGCGATCGAGAGAGACAACGATTGCAAGGAGAGAAGGAGAGAAGCAAACGCAGCAGACCGATCGCAGCAGCAGAGAAGCTCTCGACGTGTGCAGCAGTGTCGATGGGAGCGATCGAGAGAGACACCGATTGCAGGGAGAGAAGGAGAGAAGCAGACGCAGCAGATCGGGAGGGAGAGAGATCGTGAGCAGAACGCGTGGGAGCTAGAGAGAGAGCGATTGCAGAGAGAGAGATCGGCTGGAGAGGAAGTGCGCAGAGAGAGAGATCGGCTGGAGAGGATGCTGCTGCGATTTTGGGCTTCTGCTTTTTTTCATTTCCCTGCAATCATTTGGGCGGCAACATTGTTTCAATTCACTTTCATCCCATTTGCCATTCCACACGAGCTGGCCCGTTCCCACGTGACTCCAGCTGAGGCTCTCCTCCACTGCAGTGGAGGAGAGCCTTTCTCTCTCTCTCTCTCTCTATATATATATATATAAAGTGCGACGGACCAACACGTGTCCGATTCATCGGATGGGAGACACAACAGTAGCCATCATCATGTCAGGCGGCCATTCAACGTTCTGTTTCTTTCTTCTTCTTTTTTTTTTCACTAATATACTTGGCTGACGTCCTGAACATTCAAGCCATCAGTGAACGTTTATTTTTTTTTTCCTTCTGAGTGACTGACGTTCAGAACGTTCACGTTCTGAGGTCCACTTCAGGGAAAGAGTTCTGGAGCCTTGGAAAAATGAGGAAGAAGAAAGGTTACTTGTAACTTCATTCGTTGCAAAGAATGATTAAGAGATTAGGGTTAATCTCTTGTTAAGAAGAAGGGATGAAGAAAAGACTAAGTTACCCTTTAAGTGGGTCCGGAGAAAGAATTAATTATTAGAAATGTTTCTGGTCGTCGGATCGCAACGAGCCAGAAGACAAAATTGATCAACGCGACGAGATCTTTCCAACAAACCCAAAATCACGGCGATAGGAATTTTTCGGAAAAACACTCAATTTTTTCCTAATTTGCAAACTACCCCCTACTAGGGTCAAACGAACTCAGAATCGCACGAAACTCCGCATGCACTATTCTAACACTAAAAGAAATTCGCTGACCATCTAAACCCACTTAAATATCTAATAAAACAATAATTATAATAATAACAAAATAAATGGGTCAACGGGCCGGTAATTGGGCCCAACTGACCCAGTAAGGTCGCAGACCTTACAACTAGATTATCCTAGCTCTTGGTGGGAATAAACTAAGAGGAAGTACAAAGGCTACATCAAACGTAAAAAATTGGCGGGATCTTAACCGTTGATTCTTTTTTAGATTCAATCCAACGTGAATGAGAGTTCAATGAGTGTAACATTAACCCTCAAGTCAAATCACGAGATGACAAGATTATTGAAGGGTTGCATTGATAAAAAGTGAGCCCAAGTGGACCTCATAGAATTGGAGTGCATATGGAGTCCACTTGAAGAATCTCACTGTTCTCACTAGGCTTAATAAGTATACCCCTGGCTACTAATATATTCGCAATGGTAATCATGTTTCAAGCCTACATTTCAATTGGAATGATAATCTGCCCACAACTCATGGCATCCCACACCACTCATCCACATTACCATAGTGGAGGTATAGACAATTATGATGAGTTATGTGTGGGTGTATCTTCATGTTCGGGCTAGATGAATCATGATGAAGCTTCAAATAAGAAACTTATATAGAAAATTATACGAATTATATAAAAACAAGGCCAAACTTTTTTAAAACCTGCCAAACTTCAATTTTCAGAAGCATTGGATGAAACATTATCTCTCTGTTTCTACAAATATGGAATTAGATTCTATTACAAATAGCTGAAAAGATTACTCATAAGAAAATATATATATATATATATATCAAATGAAAGAGACCACATCACTCCCATTCAAAAGCTACCAAAAAAACCCCAAGGGGTAGCTCAGTTGGCCTAGGACTACGGTTTGCACCCGGAGGTTGTGGGTTCGAAACTGCTCTACCACACTGGGGCCACAGGGGAATTTTACCCGGCTTTCTCTCCTGGGCCCGTAGGGATTATTCTGGCCCAAAGGGCTAAGAACCCTACGTTATAAAAAAAAAAAAAAAAAAGCTACCAAAAAAGATAGTAAAAAAAAAAAAAAAAAAAAAGGCTGGTAAAAAAGGAGTACATATCTTTCCTTGACGTTTTCCGTGCCCAGAGAAAGGTGCCTCTGCCCATCTTCATCTTTTTTCAATAAAAGAGAACCCAACTATACCAACCTTATCTCTATCCTCAACATCAAGAACCCACGTGATTGCACTACTATCTAACATGGATTTGTAGGGTCCTTAGCTCCTTGAAGAGAGTGTGAGTCTCACATTTTACATCTAAGCTTGCTTGCCCTCCAACTATAGGAATGTCTAATCCATTGGTCTATTGTTGATAGAGCTTCCTAAAAGCTTGTTTTGTGGACATCAGAATGGGTGTTTGATGAAAAAATGACAACGGTTTAGACCATGAAGGACTAAGAAATTTTCCATTTGAGGGGGCCATTTTATAAAAACGAAATCTGAGGGGGTCATGTGTAAGAAAATTAAAAAAATAATAAATAATAATAAATTAAATGCACGCAAGAGACGAGATTTACGTCAAAAAATAGATTAGATTGTAAACATAAAACAAATGAAATGTCTAACTCAAGAATCTTTTTAAAAAGCCCTAATCTCTAACACAGAATCTTCTCATGAGAAAGCAGTAGTATTAACTTATTCTTATTTAAGCAGAGCATGAACTATGAATTGGATCTCATGACATAATCCATCTCACACTATAGGAAGATTTTCTCCTACTAGCAGCCTGATCATGTGTAGTCCAACTCCATTGGGCCCGCTTGCGCTCACTTTTGATCCATGCAATCACTTTCACGCTCTTGCCATTCTATGATATGGTACCATGCCTAATTTTACACTCATTCAGCCTTCACTTACTATTACATTGAGTTGAATCTCGAAAAGAAAATCATGATTAAAATGCTATCAAAGTTTAAGGCTATTTGATAGGGCTAATATTTTGGCCGACCCTAATCTATTTTTATATGCATCTCTATATTGACCCCATGAGCTGGACTGCATATGAACAAAATACAACCCGAAGTAAGAGATAGTTTTCGCTCAATATATTCTTTGACCAATATAATCCATATAAGAGAGGCCAATCATTTTTTAACATAGCTAGCTATTCGTGATATAATATAAGAATCCAAATAAGTTTTAAAAAATATGAAGCATCAAATAAAATATGATAAGTTGTCCATTTTTGTAACACCCCGACCCCTAATGGCCTATTAATTATAATTAATTGTTTGATTAGTTAGTAAGTTAGTTTAGAGTCTAAGTAGTCAGGGTTGACAACGAATCGTGGGTGCGAAGTTTCGCACGATTCGGAGCGTGTTTGGGTAGGATAGAGAGTCGTTTTACGAATTGGGTAGGGTTTTCAGGGAATTTATGAGATTATGAGTTTTTGTGAGTTTGGGTGCATTGGGTAGGTTTCGTCGTTTCATGAACTTTAGCCTACGGTCGCGTTTCAATCTGACGCGTCGAAGAGGCCCAAAACCCATTAATTATATACGTGGACCGACCCGAACCTCGACCCATCAACCCAAGCCCAAGCCCATGACCCATGTACACAAGTATCCTACCAACCCACTTTAACTTATACTTATCTTCATTCATTTCATCCATTCACTTGACTCAACACAGAACACAACCACCGACTCATTCTTCTCTCCATTTCCCATCGTTTCTTCTCCTCCGTTGACGAGCCCGGAGCTCCGGCGACGGAAACAAAGCCACCAATCATCTTCTCCAAGCTTCCAAGAGTCTATCCATACACTTTTCTAAGTGTTTCACCCACAACCCATTTAGAGGTAAGCTCTCTAAGCTTGGAAACCAATTTATCTTCTTCCTTCTTGGTTAGAAATGGAGTAGATAGGCTTACCTTGGCCTTGGCATGCATGTGTAGGAGCTATTTGGGATTTGGAAAGTGTTTCACCCCTTTGGAGCTTTCAAAGTGTTTCTTTCATTCACTTTCTTCTTAGAATTGAGTTCATCACATCACTAAGGCAAGTCAATAGTTATATTAATGCTTGATATGCTTGTCTACCTTGATTTGTTTGATAAAATCATGTTTTAGATTACCTTGGCTCAATTGATACATTATTAGTTGAAAAACATGATAATATGACTCATTAGTTGAATGAAATGGATATAGAGTTTGATGTCTTGATTAGTAGTTTTATAGGTTGTTATTAAGTTAGTTTTTATCCATACATATTGTATTAATCAGGTCTCATAAGATGAAGTTGGGAAAAAGTCCCATTTCAACCAAAACAGGGCTGCTGCCCAGAATCCCGCAGGCTTCTCGGTCGACCGAGACCTGTGTGTCGGTCGACCGAGACAACAGGGACCACTCGACTGAGCCCTGTGCAGATTTTGGCCAATTTTCCTTTTTGAAGGGATTTTTACCCTGTTTTGTAGTGGACCTTGGTGGACCTTTGGATAACCATTTGTGGACTCATTTGGACTATTATGAGGACGTCTTGAGCCGGCGTTCGTCATTGTTGATTCGGTTGTATCGAGAGTTAACTTAATTCAATCTTGAATGGTGCGGGACAACGGGATACTCTTCTTTAAATCTATGCACGAAGACTATTCGTACGAGTATCGCGAACCCTAACCCCTTCGTTGACTGAATAGGTTGTACGATGCTTCAGGGTTTACACTTTACTTAGGATTGGATTGTTTATTCGCTTTGATTTCAAATGGTACCTTTGAGTACTATCTTCTACATGTGATGAGCATGTTCTTTAGTTCTACTTGTTTTGCTTTATTAGAGGATTGCTTTGAGAACTTAGAGGTTGGACTTAGGGTCCCCTTGTATTGTTTCGTTCGTTTCGTTATTCGTGTGAAGTGTTGAGGCTAGGGAGCTTTGATTGTCAAGCTTTGAGAGGACTACTATTGGTATTGGTTTGGGATTTGATTTGTTTTGGAATAAGTAGTTCTCTATTGGTATTGAATCTTGTTCGCGCAAGAAACCTAGCCCTTCACCTTTGTTTTAGGATTCTTTGTGTCAGGCACCACTCAGCTGTTAACGTTCAACACAGTTGGGGCACCGACTGTGGGAGAACACGATACCACCTCGAAGCAAGATAGAGCCAGAGCTCACGGAGCCCGAGCTACTTGAGCTGAGAGTTATTTATATATTCCTCGAGATGTTCTGTTCTGTTCTGTTCTGTTTTGTTTAGTTCGTCCTCGAAGCAAGATAGTGCTAGAGCTCTCGGAGCCGGAGCACTTGAGCTACGAGTTGTCTGGATATTGGATATTGGGATTTATCCCAATTGATGATATAGTTTAGCATATGTGGATCGCCTACTTTGATAGTTTGTTTATGATTCGAATGCAATGCATCTCATACGATCAGAGAACTATGCATACCTTATGATCATGTTTATCGTTTACTCTCTTTAGTACTGCATATCTATGTGATTTCTATATCTATTGCTTTGCCATCCGTTGTGTTGATGATGCTACTCTTGGTGCATAGGTATCGAGTACTTCTACCCCGTACGCGAGAGCTTCACGATAATCCTTCTAGCTTCATCTTTTGGTTTCTTTATGCTTTTGTTAAGGCCTAGTTTTAGTTTGGCCTTTTTACTTGTATATAATAATTTGTTTAGTCTTAAACTTCAACCTTAACTTTGATACTATGTATATTGCTCTTAAACTATACATCTATAAGATACCTCTTGTTTTATGAAGCTTCCGCTATTGTTTGATTTATTCGAGGAAAATGTTTGTACCTCATAGCGGTCTTCGATCCAGATGGGACACGATTAGGGCAGGTGATATGTTATTATCGTTGGAAAAGTTTTAAATTGGCCCTAATCTCACGCATAACCCCGGTTTCGCTTTTGGGGGCGTGACAATTTTAAAGTATCCGGATCTCATTGATAGTGATCATACCAAGGAGCCAGCTCTTATTGTAATTGTGCACTGTGTCGTTTATTCATATGCTTTCTCCCTTGTGAATTTTTAGCCTGTTTGGCACACGACTTAAAATAATAAAATCACGGGCTTACGTTGTACATTGTTCCACATTGGTTGATAGTTGCATCTGAAAATACTAGTCTAATGAAATCCTTATCATGATCAATTTCCAAGGCCAAAAGACTTGTGCCGCTTTGGATTCCACCTTTGGATCTTTAAATCTGTATTCCTTTACTTTTTTTAATCAGGTCATTGACGATAAGATTTATGTTAATATGAGCAGGATTGTATATAATATAAGCTGTAACTGTATCATGATTGAGATTCCATGTGTATTGCTTTCATAATTCATGCCCCTTAATTTTTAATGAGTTTTAGTTGGTAGGGTTGATTTGGGTTCATGTTGGATTAAGGACTGCAGCTAATTATATAACTAATCTGTTGACATCTTTAATCCTCCCATTAAGATAAGTCACAGGTCTTAGAAGGGAGGGAAGAGATTTCTTGAGGATTCCCCAATGAGAAAAAATGTTCAGTCTTTTTTTTTTTTTTACCATTGAGACCCAAGGCCGGATTAAAAAGGGGGGGATTATGTTAGATATTTAATGATGATGATGATGATGATCTTAATTTAATTGGGACAAGGCTTCCATGATGAAAATAGATAAATAATAATTATAATAAATAAAAATATTAATAGGGACATGTGAAAAAGCAATTTGAAAAGAAAAAAATTGTGTGAAAGGGTTTCTTTTTCCACCCATTGAAGAGGCCAGGCTTAAGGAGTCTCCTGTTGCCATACCTTTGGTCTCCCAAAAATCCAAATTAAGAAGATGTAAACCAGTGAAAGCTATATAATAAATTTAGAATTAGATATTGTTTTCTATCCATCACAAACTTTATGTGTAAACATAAAGGTCTAAAATCTGATACATAACGGCTTGTTTGGTTCAAGGCATTCATGAAGTGAGGGTCCCATTCGACCCTAAGCATACATAACATTTTCATCTTCTTCTTTCTTCCTCGAGTGTTTGGGTTTTCGATTAAAGAAACAGAGGATCGAAAGATTTGCCACTTAAGTTATTTTTTTTTGTAAATTTCTCATAGAGGATCCTTCCGGAAAAAAAAAAAAAAAACTCTTGCAATTTCAAACTCAAATTTCTAGCATGCTAAGTTTTGTGCAACATCACATGAAACAATTTTTGGTAAAATGAAGAATAGATTGGAGGAGCAATTCAAAAGCTAAGATCAATGCACTCATTTGTGCTTTAGGCCAGAAAAATCATGCCCCTACAAGAAGATACCAATGGGCTAAAATAAAAGATGCTACCAATAAGAAAATCAGAGATAAGCAAGAGAATAGGGCACTAGCAGTTCACATGATGCACAACCAATCGACAACATTTATTAGGGACCGAACCTTTTTTAAATTGACCAACCCACCAACAATATTTTTAGGTTTGATTGGCAATTTACTAGGTTAGATCTTCCGGTCATCTTTTCATTTAATTGAAAACTCGAGCACTCTAAGAAGAAGGAAAAGGATGAAGATGTTATTTTTGCTCAGTGTCAAATGCAACCCTCACTTATTATAGCGAGGGTCACAGACTACCGTCAACAAAGAAAATGAAGGTCGAATGCGACTACAAAAAAATTTTGGTAAAAAAAATTACTTTTTCTGTACAGATTCCTTATTTGGTGCATTACTGACTAAATTTCCATGTTGAGTGCCGTGACCACTTAAAGTTATTTTTTTTGTAAAATTTTCTAAGATTTATATAAAAAAAAACTATAGTTTTAAATAGCTTTTATAAATAAAATAAAATATGTGGTTTCTTTATGTTAATTATAAATAAAATTTGACTCGAAGACGACAACACCATTGCCAAAAGATGCAGTTGTCAGTGGACCCCACTTACCACGTTCATGATCACCAAAGACCATACGTGGATCAGATGGCAGGGTCACGCCAAAGAAACTTTGGAAGCTGACACTTGTCATGTGGTCCACGTAAGAAATGCATCCCATGTGAAGTTCCATCACGTGGACTCGCTTCGCTTCCACACGCGATGAATACACTTTTTTTGAGTCTATAAAAGGAGACACAACACAGCACTGCCAATCAGTCCTTTCCCTATCTTACCTTTGCTTTGCCTTTTTGATTAAGAATTTCAAGTTTGTCGGTTGGCATGTAGAGACCACTATGGATGTGGCTTTGAAAATGTTGTATGTTGCATTGATTGATTGTCAACAATTTTTAATTTCATAAAAATCATTCAAACAAAAGAGTTGAGAGTGTGATTTATAATTTATTGATATAAATTAAATATGGATTAACTCCATTCCCATTTAAAATATAAGGTTTTATGATGATGTTTTGTTTTTAGTTGTTTGGTATATAATCTTTTTAATTTTTTGTATAGAAAAGTGGAGATTTTTTGTCTTTTAGTGGAAAAATAAGGTTGTTTTTTTTACTTTTCTTTTTTTAAAAGATGGAGAAAATGTTGAAATTGTATGCTTTTGATATGACTCTTGTCAATTCTTGTCTTGATTCACTTCACTTCACTTTACTTTAACATAGTTAAGTGCCAAACACGTCTATATAATTAATTTCATAAGAGTTCTGCTCCAGCTTATCAGAATTTGTTTTATTGGAAGCAGTGAATTCAAAAATTCTAAAGCCTTTATATTAATATTAGAAATTTTAGATTATAATAATTTCTATCAGAGTTGCTTGCAATCAAATATAAAGAATAAAGTTTGGCCGCAAATGATAGGTTCATTCATACAAATGAGAACTTGGCATTCAAACCACACCTTCAATTCGGACCATATTCATGGCATGCCAGCCGATGATAATCTTCAAACAAGGGTAGACCCAAGTATAGTGATATGGGGTGAAGCCCCCACCAAACTTGAAAAAGTTGGAATTTTTTAAAAGTCCTTCCTCTAGATTTTGAGAATGATTATACATTTTCCTTTTACATTTGCCATTTTCCACCAATATCTTTTTTACATAGAGCGCCCCCACCCCCTCGCTTCCAAGTTGAATTTTCTTGGTCTGCCTTTATCTTCAAACAACCTATTTTGATCCTACTCTCATGTCTAATTTATTACTATCATCTATTGGGTTTTTATAGGAAGATATAGTCCATTCCTTTTGTTTTTAGGAGTTGTTCTAGTTGTTCCATGGGTTTAGGTTAGTTTGTTCTTAATCATTGATTATCTCATTGGGCTTGATCTTTCGTATCTATTTTGGTTTTAATGAATACCATCTTTAAACCAAAAAAAAAAAAAAAAGAACATAAAGAAAGATGGAGTGGAACAATAGTGGGGATATCCACTGTTGATTTGGGAAGTTAAAGTTTGATAGGACAGATAAAAAGATGCTTATGCTTTCAATGGAAGCACTCTAATGATAAGTGCACTGTTTATAGGGTTGTAAACGGGACGGTTCCGGTTCGGGTCCAGGGTGGACCCGGAACCGGAACCGCTTTCTAAGAGGAGGACCCAGAACCGGAACCGGAACCGCTTCGGAACCAGAAAACTGGATCCGGAACCGGAACCGATAAATATTAATAGGAACCAGAACCGGAACCGGAACCATTTGTGAGGCGGGTCTGGTTCCGGTTCCGGATATGGTTTCGAGTTTGGACTAATACATGTGTTTTTCTTTTTAAAAAAAATTATGCTTTTTCCATATTTCAATTGGATTTGAATAACCTGCAAACACTAATGTGATTTTTGTCTATCAATAACATGCACTTTTAACGAAAAAACTCAAAAAGTAGAAAAGTAAAAAAGGTTCTGTTTTCATATACGAAAGTTACCTTATGTTAGTGTATATTAGGTCGGGTCTCGGGTCCACGGGTCTGAGCTACTGTGGATCCGGAACCGGACCCGTTTAGGTATCGGTTCCAAAAAAAGGACCCGGAACCGGAACCATTTGCTTATCGGGACCAAAATAAGGACCCAGACCCGGAACCTAACGGGTCGGAACCTTCGGGTAATCGGATAATCGGGACCCATTTACAACCCTAACTGTTTACAAAATCATCTGCCATCCCACTTACATCTGCCTCTGCAATGGGTTATACAGGTGGCCCACTTTGCTTTTAGCCATGGACCACTACCAGACAAGGTAGACAAAAAAGGATAGTGCCCATGAAATTCATGCATGCTACATTATATATGTATGCAGATACTTGGCTGTTAAGTTTCAAAAAGGGAGAGCCAAAACTAGAATGAAGTACCGGTATTATCATTTATGTACTGTGGGCATGTGATACATGGTCATTTGATAGTATAAAGCATGTTTAAAATTGGAGGACCATGAGGACCACGATTTCTCATTTTTCTTGAGCTTGAAGTTTTGATATTAACTCCGATTTCCTTTTCTTTAAAAATTAAAGATTGAATCTACGTGTACTACCACCTAAGAGCTATACGGATTCTGTCCAGCTTTTTTATGGGTCCAGAGGGAATAGTCCAGCCGAAAGAGTCGGAAACCATCCGTTAGCAAAAATAAAATAAAATGGAGGACCACTGTATAATAGACTTTATACATGTTTATGGCAACCTACAAAGTTACAGGGGTCTTTACGATTTAAAGAATAATGGTAGAAAGACATGAGAAAACTCAACCAGATCAAATTACAAGAGCCTGAAATTTGAATTATGGCACTTTTTCTCTTACTTTCCTCCTCATAGGAAGGAATATTAGGGCAGGGTTGTGTTATGTATGTGGAAATAGCAATCCACAATCTTTTAGTTTTTTTATTTATTTTTAATCTACCTTTTCTACCTATCATTGGAAAGCATTTTTTTTTTTTTTTATAGATTCACAAAACATGGAACTGATTTAGACGCTTTTCATCACTAATTGATGAACCTTCTTCTAGCAGGTTTGCCTCACCTACAAGTCATGTGTTTGTTTTTAAATGATTACTCTGCTTTGATCCTAAAATGTCCCCTTATTTTTATAAGCTTTAATACTCACAAAGTACATGATATTTTAACAAAATATAGTATACGATCATTCAAGATAATAGTAATTTTGATAAATTACTCCATCATGGGGCCACATAGAGATAATCTTACCATTCAAGATAAATCTTATCCCTTCCGAGGATAAATCCTCAAGATTTAGCTTAACAGGATTGGGTGACACCATACAATTGAGCAAATATTGAGTATGTGATTGAGCATTAACGTGGTATCTCCATTTAAATTTAAGGATGTTTTCTTGAAGGAGATCCAAAGTATCTCTATGTGGGCCCCCACGGCCAAGACCCTAATATGTGTTACCACAGTGTAATAGATGTGATAGGGAACCCGAATCCCAACCTCCTCAAGTCTGAAACTTCTGTTCCGTAGAAATAAGGGGATACCGTTTCATCCAATCTTGAATCGGCGCCAGCTGCTCCAAATTTCTTTCAGATATTCCTCCAAACAAACACGGCCTAACAAAATTCACCCAATTAAATCATTAATTTTTTTTTTTTACTAAAATCAATGTTTTAATGATCCAAAACACCAAAACCCAATCCACATCCAATTGATGGCATGCTTCAAGTGGGCCCCACACAACCTAGGCAAATGTACTTTTTTTTAAATTTTTTTTATCAAACCCTAGTATTTTATTTTTTTAACCCTATCAAGTAATTAATGTAATTCCCATCCTATCTGCTCACTCTCTGGTGTCACATGAATATCTGGTATTCGGACAAAGCCTTCTGTCCACAAGGTCTTACATCAACAGCTACTGTAATAAAGTCCTCTACATATATAAACTTCGCAGTTCGTACAACTCTGTGTAAAAATCTCCTTTCTGATTCAAAAGGACACTTTCCAACGAAACGCCAAGAAACCATAAAAAAAACCCAAGTAAGTGAAATAAACAGAGCTCCAACTGAAAAACTGCTTCAATCTTCCTTCTCTCATACAGACTTCATTATAATCTCTCTTCATCAATGGAAGAATACGAGCTGAGCTCCACAGAGATCTAGTACAGATTTCTCGGACTTTGATCAATCGGATTCTCAAGTTCAAATATTTTTCCGCTGTTTGAAGAAGGCGATGATTTTAGCTGTTTAAAAACCCTAGATTCGTGTCTTTGTACTTTGTAGATCTCTCTGTGACCTTTAAAGGCGGATCTTTTTGGTGTGTGGTGGTGCTTTGGGTCGGATGCGGTTGGATTTGGAAGTGATTGTTTAGAGGAACGCCAGTTTTTGGTGAATTTTGAGCAGAGGAATGTTGGATTGGATTGGTATGGAGGTGGTTTAGAGGTGGATATGGATGAACATCGTGGATCGTTCGTGGCGGTGAGGAGGATTTCTCAAGGGCTGGATCGGAGCAGCGAGTGCCACTCAACTTCTGGTATGTAGTACATCTCACTGTTTTTTTTTTTGGTCTCCCTCTTGAAAATGCGGTTGTCTACTAGCTCAGCTTGAAATGAAGCAAGATTTGGATTTGGAAAGTTGGATGTTGCTGATGTGTTTCTCTGTGGTTTTTGGCAGTTCTTTCTTGAGTTCTTGTTTCTGGTTTTAGTTTGAAAACTGGTGCAGGTAGTGTTTGTTTTGATTTCTTTAAGAAATTCATAATGCGGAATTATGGGTATGTAAAAACTGGTAGCTGATAGCAGCATTGCATATCTGGGGCTGTTGGATATGTTTATTTAGGTATCTGGATTGAGGATTGCAATAATATCTTGGAGAGTTGGTTGGTGACTGTTTCTGTCACTTGTTCTGGGTGCTGTTTAATGCGTCGAATGCCCGACATCATTATCATCAATTAGATGATGATTTTTTTTTGGGGTGAAGAATGGTAAACATTGAATTCTAGCTAGTTTGATTTCCTGGTCAGATGCTGCTCCGTGCACAGTGAAGAGAAGATAAATGTTCATTCTACTGGAATTTTTGAACTGACGTGCTTAGGCATTGTATTTGAGCTAGCTTGATTTCATAGTTACATGCTGCCCCATCATTCTACTGAAATGTTTGTTCTGATTGGGCTTTGGGCCTTTTGGTGCATCGAATTTGATGTTGATTTGGGGTTGAAATTTTGGACAAGTGGGATGCTTTTGGGGGCTCATTCGGATGGATAGAACCCTGTCATAGAATCCATGGTTTTCCTAATTGTGTTTAAGTTATGGAAGTGAAATTCTTGAAAGTATTCCATGGAATTGTGTTCTGGAACCTTTTTGAAGATTACTCCTGCCCTCATAAATTGGTGTTATTATTTTAGAGTTCCACGGTGCTGAGGTTCCGCCGTGACAAGTTTCTATTGACACCAGGGTTCGGTGCATCCAAATAGGCACTGATACTGTTATTGATGGTTTCTATTCTGGCAAAAATGATAAAATGAACAGATAAGAATCTATGCACCAAAGTATTCAAAAAAAATTATGATAAAGGATGCATTGGAAAACAAAAGCAGGTGAAGAAATTGGCTTTCAGAGCTTTGAACATGTATACCTGTGAGAATGCTAATTTTTTTATTACTATTGTAATCATAGCTGCACTAACCCACATGACAATGGACTGTTTATACACCACACACGGTTGTGATATATCTAGAATTGATATTCTATTTCCTATTTTGGCCATCTAAATCAGCTGTATTTTGTGTTAATGTAGCATCGTTTTCTCTCGTCAATGTAGCATCTATAGCATACATTATTAGTTTCTAGCAGCACAAAACCTTTTGTTTTCAAGCTACAAACTAGTGTGCAGGTTCTTCTGTTTTTATTTTATTTTATTTTAATTTCTACTTATGACCTTTGCACTATGCCGCATCTAGGTCTTTGCCATTGATTAAATACTGTCTAGAGCAACTTTTTGTTAAATTGTTTTCAGGGCATTATGCTACCAAAACTTAAGGCTCTATCTAAAATGTTGTTATTCTGGGGCCTTTACTTGATAATAGACTTTCAACTCAGGTAGTCATGCTACCAAAACTTATTATAATTAAGGCTACCTCAAATGTTGTCGTTATGGGGCCTTTACAGGATATTAGACTTTCGACTCAGGTAGATAACGGTAGTTTGAAATTCTGAACACTCAAGTTCAATATTTGCCAATTGTATTGCTATTTGCTACAGCTGAGGTTGTGGCAGGGTCATCGGCATGGATCGGAAGAGGCCTTTCTTGTGTTTGTGCTCAGAGGAGAGAGAGCGATGCTCGTTTATCATTTGATTTAACTCCTTCCCAGGTAATTATGTCTGGTTATTCTTTGAAGCTTTTTAAATCTTTTGTTTCCTCATATCTGTTTGCATGTCGCAAGTCTATGATCTATGGCTGTGTGGCATTTGTCAAGATGCATTTTCAGACCTAGTTATCAAGAATTTTCCTGATTTATTGTTGTTATATTGATCGATGTCTCTTGCCAATTTATTTATTTATCCTGTTTCTTGGATCTATAGTAGTTAGAATTCGGAAGAAAAGGTGTAATATGATTTTCTTTTATTTTACAATCTGTGTGCTAGCTTAAACCTTTAAATATTGTTAAGAGTTTCTTCTCGGAGTGATGATTGTTTATCTGATTTAACACCCACAGGAAAATTAAGATTTTGAATTACTTTGCTTCTCTCTAGACATCAGTAGAGAATGGGTACTATACCTTTCGTATTTGAATTTAAAAATGTTGAGAAATGAGGGTTTATTTGTAATTTTGGGTTAATGGGTTTATTTCTAAGTATGATAATAAGTTTGTCTTAGATTAGAAATAAGAGTTTGTGTTATATTGGGGTGAGTATTATTATGTGATTAGCATTTCTTTCTATACTTTTTTTTATAATAATAGAGATCAAAGAATTGTATCAAGATGTACCGCTAAAACTTCTATTGGAGAGGCATGAAATGCATTCACATTTGGAGAACTTGATTGGTGTGATCGAACCGATCTCTGATGACACTTGATGACAGTTTGTCCATAGTAATTACACAGTAGTCATCTGGGTTTGTCGGGAATTGATTTTGGGACCCTGAGTGGGTGGATGACTGGATGGGCTAAAGAATGAGGTTAAGTGTGGCCAAGGCCATGGCCACATTCATGGTTGTTTGGCTAATGCTGCTGTGCTTGGTTGTAGAACTAATCAAATTCAGTTTGATGGCAACATTAGCTGATGGCATTTTGCATCTGGCATGGACAATTGATCAGTTAGTCTAATTTCATGATTGAGGAGGAGTCCTTGAAGCTCCTGAATGTGACAATATCAGTACGGGTTGTCAGAGAAGTTACCATAGATTTATAATCTGGACTCAACCCACAAAATATCTGTAAAAAAACTCATTTTCAGCTAATGGTTTTTTGAATGACAGAAAGTCAATCAGTGATATATATGCCTCATTGAAGATACTCTAATGGTGGAGCTGCCCTTCACTTCTGTAACTGAAGTCGAAGTTGCATCATCTTGGCACAAGATTGAGCAGAGAATGATTCCCTCAAGCGCTGTAAACTCTGGCCGTGCACTCCTGAGAGCAAAGAAAGAATCCAGGTTGATAAAATTGATTTAGCTTCAAGTCACCAGTTGAATCGGTGATGGCTTTTGGATAACCGGGCAGCAAGCTGTTGATGTAGCCCAAAAGATTATAGCTATGGAAGATTGGGAAGAACTGTGATCGCCATAATAATTAGTTGGCTGAGTTCAGGTTAAGTTGTGTGATGATGGTGAATATTTAGTTCTGTTGGATTTAGCGCACATGAGAGGGGACATTGTGTGTTTTGGAAGCCGTTGCAGGTGGGTATGGATCACCAGGCTCCTTTACATATGAGTTCAAGGTTCTCGGCTGTCCTCCTGAGATCTATTGCATTGAATTTATAATGGTTCAGTTGGTGTCCCTTGTATCATGAAACTGGTATAATGAAAATACGAGTTTGGATGTTTGAATAACAATTTGAAAGGTCGAATGAAGGGATAGTAGCTGAACAGTTTGGATGGATTTCATTCTGTCAAAGATACAAATGCATCTCAGACCTAGTTATTAAGAGTTTGATTTTTGTTGTCATGTTGATATTTCTCTTCCTGATCTATCGTTGTTTTTTTCTTCTGTTTCTTTGATTGACAGTAATCAGAATCCAAAACATGTGTAGTAGTTTATTTAAACAACCTAACTTAAACTGAGTTCCTTCCAAGTGGACATTTACTCTCAGTTAATCATTAAATACAAACTTGCTGCCTTAGAGTCAATATATTCACAATGTTGTTGTTCTATTTCGATGTCTCTTTATTCTTCTCTCTCTCTGTCTCTCTCTCTCTCTCTCTCTCTCTACACATGAAAAGTCTACTCATGTTGGAAATTTTCTTCTGTCTTTTTTCCTTTTTCTTTTATTTTGGGAGGTGTTTCAGGAGGAATGCCTGCATAGGCTACAAAGCCGTATAGAAGTTGCATATGATAGTTCATATCCGGACCACCAGGTAGGATAAACTGATAATTATGTTCAATGCTTAATTAATTGAACTTGTTACTTCTGTATTAATCTATTTTTGTAAGGTTTCTATGTTATTAATGATACCAGGAAGCTTATCACTGTCATAAATTTGCTTTAACAATTTAGGTGCACATGCACTGTATCATGATCTTATTACTGGTGGAACCTCACTGTTTTAGTTATTCAAAAATCTAAGTGTAGGAATATCAGTTGATGCTCTCTCTCTCTCATTCATATATGAAAGGTGCAACTGCTCCATTTAATCACAGAGGTATTCCATTTAATAAAAAAGGTCCAATGTTTTATAAAGTGAAAGAACAGTAAATCTGCAATCCCATGTCCTAACCCTAATAATAGACGATTATGTTGACTTTATCTAACTTCTTTAAGGTAAAACTAAGTTATAACTTATCCAAATTGTGTAATGTTGGGCTTGTTGTTGGAAAGGTAACCCAACATGCCATAACCCATCAATTGTGAACAATTTCATGTCATTTGGGTTTCATGGACTTGGCAGAGGCTATGAAGTTGTCAAACTTCTTGTGAAGGAAAGTGCTCAGAAACTTTCTAAATTTAGTTTTTCCATGAAGCTGGTAAACTTGGTCCAATGCTCTACTTCCTCATTTATTAGGTTCTAATGGGCTTTCGTTACTTTAGTTATCAGATGTCTCCAAAGAGTCTTTTCCTTACTATTGGTGAACCTTGAGTCCGTTATATATGAAAGTACGATTATATTACCACATTTATAGCTGATGTGGTGTAGGAAGCATTGAGATCCCTTTGGTATGCTGCTTTTCCTGGAGAGGAACTTCGAGGTTTAATATCTGAGCAGTGGAAGGAAATGGGCTGGCAAGGGAAGGATCCAAGTACAGATTTCAGGTAAATCAACTTATCCTTGTCCTTCCTACAAAGACATTTGATAAGATTTATATTATTTCTAAAAAAAAAAAAAAGAAGAGAGGCTTAAATTATGTTGTTAATATCTCTTCTAGGGTGGTTTGTGTATTCTAAATTTGTCTTTATTAATATTTTTCATAGGGGTGGTGGATTCATATCATTGGAGAACTTATTATTCTTTGCCAAAAATTATCCGGTACATCATTTTCTTTCCTCATTTGTCGTTTTTTCTCTTGGATGTTTGAAAAAAGATGTTCAATGTGTATTTTTCCATCTTCATTGAATGACAAATTCTATGCATTTTGATTTAAAATAGTTCTTAGATTCTTAATTTATCTTAGACTTAGTGTTCATTTTTCTGTCATCTAGATTCTTGAATATTTTCTTTTTCAGTATTAAAGTTTCTACATGATTAGAAGTTTCTGTGATATGTTAGTAAGGAGATATATTTTCAGGGTAATTTTTTTAAGACACATGATTTTGTTAAGAGGATAAAATGCTACTGACCCATAATAGAGAAAAATACTATGATATAACAGAATTAAAGGGACTAATTTGACTCCTATAGCAAGGTGCCTTGATTCAATGTGGGCTTATCGAGTAAGTACACAAGGAAGATCAACAGTATTACATTAGTAATTTGCAAGCTGCCATAGAAACGCCCACATGATTAAATGTCATGAAAGTTCCACTCGCAGTCTCCAGTCTCCATAATGCATGTTCAAAAATGCCCCAATACGAGAGAGAGAGAGAGAGAGAGAGAGAGAGAGAGAGAGAGAGAGCAACTTTATGAGTGCTGGCTGTGTTCGAATGAATGTTCCAGCATGCACAGCGACAAATATGGATCTATTGTTTAATTAAAGAAAGAGACAAAAAGCAATACATGCGATCTCTAGTCATTCAGTCCACCGACATACTGGATCCAGGTTTACCCAAAAAGTTCCTCCAAAACTTAAGTTGAGATATTGCATAGGAAGAACCCTTGAGGCTGGCCTCAGTGGCAATGAGCCATCCTTTATTAGGGCGATACAACAATATTTGGATGAATATAAGGAAATGTTTGTGTCCTTGCAAGTTGCAATTCTATTTCATACTTCCTGGTAACTCTAAAAATGTGCAATCCGAGGTTGCTGTGTTTAGTACACCATCTTTTCACGTTTCTGGGTTGCTTTACTCATTTTTCATGTAACCCAGATACTTGCGAATGAAAAAATAATAATAATAATAACAACCGTCACCTTTTCTACTTCTCCACTTCAGAGTTGCACATAACTCTCCTTTCTGCTACTGGGGCAATCATCAGTGACAATTGACTAGGGAATTCCAGAGATTGAAACCTTGGGTAAACATAGATTAGGTTTTCAGACAAGTTATGGGTTCTTCAGGGTACACATGGATTGTGAAACTGGTGAAACCACAAAAACTGGAAAACTGTAATAGGAGTGAATCAGCAGTACTCAAAATCAGTAATTTTCGAAACAGGTAATTCTGTTACAGGGTAATCTGAACTGCATTGATCCGGTAAATGAGGATGGGCAAACTATAAGCTACTGATGTGACTGTTGCCTACCAAGAATCTAGATAATTTCCATAATGTATTGTTACTAGCTCAGGATATTAATAAGATAATTGCCAATAATTTAGAGATGGTGCTTTTTTCAGATTGAATAATGAATAGAGAAGGAAAAGTTAAAAGCACCAGTGATTTGAGCACTTATGTTGTACTTTTTCTTTGATCACTTTGCATTACCTCCTGATTTGTTGGCTTTGTCACTCCTCTTGAATTGTTTATTTTAAAGGATGCTTTCCTCCTCTCCTGATTGTATTTCCGTCCAAGGAAACCAACCTCTTTTTTTCCCCTTAATGCAGAAATCCTTTCAGAATCTTCTTTGGAAGCAGGAAGGTGACAGATCCATGTGGGAGTACCCATTTGCGGTAGCTGGTGTAAACATTACATTCATGCTCATTCAGATGCTAGATCTCCAATCTGGTTAGTGTTTATTGGAAAATATAACAATGGGGTTTGGGGAAAATGCAGGAGACCTTTATATTTGTGAACAAATTGATAGAAGCACTTTTCTGAGAAAATTAACCTTTATATGTACCAAGAGTGCATTAATAGTTGTGTGCCATAAAGGGGGTTCTATGAGGACACTTCTGTCTTCTACTGCAGTTTTTCGTGAGCTCATGCTCTTGAACTTTAAAGTTCAGAGTTTTGTTTTGTCAAATTGGAATATTGTGGGGATTTCTTTTGTGTTTTTCATAAACTCAAATACCTTTGAACTTTGAAGTTTAGACTTTCATTTTTCAAATTGGAAGTTTGTGGGAATTTCTTTGAGTTCAGAGTTTTGGTTTTCAAATTGGAAGATTATGGAATTTCTTTTGTTTTGATAAATGAAGTATTGCTAATGCTACCTCGGGAACCACAGCCAAACCACGGACAATGACGGGGGCAGTTTTTTTTAGGCTACTTTCAGGTATGTCTGAAGTTATGATTTGTGGTACTCTTACTCTGACATTTAAGTTTATCTAACCAAAACTTAGAATGAGCAATTAATTGTTTAATGCATGCTTGTGTGTGTGTCCTGTGTGCGCGCGCATGTGCATGTGTGTGTGTGTGTGCGTGTGTGTGTGAGAGAGAGAGAGAGAGCAGTATAATTTTTCTCTCATACTTTACCAGGGTGGAAAAGCGGAACTCAGAAAGCCAGCCCAAATAGATGAGATAATTCTTTGTTGATGTTAATGTTGATTAAAAACACCTCTCATTTGTGGCCTTGATACCCAAAACACTCAAATGCATCAATTTGTGTATGATGGTTGTTTTGTCTTTATATATATATATTTTGAAATTTCTGTGTTTCATGCATTTGTTAACTGAATGTGTGACTCAAATTGATGGTTTTTGACAACATGAGCTTTAAGTCGTGGATTTGGTACTAATTTCCAATAGAAAAGGAAGGAAAAGTGAGAAAAATCTATATTAGGCTGCCAATTTGACGACAAAAGAGAAGTGATTGTGTGGGTGTTGTATCATAATCTTGACGCCATAGTTTCCAGCCTATCTACCAAGAAAAGGAAACAAGGAGGGTAAGGGGAGGGGACTCCTTTTGTGCAATTTAGTGGGCCCAGGGGCGGAACCAGGCAAATTTCCTTAGGGGGCTGCTATGTACAAAAGGAAGTTTTTTTGGGGTGGGGGGGCATATGTGAAAAAAAATATAAAATCTTTATCACGAGGTTTTACAAAAAATTACAAAAATTTAAAGGGGCTTTCCACAATTTCTCATGGCCACCCCTCCGGTGTGAAAATATATATAAAGTTCCTATCACATGGGGTTTTACAAAAATTTAATTATTTAAAGGGGCTTTCAACAATTTCTCAACCCCCCCCCCCCCCCCCCCCCCCCATGCCAATGTTGATAATGTAAAGGCCCACATCACCTAAGTAATGCCTTTGACGAGGCTTCATATACATGTTTGGGCCTTCCACCTATCAGCTTAAGTTTTTGGGTTGGTACATGGTTTCTTACGGCCAATACCTAGTTCACCCCTGAGTGGGCTTCGGGTGCTGCTAAAGCCCCTTGGAAGGTGGCTGGTGTGGTTGTGGAGATTTTGGATCTTGCTAGAAGTCTGCAAGTCTCCTTTTCCCACATTGACTGGAGTGCCAATTCTGAAGCCCTCGCCTTGCCAAGGACGGTGGTTCTCCTCCTAATTTGTTGGTTATAGTGTTCCCTAAGTAGTTTTGTAAATTTTGTTTATTCTTTCCTGTGAGTTGGTGCTTGGGTTCATTTTTTGATGGGTCTTGGCTTCATTCCTTCTTTAGTTACGGTATACCTCTCCCATACCGTATAGCTTTCTTTTTTTAGTTAATACAGTCACTTTTTGAAGAAAGAAAAGGAAAACAAGGAACGGATTATACTGCAAACATTTTTTAACTCCTCATTTTGGGATAAGTTCTTGCCATTATACCATGGTACCGGCCATGTTGTCTGTTTCATGTAGACCAGAAGAAAAGGAAAAATCCATTTCCTCTTTTATTTTGGATTCCTATCATTCATGGAGTTCAAAATCGAGTGCTTTGTATTATCATTTCACTAAACATAGAAAAAGAGCTCGATTTATCAAGACAAGCACAGTCAATCACACACAGGTATCCATTTTTTCTGTAGTTTTTAAGATGTTCCCATAGCACAGTTGGAACTTGGAAGGTGCTTATGTGAGGTTGTGGGTTAGAGCCATGCTACCAATAAAAAAAATCTAAAATAAATTTGGAATATGTTGAACTAGGGTAACCGATTTGTCGGTTTGCTTGTTTTGAGTTTTGGTTCACTGTTATTTGCCTTTTGTAGGACCAAAACTTTGCAATTAACCCAAATCCCTAAATACTATTTTTGTGTTTGGTTTCTAATTCTATTGTAAGAAAATGGATGGGCAGTTTTGTGACTCTTTTGCCATTTGTAATAATGGTGGAATAGTTGTTTACCATCATTAGTGAGGACATGGATGGTTAGTAAGGATAGATTTGAAGAAGTGCACCTTGTCTAAGGATTTGGCCCAGATAGATTGGAATGGAGAAACAAAATTAATATAGCTGACCCCAACACGGTCGAGACAAGGCTTTGATAAAGATGATGATGAATAGTTTACTAATACTGTAGCAACTAGCAGTATGCTGTGTGGTCAAATGCATTAGGTGACTATCGTATTGACTATAGAACATATTCGCTATTATCTTCATCAACAGCTCCTGGCTGATGGATTCCATGCACTGGCACTTGTGTGTGTGTGAATGTGTGCGTGTGTGTTTTTTTTATTTTTTTAACTTTGGCTGAAACTCATGTAACAGAAAATGAGCGGGCTTTTGATCTTTTATACTGCATAGCATTCAAGTTGATGGATCAGCAATGGCTTGATATGCATGCCTCCTACATGGACTTCAATGTATGAATCCGATAGCTCTATTTTATTTGTCCAACCAAGTTTTCAGACTGGTAACTCATCTACTCCTGCTCCTTCGTTTTTCCAGACAGTGATGAAATCCACACGACGTCAACTGGAAAGAGAGCTGCTGCTTGAAGACATTACACATCTAGAGGACATGCCTTCCTATAGCCTTCTTCAGTAGTGTAGCAGCAAATCTGAGTGAACTCACCTTGAAGGCCATCAAGTTCACCTGAATCCGACCAAGCACAAAATTGATTAGACTCACCTGGGTTACTTGACTCGATGCCCTTTTGGCTCACGTGGGTAAGTCAAGTGATAGAACTACGATTGGGCATTGGGGTCTTTCCACTTTATGATTTAAGAAATGGGCTTTTTTCAGGGTTGCATTTACAATGATTCAAATGTAATGCAGTAATAATGTCTTTCAATCTTAAAATGTACAATTACTTCTTGAGCCTGAGACAGTACAATGATTTAGTGGCCAAATGTCCATGTTGAAGCTTTATTAGTACATGTCATGTGTTAATGGAAAGTGTGCAATTATTTTCTGCCTTTAGACTGAACTTCATAGTAAAAAGAATTGGTTTCCAGTTGATACCATGCAGATTGGAGAAGATAATTTATACTCCTGTGTTCCCAGTACTTTTACTACATGGATAAGTGTTTCACAAAAGACACTGCGAAACAAGAAATAACTTTTTTCTTCAGTTTGATCACTGTGAAACGATGGGCCTTTTGACTAAGATCACGTGTAGTATCTGTTCTTATCAGTTTAATAGAGACATCATGATGAAGAAAAAAAATGATGTCTCTTTTATTTCATTAATCCTGCTGTTTCATGTTACCTTTACTTCCTTGTGGCAGCCAACCAGGGCAACCTAACAATCCTTCCCTTTTCCAGAGGACTTTGTTGTCCCTTATAAGCTGAGCTAGCAGCACAAGATAACATAGATTGACACGACAGGCCCATGGAAGATGGATCAAGAGCACAATGATTAACAAGGATGTAAATGCAAGCAAGCCTAACCTACCAAGATAGAATCATCAGTTGATTACTACACAAATTTAGGCCGCTGCACTGGTAGGGTTTTACCCTATTGTTCTCCCTATGAAAGACTTACCACTCCAGGCCTGCTGGGACAAAAAACCTGGTCTGAGGGGACATGTTGAGATTGGCCACAGAATGATCTTGGAGGTCCAATCAGCCATTGGTTGGTGGATTTTTTCCTTTTTTGCTAAGGTAAACACACACACTCACCTTCCTCCACCGTCCGTGCTACAGACTAGGGGCAGAGATTGATTTCTGGTTATTTCTGTAAAAGAGGTGCCTCACGGCCGTAGATAGTTGAGCTACAAGTGGATTGGCATTGGTTGATGGATATTACTGAAATGGAGTAGATGCCCCAATGACATGATTCTTGATAACCCTACCAAGCGACTTATACGTTTGGCAACTAAATCTTTAGGGAAAATATTTTTCTTTTCTCTAAAATTGTGGTAAATCCATGTTTGGTAATTGTAAATTATTGTAGATTTGGATGAATGAAAATCATCATTTGTTAGAATTTTCAGAGCCGACCACCCTCCATAAGATTTGAAAATCCTCACTTAAGTGGATTTGCACACTTAACTCTATTTTTCTCAGTTATATGTATCGATATACACCAATATCAATGTGAAATCCTCAACTATATAAATTCCCAACGAGAAATCCTTGTTCAAGTGGTAATGAAGAATCATAAGATTTATGAATTCCTTGCATGTTACCAAACATGCCCATAGTTACATTGATTAAGGCAAATACTAGCTTAGGTTGTCGAGCCTCAGCATAAAAACCTCATTCTTGGCATATAATTCCACACCTTAGATTTCACAACTGAGTCGAATTCAGTCAGCAGCCCATTTGTGCAAACACTAGGAAATGGGCTATGGAAAAATTACTGGTATCAAACTTCACTTCAGGTGTCTAATCCTTGTGAACTTTCACCTGTTTACTCTTTCCCAAGGATGTGGTTATTATCATTCCCCACTTGCAAATGGGTATTTACAGTGAGCTGTTTTGAACTCCATATACCAAAAGCAGGTGACTCATAACTCTAGCTCTTTTGGGCAGTAGCAGTGTTCTCTTTGAAGACATAACCAGCCAAAACCCATGTGAGAAGACTCACCAGGTGCATGCACATAAAAATTCTATTTTTATCAATCATTAGTAGGCAGTAGCTGGATAGAGAGCTCACATTACACTGGCAAATTAATAAAAAAAAAAAAAAGAAGGAACAAAGAAAAGAAAAGAAAAGAGCATCTGAACTAGAATACTCAAATGTAGAAAAGACTATAACCAAAGTCAAAATTTAAGATCCACATAGTAGATAGGAGTGAAAAAAACAATATCAAACAAGCATATACAAAAGCAACCAAGTTTTACTAACTCTCCCAGGCCACAGTTGATAGTACCATCAGGGAACTACAGTGCAACCTCTTTACTCACACTCTCTACTGAATTGCTCCCATGGATGACATTCCTGTACAATCAACAAACCCTCAATTTTAATATTCAATCCCCTCGCACTTATAATATTCAAGACAATAATTAGCATATGAGGACTAGTAATTATCAATGAAACATGGGTTGCTTCCATCTAGACAGCCCGGTGCAAAAGGATACTAAACATAGCTCAATAATTGATTTGATTCTCTCTCTGTAATTCCATAGTGAATTCATCTAAACATAAGGAAATACTATCAATATAGACAGATGATCAAAGATATATACATCAGACCAATAGAAACAAAGAATTGAAAAGAGCCTCATGGCAAAGTCAGGGAGGGAGAATATTTTAAACATAGAGAAAAGAGGTGAGATGCTACAATTGTCCAAAGAGTAGGGTGCAAACCTCAATGTGTGGGGGTGTAAGCCTCATAACCAGGCCTTTTAAATAATAAATAATTACAATAAAAAAATATATTATCAAAACAAAAAGTACTACGTCATCATTTTCAAAATATCACCAATGTATATGATTGTACACCATCAAAAGAGTTAAAACTCTAGCAGGCCTTGTAAGGAATATGAGTGTGGGAGTTTGAGTTTCCAATAGAGGGGAAAAGTGAGCTAATAAACCAACAAAGAATGAGAGATAGTAGGATAAAAGAGAAGAAATTTTAATGGCAACATATTGCTGAGGTGCTTGGCACTGGCTGCTTAGCACTATTGTTGATGCTATAAGGGTCTGGGGATCTTCCAAGGGCCTGCTTGTTTGAAGGTATTGGGGGTTGGGGATCTTTGGGCTTCTCTTTGCACCATGTCAGATGATTCATTCTTATTCTTGCTTAGAAGAAATGGACGAATTTAATCTCATTAACAAATCATAGAAGAGTCATGGCTTCGAATGTGTGGCCATGTATTGATTTCTAAAAGGGGGATACCATATTGTAATTTTAAAGGTGGGTCTTATGTCCGCAATCACAGAATAATAATGCACATCTGTTTAGAGATAATGCAAGTGTCTTGCTCGAGTTCAACCAGAACAAAATACTGTTGAGCAATTGTACCCACATTTATATGATTTCTAATGTGGCCACACCTTTTGTGATTGTGATCATGTGCCCTACATTTTGAAAATACAAAGTGGGGCCACTTTTGAGATTGTAAACATGGGTGATGGAATTTATGATGAGTGATGGAATTTAGAGACATCTCAAAACTAAATGGACTTCTTTAGATGGCATCAAACAAGTAGGAAACAACTTTTTGCCGGCAATTTGCCTCTTAAAAATAGAAAAAATAAAATTTTCTAACTTTTCAGTACTAGCGGATTAGGATTGTGAGATCAAAATTAAAAAAAATTTATACCATCAAAACATGTTTTTCGTGATCTCTATTTTTAGCAACATGAAAACATTCAAATGACACCTGCCAAACACACCCGGTTTCCCTCTTAGGCCAAACTAGAACATTAGATTTTTAGGGTATGTTTGTGTAACACTTTTCTACGGAAAAGTTGACGATTTTTCACGTAAAATATATTTTTTCAAGCATTTTGTGCAGAACAATTCAATAGAAACGCTTTCCTGCCTCGTTAGCATTTTCCTTGATAATGGTGAAACTAGGTTTCCTATGGGGGCATGGTAAATGGATTTCTTCAAAAATCTTCTCCCTCTTGCCCATTTCAACCCAAAACCTTAGAATTCTTTCATTTTTTATTTTTTAAAATAAATTATCAAATGATGCTGAATAAATAATATATATGTTATGTTATTTTTTTAAAAAAAATTATTTCACTAGATAAGAAATTTTAATTTTCTATAAGGAATCCACAGCCACACCAAACAATATTAGCATCAATTCAATAAGATTTTTTTTTCATCAAACATAAATTTCTAAATTATAAAGAAATCTTTTTCCGAGGTTTCCGATTCTATGGAATTTGCGGACGCGGTAATTTCCCCTTCCAGCTTGTACACAAACATGCCCTAGGTTTGGAGAATTGCATGCAAAAGTCCCACCGAGTCACGCTGGACGCTTGACTCGTCAAGTCTGACTACTCCTAGGTTTTCTTTTCGTTTTCCTCCCTCCCAAATCCAACACCCAAACTACTCTCTCTCTCTCTCTGTGCATCAATGGCTACTACGACTACGAAATCCGAACCTTCCAGAGCCAAATCCTCGAAATTCCTGCAACTTTACGGTAAAAGATTCAATCTTTTTGCTTCTATCCAATGCCACAAACTCTCAATTTTCATTCAACGGACTCTGTAACGGAAAAGGTCCGATTTGTATCCAGGTTGGGATTTGCTGCTTGGATCAATCGCTGCCTTTTACGTTTTCATGGTTCCTTACACGAAAGTCGAAGAAAGTTTCAACGTTCAGGTAATCTAGAGAATGCCACATTCAGAAAATTTCAATTTGTTTTGTAGGAGATGGGGGAATTAGGAAGTTTCAAAAAATGTGATTTTTTTGGTTAGATGAAACCCTAGATCAAACTTCAATACTACTTAGAAGTGTGGGGTGCTTTTCTATCATCTGCTTTGATCGTCTATGCCTCTTGATTTGCTGTGATTCTTCTTCTTTCTCTTTCCTTTTGAATTCATTCCGCACCAGCTGAAAACCCCTCAATGTAAATGTCGGATTTAGATTTCTTAGATTTTGGTCATGTCTTGTCCAGTCACTAACTTGTGCCTTGTTTTCTGTTGTTGTTATGTCTCTGTTCATTAAGGCAATGCACGATATTCTTCATCATCGTCATCACCTAGACAAGGCAAGTTCACCTTTACTATTGGATCCATTGATTGATCTTATCATGATGAATGGTCTATCTCAATATTGCTGAGACTAAGCGTAATGACTGGCTAACATACATTTGCCTATTCCAGTATGACCATTTTGATTTTCCAGGAGTCGTTCCTCGCACTTTCATTGGTAAGGCGCCTGTGCTTTTACAGATACATATTTGCATAAATGTGTGTAGTCTGCCTAGTGTCTATTAGGGATTTATATTTCTCTTCCATTTATTCCAAACTATTGTCATTCTCTGGTGAAGCTGAGTCTTATCAGTTTGGCTATTGTAGAATTTCAGTTTCCAATTGAAATCTGAAGTTGTTATCAAGTGGGTCACTGTTGTTGGAAGCCAGGCTTACATAAGTTGATGAACTTAGCAATGACTCGCCTTTCAGGTGCCATTCTTGTATCATTCTTAGCATCACCTCTCGTGCTAGTGTTGCATATGATGCAATTGCCAAAGAGTTATGGTCTTATTGCAGGTTAGTTGCTTAAACTCTTCAACAATCTTGGTCTTGACTTGTAGTTCTGATTTGATGTTAGTAGACTGAAAATTTTGTTTGAGCCCCTTTTGTGAATCCAAACTTTCTAAGCAAGCCCTTCCATTCAAATTGGGTTGACATTCACTATTGTGCCGACGATGTGATTTGGGGGTTAATAACGTGTTCTTTTCATGAGTGTTCAGTTTGATGGTCTGTCACTGATGATAATCTGGAGTCTGGATTATACCATGCATGGAAGCAGGGCTCAATGCACTATCTGGATTTATGAAACGTGGGTCCCATGCTATAGTCTAAAGGGAGCTACTTAACTAATGAGCTTGTTTTGCATGCATGCTCATGCATTTTAGGATAGTATATTTGCTAATCTTCATGTCAGCTCTTCATAATTTCCACATTTTCAATTCTGAGATCTTACTCTTTCATATGCTTGGATCTTTTCCTTTTTATCTAAGCTTCCATGATGGAACTCTTTACTATGTTATCAACTCTCGGTTTCTTTTGCATAGAATTGATTTCCAAAAAAAATTTCAATTCCACATCTTCAATTCTGAGATCATAATCTTTCATATGCTTGGATCTTTTCCTTTTTATCCAAGCTTCCATGGTGGGAATCTTCACTATGTTATTAACTCTTGGTATCTTTTCATAGAATTGATTTCCAAAAAAGCTTTCACTCCAATTCTCGAGAAAGTTCTCATGCTTCAGTAACATTTCTTGGGTTTCATCTTCTTCTTTGGCTCCTTGGGCTTTTCATCTCTTATTCAGTGAGACCAAGGCCTTAGTTGCTATGCTTAATGTGGTGTTCAGACATATGGGAAGATCGGCTAATTCCCTAGAGGACTCTTTGGCTAAACTAGGGCTGGACAGATCTTTGCCTTTTGTTGGTTTTCCCATGTAATTTTTGTTTTCGTTGCTTCTATGGTATAAGGCTTTTATACCTTTGTCAACCAATTTTCAATTAAGGCATCCATTGTAATAGCTTCTTTCAATGATTTTTTTTGTTACAATGTTACCAATAAAAAAAAAGGGGATTTTACCGAAAAAGTCCCATAAGACTTGCTGTAGAGCAAAATAGCTTTCGAAGATATAAAATGACCATACTAGTCCCAGTGGCCCTTTTCGATTCATTTTTTTTGTTGTTTCGCAGAGCGGCGATATCCCCGCTCACCTGCATATACGAGCGGGGATATCCCCGCACGTTTTTTCTTTTTCTTCACACTTAAGCGGCGATATCCCCGCTCACTTGTTTATTCTTCTTCTTCCTCTTCCTCCTCCTCCCCCTTCCTCCAATTCCTTCCAACTCTACCAACTAATCGAATACCCCTTATATCCAACTTTCATAGGAAGCCAGGCACTGCCCATCTCTGATCATTTATTTCAAAGGCGAGAACAATGCAAACCCAAAAATTCGTCCCAAACAATGGAGAACTAGAAAATCCTTCCTAATTGTCACTCTGTAACTTCAAGTTTCTTTTAGCTCCATTCAGGAACCTTGGAGATCCAAGCAAAAATCCTTCCCAGTATGCCACAATGTAACTTATTGGTCAGGTTTCTTTTTCCTCCAATCAAGATCTTTGGATACCCAAGAATCAATGGCCACAACACTAGTAAAAGATGCAGCTAAGCAATGAAAAAATGAAGGTCACCGGACACAATTGTTAGGGTGTTTACCTTGAGAGCTCCTACTAAGTGCTGACATATCTGTATCCCTTCAGTGCATGAGAAGCAGTCCACTCACCTTAGGCCATTAGAGTTTTTGCTTGCAGACAATGCCAGTCACTACCTTGGTATGCTTCATCTTCACTTTCACCTATAAAACTGCAGTGGAAGCAGGTTCTCACATATGCATCAAAGTTGAATACATATATAAGGGGTAATTGATTAGTTGGCTGAGGTGGAAGGAGTTGGAGGAAGGAGGAGGAGGAAGAAGAAGAAGAAGAATGAATGAGTGGGTGGGGATATCGCCGCTTAATTGTGAAGAAGAAGAAAAAACGAGCAGGGATATCCCCGCTCATATATGCAGGTGAGTGGGGATATCGCCGCTCGGAGAAACAACAAAAAAAATGAATTGAAAAAGGCCACTGGGATTAGTACGGTCATTTCATATATTCCAAAACCATTTTGCTCTACAGTGAGTCTTATGGGACTTTTTCGGTAAAATCCCCAAAAAAAAATCTCCAACACCACCTGTGGCATGTTTGTTAGTCCTCCCCTCCTATGATAACTACTCCCTCAAACAAGGAAAAAAAAATCATTTTTATTTGGGGTTAACAATTAATGTTGTAACAAGAGGTAGCAAAGAAATAAACATGAAATTTGAGATGTTATATTTTAGATTGTTGTCGGTATAAATAAGGCACAAAGAATTATGAAGTGTTCCTACAGAAGGGAAACAACTTGGACCATTTTACAAAGATTTATTAATGTATAAAAGCATCAAGAGTGAAAGAGAAACAATGAGGTTGTTTCCATGAGAAGAAGCCGCTACTCTCTTTGATGTTGCTTTAGAACTGAGGCATACCGAGCTTCCCCTTAGAATCTCAAGGCTTGCATGGAACAGTCAAGTTGAAAGTTTGAAAAAGTACCAAGAATCTCTCTCACACGAGCTTAGTGTAGGTCTTATAGAATTTCTAGCAGTGACCATCTCATAAATCATCTACTAGACGTATTTGTGGGGGCAAGAGTTACAAATCAAGGTCGTTGATCCTTATTTTTTGGCTGTTTGCTTCCCAAGGGGATATCCTTAATTTTTAGGGGCCTTTGTTCACGGGAGACAAGTCCTAGATGTAGTCTTGGCAGCTAATGAACATGTTGATACTGGAGACAAGCTATGATACCCTGATACTTAAAAAGAGGCAATCTACCCATGTCATATCATATTTAATACTCCATTTTTATGTGTAAAATAGGTGTCCTTGCAGTATCCAAGGTGTGTCTTTATTGTTTCCTTACCGACTACCTATCTCGACATCTTAAGATACAAAGAGAAGAAGCATATGATTGTGTGGACTGGGGGTCTCACAAGTGCCTTCCTCAGAGGATGGGCTTCAGAGTAAAATGGAGGACCTGGGTGAAAGATTGTGTGGGCTCAACCATGTTTTGTATCCTCCTAGAGCTACCATTCAAATAAATAAATAAATAAAATGTGGTCTATTTGAGGTCCATTAAAAGGTGCATGCTATTACTCGGTTGGCATTTCAAAGGAGAATTTTGATGACGGATAACTTGTGGAAAAGGCAAACTGTCATAGTCAATGCTTGTCCTTTGCGCTTTAGGATGGAGGAAACAATGACTCATTATTCCTCCGTTGTCCTTGTGCTCAATCAGTGTGCATTATGGTCCTATCATGGTTTGATAGCTTGTGGTCGTTCCCAAACTCTTGGCATGTTCCTTGATTTTTTATTTTTTTTTAATTTTTGTTTTGCTTTGTGGGGTATGGGGACAATTAAATCTCTGCGGGGAAGTCCCTTTGGAAATTAACTTTCTTGGGGCCTATGGATTATTTGGAATGAGAGAAGATGTTTCGATGGTCTGAGGGCAAAGTCCCTTTGGAAATTAGCTTTCTGGGGGCCTATGGATTATTTGGAATGAGAGAAATAGAATATGTTTTGATGGTCTGTGAGGGGAAAGTCCCTTTGGAAATTAGCTTTTTGGGGGACTATGGATTATTTGGAATAAGAGAAATAGAAGATGTTTTGATGCTAAAATCTTGGGCCAGGTTTTCTAGCAGCTAAGCTTTGCCATTCTAATGTCTCCTTGCTTTAGTGCTAAAAGGTTTCGGAGTGTCTATGAGCTTTCTCAATCACTGCTGGAATGTTGACTAATGATATGTGGTGAAAGCAGGCTGCTCCTCTTGTGGAGTTACCCCCCTGGAAGGGACGCTTAAGCTGAACTTTGATAGCATTGTTTTGGCAATTTCGTGAAGAGCTGGGCAGGGGCTTGTGGAGGGCCTCGGTGAGGGGTATCCCTCTACTTAGGCCCTGTTGGTTTTGCCCTTGTTAATGATGAAACCAGTAGAGCATAAGAAGCAGTGATGATGTGGTTCTGTAGCTCAGTTCATTAGAGCATTAACAATAAAAAAAGTAAAAATAAAAAGCTAAGATGAAGGCTGATCAGGTAGATCTGTAAGTCGCTAGAGGCTATCAAGAAGAGCCTGGGACATCTAATTACAGGAGATTCCTCTTGTGCTATTATGGCCCCATGGTGTCTTGTAGAAGAAATCTCTGACGTGATAAAGGGGCTTCCTGATTTCCTTTATCCATAACTCAAAAGTGCCAACTTGACCCTAGATTCCCTTGCCAAAGGAGTTTCTGGAGACCAGATTATCTTCATTTCGGTGTTCTCTGAAGGAGGTTTCTGGCTTAGGAGGCCCATTTACGGCTGGATGGTTTTCTTTGGTGTCATTTTTTTGCAGTCATTTTACGTATGCAAATGATTCCCATATGTAATGGTTGCACATCATCATATTTGTTTTTTCTCACATGCATAAATGATGTGTGAAAATTGTGTAAATAAGGCCGTTTATGCACCAAAATTTTCATACCAAAATAGGTGTGAAACACTTTCACACCTCTCTTGCAAAAGGTGCCAGTACACTTCTTACATGTGATTGCATTTCTGTGGGGCCCATCAAACACCCTTATGTTTTTCATTCTTGTGGGGCTCATATTTGTAATCCAAACCGTTTAGTTTGTTTATTAGACTAAAAAACCCCAAGATCTTGAAGCTAATTATCTTATTTCTTCATGGATTTTGAGTAATTTGTGAAAAAAGTCCCAACCCATAAATCTAATTTTCTACACTTCCATTGGCCCCAATTCATGATCTGAACTGTTTAATATTCTTGTATTAATGGTTAATATTAGGACATTTAGTTTCATATCTTAATTATTCATGGATTTTTGGAAAAAGCCCAAAAGGTCCAAATACATTTAAAGCTGTTGGATATACTCATTTAGTCATGTGAAAGTGGTGATTTTGACAAACATGGAGTGTTTTGCATGTGTAACATTTGCATATGTAACATTTACATGTGTAAAACCCATTTTCTTATCACGTGTATAAGGCAAACGACCCCTTACCTTGTTTTTGGCTTCAAGCTGCTTGTCTTGTTAGGCTTTTGTTTATATCTATATTCTTGTATGCTTACAGTTCTTACTTTTACTACATTTTCTTGTCTGAATACATGCATATAACATTCATCAATTTTTTTAAAAATGGCAGTGAATCCAATAAATATTTTCTATTAAGTAATTGCCCAGCTCCTTCTTTTCTCATTTTGTATTAAGCCATACTAAGGGAGAAAATTATTTGCTTTGATTTAAAAAGGATTGTGTATAATTTGTTATTCGCTTTGACTTGATTTTTTCTTCTTTTAATAGCTTATTTGTATTGCATGTATCTGTTACTTTAGGACTATGCGATTAATTTATTATTATTATTTTTTTGTTGGTGCCTAGTTCGCTTGGTGTTAGGTTGCATCATATTGTCAACATTACGGTTTTTCCGCATTCAGGTATGCTTTTGAATATTTATTTCTTGATTTACCTATGATATCATTCATAGGTAGAAGGGCCCTGCTTGCCAAATCATCCATTTGATTTTATATATCCAATCATTGTTTCTGTCCAACTTTCTATATATATTTGGAGAACTTGTATGTGCAGTTGCTATAGCCATGTTTATTTTACAACACTAAGAATCATTCTTCTCTTCTTTTTTCCTTATTTATTTATTTATTTTACAATGACTTGAATTTGCACACTCACAAACACAATACACTGATCCTTACCAGCTGAGTAACATCTAGATTTTGACATCAGCATATTTCATATTCCTTCTCAAGGATCCAGATTTTGAAGCTATTTTTTGATGCAAGGAACTCTTCCAGTATATGACATGGATACGTAAGGGACATGCCATGGACATGCAGGGGCACAGATTTTACACATAAAAAGTGAAGAATCGGATATGATATGACACGATACATTGCACATTTTGAAGTATCCGTACATCATAGTTTGAAAGTCATCTTACAACTGACATTTGCAAATCAAAGTAATTGATGTTTTAGATAAAAGCCCTTAGCACAGTTTGAAGGTGCCCTTTTTTTGTAACCTCATGGCTACTGGTTTGACTTATCACTTATGTTACTTAACAAAAGAAAAGCAATTGATTATCTTTTGAAAAAAAAAAGAAAGAAAGAAAGAAAAGAAAAGTAATTGGTGTTTGACTTTCATCTTCAAGTATTCTTTTAACTTGGTATGTTTGAAATTTGCAATTATTTCCTAAAAGAATCTGGTTTAAATGTTTTGAATCATGGTCTCTTTCCTGGGCATATGAAAAATAACCAAGCTATGAACTGATACATCTTGAAGTAGTACTGATGCAGATGATGTGTCTGGCATTATTCCACTTATTCTTATACTAATACTCACCAGAGTTGTACTTTTTTCTGGTACAGGTTAGAAAGAAATTTGGTTATCAGGTTGAAGCTTTCTTTGTAATACTAACAGCTTGTCAGTTTCATTTGACGTTCTACTGCACACGCCCTCTTCCTAACATACTGTCATTTGGTTTAGGTAATATTTCAGTGCAACTGTACTCTTCGTTCTCTATGTTGAAGTTTTCTTTGCAAAATTAGGCCTGCTTGGCTTACGTTTAGTGGTGCATCATGCATGGGCTAGTGGAATAGCGTCTTAATCTTTAGAAGTTTAACCTACTTACACGGCGAAGATTGTCTGTTATGTCTGTGCTTTCAAAATGATGTATTGCTGCTCTAATACTACACCAAACAACAAATAAGCCAATACATAGGGTTGTTGCTTCATGGGTCAATGTTGTCCTCGTGTAGATTTGGCCCTTACATGTATATATGCATCGTGTCTGACAGTACACTTACCATTGAGCATGCTCATGAAGTTTGCAAGTCAAAATAAGAACAGTTTTTAAAATAAAATGTCCTATTTTAGATATTGACTTCTGAAAAGGTTACTTAGACTAGGTCAATGCAAACATAGAAAATTATGATTTTTTATTTCATTAACCCAATCTTCTTTTTTCTTTCTGCAGTCAACTTAGCCTATGCCTTTTGGTTGAAAGGGAATTCTTTGGCAGCTTTAAGATGTCTGGTATGCTTGTGGGGAATGAGAAATTTCAGTTTTGAATTTGAAACTTTAATCTCTAAATGTTTATAGAATAAAGTTATTGTTTTAGGTAGCAATTGAATGTTTGTCAAAACCCCTATTTATGGTGGCTTCCTTTTCTTTTTATTTCTCTCCTTTTTTGTTTTTTTATTTTTTGCTTGACAAGGGATTTGGATTCATGTACCCGCGCACACTAGTCATCTCCCTAACCAGATCATTAACAGCCTGGGACCTGTGGTGGTTTCTTTTTTGTTGCTTTAGCAAAATATTCATTTCTTTTTATGAAGAAAGAACTGTGGAAACACCAAATGGAACCTTACTTCACTGGAACTGTGATAGGCCGTTGCTTGTATAAAGGCTAAGATGATGATGACAACAATGAACCCATTTGCTTGAGTGACTTTCTCGAAAGACTTTAATGTCCTCCCCTTAATCAATTCGTGTACCTTGTAACTCTTGAGGTCTTTATTCAGGATCTGTTTTCCGTCTTCTAAGCACATGCACAAACCATCTCAAACAGTACTCCTTTGAAGCTCAAGTAGTGTACATCTTGACAAATAACTTATAAATCATTCTATTCCTTGTACTTTCTTGATGCTGAGTTCAGTGTCTGCATGCTTGGAACTGCATTGCTATCAACGGCACATGGATATTTTGAAGTGAGGAGTGTATTCTTTCTAAACTTTCATGTGTATCACTTCTTTTTTTTGAAAGGTAACGGATAGTATTGGAAACAAGTACGAAGGAGACCGAGAAACGATGGGTATAAGAGACTTACACCCTACAAACCGATTACATCAAAAACACCTCCCATGGGGGAAGATCTTTTAACTCCTTGTTTAGCTAAAGAATCCGCCAACCCGTTGGCTGATCTAACCACATGATGGAACTCCACGAGCACACGTTAAGCCAAATGCTTTAAATTTGTTAAAACTGAACTAGAGTTTCCATGGCCTAGCTTGGTTGCTAATCACCCAAGAAATCACATTGCGTGAATCACTCACCACAATCAATCTGTCGCGAAACAATCTAGAAAAGATCCTCAACACCCGAAAATGGCTAACACTTCTGCTTCATTGGAATCCATGACACCTATGCCTTTAGGTGTATCACATATCAACGGAGGGCCTTAGTTTGCTGGTTTTAGGGTTCTTTCTTTTGTTGTGTTTTGTTACTCTACTGTCTTTTTCTCTCAGTACTCATCTCTTGTACTATTCGCTTTTTTAATGAAAGTAGCCATTCAAAAAAAAAAAAACATATCAATGTGAAATCTCATGTTAGATTCTTCACAATGCCAGTCAGATTCATATGCAAGAACTAGATTCTTCTGGTACTATTTTAAACATTGTTTCATAGTTTTCAAAGTATTTTTATGTTTCCTTTTGAAATTTAAATAATATTTTGAAATGTTTTTCTAATTAAAGCTTGGTTTTTTCAAGTAAGATTTGTACATTATGTTATATCATATTTTTTCTTCATAAATTTTATTTGAAAATAGATGTTTATTTAAATGAATTGAATATTCTGTCAAATGCTTAGATCTGATTTTCTGTAATTTGCCAAATCAGACATGTCATACAGGTGTTGAATTCCAATACATGTACCCAAGCTCATGCTAGCTTCCTGGAACTCCATTCAATCAATTAAAATGAAAAGAACAATGAAAAGAGAACTCTTGCAAATATTCAGATCATTCATAATTCTTGCACATATGCTGCTTTTAATCTCTGATTTACTCTGCATAAACTCTAACAATACTCTGTTTTGTGGATGGCAGACTTTCACTACGATTGTATTTAGATGTGATACAGTGTTGCTTCTGGGCCCTGTTGGCTTATGCCTTTTATTGGTATGTGCCCCCTCCTCCCCCCCTCCCTTCCCTCCCTCCTCTCTACACACTCACACAATGAAATAATATCAGTGCACATTGTGGATGACGACTCAGAATTGTGGTGTAATTGATCCTTCTTTTATACTGCTGTTATAAATATTATATGCTGCATGGTTGAAGTGGGCTTCCACAAATCTACAAAAATCTGCATGGGTAGAAATTTACCTGATTGTCCAAGCACGGCATAAGATGGAACCCACAGGTTAAATGCATGTTTTGTGACTGCCCTTGTTTCTAATAAATGTCACATTCCATGTATTGTTGTTATTCCTCATCAACTTCTCTATTGTTCAGGTCATATATCCTGTAATAGCTTCCATCCAGATGCTCATTTTTGTTTTTTAAGTTATTGAACTTATTCGTGGCAGACAAAATCAGTTTCACTATGGGAAGCGTTTAAGTGTTGCATCAGCACTGCTCTTATAGGTGCAGGTTGGTCTCTCTCTCTCTCTCTCATATTATGGGCTTAATTCTGAATGATAAGTTTGTTTTTATTTCCCATTTTCTCAATTTGTTTTTACTAATAATCCATGGCTTCATACAGGTTTATCTCTATTGGTAGATACAGTTATGTGGCAGAGGATAGTGTGGCCCGAATTGGAGGTTTTATGGTTTAATTCTGTCCTAAATCGGAGTTCTGAGTGGGGTGTATCCTTTGCAGGAAGTGCAATTTCTCATTGCAGGGCTATACTAAACTTTCATATAGTACTATATGTAGTGTCTTATTATTTGGATAGCTTATTTTCCTTCTGCATAATGTTTTACCATAATATATTGTGTGATCATGCACCTATTTTAAAATAATTGTTTGTTTAGATGTGCGTGCATGTCTGCGATATACTTGTATGTGTGGCTGTGCATGTGTTTGTTTGGTTGAGTGGCTCTAAGCAGGGTGATACATGTGTGTGTGTGTGTGGGCGTGCGATCGGGTGTGTGCTAAGAGGAGTGCGAACATGTGACAGTAATGGAATATAATTTGCTTAAGTTGCTTGGAGTTGCATGAATACAGGCACATGTTTTGGGATCCAATTCCTGCATCAGGTGTTATAGATTCTGCAATTGAAATCTTAATTTTGAAGTTGATAATATAAAAAAACAACATAAAAAGAAGTAACGCACAAATTTTCCTTCACAAATAATTTAGTAGTAAATATTTCAATATTTTCGTTTGTTTCAAAGAGGTGTACTAAATGTAAAGCACTAATAGACGGATCTTTGAAGAATCTTACATCGTGTTGTGTTAGATATGAGTCTAAATTATTGCCATTGCTCAGTTAAAAGAATCCATGCAACATACAACATAGCATATCCTCTTCCCTTTCTTTTCTCAATACTCAAAAAAAAAAAAATTCCTCTTCCCTTTTCTTTTATTGGTTAGCATATGTCCTTCCTTTTGAGAACTTTCCTCATTTCTTCTGAGAGAAAAGTGAAAATCCTAGTGTTCTAAAATTTGGATTAGTACTCAACCTATTCTGGTGGGCAGGTTTTTCCCTATCAGAGTGTCACCCTGCATGATATTCCCATAATTATTAGTACTGTTACTAGTATTAGTTAATTATATTTATCTTTAATACCAAAATGTGAACAGTGGTGAACCAAGATTTGAGTCTCTCTTCCTTTTTTTTTGTTAAATAAAATAGAGCATGTGGGATTAATGAGCAGGTAAAGGTTGAATAAGCCTGTATTCAACCCTAAACCCTGCATGATATTCCCATAATTATTGGTACTGTTACTAGTATTAATTAATTATGTTTATCTTTAATACCAAAACGTGAACAGTGGTGGCTGTGCTCAAATACAACCAAGATTTGAGTCTCTCTTCCTTTTTTTTGTTAAATAAAATAGAGCATGTGGGATTTATGAGCAGATAAAGGTTGAATAAGCCTGTATTGGTCGGCTGGTTCCAGTTCAAACTTGTCCAACTGGCTGGGCTACTCCATGTCTTGAAACACTGAATATGATTTTATTATTTCCTGTTATGAGAACCCTATATTCTGCTCTAACTGGTTGCTAAATTTCTATATTTCTCTTTTCTAGTTGATCTGGATCATTGGCCCTATTAAATTGATGATGGATCTGCAAGAAAAACTTATCATTTTAACACCCATGGTTATTTTCTCACTGAATTCTTTCTTTACATCTCCAACTTCTTGTTTGGGAGAAAGCTAATATCATCATCATCAACACTGATGCTTTGTCACAACACATTTTCAACATCCCTTTTTTTAAAGTTGGTAACAGCAGTATTTCAATTGTTCCATTTGGGAGGTTTTCCACGTTATGCTATTACCCATTGGTGCCCATCATTCTCAACCTTCGTTTCAGCAGAAGTTTTAGAAATACCAACATGTATGACTGCCGAGGGGTAGTACCTCTACTGCTATATGATGGTGACAGCTGTTATAATGATTGAAGATAAATTGAATGAAAGTGGCCTGATTTTGTGCATGCACGTGTGTTTCCTACACCATCGCACATTTGCTGTTGTGTTTGATTGTGTGCATAGAATTGGTCAGTATGTTTCTATATATTTTTCTACACCATTGCTCATTTGCTGTCATATTTGATTGTGTGAATAGAATTGGTGATGTTCTTCTTTAATATTGTGTTTTGCTCAGACACATCCATTTCACTGGTACTTCACTTCTGCTCTTCCTCGCTCTTTGCTTGCAGCATATCCTCTTTGTTTGGTAAGATTAGAAATTGAGGCACCCAAAATGATATTTAACTCCCATTTTATATCTTGGTTCACATTTTCATATGCTTGCTTGCTAGAAGAAGTTGCACTTTTCAATCTTTAGAAAGGACAATCTTGTTCAAGTAATTTTGTGCATTGAGCAAGATAGTTTATTAAAGAAAGCTTCAGTTAGCATGAAGATACATCTTCTGCAAAAAAGCTTTTCTGTTATATCAGTTTGCATAATCTTGGAATCATTTTTTTCACTTCTTTTGTCTTTTTTGAGAATTAAGGAACTTCCATTAAGAATTAAGGAACTTCAATTATTTTCTGTTGTACAGAGCCCCTCTGTCGAGGAAATGAAGGGCTGAAAGAAAAAGACCATGACAATTTGAACCGAAGAAACTAAGAAATGAAATCATTTTACAATCAGAATATCTCCTTGTCCACCCCAACTTGGGCTAAGCTTATCTGTGTCTTCATTGAGCTGTTTAGGAATATGTCAGCATGCGGCATTTGTGTCCTTCTCTAGCTCCTTATGTCCCTAGGAATGTGGAAGAGCGGCTATGGCAGTGGAGCTTCTCCACCAGCCCAGGCAATTGCATTTCTGGAGTCCCCCTTTCTTCTAGTATGGGGTCATGGATCTGAGACTGCAGTATCTTTCATTCATACAGTTTTTAACTTTTTTTATTACAAATTAACACACACACACACACACACTTTGCTTTTTGTAAGAATATGTAGGAAGTAGTAAGGCAGCATATTTGTTTGACATTGTGCTTCTTGTTTTGCAGCTTGGGGTGTTAGTTGACAGGAGGATCCAACGGTTCATTCTGCCAGTTTTTTCTTTCATTTTACTTTACTCAAAACTTCAACATAAGGTCTTGCATTAGTAGTTTAAGCTTCAATTCAGTTAATTTATTGGTTTTGGCTTTATTTATGAATATATATAAAAAATGTTCTCTCTTTTTTTTTTTTTCCACAGGAGCTCCGCTTTATATTTGGTTCGATCCCTATCTTCAATTTATCAGCAGCTATTGCGGCTAGCAGAATGTATGTGTGGATATTTTATTTTTATTCCTGTCAAAACTTTTCCTGTCATATAGTTTTTAAAGGTGGGTTGTGATTTTAATGCTGCTGCTGTAGAACATATAACTTCCTTTTAACTTCTAAGGGACCACAGGACTGAGCTTATTGGGGAACATTGTTGTGTCAACTCTTTTCATTGGTTTGTAACAGTAGAGATGTTCTGGTAAAAATTGAAAAACTGCATGGTGCCACAGTAAGATGGTTTCAGATATCTAGGAGCAACTATTAAAAAAAAGCAAAGGGCTTACACAAGATATCACAACTAGGATCAGTTTGTGGCAGGGAAAATAAACACAAGCTAGAGGAGTATAATGCAATCATTGAGCGCCATTTTAGTTAGATAAACATTGTTACAAGGTAGCATTTAGACCTGCATTTTATATAGAGTTGAATGTTGGGCAACAAAGAAACGATTGGAAGACAAAGTACATGTGCCTGTGTTGAGTATGCGGTGGCCCAGGAAAAGCATTTAGACTTGTGTTTTTAGTGATTTCTTTAAATTGGAATACATGCATATATAACATTTTGGTCATCAACTTGGATTACAATGAATCATAGTCCTCTCTAAATTAGAATCTTTATTTGATATATTTGCTTAATAAAGAGAGTTGAATTTCTACTGCCTTACAAACCAGTCTGTTGGACTTCGGTAGCTTGCATGTGATCAATCCGATAGTGGCCTCCGCTTCAATGAGAATGAAATTTGGGCCAGTGCCAGTCTGAAGTTAAAAATAAGCAAAGTGTCATTGCGAAATGTAGATGCACCATGACCATTCCCTCAACACCGACCTCAAAGCCCCTTACGAAGGTTTCCTTATGCACCATCCACTCTTTTTTGGTGCATGTACCCTATTATGAGCAAACCAAAACCTTCAGCTACTTATATGAAAAGAGATGGAGATGGGACGCTCTTGCTTTAGGTCCCTTGATTTTTGAATAGTCTAGACAATGACCGGTTGCCAACACCAAGAACAATATCGATGAGATGAATTCGTTTATCTGGTGCCTTCACCTTCCCATGAAGTCCATTTAGTGTGACCTGTTACATTTCCCAATACGTTTGTTGTTTTCATGTCAATCTTGAATAGCATCCTTCTTTCTTTAACTTCTGTCTCAAATTAATTGCCTTGTTATCTATTAAGTCCCCATCCACATCTGTCTTCCCTTTACAATGCTCCTTGTGTTGGCCTGATAATTTATGACATCATATCACTCATTCTGTTTAATACCATCTTTGTCAATAAGTTGTAGACACATCCAACTGAGGCGATGGGTTGAAAATCTTTTCGAGCTTCTAAACCTTTACCTTCTGGAATTAGTGCTACAATGTTCAACTCTTTGCTCATTTTGCCTCTACCATGAATTTCCTCCCACTTTTCCACAGAATTTGATTATAAGAATCTCCATCTAACCTTAACAAATGCAAAGTTTAATCCGTTGGCCCCCCAGACCTCATCTTCAATGAATTCTCTTTCTGACCACTCTGCCTTATTTCTAGGAATTGAACTGAAATCCATCCCTTCAAGAGTAGGCAAAAAGTTTGCTCCTTTGCACATAGGGCCACTGGCAATAATATATATTTGACCTCATTCTTGATTTCTTCTGGATTCTCATACTCTATCTTCACTTTGTCTTCGCTCTGCTGTGATAAGAAGAAGTTGTGTCTTCTGGAGGCTCGCTATTCTTGCCTTAAAAAATCCTCACTGCATAATTCAGATCATCTCTCCTTTCACCAGGAGATACATTTCTTTCTTCCAACCTGTCCCACATGTCAAGTTTGCATTTTGGCGATTGATTTATTTCTACCCTTCCATTTACTTTTCATGTGTTAAGCTTTTCCTTCAATATTTGACACTGTCTTCATAATTTAAATCCAGCCCATGCATCAACTAGAAAATCAGCATATCATTTTTCCACCATTCCAAGAAATCTAGGCTAAATATGATTAAGAGATGGATTAGTGCCTAATGAAACAAAATATTATGTTAGATTTAGAATTCTTTCTTGCTCAGTATATCTCATATTAATTCTTTTCAGCTACAACAATCGGAAGAAAAGTGTGTGGAAGTTGCTTTACTTTGCCTTGGTTGGGTCTCTTCTTGGCAGGTTGGGTGACCAGTCCTTTTTCTGTTTCAAAAAATTATTTTAAATCTCAGATAACCCCTCCATTTGGTTTCTTTTTGCTAATGTTGTCATTGTTTTAGTCTAGGATGCTCTATGATAACATTCATGGCGTCATATCAGAACTACCCTGGTGCTTATGCTCTAAAAACTTTGCACCAAATTGGTGAGTGTATTTTCATCATTTTGAGTTAATTGAGCATTTCTAGGCCCACCACAAAACATATTGCTATCCATGTTATTGTTTTGTGATAAGTATACTTCTATACTGTACAGCTTTTGATCTTAATACAGTCACCATTTTCCCAAAAAAAAAAGAAAAGAAATCAGTTGAACCCCACTTTCTAGATCACCTGCTCCAAAAGGTAGGTAATTTCACTGATCTTTTGACCCTCGCATGTGCATTGAAACTTGAAAGTGGATCATTGAAGTTTTCCAACATTTGTTTATTTAATACATGTGTCAAAGAACAATAGAAGCCTGCAATGTAAAGAAAAAAATGGAAAAGATTAGAGGAGAAGTAGAGAGATGATGAAGAAAGAAGGAACAAAATAGCCCAGAGTAGGAGAAATTTGTCATGCATTACTAAGTAGCATGAGTAAAACTCTTTCATCAATTGTGATTTGATTAGTTTAACAAATTTTCCAGTAATTACAACGAAGCCTCACAAGGCTAATTAATCAGTGAGCCCCCCCAATTAAATTGTAGGTCTCAACTCCTCAAGTTGATGCATGAATGTCTATCTTGCTCTTCTTGGAGAAGCCACGATGAATTTGGCTTTATGAAATTCCTTTCATTAGTAAGTCCACTGCTTGATGATCAAACTGCGTTTGAACTTAGACAATTCTCCGGAGGAGGGAAACTCGGGTGGGGCCAACCCTGGGCCTGCATGTCTCCTCCCGAATGCAAATGAAATTTATGGTAACTTTTTTGGGATTGGGATTAGGCCGGGATTTTGAAGCTAGTTTGAATTTAGTCCTGGCTTGTGGTTGAGCCTTCGGCTACCTGAATTGGGCCTAGATTCCTAATTATATGTCATGGTTATAGTTCTCAATTCCATTCTGTTGCCCCTTTTGTTTTGGCCATAGAGTGGAACATTCCAAGGTTCCCGTCATTTGTTCCATTTCGGAGAAGATGCAATGGAAAAGCAGATCTTTTAAAAAACATTTTAAAATAGAATAATGAGTAAAATTCTAAATGACTTGAGAGGTTCTTATTTACTCAAACTGCACTATACAAAGCAAACATTTTTCCACTAAGAATTTGGGATTTATATTTTGTTTCCAAACACCCCTTCTGGTTTCGGGGATTATAGGTTTTCTAGACATTTGAAAAGGGGTAGCATGGAGAGGGTTGCGTTTGAAAGTGGTGTTTGTAGGGAAAATACCTCATATAATTGCCTAAATGAGGTCATATGACCCTTATTTCATGACTTCTAGTTATTTTGGGGTGGTGAATGTGGTAACCTGCCACCACCCAAAAAGAAAGAATTGCTTTGGCTAGAATAGACAGTGTCTGTTTTGGCTAGAGCAGGCCTGTTGCGCCAACGCACTCTTGGTTGAGTGGTGTTTGCAACTCAGGTATCACACACATGCTCAGTGATTGATCCCTGTGTCTTCAAGTATAGAGTACCACTCTTGACCAATAGTCCAACTTTGAAAAAAAAAAAAAAAAACAGAGAGAAGGAACAGGCCTGTTTCGGCAGGAACAAAGTGGAATTCTGGTTGGAAAATTATAGGGGTCATTGTATTCCTTTCTCCCACCCTCGCTCTCTCTCTCTCTCTCTCTCTCTCTCTCTCTCTCTCAAAATCCGGCTGAAATGAGAGCACAAGCTTGGGTGTTGGCTTAGCTTGCTAATGTTATATCTATTTTGTGACTGAGGCTTGGGTTTTGTCACAGGTTCATATCTTGAAATTGGGTTGAGTTTAACAATTTGGACTTCAACGAGTCTCGGGCTCAGGCTCGGGATTGGTGTTTATGTAATGATATGTAATACAGAGAAGGAGAAAGAGATGAGAGTTGGAGAGAAAACCGATGCCTCAATGGGAGGATCGTCTGTATATTTATAATATCATTATGCCCTAATCAAGGGGTCTAAACATGCTAATTAATACAATCAGAATAATGAATGAATCAATCTCCTAATCTATGTAAGGAAATAATACAGAGAAATCAGCAACCTAATCTAATCACAGAATCCCACACATGGGATTTTATATACAACTGAGTGGGCTGGGCCCCTAATGGAACAGGGCCTGGGCCTAGTAGGGCCTAAGCCACATGTGTGAAACGTGTTGTTTGAGTAAGAGTCATATCTTGCCTTTTCCTATTCATAGTTCTCGTGCTTTATCATCTTTTGATATTATTCACACTGAAGTTTGGGGAATTGCACCCACCTTGAGTAGGACAGGCTTTAAGTATTATGTGACCTTCATTGATGATCATTCCCGTTTCACTTGGATTTATTTCATGCGCTTCAAATATGAAGTACTTTCTCTTTTTCAAAAGTTTTACAATATGGTTCAAACACAATTTCAAAAAGAAATAAAAATTCTTAGGTCTGATTCCGGTGGAGAATACATGTCCCATGAGTTTTCTGCCTTCCTTTCTGATAAAGGAATTCTTCACCAAAAATCCTGCCCACATACTCCACAACAAAATGGTGTTGCGGAGAGGAAGAACATGCATATTCTTGAAACTGTTCGAACTCTCTTACTTGCATCCTTAGTTCCTCCAAATTTTTGGTGTGATGTTGCACAGACTGCTGTGTATCTCCTCAATCGTCATCCTAGCTCCGTTCTAGGAAAGACTACTCCATATGAAGCTCTCTTTGGTCATACCCCTTCATATTCTCACTTACGTGTTTTTGGTTGCTTGTGCTTTGTCCATCTTTCACCTACAGAGCGCACTAAGTTGTCTCCACAGGCTGCCAAATGTATCTTTCTAGGTTACAGTGCTGAACACAAGGGATTTCTGTGTTATGACCACTCCAAGAAACGCATGTGAATATCTCGTAATGTGATCTTCTTGGAACACATTCCTTTCTTCTCTTTGCGTTTGGATACTCATCCTATTGCTGTGTCTTATCTGCCACAATTCCCTGCGACTACTTCTCCACCACCTATAACCAATGTCTATGTCCGGCGTAACACGGTTCCTCCTGTGGGGCCTCCTCCTCCTGATCCTATCCCAATGCTGCCTACTGCACCCTCAGGTATTAATACTTCCTCTTCTGATAGTGTCATACCCTTGCGACGCTCTAGTCGTCCTTCTGTTGCTCCTGACAGATATGGCTTTCCTGCTCTTTTCACTTCTTTGGATAGTGCTCCTATACCCACCTCTTATTCACAGGCTTCGAAGATTGCATACTGGCAGGATGCTATGACTGAGGAGTTGCTTGCTCTTGAAGCAAACAACACATGGGACTTGGTACCGACTCCTGAACGAGCCTCTGTGATTGGCAGTAAATGGATCTACTCTGTCAAAGTTAACTCTGATGGGAGTCTTGATCGCTACAAAGCCAGATTGGTTGCGCAGGGTTACAAGCAGGAGTATGGCATTGACTATGAGGAGACATTTGCACCAGTGGCTAAAATGACCACCGTTCGTACTCTTCTTTGTGTCGCTGCAGCCCGCAACTGGCCTCTATGACAAATGGATGTCAAAAATGCTTTTCTTCATGGCGATTTGAAAGAGACTGTCTACTTAAAACCTCCTCCAGGCTATGCTTGTCCTCCTCAGCATGTTTGCAAGTTGCGAAAATCCCTTTATGGACTTAAGCAGGCTCCCAGGGCTTGGTTTGATAAATTCCGGGCAGCAATTCTTCAAGCTGGGTTTCGTCAGAGTCATTCTGACAGTTCACTATTTCTTAGATGGACACCGAAGGGTTACACATTCCTTTTAGTCTACGTTGATGATATGATTATCAGTGGCAATGATATTTCCGGCATTACGGATCTCAAGCACCATCTCACTCGCCACTTTCGAATGAAGGATCTTGGTCCTCTCACCTACTTTCTAGGGCTTGAGATTTCGCGTACCAAATCAGGCATTCGAGTCCATCAGCGTAAATATGCTGCTGATTTGATCACCTCAGCAAGACTTGATGATGCTCACACGTTTGATACGCCAATGGAATTAAACAACAAACTCAGTACGAAGGATGGCCCTCCCTTGGATGATCCCTCTATTTTTCGACGGATAGTTGGTAGTTTGCTCTACTTAACTATGACTCGACCTGATATTTCTCATGCAGTTCGTACGGTTAGCCAATTTGTGAGCAATCCTCACAAACCCCATCTTGCTGCTGCTTTGCGCATACTCCGCTATGTTAGAGGCACTCTTAATCATGGTCTCTTCTACCCTTCTGATACTTCTCTGCGATTATTAGCATATGCAGATGCCGACTGGGCCGGTTGCCCTGATTCTCGACGCTCTACCACTGGCTGGTGTATGTTTCTTGGTGGCTCTTTGATTTCGTGGAAGTGCAAGAAGCAAACCACCGTGTCAAAATCTTCTGCTGAGGCCGAATATCGGGCAATGTCGTCCGCCAGTGCTGAAATCATCTGGCTCCGCCGTCTTCTCTGTGAATTCGGTGTCCTTGTTGATAGTTCTACACCTCTTCATGGGGACAATACCAGTGCTATCAGAATTGCTAATAATCCATTCTTTCACGAACAAACGAAGCACATTGAGATTGATTGTCACTTCATCCGTCAGCATGTTGTCACTGAGAAGATAACCTTGCCTCATGTCTCTACTCATGACCAGTTGGCCGATATCGTCACCAAAGCACTTCCCAAACTGCGCCATCATGAGCTCACTAGAAAATTGCTGTTTTCTACATTACCACATCAATTTGAGGGGGAGTGTAGAAGATAATGTGGCTTAGGCCCACTAGGCCTAGGCCCTGTTCCATTAGGGGCCCAGCCCACTCAGTTGTATATAAAATCCCATGTGTGGGATTCTGTGATTAGATTAGGTTGCTGATTTCTTTGTATTATTTCCTTACATAGATTAGGAGATTGATTGATTGATTATTCTGATTGTATTAATTAGCATGTTTAGACCCCTTGATTAGGGCATAATGATATTATAAATATACAGACGATCCTCCCATTGAGGCATCGGTTTTCTCTCCAACTCTCATCTCTTTCTCCTTCTCTGTATTACATATCATTACAGTTTAACCATATGTATATGGGCTTAGTCAATACTCAGCCTGACCCAGACCAAGTTGCACCCTTAAATCCCTGTTTATCACTCCTTGACAAAGTGATGATCAAGCTCTCTGTTCTCGGTCTGTTTATGATACATGTTATATATCAATTTCAACATGTAGGGATGTAAATGAGCTGAGCTTGACCAAGCTTATGCTTGAATCAAGTAATCAAAGCTCAAGTTTGGCTTGAACTTGAGTCAAGCTTGACAAACCAGCTCGAGCTAGGTGGGTTCACTTTCCAAGCTTAAGCTTAATTATAAATGAGCCAAGCCAAGCCAAGCTTGAGCTCTGGTTGATTTGTCCTCCAATATTATAACATATATGCATATATGAAACTTATATAATATTACAAGTGCATTTATCATATGTGGGCCCCACTTGAAAATAATATTGCATATATAAATAAATACAATATAGTATATATAGTAACTGTATCCAAAAATTAAATGAGTCTAGTCCTGCTCAAGTTCAAGCCAAGCCCCTAACAAGCTGAGCTTGACCAGGCCAGGGCCAAATAGGCTGTTGGTCAAGCTGAGCATGTGAGCTAATTGAGCCAGCTCAAGCCTGGCTGGATTAGCACATGAGCAGAGCTCAAGCTCTGACACGACTCAGCTTGTTGATTATACTGAGTTCTTATGAGTTCTGTTTCAAGGGTTCTTATGTTGCACACGTAGGTGTTTATGGATGGTTTCCAACATTCATACACGGATATCAAACCTTGAGATCATTTGCCCGTGCTATATATCCAGTAAATGACCTGCTGCAGGGTTTATTTCTAATATCGACACGTTCTTAGCTGTGATATTCTTGTAGAAAACATTCAACCATCTGGCCGAATTCTTAAAATTAAGAGGCTGCTTATGGAAAATGGGAGGTGTCATTTACAGGTATTCCATTGAAATACCTACAAATCCACTTCCTCGAGCAGTCAATTTCTAGAAGTCCCAAATGCCTGTTTGGTAATGTATTTACATGGAAGAAGCTTGATATACGTTATTCAAGTCTTGGAGCAAGGAAGTAGAAAAGACCAGACATGTACCAATGATTTTTTATGGAAATCCTTCTGAGTGTCTGATATAGCTTTATATTCTTTTACTTAAATTACCTAAAGGCATTTTGAAGCTATTACAATTTTCCAAATAGCTCCTAAATTTCTGAAGATTCTAGTCCATCCAACATACTTCTTGATTCCCAGGGTATAAACATGTACTCAATTGTGCTTCCAGTAGACTAGTTGTTGCAGGTTTTAAATTTGTCATGAGAAGTACCTCCCGATCAGTGCATTTTGAGAAAAAAAAGAATGATTTTCTTTATATTTCGTTATTTTCTTCTACGTGGGCTCTAATACTGATCCATACACAGATTTAAAATGATGCGTGTTTTCATTATCTGTATCTCCTTGATGATTGGTTGTATTTTGTATATTGGGGATTTCTGATAAATATTCAATTTCTGTAGGTCATAGTGGAAATTCTACTGATCAGTGGGTTCACATTGATTCCTTTGCAGCAATCAATGGGATTTCCCGCTTCTGTGAAAACAGTTTGCCATGGAGGTATGTTACAGCAGGCAGTTTGGCTTGATTGTAATTCATGTTTTTTCAACAATAAGAGTACCTTGTGTAATGCTTTAGTGAGGTGGCCCATTTTGTTCCTTTGCTGCACTCGAATATCTAATAAACAGCGTTCTCAAAACATTCAGGTATTCTAAAGAAGAAGGGATTGACATGAAAGAATTTCGCCTTAGAAATTTCACTTACCTTGTTAAGTGAGTTTTCTCTTACGACTCTTGGCTGTATTTGATCTTATATGACAAGGACTTCGCTTTTAGTGAAAACTCTTAATCTGTCCTGTTCATTTTGTAGTATTATTTATGTTTATCATGAACCTATGGTCCTTAAAATTGGCTGTCTGGGTCAAACTGGTCTTGACCGTCCTGAGCTGAGTCCCTCCCACGTGTTTGGCTGAGTACTCTTATAACTTGCAAATGGTGTTTCATTTCCCCCCTTGGAGAATGTGTGGGAGCAACCAATGAGAAAGTTTTTGGAGATCAAAACACATTTTCTAGGAAGATCCAAGGCTTTGATTCATATCAGTCAACAAAACATCAACCGTGTAACTATGGGACTTGGGCACCAGCTGCCCATAACTAATTGGATTCATCAAAAACTAATAGAGCCCAAGTCCTTAATTCTACACTTAAAAGGACTTTTTTTTAACGAATTCTTATAATTTTTTAGACATTTTATAAGGCTTTAATTGGACTGTGTGCAGCTCGGTCTAACTCGGCTGTCAAGTCGACTCGAGGGTGACCAAGTGGCACCCTGAGCCTGAGTTTCGAAACCTTGCATGAACCAATTTGTTATTAGGGATAATCGGACCTTTACCTGGCATGCAGCAACTTGTCATTAAATAGAACGTAAATGAGAGTTCGCCCAGGAATACATTGGTTGCTAGATACATTGCCTTGTGCCTGACATGCCACCTTATAGCACCTTGTCTCATTTTACATAGCACTATAGTATAGGTTGCTTGGCTGACCAAGGTGATATACCTCTTAAAATAGTGATGTATCCTTCTGTATTTATCATATAAATGCACACATGCTGCCGGTGCGTAAATCTTTTCTATGTCTTTTCACACCCACCTTGTGCTAAAACTGGTACGCATTACACAAATCATACTGGCAAACAGGACAGGTAATAATAACCCGTCTTTTTACCTTGAATGGGGCTAGCAATGTTTCTTTTCGACGTTGTCAGGAGAAGATGCTACAAGAACCAAGTGGAGGAGTTTTCAAGTTAACTTGTAACTTTTGCTTGTCAAGCCAGCATATGGAAATGAAAATGAATAAGCCTGCTAAGGCCTAAACTTTTGGAGCATTCGACAATCTTCCTTACTCTATAAAGTTTTAGTTGCACAAATCGAAACTTAGGATGAAGCTCTCATGGCTTGTCTAAACCATGGAATTATTTTGATCCTTCAAGTCATAAAAGTGGCATTGGCTTTAGAAAATGACATATTTTCTCCTTTTGATGCTTCCACTCCCTCCAGATTCTGTTTAGTAACAGGTTGTTTGCATTGTATGGTGCTGGGCTTTGTAGTTTAGGGTTTGTGCTGTGTGTTGGTTGTGCTTTCTTTAGCTCTCTCCTCCTTTGTTTACATTTATTCACAGAAGTCTTGGTGGGGCATCCGTATTACATACGCCACATGCATGGTATGTTAGAAATATAATACACGCACACTTATATTGACACACACACACACACATTGACAAGAACATAGAATAAAGTAATGATATTGGATTTCTTCTTTTTGATGAGTGGAAAGGGGCTCATGGCTAGGACTATGATGATGCTTCCTTATTTTTTGCTTTTTCAATGCAGAAATAGCATGTATGGAATGAAATCTTTAATCAAGCTCTAATTCTAGCAGCCATGATCTGAGTTTTTTAATCTCATACTGTGTCACAGCGAGCATCCCAACATCGATGGATTTAGGTGCTTATTCGCGGTGGATGGATTTTCAAGGGTCAGACTCCTAGTCAACTTCCCACCCATTTTATTGGTGAGATGCCTAATCACTTTCTTATGACCTTCAATGATGACAGCAATCTATGGTTTGTGCACATGCTGAGTATATAACCTGTCATTTTTAACAACAGCTGCAGCAGCCTAAAGTATATGTTCATGGAAACATGAGGAGCCAATATATTGGTGGAGTAGAATGGCCAGGTTGCCCGCCGCAGCTTTTGACATGAGAACAGATCAGAAAAAATGAGTTCACAAATGTTCATTTATAATAAATGACGAGGCCCAAGCACAATTGTAAGGGGCTCATCATCTCAACCTTGGGTTAATTAATGTGTAGTCATGTTGTGGGGTGGTGGGATCAATGCTCATTTATCCATATAAACAATTGGTGGTTGGCAGAGATGTACACAGGAACACTTGTTAGGCTTAACGTCCCTATAAAATTTCCCTTTTTTCTGTGTCCTGTCAATTCGACCCCTGATGAGGGGTGCAACCCGGCCCGCCAAAGCCCACAAAATCAATGTCTTCTTTTTCTTGTGTCTAAAGCCCGAGGGTGGGATAGAACCTGATTATTATTTACATTGGAAAACCATCCGCACAAAAGTGTAGTGCTAACTCGGGAGGCTTCTGCTGTTGGATGCTAGAATGCATCCAATGGCAGAAATTTCCTTTATATAGCCATCTTCACAAATCCAGTGGGCCCAACTTCAAAATTCCAACACTCTAGTGTAAGCCTGATGACGGCTTTGGCTCAACCTGGACCCTGCTCGCATATGTGAGTGTAGGGTAGGGTAGGGGTATACCTGGCGTGGACAAGGCCCACCCCTTTTACAACCCCCTCTGACCCTGTATAGCTGGATCTCAATCCCAGTTCATGGCTCATGGATTGGGTTGCCTGTTAGCTAACGGGATATTGTATGGGTGTAAATGTGATCTTCAGAAGGCCATTTGCCTCTCCAGTTTATGACTAAGAATTCATCTGTCTCTCTCTATGAACCGGCATTTTAAAACAGCAAGATCTAACTGGAATCCTTGGAATCAGTTTGCCCAGGAGGACTCAGGGCTTAACCTAAAAAGGAGTTGACGACTACTTAAGAAATAATTGTGTGTAATTTATGCAAAAGGAATGATAGTATTATCCACCTTGCAGGTCCACTGTTGAGGACTACATGCATGGTGGATGGATGGAAAAGGAATGAAGATTTTGATAACATATGGCCTACATGTCAATTTGATTTCAGTGCACAAAATGAGCCATTCATTTTTGAGGCCCCTCCTTAGATGATAATTGAGTTGCATCTGGAGTTCTGGACTCCGGAAAGCCATTTACTCTTCATGGCAGTTAGGGTTAATCATCTGCGTCAGGTCTGCTGGTGTGTTAAGAGATCCTTTTGCAGCTCAGATTCTTCTGCCATGTGATTATTAGCCAGATTAGCATCCTATGAAACTTTTCATATTCCTATATTGAGGTGAGGTTGGGCCATTGTCACCCTATCCTTTTATCTTTGGTACCCACCCGTAAATGTATGCAAATGATACCAAATCACAGCACGCTCCCTGGATTGGATTTCCCTCTCTTTGTAGTTCTGGTGTAAATCATCAATGTTTGGAGTTGATCTTAACGTCACTTCCACAGGGACTCTTGTCCAGGCTCCTGAGCTAAGAACTGCCTCATTGGGGCTGTGTTTCAGTGGTTCAAAGGGATTAGTTTTTTGGCCCAATGCCATTAAACTGCTAAACGTGGATATGATTAAAATCACAGTTTTTCTACCAATTTTCTACTCTTGAGTTTATTAATCCCCATCCAAATTAGGATGTCATGATCAATCGATTGAATCACTGGGCCGTGCGGTGCGGGAATTGGTCTCGCTTCTCGTACATGTAGGTCCATACAGAGGCCCAGGTGGGCTGATATTCCACAATCCAAAAGTTGAAGCCATGGTCCTACTGTATATAGAGCTCCATGAAAATATCTGACTGGAAAGATCTAGGACAACCGTCTTTGATCTTTTTGGGACCCTTGGTAATGTTCTTCTGTTCTAGGCAGCTACTCAATGCTTTACTTTCAAGTTTACCCAAAATGTGCCTCGCCACAAAACAATCACAAGCTTGCTTGAAGGAATTAGGCTGTTACACACTCCGGGGTTTAACAATGATCATAAGCATGGTGATAGAGTGCAGAATGTGGTTAACTCTGCAGAGAAATAATCCTTTTTCTTCTCTCTCACTTTTCTCCCATTTTAAGTATATAATCTTTCTTATTCTTGGTTTTTTTTTTTTTTTTTACCCGGCCTCGGAGGGCTGGACCCCAATAGAGCCCACGGAACAATAGCCACACACGTGGAAGAAGTGGCATACCCAATTATCAAGATGCAACTTGGTGACATCCAGGGTTGCCAGCTAAGTAACCCCTTTTTGTTGTTCTTGACTTATTTTTTTAAAATAAATGAGTTTTTCTTAGTTTAAGCGGTAAAGCGGCTCTCACAAGTACATAGAACTCCCTCACCTCACCTGGACGCTTAGGTTGTAACCGGTTAACAATATGTTCAACTTTTATTCAATTTACCCAAAAAAATGTTCTAATTTTATTTAATATGACCATCTTTTGGACCTACGGTATTTTTTTTATTTATTTATTTTACAGAACGGTAAACTATTCTAATTCTAAACTAGTGTAATTCCATCCGCACTCTCTCACGGCAGTGCTCTGCTTGAGTGTTCTCCCGGCTTTCCAGCTACGCTGGTGCCTGGGTTAAAGTGAGAGTGAGATGCCCTTGCCACTGGGTCATCCTGTGTTTCTCAATAATTTGTGGCCGTGCCATGCCACTGGCTCTTATCTTAAATGACCTAAGTAGTTGGGACCAGGTGTGGCGACTTCTATCATGTGGGCTCCATTTCAGCTAATCCACTCAGATGTTACCATTATAATAATATAATAATTAAATTCAGTCCAAACAGTACAAAGATGTTTGAAGAAAAAAGTGGTACAAGATCAGCACAAGGGAGCTTGGCAATTAGGTCATGAGAGAGAGAGAGAGAGAGAGAGAGAGAGAGAAGTGGTACAAGATCAGCACAAGGGAGCTTGGCAATTAGGTCATGAGAGAGAGAGAGCTTGGCAATTAGGTCATGAGAGAGAGAGAGAGTAGTCAACAAAGAAAAAGAGAGGTGCTTTGGGAGATGGTAGATTAATGAAAAGGGAAGATTAGTTGGGTGGTGCTGCTTGTGTATTGATTATCACATGTACTCCCAATCTGGCACTTCTAGGCATTGCTGGAGATGGGAAATGTCTCCTAATAAGAAAATAGAACATGGGCCCACCTGTGACTCCTACTTTATTTTTAAAATAAATGCAAAACCCTAAAAGCCAAATTGGATCTGACCAAGAAACCGATTTGAGAAGCTCACCAAAGTCTTTTCATTCATTGACCAATTCACCCACCCAACACCAAAAGTATGCAATTGAATGTTAGGAAAGAAAACCCATTCAAAAGGAAAAATTAAAAAGAAAGGGCCACAGACATGATGGCTAGGACCTTCCAATTTAGGGAGTTTGATCATCATGAGGCATCAGTGGTGGGGCCTGCTGTGTGGATGGTTTGGATGACTTTTTTGAGTGCTGGGTTTTGGGACAATGGTAAGGGCCAAAATAGTTTTGTAATGGCCAACATATGTCTTATTTATTTCTGCTACTTTTTTTGTTTAGAACAAATTTATTATGAGTACTAGAAGAAGGGAGTTTTGAAAATCTTGAAGCTTAAGGGGGGCATTTTAGGTTTTTTTTATGATTTTCATAAGAAAATCAAGAGATTAGATAAACATTGTGAAAGAATCCAATCTAATTGTCATACTTTTGTTGGTTGATGGTTTCTAATCCTCACCCTTCTGAAAATAAAGTATAACCACATGTAACTTAGAAAGCCATTAAACTATATAACCCTTAAATCAAGTGATTAGATGATTCGATTGACCGATTCAACGAAAACCTAATCCACGATGAGACCTCTCTGTCCCCTTACCTGTCCTTGACAAGTCTGGATCCCCTCTTTCGATAAAATAAGGGAACATTGTTTCTTTCAATCCCGGGACGCCACCTATATAAAATGTGATGCCACTAATTGCAAGCTTTTAATTGCAAGTGGGGTTCCAGGATTGAATGAAATTGTATTCCCCTATTTCAACAAAACAGGGGATTTGGCTTCGTCCTTGACTGTTGGCATGCATCCATGTTGGCCCCACTGGGATGATCGAAAAATGGGAGCAGTCTCCCATAGGGCATTTCAAACAGTAAGACCACCAGATTAGATGGTTCATTGGGTGGGACCTGTCTGTGCTTCACACACAACACACAGGCCCAGGGAGCACAACCAGTTGATTTTCATTTAATCATTAAAGAACTACACCATCCTTTCTGCTTTGTTGTGAATGGTGTAAGGTATTTTTCCATAGTAGTAGTACTAGCTAGAATTCTGATTATTATTATTTTTTTGTTGGTTTGGTTAAAAGATTCATTTCAAAACCCTAAAAGGGGGCCACATCATGATAGGTTGTTTTAAACACCAAATGTCTTAAATAAATAAGGTACACTCCACCTTAGAGAAGATATCAGTTTCTGATATGCTACTTACTATGTTTTAGACCAGCTAAAATGGCTTTCTGAGATTCCTATTAAAGATTATTATATTGAAATGGTGGAGGCCAATGCATGTTACTTTATGCAAACTACAAGGGAACAAGAACAAATTCAACAATACCAAACTTACTCCAGGAATTTAGCTTTTTTAGGGCAATGGATTCTTGAATTCAATGGTGTAACAATTTTGGGAAATGATCCAGGTATGTAGAAGTTAGAGTTAGATGAGTTAAATTGTAGACTAAGGATGGCAATATCCAAGGATTCATCCAAGTAACAATGTCACTCGTCCATATGGGAGAACGTTTTATAGAGATTCAGATCCAACAAACTTATCTCTTGATATTAGCCCACACATATTGCGACTCTAGACCTAAGTTCCTACCTTGCAATATTAATTAACCAATAATTATAACCTATATTTGTACATGTCCAACATATCTGTATCGCACCCATATGACACTTGTATCGGTGCTCAATATCATATGATACTTATAGGACATAAGTTCAGCATATCTTACTTACCATACCAAGTCCATTATTTTATATACTTAATTCTACTTTTCTAACTTTTCAACTTAAAAAATAGGGGTTTTAGCAGAAAAAAAAAAACCTCAAATATTCCTACGCCTCTAAAAGCATCATCAAATACATGTAATGCCTAAAAGCATCTTATACCGTAGACTTCATTTATTTTCGGACCAAATTGTCCTTCACTTTACCTCTTACGACATCGAGACTCGACCACATTCGCGAATTAAAGTATTTCGCGACTTGTTATTTTTGCTTCAACTCTAAAACTCGCTAGTTTATTATGGATATTGTGAATAGCTAATGTTTATTTTAAACTTATATCTTAAATGAGAAATATGGAGAAAAGCATCATCAACTTTATAGCTAATCCTCCATAGACGGTTGCAAAAGTAAAATTAGGAATAGGGAATGGAAAGGAGCATGATTTTTTGTATTTTTTTTTTCTGAAAATGAAATGGATGGTTTTCTTCTTTTTTGTTCTTTTTTTTTTTTAGAGAAAAATCTCCACAGATTATCTGGAGAGAAGGGTCACAATGAGTTTATTCACTATTGAACAAACTCACAATGGAATAGTTCAACTCATATGCTCACAAAAATCATTACTTCAGCTCCAAAATTGTTAGTTAAACCCAATAAGTTTGAGCTAATTTTCTACAAATTGTAGTAATAATACATCAGAATAAGAATATTATTGGAGTTTATAGAAAATATAAATCAATCTAATATGATAGAGAAGCTTAATGAATGCTTTGAGATGTTGGTGAATGAAATTGAATAGAAGCAGGAAATCTAAGCTCGTGAATAATGTTGGGCACATATATGGATACCAAATATTGAGCTTGTTAGTGATTTGTCTCGAATTCGCAAGTCATGTCGTGAACTTGAAAGTGTCATGTCTTAAACTCGTGAAAGATAAAGTGAAGGGCAATTTTAATTAGAAAGAAATGAAGTCATCGATATCAAATGCTTTTGTGCATTACATGTATTTGAGGATGCTTTTGGACGTATAGGGATATTTAAGGCTTCTTTTCATCAAAACCCCTAGAAATATTAGAAAGTAATATAAACAATGATAATTTTATTCTTCTAGAAAATCAGGACAACTGGGGGGGGGGGGGGGGGGGGGGGGGGGGGGTTTGGCAATGCTTTGATGGATAGTTTTTCACTGCCTACAATTTCTCATTAACTTTTATATGCCTAGAGGAGGGTCAATGACCCTTTTGTCTAGCATGTATGAGGAAAGCATCTAATCTCTTAATTGGCTTTTAACAAACATTGATATGGTTTTATCCAAAAATACAAAAGAAAGAACTCAAGAGAAAAGCAATGGTATGTTGTATGTTTGTGTTGGTATCATCAATTCATTATCTCCTTCTTAGCCTCTTATTGATTTGGGCCCCACTTAATTTGTTTGGCTAAAAATAAACAAGCTATGATCATATATCCTATTTTTCCCAACTCTGATGTATCAAGTGCAATATCATTTCAACCCTTGGACTTGTTTGTGCAACGAGATGATTTAATGATATATGGATTTTAATTGTCATGAGACTATGAGAGATAGCAATCTTGCATTCCTACAATTTTCATGAGAAATTGAAATCCTCCACGGAATGTTGGTTTATCTTTTTCCTTCTCTTCAAGGAAAATTATGGAATCCACTCGTCACACAAGCGCAAAAGTGATCTCTCTTTCTTTCTCTTTGGGTGTATGCCTGTGTATTTTCTACAATTCTTTCAGTATATGCATATTTATACAATTCTTACAATACATGTGTTGTCCCCATAGGGTCCACAAGTAGACCAGTCTTCTGGAGAATCTAAAAAGGGATTAAAACCACTTCTACGAGCCAATCCATGGGGAGGGTAATGGTTGGCATGAGTCATGTTGTGACGGTGACATGGCTCACTGGCTCAGCTGTTCATATGCCATCTTTGGCTTTGGATGACTTTACCAAAAGAAACTTCAACCCCTAGAAGTGTCAGGGGATCTGTATTTTAATGAAGAAGATGCTTCAGGGTCAAGTCTTCAGCCACTCTGGTTAGGAATTCAGGCTCAAAATGTCAGGTCTACATCCTACTTACCCTGTGGAAAGAAGAAAAGAAAGAAAATAATGGTTTTAACATAATTGAGAAAGAACAATGAAATATCCATCACTTCATGAACCTATGAAAAAGTATAAAAGAAGGGTGCACTAAAATAACTTTAAAAAGAAAAGAAAAGGAAAAGAAAAAAAAAAAAAAAAAGAATGCATATCCATGTATCTATCACTTCATGAGCCCATGAAAAAGTATAAAAGAAGGGTGCACTCAAAAAATTAAATAAAGGCATGTATAGCCTTCTAAGTTATTATAATAATGACAAGAAGAAGAACATGCATATCTGTATCTCATCACTTTCAGGTTCTACTTTTTCACTTATTGCTGGTTTGGACCATATATAAAAGCAGGAGCATCAAGAGAGGCCTGACTGTTAAATAGCCTCTCTAGGCCCACCTATTGATAAGAATATGTTGTTTCAATTATCTGTCTTAGGAGATAAGATAGAGTTTGTTGGTGTCTGATAGGATGAACAATGGGGGGATAATCTATCCTCTCATGTATTTAATAACTATTAGAAGCAACATGACCAAAAACATTTCAATTATTATATATTATAGACGTAGGCATCGATTTTGAAATTGGAGTCCAATTTGTTAATCGATTGCAAAATTGGACTCTAATCTCAAATCAATTTGAGAAATTGAATCTCAAATCAATTTCAAGGAATAAGCTCTATCAATCAATTCATATGTATCTTATTGGTGAAATTGATTACTTGAAATTCAACAAACCCTTTGTTTTTTTCTTCTTTCGGAATAACTGAGATGAATGAATTTTTTACCATAACCATAAAAATAAAATTTCTCTCTTTTTTTTTTCCACAGATATGGATTTTATCAATCAAGAATAATAATAATGCCGGTTATTTTGATCTGATACACCCAATAATATGGATTTATTCATATATTACTTTATTCTATATTCTATCAAATCGAATCAAAATTAAATTCAAATGAATTGTAAGTACAATTTATAATTTGATAGAGTCCACTTTTGTTAAGTATCTTTATGTGAATTCAAATTTTAATATATATATATATATTATAAATAAGTGATTAAAGAGTCCAGTTAAAAAAATCCACCTTGTTCAATAATTCTATCCAACCAAGTTAAAATGAGTATTCTTTAGGAATTCAGAGTCCACTTTTGTTAAGTATCTTTATGTGAATTCAAATTTTAATATATATCTATTATTGATAAGTGATTAAAGAGTCCAGATAAAAAAAATCCATCTTGTTCCATAACTCTATCCAACCAAGTTAAAATGAGTATTCTTTAGGTGAATTTAGAATTTTAATATATCTATTATGTTTAGAAAATTCTTAATGTTTGTGATTTTTAAAAGTGGATCATTGATAGTGATTTATACATATAGGCTCTACAAACAATTAACTTTTTTAAAGTGGGCCTCATATTCTAATTCCTAAAAACGGGATTACATGCAATTTTGCAAATGTTAATTTACATTAGACTTGAAGTTTCATACTCATTTATATAAAAAGTAATATTTACTTAGTATAAATATCGGGCTGGGCCATGATTCGAACCGTACTAAATAGTATATTTGTTTGTTTTATATTTATTTTCATATTTATTTATTTTATATTTATTTTCTCATTAATTAATATCTCATAAAATAGCCACAAATTGGATGTGTTTTTATTTCTGGACCCAGGCTTAGCACGTCCATGCTTTGCTAGTAATTCTATTAACACTGTTAATGACCCTCATGTTTTATTAGCTAAATTTTTTTTGCCCTGCCTTGTATGATATTTCGATTATCATCATCAACTCCTTGATTTCGTTTTACATTTGTTCTCACTCAATGACTATATTCATAGTTTCAATTAAATGATCATTACCACTTATTATTATTATTATTATTATTATTATTATAGGAAATTCTCTCTTGCAAACATTTTGATCTTGCATGCGGAGGTCCTCATTGTCCCGGTCGGTGTTGTGAAATTTGGGATCCTAGTAGTTTGATGAGGCGCCTGCCTCTTTAGCGTTCGGATCGAAGAAAATTTCGCTAATTATCATCATCATTGCCTTGAACTGAAGGGTGAACCCACTAAATAAATAAAGGCAGTGGCCCCTACAATGAGAATTTCCTAGAACCGCTATTATAGGTAATACAAGAAGCTTAAAGGCACATTTGGTAATATGTGAAGGATCTATAAATTTGAAGATTACTTGCTGCCCTTGACACAGGGATTCCTACATGAGGATTTGTATAGTCGAGGATTTTTCATTGATATTGATCTATATCCATATGTATAGCTGAAAGAATTGATATTAATGTTTAAATTGGCAAAAACAAGGATCTTCAAATCCTATGGGATAGGGTCGTACATGAAAACCCTAAAAAAACCCGACTAACTCATGATCCTTTTTTATTTACAATTGCAAAATACAGGTTTTCTGCGACTCTGTGAAGAATCAGACTTGGTCCAGTATTTATAAGTTGATGATACTCCCATTTAAAAAAAAAAAAGTAAAAAAAAAAAGTCGGAATCCATTCTACAATCGGGTCTTTAATATAGTTTTAGCCTGAAATTGACCCATTTGCATCCCAAATCTAATGGGACTACCAATAAATGAGAGAGACCTCAAATCTGGAGATCTTGATCGTTCAAATCTTGGCTTTCAATTACAATTAGGAAAAATAAAACCATGAATATTTAAGTCCACTAAATCAATGTATTCAGGACATTTTTTTTCTTTTTTTTGGGGGGGGGGGGGGGGATTAAACAAAAATCCTTGATGTGACCTTCCAATCTCATCCAGAATCCATTCCTATACAGGCCATGAATATGATTCACTATGAATGACCCATTCAGGCACAATACTTTCAATTGACCATCCACTTCCACGTTTAGTGGGCGAACCAATGGATGACTAAAATAGTGATGACCTATACTGTCCAAATCCATTTAACTATACACACTAACAGGGAAAAGTGTGGGCCCACTTATGATCAATTATACCCCTCACCGACATAAACTAAATCCTAAATGAACTGAAACTAACCTAACTAGTGATGTAAATGGGTACCTGATTCTCCGATTATCCGGAAGTTCCGACCCGTTATGAACCGGATCTAGGTCCTTATTTAGGCCCCGATAAGTAAATGGGTCCGGGTCCGGTTCCACCTTGGTTTAGACCCGAAACTCGACATATTTCCTCGATTTTCGAAAATCTCTCTTAAAAACCATATTTTTTTAATTTCATTCTCTACCTAAACTAGGACCCGTATTCAGACTCGTCCTATATATGGTTCCGGTTCCAATTCCGGAGCTAAGAAATCGGTTCCGAAATGGTTCCAGTTCCGCCTTTTCCTTAATGATTCCGATTCCGGGTCCACCATGGTCCCAGACCGGAATCTACCCGTTTACAACCCTAAACCTAACCCCCATTTTGCCAGTGATAAGACTTTTATTCACCCTTGCTTGATCATATAAAAAAAAAAGACAATTTATCCAAGGGCTGAAATTTGTCCAATTCTGAAAGGCATTCAATTAGAGGTTAGAATAATTGGATGCCTAAAATTTTGGCACTCTTCAAGGATTGGGACTCATGCGAGTGGGACCCACATGGGTTTTTCTTGGTGAAGGGGGCATTCTGGAGGTTCCAATGAAAACAGAGGGCTTGTAATTGTAAGGTTGAAAGGGCCTTTCGTTGTTTTCTAGAAACGTCTTTGGTTGTACCGGACACGCTCGTTTCTTTCTCTTTTCTCCACCTGATTTGCACGGCCAACTTTAAAATAAATGAACAAGGCCCAGTGGGAAGAATGATCTCATCTACCTCTTCTACCCACCGTACACGTAGCATCAATTACTAGATTGGGCCTTCTTTCCAAATTGATTGATTAACACCCCCCTTTGTCCTTAGCACAGTGGCCCCAGCAATCATCACAAAAAAAATAAAAAATCAATTGAGTCTCATCCTGGCCGTTCGTTCATCTAACCCATCCATTGATTGAAAGTCTGATCTATAATTGAATTGAGACTTTTTTTTCCCAAAACCAATGTCTCTGATTGTGGGTGGGTTCTTAAAGTTTTTTTGTGGGCCACTGATTATTATCTTATCTATAGATTGATTGTGGTGGGCCCCAGTGATTGGACGGCTAGATACAGGTCTTATAAAAACATTGTAAGAAGATAAGGTGGGTAGACTGTATTTCTCTCTACCCGTGATGTATGAAATCAGCAATAAAGAGGTGGCAAGGAATAAGAGCCATGAGCCATGACCAAATGCCAAGCAGTTATGACCGCTCTGGGCCCACCACTTGTTTGAAATTACCTTTCAGTCCTTAATGTTGAAATTAAAAAAACTTCTTTTCAAAAACGAGTTGTTAAGTATTTTTTTCTCAATGGTTGACTCCATTATGTGCCCCCTACACCTCAATCTCACCTCAATCTCAGGGTGGATTTCTGTGTGTTCACACTGATTCTGGACCGTTTAGATCATCGGTCTGGCCATGAATAGGAAGATCATGAACCCATTTTTTTTTTTACAGTGGGGTCCCTCGTTGGACGGTCAAGATTGGAGTGGTACGTTACTACATTGTGTGTGTGGATTAATGAGATTGATTATTGCTTCCCCTTTGAAGACTGAAGAGGATATTGATTATTGATCCTGTCTACTGTGGTTTTGTGAAGAACACACCAAAAGGAAAGCTTTTTCTTTTGTTTTTTTTTTCTCCATCTTTTTTTTTTTTTTCAATTTCTCCTTCTTTTCTTAAGAAAAGAAAAAGTAAATATTTCTTTGTTTTTATTAGAGCAAATGATCCCATGTACCTGGACATATCACAAAATGAAGTTGAATCCAGGAGAGATCTCTGGTGTTGGGGCCATTAAGGTTAATTTGAACGGTTGGATGAACTCGCCTCATCAAATGGATCGTGCCAAAATTTAGATGGTAATGCTTAGATAGGGTGGTTAATCAATCCACCTGCATTGTTCAATCCAATGTTAAATATAATCTTTTAGATTGAGATAAATGAGTCTACTATAGAGATCTAGTCTGGATACACCTGATCATTTCTCTTTATTTTAGGGATGCAGTTGTTTAACTCTAAGGTAGTTCAGCCCAAGACTACGGTTTGCACCTGAATGTTGTAGGTTCGAAACTGCACTACCACATTGAGGCTATGGGGCCTTTGGGTTGGAGGGATCAGTCCAGTCTAAAGGGTTGAGAACCCTCCGATACAAAAAAAAAAAAAAAAAAAAAAAAAAAAAAAGAAAAAAAAGAAAAGAAAAGAAAAGATATGATTGGGGGATCAAATTTAAATAGTAAACATCAATAAATACTAGTGAATGAGGAGTAGCTACCCATCTATGCTGTGGCCCATAATTTAGAAGGTGTGGATTCATTGCAATTATATTTTATTTGGATCGGTAGATGTTGGGTACATCCACATAACATGATTTGAAGTTTCATTAATAAAGAAAGTGAAGGAAGGAAAGAAGAATAGGCAAAACACTAATTAAATTTTTCTACATTTAAGTTTCTTCCAATAATTTTTTTTTTTATAAAATTATCACAAGAGAAAAGTCCAGGGTCAAGAGGATAACTAATATTTCTCTCACCTTACCCAATCTCCATGATGGATTCATTTCACAAAAGTAAGAGAAAGGAGATGGTGATTCCTGTATAGATTACATAAAAAAAACAACTCCAATGAAAACTGCACATTTACTCCATATACAGAAGACACAGAAGACCCCCTTCATTTCTTTATCATGATTTTGGTTTCTTGAAAAGTCATCTCTTTTTCAAAGGGTTGTACAGATTCCCAACTAAGAACCCATTTCTGAATTTCAATCTGTAGAAATTTTTGCTGGATTCTGCTGTTTTCTGTGGGTTTTTTTTTTAAAATAGTTTAGCATCTATAATCAAGTCTTTTATTTTTTATGGTGTTGGGCTTTGTTTCTCCAACTCTTGTGTGGGGTTTTGCAGAGAAACTTCCATAGCCAGTACCATATGCTTAAAGGGGTTGTAGAGAATTTTTGTAAATTACTTTCATTTTTGACTCATTTTTATCAATAAGGTAGTGGGTATCTTGTATTTTTTTTTAATTTTTTTTTTTATATTTCTTATCTTTTGATTTTGCTGGGAGATTAAGAAAGGAAGAAGACATGGGAAAGCAGGGACCTTGCCATCATTGTGGTGTTACAAGTGAGTCTTCTTCCTCTTCTTCATCATCATCCTCATTATCTTCTTCTTCTTTTTTCAGGGATTAGTGTCATATTGATTATGCAAGAGGAGGACCTGTGCTGTTCTATTTTTCTTTCTTTTATGAATTTTGGGTGTGTTCATAGGTTCCAGAATCAAATAATACTCTCTTCAGCCTTCCTTGCTCGTTTCAATAATATAATGATTCATTGGATGAGGAGACTTTTTTTTTTTTTTTGCATGATTCTTGTGTTTACCCTCCATTTTTATTCTGTGAACTGCTACATGTTCAGGTATTGTACTGTGGATTTTAGAAGGCTTAAAGATTATGGAAGCATGTATTCTCAAATTAATTTGGTTGTTTGTTCTATTAGAAAATCTGTCTTTTGAATTAGCTGATTGTTTTGGTGACTGTCTTGCTATGGAAACATATTTATTCAATTTCATCTCTCTTTTGAGGTCATTTCAGCCCCAGCTCTCATACCTCTTTCTTTCTTGTTCTTTGTTGACTACTTCATTCAGACCCCATTTCTATCCATGAAATCTGCCCCCTACAATTTGGTTGGTCAAATGAACCCTCCATACTTAGGTTTCTGTGCTTCAATCAATTGACTTTCTTCTGTGAAGAGAAAATTTATGGTTCATTTATGGTATTTATACTTCTCAGTTCAGACAATATCCATGTCAGAAATCCATCCAAGATGGAATATTTGTTGGGGAAGAGGAACTAAAGCAACCTTTCATTTGTTGTTTCTTTTGGTGTGTCTGATTACATTATATTTAGGTTGTTACTTAAATTGCTTGACCGTTATCTAGTATGAGATTCTAATAATGCATCCTTTGACCTATCAAGCTCATTGTCTCTGCCAGTATTATGTCTTCATGTGCTTCTAACTGTATACTTAAGAAAAATCCATGTTTTTTGTAAAATTACTTGTAGATAACCTGTAGTTTTTTGTTAAATTACTTGTAAAATATTCCCTTCAATTGCGGGCATCCTTCTCACCATGGAGTGGAGTGCATTCGAATTTGAAGTTCAATCCCGAGAGAAAATCAAAACACGGTTTGACACCATTATAGAAGAAATATTGAGTGTGGTGCATTCCAATTTGAAGTTCAATGCTGAGAAAAATCCAAAATAGAGTCTAAAGATGTCATTTTAGAAAAGATTTTCAAGCATTTGCCTAAACTCCCTATACCCATTTATGTCATCATTCCAAGTTAGACCAAACTTGCTTTCTGTCATAATTTACATTTTTATATGAGATTATTTATGAAGAGTAATTGCCTGCATGTATCTCTTAAAACGAAGGACTCATTCAGGCACACTGTTAAAGAAATATCACAATACACTCTTAGTTGGCCTATCATCTTATTCCTCTCCATGCCATACACTCTAGCACTGACACTGACACTGCTCAATGAATGTGTTGTATTGTTGTGGAGATCACCACTCTGTGTTATTTTGTTTTTGCATATGGCATGTTTACTGCCTCCAATGAGCCAACGGTATTTCTACAATTTTCAACTAAAATGGAAGTTTTTAAGATACATTCCGTGCTTTTGTGAGAGGTGTTTAACACTGATTACTGAAGCTTGTTTTTCCAAGCTTTTGTTTGTCATCTGAACCTCTCTTCAGGTATGGAATGAAATGACTGTATGGAATGAAATGAATCGTGCGCTTGGTGATGAATATTGATAATCTATGAGGAGGCTTCACGTTATTATTCTTTTTTCAGATTATTTGTTCTTAAATTGTCTTTTCCTGATTGTTCCTTAAGAAGTAATTATTGTATTAAGTAGGTATGGTCACTCTTTTCCTCAATAAACCTTACACTTGGGAGGCTATAATTTATGCCTGCATCTATCTCCTCAAGATTTGAGGGTCATCTTTTCTTCCAATATGCTTTCTTGACTTCGTCTGTATATTATCACGTCTCCCTTCTGCCTCTCTCATATAAATGTAGCTTTGATTATTGTCAATATCTCCATGCGTGTTTTTGTTTTATTTTATTGCAGATGATAATTTTCACTGTCTGCAGCTTAAGCATGGACTGTCAGCAATGGTCAACTATCCCACTCACATTTTATAGTTAGTTTTTGCTTTTTTTTTCTTTGTCTGATTCCAGACAATATTACCATTTATTGGGCAAGCCTTGAACCTTAAGGACCAGTTTGTTGGCATTAAAATACATAGGAATTGGATACATAGTTAAGTGAGCTCCACCGGAGGATTATTAAAGAGGTGAAAGGTGAATGGTATGAGGTAAGGGATGAATAATACAAGGTAGCAATGTAGATGGGACCTTGACTTTCCTGGTATTTGAATTTCTAGGGTGGTGGCTGGGTATTCATTTCCCATCTTCCATTGATTCACTTTCCACTAAAGGGGACATTATCTGATGGTCATTTTCGAATATTCACCTTAGGTCTTCATTTTTAACCACTAATGGCATGAATTCGTATGTATTCAATACCTACGTACTCTATGCAACCAAACAGGCCCTAAGAGTTAATATCTTGCTCTCTGCTGCTTGTTTTCAATTGAGTTCATAAAATATGAAGACGGAAGAAGCAATTGTGTGTCTATCTGCATTTTCATTTCCTGAATTTCCCCAATTTTCTCGAGGAATATAAATGAGACTTCCTATTGTTCTTTCCTGTTCCAGGATCCAACTTCTATTGTTTTGTGTTATTGTAGTTTTACAATTACTGTAAAATGTACGTGCCTGGTTACTTCCAATGCTTTTAAATAAAGAAAGATTCAGGATCCAGGATATTTAAGAACAGGCTTGCAAGTCATGGTCTATGATCCATCTTTTAGTGAATCAAAAACCTGAAACAAATGTTCTAAGGTCGCCTATTGTAGGAAGCTCATCGGTAAAGCCTCCCTTAGGCGTCTGTTTTGGAGCACAAGTCTGTACTTGTCTTGGATATCGGGTTACTGTCACACATTAATTGGATTACCTTGGACCTCGTTACAAGTATCCAGACATCAGACTGTCCTGAACTTGACTAAACAAGGCATGGAAGCATTTGTGAGTCTGACCTCATTGCTACACAACATTGTCTTCTACTTTGCATGGTGTCTTTGTCAGAGTTTTTGCACAGTCACTAATATTCAGAGGCGGTTTATCTGATGAAGAATATTCGAATATTCTTCTCTTAATATCCTTAGTTCTTGAAAATATGAACAAAAAGGATGGGGAAGAATGACTTATTTGTGGCTTTGTGATCATTGAGAATGACTTATTTGTGGCTTTGTAACTATTGAGTTGCCTCACTTTGATTTTTCAATTATGTACCAATGATTATTCTGTGTCTGCCTACATTTGGTTATTGACCAATGGAAATGAAATTTAATGACAAGCTGGATCATCCTCAATATTTGCTGCTTTCTATTTTCTTTTCTTTTTTGTGTTTTATTTTATTTTTTCTGGGAAAGAGGTAATGATGAACTTTATTAAAAACATTACAACTGTACAAAAGGTTTATTAAGGAGATATACCATCAAGAGAAAAGAGAAATTACAAAATAAGAGGGTTTCCTATAATAATTTGTGACTTGGATGCTCCCTCTTTCGCCAATGAATCTGCCCCGCTATTCCAATCCCTTGGGAAATGCATAAATGTAGCATTCATAGAGGTAGTAAATCTCTGTCTCCTTTATTGGGTACTGGTTCCATTCTACTAGGGGTATGAGATCATCCCTGTCCCATTTTATTGCATCGATTGAAGTTGCCCAAAATTTTTATTTTTCAGACCTTTTATTGCAACAATTTCATATTTCTGTAAATCATAGATGCCATCTGGTATAAATAAACTCCAAGGGCAACTTTACTTGTTATTTGTATGGATCAGATTTTTCATTTTGTTAGCTTTTTTTGTCGCTGAAAGGCAAGTAATGCAACAGGTACTCCTCTTTGGCGGAATGGACCACCAGAAAAGCCAGTTTTGTGCAATGCATGTGGATCTAGATGGAGAACAAAGGGAACACTTACAAACTACACCCCTTTACATGCCCGTGCAGACATTGTTGATTCCGTGGATTTCAAAATTTCTAAAGTAAAAAGTATAACCATCAAGACCAAAGGGCATAAATTTCAGAAAAGAAAGCACTGTGACAATGTGGAAGTTAAAGGTGAAGCACCCAAGTCAGACCAGAACTTCCGAAAAGTTTTGGAGGAGGATACAAGTAACAGATCTAGTTCGGGATCAGCGATATCTTATTCAGAAAGCTGCGCACAATTTGGTAGTGCAGATGCAAGTGATTTTACAGGTCCTAAATTCAATCTGAGCTTGGTTCACATATCCCCCCAATTCTCTTGTTAGATTTCTTCTTCAAATCCATATTCTGCATTGAGAATACCATGCTCGCAATATCTCTGGAACTGCTGAATTATTAAACTTTATGTTAGCATATATAATTCAGTGTTTTCCACCAACTTTTTTTGAGGTTATGATGTCAAAGGATTTTTTAGCATAGCGATCCACATGCCCAACTTTGTAAAATGTGTGCAGAGCGTGACGGGTAGGTTTTTTTTTCTTCTGTGAACTCTCATATGATGCTTGGTCCTTTGCATACCAAAGTGATGATTTCTTTTTTATATGCTTGCCATTGAAAACACACTGTCATTTGATGTTCGATGACTTATTGTCCCTTAATTTACAGGTTCAGCACAATCCAATGTCTGGGACTCACTTGTGCCTTCGAAGAAGAGGACATGTGTTAGCCGGCCAAAGCCATCTTCTGTTGAAAAGCTCACTAAAGATCTATACTTCATTTTACATGAGCAGCAGTCTTCTAACCTTTCGGGGTCTTCAGAAGAGGAACTGATTTTTGAGAGTGAAACTCCATTGGTCTCTGTTGAGATTGGTCACGGGGGTGTTCTCATCAGACATCCAAATTTAGTAGCTCGGGAGGAGTCGTCAGAGGCAAGCTCACTTCCAATAGATAACAAAGTATGCTCTGCCACATCCGATCCTGTACATACTGAAAGCAAGGGAACGAGTCTACTGAATATTGGAGGTGACAACATTAAGAAGCTTGCTGGACCAGGGGCCCAAGAGCATATGAAAAGGTGCTTTCCTGTTTTTTGTTTAAAATAAAGAATAACCGGGCGTACGCTTGAATGAGTATGTCAGAAGTGAGTTGCATTCAAGGAAGTTTTAGTATAGGTTTGTCTGTTATCTCAGTCCTCATAAATGGAAGTTTTACCTTGCTTTTATGGATTCAAACTGGTGTACTAAGGACTCAGATCTCTTATAAACTTAACTCATATGAGTCACCCCACTTTTATTTTCAATGTTTTCAGTTTTTGACAGTTTTTAGCAGTTTCTCTCTCAGTTTAAGCCAGGACTGAGTCATACTGTATAGCCATCAATGTGTTCATTGGTTATTGGCTAGTACCTCAATTTCTATTTGGCTCAAGCATTCTGTATGACTTTTTCAGGGGCAAGTTTCCTCATGACAAGCTTCATATTCTGCACAGTGACTCACCTCTAGGATCCATAGATCTAAGAGTAAGTTTACTTCTGCTATTACTTACAGCTAGATTCTAGGTACCTGTATACATGTATTTGTTATGATTTCAACTGTCTGAATATTAAAACTGGTAACAATACTGCATGGAGAGTTGTAAATTATGGTTTAACATCTCCTAATGTATGAGGTCCATAATTTCTGAGCTTTTAGAGATACTAGTTTTGGTAGCCATGCCCATATCTGTATTTTGGGTGGCTACTAGTTGAGCTTACTTCTTAAAATGGTTATTTTCCTTTCATGTTATTATTTCTGATTTATCATGTAGCTCACCTAGTTTGCAGTTCATGTTGGAGTAGGATGTTGTCAGCTTTGAGGAATTCATGATACATTTAACACATGAAGAACAACAGCAGTTGATGAAATACCTTCCATATACCGACACTGCAAAGCTTCCAGAGAGGTCAGTGTTCATGCACCTCACATCTCTACTTTGATTGCTATTGTAAAAGAATAAGTTTGTGGAATTGTTTCCTCTCAATTGTAGATTAGTTATGCTGCAATGTCCAACATCCATGTAGATTCTGATATCCTTGTCACATGTGCAGCCTTAAAAGCATGTTTGGTAGCCCTCAGTTCGTGGATGCCTTATATTCCTTTCAGCAACTTCTTTTGGAGGGAATCTTTGATCCTTCCTTTCCTGGAGCAGCCACTGAAGAGAGAAGGCTCTTAAAAAGACTTGCGATAGGCAACTTGACAAAATCGAAATGGGTAGAACACTATCAACTACTCAAGGTCGGAGCTAATTCCTCATTCCTTTGAAAATATCATTGACTTCTATAAATAATTTCCATTGGATAAGTTATTTAGGGTGCACTTGGAACATCGAATTTCAAATGTACCCTGAACCAAAGGTGGTTTGATATTTTTGGCAGAAGGGAGCACACTAAAATAGAAATCCACAGTAGATGAGATACATTGTTTCCGCCTTTTCAGGACCAAATCACTATCATCACTGCTTGGCTGATATTGATTTGGGCAGAAAAACCTGCAAAACTATTTCCAATTCCATCAGGCCCAAAGGCAAAGTGGAATCAACGACCATCCATTCTGCCAAATATCAGGACCGAAATTGATAGCGATCTGCTGTATGTATGTAAATGCACCCTATGTTGACATGTGAGTTACTGTCATTAAACTGGTTTGGTTCCACAAAGTGAAAAATCCTACATGGTTCGAACTTTTATTTCATGTCCTTAAGGATGCAAGGCGTAAAAAAGAAAAAGATGAGAAAGGAGTTTCAATAGGAACTGGTTTCTTTGCATGTGGCAATTTGGCACCACCCAAGAGACCTCGAGATGGCCAAAATCAAGACTTTCCAGGTCAGTTATTTTCCATTTTTATTAATACAAATTACCATTAAAAAAAGTTAATTTCCATTTTTTGATATATTGATGTAACTGATATAGCTTCAGATGTTTACATCACTGGTTATGTATACTTTATTACCTTTAGCTTTCCACATTGTGTCACAATTGAGTGTCTGCATCAGTCACATTAAATTCAATTTTCATCTCTATTAGGGTTCCTCTGTTTTGTTTGCTGTTCTTACCTGAAGAATTTGCATCATATATTTTACTACTTAAGTGATGTCTGATGTGTATCGTTTTGTGCACTCAGATTTGAAAACTAACTCTAAAATCAGATGTTATTGAAGATTAATGTTGTTTTCGAAGAACTGTGAAGCAGAAAGTGAGCCAATGGCCATTTCATTAATTGTTTTCAAATGAAATGGGTTGGATGAAGTATGAGAATCAGTAGCATTATCTTATAAGAGTTTTTTTTTTTTCTTGGTGAATATGATCCACTCGTGCCAAACATTTGATAAACACTTTCCACATAGAGAACTCACAAGGCCAACCCAGATAGTTGATGCACGGCATCTTCTTTCATACTGACTGATAAAAAAGACTTTTAAAATTGAAATATATTGAACTTATAATTTTGGAAGTTTTCATCCCAGAACAATAGAGGCTACAACTGCTTATTGGAGGGCTATCCTCCCCCCACACCCTTTTTTTCTTAATTTTAAATAGTGTCATCGTAAAGTGATCAGCAATTAATCCAAACATTTGACTATTTTTTAAAATTTCAGAGACAAAGGGCACATTAAAAAGTCCAAAAATGCAGAAATGTGGCAGCATGAATCTTCCTTCCACAAGGTCTCATCTGAATTTGAGCAACATGGATCTGAAAGAGAGCTATGACACCAAGGACATGGACAATGATGGATCTTGCTTCAGTCCAAGAAGCTTATTTGCATTCACACTGGACAGGAGCTCCATCATGCTGGATTCTTTACAGTTCACTGATGAGAGTTCTGATCAAGATTTGCTGTTTGATGTGCCGCCAAATGCACCCCTCCCTCAAGCGGAGCTTCTCCACTTCCATCCTTGCAAACAGAAAACTCCCCCAGACTGTTCATTAGCAGAGAGTGAAGTCACTGGGAACTTCCCATCTTTAAGCTTGAGCAGCCAACGTAGGAACAGTAGCATCCTTTATCCCCACCTGGTCCTTCCATGACAAGCTTGTCCTTGTCACTACAATCATAAACAGAAATACATGTGGCTGAGGACATGGGTCTCCTTCGTCCACTTATATGAATGGCAAAAGCAGAACTATGTAAAGAAAGTTTAAGAGACGTGAGTATGATGCATGTGATGCAACTTGCTCTGCCATAATCTCATCATGAGTGGGGTTTTTCCCCCCTTCCTTTGTTTTTCCTTCTCTCGTGCATTTTAGTAGGCTGACTTGTTTGGAATTTGGCACAATTAAAGTATAAATGTGGCTGATCTTTCTTCTGTATAGATTGACAGAAGTTATATTGCATGTCTCAAAGTGGAAATGTTTTAGCTGAAGAAATGGGATTGAAAATGTGGATTTTGTTAATATGTTTGTGGGTATTGTTAGTTGCTGTCATCAAAATCTAACTGCTTAATGACATGGAATGTAGTGAAATGTTTCTTTATTTTAGGGTCATTGTCTCCAGAATTTAAGAACAACCCAGATAGGATGCTAGTTTAAGAAAGTGAGATAAGACAGGTTTAAGAAATTCAATACAGTATTTCCTTTTTCACCCCCTCGGACGGTTGGACCTAATTTTTTTATTTTTTTTTAAATCTCTCTAAAATGCCTTCCCATTCAACATTCAGGATACTTGTCTCTTTCATATCCATTTTTCTGTGTCAGATACTCAGATTAGCTGTTCTGTTCTCCATGGAACTTGTATGAATAAGTGGGTGCACTTCTGTTCTTGGCTTTTTATTGTCTGTGGGATGTTTGGCTTCAGCTGTTCAACATCTTAAATATATAGTTGCATCCCATGCAGACTTTAATTTTCTAGTTAGAACAGAACTCCTCAGGAAAAGGTGGTGAAGTTATTATCTCTCTTTATTAGATTTTTTTAGCTCTGAGTCTGTTGAAACACATTGAGTTAGTGTGTTTTTTTTTTTTTTTCCTTAGTCCTATTATTTATATGATCCATTGATGTATCAGACTGTAATCTAATATGGCTTTGATTATCTTTATATGGGGTTTGTTTGGACGAGGAGAAAACGAGAGGAGAATATTCAGAGTGGTTTGAATTTTGAACTAGGTGGTAGTTCTCCCCTTGCTTCTGTTCTTTCTATTCATCCTCCATACTTCAACCAAGAGAATTTTGGTTGATTTTTCTTAGCTTAAGAACCCGGAGAAATGAATATCAAAATCATCTTCATAGTTTTCTTGATATTAGACTCACCCTGGTATTGTTGATGATCAGAGTTACTATATGTGATGCGGTTTCAAACACAATACGTGGGGAATAAATACATGCCTCGTGCCACTCCACCAACTCGCAGGTGGGTAGTAAATATCAAAAAATTCTGTAAAGTAAAAAAATTTGATTCAAAATAGAGTGATGTTAGAAAGGTATCTTATAAGATTAAAAACTGTTAAAAGAGTTGGTGATTTCATCTGAATGTTAGAAGATGAAAAAAGAAAGTACTTTAAGAGATTATAAATGGTTAAAAGAGGTGGTGATTTAAAATCTTAAAAAATTGACAGACTCAACTAAAAGTCAAAATTGAGATAAAATGGTCAAGATTAAATTAAAAAACTTTCTGATATAATATAATTGTTTAGCTTCTTTTTCAAGTAAATTGTAACTTATGCTAGCCAATTCTACTAACATAAGGTCAGATGGATAGTTTTTTCCTAAATGTCTCAATCTGAACCCAAGTTCAAACTGAAATTTATATGTGATTAGGGTTCAGGGCCAAGCTGAAGTCTGAATTTAGTAGTCAGATTCAGGATTGATTGAGCTGGGATTTTATTTTTATTTTTTATTTTTTATTTTTTTGCTATCGAAGGGTTCCTAATCCTTTGGACTGGACTAATCCCTACGGGCCAGAGGGAAGCCAGGTAAACTCCCCTGTAGCCCCAGTGTAGTAGTACAATTTCGAACCTACAACAAATGGTTGGGGTTAAGTTGGGTGGAGATGGTGGCTAGCTGTGTAAATCATACTGAAATATCTCATCCATGCTTAAATCGGTTTCAGAAGGGTAAAGCCAAACCTTTTCTTGGTGTGGCCTGGACAAAAATTTTCTCCTATAAGCAGGAACACATACAGTAGTTCTGGGGGCCCACTTGGGGCCAATTTATACTAGTCTTCCCTTACTAATTATTGCATTGAATTGATAATAATAAAAAAATGCAGAGGGTTTTATTTTTTGTTTTTCAAGGGCATATCCCTAGGCATTTGACCTATAAGCACAATCTTGTAATACAAGACATGAAGAGCAAACCCACGCCTTATGGCTTATACAAACAAACCAATACGTAAGCGGGTGCATAATTTAACATGATGACCCTGACATTAATTTCCATTCCTTTATTCATGATGATATCTTTCATCTCCTCGTCCGCCAATTAGGAATGCATCCTAGTGGGCATCACGCATATGTTATCAGCTCAACTAATTCGGATCCTCCAACGCTTTAATTTAGAGCAGAAATCTCAAGGAAAAGTAGGGTTGCAAATGAGTATCTGATTCTCTAATTATATGAAAGTTCTGACCTGTAAAAATCTGGGTCTGGAACCTTTTTAGATTCTTATTCATAAACGGGTCTAGTTTGAGAACCTAATTTAGGTTTTGATTGATAAACGAGTCTGATACTGAGTCCATATAGGTTCTGACCCTTGGATCCGGGATCCGAAAATATGAGTCTTAGATATTGCAAACTATACCTCAAAATTAATATTTTTTTAACATTTTTATCTAAAATACCAAAGGTAGTAGATTTGATGCACAATGATAAATTAAATGATATACTTATTCTGAGAATGTATTGTTATAAGTTTAATGATATTTTTATTTTAAGAAAAAAAAAATTTTAAAATGGAGAGAAATTGAACCGGTTTTGAAGCTAGATTCAAGTCCTTTAGGTGGATCCAGTTCCGAAACCATATTTAGATTTTTTTTTTTATCAGAAACAAATTTAAAACCAACAAAATAGATTTCGAATCAAAATTGGACTTAAAACCGAAACCATTGTTTAGAAACGAGTCCGGACATGTCCACTATGGTTCCAACACAGAAACATTCCGTTTGCAACCCTAAAAGGAAAAGGATTGAAACTCCGTGATGAGCCACCTATTATTATGCTTAAATTTTATATTAATTGGAGCTCGTCCCACCATTGGATTGACCTTTCATGGCAATAAATACATAAGATTGTGTTAAATCACAATTTTTTTTTTTTTTTAATCAATCGATCAATCCGGGGTGGGATGAGTGATTGAGAGTAAAATATGTACCCGGAGGAAATTTATTTCAAACTGTTTAGTTTTTAACAATAAATGGGCCCCACTCACGTGAGGTAAGCATTTCTCTAGTCTAGGTTAAAAGTTCTTCTCCCCAATCCGAACCCGCTCTCTCGAACACACTGAAAGGGTCCAAAAACCAAAGCGCTTCTCAGGTTTCTCTCTTCTCTCTCTCGAACCTGAAATTTGATTGATTTTTCTAAATCCCGTTCTAGTTTAGAGATTTCTGCCCTAGATTCGTTGCAAATTGTGTACCATCTGATCTTGAACGAAACGAAATTGCTAAACCAATTACGGAACCCTAGATTTAATGAACTGTACATTTTAGGTTGAGTTCTAGATTGCAGTTTCTGTTACCATTTTTAGCTTATTGATTTTTCACTCAGGGATCCAAACAAAACAAACCCTTAAATTTCACATTTTTTTGCATATGTTGGGGTTTCAATGAACAAAAAGTCTACTTGGACAAACTTTTTGGCCAGAATTTTGGCCAACCCATATGGTTTCCATTGAATATCACTATGATATTCAATGGAAACCATATGGGTTGGCCAAAATTCTGGCCAAAAAGTTTGTCCAAGTAGCATTACTCTTCAATGAATAGTTTAATTCATCTGTGTGTTTGTGCTATCTTTGTAGCAATTCAATGCCAGAAAGTTTTATTAGCACCACAATACGTGTGGCTGCATCTGTGTTGATCACTCTGGACTATTTATCCAATGGACCTGTAATGTGTAATCCATGCTAACCATCTGATTGGTGCCTGCAAGTAGATGACCCAGAACCCCAGATAAGAGTAGAGTACCCACTGTTCTTGTTTCAATGTGGGGCAGAAAAAATTCCGTTTGAAAGAAAAGCAGGATGGTGTGGGGCTGTAGAGCCGGTGGTAATTTAGTATGGTTAGCTGTTATGGACCTAACCAATACCCCTAAAGCCCCAAGACTGATTGAACTCGTCAAATCAAGTCTTATAACTATTTAGAACCCTAACATTAGCTTATTTCAATGGCAATAAGTCATTCAATGTCTTTTGACTTTGTCATTGTAGGATCTACTGCATTTGGGAATTCAAATGAATACAATTGATGAGGCGTCAAAGACTGCTTCCCAGACAACAGGGTTGACCCAACCTCTACCAGCAACTGGGGTTCCAGCGGTCAACTATGCGATTGCTATGCAGCAATACCAGTTTCAGCAGTCATTAGTTGCTCGGCAGCTATTGGCACAACAGCAGGCTGCTGCACACGCTGTAAGCATCAAAGCTGCTGCTGAGCAGTCTGCGGCTCGTGCTGCTGAGATCAGTATACTTTTGAACAGTGAGAAGAGCGATGTACCGAAAGAAAATGCAGAATTGGGATCCAAAAGGTAAGTTATCTTTTAAGCACCTGATTCCTCTGGTGAAAGTGATTGTTTAAGTTATTTTGATAAGTACTAAAAATCCTTAATGGGGACATACACACCAGCTCATGTGTGATAAATACAACTCATCATCATCAAAGCCTTGTCCCAACTATTTTGGGTTCGGTTACACGAATTCTGTTTCTCCATTCCAATCTATCTTGAGCCAAATTCTCAGATAAGTTATACTTCCTCATATCCATTTTTACCACCTCCAAGCTTACCCCTTCCCATTGGTGGGCCATCAACCTTCATGGTCAAACTTTTCCTTACCGGCGCCATTTCCAGCCTATATTAGACATGCCCAAATCATCTGAAACGGGTTTATCTAATTTTATCTCTTATTGTTGCTACCCCTAAATGCTCTCGAAATCACTCATTTCTAATTTTATCATTTATAGTTTTACCACACGTCCACCTCAACATTCTCATCTCTACTATATCCATTTTATGTATATGATGCTTCGTGATTAGCTAACATTATGTTCCATTGGTTATAGCTGGTCTAATCATTATCATGTAAAGTTTTCCCTTCAATCTTGTTGGCATTCGTCGGTCACAAAGAATTCCAGCAAAAAGTCTCTACTTGAATTATCCCGCTTTTATCCTATGTTCGACATCTTCATCAATTTCCTCATCATTACTAATTATGGAGCCAAGGTAGCGGAAATAATCACTTTGTGGTATTTCCAGGTCTTCAATTTTTATTGCAGTTTCAGCTCTTTCTGTATGCCCATTAAAGTTACAATCTATATATTCCGTCTTTATACGGCTTATTCTAAAGCCTCTGGATTTTAAAGCCTCCCACCATCTCTTGATTCATCCACCAATACAATCTCATCTGCAAATAACATGCACCAAGGTACCTCTTCTTGAATATGATTAGTTAACTCATCCATAATCAGTGCAAAGAGATAGGGCTTAGGGTTGTCCCCTGATGTAAAGCTATAGTGCCTCAGAGGACAACTATTTGACTGCAATTTAACTAGTTGGACAGTTTGAGATTCTAATTACTTTTTAAGCTGTTTATCCTGACCGTATTCCCAATGGGTGACCATTTAACACTTGCTCTGGTAACTTATGTCAATCTATGATGCATTTTTATTTACTGTTGCCTAATTCCTTACACAACATTACAAGAACTTTTAAATTCTTAGGTTTTCCAATAAACTTACAATTGGTTCATAGAGCCGTTGCTCCTGTGCCCACAAAATTAACTTGAAGTCTGCTACTGTGTCCTACACATAAATTTTAGTGTCTACTGGTAACCTCATGCCATACCTGTGTAGAATAGCTTCATGTTAGATGGTAGATGCTACTAGTCAGCTGGAAATCAGTCGGTGATCTCCACCCCTGCAGTTCCTTGGCAATTTTGTGCTGCAATCTATGCTTGATTCTCATCTGGTAGAATGCAGGGGCAGAACCAGGATATAGGGATTGGGGGGTCCATTGCTAAAAATTTCTTAAAATTTTAATTTATCTGAAGGGGATTTTTGCAATTTAGGGAACCTACCCCCCCCCGCCCCCGCGTTGGGCCCCCTCTAGTTCCATTCCTGGTAGAATGCACCCCTCATTATGGAAAAGCCATTATGGAACTCGTGGTGACAAAGCAGCTACTTGTTACATGTGTATGTATGGACACTTCTTTTCCTCATCTTTATATGGATGAGAATTTCATGGATATTTCCTTTCACTCTTATTTGTCAGGAAGCAGTCAGAGTTGAAATCCCGTTCCCCCTCTCCATCTTCTTCTAAGTCTTCCAAATCAAGATCAGCCTCTCCTATTCGATACCGAAGTAATCGCACTGAAAATGACCGATATTCACGAATGGACCACAGAAGTTATTGGACCCATAGGCGTCCTGGTTATAAATATAGCCGTGGTTATGGTGAGCTCGACCATTTAAGATCAACAAGTTCTAAGAAAGACACAGATCATTCACATGGAAGAAGATATTCATATTACCGTAGGAATATGAACACAAGCAGGAGCAGCAAGGGATCTGAATCTAGACCCAGGTCTTTGAAGTACCCTCGTGCTGAGTCACGTTCTCCTAGGCGCCCTCGTATTAGATCCCCTTCTTTTCATTCAGACCACAGTGCAGCTAGTGGAGACAGGAATCGGCGCATTATGTCGAAAAGTCCTAATGATAGAAAAAGCATTAGTTCAAGTCCAAGAAAATTAATGTCAAGGAGCCTTTCACCTCGGGATAGGAGTCAAAGCTACATTAGCGCTAGTTTTTCTATGGAAGACAAAAAGGTGAGACACCACGGAAGCAGCAATGAGGAAACTAGTGCACCTGATGTGGATAATGGACGGCAAGTGAAAGACAGTACACCTTTCAGAGAAGAGTTCATAAAGACTAATCATTCCAAACCTTCTTCAAGGTCTGAATCTACTTCTATTGATCATTCTATTAAGAAAAACCAACCGGAGCCCATCCATAAGAAAGTTGTTACAAACAAGCTTGGCTCTGCTAATGGCCAGTGCTCAAGTTCTACTAGTTCAGATGAAGACTCAGTTCATAGTGCTCCTCAACGGTCTGCTGACAGTATGGATCGTCAAACACGCTTGCTGGATTCCAGGTTTCGTGTAAATGAAGATCTTGATAATATGCATGTCGGAATAGAACTCAGAAAAGCTAGAGGACTGAAGCTGCATGGGTCAATGGTGGAGGAAAGAAGAAACGATCAATATCATATGAAAGTCGACAGGTGTTCCTCTCCTGATCATACCCTTTCTCATTCAAAGAGCTTGAAATTGAATAATACTCTTGAACAGAAAGCACAATCAAAAGCAGTCACTCACTGTGAAGAAGAGTCACATTTTTCCCCTGATGCTAAAACAGAGAATGCAAGGATGAAAGTGAAGATGGATTATGAGAAATGTTCAGAAGATCTGATTACCGCAAAAGATGCCAGATTTGAAGAATCCCATAGTTACGACAAGTATGCCACCTGTTATAATCTGCCAGAAGTTAGTGCAGATGGGAAGTTAATGCTTTCAAAGAGCCCTGAAGAGGTTGACTGTGTACAGGAATATGATGCTCAGGCTTCCTTATTTCCTGAGATTCCTACTGTATACCAGTATCCTCAAGAAAAACCCAAGAGGAGGTCAAGATCAAGGGAAAGGAGAAGAAAGGATAGAAGGCGTCACAAAAGACGTAGCAGGGAAGAGTTTGAAGATAAAGAGAATGATGATGCTAGTGTTGACCGTAGAAACGAGGGCCGTAACAAAGGGAAGCTCAGAAGGCACGGAAAGAAGCATCATCATGGAAGGCATCATAAGAATCACAAGGAAAGTAAAGGGAAAAGGAAACATCAAGAGATGTCCTCCAGCTCATTGGAAGATTCATGTTCATCCTTTGATAATGAATATAAAAAAAGACATGTTTATTTGAGCAAGAAGCCTGCTAGATCTAAAAAGAGGAGACATTCTCCATCATCCACTTCAAGCAGGTGATAAACTTCCATACTAACAGGAGGGTGACACTTTTTGGCTTTTGCACTGTTGCAAGTAACATATTAACATCAATGTTTTGGACTATCTGCTCATGTAAAACTTGATGATTGTAATGTTTATGCTTGTAGATGATTTCACAATCTTGCATTGCAAATGCATAGAACCGATGATGTATTGGGTGTCAGGTGTGTCAGCTAGTTGATGTTGCTTTTGGTCTGATTTAGTTGGACTTGCAGCCAAGGTTTTAAATCAGCCATAACTGTTAAACTGATGGGAGAAACCAGTGCTTGCACCCTTTTTTTCATGTTTTTTTACTTTACGAGATATACACAGAATTGCTTATACATTTATCGCATGAATATCGCACCATATTTATAGAGTCTGCATTGCATGCACAAGGCACTGGTATGTCATGGTTTAATGGTTGTGTCAGCTTGCTCTGCTATTTTTGTCTGATTCGGTTCGACTTGCTGACCTGGTTTCAAAGATCTGCCAACACTTGTATAGGTCAGGCATTTTTAGTTTTTGGCTGACTGGGACAACAATCTATCTGCTGCATGATTCACATACAGTTTGGTTCTCTCTGTTTTTACAATGTACGCTTTCAAATCAGTTGACATTCGAACATGGCGGCCTGAATTCTGACTTGGTTAGGCTGGCAATGGCAGGCATGGTTTCAAATAATCAACAGTATTGATACATCTGAGCGTGGTGTTTCATGTTTCCCATCGATATGGACCAATGCTGGGGGTGCTGGTTTGGTACATGTACCACTGATGCCCGTGGACTTTAATACGTTAAAACTTCATTAAAGACTCCCAGCACTTGTATCCTATTTTTTTGGTCTATGATCCAAACATATCCCTAGGGGTGTCAAAGGATAGGGTGTTGGACTGGATAGAGTCATAGAGATCAGTTCATTGACCAAGAACATTTTTATCAAGCCCTAGGCGACTCCAAGTCCAGAAGAACCCTGTGTAACTCTCGAAGTCCAGCCCACCATCCTCGGCAGAAGTCTCAGCCCTAATCAGGCCTGTGAGAGATTTAAGGCATCGTTAAAAGAAGAGAGAGAGAGAGATCCCTATTGCTGTCAAATTTTAAACTCTCTGGCTTAGTCAATGGCTCTCCTTCATGCTTCTTCACAGTTTCTAGGGGGCTTAGACAGGTGATCCTCTTCGTCCCTTTCTATTTTCACGGTGCTATATATATTCTCTAAGGCCTAAAGAGTTGAGGTTGCCAGGGCAAAAGCCATTACTCACATTCAGTTTGTAAATGATACCTCTATAAGGTGGGAGGTCGTAGTCCTAAAAAAGATTTTGGGGGTACTTTGAACTATGTAAAAGCCTTCTGGTGGGGGTTGGGTCAACGTATGAAGGGAATCAGACTTTAGTTTTCTCTTCATCCTTAAGTTTCCAAGTTCCACCGCAAGTTAGTGACTGTTCTATTTGTTATATTTGGGGGTGCCTACTGGGCGAAGTGAGGTCTAAAGACGTTTGGAATCCTATGGTTGAAAAAATTCAAGAGGAAATTGCCTCTTTCCTTTCTTTAGAAGGAAAAATAACCTTATTTAACGCATCCCTTCCTAATTCGTTGGCTTATATATAGGTCACGGTCAAGGAAAAGTTGGATTACTTGAGGAAGGATTTTTTGAGGAGAGGAGTGACCAGGGAAGTTACAACTTCATAGGAGGAAGAATGTTATCAAGCCCAAGGTGGCCGAGGGTATAGGGTTGTGTGGTGTACTTCATGATAGTAGAGGTATTGTGCTAGCAATGTTTTAGCGGTTCAAATTGTTACCTCTTCTTCCTTTCATTCAATGTTAGATGTGAAAAGTAATTCACTCAATGCTGTGAGAATAAAACCTTAGCGCCTTCGATTCAAGTAAACTTTCAGTGGTATAATTATTCCATACCATTGTGTGCCCTTTTTTATTTGTTCGGTGGGCTTATTGAATTTAATATAATTTGTATTGCCTATCAAATAAAATAAAATAAAGAATACGCAGGCCTCTACAACCGTGTGGACGGGGTGTATAGATAGATATATAACGTGCCTTCAAAGAAAAATAAAGCATAATAATAATAATAATAAAACAGAAGACACCACAAGTAAGCAGCAAGTCTGTCAACAAGACATGGCAAATATTGCAAGTCCCTAGTTCATCAAGCGTTAAAAAAAGAAAAAAAAAATTAATCTGTAGATCCACTCCAGCCCGTGTTTTATGTTGTACTCCTTTGTAGAGAGCAGAGAGTAGAGAGTTAGGATTTACATCTTGACAGATTATACGGGCACCCTACTGACCATACCATATTTGACAAATTCATAAAGTTCTGCACGTCTTAAAAGCACACGTCGTAAAAGCCTAACTAGCAACACAGAGGGATGCATCAACTCTCTTTAAGACCTCTTCTTCTTCTTCTCCTTCTCAGACTTGTCGACTGCATTTTTAGACTGCACAAACATTCACACCAACAATACAATGTTAATATATATACATATATATAGACCATCATCTGAAGGAGGAGGGAAAAAAAAAACTCGGAACCAGCAATGAGCCGACTACTACTCACCATGATGATAAGGATTCGGACAAAAACTGCAACAAAGTCGGTGAAGAGAGTCAAGGCATGTTTCACGTAGTCCAGATCCCCAAGGTGAGCCCTCTCGATGATCTCTTGTGTGTCCACCACCATGTATCCCAAGAATACCAATAGCCCGAAATATAGCTGCAGGGGTTTAAAAAGAAAATACACTTAAAAAAGACGGACAGCAGCTAACAAATCCCTTTTATTGTTGCAAAAGTCAAAAGAGTCTTAGCAAAAAAAAGGGAGAAGAACCCTGACAGACTTCCCAGCTTCTTCTCTCACTAAACGAGAGAAATTTATAAAACACAACTCAGTTCATCAACTAAAAAAATCCTTTGGCACAAAGCCAGCTGTCGTTGGTGTATATATAGCACCTATAAGTAACCGGTGTCCAAAATGCATGTTCTTCCCCTCTGTAGAGAGTAGTCGCTCAAATAAAAATTCATGCACAATAAAAATATATATGTACAAAAATAAAAATAATATACTTCACATTATCATCATCACAATCACCATATGTCTAGACTCTCATAATCATCTCAATTTAGGATATGCTCCAAATAAAATAATTGTAACTAGATATTTACCTCAAACTTGAAGATCGCAGTGGATCCACCAAATATGGAAGACGCAAACTGCAGCCAAAACAGGATGGAGAGGCCAGCTGATAGAAGCCCACCAAGGTAAAGATACTCCCTGCGTCTTGCAAGAGTAGCAGCTGCTGAAAAGCACCCAAATGCTACAGCTGTCCCCACAAATGCGCTAACAAGGATGCTGCAATTCCAGGCACAAACAAATCTATGGTAAGCCACAGCACAAATTCCAATCATCAGATGTAAACCCTACCATGCCAAACCAATTTCCGCCCACAAAATGGTTAAACGCTTGAAATAATATTGCACTAGTTATCCAATGGCCACAATATTAACTAATCAAGCCTTTGTTATAAAAGAAATGCCCACTTTTATGCATCATAAGTTATATTAGTGGGGTTCTATAATGATAGAGCTTCCTCTGGGCAAGGCTTCCCCCAAAATTAAATTTAAAAGGGACCCAGCACCCCAAAGTTTGAAGTGGAGTTGCATTTAGGACTTGCACCCCTTAGCATGAGGCATACTGGAGACAAACACCCCAAATAAAAGTATGCACTTCAGTCATTTCATATCAGCACTTCTATTAAAGAAAGAGGAAGAGGTAATTTGTTATTTTAAGGGAAAAAATATCCATCCCTCCAACAAAGAAAATTAACATTGTTGTCATTAGATTTAAATTTAACTTATTTCATCTCAAGCTAGCTGCCATTTTTAATTTGTATAATAAATACTTCTTGTTGATACCGTTATAAACCCGAAACTTCAAGGTTGCAATAGTGAATAAAAAGCCATACATATGAGCTCACGCTATACGAGTAAAGGCTTACACCTCTCTTTGGTTAATTCAAATGATTCACCTCATGCCCCACACCCCACACCGCTCGAAAATATTGTAATTAAACCCAACCAATAATTTTCCTCAGGGAGTTACAGAACTCACTACATCTGGTTGAATGAATCTTGAAGTAAAGACTAAATCAATACTTGAGACTTTTTTTTTTTTTTTTATCCGTGCGCACAAGTACGTGGTCACACTCGAGTCAAATTTATAAAAGTTCCTCAACCTAGAGAGAGAAACGAATGGAACAAATGCTTTTGCACCAACAAGCTGGCGGTGATAAATAGAGGAAAAGTACATTGCTAAGCATATATATGGTAAATGGGGACCGCGAAAGTTGATTTGCTAGCCTCATTGAAGAGAAGCTCACAAAGTCACACTCGGCCAAATATATAAGTATTCTTCAGCCTTCCCATGTAAGATGCCCAGAGAGAGAGAGAGAGAGATGGTGATGACGATGAATTGCACAAAAATTCAGGACACTATTGCACCAAGTTATTGGTAACAGACACAAGAAAAGCACAAACAAAGTAGGCAGAGTTTAACTCCATTGGGCAAAGAAGGTCCCAGTGTGGTGTTGTTACACATAATAGTAAATGGGGGTAGGGAAGGGGGGCTAGCTCATCTCATTGAAGAGAGACACACCGTCACTGTGGTTAGCTTGATTTTCACAAAATACTTGAGACAATAATAAAAAGGAAGGGATTTTTAAGAAAGTCTTGGAATTTTACACCACAGCACCAAGTCAATGAAAGAGATTTTACTCAACGGTGTTTTCTGGGACAACCCTCAACCAATCACTATGTCTCTAATCAAGTCCTTATCATTTATGTCCGGAGACGAGGACACACAAATCAAAATAGAGTCGAGTTTATAGTTGCAACTAGATGGAGACAAAGCATGCTCATTCAACTAGATGGCAAACTATGTGCAGTACACCTCCCTCTCTTAGTGCTCAATTTGCTGGATGCTTCTGAGAGAAGTATGCCATTGTTAAGATTTCAGGTTACTGAGAAAATCTCTGGTGATCCACTACATCCTTCCTCATAATGGTTGACTACATCCGTCCTCATAATGGTTGACTTGATAGAGAAGTGTGGGATGCGGTTAAATAATTTCCTACTTTTTTCCTACTCAAAATTAGTATTGTGATACGTCACAAACAATTGCCACAAGTATGATTCACCACCTCTAGAGAGATGCCCACTCGAGGTGATTGAGAAATATTATCATATTTTATTTTGCAGGCACTGTAGGCGAGGCTTCAAATTGAGTAGAAGGATGCACACTCTGGATAATCTAGGCCAGTCAAAGGTGGTTATCTAATCAGGGACTAACAAGGTCAATAATTATAAGTTCTTCCAAATCATGTTAATCTTTGGTGATATTTTATGGAGAATTGATGGAAAATTATTGGAACAGCTCAAACAAATACCTCCAGCTTGTCAGGGGACTCCTTATCACAAAATTGAATGGTCAAGTGAGAACAACAAAAACCCTTTGGGGGTTCGCTATAATTACAGATGTGTTAGGAGTTGTTATTTATGTGGTCATTTGACTTCCTACACTCAATTGTCACATGCTAGGTATTCCGAATGAGAACACACAATCTAGAAGTCAGAAGACCTAATTGTTAAAGAAGTGTGATGTGAAGAATATAAGATGGAGATTTAGATTGAGAACTTGACTTTCCTAGGGGATGGATGGGCATTCATTTCCCATCACCCCTTCACTCATTTTCCATAGAAGGAGAGAAATCACCAAAGAACAGCTGAAGAGATCCTCGGTTTATCCATGATAATAACATATCAATAATATACCACTAACATTGCACCAAAAATGGAAAACCGACCGCCGAATTCCATAAGAAAGAAGACGGCATGTTCCAAGAAGCAGGGGCATATATGCAAGTGCTGTGAAGAATATAAGATGGAGGTGTAGATTGAGAACTTGACTTTCCTAGGAGATGGATGGGCATTCATTTCCCATCGCCCCTTCATTCATTTTCCATAGAAGGAGAGAAATCACCAAAGAACAGCTGAAGAGATCCTCGGTTTATCCATGATAACATATCAATAATAGGCCACTAACATTGCACCAAAAATGGAAAACCCACCACCGAATCCCATCAAGAAATAAGACAGCATGTTCCAAGAAGCAGGGGCATATATGCAAAGAATAACAGAACAGTCTATTTACCTTGGATCCAACTCAATAACAAATTCTATCAGAGGACCCACAGTAGCTCCTTGGAGTAAAGAAGACGCCATCAAAAGACCAACTCTTTTCCTCTGTACAATACAGAAATCAAACCAAAGTTACTGAAAAAATTGAAACACACACACACAAAAGGGAAAATCACGTACCACAAGAACAATAAATACCTCTTCGAAGACAGGTGTTGCCATAAGCCATACGATGCATCCAATACATCCAAGGGTCGTCAGGATGCCACCAATGTTCCAAAGGAGATGCAAGTACGCTCCCGCGGCAGAAGCCACCAGTGCACAACACAAAGTAAAATAAACCTACAAAAAAAAAAAAAAAACCCTAGAAATCAGATCAGGAGCACCAAACCCTAATCAAATCATCCCAGCACAAGAAAAGGAAAAAAAAAACACACGATTACGCCACAAATCCCCAATTCCACAGAGAAAAACCACTAATTAGACCCCTTTCTAGGAAAAATCACAGGAAATACGAAGAATCTTGACGAAAGAAGCAAATCAAGCCCTAGAAATCGCTAAAAAAAAAAAACAGGGGAAATCAACAGCAGATGGAGATCTCAACAAAGATGACCTAAAAACTGCCCGATCGGGTGAGAAATAGAAAGATCTCAGCGAGAACTCACCTGTTTGAGATGTTGCTGGACGGAGGGAGAGATCTGTCTGAAATTCTTCAGAGCTTCGTAGCTCCATCCCCTTCCAGAAGAGTACTGATTCTGGAAATACGACGCAAACGCATCCATGATCGAGATCAGAGAAGCTGAACAAAAAAAAGTCACGAACTTAACCAACAAGATGAAAAAGAAGAACTCGAGAAATCTCCAAACGATTCGCTAAAACTGATATTCCAAGGAAAACTACGGGGGGAATATATACACACAGATCGGCTCGAGTTGCGGTTTCGTTGAAGTTTCCCGAATGGCAAAAGAATCCGGGGCCCGTTTCTTGGTTATTTACTGAATTGACCTCATAGATGACTTTTTATTGTGATATGTGGGGTCCACATGAAGGCCTTTGCTTTTATCCTAGCCGTCCGTTTTTTATAAGGAGACGTATTCAATGGCTGAGAGTAAAAGTGTGACGTGGAATGGAACGGGTCACGTGTTTCTGGAATGTTCGGTGAGGATTAAAAGGGGAGAAGCAACGAGAGACGACGAGAGAGCGCGACGAAGACTCTGGACTTTGGAGGTAACGCTTATAATAGGAAATGGACCCCAAAGGTGCCACATGGGGAGGGAAGTCACATCCCTCCCTTAGTCCCATCTCCTTAAAATAAAATTCTGTCTCGTCAATAATGTTTCTTTCCCCACGTGGCATTCCCTAATTGGATAAAAAAAAATCATTATAATAGGGTCTTCACCGTTCGTAACGCACGGGTCACCTCATGACGCATTGAAACTAACTACTATTCAGAACCCCTTTATACGCATTGAATTTTAGATAATATTTGGTTCGCGGTAATTAAGGTCAGAATGGAATTATCACGTTTGGTTTGTAAAAAAATAGCGGAATGACCATTACTTCCGGAATCATCATTCCTTTGTATAAGGGAATCATCATTCCATTGGAGAGAGGAATGAATGACCATTCCATTCCTTTCTAACATTTCGTTGAGACCAAAATACCTCTCCACCCTCCTCTAATGGGTAAGGCGACAACCGTCTTCTCCTTCTCCCGTCAAGCACGACAGGAGACGCGAGGCGGCACGACAATGCGTGGCTCCGGTGACAGTAGTCTTCTTCTCCCGCAACGGCTGAGCCTAAGATTAAATTGATCTCTCTCTTCTCCTCCTCAATTCTATTCTGAGACAAAATATGCAACTAGAGAAACAAGAGGAAAGTTCCAGAGCCTCTACGTCTCTTCCTCTCTGGCCACGGTGCGGTCAGCGACGACGTGTGAAGGTGAGGGCAGCAACGGCGAGCCTTTCTTCCCCTTCTCTATTTTCCTTCTCTGCTCACTGCACAGACCTCTGCTCCGTTCTGCAGCCTCCAGGCAGTCTCTCGAACCCAGTCTGATCAGATCTTTACGATGTCTTATTCTTCTCCAATCCCAGTGACCCACCAATCCGATCTAATCTCTACGATCTCTTCTTCCTCTCCAATCCCGATGACCGGCTTTTTCCTTAACCAGAAGCCGGACGCATTTGCCGGAAATCCTAATTTGTGCAGCAAACAGCTGAAGAACCCATGCTCCATCTCTTCAACTCTCTCCACTCTGCCCAATGTCTCCACGTCTCCACTCACGATCGCCGTGATCCCGAAAACCCTCGGCAGCCATGGCAGCATTGCCGCAATGGCGGCCAGAGGGAACGCTAGCCATTCACAGAAGGAATGAGGGCTAAGGCCGAGGACAATCACCGGAATCGTCATCGGGGATTTGGTCGGAATCGGCATTGTCTCTATATGGTCTTTCTCTACATCTATCATAGTAGGAAGAAAAGAGACAGAAGAGACAAAGAGATGGGGGTTGCAAGATGGGAAGAAGAGAGGGGGGGAGGAGGGAGGCCGGCCCAGATGTTGCCGCCGAGGCCTACTGGCTGGTCTCCTTCCCAGCTGATGCTGGGAGGAGGAGGAAGAGGGTATTTTGGTCCGTCTTATGTGTCATTTTATTCAATTCCGGGCATTATTCCAACGTACCAAACGCATGATCAGGAATAAGAATTCTATTACTAGATTGATTCTTTAGTCTAACCAAACGTTGGAATGAAAATGACCATTCCTGCCTCATATCATTCCAGATTCATTTCACTCTCCATTCTATTCCTGCCTAAAACCATTTTAGCGAACCAAACGCTACCTTATGAATTTATATGGATTCAGATAAACTAGACCGTTGGATTGAGGGTCAATTTTTCTTTTTTGATATATAGCTATTAAACTTGTGGAACATGGATGAAGGGGTTAGAAGTATCAGATTTACTTAAAATTTAATATGTAAGTTAGCCCCACTTGGATCTTTTAGTCCCCCTTGTCCTATGACCAGTGAGATCTCACAGTGGGCCCCAATAGGCAGTCCGTACCGTAAACCATAGGGACAATCCTTACAGTAAGGACCGCCTCCCATAATAAAATATGATATGACGAGAGAAACAATTGTGCTTGAACTTGCAAATGATGTTGTTCAAAAAAGCAAAATATATTTTCTAATTTTGGATTTTCTAGGGATATAATTAGGCAAATATTGCAAATAAAATAGTATTTTTTCATTAAAAAAATAGTATATATATATATATTTTATTATTGTTATATTTACATTTTGTGGTGATACGTTAAGAATATCATTTCAATTATATGCCATGAATTGTGGTGTTTTAAAAATATCAAAATATTTTTTTAGATAAAAATTCATTTGAAATTGTTTGGATATATCTAACGTAAGCTAACAATGACACCAGTGAGTATAGGTTCATGACCACATCAAAGAAAATGGGTTGGGCGAACAAGACGTGGATGGTTGAATTTATAGAAGTGGAACTCATCCGCGAATTTATAGGTAATCAATTGCTTTGGGTAATCTTAAAGAATTTGCAATGTCTTATTGTCTAAGAATCTAATTCCTTAGTAGCTGTGATATTGGTCACTTTCAATTTATGGATGGTGATGAAAAGATACTGATTAAACAATAAGGAATTCGCTAGAGTTGTCAATTGCTACACTAAGCATCAGTTGTTTAGCATCGGATTCAAGATTAATGGTTCCAAGTCAAATTCAGAATCAAGTTTCAGACTTTGAAGCCTTCTTTGCTTCTATCTGAATCTTACGGAACTGATGGTTAATGCATTTATTGAATGTATCAAAAAATGCCTGTGCTCAACTGAGGTCATGGTGCCAGAGAGAGCTCAAATTTAGACTCAAAACTCATGTCGGACTCTTTTTTTTTTTTTTTCCTGCTTTCAAAGGGTTCCCAACTTTTTAGGGTGGACTAATCCCTCCGGCCCAGAGAGAAGGCGAGTAAACACCAATGTGCCCCTAAGGTGGTAGCACTAGTGCACTCAACCTTAAATAATGGAGAACCAGGGGTCGATACCAAGATCTCTAGCTTCGGAAGAGAGATGAACCGTGGTCCTGACCACTCGGCCAAGACTTCTTCGGTAGCTCTACTCTTAAAAGCCGTAAAAGCCCCAATTACTATAACAAAAATCCCACAAAAACACATTAATTCAAATCTCCTACCATATTAAAAAAAAAAGTCAAAAAGTAATCTCAATTCTCCACTAAAAGACAAAAAACTCCACTTTCCAATAAAAAAAAGTCAAAAAGATTTCATCACAAATAACAAAAAATAAAATACAATCATAACCCACTTATATTTTATTATTTATTCAAAATAACATTTACTCCACTCAACTCCATTAGTAAAGCCCCCAAACAGGCCCAGAGTTCACTAAGTCGGACTTAAACTATTGTGATCCTGAAAGTCCACAATTTGGACTAACGCATGTAAAAAGAGAAAAACACTAATGCTTTATAAATAAAAGAATATCTTAATGACCCACTTGCCTGCCTACTTCCCATTAAATTCTTAGAAGTTTCACAGTAAAGATGGTTTTATTAAAGTAGTGCTAGGGCACTTGGAAGCAGCTATGGGTTGTAAAATTATGGTGTACACGTTTCTTGATCAAAAAGTCTGTTCGGCCCGAATTTGGGGACCGGGTGCTGGCCCGGCCCGGTCCCCAAATTCGGGCCAAGTAGTTTGGCTCTTTCTTGATATCTTCCTAAGTAGATTCTATGCAGTTTCCACATTAGCAAAGCAAAGAAGACTACAAGACTTTAAGCAAAAAAAATGACTACAAGACACCTTAAAGCACAATTAACAATTCATATTCTTCTTGTCTTGGTGTTTGAATAGATTTCTTGAAGTATGCAAAAGGGCATGGCTTTAGCTGATTCAATCTCGAAAACCATGTTATTTGCTCGGAGTGGGCAAGTGGCACATAGAAGATGAGTTATTATAAACGGAAAATTTCAAATAAGGCCTTGGACTTTTGCCTTATTTAAAAAAATGACATAAGTTTCAACGCTTTTCAAATTAGTCCTTAAGTTTTGCAATAAAATTTTAATTAAGGCCACCTGGTCATTTAAAGGCATTTTTATGGTATTTTTTGTCAATTTTTTAAAATACTCATAGTATCTTTATTTAAAGTCATGACATGGTTCTGGTAGCTACTATATTTAGTCGATCTATGTGAAAATGCTAGTTTTTCTCGATCACTATAAGGCTGTTAGTGAAAAAAGAAAGAAAATATAGGGAAGTGAAAAGGGGTTTTATTTCATTGAAAGATAATTTGGGTAGTTTAAAAATTTTGAAAAAAGAAGCTGCCGAAAAATAACTTTGAATGGATGAATGTCCTTAAATAAAAACTTTGTGGAAAACTTAAGGACTAATTTGAAAAGTTTTAAAACTTGTGTCCTTCTTTGAAATAAGGCAAAAACTTAAAAGCTTATTTGAATTTTTTACTATCATAAATAAGGGGTTTAGCTCGTAAGAGTTAGATATGTCCTTAGTTTTGATATTAGCCCGAGAGTGATCGAAGTTTAATTATTTTTTCACAGAGTTGTTTGTACAATAATATTGTAATACAGCATGACCTTAAGATATCGCAAGGGCAAAACATGTGATATCGTACAATTCTAAAATATTGCATGAATAGCTCCGGAAAAAAATGCCAAAACTCCTACTGCTATAAGACGAATCTCAAGTCAAAGGGCAGAACAATATCCCTATAAATAAACTTGTAAAGTTGTACATATGGCTCTTCTGGTGTTTCCCTTGGTATAAAACATGTCCTTATATAAATGTTGAAAAATATTTAATGCAAGTGGTAGGAGTATTCATGGGTGTGCATTTGTGTTTGGGGGTCATACATGTTCGTAGGGAATAGTCCCATGGGGGCAAAAGTAGCTCAGGGATATTCACATCATCCAAATTTTTTTTTTTAGTAAAGGTGTTCATGGGCTAGGTCGAAATGGGGTGAGGAGTATTCAGGCTTGGCCCAACTTTAGACCAGAGGCCCATATTTGACATAATCATGGGCAATAAATGTTAGGCCCATTGGGTCGGGGCCAAAAGAATCTCTTATCAGTTGTACATGCTTTCCAACCATTATCTAGACGTATTATCCCAAACTCACAAACACTCATTAGTCAGGCAGATCAAACCTGGCTTTGAACTTTTTATCACTAAATTCAAACCCGACCCATATATTAACAATTCGATTTATATATTCAGGCCCGTCCCAAAAAGATTAGGGGGCCCAGCTCAAGAGCACCCCTTGCAAGTCGGGAAAAAAATTGACTCAATGCTAATATACAGTAGACCATTAAATTTGAACGGTCAAGATCTTAGAACTGGGCCCCACTGATTGATTTACAGGTGGCACTAGGGAGGGCTGGATTTGAAATTAAGGATAGAACGTTGATTGTATCTACCGCGCAAAATGGGCTCGGCACCACCACTCTTCCTCCTCAGCTCCCGCTGCGCGGCGGAGAATCTCCCATCGGAACTAAAACCCTAAAACCCAAAATCAAACCCCAAAACCCAGAAATCAAAGAACTTCAACCAATCCATTGAAGTTTCCCCTCTGTAATTCTCACTATGCAGCCCCAATGCATCGACCTCTGCCAAAATCTCAGATCTTTCCGTCCATTTCGATGGTTTTCACATCGCAATCCATCTCCTACCTCGAATTCTCTTGGTTTTCCCTCAAATGGAAGGGTTTCCAGCATTTGTTGCAGCTCCGAGAGGCGGAAGCCGAGGAATGGAGAGAGGCAGAGAGGGAAGAGCGGCGGAGGAGGGCGGGTGAAGGTTAAGGAGAAGGAGAATGTCTGGAGCGTCGATAATGAGCTTGCGAAAGCCGAAGCGGCGGCGGAGGAATCCAAGCGGAGGAGAAGGTTAGGGAAGAGGATGAAGAATCTCCGGAAGAGGAGCCGGAAATCTGGGATGATGATCTCCCCAGCTATGTTGATGGAGGTCGAGAAAGTTCTTCAGACACAGGTAGATGATGATTTGTCTTCTCGTCTTGTATCTTGAAAGCTAGGGTTTTCATTTATGGTAGATTTATGTTTTTACTTTAAAGCCGTGGCTAGTATTGTTTGAATCTTTTTAGGGCAGAAATTCTAATGGCTGTCTTCAATGTTAATCTCCTCTAACCCTGCTCCGAGGGCTCAGTGAGATGTGTTGAACTCTTTAACCAAGAGTAGAAGCCTTGCAAGTAAATTTCAAGCGGAAAGAGGGGGGGCAAATAACAAAAATCTGCCTAACTGTGTAAAAGGTATTGTGTGTATGACAGAAAGAGAGCTATCTAATTATAGAACTCTTTAAGAAACAGACTCAAAATCAATGTGATAAGGTTAAGTTGATGATGATGATGATGATTAATGTTTTTCCATATGAGCATAGATATGTCTACATGATGATGAAAGTTGTCTCTCTTGAATTAGAGTGTAATTGACTACAGGTTACTCACATCCTAATGCTTGAAGGTTAAGTTTTTGCAAGTTAGATTTTGTTGAGTACTTGAGTAGTTGAGTTTGCTACAGAAAAGACTGTCGCCAATTCATTTACAAATTCACTGGATTTCTGATCTTGAGAATGTGTGGTGGCCGTCAATTGGATGGTTTGAAACAAAAGTCAGTTGTCCCAATTCAATAGCTGGTCAGTTAAAAATAAAATGGTTCATACCACGTAGACACTGCTTGTCAAACCTAGTTATGTTGTAGAATATATCTCCTGTTAGATGTAGTTTGTTGCTATTTTATTTAATATTTATTCTCAATTTTCAGGGTTTTTTTTTTTTTCCTTTCATACTATTGATGCTATTGCTCAGCTAGAATAGCATGCTAGCATGTGTTTTAGCAGACAGGTGGTGGCCACCAATCTGCAGTCTCAGCTCCCTCCCATCCTAGATATTCTCTGTTGGTGCACTGGATATCCTAGACATAGGGATAGGGGGCTATGAGGCTTATGGGTGTTGCTAGCAAACATTGCATTCTGGCCTGCGCTGCAGAGTCTTTTGTCTTTCCATCTTTAACAATTCAATAATCCAAACAATGTTTTCTTTCCGTTATAGATGTGAAGCTTATAAAAGTTCAGAATATAATTTTGTCACGATTTTATCATTTGATTCCAGCTAACAGGCTTCTGTAATTTTTACAAATTCTACCTTGGGGATATGATTTTTCAGGAGCCAGTTATAAGACCCTCATGGAGTACATTTGCGAGTAGTGTCAGTGGCATATGGAAGGGAGTTGGAGCAATTTTTTCTCCAATCACAGCAAAGATGGAGCCAATTGGACTTGGTAGCCAAGATGAGAACCTTTATGATTGCTTCACACTTTCCCACATTGACCAGATTCCTCCTCTTTCCGGAGGGCTCACCTCTCAAATTCAAAGGAAGATAAATTGGGTTTTCTTAAATCCATATGGCGAGATGAAGCAACCAAGTAAGGGCAGTGAAAGAAATAACGAAGCTGGCAAAGTTGGAGATGGATCTTTAGCAGAGAAAGAATCAACTTATGTGATCGATACAGGGCCGACTTTGCCTAGTTTTGAATCATTTGATTTCAGTACTAGTGATGTGTTGGAAGAAGATTTGATGGGTATGGAGCCAGGTCTTGTGTTCTTTGAGGTAGGATGCTTCCTCTTCTATTTCAGTTGCAATAGTAAAGTGAACATCTTCTGATATATTTTGTAATGCAGTAGCTTAGGCATGATTCGTGAAAACCTTTTGTGTTTTTGATGTTTTGTAGCTGTGATTATTCCTCCGACTTCACTAAACTTTGATCAGACACGATAACTGAAAGATGGAATGGACGCATCGTTTTTATAATTTATAGGCATGTGCTCAATGTGAATGGCACTTACTCTCTCTCCCTAGAACCCCAGGAGCCATCAGGTGAGGTAGGAATTCTGAGGTTAGGGATTTAAGTTTTGAACTTTATTATGACCTACTTCAAGCTGGTATGATTTTCACTTGGCAGGAGCCATCAAGTGGGATAGGAACACTCTGTGTGTGTTGGTTTGGTGGGTGTGGGTGGGGTTGGTGGGAGGGTGTGCTCCAGTTACACACAGGGTCTCATACACATGGTTCAAATTAGTAACCGGCTGCATTATCGGCCGTAGTGGTTGAGACTGCTACGCTAGTTTGAAAATAGCACCGCTACGGTTTAAAACCTATTAGAGTCAATTAGTATTAATTTAAAATATTATTTTTCCTATTTCTTTTCCTCAATAGCCTTTTTTAGAGTATTCTTTACCCTTATATGGTTCCAAATCACTAAAAAAATACAAGATTGGTTGTTACACAATATTTGAGTTCTTTTAACAATTTAAAAAACTCACACCGCTATGCCGCTACGTATCGCCCGCTACGTAGCGTTTTAGCCACCGGCCGTTACACCCACCGCAACAGCCATTTTGATCCTTGCTCATACTAGAAGTTGTGGTAAGTCCCAATTTATTTCTATTTGTGGGTTCCAATGTGTGATAAACATTGAAGGTATAACCTTTACTTGATTTGTGGCCACATTTGCCACCTCCGTGTGTGTGTGGTTGTGTGTGTGTGTGTGTGGAGAGAGAGTAACTTTGTTGCTTCCGCAATGCCTAATCACACCATATAGATGTCTTGTGAAGGTGATGAAACTAGTAGTAAAAATTAATTGCTTCTTCTCATCATGAGAAAGAAAGGTAAACCAAAAACAAGAAAGTCAACATTAAGCTTCCACCTAAGAGAGTAATTGTCTAAACAATCATTGCCTTCACATTTATTGCTTAATTTACACTGTTACAGTAAGCATGCTGGGTCTTTGCAGGATGGATCGTATTCTAGAGGACCGGTGGAGATACCAGTAGGAGAATATGACGAATCTAAGTATTTCCTTTCTCCAACTTTTAAGTTTGAACAAGTAAGTCTTTTTGCTGCATTTATTCTTTCACAACATCTCAATTTACACCTGGACTGGATTTAAAATATCTTAGTTTCTGTCTATCTGAACTATTATAATTCTTGAGGAGCTGTTTCTGTATAATTATCATTGAAGAATAGCTAATTAGTTATTTGTCCGTGCCACTTATGGAATTGAATTATGCTGTTGGGGTGAACTAGTTTTTCTCCACTGGAAAAAAGTTGATTGAATCTATGATCTCTTGATGTGAGACGAAAGAATATCAACCCATGATTGACCATTCAACCCAAAAGAGATAGGTGCCTAGAATTGTAGGTTTTTTTAGTTGTTTGCTTTTATAGTAGTCCGTCTCTTGTAACGGGAATGCCTTAGCATGGTCATGTAATATTGTCCTCTCAAACTTCATGTTTGGGTTGTGACAAAAGTTTTACTTTGTCTGTCAACCTACCTATTGCAGCCCTCCTCCTTTATCTAGGCTTGGGACTGGCCGTAAAATCTGGCAAAGTTCATACTAACGGTGATGAAACTATGAAAGATAGAATAAAAAAAATGAGTGAATTTGGGAGCATTTAGGGGGTAGTATCGATAGGTGATAAATTGAGAGAAACTCTGATGCAGCCCCGATCCAAGACAAAATAGACCAAACTGCTAATAGGGTTGGCCGAATCCCTCATTGGATTCCTATTTAGCAGTCGGTATCACACACAAGCACTCATAAGAAGAAATTGGTAAAATTGATGTATCATATAAGATGTGATATGGATATCTCATCCATTTTTATGTAGCTGGGTATTAGAAGTGGAGGCTATAAAAAGAACAAAAAGGAATGATCGAGTCCTTCCAAATTCCAATCCAGGGAGCCTCAAGTTCAATGCTGGTGGGGTGGGTGGAAATAAAAAGAGGGCCTGCGGGGACTTCTTGTGTATGGAGAACAGAAGCAAGAGAAGTACTACTTTCATTTTCTGGGACGGTGGAAATCAAGGAATCTAATGAGTCAGGTGTTGGCCATTCATGGAATTTCAGTGGTATTCAAAGGGGTTTTGGTGACCATTAGTTATTTAAAGAGATTCCGAAAACACAATAATTTGGGTGAGAAGTGGTGTCCCATGAAGGATGGCTTCCATTCTATGTTGACTTGAGAACATTCTCCTTCATTTGTTACTTTCAAACACATTCATACGAGTGCCATTGAAGTCAGGGGCAGACCCACATTATACGATGTGGGTGCAGCCACCCTAGGTAACTTGTTGAACTTTCTTAAAGGGCCATGGTTTGTATGGGCTATGCACGTGATGAAACCCAAGTCCGCACCACCCCATGACCTATGTCGCCCCAACCTATTATTGAGAACTCCATTCGATTTCATTCAAACCCCCATCTCAAATCAGCAAAAGCTCTCCATACTAAAGGCTCTAAGGCTTAGTTTCCGATAGTGGCAGCAACAACTTCGTCAACTCCCTCTTTCTATCCAACTATCTCTCTCATCTCTCTCTGTGTGCAATAGAAATCCCCAAATCTACTTCCTACAACGTACAAATATCTCTCTCTCTCTCTCTGAGTTTTTACTGTGATTACTACATGAGATGTGCCGTGAGTTTTTATTGTGAATTCTATGTTTGAGTTTTGCCTCTTGATTCCTTCATGGTCCGGATATAATAAAGTTGTTGTTGGACATGTGGTCCAGTCTTACCCAAGGTTGGAAAGCTCGAGACTCGGACTCAAATTGTTAAAAAAAAACTCGAGTAGAGTCAAAGTAGAGACTCAGGAGAGTCATGTTTTTCATAAATAATTTAAAAATATTTAAAAATAAATCTATTATTTATAAAATATAAATATGCATTTATTTACTTGCATTCATGATAATTAGTTCAAATTAATAAATTTATATATGCAAGAAAGATAGATTAGGTTATATATGCAAGAAAGATAAATTAGGTGAAAAATGTCTAGCAAAAGTTCCGCACCGCCCAAACGAAAATCCTAGGTCTGCCACTGATTGAAGTTGCTGACTCATTAGCAATAAGCAAACCAGGGGTTAAATAGAGATGTCATACTCATTTGGTAAGTGTTATTCTATACTAGTTCTTTTGGACAGGTTTATTTTGAACATTTTTCTGCTTTTTGTACCAAGTTTTTCTCCTTATGCATGTTTGCAATATAGTCCTCGCAATCTCTTAATACTATATAGTGTGGTTTTTTTATTTTTTTTAATTTTTTATGGAAGTTCTTGTCACGGAATGAAATTTAACAGTTAATTTGATATCAATCAATAAAAAGGAACGTAATTTTAGAAGGGAAGTAGTATTGTTTCGGTATAAACGGTTTCCTTTTGCTGGAACCTTTCATGGCTTGTGTGAAAGGTAACAATTTTAGCACCACACAAATCATCAATTCAACCCCTTACTCACTAACCCTCGATAATTTAAGACTAATTTGAATTATACTTGTTAAACAAGGCCCAGGCCCATAATTAGATCCAGTCCAGCATGATCCAGTCCAGCATGATTGTCTTGCGTGCCTTGGTTTGGTCAAAGATTACACAGTTGTACATATTATCTTAATTGATTGCTTTCCTAACTTAGATTAGTGATTAGTGTAATTAGTTGGTTTCCAATGTAAAGAGCCTAGATTAAGGCATGTATATTCCTATATATTGGTGATCATTCTCCAAGAGAAGACACACAAATTAATACAATCTTGAGAGTATATTCAAAACTCTTTTCTATGAAAAGTCTGTGATCGTGAGTTTGTCATGGTATCAGAGCTAAGTTCAAGAAAACCTTGTTTTTATCTTGCATAGTATCCAGGGAATAAGCTATCATCCCTGATCGTCACAGATCATCTCAGATCAAGACGTGGCCCACTTCAGATTGTCATCAGCCTCTCTGGAAATCCCTTCCATCCTGGTCGACAAGATTTATCCAACTTTTTGGTGATTTTTTCAAGATTTTATGATCATCAGAGCAACTCCAGTAACTCCAGCGACTTCCAGCGACGTCAACAGATCGATCCTCTGCGTGGCCCACCATAGATCATCAGATCAACTTCCAGAAACCATCCCACACTGGTCGACTGGTATTCCTAAGAATATTGGCGATTTTTTTAGGATTTTTCAGCACCTCCATATTGGATTTTTTCTCATTCTCGAGATTTTTCAGTTTTTAATACTGTTTTCATCTAGACTGTCCAATCTCTTGGATTCTCAGCAGAATTGGATCATTCTTTTTCCAGTAGGAAGCAAATTACTGGACTTCTTCAGATCAGTGATCTGATCATTGTCCAGATCTATCCGTGGGGCCCACATAGAAGATCAGCAGCCAAAATCAAGGTCGGCTGGGGTGTTTTTTTTGCCTTTTTATGTTCTGTGTTGATTTTTTTATCATCTCTGATTGATCGGATCTTGATTTCTTCACACAAGCACAGTTGTTATCACAATTTAGCTTTCATCTCTTCACTGTTATTGGATTTTCTTTGCAATCAAGATTGAAGATGGAAAAATCTGAGGTTACCTTGATCCGATTCATGGAAAAAAATTATCTCGCCTGGTCGTTTCAGTTCCAGATTTACCTTGAGGCTAAGGAATTATGGGGTTATATTTCTGGATCTGACCCTAAACCAAAGGAAGATGAGAAGAAGATATCCGCCTGGCTTACTAAAGATGCAAAAATCAAAACATGGATACTGGGTTCCGTCGAACCACATCTGATAATGAACCTCAAACCTTATCCCACTACTAAAGACATGTGGGGATATCTGAAACAAGTGTACCATCAAGATAATTCAGCACGTCAATTTCATCTGGAATGTGCGATTGCTGAATATGCACAAGGGACATTGTCAATCCAAGACTACTATTCAGGATTCCGAACCCTATGGTCGGAATACGATAGTATTAAGTATGCAGATGTGGCTCCCGACGTTCTGATCGTGATTCGTGATCTTCAGGCCTCTAGTCAAAGGGATCAGTTTTTGATGAAACTGCGGAATGAATATGAAAGTGTCAGATCTGCCCTGATGAATCGGACGCCATTACCTTCCTTGGATGTATGCTTCAATGAACTATTACGCGAGGAACAGCGCATTGCGACCTCGGCTCATATAGCGCAACAAACGACTGAGACCTATTCAGTTGCGTTCTCAGCTAATAAAACTTCTCAGCCTTCGCCGCTCGACTTGAGCAAAACGCAATGTTACAGTTGTCAAAAATTTGGGCACATTCAACTCAATGCAAACAGAAGGTCTGCAGTCATCGGTCGTTTCAAATGAAGGATCTCGGCCCTTTACACTATTTCCTCGGTCTTGAAGTTCATCAATCGCCTAAAGGAATAGTTCTCAATCAGCACAAATACACGGTTGATCTCATTGACTTGGCTGGGCTAACTTCCTCCACTCCAGTAGATACGCCAGTTGAACTGAATGTCAAACTCGGTAAAGAGGATGGTGACCTTCTTCCAGATCCTACCGCGTATCGCCGATTAGTGGGTAGCTTGATCTACCTCACTGTCACCCGTCCTGATATCTCATTTGCAGTTAACCTAATGAGTCAGTTCATGACTGCTCCTCGTCACCTTCATCTGGCGGCTGTTCGTCGCATCATTCAGTACCTTATTCGCACACCGACTCGCGGGTTGTTTTTTCCATCAAACAATCCTCTTTCACTAAGAGCTTATTCAGATGCTGATTGGGCTGGTTGTCCAGATACTCGCAGATCGACTACAGGATGGTGCATGTTTTTGGGTAATAGTTTGATTTCCTGGAAATGCAAGAAACATGACAAAGTTTCCAAATCTTCTACCGAGGCTGAGTACCGAGCTATGTCTGCTGCGTGCTCCGAAATCCTTTGGCTCCGTGGTCTGCTCTCCGACATTGGATTTCCCGCAAAAGGAGCTACCCCTCTCTATGCAGATAATACAAGTGCAATTCGGATTACTGAAAATCCGATTTTTCATGAATGCACTAAACACATCGAGGTTGATTGTCACTTTATCCGTGATGAACTTAAACGTGATGTCATCAGCCTACCGCATGTCTCCATTGAACTTTAAATTGCTGATATTCTCACCAAAGGTCTTCCACGACCACGCCATCAGTTCTTGGTTGACAAATTGATGCTTGTTGATTCTCCCACATCAATTTGAGGGGGGGTGTTAAACAAGGCCCAGGCCCATAATTAGATCCAGTCCAGCATGATTGTCTTGCGTGCCTTGGTTTGGTCAAAGATTACACAGTTGTACATATTATCTTAATTGATTGCTTTCCTAACTTAGATTAGTGATTAGTGTAATTAGTTGGTTTCCTATGTAAAGAGCCTTGATTAAGGCATGTATATTCCTATATAGTGGTGATCATTCTCCAAGAGAAAACGCACAAATTAATACAATCTTGAGAGTATATTCAAAACTCTTTTCTGTGAAAAGTCTGTGATCGTGAGTTTGTCAATACTCACTGTTCTATTCATGAATAAAAAAAATGAAACTTAGGAAATCGTTAAACAGTAAGGCCCCAAAATCAATGGTTGTGATGATTTGATTGAGATGAGTTTTTGCCTGAAATCATATCCACAATGATACCTTTCCATCACACTATGCTCCCATGATTGGCATGCATCCGAGAGGGTCCTAGAATGCAGCTTAGATTTGTTTATATCACCTTAGCTTTAAAAAATTGGCTGAGTCTAAGTCACCTACTTGGTCGAGTCTTATGGTTTTTGGACCCTAAATGGACTTTTTTTTTCCTTTAATTATGATTATTAGAAAAAGTTGTGGGAGGCTCTTAAGAACACTTTTTTTTAAGATACAGCCATTTGAAGATCTGTGGTACTATTCATCCGACTGACTGAAGTATAAATTTGGGTACATATAAGATATAACACCTTTAAATTCTGTGAAATGCTACAAATCTTAAAATTCTAGATTCACAGAACTATATTTTCCAAATTTTTAGATTATTTTTTGTTTCGTATTTTTCAAATGTATTGTGCCTAGGCTGTGCAAGTCGGTCCAAGCCGGCCGAGTCCCACGCGACTCCTCCAAGTTGACTCGACTTGAGGGTGACCAAATTGCCCTCTGAGTCTATTTTTTATCCCTTGCCTCTCATGCAACCAGTGAGAGGTACTTCTTTGTAAATGGAAACCACAAAATATATAGAAATATATATATATATATATATATTGGATTTTACTAAAGACCTCCTTGAGTTTTGCATTAATTCTAGGAACACCCCAGTCTTTAAAGAATTCCAAGAACCTACTTAACTTTAAAGTTATTTATGAAAACACCTTTGATGGATGCTTTAAAAAAACTATGAGTTTCTCCTACTATTTTTATTGATTAGAATCTCAAATTGCCTCTAACTTGCCAGTTATTTCTCATGGGTGGGTGATGTTGATTGTATTGAAATTTGAAGTTACATTATTACTTTTTGCTTCTGTAATATCATAAATACCATAAATTCGCCAAGTATGTGACATAGATTGACAATTGGTTCCATATGTTATTTCATGGCTCAGTGTTTAGTGAAGGGCTGCCACAAAAGGCTGCGAATTGTACATACTATAGAGTTCAATGAAGGGGGTACAAACATAGAGATAACCAGAGTTGTCGTGTATGAAGAACAGTGGGTCAGCCCAGCTAATCTCTATGACAAAAAGTAAGCATCTGCTTCCATAGATTCTCACATCATGATATCTTCTCCCATCTACCCCCATTGATTCTTATTTCATTATAAACCCATCTGCTTCTTGCTGGCAGTGCTCAGGTTGACTCATCATCCTGCACTAGTTGCTTGCCTGTTTCATCTTTTATCATCTTTTTTTATGATTCCTTTTTAATATCTTTTGGTTTAATCTGTCATTCTTTTCATCATGAGAATGAAGTAGTTATTTATTATAAATGTTACCTTTTATAAGAAGAAAAAGGTTGGGTATTTTCTAACATGGCCACTTAGGACATTGATGTATCCTCGCTTGCCTTACAGTATTACATATTTACTGTACCAGTAATGTGTGGCTCATGCTTACCGTAGAGATGACAATGGGATGGGTTGGGGTGAGTCCGCTTGGTGTGTCCATCACAGACTCGTACCTATGTTTACCATATTTGAATGGGTGTACAGTATATGATACCCACAACATACCGCTCTTATGTTATTCATACAAATTTATGTCCGCATATTCCCTTGGATGTGTTCCATACTTGTTCCTTACATAATGTATGAGAAGATTGCATTGGATATGATACTGACAGCCATCAGGGGGAGACTAACAGATAGAAGAACTCTTCCCTTTCTTCATTGGCAACTAGACATGAGCATTTAAAACAACTTCTGGATTTCAAAGAAAAAAGAAAGAAGAGCTCATCGTTCCCATATCATTGATTACACTGCAGAAATGTGAAGCTAATTTCTTCCCAAGTGCTTCTTGGGAGGACTCATACCCATGTCACACAGATGTGCAAGATCAGTGCCACTTTGTCAGGAGGAGAGCATCTTGTACATTTCTTGGAAGAAAGATCATGCCCATTCTAATTTAAGGCCAGATGAAATGAGTTATTTGGGGAGGGATGGAACAAGTCAAAAAATAAGTATATATATTAATGTATAAATGCAATGCATTTGCGCTATTTGGGTAGTCAGTTCTGCTGTAGGTATGAATCCCAGTGACCTGGATCTGAATTTTATACAGGTACATCTCAGGGGACTTAAATCCAGACTAAAATTGAAAATGGATACCCGGGTTTGATGGGTAGCATTTGGGGACCTATTTTTTTTCCATAGCTCACAGTTGTGTTGTGACTCTCTTAACTCTAATAATGTAATTGACCATTTTCTGTTTGTCAATATCACAAAAGAACTAGGATGCCGCATACATATATATTTGAGGGAAAAGAGTATCTGAAGGTTGCGTTTTACATGCAACCTTTTTTCTTAAAGATTTTAATCTCGGAAGCTATCCTAAATTTTGAGTTTCTTTTGCTGGAAGCTAGTAATGCCATCTTTGTGGTATCCTTGATCAGTGATCTGGAGTTTGATTTGAAGCCACTTTCACAGCGGAAGCGAACTCAACTTTCGGAGCTGACTGGGTCTTGGAAGGTGTTTGAAGTAAGTGCAACCCCAATCTTTGGTGAAGAGACAACATTAGAGGAAGGCAAACTGCCTTATGTGTACTTCTGCATGGAGACCTTGAAGAAAAGGAGTTTGCCAGGGAATCCTGTTTACTTTGGGGAGGAAGAAATGCTGGATATGCAAGATGTGGCTGTCCTTTGGCTGCCAGGCGGTGTCACCGGATATGTTGATGTGAAGAAGGATGGCATCCTTTGCATTGGGGTGGGGTGGTACTCGGATGAAGGAATCAACCTTGTGATGGAGAGAGATTATGGGACTGATGGTAAGCTCAAGGAGGTGCGGTGTAAAACGGAGGTCAAGAGAAGGTGGTCAGATGATTCTGATCATCCACTCCATGAGTAAAATTTCTCCTCTTTTTTTTTTTTTGGTTCATTTTTTGCCTGTTTATATTTTGCCCTACAAAGCAGACATTCGAAATTTATATTAAACGATGGGGAAACATGGAAGAGGAAGCTGAGTGACAATTGACAAATGTTAAATGTCTGATAGTACAGTTAAAATTGTTCAGAATCTGATTGTGGTCCAATTTGATGATATGTATATTCTGAATTACTTAAAGAGCTGAACTTAGCTCAAAGAAGGGATGAGTGGAGAAGTAGAATACAAAATAGTGACGATGGTGAATCTCCCCTTTTCTTCTGCTCACTTTCTTATATTTGTATTCTGGCGTTTGAATATCCCAGTTACCAATGTTATCTTAAGCTTCAGTGAAGGCTCTGGAGGATTGCCACAACTCTGTGAAGGTTAGTCAATGCTTCATGTTCCAAATGTCTTGTATTATCATGGTATAAAAGCATTATAAGAAGCCAAAAAATAAAAACCAACGATTACAACAAAATCGACATGAAGAAAGTAGAAGATCTATCCACCTTTTGCCTATACCCAAGGAATCTGCCATCTCATTGGCCGACCACAAAATATGTCTAAACTCCACTCAGTACGAAGAAGACAATATCTTAATTTCACTGATAAGGAAATGTAACTTCCAGAGGGCTACACACGAAGAAGATACCCAAGCAACAGCATTAGACAATTCGCTTTGCACAATTGGTGGAGAGGGAAGGTGGGTTCTCCAGTGTTGTATTATCTATCTCACTTATTCAAGACCTACTGGTGGTACGCAACCAGTTTAACAGTGCCTAATTACTTGATGAGGCTGACCTTTCAGAATCCTACGGTTGAATCAACTGCAACACTTTAAGTTGGCTGAGGTATAAAATATCGCCCATTGGATGGACCGAGTGTTCAAAAAATTGCAATTAGATTTCAAAGTTAATTGCATCTGTTGTTTTCTTTGGTGCTTAAGCCTCATTGCCTTCCAAGGTTGGTGCTCGCTGCCTTTTTGGATTTGCATGATTCAAGATAGTGTTGGTGGTGGGGTCATCCTTCCCTCTTTTTGGCTTGGTTAAAATCCAAAGGTGGAAGCCATGTGAAGTTCACTGTTTAAGCCTTCAGAGGACATTACTGGAAGGTGATTCCCATTGTGCAATCAGATAGGCTTAAGGTCAATGCAAGGCGCCTTGGAATATGGCAAATGCAGTGGAGGAAGTGATGGATTTGGGAAATGCATCATTTGAGGCATCCTTTGTGCATGTAAGCTCTCTGGCAGATCAATTGGCTAAAGTGGGAATTTCTAGTCAGTCTGGTTGTTGCTCAGGGTGGGTTTAATTCCCCTTTGGTCTTGGAGATATTGGTTATTGACGTCTTTGGGTTTTTCTTTGGGCGTTCATAGCTTCTCGTATCGATTAGCTTCTTTTAATAAAATTAGTTAATATTCAAAGAATTTGTATATATAATTTCTGAGTTTTTTTTTTTTTCATGTATAGCCCCTGAGGTTTCTAGGATTTAATTGTGATGCATCTGAATGCCATTTGAGGTAGTGCTGGATTGAATGGTTGGGATTACAGTAACCCCCATCATGTAATTTAAGGCCCCGCCTGAACCAGCAATGTAATTAGCTAGGTGGCACCGGTAATATAATATGACCACATTTGGCAGTTTTAGGCATGGGCTGACACTAGACCCTCAAAACACTAGCCCAAACACAAGAAAATTGTAATGTGTAACGTGGAAAACTCCCAAATGGAACAATTGTCACCCTTCTGTTGGCGCCAAAAATCTGATTGTGAATAAAATAAAAAAGATATTTGCCAATGGATGAATGACTGTAGCCAGTCAGTTGGATCAGTGGGCTCCATCACACCAAAACCCAGCCCCATGAATGTTGCTAGCCTTCCATTCAAAGCTGATTGATAAAATTGGACAGGCAACACTGAAACAAGTATAAGAACCAAAGACCCTAGCTACAGCTCAGCTGGTTAAGGACATTAAAAATTCCCTTTTCGAGGTGAGTCTTAATTCGTGACCTATACCAAGCAAATAAATAAATAAGTTGAAAAAAAAAGAGCAGAGAACTGATTGTAATTATTAGCAAAAAAAATAAATGGAACTGATGCTTGATACTTGACAAATCTTCTTTCACGTGGTGGTGGGACTCTGCTGGTCCACAAAACTTATCACATGTTCCCCGTGAGGATTTGTGTGTATAGTGAGTTTAATGGTTATCGTTTCCAAATAAAGAAATCACCCACATTCAATAGAAAAGGGCCATAGGTTAGAGTTACAATTAGGGCCTATTTGTTTGAATGAATTGTGAGAATGCTTGTCAGGGAGAATTTTGAGAATTCCAAATACTCAACCCCGCTCTACCATTTAAAATGCTGAAATTTTGAGAATTTATAAGGCTAAAAGTGCCTTTTCATGTAGTCTAGAATTCCGAATTCTTGCATAAGGGGACAAAATGTAAAGGCATGTAAAAAAATTCCCAACAAGCCTGGTTCCTTGTCAAAAAATGCCTTTAACCAAACAGACCCTTTTAGGGGGATTTTGTAGATTATCATCATCATCAAAGCCTTATCAAACTATGTTGGAGTCCCCTACATTCATTTTGCTTCTCCATTCTCATCTCTCCTAAGTCAAATCTTCATATAGGTTGCACTTCTTCATATCTATCGTTACTACTTTCATTCACATCTTCTTCAGCCTACCCTATCCTTTTAGGGGCAATTAACCTACATAAAAAAAACTTTTCCTCACCGGCAACTTTGTTGGCCTTGCATTGGACAATGTCAAAACTATCTGAAATGGGTTTCTCTTATTTTATCACCCATTGAAGCTAGCTACCCATAAATGTTCTCAAAAGATCATTAAAAAAAAAAACATAAAAGAAATAAAAAATAGTTGGGAGGCAAAGAAGACATCAATTTCAATAGATTTCCTAGATCTGCAACATAACTTCTATACTGAAGACCAGATATCCATCCATACCCAAGATTGACCCATACAGTTTCACTGTCTTCAGATAAACATAAAATGCGTCTCATCATCAATGAAACTTCTTTTCTTATGTTAATTAGAATTAAATGCATTACAGTACATGAAACCTTCCCATAATAAAGGGAAGAAGATTACATTACATGGTAAGTTGGTAACAAAGGCAGGGAATTCAATAGAACAAAGAAGGCAGTATATGAGACAAAAGAGGATTTACATCAATTGAAGAAAAAATGAAGGGAGAGAAAATCTACCTATTAGTCAGTTGTACAGTTGGTGAAAAGCAAGCTGAAATCTTTCACAGTCGCAGCTCTCTCACTTGCATCACTGAGATTGGCTTCCAGACTCTGAGCTGAGAGATTGTCTGAGCAGCCTGTTCTTCCTTAGAGCCTCATGGCATGGAGCAAAGAATTCATGTCTTAGAGCTTCCTCTGCACTGATCCTAAGCCTTGGGTTCACTGTCAAACACTTGTCCACAAGATCAAAGAGCGACCATGGAGCCATCTCATGAAAGTCTGGTCTCCGAGTGTTCAACTCACACCACACTCGTAGGTCAATGGATGGCAATGATTGGATATCAAGTAGATCCTGAAACGAACAGGCACTATATCACATCTCATTACAAAATAAAGTAGCAGTTAGGCCAATGGATGTCAATGATTTGATATCAAGTAGATCCTGCAACGAACAGGTGCTATAGATAAAATATAGTAGTAGTTAGGTCATTACAAATGAGATGTAATAATAATTAATCATACCACAGGAAATGAGGATTCACGGTTGTGCAGCTTTGCCACTTCCCATAGATCTTCACTTCCCCTCAACTTTGCAATATCTTTTATATTTCTGCCCATGTGACTAATTCCATTAGCAAGAACTATAAGATGATGAAAATAACCTGACTGAAGTTCAACAAAGAGAGGCTATTACTGTTCAGGATCTCCAACAAATGGTGTTCTTCCTATCATCAGATACAATAAGGTCACCCCAGCAGACCAGACATCAACCTTGGGGCCCTGGTGTGCAGATTTAAAGAGGACCTGCACAAAACTAATTGCTAGAATCACTTTCATCACTACATGCGTTAGCTAAAGATCTAATTGGATAGCACAATATAGTTCCAGTACAGTTTTCGGTGTGAAAAATGAGGACGAACATCTGTACCTCTGGAGCTCGGAACCCCTTAGTTCCAACGCAAGGACCTTCTTTCCTATGCTTTCGATCTCCTAGAATGACAGAAAGATATTGATGTGGGGGGTTAAATAATGAGGAATGTAAGACGCTTGATTGAAAGAAAAGCATCTTTTCAAAAGTAAAGTCTTCAACCCAACAGCTCAACTGGTAGCCCCCTTTTGGCGATCCAGACAGTTCATTTTGCTTGATGGTAATTCCACAAAATAGACACTTCCATTTAACATACAATTTGAACTGTCCAATGGGTGGGCCTCAAAAACAGACAGTTCATCTCAATTATCCACAGATCCAATCAAGTATGACCAGGATGTTGACATAAGGGAGATTTGTTACCATGCCATTAATAATGGGATTCAATGGATGAGCAGTCTGAAATCATGATTAATGATCCATGTGTTTAAATTTCTGGGTGAATAGAAAACTCTTGACTGAAGGCAGTATATTTCCTTGATAAAAATAATGAAGCAGACCTTTCGGATTACAAATATGCATGATGTACCTGTGCTCTTTAACAACCCAGAACCAGCAACAGCAACACCGCTGGAACAGAGAGGCATAGGAGAAAGATAAAGTAGTCTTCTATCCAATTTTCCCAAAGGAGCAGCCACCCTCTTCCTCTGAGAAGCAGGAGCACGAACTGCTTCATGATTTGGACATTGCAGTGCCTCTTGAACCAGATTGATCAGCGCCGTTCTACCTTTACATGGCATGGGTTCCCTCAATCTCTCTGCCGATGGAGTTCTAGTGCTAGTTGCATCCTTTGTTGAGGTCACTCCTGAAACATCTGCACCTTGGTTTCGGTTTTTGAGTCTACTGCCAACATCATTGAAGGTCTTAAGATGACCCACATCAACCTTCTTCCTGACATTCGTAGTTAGAAGTGGGTAATCCCTTGACCCTTCTCTACAGACTGGTTTCAGGGTTCTACATGCAACTTTCCAAGCTTCTTTGGTACTAGGACTGTCTTTGATATTGGGTCGGGGTACATGATCTAAGCTTCCATTACTATTCATCTTTGAATTGCCTGACAAAATCAACAAAGCATCTACATCGACTGATGTCACAGAATTATTGAGAGAAGTGCCGAGAAAGTGAAATGCAGAAGAAATATATAAGATAATGACATAGGTCATCTACTGTATGGGGAAAACCAAAATAAATAACGTTCATAAAATTGAAAACTGCAAAAAGCAAAAAGGTGAAAGAGCTTACTGTTTGTGCAATATTTTTGATTGAGATCCTGTGGGAGGTGAGAAAAGATGAAAAAGATACTATCATATTACACTTGACAAGTTTGAAGGATAATTTGGTAAGCATTAAGGTTTGCAAAGAAAGGGACAATGTAACTGACCATGGCTAAGTTGAAATCAATAAGGAATCCTTTACCATATTTGCGAGAAAAGAGAAAATTCCCAGGCTTAACATCTCTATGCACTACTCCCTGCGAAGGTTAAAATAAGAATACATCAAGGAAAAAAATCCGTAAATGGGTCCAGGTGAATGTACAGACCCCTTTTTATTCTACTACCTGCTTATGCAAACTTGCAAGGGCTCTAAACAGACAGTACCCATACCACTGGAGGTCAGATGCATCTATTTCTCTTTTTAACACCTAAATTTCAATTTTCAAAACAAATCAAAACAAAAATGTCACTACAAGAAAGGAGAGCAATAGTACAAGTTCTGATTATCCAATAATCACCTCTGGTCTATCATGCTCAACATGCTCGAGGACAAAGCAATCAGAGTTACCACTCTTAAAAGAGCCTCCATATTTTATCACAAAGTTCCTACCTCTGCATCAAGAAAAACGTTCTGATCAAAACATTGAGCTTTTTGCCGTATAAAATGAATTGTCCTACTACATGCTGTGTACATGGAGCAACTCAGCCTCCTTACCCAAAACGCTCCAGCATTTTCATCTCATTATTGACATGGTGTGCATGAGCATTTGCATGAGGACCTGAAATTGAAAAGCATGCATTGACTTTTGGTGACAAAGTAATTCGATGGTGATATTCTAAAACCAGCACAACCACCTGTGCTCAGCACAGTCGCATTATAAATTAAAGATTCTTACATTAAAAACATTATGTGGAGTACCTCTTTTCATCCATCAAGTAAGTTGCATAAATGGAAAAAAAAAAAAAAACCCCTAGATAGAAAGGGAGTAAAAGAGATGGGGTGGAGCAAGAGACTTAAAAAAAGAAAGAAGTGGAGTTAAAGTGGAGAGTAATGAGTGGTTTGATGAGATAAGAATATAAGTGGGTAGTTATATGGAGAGAACGTGAAACATTTTAACAAAGAGGGTTAACTGTCACTTTGTCAGTCAAAATTATAACTGACGGTCAAAGTTAAAGCCAAAACCTTCCAGATTAATATGTTATAATTGCATCAAAAGTGACATTCTATGAAGCTAGATGCAATGTGAATATCAATAACTTCTGCATGCTTGACATCAACGCATCAACCAATAAATTTCAGACAGCCTTTCTCAGGATACTAGAATAATTACTGGAAAAAAAAGAAGTAGTGGCACTAAAAGAAATTCTTTAGAAACCTAACAATGAAGAAGTGGATAATATTGACACATCCATTGATGAAGATCAATTGACGGACCAATAGAAAATTTCAGTGATGTTTAACATACACTTAACAGCAAATGTCTTTCCGTCATTCCTTCTTCGAGCCCTGTAGACAGTGCCATAACCACCTGTATATTTATTTTAAGGGTAGAAGATGATTATAAGGAGACAACAATAAGTCAAAGGAGATTCGACTAAATAACTACCAAGTAGTGAGTCAATACCTGACCCTTCTTCTTCCTCCACGATGAAAGACTCAAAGTTAGGGAGTCCTTTTGGCTCCAAAAGATTCTACAAATTTGACCATTTAACATCACCATCATTAGTCGAGATTTTAATAGGTTATAATTGGAAATGAGTATTTCCTACATGCAACTCGAGTTTATCCCGACTTCCACACTAATAAAAGACCATTCAACATTACACACATGTGGTACACAATTGATAAGTTTACTTCTAACAGACCGGAGCTTACCTTATTATTTTTAGAAACAGAATCAGCTCTATGCTCTTTAGTAGGTGCATTATGATTGCGGCTGCGCTTGGATTTCTGCTTTTTTAAACTGCACTTCTCGTCTTTCTTATCTTGCATCTGTTGCGTAGAAGGGCTGACGGGTTTATTCTCATCCAATGGATCTGAGAGAACTTGCAATCGTAGAGCTAAGGCATCCTTTTGCAAGGCTTTTTGTTTGCTAAAGGAGTCTATTGGGAGCTTCTGAGCAATGCTAGGCTCTGCTAGCAAAGAATTTGCAGGGATTTCTATTTCAGTAGCTTTCTGGTTTGTGAATAAAGTCATCATCTTATCGGCACCTTTCATCTGATTTCCTAATGTCATCTCAGTTTCTATTAGTTCACCAATTTGAGCAGTGTTATCATGGGGAATACAGCTTTCTGGATCCCCTCTAAAAATACCAGTATCATGGGGCATGCATACTGTCTTTTGCATTGTAGCTGTTAAAAGAGCTGGTTCATCTGTTTCATTTGCCTTCAGTTTTTCATCTGTCATTATCTTTTGATTTAAGTCAATTTCAATTCTGGTAAAATTGTTTTCATTTTCTACAAAATACATATACTCTGCTGATTCCCCATGTGCAATACTGCTCCCAACATTGCATTTTGTCTCAGATTCATTTGCAACTTTGTGATCAATAACCTCTAATCCATAACTTGCCAACACTGAATCAGATGCAAGAACTAAGTGAGTCATTGCACTCTCCCGTTCAAAACTGCATGAAGCATGTTCCATGACAGATGTGTCAAATGGCACAAAGCCCACAACTCTTCTCATATCATCTTCAACGGCATTATTTGCCTGCACACAAACTTGAACCGATGAGTCTCAACTTTGACAACATACATAGGACACCAGATACCAAAATGAACTAAGGAATTTCAGAAGGAAGAAGTCATAGATAAAATAAATTCGGATGCAAAAATCACCCAACCTGACAATTACAAGAACAAAAAAGGTAAAAATTACATAGAAAAGTACGGATGCCAAACTTCAAAGCAAGTACCTCTACCATAAAACCTGTGAGCAGTATAATCGTCAAATCATCATCACTATCATCATCCTAGCCTTATCCCTTTATTTGGAATTGGCTTTGAGCATTCTATGCAAGTAAAGTAACTAGCATTGATATACAAGGGCAGACCCAAGTGTTAGCACGTGGGTGCGATCGAGACACCCCTTAAATGAGCTCTTAAAAGATTTGATTTTTTTAATTTAACCTCTTCACTTAACCATATACAGCACCACCCAAATGAAAATCCTAGGTACGCCCTTGTCAGGTGCGGACCCATGTTATGATGATCTGGGGCGGTCGCCCCATATCAAATATGGTAATCTGCATGAAGTGGAACAATGCTCTGCACCATGCACGGCATGTGCCCCATGTATGTGGGAATATCGCCCCACATGTCCCTCTGACCAATGCAAAGTAACTCCCAAAAAGAAAAATGACTTAGTGTAATGGTTGATTTTCACCGACACGCATGAAATTTTGAAACTGTAGATTAGGAATATTGTAAACAAGTGTGCGTCACTGCGAAGAATCTCTATCTTAGACAAATGATGAATTAGGTGGGGAGAGAGAAAAGAAAGGAAGAAAGGTAAATCTGTTTCTTAAGAAAGCTGTCAGCAACAAAGTGGTGGAATCTGCTGCAACCCAGAAATGTACAATCTTCTGTCATATTATTAGCCCACATTTTTTATGGATGATCCAACTGTTACTATTGCTAATCACCCATTGTTTTCTCATCTTAAAATTTGATTGCCGATCAATACATCACCTGATCACTAGTGGAAATGTCTAGTAAGTTGTGAATAGATGGCCTTATGACGGAACACAAGCAACCCACGCTATGCAACTTCTCCATTCCCTCGGTCTCTCTCCCAACCCATCTCTCTCAATGCCCACCCCCATAACCCCATCATCAATGGCATCATCATCAAACTTGTCCACAAAGGCCACCAAAATGACATTTCAAACCCTCCCACTCCCATACCAAAATCTCCCCCTCCAATTCAATTCATGGAGAAGATCCTTTGCCTAGAGATCATGGGTGTGGTGAGTGACTGCAACATAAACTTTTAGTGTCATGTGAGTGTGGCATAGAGAGTATCTAAAAGTGTAATGATAATATATGAGTGTCTTGTGGTGTGGCTTGTTTGGTCACGCCACTTTGTAATGCAACGTATATGTAAGGTGCCCTTTGTAATTTGTATAAATAGTGTTAATAAAAATTAAAGGGTTTATTTTATAAAAATTATTGTGAGTTGTGTTGTGGAGAGTCTTGGTCCATCTTAATTTTCCCATACTTCGATATATATCATATGAAAGGATCCTCTTCATCGATTGAGCTTTTGCAGACTAATGCCAATTTTCGTCGTCTGTCCTTGTCCGGCCCCACCCAAATGAAAATCCTGAGTCCACCACTAGGCTAATCCATCTATTTAGGATTGGCTTTGTGAGTTAAGCTTTTCAGCTCAATCTCATTTCAGGGTGTGTACTTTGAAGCCTTGCAGTCTACCATTTCTTTCCTCACTACTTCAACCAAGGTTTCAACTGGTCTCCTGTCTCCCCCTTCTATTTCTTTGCACTAGAAGCCCTATGAAGCCGAGACCCATCATACTAGAGTTGATTCAGGCCTTGTATGCACATGCTTGAACCATCTTTAAGACATTTTTTATTTTCTTTCAACTATTAAAGCTACTAATAAGCTCCCTCTTATGTTCCAATCTTCCTTGTAACTCCACACATCCATCTTAGCATCTCATCTTGGCCGCATGTGCTTTAGCTTCTTTTTTCTTCATTGATTAACTTTCAGCTCTGTACAACAAAGTCATCTTAAATACCATATTATAAAAATGGCCCTTCCATAAAAAAAAAAGGCATTAAAGAAGTTGTGCACATTGGCAGATTGAGTGGCGTCTCCATTTCAATCCCAACATTTACAGGTTAATGACCATAGCCCACAATATCCAAACACTTCAAACAATCAAAGAACTCTTTAACTCATTCAATTCAATAAATGCGATGATATCACACTTCACTCTCACAGCTTAGCAGAATTCAGAAATCACTAAAAACAGTTTAAATACTCAAACTATCATAAAATCACAAAAGGTCAAAGATCGTTTTTTTCTTATCGGTAAGCCACAGAACAATACCTTAGGGGAGGAGCTCTCGATCCGCTTCGCCAAAGACAGCAAACGGTCGTTGTTCTCTTCGTTCTCAGCAAGCGGCAACAGCCTTCGCTTCGCAGCAGGCAATACAAGTGAATCAAGTCTCACTCCCTTCCGCTTCCTAAAATAAGTTTGAACACAACCATTCCACGGCCTCTTCGGCCAAGAAACCCTAGCCCTAATCCTCGGCGGCACGAACGACCGAATCGGGTTGGAAGCAAACTCACCAAAGGCCGAAAACAGCACTTCCAAAGAGATGGTGACGAACAGATCTCGAGTCAGAAAAAGAGGCGAATCGGGAATCGAACAGAGGAACTCGACAAAATCAGGCGTGGCAGTGAACAACGAGCATCTCGCGGCGATTTCAGCAGGACGTGCGGGGCGGCCGAGCCTCAGGAGGAGGGAGAAGAGATGCCATGCCTTCTCGATCTCGATCGAGCTGGATCTGTGAGATTCTGAATCGGAAATGGAAGCTGCTGCCATGACGATCTGAGAGAGGAAAGGAAGCGTTTTGGATTGAGATGAGATTGCGATCTGAAAGCTCAGATCTTGAATCTGAGGTTTGAATTAGGGTTTAGGGTTTTTGAATCTGATGCATTTTTTTCTGCAGAAGATGAGAGAGAGAGAAAGAGAGAGGAGGTTTGATGCGGCAGCTGGGGGGGATGAGGGAAAAGGGGGAGATTTTGGGGGTTGAAAGGAGCGGGAATTTGGCTCGTGTGTGAATTTTGAGACTTTCACGTGCGGGGTTCCCGCGCTTGTGAGATTGGGGAACTGGGCTTTTTTTTCTGTTCCACATGTGCATGTGCTCTAGTATTTACTTATAATTAGAAAGATCCCCCTCACAGTTATGGGTTTTTACACTGCACTGCACAAAACTAAGCTATTGCAGATTACAAATAAGATGGCAGTCCCTTGACTCATATGATGGTCCAAATAGGATTGCAAACTGAACGGTTTCAGATCGAAACCATAGTGGACCTGAGTTTGGACCCATTTCTAAATAATGGTTTAGGTTTCGGAATTGGTTTTGACTCTCAACCTGTTTTGTTTGTTCCAAGCCTAGATTCGATAGGAAAATCAGAAACCGGGTCCACCCAAAGGACTGGAATCTAGTTTTAAAATCGATTCTAATTTCTTTTTTTTCTTTATTTTTCTTAAAATAAGCGTATCAATAAACTTATAACAGTGCATCAAGACTACTACCTCTAATATTATATATAAAAACATTAAAAAAAAAAGAAGTTAATTTTGAGATAAAATTTACAATATCAAAGGCTCATATACCGGATCCCGGGTCCACGAGTAAGAACCTATATAGATCCAAGCATGTTTATCAATTGGAATCTAAATTAGGTTCAAGATTCGGATCCGTTTATGAATCAAAACTTAAAATAGATTCCATACCCCGTTTTTTACAGGTCGGAACTTTCGGATAATCGGATACCCATTTGCAACCTTAGGTCGAAAAGATAATCTTTCTCATTTTGATAGTTTATGGATAAAAATGGATACGGTAGTATGAAGAATGCAACGAGTGGTATGGTGTTTTTGCTCATTTAGATCTTCAGCTCTTCACAACATATTGTTTTTTTGGAAATGTGGATCCTCTAAGTCTCTTTTACTATTTAAAGAGGGAGTATGGATCCCCTATTTCTACGAAACAAGGAGATATGCTATTTTGTCCAATTAAAATTAACCAACTGTATAAGATATCGTGCCAGTTAATTTTGATTGGACAAATCAGTATCTTTATGTTTAGTAGAAACAGGGGATCCGGATTCTCAAATAGGACAGTGTAAACTGTGTTTGTAGGCTCATTGACTTAAATAAGACTAGGGATGCGTTGGATTTTGGTTGGAATTATGGTAAATCCAGACCTGGATAAATCTTGATAGATCTGAATCTAGATTTGGCAAGAAACCTCTATGTTGTATTTAAATTCGGCATCAACTTAAAATAAGATACCTTATTCCTTATCTAAATGTAAAGCCATGTAAACTCTCAAATATGTGTATAACTCAAGTAAGGTAATTCCTTAAAACCAATATATGTATTTCCATCAGACAAACATAATTGTGTGAATATAGATCTTTGGGTCAAAACATACATGGATTGTTTTGGATCCTAAATGCATGAATTTAGATTCAGAGCTGAGTTTTTCCTAGATACGAAAAATAGGTTCTATACCCACTCTGTTCAATAAGGAAAACTTCAAATACTTGAGTAACCAGGCACCCACTTGCAAGTTGCAACCCTAAATAGGATGATTTAATAATATTTATGAGGTCCATTTACTCATTGGATTTGTGTGGGGTCGTTCTATGCTCACGGATTTAGGTGGGGCCATCCCCCAGTCTCGGTCTACCATTGGTCTCGGTGCCGTCCAAGGTCGGCCGCAACGCCAACTCAGAAGAATCATGGAGCGAGTCTCGGTGGCTACGTCACGAGTCCCGATCTCAGCCTCTGCCCGACCTCGGCCCCTGTCACTTAGCCATAAATGCGGCCATAAATGCACTGCCATTACGGGATCGGCGAAACTGACAACTGAGTGGGCGCCGGACCTAGATAAGGAGCACGCCTTATCTAAAGTCATGTCCATAGGCAAGGGGTGCCGGTCCGATGGGACATTCCCTTTTCACCTACCCCCCACTCAGGAGATAAGAGTACATACAGATAGGACCCCGTCCCCTCAAGGGGACAGTCCAATGATGACTTTCACGTCTACATATATTGCATGAAAGGAAACCATGAGGGGTAAGCACTATCTTCCCTCCCAGAGCTCTCTTTCTCCATTCTCTTTCAGTCCTTATACTGACTTGAGCGTCGGAGGGCCTTCGGCTGCCCATAGCCAGGGACTCTGACTGTTATCTTCTTCCTTTCAGGTCATTTGGAGGCTCGATCCTTTCCCTCTATCTTCCCCAAACCCTCGAATCAGGAGCCTGATCCTCCTTTAACTAAGTCCGTAATTTTTAGGCACTTACAGGATTAAAAAAAAAGTTACAAGATATAACCATGTAAATTTAAAAAGAAAACAAATCTAAGTTCATTGAAAGTTTCTAGATGTTTAATATATGTCCATGAAGATAGGGATTTTGTCACAGATAGCCTCACAAATTCTACCATGTGTTTAATAATCTCCTGTGATCATGGGCTTGGCTTGTATTTATTATCAAATAATTCAAAATCAACGACGCTTCTGGGACTGTCCCAAAGTTACCCATTTGAAGATACGGACATTATCTTATTGGAACATATAGAGTGCACACTGATGGATGCTATTTTCTTTCTTTCTGGTTTTGGGCCTGCTACAAATTGTTGGTGGGCTCCAAATTTGTTTTTCATAACCCAGACTGTTTCCCGCCCAAGCCCGTCCAGCCCAAAGCCTTTGGCCCTGAGCCTAAGGGACACTCGATTATGGACAGCCGAGAACTTATCCCTAGGGGCACATGCAAACCCTCCTATCTTGGAGCTCCACTTTGATTCAACTGAAATTGATTCAACGTCTCCAACAAGAAACTTTATCAGTTTGATGATGGGCTTGTAGATGGATTGGCGTTATTACTACAAAGATATATATTTGCGTTGGCCAACTGCACCAACAAATGACGCTATTCAATACCATGCACTTCTTTACCAAGAAAAAAAATACCAAGCACTTACAAATACATCAGTGCCATCGCAAATACTACAGAATATTGCAAAAAGATTATTGGAATAATTTCCAATATTCACATGCAAAAATATATTTCCAACGGTATTGTGTGAATTTTAAAATATTAAGAAAGGTAAAAATATCATGATAATTTAGAATGAAGGTGGAAATTTTAACAGTGTTATACCTATTTTCTACCATACTGTGAAAAATGCATTCTACATTTTTCCTTTTTTTAAAAGATTTTATAGGATATTTTCAGTTTCAAATAATATTTTGAAAATATCCCAATGATATAAAATAAAATCGGTTTTAGGTACACTTTTTTTTATACATTTTAGACAAATACGGCAACAATATTGTTGGGCTATTTTAAAAATTTTCTCCAATATATATATATATATATATATATTTTATTGTGATCTAAACTACGTCCACACTTGAGACTGCTAACAGGCAGTGATCATTATTTCACTGATGCAAAAAATTAAAAAATTACTACTACCTCAGTTACTCCATGTGGCACAGCACATTTGAAGAACATCTTTAACATTGCTGCTAATTTTAGAAAAGGATTTATAGATTGTAAATATCACCTTGATATCGACACTAAATTCATTAAATGGATTTTTTTTTTTAAAGAGATTCCTATGATTTGTTAGTAGAATTCATAGAAAACAATTGAAGAGAATAATAGGGACCATACTTATTAAGCACATGCAAATATCAGTATTTAGCTATCCATATATACTATATATTTGTCGAAGTTCCTTAAAAGGCCAGCCCTATTTGATCTAGTAAGGTGAAAGACAGAGCGCTTAGCATAAACAGAAGATCGAAATCGCACAGAAGGCCTGAGATGATCCTACTTGAGATACTGATTCATGGGATGGAGATCGCTTGGAGAGGATTCAATGGAAGGGACTCTCAAGCACACCATCACTACAATTATGTCAGGTGTTCGATTCAATGGCTTGCATTCAACATAAGTGAATACCATCACATATGTCACATTGATCAGATTTAATCCCCTCGGCTAACTCAATATGCCTGACACGAGTTATGCCCAGCTGTGAATTGCAGTTCACAGATTCTTTCATAAGTATAGCTACTGAATCATTGGTGTCGTCCTCATGGAAAATCACATCACATCTATTTGAGGTTCACTTTTATTATTATTATTATTATAACCCATGATGTCCCCCACCAAGCCAAGCCCAGCCCAGCCCAGCCCAGGAGGCTTTGGCCCCGAGCCCAAAGGACACTTGATTATGAACATCCGAGAGCTTAACCCTAAAAAAGGACACATGCAAACCCAATACAAGACCTCTCAACTTCAGAATCCTTGACCAAGTAAGCTACCACTTGTTGGTTTATTTGAGGTTGGCTCTGTTAGTCATGTTCCACTTGACCACGGTTGAGGCTAATATTCCACGGCCAATCAGCAATCTGACAGGTTGCTTCTCATTACTTCATTCCTTAACCTTTTAGTAGCATTCCCTTTCTCCATAAGCTAGTTCCATCATCCATGTATCACTTTCGCTTATAAGGCTCTTTTGTGTTTTGGTTTCACATGCACAAGTGAATCTATTAAGTGTGTATCTCTCTCTCTCTCTCAAGACATACCCTTTGCTCCCTCTTAATAGTGGAAAGAAAGAGATTCGCCGTGTCAGGTTTGAGAGCAAAGGGAGGGAGTCAGTGCAGATCCCAAGGCAGCAAGAAAATATTTTCATGAAGTTGCCTTTGGGTGGTACCTCTGTCATCCAAAGGGGCCGGCCCCAATCATCATTTAAAGAAAGCACAAGTAAAAACATTTAATGAAAGCTACAACATAAAATTGATCCATAAGTCAACATTTTGTTACAAAGTTGGATGAAAAATGCGAAAAATCCAATGGAGAAGCATTGCACACGTACGTACTTCTGTGATGAGAAAACCTCTCAAAACCAAATTCATATCCTTTGACCCAACATTGACAGCAGGAAGAGAGAAAAAAGAGACCTTCATAGTACCTATATGGGCTTGATCTTAAAATGGAGCGATATAAGAGAGAAAACAAAGCATTTCAAGTCCTGCAACCATGAAAAACATTGGATATATAAATAAACATAAAACCCATTTACTGAAACATAGATTTATGAATATTATTTTTTTTATTTGAATAGCATGAATATCATTTTTCCCTTCTCGTTTAGCAAGAAAGGGATTGCATTGCTAGGGGTCTACTAATAAATGTACTTTTGCGTGCGTGCCTGTGAGAGAGAGAGAGAGAGAGAGCATACAATCACCCAAAAATAAAAATAAAAATAGTAATAAAAAAATTAAAAAATCCAGAGTTTTACTGTGGCCACTATAGTGAAACAATGCCAATTGCTATTACTTACAAATCAAATAATCTTACTCAGAAGTGTCGCTGTCCATGGACAGGCAATAACCAGATTACCAAAGGACCCTATACGAGAAAATGGATATGTACACCGATATTCGACTTATTAAATTATTAAATCTAGATTCGAGTCCCATAATGAACCCCGATTAATAATCGGATCTACCTTAAGGTCCTGTCAAGTCCATGCCATAAACCCATCCACCTAAATAGTATTTATAAATATATAAACACATGCATTATCAGCAGAATATATTATACTTGTTAATTATTCCCTTTCAGGTTTATCTGGACTTGGAACAGGGCTGGAATCCATATGAACCTCAGATCCAAACCAGATTAGGGTACAAGACCCTGAACTTGGATCCAGAATCATCCTAGATGTGGCCCAAACCTTTGCCAATTTACGTCCAAATTCACAAGAGGATCCGCAGAATGGCCAAAAAAAGATCACAATGGGGGTAAGAGGGAACTAACTACATACCTCTTTTCCACTCTCCTTCAGAATATTCTTGTTCAACAATGGATTAATATATAAATTTACTCATTCTTTTAAACTTTCCTCAGAAACTCATGTTCAACAAATAGATCTAATAACCTCACAAAACAAAAATTCGAGTGCCACAAAATGGATATCTGGTGGACACAGTTGATGCCACTACAGTCTAGACAAGAGAACCACCATAACTTACCATTGCAAAGGCAACAATATTCTAACCACTCACTAAATCCTAAGTTAATAACCGTTATACAGTGAAGTTCTCTCTCTAGCAAAGAACATGCTTGGTTTATCTAATGTCAGCAACAGCACAGACCACAAACTAGAGATTTCAAATGGGCCGGGCCGGCCCGGTTCGGCCCGGCCCAGCACGCTAGTCAACGGCCCGTGGCACGGCACGGCCCGGTCAACGGCCCGGCCCACAAGGCACGGCCCGAGACACGGGCCGTGCTGGGCCAAGGTCCTTGGGCCCGTTGGCCCGCCAGGCCCGGGCCCGCCAGGCACGCCAGCCCACTGGGCTGGGAGCTCCAGCCCGCTGGGCACGCTGGGATCAGCCCGCTGGGCACGCCAGGCCCGAAGCCCGCCAGCCAGCCCAACAGAAAAAATAAAAAAAAAAAAAGAAAGAAAGGAAGAAAGAAAGAAAAAAAATAAAAAAAGAAAGAAAGAAAAAAAAAACAAAGAATGAAAGAATGAAAGCAAGAAAAAAGAAAGAAAGAAAGAAAAAAAACAAAGAAAGAATGAAAGAAAGAAAGAGAAAAAAAAGAAAGAAAGAAAGAAAAAAAACAAAGAAAGAAAGAATGAAAGAAAGAAAAAAAAAGAATGAAAGAAAGAAAGAAAAAAAAACAAAGAAAGAAAGAATGAAAGAAAGAAAAAAAAAAGAAAGAAAGAAAGAAAGAAAAAAAAAACAAAGAAAGAAAGAAAGAAAAAAAACAAAGAAAGAAAGAATGAAAGAAAGAAAAAAAAAAGAATGAAAGAAAGAAAGAAAGAAAGAAAGAAAAAAAAAAAGAAAGAAAGAAAGAATGAAAGAAAGAAAGAAAAAAAAAAGAATGAAAGAAACAATGAAAGAAAGAAAAAAAAAAACAAAGAAAGAAAGAAAGAAAAAAAAAACAAAGAAAGAAAGAAAGAATGAATGAAAGAAAGAAAAGAAAGAAAGAATGAATGAATGCATGAAAGAAAGAAAAAAAAAGAAAGAAAGAAAGAAAGAAAAAAAAAAAAAAAACAGCCCAGCCCAGCAGGCCCGCCTGGCCCGCCAGCCCGCCTGGGCCGGCCCGGTCCAGCCCGCCCCATGGCGGGCCGTGCCAGTGGGCCGTGCCGTGCCAGGGGTTTTCCCTGGCGGGCCGTGCCGGCCCGGCCCGCTAGCTGGGGCGGGCCGTGCCAGCCCGGCCCGTGGCACGGGTGGGCCGGAGTTGGGGCCGGCACGGCCCGTTTGACATCTCTACCACAAACCCATTGTATCGCTGAAAATGGAATTGCGAACATGAAATTACCATCTGCTCCCTTCTAAATAATGATTAGAGGTGATCTTTAATCCATTGATCATTCTGAGTGGACAGTTAGGTCTAGTAAAAGCCCATAAGAAACATTAACAGGGAAGAAACAGTTCCAAGTACCAACAGAGGACAATCAGATAAAAAGAAAGTTTTGGGGCATATCTGCTTAAGATCAGCTAAGAGGCTAGGTTCAGCAAGCAAACTCTGAAAAATAAAGTGCCCCACTTGTGGGAATTCTTAAGAATAGTTTGCAACTTCGTGCAAACTACAGTCAAACTGTGAACTAGTTTGTTCCAACTAATGTGCATTTCAATTAGCTCCAATCAAGAGGAAGTTAGGAGACGAGCCAGCAAGTGTATTATAGGGAGCTTAAGATATCTGACTTCTTGAATAATCAGGGAGGCTTGCATGGGGAGAAGCCTTGCATTGCCTCCTCGCCCTTTCTTCTTATCTAAACAGGAGAGACTTGTTTCTTTCCTCCAAAGAGAACAGATGATAGCCTAAAACACTTTTTATTTTTATTTTTATTTTTATAATGATAGCCTAAAACACTAATTTTTCACATAATTTTGTCACACACTGGAATAAGCCTCCAGGCTCCAGACCATGCCCATGTAGCAGGCTTGTTTGATGAGGCAACACCATTCCGAGCCCAAGTACATCTAAAGAAGAGTGTTTTAAAACTGGACCACACCAACCAGAACTGATAACTTCATCTATCCGTTTAGAAAAGAAATGCAGTATTGGTAAAAAACCGGAAGAATTAGGGGTCGAACCAGTCGGAGATCCCATTAATTATTAAAAGATAATTTTTCATTTTTAATATTTGGTAACTCACAGTGGAGCTGAAGTCCAAACAAGTTCCAACAAACTGTCTATTCCATTGTTCGCCCTCCTATCTGCTTTTTGGAACATTTGTCTCAACAACTCAAGATGAGCATCCAAAATGTTGCTAGAAGAAATCTTCCACCTTAAATTTTCAACAATGGTTTTTACTCAATTAATAGTAAGCACCTTCTACAGTTCTACTGTGCCAAGGGCTCTTTGTAGAAGACCTCGTAGAGAACCAAAAAGGCAATGTTTCCAAATTTGCACATTGGGAAGACCTTGCAAACATACACATTTGTTATTAAATTAAGGATGGATAGGTATTCCCTTTTCTTTAAACCCACAACATCACAAAGACACAAACAACTTTTTTGCATAACTGCATGCTATTTTGAATAGATTAGGGAAAACTCCTTCAATAGAGACCCTCTGATGTTTGGATCAAAGTGGATGTTCAAAGAGATTCACACAGAGGAAACAAACCTCAAAGAGAAAATAAATCCACAAAGGATAAGTTCAATTAATCTTCAACTCCCCTTTTAATATCTTACAATGCTCATATATATAGAAAATTAACCCTAGAATCTAAGGGGCCATTTGGAAACTCTAGTCAAATTAATAAAAGCTAATTCGATTAAGGTCTAAAATAAAAGCTATAATTAAGTTCTACAATTAGTGTGTTCAGTAAAATACAAAAAATAAAAACTCTTATTTCATGAGGTAATTGGGCCCATCTTTAAGAATTGTGGTAACTAGGGCCCACCTTTTAAAAGCTACAATCTAGAACCTGCCATTTGCGCCATTCTAAAAATTTTATGAGATTATTTACATCCAGAACACTTGTAAATTTTCCATTATCCACCTCTATCCGCTTTAGCTACAAAAGCACTAAAAAATAAGCAGCTCCCCTCGCTTATTTTTTTTAGAGGCAAAAGCTCTAAATTGTGAATAAGATCTATAATTAGAAATACAATTAGAGGCTTACCAAATTCTCTAATATGTAGATAAGCTGTAAATCACAAAATAAGAGCTTTTTTTAAGAGTTACCAAATGCCCCATAAGACTCCTAACCAAACTACAAAACTAAACAATGACACCTACTGAAAGTAGAAAGCTAGTCTTAATTACAACTCATTAAGGATAGAAAATAAGGACCAAAGTCCTAAACTTCTTTGGGTCCAACATGTGGGCAACAGGTCTGGTTGTGTCAGCCCATTGGCTTAGCATCATTCCCTCTGTGTTGCAAAAGAGTTCAACCCCAAACTCAACTTTTAATCGCATTGCCAACGTAGGCGGATAGTTCTTGAAGACTATGATATCCGGATACTTGTACAAGCCCAATATATCCATATCGGACTGATATGATACTTGTATTGGTACTTGATACTGCACAGATACTTTCGGGGTATAAGTTTGGCGCATCCTACTTAGCAAGTCCATTATTTTATATAGTTCTTTAAATTTTCTTACTTCTCAACATAGAAATGTTAGAAAGGAACATAAACAACGATAATTTCATTAATTCTCTAAAGTGATCTAAGAAAAAAAAATTAGCACACCCATATCCGTATATTTATCCGTGTCCTAGATTTCCAAAAGTGCATGGTCATCTCTCCTCTCCCTATATCTGTGTCTGTAACTGTATTCGTATCTGGGCATCACAACTTGAAGTGACCCTTGATCCTCTATTTCGCAGTTCCAGCTTCATAGTATATAGCGTGACAGTGTTTTTTTTTTTTTTTTCATGAACAAATTAACAGTTATTGTTCATATCCCATGGATTCCATTCTGGTGATAGATCCGCAGTCTTCCAATTAAAATATCCTCAGTATCCATCGATACTACATCACACCACATTGTGTCATTATAGTGATGCAATCCCTAGGGTTAGGGCTTGCGTAGATGCCGAAGCACGTGTCAAAAGACACCTCAAATTATCTCCGCAGAGATTTCTAACACGAGGAAAACCTCTCCAAGGGAAAATCCCAATTTTATTTAACTCCAAAATCTGAGATTAATATCTCTACAATGTAATATAAATAGGCAAAGTAACTTAGGGCCTAAGAAAACCTAATCTAATAATAGAAAGTATTCTAATCAAACTAGGAAACCAAATAAATCAGCAACATACTAATCCTAATTACAATAAAATTAAGAAGCCCCTAAAATATGTTGGGTGAGACCATTAGTGGAGTGGTAGCCTGCTCTGCATCATTCCCCCCAGGTTGAAAAAAGAGTTCAACCTCGAACTCGGGTCTTCTTCAAGTTGCCTCGATATATATGATGTACGTGAAGCACTTCCTTTGTATCAGGGGCCCTTGATTTCTTTTTCGGTGATTCTGGCTTCTTTGGATGAAGAGTAACTTCTTGTCCACCGTGTATGAAGGTATACGTGTTGTTGCGCATCCCATGAGCGTCATCCTTGTCATACATCCATGGGCGACCCAATAGGATATCTCCACTGTCCATTGGTAGCACATCGCACCAAATTGTATCTTTGTAATCATCACCAACTGAAAAAGTAACTTGACATGTATGCCGCACATGCGCTTCATCACCTCTCATTAGCCATTTGACAGAGTATGGACGATTGTGCTTGCAAACCTTCAACTTCAAGCGATCAACAAGAGATTGGGAGATAATATTCTCACAACTTCCACCATCAATCACAACTGTATAATTTTGCCCATGTATTTTACCTGTGGAACGAAAAATATTTTTCCGCAACCATTTCTTCTCAACAGTGGAAAACGACTTTTGTTGCACCAAGAGAAGTTCACCCTCTGCGTCAGCTGAAATGTCCTCCACTTCATCGAAGTCTTCACTTTTAGGATCATCTTTTGTTTCTGGTTCTTCTGGTGCACCTTCGATTAAATTGATTCTTTTTGGGCATTCTAACGCACAATGACCCTTTTGCTTACAATGAAAACAGGTGAACTTGTTCTAATCTTCAAACTTGGAGGCAAACTTTTCTGATGAGCTGGTACCTAGATTGAAGTCTGGCTTTGCTGGGGTCTTTTGTGCAGGCCATTTAGACACACTAAACTTTCAAGCTTGATAATTAGCAATGTCTTCAGCTTTGATGGCATGCTGGATGATTTCATCGACATTATCAAAATTCTTGAATGTAAGAATATGTTGTATGTCAATACGCAGCCCATGAAAATAGCGATCAACCAACACATCATCATCTTCATTCAAGCCACAAGGAGCTTGCATAGTTAGGAACTCCTCAGAATATTCAATCACAGTTTTGGAACCTTGCTTCAAATCTTGAAAACTTGAACGAAGATCTCTTGAATAATTCACTGGGAGGAATTTTTGCTTCAATAAATTCATCTCGATCCATGTTTCACCGGGGTCAATATTCTGATTTCTTCGTTTCTTTTGCAACTCGGCCCACCAAATCGTAGCATAATTGCGCAATCGAGTTGCCACTAAAGTGACTTTATGACCATCCGTCATTGGCTTGTGTGCAAAAATATTTTCAACACACACTAACCAATCCATGAATTCCTCCGGTTTCAACTTTCCATCATATTCTGGAATCACGAGCTTAATGCCCAAATCACGATCAACATTGACTGCATGTGGATCTCGTTGATTCCGATTATGTCCTCCATGAGCTTGATGATTATCCTCACGCCGATTAGTTTCTAAAGTAGTTAATCGGGTGTCAATTCTGGCAAAAGTGTCTTGCATTTGGACCATCATTGCGGATAGTTGATTAACATTTGCTGATAATTCCGCAACGGTTCCCCTTAATTCATCATCATTGTGAGAGGAACATTCCACTTCTACTTGCTTCTTGGGAGGCTTTTTTTTTTGTTTAAAGTAAATTTAAAATTTTGACTGACCTGATGTTTAGATTTTGCACTCCACGATCACGCCGGCGAAAACGGATATGAAATCTGACGGCGGATGGTTGTGATTGTGCGGAAACAAGATCCAATGGTTGATCTCGGTCAAATCTGCCATTGATAAGTTATGCTGATGTTTGCTCTCTGCCTGAATTTTTAGTTTTTTTTTTTTTAACTGATGTGCTTTGCAAAACAGGTTGGGCCCTAGTCAGTAGGTGGTGGAACAATTCGGGTCGGGTCAAACCCAAACTTAGGAAAGGCCCATGAAACTTGTTCTTGCTGCCTCGATGTTTGTGCCCAAAAGAGGAGAAAAGGGTTGAAAGAGGAAACCCTTCCTGTTGTTCCAACAAAGGGGAAAAATTGAGTGGTGAGGCAACGGGCGATGGCTGCGACGGTGACGGCAGCGAGAAGGACGTCGGTGCACGGTACCCTTCTGTTCCTTCTTCTTCTCCTCTGCTCGCCCCCTTTTTTTTTTCTTCTTCTGGGACTGGGGATGGGTGATCAGAGAGCTGGGGAAGGGATGTGGATGGGCTGGGCTCAGTGGCTACTGGGAAGAGAGAAAAGGGAGTGGGAGGTGGGATCGACAATCACGCTGGAGCTCGGCGACTTCAACGATGATGACAACGACGACGGAGGAGATGGCTGCAGCGACCACAGTGGTGCTCCGGTGATGATTCCGTGGTGAAAGGTACACGATTTCTTTCTATCTTTTCTGCTTCTGGTCTTTCGTCGTTGCTATAGTATTGTTTTTTTTTTTTTTTTTTGGTGTAAAGGGTTCGGTGCTGCTGGAAGGCGGGGAGGGATTTTTTTTTTTTGGAGTCGGGGTGGACACGAATAGGGAAGGAGTGGGGTTTTTGCTGGAGAGCGGGGTGCGGGTTGGGTGCAGGGTTCGGGTATGGTGTTTGGGAAGGAAACAGTGAAGGTAATGGACGGACGAGGCTCCAATCAATGACCGGAGGGTGATCGGAGCAACATGGATCTTTGCTCTGATACCAATTGATGCAATCCCTAGGGTTAGGGCTTGCGTAGATGCCGAAGCACGTGTCAAAAGACACCTCAAATTATCTCCGCAAAGATTTCTAACACGAGGAAAACCTCTCTAAGGGAAAATCCCAATTTTATTGAACTCCAAAATTTGAGATTAATATCTCTACAATGTAATATAAATAGGCAAAGTAACTTAGGGCCTAAGAAAACCTAATCTAATAATAGAAAGTATTCTAATCAAACTAGGAAACTAAATAAATCAGCAACATACTAATCCTAATTACAATAAAATTAAGAAGCTACTAAAATATGCTGGGTGGGACTATTAGTGGCGTGGTAGCCTGCTCTGCATCATATAGTCTTCATCGACAACAAAAGTAACTTGACACAAGTACGACCTCAACACCTATCAGTAACCAAAAAACAATGGTGTTAGCGTGCCCTTAACCTTAGATGATCCATAAGAGCTTGTGATACGATGTTGTCAGAGCTTCCCTCATCAATTACAACAATACAAGCCTACTCGTTTACACCACTTGTGGAACAAAAAAATGTTATTTCGCAATCATCTCTTCTCAACAATTGGCATGGGTTTCGTAACTTCACCTTTGGTGTCACCATAAGTACCAACCCGCTCTTAACTTTTCTTCTTCTTTAGTTCCTATGGTCAAACTGCTCCTTAGATTCTGGCTCATCTTGTTCTTCAACCACTTGTTATACTGTTGCATGTACTAAAGCTTTCAGAGGTCATTGAGAATGTTGAAATGACAGATGACCTCTTTCTCAACAATGATAGCATACCGGCAAATTATTCTTTTTCGTCTTCTGTCCATTATTAGATAAAAAATTTGATCCCAGATTTTGGATTGATTTGACTTGTGTGCTTGAATAAGGTGACAGACAATTGGCAAATCCCTTTAAAAGATGTGAGCCTTTGTGCTTGATGATTAGCTATTTCTTCCAGGTTTTAATGGATGTTGCACATCTTCATCGACCATATCAAAACTCTAAAAGGCTAAGAGATATCGTATGTCTAACTTAAGACCTTGATAATACTTGCGAGCCACAACATCTTTTGATTCATCCAAATCACATGCTTGGATTAGAAAGAATTCCTACATATACTCAACTACTCATTTGTTGCAAGTTCAAAATCATTTAGTTTGGAGAACAAACCCCTCTTAAAATTCTTAATTAACTAGGAGTAGTTTCTGTTTCACTAGATTTTGCATTTCTGCTCATGTTTCCACCAGATCCATATTTTATGTCACCATCGTCATTGCACCTCTGTCCACAAAAATAGCTGCATACCCACTAAATTTGGTAGCCACTGGTATAGATTTTGTGGCCATCTGTCATTAGTTTATATGCAAACACATTCCACACATACGCTAGCCAATCCATAAATGCTTTTAGTTGCATCTTGCCATAGTATTCAAGAATAACAATCTGCTACCTAAACCCTTATAGACATTCCGGGAGCTTGTGTTATGCTGATTTTTGAAATTGTATTCTTCCTCTTGATGGTACCTTCCCAACTATTGGGGTCCATCCGAGTTGGGATGGCTCTTAAAATCACAATTGAATCTTGGTTGTCAATTCAATCACATCCAATCAACTTTGACCATGATTGTGCTGACGCGGCCCCCCCCCCCCCCTTTTTTCTCTCTAACTCTCTTCATGCAACAAATTTCGTTCCTTCTCGCTTTGTTCCTTTTTTCTCTCTCTTTCGTTGCAGAATGAAATGAAGAGAGCCTCCTCTCTCTGCTTTTCTGTCTTTGGAAAGACCGGAGAGTGAAAACCCTTCTTCTTTTCCAAGAAAAAAAGCCAACAAGGGTTGTCACGTTTGTGCGTCTTTGTCTTCGATGACTCTCGCCCTCAAAACGACAACCGCATGCCCTTCTTCCTGCTTTTTATCTATGCTGTTGGGAAACCCTGGAAATCACAGAAGTCCCCTTTGGAGATCGATCCACTCTTGCAGCTCCCTCTCTTCTCTCTGCCGGTAAAATGAGATGGTCAAGCATGAAAGGAAGGAGATCTACCCTTCTTCAACTTTCAATGGTTGAGGCGAAAGGAAAGAGATCAATAGGTGCCAGTTGGCTGTTGGGCTGCCTACCTCCTTTGATATGTTAATAAGATCTGTTCCCAATTTTCCCTTTTTTTATTTGTTTCCTTTTTGTTTCTTTCTTTTCTAGCATCTACCAAAACACCTCTCTATTTTTCATTTTTTTTCCAAGCAGGATATAGAGATTTCCTTCAAATCCGTCAACTGAAACCAAGATTGTAATTATCTGAACCTGCTTTGATACCAAATTAATGCTAAAAGGTTTGGATCAAAGTGGATGAAAGTGCCAAAGCACATAAAATAATGTCTCTAAGAGACTCGCATGGAGGAAACACACCTCTAAGGGAAAATAAATCCATGTAGGATAACTTTTTATTGATCCTCAACTCTTCCATCTTAGAATGCTTGTATATAGGATAACAAATCCTAGAATTCAAGACTTATAACCAAACAAGGATACTAAACAAAGACTCCAGCCGCATTTAGAAAGCTAATCCTCGTTAGAACCTTTTTTTTTAGAATGGCTAATCCTAGTTAGAACTCATTAAGATAATAAAATAAGAAACCAAATCCTGAACCTCTATGGCCCTTCAGCTTCACATCACCCTCCCACCAAACATCCACCCAAAATCTAACTCCATTCTTTCTCCCAACATTATACCCCACCCCATATGGAAGAAACTTCCCACTTTAGTTGAGTCATCCCCCACTAAGATATTGGACCCCATATCAGAGACGTCCTAATCTTACTGCTTCTAACTCTACACCTAAATCCCACCATGTCCACCCCCTCCCCATATTGATCTTGCTGCCTGCATTGCACTTTAAGCTGCCTTGGTTCCAATTGGCATAAATTCTATTGTATAATGAGAAGAAAAACAAATTTCTTTTTTTTATGGAACCTAAGTTACATCTTGGCAACAGCTGATACAGATTCCATAAAAATAGTGAGGTTGATTCAAGAGAAAGTGGAATGGTGGACTAGAAGTGAAAAGGCATGATTTATTGACAGACATGGCATGCCTAGTTTTGCATCATTGGTATCAATTCTTCTACTCATGTACCGGTGGTTCTTTCTTTTCAATGTATTATTCAAAGTTGAAATGATTCTTCTTAATCTAACAGCAAATCCAAAACCCCAAAACAGTTTCATATAGCAACCAACAAACGCCCACAAGATGCAAACGAAAACATCATACAGAGAGAAGAAAAAAAAGGATATCACCGACCTGAACAAGGTAATAGAAGATCCGAAGTCCTTCAGGATCATTGCTGCTCTGGACATCAACAAGCGACCCAATCTTCGAAGTGGTGAAGGAGATGTGCTCGTTCCCCATCACGATCTCCAGCTCCTGCCTCCCCACGCGATCCGGCTCTGGCCAATTGTTATCATCTTCCTTCATAATCTGAAAAACACAAACACACACAAACCAATCAGAAGTACAAAACGTCAAAACCCTAGCAAACCCTAGATTAGACAAAACCCTAACAAAAACAAACAAACCCTAGATCAGATTAGAAACCTCCGAAAACCCAATCAGATGAAAAACAAAAAAATCCTAGATTTAAGTAGAAGATGGTGAAATGGAAACCCCAGCAAAACCCTAAACCCTAGATGATGGAAGTAAGTTGGGGTATGAGAGAAAAAAAAACCTCGCTTTCAGAGATGATTCTTCGGCATTCTTTGAGCACAGCAGGGGTGAGAAAGACTTCTTTTCGGATCATGGTGTCGTTCTTGTAGTTGGAGTTGTTGGCGTAACGGAGCTTTCCATCGGGACGGAACTCGAACTCGAGAAACTCGTGACCGAATTTGCCCTTGTGACCGACATAGTATCGGAGGTAGAACTCTCCTTGCTCTTCAGCTGCTGCCATTGTTGTCGCACTTCTTCTCCTTCTCCTTCTCTTTTTCCTTTTCTCTCTCTCTCAGCCTGCTCGCTTCAGTTCTTTCGTCTTTGCCCGCGGAAATCAGGCTCTGCCGTAGGAAAACCCTATTATCGTAAACAGGTCTTATTTATAGTCCGCGCTCTTTATCAGATGAAATAGGTAATCCGGTCCAAGTCCCAAAATACACAGGGTTTTTGAAAAAGGTTGAGCCCATTGGGTTGGGCTTGGACAATAATTTTAAAGCCCATTCAAAATAAAACAAAAAATGGGAAAACAAGCGCGTCCGTCCAAATCCCGCTTGCCCGCAATGGATATTCGTTAGTTTTTCATAAATTTACCAAAACTACACCAACTAACCGCAAAAAAATGGCTAATGGGGAGAGGCAGTTTTGTGACTTTGCCCCTCGTAATCTTTTGTAAGTTGTATTTATTTTTTATTTTTATTTTTTGTGTTTAAATGTTTATTGATGGTTTTTTTTTTGCTTCCTTTTCTTGTTTGTAATGTTCATTTTGCTATAGTTGTTTTTCCTTAACGATATTTTATTTTTGGAAAAAGAACACTGGGCTGTGTGGTGGCTGATAGTAGTGCAATTAGTTAAGTTGTTATTATATACCATTAGACATAAATGAAGGTCATTCAAAATGGGTTACGCTTTGAATCATTTTAATTATGAGAACGGCCTTGTATACGATATGTCAGATTTTATCTGCTGTAATCACTCACTATTATGGATCATTTTATCAAACCTACTGGGATAACTATAATAGTCCGTAGAGCACCATATAGTGGACTAGACGAACATTTCACATTTCACGATGGGGGTTATTTTTGGTAGAAAAATCCAAAAGGGGTCTCACATTTCAAGTTTTTTGTTTTAGAAATTTACAGGTTGAATTATTTAGTTTATATTTAAAATTGTGATAAGTCCTGGCCCGGTCTGAGCCCGCACGGGACGGGATTTGACATAAGCCCGTTCGATTTAGGACCGGGATTGGACAACCCCTAGCAGGGCCCGCCCAATATTTAAGATGAGACTGGACAGCCCAAGCCCAGCCCGGCCAGGCCCGGCCCATTTATAGGCCTACTCTTCATAGAAACAATAGGGAAGTGAGTTATCAAGGGTACCACATCGTCGACCATTGTAGAGATATCTTAATTAGAATTAGGATTGCAAAACGGGATGTTTCGGGTAGGAACCATACTAGACCTGGACCGTTTCTAAATAACAGTTCCAGTTTTGGGTTCGTTTTTTTATTCAAAACATGTTTTGTTGGTTTTAGACCCGCTTCCGATAAGAAAATCCAGATTCGGTTTTAGAATTGAGTCCACTTAGAGGATTGGAATACAGTTTCAAAATTGGTTCTAATTTATCTTCATTTTTTCTTCTTAAAATAAGCATATCATTCAACATATAACATGGCATCAAGTCTACTACCTCTCGTATTATACATAAAATGTAAAAAAGATAAAAATAAATAAATAAATTTGAGGTACAGTTTGCAATATCAAAGACTCATATGTCGGGTCCTGAGTCTATGGGCCGGAATCTATATGGATATAGAACCAGATTCATTTATCAATCAGAACCTAAATTGAGTTTTAGACGGGATAATCGAAGAACCGGATACCCGTTTACAACCCTATGTAGAATCCTTACCTTAAAGAGATTGGTCATCTATCCAATCCCCACTAAAATCTCTCTATTTTCAATTGCCAAAAGATAAGATTCCTTATTACTTACCATATCATTAGTCGTTTTGAATTTTGAATTTCGAATTTCAATACCTTAATCAAGCAAATTTAATCTCCCCATGAAATCTTTTTAACTCTTTAACACTCACTTCAACAAATCCAATGGGGTCCACACGGTTTCCATCATCGTTAAGACGGATAAATAATGTAGTTTTTTCTTTTAGATTTATTTTATTTCCAACAACATATATCCAAATTTTGATATATTTTTATTTTTGGGGCCTTTATTACTAGTTGTAAAATATAATGAATTGTAAAAGAATTAAAATTTAAAAGTAATCTTATAAAAATGCTGTTTAAATATATATTTAAAATATATTACTTATAAATTATATTTAAAAATATATATTTCCATGTGTCGGCCCATGGGCGGCCCATTAGACGTCCTTACTAGAAATCCGATGCACTCAGTTTTTAAAAGTGGACCAAATTCTATGATTATTTAATGGGGGCTCCATGTTGTAATTCATATATCCCACATTGTAGTTTCTAAAAAATAAAAAATATGTACATGCTGTGATTTCTAAAGTAGGGTTCCTTGCGCAACAATTTCTAATGGTGGGTCCATATTATAAACCCTAAAGAAAGGCTATGTTGTGATTCCTAAAAGGCAAATTCCATTTCAAAATCACAAAAAGGTCAGCTCACATTATAATTTCAATAAAGATGAGCCCCATGTCTTATTTCTAAAGGTAGGTCGATTTCTAAAGGTGGTTCCTACATACAATAATTTTTAAAGGTGTGCCCGGAGTAATTCCGAAAAGTGGGGCCTTGTTGTAATTCCTAAAGGCTTATTTAGGAGGATTTCTGATAAGTTTTTGGGACGTTGAGTTTTTTTAATATAATGTGATCGCTTGTCCACTGGTATTTGAATGATATATTTCTTTTTTTAGAATTATAAACTCCAACAATTAAAAAAAAAAAACTGAAATGACATTTTGGAGTTTCTAGCATTCCAATATATTTGCATTTTATTGAAACTTCAAATGCTCCACCCAATAGGAGGATTTAGGAATTCCACCTCAAGGGACAACTTTTGGAGAATTTTGAAATTCTCACATAAAGAAATAGGCCCTCCTGACAAGAATTTTGTTTTTCTGTCTCTTGACGTTTGCAAGTGTCATGTTTCTTCACAAGAATTCCAAACTTTCAAGCCACATAAAAAGGTCTCAAGTGACCTTTGAAACTCTTGGAATTCCTGCCCTTTTTGTTTTTTAATGAAATTTCTAAATGCTCCAATTCAAATGAGGATTCAAGAATTCTTCACAAGAATTCTAAAAATTCAAGCCACCTAAAAAGGCCTCAAATGACCATTGAAATTCTTAAAATCCCAACCCTTTTGTTTTTTAATTAAATTTTTAAATGCTCCAATTCAAATGAGGATTCAAGAATTCAACTATGTTGGAGTATTCAAAAATTCTCCGGACAGGGTTTTCTTGAATCATAATAAAGAAAGAGACCCTATAAAGGTGGATCCCATTTTCACAATCACAAAAGGTGGGGCACGTTGTAATTCCTATGGAAGATGGGTGAGCTATATGTACAAACAATTCATAAAGGTGGGGCCCATGTTGTAGTTAATAAATGTGGGACCACATTATAATATCTACAAAGATGGATCCCACGTTCACAGTCACCAAAGGTGGGCCCATGTCGTGGTTCCTATAAAAATGCGTCCCATGTAAATGCATATATATGTGTCATTCGAGTAAGGAATTCCGGTAGTTACGAATTAGGAAATTTATAGAATTTAAGATGCATGAAATTCTCAGGAAAAAAAAGTCAAAGTATGAATAAAAATAGAAATTTAGAAATGGCAACATCCAAAGCATTTCTAAACTCCAGCATTTGGAAATTCCAAGCTTGACATGAAACCACAAAGTTCGAGACTTTAATTTAGGAAGATCTCAACTTTTTTTATGGGCCCCAACCTCTTTAGCAGCCAAATTGTGACTTTCCCATGCAAAACGCTCCTACAAGAAAAGATTTCATTGTAATTGAACTATTCCTATACATTAGACATTAAAAAGGGGCATATCATGCAAAACCTACTAGACTGAAGTATGGAAGATACTCATTGATGCTCAACTGCTCATGGGCCTGAATCTAAAATTAGGGCCCATTTAATATTTGGGTTAAACTTTAATTAAGTTTATTAGAAAGTCTAAGGCCCAGTTCCACTCAACCTGAATAATAAGTGGTTGTAGTTTTGTGACTGATTTGCCCAAATAAGTGATAGAAAGCATGGTGTGGCCCTGTTAATAAAATGGGCATGCTTGAGCTTGACATGTTTCTTGCAGCCGAGCTCGCTGTTAGAGGATTGTTAGAGAATTGTTACGATTAAAATAAGAGTTAGTTTGAATTTGAAATATCTTTGTGTATAAATTGAAAGGAAGTTCCTCTTATGAATCTTACGGTGATTTTATCTAAGGTGGCATTTGGGATCTCTACTTTTTACTTCTACTTCTCTTAAAACTTTTTGAAAATGGATTTAGACCGTTTGGAAACCATATTTGCTATCTCCAATTCAAACCTCATAAAGAGGTATTCCCTCTATTTGAGGTAGCAGCAAAAACTGCCAGATTTGAAATAGACATCATTCACCGAAGCGGATAGACGTGCATCTACAGTGTTTTAAGCGGTCATTTTTATATGACAGAGGTTTTTCGTTTTTTTTTTTTTTTTTTTAAATTCTGGGAGCCTAGTTGATGATCCAATCCTTTGGAAGTGTTAAGAAGGCCAAACACGGGTAGATGTCCAAATTTCAGCCGTTGATCTATCACAGATCTCGAGATATTTTCAAAAAAAGCGTGAGCCGTCTGATCTAGATTTCTGGACATTGTGGCCCCATACTCACAATTTGAACTGTTGGTCCTCTTTGCAAGGCCCAAAATGGCTATGAGACAAAAAATTGGTCTCTAATTCCAAGTGGGTCTCGAGAAACATACTAAACAGTCATCCACCGTTGATGTACCATACATGACTGCCTTAGTTTTAAAGGGTCCACATGCAGTCCCCTTTTTGTGTTTTTTTTTTATAAATCTTGGGACTAGAAATCATTATCCAAGCCATTGGATAGATTCAGAACATCAAGAGCAGTTATGCGCCTAGATTTTAGCCATTGGATCATCATAGATTTTGAGATATTTGCAAAACAAGTTTGACATTTTTACCTATTTTTTAACATCCATGGCCCCCAAACGCAAGATCCAAACCGGTAATTCTCTTTGTAAGTCTAAACACAACTGTGACATCAAATTTCAATACTTGACTCCTCATGGATCTCAAGATATTTATGAAAAAATTTCAACTATTGCTTGAAAAATGTCTATTTCAATTGGTTTTTCTATGCTACCAAACAAACTATTTCTAAAATATCCATTTCAAATGGGGCCATTTGAAGCAGATCTAATTCATGCAGATCCATTTCATAGAGATTAGACTTGCGAAACAAAGCCTAAGTCTCCACAACCCAAGCACTTATAACCCATGTCGGGCTTGGTAAGGCCCGTGTTTCCAAATTTAGGCTAGTCCTAGATATGCCTCATTCCGGCCCTACCCCGATATGAGCACCCCTAATTTATATCCTATGACATCGCCACCCATTGATATGATGGACCCACCAGGATTTCTGGAGACCTAGTAAGTCCATATGAGTATATGACGGGAATGTGGGTGTCAAAAAGAATATGAGCGTCATATGTCAGTATGAACTAGGATTTTGATATAAGGATTTAGTTTTGGGCTTCTACAGTCTTGAAAGTTGAAGTGCGTTAATTTGCATTGCATTGTTTGTATGAGAAATGGAGAAAATAATTTTTTTTTCTAGAGACAAAGTGATTTGGGCATGTTTGATTACAGGTTTGAAATCAGAGAATTAACTTGAAAGTTGGGACTTTTCAAGTTTCGGGGAAGCTTTCAACTGGGTCTCAAGGGTGCATTTGTATGATGAGAAGAATTTGCCTTAGAAAGGAAATTGTTTTGACTTTTCTGTTGTTTGATATTTGACGAGTCTGGATCACGTATCGCATTTGTTATACATTCACCGTGAGTGGACCAATAATACTCCGCCGTATCATTCAAAAATTTAGGTGATTCCCTTTCATCTAATTTAAACTTTTTAAACTTTAAAATCACCTAAATTTTTAGATGACGTGGTAGAGTATTATTGGTCCACTCATGGTGAAGGTATAACAAATACGATTGGTGATCCGAACACATTGTTTTTACGAAAAAGAGAATAATATAAATTCAATTTTCTCTATAGAGAGGAATTTGAGTACTTCATATAAAAGAGGAAGGAATGCATCTCTCTCTCTCCTCTCTCTCTCTCACAAAATCTGCAGAGCAAATTCGCCTGATTCCACGATCAAGACCAAAGGATTTACCAAATGACTGCTCACTTTTTGTTGTTGTTGAAATAAACTATCGACCAAAGAGTCAAACGAAAACAAGACCAACAAGCAACAATACACACGCTTATTATAGCCAGTCTCACAAATAACACACCACTCAACATCCATACTCTAACAAGGGAGTAAGCTTCAAGAACAAGGGGTCGTCGCTCCATTGGCAACCCCACCTTTTACCCGGATGAATAGGGATTGACCTTGGTCTCCTCCCACTCCTGAAATTGTGTGAGTTCTTACTCCTGCATGTGCCGGTTCTCTCTCCTTGCATGTGGTGAGTCTCACTCCCCACATTAGTGAATTATCTCTTATCTTGTACAAGTCACTCGGGAGTTAAGATACCAAATGAAACAAGGGAGTCGCTTCATTACGAAGTCTAAGAATTAAAATAGAATTCAACCCATTGTAATCTATTAAAGTCAAGGGGTTTAGATTGAATTTTGACATATCTTATAATTTTGACCGACAATTATCCCACTAAATTTTATGCAACTTTCAATCTGTGTTGATTATTATTTACAACTACTCAGTTATCAACTCCTATCTACCCCGCTTTCAATATTTGAGTACTCACGTTCTCCACTTTCCTTGTTTCCTTATTAGGCAACAATTCTCTTTCTTTCTATTTTCGTATTTCCTTTGCAACCCACTCATCCTATTTCCTTTATTCTATACTTCATCTTGGTTTGTCAAAAAATGGTACTTTCATATTCTTTTATTTTATTTTATTTTTTTTCAAAATGAAATTTGAAGTGTTTGTCGAATAGAATAGGGATTTTCACAATAAAGTAAGGCATTGGTCAAGTAAAGGTTCATAAATTAAAACTTTCTAAATTTCTAAATATTAAATTTGTAATAATCATTTGTTAAGATTTTCATTTATCTCTTTCCTACAGTGTATAATTAATTTACAATGCATGAATATTTAGATTATAAATATATGTACATTTAACTTGACAGAAGAAACAGTGCTAACCACATGTTATTGTGCTTGTAAAAATTAAGAGAGGCGGCAAAACACCCAAAATAATTGATTCATTGAGCAATCACTTCCCCACTTTTTTTATATGCTTTCCACTTGGCCTCTTGTGCATAGATGTATCAACTTTACTTCACTTGATTCTATTAGGAAAATCCAAATCCGAAGGAAAGTGAGTTCCATAGAACCTATAGCTTCAATAAATGAGTAAACAGTATATTTATTGAGGGCCAAGGCCCAAAGATCCCACCTTAATTACATCCAATTTACTGTGCTTCTCTCAGGGATACTCTGTCTCTTCACCATAAAGTAACAAAATTACAGAAGAGGCAACACAGGGATTTTTCTTTCTTTTTGCTGACAAAGGAGCCACAACTACTACACATTTAAAAAGGAAGGTGCATTTTTTAGTATTCTAATTCGAACACCACGTTTACAGCTGTTGATAGATGGCTTCTTATCAGTACTGGATTCCTTTTGATGGTGAGAAGAGAACATGTTCTCAGCATTAAGAAGGAAACATGGAACAAAGAGAATATAATACTCACCTGCTCCCCAGCATCAAATGCCGAAGAATTGTAGCAAAGTAAGTTCATTATTGCAATTATTGCCTGTCCCGGTCCATTGTGCTTGTACAGCCATTGGTTCAGACTTCAGACATCTGGGTGAACTGAATTGGTCCACCAAAAACTGCAAAGCATATAGGCCATTCGAACCAGAGCCCCGTTTGTTTCTGTAATTGAAATCCTAGGGGTGGTTAAAAATGAAGAATTAAACGTGAACATTTAAAAATGACCATCAATGAATGTCTCATTAATGGTTATCACTCTAGTAATTTAAATCAAAATCCCATCTATATAGTCTTTTTTGTATCGTTCGCTCCTTAATCTTTTTAATCGTTTTGTGAAGCTCATTTGAATATGACTTTTTATGTATTATATGCAAACAAACATACCCTAAGTAGGTATGTTTTGATGATGGAAGGTTTGTGAGTTAGGACCATTAACCCAATTCTCTCATTTTTTTTTCTCTCTTGAAATGTAGATGAGTGGACCCAAGCCACTCTTGAACAAGCTCAAGCTCGAGCTTGAATCAAGTTTGTTATGCTCGAGCTTGACTCGACCTGGATTCAATCTTAACATGCTCGGCTCAAGCTCCTAGGTAGGTTCCCTTTATACTAATAAAACAGAGCGTGCTTCAAAAAATGTGTCTATTTATATAGTTTTGCACGAGGCTCGATTCCAGTGGCCAAAGCCCCAGAATGTGGACCCAAAATTTTCTCTAGTTTCAAAATGTAGCTAGGCCTAAGCCCAAACGCAAACATGCTTAGCCTGCATTGCATTTTCATGGTGGCCAAGTAGGCTCAGGCTCGGTTCAGCCTAAGTTGCACCACCACAAAGAGCCATAAGCTGAGAAGGGCCTCTTGCCTCTTTGGTAAAAGGTGGCAATTCTCATTTGCTTGTCCAAGATTCAAACTCTAAGCATGCCACCCCCTTACGGGAGGGTCTTGTCACCTCATCCGAAGTCTACTTCCGTCCGAGGGCTCCACCCACCTCACCCTAAGGGGTGTTCCAGCCCCCTACAGCTGGGGTAACATAAAAACAAAAAACAAAAAGAGCCATCAGATGTAACGGTCAACAAAACTTAGATCTAGGCTTAGAGTGCAAATAGATATATGCTATCCTCGGCTAATGGAACTATGGAAAGACCGGACAATTCCTTCCTTTTCTGGCTCCTTCCGTGCATGTATTGTAGCCGTTGAGTGCGGGCTAAATTTGATTATGAAAGCTTCATGTAATTCCAAATTGAGACAGCGTCATTTGTCCATTAAAGTTAAGTGCATTTTTCTCCTCCATCTCCACCACTTTACGTGGTCACCACTATTACCTAAACCTGTTTTAGAGCGACTTTAGCAATATTTAAGGATTTAAGTTTGATAACCTCTCATTTGCATTATTAAATTTGGACTTATCCACAAAGCAAAACTCATTCAAACTATCCGTTGCATAATATTTTATAATGTGCTTGAATTTATGAGACAGAGAAAATACGGATCAGAGAGTTTTCTCATATGAGTGGACTTCATATGCAGCCGAGCTCTACGGACTTGGGGTTATATACTAATCCCATCATGGATTGTCGCACCATGCCAAATCTAACTTTTACTCTCCATTGAATTGAATTTAAAAAAAAAGAAAAAAAAATATATGGTTAATATTTTGCACGACCTTTCTTTCCATGTATCCTACCACACCAAAACCCCTGGAACACATCCAACCAATGAGCTGGACTACGGGCATTATTTGGCATAAGAAGTAGTAAATGTGAAGTTAAAGTAGACACATGTAACATAATATTTTTTTACTCCACCATGTTTTGGTGAAAATAATAAAGTGGAGAAGTACACTGATGATACGATACGGATAGATTATAGTATGCTAAACTATATAACAAAAAATATTTTTTAATCTATACTCCATCTCTCACGCATGTTTTTCCTCATGCTACCAAAATAAGAATTTACCATACTTATAACTTTTATTTTGACATTTGTTTTTATCTTTATTACTCTACACATGTAAATAAATAAAGTTGCGGAGACAAATTTCATTCAGTGAAATAAATGACTTAAATAATAAGATTGTTGATGTGATTGAAAGATATACTTGATCGACTATGGGTCCACAACGCGACGTCTCTGAGATGAGAAGGTTTGATGTGGTGAAGATAAATTGTGCCAGAATCAGTGATTTGTGGGCGACAGAACAATGCTGTCTTTTCCTGTTTGCCAGCTGGAAAACTAGCAAGCAAAGTCAGGTTTCTCCCTTCGCTGTGATTACATGAACATCACCGAGTCTAAAACGTGCGCACATGGTCCCTCTTACTGTCAGTGCTACACCTAATGATTAAATTAGCTTTTAACAAAGGAAGAATGCGACCTCACCAACCCCGTCTCTCTTTGATTCTTTGAAAAGATTGCAAAATTCTAACGTCTTTATTGAAACGAAAAGGATAGGAAGCCAACTACAACAACACAAAAAAAAAACAAAAAACAAAAGGATGTTTGTATAAGCACATACAAGATTACAGATGTGTAGGGGGAATTCTAACTTGTTCAGGGTTGACAGGAGGTTTTGGAAAGATTAGAGGAGGCCTTTTTAACTTTTTCTAAGGCCCGTGATTTGGGTCACAAGATCACTTATTAGCAAACTTGCGTACAAGCATTACCTATGCACCTTATGAATGAGAAGATGGTTCATTAAAACATATGGTTGATAGAATTAGGTTAGGGCATTAATGGTCCCTTTTTTGTTTGCTTAAGGCATTAATGGTCATTTTCATTGAAAAGAAAGTGGTGTTTTTTTTTTTGTCGCGTTTCAAAATAGAAAACCATTGCAAAAAATAATTAAGAAGAGAATTACAAAGAGATTTCTATATTGATTAGTTTTTCTTATCACTTTTCTCTTCATCCAGAAGAGGCTTATGAGAATTTGCATGTAAAAAAAAAAAAAAAAAAACCCTACAATGAAGAATGATTGTATCAATAATCAAGTTTAAGAACTACTAGCCCTGAAATTAATGGTGTAAAACACATGATTCACTGGCATGTCCTTTGGTTTTTAGTGGAGCAAAACTTGGTCCAGGTAATTTAGTATCTATTTAATATGAAGTTTATTTTCTGTAATGTGGACCCCACTTTTGAATAATTTTGAGTGCTGTTGTTCTGCCCTTAAATTAGATATATATAGATTCCAGAAACATTAGGCTGTGGAAGTTTTCTTTGTTAAAATACAACTCAATCATCAGCCAAACACCCATTGCTTGGTTGTCACCTATTCCTCTCTCCTCCGAACCTCCTCCCTTTTCACTCTATATATTATCATCTCCTCTTTCACATCTTTCCCTCACATAAACACTTCTCTCTCTCTCTCTCTCTCTCTCTCTCTCTCTTACTTGGAAAAAAACGGAGAGAGACATGGCCTTCTCACGTCCCACATTGGCTCTAATTATGCTGCTTGCTCTCCTTGGCACGTGCATTGCACAAGCACCTGCTCCTCCGCCGTCGAGCACCGCAACCCCACCCTCATCAACACCTCCTACCAAGTCTCCACCAGCAGCCTCGCCTTCCCCGACGACTCCTCCGCCATCATCCACCCCGCCAAGCCACTCACCCACAACATCCCCTACACCTTCCGCCACCCCACCAACTTCATCTGCACCCACTCCTACCAAATCGTCTCCCCCCGCACCCTCTCCGGGGTCTCCATCTCCGAGCACCGGCAACCCGCCGTCCGGCTCACCGTCCGGCTCACCCTCTCAATCACCATCTCCATCAACCCCCTCCGCAGACAACAACAATTCCAACGCGTTCATGCCAGCAGCTAGCATGGCCTTGCTAGCATTGGTTGGAGGGGTTGCACTCCTCTAAACCATAAAAGAAAACACTTGAGTCATTGACTTGGGAGTTTTTAATTATTCTATGTAGATTAAGGTAATCCATTTGTGTATTCATTTCGTTGGTTTTTCTTCTTTGTGATTTTTGGAGCTTCATTTGTGGGGAGGATTGGAGATGGACCGGATGTTACTTTTCTCTTCTGTATCATTTGACTTAGATGAATAAAGATTTGTGATTCTTGTTTGTGCTGCAAGTGTGTCACTATACTAACTAAACACTATTTCATATTACATTGGTGCAATTAATGTGCCACACATTAGGTCATTTTTATTGAGAGTAATACTCTCTATTTGATGATAGTTGTTACACTCTTTGGGGTATAAGATGGGGTTGCACCCAAATCACCTAATGGCTATGAGTGGTGCAAGCATTAATTTTTACAGGAACAGTTAATTAAGAAGGGGCGGGGAAGAAATTTGAGGTAATTGGTAGAAGGACGTTGGGTTGGAGAGTGAGTAAAGGGGCAAAAGGGATGTGGAGAAAAGTTAGCTAGGTGCTAGCTGGAAATTGGAATCATGTGAAAGTAAGGTGGAAAGGTGTTTGGGTGGGTGGTTGGGTTAGCTTTTGAAATGGCAGGGTGACTTTTGGGGTTTAGTGAATAGAGTAGAATAGAATAATGGTGGAAGCATATGGGAGGCATGCTGGTGGTGGGTCAATGAGGACAGGATGCGTGGGCATGAAAGTGATAGGCACATGGTTCTGCTCCGCACCACTTAAAATATCATACCAGAGAGAGAGAGAGAGAGAGTTATATAGTAGTGAGATGGGGAGAAATGACAATCAAACAAATAAACAAAGTAAGAGATCAGTAAGATTCGGGGAAATGACAATCAAATAAATAAACAAAGTAAGAGACTAGTGAGATGAGGAGAAATGACAACCAGAGCAAATAAACAAAGTAAGGATGTTTAAATATAGAAATATCATTTAGCCACATCAGAGTTATGGAATGGCATAAGCTGTGGGCTTGTTTCCGCATTTTGCGTTTGTGTTGGTTTATTGGGTACCACTTGCGGGTTAATCCTATTGGGTAAAAAACGCATAGAATTATAAAAAGAAGAAGAAAAGACAAGGGAAAAACCTCTCTCCTTCCCATGTGGCCATGTGAGAGAAGGTCAGGCCTTGTCTCCAATAAGTGTTGGGTCAAAACTGATCATTACTCTCAACATTCCCTAGATGCTTTGTTTCTCCCAATTTACATATGTAAACATCCCACATGTGAAAGAGATTCATATCATTTATGTTTGTTTACAACATTTACACACTAGGTGTGTAAATCACAGGTGCTTTTGCTGTGTAATGTATGTGCAAAAGAGGCAACACATTTTCACACCTCATCATATGGCACTGTTACTTGGCGGAGTGCTACAGTGCCTCAATGAGCAATCCTCCTTTTATTTTATTTTTATTTTTTTGGGCCCCACTTGTAACATCCGGACCCTTCATTCTCTTAAGAAGCTCAAACACGACCATGTGTCCAATTTTCAACCATTGATGATGCATGGAGGTTGAGATATCATCAACATCATTACAGCCATTTGATTAATTTATTGTTACTAACATACTCAGTTCGCCTTTTATGATTTTTTTATTGTTCTGGGCCCCAGCTGTAAAATCCGGACCATTCATATTCTTCAGAAGCTCAAACACAGCCATATGTCAAATTTGCAACCATTGATGTTGCTTGGATGTTGAGATATCATCAAACAATATACAACCTATTATTACTAACATACCTAGTCCGCCTTTTATGATTTCCTTTTTTTTTTTTCTTTCTGGGCTCCACCTGTAAAATCTGGACCGTTCATATTCTTCAGGAGCTCAAACACAGTCATTTATTCAATTTGCAACCATTGATGTTACTTGGATGTTGAGATGTCATCAAACAATATACAACATATTCTTAGATTCACATGTAAAATGTTATGTTAGTAACAAACAGTGGAATCTGATCCACATGTGAGTCATTTACATATGCAAATGTGAGTCATTTACACGTGTGATCACTTTCACAGGAAACAAACGACCCCTTAATGAATTCTAGACCGTTAGATATCTAAATAACCATACAATCTAATGGACCAAATAGCTGCTAGCTCTCCATCTAACAAATGTGTGCTTTTGTAGATGGCTAATTGGCTATACATCAAAGAGGAGCTAATAATATCTATGCTTTATATGCTATGCTTTATAATTAATGGTAGAGAGCTTCTGCTGGGAAATCTGTATATAATCTTGATAAATGAAGATTGTATTGTTAAGGTGCCTTTTGCCCTTTGAAATGGTGTTTATAGAGATTTATAGAGACGTAGACCTCATTGAAGAGGGAAAGTTACAACTGTTGGATGCCTTTTTTTCCCTTTGAGGAGGGTGCTGCTGTAAACTCTCCATATATTTGCTTTATAGCTTTCTATTGTCTGGAGAATTTAGAAAAGTTCATGAGAATCTTTTCTAGAGAAGGTAAACAATAATGTTATTATTTAAATAATTAAATAAATATTTTAATGAAGGAAAATGTTCAACTGCGCACCGTGCATCCGGACCATCTTAGAGGTGGGACCCACATTTGCATAAACAAGATGGAAGGTCCGAGACCCTGTGCGCCTGTGTGAAGTGGTCAGGAGCATATTTGCCTTTAAGTAAAATATATTTTTTTAATTAGATTTATCTTAAGATGGGGAGAAATACAATCAAACACATAAACAAGGATATGGAGAGAGAAGGGAAAGGGGGAGCGAGTTATAGAGTGGTGAGATGTAGAGAAATGACAGTAATGATAATCATAACACATAAACAAAGCATGAGATGTAAATATGGGAATATGGTTCCATAGAGATAGACCCTTTCTAAAATGAGGGAATATGATTCTTTAGTGAAAAAAAATCTCAAATAAGGCCTTAAGGTTGTTTTCAATTAGAGCCTAAGTTTTTCAATAAGTTTTTAATTAAGAATGCCTAACAATTTAAAGGTATTTCTTGACAACTTTTTCCTTCATTTTTCTTAAAATACCCAAATTATTATTAAATGAAATAAAATCCTCAGTCACTTCTTCCATCTTCTCTTCCTTTCCTTCATTGGTGTCATCGGGGTGATCGTCGACAACCGACATCTCAATGGCGATCGACTATATAAAGTGGTTGTTGAAAGCATGCCCTCTTTTAAAAGAAGGGTAATTTTGGTATTAAAAAAAATAAGGAGAAAAGTCATTGGAGATACCTTCAAATGGCTAGAAGTTATTAATTGAAAACTTACTGAAAAGCTTAAGCCCTAATTTAAGAAGATTGAAAAGTTATATTATTTTCTAAAATAAGGTAAAGATTTAAGGGTTTATTTGAATATATATATATATATATATATATATATATAGATATATATCCTCCCCATGTGGGCTTGTGAAAGAAGCTCAGGTCAGTCTTCAACTCAACTGTCCAAAGATGGATGTGAATATTAGACCTTTAGATATAAATGACAACTGGAGCATTGACCATTTTCTATTTTGATTGATTTGCAATACACATGTGTGATAATTAATAAATTAAGATGGATAGAGGTCCTCCAATAAGTCATGTGGATCTTCGAAATATAAAGGTGACAAGAGTTATAGATTCGCAATCTACAAAATGTCATGTAACTATCAATCAATCTAAAAACAAAGTTTGACCGTCAAAATAAGAAATTTGTACTTTATATATTGCTGATTGTCTTTTTTTTTTAAATTAAATCAGTAGGTGCAATGTGAGTTTTTCAAATGGCTATATCTCAAACGCCTTAAACTATGCTATATGTCATATTTTAATTATTAATAGAAGATTGCATTGTTAACACTATTAGAGATTTATCTTTTCGCGGTTGAAAAAGCGGGCGGCCGCCTATGGTGGTTTGCATGTCGAAGTGCCGGAAGATCTGGAAAGATCATAAAAATAAAATGAAGATGCAGCACTGGAAACCATATCAGAATGCGCCCGACATACTTGAGCGAGTTCTGGGGGGGCGTTCTCCAAGATCAGTGGACTCAGCTCGTCCGGTACTGGACGAGCGAGGAGGCAAGGGTGAGAAACTTGTAATTTTTTTATTTTAATTTTAATAATTTACTAGTGACTAACGTAACTAATAAAAATTAACTGATAAATATTGAAAACAGAGAGAGGTTGCTACGAACGTGCGGAACCGTGCAATGTAGGGTCCCGCACATAGGTTGGAGACTCAACACATCACCCAGGTCTGCCACGAGGTAAAAAGTTAAATCGCACATGTAATTGATATTTTTATCATTTTGTATGATAGTATACTAATAATATAACTATCCACCAAGCAGTTGCGTTCCGAGGGTGTTCCGGTCGACATGATGTCCGTCTGGATGCGTTCTCTAGATCCTCGTCACCCGGAGGTTGCAGCTATCTTCGTAAGTTTTTATATTGAACTGCTTAAATTATCTGTCTATTACAATGTCTTGTTATGCATGATAATATATTAAATGAATCAACTACGCAGGCCCAGTATCATTCACGCCTGGAGGAGTTACCCGAGGAGGAGCGCAGTTTACCATCGCAGAGGGATGAGATATTCCACTTCGTCGTTGGCCGGGACAAGCATGGATACACGCTCACGTATGGGACGGGCATTCCACGATCCCACATCGCGCGAGCTAGCTCCTCCGAGGGCTTATGCCTCCGTACAGATGAGGAGGTCGAGGAGTTGATGCAGTCCATGAAGGCAACGATCAGAGAGGAGGTGACAAATGAGGTGAGGGTAGAGATGAGGGCCGAGTTGAGAACGGAGATGGCAGAGCTGGAGGCTCGTCTATCACAGAGTCGCCGCCCGCTCACTTCAGACCCACCACCCACTACTCAGGTTAGTAAGAAGCTTTTTTTACACATTTAGATTGTCAATTATGTCATTGATGTGTCAATATTTATGTTTTTTTAATTATTTTTAACTGTATAATAAATAATTACAGGCACCAGACGCTGGCAGCGACCACAGAGCTAGACATGACTTCGGTGGAGAGGGTAGTCATGATCCAGTAGGCTCGACTGATCTTGACTAGGTAAAATTATTTTTTTTAATTCAAGATTTCAACATGTATAGAAATTTGTTAAATTGTGTTAGAAATTTATAGATTTTGAAACTTAAAAAGTTAAACACTTATGTTGAAACTGGACGGGCTCGGGCCCGTAGTCATTCATCACTTGCAGGAACTGACGGAACGAGAATCCGACTCCCAGATTGCTCGTAGAGTTGAAACATATGTTAAACTTAAAATCTTAACTTAAAACTTAGAAAACTAGCATTCGGGCGCCTAGAACGAGCAAACTGACTCCGTTGCCCGTGAAACTTAACGGTCACGGGTCCGTAGTAATTTCTGACTTGCAGGAATTGACGGAACAAAATTCCGACTACCGTATTGCTCGTAGAGTTGAAACGTAGGTTTAAATTTCAATATTTTATTTTTAATTCTTAATTTTTTTTATATTTAGTATAAATTTCTAATTTTTATAATTAACTATTAATATTTATTTTCCTTTTTGTGTTCAGGTTTGAGAGCATCGGATCCATCACGGCACCCTACACGGACAATATGTTCTTTTTGTTTTTTTTAATTGTAATGGATTTAATTTGTTGAAACTTTTATAATGTTTTGAATATCATTAATATAAGACTTTTTTTTTGTTATTAGTGATTTTAATTGATGGTAGTTATTGTATATAATATATTTAGGTACATGTATAAAAAGTAAGAAAAAATTTAGAAATTGAATAATTATATAAAAAAAATTATTGCCTTTAGCGGCCGCCATCGGTGGTCGCTAAAAGTAAAAACTTTAGTATTAGCGACCGCTAATACTTTTATAATTTAAAAAAAATTAAGTATTTGCGATCGCCAATGGTTGCCGCTAATACTTTAAAAAAATTTAAAAAAAATTATGTATTCGCGACCGCTAATACTTAATTTTTTTTTAAAATATCAGTGACGGCATCTGAAATATTAGCGACCGCCATGTACTTTTAATTTTTTTTGAAAAAATCATTAGTGACTGCCACCTTACTTGCGACCGCTAGGTGGCGGTTGCTAATACTTTTTACGATGAAGTAATTGCGTCGCTCGCTTGGAGGTCGCTAAAGAGTATTAGCGACCGCTACCACACTTCTAGCGACGGCTTTTGGCGGTCGTTAAAAGTCATTTTTCTCGTAGTGAAAGGTACTTTTTAAAGTTCCAACAATATAGACAAGACGAACAGATGATTTTTGCATAGATTTAGGCCTCGTTTGATATCTCTTTTCTTACTTCGACAGAGTCATAAACAAATAGAGTGATATGAAAAGCCATAAAAAAGAGGTTAAAACTAGAAAATGTGTTTTATCTTAAAAAAAACAACTCCGCCTCTAGTTTTTTGAGACCCTACAACTCTTATATTCAAAAGCCTAGAATTGAGGCTTCTCATTTTAAGAGGATTTGCCACTACTTAATTGTCTCTTTACCCACTTTAGACATTTAGACTAGTTGAGATTAGAAATAGAGATGTGAAACATGCAATTAGACCTCAATGAAGCATTGTCACAACTGTTGAACACCTTTTTTGTTTTAAGAGGATGCCGTATACTCAGGGGGCGGCTCCAAGAATTCGAGTCAGTGGGGTCAACAAAAGACATATTTTCCGCAAATCGAATAAATTTATTTTCCCCTTTATCAACATCTGTTATCTACTTTCGATAATTCGACAAACAAAATATAAAATTCTTAAATAATTTATTTTCGAGAATCCGACAAACTTTTAAATTGAGTGTGATAAAAAAAAATTTAATATTATTTCATATCTCAGTGGATTGAGTGGGATAAAAAAAATATATATTATTTCATATCTTAGACCCCACTGAGAACCAAGTAGTGCTGCCCCTGCGTAAACTCTTCATATATTTTTAAGTTACAAACTATCCACCCTACTTTATAGCTCCTAGCCGAGAGTAGAATTTTAGAAGGTTCATGTGAATCCAAAATAATGTGTTTCTCTTCACAAATAAAGTAAGTTAAGCAAGAAAATTTATTTTAATATAAAATGAAAAGTTTAAAATGTAAGTGTTTTGAAGAAAAAGAAATTTTAGATTTATTTTGATACTTTGTGTAAAATAGTAAACTAGGATTTAAGCGAGTTATCAGATAATTAATATTAATAAATCTTTAATTACTCTTTTTATTAGTACAGAGCTAGCTGGGACATACGTTGTTCTGGCGTAAATTCTCCCTATTTTAGAGTATTACTATGGTAGAATTCTCTTCCTCATAATTGATAGAGTTAGTAATTATTCATCTTATTTAACTAATTTTATCAGTAAGATTTTTTACTATCTTCTCTGTTTTCATAAAATCTTACAAATTAAAAAACTGGCCTTTTTCACCCTCATTTTGGCCAAAATTTCCATCCCTTTCTACATGTACATAAGTTTCTTCAGCTATACAATAAGTTGCATTTCTTCTCCGAGTACAAGCTTAGACAATTGTTTTTTGTGCTGAACAGCTTAAAGGCCCATATAGCTTTGGTATGAAGTCCTAAGTTGGTTTCATTGTAGCTTGGCCCATTCGAGGTCTATCTATGGATTGTTTGAGGTGTGGCTGTTGGAGGTCATGAGATTAATCAAAGAAAGGGTTATGTGGAGAATTGCCTTTTCGGCACTCTTTTATGGATCATTTGAAAGGAAAGGAATTTTGGATGCTTTGAGGATTCTAGCACCTCGCCTAAAGATCTTGAGTACAAGCTTAAATTCACCATCGCTTCATGGGTGCCCTTCCTTCCTTAATTTCATGGGATTTTGATTGATATCATTTTAAGAAATTGGAGGGAGGTGGTCTTCTTTTAATGTTTTTGGTTGCTAGGGTTGTTAGTGCTCCTCTCTTTCTCTCTCTGGCTCTTGGTTTGTGGGTTTGATTTTGGTAGTGTTGGTTTGTGTTTCCTTTTTCTCTTCTTTTTGGCTTTTCAGTATTCCCTTCATGTATTGGTAAGTTTGTTCAATGAAGGTTAACTTTAAAAAGAATAAAATTCTCTAGCACTTGATTTATTGGCATTAAAGTTTTTAGCTGTTTTTTATGTACATTCTTTTCGAATTTTGATCAATCCATAGCAGAAACAGTTGGAGTGATTAGTGTCAAATTAGCTTGTGCCAATTCATTGGTTAGTAGAGTTTGGGGCATTGGGGTCGTGAAAAAAACTATTTTGGTATTAGCCAATGGAGCTGGACTCTCGAGAGATTGATGAAGTGGGAGAGGGCTCCCTACACACGTACAGAGAGGATTGCCTAAAATGAACATAAGATAACTTCTGTTTTAATCGAAATTGAATAAAAAAGGAAAATGAAAAATGAATACCCGGTCATCATCCTAGTAATTTAATACTTAGAAAAGTCAAGGCTCCATCTACATATTTACTTTATATTACTTACCCCTCACCTCTTTAATAATCATCTTTGGAGCTTATCTGACCATAAAATCCTATGTATTTTAGGCAAACAAACAGGCTCTAATGCTGAAAATGTTTTCTGAATAACTTGAAGAACCCGAATTAAGGATAAAAAGATGAAGAAAAACAAGTACGAGAATTTTTAGTTTAGGCCCTGGATTGGGTTCATGCAATGGTCACACATAAAGTTGCATCAAAGTCCAGGACAATGCGTTCCATATATATATATATATATATATATATATATATATATATATATATATCTGAGTACCTGCCTACTGGATCACAATAGTACCTCCCAACATCCTCCTTGCCATCACTCGATGTATATCACCCTCATGCTCCTCTCCAAACTCTTCCAAGAAGGAAGAAAATAGAGGAAGAGGATGACAAATGCAGAGAAGGGTGTTTATTGAATTGCATGAGGAGTAGAAGAGGGAGAGAGCTTGAAGATATGGGGTTTTCACTATCTCTATATGAATGAGATGGAGAGCTTTGTTTGTGTTGTGGCATTTTGGCTTTGTGGGTGTTTGAGTTTTCTTTTCTTTTTTTTTTTTTTTTTTTATAAATTTTATTAAAGGAGGAAATTGATGACCCAAATAATATATGGTTCGTTAACATCTGGTTAATTATGATTTTTGCACAAATCCGATCGGATTTCGGTTCCCAAATTTTACCTTTGGCCAGGTCGAACCATACGAATTTGGGTTGGCTCTAACAAAGTTGGAGCCATTACCCATATACGGGTGTTGCAACCAAACAACATCCACTAAAAGTCTGAAGGACCCATTTTATATATATATATATATATTATCGGTAACGGTAAAATATATTAAAGACTTAAGAAATGTACAATAAAGAAGATGAAAAGAAAAAAAAAACTTGCGTATGTGTTAGAGCTAAATACCGACATAAAACAACAAATTACAAAGGAACAACTTAGCCAAAGCATCCGCCATGCCACTCCCCGACCGAAGCACACGATGAAATTCAACATTCAAAGATGATAACCAAGTCTTGTTTCCAGTGAAAAGAAATTGGAATTTGAAAAATGCTAGACGTCCCGAGTGGGAGCCCGACTGGGAGCCCGGGCTCCCACGTGGGACGTTGGATCCAGATGGACCCATCCCTCTTGGCTATGGCTTATTAGTCAATGGGATAAATTAAATTGACAAGATCATATTTGGACTTAATGGGCCTAAACGCAAAATATTTCTTTCCTGTGTTAATGGACATGAGTTTTGATTTAATGTGCCCCCCAAAACAATTGGGTTTTATTCTCTATTTATTTCCACCAAGACCCCATAATCTTACAAATAAAGTCATCAAACAAGTACCCCAAATAACAAAATCATATCCTAATCAGTAATAAAACAGTGAAAGTAAAACAAAAACCAAATGACTCCATATTCATAAACATAAGATAGAAACGAAAGACTCTTTTAACAAAAAGCACTGCTTCTTCCCTAGCCCAAGAGTCAACAAAGCAATGGCACCAACATGAGGCAAGCTCCAACCACCAAAGCATCCATCCAACGGAACCTGCCCATTGCTCCACTACGAGGAGATGTTGGGGTGGATGGAGATGATGTTGGGGTACCAGTCGTCGGAGGGGTCCCACCGGGTGTGGAGCTGTTTCCGGCGGCGACCGTGACGGCTAACTTCATCCCTAGACTGCAGTGGTTGGAAGTTGGGCAGATGTAGTAATTGGATCCAGTGCTGGGGAGGGTAATGGTGGTGTTTCCATCGGAGTATGATTGAATTGCGTTGCTTCCACTGCAGCCACTGTAGCCGGCTTGGTTTACTACATCCACTTTGTGACTGCTTCCATAGGTGAACACTGCAGTAGTAACAACCACATAGACAAAGAGGAGTTTATTTTTAAAAAAACTTTCATACATGTTAGACCAATAGACTGTCTCAAAGAACAAATTGATTGAGCTAGAAGTCACCATTTCCTCCTGCATGCAACCAGAATTTTGTTAACAGTGGATTTGGGCTGTTAGTGGACTTGGCTTGTCAAGTATTCGCCCAAGCCCGAATCCGATAAGGAAAGGTTTGGGTTGTCCAACTGGACCCAGTTTCAAGTTCAAGGTCCCATGCTTATTGGGCTGGATAGGAATTATATATAACTTCAGTCCTTAGTCCTTACCGAGCTTGATCCATTAATCAGGTTTGGGTTCTTATTTGTCTCAAGATTGGGTGGGCTCAGGCCTACTATAAATCTTATTGGGACAGCGTGGACCCTGGTTCCGTTGTTCAGGTTGGACTTGGACAGATTTTGGCTCTGATATCCTTATTGGGCCTGGAACTGGGCCATGTCATTTCAGCAATGGGTCCAGCCCTTGAACAACCCTACAAGGTTGATGGTTTTCTTCGTTACATACACATTATACAGGTTTGGAATCACTGATAATTTAAGAGTACAGAACATGCAAATCATTAAGAATTTGCAGCCGTCTGATATAACTCCATGAAATGGTCAGTCCATTACTCAATTTCAACGATCTAGATGAGCCTAGATTCTACAGGGGAGGTCTCAAATAATGATCTATGCCCATCACTATAATTCATCAGTGAGGTTCACCTTTAAAATCCAAACCGCTAAAATTATTGTTCCATCGGAAATACAACTTTACTTGAATTAGAGTGATGCTTATTGTTAGATTGATCATATATATATATATATGTACATACATACAACACAGGAGTTTGATTTTTTTCCCCTTTATATAATTTCATTCAAATGCGAAGAATTGAAAGAAATCCTAAGGCCAAGACCTACAGATCCATCAGAAGTGGTGCACCTGAAAAACACAAACCACTCAAAATAAAAGCGCCCCGTCTTGCAATGCCTATTTACCAAATTCACTCCAATAGGATCTAAGATTATTTATGTTGAAAACATGATTAATCCACTCCCTTTTTTCTATATATGCATGTTATTCTTTTGTTTTGCACGCCATCAATTTGATGGTAACTCAACTCCTACGAAAACAGAGGGGCAACATCTATTTAAATAGATTCCTAGCTACTATAGTGTTTGTTTGTTTGTTCGCATAAAATGCACATAAATTGAATAAATAAGAATTCATGCCCCTTGCAATTAAAAGATGAAGATGAAAGATCAATTTTTTAAAATGACCATCAAATAACCTCCTCTTTAATTGAAACTGAATCATGAAAAGATGGAAAAAGAATACATTGCCATCACCCCACTAAGTCATTTCTAGAAAAGTCAAAGGTCACATCTACATTACTCACCTCATATCCTCTTCCCTCACCTCTTTAAATAGTCATTTATGGAGCTCGATCGTTTGACAATATATTCCTATATATTCTATGCAAACAAACAGGGCTGCAAAAGATTATATGAACCTAGCTGAGCGTAGTGCTATTATAGGATTTCTTTGGTTTTCATTAAGCCTAGTTAAGCAATACAGATCACAAATGATCGAGGGTGCTAAACGGCATATATATATAGGTGTAAATATTTGTGAGGTGCATATGATTTAGATAAAATCAGCTAGCATACTTACAAAGGGTGTCCCCGACGTGGAATGTCTTTCCAGAAAGCCAGTTGGTGTAATCTACACTGGTATCCCACCCTGCAGTGTCCCCGACTATATAATTCGTCGCATAGGCGGCCGGAACTGCTAAAAGGAGAAGTAGGAGACCAACTGCGACGGCCATGGTTCTTGAAGAAGCTATACCAGCAAATGTAACAACTCCTTCACTAAATGAATGAAAGAGGGTCCTAACTCATACCATGTTATATAGGCAACAACTATGGGATATAATAACTTGGGATTCTTTTATTTTATTGGGAGGAAGAACAAGTCACCTCTGAATTCCAAATTTTCTGTTGCTATCCTTTCTGTCATCTTTATTTTATTTTCATGCACCAGAGGCAATCTTCCCTCATCTACCTAATACATTGAAAACTTTCATATCCCTATCTAAATTGCCTAACCATAGCGGCTGACTTGGGGTAGAGTTCACCTTCCAAAATGCATATATAGTAAGTATTAACAGTTGTAGCTAGTTCTCTCTCTCTCTCTCTCTCTCTATATATATATATATATATATATATATATATATATATATATGAGAAATTCTCAAAAGCACCCTAATTTTAAACCCTTTTTGCTTCTCTTATTTTTGGTCGTGCAGCCCTTGTAGAGTCAATCTAATCTTTTCACACACAAACCTCTCATGAATAGTGATAGTCATAAGTCTAAGTTTCATACTCATCCAACTTTTCCTTACCGTTGGACCGAAATTATGATAAAATGATGCTTCTAAACGATTAAGTTTTAGGGCTATGGTCAAAATGTTAGAATGATTTTATGAACTCAGATTTTGTATATAGGTAGGCCTCATACGGATCCTTCCATTCAATGTACCTCCATGATCATCATGCATCCCCGTCGGCCCAACTAGGAGGAACGTTTTCTCCTAAAAGATGCATGTGCGCTGTGTAGCACGCCTCGATAGATATTTAGTCTAAATATTTTAAGGGGGTTTCTAGTTTTTAATTATAATTGAACAGTGGAGTGGAGAGTAGAGGTTAAAATGTTGTAATGGTTTTGGACTACGTATATGCCAACGTCAATTGGTAATGGGATTGCCAACTATCATGAGGCAATAAATAGAGGTTAGACTTGTGCTCATTTGGATAAAATGATCATATGCTATCATCATTATGAGGTTGGCAAGGTTGAACTCTTGGGAGTTGATGCAAATGGAATCCCACTTTTGATTAATTAAAGTTAACTCCTCTCTCACACTGCCATTTGTATAGGGAATTGGACCAAATTTGATTCCAACTGGAGTAACATGCAATTTTGAGTTTAGAACATGTAGAAAATGTTATTATATTTCATATATATATATATGTGTGTGATTAAAATCCAGGAATGCATTTCATTTTGATCTTAAGCCATTCCCAAAAACATTGTGATGGGAGTTGCATTAGATAAAAAAATGAGCTCCATACAATAAAGTATAAGTTGCTTTTAGTGACGAAATGAATTAGCTCATTGGCAGACCTGTGCCCCACTCTAGATGTGAAAGATTGAAGAAGAAAAAAAAAACAAAAAACAAAAAAAATTAGACACAGTCGACAAATTAAGTTGAGCCAAATTAATTCATGCAAATGAAGCTCTAATCATGACAAACTCTTGGATCCCAACTTACAAACATGAGGTGGCGAGCTTAAAAATCGCCCATAAAAGAACACTTGACTCCATTGAAACAAATGACACCTTCAGTCAATAGAGTTGATCTAATAATCTCATGGCATGGCTTAATCAGAATTGAATGTGACTCATACTTTTCCCATTGCGGCCTAAGTAGGTTGAGATCTAATAGTTTGTTTGCTTTTGTTGTGGGCACATTTGAACTGATTTGCCCAATTATATCGCATAAATGTAAAAGTCAATCCTATATCATCATTATCATCATCAAGTTGGGGTCAACAACATAAACTTATACAATCAGTATTCTAATAAAATGACCCCACAATAATATTGAACAAAAGGTTGTTTCAGCAGCCAAGAAACAGTGCTCCACAGATCCATTGGTTCAGTTTTTTGGCTCTCTCTCTCTCTCTCTCTCTCTCTCTCTCTGGGGCAGTTAATCAGAGTCCAGAAGCTACCTACGCTAGCCCACCAACTACGCCACCTCTGGACCAATTGCAACACCACACATGTAACAAAGACTGGTATTTTAAATCTCTAGCTATAGAAATGGCGTAGATGTGACCCTCCACTATAACTAACTAAATATGGCGTTATATGCATTGAGCATGGTAGGTAGGGTCAGGATTCAGGAATCGCTGCCTAATAGAGGGGTCGCACATCTAATATCTAATCCATGTATAGTTTAGAGATGTCAGATGTTGGGTCAGTAAGGTCAATATTGATTGGATCAGATACATGTACCAGGAGAGGGGAACCTGCAGCTTTAGTCCACTTTGGACTATTGGATGAAGAATATTATATCCACTTTGTGGTGGAACTTGGAAGTTTATTTTCTACGCCAACTTAAAATTCATCACCTCCCATCACATCTTATCTAAAATTGGGTTTGTGAATTCTAGTTTTCTGCTCAAGTTTGTTAAAAGTCATTGGGTTTGTGAATTCTAGTTTTCTACTCAACTTTGTCAAAAGTCATCTTCTAAGCAACTGCGGATCTGTTTGTTTGTATAAAAGTATGTATGACTTTTTTTAAATAGAAAATGAATAAACTATCCATAACGTCATTCTTTTAAAACTCACCTATAGGACAAGTTTGCGAGCATTAAAATATATAGATATTGAATATACATGGTTCATACATACAGGCTCCCTTCCCATGTGAGTATGTTGTCTTTTTATGTGCGTGAGCTCTCACTTGGATCTCAACTTCTTTTGCTAAGGTAAAGAAATATACTTAATTAAGTAAGATCCCATCTACATCTTATAACCTGCGCCCCTCTCCTCTTTAGTACTTCCTTGGAAGAGCTCATTTGACCGTCAATTTTTATGTGTTCTTAGCAAACAAACAAGCCCTAACTAGGCAGCTATTTCTTTTACCCTTTTTTTCTATCTTTCTCTATTGGAGCTTTCAAAACCATTTCTCTAATATGTTCATTCCAGTTCTACTCTTTTCCAATTTTACTCTTTTCTTGTGACTACACATATCTATACCTTATTTACATGCACCTCTCACTTGTTTATCAATCCACATAGAGCTTAATAAAACAAAAGCAGATGTAAAGTGACATTTGAATGATAAGATGTGAAATCATATGTAAAAATTATCATCTCCAGCCACTGATTGACACAACTTTAATGTCAGTGACATTCATCTAAAGTAACTTAGAAATATGATGGCTACTAATTTATTAAGTTCCAACCTAAAGCTAGAGATGATGAGTCTGCCATATGCCCTCAGAGGTGGGAACCAAAAGTGTTGTTGGACCATAGAGGCCATTGGCCCCTTCCCCATTAACACAGATTATACTAAGATAGTTCTTGGAAAAAAAAATTATATCACTCAACAAAACAGACCCCCTTCTGGAACATCATAAAACCACACATTCAAATGAAATTACTAATAATTTATGCTCCAGGGCCGACCAAGCCAACCTAATCCAAATTAAATTCTTTCTCCAATAGTCCAATCTCAGTTCCTTTTTTCTTTCATAGAAATGCACTGTTTATTAATACAGTCATATGCCCACCTAACCTCGCTGACATTGGATTGGCTTGTTGTGTCCTAACTTTTTTTTTCCTTCACATAAGAAATTGTTGCAATTAAAGTAGAAGTTTCAGAAACTTTTGGGCATTGAATCCAATAAAAATAAGAGAGTTTGGTCATTCAAATAGACATTGATGACATTCACATTTTCCATTCATTGATAATTTAATTAATCTCTTACCAGTTGCCATGCTCTGAATAAGTCCTGGATTCGTTTCTCACTCTCACATATATTCAAAGACATCCAAACCATAAAGTTAGCAGTGATTAGCAAATGTGTGACACGGAAGATAATTGGGTTGATCCTGCCAATGGGTATCCGATTATATGAACATCTAAAGTCTTTCAATCCAAGAAGAAAAAGGGGTATGAATTCGCTTGTTTGAATCCAACAGGAATTCAGGTCGGTTTTGGATATATATATATATATATATATATATATATATATATATATATATATATATATATATATATATAGATCCATGTTTCGATGGCCCTACTAATATACTCAATGTATCAATTTGAGGCCGTTAATCTGATCTGATCATGTTCATGTGAGCCCACCTATTTTTTTGCGTTCAAATTGGATCTGGAACTTCTGATGCTGGATATAATCTAGATCAAAAGATGGCCCAACCTGTATAAAATGGATATGAACTACGGTTGCAAATGAGTATCCAATCTTAGTTTGGATCCACCATTGTTCTGCCCCTGAATCTGACCTGTTTGCATGCCTAATCTAAAGTCCAAACGCATCTCAAACAAGACCCATCTTTCATCCATTGTCCTAATGCAACGGGAACAGGTAGGTAAGGAACATGTGAACAGTTGACCCAGATGAGGTGCACCAACTGTGTCATGGCTTGATAATCAACCAAAATAAGATTCCCTGCTAAATTAAATCCAAAGCCAGTCAAACTCCAATCCATTCGAATCATTACATGAGATATTTGTAATCACAAAACATGCTAGCAATTGAATGGATCGCTAGTTGACCATTCCTATTTTCAATCAAATAGTTCCAACTTATCGAACCAAACCAATTAGTATATTCACATCTGCTTAAGTATAACCTTTTGTTTCAATGATACCCCTGGTGTATACACTATCAATTGTATAATAGGAAGGCTTTGGTTTATGGCTAGGTCATCTAGGTCATGAAGCTGCAAATTGGTATCATCCAACCAGAGCATCTGCACCAAATGGTGGTGGCTCTCGGTGGATTAAAAACATTGGGAAAAGAAAGGAGTACTTCCACTTGGCCCATTTGGATGGGGATATATGCCTCATTCAGGACAGAACATCTCTATGCCAAAGGGTCCTAAAGTCTTCAACTGTTGTCCTGTTTAATGTCATTTTCAATACAGCTGCTTTTAACCAGACCTTTTGCTCATGTGACTTCCATCTTAGATTTCCGATTATTGATGTGCTTTATTTATTTACTTTTTGTTTGTGAATTTCAATGGCATGATCATGATCAGCAGTGCCACATTTTACTCTCAAAACGTTTTGCCAATGGTCAATATTAACAACATTCATAAGAAGTTAAGAACCAAACAGTACGAGAGTGCAAACAGCACATAATTGAGCAATGTATACAAAGAAAAGTGAGTGTAATGTCAGACCCATTCAGTCTTCATATCTGTCAAAAGGCATCAACAACAAAAAAACAAGAAACAAACCACCAGAGCATGCTAAGTGCTTACCTCAGGGGCCACATTGAAGTCATGTTGACACATTCACAACTGAGCTTTCCAAAAATCTTAAGTACAGGCCTCTTGAAGATTTCATGTGAAATGAAAGTGATGCATTTAATGGGTCGGGGTGTTATATGAGGATAATCTGTTCTGCAACTCTTTAAGACCGAAAGGAGAGAGTGGCTATTCATCCCACTTCAGTTTTTCTATAGTTTACTATCACATGGTCTTCAAGGTCCAGTGTATATTAGTAGCCTGAACTCTGGCAGGCATTGGGTTTGGTTGTGATAGGAACTTGAATGCTGGTATGGGCCATGTTAGTCGACTCTTGATGAATGAAAAAAAAATATTATTTCACTGATTTTCTTCGTCTTCTACGACATTCAAAACAATCAGAACAAGGGGTGCCATACTTAGTTCTATTCTCATTACTGGTTTGAAGAAGCTTGCTAGGCGAAACTTTCAGGTCTTCCACAAGCACCTGGCGGAGTCTTTTGTTCTCCTCCATCAGCTCATCAATAACTTGTTGGTGTTTCAGTAGCTGGATGCATAAAAAAATCAGTTCATTGCTCGTACAAGTAGGAACACAAATGAGAATCATTTAAAAATAAGGAAGCAGCATACAAGTAGAATCCTAATTCCTAACGACACTAACTTGAAGTACACACAAAACTAGTGAAAATATAAACATCATGGTAGGAGTTTCATCATCATTCCACTTTTGCAGGTATATTGGGTTCCACACTGGACCTCATTTTGGCGATGCCAGAATATTTTAGATAAGCTATCATTTGGACTGATTCATGATTTTGATGCGCTGTTTTTGGAGTAGAAATTTCACCAAAAGAAAAAAAAAAAGTGCTGAAAAATGTAAGAGTTCGTGAAATGGAGAAACAAAGGGGTCATGGACATGAGAGGTGCTTGCCAAATTAATGATAGAACTTGGAAGGAAAAAAACAAGAGATCTGTCTCATGGACGAAATTTAAAGAAATATCACTCGCAATTAGATGAGAAACCATATAACAGACAGACAAGACCTAAAGTGAATGATCATGATGATTGGACCTGTGTAAAGCCCCTTGTGCAAAAGCGTTAACTGAAGCCTTGAACTTCTAAAGTTACATAACGAGCTTGTGAAAAGCACAAAGATACGCATCTAAGACCTCAGATGCATGCATATCGGTCTGCATATAAGTGCACACGCAAGACTCATGGAAGGTTTAAACCACCACATAATTAAGAAAGTTGCAACTTTAAATAATAGGAAAATCAAGTTCTGTAAACTTACAACTTGAAGCACGTTATTTTCCGACCGCAACTTTCCAGCCTACAAATAAAACCCATAAATGAGAATGTCGTCATATTGTGACATTAGATGCTTGTAGGAAATGAAGTTTCTATAACAAAAATTAAGGAAAAAAAATGCGTCCAATTTTAAGTGCAAATTTGTTCCCCAGGATCTTTGTATTGTTCTCCCATGATTTCTTGATGGTTTTTTCTGCTTTACTGATCCATAGGGGACCCAGAACTGAATATCAGAGTTTCTATTTGTAGTCAATGGTTTGGTTTCACTTTGATTCTTTACTATTTTATTTTTTTAATGGTCTCATTATGAAAAGATACTGTCTTACGATAGCCAAATTTGGAAGTGTGCAGCCAACGAGTGGAGTTGGCAACTTAGTATTACACACATGCCCAGGGATTGATTTTCGGGCTTCCAGTTTAAAGCATCACTCCTGATCAGTAGTCCAACTTAGCCAAAACATATTTGGAAGAGTACAGCCATCTAATACAATCTTCTCCAGGACTAGTGCAGACGAATGCTGTGTCTAAGGATTAGAATTGTTAAATATAAAAGGATCTTGGGCTATGACATCGAGGGCATTGTACATAACGACGACCAACCATTTTGAGACCGTTTGTGCATACAGTTCACTTAATGCGTTTAAAATGGAATTAAAAAAAAAAAAAGAAGAAGAAGAGAAAGTGGTCAATGAGGACCCTCTGTCACCTTCGAATAGATTCGGATGTGTTGTTTTTGGGTGTGAAATGAAGCTGATAAATTTTTTTTCATATACAATAGTCAATTTATTTCAAAAAACATCAGCTGGCTTTTTTTCAACACACACACACACACACTATATATATATATATATATCTGCTTTGGCCCATGAGACATAATAGGGTTTTTATGTAATTTCAGGAAAAATGAGGACCAAGTTGTGAATATTATGAACAGTAGGTGGTTTTCTCTAACTGTAGAAAGTTTAATTAGTATAACTGGATGAGTATGGTTGTCCAACCCTAGTATGGACGACCATTTCTCCCTACTATCCAAACCCCCCCCCAACCCCAACAAAAAAAAAAAAAAAAAAAAAAAAAAAACCTTAATTTTTCAGACCTTTCTACAACAAAATCCTAGTAACTTCAGATTTACGCACTCAACTATATCTATATTAAATATGTGTATGTGGGTATAAGATTGACGCCTGATTGATATTTGCATCTAAGGTGAAATTGCCATTGATATAGATTCATGCACCCACACTTCAAAATGTATATAAAACAATCATCAAAAGAAGTTGCACAATAGTCTACAACTTGCACATACCATGTCACCTAGTTCAGTGTCCTCGCTTGTTAGATTCTGTAAGAAACTGCTGATAACCTTTTCAGAGCGAGTGCCAACAGCTACATCTGGAGTTCCCTTCAACGTATGCAAGCTCCCATCTCCCTTCTGACCAAGCAATGTGCTTTCAGTAGTTTTTGATGTCATCTGCATGGTATTTCCAACTGTGCCTTGCACATTTCCACCAGAGTTCCCACCTGTCATCTGCATGCTACTTTGCAAAGACCCCGGAATGATACTCCCACTGTCAAATATGCCAGGAGCAATCCCTAGTTTCATGGCCATCTTCACCATTGCTTGCTAACAAATTTAATATATTATGAATTAAGTGAAGAAGAGAAAGTACGTTTAAAATAAAATGTGAAGGGCGAATAACACATACACTAAGAGAAGATTGGATCCTATGCAATACTCCTGGCTTTAGAGCAAGGCCTGCCATGAAGTCATCAATAATTAGCTTCCAGACAGTGATCATTGTTGAGTGTATGCACTTGTGTTGATACCTGTGTGCAAATGTGATTTCACTGTTGCATTTGTGTGCAATTAAAGAGTATTGATGCATATATAACCTTTTATTTTGAGCATGTTGCATAAATAGCTTATATTTTTTCACTTTCTCATGGAACTTGCCCAGTCGACATCACAATACCAACTCAAGTAGAAGAATAACAAGTTTACAAAGATAAACAGCAACCATCAAATCCTTCTTTCTTCACATTGCATATTATTAGAAAGACTATGGATGATAGCTACAGCAACCATGTTTGTTTTCGAGACTCAGGAGTCAGGTCTATTATCCCCAGTAACAAGCATTGTATTTGGGTATTGCACTTTTGGCTTTCTAATCACCAAAGTAACATTTTCTTTTTAAGCATCATTTGATTCTTTACATTGAAAATTTCCAGTTTTATTTTGTCCTATCAAGTATAGGGACAATCATTCTGATATAAAATGGTTAGTACAGAACCCCTGCAGCAGTTAGATACCAATTTAAGTTTCTGATGATTAGAACAGAATCTAAGAATCCACTATTTAAATCAATCTTAGCTAGAACAGTCTAGGAAAATTAGCCAGCATTATTAGATGACATTTCATGGGAAGAAGGATGACGTTTCCAAAACACCTAAAACTACTCAATCGTCTAATGCAAAGTTGCTTCAAACCACCAAGATGAATGGTAGGCTTCACACCATCAAAAGTACAAAGCAAGCCTCAGCCTGATTGTGGCTTGATTCATGCACCCAGTAAGAGAGAAAAATCTCAAGAAGGCATTATACTTCCTTTCAATTAAAATTAAATATACCCACCACCCTTACATCCATGAAGTCCATTACATATGATTTTATAGAGTAGTCATAACGTGAACCAATGCAATCCCTAAAAATTCCCATAACAAGTAAACTTTATATTGATTTAAGATCCCTACCCGTACTTTCTAATCCAATCCTAATTGAGCTTAAGTTCTGATTCAAGAGCCCAATATTCTTTTGATTCTTAAATTGTAAATCATCACAACCACCACTGCCATCATCAACATAGCCTTATCACATCTATCTAGGGATTTTTAAATAGCAAATAAAGAAAAAGAAAATTAAGTAAGCACATACATTGGCGAGCCATTCCATGTGTGTGGTATGATGGCCCCGCATGTGTGGGGTCAGCAAGACCACAAGCATGTGGTGCAGGGGATGAGCTAGCTGCTTGCATCATTTACACACGTTCATGCTTTGCCTGATTCTAAACTCAAATAAAATCCATAACATCTATGACATGGAAAATAAATCCTCCATATTAGAAAATGACAACCTAAAATACTTCATAAAATGATGTAAAATAACTTAACCTGCAAAAAGCATGTGCCTAAATAGGAAACTTGTTTCTGATCACATTTATATATTATTTTAAAACGTACAATTTCAGTATGGTACCACATAATGATCAAAGAGAAGTTCTATTTGGGTTTAATACTCGTATATGTTTGCATAAATCCCAATAGAAACCCTACCAATTCCAAAACCATGGCCGATACCAACTCCACAACCAATTCCTGCTTCAACATTCTTTATTCCCAACCTTCTTAACTGAAAGCAACAGTAGAAATCAGATGAGCCATGCACAAATTTATATCTACATCTATTAATAAATGAAGGGAAATATCATGCATATTGGGACTTTTAACAATATTTTCAAATGTGTTGACATAAACACGCTAAACTACAAAATCTCAACAGAAAATCTATCATAATCAAGAAGAATAACGCACAACAGATTTGTTGGACTAACAGTCATTAGGTTATTTTGACCCGTTACGTTGACCCGTATCTTGACACCAGCCCTCAAGCTCTTGATGACGGAAAGAGAGTGTTGAGAGCTGGGAGACCAGTTGCAAGAACCGTGAAGTTGAATGACTTTCACTTAGTCTTTCAATGGGATGTATGAAAGCTCAATAGTGCCATGTTGAACATGATGACGAACAAAGTGACAATCAACCTCAAGGTGCTTAGTTCATTTGGGATGGGTCTACAGGAAGCTTGTAGGATGAGTTTTCGGCATGTTGTAGTGGAAGGACAATCTCTATGTGCCATTAGATGGGCACTGGGTGTGTGTATGGCACCTTGGTCGTTTGTGGATGTGGTGGAAGAGATCATGGGCTTAGCAAAAGATAAGGTCATTTATTATATTCATGTAAGGAGAACTGGAGAAGTGCTCTAATTTGGCAGTGGATCTTCTTGCAAAGGACGGAGTTGGGCGTCAAAGTTTATTGATTGTGCAGAATGATTTTTTTTTTTCCTTAATGTTCTTTGTATTGTTTTGCTTTGGGCAGCTTTCTTGGTAGGCATTAGTATATCTCTCTTGTACTGAGGTGCTGCTTACAATAAAATTAAGTGTACTGAGGTGCTGCTTACAATAAAATTAAGTGACCACTAAAAAAAACATTGCTATTAGAATCTCTACCAGGAAAATACTAAGGGCAGATAAAAGGGAAAAACAGCTAAATGAAAGGCAAGCCAAGCAAACGTGGTCCCTTTTGACGCTTGAGTCCATGAGCACCCTTGTGGCCGCATCATATAGGCATGCTACATTCATCAGCCAGATCACTCATATGGTTGGAGTTGGACCGTTGGACACACCATTGGCCGACGCCTACATGTATGACTAGCCTAGGAATTCAGGCAGGTACATCCATCAAGTATGCTGCATGTCCATGTAACATGGATCATTGCCATTTTTCCTAACCCTCCATCTAGTGCCACACCTAATTGTAAGGTTCGGAACAAAAGGAGTAGACTCCACTAACTGCAAAAGTAAGATGTAGCATACCAATGGGTACAGTTGACCACATTAGATCTTGCAACTGTAACTGAGCAGCTGCCCATGGGTGTAGCAGATCTTGTGTGTTAACAGAGCAATGTATACAGTTAGCTGATTATGCTTTCTTTGAAACTGCCCCGTTTGCAAGCAAATTATCATATGGCTGTTGTGATTGTTTAGTGTAAAAGCTCCTGGATCCATTCCCATATACACTGGGTCCAGCATGATATGTTTAATATTGATCAATAATTATAATCCCACTATCTATGGAATATTGTTCCAATGAACTGTATTCACTAGGCATGACTTGTTGCACCTGATATTTCCATGTTAAAAAGGACAATAGTCTCAAGAAAACACAGGTATAGGGGGGCAAGGAGCTCATTGATGATAATCATTAACCCTCTCAAAACACCTTGGTTGGCTAGATTGTCCTTGTTGCTATTGGAACTTCTTAAAACATGCGAGAACAAAATAGGTGATTTTGCAAGCAAGTCATGGGGCTTATTGAGTTTATGTTAATCATTCTATATAAGGTATATATCCATCCATCATATAGAATTGAATAATCATTTCAGGAAAAAAGAGTAATGAATAGTAATTAAAAAACAACCATCTAAAAGTTAAACTTACGGAGCTATTCGCATGCATCCCAAGACCAGAAAAAGCATCTGTTGCACCTCGGGTTGCACTCATAACTTGATGTAACATTGGTATTGCACCTGTTTCTTCAACGTTAGTCCTATTTTCATGAAAAACCATAGTAAAATTACAGAATGAGATAGGGAATTCATCATCATCAAAGCCTTATCCCCTCAATCTACAGCCGGCTTACTGCAAAATGAATTGCACAACTCAAATTCATGATGTTTAGCTTTGACAAAAGCTTTTTTTCCTGGGCAAGGCCTACACTAATTCACAGTTACAAGCAAATCCATCTTTCCTAAATATCTACATTCCACACTTCTTGTTTATTCAACCCATATTAGACATTTGGTAATTACCACCACTGCAAAAGTTGAACGTGAGATGTTTCACACACAGTTCTCCACAAATTTTTTCTTAGTCAAGCAGGTTCACATGAATATGAGATAAAAGGCAGGTATGTACAAGTGAAAACACACAAAATAAGTGGAAGAAGTGCTATTCAGTATAATGTTCATCTCACAAAATTCAGGTGAAACTATATGATCCTTGACCAGAAGTTTATGGCATACAGATGGTCCACGAGTATGTACAAGTGGTGAACATGGTTCTTGTTGCACATAGCACTGATGTCCCGGTAAACGCATCAAAATTAACAACTTTAACTATAGAACCATTGAACTAAGTTGGTTGTTAATAAAGAAGAGGAAGGCAGTGGCAACAATCCACATTCAATTCTTAAAAAGGGCCAATCCTGGAGAGCAAAGGGGGGAAAAAAAAACTATGGCCCCAGGATACTTTAAGAATTAAACTAATTGACTGTTTTATCTGATCATTAAGGGCTCATTCGTTTGTACGGAATTAAATTCCAACGATTCCATGGTAAAATGGGCTCTGAGAAAGCATTAGGTCTGAAGGATATATGGTGGAACTGAAGATGGGACCCTGACTTTCTTAAGATTTTCTTTACTAATATAATCACTTGGTAATCATTTTGCATCAAAGAAAAAAAAAATTCTCCGAATGATGTCATTTGTGAATCTTCACCTTTGTTTCTTCAATTTTAGCTACTTCAATAGAAATGCATTTCTTATAAATCCTAGAAATTCAATTCCATGCCAAAAAAAAAAGGACCCTAATAAAATATATCCCAATACTTATAAAGCAATAGGTTTTCCCTATCATTCCAACTCACATTCAGTTCTTCAGGTGGAAATAAAGTATTGAATATTGATACACTTTAAGACCCATTTGCATCTGCATAAACTGAATTCAGATAACTCAATTTACTAAGTAATATAATGGTTCATGGGAGTAATCTGAGTTGGCTGTCATGACCCATTACAGATAAATATACAGAGTGACTACAAGAAGCAAGTTCCAAATGACCCAAACAGGTAGATAGATTTACAGAAACATTTCAGACACTCTGATTACTTCTTTCTGTCAACATGGGTGCATTGAATAGATTTTATAACGCTAGGACATGCTATTCCAAAAATGTAAATGGATCCAAGTAAAACAAAAGAAGAAGAAGAAGAAGAAGACGAAGAAGAAGAAGAAGAAGAAGAAGAAGAAGAAGAAAGGGTACCTATGTTTAGTGGGCGACCAACACCGATGCCAATCCCACAGCCGATGCCGAAGCCAGTGAAGACCTGGCCCACCTTCAATGTGACCGGATTCTCCATCGATTGACTTAAAACTGATTGGGGATTTTGGATTTTGATGCAAGTGGAGTGAACTGACCTCAAACAACTCACCTTCTTTACAGATTGCAATCTATTTCATCAAAACCAGAATTCAAAGTATCCATGACCATTTTAGGTTTCCAAAGAGGAACTTGGGAGCCACCATTTCATCTACATTCTCTCTCCGCCTTGGTAGTAGTAGATTGGAAAAGGACAAGAGAGAAACTTTTGAAAAGGCCCTATGTTTTGGTCTAGTATCACAAAAAAGGTCCATTGAATTGATGCTGAAAAAAGACTTGGAATTTCATGATTCCAAGGGTCCCGTAGAAAAAACAGACTAGTCCAATAACCCGTGCTCAATGCACGGTATTTTCACTGTAAAATAAATAATTCTATATTAAAAATATTTATTTTTTTCTTTAAGACAAGTTGTATGATACAGAAATAGAGAAATTAGAGCAAAAAGAAAATAATTACATAAAAGAATAATTGAAACATAAGTGGTTTGAAGAAAAAAAAAAAAGAGTAGGTAGTTGCATGAATAGTGGAGAAAGAATGTAGAAGCATAATTGTGGGTCAAAATTAAATCCAACAACCTTAAACTTAATATAGTATAATATGTACTTTTGGCATTTTTTTTACATCGAGAAGCAAGAAAATAAAAAAAAAATCATGAAATAATGGACTTGGTGAGTGGATTTTTAAGCTGAATTATACCATAAAAGTATTAGTGTGATATTGGATTTTGATATAAGGGCTATATCATATATTGGTCCGACATAGATATGTTAAGCTTGTGTAAGCATTTGAATAATATAGTTTTGAATTTTTCAGGCGACTTTCAAAAGAGTCATTTCCATCAACTTGTTCTAAAGCATTGACTAGATTTTAATGATGTTTTCATTCTTGTGAAGTTATGATTATTTTACATTCTTCTATAGTTGTGGTTTTTCTTCCTTTATATAGTGGATAAATTAGGACTTTTAGAATGCAGTTTTTTTTTTCAAAATGCCCCAATATTGTTAGGCAACCTAAAAAAGGCCCCAGTATTTTGTATTTTTTTTTTAATTAAAACTTCCTTGATTGATTGGTGAATCAAATGGCTCTTAGCTCGGACAAAGAAAAAAATACCTTTTTTCTTTCTAAATTTAGCAAATCTAACTAACTCAACTGAAGTTAATGGGCCCCTATATGCTTGATTGCCCAGAGAGGTATGACAGATGGACTTTAGGCTTGATGATAAGAGTTTAAAGATGAGAGAGAGAGAGAAAGAGAGAGAGAGAGAGGTGGATGGAAGCCATGGAATAAAAAAGTTGGAGCTAGGAGAACATGGGTATTGTTAGAGAAGATGAGTATGGCTGATGATAATCTCGAGGGATAACTCAGTTTGTTTAGGACCACGATTTACATCTAAATATTGTGGGTTTAAAACTACACTACCACACTGAACAAGAAAGATTTTACCCAGCTTCCTCTCTGCGTTATAAAAAGAGAATCGATGGAGAGCTCAGTTTGTTTAGGACCACAATTTACATCCAAATATTGTGGGTTTGAAACTACACTACCACACTGAACAAGAAAGATTTTACCCAGCTTCCTCTCAGTGTTATAAAAAGAGAAATAGTATAGCATGGATTGATGATGATGTTGCATTCGTGAATGGCTGCCAAGTAGCAGTTGATAACGTTTGCTGAATGGCTGCCAGTTACATGAAGCAATGCGTGTTCATTTCATTGAGTGGCGTTGGGGCTGAGCCTGAAATTGACAGACAACGAATACAAATCCCAATACCAATATTAGTTTTTGTTCATCAGCGTCGAATAGAAAATATTTGAATAGGGCGTGGTCAAGTGATGAGGCCATGCATTTTGGTCAACCTATTTTGCCAGGTTATCACTTTTTTGGTTTTTTTGGTCGGTACAGGCAGAGGTTGTCTTGAATCTCGATCACTTGAAGGTAAGCCACCAGACTGACCTATCTTAGACCTGTAGAGCCAAATAGTAAAATACTGAGATATAATAGCAATCTACATTTTTGGCCTACTGCTGTTTTTCTTGTTGCGGACCCAAACAACATATAATTGAGAAATGATCTTACGCTATATTTTAAATATATAAAAAAAACTAAGTTTTAACCAATGATAGGTTTTGGCTTTGCAAATATGATGAACGGTTCGGATGGCCCACTATTTTGTAAATCTAATGGTTTGGGGCTTTTTTAAAAATATTATCAAAATATATAATGAATCATTGGCCAAAACTTGGTACCATAGCCTTTGTTGGCCTTTTAAGACATCAAAACAGTTGAAAAAAATAATAATGATAGCTATCTTCATGAGTCTGTTTGGACTATTGCCTGTTCATTTACTAGAATTTCAGGAATTCTTGAATTCCTAAATCGGGTAGAATTTCTAAATCCTGCTATTAAAGTAGCTAATAAGCTGTAGAATTGGATGCGTGAATGATCTGTTTTTTTATCAGAATTCCAATAATTCATATCTGGGAGAATTTCAAATTCTCCAAAAATTATTCATTTAGGTGGAATTTTAAATCTTTTTTTTTATGAAGAAATTGAAAGTTCAACAAATAGTATAGAGAGTGGAATTCCAAGAATTCCAAAAGGCCTTTTGGGTGGTTGAAATTTGAAATTCTAACTAAAGAAACACCTAAATTTTTAGCCAAGAAACAGAAGATCCGAACTCTAATCTTTAGCCACTCTTTACCCTTGACGTATCCTAGATCTCCACATTATCTTCTATATTAAAGTATTTTTGTTGCTAAAAATTGGAGTCCGAATCCCTTGTTCCAAATTTTAGCCACACTTTAGGCTTGATGTGTTCCAAATTTCCACATTATCTTCTATTGAAAAGTATTGCTGTTGCATTTATTAATCTCCTCTTGAGGTTTTTGATAGGATTGATTAGGGGAGGTAATTTGATATCCTCTACCTTACATAAAGTCACGAAATCACTTAACATTTAAGATGCCTGTTAGTAATGCTTGGTTTTTAACATTTTAACCAAAACCACACCAAAATAAATATTTTCCAGCTTACATACATATAAATATCATGTAAGATTTTATTTTTGTAGGAGAATAGAGATGCAACTCCTATTATTAACCAACAGAAGTAAGAAAATTCAGACCTAACTGTCCTAATTCACATTAGAGTGATGCTTCATGTATGTCTGCCAACAACCTATATAAAATGAAAATATTCATTTTGAACGGTTCAAATTTTACTATAAAGATGGGAATGGAACCAAATTTGATACGGACCATAGGAAACCTAAATCCGCATTCATCTCAAATTTATCTCATCCAAACTGGACTCCACCTTCCCCATTTAAACCCGACCCTAGATTTTTACTAAGCAGTCTCCATAGAAACATCACCACCAGAATTACGTGAAATTGATGATCCTCAACACAGACAAGCAAAACCAACCATGCCACGTCATCCAATAACCCGAATCGAGCGGGCCCATCTTTTCGGCACCACTCGGAGTCCCCACAAAACAGGATCAAACACAAACATACAAAAAAATAAATCGCAAAAACCAAAAATCGAAAACTTTAAAAATCAGAAAACGAAGAAGAAGAATTTTTTGTTTTTCCGCCAAAGATCAAGATTTTTTTTTTCTTCATTCCATCTTCTATTCTCTTTTCTCGCCGGAATTCCAAAGATCCGGCGACTCCACCGACAATGTCTACGGATCACGGCCACCATGAAGGTCCGGCATCTTACGCTTCGTCGGCGGAAAACCGGCTGGCTTTCCCTCTAATCCTGACCGTCGTCGTCCTCGCCTTCTTCTTCCTCGGCTTCTTCTCCCTCTACTTCTGCCGATACATGACCACCGCCACCTGGCTCAACCCCCAACAACCGTCCAACGCCGCTGCCCAGGCCCTCAACTCCGCATCCAACCACCGCGGCGGCCTCCACCCGTCGATCGTCGCCTCCTTCCCGACGTTCCCCTACGCGCTGGTGAAGGACCACCGCCGGGGGAAATGCGGCCTGGAATGCGCCATCTGCCTCTCCGAGTTCGCCGGCGACGACGTCCTCCGGCTTCTGACCGCCTGCAGCCACGCGTTCCACCTCGGATGCATCGACCTCTGGTTCGAGTCCCACACCACGTGTCCAGTCTGCCGCCGGGAGCTCGACCCGGCCGAGACCTCGCCGGAGAAGGCGACGGAGGTCAGGATTCCGATGCCGGAACCCGACGGACGGGAAGAGAGAGCGGAGGCGGAGGAAGTAAGAGCAGAGACTCAGCAGAGGATCTCTTTCAAAGAAGAAGAAGAAGAAGAGAGGAGGAGGACGGGTAGTGACGTGGCATCGGAGACTAGGGAACACGTGGCGGCTATGGATTGGTTGCCGAGGTCGCATTCGACGGGGCATTCGCTGGCCGACGACGACCGGTTTGCGTTGAGACTGCCGGAGAATGTAAAGGAAAGGATCATGAGGGAAAGAAACTGGACTGGAAGCTGCATCCTCTTTGAGGACTATAAAGAGGATGACTTGGTGGTGATGAACGGCTCAGATTTATCCACCACCACAAGGTCTCAGGTTCCATGATGATCACTTGTTTGATTTGATCAAACCATCCATCAAAGTGTAATCACTGCATTTCAATCACTGTTCTAAGAATTAGGCACACACTAGAGAAAGAAACATGAAAAAGTTGACCTAATGAGGCTGAGATTAAACTGTCACAGAGGACACTGGAAGCAGTGGAATTTGAAGCAATGCAGTTTGTCCTCATCAGTCATCATCATCAGAGCCTTATCCCATCAAGGTCGGATCTCCTCACCACTTTGAACCCATGGTTGTTTTTCCATCCATGTTCAAATTCAATTTTTTCATTGTTATTCCAAAGAAAGCTTAGATCATCAACTTTGGTGGTGTTTCAAATCAGTGCCTATCTTCATGCATTTTATCCAAAAGGTCCTCCCATTTAACTATTAGAGAAACTATTAAAATTGACTTCAAACATGTTCAAAGTGATGAAAGGAGTACAAGCTTTTACAGTCTATGGTGTGAACATAAGCAAAAATGCATGAACAAAACACATATAATAGGTGAATACTCAAGTAATTTAGTCAAAGCATATACAGTGCCCTCTGTACATCTGATTGAAGCAAACTAGTTCCTCTTTATTTCTCAGGGCTATTTGACCCTCCATAGTTCTTCACGCGTGTCTTATACAAGCTCATGAATTTCGCTATAAATTCTGCAAGGAAAACACAGATCATTAAAGACTTTGTATAGATAAAGCTAGATAAGAACACTATGTCAAAAAAGGGAATTTACAACTGTTTTACTTACCTTCGATCTTCATGAAATCATTGGCGTTCTTTCTTATTGGGTCATTATGCCTCTTCCCTGGTTGTTCTTGTCCCCGCTGGGGAAGAGATTTATCATCTTCCAAGGGAAATCTGCTGTCCTGCTGAATGCAAGCAAAACAGCAGTAAATTGTGGCATCCCATGCAAAAGATAGGAGGTAGATTTACAATGTGCATCTTCCCCAAGTCATCTTTGTGGCGACTTGCATTCAAATCAAACAGAACCAGCCAACTGTGTCATGTGGGTGGAGTAAAGCTGGAAAAACCCCATTGATTGGACAATTCTAACCATCTAATTTTATGACCAGAAAGGGAGTTAACAAAGATAAGAGTGGACCAAACTAACCAGGTAAAATTAGAAGGTAAAAATCTTTCACATAAGATGAGATTCCAGGTAATGTATCGCTCACAATCCTGGATCCATTATCTGATTTAAGTTACTTTGTGGTCATGCATTGTCGTAGATGCATGAGGTACTAGTTATTGCCCAAAATATTTAGGATAGAAAATGAGGATATTTCAACTCACATTGTATTCTAGATACAAGGCATCGACCTTCGGTTTGAAATAATCATCTAAATGTTTCTTCAATTCTTCCACCAGAACCTGTGTTCAAGAAAATTGTAACTGAAATCACGGACTAAAAAAATATCTCCAACTATACTAAGTATTGGATCAAAAGCTTACATCGAATATGAACTCTGGTGACACATTGTGCTCTATAAGATTCTGAAGCTTCCCACGAATAATATATAGCCTGTGAAAAATAGATCAGAACATCATGATTGTTTAATTTTTGGCATGAAAAACTGAGACATGCTGGCTATGAAGTGCACCACAGCACTATACCACTATGTTCTGTCACTGGTATAGTCCAAGATATGGATGCTCATCTTTACAGAAGTTTCGGGCTAGACACACCCAAGGAATTAATGTCTTGCATTGCAGGTAGAGACAATTTTTTTTTTTGCTTTCTCAGAAGAGAATAATGTTCTTAAGGATGATAACTGACATGCAATATCAGGTGACAACTTACTGCTTTGGGCTTTGCTCCTTGATAATATTTTTAGCTGTGTTTGCAATATCATCTTCCCATCCAGTCAAAATCACTTGGTCCTCTTTAAATGAATAACTGGATTTACCAAGACAGAGATGCAAGGACCCAACACAGAAGCAAAAGGAAAAGATCTGATGTGAGTTTTTATTGAAGCAAGGTTTAAATCTAGACACAAATATCACCTTGAATGCATTGCATTGGCTAGTAGCCATATTTGCATTTCAATGTGTCTATGAGTTAGAAACAGATGCAAGGACCTATTTGACCCAGTTTCAATTCTGGACAGATTATGTAGGTATTTAAACCAGTTGACCTTCACAAACATAAGATGATGTAATCCACTTGGTTTGATTCTCTTTTCTGTTCTTGTGACTTTTGAGGATAAAGGAATTCCATAACATAATATTTTACATCAAAACAGAGGTCAGCTGATTTTGCAGGTTTCCCTCTGAATTTTGAGGGTCGCATTCTAAGATTCAGTGGATTTTCTAAAAACCAGTGGGTCTATTCCATCCAGAATTGGTACTGTGGCAAGCAGGTGCTACAGTACACATGATTATATGCTAATACAATACCTGAATTATACTGTAGATAGTCACCAAAATTTAGCCATTGACCATTACATCAAATGCAATAAATAAGTAAATCAAATAATAAACAATCCCAAAAGGTACCCCAAAGCAGATCAGATATTGATAGAAATTTGAAAGCCCATTGTAAATGTATCTCTGACTCTGCTAGCCAACATTTTACTATACAGATAGCAATTGCAGTTTATCACTTTGTTTGCTTACCTCAACTTCCATGAGGCTTCGAATGACCGAATTGCTTGCCGGAGGTTTTGTTTCGACTTCTTTGTAATCCTTTCTGCGAGGCCACTTGGCAATTCTATACTTTCTTGCTCAGCTATATAGTCCAAGACTTCAATAATCTAGAGAGTGATACAACCCAAGATTATTTATATATGCTGCAACAACATTGATACAAATAAATTGAACTTTAGATGGGAAAAATTATGACATGAAACACCTCATGATTTGAAGGTGGTAGAAGCTCAATCAATGTGCAGATAGATTTGATAGGCTGAAGCTTGGAGACATCAGAGCAGCAAAAAAAGATCTTACTACAGCTCTTATACCGCTCTACAATCCAACGGATATAATGTTGAGCGTCTGCAGAAAGTTTGTCAGCCTTGTGGAGCACAATTGCTGGAAGCATCAAGAGAAGACATTAGAACTTGGTTAAGAAGATTTGCATCAATGAATCAGATCATCCAGAAGCAACTTACCCTGACAATTACTGTTGTCGATTAGCAATTCTATTAAGATGTGCTGCTCATAACCATACAAATCAGGTAGATTGAGCTCAATGTGCTGTGGAGATAACTTCACTTTTACTTCAATTCTAGCCACAGCCTCTCCCTGGAATAAGACAGCTATGAATTCTCAGCATCTCAAACATACAACAGAAAATGCAACGGGGCACTATGATCTGAATACCTTCAATTCAAACTCCTTCATTTCATCTCTTGTCTGAACAAGAAAATCATATAAAACCCATTAGGCAATATATAACAGAAGGCCTTGCACATTCATTTTGCTCTGAGTTGATTGTTACCTCCAAATTCTCAGGTCCAAAAGCTCCTCTTAGAAAGGCCATTACCATGGTTCTCTTTCCCACTCCGGGAGGGCCTTCAAATATGAAATGACTGGATTCTCCCCGAGCAACCTGAAGAAAATTAAGGAACATAGTATAGCATATCTTTGAATTCATGTCCAACTATAGAGAAAGGTGATAAAGAAATATAAACAGAAAATGCTAAACATGCTGACAACCCTGTTCCTGGAAAAAACCATTGTAGGCCTGACTGGCCCGAGAAATTTGGGTGAGTCATAGGTAATTTTCCGAGAAGCCCCACTTCAAAAACGCCCCCTTTTCACCATGCTTTTTCTTGGTCATGGGGCTCACCTTGAGTCAATCTAATCTTTTCACACACATTACCCCCCCCCCCCCCATAAGTAGTAACAATGCCAAATTTGACGCTTAGCCGCCTTTTCCTTAGTGTTAGATTGAAATCATAAGAAAATGATGCCTCTAAAGCCATTAAATTTTATGTCTATGGATCAAAGGGTTATGATAATCTTTTGGAGTCAAGACTTTGCACATATATAGGCCTCATCCAAATATTTCCATATAATGGATATCCATGATCACCATTCATTTCAATAGACCCAACTAGAAGGGGTGTTTTTCTTATAAATAACGCTCGGACGCTGCCTAGCACTGCCCGATATATATAAAAGAGGGCAAAGTCGAACCTAGTATCATCCGTGCTTGACCCTCAAATCGTCAAGCCTACAAAATCTTGTTCAAGCTTTGCGCTCAAGCATTTCAAGAAATCTAAAAGCCCTCTTTTGCTTGATTTTTTTAGGGCTAGGGTAGTGTTGGCCCTCCGAAGGCTTTGGCCTGCCCCTCTCCGGTATTGAGTCCAAAGCTTGGACAACCCCCAAACTAGGCCTGTCAATGGGCCGGGCCAGGCCTAGGCATGGGTTGTCCAAACCTGTCCCGAATAATGGACGGGCCTGCTAGGGATTGTCCAATCCCGGTTCTAAATTGAGTAGGCATTTGTCAAATCCTATCCCGTACGGGCTCGAGCTATGCCCAGGCCCTTTGGCATTTTCATCAATGGAGACGTCTTTTTTCTTCTTAATGGGTGAAGCTTTGTTAATAAAGATGATAATAATGGTTGGATAATGGGCGGACCAAATTTCAGCTTGATCAAATTTCAAAAGGTTTAGATACTAGATAGTAGATATTAAGTCTTCAAAATGAAAGGTGATAAATCTATCAAAATTTTCAAACCTAAATTCAATAGTGGATCCAGTCCAAGTATCAAATTCAGTCCATTGCCAATACATGGTGTGGGTTTTTTGTGTGGAATGGAAAGTGATTAAATTCATGAGAAATGGTGGAGGGAAGATAATTTTGGAGGGTTCTCATTGAAATATATTAAAATTAGTAAAATAACATTACGGGTGGGCCGGGCCGGGACTAAATGGGCTGGGCATGCTTTGCCCATTCCCAGTCCCATTTTGATCGGGCTTTCAAATAATTGTCCAAGCCCAGACCGCTGGGCTCAAATTTTTTTTAAAAGCCCTATGTTTTCGGGCTTGGGACGGGCCAGGCTCGTCCGGATACCCATTTCAACGGGCTAAGTTGACAGGCCTACCCAAGGCTGACTCTGATGGGCCCTATGTGTTTGAGGGCCACAAAAAGCTAGGGAGCTATGCACAATTACTAAAACTATAGAGGCCCATTTTGTTAAAACAAAAGAATCAAAACACAACGGTGGAATTCGAATTCGAAACTCTCACTATGTCTTGCAAGAGCTGTGCTTTATCCCTGTTGCAGATGAAATTCTTGAGACCTTTTGGCCGATACTTGTCTGCCCAAACAAACTTCTTCTCCTCCTCCTTCACAATCAACTCTTGCGATCCGTTCGGTTCCCTCTCCTCAACTGCAGTCTTCAAACCGGCCACAATTCTCTCCCTCGTGGACTTCCCCTCCTCAAGACGACTCCTCTCTCCTCCATTATTGGAAGCTCTAGAACCCCCTCCCACCTCCATCTCACTTTTCATCGAAGACGGAGAAACTGATCGTCGATGAAGAGAAGGCCGAGGAGGAACAGGAGGAGGAATTCGCTGTTCAAAAGCAGTGACATTTTGGTTCTGCTCTGATCTGCCTCCGAAGCAAGATGACCCCAATTTCCCAGCTTTGATGAAGAAGGAGGAGAGGGTAAAGGCAGTGTCTGTCGTGCTGTAGCTCTCGCGTCCTGGGCTCCGCTTCGCGTTCTTTAAACGATTAATGGAGAGGGTAGAGTCAGTGAGGCCCCTGTAGTAGGGGCTGGGGCCGGTCTTCGCCTCGTTTCTTCGATTGTATTCGTTGAGGGATGACTCAGTAAGATCTGAGTTTGCGGAGGATCTTCGAATTCTGGAAGCTAGTCTTCTTCTCCAGGATGCAAAAGAAGAGGAGCTTTTGGATGCGATAGAGATCGCCATTTTGGAGGCTATGAAAGGCAGAGGAAGAGGATGAGAAAGATTGGGGGGTGTTGTTATGATGATACCAAGGAGAAAGAACGATTGATTCGAGGATGAAGAGTATACAGCAGTTAAAGGAGAAAGAAATGTTTTGGATTTTGTAATGGAACAAGAGGTCTGCCGTTGACAATTTTCGCGCGTCTTTTGGAGACTATGAAGTGTTTTTGTGTTGGGTTTATGATTGTGACCATCTGATTGTCTTGTAATAAGATGAGAGCATTTTTTTTTTTTTTTTTTACTTCTGTTTTCATTGCCAGCAGCTCAATGTCAGGAGCTGAATGGGTTGATTCAGCTGGTCAATCCCTTTATTTTGAGTTTCATCCATGTCTTTGATGGAACCTTTAATTGGATGGACGGCATGGATTGGCTTCTATCTCTCCATAATTGATAATTTGACAATGGGGTTAGTGGGGATTACTGTGATTTAAAGGGCCTTGAGGTATAAATTTATTAGTTAAACTAGAAGATAAAGAAAGAGAAGTTTCTTTGGATTTTGTTATCCAAACTTATCTAACTGGGCTTGTTTGATAGCTACTCGACCACAAACGTACTTTATGCACGCTATTACCACACTCACTGCTTTCGATTTCCGGATATGTCTACAAGCCCAATGTATTTGTATTGGATATTTGTATTGGTATATCCGATATTGCATTGATATTTTTTAGGTTATAAGCTCAGCATTTCTTGTTTAATAAGTTCATTGTTTTATATAGTTCTTTAAATTTTCTTACTTCTCAACATCGAAAATGTTAGGAAGGAACATAAACAATGATGATTTCATTGATTCAAAAGTAATTTAAAGGAAAAATTAAGGTACCCATATCCGTATGTGTCATGTATTTCCAAAATTCAAATCGTATCAATGAAACAGACAACCTTCACTCTTTTTTTATAGCAGCCGAGAGAAATAACCAGACTAAGAGCAAATGACTTCTTCTTCTTCATGTACGGTGATTGTACTGGGGAGGATGTGGGCACGACGATCTCAGATTCATCTGCACCGTTCTTTCTACGATTCTCACATGCTTCTAAGAAAGTCTTGAATGCATCCTCTGTGTACTTCACAGCATCCCCAACAGTCATGTTAGCCACTAGCTTTTCTGGGTAAATGTCCTTCCTGTGATCCCCATTCAATACAGCTGCCATCTGCACCAACTCCTCTTGAAACTCACTCAGTTTCTTTTCTTCCTTTGCTTCACTCAGTCTCTAATATTTTTTGGGTCTGGCAAAGTAACTGCAGATATGTAACCTTGTCAATTAGTAGATGCAATTGGTTTAGTATGCATGCTCGTCCAAGGCCCAGCCCATTTGACTACTGTTTAGGCCCAAATGCATGGGCTATGAATGTAGTTTACTGATAGTAGCGATAGCAGTTATAATTAATGAAAGGTGGTGCTGTACTGTAGTTTTGAGTCCTCACCTGGGCAATCTGATCTTGGGCTTTTGCATGTTAGGATGGATTAGAAAGTGCCGGCCCATGCAACGCGCTTAGTCAGGAACTCCTTCAAATTGAAAATCTTCTTTACAGTTGCAGGAATAGAGGAGTGCTCAAATTCGGATGTAGGATATGGCCCATTAGGCGCATGCACAACTGCAATGCCATTGCCATATGAACATTAGACCCTGGGTTTTGGTGTGAAAAATGCAAATCGAATTTATGGAATTTCCCCATATGTACTTTAACTTCCTGAGGTTCCTGTTGAAGTGGGAAAAAATGGAAAGAAGCCACTCAATCAGGGTTACAAAACGGTGGAACGGATCAGATCACCATGGCCCATGCATTGCTTGTGGTGATCTTGACCATTCATCATTGAGAAGGTTTTATGACATATAAAAGGTGTTCGGTGTAGGGTTGCAAATGAGTATCTGATTATTCGAGCAGTCAAAAGTCTTCTTTTTGAATAATGTGGAAGTGAAGCTTATTTTTGGTTTCAAGGGAATTTTGGATTCAAACCATATTGTGGAAGTGAAGCTTATTTTTGGTTTAAGGGAAATTTTGGATTCAGGTTTGAATCCATGCAAACCAGATCGTTGTAGTTCCGGTCAAAGATCTAGATGTAGGGTGATTACATTTACATATTAAAAATATAATTCAATTGGCCTCAATAGCTCAAATTATATTTTATCTAATTCCACAAATGTATATACGGAGCTGGATTCAAAACCAGACTCATTTTCTTAAGTTGATGTTAGACTTGAATGCAATACTTAAAAGCTCTCTATCTGATTGTATCTAGAACAGGATCTGGATGGATTTGCCAGGATCCGACCCATTTCCATCCCTAGATATATTTACAAAAGTGTTGCAGCCACATCAAAGAAGTATATTTGGATGAGCGAATAGTGGATCCCACCCAAAAAGAGCATGAGGAGATTGAAAGAGCCATGTTGGATGACCGAGTTGTTGTAATTCAAAACTAAAACTAAAAATGATAAAGAAATTATGTATTTCTATTTTGGTATTTTTAGAAGAAAAGTCTATTTAAATTTGAGAAAAAAATGGCAGAAGGCACAAACACATATATAACCTAACATGCGAATCTAATGAAAAAAAAATATTTCATGATATCATAGAATAACTCGACATTTTGTAATATTGTTGAATGAGTGAAAATCCGCCAAAAATCTAAATAAGTAGTGGGCCCTCCGTTACTTTGTTCGACTTTAAAGGAGTTTTTTTTTTCCATATATGGAAATCTCTTTTATTTTTAAATTGAAGCACAAATATCTATTTATTACTTTTTATATTCAATACTCAAAGTCAATTACCTTCCAAAAAATCAAAATTACTTATTTTCAAGACATTTTCTAATCCAATAAAAACCACAATTGTGAAGGGACTCGATAACTACCCATATCATCGAATAACACTGTTACACTGTTTTGCATGAGTACCTGGATCCTCCGGACGGTCTCACCCAAAGAAACTCCATGTGGAAAGAGTGTGGTACTCCAAAGTGGTCCCACTTATATTGAATATATAGCTGCTCAAATCAATGCCCTCTTTGTGCATTGGATGTCTCCAATTTAGACCCACCACAGAATTTAGCATATGATTAAAAATTTATTTATTAGTGGGGTGATTATGAAAACACCATCGATTTTTCTTAGCACACCCACAGTATAAAAAAAAAATTTACACATGACGAAATTACCCATAATTTCCGTGCATATCTCTATGATTAAAAATTTATTTATTAGTGGGGTGATTATGAAAACACCATCGATTTTTCTTAGCACACCCACAGTATAAAATTTTTTTTTACACATGACGAAATTACCCATAATTTCCGTGCATATCTCATGTGCACAGGTATGATAAGCCGTGCATATGATAAATTAATGCATGGGGTTTTCCAGCTGTGCACCTCTTTATGTGCACGGCTTTGAAACTCAGTGCATCCCTAGAAAGGAATGCGATTTAGGACAGGAGATGGTGCCTCGATCCTCTCCTCCGTGCGTACCTCATCCTTTGACACCTCCCTCAGCAAGTAGACCGCTTCCGCACCGATCGCCTTGGCGAGCTCGATGATCAAGCTCTCTAGGCACCCTATCTGGAAGACGGGGTTGGAGCTGTGGGATTGGAGGGAGCAGCGCCAGAAGTCCGCAACGGATTCAGTGTGGACGATAGAGGCACGGGGGTCGAAGCAAAAGAGGGGGAGGTGTTAGGCTCCGTCCCGAGTTAATCACGATTAACTCTAATTAATTGAGCTTAAGACTAATTAAGCCTGTTTAAATGGATTAAAGGTGAATTATCACCAAATGGAAGTTGAATTAGCCTAATGAGATTAATTTAGGCTTAATGAAATAGTAACTAAGCTTAAGGAAAGGAATTGAATGAAAGTGAAGCTTAATTAAGCAGATAAAGGAATTGTGTATAAATACGGATTTGTATGTATTTTGTCAAATACGGAAACTCTTGATACCAATATGTGTATCTCGACGAGTACGATAACTTTCATATAAGACTTGAATGGATTCGATGAATATCGGATTAAATGGACATTGAATTGACTTGAATTGGAATTAAAGGAATTAAAGGGGGACTTAATGCAAAAATGGCTTATATAAGATGAGATGAACCTCATTCATCTCAAACCCTAGGCAACATTTCATTCCTTCAGCCGTTTCTTTTCTTCTTTCTTCCGTTTCTTCTTCCTCAAAGGTGACTAGAGGTGATTGAAGTGAAGAGGAGTCTAGCTACTTCATCATCTTCTTAAAGGTTCTTGAAATCCAAGCTTCAAAGGGAGGATTTCATCTCAAATTCAAGATAAACAAGGGTTTTGTCTCACTCAAGCTTCACTTAAGGCAAGTTATACATGTGCTTATGCTTGTTGATGTGTTTTTATTGGTTTTGATAGAAAGAAATGATGATTAGAGTGATTTATGGTTTTGAAACCGTAAGTAGATTATGTTAATTGTGGTTGAATTAGAAGAATGATTAAGATTAGGAGTTTTGTTATCTCCATAAGTTAATTGTTCATTAGGTACATCAGTGGTGCAAGAAAGATGGGAAAGAAAGGATGTAAACATCCATTACCTGCATTGCAGTGACAGAACCTATGTTCTGTTACTGCAGTGTGGCCGGTCGACCGGCCAGCAGGGCCCGGTCGATTGGGCACACTGGGTCAGGTCCGCAAGGGCCTGACCAAACTACTATTCATCCATTTATCCGTTACAACTGCAGGTCGACCGGGCCTTGCCAGGTCGACTTGGCCCACTGGAACTTCTATGGAAAGTACATTTTAATGTCCGACTTTTCGGGATTAAAAGTTTAAACTTAGAGCTTAATGTTAATCGGGTTTAAACCTTCCTAAGTACTACGAGGGTTAGTTTAATGCATAAATTTCATTAAAGGTAATGTCATCGACAGTAATACGTGTATTAATAACCACCGTTCACTTAGTGGTTGGTTGTAGAATTGTGTTAGAAATAGACTGAGATTAATGTGAAAGGAATTGTGAAGGGTCTGGCACTACCTAGTGGTTTCCGAACTTATTATTGAATTGAACAGAATGAATTAAGAAATGAACGGTTACGAAAAGTAACTGAAATGACTATTCCTACTGTAGTAGATGAGATTGGGAGCGTCCGGAGCTCCGTGAGACACCAGTGATCTCTGATCAAGACACTGGGAGATCCCACTGTATTGGTCCGAAAGGTCAAAGGACTGATGAGTCTTATTGATACGTCATTGATATGCGGAATGTAATTGAATGGAATTGAAACCAGTATGAATGTAGGTAATTGAATGAGTATAAAATGCTTCCGTTTGGAAGAACTGAATGGAGTTGGAACCAATATTAGTGTAGTTGCCAATGTTATTGTCATTGTTACTTGTGTTTATAATTACACAAGGATTGTATATTGGAATTGTTTAGAACTGTTAAACAATGAATTGTCAGGGATTATCAAACATGCCATCATCATATGTATATATCTTGTTGAACCGTCGTGTTCATGGTATTACTGATGATCTTACAGGCTCAGTTGCCCGTGCCGGTCCCTCCGAAACCGCCCCGCCAGCAGAGGAGGCCCATTCGATACCTCCAAGAGGTCTAACCGAATGGACGTGATCTGAGAGCGAATGAATTAGAATATTTTGGAAACTTGTTAGAAATTGTTTTATACATTCATTTTGGTATTGTAAGTAATGTCCCCTGCATTGTATTTTAAATATGCAGTGGTTGATCATAGGAGAACTGAAACGATGTAAAGTGACCTTTACATTTGAAAGTAAAGAGTATATGATTCGTTTTGTTAAATGGTTGTCAATGTATATTATTGTATATTCCGCACTGTACATTGACAGTTACGTATGCACGATCCCTTGTAGACTTCGATTAACTTCGGTTAATTCGGGGCTTACGGGAGTAAGTATGAGCATCGCGACCCGGGGGTTAACCCTAATGACTCTAATCTGGGGTCCGGATCGTGACAGGAGGAGGGAGAGGGAGTTGGCGTGCATGACGGAGGCGCGATGGTTGAATCAGAAGGGGGAGGAGGGAGAGGGAGTCGATGTGGACGATAGAGGCACAATGGAGGCAGATGCACCTGTCGTTGGAGAAAGTGGAAGAGGCTGCAGATGACTAGTTGGCGTCGCAGGTGGTGGGTGGGGGAGATGAGAGAAGGGGGGAGAGAAGATGATGGTATTTTGGGTATTTTTGGGAAAGTAGGTGGCCTAAGCAAAAGAAGTTGGTGCATTTAGAATTTCCCTTATTAGTGATATGTTCAATCTTACAGTGGGGCCAACTCGGGAGTAAAAGTTATATACAACAAAAACGAGAACAACATTTAACTTGAGCAGCCCAAATATCCAATAGGTGGGTCCTATTTGGAGTTCTACTCTTTCATTCTAAACCGAGACATTAAAAGGATCCGTGCTCTTATTTGCTACATTGGTGGCAGATGAACCCCTAATCAGTCCGTTGGTTTGGTGGGCCACAATCAGGTGATCTGTAGAAAGTAGGAGTCATCATATTACTTAATTTGCTGACTAACCACAGCTCGAGCTCACATCTCCTACGGACCTTCTCACTGATTCAACTCCCGAACCCTTGCTCACACCAAAAAAACCAGACCCAAATATCTCTCTTTCAAGGGAGGATAATTAGCTGCTACCTCACTCATGCTTTTGAAACCAACAATATTATACAACCAAGGCCGAAACCTTCACCTATGGGATGATATAACAGTTCATAGCTGATTCTTCAATTTGTCTTGGTCCTTTATAAATCTTCATTTCTAATTGATTATAAACGTAATATTTACTAGAGGAATTTACCCAAAAAATCCCCCATAGAATTTGTGAAGACTAAAAAGACCCACAAATTTCAATGTCGATGGAAAAGTCCTTAAGTTGCATGTTCTGCACAGAATACTGGCAAATACGTTTGGGTTTTTTGACAGATACAGCATATTAGTTCGTATCTCAGTCACACTTGCATTGATATAGGGGTGGTGCCTATTGTAGATATTAGTCCGTAGGATTGAAATCTGGCCTAGAACTAGTATGAGAATGATGATTTTGAAACATTTGGACTTCATTTCTGTGGCATAATGGATTTATAGGCCTGCAATTGATCACCTTTTATCAGTTATATGACTTCTCATCATGGTTTAATTAAGACATGGTTTCACTAGCGGTGCTCATGGGCTAGGCTGGCCCAGCCCTGATTCGGGCCCATCTAGTGGATCCTATAATTAAATTTATCATGTGCCTCATTTTTACGTTTATGCTGTACAAATTAATGAATTAGTTATTTTATAGAAGACCATGAAATGGACTAATTAAAATTACTGTTGAAATCAACAAAAACAATCCACTATCATCCCCCATCAGCAATTATTCTCTGTAAACAACCCTCATTGCCCCTTACAATTCCACCATGCAGATTTCCAAACTGTTATTATTCCAGGTAAAAGTACAATTAAAACAATAGATGTACTTTACCACAAAGGCACAAACGTAATTTATACATGCTATTACCACATGACTCACTACCAAACACAATAAACAGTCTAGAAAGAATGAAATGAACAACCCTCAACTCTTCTGTACAGAAGAAGAGAGACAAAGAACCAATGGAACAGCCCAACAAATATGGTAACTAAAAGGTCACTGAGAACTATTATTGCAGACTAAGCAAGTAAACATCTTACTAGCAAATGACTTCTTCTTCTTCTTTGTGGGTGGTGACAATGCTGGGGATGAGGTGACCACGACGATCTCAGATTCATCTGTACCGTTCTTTCTAGAATTCTCACATGCTTCTAAGAAAGTTTTGAATGCATCATCTACGTACTTCACAGCATCCCCAACAGTCATGTTCTCCACTAGCTTTTCTGGGTAAATGTCCTTCCTGTGATCCCCATTCAATACAGCTGACATCTGCACCAGCTCCTCTTGAAATTCACTCAGTTTCTTTTCTTCCTTTGCTTCACTCTCTCGCAGTTTCTTTGGGTCCGGTAAAGTAACTACACATGTATTATTTTCAGTGAAAGAGCTGAATTGGTAAACTATGTGGAATGTGGTAACAGGGTTGCAACCTTCTCAAAGGCCCAGCTGATTTAATTACTGTTTTAGGCCCACATAAAAGGCCTATGTAGTTATATACTGATGATAGGGGGAGTGATTATAATTTATAACGAACGGTGCTGATTTAGTTTTGAGTTCTTACCTGGGCAATCTGTTCTTGGGCTTTCGAGTGTCAAGACAGATTCGAACGTGCCGGCCCATGCATCGCGCTTAGTCAGGAAGTCCTTCAAATTAAAGATCTTCTTTACAGTTGCAGGAATAGAAGAATGCTCAAATTCTGATGTTGGATGTGGCCCATTAGGTCCATGTAACACTGCATTGACATCCCCATTAGATTATAAACATTAGATCAATGTGAAGAATTGACATGCCAGTTGCCACTATGTACTACTGAGGGGACAAATTGAGTCACGCCATGCTTAAACCCGCGTAACCAAATTTAATCAATAGTAAAGTTCAGGTCCACCTCAGGCCTAGATTTTTCAACATGGATGGAATTCAGGTTGAGGGGGCGCTTGGCCAATACTCAATTCAGACCACCCGATTTTCGAACCTACTCTTGACTCACCTGTGCCGCGCTTGATCCATGGAGAAATCATGATGGCTGGGACCCGAACACCGAGTCGGTCGAACCGGAAGTTGTATGGCTCGGGACCAACAATGCCATCTGGGCTAGGGACCCCAGAGACAGGAGTGGGCACATGGTCATAGAAGCCACCATGCTCATCATAGGTGATTATGAAGAGGATTTCATTCCATTGTGGGCTAGCTCTGAGTGCCTCGTAGACCTGCTTTACGAATTTCTGGCCTTCAGACACATCGTGTGATGGATGGTCATCGTTACCAGGCAAGATCTTTAGGTCGAAGTATCGTTGCTCGATCACCACATAGTTTGGAAGCTTACCCTCTTCGCAGTGCCTCTTGAAACTCAAATCAAACTGATGAAATTTCCCTATGTACTTTAACTTCCTGAGGTTCCTGTAAATGGAAAGAAACCACTCAATCAGGGTTAGAAAACGGTGCAACAGATTGGATCAACATGGTCCATCCATTGCCCTGGTGATCTTGACTGTTCATCATGAAGTAGGTTTTGCAACCTATGGATGGTGCTGGGTCAAGGGTTGGAAATGTGTATCCAATTATTAAAGTAAATGAAGTTTTTCTTCTTAATGAAACAAATATGGAACCTAGTTTTGGATTTTTGAGAAATTTGGATTCGGATCCGATTCCCTGCATATTGGAATACTTTTACTTGAAACCAAATGAAGGACTATTACTTTTGCTTAGTAAAAATATATATAGGTTTTAAAGGGACAAAATAGCTTATGTTATATTCATATTTGATAGTCTACTTGGCTTTAATCATATGTAAATTAATAGTCATGCTTGTATATTTTAAAATATTATATTTTGATGTTGTTTTCATTTAATTATTTTTTAAGTTGACACTGGATCTTAATATAAGACATAATAAAAACAAATTAGGAATGGATTTTTACTGCATGGTTGCTCTAAGATCTTACATTTTCTCATGAACGGTCAAAGTTTTAATAATTCTCATAAATTTATTCGTACATAGAAGGACGCAAAAAAAAAAAATCTTACTTTTAAATTGTGTGATATCGCAGGATTGTATGATATCACATCTACAGCCCTATGTCATGGACACAATTTCTCCTTTCCGCCCAAAATAAAAACCCACATTCACTTTTTCCGAATTCAGAACCTTATTTTATAATCTGCATCATGTTTGCTTGCTGCAGAGACGTGACCTAGAGCTCTAACATTATGATTTCCTATTATTCAATTCATCCATCAAAGTCGTTACAAGAGGCACGGCGTCCCTATCTCATCTTTGAAACAATAAAATATATGAGTTTTTATGACGCATAGAAGAACCTATTTCTGTATTCTTTTTATGTATATGAATGAAGAAGATGTCCATAGCCAAAAGTTGTTTTTACTTCTACGATAGAAAGCAATAATGTTAAAGTGAACAAAAAAAAAAAGGATTTTGTTAGATATCTTATAATCACACGGTTTAAAGGCACATTCATCGTTTCTATAGTATTGTTTTATGTACGAATAATGTTGTAAAAAATATTTAAATTTAAAGGATTAATAGGCAAATATCAAGTTTTAGGACATCCCTAATATCAAAATCCAAATCTGGAATGACTGTAATGTCAAAGGGCCATGTGACTCAACTTTGTGTAGATTATATTTTGGTCGGAGATCCCATAATCCCTCGTACCATTCTTTGTCATGGAAAAGATTGAGCATAAGACATGAGATGTCCCACCAGAAAACACAGTAAGATGCAATTGGTCTATTCGAGTTAGTTCTTGGATTAACATTTCGTTCCTTGCTTATGGACTAAGCATCATCAACTGATGGGTATGGTAATTCCAATCAGCAGGACCTACCCTTCCAATCAACTTTGAGTATGATTATAGTCATCACATGACTTTAATAATAACTCTCCCAAGGGACCCATCTAGGGGGGTAAAATCCGGATCGGGATCCCCTTTTTCGTCCCCCCTGTTTGGACGAATCAGGAGTCTACTCGTGGGGAGGCGGAGGATAAATAAAAAGTACTGAGCTGTGACCTTCAATGATTCGCCAAGAAATGATATTCAAGAATAAGTCCAACTCATTCTAACAAAAAAAAAAAAAGTTCCAACTCAATACCGTCTTGACCGAGTTGTCATTTCAATTTTTTTGTAAAAGCAAAGGCATGATCTGGTTGTCATAATTCATAACTAAAACAGAAAAAAGATTAAAAAAAAGATGTGGATATTTTAATTAAATGAAACATAATTATTTAGTTCGGACCCTTGATCCACGGATGCTTCTCATAATCAGTCCATTGGTTTGGTGCGTCACAATCAGCCCTTTTTCTAATAGAACATAATCAGGATTAATCAGGCTAGTTGAAAGCTAGAGTTGTAATTGGGAAAGTAAACGGGTCCTCGATGCTCTGATTATTTGAAGGTTTTGACCCGTTAAAAATCAAGTCTGGGTCCTTATTTAGATCCCGATAGGTAAATGGGTTCAGGTCTGGTTCCACCTTGGTTCGGACCCGTAGACTCGAGACTCGACATATTATCTTAATTTTTAAAAATTTCTCCTAAAATCATGTTTTTTTAATATCATTCTCTGCCTAAACCCAGACCTAGATCCAGACCCGTCTCATATATGGTTTTAGCTTCGGAACCAAAAAATCGATTTCGAAACTCCGGTACCAATTCCACCTTCCTTTGACGGTTTGGGTTTTGGTTCCGAGTCCACCGTAGTTTGGGTCCGGAACCGTTTACAACCCTAGCTGTAACTTAATTTGCTGCTGACTCAGTTATTACACCTGCAGCCTCATCTTATCTGCGCAAAAGTAGGTTGCTATTATCCAACTCACACTTCCAAAACTAACCACAGCACGGACTCACAGCTCTTACGGACCTACTCAGTGAGTGAACTCCCCGGGTCCTCATTCATATCCAAAAACAAACCCAGGTATCTTTCTCTGTATCTCTATGTACGATAACCAGCTGGCTCACTCATGCTTTTGAAACCGACATTGTACATGATATTTCAGTTCGTAACGGGTATATTCATTTTTGTATCTAGTAGACCTTTCTAGAACTTCATTTTAATTGATTATATCGGTCAGGGCCGAAACCGTTACGTACCGGGCGATACGCCGAGTTTCGGCCTAGTTTAGAAACGAAACTGCTAAATGTCTCACTCACCTGTAGAAAAGCGTTGCAGGAGGGTACTGATAATAGATCCCAAACGAGAATCCTTCTTCGTCCAACGACTCGAATATTGTCTTCTGAGGATACCCCTCGATCAATTTCTTCGTATCGTTGCTCGTAGCGCCATCCGATGTCGCCGAATGCACGAAAAGCCGGTTCGGCTGCGTCGAAGCCGGCATGGAAGCAAACCACCTGTCGCAAACGGCGAATTCAGACACCAGCTCCTTGTAAACGGGGACAGCATCGGGACGGAATCCGTTCATCACCGTCTCCGACATTCCTTTCTGGGTCTCCTCCGCCTGCTGCGCAAACCCATTCATTAATGGCTTCTTAGCGGAGGGGTTGACGGAGAATTTCACCCCAAACACCTGCTCGTAAATGGCCTGGATGGAGTGGCCCGGGTCGGGGTCGACGTACTCGGATCGATCTCCGTAGTAGATGAGATCCGATTTGGGGTTGGAGGTGGAGATGGGATTGGATTCGGTGCCGGTGACGCCATTGATTTCTGGGTTGAGGGATTTCATCCATCCGATGATGTGGTCGAAGGAGCGGTTTTCCTGGACCAAAACAACCACTGTTTTGATTGGGAATGTAGACATGGTTTGGGTCTTGGCTGGTTTTGGGTGGTTTTGGAAATGGGAGGGATGGTTTTGTTTTTAAAGGGGGTTTCGTAACGGGAGGAGGAAGACAGACAGAGGGAGGCTTTAGAGAAGGATATTCTTGTGGAATAATGCTTGAGAGAGAGAGAGAGAGAGAGTTCTCTAAGCTTAAAGAAATATTACTTTGGAGGGAGAGAGAGAGAGAGAGGAAGGATGATTATGTATTGATTCCATGGGGACCACTGATGAGATTATAGGAATACATGGTTCCTCTAATAAGAAGAAAGATGCATTACATCATGGTTGTTCATCTTCTGAAAAGAAAAAAGGAATACCCTTTCGTGATGCATTTTGATTCTTGGTGATAATTAATCAGCGAGGGTGATCCATCCTTAGGTGGTGATGAAATCATTGCGTAATTATTTAAGTTAATCTAATTTTTGTTTGATCCAATCCATTCACATATTATATAATTGAGACGTTATCAATTTAATAGCTTGGCAGTGGTGTTTTACATGTTTAATTTATTAATATATATAACAATAGTTCAAGGGTGCAGTGAACTCGAACCAATTCATCCTCCGAATTAGTAACCGGGTAGATGAGCCGATTAGATCAAGCAACAAATGTTGATGGCTACAAAGAAAGAAAAAAAAAAAAGACTTATGCTGTCAGTATATCTATGTAGGGCGTCATAGAACCATTGGTCTCGAAAGGAAACTGTTATCTTAATGTAGGCCAATGACCTACTATAAGATGGTTCATTACAAAGGGTGACTGTCAATATTATGTCAATTACAGACAAAGTCCAGTCAGTGTTACTCTAATGGTTGAATTTGCCAAGCCAACAAAAAGACTATCAAGTGTCTTCTTCACTAGGCAATCCCTACACTTGATAGACTTTGTGTTGATTGCCCAAACAGTGATTACTTGTGCTTAAGGCAATTTCCAAATTGCTAGTCATTGGTGAATTAGACGTCAGCCCATGTGAATGGAACTAAAGTAATGCTTATAGTCATGCTGCCTCTTGAGTGTTTGTTAATACGTTTACCAGAAAGAGAAGGTTATAATAAAGCGATTCTAGTTGTTGCCAAGCATAATTAAAAAGGGTAAATTAGACACATGTCTCTGAGCACGGTCTTCTAGGGCCCCATGTTGTGCACAGGATATTGGTAGATGCTTTTGGACTTCATTTCGGTCCCACTAAATGGTTTTGTTGTAAGTTTTCATATGTAAGGCGTGTAATGTTTCCCCTTTTATCAGTTTTATGACTGTTTTAAGACATGGTTTTACTAAGGTGCTATCTTGAAGAAACGGTATGTTTGTTAAGATTGTTAAGGAGATACTGATAAAGAAATATTAGCTTAATTTGAATTTTAAATAATCTTCCGATAGATTATTCTTCTTGTATAAATTTAGAGGGTTTCCTCTCAAGATAATGACGGTGAAATTATGAGAATGTTTTGATTATTAAAGGTCTTTATGCTCATGAGCCGGGCTAGATCTAAGATTTGGGAATGCTTAACTCTTGGGCTGGGCTGAAATTAAGTGATAGAAAGTTTGAAACTTGATTCAAACAAGTACTGCTTGCCGCTTAGTGGCTGATTTGCCTCAACAAGTGATAAGACCTGCAATTGTGATAGAAAGCTAGCCCATCCAACCCGATTAACGAAAATGGGCGGGCTTGGACATGACATGTTTCGGGTGACCTGGGCTTGGGCCAACAGTTATAGCCCCATGTCAGGCTTCAGCCCAATATAGGAACGTATTTCTAAAATTGGGCCAAGCATGGATACGCCTCAGCTTAGCCCAACCCGAGCCATGAACGCCCCTCACACTTTCTATTTGTGTTGCAGGGTCACAAAACAAATATCACAATCTTTTAAACTATCATTATTGTTATAATCTCAAAATACCATGACGAAATGCTAAACTTGTGATATGTCATGAGATAAAGTGAAAATAGGGAACCTCTCGTTTTGGATTTTGAAGAATCACAACCTCTACTTTAGTTAGGATCACTTTCACATTAGAGGAGATAAATTAGGCAATAGGTAGTTACAAAACCTATTGATTATTCAATGTGGAATCATACTCTCTCTTCTTTAATATTAGAGAGAGATAAGTGCGGATATTATATAGTAATTAAGGTAACAAATCAACCTATACGTACCCTTATCCTAATTAAGGCGAACTTCTTCATATAAATACTAATTATTTCTTATTAAGAAATACTAATTTATCGACCACCAATTATTATTATTCATATCTAACTTATCTAATTCTAAAATGTTGACACCACTTAAGCCTCACTAATTATCTATACAATTTTTTTCTATATTTTTATCTTTTAAAATTAATATTATATTTTGTGACATCTCCTGTACATGCCAATATTTTCTCTTTTTTTTTTTTTGTCTATTGGTGTCATATTTCGAACCCATGATCTAATGGTCTAGACCATAGGTTCCAACCATGCCAATATTTTCTTTACACAAGAATTTTGAAGAACCAGATTTTTTTACAATCCTATATATACCTAAATTATAGGTATGAGATGATATTGCTTTGTGACTGATCTTATTTTCATTGGTTTCTTTCCTTTTCTAAGGTAAAAGAATCTCAAACATATTGTCAAAAAATGAAAATTTGTGAATACTTGCTTTAAAACCTTGATTCTAATGAGGCCCTTGTATTGTATGCATGTTTGCCTATGAGTATTGCTAATTTTGACCCCAACTAAAATACTGTTGTTGCCTGCAACATAAAACACTAACACCCTTTCTTCAGAAAGAGGGTATGATGAAATGAGTTCTTGAAAGAGTCGTGTGCATGAGTTGTCTTTGTACTGGTAAACACATTTTCTTCGCTGTCTCTATAAATGTCTAGAGATTAGAACGTATATCTAACACTTCTATCTGTCATTTCAGGTTGATGCATGGGGTTTACCAAATGAGTAAAACCAACCCGTGCCCCCTGAAGCTGTTGGATATTCGATAGGGATAATAGATAGAGACTAGAGAGTACTTAAGAGAGGAGAAAAAATTGACATGGGTCTATACGTGATGCACAAGAAAACAACTTTGTATAGAAATTATGGAAAATATAGTGATGTGGAGGAGAAAGGAATGAAGCAAGCAAGCAGTTTTCATGAGTCTACCCGTGGGGTACAATACAGGATAACAGCTAGGATTGATTCGTTTGGTTCTAGTCATATGACAAGTGTGAGGTGTGTTATTCTTTGCCAGATCAACTAACTTGTGAATGCAGGGCAAGGAAGCTTTCAACAGTAGACATAGAAAAGGCTGCTTACGACCACAGAATTGCAACGTGAGCAGTGGAATGTGATTTTAGTAGATATTAGCATGAGATACGGGAAGATCTTTTGTGACACATGAAACCCCATTTTCCTCCTCTTCCTCCCATAGTTTTTCTCCTTTCTCTAGCGGTTTCCTTTCCTTGTTTCCTCCTTTCTTAGAATAATAAGGGAAGAAATAAAATAGTAAGTCACATTCAAATGTCTTAAATGTCTATCAATGAATGAAGAAGTGCAAAAGCAGATGCAATGAATATGAAGTGGGAGAATAGATTATAATTGACAAATGATGATCTAAGAGAAAAGCAGGTAGAAACTGGCTGCATTTTGTTCTCTTTTTTTTTTTATTATTATTATCAAGAATATGTCATAAGAGAAATTATGCATGTGGCATTCACCTAATCCCCCTATGATAAGGCTCCCTTCCTTACCCCACCCTGCGTTCATATTCCCCAACACGCGCAAACACTATAGCCCACCCCAGAGGTGGCTCCAGGAATTCGAGTAAGTGGGGGCAACAAAAGACTTATCTTCCGTAAATTGAATAAATTGATTTTCACCTTTATCAACATTTGCCATTTACTTTCGATGATTCGACAAGTATAGTATAAAATTCTCAAATAATCTATTTCCTATAATCCGACAAAGATAATATTGAATTAATTTTTTTTTAATACATTGTTACTAATAGTTCTTAATTCAATAGAAAAATCCAAATACATAAACTCCTACAGCTGCCCTCAACAGGTTTTTATGTGTTAAAATCGTTGCATAATAGATTCATTATCAACACCTAATCCCACATCTTTTTCAATATATGTAACCAAATAGTCATTCACCCATTGATCTCCTACTCGGTTACGCAACCTGTTATTTACGTACTTCATTGCTGAAAAAGCTCTTTCTACCGTCATAGTCGTTGCTGGTAAAATTAATACCAATTTTAAAAGTAAATAAACCAATTGGCATATGATATCATTCTTTGCCTCCACTAATTATCTAGTAATGTCATAAATTTCTTTAAGTTCATATTAGCAATGTGGGCCAATTAGTTTTATTTAATTTTTGGTAGACAGTTGGCTTATTAACTCAGGCGGTGGGTATTTTATAGTGACTTTTGTTCACCACCACAGTAATAAAAAAAAAGTGTAACGTTAGCTAATGTTGGGTGAAATTCTTAAATTGAGTGGGGTCAAAAGCTTTCCATAAGTTGACATAAAAAAATTTATTTTAAAATATTTTCTAAGATCTCAGTGGGGTCAATTGACCCCACCGTGAACAATGTGGATCTGCCCATGGCCCACCCAGCTTCTGCAAATTGAGAATTCATCATACTCTACTATCACATTCAAATGTGACTAAGGCCATGAGTTTGAGAGAAAGCACTAGTCTAACAAAGGGGAAAGGGGAAAATGAAACTGCCAGAGAAAAGGGGAAAACAATGGGAGGAAGAAAGGAAAAATGAGGTTTCTTGGTTAGTGGACCTTTAAGGTGCTTTTTTGGATAAAATTCTCTTAAAAGTAATATGCATGTATTTATATTCTTTTGTATGTAGGCATTTTTTTTAGGGAAAATACGCCCCACCTAGTTGGGCCTACGGGGATACATGATGATTATGGAAGTTAATTAGATTGAAAAGTCCATATAAGATCAATGTATATGCAATATTTCGACTCCATAATGGAAAAAGTTGGATGAGTTAAATATAATTGGTTATAATCCAAAAATAACTAAGTTGGGTTAAGACCACGGTTTGCTCTCGAGGATGAGGATTCCAAGAAACACGGGGCTTTACCCGACTTCCTCCGCCCCAAACGGGTGGAAAAAAAGGAAAAACACAGTAGAATCGGACGTCAATCTAAATTCTAAAAATTCGTACTTGACCGAAACATACAAGGGCGACCCACCCAATATTTCGTTTCTTCCATCATCTCCGAGCTGCTGCTGCTTGTTCTTCTTCTTCAATGGATCCTTTTTCAAAGTCCTTCAATCCCAACAGACAACTCAAAGAAGAGTAAGATTTCTTCAAATCTCATCTCTTTACATCGAATCTAAGAACTTCAAACCTCTCAATTTTTTTTTCAAATCTCCTCTCGGTTGCCTTTTCTTCTCAGATTCGTCAGCAACTTGACAGGATCTTCCATGCTCGAGATTGCTTCACTCTCCGCAATCGTACCTGTAACTCTTCCTAACTCCCTTTTACTTCTCCTTACTCATCAAATTGCTTCTTTCACTCATCTTCTTTCTTTTGTTCAGGGTCTGTTTCTGCTTCGCCATTGGAACATCTTCAATGTTGCAAATGGTATTCTTGATTTCTCATTTAACAACTGTTCTCTTTTTAAGTAAGTTGTTGAGGTTGTGAGATAATGTGGATTTTTTTGGTTCGAACTTATTGTGTTACATATGAGCAGAAACCCTAGTGAGAAATTGTAATTCTGGGTGGGTGTTAGTTTTGCCATCATGTTATTATCTTCTTTTACACTGGGGAACTTGGGGGTCATTCATATGGCAATCAGAAATAGGTGGTACACCTGCGTTGGGATAGTTTTGTAAGCTCCAAATAAGTTAATGCTTGTTTGTATTAGAAAAAAAATGGTTACAATCTGCAGAATGATTCAGTTTTTAGTCTGTGACATACAATCTGCACGAATTATTCAGTTTTCAGTGTGTTACATATTTGTGGGTGTCTGTGTTTTGCGAAATTCTCACTTTCACAAGTTCCTTTGAGATGGGTTGTTGAATTTCTTGTGTGTAATTGATTCATTTAATTGCAAAGAAAGAATTGAGGAAGCTCTATTTAGGCAAAAAATAAAAAATTAAAGGAAGGAAGGATTGAGGAAGGACTTTGGTTGTACTTCAGCAGGTTATCTAACTGCTGAAGCTGATTCACCGAATGTACACACTAGAGAATAGCGCAGAGCAATGGAGTAAAAGCAAGCTCTTTTGCTGAAACATTGGGCTTGCCTAGTTGGTCAAAAGGCTTTATTTCTTTTCCTGTCTAAAGGGCCACAAATAAGATATTCTGATTTGTGAGACCGTTCAGAAACCTAATCAAGAAAGAATTGTCTCTTGTCCTCAAATGGCAGGGAGCTAAAGCTACATTTTCATCTCTTATGTGGGGTTGATGTCGTAGAGAGTTATTGATAATATCGAAATTAGTTTGTTATTGATTAGAAGTCATTTGCTCTAATATCCAATTTCCAAAACTAATGGAATTACTAATTGTGGCTCTGAAACTAATGGAATTGCTGATTGTGGCCATAAGACTGCAGAGAATACTTTTGATGTGCTTCACATTTAATTCTATGTGATCTTGCCGTAATCTTTCTGTGGAAGCCAACCTTCTAGTTATATGTACAATGATGCCCAGATTTCTCTCTCCCACATGCATATGAATAATGTACAATGGATGAATTTCACTGCCTTCCATTTCTCCTACCACTGAGTTCATGCATGGGAATATGCCCACTTCAGATTTTCAAAGGAAGCTGTGCTACACAAGATTTTTTTAATATATTTATGTATTTCTAAGGTAGATATATATTTTTTTTGCAGCAAAGAAGAATGATTATGTGAATGTCGGTTGTAAAGATTGGAGGAATTTCACAGTTACACTTGCTGTGGACTTTGTTTCTGTTGTTCTTCCTATCCTTTTGATTTTCACAGTAAGTGTTCTTGATGTGAAGTTTTGAGGAACTAAGAGTTCCTTTCCAGCCATTTTATATGCAGGTGCTTTAACTTGACACCATATTATCTGTGACAGTTTTTGAGGCTTTACATTGGTTACTCAATCTGGTCATGAGCAATTACATTTACTCATGCCAGGTTCTAGCAGAATGGGCTCATGAATGTGCAATTTTCCTTATGCTGCTCTTGCTGCTTATCATTTCAGCTAGAAGGTATGATGTTCAAGTTACAGATTCATTTTCTTAATTAGTTGGTATAACTATTTGAGTTTTAGATAAAATCTTATGTACCACATCTAGAATGCTCGGGAATGTCATATGAGCGAGTAAGTATACATAGTGTTGTGTTTTGTTTTGAAGTTCTTTACTTCTTATTCAGATCTCTGTCATCTAATTTCCATTGGAAAGAAGGGGTTCAAACTGTGTCTTCTCTTCGAACAAATATTTCATCATACCGGGTGTCCGTGGTATGCATTCTTTATCGTTCTTACTTTTCATTTGTTATTTGACTATATCATTGCATTTTGTCCATTATGAGTATTTTCTTGTGATATAGATGATTGTAACATGCTTGTGCATCTTGGCTGTTGACTTCAAAATATACCCTAGAAGATATGCTAAGACTGAGACGTATGGTACTGGTCTGGTAAGCCAATTTACCCTAAATTTCAACTTCTTGTTATTGATTTTTAAGTATCCTTATCATTATTGTTGGCTTCATAACCAGTGTCATTGTCAAATCCTTATCCCTTATGTTGGTATCTGGATTTTAATTATATCATAGAAAGTTTCTGCCAAATAAATGGTCAAATTTATTTCATTCATCATGATAACTTCTTTTATGCTTATGGTGAATAAATATGTCTAAGCATGTTCACTATTCAGTCATGGACAGTTGAACAACACCTATTTCTCCTCATAAGTATCACTGATTCACTCAATGAGCCTGAAAGAGGATGAGGATACTGTGCAGCAACATGATCACCCTCATCAATCGGACCACCAATCAAAAGGAGATGAAATTATGAAAGACTAGTGAAAAGTGCTAAGAACCTTCTCTTCATTATGCATTCATTTCATTAATTGAATGGGAATACGCATTGATAAATCTATCTTAATTGTTTCTTAGAAACCACCTTCCCAGAGTAGACTTTATCTGGTTTTGATTAGAACTCTAAAATGTTCTTTTGTTTATTTCTATCAAAGCATTGCTTAACTTCTCATCACAAGTTGTGACCCTAAGCAAATGTGTACGAGATCTCCAAAACCAACAAATGAGTTTCAGTTGTTGATGCTTTGAATTTTAAGCAAAAGTGAGCTACCAGCATAAGAATAATGCACCCTATGTTTCAGACTGTTATAACGCGAGGTACCAAACATATGATAGTTAAATTTCATACCATGTAAAATTTGAAGGACAAAAATGCAGCACTTTTCTTGTAGTCTGTGTTTCTTATTAACTTTGATGATTCAAGACTCCCATTGTGTGGAACACACACTTAATGTTTTTCTCCCTTAATCTTGATTGATGCCAATTTAATATTTATGATTTTACTACCTTTGAACTAAACTTGCATTGTGAATTGGTCTTATGTTTGCAAGTGTTATATTATTGTAAGTCCATTGTTGGTTATCTGTAGTGTGGAGCAAATCCTTTAGATTGATATGGAAGCTTGTTTCTTCTTTTTTTTTTTTTCTTTCCTTTAAAAATAAAATAAAATTGTAACAGATGGATCTTGGTGTTGGCTCTTTTGTGCTGGCAAATGCATTAGTTTCCAGACAAGCACGTGGTATCACATCAAAGTGAGTAATTTATCTTTTTTCTTCTTTGAACTGCTGATGCTGATTTTTGTTTTCTGTGAGGAGAATATTTGGTTTAATTTTGATATTATTTCCCTTATGGAGTGTACAACTAATGCTAGTCGTAGTGCTGAGCATGGCTATGCATAGGTCAAGACCATCCAATGTTTTACCAATGCTTTTCGGATGCAGCTAGAATACCAAGGTCACATAATTTCACCATTTGGTTTGCTGCTAATTCCCAAGTGATGCAAACAAAGACACTTTGTACTAGCAGTCCACTAGGGGAACTGTTCAGTGATAATACTCAGTAGTCCTTAACATTCAGCAATTTGAGTATCCTAGGCCTCAAAATCATAGTCATTGAACTCTCTTGACCCTGAAATCTTAGCGAAGGAAGTGTGAAAACAAATTTGGGCGAGAAATAGAGGAGGATGGAAAAGGAAAATCAAAAGAAACTCAAGTTTACTTATGGAATGCGCCCCTTCTTTCCCCAAACCAGAAATTCCATTTTCTGGAAGCAAGAAGACCACTCTCTAATAACTCATTTGTCATTATATGACCAAGTGCACAAATCATGTCTTCATATGACCTCTTTTTTAATGAATTTCTAAAATTTATTTATTTAAAATTTATTTATTTATTTTTTGGTGGAGAAGTGTTTCGATAAATGTAAAAGATCTTTCCTCAGATAGCTGGTGTTATGATTTGACCATCAGATGTATATCTCTATATATATATTGTCTTTTCATAATGGTAATAAATGTTGGATACCTTTCATAAGTAATTCCTATTTGGAATTCATATTGTTTTTTGGGATATGGTAATTGTAAATATTATTAACTTGATATGGTACACCATTGCTTCTATACTTGTCAGTTCACAACCCTACCAGCACAAGGCCTTTTGTTTGCATGAATGTACTCTTTTACTATGTTATCAAATTGAATTTTTATATTTCCTCCTAGGAATTGGAAAGCTGCAATTCAATCTATAAGTCCACTAATCTTGCTTGGACTTGGTCGCCTTGTTTTCACAACAGGTGTTGATTACCAGGTTGGTGACCTGTTCCTAGTTCTTTTTGGTTTGAAACTCTAATAAATCTTTTCATTTATATACCTGTGTAAAATTGAAGTAGAAAACTGATACTCAAGCAGCACTGCATTAAGTTTCGTCAACTTGTGGGTGTATAAATATTTTTTCATCGAGAATTATGATGCAGTTGTAACTTGTAATTTAGTTAGAACATTGATTTGCAAAATTTGCTTCGGGAAAATTAGGATTTAATCATGGTTCTTAACAGTACAGAATTCACAAGAGCATTTCAATCTAACTTGGAGAGGTGCAAAAAACTATGAATGTTTAATATGGATAGTAGGAAGAAATGAATGCATGTCATGGAATTCAATTAAATACCATAGTCCATAATTACTAGAACTTTTCGGAAAACAAACTTTGGAGAACAATGTCTCAGGATCTTTTTTTTTTTTTGAAAGGTAATGTCTCAGGATCTTGACAATAAGAGAATGTTGTTTTGTGACAATGGTGGTGCATGCTGTATTACTTTGACATGGTTTCTCTTTGTCCGTGAGTTATAAAAATTAGTCACTATAATACCATCAGAAGGTTCAATATAGCCTCTCTTTGTGAGTTTAGTTTAAACTTTGTATAAACTGATACCGGTTTTGAGAAATTATGACTGTTAACTATAGTTCAATACCATTTCAAGCCCGGGGTTCCTGTGCTTCAAGGAAATCTCTCTCTCTCTCTCTCTCTCTCTCTCTCTCTCACTTTTAGCACTTCGGGATAGTTAAAGTATACGCATGTGGGTGGATAGGGTTAGGGTTTTTTTTTAGTTATCATATTCTTGTATTTCTACTGTGTTTTTTAAAGTCATCCTTTTTCATTATGCTTTGTAGGTTCATGTGGGGGAATATGGTGTGCATTGGAATTTCTTTTTCACACTTGCAGCTGTATCTTTCCTGACATCCATTGTTAACATTCATCCTAATTATTGTGGCATACTTGGTTCATCAATTCTTATAGGTATAAACCTAATTATCTGCACTAGTTAATCTTTCTTTTTTGGATGATCCTGGGGCATATCAGGGTGAGTAAATCTTTTCTTTTTTTCAGGTTACCAGATATGCTTGGTCTGTGGATTAAATGAGTACCTTCTTTCCAATGAAAGGGCCATGAACCTCATCAGCCAAAATAAAGAGGGTCTTTTTAGCGTTTTTGGTGAGGATTACTTGTAACATCCCATTTCTTTCTTTCTTTCGATTTCCTTTTCTTTTTCTTTTTTTCCGAGTATGATTTCTTCTTACTTTTTTATTATAGTTTTGAGCCCTTTCAAGTTGAATTTCATAAGTCCATTTCATTTTAACAGTTCTTGGATTGCAAAAAAATATTGGTACATGAATGATGAAATAGGGAAGATTGACGGCATTTTATGTTTGAGTATGAAATGCCACATGGTGAGCAATGTCTGCAGTATCAAGCGCCACAAGTTAGAATAATGGTTGGGAGTTGGGGAGTTCCTGTACTTGGTGGTATCATAATAATGTATCTGATACAACCTGTACATCTGCATGACATTGGTGTGCATGTGTTTTGTGCTATTATTCAGTTTCTGTGATTTTTGATAGTGCTTACTGGATGCCAGTTCAAGTATAGCATGCTCAAGTTGTATAATTAGAATTTCACCCATATAATTTCTGTTAATGAATGATTCATTGTTTTGATCAGGATATTGGGGCATGTATCTTGTGGGCGTCCAATTGGGGAATTATTTATTTTTTGGAAATGGCTCAGTCAATGAGATTAGGAATGTAAAGTGGACAAGGATTAGAGTCTGCTTTCTTTGTGCTCTGTTTTGGTAAATCTTCTGTTGCATAAATTTTTTATCATTTTCAGCTTTTGTTTTTCTTATGATTTGAAGGCATTTGGATATTCTTTTCATTACATTTTGTTTGCAATGAATGCTGATTAGGTTATTAACTGTCATTTTGGACAAGCATGTCGAACGGGTTTCCCGGCGGATGGTAAATGCATTTCTTAGACCTATTGATGCTCTAGCTTTTCAGAGTATTTTAGTTGATTTTTTTTTTTTTATAAATTCTTGATCACTTCAACTATAACTTTCATTAAGAGAACATCCATAGTTTTCTAAGAAAGTTGATGACATAGTTGTGACAAAAAACTGGATTCTGAGCTCGACATTGATGGAAGTCCCATATTCACATAACTATAACTCATTAATATCATATTAAACTAGGTATGATAGTTATAAATGACTTCATTTTATTCTCACTCTCTACCTTTTGATGCAGTGCAACTTGGCATACGTTACTTTTGTATTCGCACAAAACTTTCAGGTAATTCCATTTTGCATACTGTAGTGGACAATATGCAGTTTCTCATGATAACACATTTTGTGACTCCTAGTATTCTGATCCACCATTGCAATTTTGTCTATGAGAATTCAGTTGAGTAACGTATATGAGATTATTATCCTTTACCATTCCCCAAAAAGAAGTTTGTGAGAATTCCACTGTAATAACTAGATTAAAACCGCTACAAGTAAACCTGACCTGCAGGAAAGTGATTCAATTGTATGCCTACATAATACTTTTGCAAAGGTTATTCACTAAAGAAACTTAAACATTAAGTGATATGGGAACCTTGTCAGCAGAACATCATAATCAACTTGCTGGATCTTATCCACCTAGGGTCGGCTAAGATCAACCAGAGATATGGTGATTATGTCATGTTTTATTCCCCCTTTCAGTCAAGTTTTCAGCCTCTCATTTTGCAGGCATAAAGGACATTGAAGAACTGCTAGGTATATGCCATGGATTTCTCAATTAGCTAAAGAATATTTCCTGAGTAACATTGATGAATCTCCATGGGTATGAACCCTGAGGTGATGGCCACTTAATCTAGTACAGTGAATTTTCTTCAGGGTGAGAGGGAAAAGATTCCATAAAACTTCTCTCAGTTCCACCAAGAGAGCAGACACTTGTGCACAATTAGTGCCACTATACTCAATCTGGCACGAGAAGGTCATGATTTGAGGCTGAGTCGTTGTACAACTCATTAACACCGTTTGGCGTAGGCTTGCCTCTATGAAGCACGGATACATAAAAAAGGGTCCCGTATCCATATCCGGGGCGTATCGGACACGGATACGCCTGGATACGGCTTGGATACGTCTGTGATATGCGAAATCCGTATCTAGTTTTTTTTTTTTTTTTTTTAATGCCGGATACGTGCGGGACACGCACGAGACATGCATGTATCCCCCACGGGACACGTTTTTAAGTGGCTTATTAAAAAACCGGGGACGAGGGAGAGAGTTAGAAAACCTGGGAGAAAGGAAGAAATAAAAAAGAAGAGAGGGGAAGGAAAGAAAGTCGCCGTTGCCTCGGCCTCGCCTCGCCGTCGCCGTGCTGTTGCCGTCGCCGTACTGCTGCTCTCGTCGTGCTGCAACTGTGCTGTGTTGTGCTGGAAATCAAACCCAAATCGTCGCCGTGCTGCTGTTGTTGCCGTGCTGCAACTGTGCTGTGCTGTGCCGGAAATCAAACCCAAATCGAGCCACTGTGCTGTGTCGTTTCATAACCACCTTCAAGTTCTTTTTTCTTCTTTCTTTCTTTTTGTTTCTTTCTTTCTCTTCATCTGTATTGGTTGGTTTTTGTTGGGGTTGATGTTATTCTGGTTATTCTAATCTAGGGTTTTTTTTTCTTCCCCCTTAAATCATTTGGATTTTAGGGTTTTTTTTTTTTTTGCTGATCTTCTGTCTTTGCTTTCGATTGGCTGTTGCTGTTGTTTTTTTTTTTTTTTTTGCTGCTTCTTTTTGTGTAATGTGTTTTGCTGTTGTTGTTTCTTTTTTTTCTTGTTTGGCTGTATATTGTATCCTAGCTCCAAGACTAATAATAGATATATGCTGCTGCTGCTGTTTCTTTTTTTCCATTTTTTCTTGATGCTATGCTGCTGCTGCTGTTTCTTTTTCTGTTTTTTTCTTTTTATCTTGATGCTATGCTGCTGTTGTTGTTTCTTTTCTTTTTTTCCATTTTTTCTTGATGCTATGTTGCTGCTGCTATTTCTTTTTTTTCTTTTTTCTTGATGCTATATTGCTGCTGCTGCTGCTGTTTCTTTTTTGTCTTTTTTTCTTAATGCCATGATTTTAGGTGGCCTGATGGGGCCAATATGTTGTGTTTCCAGCAACCAAAGTTTACTGTAATGGCTTCTAGTACGGGTGGTAGTACTAGTGCGGCTTCTCCAGCTATTGAATTAGAAGACGCTCACAACCCTCTTTGGAGGTATGTGACAAAACAACAAAAACTTGGTGATGGAGGGGGAAATGTGTCGTGGCAATGCAATTTTTTCCATCAAACCAAGAGAAGCTCATACACAAGGGTGATGGCTCATTTGATACATGAGCCTGGTCACGCTGTTGCATTCTGTCCAAAAGTTAAGAGCAGTGATATTGCGGAGATGAAAAGGTTAGAGGACGAATGCATTGTTTTCAACGACACTCCTCATATGTTAGTGCATTGTTTTCAATATTCTTTGCCATACAAATGTTTTGCAAGGAAAGGTTGAGTGTATGAACCACACATGGTGTCCGAACAATATTTTCAAATTGTGCTTCAATGAGATGCCCTGCACCCGCACAATTCTTAGCATTATCAGTTATCACTTGAATCACATTTTGGGGACCAACCTCTTCTATCACTTCTTTCAACAAACCATAAATGAAGTACTTATCTTTAACTTCACCCGTACAATCCACTGCTTTAAGGAACATAGGCCCACTTTCCGTCACAGCCATAAAATTTATCAAGGGCCTCCTTTGTGAGTCACTCCATCCATCACTCACAATGCTTACACCCTTTTCTTTCCATGTGCCTTTAATTGGTTGTAGCAATCTATCAACATGAGCCCTTTCTTGTTGGAGTAGACTTGTCCTTAGCTTATTATACCCCAGTGGCACATAGTTTGCAAGAGCATTGTTTGCAGCAAATTGGATACAACTCACATAATAAGGGCTCCTTGCTAGGTGAAAAGGTAAGCCCGATGCATAGAACATCCTAGCAATCACTGCATCCATTTGGTCACGCAACTTCAGGTTAAATGACTTCCCAATAGCCGTATTACTATCACTTGCACTCCAACTTCCACTTCCACTCGCCTTCCTGTTTTTTGAATCATAATCCACACTAGAAGTTGGCAATGGTACTTTCTTGGGTGCATTTTTCCTCAATCTCTCATTGCATTCGTCCAACATTCTCATCTCCGCAATATCACTGCTCTTAACTTTTGAACAGAATGCAACAGCATGACCGGGCTCATATATCAAATGAGCCCTCACCCTTGTGTATGAGCTTCTCTTGGTTTGATGGCAAAAATTGCATTGCCACGATGCATTTCCCCCTCCATCACCAAGTTTTTGCTGTTTTGTCACTTACCTCCAAAGAGGGTTGTGAACGTCTTCTAATTCAATAGCTGGAGAAGATGCACTAGTACTACCACCCATACTAGAAGCCATTACAGTAAACTTTGGTTGCTGGAAACACAACATATTGGCCCCATCAGGCCACCTAAAATCATGGCATTAAGAAAAAAAGAAAAAAAAAGAAACAGCAGCAGCAACAATAATATAGCATCAAGAACAAAAAAAAAGAAATAGCAGCAGCAGCATAGCATCAAGAACAAAAAAAAGAAAAGAAAAAGAAACAACAGCAGTAGCATAGCATCAAGAAAAAATGGAAAAAAAAGAAACAACAGCATATATCTATTATTAGTAAATTTGAAGCACTTTGGTGAGGAGATCTTTTTTTTTTTCTTTAATTTTTGAAAAACTTTAAATAAATAATGTCTTAGAGCAACTCCAACAGACACTTCAAATGGCCATGTCAGCCTCTAACAGCTCTAATTGACATATGAGATTGTCTCCAACAGATACTTCATATCCTACATGGCATTTGAAGTATGTGATGGTATGCCAAATTTGGCATACCATAAAGCATACTTCAAATTTTTTTTTTGAATAAAATAATGGTGAGAGCCTACTTGCATTTGAGTTTTTTGGTGCAAATCTTTCTTTTACATAAAATAATGATCATAGGCCCACTTACATTTGCATTTGACATCTCTCTTGGAGTTGCCAAGTTACATTTGCCAAAATACATATGCCACATCAGCCTTCATTTTTTAAAAAGCATATCCAAATTTAAAGTACCTCTTGGAGATGCTCTTAGGGCTGGTCCTCCAGTCACATTGGACTACGACCAACCTTTCTCTCTAATTCTTCTTCCTCACTTAAACCCTAGTTTTCTCCTACTTTCTCCGATTCATTTAGGGTCCGTTTGGGAAGGGAGGAGAGGAGGGGAGGGGTGGGAAAATTTGAGGGGGAAGGAAAATGAAGGGGAGGGGAGGGAAAATTAATTTTCCCTCCTCTTGTTTGGGAAGTAAAAAAGTAAGGGGAAGGAAAGTGAAAAAGTATAATTTTGTTTGTTAGTGAGGTACAGAGAAAAAGACTATTTTACCCTTGCTTTTGAAAAAAATTCAAATAGAGTGTCTAAGGGCATTTTAGTCATTCCCTCAATTTCTCCTCACTTTCCCCTCATTTTCCCCCCTGTTTTGGGGGGAAAATTTTTGAGGCAAAACCACCCCATTTTCCCTCCATTTCCCCCTCCCCCATTTTCCCGCCCCCCTTTCCAAACACCACCCAAAATCACTTTTCCTCCACTTTCCCCCCCTTCCCCCCCCATTTCCCCCTCCTTCCCAAACAGACCCTTAGTCTAAATTCCATGTGAATTAAAAGCTCCAATTTGGTATCAACTTAGATGAGGAAGACTTCTCAAGAAGTACCAAAAAATAGGAAGAAAGGTTTTGTAGTGGCTGTGCAACCTCCATAAGGTTGACATCAGCCATTTAAGTGCTGACGTCAGCACCTAAATCCCTGGGTTGGGGCTTTTCAACGGTGGTGAAAGTTTGAAGATAAGAAGTCCACCATATATGCTTCAAATGCTACATTTAATAAAAGGATAATACCATGGGTAGAAGTTTCAAATTAAAAATTATAACACTGTAATGGTATGTTATTTGATACATGTGGATGTCTGTCACACCAGTATCGTTTTTTTTTTTTTTTTTTGATATCTTAGGGTATCACCACCTTTGTCAGGACTAATCCCTGGGCCCCACGCCCGCACCCACACAGACGGGGGACGGTTAACGCCCGGGGGAATTGATGCCGGGACCTCTGGGGAGCAAACCCAGTGTCTTAACCACCAAGCCAACACCCGGTTGGGTGTCTGTCATACCAGTATCTTATCCGTGTATTCTAGGATGGGGAGGTACTGTTCTCCAAGTGGACATGCGATACCTTGATGGTTAATGACATCAAAGAGGACACAGGATATGTTTAACATTTTGGAATACTGTTATGAGAAATAAGGTAACATTAATTGGCCAAATGTTAACATATTCGAAGAGCAGTACACATGGGAGTTTAAAGAACAAAATGCAAATACATATGATCTATATGACAAAAACATACTTTATACTTGAAAGATGCAAGCTCTCCAGAAAGGATGCTTTTCCACTGCTGTTATAACATGAGATTTTGTGCTTCCAGAGTTTTTTAATGCTTTGTCTACACCTCATTAAATCACATGTATTTCCCCTGCAGGTGTTGGCAATTCTGATGTTTTCAGATTTAATCCCCGCGTCAAAAATATCAATACTTGAAGAAGCATTCAATAGAAACTTACTGGGATCATTTCTTCTGGTGAGATGAACTCCTTCCCATTCATGAGTTTAAAACCTCGAAACTGATATTAAACTCTCGTGTTTCTCTATGCAGGCAAATGTACTCACAGGGGTAATAAACCTGTATGTGGATACGCTCTCTGCCTCATCCTTGGCATCTTTTAGTATTTTGCTTGGGTATGCTTTTGTTTTGTCTTTTCTTACCGGTGCTGCAATGTTTACAGGCATCAAGTTAAAAGTATGGTAAAGTGGATCTATAAATTCTTGATCTTGATCTTAAAACAGTCAATCACCTCAGGATTGTTGTTTAGAACTATGCTCTACTTCCCTTTTTCCAATGTTCTTTAACAACATAAGATGGCTGCATCCTCTTGTAGCGAGCACTGTTACTTGCGGCATTGATCTGCTGTTATGATCCATAACAAAGAGAGAATAATTAAAAAGAAATTGTGAAATAAACCGTTCATCATCATCATCAGAAAAGCATTGTTATTAAGTTAATATAGATTGAGATTAGTCCATAGAGGCAATCACCTTAAGACATCATTATCAACATTGAAGTCTTATCCAACCTATTTGGGGTCAGGCATTTTTTGAGTAGTGTCTTGCCTTTCAAGAGGAGTTTGGGCGAGGCCCATTTTCAAGGGCTCTTTTCAGTGGGTTAGGAATGATGATGAAGCTTTAATCAACACCTATCATGGTGGGTCCCTTTCTATGCCCTCATCTCCCTTGGACCCACTGCCCCAATTGGGCCCCACAAGCCTCCAAAACAAACGCATGCACGCACACACAGGCACATATGTGTCCATGCACAAGCCGTGCTATTTTGTTTAAAGCAGATTTTGAATTATAGTTCAACATAATTGTTAGGGCCAAGTTGACTACTTGACGCCAACACTCTTTACACAGGCTTGGACCAACACATACTGAAGATGGCAATGTGGCCATGACATTATTGGGGTGAATCAATGTTTGGTTAGAAAATGGACAATTAATCAACTAAGGGACCATTTTAATCATATTGATAATTAGATGACCGGGGGATTATCTCGCCTTATTATATTAATCCCATTTTTAACTTACTGGTTAGGACTGCACTTGATGAGGTCTTAAATGACCTGGAAACTCAATGAATCAATGACTTGGAAATTTGGAGTTTGGGTTTCGGCTTTCATTGAGATGCCAATGATGGGGAGGTGGGGAGTCGAAAGATCTCAAATAGACCTAGTGGTTTGCAAAAGAGCAACCCCAATAAGTCATCCTGACGTCAATAGATGTTAAGCTTAATGGTAAGTAATAGTTGGATATGTGTCAAATGCCTACAAGAGGGGAATGCACCAAAAATTTATTTATTCATTTTTTTTTTCCGCAAGAGAATATTTTTTCCCAAAGAAGAGGTACAAAATGTCTCTCATGCCCTTAAAGGGATGTAAGGATTGCTTGCACGCCCTTTACCCGTGCACCCATTTGCACCTTGGTGGGGCTCGAAAATCATCGGGAAGGTGAGAGATCGAAGTTTTGGGATGGAACCTAAAATTTTACATGGAGGTAGGACCCATTTGGATCTTTTGATCCCCTACCTCCCGGCCCCTAAATTTTTTTAGCCAGGCAAGTTCATCTTAACCTCTTTATGAATGACCCGTAAATTAAATAATTTTATGTACATAAAAAAGAGTGGACAATTGCATCAACGATTCAGTCCATTCAGAATGTAAAAATAAAATAAAAAATGCGTGTTTGTGTTTGTTGATATGCGGTTCACCAATCTTTTAAAATACATAGTTACGTCGCTCACTGGAAAGCCTTTTAACTTTTGTGTTTGTTGTTACAACTTATGAACATTAACAAGTTAAAAAGAAGAATGATTGTTTGGATCCATATCCCTGTTTGGACGACTCAGACAGCGACATCTAAGTGGCGGAGGAGGGGCAGATGACTCCCCCCACCCCCACAACCAACCCTGTTTCGACGAAACTGGATCCGTTTCCAAGATGTTCACAAAGACTTTGATTGGAAATTCAGCCTTGAGAGCTTCGTCTGTCCCATTATAATTATTTCTTCCATGACCTGCTTTAGCATTTTTATAATTTGTTGCCTCGTCATTGGGACTCGTGGATAGCGTGGGTTTTCCTCGGCGTTTTGCAGCTTCTGCATTGGAGCATTGGTTGTGGTTGTGCTTGGGCTTGGGCTTGTCTGACTTTTCAAGACGCCGAGCCTTGCTACTTGCTAGTAATAAACTCGTGTGGCGCCTGATTAGTAAAATCTCAACAGCTGAAAAAGTTCTTTCTTGGTAGAAAAACAGCGTACAGGTTATCATCCCAGTCTTATACGGCTCCTGGACCAATTTTTCTTCAATTGGTTCTGCTTTTCACCCTTTGATAGATATGATATGATAAGAGCTGCACTGGTGTTTAATATGGAAGGAGGAATAAAGTTAAATAATCTTGTATAGTCCAATACTTTGATTCCTTCGCAGATAGATGTCTTTGCTCCCAAAATCATAACTATGTTAACATATAATGTAAGAGTTACGTAAGCTTTGATGTTTTAAATCATCGTTTCACCGTTCTACCTCCAACTGTCACTTCTTTCATTGACTCGAATGTCTTAATTTGTGCGTTTCAACGGTTGTAGTCGGGTGCAAATTTACCCCATGCTCGATCTACTGATGATGATCGTCTAACGGTTTTCAACTCCCTTTAAACAACAATTTCAAAGAGTTATGTTTTAGATAAAAAAAAAAAAAAAAACCTACTCTGCCAGACGCTCCACGTCTCCTTTTTAAGATGGGACTTTTGTGCTAGATTAGAACTTACATGGTCTCACATGCCTGATTAGCATAATCTTTTGTATTATTAATCAAATGCGTGTTCGGGAGGTCTAATTTTTCTTTCTATTTCTCTAAAATGTTCAGAGATTTGAAAAAAATAGAGTGTTGGGCACCACCTTTTAGCCTCTATCCATTTTAGAGAAGTAGAGGCATTGTCTCTACTTTCCACAGCCCCCTTGATTAGGTAGTTGAGAAATAGAGGGGAAAAAAATAAGAGGCGGATCTACAGTGTTTTGTGCATAATCATGTCCAATCTCCTTTTTCTAATTTTTCTCCAAATCTGAGAGGGATAATCAAGATCCAAACCATTGAAAATGTTCATAAGATCAAACATGGCCATGTATATAAATTTCAACCGTTGAGTCATCACCAATCTCGAGATACGTACCAAAAATCGTGAGCCATTGGATATAATTTGTTATGATCTGTGGGCCCCAAACACAAGATCAAAATTGTTGGATATGTTTGGAAGTATGAAAATGCCTATGTAGTCAATTTTGATCACATAATACCTTGTGAATCTCAGGATATGTGCAAAACAAGAATAATCATTGATGTATTATGCTCAATATTACAATTTTCTATGAGCAGTAAACTATTTTAATTTTTTATTATTATTATTTAGAGGCTTGTAAAATAAAATCTAAACCCTTACTAATGCTCAAAATATCAAATATGACCATGAGACCAAGTCTCACCCATTTGATCATCACCAATCTCAAGATAAGTGCAAAAAAAGTGACCCATCAGGTATAATTTTATGGATTAATTACATGGGCTCCAAATACAAGATCCAAACCGTGAGATCTCTTTGGAAGGTTGAGCATGTTCATATATAGGGTCAATTTTCATGGCCTAATACCATGTGGATCTCAAGAGATATGTTAAAAACTCTCAATGAATGATATAAAAATGTCTATTTAGCATAGACCGTTCGTTACCTAACACCTCCTTTTATTTTAGCCACTTTTTTCTATGGCTCTTTTTTGTATGAGTCTATTTTGAATGGTCTTTAAAAAATAGACTAGACCTCCCAAACAAGCCCTTAATCCCCTTACTTAACCCCCTTATCAATCATGTGCCCAAATGATCAGTGGGACGAACTTCTAAGGAAGGTGAAAACTGAGGATATGTCACTAGAGCCCAGAGGGGATGAGATTCAACTCAAACAGTCCATATTATCATCATGTGGACCCTGCGGTGGAGTTTCAGCCATCTGTTGTAGGGAATGCCTGTAACATACGCAATAGGGGATCTGGATTCTTACCAACGAAATCGTTTAGCAATGCAGATTATTAATTACAGAACCAGGTAGAAAACGAAAATACTCTCTAGTTTGCTATTCCATGCATGTGAGACCTACAAGATAAAAACCCAAAGCCAAACCCAAAGCTTTTCATAATATAATTGAGGAGTTGGTGAGATACTAATGTCAAATAATATGTGCTGTGGATTTTAATTTGTTCTAATTAATGGCCTAACATTTCTTCAAAAGTACCTTTTTTGTAAGTCTTCAAAAGTATGTTGACTGACCTATTCTAGCCATCGTTGCACCCTTCAACACACATGTAAATCACTTTAAGCCATCAACTTTTAAGGTCTTAATGAATGCATTGTAATGGGTCATAATCTCCAAAATCGGGTTTAGAGGGATAAGGATCATCACAGTCTACTTACTTAATAATTATGAAGTATCAGTTACTCACACTTGCATTATAAAAAGGAGGTGCCAACACTCCAACTAGAACACACAACATAATAACATTTGTGTATCACTAGCTATCAGCCATGGTGATAGAATTAGACATCCAAACCTTGTCCTTCTCCCTCCTTCCTCTCCTCCTCATCCTTGTTGTATGGAACAAGATAAAAGGAGGAGGTCTCCGGCTTCCACCGGGCCCTCGGCGGCTCCCGATCATTGGCAACTTGCACCAGCTAAGTGAATTGCCCCACCGATCCCTCCGCGATCTCGCCAAGGTCCATGGGCCTCTCATGTACGTAAAATTCGGTAGCATACCGGTGGTGGTGGTGTCATCGGCCGATATGGCCCGAGAAGCGATCAAGACATACGATCTATCTTTCACCGGCCGGCCCGCTGGCATGGCATCTCGGATTCTATCTTATGGCTGCCTGGACATTGCCTTCTCCCCCTATGGAGAGTACTGGAGATATGTGCGCAAGATTTGCGTGCAAGAGCTCCTAGGTGTCACTAGGGTCCAGTCCTTCAGGTTCATCAGGGAGAAAGAGGTGGACCAGCTGATGGACCGGATCAATCGGTCTGTGTCTTCTGGTCCAATTAACATGAGTGAGTTGCTGCTTGGACTCACCAATGGGATCATTTGTAAGGCTGCTTTTGGGTCAAAGTATGGGAAATCAGGGGATGGTGAGAGCAGGTTCCAGGGAATCTTGGGTGAGTCACAAGCAATTATTGTGGGCTTTGGAATTGCCGACTTCTTTCCATCTTTGGAGTGGATCAACAAGGTCACTGGGTTTAAGGAGAAGCTGGATAAGGTCTTTTGCTCTTTGGACTCCTTCTTTGAGGAGGTTATTGAAGAGCACTTGGATCCAACAAGGCCTAAACCTGATCATGAAGACTTCATGGATGTTATGCTTCGAGTTCAGAAGGATACAACCCAGGGAATCACACTTACTAGACAACATATCAAGGCAGTAATCATGGTTAGTTTTCTTTTTCTTTTTGGAGGGCTCAAACATCTCATAAAGACAATTGAAGGCCTCCATGATATTCCGTGATATCATGGAATGTTCTTTTTTTCGTTTTTTGTGATATTTGAACTTCAGACGTAATATCATGGAATGGAGGCCCTCTGCCTTTGTTATGAAGTGTTTGGGCTCTCTGCCATTTTTCTCAAATCTAAAGGTTTTTCTTTTCACCCTCCATATAATCTTTCTTATCTCTATTTCAATTCATAAGAGAGAAGAGTAAACATTGCACCACCACATGATCTTTGTAGCCAATTCAACCCATCTGCTTACTCATATGGACCCCAATAGAAATTCACTCACACCAGTTACATGTTCCTCTGCTCTATCTCTGGCTCTTGCAGAGATGGCCAATTGACTGCAGGGGCGCATGTGTGTGTATTTGAGAAGTAAGAACTGGTAGGATGGTGATCACCATCATCGTTCATCATTGAAGCTAATATCTTATGCCTGTATTGATGATATCTACTTCTTTTGTTTATTCACTCAAACAAAACATTACCCATCATCTCTAACTGTTTTAAGTTCCAGTTTTTATGAGTCTCTGTTTCTTTTAGTTCCTTCTAACACTTCAATTCTTTGTACAGTGTTGTTTTGGCCTTCTTTATTCTATGAAATCATCTTTTGTATTTTTAAAGAGATACCAGTAGATTTCTTCCAAGTATAATCCTGATACATCAAGCTTCTAGAGATGGTTATTTGAGATGCCGGTAAACATCATTGTCAATTGAGCCTCATCTTGTTAGTTTGGGATAGGGTTGAACAGTTATGTAAAAAAGCTGCATCATTTAATATCCTAAGTACCTAAAATACTTTCCATTGGCTGCCGAAACGGGGCCCTCATAAAACTATACATGATCCATCAATTATTTAAGTGGACTTTGATGCTAGTAATCACTTCCTTGGAGAAATTTCTTCATGGCATCTTTGATAAGGTAGAAGAAGATAATATAAAAATTGGGTAGTGGTGGGGAGAGATGACAACCATTTAATAAGGTTTAGTATGTTTGCATCCAAATTCTGCCCTTGTTTAAGGTCTATAACGTCAGTAGCTATCATTAAAAAAATGAAAAAAGGACGGCCCAGGGATGAAGACTCATTGGTCAAAATGTGCTGAAAAAGGAGAAGTCCAATCCAGGAGAGAAATCCAAAACAGATGTCTTTCCGTCTTTTTCCTTGGTCCACAGAACGAGACCCAAAAGACCCTTGTTTAATAACAGCAGTAGACTAGATTAAGCTGACAAAAATTACAGATAACAGGAATACAAAAGTCCAATTACACATGTAGTAAAGGAGACTATATAAATGTTTCCAAAGACAATCATCTGGAGGCCCATCCACTGTCCCAAACTCTGCTTTCAGTTGCTTTAATAAATGTGACGTTTTACCAAGAAAAAGTGAAGGTGACTGCTACTGTACAATGGCTGGTTGTTTGCTTGACATTTGTAGGGTCGTTAATGGGTCATTCAGGGATCATCGGTTCCATAGTATTTTTAACTATAATCAACAACAGCTATGGCATCAGTTTTTACCTCGCTGTCTGAGATTCAAACCTGAGCAGTCACCGCCCCATCATCCGAGGGCTGTTTTACCTCACCTGAGATCTACTTTCTTTGCTAGAGGGTTCACTCACCTCACCCGAGGTCCATAGAGGACCCCAGCCCCGAAGTTGGGTACCCCAAAAAAAATAAATCCCTATATTCATAAGATATCATTGGTGAAACTGACTTGTGATATTGACTGGATATTTCAAATTTCTGAATGGAGGATTTATAGGATGCATTGTGATGGTTGCAGGACATGTTCCTTGCTGGGACCGATACGACATTTGCTACACTGGTATGGGCAATGACCCAACTTGTGAGGCACCCTAGAGTGATGAAGAAAGCACAAGAAGAAGTTAGAAGGGTTGTGGGAGACAAGAAGAAGGTCCATGAAGAAGACATTCAGCAAATGGAGTACTTGAAAATGGTACTGAAGGAGGTACTCCGAGTGCACCCACCTGTTTCGCTACTGGTCCCACGTGAGTGCACCGAGCAGTGCAAGATCAACGGTTACGATATCCCTGTTAAGACAAGGCTCTTTGTGAATGTGTGGGCCATCATGAGGGACCCAGAGTTATGGGAGAAACCTGAGGAGTTCTGGCCAGAGAGATTCCAAGACAGCCCCTTAGATTTCAAGGGCCAGAACTTTCAGTACATTCCATTTGGGTCAGGACGTAGGAGCTGCCCAGGCAACTTCTTTGGAGTGGCATCAGCGGAGTTCACTCTTGCAAACCTGCTGCACGCGTTTGACTGGGAATTGCCGCCTGGGATGAAGAAGGAAGATGTGGACATGAATGAAGCTCTTGGGCTTGCGTTGCACAAGAAATGTGCACTGCAACTGGTTGCCACTCCTAGAGTGTAAGAGCTTCCACATGTTTGGGAATTGGGATTGGGTGCTTTCTTCTTGGCTTCTATTGTTATTTTAGTTAGATGCATAGATATCAAGGCACTTGTAAGGGATGCTGAGGAGAAATAATCATCATGAACTCTTGTTGAATAAATGTTGAGGCCTACTTGTTGGTTAGTGGTGCAAAACTTTAGGATTATGGTAGCTTTGACTATTTCAAATGTTTCTGATTTGTTGTTAAAAGAAGTAGGAATCAGTTTGTGATGTGACCGCTAGAACCCACGTTCTAAGCTGACTGTTTCTTTTGTAAATGCCTATTTATAGGTATGCAGTTGTTTGTAGTAGAAAAGCATTTTGAGTAAAATATTTCTAGTTTTTGTGTATGTACTTTGTTGTCCCATTAACATTACTCTGCAACTTGGAGTCCCACCCATTGAACAATTTCAACCACCTGTTGGGACCACATTCTCTTTTTTTCCATTTTTCGAGGAGAGAAAAAGTGGGATTTTTATTAATACCAAGAACAAGCTATACAGAAATGAAATCTGTCCCACAGACGGCCAAAAAACCAACTAGCAAAACTAAATTTACAAAGTTAACAAGCTGCCCAGCTCTAAAGACCCCCATCAATTGCAAATTAATCTGCCTCAACATTCAAATCCCTTGGAATGTGAATGACAGAGACATCAATATTTGATGAGAGGACCCTATCTCCTCCATTGTATCAGCCAATCTCCAAGGGGGGGCTGACTCTTGAGCCCATGATAAATTATTTTTAGAGTTAGCCTCAATTTGGAGTGAACCTCTTGGGAAACCTATTCCATTGTATATAGAACACATGCTAAGTCCTTTTTCAAACATTCATTTTCCTTTTCATTCTGTCCTTTCTTTTTTCTGGTTTGGCTATCAATCTGTACCAATAAAGACACAAATTTAACCAAAAACAAAAACAGAGATGAACTTGAATTCCGATTATTCTTTGTTTAGAACTATACCAGTTTTCAAGACCAAATCACTCCCAACAGGCCAGGGGGAAGAGGTGGTGGATCTACCGAAACAAGAAGGCCCAGAGAAAAGATCATCACATTCATATCTGAGTAATGGAGGCTATCATTAGGGAGTGCTGGAAGGAAACTAACAAAAAGAAACATTGTTCAGAGCATAAAGCAGCAACAAAGGCTGTCTGTCACAGGTGTAGATCTGAATCCATTGAAGGACCCGCAATAGTTTTGTGACATGGATGGATAAAGAAGCAGAACTCAGAAACCACGCTTTAGAACAATGACATGCAACTCCATCTTACAATTTTCACGGCTGTTTTCAAACGAGGCGCAGGAAATGGGTGGATTCCCTTTCTCAGGAGGGAGAGTTCCTAGGAAGCAGCAACTCCTGAGTTTCAACCTCCAGTCGAACACTACCTCTGTTCAAACTTCCAGTGGAAGAGAACTGGATTTTCTCCCAGATCCCAAACAGACCAATGGCGAATTGCATTGAAAGTAAAGAAACTGACCAACTGAAAATTGACAGTGCTTACAGAAAGAAACAGGTTAAGGTATCAAATATCACAAATGTACAGAACCTGTTGACTCTTCTCCTTGCTTATGCGTACTGTCTTGACATCAGTCTGCAAATTGGACAAGATAAAATGTACATCCATCTGTGCCACATTTTCCCTTACTTAGCAGACCACAATATTGAGATCGACAATCACAGTTTCACCTATGAATTTTCTCCCGACAACCCTTGGCTTTTGTCTGCCTGTTCTGGTTCACTTGAAGAGTCATTAACCTGCTTTTGACTAATCTTCAAACGGATAGGCCTGCCCATCAGTTCCTGCAGCCAGCAGTTCGAGAAGCTCAAGACCATTACTTACTGTTATGTTAGTAAAATATGATCAACACTACAAGAAATCAGGCATACACAGCATGCTGTGTGGAAAATCTAGCAAACACCACTTAGCAGCAACTTAAAATCAATACTAGCAGAGTTAGTATGTTCCCACAAAACAATCCAATCTTGCGATCATTCATAATAATCCTGCATCATAAAAGAGGAAAATTGTCACACCCCGAGATTCGAGGCCCGGGTTGTTACAAAAATAATAGTCTAAAAGAAATGAATAACCCCAGTTTAACTAGATTTCCATCCAAGACAAGGGGTCAACTTGGAGATTGAAGTTAGGCCTCAAGTCAGGTCCCGTAAACTCAGCCAAAATAAATCAATATTTGTAATATAAGCTGATGTAATTTTATTGTATAAAAGAAATCTTTCCATTATATTTAAACATTTTTTTCTATTAGCATGTGACCAAGTGTTGTGAAGTCTGTCAAACTGTGTTCACCTCCTCTTTAGCCAAATCAAGTTTTTGTTTAAGTTGGAACAAGGAGCAAAGGCTTTTCTTTATTTTTATTTGTTTGATTGGTAACACTACTTCATTTTTCATACGGTCCAGTTATTTTTGTTTAGGTTTTTTTCACACAAAAATAGAGAAAAAAATAACTGTCCTATGGAAAATAACACTACTCCAAGTTTTTGTTTGATTGTCTATTCTTCTTTATTGTTATGTTTCAATTTTCATAACAGTCCGTTGAATCCTCGGCTGCAAAAGATTCAGGTGGCCTCAAGTAGGCTTTTCCTCCTTGCTTTGATACTTTGATTGGTCTGAACTGCCCTGCTCAAGCAGAACTCCTTACAGCATGCTCATCTTGAATGCTCTCTTCTTTCGCCGAGTCTGTGAAAAATGAATGCATCATTTCATTCTGGAAGTTACGCTATCACCCCTTCCCAACAAAAGCACTGCGTACAACGTGAATATCAAAATTCAAAAACCTTCGGAAGCTACACCACATTGCTGCTTCTAACATTAAGAAATCAAAAAATTAAGAAATCAAAAGTAAAATCTGCTCTAGAATGATCCATACTGGTTTTCACCATATATGTCAATTCCATTCCATTAAGAATTGGCTTGGGGTGGAATAGAATGCCCCTCGAAAAATTACCGGTCCACTTTTGATCCATTCCGGTTGTTCCAGGCCAAATTCAGGCCCCAATTCTGGCCTAACTCCAGCCCATTCTGGATGGAACAAAAAGGCCCCCAAAAGCTTCATTTTGTTATGCTTATAAAGTAGTTTTGGTAAGTTCATATTTTTCATACTTTTATTCATACATAGTGAAAACTAGAAAATAGTCAATTGTAGAGTGTACTTCAATTAAAATAATGTGAGTTTCATTTTTAGTATTATTTTAGCATTCTACCTTTTTTTTTTTTTCAATTTTAGGTATTCTTTTAGGTTTCTCATTTTTCATGTCTTTTCCGGAATGGAACACCGAAATTGATCGGAACACTAGAATGTTCCACTAGATGGCCAGACCAGAACAGGACTGGAACGGAATTTACAACTATGGTTTTCACACCCAACAACAATCTGAAACCAATTTTTGAAATCATGCCTACCATGGACTGTCATATCTTAGCCAGACTACCTCCAAAGTTTTGTTGTTTGAGCAAATAATAATCATGCCAAAATTGCAGTAACTTCCCGAGCTTCATCAAATGTTAAGCACATAAATATGATCTATTTAACCACCTATTGTTTATTATTTATTTTAATGAGGAATCTTATCTTTTAAGGACCACTCACCCTAATGTGATGCCACATTAAATTGTTTATACTATGAACCAATTCATAAATTCATAGGCATCTACATTGCAATTCACCAAATTACCCGGCATCCATGCACACATGACATTCTGAGACCCCATACTTTAGCAATCTGAAACCATGGTTTTTATAATCGGCCAAGTGGAGTCACCCCCGAGTCACCCAGTCGGTTGATCCCTGTAGTTTTCAAGCCCAGCCCTGAATACACATATGTCCTATTTTTTGAGGCTTTTAAGGACATTTTTTCTTGATTCTAGAATATCAAAACCACCTTTTCTTGAGAAAAAATTGAAGCATTCGAAGATCAGTGGTACTATTCATCATGAACGAAATATAAATGTGGGTACAAATACCAACTCAACTTCATTATTAATAAATGAAACACAAAATGTCTTCAAATTCTTAATTCATAGAACTATATTTTCTATGTTTTAGAGGATTGTTGCTATTTTTCATATTTTTTAAAGGTCATTGTGCCATGGTGATGTGACTCTGACTCAATCGAGTCTCGGCCGAGTTGAACAGTCTCGGGGGGGGGGGGGGGGGGGCTCGGGCTCTTTTATTCAAGGAATTACATCTAGGTTTCTTGGTGCTGGCTCGATCAAGAGCCTGGACTTAACTGATGACTCATCAATACTGAGTCGCCAAGTCAAACAAGTAAATAATAATAATAATAATAACAGATAAAAGAAGAAAAACAACCTCATAAGTTTGATTTTTTTTTATCTCACCAACTTTCAATTTGCAAATATTCCAAGTGATTGCAAGTGTGAATTTACAAGGTAAATCCAGAAGCAACTGATCAAACATTCTTAATCACATCATTTCATAGAAGAGTTAAAGTAATATGATATATATAGTATGATATAAACTTTAGAGATCAGTTGTATGTGGATAAAACAGGTGGAGAAAACAAATAGAAAAAAAACTACCCACAGAATTTTCTCCGCCTTTTCTCCTCATCCAGATAGACACTAAAAAATAATATAATAGCACATGACTCAGTACAGCCAAATTGGATTTGGAAAGAAAAGCAGACTCTGGTTTTGATTCTTTGATTTGGTTCAATAGATAATTTTATATCTCAAGGAACAACTAGCATGTCCACCTTTTCCAAGCTTGGATTTGGGGTTTAAGTAATATGAGCCACCAAGTTCTACTGTTTAACTTGCGACATGGACTTGGACTCAATCGAGTTAGATCGACTCCCAAGTAACATGACTGGATCCAAATGAATCCCGCTATGTTTTCTGCATTGGATGTGAAAATCAACTTGGTTTCCGATTTTCAATTTCATATGCCCTGTTATCAGCTGTTGCAACTTTGGATCTATTAAGAAATTATGAAGTCTTTTATCAGCTATTGCAACTTTGGCTCTATCAAGAAATTATGAAATCTTAGCATTCTTTGAGTAAGTAAAACAATCTGTGTCAGGTATAAGCATTCTTTCTAAACAAGTTAAGAGATGAAAGTATAGAGAAACTTTAATGACAAAAACATTTAACAAATTGAAGAATGGAAGACTGAAGTCACCTTTCCATCCAATGTCGATATAGCAGCGTCTACTTCCTCCTTTGTGGAGAAGGAAACGAATCCATACCCAGCGGATCTTCCTGATGGGCTGTCAAAAACTACCCTGGTTGACACTGGGTTATAGTTGGCAGCAAAAAAATCTCTGAGATGGCTAGATCTCACTTTCCAGGCAAGGTTTGATACATAAAGCTTATGCCGTGTTTCTTCAACTGTGGCACTCTCCAGAGGAGGAGGAGGTTTCTTCATGCTCCTTGCAAATTCCACCCTAATAGTCCTTCCCTGCAATTCCTGCAGCCATCCATATCCTAAGTCGACCAAAACCCCGTTGCAATAGAAGCATCACATGCAAAGATAATGAATGAGAAGAAATCAAACCCAGAGATGAGAACACTTCTTTTTCCTTTTCCCCCCTAAACTAAGGACTTCTTTTTCTTTTTTCTTTTCCCTACACTAAGGAGACTCTCTCTCTCTCTCTCTCTCTCTCTCTCTCTCTCTCTCTCTCTCTCTCTCACTCACACACACACACACACACACAAACAACAGGGTCCTCATTGATCCGGGTCATGGTCTGAAAATCACAGATTGACTGAGCAATCCTATCCAACAAACTTGCCCATTATTGTCAACAGTTAACTAGTTTTGTTTCTCATCCATCTACAAAGTTGGTGATTTCATGGTAAAGCCTTGAGTTGAGTGTTCCTTAGTTAGGTTACCCCCCATCCATATCATTTCTCTTCAAAAAACACTAAAGTCAGAAATAAACACAAACAAATGAGATTCAATTCAAATATAACTATAAATTCCATTTGTTACAACACAGCCTAATTGGAAAGAGACACAGTTAACCAGCAGACAAGAACTAGATAAGAAAACCAACCTATTAAACCAATGAGAAATCCTCCATTGTTACACCTACGCCCCCCCTCCAACCAAAACTAAAGAAAATCCATTTTCATAAATGTTGAAGAGTTGGCTCCACCCGAGGAAGAGAGTACTGAAAAGTATTTATGTTGCCTCTACTAACACTTTGAGGTTTTGGAATGAATGGTTATGTAAGAAAGTTTAATATGATATCAGAGCCAACTTGTTGCGAGTTTGAATCCCAGAAGGAACGACTGGGCACGAAAATGTGTCGCAAAAAATGCACCGACCGGGTTCCACATGAAGGGCTGCTCTAACGCCTTAAGGTTTTGGTTAGAATGGTTAGCTAAAGAAATTTAATAATAAAACACTAAACCGAGAAATCTGAGATATCAAATTCAACACAATTCAACTAGATGAACACAGTAATCCACCTCCAACACCACATCCAGCATAAACTAAATTGGGGAAACCACCAGAACTAAAATGATATGACATTCAATCCATTTAAGTAAATACAAACCTCCCACCACCTACGCTACCCAAACTTAATTTAAAACAAACCCCTTTTCAAGTTTTCTATAGAAGCAACAACAACAGCAGAAACCCAAGAAGGAAGTGATTCAGCAATGCTTACAAACGAATTGAATTTATTGATGGCAGCACGAGCTTCTTCCCAAGTTTCCATTGTGACAAAAGCAAAGCCTCTGCTCTTCCCATTCTTCTGCTTCATAACCTGATTAAGTTGAAGAAGATGGAAAGAGAACAAAATTTCATTCAAAAGAGAAAATTTGAGTATCCCCAAAGAATAAAGCAAAAGTAGAAGTAGAAGTAGAAGAAGAAGAAGAACCTCTGTATCTTTGACAGTTCCACACTGGGAAAAGAGATTCTTGATATCTGTGGCAGTGAAATCCCAGGGCAGATTAACTACATAAATCCTTCCTGTTTTCTCATCTGGGGTTTCTTGATGGGTACTTTCCAATGGATTTTCTTGGACTGAGACTGCAGAGAAGAGCTGGAAAGGGAGGATTTTGGTTGAAAGATGAAGTTTTGGAGAGAAGGGAGATTTGAGGAGGGGAATTTGGAGTTTCAAGGAAGGAGATTGGAGAGGTTTGTGAGAGAAGAAGAGAAATTTAGGAGAGCCTGAGAAGAGAGATGATGCTGCCAATGCAGCCATGGATGAATGAAACCAGGAGCTCAAGCTCTCTCTCTCTCTACTCTCCATTAATAGGTTAGCCGTTGGAGGAGACAGGGTTGAGTTTGACCCTGCCTGTATGGATAAGGTAGGGGTAAAATGGGTCAGGTGACCCAACCCATTTCATAAAAAGTGGTCGGGTCCAGTCCAGATGGGTCAAGTTGAACCTGGTTGTGTAGACCGTAGAGGGGGAATCCAGGTCCATCCATCTTTGGGCCGCCGGTCTTGGAAATGTAATTAGGACCTGTTTAATAATTGGACCAGGCTTGAATTAAGTGATAGAAAGCCCAAAACCTGGCCTTGCCCGATCCATGCAAAAAATGCATGTAATCTAATTTAATTAGTCCAAATAATTGCTCGACACAAAATTTATAAAATAGCCCGGTCTGATTGATTAAATGTGTAGACAAACCAGCCCGCAACAGCTTCGGGTCAATCCAACTCAATCAGAGAAATGGGTGAACCCATTTAACCCAATCCGACCCTACCCAACTTGTAGATGTTCGGCCCAAGCCCACTTCATTTCAAATGTTCAGGTTATATTTGAGTTTAGTTGTAGGGTAAGCCCAAAATACAAAAATATTAAACTATTATACTATTTAAATCGATTTAAATATGTGGGTTGATTCTAACTTTATCAGTTTTTATTGTGAGTCAGATTGATCTGACCTGTGACTGACTCATATAAAACATGGGTTGGATTTGCTAATCAAATAAGATTTTGTCTCCCCTAGCTTCTACTATCAATGGACTTGGGTCAACCAAGGATAGGGCCCATGATGCACCTTGAGTCGAACCAAATTTATAATCAAGGACTCATGCCTGTACCCTAATTCAAATTAAAGGCCTGAAGTGAAGTGGTACCAAAACCCAATAATGTGCCTCAGCTTTCAAATCAATTATAATATATTAAAGTCAATGATTTCTTACTTTAATTTTAATTGCCAGTTACCCCTATTTGTTAAAATATTTACAATTCTCCTTTTGTAACCATCTACTCATATTTATCTCATCGAACGACCTACTACGCTCCACTTCTTTCTTTTTGGGAAGACTCTTGTTTCACAACATCTCTTATACTCTCTTTTTGACCGGTGTTTCTATTTCCTTTATGCAACTTGCTCAATGGATGTGTTATCGTGCTAGTATCTATTTACTTATGTAGATATAATATTTTTATATATTGATAATGTGATATTATTTAATGACAAATGGTCCTGTGCATCTGGTATGTACTGTCTTACGGTATAAAAGACCTGGTAGGGCCCACCTTACGACCTATCCGAATGGACCACACAACTCCCTAGCTTTTAGTCACCAATCATCAAATGGGCTCCAGTAGCTGGTTTGTACAGTAAGATGTATTGTAAGAATGTACAAGAGCAGCACAAGAATTGTAAATAAGAACTTAAAATTAGACTTTTTAGTTTAGAAACTAATCTAATTAGCTCTTATTAATTAGACCAGATTTGTGGCCCTCGCTCAAGTTATCCAAAAGCTGAGAACAGTAGCTTTTGTTCATTTCAAGTTACTTGCTGCTCTTACCAAAAAAAAAGGAAAAAGAAAAGAAAAAGAAAAAAGTTACTTGCTATGCAGCAGATCCAAGAGTGACCTTAACAACCCTTACTTTTTCAGGCAGCTTTCAAACATAGATGTGAACATCTCTTTCAATGGAAAGAAATTAGTGTTAGATAGACCATAGATCAAAGAGAACTCTGCCAGCTTTTGGAAAAGTAGTTGGGAGTCCTTGAAAAGACAGTGAGAATCCAAGGACACTCACTCATCAGCTCCACTGACCCCACAAGGTGAAATTTCTTCTTTTGAAAAGAAGGGCATATGACAGTAAAGCAGCATACAAATTGAAGCAATGCATATTTTACACCACAAACAAAGCCAACCTTCTTCATTGATTTGGGCTCATCAAGATGGCTTTGAGCAACACTCTCATTGGTTGTATCAACTTCATAGCCATGGTCCTCTCAGTCCCAGTAATCTTCACTGGGTTTGCACTCGCATCCAGAGCTCTGGACACCTGCGTTAAGCTCCTTCAATGGCCAATCATCATCTTGGGCATCTTGATCTTGGTTGTGGCGGTCACCGGTTTTGTCGGTGGCTTCTGGCGCATTCGATGGCTCATGTTTTTCTACTTTGTTGCCATGCTCATTGCCATAATACTACTAGCAGGGTTGATTGTTTTTGTCTACATGATCACTAACAAGGGCTCTGGCCACCCTGTTCCTAACAGAGCTTTCCTAGAGTATCAGTTGGATGACTACTCAGGGCGGCTGCGTCAAAGGGTAGTGAATCCATACAGGTGGGATCATATCAAGGGCTGTCTCAACACTACCACTATGTGTGCAGGCTTAAATCAGAGATACCGGTTTGCTCAAGATTTCTTCGATGCGCAAATTAGCCCCATACAGGTAAAGGCCAATGTTGGTTTTGATGTAATGGAAATGCCACCATTAGTCCTGTTTATAATACGCCTTCATTTAAGATGCAATGTGACGACCCTTCGAATTCTCATAATTACTCGATCAAATTTTTACTTTACTTCATCATGTGTCATTCTTCGGCATGTGCCAGTTTCAGGCTTTAATATAGGAAGAGCGTCATGTCAGAGTCTAGTACTAACTTTTGAGCTCTATCTATAGAAAAGTAGTACTCAATCAGGCATAAATAGATTAAGATGGATGATGAATGAACTCCATCATGGATCACCATTGATTTTAAGTAGATAACAACAAGCCACAACAATGCTCATGATTTTAAGATTCATTGTTGAAATTGGTTGATTCCCGCGTAATTGTTCTCCACAAATTACACATTGTTGTGGTTTCATTTTCTGATTAAATATGGATAGTGATGAGAAGTAGTTTTGAAATTGCAGTCTGGATGCTGCAAACCACCGACGAGTTGCGGGTACACATTTGTGAATCCAACATACTGGACTAGCCCGAATAACACAGGGGCCGACCTGGATTGCCTGATGTGGAGCAATGAGCAGACCCAACTCTGCTATGCCTGTGATTCATGTAAAGCTGGTTTACTTGCCAGTCTGAAGAGTGAATGGAGAAGGGCAGATCTCATCTTGGCCGTCACCCTAGTGGGCCTCATTTGTGTGTACTTGATTGGCTGTTGCTGGGCCTTTTCCAGTGCAAAGAAAGAAGATCCCTGCAGGAGGCACAAGCAGAGTCATGAACAGAGGTGAAATCTCGTCTCAAGGTGTGGATGCCATGTCAAGGAAATTTTCTTCATTTAGTTTTCCATAACTTAGCTGTAGTTACTTGTCTGTTTTCTAACAAGTCTATGCTTTTGGTTGGGAAAAGCCCAAACATAAAGACATGATTTAGGGAAGACCACCGAAAGTTAGTTGATTTTATTTCAGTTTAGTCTTAGTAGGGGCAGTCAGAGTGGGTTTGGGCTTGACCCCAGACCAGATTGAACACAACCCAAAACATTACCAAATCCGGGTCCAAATCTAGAACAACAGTCAGTTCCGGATACCGAATGGATCCGATTTCAAACAGTAAGTTATGGACTTATTTAGGGGTGCTCACGGGCCGGGCTAGCCTGATCTGGGTCCTGCGCACTTTAGGCCGGGCTTGGATATGTAATTAGGGCCTTTTTAATAATTGGGCCGGTCTTGGACTAAGTGATAAAGGCCCAAAGACCGGCCCGCCCCGTGTAAGGAATGCTTGCAATTTAATTTAACTAGTCCAAACAATTTCTCAAATGCCCACAAAAGTGATAAAAAGCCTGGTTCGGCCAGGCCCAATTGATTAAATGGGCGGGCTTGGGCCTGAGTTTTATGGCTGGTGTCAGGATTGGGCCGGTGTTTCTAAAGCCGGGCTGAGCCTGGATTTGGCTTAGCCTGGCCCAACCCAGGCCACGTACACCCCTAGACATATTTTAAATTTGGATCCCGGCCTGGGTGCCATTGATTTCATTCCTAAGGACTCGAATACGGAAGCCACCACCGTATATAAGTATTTGGGAGTCGATTTGGATCTGGGCCAATGTCCTTTATTTGGGTCTGGGTCTTTAATTTAAATTAGTATGGGCCCAGCTCTTGTATCCTAGATGCAACATGCAGGTCATGTATGGATCAGCTTTTAGTAAGTTGGGTCCAGGTCTGTTACACTATAGATCCAACCTGAACACAAGCCATTTTCATCCGTAGGTTCAGGTCTTAGGACTATGACCCAACATGTCCATATGTGCTACTATGTAGGATCTGATTTAGAAGTGAATAATAACACCACTAATAACTATTATTGCCTTGCATGGTTAAGATTTATATAAGCAATAACCGATGAATGCAATGTGGTCCAGAGTCAGTCAGAACTAGGTATGCATCTGTATAGATATCTTTATTCTCGTCTCAGCTAATCATTTTTTTTCCCCAAGGAATCGTGATGTCTTTCTATGGGATCGCAGGTCTGTTCATTAGTTCCTATTTGTGGTGCACAATTTCGTGGAATGTAGGTAGCGGTTACAATCGATTCGATAGAAAAGAAGGAATAGTGTGCTTTTGTGGCCCTAATTGTTATGGAGGAACTGGTTGTGTTGGAACCAGAATAGCCCAGTTGTATCAAACCCAACTTACTTTGGGGCTATTGTTGGCTAGTGGAAAAGGTCCCTTGTTGTTACAGGCTGGTTTTAGGCCTCTGCTGCTTCATGGCCTTACTGCTTCCCTTCCTGAACTAGCTTTTCTTCAGCATGGGCTAAGGGCATAGCCAAATAGACTGCGTATGGTCTGACAGGCTTGGGAAGATTTTAGCCGGAGTTCAAAAGATGAATCTGGATCCTCTGTTGTGTATATGATAGGCATTATCTGATGCCCGGAACTCCACCTTAGGGCCCACATGATAATAATCTGAACCGTTCTTCTTGGATATCAACTCTTTCAATGGTAATATCTCCAAATTTCAGCTTAATACGAGTGGGTCCCACCATTCGATTAAACAAATGACAAAAAATGTGATTGGCACGACATGATATCGCGTCTGATGTAGTGTTAATCACGTTTCAGTCATGTGTTCAATTGGTGGTGGGACCCATGTGAGCCCTACAGTGGAGTTTTAGGCATCTATTACAGAAAAAGCCTGTCATAGACGCGACTGAGGATCTAGAAATGTTGGTATATGGTTTTTGGATGAAAACAATTTTCTTTTATTTTGTGTTAACGCATTTTTCTTTTTCTTTTTCTTTTTCTTTTTTAGATGAAAGTGTTTCCACAATTTACATGGAAAATAGGTTCCACATGAGGTAGAATTTATAATCTTGAACATGTCAAATTCTTAAATCCTCCTCTGTACTTAAATAACTCTGAAATACGATAAAAAACCAAAGGAGTGGGAATTCCAAGAATTTCAAAGGCCATTTCAAACATTTTAGGTCGCTGAAAGTTTGAAATTTTCATAATAAAAAAATATTATATTTGTAAATGTTAGGGGACAAGCCATCACAACATATCCATGAATTCCTAACATACCAAATTCTGGACCCTTTGACTGTAGATGCTAATGGATTGAGCTTTGCCACACCTACTAGGCCAGCCCATTTATATCTTGACCTAATATGGATCATGATCATTAAATTGGGGCGAAGTTCAGCATGATTGGTTGAGGCTGAGAAAATAAATGATGTATGCCTTAAATAATAAATGATGGACACTATTGGCCATCAAAATTTAAGGATTTAAAATATATATTATGTTAAAACTCACTAGATGACACACCAAGTATTATTATTATTAGATGGGACAAACATAATAATCAATACTTAGATAAATTTGGTTAGGTGGTCAATCCACATCCCTTTAATGAATTTGCGTAGCCAATCAGCTCACGCATGCCACATTTTATCAGCTCCCTCTAGAAGTAAAAACGACAAAAACAAAGGGCATGTTCATTACATCACTAGATAGTCACTTTTTTTTTCCGTACCCAGCCAATGGGAGTAGACCCAAGAGAGAGCCCTTTTTATATGGAAAAGAAGCCCACACATATAAGAAGAAAGACCTTATACGAAGCCCTCACATATAGGAAGAAAGACCTTCCAGGAAGCCCTCACATATGAAAAGATGTGGAGGTGAAAACTGCACTTACTTACCGCTCAAATAAGGAGCTGTTTTTTTACATTACATTGTCACTGGAAAGTACCAAAAACAAGCAGCTATAGTCTCAAACATTCTAGTTCCTACTAGTACAAATGGGTCCTTTTCTTAAATGGACATCCACTCTCTAGATGCTTACCCTCACCCCACAAGAAATTAGAAGGGCATGTCATGGCATTCCTCCAATCAGCATATAATTGTAGCCACTCCTTCACCTATGTACTGTTTCCCAGCAGTACCATCCACATCCTCATCTTAAGCAGTTGAAGCTTGAGCTGAACATACCCCACCACTAGAACAATCCAGATAATGTGTACATTAGTCTATGATGCCTTCATTAATGGAATCAATACTCAATTTGGCAACCCCAAAACACTGAATAGTGAATACCAGCTGCAAAGCTAAAACCACACCTATGTTCATAAGAACCAAATGATAGATCAACCACCTGTTTTTTTTGGACACATACCCTAACGACAAAACTACTTTGTCAGGAAATGATGGAAAACCTAATCCTAGAAGTCCCATGTCTTCATTGGATAAGGGCTCCCAACACAGTAAGTTGGTGATGTGGGACCCAGGCTCAAGCCCCAAAAAAGTTCACAGTAATGATAGACTTGGACCCCATAGCCCAGAAAATAAAAGGTTATCAACCTATGGAGACTAGAAGGAATGGTGGAAGAAATACCTTAACCTTCACCAAGGATATGCACAGAATATATTTGCATTACATTTGTATACTGCCATTATATTAAGCTGAATTGTTAGTCACGTGATGATGTCTTCCATCTTTTTAAACGAAAGATGATTTTTTTTTCTTTGTTTTGGATTAAAAGAATTTTGGTGGGGTCACCCGTGATTAAGTCAAATAATCTCTTCTTCTAGCTAGGGAAATAGAATTAAAAGGAAATGGAAAATGAATAACCAGCCATCACTCTAATATTTCATTTTCCATATTCATTTTATTCTATTTTCTTTAAAAAAAAGTTATTTGATCTTTGTTTTTGAAGATTTACCTTTCATTTTCAACCACTTCCGTAATTAATCCTATGTATTTAGTTTCTATTTAATTTAATGCTAAGAAACAGGCCCTAATCTCCAAAGCGATTTCAATTCTCAAAAAATCATACCTCATCTAGAGTCTTAAGACTATTAAGAATTCCAAAATTAAGTGTTAGACTGATTTGATTGGGAGCATTGTTTGGCATAATCCCACTTTGCACCCTTCCCTAGTAGAAGAAGATAAAAAAGATGACATCATGGCTCATGCAATGCTTGAAGGCAAACCATTCCCAATACCATTTTTAATGGGACTAGCAGTTTTGTTTTGAAAGCACACATACAATGTAGCCCCAATAAAACAAGCATAAAGATCAATCAGAGCAATCAACCACATTAAAGTATTGCATTAGTTTAAGCACCAAGATCTAGTCACTTGGAAATCAAAGCAATGAGTGATAACACAACATCTGTGTGTAAGGGACTGGGTGAAGAATTTCATCCATACCCATTCTACTCTAACTCCACCCATTGCTGGAGCTTCATATGTCTTCATTATCATCAAATCAACACAGAGAAGGAAAAAAAAACATAAAGAAAAGGCAGGAGATGTGAATGTGTGATGTGTTGGACGGCTGAAAAAGCAAGTCAGGAGGAAACGTGTCATCGTTCAATTCGAAGTTACATGCAGGGTGACCGCCGGCCCGGGTGATGGTGTCAGCGAGATTGACTCGCACCCGGCAAGTGAGAGTCCAGCAATTGGCGTGTCCCGCTTCCTCGTGTCCACCAAGGACGACTCCGCTTTGGAGATGGATGGTGGAGGTTATACCGCAGCTAGGGATCGGACAAAAAGGATGGGCCCCACAAATGATGGATATGTCCTATCAATGAGAGTCCGGATCCTTACAGTGACCTGACCTAATAATACTTTTCTGAAACTCCATTGTGGTCCCATATAGAGGCCATTGGGATCATTCACGATGAATCTTATCCTCTACATTATTATATTCTCAAGTTTCACATCAATTGAAGTTGGTGGTCTCACCGACTAATTGAGCGTCTGAATAAAAACATGATTTAGGCCACGACTGGAGCAAATCCGACTAAGTAGTAGACATGTTTTCGTGTGGTGCTTAAATGGAGGGACCTAATACATTTGATTTTAAACTTTGAGGATATATGGTTGGAAAAAATATAATTCATCTTTAACGGTCCGGAATCCAGATGTTCTCTATACAGGACCCACAATGGAGTTCCATAAAAGCATTATACAATTCCACATAATAGCTCAATGTGTGGAGCCCTAATGTCTTTGAAACTTAGGCCGTGTGGCCTTGATCATTTCATCTAAATCTAGGCACAGTCTACCTTTTGGGGGTTATATACACAATTTTAGGGTATCATTGTATTCAGTGATTATGACCATATCATACTGATAGAAAACTACCATGATGTACAATCCGGACTAGACCATCAACGACAAAGAACTTAAGAACTGCCCCTACAAAAATCTTTCTAGAAAAGTGGAATTTGTCAAAAATGTAGACACAGTATATTCAAAGTTGGACTGCTTGTTTAAATATTGCAACCATGGATAGCTATGCCACCTTGCAATGAAAATAATTGTAGTCTATGCTCAAGATAGAAACCCAAGGCTTCTTTTGGCTGCTGCTATATTTTCACCAAAATGTGTTTTATTGATAAAAAAAATTGCAAAAAAATTCATGCATCCCAACTTGTTGGCATGTAACTTGAAGCCCATTTTTCATTTTTGTAAGATCACAACTCCTTGATAATGAAGCCCATATTTTCACCTCATGCCACATTTGCCTGTTGTTGGCTGATTGGATGGATGTCTGCATCCAACATTGAAAAGGTAGGCTTAATGATAAATAAATAAAATAAATAAGTAAGATTCTTTGAATTTCATGGCACCCACCATGACAATGTGACAATGTTGATGTTTATTGAGGAATGTCCGGAGGAGTTAATTCCCCAACAACAAAGAAAGATCATTCAGGAAGTTTGTAGGGGTAAATTCTCCCACGACAAAGAGTATATCATTACAATTATTTAAATAAGAAAATATAAGATAGAGATAGAGAGAGAGACAAAAAGAAAATTGACGTATTATATCGTGATATAAATTTCCTTGATGTGATGTAAACCCGTCTTTAATCGTTAATCATGTGCCCCTTGATACTGAATGCCCTTCCATAACCCAATCTTAACACTAACATAACTCAATCTCAACATTTGAGTTGAATTCCACAAAAACATACAAATTGGAAGAAATAAATCTTGAGATCTTAAATATATCAGGACTGGAATGAAGTAACAAATTAAGAGAAGGAAAAGAGGAGAGGGTTGTTAAAAAAAAAATACTAAATATGGCAAAAAATTGGTTTTTTTCCGTGTTATTTATTTTTGATAATTAACAAGAGAGTAGCTTTCGAACTTTTTTCTGGTAAAAATAAAAGAATCTTTTATCTCATTTAGTGCCGACAGGAGTAAGTTTTTAAAAAAAGAAGAGATGCATTTTACGATTTAATAGTTTTTTATTTGACCCCTCTTCCCTTTCTCTTTTGATTTGACATTTATTTCACGCTCTTTAAAACAAATAATTTTACCAAACAATAATAGATACTAAGATAGAATTAGAACTTAATATCTTGATTGAGATCTCTCATCTCCCTTCCTGATTGACATTTACCCAAGATGATATCAAATCCTAGGAGCAATAAAATGAATGAGAATTGAGAACATCATCATCTTTCACATACCCAAATACACTCCAAACCAAAAGAAATACTACTTTGGGCACACGTGTATTGCAGATTGCGCCTACAAAACAAATCCAAAGTCTGCTATTTTGGTCCCACGCGTCCACATTTCCAGGATCCAACAGCATAAACATGCCACAAAATTGGAATTTGGAGGCTTTTATATTATTACAGAAAACACCCACTTTTATTTCGTAATTCATACTTATGTATATAGACATCTATCAGCATTACAAGCCCTCTCATATTTTCGTATTTACATTTAAACACCCTAAAGCTTACAAAAACTATTTTTCACTATTCCACCTATATTCCCCTAGTTGGGGATTCTTCCTAACTTCCTCTGCCCTCTCTTCTCCTTGGTCTTATATATATACAACAACACAGTTTGCCAAACACCGGCCTCCTGATGAAAAGCACAGGTGTTGTTGACCTATGACTTGTGAGGTAAGCATTACATATAAGAGAAACTTGGAAATGTCATATGCATACACCAAGCATTGGGTGTGTATTCCTATTTTAGTGATCTAGAAAACTAGTCCCTCACATTGGAGCCCTGTGAGGGATTCCCTTTCTTCTCTTTCCTGTCCTGAAGTTTGTTACAGTTGGTGGTGGTGTTGAAGGGGTGAAGCTCTGAACAGTCTTCTCATGGCCATGGCTACTGTTGGAGAATGATTCCTCAGAGTCTGAAGGAGACTGCAATGCCAACTTCTTCTTCCCATCCTTTGATGTTCCAACAATCTGCAGAACATTAAGAGGAAACCCAGATGAGGATTTTATTCAAAACAATCAACATCTACTTTAACACTACTAACAATAACAATACCCCCTGAATTTATCAAAGTCAGTGCACAGAACATTAAGAGGTACCCCAGATGAGGATTGCATTAAAAAAAAAAAAAACAAATTACTTTATCAAATGCAGTCTACAGAACATTAAGAGGAAACCGAGAAGAGGATTACGTTCAAACGCAAATTACAATCTACTTTAATAGGTCATAATCACAACACCCCGATTTCATCTAATGCAATGTACAGAACATTATAAGAGGACACCAGATGAGGATTACATTAAAAAAAAAAAAAGCAACTCACAATCTACTACTTTAACAGATCATTGAGTTAATCACAATACCCCTGATTTTATCTAATGCAATCTACAGAACATTAAGAGTAAACCCAGAAGAGGATTACATTAAAATACAAATCACACAACCAAAAAAAAAAAAACATAACACCACACCTCGGTTCTTATCTAATGGAATCTATAGAGCATTAAGAGAAGCACCAGATAAGGATTGTATTAAAAAAAAATAACAAACTAATTTAAGAGATCATAATCACAATACTCTCTGATTTCAGCTATGCAATCTACATAACATTAAGAGGAAACCTAGAATAGGATGACATTCAAAGCAAATCATAATCTATTTTAGCAGGTCATAATCACAATACCACTGCTTTTATCTGAGCAATATACAGAGCATTGAAAGGAAACCCAAAAGAGGATTACATTCAAAACAAACACAATCTACTTTAACAGATCCTAAACACAATACCCCTGCTTTTCTTTATCCGAGAAAAATGCGGGTTGAATGGGAATTGGATGCTTCAAAAGAATCACAATATCCTAGAAATAGCATATATTCTTTCCATGAAAGAGCAGTAGATTTCTCTGTCCCCTAAAAATGCGATTTTTGAAGGGAATTTTGGAAAAAGTACCTTGCAGCCCAGAGAACAGAATCTAAACGAATCAAGCAAGCTTCGTTCGCAGACCTCGCACGTGTTGGTCACACCCTTTCCCGGCCTGGGCTGAGGCCGTTCGTTGAGGAAAACAACTCTCGCACTGTTGATAATGTAGGTCTGCACCCCTGTTATGTCCAAGAACTTCTGAATCTCAGAGACCCTGATCACATCATGGTAAGAAGACCTCCTTATCTGCCAAAATGGAGAAAACCCATTAGTAATTGGGTCAGAATAAGATACCCCAAATAACTAATTCAACTGAAAAAAAAAAAAAAAAAAAAAACCAATAGAAATACCTGAATCGATCGATGGTCTTTGTGATGGGCCAGACAGAGAGAACAGAGACTCCCATTCATGCAATCTAAGCAATACATATTGCATTCACTCTTATGGGAATCAACATGTAATTTGCATTGGACGAAGAACCTAGTCTGCAAAAGTGGGCGAAGCCAAGGCGGCCACATGTTGTCATCTTCAGGTCCTCCAGCTCCCTGACTCAATCAAAAGGCCAAGACAAATGGTTAGAAAGCAGGCAAAAAAGAAAGGCAATTATAAAAATCACAACTTTTTAAATAAATGAGACATTGGTTACCATGATTCTTCTGTTCCTGGGCTTGAAAGTGGATTCTTGATCGATCGCCAGTTTGAAAATTGAGAAAAGAAGAGTGGGTGTGTTTGTTTCTGAATGAAGAGGGTGATTGTTGAAATAGTCGGTGTTGCAGAGGTATTGGAGCAGTTTTTCTAACTGGGTGTCTTCTTTCTTGCCTTTTTCAAAGCAAGGGGAGAGAGGGAGGGAGAGAGAGAGAGAGGAGAATTGGGATGGTATGGAGAAGTAATGGGGGGTGGGGGGTTGGTTCTTGTAATGAGGTGTTTAGACGGTATCTGATGAGTTCGGTTGTTCTTATCCTCTTAGTCAACCGAGCCTTGCTCCGAAGCCGAGTTCCCGAGCCAAAGATACGTTGGAGGCAAGGAACCGACTTCTCTCTCTCCTCACCCTCTCTCTCTCTCTCTCTGTCCTTTTAACTCCTCTCGTATCTTATTGCAAATTGAATATCATGCCTTCCTGTATTTTACTTTTGGACATTAGCAATTAGATGACTTACTGAAATGGTCATGAAAGGGAAGGATGGATGTCGATGTTAGGTGGGCCAGACATTTATGGGAAAGTTTGGCAGGGATCAACTAGGATCAACAGTCCACATAAAAAAAAAAAATGTGCTATATCTTGTGTATAATCAGCCTGATATTTTTAGAAACAGAATCGGTATGGCGAATGCCAAGACAGTTGGAACATGGCTTCGATGACAACGATGATAATGATGACAACGACGACAATGATCATGAGTTCATCATGCACCCCGCCTTGTCACTGGGTCAGATCTCTCTTCCTCGCAATATGCCAGCACTGTGTCATATTAAAGAAGTCAGGATGGATACCTAGGGCTTATAGTGAAAGTATTATTCCTAGACAATAGCCCAAGATAGCCAAGTTATGGATGTATAAGAATCTTAAAAGTGAAGAACTAAAATAAGATAAAAGTGTGAGACTGTAGTATAGAATGTTCAATCTAAAGTTAGATCTTAGGTGATGAGTTCTATTAGATTAGGATTATTTAGATTTACAATGCGGTTGGTTTTCTAGTTTTTAGAGTGATGATGTTCAATCTAATGACTTTTCTAGAAATTAAATTAATAAGGTCAATGCTAATCATCCATTTCCTATCGTCTCTTTATTAAATTTAGATATTCACCTTTTTCTTCATTATTAACCACTTTTAAAAATAAAAGCATTAAGACATTTAGAAACTGATTTACATGCAACAAATGGGTTCTAGAGAGTTTTTGATCTTTCAACCATTTCATTTATGCTCCATTATTTCCCTGATCAGGACCCCTTGAAAATGGGTCCGCATGGGCACATTTACAGTGTTGAGACCTAAAGGAAAATCTATTTTAATTGAATGATATCTGATTTTATCAAAAGAAAAACAAAACAAAACAAAACAATGCAATAATTGTTATGGATTCCTTCTTCAAAACGTGTACATATTGAGATAATGGTTTTCCTAATCAGAAGAATCACAGTATCTTTATAGATTTCCATCTAGCCAAAGCCACTCACGGGGATTTTATTTTCCATGGTGGGATGGCCATTTACTGTTTTTCCACAAAAGATGATCTAACCCCGTGACAATATTCCATTTGGATCTAAAAGGATTCAAACCATTGATTGAGTGTGCTTTGGTTTTAATTGTTCTTCTTTATTGTGGTTCACTCTCCCTAGGCCGACAGGAGACGTCATCAAATGACAAATTCAACTATGTTTTAAATGCCTACAAGAAATATTAAAGGGAAGGCATTAGATTGGTTGATGTCATTACCCAAGAAAAACAGAAGAGGATTGAATTATTTGAGATGGTGCAGAGAATCCCTGATTTTCCGACATAATTATTTATATTGATACCAATGTTTATGTAGCTAACTGGTTGCAGAATTCTTAATTATTAGAAGAATAAAGTAAGGGCTATTCTTTTAATGGCCTTTGTAACACCATGTTTAATTTGGATGGTTTATATAATCATGTATAGCCTCCACTTGATTTAAACTAACATTATAAGATTTTGGGTTTCTTTGTTTAAGAAAACTATAGTTTCAACTTCCAAGTCTAGCTATAAATTAAACACACACACACAAAAAAAAAAGGGGTCCAGCACTACACAGATTAGAACAAGTTCTTTAATAATGCTAAAACTGCATCACAAATACATAGTTTCAGACAAAAAAAATTTGTTTGGCTGCACAGAGAATTCAAACTCATGAATTCTTATACTCACAATCATGTTTCTAATTAGTTGAGTTACAATAGGGACATTTCATGCATAAAATCTAATGGATTAAAAAAAAATGTATTTCTTATGATTTTAAATATGGTCCCTAGCTTATTAACACAGCAATAGAAAACTGTTGTCTTTTAGCTGCCTTGAAGATCATGATCATATTTGCTCTAGTTCCAACATGAAAATATATAGGTACTGCCTAACTCTTCTCTATTTTTTGTTTTTCCTTTGGCAACTATTGACTCCAAAATGCATGTGGGGCGATCCAAAAAGATTAGATATTGACAAAAATGTTATTATTAATCTAAACATATCCCACTCAAAGGAATAAGAATCTTTTTTGAAGGGAGCATTTGGAACCAAGTCCCAGATTTCAGGAAATAAGAAATCCATTATTTACTTTTTCTGTGGGCATCTTTAAATTCTACAACTTCTTTTCTTTTCTTTTCTTTTTTTTTTTTTCAATGCAGTGGTGACAAATCTGACCTACTCCTTCAGATATCAAAATCCTTTAAAAAAATTACATTAAACATCAAACTGGAATATATCCATGGAAAACTCTGCTCTTTTTTCCCCCAAAACTGAGTCATTGTATTCAAAAATTATGTTGATGTTAACTGTAATTTTCATAATAATTTGTAAAACGGCACCAATGTGAATTAATTAAGTAATTAGAAACGGGTGCACATTCTACTATACAACATGCTTCTAAAATAGTTAGTAAAGTTCACATTTCCAAAATTCAAGCTTGTGTCACATGCTCATCAGTGTTATCATTGCATTTTGTCTATCATTTTGATCTACCAGACTACCACTCACATATCAGGTTTGTCGCATGTGATTAGTTCTAATTAAAAAATGTTAGAAACTATGTGATCAATCCAATTGTTGGTCGCCCTCTTGACTGGTTTTGGTTTTACCATCGTGGAAGTAAGTAAGGGAGTTATACTGCATGGTAAAACTAATTTTCCCGGCGATGCTTAAGGGTGTTTGCAATGTTAAAAAGAGCACGAATTTCTCGTAACGTATGTGCGTTGCCCAAAATATCCGGAGTCCATGGCCCAGTTACCAGTAGAATTGCAAATGGATATCCGATTATCTTAGCCGTACTTCATTTTCAAATACGGCAATGCCTGTTTTTAACTCATTATTGAACGTTCACACTTCCTAATCAGTCTTAAATTAAGGTCTACAACAACATTTCACATCTTTAGGCCTACTGAAGAATTCTCTTGACAGCATTTGCTCAACTTCTGCGAACATCCATGTGTGTTGTTGTGGAAATTAGAGATCCTTTTGGGGTATGACCACATTCCTCATATTTATTAATATCCGTCCCACCTTATATTATATATACACACCGACAGAACCAAGGGGGGGCTCGCAAGGGCCATGGCCCCCATAATTTTTGAAAACCCTCTTCTCTTTTCAGGAATTTTTTATGAGTTTTTATATATGACCCCTCCAAAATTTCTTGAAACCCTTTTATTCTTTAGAAAACTTTATGAGTTCTTTCATACGAACCCTCTAAATTTTCTAAAATCCATTTTTTCTTTAAAAGATTTTATAACTTTTTACATATGGACCCCCAAAATTTTTCAAAAAACACTACTAAATACTACATGCATTTTTCATGTAGGACCCAAAAAGATTTTTCAACATAGTGCGCCCCCGGGAAGAATTCTTAGATCCACCCCTGTTAATATATAAGTAAACCACATACATCAAGTTGGGCCCTAAAGCTTCGAGACTTGCCAAGCATTTACTGCTGAAGTTTCCTCGAAATGATATGTAAATAATATGTTATTGTTAGCCAAGAGAGGATTTCGATTAAAACAGATAGTATATGTTATTTAGGTCTAATGTTGATATTAGCAATTAGCATTAAAAGATAAGAGAGAAAGACAAAAGGTTCACAGGGACCATGTACTGGGTCAAGGTCAAGCGTGTTGACTCGAACGGGTCAAACGGGGCATGGAAGGAAGTAAAGCTGCAGCCGTGAAGGAACCAACCAGGAAGGAGGAAGATGGGTCGACCTGAGTCAATTTTACTTTATTTTTTATTTGGGGTGGGACACACCAACCTGTCGTCTTATCTACGGCCACGGCCGTTCAAGCTGTGGGCCATGTGCATGTGGTGTAGCCATGTTGACCTTTCATCTCTAATCTTTATAACTATATATAATATGATTCACAAATCCTTCTTATATTCTCATAGTATGAGTGGAGTCACCACTCACCAATCACTCTTGCATGTGGTAGAACCGTAGAATAAAAACTATCCAGTATTTATCAAGTGGATACTTCAATGTGTAATATTGGAGCTCAAACCTAGCCAGTAGCTACCTCTTTAATCCTCCTCCCTTAAGAGAGGTAAACTTCTTTTTTTTTTTTTTTTTGTTTCAAGCCAATGTAGTTTATTCTTCATTTACAGTACGTAGGTTCATGCGTCATTTAAGATTATATAATATTTACTCACGATTGGATTGAATCTAAAAAAAAAAAGTGAGATTAAAATGCTAATTAAAGTTTAAGGCTGTGAAATTAATGGCTACGATAATTTGATGGGATTGATTTTTTTGCCAACTCTTATACGTGGGACCTTTTTATCTACCCTCCACCTCAATGATAAACATGCTCAAAGGGCCTGTTTCTCTATCAGAATTCCAAGAATTTATATTTGGGAGAATTTTAAATTTTTCAAAAGTTGTCATCTTAAGTGGAATTCCAAATTCCTCTTATTGATGGAGGATTTGAAATTTCAACAAATATGATAGATAGTGGAATTCCAAGAATTCCAAAAAGTCTTTTGGGTGGCTGGAATTTGAAATTCTAAAAAAGAAACACATTATTTCAAATGTTCGGGACAATATGTCACATCATGTCAAAAAAAAAAAAAAAAAAACCAACCTCTCAAATTTTAGTTATAAATTCTGATAAAGATACAGACCCTAAGAACACTTTATAAGTTATAGTGCACATTAACAACATGCAATCTACTTGTAGGAGAAAGTTTCCAGGAGGTAGGGTGTTGCTGATGGATGGGCATCATGTATCATATAATTAATTTAATTTAATCCCATAGCAATGGTCCTTGACAGTGCAATCGAAAGAGGGCTTATCAATTGGTACCAATCTATTTAGTTACCACTAGTGGAGCTCCAATTTAGCAGCACTTTGTCCTTGATCTGTCATCAAGTATGAGCGCACAATGAGGTAAATATACAATGCACTACAAGTAATCTAGTGGGGTTTTGGATTGATCACAAATGAACTTCGTTGGATGAAATATAATGGAATTTACTTTTACACAAGTGAATTAAATTTGGGTCTTTCCACATAACATATGAGTGTAAAAAATATATATCTATTATTATTGTTAAAACCTATCAGTACCAATAAGAGTTAAAAAAAAAAAACATATATATATATATACTATTATCACCTATTAACACCTATTAATGCCAATAAGCACATTTTCTAAGAGTTCGTTAATCGTTATGCTGAATTCCTACAAATGATTCAGGTGATTTTGAGGGTTTTTGAAGATTTCATAAAAGAGAAAAGATCATACGTTGAATCATTAATAAGGTGCTGACAACAACTAAAACCTAATTCATCTTATATGGAGCTCAACTTTGTGTGCTTAAATCTAATTACATCAAGTGGACCCTTTTATATGAGCCGTCTCAAATTCCACTTCAAATGAAGACGCATGTTATTGAATTGATAATGTGCAAAGGGACATGACCATATTCCACACATGGCCAATCCAGTGAATCCTATTAGTGTGATTGAATGGAAGCTTGGGCCACACAGGATAAGTCAAGGCAGCCTGACATTATTTCTCTTCACTGAAGAAAAGAATAGAAGGCCATAACAATTACCAGGTACCAGACGGCAAGTGTTTCTCTTTGTTCTTTGTTGAGATTCAAGACTTCTAGTAAGTAGGCCAAATGGCTAATGTAGACTAATGTAAAACAGGCCTTTAGGAGTACGCACGAAGAGAGGTGTAAAATTTTCAATCTCTATCGTACACAAAATGAGACCTTATGAGTTAGAGGCCCTCACTAAAATCCCTGCAGGAGAAAATCACAATACAATAAAACACATATTAAAATGAAGGAAAATATCAATTGTCATGATATGGGGACAGAGAGAGGGACATTTCCAATGGTAGTGGAAGAGGCTATATTTAACACATTACACACTACCATACAAAAGAATCATTCATCATCACACATGCCACTTCATATGGTGTGCTTACTGGTGAACAGATCTAACCTGCACACATATGAGGAGAACGTATGCACACGCAGAGAGAGAATTTGAAAGAAAAGGGTGTGTTTACTGGTGAAGAGATTTAACCTGCACATATAGGAGGAGAACGTATGCACACGCAAAGAGAGAATTTGAGAAAAAAGGGTGTGCTTACTGGTGAAGAGATCTAACATGCACACATAGGAGGAGAACGTCTGCACACGCAGAGAGAGAATCTGAGAGAAAAGGCATATCCAACTGTTGGGTCTGTTTTTAGAGTGGTTGCAGGGAGCGGCATTAGGGTGCGTCTCTGCCCAACAATCCCCCTCTCACGATGGCGCTCCCCCGACTCGAACCCATGACCTAGAGCTCTAATACCATTTGTAGGATTTTATGCACCCACTAAGCTACCATTCCTTCCAAAATCAATTAGTGATGTTTTATACGGCATTTAACGTCGGGCTGGTGGGCCTGCTTTTCGAGCGGTTGTAGAGAGCAACATTGTGGTACGCCTCTACCCAACAACCCCCCTCTCACGATGGCGCTCCCGCGACTCAAACGCATGACTTAGAGCTTTGATACCACTTGTACGATCTTATGCACCCACTGAGCTACCATTTCTTCCAAAAATAATTGGTGATGGAAGATCCAAAAATAATTTTATATAGCATTAGACATCGATCGTGCCAGTGGACCTGTGTTTAAAGCGGCTACAGAGAGTGACATTGTGGTGCATTACACCAACTAATTGCCCTATCCCTTGTGTTCTCAAGCTTGGCCAAAAGATGATAAAGCATATAGCTCCCAACATCAAACAATCCTAACCCCTACTTAGTCGGCATCTGGATGTAGTACACATGCGCACCATTTCATATTCAATGCAAATTTTATAACCATGATAAGCCTAGATTCACCAGCTTCAATGTAGTGAAGTGTGGGCATGCTTCATTCCAAATGCCCAAAAAAAGTGGGAGAAATGCTGTCCTCTTCTTTATCTTTTTCTTATATATTTTTGTTAAAGAGCTAGTAGCTAAAGGCATGCAACATGCCACATGTTAGGCAATGGTGCACTATGCTTCATGAGTGCTGCATGTTTTAAATGCATGGTGACATGGCCTTTGATTTTTAATTACAAAAGAAGTGACTTTCACAAAAAGAGGAAGGCAAATTTTTTTTTTTTGGACCAAACAATCACAGTAATTGATGAGTTCCATGATCCCCAGTAGGTAAAGATTTGCTGCCCCATACTTCTTATTAGTGCATGTTGTATGGAAAGTGTGTTCAAGCATTTTACTTTTTCCTTTCTTTTTATATAAACAAGGGGACACATATATTATTGAAGTGTCTACATCTGAGAAGAACATGACAAGGCAAAATGAATTGCTAATTAATTGCATCCATTACCATTATATAGACTATAGAGTTTATTTTTATTTATTTTTATTTTTTTGCTAGCCTGCCCCACTAGCCAGGAGTGCTGTCAAGGCCCAAGGATCGATCCTAAAATATGTGTGTGATGCTGAGATGCCAACACTACTCAACAACCATGAGTGTGTTAGCTATAGAGTTGACTTTTATTAGTATCTCATTGGTAATAAATCAAGAAGTATTCTTCATATACTTGTTTCCTTTTTCATTTATAAAAAAGTCCATCAAGCAAATCAACTATTGCAAAAACCCTCCCTTTAGAAATATACAAAATGATTAAAAATGTGGTGGGCCTCATCCCTTAATACAAAGTTATGGTGGGGCCTAACAAAATGATTGGAGATTATCAAAATATAATGGGGCTGGCTCACTCATCACTGTCCATCACACATCACACAGCAAATACAACTGTATTCAGAGTGATGGATGGTAAAAATAAATTACTAGCACAACAGACCCATATTAATCTCGAACCCTAATTTAAATAAATAAAGAAATAATTTCAGAATTCCAGCACTTTTAGTTTGGTAAAAAAAAGTGAAAATAGTTTAAAATTAAAACTTTGGGATTTATTTTAGAAGTAACTCATATTAACCAATTGCCAGTGGATGTAGAGATTAAAGAGACCCAATGTTTTAGAAGTAGCTCCCTCACTAACTAATTTGAATAGCAGTAAGACCATCTAAAACCAAGTTACCTGAGTATAAAACTACATATACAAGTAACTAAAAAGACACCAACAAGAAACAAACCATACAATAAAAAAAGAAAAAAAAAAGTTCACTAGGTTTTCACTTAATAATAGACCTGAAGAAAATCACCAATAGTTTGCTGGCCACTTCCATACAATGAAACACACCACCACTTATTCTTGCCATTAAGAGCAAAGTATTCAGCAACAGAATTCATCCACAATTCAAAATTGTTGTCCTGCATAAAATTTATCAATCCATAAAAGAAACAATAATAGTAATGCTCTGCCATCTCTTAAGATTCAATGTACACAAGGAGGAGAAAGTTTACAGGGAGATCTTTTTAAGAGACTTTAGGGACTTTTAGTGCAAGGTGTTTTTTGCATTCGGGCTTTTTTTTTTTTTTTTTTTTCCTACAACCAAACTTCTACAAGTAAGATTGGGTTTTATCAACCTAAATGGGTTAATGCGAACGGGTTCGGTTGACCCGTACCAGATGCGGGTTGGGGTTAACTGATCAATTTTGAAAATGGTCAGATACAAGTTAGGTGCCTTTAGACAACCTAAGCAGACCTGTTAGCTCCTAGATGTATCATTATAGCATCTTCATTATTGAAGACCTAAATCCTTTGAAAAAAAAAACAGCACTATTATTGAAATTTGAAGGGGTGGTCCTTTGCTATACAATTAGATTCAATGAGGGATGAAGAAAAACGACGATTCTTGATGGCTTTATCATCTTTATGGCAATCCTATAGTCGTTATCATCACATGAACTACACATCTTTGTAAAAGTCAAACAATCATGTGGTTTCTTATTCCCTTCTTTTGAAATTTTGATCATTCCCCTTCCTCTTTTTAGACATTAACCCTTCCAATTCCTCCTGCTGCCTACTCTTCTTGAAAGTGTGAATTAGTTTTCCTACAAGCGTGGAACCATTTCTAGATACCATAGAGCTTTTATGTTAGGGGGAACTTTTTCTCCTTCACATGGTGGACCTGGTCTGTTGGTGTGGGTCCCATGTGGGGGCCACAATAGCAACCATGACCCAGATGCAACTTGAGTTTTTGATGATCACCAGCCTCACGGCAGTCCTTTTTTATTTGGCTCCACATCAAAACTTGATGGTCTAGGTAGAGATGGATCAAAGCCCAAGAAACGCGCACCTATTGCACGATTCAAACTATATGTTCAGATAACCGTTTTCAAAACACTTCAACGAAAAATAAGGTAACGAGAATTGTTGTAAATATGGTATCATCATCATCATTAAAGCCTTGTCGGAAAAATGCTATGTTTTTTTTTTTAAATACTGAGGTACTACTATGCAATGTTGGTATACACTTAAAAATATTAAAAAAAAGTTCAATAATTTCCATGATATTCTTATTTCAGTAAAGAACATTGATTCTTATTTATTCTTTATATTTTATATTTTTAATTATTTAAACCAAATAAATTTTCTCCGAGATTCTCCAATTGACATCAAGATAATCACCGCAAATTTGGGAACATCCCAACATTTTCCAAGAAATGACATTGACACTTGTGACGGTGGTTACAAGGAGTTGATTATGGCCTACTGGTACATAAAGTTCCTCTGATTGGGCAGTTAGGATCATCTGACTACTGTTTGGAGGATTCTTGTCCATACATGAATGACCCATGGATGAATTATTTGAATGTGAATGCACACCCCAAGTTCATTAGCACCATATCCGGCTGATTCCACTCGCAAACTCTAAAAGATGGGACCTCCACTAGGGCAAAACATTTCTACCAATTCCCCAACAACAACAGATGGAAATGATGGATAATGGAGGTTATAGAGAGTTTGATTTGGAAGAAGGGCATGGTACATGAGAATTTATCCATAGCGCATGCAGAAGCTACTGGAAATGCAGTTCCAGTATGGAAGCATTTCTTGGTTAAATCAGAGGACCGGATTTAAGTGCTCTGCAACACACCGTGAGGGAGAGTCATGTCATAACTTGGTGCATATAACCTCTGGATAGAGCTAGATATGGCATTTTTTTTTTAATGATCAGTAACGGCAAAATATATTAAAAAGCAAAGAAATTACAATCAGTTCGCCCCGCACCAGCTTGAAAGGGAAACAAAATGGTATAAAAGGGTTATCTTAAAGCAAAAACAATACAAATTACAAAGACATAGGAGCCAAATCAGTAGTCCTAGTCACCCCTTGCTTCGCTAATACAACTGCTATAAACCATTAGCCATTTGCCCAATAGAGATGGGGGATTTGAAGTCATCTATTTCAGGCTGACAGACTCCTCAACCTTCTGAATGCCAAATTTCCAAAAGCAAAAGGTTATCAATCTACCGGCAGGACGCCCAAGGAAAGCACAGGCCAGCAGGTCTAAGAAAATGGAGAATGGAGGATTCCTGGGTGATGATTCGCCCGGTAGATCATCTGTGAGAAACACCCCCTAGGGATGGAGCAGTTCAGTAGCCAGGGAGAAGAATGGTGAATGATGTTGTGCCTAATGCTGTTTTGCTTGTGAGAGTAATCACTTCTTAAAGTAAGTTATAAATTCTCAATTGCCAAATTTAAACAAAAGCCAAAAATACCAACGCACGATGGAGATTGTCCATACCAGCTTGCTCATATTTTAGGCATGAAAGAAGCAGATGGAAAATCACCATACATCTTATAATATAAGCTGAATTATTGCAACAGGTGATTATACATTGAAAGAGCAAATATTGCAACTATTACAAGGTATGCACCGTGGTATACATTCATGCCTCATGATAACTCAATGAATTGATCCTGATCCTAGAATCAAATTTATAAAGAAAGAGGAAGAGGTAAAAAGAAAAAAGACATTATAAGTGTCGATGCAAACTAAAAACACATACCTTAAATAAAGATTCTACAGTAAAAAAAATAATTACATGAATTCTGCAGATCACAGGAGAAAAGAATAAGATCTATGCTTTTCCTTTCTTCTTATCATCTAAAGCCTGCATGAAAAGATATCAATTCCATATTAAATGCTATAAAAATAAAAATAGCAAGTAGGAATTTTACAGAGACAAAGGAGTAAGTGCAACGAATGGAAAATATCAGAGCATGATGACAAAGAAGTCCTCAAGATGTGCACATGCGCACACAAAAACTTCAGTCTTTCTGAGTCATGCGAGATGTGGCTTTCTCCACTCATAATTTCTGGTAATTGCATACGATGATAAAACTACATGAAGTACATGAAGTAAGTCCTCAAGAGTCAAGACATGTGAAGTACATCAAGTATCATGCTACTTCAATCAGTCGAAATTGTACGCTGCTTCTTCTTCTTCTGCCTTTCTTTCTTTCTTTCTTTATGTGGTTTCAGATGTAAGAAAAATCTAAATATCTAGCAGAATCTAAGTACATAATGTATTGCTATATACAATATACTTCCTGTAAATTGTGTTTTGGGCCCTTTTTTTTTTTTTTGAATGGTAGCTTTAATTAAAGATAGCAATACAGTGTAAGAGACTCTGTTTTGTACCCTCGTGATCACATAACACAAATGGTGACAATGAAACCTAAATATAATTGGAAAAAACTGCCACATAATGGCCGTTCCTTAACCATGATTTCAAGGTCACACACATACACACAAATGAAAAAAAAAAAGAAAGCAAAAGGATACTCTACCCATGTATACTCAAAATAGGCCTTGGGAATTAAAATATTATATATTAAGCAGTAATCTTACATTTTCTTGATTATAGAATCTGAAGTTGTTAACTTTTTTAATTCAGATGACAATACGTCATTGTGTCATGTGCCATCAAGCTCAAGGCCAATTCATACCTAGTAAAGTGTGTTGTTGGGTTTTGTTAATAGAAGAAATACCTTGCTTTGGAAGATTCTCATGGTCAGCACAACTGTATCACGCAGTCTACAAAGAAAACAGATTGTACAATATTAGGCAGACATCAAATTTTTTTTTTTGAAGGAGGTGATGTGCTAATTCCATTTCAATTCGAGAGATTTCATAGATTATTATCCTATTGAGGAACTCCATAATATGAGACATTCACTCAAAAGAAAGGAAAAAAGAAGTAAATGGATGTTTGACAAATTAAACTCTCAGTACTAGGTGAAACTTTTGGCACACAAACAACAAAACATAATACCAATCAGAATATTGACTGCAAGCATAATGTCAAATATCTGAGCATAATGATCTTTACGTTTGGATAAGATAAATAAGCAATGTTATGGTAGATTCATATGATGCAGTCCAACAACCTTAATGAAAGAAAATATCAATAAAAAAGAATATAAATTATTCATTAATGGATGGAAAGGCATAAAAGATCGGTCTGAGTTGATTTAGCCAGCACCAGGTCATATTGAACTTTACACGTAATGAGTCAAGGTCAAGTTCAATACAGGATACATGAAAGACTCAGTCGAGTTGCACAAGACTTGGCTGAGTTGCAGCTGATACAACCAAGGCACACCTCATCAGATCATTTTTCTTTATTTCTTTGTTTCTTTCCTTTAAAAAAAAAAATAGAAACTAAAATTTATCAAAAGGAAATGGAAAAAAGCAAATACAATGGGAGAACATACAAAACAACGGCATAGCCACAGCATTCAAACCAGGATCTCCGAAAATAACTGACAGAATATTTACAAATTGTCTAATGGAAAAGGTTATGATCTATACTTCATACTTTCATGTTACTCATCATGATACAGTCTAAAAAGCTAGATCGATGGGATTTTCAAACCTAATTATGAATATTTAATTAGTTGTATTTCTTATAATATAAATAAATAAATATACTTAACTGAGTTGATTCACGTCTACATTCTCCTTTTCAAGTACATAAGTTAACAGAGTAAAAACCAAAGACATCATTTTACATATGTTTTCCTACTATAAAACTCACATTTTAGCGCCTCTTCTCCTAGAAAAGGGAAACAAACAAAAATCGGCCAAAAGTTGGCCTATGAAAAGCCAACAAAAACACTAATAGCTCCCCTAATTTAACAAAAACTTTCATAAACAAAATCATTATGACCCTTGAACTCAATCACCAAATATTATAGTCGAGTTATGCATATATATATATATTCTTCTCCATAAAAGCCTTAGGATGACCATAATTTATCGAGTTCTAAAGATTGTGACTTCTCAGTTCCACACATCTAAGTGAGAAGAATCATTTGTTTGTGACACATATTGAGGTTCTCTCTCAATTGCACAATGTTGTTCCCCTCACGAGCTTCTGACCGGAAACAACCTATGAAGCCCAGATACAACATGGATACAGTAGGATGCGTGATGGATATGGCAGGGACATGGATTTTACACAAAAAAAGTGAATTATTGGATATGATATGACACAATACATTGCCTATTTTGAAGTGAATTAGTTTAAATTTAAAATCTAGCCAAATCACCACTGGATCTACCTCCCTCGGAGTCAGAGCTGCAAAATAAGGCACGAAAGTTCATCTTGAATTTTATTTTATTTTTATTTATACCTTGATCCTGATGGAAAGCTAAACGCCGCCAACACCCATAGATTGGGTTTTAAAAATCCAATCATCAGGGCTCAAGCATATTCAAGCAGCTCCAATTGATCCAACAGCCTATATCACTCCAATCAAAGTGAAATTTGGGCTAATGCCTATTTGTGGTGTGGACTGGGGAGTGCATGATTAATTTGATTAAGTAAAATGGACACATGGATCAACTTTAGTGGGGAGAATGGAGACTCCCATGTGCTCAACAATAGGATCATTTCTCCTTTGACATCTAAACTGTTGTCGGTTATCTTTCAGTCTTCATGTGACTTCCCCCCCACCCCCACCCCAAGACAAGTGCTACAGATTTGATAGTCTTGACTGGTAGATGGCTCATGTGTTAACACCTTAAAACCCACATAGTAGGAAAATGCCTTAACAATGGAGCTTAGGCATTAAAGTCATAGCAAGTAATAAGCATACAAAAGGCCTTAGAGTGGTATTTTGACTAACATAATGAAATCCTTGTACACCCAATCTCCTAGATGCATTTCTATGATAAAAAGATGACAGTCATTGGTGAAAATGAAAGTGTCAAAGTTTTAAGTAGGATGCATCAAGCCCTCAACCACTATTGTGAACCTCTATACTGGTAACTCCGTGCGCACTATAAGATAAGTGAAAAAACAGGCTGTAATTTCATTTGGAACATTCTTTACATGAGCATGGAGCTTGAGTCATTTAAGTTTCATTTTTGCCAAAGAATATATGGAGTGCAAGGTTAGCGGATCAGAGTGGGGAAGATTAGCCATTAAAAACTGAAAATAACTAGTGCTAGTGGTACCTAGGAGCAACAATTGAGCAAAATGGAGGGTTTGAGTTGGATATAGTAAATAGGGAGCTAGACCTGACAGACTATGCACAGCTAAATGTTGGGAAAAAAAGCAACAAGAACAGGCGAAAGTAAATGTTGCTGAGATGCATATGCTACAGGGGATGTTTGGAGTTACAAGAAAAGATAGAATTAGGAATGAAGGAATAAGAGAAAACTTGCAGGTAGCTCCAATAAAAAAAAAAATGAAGCATTCTAATCTACAATGGTATGGCCGTATGGGCACATTACATGACTAGAAGCAGCCCCTGTTAGAATGATCAAGGAACTAGGAAAGGGGGATACCAGTAAAGACCTTAAATAAAGTTGAGGAAAGAAAACAAAGCCAGCCTAAATAGATGTGATAAGGCTTCAATGATGAAGATGATGATGATAAGACTTCATTTTTTCTGAACTCAGAGGAGGAAAATATCAAAAAGAAAAAAAAAAAAAAAGCGCCTACAACCATCCAATAGGATAATAGGACAAGAATTAGAAGGGTAATGACCTAATGTTAAAAGCCCAAACACAAGTAACTAGTACAAATAACAAGTATATTTTACCGGACATCACTGCTTGTACTGAATGGATGAGATGTCCCATCAGAACATGTTAAAACAAACTGTGCTGAGAGCCCACCAGGAATCTTGATCTGCAAGGTAGGGCAAACACAAAAAATGCTATGACTTTTAAAGCTTTTAAGCATCCAAAGCATTATGACTAGGGGATTTTCTAATGAAAATATGAATGGATAATAGCAAAAACGAGTAACAACATACAGATAGGTCAGATGAATATTTTTCTTCTATTGCCACTGTATCCATACTCTTAATTTGGTACCCAGATCGTCTTAAAATAAAAGTTGCTGGTTCCCATCCCTCAGAATCTATCTGTTAAACACATGTTAGGAGTAGGTTGTTGTGCAGTCAATAGAACAAAGAAAAACCAGGACATTAACAAATTTTCTCAATCATATTGTCATACAAAGCTGAGTCGCCATATATACTTCATCATAATGGGCAATATAAGTTAAGATAATTTTGAGAAAGAGCACTTCGTTATTAAGCAAAGATAAAGGCCTGTGAGCTAGGAGCAAAGCAGTTATTGGAAAGAGTACAAGCATAAGCATAAAGTTTTAACATACTCAAACTATTATACATTTAAATTATAAAATAGAAATAAATATCAATACGAGTAAGGATAAAAATAGTGATTGCAACGGGTGTAGCAGCTAGTGGCCAAAATGCTATGTAGTGGGCGGGTGATACGTAGCAGTTGAGGCGACCATAGCGGCACAGCGGTGTGAATTTTTTAAGTGGTCAAAAGAATTCAAATATTGTGTAGCAGCCAATATTGTGTTTTTTTAGTGATTTGGAACCATTTAAGGGTAGAGAGAACTTTAGGAAAGACTATTGAGGAAAAGAAATAAATAATAATAATGTTTTAAATTAAAACTAATTGGCTATACTAGGTTTTAGACTGTAGCGCCGCTATTTTCGAAATAGTGTAACGGCCTCAACCGCTATGGTGGATAAAGCGTAGTGGCCGCTATTTTGGTCCATGAATACGAGAATTCAAGAATAAACAGGTTTATCATTCATTTGTATGTAGCATTAACAAACCTTGCAATCATGTTAATATATTAACTGCTTGATATTAGGTTGCTTGAGAATTATGGACTCACTGTATAAGAAATATCAGTGCCAACTGTTACAGCGTAATGCTGGGAGAAATTTATCATAACACCATATGTTGTACTTTAATATGTAACTGATAATATAGGATTATATATAGCAATAAAAAGACTTGACTTTTGTCTATTATAATATAGAAGAACCTGGTCTTTCATCATCAAATGATAATTTCTTGACAAATAAGGTGAACTTGTTCACACTTGGAATTCTAGCATTTTACATCGACGTTAAATTATGTTGAATCAATGCTGCATATCAAAATAGTTAGTACGAAAGAAAGTAATAAGATTTAGACATCCAAAGAAACAAGGGTAAAGTCACAGTAAAAAAAATACCAGGTGGAAGACATTAAATGTGGCTCGACCTGCAGAAATATGGGAATCAATCTGCTGCTGCATTTCTTGATCTGCAGAACCCAATCACAACTTCACTAAAACTATCCTTGAAAAAAATTGATCAAACGATAATTACAGGGATAAACCATTCTAGATACACACATAAATTTAGTAATCAGTAAAATACCTTCAAGGTTGAGTTAAAAAATATAAATAAATAAGCTGACCCCAAATTAGATGGATAAGGCTTCAATGATGAACCTTCAAGGTACTGTTATATTCAGAATGACTTGTCACTCAAAATGTTCAAGAAAAGTTATACCACAGTAACTACTGCCCAAAATATCAGTTTGAAAGAACCTCCACCACCACCACCACCGTCATCATCAAAGCTACATGAATTCTGATTCACCATTCCAGTCTACCTTGGGCCAAGTCCTCAAATAGGTTGCACTTGTTCAGATTTACTCTGAAGAGCACCTAAATAGCTTTATTTTCTTTATAATGTTAACATAAATTGGTGGCTGCAATTGCAAATGATGTTTCAATAAAAAGTTTTTTGCACATTTCAATCCATGATACACTCCCACAGAAGTTGCCAATCACAAGTATGCATACACCAAATATTGGCATTGAACGAGATGGTCATGGCCTATGATGCCCAGATACTTCAAAATTACGCAAAGGCTCATGTCATATGTATCCGATACTTCACTTTTTATGTGTAAAATCTATGTCCTTGGCATATCCATGCCGCATTTGGGCATCATAGGCCGTGGCATAGTATTCGTACAGAAAATGTTTTAATACAAATGGCTTTAAGATCTTGTTAAATCAAAGCCTCAAATTCCAGAACAGACAGCTTTATTTTCTAGAAATTTAATTCACAATGGACATCTGCTCTTATAAAATTTGGTCAATTTCTGCAGCAACCTTTACTTGTAAACATCTCAAATGAAAATGCTGACTTATTAAGGCCTTTTCCCAAGATTCTGAGTGCAAGCCCACTTCGGCACATGCTCTTTCTTGATTATCCATTTTCCCTTTATCCCTTTATTTATTTATTTTATCAATCTAGCTTCCTAACAAAGTAGGAGAACCAGTACAGAAGTTTATGTGAGCCTCTCAGAACATAAAATTGTTATCTGTACAGATGTTAATAAAAAAAGCAGAATTTTTCTATTTTTTTAAAAATCAAATACTAAAAAGTAACAGAGATTCTTCTGCTAGACAATAAAGGCTCATTTTCCTCCCCTTTATGTATCTTACATTCATGCATGTAAATGATTAGTTCCAGTGTTCCACTATTATTTTCATTATTGATGATTAGTGCTACTATTGTAATACTAGAGTATGGTAGGTATAGGTACGCATTGTATGGCAAGTTGGTAACCGTTAATTGTACAATCAAGTGCGACCTATATACATGCTTGAGTGATTCAATAGCCAAAGCTTATTGAAGATAACTTCACAAATTAACAAAATGCAAGAATTTTGAAAATAATTGCAACAGTCATATCTGAAAACAAAGTAAGACTGTTGGATCTGAAGAGAATGGTAGCCAGTAGGGGATAATCAGTACACACTAAAAATTTAACCAAATTTTGTGCAAACGGACTTCATAGCAAACTTCTAGGAAATTTTAGCATGTTGCAGAAGGAAGATAACTAACAATTTGAACAAATGAAACATACAGAATTTTCATGTATCTTTTTATCAGGAGCAAAATTAAACATTTATGAAGGGCCATATGAAAAATTCTTTGAAGAACCGCTTGCCAACAGACACTTGAAAAAAATATAGAAATGTATAATTATGGCATAGATGAAGACCAAATTTTCCAAAAATACATTATACAAACAGCACACATGTCTAATGTCTAATCACTAAAATTATAGGAAAATCTCTAACTTGTCTAAAAGAAGGTAAACGCCCAAATGTTTGAGAAAATATATTAACAAACAATTGGTGGAGAACACATGAAGATCAAATTGTTGAAAAGAAAATAATAAAAACTGCCCTCCCTAATTTTGATGCGGATCAGTCCAAATCCATTGATATAATCAAGAACAGGTGGTGGATCAAGACTTAAAATTTTTGGACACTTATGATTGATCTTTTGGGACCTGGGAACACATCTAGGTCTTAGGGTTAAATGGACCCCAAAACTGTCCCAAATATTTATTAGTTTGAACTTTAGGGACAAGTTTGGTAGAACAGTCAGTTGCGGGGAGTTTTCTGCAAATTACACCAATAGTTTCCAGCAAACATACCCTTTGTTGGGCCTCATTCAAATGGGCTTTAATAGCACCAACCCAAGGAACTTCTGTAATTTCATGGGGCCGATCCAACCAAAAGACAGTGGTGGCTCCAGAAATTCAAGTCAGTGGGGTCAACAAAAGACTTCTTATCTTCCACAAATCAAATAAATTTGTTTTCCCCTTTATCAACATCTGTCATCTACTTTTAATAATTTTAGGTTTTTCTCCTTCTAGTACGGGAAGAATACCATATTTAGAGGTTAAGGGTAAAGGAAGACTTACCGACAAAATGTCTAAAAAAGGAAATTTTCTTTAAATAATAAAAATAGGGCCCATTTGTTTTTTTTTTTCTTTTTTATTTTTTGGTAGACAAATGGTCCATTAACTTAGACATTGAGTGGGTCAAAAAATTCCCATAACTTCAATTCATTAAAGATTTTTTTTATATATATTTTTCTAGATCTCAATGGGGTCAATTGACCCCACTGGGATCCATGTAGCGCCGCCCATGCCAAAAGATCCCTCCTTTGGACTTGGATGATTCCGGTGTGGGACTTGTGCTGTCCAAGTATCCCTCCTTTTCCTTGGTGGGTGATGGGCTCACCAGATTTTAACTAGATCTACCACCTTGACAAGGGCACACCAGATCTCACACTCTCCACCCTTAGAGACAAAATTATCCTCAGCTCTGTACCATCTGTAACGCCGCGGAGCCGATCCTACCAAAAGAATGTTTTAAAAGTAGACAAAACCCATGAGTATTTAAGCCTAGGATCTAGACCTAAATGTTTCCGATGTGGGAGATCTAGTGGGCCCCTGTGATAGTGGTTGATACGGTTAAAATCTGATGAGCCTATTACCCATCAAAGAAAAGAAGGGCTTCTTGACTGCACAAGTCTCTTATCGGAAACATCTAAACCCAGAGCCTGGGCTTAAGTAGCTACATGTTACTGTTTACTATCAAAACATTCTTTTGGTAGGATCGGGCCCATGGCATTACAGATGGTATTAGAGCTGATAATGGCTCTGTTTCCGTTGGGGGAGAGTATGAGATCTGGTGGGCCCCTGTCAAGATGGTAGATCCCATCACCAAACAAAGGAAAGCAGGGATACTTAGATTGCACAAGTCCCATATCAGAAACATCCAAGTTTAGAGCTTGGGCTTAAGTACCCAAGGGTTACCACCTACTATCAGAACGTTCTTTTGGTAAGATCGGCCCCAAGGCGTTACAACTTCCACACCAGTAGGGTCACCCAAAAGGTCTCCTAATTTCTCGTGTGGTCCATCAAGGCCATGTGGGCCCCATAGCCAGTGTTTTGCTAAGTGTTCTAGACATTATAGCAACTCCCAGTTTCGAGTGATTTGATTTATTTTATTTTGAGTAGTTTCCAGGTTTAAAGGACTCCTATTAGGGACTAGAAATCTAGTATCCTAGGTTTCTTAGGGTTTAAATTTTAAGCCACTTATATATCTGTGTTGGCTCATCACTGTTTACAGTGGTTCTCCTTCAAAAATTAATAAAGTTATGCATTCTACACACTCTTCTCCATTGGATTAAGGTACTCTCCTTGGATTGAACCTTTTATACATATTACTCAGTAAATGTCAGTAAGTAATCTCCCTTCTCCTTGGTTTATTTGCATTTTTTATTTTTTATTTTTTTGTTGATTTGAGTTAGAATGCATTTTTGGTTTTCCAATCAATTGGGATCAACTTGGCTGCATCAGATTTGAACATCTTAAGGGACATCTAATTGCCAAAAAGACAAGGATCTTCTAACCTGGTCTAAAAGAAGGCATAGGCCAAGATAAAAACATGTATGGTCTATGACTCCATGCAGAACTGGACCATTGGGAAACAGCAAAAATGTGCATGTTTTAGCACACAAATCTAATGTCCTACATGGGACATCTTTCCATTCTATTTATATAAGGCTTTTGAGTTTTGACTATAATAGTCAAACTAGAGTTTTTTTAACTTTGGAAAGCAACAATTAAGTTACAGGGAGCAAGGATGGGGAGCCCAGAGCCCAATTTTTTAAAATATCTTATGTACGTTTTGCATATTGACCCTCTCCAAAAGAGCGCGCGCACGCACGCACAGGCACACATGTATATGGTGGATGGTTGTCAAATAGATGGGTGAGAACCTTTACATTTCTATTTTTTTAAAGAACTCTTCAATGGAGCAAGACTTGCACATTATGCCTTCTGGAATATATCTTTCTATGTGAATGGATGTGAATGACAACCATTAATGTGTTTTGGATTGCATGGAGACTGATGTGTGCTTGAGTTTCATAATATTCAGGTCGTGTGATCTATGCACAATAATGGGTAGGATTCTAAGGGCATGTTTGTGTAACACTTTTCCACGAAAAAGTGGACGGTTTTCAGCGGAAAATCCATTTTTCCGACGTTTGGTGCGGAACAATTATGCGGAAATCCTTTCCTGCATCGTTAGCATTTTCCTTGATAATGGTGGAAATGGGTTTCCTATGGGGGGTATGGGAAATGGATTTCTTCGGAAAACTTCTCCCTCTTTTCCTCACTCTTGTCCATTTCAATCCAAAAACACTACAAATCTTTCATTTTTTATTTATTTATATAAATTCTTATCTAATGTTGAATAAATAATATACATGTTATGTTATTTTTCTTCAAAAAATTATATTACTCAATAAGAAATTTTGATTTTCTATAAGGAATCCACAGCCGCACCAAACAACATTAGCACCAATTCAATGAGGAAACTCTTTTTGCACCAAACATGAATTTCTAAATTCTATGGAAATCCTTTTCCGAGGTTTTCATTTCTATGGAATTTGCTGACGTGGCAATTTTCCCTTTCCGCGGAAAGGATGTGTACACAAATGTGCCCAATGTTTTCTGCTTGAATTTCCTTTCTTTCCATGGTTTTCTTTAATCGGGTAGCAGAAGGCATAATGTACTAGAGATTAACTCCTAGTTTTTGCACAAAATTGCTGCTGGACTTTTGTATCAACGGGTGGGCTACATTATGCAATATACGAACAGAATTTTAAATGTATATATGTGAGATCATGATGCAAACCTTCCTAAATATTAAATTAAAAAAAGAAAAATTGTCAATGGAAATTAGACTTACCACATGTTATTTTTTTCTGATTGTTGGCAAAAATCCTCACCAGTTCTCCCTACAGAAAAGCCAGTTATTTAGCCTTTGATCTATGTGATTGCAAAGATGATAAGAGACTTTCCTATGACATAAAACAGTGAATATAACAGCTTTTGTATAACCATTCTTCTAAGTACTTTTTCTATGAAAATGCTACTTAGAATGGATCAAGAAAAAGAAGCAACATAGAGGCAAATGGACCTGTTAGGATATGCTATGATTATTTAGGTAGACCATAAGATTGGACAGACTAAAAATATTCTTGTTATCTATTGTTATTTGTCTGTTGGTACTCTATAAATATTAGTACTTAAAATAGAAGATAGAATCAGTTTCTCACAATCTTCTGCATGTTATCAGGGTATTCTGAAATCAGATGATCTCAACCATCCATCTAACAGTGATATGCTAAGGGAGAGACTTGGAAAAATTTGTCAATCCCTTTGAGGGTTTTCCCCTTTATGTCTTTCTGATTATTATCTATGAAAAGATTACAACATGTGTATCCCTTAAATTGGGTGATTACAATCACAATTATAATCACAACCCCCACATCTAGGGACTTTCTAAACTCCTAGGTAGTATTACAAGGCATTTTCACATGCATCTGCATGTGCGTCTTATTACCATCATCTATTAAATCAGATGATCTTACCTTCCAACCTTTGGGGTTGCAGAAGATGATGCAATATGAACGGTTTGGTCAGCCCATGACCCATCTGCTCCACCCCTCGTCAATCTTATTTTCCACAAAACAAACTTCCAATTGATCAACCTCAGCAGTCTCAAAGCACACCAGACCCTGCAACTCCATCCCTGTTCTCGCTCTTCCATGATAGTGCTTGGCAGTCCCAACCCATGGATCTGTTACATTGCCACCACCTGACCCACCATTACAACATAATCATAGCCAGCCATCTTGGTCCCAACTTCACCTCTATATTCATATTCATTTGGCTACCCAATATCCCTTGATCGCAAAATTGTGGGACCGATTAATGATCTCTATCATGAATTGTAAAACCCACATAACCCTACCTATTTGGAACCTAGCCAATGTCTGACTCTCCCAAACCCTCAGAATCTCAATAGAAATACCCAATTCCACCCGATTACCCCCTTCTTTGCCTCTAATCTCAGCCACAGAATCCCAATCCAGTTGAGCTTGCCACAATGAAGTCCACTGTTCCCATTCCCAATACAGGCCTTACTGCCCTAATTCCACTGTCCCCATTCCCAATGCAGACCTTACTGCCCTAACACATGAACCACCAGAAACCATTGGATCACCGTCCTACAAGTTACCCAAATGCTCTACCTAAACCTTCCTGCCAACCGTTTGCGCAAGATCTATCTGACATCAGACTCCCCACCATCAACCCATTGGACAGTGCTGCTTCCACTCAGGTGATCTTGAATGCCAATTGTTAACAACACTAAAGGAAAATTTTTAATAGGATATAGCATGTGCAATAACATATTTTCACGTGAAGCAAGAAAATACCTGGCGGCCACTGTCATCCATAGGTATACACTCAACGGCTATAAGTCTATCAACATCGTCAGCAGTTACAACATAATCTGGATTGGTGGCTCCTGGATCAGAAAGTGCAAAAATAAGAAAACATTAAGGAAGAAGCATTTTTAATATCTTCAAATGAAAAAAATCACTGTCACAAGATTATGATAACTGAGGACTATCACAACACTTACCTTCAATGTACTGCGTAGTGCCATTCTGAAGATGATGAACCCACTAGATACACAATACCATATTATTCACATAAAATATGCATACATTTTATCACAACCCAAAGATCAACGCCACAAGTGAAAAAAAAAAATCCACGTAAAATAGCAGAAGAAAAAAAAATGCTGATTCCACCAGTTTCCAAAAAAATGAAGTATGAGAGGCCAAATACCTGAAACATACAAAGTGAAGTGCCACGTACAGGATAGCCACATGCTTGCAGAGTATTTCCTGGTTTAGCATCACCAATAATTTGAAACCCTTCAATACCAGGTAGAATACCTCCTGCAGGAAGGAGCAGATAACGGTTATTTTATTTCTACAGGAGAAACTCATTTCAGCATAAGTACATTACCTTCTGAGAAAGAAGATGCACGCTCTTCATGCAAGGGAGGCATGTGAGAATAAGCATCATTAATTGCCTTCTCACTGCTAGTTTTGCCTGCACCATCTTCCAAACTCAGTGCACTGAAGCCCTCAACCTCCCTGTGATGACATGGTCATAAGTTAGAAGAGAGAGGCTGATTCTCAACTATCAGAATGACAGAAATTTCACGTTAATGATCAGTCAGTAGCCAAGAATCATATATTTAGATCAATAAAATATGCTCCATAATTCAAATAAGCATATGATGATAAGGATATGAATATAGTAGCAAGGAGACATGCATCATAGCTCAGTGGAAGAGGTGTCTCATGCTCATGTAGCTGCCCAGGGATCGGTCCCTGGGCATGTACATTAACACCCCGGTCATGTACCACTGCTCTAAACTAGCAATATATATATATATATATATATATATATATATATATATATATGGGAGATGCTCCTATGAGAGATGCTCTCACCTTATTATGAGAGATAAGGTGGGGGCCCTCACATCCATATCCAATGCCAACAACTTAAATGTGAGGGTCCTCACCTTATCTCTCATAGTAAAGTAAGAGATGCTCTCACATGAGCATCTCCCTATACATATATAGAGCAAGGTTCTCCTAAGCTCAAGCTTATGATAAAATTTCGTAAGCTCATGCTTGTGGGGCTCACCTTTGGCCCATCCAAATGGACCAAACACATGACCCCCCCCTAAATTATTTTTATATATATATAAATACACACACACATACATACATACACATATAGGGAGATGCTCCTATGAGAGATAGGGGTGGGGGGCCTCACATTTAAGTTGTTGGCATTGGATATGGATGTGAGGGCCCTCACCTTATCTCCCATATAAGGTGAGAGATATCTCTCATAGGAGCATCTCACAGATATATATATATATATGTAATACCGTTCATAAGCAGTCCAGCTCATCGCACCCGCCTGGATACATGCCTATCACTGGGAGCAAGGGGATGGAAAGGCCTCATCATTGATAAGGATCAGATGAGAAATTGATGTAGACGGCCCAGATGGAATTGAAGATCAAGTGGCTAATCAGGAGATGAAGTTCCTGGAGGGACATGGTTGAGCACATGGGGTCTGAACCCATGTGTGAAGGTCCCACTCAAGTTAGAAAATCCAAAACAGCCCACATTCATTGATATTGTGCTTATCTAGGGGCTATTTTACTAATTCCATACGCCATGGTGTATTTTGCAAACTTTTAAATTCAATTCCAAAGCACAAACAGAAAACAGGGCTGTACATATGGGCATCTTTGGGCTGTGGGCTCAAGGCCCAACTGGGCCCAACTCAATTTGTGTCCAACACCACCTGGGGCGCCCAGGGGTGGAGTTAACATGGGCAGGGACCACCATCCATTTCTGTGGGCTATGTAGGCCCCATTGATCAAAGTCGTGGGGATGGTCCCGAACAACCATTGTCCTAAAAAAACTCTTTCAATCTTTGGATTTCTTGCCATTTAGATGTTAGTTTCCTTTCCATTAGGATATCATGAGTTGGTAAATAATGGTGACAAGTAAGAACAGTGGGTTGGATTATTTTGGTTAGAAGTTTTGGGATTTTGGTGTATGACAGTTGACTGTGCATAGGTAGCCACAGTCGACTGTCAACATTCTTTTATTTCCTTTCTTTTCTTGTTCGTTTTAGCAATTTCGGGTGTTGAGAGCATTATTTGAGGAAGTTATGGATAGTATTGTTTGTATTTTGGATTTTGGAGAGTTTTATATACTTGTTGGAGTCAGCTAGTATAGCCAGTTGATAGTTGACACTCTGTGGTTAATTCCTTGCATCTATTGGTTTTTATGAATCAGTCCAAAAGGTTGGTTCAACCCTATCTCTAAGCTGCTGAGTTCCAGTTTACAGTGTAACAGTCCCTGTTACACTGTCTTACAGCAGTCTTGTAACCGTTGCGTACCGTTAAGGGGTTCCTCAGGAATCCGTGACTGCACTAGAAATCATCCCCATCAGACTATCGAACATCGATTTTAACAGCCTTAGAATGGTTATTTTCACTAAACACTACTTTAAAGATCTAGTCCAATAGTGAGTAAAGGTCAGATTGGTGTCAAATTGGACCTGGTACCAGATCACGGGGGGATAGTGATTAAGAAGAGGGTACACTGATCAAAAGTGCGCTGTAGAGCTGGACTGCACTTTCAGTCCTTTACGTTATAAACATCAAATAATAAGAGATTATTAAACTGTAGCTTATGATCTTTCAAGGACTATCTGGTACCAGTATAAGTATCAATACATTACAATACTGTTACGTAAGCATAAAATAGGAGATTGCTAGAAGTTTGTCAAAATCCTGAATCTTGAGAGCTAGTGAAGAATTTCTAGAAACCAGGAAAGAGTTTTCATGGTTGATCAAATGCAAGGAGTCTCACAAGTCATATGGCCTTCAGTGCAAAATACGCACTCACTGAAAATGTGTTTACAACCCTAGATTGGCCACTAGCTCTTGCTTCCCTATTATTTTCTATATTGTAATCTATATATTCAAATTCTAGTTACTATACTTGGTGATTTTGTTTTTATTTTTTTAATGGTACTATTCTTGGTGATTATCATAAAAATTCCTAAGCTATCTTTATTATCCACTCAATAGCTAAACCTAAATGTTTTCTCTTTACTTCTTTTTTAACATCATGTAGGTAGCATTATTTCAATTTCCTGGAATAATCTTTCTCTTTCCTCTTCCTTATCAGATCTTTCTAGCTTTAAAAACATAATAAATATACAGTTCCAAAATAATCCTGATATACCAACAACACTAAGGTAGCAGTGGAACCATAACATTGGGCAAACAATATCTTCCTTAGAAAAAGTATTCTTTTTCAACCATGATCCATACCCAAGTGATGCATCTAAACAGGGGCTGCCCCAAAATGGGCTTTGGGTCGTGGGTCAAATACAGGCCAAGGCCCAATGGGCCAGTCCATGGATTAGCCCAAAGTCCATTTGGCCCAGTCATACTAGAGGAGACTCATCAGACCCAGCCCATTGAGAGGATAAATATATAGAGACTTACCTAGAGTCCTCTCTTGGTAAACCATTACATGTAGTTTGTGATTGTCTTGAGGTCTTTCATTATTAGTCATATCATGGTAAAGAAATCAATAGAAATTTCCTTCATCAAAGTTTGTGGTGATCTTGGAGTCTTTAATTAGAAGAGTCTCAGTTTGGTAAACTAATCATAGAAGAAAAGAGGGCCCAATAAAAGATCCTCACTTATTTAGTTGTCATCATTAGCAAGGAGAATCAAAGAGGACAAGGGAAGAGATTAGCTTTGTTGGATGGATTGTGTGATTTGTTATGCAAAGAATGCACTACTATTAAAGTGCTGTATCCTCTTCTCTTCTGGAAGGGGGATGAAAGAAAAATACTCGAACTCTTTCTCTAATTTGATGTTTAATAAAGTCAAAAGGTGTGAAACCTTGAAGTGTGGTTTTTATTATCCTTTTAGCTTTGGCTTGGATAATAGCTTTTGGCTATTCTTCCACTTCCTTTCTGCATTACTGAGTTTAGCAGTCTTTTGGTTGCAGTCATTTACATATGTAAATGATTAACATGCGTAATGGTTACACATCTTCACATTTGTTTGCTCTCATTTACACATGTGATGTATAAATAAGGTGTGAAAATGGTGTGTAAATAAAGCCATTTACACACTGAAATTTTCAAAACGAAACAAGTTTCACACCTTCTGTAAAAAGGCACCAGTACAATCTCCCACATGATGATTGCTTTCTCATGGGCCCCATCAACCACTTTTAATTTTTTTTCATTTATGTTGTAATCCAAAACGATTCAATCTGTTTATTGAACTAATAAGCCCCAAGACCTTGAAGCAAATTATCTTAAATCTCGATAGATTTTGAGTAATTTGTGAAAAAATCCCAACCTATAGATCTAATCTTTTGTACTTTTCTGGGCGCTCAATTAATGATTTAAACCATTCAATATTCTCATATTGATCATAAAAGACATTTATATTCATATATTAAATCTTCATGGATTTTGAGAAATTTGTGAAATACATTCAAAACATCGAAACACATCTAAAACCATTGGATGTACTCATTTACTCATGTGAAAATGGTGATTTTGATCAACATTGTAATGTGCACCATTTGCATGTTTGATATTTAGATAAGTAAAACCCATTTTCCAATCGTATGCATAAAAGGCAAATGACCTTTTAATGGGGTGAACTATCATCCAAAGCATTAGTCTAGATGGCCAGATAAGGCACAAGCTTGGATAGAATTTAAAAGGATAATGCTTGGAAATTTACAACCATACTAAGGAAGCTGATGAGGATGGATTGGTAATGACAAACCAAAGAGAATTGAAGAAGAATGAATTTTGCACTGAAATTGGGTACCTCGCAATATGATTGGTGGCGCGGCCCAGATCTATGATTGAATTAATAGATCGATCTCCTGAAGGATTGATCGAATCCAAGATGGATTCCTACCACTAGGGCACAAGCATAACCATGAAACCATCCATGAAACTCACAATGAACTCAAGCAATTGTATTATTAACTGAAGTAGGCATGCCTAATACAATGGAGGGCTTCTCTATTTATAATGTAATAAGAACTCTAAAATAGAAAGTTACCAATCCTAATGAAATATTAAAACAAGAAACAATTCCTAATTAAACTTAAAATAAATTTAGAATGCCACAGTAGCTTCTCAGCCAATTGGGACTGTCGGCTGAACCCAATGGACAACGTTGGATGGCTGGGTCCATCATGTGGGCCCAAGTGCTCTTTCATCCTTCCGTACTGCATCAATCGGTCACCCTTTCCTATAGACTATAGTGTACTTTTGATGCAGCAACACCAATATTCCACATGAGACAAACTCGTGGGCCACATGTGGGACCCATGAAATTCTAGAGATTTTCTTATTTTTAATTGTTGTTAGCTTCTAATTTTAGTGAACAATTGTAATTAGGAATAGCTTTCTAAAGTTTCCTAGTTTGATTAGGTTTTCCTTAGCCCCTAAGTTTCTTTTACTATTTATATGACATTGTAGAGATCATAATCTCATATTTGAGTTAATAGAATTTTCCCTCTCGTGGGTTTTATCGTTGGAGAGTGTTCTTCGTCATGTAATTGTTTCTGTCGAAACCCTCATTGTGCTGCGGCACCTACAATCCAAATCCTAACCCTAGGATTTGCATCAACTTTCCAAATAAATACAGCAAGTTTCATCAATCATATCCCCTTACTTGGGATGATTTCACTCCATTGCGGTCTCATCATAATCTCTAAATATACATTACATATATGGTATATGGTGGTCCCCCACTCTAACGACGGATACCAAAACAAATATATTATAAGTATGACGGTCCCCAGTGCCACACTAATTGTTTAGACAGGACAGGATTGTATCTATGACCATCAGTTTTTGGTGTTAGAGAAGTCCAATAAATCCAAGGATTGAAACTTTTATAATTAATGACATAAGCAATACAGGCTTACATAAAAGTAAATAAATAATATCCCTGTTCCATGGGTCAAGTGTACTCCAAATAGAATGTGCAGCATTGCTACACATGAAAAGGCCAATCAGTAAAATCAACATCCCTGGCAATTCTAGGAAGTAGGAACTAGTTTTACTCCTTCATTTGATTTTATTTTATATTTTTTGTTAAGAATTAAAATTGGGGGGACCATTTTAATAGTTAGAGAAGCAACATTTTTTTTTAGTTAGAATTATTATAGTGAGAAACATTTGAAGCAACATATAGTTGATGAAACTTCAGTTGAAAACATTCATTCATTATAAGTTCAAGACAAATCAAGAGGCATTATTAAGTACTTACTGATAACACTAACAAAAATTTTCACTTTATATTTGGCCTGACAAAAAATTTCACTGTATAATTTTTCTCTTGGTGCTGTTGGGGGTCTCCTTGTTTTTTGGATGGTTGGATCCCACTCAGCCCATTTTTCAGCATACTTCTCATACACTGTACAGATTTTTCATTTATTCATGAAAGTTCACATTTTTTTAGACAAAAAAAACCACATAAGAATAAAAATAAAAAACCTAAAACTGTGTTCATGTATATACTATACTAACCTGTAAGTGGAGAACGGAAACTCTCCTGTTTTGTCATTGACAAATGGGTAGTGTGTCTCAACACCCATTGCATTATTTGCTTCTTTCACATCCATCAAATCATGGTCCCCAAGTCTATTAGAGGTTGTCTCCAATTGATGTTCATGTGGATACAGATTGTTGGGATAAAAGTTGAAGCCATCTGAATTCTGCACAAGGAAAAATTGTCATATAAGTTAAAAAATCCATAAAAGGGAATAATAATTCAACAAGAAAGTGTTAAAATACCATGGGTCCCTGAGGTGGACTTTTCAAGGAACTTAAAGTTTGAGGATTAGTAATGGGAGGTATTTCCCCAGCTTGATTTCCCAGCTGCTCATTTACTTCTAAAGCATTAGCCTGTGGAGAAAGGAAATCAGGTTCCTGCAAATGTAGTTAATCCAACTGACATGACCATAAACATGATATTAAGAGCAAACAAAACCAGTTGGCGTTAATTTATGGAATGAGGGATGCGTTTCTAAGTATATTAGTATCAACAGCAGAACAACTGGGTCTGATAGTTGATGGGTCTTCAGAATTAGCTCAACCCCATCCGATGTTGGCCATATTTTAGAATTTGCTACATAAGCTGAGGAGGTAGTTTGTGTGGGCAAATAACTGGGGATTTCTTTTGGTTCTCGAGCGTAGGTAGTTTTGCAACATAACATGGATTTTTGGTCCATGGATGATTGTGATAGCGGTGGGGTCTTCAGGGATCAGCAAGGGAGAGCTGGACAAGTGTCTGACTCCTAAGGGTGTTTTACTGATTTAGTGTGTTATCATGATTATTGTCTGATGGTTTGATAAAGGGCTTGGTAGGCTGGCTAAGAGGGAGGCAGTTAGGAGGTTGGTGAGTTTTAATAAGGTGGATCTTCTACTTCTTCAGACTTCAAGAGACTCAGATTGGCTGATTGTCGATTTCTAATGAGCTTATTGACTATGGGAAGCGATCTAAGCAAACAGGGGTAATCTTTAAAATTGATATGGAAAAGCCTATCATCATGAGGATTGGAACTTTGTGGACATGTTGCTAAGGAGGTTTGGCTTTGGTGAGAGGTGGCATAGTTGGATCCAGGAATGCATTTCTTCAATTTGTTTTTCAATGTTGGTAAATGGCTCTCCCTCTTGCCCATTCAAAGTGCCCCAGGGTCTCAGGCAAGGAGATCCTCTCTCTCCTTTTCTGTTCACCATGGTCGTGGAACTGTGGAAGCCTTCAGTGCTCTTCTGTTAAAGGCTAAGTGGTGTAGTCTTATTCGGGGTTTTGAGGTTGGTTAGGAGGAGGAGGCAATCAACCATCTTCAGTTCGCTGATGATACTATTCTTTTTAGTTCTTGGATGTGGTTTTGTTGATGATGATGTGGTTTTGTTGAAAAAAATTATTAGGTACTGTGATGCTTCTTCAAGTCTGAAAATTAATTTATCCGAAAGCATATTGGTGGGTGTGGATGAGATGGTTCAGTCTTTGACTAGTGAGCTTCACTGTAAGGTTGGCAAACTTCCTTTCTTGTATCTGATGTCATTCCAGGTCCAAAGCTGTGTGGGATCCAATTGTGGAGAATTTTAAGCAGAAGTTATCCATGTGGAAAAGGAACTATATTTTCCTGGGAGGGAGGATTGCTTTGATTAAGGTATCATTGTCTAATATGCCAATAGACTATGTCGTTGATAGTTATGCCAGTGGTGGTGAGGGAGAAGTTGGATCGCTTGAGGAGGAGTTTCTAGTGGGAAGGAAGTGGTGATAAAAAAGGATATTTTACCTTATACAGTGGGATAATATTGTTAAACACAAAGTTCTTGGAGGTCTGGTTTTAGGCAATTTAGAGACAAAAAGTTGGGCCTTGATGGCGAAATGGTGGTGGAGATTTGAGGAGGAAAGGGAGGCTTTGTGGAGAAGAGTTACTGTGGCTAAATATGGGGTGGGGATTCCTAGTAGAGCTCCTAGGTACAAGGTGTTGGGTTTGTGGGGGAACATTTTAAGATTTGGGAATGCGTCTTCTTGTTCAGATGGGTCTTTTTCGGAGGGGGTGAGTTTTATGGTTAGTTGAGTCCCTTTTTAAGGACAACGATTGGTTGGAGGTGGTTCTTTTTTCTTCATCTTTTATTAGGTTGTTTAGAGTGGCTGCCAACAAGTTGAGGGTGGCTTTGTGTCATGAGTAGTGTCTTTTAGGAGAGGTTTCCTTCTAGAGGAGTCTCTTGCTAACATGTTTCTGTGCAGGGATGAGCCAGATGTTCGTATTTGGAAACCCTGTCCTATGAGTGCTTTCTCCTTGAGGCCTTTTTATAAGGAGTCGGAGGATGTGCTAAGAGTGAGATTCACTAGTTCTCTTGTTTGCTTGGGTTTGGCTCCTCCTAGAGTGGAGAGTTTTGCTAGTCTGGAAGGTCTCTCAGGCAAACAATCTCATGAAGAGAGGCATGCGTTCAAAGGCTTTTTCCGACCTATGTGTGCTCTACAAGAAAAAGGGGAAGACGATTTCTCATATATTCTTGCAACATGATTTCTCTTGCTTTATGTGATGTCAGGTGATTGATTGGTTGGTTGGGTGCGGGTTGGTGCTTTAGAATCTCGATCCCTTTTTGCTATTCTTTGGTCTATATGGAAAGAGAGTAATAGTAGAGTGTTCGGAGTGCATTTGGTACCTAGGAAGGATGTGCTTTCATTGGTGTCTATGCTTATAGCCAGGTGGGTTTCCATTAGGAGGGACTTCGATAGCCGCCCAAGGATCGATGGTATCTTTCATAATTAGGCAGCCGCCCTTCATGGTGGGATGCCTAAGGAGTTTAAACTTCAAGTAGGGATGTGGTGCTACTAAAGGTAAAATGGGGCTTGCGGTCGTTGGAAGGATGCTTCAGAATGATCTATGGGTTGTTTTGTTTCCGTTCTCTACGAATTTGGGGCTAATGGAGTCTAATGAGCGGAGGCACATTCTAGAAGCACTTCAATTTTTTGCTTCGGCTCTTTTTTCCAGGTTACTTTGATTGTGGAGGCTGATTCCCTTAATGCTATTTCTTGGGTGCTTCTTTTGCTAAGGGGCTTTGGAGATTCAAGTTTTACTTCAATGAGATGAAGTCTATTATGTATTTGATCCGAGTTAAGTTTTAGCATGCAGGGCGGATGGCTAATAGTTCTGTGGATGCTTTAGCGGAACAAGGGTTAGATAGGGCTTCTGCTTTGTTTGCTAACACTATGTAACTTCTTTGTTTCTTTGGTACACATGTTTTATACCAGGTACATATGTTTTATATACCATTGTATGCCCCTATCTTTGCGATAGGGTGTGATGTTTTCATTGTAATCTTTTTTGTTCAATATAGTTTATCGTTGCAGATCACCGGAAAAAAAAAAAAGTTGAACCACTAAGAAGAAGCTATATGAAAAACCATTCAATATCTTTTCAGACTACAACATCTATATGGATGGAACAAACAAGAAGTTATCATTAAACAGAGTGTAAGCTTACATGTGAACTTCTAATCTTCAATTGCAATTGAGTAAATAAACGCTGAAAACAATTAACAGAAAAAAAGTTAGTCTCCACTCAGAAAAAAAAAAAATTATGCTAGTAACTACTTTGGTCATAAAACTCAACCTTGGCAATTTATTATCTCTAGGGAAATCTCAGGATCCTTTTTAAGATTTAGTTTTTTTCTCAGAACATTATTGGGAAAATGCACCAGGCCTTGTACTTTATGCTATAGCCTATGCATCTAGTTATTGATGTTAACATTAAAAGTCAACAATACTTACAAAATTTTAATTAATAGTTTTTTGGTGATGATAACCATACTAAGTAGAAATGTATTGTTGAGTCAAAACGAATTATTGAAAAGTAATAGTTAACTTTTAATTTTCTAAAGTATTTATAGAATAACAGTAAATAGGGCTTTTGGTATCATTGCTAAATGAATTTATTACATCATCCGAATTTCAAAATGCTGAAGCACAGATGGGAGGTGCTCATTGTCTCAACCACAAGGTTGCAGGTTTGAGTTAACACTACCAATTAAAAGAAAAGAAAAATACCTTTGCACTAATTGCAATAACAGAAGCATTTAGAACATGAGGATGTATGTCGTACTCAGCCAGTAGGCCAAGCATTGCTGATGTAAAGATATACCTCTCATCCTCTGCAGCCTGGATGGAAAGCGAAGGATAAATTAGAAGCCATTTGCACAGAAAAACCAATAAACTTGGAGGAAGATCTTCAGACAGAATAGTTAAAGAACATTTAGGGAAATACACAACCTTTAATTCATGTGCTAGCTTCAAATTTTCTTCAAGATAATCTTTTCTGAGAGACAGTTCCTTCAATGCAGCAGTTATGGCATCATTTTGCTTCTCATCAAGGGCCTGTTGCTCAAAAGAATACATGTATATTATTTTCACATACAATGAAGCCAGGAAATATTACCAACATTAAAAGACAAAATACATAATTTTGTATATGGGCAAACAAACCATTCTCAAATCAGAAAGCTTCCTCTCCAAGACATGTTTTTCGTTCAGTAACTGCAGCTCCTGAGAGACACCAATACATTATGATTGATGCAACTAAGAAGCAAACATTCCAATGATGAGATGATTGAAACATATTTAATTAGTAGATGATCATGCCAAACACATACTTTAGCACAGGCATCGGCAATTTGCATGCGGAGCAGCAGGCTCTCCTCTTTCTGTGCTTTGGCTTTTGATAAAAGTTCCTTTTCAAACTTGACAAAGGAAAACAAATAAAACAAAATAAAATGATAGCCCAAGCCAAACTTTTTCATGAATTCACTAGCAGATACAGAATAAATTGTTAGATAAAGGTAGAATTAAATCACAAGGGAATTTCCTTTACCATGGCCTCTTGATTCAGAAAATAATTAAAAGTATCATCTCCCCTAGGGTTTCTTGAACCAGAATGCCTTTCTATGTGAGGCCTAGAGAACAAACAAGAACCAACTTAGTCCAATAATGTGTCATGGAGTCCTTGAAGAATCTTTAAACAATTGTTTAGTGAAATATCATGTCAAAATTGTCTGTGAGGTCCCAATTTGTGTATTACCTACTTAAATAATCAGAGCTGGGAAACCGAGTTCCATCATTACTATTTCCACGCATAGAGCTTGTTGTGGGTGACATTACAAGATCAGTTTCTGGTTGGCTTGAAAATAAATTTGGGTATCCTCCTGAGATTGTTTGAGTCCAGCAACAAGATGATCCTGCATATTTCAAAACAATTTTATCCCAGAATAAACACTGGATCTGCCAATGAAGATTCAGCTCTTAATCATGCACCAATTTTCCCACAGTAATCTTTTCTCTTAAGGAATAGAGTTTAAAATAAGGATAATGGAAAATTCAAACAGTTAAGGATAATAGAAAAGTGGTATACCATAGCCCTTGGTCCATTAAGGCAATGGAAAACAGGTGAGCAGAAAACAGGCAAGGATCAGTTCCATCCAATTTTCTTTGGATTTCACCATCTCTACTCTCTAAGGTAAGTGTGTTTGCTAATTAGGTTTGGCTATTTAGGGTTTTATTTAGAAATTGTGCTCGCTGGGCTTAGTAGCATCTTATGTTTTGATTAGTGTAGTGAATTGGGTTGTTTTGGTTCTTTGCTTAGGAATTGAGCTCTTGAGCTAGGGTTTTGAGATTTTGAGCCTCCACCCAAACCAAGGCAAGTGGATATTCATCTCATGGAAATGATATGCATGTGTTATTTTGATTTTCAGCTTTGAATGATGGAAATGGTTTTTTTTTTAATTCAATTGATTCAAATGGTCCTTAGTATATGAAATTAGGTTTAACTGGAATGGATGGTTTGGATAAATGAAATGGGAGGATGTTTGCATCAATTGGAGAGGGCTTGGCTTGGCCCTGAATTTTACTGAAACAAGTGTTGAAGGAAAAAGGAATTTGAATCCCTAAATCTGAAGCTCAAACAGAGCTTCAGATTTTTTTATCTTGGGAAGTTACAGCTAGCCATGGGTCCCTTATGGCTAGCCGTAACCCCCCAGACAGAACCTATTGCATTCTGTCTGACTGACAAACTGAAACCATCATGAACCTGATTTGTTCTACAGTTGGGTGCACAGCTGACCGTAGAATAGGATTAAGTTCTGTTTGGAATCGAACCTGCGACTGAATGACTGACAGAATTTTCTACTATTGACTTACAGTCAGCTCACGATGACCTTACAGCTAGCCGTAAGCCAACCACAGAGACACAATTTCCCACTGAAATTGGGTTCTTTTCCTGAGGACCTTGTGACTTAAATGGGGCCCTTTGAACCTTATATTGGAGGACCTTTCACACCTATAAATGGAACTATCGTACTCCCTTTTATTCGAACGTATTGTATTGGTTTCATCGATTTGGGTGTCGAGACTTGGTGGCCTTGAACTATGGCTTTGAGAGGATTGTTGTTTCGGTTTGAAATGGATATGGATTATGGAATTTTGAGCAATTGTCTCTCTTCATTTTACGAACCTGTGTGACCAAGTCCTTCACCCTTCTATGATTTTGAATCTTTTATTGGGCAACGCTAAGCTGTTCACTTTATATTGTGTATTGTTTCGGACAACTGCGCAGACCGGTAATGAATGTAAATGTGAAACGGATGTACACCATCTATTGTTTTGGACAGGTATTGATTATCTCTAGGTATGGACGGAGTTTATAACTGTAACGCCCCACCCTACACCCACGCATGATATTGTCCGCTTTCACGGGCCTCACGGTTTTGCTTCTGATGGGCCTCAACCCATCAAAAGGCCTCATGCAAGGTAAGGGTGTAAGCTCTACATAAAACCCCATTTACTTTCCTCTCTATAGTCGATGTGGGACTCCGAGGCGTCACAATCCACCCCCCTTAAGGCTACACGTCCCTGTGCAGTAGCCTGCCAGTCTCTGTAGCCTGTCAACCCTCTTGGCCTGCTCACATGGAGACCCGCCCACTTGCACCAGACCACAGCAGGGGACGCACACTCAAACTAGTCGAGAGTCGGCTTTGATACCATTTGTAACGCCTCACCCTACACCCATGCATGATGTTGTCTGCTTTGGCCCCACGGGCCTCACAGTTTTGCTTCTGAGGGGCCTCAACCCATCAAAAGGCCTCATACAAGATAAAGGTGTAAGCTCTACATATAACCCCAGTCACTTTCCTCTCTATAGTCGATGTGGGACTCCGGGGAGTCACAATAACTCTAGATTTCTATGAAATTCATTCGGACTAATCATCCGATGATTATTGAACTATTATTGTTTCGGACAAGGTTAAATTCCCGAACTACCTTGATTTCTTATGTCTAATAGTCGCCCATGTAGATAGCCTTTGCTGTTAGAGTCCGTGGCAGGACCCTAATTTTATTGATCGATTGTTTATCGTATTTCATATGCTTTTAGTATTCTTTAATCGCTTTCCATTGTAGATCTATTATTGTTTATGTACATCTACCCGCTGGCTAATTGTAGTTTGATGGTACTATGCTTAGTAAATAGGCACCGAGCCTACCTTTGCCCCGGAGGAGGCGAAGGAGGAGACATTTCACGCGGATCAGCCTGATGAGCACAAGTGGTGTGCCGATGACATCTGCTGAGTCATTCTAACCGGCACGCGAGAGCCTTCACCTCTGGACTAGAACTTTTTTTTTTTTTATAGCTAGTTCAGAAGTTTATTGCAATTAATAGTTTTATAATATTAGACTTTAAACTTTAATACATGTTTGTACATGTGTACTCTGATATTTTCATATACTTCTGTTAATTAATAAGTTTCCGCATTGTACATCGGTTAACCGATTAAATGTATTCATCTCACCGCAGATTTCAATCCTGTGGACCATGATTGGGGGTCAAATGACTATCAAGTCAGCAAAAAAAAAAAACACTTAATTGGCCCCTAATCTCACGTTTAACCATGTTAGTAATCATGGGGATGTGACACTCCGGCCTTCACTAATGCATCTGCCTTCAAATTATCATCCCTATGGATATGATGGAATGATGCATTTAGCAACCCAGCCAACTCCTTAATTCTATTAACAAGGCAATGAGGGGTTTCACAGCGAGGAGGAGAAGAGAGAGAAGGGAGAAGATGGAGATACATGACCAAAGGGGGGGCTCCATTAATGTAGAGAAGGATATAACCATAGAAAATACAAAATAATTAAGCTGAATTTTGATGGTAGTTATTTTCATGATATTTGACAAGGCGGAATTGGTGGAGTAATTGGGGACTGTAAGGACAAGGTGATTAAAAACTATTTTGGGCCTATGGACTCTTTGAATGCTAATGCAGCTGAAGTCCATGCTCTGTTGATTGGTTGTCGTGAGTTGCTTAGCTTGGGTGGTTATAATGCAATTATTGAAGGTGATTGTTTTTTAGCTATTCAGTGGAGTTCTAGAAAGGCTTCTCATCCTTGGAGATTGACAGATTTGGTGGAGGAAGTGCAGGATATTGCTAAATAGCTTGGAGCCTCATTTCATCATGTTCATAGGGAGGCAAATGTCATGGGAGATTCTCTTGCTAAGGAGGGCGTTTTACGCTCTTCTATTCTTTTTGATGTCTAGTGTTTTCCTTTCCTTCATTTTCTCTTTTCGTTTCAGTTTTGACTAAGTTTCGTTGGTTTCTCTGCTTGTAATCTTTGTTGTTCTTTTTTGTTGAAATAAAATGTACTGTTATCAAAAAAAGAAAATGAGCTCCCTTCCCCAAGTCTCGCTCCCTCAAAAGAAAGAGAAAAGGGCTGAGGAAGAAGGGAAAGCAGAGATCCTCCTCTCAAGTTACTAACCGTCAAAGATCCATTTGTATAAAACCCATGTTCCAATGGCCCATATATAAAAGCCCAATTGTAATGTATACTAATTAGGCCGTGACAAGTTCAATACAACTCATGAATGGAATTTTGAAATAGCATCAAGCTGTGAAATTGTATTATGATTGCTTGTCTTCCTTTGGAGAACGAGCCTCAATATATAGAACATTACAAGCCTTAATCAAGGCTCTAAGTTAGGAAACTAATCTAATTACATCAATTATGTTCTAAGTTAGGAAACCAAGCTAATTACAGATAATATGTACAACTGTGTGATCTTTGACCTACTCAACCACGTAAGACAATCATGTTGGACTGGATCTAATTATGGGCCTTGGGCCTATTTAACACCCCCCCTCAAATTGATGCGGGAGAATCAACAAGCATCAATTTGTCAACCAAGAATTGATGGCGTGGTCGTGGAAGACCTTTTGTGAGAATATCAGCAATTTGAAGTTCAGTAGAGACATGCGGAAGGCTGATGACATCACGTTTAAACTCATCACGAATGAAGTGACAATCAACCTCGATGTGTTTAGTGCGTTCATGAAAAATCGGATTCTCAGTAATCCGAATAGCACTTGTATTATCAGCATAGAGGGGGGTAGCTCCGTTTGCGGGAAATCCAATATCTAAGAGCAGACCACGGAGCCAAAGAATTTCGGAGCACGCAGCAGACATAGCCCGGTACTCAGCCTCGGTAGAAGATTTGGAAACTTTGTCATGTTTCTTGCATTTCCAGGAAATCAGACTATCACCCAAAAACATGCACCATCCTGTCGTCGATCTGCGAGTATCCGGACAACCAGCCCAATCAGCATCGGAATAGGCTCGGAGAGAGAGAGAGTTGTTAGATGGAAAAAACAACCCGCGAGTTGGTGTGCGAATAAGGTACCGAATGATGCGGCGAACAGCAGCCAGATGAAGGTGACGAGGAGCAGTCATGAACTGACTCATGAGGTTGACCGCATATGAGATATCAGGACGAGTGATGGTGAGGTAGATCAAGCTACCAACCAACTGGCGATATGGGGTCGGATCGGGAAGAAGGTCACCCTCCTCTTTACTGAGTTTGACATTCAATTCGACCGGCGTATCGACTGGAGCAGAAGCAGTAAGGCCAGCCAAGTCAATGAGGTCAACCGTGTATTTGTGCTGATTGAGTACGATACCTTTAGTCGATTGATGAACTTCAAGACCAAGGAAATAGTGTAAGGGGCCTAGATCCTTCATTTGAAATGTCTGATGAAGAGAAGCTTGGAGTGCCTGAATCATTTGTGCATTGGGACCAGTAATGACAATGTCATCCACGTAGACTAGTAGCACAGTAATCCCGGATGGAGCATGATGTAAGAACATGGAAGGATCATACTGGCTAGGATGAAAATCCAAATGAAGAAGGGCATCTTGAAATTTCTCAAACCATGCGCGAGGAGCTTGCTTCAGACCATAGAGAGAGCGACGGAGCTTAGCAACCATACCCTTCCCAGAGGAGGACCCCGGAGGCAGACGCATATAAACATCTTCTTTGAGATCACCATGAAGAAACGCATTTTTGACATCCATTTGATAGAGAGGCCAGGATTGAGAGGCAGCAACAGCAAGGATGATGCGTACGGTGGTCATCTTGGCTACGGGAGCAAAGGTTTCATCGTAATCAATGCCATATTCTTGCCGATTTCCGAGAGCAACAAGGCGCGCCTTATACCGATCTAGAGTGCCATCTGATTTTAACTTGAGAGAAAAGATCCACTTGCAGCCAATAGGTTTGACACCCACAGGAGAGGGGACAATATCCCACGTATGATTTTTCTCTAAAGCAGCCAATTCATCTTGCATTGCCTTGTTCCAACATGTATCCTGCACAGCCTAAGAATAGGAGTGGGGAATGGAAGAAGAAGACAAAGTGGCCATTAAGGAAGTATGGGAGAAACCATAGCGGTCTGGTGGTACCGAAATGCGAGTGGAGCGACGCAGAGAAGGATGTCCAGATGGACCAAGTGCTGGAGGTGGACCGGATGCCGGAGGAAGATCAGAAGGGGAATCCCGAGGATGCGTTTCTCTGTTCCGTCTGTGATACACAAAATTAGGATTAAACCGAACAACTAACGTGTCGTCGGAAAAACCAGGTAAAGACACCAAAGAGGAGGGGTCAGGGGGATCAAGATGTTTTTGAAAAAAATACTGGTGTTAAAAAAAAACGACATTCCGAGAGGTACGGAAACGACGAATGTGAGGATCATAACAAAGAAACCCTTTCTGGAAGGGTGCATAACCTAAAAACACACACTGAGCTGATTGTGCGGTTAGTTTTGTTCGCTCAGAAGGAGGCAAGTGCACAAAGCAAGTGGAGCCAAAAACATGAAGATCATCATAGGATGGAGAGGTCTTGTACAATCGGTAATATGGGCTTTGATTCTCAATGGAGGTTGATGGCATACGATTGATAAGATGAGCTGCTGTGGCCAGTGCTTCAACCCAAAAACGGGTAGGAAACGATGATTCAAGAAGAAGGGAACGAGTGACATCAAGGAGATGTCTATTTTTCCTTTCAGCAATTCCATTCTGCTGTGGAGTATAAGGACAAGTTCTTTGAGAAATAATGCCTTTGTTTTGCAAAAACTGTTGAAAATCGGAGGACACATATTCCCCGCCTGAGTCAGACCGTAAGATTTTAATGCCGGTGGAAAATTGATTCTCAACATACGCTAAATTTTTTTTAAAAACATTAAAAACATCAGATTTTGAATGCAGAAAGTAGACCCATGTGAACCGACTGAAATCATCAATAAAAGTCACAAAATATTTATAGTGAGCGTGGGAAAGAGCTGGAGCAATTCCCCATACATCACTATGAACTAAATCAAAAGACTGAGTGGTGAGTGAAGTGGAATGAGGAAACGGAAGAGTTTTGCTCTTTCCCATTTTACAAGTAGCACAATCAAAAGGCACACAAGAAGATAAACCAATAGATTTATTTAATAAACCAGAATTTAACATAAGGGACAAAGCCTTGGAATTAGGATGTCCGAGTCGATTATGCCACAATCGGCAGTTATCTCTAAGAGAAAAACAAAACATATAATGGTCAAATTGATTCCTAGAAAGTTTTGAAAAATCCAGCGGAAACAAGCGTCCACACTTAGGCCCCCTCGCGATCTCCTTCCCGGACATCTGGTCCTGCACAACACAACCAGAAGAAGAAAAAGAGATGTTACATTTATTTTCAACAAGCTGCCCGACTGACAAAAGGTTGGAAGTTAAATTGGGACACAGATAAACATTTTTCAATGGAATGGGACCAGGGATGTCACCGACAGCAGTAATGGGAATATGGCCCCCGTTAGCAGTTTGTATTTGAAGAGGGCCATTGTAGCTTTGCATATTGGAGAGTGGTGCACTGGAAGATGTCATATGATTAGATGCCCCGGAATCAAGAAACCAAGTAGAAGATGGAGGGGATATACCTGAGAGACCAAAAGCAGAAAGGGCATTGACAATCATCTGTTGAACCAATTCAGGAGTGAGAGAGGATGAGGGCCCAGGCTGTGAGGGTGTAGATGTAGGAGCAGGTAGATCCGAAGAAGCAACATACGCAAGCGGAGGCTGATACTGTGGAGTCTGAGACTGTGGTGATGGACGTTGTGGGCGGCGGCGACATTCAGAGATGATATGTCCCGACTTTTTACAGTAACTGCAGACCTTCTGTTTGCATTGAGTTGCAATGTGCCCAAATTTTTGACAACTGTAACACTGTGTTTTGCTCAAGTCGCGAGGCGGAGGCTGAGAAGCCTTATTTGCCGAGAACGCGACGGAATAGGTTTCCGTCTTTTGTTGGGCTATATGAGCGGAGGTCGCAATGCGCTGTTCTTCGCGTAGGAGCTCATTCAAGCATACATCTAAGGAAGGTAATGGCATCCGATTCATCAGAGCAGATCGGACACTTTCATATTCATTTCGCAGTTTCATCAAAAACTGATCCCTGTGACTAGAGGCCTGAAGATCTTGAATCACTGTCAACACATTGTCAGCCACATCCGCATACTTAATACTATCGTATTCCGACCACAGTGTAAGGAATCCGGAATAGTAGTCTTGTACCGACAAGGTTCCTTGTGCATACTCAGCAATTGCACATTCAAGATGAAATTGACGTGCAGAGTTATCTTGATGATATACTTTCTTCAAATACTCCCACATGGCTTTAGAGGTTGAGTACGGCTTGAGATTCATTATCAAATGAGGCTCGACAGATCCCAGAATCCAGGATTTGATTTTGGCATCTTTAGTATGCCAAGAGGAGATCTTCTTCTCATCCTCAGTAGGTTTAGGGTCAGTGCCAGAAACAAATCCCCACAATTCCTTAGCTTCTAGGTATATTTGAAATTGGAAAGACCAGGCTGGATAATTCTTTCCCGTAAATTTGATCAAAGTGACCTCAGATTTTTCCATCTCAACTGTATATTGTGAAACAGTGAAAGAAAAAGTGATCAAATCCAGCAATAGTTTGTATGAAGTACAGTTCGTGAGTGCAGGAGATGGTGCTGGACAGATCCAACCAAGCAATCAACAATCAGAGAAGAGATGGGGCTGGATAGAACAATAAATTGGAAAAAAACACCCCTGACGTCCTTGAATGGAGCCCTAGATCCTCTACGTGGGCCCCACAGATGGTGCTAGACACTGATCAGGGTCCTGATCTATGAAACCACACAATTTTCGCACCTACTGGAACAAGTTTGAACTTAATCTGCTGAAAATCCAACTTTTTATACGGTCTTGATCAAAACTTGTGGAAGTTTTTGAAAAATCACGAGAATGATAAAAAACTTACCTTACAGTGTCGAAAAAATTCTGAAAAAATCACCAAAATACTCAGAAGACCTAGGCGACCTTGGCTGGAAGGATCCTCGATGGTGCTGTGATGATCGCAGGTGGGCCACAGTTGATCTGAGCCTATCGCAGATCCTGGATGGATGTCGATCCCTTGAAAACAGATCCTCTATCTGTTTTTTCTTCACGAGAGATCAATCTCTGATTAACTTATTGAATGATTTCTAATACTGAAGACAAGAACTGTGCTCTGATACCATGACAAGTTCAAGACAACTCATGAATGGAACTTTGAAATAGCATCAAGCTGTGAAATTGTATTATGATTGCTTGTCTTCCTTTGGAGAACGAGCCTCAATATATAGAACATTACAAGCCTTAATCAAGGCTCTAAGTTAGGAAACTAATCTAATTACATCAATTATGTTCTAAGTTAGGAAACCAAGCTAATTACAGATAATATGTACAACTGTGTGATCTTTGACCTACTCAACCACGTAAGACAATCATGTTGGACTGGATCTAATTATGGGCCTTGGGCCTATTTAACAGGCCGGTCAACTGACCTAATCTTGTACAACACAACATATCATAGTAGGATATTTCTTTGGTTGTAATTTACTTGAATGTAGCCCAAATTGGGTCTACTCAATCTATATATACTACGGTCAATCCTCAAGAAAGACCATGAAAACATTACACAAAATCTCTTCTTACAGTTTGTGATTGTGTGAGTGATATTATGATCAAGTGAATGTCACACTCAGTGCATACACAGGAGTTCTTCCAGATCCGACCTTATATCATCGCTTGGTTGGTAGTTTGGTTTACTTAACCATTACTCAACCAGACATTTCTTATGCTGTCAATTTGGTCAGCCTATACATGATCTCAGATCCAAGATTCTGGACGGTCGTGAATCGTGATCAAAACAATGCATAAAAAACTGGAAATCACAAAAATGATTAGAACACTAACCTCCAAATATCGAAAAATCCTAAAAATATCCAAAATTCCAAATAGGAGCAATCGACCCTTTCTGTAGTGGCTGCCTGGGCCACTGTAGATCCGAGGTGATCTACAGTAGATGGGCAATATGCCTAGTTTAAGATTGCTCTCGAACATATCCCTGATCTGTTATTCTTCAAGAGAGAGACTGATCATGGCTGGTCTCTTGATGTAGTTGTGTTGATCAGAGGTGGACAGCGGTTGACAGACTTCAAGATTTTGACAAAGATTCTGTTCAGAGATGCACGAACAATCACAACCAGGGTGCCGATGACTGTTATACCACCAAGATTTGACAAAAGAGTCGAAGTGAAGAACTAGAAGAAGAATGACCTATCGGAGAAGACCAAATGCTCTAATACCATGACATTCACTTGATCATAATATCACTCACACAATCACAAACTATAAGAAGAGATTTTGTGTAATGTTTTTGTGATCTTCCTTGAGGATCAACTATAGTATGTATATATATATGGGAGATGCTCTCACCTTATTATGAGAGATAGGGTGGGGGCCCTCACATCCATATCCAATGCTAACAACTTAAATGTGAGGGCTCCCACCATATCTCTCATAGTAAGGTGAGAGATATCTCCCATAGGAGCATCTCCTTATATATATATATATATATATATAGATTGAGTAGACCCAATTTGGGCTACATTCGAGTAAATTACAATCAAAGAAATCTCCTACTATGGTATGTTTTGTTGCAAGATTCAGTCTATTGACCAGCCTAATTAGTATACATTACAATTGGGCTTTTATATATGGGCCATTGGAACATGTTTTATACAAATGGATCTTTGACACTAACCAATACACCCAAAATGCCTAGGCATTAAAGGTGCGGCAAACTAATTACTTAACCCCCACCCCCCGGAAATTACAATCAAAGAAATCTCCTACTATGGTATGTTTTGTTGCAAGATTCAGTCTATTGACCAGCCTAATTAGTATACATTACAATTGGGCTTTTATATATGGGCCATTGGAACATGTTTTATACAAATGGATCTTTGACACTAACCAATACACCCAAAATGCCTAGGCATTAAAGGTGCGGCAAACTAATTACTTAACCCCCACCCCCCGGGGCAGGACACTGCCTGGACTCGAAGAACATGCCCGCACAAGACACAGCATGGGGCCTTTTTGCCTTGCGCACACGCACACGCACCCGCACACAAGATGCGGCATGGAGCCTTTTTTGCCCTATGCAGCTTTGAACCCGGGATGTGTTGGCACTAATACCATCATAAGCTGCTAACCAATACACCCAAAATCCCTAGGCGTTAAAGGTGCGGCAAACTAACTACTTAACACCCCCTACATCCCCCGCGTGGGTGTATTTACAGAAGAACTCAAATAAATGGGTTGGACCCAACATGGGCTTGCCAGCCAAACCGCTTGTAGCTCAAGTAGTGAGGCATCCTCCTATCCATAGAAACAATCCGGGTTTGATCTTTGAATCTGATAGATAGGGACTTGGGTAGCATCAATGTGTCGGTGTGAAAGTACCAGAAGGACAAAAAAATAACTACGGGCTTGCGCACGTACAAAAGGTGTGCCCATATTGGACATAAAGTATGCCAATGGCAAGCGTCCATCTCTAGTTGTTGCTGTAGGTGCGTGGAAACAAAAGGAAAAAAATCACTCTCTCCAAAAGCAATATACACTAGAATTTTTGTTATGAAAGTAAGAAGAGATTTCCTGAATTTGGAAATAAAAAATGATGAATTGCATTGGATATTGCCATATATTTAAAAAAAAAATAAAGACTCAATTCTACTTGACTATAAATTACCAAAAATTGTGAGTTAGCTAAAAATAGTGAAAATGCTTATATAGAGTCCAAACTACATTATAGCATGTAAATAGAGTTACCTAATGACCAAAGTAGCATATAAACTAAAATCAGACTAAAATAATGAAAAAAAAAAAAAACCAAGATTTAATGTAGCTAGTAAGTCTGACCAAAAATTTGAAATTTGAATGCCTAAATGATGGAATTTTGGCTTGATGGAAACCTCAAGTAGACAAAGTCAATTTGCCATGTTGATTTGCTCATCATGAGCTTTCCAAAGGCCAGAAGCTAGGGTACACATTGGGCCTGCCAGTTCAGTTTCTTTCAATCCACGTGTTCCATAAAATCATCTGCAACATGTCAGAACATGCTCGAACACAGGCCAAAACACATTGTGGCACATACAGTAGTTAAGGAATATTCCCGTAACTTCCTGTGCAATTTATTTAAATTAAGGATGAAATGAACACCTAAAAGTGAAATAAACATAACAGGAACTTTTTTCACTGAAAGGAATACCCACACCCAGGCAGGTCGGTTTATGATCCAATCACATGACCTCCTACAAAATGTGAAAAGAATTAACAAATTGATCCAACGAATTCAAAAGTCTAAACTGGTCTTGACACTATCCATGAGGAGAGGTGCTAAACATATAAAGCATGCAGCCAGCATCTGATGCAGTCCTGCTACAAAAATGAATGTGGTAAGTGTAATAAAAGATGAAACAGCAGTTTTGCTCCTTAGGACTACCAGGGGCAGTCTACAAATATGTGTACTATACACGATTTGACATTTGACTACCATACCATATGCTTTATCTTATATTCTCTGTAATCCCTTTAGATAGCTTTAATAAATTACATATTCTAATTTATGCAATTGTATTCTATACAAGAGATTGATATCTGGTTACATTATATGATAGATGATTTCATCAGAAGTTTGTGTAGTCATTCTCATTTGGATCTTCATAATTTTCCATTTATTTTCAATGGGGTCCTCCTATTCAAATGATGGTCACAACATCCACTAAGAAGCTCCAATTTCATTCAGAAGTGCACATTGTCACAATTGCCTATGTCAGTGTTCAGAAGCTGTTCATGCATCAGGAGATTCACTGAGCGAGCGAAGACTAACCTGTCAACTTGGCCAGAAGGATAGTCGAGCAGTGACCCCAATCGCACAATTAACATGATGAGAATTCCCCACAGAAATGTGATTAAGGTTGAACCATACCCCTGCAATTGCAGAAAGAAAAGCAACATAGGGTCATAATGATTTGCCAATCCTATGAATTGTTAATCCTTACAGTTTGTTCATTTAAAATCTTTTTAGGACATATACATGCTCATCGTATAGTCAAAACCTTGAGTTGGGCTTGTGTGTTTTCTTTCACCTATGATTCTCTTGATAGGCCAATAGATAGGAATGACCACCCACCACAAATTGAATACAGTCCAAATTTTCAAAAATATTACTGTCAGTTTTGCAAGCCCTCGATTGGGTGGCTGTGTGTCAGGCAATCAAGGTGAGTATGAGCTATCTGCAGTCAATGTAGTCCCCTCATATCTAATAATCAATTGTCAAAGCAGGAGGCTCCATGTGGCTCCTACAATGAAGCTCAAACCTGACATACGAATAATACAACTCAAAAGTATCATAATATTTGATACAAATGGTCTGCCCTATATGAATTCACCAATTTACATCCTTGGATCAGAAGCCCTCATTGAGTTTCAAGTGACAATTGGAGAGATAATCAGTGGCGGATAGAGGTGATTTTTGTACTATGAAGTTAAAAATGCTAGATCTCCCACAATGCAACAATGTCTCTAAAACTTTCATTAGTGTGGTTTTCCAGCTGATTACAATTTGTCCGGCGGTGGGGGAAGGTGTTATGACCCAACAGTCTCCCTGTCTACTTAGACAAAGAGTGTGTGCCCCATCATGCAAATTCAATACCTTGTACAACAATAGGGTATACCTACAATGTGACCAAGATCACCCAGTTCCAACAGTGAATAATCACTTTACCTAAAGTAACCTCCCGGCTAGTTTCAGTTTAAAACTCTGTATTTCTTACAAATATGAAGCACCAGTTGTACATTTCAAGTGAAAAATGAAGATGAACAAAAACCCAAACCAGTAGACTCATGGAACTCTCTCTCTCTCTCTCTCTCTCTCTCTCTCTCTCTCTCTCTCTCTCTCTCTCTCTCTCTCTCTCTCATCAATAACCAGTTGGCAAACAAAACCGCCCTATAGTAACAATACTAATTGAGAATTCATAGAAATCTTAAAAAAAACACTATCTTTCCCAACACAAAGCAAAGTACCAATACTCAGCTCACTCCAAACAGTAACTGTAATAAACAGAACAATTCATCACAGATTTACAAGTAACGATTACGGCCAGCACGAAACGAAGAAATTCTTCTAAATCAAATAAAAGATCCAAATGAGAAAACGAATCAGTAATCCATGAATTGAACAGAAAACTAAACCCTAGCACATGATATGAGATTGAATCGAAATGAAATCAAAGAGCGAAAACATATAATTTGTAGTCAAAGGAGGAGTTCTTACCTCGGTTTGGAGATCAGAATCAGAAGAAGAAGAAGAAGAAGAAGAAGAAGATGGAGAGATTTGGGGATGGAAAGGAATGCTTTTGGGGAGACTGGAGAGAGTCTTTTTAGATGCTTGTGGAAATGTTGATAGAAGAAAGAGAAGATGTGGAAAGAAAGGAGGAGGGGAAGAAAGAAGTTGAAGTTGTCGCGTGGAAAAGTCGTGGTAATTGCGTTTTGATTATTTTTTCTTTCTTTTTTTTGGGTGTGATCCAATGAGAATTGACGAGAGCGCACTTTTTGTTTTTGTTTTTTTGGGCTGTCCATGTGGAATAATCATTCATTCATCAGACCGGCCGGTAGGAGTAGATGGAAGCGAAATGCCTTTCCTTGTTTGGAATGCGGTTTTCTGTTGTTGTTGCCTGCTCTAGTTGTAGACTAGGAACTGCCCATAACAATGATGCCAATTGTGACAGTGTCAATGGATTTTGAAGCAGCCACCAAAAACCAGTTGCTGTTAATTCAGCGTTTGGGTGCACCCCTACATTTATACCTTTATTAATATATTTAGAGGGAGATGCTCTCACTTTATTACGATAGATATGATTGGGCTCTTACATTTAAATTGTTAGCATTGGATATTAATGTGAGAGCCCCCACCCTATATTTCATGTAAGGTTAGAGATATCTCTCATAGCAGCATCTCTCATATTTATATTTATATTTATATATATATTTATATAAGGGAGATGCTCTTATGAGAACATCTCTCACCCTACCATCAGAGATAAGGTGGGGGCCCTCACATTTGGCATTAGATATAGATGTGAGGGCCCTCACCTTATCTCTCATAATAAGATGAAAAATGGAGCATCTCCCTATATATATATATATATATATATATATATATATATATATATAGGAGGTGCTCCTATGAGAGTATTTCTCACATTATTATAATAAGAGATAGGGGTGGGGGCTCTCACATTTAAGTTGTTGGTATTGGATATGGATGTGAGGGCCTTCACTTTATCTCTCATAATAAGGTGAGAGCATCTCTTATAGGAGCATCTCCGTGTGTGTATGTATATATTGTCCATCCACGTTTTATATTTGACCCAAATTTAACTTTTAAACAAAAAAAAAAGTACTTATGGCCGGGCTGTTGCAAAAAAGTAAAATAAAATAAAAAATAATTTCCATTTTTTTTATCACGTAAAGAAATGTGATTTGGCTTTTATTTCCGACCATGTAAGGGACTTGAGTGAGCCAACGTGGTTAGTAAGGGGCTTGAGTGAGAGTGTGTGGGCATTTAGTAAAAGCAGAAGAAGGAAAATGAAGACTGACTTAGATTTCTCTTTTCCTTGATTTAAGAGCAGGTATGTGTTATGTCCCACATGCAATTACCATGCGAGACAACTTGCGGGGTCCATCTGGGTGCAGAAATTGCAGTCAATAAAGGCTTAAAGGGAAATTGAAGTCACATTCTTATTGTTGTAAAAACCATATAGCCTAATAACATTGAGGGGGTGGTAGTGGTAGTATGTAAAGGGGCTGGATGGATCATAGGGAGGCAGCCCAAGGTGAGCCTCACAGATCTTCTCGCCCAATACATGCATTGCTGAGATGGTTGTTTTAATAGATTAGGAAGGTCTGGAGTCTGGTGGAAGTACCCAACATAAAAACAGGTTCTTGTATGATTGATTAGTGTAATAGCCGATAGGGTTGGAAGTGGGCCACAAAACATATTAAAAATTAGAGACTGGTATATGTAATGCAAGAGTACCAAAAATGGTTTCATCCTAGATTCCCTCTAGAGGATGGACTTTCTCATCCTATTATATTATATAATTATTATATTATATTATATATGAAAGAGGTTGATTTCAATTGAAATCAGCCTCAATTGATTTTGACCATATTCTCAATTTATTTTGACATTCCTTCTTCATTGTCTCTTTGGTCCCCACCTCCATATCAATTGTGGAGGGCCTTTCATACCATGTAACCATATCCTCACTTGGATCGTTTAATCACTTTATCAAATCGCATATGGAGAATGGTAACCACCCTCTCTCCAAATTATGTCATATAATCGTCATTTAATTTCCTCGTGTCCTTACATTGCTACATTAAGTCACCGATAAATAAAATGGTAAGAGTCCTCTCTCCAGTTTAAATTATATAATTGTCATTTAACATCTAATTGCCAATTGATTTTGACCTTGTAATTTTTTTACCATTTAATAACTTCTCCAATAACTCCTCCCCCAATTGCCCATTAGTTTTGATCATTTAATTTTGTAACATCTCCAATAACCCCTATTACTTGTAACTCCTCCCAACACTTTTATATATAAATTTTGATTGGGATGTATCTTGTATTATAAGAGGTCCGTCAATTGAAAGCTATACAATTATATAATTATGTGATATCCATAACCCAAATCATGAATTTTATATGGAAGTTCTGTGTTTTTTTTTGTTCAAAAAGTATTGTTACATTTTTGTTAAGATTTCTTTTGTATTTGATTTTTTTTATGTAGACTTTTCACATGAGGAATCAAAATACATTAAATTTTGTAAATCCAAGTTTGAATTGCAAATTATGTGGTTTTTCTATATATTTTCCTTTTAAAGAAATTTTAATAAATGGAATTCTAAAAATTATGAAATGGTATATTTCTCCTTAATGAAATATTTCTTTCACCATTAAAAAATAAAATGGTATATATGTTTGTCCTAGATTTATTTTTCTCTCAATAGCATCTCAAAAGATACTTCAAAATTGAAAATAATTTTTTAATTTTGGGCCCGTGCTATTTTGCTAGTTTAGAATTGAACACCCATTCAAAGGGTTGTTTCTTGTTTCAGCATAATTCAACCCTAAAACAGTCAAATTTGGTCACCATTCCATAATTAGCTTGCTTCACTGGGTGTGCCCCACCTTCATCCATTATTTCTAATCAAAATTACCCTTCATTACAGCCACCATCATCGATAACAACAACTACATTAAAGCCTCATTCCATCAATATGTAGATTGAAAATGTCAATTTAAGCTCTAAACTAGACTTTCTATCATAAAAATCTGAACTTGACTGAACTGATGTATAATAAATAGGTTTGGTCAAGCATCATTGAAATAGGATGGCAAGTTGGGTAGAAAGTGTGGACCCAACCTAAGATGCATCTACTTATAAGTTGGAAATGTCAAGCCAAAATAATTAATTAATTAGCCGAGACTCTTTTCTATGAAGCACAGCAGGATCTATGGATGTATACTGACACTGGGCTCTGTCCCTTTTCTGGAATTCAAGAAATTTCTGTTCGAAGAATTTTTGAATTTTCAGATATCGTGAAATTCCTAAATGCTCTTCTGGACTTGAGCATCGAGGAATTCCACCAAAATGTAAAGATGGTAAAATTTCAGAATTTTCAAAGGTCATTTGGAACCTTTTTTTTGTGGTTGGAACTCAAAAATGCTAATAAAGAAACATGACATTTGGAGATTCTAGGGACAAGATGTCACTTTATGTCCATAAATTTTAAACATGGTGAATTCTGGTAGAAATTCAACAAAAGAAACTGAAAGAACTAACTTATTCAATGGGTGTCGGAACTTGCCCAAAAACTTGTGTGTTCCGGTGTGGGATAGACCTGCGAATACTCTCAGATCTACCGGATAATCAAACAATGGTTCTCATCTCCCTTATATAGAGCAATTCTTATGAGTCACGACTACTACGCACTCTACCCCTCCTAAAATCCCACATCTCCTAACCAGCGTGAGAATTCTACCAACCGAGAGTCTCCAAACTCTACTACCAAGAGTTTGATCATTATCCGACTCAACCAAATCAAGACTTGTTGGGAGTTCATCCACGGCACACCTCCGGGCTCGATCTGGTGTGTGCCCTGAGATATCTTTTCATCTGAAAAAACATATGTGATTCAGTTTACCACCACCTGAAATGCGTAAATATGGGTGTGAAAATGAGCTCGTTCACATACAATTTACATACGAAATGTGTAAATGAGTACAATCAAATATAAATATGTGTAACTATTACGCAAGCGAGTTATTTACATGTGTAAATGGCTAACCCCTTACATTGCTCGATTAGCTGAATCCCCAACTCCAAAAATTCCGGCATCGATCCCCTTTGGGCCTGACAAATAGTCGAGAGGGTGTCAGGTTCCGGCTGATCTTTTATATCCTTTTCCTGAGTACTGTATAATATATGTAAGGATATATTATTCTAAACACCACTTACATGTTTTTATATAACTTGTGAGGTCACTTTTAATCAATATAACCCGCTCATACTGACTTTCCTAACCTAATTTGATAGTCATCGAAACTCCCACCTTTCAAGTAATCATGCAAAAACCTAAAAACATTTTCTTCTAATTGCTAGAAAATGTCAAAAAAGTTAGAGATGCTCAAACTTTTTGATAATTTTATACAATTATCCTAATCCTTTCATCCTAAAAGTCCATTTTTCGCCACAACTGAGATAAGATACCTCATTACACATATCAAAAGAACTAGGATGGAAATGATTCCTCACATGTATGTGTTTCCCACATAGTCACTGTTGGAACTTTATGTAGGCCCAACTCCATAGAGGATGGAAAGGTCTACGTGAGACCACCCAACTATCAAGTTTGACTCCAATCTCATGCCCCTAACCCCTTCTTCCATTGTCCACAAGTTCACTGGCTTTATTAAAAAAAAAAAAAGAGACTTCAACCCTCCATCTAACGGTCCAATCCATTTAAATGAATACCAAATCTCGGAATCATTGACTATCAAGGGGGTCCTTGCCTATGCACGATTTGAATGGATTGCTAGGTTGGCCCCACTATTACTTCTTGTGGAATCACAACGAAAAATAGGTATCACAAGAATATTTCCCGGTGGTAGCTTGTCTTTTAAACCCCTTTCTAAGTGCCTTGTTTCATTCCAAATTCTCAGGATTCTAACTTACTTGAAAAGTTAAAAAAGGCCTTTGAAATTCTCATAATTACAATTGATTTTGGAATTCAAGTGGGGAGACTACATTTGAGAAATTCTATAATTCTCGAGACAAGAATTATTTTTCCAATAAAGAAACAAGTTAAATCAAGTGTAAAATAACAAGAAAATCATAACTCTTGTCATACATCTAACTAAGTCCACCGGGGCAGATTATGATTTGCTAACCAATTGCCAAAAAGATGCACTTCTATATGATAATAGTAATGGTATAGTACCTACCCAAACGCAGAGCAACATTAGTAGTTTGAGTATGAATCTTGCCGCGGGTATTACACGAAATAGTATAACAAATTCTTTGAACTCCATGGCGGCCCCACATAGTGATAATCGGGACTGTTGATGGTGAATGCCACCTCCTTTAATGATATATAACCTTTGAATTCAGTTCAAACAAAGCAGATCTCACCGTTCAATTGAGCACATGACAGAAACACAACCCAACATAGATGTGGCATTATCACAGTCTCCTTCATGCGATCAATCGTACGGTGGGACTACTCTGTTTGAACTAAAACTTGAGGATGCATCACTAAATGAGATGACATTTATCTTGAATGATCTGAATTACTTTTTTGTACGTTGGAGAGTTTTAAGAATTTGTTACACGGTTTGAATGTAATACTTGCGATAGAGGGTCAACTCTCGCGGAAGAAATGATATTTATTTATTTATTTTGGTAGAAGTGAGGAAATGGGTTAATTATACATTATGGGTAAAACAGTTTGTCAGGGTCCAACATATGCAGTCCTGGGATGGAATGGGACCCGAACCAAACCAACTCGTCTGCAGCAGGACCTCCCCCGGTGGTTTCAGAAAGAAACTTCTTATGTGGTGTAATCAGTAATCGGCATTTCCCATCATCTCCACTCGTGTGAGTGGCACTGACACCAACCAAAAAAACCCCAACAACACAAAGAGTTCAAAAAAAGGCCGCGCCCATGAAAACTTGATGCACCATTCCACATGTACCCACGCGTCCTAAGTCCTAACCATTCCAAACCAAACCCACACCAAAACATCACATTCCCCAAAATTCTCGTCCCTCCCCTGTTTCTTCTATTTACATCCACCCCCCTATAAAAGCCTCCACATGCTCTTTTCTCCTCTTCTGCAACTGCACCAAATCTTCTCCTCCTCTTTTAAATAAACCCCTTCTCATTTCCTTCACAAACAGAAACAGAAACAGAAACGGAAGAAATGGAGTTCCTTCTCGAAGAAGAACAATACTGGAAATGCCGAAAACACCCTTCCCAGCCCTGCAGCGGCGTCTGCCCGACCTGCCTCAGGAACCGCCTCATCCTCCTCTGCCCCGACTGCGCCAACGTCCGCCCGTGCCCCTGCTGCTCTTCCTCTCCGTCGTCCTCTTCCTCCCTCTCCTCCTCAGGCCGCGTCTCCGGCATCGGAGCCGTAGGCCGAGTCTCCTACCTCATCGAAAGTGAGCCTGCCTTCCGCCGCTCCAGATCCGCCGCGTTTCAGTTCCTCCGGACGAGATCCGTCGAGAGCCAGCCCCCACCGCCGCCGCCGCAGCCGCAGGAAAATCGGAGAAAGTCGTCTTTTTGGTCATTCCTTCGGTCCGATAAGACGTCGAAGACGAAGAGTAAAGCTAACGAGAGCAGGAAGGCTTCCAATCTGCCGAGATCTAGATCGGTCGGAGCTTCTCTTAACTCAGTTCCCGGCGATATTCCCGGCGGAGACGCCAGATTGAAGGGCCGGAGCTGGTATTTTCCGAGCCCTATCAAGGTATTCTGGCAGCCGAAGACGGCGAATGCCGTACACCAACGTTCTCCTTTGTGTAGGGGATGAAGAAAACATGAAAAAAAGGGTATTCCAGTCTTTTCCTCTCTCTCTCACTCTCTCCGTGATTGATTTTTCATAATTTTGTGATCGTTAATCAAATATAGTTAACACAATCATCATCATCATAATCATGATTGTACATAACACGGTGATTATATCTATTGCATTTTTGATCATGTAGTTGTTAGCAAGATTACCTCAACAGATGATGGTCATGACTCATGATGACGCAATGCCGTGAAAAGATCGATTGATAATGGAGGGTGGATAATCATTTGGTGTGTGTGGTGGGACCCATGGTTTGTGTGGTCTGGATGATGCCTTTCTGGTATAGAAATTAGGAATTATGGTTGATGCGTCATTTTCCCTCTGATGAACTGTGGGGCCCAGCATCAGACCAAAATAGATGGTCCTTGGACTATCAGACAAGATATCAAAAGGTGCTACTCTGCTTTTTCAAGTTAGGCCTGGAGATAAGGCTATATGGAAAAAGTCAAAATTCACCGTCCATTAATGCTTAATTAGAACACTTTCACATGGAGTTTAGGCTAACTTCGATCACATGCTTGGTTTTTGAAAGTGGGTTGGTGCGTGGTGGGTGGATTTGGAAGAAGATGCATGTAGATGGCTCTAAATCTAATTGCTGGAAATGGTGGGACCCGGCTGTGTTAAGTTGGTGTGATTCCTTAAATATGTGAGTTTCTTTAGTAGATTAGTTAGAAAAGCCATGCTTCCTTTACTTTAATGATGGTTTATTTATAGTAGTTTTGAGAGGAATCTTGTTCTTGATTCATTGAAAGGTGGCTGTTTTAGAATCTGATGAAAAGCGATTGGGTTGAAACTTGGAAGTCTTGAAAGTATGATAAAGGTGCTGTTTGGGTTGAAGAGGAAACAAAGGAAGGACACCGTTCACATTACAATTTTCAACCATGGATAGTGTTCTCTTCGTTTTTTCCCTTTATTATCTCCAAACACCGACCCAAAGGTATTAGGGCAAAAAGGAGCTCCAATGGGCTGTGGCCCATGCAACAAAACTGTTGATAGGAAGTGTCCACAGTGGATTCTCTTTGCCGCATATGGTATTTCCATGCTGTTCTGATTTCCCTCTGTTCTTCCTTGGAAAGGAATCAGATAAAATAATGTAAAAGGAGAAGATATGGTGGTTTGGACTTTGGATCATAACTTTTAGAAATATTTTAGGGACTTTTTGTGGATTCTATGGAAAAGGCAAGCAAAAGGAAAGAAAAGAAAAAATGAAAAGTAAAAACTGCTGTTGGTGTTGGAACAAGGATTCCACCTTCCATGAAAACAACTAGCTGCCACAGTCAAAGTCTCTATGCTCGCGTGTGCGCTTATGTGGGTTTAGCAGGTGCCACCGGTCGAGCTAGTCCCCGTGGGATAAAAGACCTCATCAAAAGAAAGAAGTCCATGTTCAAATATATCATAGAAATGGACTAGTCAAAGCAGGAAATTGGTTAAAATGTGCATATGGATCCCTCTCTCCATCTTTGTCAACGCAATTTCCATTGGTAGGTCATTGATCTACCTGACTTCTGTTGTTGGATCCATAATTTGAGGCTTATCAAGGTATTATCCACATATTTTGAAGTTTGATTGCTAATCTGATGCCATCCATCACATGATTGATGGCTTATATCTTTCCTTTTCAATTTTTATTTTTTGTGATGTTGCATTATCTTAAGGCTTCTCTACCATGAGATCAATAATCCGAATTTCATCTGTCACTCAATTAATTAACGTGATTAATTAATGTGATGTTACCTTTGGATTGATGATTGGAGGTGTATCTGCCAACCTTGGTGCTATTGCTGATCAGTAATTCCCTGTTTTTCTACTGTTAGATATATAATCTGAGAGATTTCCACCATTTCTTTGAATCTCCATCTTTTAACTGTTGGATCAATAATTTTAATTTTTTATTTTTTTAGTCATTACATTGATAATTTACATCTTTTCTTTCATTAGATTGACACAGAAACTTCTCTCTACCATTAGATCAATGAGAATATTAATTTGTTCATCAAAATGTTCACACTAAACCACATCTTGGGGCCTATTTTACTTTTATATGGATGGTTATGGGCCCGAGTACATGGTCCAGTGAGCTAACAGGCTTGTCGACAGCCCAATAATACTAGGACGAATGATCATATATCGACAAATGGGTCAACATTTTTGCACACACCGATTTCAACTGACAAAGACTAAAAGTGAAGGGTCTCAGTTGCAGTGGGGGCCATGATCATGATGGATGGTATTGGAATTTGGACATATGCCACATCAACATTTATGGTAAATCATACAACCTGGTGTTTGAGCAATCTCACATTATCATTTATATGCATGGTCTTATGTGAAGAAATCCAAAATTGCCAACAGCCTCATTTTAGGTTTCATTCCTTTCACGTGATGCATTGTCTCCCGAATTGCAAGAGTGGTTTAAAATTGCAGTATTGGAGGATCCAAAAATCTTAGACCGTATTAGTATTGGTTAGGGGTCGCAATTCATCGTGGTTGTCGTAGCATGAGATAATTATTCCAAATTTTTTTCGAAAAAACACCCAAAGAAATTAAAATATTGTAAAAATATAGAAAACAATATATTTTTTTCATTAGTAATAAATATAAATCAAAATATTGGTCCCCCTTAAGTCATAACAGCCCTTGTCATGCTAAGACAAGCTGAAATATTGTTTGAGATTGTACAAATTTTATTTATAAGTAAACAAATTTATATGTATATATTAAGACAAGCTGAAATATCACAAATTCCGTGAAATGCAACCATAGTCATTACTTATGAGCTATTTACTAGTGTTACTCATTACTCAATAGATGTATGCCAAACCAAGAAGTCACAAGCATTTTAAACATATTTAAGACAAATCTGAATTAACTATTTTGCAATGATTTATAAGATTTCAATAAATACTTCAATACTCAAAATCCCAATAGTAATCTAGCCTCAATGTGTAAATCTAAGAGAACGAAATGTATCCACAATAAAAGAGCATGCTATCCTAGCTCATTTCTCAGCAATTTCTAAATAAATCTTTAAAAATTATGCAAAAAAAAACTTATAATACTCATATTGGTAGAGTTGCATATGATTTTTCTAAATAAAATCTACACAAAAAATAAGATTTTTTAATGGCTTGGTAGTGAAATAGGCGTCGAAAAAGAAGGGTGATAAAATATATGTTTGGGAGGAAGAAATGAGTAGAAGAGGGAAAACAAAAAATGAAAAAGAAGGATTTTAAATATTTTCAGTATATACTTTCAAAATATCAATCGATATATTGATCAAGATCGATATTTTAAAATATCGGCCAATAAATCTCAAAAATTTTAAGATTTTTTTTGCTGAGACGTGACTTCGAACGATTCAGGCCCATATTGGAACGGAACAAGCCAAGACTGTTATAGATCGATAGATATGAACCGGTCTCAACCGAGATTTTGAACTTTGCACATGACGCGTTGCTTCTCCATTGGAAAGACCGCTTGTTCCTTCGTTATATAAACAACTTTCTTTCTTCTTCCTACTTTTTACTAGGCCTGTCAATGGGCCGGGCCGGGCCTAGGATTGGGTTGTTCAATCCCGTCTTGAAAATAGGACAGGCCTGCCAGGTGTTGTCCAATTCCGGCCCTAAATTCAACGGCCCTACATTAAATCATGTCCCATACGGGCCCGAGCTTAAGCTAATCATAGACATAAACAAAACATTCTCTAATTATTGCTACTCTCACCAGACACCTGGTGTGAACCGGACTTTAAACCATGTTCCTTTTTTCCGGGTTCGGGACCGGCAATGCAATGCAACAAGCAACATGACGGAGTTAATTTTTTTTTTTTTTCCGGTGACAGTAGAAAATCAATAAAAACGAATGAATATCCTATAGGTTATATGGGTCAAGTAATGTATGAACGATTAAAAAGTTTTTTCTTTTTTTTGCCGGTGAAAGTAGAAAATCAGAAAATTAATAGAAAAGAATGAGAATGAGTATCCTATATGAGTCAAGTTAAAGTAATGTGGGATCGGTTAAAAACTTCTCTTTTTTTTAGCTGGTGAAAGCAGAATATCAGAAAATCAATAAAATGAATCAGAATGAATATCCTATATGGGTCAAGTAATGTGAAAAAGAAATTAATAGAAACTACTTTTCTTTTAATATGTCTAAAACATCAGTTAGTGCATTCCCATCATTGTCTAAATCACCATCACTAGTTGCGTCATGACTAAATCAATCTTAGGCACAAACTAATGCTTCCATCGTATATGGTTTCAAAGAAGTCCTATGTAGGTCAAGTACCTCCCACCGGCACTAAATGCTAACTCTGAAGTAACGGTAGAAACTGGAATAGCTAAAATATCACGAGTCATTCGAGATAAAATATGATACTTAGTTGAATTTAATTTCCACCATTGTAATAAATAAATCATTATTATTAAATAACTTTGCAGCAAGCCGAGCCGGGCCTGAACGGGCTGGGTTGTTTCTGCCCAGTCCCAGTCCCAGTCCCATTTTGGTCAGACTTTAAAATGTATTGTCCAAGCCCAGCCCATTGGGCTCAATTTTTTTTAAAAGCCCTGTATTTTCAAGCTTGCCGAACCGGATCGGGCTTTTTACCTGTTTCAACGCGTTTCATTGACATGCCTATTTTTTACGTACATTGAAGAATAGGTGCAATGGCCTTTTCTCCCGGACTTCACACTCCCAATTATTGCCCCCCCGCCCCCCGCCCCCACACGCACACGCACACGCACACAGAAATGATTGATGAAGGGTAAGGTTAGAATGTGCCAACCAGTTAGGAAGTAAACTTGACCCAGGTCGGTTCTAACCAACCAGTTAGGAAGTAAACTTGAGCCAGGTCGGTTGGGTCATCGCATCAGTGCAGAATTTGCAGCAAGACAATATGATTTTCATCGTTGAGGGGTCCATTCGAAAAGACATTTTTAAAGGTATGGACCACCATGCATTATTATAATCATCTATGATAAATGTGAGTTGTTTGAGTGTTCTGTTGCCATTGGGCCATGATGATTGATAAATAACCATAGGAATTGCAAGTGTGATATTTTTTTTTTGAGTCGAAGCTAGGGTGTACATCAAGTTATTGTGGTTCAATTTCTTTCCATTTTGACACTCCATCTCATCCTACATCAATTTTAGTTGTGTTAGCTCTGACCACTTGTAAAATCCAATGAACTTGATTCTTTTATTGATGGCTAGATCTCAAAGCACTCAAGTATCTAAATAGGCAAGAAATCTCATGTAGCATATTAAGATTAGGAGCTTACTTGAATCAAATTCCTTAAGATTTTGGGATTGAAAAAAAAAAAAAAAAAAAAAACCTCATTTTGCTTTTTTGAAAGTTTGAATGGATCTAACCAGGATGCATCTGATCACAGAGGAAGGGGATGTGGGCATATGTTGTAGATCTGAGATTTGGCCAAAAATTATCAAGCTAATCTAATCACCATAGCACCAGCCCTAGGCCATAAAAATAAAAGGAAAGAAAGAAAAGAGAAGAAGTTTAAATAAGGTGATTAGATGATCCTTTACACACTGGGGGAGAGTTAGGGGCAACCATTCCCTAACAAAAGGAAGTGCTGAAGAGATTGGGGTCATCAAACATTCACAAGGTAAAAAACAATTTACAGTTTATTTCAATTCATTTTAGTGGAAGGAGTTTATAATCTTCTGAACTAATGAATAAAAAGATGTGATATTGCAATCTGTTGGCCGTGCAGAACAACCAAATGAATCCAATGAGTGCTCTTTGTTGGGCCTAATACCAGCACACCAACCAAAAGATACAAATGGAATCTGATTGTTCATGCACAAAAGGAATAATTGGTGACTCAAAGGATGCAAAAAAGATCTTCACTTCAACTAGGAAGCCACTGCAGCTTCAATCATGAGAAACGGTGGCAACACTCTGGTTCCTCATGCAATGATCCAGGGTTTTCGTCATTCCCTCTAGCCCATGGGCCTTGTGATGGGTGCACAGTGATGAAGACATTAGCCTCAATCAACTCCAGCTTTTTCCTCGAAGAATTAGGACCCAGTATATTAGATAAAAGTACTGCTTTCTAATAGGATATGTACTTGCGTTTTGAGGCCACAAGTTTATTCACTCGGCATCAAAGTTACCTACCTAGCATTGAGATCAAAGGGCAAATGTGCCCCACTTGCTAGATAGAAACGCCCTGTGACCCGAATCAGAACTAGCAAGTGCTATTACTATCCAAGCAAAGAGATCTTAAGATGAATGAACCCAGGCAAACAAACAAGACTTCAATCATAAGGCCTGGAAGGGTGAAGATTAAATTTCAACAAAATACTGCCTCTCAGCACCTACAACAGATCCCATCCAAATCTTATTTCAGATCCTGGCCTTTGCAATCAGATCTTTTCAGGAAACACTGTGACTAAATCATTTAGATTGTGGTTATGATGCAATTACTCATGCTCCCAATAACCCAGTAAGCTGAAGAGACAGTGCAAGGGATCCAAATGCCAAGCATCAAGTCATCAACCATGACAAAAGTTATTCAATTCTACTTTCGCTCTATCCCTTGAGTCCTATAAGAAATTATCTGAACTTTAGAGACATAAAGATCAATCTATTGTTCGAAAAGAACAATAGATCAAAACTGCAGCTTGGAGAAGTCAGTTTAATCTATTAGGCACCACCACAGATAAAGCATTATCAAGAATAATTTGTGAGTAGAACAGAGTTGCCTGTTTATATCTGCATTAATTATATGTCAGAGTTGCTTGTACCTAGTTGCTTTTTTCTATTTTTGTGTTTCCTCTTTTTTTTTTTATGTTTTTTATTATGCCTTCCATTTTGTTTCCTTTCTTGTGACCTTCTTTTAATTAATTAAGAAGTTTCAATTACCGTTGAAAAAAAAATCGGCATTAATCATAAATCTGTTCAGAAGTCTAAAACAGGATATTGCGTGTGAAACATGGAAAATGACGAACTCTGTTTCCCTCGTTTACGTGAATCTAAAACTAAAAAAAAATACAGTGGTGCTTGTAGTTAACAAATTAAATAGAAACTTAGATTCGGTTTGAGTTGTGAGTTGATGGGAGAAAATTAGAAAAACTCGTTTTAGATGGTTTGGGTATATTCAATGCAGGTTGATAATGACACCAGCAAGGAAAAGTTTACTTAGCAAATTGATGGCCTACCAATGAGAAGGTGTAGGCCAGAGATGACATGGATGGAAGTTGTATATAGATATGAAGATATGCAACTTATCTGAGAATTTGGCTCAAGATAGTTCAGAATGAAGAAATATAATTCATATAACTTGCTCAGACATGGTTGGGACAAGGCTTTGATAATGATGATGTATAATAACCCTATAAAGTGAGAAAATTACGGTGTGGCTACTTAATAAATGCATAGCGGGGCATTCAAACGATCAAAATTGTGGTCAAGCTCATTCAAATGATATAAATATGATGTATAATAACCCTATAAAGTGAGAAAATCACGGTGTGGCTACTTAATCAATGCATAGCGGGCCATTCAAATGATCAAAATTGGAGTCAAGCTCATCCAAATGATATAAATATGATGGGCCCAATCCAAGTATTTGAAACTACATTTTAGCTCATCTAGTTATAAAATGTGATGGGCCAACCAATAATCAAACATGGCAGGGATACTGCGAATGATATTATAAACATTACAAAACCCACCTAAGGGCCTGTCTGTTTGTTTGCACATAATACTAATAAATGAATACATACGAATTCATTCCAATAGTGGTTAAGAATGAAGATAAAAGGTTAAAAATGAAGATAAAAGGAAAATATAAAAAAAGACCATCAAATAAACTCTCTTAATGAAAAATGAATGAATGAAAAATGAAAAATTAACACCCAACCATCACCTTAGTAATTCAATACTTAGGAAAGTCAAGGCCCCATCGACGTCTCCACTTTATATCCTTTATCACTCACCTCTTTAATAATTCTTCAGTGGAGCTTTTTTAACTATAAACTCTCATGTATTCAATTCTTGCATGATCTAATGCGAATAAACCGGCCCTAAATGAGTGATCAAAGTTCATGCGCCCAGTAGTTATTCTTGGTTATGTCATGCAACCATGCTGAACCAAGCTCCAAGGAGATGAACTCAATTAGCTAGCTTTATATCAAATTTTCATATAAATCAAGTATCTACAGGTTTTTTTTTTTTTTTTGGCATGAAACAAGTATCTATCTACATTTTGTCTATATAAGGTCACAATAGGATTTCAGATATAAGAGAATGAACACTATGGCTGGCAAGCATTAAAATATGCATGAGTCATGTCGATAGTGGCAGGGAACTCAAACTTGGAGCAGGACCATCTAGTGCTCTAGGAAGTGGAACCTGTATCAGCACCCGGAAGTTCCACAATCCCATACCTAGACTTTGACAGTTGACACAATACAAAAAAAAAAGAAAGAAAAAAAGCCTTTTCCCAACAATGTTTGGGTTAGCTATACTAATTTTATTTCGTGATTTCAGTCTATCGTTCCTCGAATATTTGTTTAGTCACATAAATATATAGGTTTTTTTCGCATATATATATATATATATATATATCCTCTATGTCAGGCTTAATTTTAACAAATTCTTTGGGTTATAAGTAACTATCATAAAACTCCGACTTCATTGAAGAAATTCTATATAGGTTGATGGTCCGCTAAGAAGGAGTATCCCACAGTGGATGTGGAAGGAGTGGTAACGATAAATTTGAAGCAGTGGAACCTATATAAGGATTTGGTTGAGGACACATCGGAATCATGGAGAAACAAGACTCATGTAGCTGACCCCAACATAGCTGGGACAAGGCTTTGACGATGATGATGATGAGTGAATTATGTAACTAAGAGATATTGACGGGGCATTGACTTTTCGAGTAACGAGGGTTTGAATTACAAGATGATACCCAGGGTTTCCATTTCTCATTTTTCCCCTTGATTCATTTTCTATGAAAGAGAAAAAGAATTATTGTCATTTTTGGATATTCACCTATATTTCTTCGTTTTAACTTACTTTTAAGAAAATGAATCTTAGAATCCTTAAAAAACTAATTACATGAAATTTACGAGCCGTGAATGCTTCCTGATGAAAACAATTGAAGAGAGTTCCCTAAACGGGCCAGTGTAGATATCCATGATCAGGCAATACCAACCATCCAAGGTGCCTCATGAAAATGAAATGATCCCTTATAACAAATAAATAAATAAATACTACAACGAACACATTCATGGTTGAGTGATGTTAGCATCTTAGTATCACATGCATGAATTTCCAATAGCTACTTAGAGTCATTTCAAATATCAACCAAATAACCTCAATCAACCTATCCATGGCTTTGGAAAAGAAACAGACATGAACTATCAGCATTCAAGTCATTATGGATTATGTGATCCGGTCCGTTGATTTTGTGCATGACATCTTATAAAGACGGCCATGGGGTGGATGGACGGTTCAGAGTGATCAATCACTTGACAAAGATATGAATACAAACTCAATTACATTTGCAGTGCAGCTGCCTTTTCTATGGCAAAAGTACTCAATCCTCTTATAAAGGAAAAAGATTCGCGACTCACAATGGAAAAGAGTAGACGTAGCCCTGCCGACAAGCGTGGAGAACAAAGGGACATGGACTGGGCCCACATCCGAAGCAATACGTCTTGCACATGCCGACCCACTAAAGCCCCCCTTGATGGCTATTATACCTTCTCAGGACTTGCGCTACAAAACAAAACCCTAGACTTACATGCTTGCTATATGATTTTTTGAGCTATATCTTTAATTTACAAGGGAGGGTCGTTCTCTAGAATCTAAATGGCTCAAAATCATCTCTTTTTTTTCTCCTCTTGTATTGTTTATAGGTCAAGTTTTGCCATTCGGGCCACCAATAAATTGATTGCGTGTAGAAACCTATGTTGTGATTTTTTTTCTTTTGCTAAGTTATAGTTATTGTGACTAGAGTGAGATGATCCAAAACCGATTTTCCGAGGAATTTTTTTTTTTTTTTGCTTGAGTGTTTTCATAGATAGGCCTTACTAGTAGAATTATAGGGCTGGTCTCAAAGAGGATCTCCTGGTCTGCCACAAAGAATCCACAAAGAATTATAGGGCCTGATTGCTTTGCCGGAGTTCTGATGAGAATTTCCAATATTGTTGTCATTATAGCATTTGAAATTCCATTTAGTGAGTTTTAAAAACTCTAGTCCCTGAAATTGTTTAAGTCACTTTGGCTTTTAAAATTATCTAAATTCTAGCTTTCAAAATAATGGATTGTTGCTTGAGCATTCGTGAATATTTTAAGGGACAATATTCGGAGAATTTGTATATTTTCCAAGAGGGATTCTCTCATAATTACTGCAAAGAAACATGTCCTAAATCATCTATGCATTAACAGTGTGTTCTTCTCATGTAGAAGGATGAATATACTCAAATGCTTCAAATTCTAGCTTCCAGAATGTTGAATTGTACGTAAGAATTTATAAATCATGCTACAGGGTAGCATTTGGAGAAAGGAACTGGCCATAAAAATCTGGTAAAGTTCTTCCTTTTCTTGGTAAAGTAATTTATCTATGCAGTAGTGCTCTCCTCAAGTAGAAGGATGAGTTCCACATGGCACTGAGGAGTACTCGTCAGGCTCAGATTTGCACGGCCCGAATATAATATATAATTGAGGAGATCCATGTGACTGGTTACAGAATGTCAACAACTCCAGTATTTTTTTCTTAGTGATGTATGAGAAGACTCTGATACAGGATCTCACCAACTCCAGTATAAAAAAAAAATTCATCGTCACCATCATTCATCTATTTTCCATAATAAGGATGGCTAAAAGAAAACTCAAAAAAAAAAAAAAAAAAAAAAAAGAAGAAGAAGAAGAAGAAGAAGAAGAAGAAGAAAGAAAGAAAAGAAGTACTGGCCAAATACATCTTTTGGGTTCTCAGTTGTCACTAATGTTCCAGTTTTTATTGCCAATACCCAACTGAGGATACTGGTTTCATCATATACACGTGAGCTCCATATCATAAGTTGATTTATTCAAACAACTTCACCACTTCTCCTGATACACGAAATCTGTTGAGTTCGTAATGCTTACAAGTTACACCAATGAGGTAAGTTCGAACAAGAAACAGCTGGATTATGTTGTGATTTTTCCCAAGCTCCATTTCCCTATTAATATAACCAACAAACAATATAAAGTAATGTTAATATGAGAAGCTGGATGTCACTTTCCACTGGCACATATCAATATTCATAACAGATATTGTAATCTCAAGGATTACTACATATTTTCATAAGGTGAAATATCATGAGATTGAGAATTAGATAAATTGATCCATAACTTGCAAAAACTGAGCTATTCAAAATAGAAATCCCTTGGTACTATATGAGACAGGCCAAGAACTTGTTCACTGGGCCAAATTTTAATCTCATGAGATTGATCATACGTGAAGTCGGGTTTCTTTTAAAACCAATAGATTCTAGAGATACTTGAATTTTATAAGTGAGCCCCATTGACAGATTTGGTGGCGAGCAAAACGGCTATCTATGACTCGCCACCTGAAGAGAATTCTAGATCTACCAAGGCCACGAGAAGGTGGTCCTAGACATGCACATTATAGATATGGATAGCCCAAAAAATTGGGTAATGGGTTTCAGTCTTTCAGATAAACAAAACAAAGAAAGAGTAGAGTGATGGGGCGAATCGAGTTGGTATTTGGCTATGTAATAGCTGATGGCTTTCTGTACAATGACATTTTGACAGACCTAGTTAAGCTTAAACTAAGTACAAAATATTGGTTAATGATAATCAATAAAGAGTTGGATCATTGGAGTATACTATCTTTATATTGCAATCCTCTTTTTATTATACTGGTGCTGCAATTACGCACATTGGTAATAAGGCAAGTCATTTCCGTTTCTACATCTGGCCCCACCTCTAATCAATCAAACCCCTCTTGTATACATCGATCCCAATGAATTATAATGTATCTCAGTTCGAGATCCATCCAACCATTATCCACCATTGCATTGAGTTAAATTGTGATAGTATATATTTTTATACAATGGTCGAATTTCGAGGCCTTTAAATTGAAGGTTAAAGATGATTTAATTAGACTGGAACTTGACCTGATTTTTATCTGCATCATACCACTCTCTCAACCTCTTGTGAGAACGCGGTTCAAATGACTCGAGTTCCATCATCCAGTAGGATAAGAGACAAGTTAATAAAGAAAGCCAAGGCAAGTGAAGATGAATGAATCAGTAAGGTAGAGAAGAAATGTATAAACATCATACTGTTAAAGGTCGGTTGTGCAAGACAGCAAAAGCGCAGCATTAAAAGGACTATATACTTAGTGTTTGTAGTGGGCCACAAAGTGGAGGTGGATCCCAATTTCTCCCCTGCCCATGTGACCCAACCACTTCACTTCCTCAACCAAACACCCTCCTCTATGCTATAAATACCATACTCCATTGCACTCTCATTTCATAGAATTGGGTCTTAAACACCTCACAATGGCTACTACTAATAGATTAATTTGCATTGCTTTCTTGGTGTTGTTGGGGGTCGGCTTATGTTCTGCTGCTAGGTCTCTCTTGACTTTGGAAGCTGGCTACGGTCTTGGCCATGGCATTGGAGGTGGCGTTGGTGGGGGAGCTGGGGGAGGTTACGGTGGCGGTGGTGGATCGGGTGGTGGTTATGGGGGTGTAGTAGATCATGGAGGTGGTTATGGTAGTGGTGGAGGTGGAGGTGCCGGGGGTGGCGCAGGTTATGGCGCTGGCGGTGAACATGGTGGAGGCTACGGTGGTGGAGGAGGCAGTGGTGGAGGCGCTGGGTATGGTGCTGGAGGAGAACATGGTGGTGGCTATGGAAGTGGAGGTGGAGGTGGCACCGGCGGTGGCATTGGCTACGGAGCTGGTGGGGAGCATGGTGGTGGCTATGGAGGAGGTGGTGGCAGTGGGGGTGGAGCTGGTTATGGAGCGGGCGGAGAACATGGTGGTGGATACGGTGGAGGCAGCGGCAGCGGCAGCGGTGGCGGAGCTGGCTATGGTGGTGGGGTAGAACATGGCGCAGGTGGAGGTAGTGGTGGCGGAGGCGGTGCTGGCTACGGTGCCGGTGGCGAACATGGCGGCGGCTATGGTGAAGGCGGCGGTAGCGGGGCCGGCTACGGTGCAGGAGGGGCACATGGAGGTGGTTATGGGGCTGGTGGTGGTGCAGGCGGTGGAGGTGGTAGCGGCTACGGAGCTGGAGGAGGACATGGGGCTGGCTATGGTAGTGGCGGAGGTTCCGGCGGTGGGGCTGGCTATGGTGCTGGAGGTGAAAATGGTGGTGGGCATGGCGGTGGTGGCGGTGGCGGAGGCGGCAGTGGTGGAGGGGCAGGTTATGGTGCCGGAGGTGAGCATGGAGCCGGGTATGGGAGCGGTGGAGGCTCAGGTGGTGGAGCCGGGTACGGAGCTGGTGGTGAACATGGCGGCGGCTATGGTGGGGGTGGCGGGTCTGGTGGTGGGTATGGTGCAGGCCATGCAGGCTACGATCCTTGATCCTTGAGAAGATGATGGTGACTCTTAATGTGATTAGTACTACTACATAGTAATATGATAATTAAGTTCGGGTGTGTGTGAGAGAGAGTGAGAGTGAAATAAATAATCTAATTATTGTACTGTAAGCTTAAAAAATAATCTAAGATGCTACATGTGTTATTGGCTTGCATGGACTAGTATAAGATGATGCTTAATTTTATGTTATTTGTTCATGTTGATTTAGTTTTATTATTTATAAGAGAGTCCAAAGAAAGAAGTTTAGGGGCTGGACTCATGTGTGGTTAGTAGTTTAACTTAATTCCTTTTGAAGAAGACTGAAACATGAAAACATGCATGGACTCTTACGTCAACCCCAACCCCAGTTGACGTTTTCCTAACTCAACATGCCTTCAACGCATGCATAGAGATCAGAGATAGAAAGAGAGAGAGAGAGAGTGTGTGTGTCTCGTCTGTCAACCCCATGAATGTAAAACCTTCGTTAATCTCTTTGTGATCACACTGTTATTATATATCTAATTTTCTTTTGAAGCGTAGTTTACTCCATCTTACAATGGTTTCCTAATTGATCAAAATACTCTCCTAATTTATATGGGGTATCCTCAAATCTTACCTAAATAAGATTTTCATCCACCACTGGATTGACTATTTGATGAAAAATGTGATTAGCACAATCTTATGTATGTTCATTATCATGTTTTTAATCAAACAATCAATCTAATGGCAGGGAAAGAGCGGATTGTTGTAAAGTATTTATAAATACCCTATATAAATGGAGTAAGTTTATTTTGAACGGTTAGGAATACAATAGGTGAACCTCATGGTGAGTAGCGGACCCAGGGTTTTTGTTTAGGTGGAGCTAAATTTTTGCTTGTCTTTGCTAGACTTCTTTCACATTAATTATACCAAAAGAGAAAATGTATTTCATTTAAATAGATATAGAACTTTTTGCTATTCTCAGATCTCCTATTCAATTGAAGTGTCTTCCCACTACCTCTCCCAAAGTAATTATCAATTCATCATTATCAAAATAGCCTAACATAACATTTTCTTCAATCCTAGGTGTTTGGATGTCCCGAAACGGTGATTTGGGTGAGTACCCAGTTACCAAATTTGGGCTCCCAGAGAGTTCTACTTGGATTTAATTAATTTGGTTGCTGCACTTACTTTAGCTGTAAAAATAATTTCCAATAGTTGGTTATGGGTTCATGGAAAAAAAGAAAAATTGTCACTTAAATGTAACTTAAGTTATCCAAATATATATATGAACCCAAAGGCCTGATTTATGTATGAATTGAAGATTAAAGTGTGCCCAATAGTGATTTGGTAATCTTCAGGCTAGTACATGTGTTCAAATTTGGTGATTTAGGGCTTAGAGTTTGAATTAGAATTTAGGGATTTAAAATATGAAATTATGATTTGGAGATTAAGGGTTCAGATTTAAGTATAGAATACTAGTGATTAAGATTACACTACATTTAAGGAGGGAGGGAGACTGCTTTATTTAAAGTTATTTGGTAAAAGAAAGAGACTAACCACGAAAGGACATGCAGCGAGAAGCTCAATTGGTGCAAAGAGGATCTCGGACTCTTAGAAAGAAGATGTCAAGAGAGAATGGTGCGAAAAGGGTCTCGTACTCTAAGCAAGCAGATCGATTGCTAATTGGATTGGAGATTTGAGAGTTGAATTAGAACATGCATTGATTGGATTGCTTACATACTTAGTGGATTTTGGATTGTCTAATCTCTTCTTTTGATTGTTGTTAATTTGAAACCTTGTTTGATTTGTTATTTTCACTTTTAGATTGTTAGATCTACATTTAACATTACTTGTTTTAAAATCTTACATATTTCACACCACATGTTTACTTTAAATCTTTTATTTCCATCACCATTCATCGACTAGTTTAATATAGTCTGTTAGATTAGCTTAGATCTTATTAATTTCATATTTTAGATTGTTAATTAATTATTTACATTGCATAGCTTAATAGTTTTAATTGTTTACGTCAATTGTTTATATTAACTATATCTTAGTATAGTTCTACTTTAATTGGACTCATTGCTCGTTCCATTCTCTCTTCGTAGGATCGATAATTCGGATTTTTTAGTCCTTTACTACTTGATGACACCATAGTGTTGCGGTTAAGTGTTGCACATTTTAGTGTCGATTAAATTCTTCGGATGTCAAAAGATAAGAGAAGTATTTTGGCCAATGTTTTGTGACGTGGGGCAGTAACAAGATTTTAACCTTGGGCTTCCACCCCTGGTGATTCATATGTAGGTCTGCCCCTGCTCATGGTGGAGTTTCACTCTTTTAACTCAGGAGTATCTGTTAAAGCCTCATAGGATTTGTATTTGTTATCACATATATCCAGCTACCATCTCCTTATAGTTGTTTTCATTTAAAAACACAGGAACGAAGGTTAAGATTTCTAATAATTAGTGTATTGTTTGTACTATCATTTATATACGTATTCTCAAGATTTTCTATAATCCCATTTCAGTGGTAGGAAAAGATAAAAGAGAAAAGCTCTCTTCAGTCAAATACATCTTTTCTTATTGAGATCTGCATTCAAGGAGAAAAATAGTTCTTATAAATCTTAAATTACTTTTGTGAGGTAAAATAAAAATATTCTCTTAAAAACAGCAAACTTTTCTCTCAAAGACATGAAATTTTACTCTCATAAAAACAGCAAGGAAACAAACTTTTTTCTCAAAGACATGAAGTTTTCTATTAATATAATTAACTTTTAACAATTTAATAATTACTTTTTTCAAAAGAAACATCTTTTATTGATTTTTTTCTCCGTTATTATCTTATGTTGAATGTAAACACTACCAGAGAAATATCAAAATTCTTCACCTGTCATTTTCTTTTCCACCAAACTGGACCTATGATGTATTTATTACCTAATAAGTATGAGACAGATGATATACTTATCACGATTAGTGTTAGACGCTTTGCAGGTATCACATCTATCACATGTTCTCTCTACCTGAAAATCACCATTGCAACACTTGAAAAGGTCTCCACAAGTTTACCTATTTTGCTCATTTTTATTCTTTTCCTTTATAAAATTCAAATTCATGCGTTTCATGTTCTTATGGGCGATGGGAGTCCTGACAGCCTTTCCTAAATTTTTTTTTCCTCCCCTTCTAATTTAGGTGTTCAACAACAAGGGGTCCATCATGAGTTGGTAACCACGAACTGCACCCAATTGCCTAGGGATCAACCAGCACCCGTGATAGCCACTCTTTTCATTTGTGTGGGCTGTCTTTCCTGCTTTTTGGGCTTCCTCTTTCAACTTGTGTGGGCTCTCTTCCAACAGTGTGGGCTTGCACTTCCTAGTAATGTGGACAACGCTAAAAAATTAATAGTTTCTTTGTAGACGGTGGAGATTGAAAATTAACCATGCTTTGCTCTTAAATGGGACTCCAAGAGGTTCTTCACAGAATCACAGGGCATGTGCCGATATAGTCTGGGAGTGATAGATGCACACATGGCCATTCATCATGGTAGGCCCACCCTATAAACATAACACCCTAAAATGTCATCTGTAAAAAGCACGTCTATGCGGAAAATGAATTGTTAGAAACGAGTGGGATGAATGGTCCAAATCCAATGCACTAGTTTGGCCCATCTGATTAGTGGACTGTCCTGATCATTTATTTGGTCAGGTAGATGTTCATTGAGGAGCCTACTTCATGGGTGGTAATGTACTCCATGTTCCCTCAAGGACAACTATTTTTAAAAGAAAACAAATATTATTATAGACTAGTATACTAAAAAGAGATTTCACAACTTAAGCCATCCAAATCGGGCCCTGTAAACCCACTTGTTGGGGTTGCCTCTTAATTTCAAACTGCTCCGAATCATACCCTCTGTCTCCTCTACTGTACGCATCAAATTTTATTTCAATCCAAGTTGATTTTGACATATGAATGACGACATATAAAATTATTGGGTTGATGTCTAATATTTTGATTTAGTCAGATTGGCCATGGTTCAGGAGTATTTCGATAATTTTATTGGGCTTTCTTAGGATTTAAGAAAGAGAAAATTATATATTCTAAGGATCTAACTTGTAAAGCCCTATTATTGATAGAGAGATTGAGAGAGTTTCTCCTGCCATGACATTGGCATAGCGCTTAATTAACCACGTAAACCTCTTAGAATGGATCACAGGTTTCTGTTTTCAACAAAAATAGATACATGATAAAATGAAAAAGCCATTCATTTACTAATAAGGTGAATAAACCATTTACATGTTAATGACTTGCTTTATACATGATGAATTTGATGGTCCGACGTCAAACTCCAATTAGAACAAAATTTGCTCCAATACCATTACAAGAGAAAACCATGAATTTGAGTGGTATAGATTTAAGAGGCTGTCTCACAGATAGATAAAACTTAGATGGACTTTGAAAATTCTTTCTGAGGTCTCGCTTGAGAGGATCTGGTTACCTACTACTAATCACATTTCATGCATTGCAGAAGTGATTGACTTTGAAGTAACCAAATCTTTATCAAGCAAGTAATATATAGCTTTCTAATCCCAAGCTGTCATCTGTCTTAAGAAAGCGACAAAAACACTGAGAGAACTACGTCCTAGGCAACCGATTCGGAAATACGTACGTCGTGCAACATCTCATATCGGTTGATGTCATGATTTGTATGAAGAATGTTGCACTATTATGGAAATCTCTATTTGTTATTAAAAGGGAGCTCTTAATGGAGGTCAATTACTATAAATCCAAACCTTAAGCTGCTTAAATCAACAAGTGTATATGATCATTTATAAAAATGCTCTTTTTTTTTCTACTGAAACCTCATTCACCAAGAAATCTTCTCATCCAACCAAATTAGTGGCTGTCTCCAAGTGGACCCCTCAAAGAAAACTTTACCCATCATTATGCAGTTAGATTAGATCATACTGCATGTATGAAACCCCAATGATAATATAAAATCAAATGATGATATTAGTCACAGAACAGATTACATACATTCATGTAAGTTATCCATTCAAAAGGGTGTAGGAATTGTATAGGAAAGTATCCAATACCTTCAAAATGACTCAACTACCATAGAAGTATTGTTTAGAAGTAGGATAGGGAGAAAAAAGAGTGGATGGAAATCTGGTAAAATGTATGAGAAGAGATAATATCCAATGGATGAATGTGCAAGACAGCAAAAGCGCAACACTTAGTACGCATGGAGACTCTCCACTCCTACTTGCACTCGTGCTGGTGTGGGCCGCACCAGAGGTGCACAAAACACCCCACTGGGCATGTGCCTCAACCACTCTTTGTACCAATACGCGATTTTGGACCCCCACTTCTCAAGTCTATAAATACCAACATCCTCTCCTTTGCTATATCATCTCATATTTCATGGCCTTGGGCCTTTGTCATCTAACCATGGGTAGTCATAGAGGTTTTGGCATTGCCTTGCTCTTGTTTTTGGGTGTTGGTATTTGTTCTGCTGCTAGAAATCGCCTCACTTTTGCCGTGGAGCCTGGCTATGGTCAGGGCCATGGCATTGACGGTGGGGGAGGATCGGGATATGGTGGTGGTGGAGTCGGGGGAGGTTATGGTGGAGGTGGTGGGTCGGGTGGTGGGTATGGTGGTGGTGGGGGCAGTGGTGGAGGCATGGGCTATGGTGCAGGAAGTGACCATGGCGGTGGAAATGGTGGCAGTGGCGGTGGCCGTGGCGGTGGGGGTACTGGGTAACAGCATGGTATAGGGTATGGTAGCGGTGGAGGCGCTGGCGGCGGTGCCGGGTATGGTGCTGGTGGTGAACATGGAGGGGCATGGGCGGAGCCATGTTGAGGCCCGGGGGGGCCAGGCCTTTGAAAAATGAGCCCCCTCCCAGCCTTTGAAAAAATCATCTTTAATAATATAATCTCTAATGTCATGAGTTGTCTGACATTACTATGCAGTAGTATAGTGAAATGATATAGTAAATGTTGTTGCAAAATCGTGATATTGTGGATTGACGGAATATTGATAATCTCCATATTCCTTAGAGTATATATCTTGATAGCCTGAGACATACAAGATCTTGTGGTGGTGCATGTCCAGGTTGTAGTGAAGAAGTCTCATGCAAATCTACACTGTTTGATATGTTACAGAAAGAGAGAGAGCAGTGGTGCTTCCAATATTTATGAAATATAGGCAGTGTATTCAAAATCACATATTATTAGTGATCCTTCTTTATTTTGTTCTTTTCCTCTTTTTCTCCATTAATCTCTCATCTTCAGTGATTAAAATTTTGCACGCCGTCTTCTCTATATCCAACATTTTCAAGGAACAAAATCATGGTTGAACTTATAACTATGTCAAAAAGGAAATTTTAAAATATGATAGTTATAATAATTGGTGAAATAAAATTTTATTCAAGTTTTGGCCCCCCCCCAAGATGACATCCTGGCTCCGCCCCTGTGGAGGAGGATATGGTGGCGGCGGCGGACAAGGTGGAGGTGCAGGCTATGGTGCCGGTGGAGAGCATGGTGGTGGGTATGGTAGTGGGGGTGGCATCGGCGGTGTTGGGGGGAGTGGTTATGGTGCCGGAGGTGAACATGGAGGAGGATATGGGAGCGGCGGGGGCTCCGGCGGGGGCATTGGCTATGGTGCCGGAGGAGAGCATGGCGGTGGTTACGGAAGCGGCGGCGGATAAGGTGGTGGGCATGGTGGCTACCTGCACCCTTGAGATGAATATGATGACATGGGAGAAGTTGGCTGCTACTAAGTATTGTGTTATGAGTTTCTTGTAGATCATGAAGTAAATCACCCTAATAAGCTTGAACTCCAATATTTATCTTGAAATGAGATGCTAAGAAATCCAAAATTGCCAACAGCCTTATTTTAGGTTTCGTTCCTTTCACGTGATGAATTGTCTCCCAAATTGCGAGAGTGGTTTAAAATTGCAGTATTGGAGGATCTGAAAAACCTAGACGGTATCAATATTGGTTGCGGGTCGCAATTCATTGCGGTCGTCGCAACATGAGATAATTACTCCAAAAAATTTCAAAAAAATACCCAAAGAAATTAGAATATTATAAAAATGTAGAAAATGTTATATTTTTTCCATTAGTAATAAATATAAATCAAAATATTGGTCCCCTGAGTCGTAACAGCCCTTGTCATGCTAAGACAAGCTAAAATATTGTTTGATATTGTATAAAGTTTATTTATAAGTAAACAAATTTATATGTATATACTAAGACAGGCTGAAATATCACAAATTCCGTGAAATGCAACCATAATCATTATTTATGAGCTATCTACTAGTGTTACTCATTACTCAATAGATGTATGCCAAACTAAGAAGTCACAAGCATTTTAAACATATTTAAGAGAAATCTGAATTAACTATTTTGCAATGATTTATAAGATTTCAATAAAAACTTCAATTCTCAAAATCCCAATAATAATCTAGCCTCAATGTGTAAATCTAAGAGAACGAAATGTATCCACAATAAAAAGAGCATGCTATCCTAGCTCATTTCTCAGCAATTTCTAAATAAATCTTTAAAAATTATGCAAAAAAACTTATAATACTCATATTGGTAGAGTTGCATATGATTTTTCTAAATAAAATCTACACAAAAAATAAGATTTTTTAATGGCTTGGTAGTGAAATAGGTGTCGAAAAAGAAGGGTGATAAAATATATGTTTGGGAGGAAGAAATGAGTAGAAGAGGGAAAACAAAAAATGAAAAAGAAGGATTTTAAATATTTTCAGTATATACTTTCAAAATATCGATTGATATATTGATCAAGATCGATATTTTAAAATATCGGCCAATAAATCTCAAAAATTTTAAGATTTTTTTTGCTGAGACGTGACTGCGACCGATTCAAGCCGATATTGGAGCGGAACAAGCCAAGACTGTTATAGATTGACAAATATGAACTGGTCTCAACCGAGATTTTGAACTTTGCACATGACGCGTTGCTTCTCCATTGGAAAGACCGCATGTTCCTTCGTTATATAAACAACTTTCGTTCTTCTTCCTGCTTTTTACTAGGCCTGTCAACGGGCCGGGCCGGGCCTGGGATTGGGTTGTCCAATCCCGTCCCGAATATAGGACGGGCCTGCCAGGTGTTGTCCAATCCCGGCCCTAAATTCAACGGGCCTACATTAAATCATGTCCCGTATGGGCCCGAGCTTAACCTGATCATGGACATAAGCAAAACATTCTCTAATTATTCCTACTCTCAGCAGACACCTGGTGTGAACCGGACTTTAAACCATCCACTTTTTTTCCGGGTTCGGGACCGGCAATGCAATGCAACAAGCAACATGGCGGAGTTAAATTTTTTTTTTTTCCGGTGACAGTAGAAAATCAGAAAATCAATAGAAATGAATGAATATCCTATAGGTTATATGGGTCAAGTAATGTATGAACGATTAAAAACTCTCTTTTTTTTTTGCCGATGAAAGTAGAAAATCAATAGAAATGAATGAGAATGAGTATCCTATATGAGTCAAGTTAAAGTAATGTGGGATCGGTTAAAAAATTCTTTTTTTTTAGCCGGTGAAAGTAGAATATCAGAAAATCAATAAAATGAATGAGAATGAATATCCTATATGGGTCTAGTAATGTAAAAAAGAAATCAATAGAAGCTACTTTTCTTTTAATATGTCTAAAACATCAGTTAGTGCATTTGCATCATTGTCTAAATCACCATCAGTAGTTGGGTCATGACTAAATTGGACAGAAACTAATGCTTCTATCATATATGGTTTCAAAGAAGTCCTATATAGGTCAAGTACCTCCCTCCGGTGTTAAATGCTGACTCTGAAAATGAATCTTAGAATCCTTAAAAAACTAATTACATGAAATTTACGAGCCGTGAATGCTAGCTTCCTGATGAAAACAATTGAAGAGAGTTCCCTAAACGGGCCAGTGTAGATATCCATGCATGATCAGGCAATACCAACCATCCAAGGTGCCTCATGAAAATGAAATGATCCCTTATAACAAATAAATAAATAAATACTACAACGAACACATTCATGGTCGAATGGTGTTAGCATCTTAGTATCACATACATGAATTTCCAATAGCTACTTAGAGTCATTTCAAATTTCAACCAAATAACCTCAATCAACCTATCCATGGCTTTGGAAAAGAAACAGACATGAACTATCAGCATTCAAGTCATTATGGATTATGTGATCCGGTCCGTTGATTTTGTGCATGACATCTTATAAAGACGGCCATGGGGTGGATGGACGGTTCAGAGTGATCAATCACTTGACAAAGATATGAATACAAACTCAATTACATTTGCAGTGCAGCTGCCTTTTCTATGGCAAAAGTACTCAATCCTCTTATAAAGGAAAAAGATTCGCAACTCACAATGGAAAAGAGTAGACGTAGACCTAGCCCTGCCGACAAGCGTGGAGAACAAAGGGACATGGACTGGGCCCCACATCCGAAGCAATACGTCTTGCACATGCCGACCCACTAAAGCCCCCCTTGATATTGGCTATTATACCTTCTCAGGACTTGCACTACAAAACAAAACCCTAGACTTACATACTTGCTATATGATTTTTTGAGCTATATCTGTAATTTACAAGGAAAGGTCGTTCTCTAGAATCTAAAAGGCTCAAAATCATCTCTTTTTTTTTTTTTCCTCTTGTATTGTTTATAGGTCAAGTTTTGCCATTCAGGCCACCAATAAATTGTTTGCGTGTAGAAACCTATGTTGTGATTTTTTTTCTTTTGCTAAGTTATAGTTATTGTGACTAGAGTGAGATATGATCCAAAGCCGATTTTCCGAGAATTTTTTTTTTGGCTTGAGCGTTTTCATAGATAGGCCTTGCTAGTAGAATTATAGGGCTGGTCTCAAAGAGGATCTCCCGGTCCTTGCCACAAAGAACTACAAAGAATTATAGGGCCTGATTGCTTTGCCGGAGTTCTGATGAGAATTTCCAATATTGTTGTCATTATAGCATTTGGAATTCCATTTAGTGAGTTTTAAAAACTCTAGTCCTTGAAATTGTTTAAGTCACTTTGGCTTTTAAAATTATCTAAATTCTAGCTTTCAAAATAATGGATTGTTGCTTGAGCATTCGTGAATATTTTTAAGGGACAACATTCGGAGAATTTGTATATTTTCCAAGAGGGATTCTCATAATTACTGCAAAGAAACATGTCCTAAATCATCTATGCATTAACACTGTTCGTCTTATGTAGAAGAATGAATATACTCAAATGCTTCAAATTCTAGCTTCCAGAATGTTGAATTGTAACTAAGAATTTATAAATCATGCTACAGGGTAGCATTTGGAGAAAGGAACTGGCCATAAAAATCTGGTAAAGTTCTTCCTTTTCTTGGTAAAGTAATTTATCTATGCAGTAGTGCTCTCCTCAAGTAGAAGGATGAGTTCCACATGGCACTGAAGGAGTACTCGTCAGGCTCAGATTTGCACGGCCCGAATATAATATATAATTGAGGAGATCCATGTGACTGGTTACAGAATGTCAACAACTCCAGTATTTTTTTCTTAGTGATGTATGAGAAGACTCTGATACAGGATCTCACCAACTCCAGTATAAAAAAAAAAACTCATCGTCACCATCATTCATCTATCTTCCATAATAAGGATGGCTAAAAGAAAACTCAAAAAAAAAAAAAAAAAAAAAAAGAAAGAAAGAAAGAAAGAAAAGAAGTACTGGCCAAATACATCTTTTGGGTTCTCAGTTGTCACTCATGTTCCAGTTTTTATTGCCAATACCCAACTGAGGATACTGGTTTCATCATATACACGTGAGCTCAATATCATAAGTTGATTTATTCAAACAACTTCACCACTTCTCCTGATACACGAAATCTCTTGAGTTCGTAATGCTTACAAGTTACACCAATGAGGTAAGTTCGAACAAGAAACAGCTGGATTGTGTTGTGATTTTTCCCAAGCTCCATTTCCCTATTAATATAACCAACAAACAATATAAAGTAATGTTAATATGAGAAGCTGGATGTCACTTTCCACTGGCACATATCAATATTATTCATAACAGATATTGTAATCTCAAGGATTACTACGTATTTTCATAAGGTGAAATATCATGAGATTGAGAATTAGATAAATTGATCCACAACTTGCAAAAACTGAGCTATTCAAAATAGAAATCCCTTGGTACTATATGAGACAGGCCAGAACTTGTTCACTGGGCCAAATTTTAATCTCATGAGATTGATCATACGTGAAGTCGGGTTTCTTTTAAAACCAATAGATTCTAGAGATACTTGAATTTTATAAGTGAGCCCCATTGACAGATTTGGTGGCGAGCAAAACGGATATCTATGACTCGCCACCTGAAGAGAATTCTAGATCTACCAAGGCCACAAGAAGGTGGTCCTAGACATGCACATTATAGATATGGATAGCCCAAAAAATTGGGTAATGGGTTTCAGTCTTTCAGATAAACAAAACAAAGAGTAGAGTGATGGGGCGAATCGAGTTGGTATTTGGCTATGTAATAGCTGATGGCTTTCTGTACAATGACATTTTGACAGACCTAGTTAAGCTTAAACTAAGTACAAAATATTGGTTAATGATAATCAATAAAGAGTTGGATCATTGGAGTGTACTATCTTTATATTGCAATCCTCTTTTTATTATACTGGTGCTGCAGTTACGCACATTGGTAATAAGGCAAGTCATTTCCGTTTCTACATCTGGCCCCACCTCTAATCAATCAAACCCCTCTTGTATACATCGATCCCAATGAATTATAATGTATCTCAGTTCGAGATCCATCCAACCATTATCCACCATTGCATTGAGTTAAATTGTGATAGTATATATTTTTATACAATGGTCGAATTTCGAGGCCTTTAAATTGAAGGTTAAAGATGATTTAATTAGACTGGAACTTGACCTGATTTTTATCTGCATCATACCACTCTCTCAACCTCTTGTGAGAACGCGGTTCAAATGACTCGAGTTCCATCATCCAGTAGGATAAGAGACAAGATAATAAAGAAAGCCAAGGCAAGTGAAGATGAATGAATCAGTAAGGTAGAGAAGAAATGTATAAACATCATACTGTTAAAGGTCGGTTGTGCAAGACAGCAAAAGCGCAGCATTAAAAGGACTATATACTTAGTGTTTGTAGTGGGCCACAAAGTGGAGGTGGATCCCAATTTCTCCCCTGCCCATGTGACCCAACCACTTCACTTCCTCAACCAAACACCCTCCTCTATGCTATAAATACCATACTCCATTGCACTCTCATTTCATAGAATTGGGTCTTAAACACCTCACAATGGCTACTACTAATAGATTAATTTGCATTGCTTTCTTGGTGTTGTTGGGGGTCGGCTTATGTTCTGCTGCTAGGTCTCTCTTGACTTTGGAAGCTGGCTATGGTCTTGGCCATGGCATTGGAGGTGGCGTTGGTGGGGGAGCTGGGGGAGGTTACGGTGGCGGTGGGGGTGGGGGATCGGGTGGTGGTTGTTACATCCCGGTCCCGAAATCACCCTGGCCTAGGGTAATTCCCGAGGTGTGTCACACGTACTCTCGCATGTTGTACCTGTCTCGAGCCAAACACAATACACGAAGGAGATAAAAGCGACTAAACCACATGTGATAACACATAACATTTCATATAGCGGAAGTCGTAATTCATTTAGATAAGGTATCAAATTCCATCAAGGTCAATTAAACATTTAAGTTTGATACAAAAAAAAGTAAACAAGTATATACATTAAGTTACAAAAGAGGGACCAATGAAAGAATCCCTGTACAACCCTTGAAGGACTTATACATTCACTACCCACAAGTATATTCAAAAGAATTTAGTATGACCATATGAAGAGGATAGTCACACGAACTATGGTATTTACTAGTGTAGTCTGCACTCCGAGGAGGTCAATTCTATGCTGGCCCTGGTTCTGGCCACTCTTCTAATCCTGCTGGTACCTCCTGGGTACCCTCCTCTCTCTCCTGAGCCTCGACAGGGCCGGGAGCTGCATCTGCGTCTGTGACACCAAATGTAGTATTTCAATACGATGATTTTAGCAAGTATAAGCACAATAAGAAATTACATAATATTGTAACTTTGAATTTAATACGAGCAATTTAGTGGATGGCAATGATAGTATCAACTACGCAAATTGTGCTGGAATAAAGTATGCTGATGAATCAATAAATAATAAACCATACTAATTTGACTACTACTTAATGCTCATCCTCTCAAAGAGAGCAAAATCTTGTTGGGATGTCACTAGCGGCCCGGCCAAAGGCTAACTGGCTACCCGGTTCTGGAGTTCCGGTGCTCCAGGCGACTTACTGCAATAGTCTCTCATAACTAAACCAATGTGCTGGCCCCGTCGGGCGTCACAAGGTCGAAGTTAGGTAGTGCCGACTCAATCGAATCATAAGTGGACTCAAGTGAGTTGTATTCCAAATCATTTCTAAATTAAATTCACTTCAATTCATATATAATCGTATCTTGTACTCACTCAATCCACATGTTTACAAATACTGCATCCATGTATCATATATAGAAAATGACGGACGGAATAGAGTTATTAACCTCAAAGAATTTTGGGGAAGGAAATAAACTTATTTATTGCTAATGTTTAATGATTGATCTGTCAAATGAAATATAATCCAATATGAAATGCAATATGTTGAGGAGTCAAGGGACTTACTAGCCAATGCACTATTATCCTATTGAATTTAGTCCTTAACCGTCCAATACAAGGTGGATTTAGAAAGTCAACATAATACTACTTGTTCGGTGTCACTAATTAAGAGAATCACGTTAAATTTCCAAACAACCTTCATGGCTTAGTGTTGGACTAATAATTATGCGATGGTCCAATTATTGAGGGTAAGGGTTCCATTTAATGATCCTAGAAGTCCAAAGAATTTCTAATTTCCTATGGGATGATGATTCACCCTAAAATTTCTAATCCCAAGCTGTCATCTGTCTTAAGAAAGAGACAAAAACACTGAGAGAACTACGTCCTAGGCAACCGATTCGGAAATACGTACGTCGTGCAACATCTCATATCCGTCGATGTCATGATTTGTATGAAGAATGTTGCACTTTTATGGATAATCTCTAGTTGTTATTAAAAGGGAGCTCTTAATGGAGGTCAATTACTATAAATCCAAACCTTAAGCTGCTTAAATCAACAAGTGTATATGATCATTTATAAAAATGCTAATTTTTTTTCTACTGAAATCTCATTCACCAAGAAATCTTCTCATCCAACCAAATTAGTGGCTGTCTCCAAGTGGACCCCTCAAAGAAAACTTTACCCATCATTATGCAGTTAGATTAGATCATGCTGCATGTATGAAACCCCAATGAAAATATAACATCAAATGATGATATTAGTCACAGAACAGATTACATACATTCATGTAAGTTATCCATTCAAAAGGGTGTAGGAATTGTATAGGAAAGTATCCAAAACCTTCAAAATGACTCAACCACCATAAAAGTATTGTTTAGAAGTAGGATAGGGAGAAAAAAGAGTGGATGGAAATCTGGTAAAATGTATGAGAAGAGATAATATCCAATGGATGAATGTGCAAGACAGCAAAAGCGCGACACTTAGTACGCATGGTGACTCTCCTCTCCTACTTGCACTGGTGCTGGTGTGGGCCACACCAGAGGTGCACAAAACACCCCACTAGCCATGTGCCTCAACCACTCTTTATACCGACACGCGTTTTTGGACCCCCACTTCTCAAGTCTATAAATACCAACATCCTTTCCTTTGCTATATCATCTCATATTTCATGGCCTTGGGCCTTTGTCATCTAACCATGGGTAGTCATAGAGGTTTTGGCATTGCCTTGCTCTTGTTTTTGGGTGTTGGCATTTGTTCTGCTGCTAGAACTCTCCTCACTTTTGGCGTGGAGCCTGGCTATGGTCAGGGCCATGGCATTGGCGGTGGGGGAGGATCGGGATATGGTGGTGGTGGAGTCGGGGGAGGTTATGGTGGAGGTGGTGGGTCGGGTGGTGGGTATGGTGGTGGTGGGGGCAGTGGTGGAGGCATCGGCTATGGTGCAGGAGGTGAACATGGCGGTGGAAATGGTGGCGGTGGCGGTAGTGGTGGGGGTGCTGGGGAACAGCATGGTATAGGGTATGGTAGCGGTGGAGGCGCTGGCGGCGGTGCCGGGTATGGTGCTGGTGGTGAACATGGAGGAGGATATGGAGGCGGCGGCGGACAAGGTGGAGGTGCAGGCTCTGGTGCCGGTGGAGAGCATGGTGGTGGGTATGGTAGTGGGGGTGGCATCGGCGGAGGTGGGGGGAGTGGTTATGGTGCCGGAGGTGAACATGGAGGAGGATATGGGAGCGGCGGGGGCTCCGGCGGGGGCATTGGCTATGGTGCCGGAGGAGAGCATGGCGGTGGTTACGGAAGCGGCGGCGGATATGGTGGTGGGCATGGTGGCTACCTGCACCCTTGAGATGAATATGATGACATGGGAGAAGTTGGTTGCTACTAAGTATTGTGTTATGAGTATCTTGTAGGAGGATCATGAAGTAAATCACCCTAATAAGCTTGAACTCCAATATTTATCTTGAAATGAGATGCTACATTGTCATTGCATCAGCTTAAAAACCAAGGTTGTTCAGGCTACTTGCTCTAATGTAATTTTTGATCTTCTTATTGTATTAATTTAGTTGTTGTTTATGTTTGAACCATTTCATGGGCATATGTTATTCCAATTACTCTACAGATGATTACAGATATCAGTTAGTTGGGATGTGGAAGGCCTTGTTTTTATATGAAAAGGAGTTGGGAGTTAAGTTAGGACTCGGGGCACATCAAATCTCATAGAGAAAAGGCAACACCATACCAATGGAATGGAATGCACGTGATAAGCTGGGGTGGCCTTACATCAATATAAATAATCCATCAAGGGGAAGGAACCCATCTCTAAAATTATCTAAGGTCATAAGTTTTACACATGATTTCTGGTGGGTATAACTATATATATTGAAGTGGAGTTTAGCCAACAGATGATATAAACATATATAATAGCCTTCTTGGACTTAAATACTGTTGTAGCAGTAGACAGTAGTAGTGCTCTGACTGAAATATTCATGTGGTTTGTTGGAGCTGAGTGCGAGGGCCAGTTGCGTGAAACCTGACTTGGGATTTTCTACTGCTACCATGTCATATCAACAGCTCTCCTATCTTGCAATTTATCATGATATTATTTGATATTTAAAAAAAAATATCTTCTCAAGATAATATATACCAACCTGTTTTTAGAGTTTGCGGGTTCTTCTCCTGGTATGTGTGAGTCTATAGGGGACCCAGCCCACCTTATCTAGGATACCCTAAAAAACCTGTTTTTGGAGATAATATTGGGTTGTTCATGACCCAAATCAGACTGGGTCGAGTCATACATAGGTCTGGCCCTGACCTGAGAAAAGAAATATGGGCTCTTTTCCTATCCAGGTCCAACATGAGCAACAAGTGGCTGGCCCGAACAAGCCCGCCTAGCTCATACAGGTTAAGACCGGAACCTGCCGTCATTTAGTCAATCAAACCCAAGCCCAATTAAAATCCGATTAATACTAGTAATAAAAAATGAAATGAAAATTTTAAATTCAAATATAAAATGATTTCAAATTCAAATGCTACTTTAAAAAATTTCATAAAGATGTTAAATGACAGGATTTGGCCATATCTATTGTTTGAGGTAAACCAGACTGACCTTCAGCTATCTCTCTCTTAATCCAAGCCCAGCCCAAATGCAAAATGGGCCAGAAATCTAGGTTCAACTCAGATATAAAACATAATGCCCAATACCTGCCCAAAGCAAGTTGGCTCCATTTGAACCTAGTCAGGCCCGCCTCATGAGCACCAATTGATGAAAGTAATAATATTTAGAATGAGTAAGATATGTCAACCACTTAGAAACTTTCTCCTTCTGTGTTATCACTACAATAGGTAAACAAGAGTTTTTTTTTTTCAAAAACTAACTTATAACAACATTTCGGTTTTTACAATAATCTCCCAATATTTATTACGAGCTGAAATATATTTCCCTTGTATTTCACTAAAGTATAGGAAGTGAAAAGAGCGTGGTAAGAGGCGCCAGTTCTTACTTGCCTGTCCTTAATTAGTTCGAACCCAAGCAAGGCACCTTTCCTCACTCAAGGCTGTGATACCTCACCATAGGTCTACTTTCAAAAAAAAATATAGGAAGTGAAAATCTGCCATAGATACAAGTAACTTCCTTGCTGGACTAATATGACAAATGTTAGTAGGGTACATGGAAACTAAATACATAGGAGTTCTAAGATTTGATTCTGATGGCGAGTATTGGTTGGATGAGTGTCAAATTTGTGCTTGCACCCAGTCATAAGGGGTCACCACGTGCTGGCTGAGAAAACGGGTGTCCACGAGCCGAGCCTGTTTGGATGCACAAAAAAGTACAAGAAAATAATATTTTTTAGAATATAATCTTTCATTTTTTAAAGAAGAAAATCTTGTGCGTTTGGTAACTCAAGAAAAATTTGAAGAAAAGATTTTTTTCTTTCAAAAAGCTCAACATTCTCTCCTCCAGCTTCCCCCTGTAGAAAACTTTCTACAGGATAAAAATCTTTCAAAATGACGATTACAAAGTGGTAGAGTAAAGTAAAGACCTTAGTTCAACAAATCCATCATAATGTGTATGTTTACATATATGGAAAAGTAAAGTAAAAGTAAATATCATAAGACGATAAAGGTGAGGTAAAGTAAAGGTGGGATAAAGTAATGGCGAAGTAAAGTGGGAATGAATGGTAAAGTAGTTTTTTTTTTTTTTTTTACTTTACTTAAACATTTTATCGTAGTTTTATATGGTAAATAAAAAGTGACTTGTTTACAGGTGTGGTAAAGTAAAATAAAGATCGATGTCATATCATGGTAAAAGATGAGGTAAATTTATGGTCAAATGAAGTATGTGGTAAAGCAAAGTGAGAGAAAGAGTTATAAAGTAGTTGTTTTTTCATTTACTTTACTTTACTATACTTTACCATGATTTTATGTGATAAAAGAAAAGTAACTTATGGTAAAAACATGAAAGTTAAACTTTACTTTACCACATTACTTTTTTTATCCTGACGTGGTAAATTACATATAAATTAAAATATTTAATAAAAAAATTCTTATAATGTAATTTACTTTAATCATAGCACCTTCCAAACATCTCAATTTAAAATCTGTAGTATTCTTCAAAAATTGTCAAACAGTAAAAAAATTATACTATTATAATATTGCATTATTGTATTCTATATTATTTTATTCTTATAATATTTAAATATGTAAATATTTTATTCTGTAGACATCCAAACGAGCCTTAGCCATTTTACTATCCCTCAAAATGCAATATAAAAAATAGACAACTTTAGTTGACAAGTGGTTTTTATGTGGTAATTTACTTCGATGAAGACCTCTTCCTAAACAGAATCAGGCATTTTACCCTGCACTTTACTTGGTAGTAAAAAAAAAATTTGCATTCGAATCGAATCCATTAATGTTGATGGACCCATCTAATGATGGAAATCATCTTGTAAAATTGGAAAATTGATGATTTTACAAATGCTTGATGAAATGGGCCTCAGTTTTTTCTACCAAACAGGAGACATAAACTTCAAATAGTTTCTCCATGAGAATTCCTTTTAAGTAAAACTAAAAAAAAAAAAAGGAATCGAGGAGAAGAGTTGAGAAAATTGAGGATACTAGGCCCATTAACTACATGGGCTGGACATGGACAAGGTTGGACTCAACAGCCCATGTGCCATCATACCACCAAATGATCGGTCGGGATTCTCCCATCTGATCTTTCCTAACGAGTAGGATTTAAGGGTGTGAAAAAGTGGAGCATCACTACTCACTAGATGGACTAATATATTGTACAGTAGACTCAGATCATAAGTATCTAGGTATGACAAATTCGACCCAAACCCAATTACCAGGGGTGTAGATGGACTGATTCAGGCCAGGCCAAAGCTTGACCATGTTGGCCCAATTAGCTATCTGGCCTAAGATGCAAGCCAGCATCCAATCCATGGGTTCCTAGGACAGAATCCAGCCTGTTTAAAAATTAATGCACCTACTTATGCTAAGATTGTCGGACCGAGCGTTTAAGCATAACAGGCCCGGCCCATTTTCCTATCAAGCCAAAAGATGAGCCCCAGTTCCATGGCAGTTACAAACACTAACCCAAATCCAGTACTCTTTTAGCTGGCTTAAGGTTGGGTCTAAACTGACCACCTCTAAGCTCCATACCAATTATCAATGCACCCAAAATGGGTCATGCCCATAAGTTTTGGGTTTGACCTTCAAGTAACGAGAGTTTTTTTTTTTTTTTTTTTTCTTTGGGCCAGAGTTCGTTGAAGCCTTCGCTGCATAAGTGGAGTTGGAGGCGTTAGATATTCCAAAAACTGAAATAATTTAGGTGAGCACCCCGTGTCTAAATGCCTATTGGGGCCCACCTGTTTATGCATTTGATTCCGAGTCAATCATAACTTGATAGTCACTAATCTCGGATTTGACACTCATCCAAATGGACTAGAATATTGTGTCGATTTTGTACTCATTTTGGATGGTGGAGTTTTTTAGCCGTTGATCGAACAGATAGGATGATGATTCGAGCCTCCATCACCATACACCTGTTCCCATCCCTATGTGAGGGTGCTGGATCACCTCGTGCTCAAGTGAGGGGGACCCTTTATAATATTCCTCATTATTTTATTTTAATGGTTTTCTAGAGACGATGTGTGAGTTCATCAAATTTTTATTTTTATTTTTACATAAATAGATCATTTTGCAAAAGGGTGGTAGGAATGAATCCTGATTAATCATTAATTTCTATCATTAAAAATTGTTAAAGGATCATATGACCCTCCATGTGACTTTTCTTGATTATCAGTAAGTTTCTCTGGAAAAGAACTAATTAATATACAATCTAGTTGTACCAACAAATTCCTTCAAATGTCTCAACACACGCCCAAACCAGGCAAAACCCCTCCCTTTCCTTATTTTGCTTTCTTTGTTGCCAATTGCACATTAAGAAAAGTGGGTATTGGACACTTGGAAACTCCATATTTTGCTTTCTTTGTTACCAATTGCACATTAAGAAAAGTGGGTATTGGGACACTTGGAAACCGAAGGTAGCCAGGCAGTCAAATTGAGATGACGACATCCCAACAAACAAAATATGCATTAATTAGCAGTGTGGAAGACCATATTAATCCCCTCCTTCCAAAAGTAGTTTCAAATCAATGTGCCTCGACAACTAATCCTAACCTAACCACATGTGCTAAATATGTAGTAAACATGACATGACAACAAATCAATTTCCACCTCTCTCATCACATGTGGGAGAGATACTTCACCCAAACACCAAACTCTCAGATGGAAAGACGGTCATTATCATTCTAAAATAGGTTATCAGTTATTACTGGACATTGACTCTCAAATATATTTATTATTATGATTATTATTATTATTATTTCACTTTTTTACTGTGCTCACGAGGGTGTCAGACCTCTTTGAAAACTAACTACACCCATCGGCACTTGAAGTCCCTGCATCCCCCAGGCACCAGCTAGTCAGGCTTTTGTTTAGACAAGCGGTCAGAGAGAGAGAGAATGCATTTGAAACCGCAACTTCTAGTTCTTGAGCCATGGTCCTAGCCAATTGTGCTATCCCTCAAGGTTACTATCAAATGTGTAGTTAAAAAAAGGTCTAACAAATTGTAAAAAAAAGAAAAGATAATACTTTGGACGAAGGATTAATATGGTCCACTAGAAGGCCCTTTATTGGTTGATCCGAAACAGGGGCGGACCCACGTTGTAAGTACCTGGGGCGAATCATCCCATAACTTCAATGGATATCTTCAATATTTGATGAGGCAGATTAGAAAACGTCCTGGGTGCTTTGTTGAAAAAATCACCCTCTTTCTAATTTGCTAATGCACATTCTACAATATCCAATCCAATCTTCTCAATTCTCTCTCATCTTCCCAATGTTCTCCTAAAATATCTCTCATCTTACCAATCTAATCTTCTCCTAAAATATCTCTCATCTTACCTCTTCCTACAATTTCTCTCTAGATTTTTATCACATTCCATTCTACAATCTCAATTAATACAAAATACCTATTAAGGTCAGAATGAAACTGATGCACGTGCAACCATTCACTATTTTGAGGGACTGTTTATATAAATTGTTTTATCCATCCACCCATATAAATAATCATTTGGTGGAACCCAATTGATGAATATCCTATCACTTTGCATTACCTTAAGTTAAGGATAAATAGTCATTGCTACATCTTTGAGGTAGTTAAAAATCTTTTATGAGAATTGAGTTCTTTATCCTTAATTTTCCAAAAAAAAAATAAAAATAAAAATTATGTCTTCAAACCATGCAGTGAGTGGAGATTATTTGTTGTCAGCGTTGATGATTGGTAGTTGCAATGATTCTAACTTTTATAATTGAACATCCTTCACCCCATCCAAACGAAAATCTTGGGTTCGCCACTAATCCGAACTGCTGTATTAATCAAAGAGAGCCCACAGTTCTCATACACTGGGCCCTGATCATAGCCTGGGAGGTGAAGCCATTTGAGTCACCTGTTTAAGGGACTTGCCAACTACCAGTCCTCCATGCTTATTCAACATGCATGCCCATTATAATTCCTTTAAGAGAGAGGAATGTATGTGTTGCCCATGTGGGGAAGGCAATGGATTATTGTAATTAGGGCCTAAGCTATCCATCCCACAAATAAATAAAAATGCCATTGGAGATAGATAACACGTTTTCTACGTTAAGTTGTTTGTCTGGCTAACATTTAAAATATGGACAAGACTCAAGAGCCATTAAAATTAAAAGAGAGAGGACATATATATCCAACGCACGAAAATCAGTACTTACCCAAAATTGGTCTTCTGCTGGACCATTTTCTTTATATAGACCAATCTGCAGATTGATTGCAACTTGTGAAAAAGGCTTGTCCCGGTGGACTATTTGTTCTCTTTGTTTTGCTTGGTGTCATTTCCCCCAAAGGTCAAAGCTTAGATAATTCAGAGAATTATCCTACACCAGCAATATAATTCTCTAATTAAGTGGGTCCATGTTTGAAATGAAAACTGCCCACAGAGGGATTTATTTTTTGTTTGTTACCAGCTAAGGTCACCGGACCATTGAGTGGCATGACTAACATGAGAGTGATATTGGGGAGAAGACTATCTAAACACGTGAAAAAATGACTCGGGAGTCAAGCTTTTGAATAGTTGGTTGAAAAGGGGGCTCCCAACAACTGTGCTCGCTTTATTCAGCTCACGATGGATGGATCATGAATATAGCAGATCATTTGACTACAAATTTTTTTTTTTTTTTCCAAATTCCAGTCATTGCATTTTAGCCATGGGTAGTACGAGGTGAGCAAAAGTTGCATTAAAATGAGATTTAGAGCAGAGCTAATTCATTGTGGTGAGAGTAATTTGTGGCGATCTGAAGTTCTTATGTTTTTTTTTTAATGAATTTATAGCATTGGAGCAACGGCTGTTTGTGTGCAAATGTTCCCAGAGGAGAATTCTTGCTATTGGAGATTTCTAATAGCATGTCAATGCTTAAACATTTCTATATAGTTTTTAGGTTTCTTGTTCCTCTCACATTTCAAACTTCCTGTATAGTTTTTGGGTTTCTAAAATTTCAACCATGTGGATTGGCACTTTTGGCTCATAGAAAATTTCAAGTTTCAACTTTTAAAATGCTCGAAAGTCCTTTAGGGCCTGTTTGGATGCACAAAAAGTACAAGAAAATAATATTTTTTAGAACATAATCTTTCATTTTTTAAAGAAGAAAATCTTGTGCGTTTGGTAAATCAAGAAAAATTTGAAAAAAATATTCTTTTCTTTCAAAAAGCTCAATATTCTCTCCTACAGCTCCCCTCTGTAGAAAACTTTCTACAAGATAAAAATCTTTCAAAATGACGATTACAAAGTGGTAGAGTAAAGTAAAGACATTGGTTCAACAAATCCATCATAATTATGTGTATGTTTACATATATGAAAAAGTAAAGTAAAAGTAAATCTCACAGGACGATAAAGGTGGGGTAAAGTAAAGGTGGGATAAAATACATGGTGAAGTAAAGTGGGAATGAATGGTAAAATAGTTTTTTTTTTACTTTACTTAAACATTTTATCGTAGTTTTATATGGTAAAATAAAAAGTGACTTGTTTACAGGTGTGGTAAAGTAAAATAAAGATCGATGTCATATCATGGTAAAAGATGAGGTAAAGTAAGGTCAGATGAAGTATGTGGTAAAGTAAAGTGAGAGAGATAGAGTTATAAAGTAGTTGTTTTTTCATTTACTTTACTTTACTATACTTTACCATGGTTTTATGTGATAAAAGAAAAGTAACTTATGATAAAAACATGAAAGTTAAACTTTACTTTACCACATTATTTTTTTTATCCTGACGTGGTAAATTACATATAAATTAAAATATTTAATAAAAGAATTCTTATAATGTAATTTACTTTAATCATAGCACCTTCCAAACAACTCAATTTAAAATCTGTAGTATTCTTCAAAAATTGTCAAACAGTAAAAAAATTATACTATTATAATATTGCATTTTTGTATTTTATACTATTATATTCTTACAATATTTAAATATGTAAATATTTTATTCTGTAGACATCCAAAAAGACCCTTAGCATTTTTAAATTATGAAATATCCTCCTCCGCATATGAATTCTCAAATTTCCTTAGAAGCATTTCTAACTAAAACTTCTATTGGTGGAATTTATGATATGCTGTGTCAGAGTATCCCCTTATTTCCAAATGTCATGTCTCATTCCAAATTTTAATAATTAAAACCCACTTGAAAAGTCAAAAAGGGCCTTTGGAATTCTCAGGATTTCAACTCCTTCAACATATGATGCAAGCATATTTTAAAATGTACAACGTATTGTATCGTATAATATCTTTTTATGTGTAAAATTCGTATCACTGTCTTGTCTATAGATTGTCCTTGCCATATCCATGCTGTATCTATATATCATAACCTTTAACATTTTAAAATAGGGGTTTTGACCATACGGGATATAAAAGACCATGAATTCCTCAAAATGGTATTAACCAAAACTATATCACAAATGTGGTTATTGTACATGGGGACCCAAATTCCTTTTCCAATTCTACCTATTTTGTGCGATATAGCACAATCTGTGCGATATCGCACAAACTGAAGGTGAAAATAATAGATTTTCCTCTGTTCCCATCTCTTAAAGAACTAAACCTCCATTACTTCCTGCGACTTTCTTGGTTCCTACTATTTTCTTCATCGTTAAAAAGGGTTTTCAATAGGGTTTCTCCGTTGCTTTTCCATTTATCCAAAAATATCTCAAGGTTTCTTTACAAGTCTTCTTCCCTTTTTTTTTTTTTCATTTGGTTACTGTCTTGATGTGATAACTTTACCCTGAGGACAAGGGATGGGTCCACAATATTGATACCTTGTAAAACTTTGGGGTCTATGTACTCGTTTTTTGAAACTGCTTATCATGAATCATCTTTAGGTGAAGAGAATGAAAGACTACACTTTTTAGGAACCTATTTTAACAAATGAGAAAGTAGTAGGAACGAGAAGGTTACAAGAAAAAAAGAGGTTTAGTGCTTTAGGAGATGGAAACGGAGAGAAATGTAAGAGGGAGAAAGAACAGTTTGTATGATATCGCATAGATTGTGCAATATCGGTCAAAATGGGTGGAATTGGAAAAAGAATTTGGGGTCCCATGCATAGGGATATAGTATTGGTCAACACCATTTTAAAAAAGGGGGATTTGGCGATAGGTCCCTAAACATTTCACTTTAGTGCCTTAGGTCCACAATCTTTTTTCATAGTATAATAGGTCATTTTTTCAAATTTAAAGACCTAAAATGTCTAATTTACCCTTCCTTTAAAATCATATCCCACAATTAGTGGAATATCTCATTAATAATGGTAAACGACCATTTAACTAGCCAAATAAATTTCAAAAGATACAAATAAATTAAAAAAAATGTAAATACATTTCAAAAGACGAAAATAAATTTCAAAATACATAAATAAAATTAAAAAATGCAAATAAATCCGAAAAATGAAAACAAATTCGAAAGGACGCAAATAAATTTCAAAAGATGAAAATAAATTTCAAAATACTCAAATAAACTTCAAAATACACAAATAAAAATAAAAAATGAAAATAAATTCAAAGGAAAGAAAATAAATTAAAAAAAAGAAATAATTTCAAAAAACGCATTAAATTTCAAAATAACGCAGAGAAATTTAAAAAGATGCAAATAAATTTCAAAAGATCCAAATAAATTTTAAAAAACATAAATAAACTTCAAAAGATTAAAATCAATTTAAAAAGACGCAAATAAATATCAAAAGATCCAAATAAATTTTAAAAAATATAAATAAATTTCAAAAGATGAAAATCAATTTCAAAAGATCCAAATAAATTTAAAAAAATGTAAGTAAATTTCAAAAGACGCAAATAAATTTCAAAAACGCAAATAAATTTAAAAAAATGCAAACACATTTGCCAAAACTAAGATAATTTTTTTTCCTAATTTCAGAAAAATTTGCCAAAAACTCAAGTATTTTTGCCAAAACTCAGTTAAATTTATTTAAAAAAATGCAAATAAATCTCAAAAGAACAGCCTGAGTTTAGTTCAAAAACTCAATTAAAATTTGCCAAATGGAGATAAATTTGTCAGAAACTCAACTATATCTGTAAAAAAACTCAAATAGATTTGCTCTAGGACTCAAATAAATTTGTTCCAGAACTCAGATAAATTAGCCAAAAACTCAAATAGATTTGTCCAGAACTCAGAGAAATTTGTTTAAGAACTCAGATAAATTTGTGTAAAACTCAAATACATTTGACAAAAAATGTAAAACTCAGATAAATTTGACAGAAACTCATATAAATTTATAAAAACTCAGATAAATTTGACTTAAATAAATTTCACAAAAACTCCATGTCCTCCACCTCCTCTTCCATCCCTCTGGCATCCTCCCCAAATCGAGACCGGCAGGACGTGCACCAACCCAAGATCTGACCTGCTTACTGTTATGGCGTGCTTACTGGCCTATGTACTATTTTGGATCTGGGCTCCGGGTCGAACCTGACATGAACCGACCCAAGACCTGGGACACCTAGGATGGGTCGTCTTCTTCCTTTCTTCAACGACCCTGCTCTAGGACAAAGCCAGAAAACCGCGCAGGGCCCATCGTTGCCTTTTCTTCTTCTTCTTCAGTGGGATGGACTTCCGCCAGGAACCACTTTCCCGACGACATGCACCAACTGCGATGGGAGAGTGCAGGCAGTGATTCTGGGATGCAATGGGCGGTGATTCTGCGATTTCTAGAGCTAGATTTATTTCCTCATTGACTGGGTTCTGACACAGAACCTAAAACGCCCCTGCTACCCTTTGGCGATGTGCATCAGAGCTGATCAAGGTGGGTCCCCCGCGCCAGATATGATCGACAGCTGTGAAACAAAACAGAGGAATAAAATCCGTTCCGTTATCTGGTTTTAGAGAAACCAAAAGTAGAGATGCACAGAGGATCCAGACATTGAACAGAGGTTTGATCCTTTGTTGCAAAGGCTTTCACATCGTTTGAAGTGAAGGAAAAGAAGGGTTCTATACCCAGTTGCACGCTGTCGGAGAAGAAAGGGGTGTTGTCGCGCCCAACCGCCACTTCCTCTAGTAGTCACAGAGAAGACGAAACAGAGAACCGACATCTTGTTCAAGTTGAAACCGCCCACACAGAACCCATCCCAAAAACGATGGGTTTCTTGCCTACACATCCGATAGTGGGTCCCACTGATCTGGAACCCATGATCAGTCCCACCAACAAGGTCGCCCATGGCCTCTCAACAAAATCAATGGTCCAGATTTCCATTGGTCGGCCACCTGGACCCCACAGTCTCCCTCTTTGGTTGCTGGATGGTGGATTGCGCCTGAGAGAGGATGAGATGAAATATGGGTTGAAGATGAAGAGGGATAATACAAGATTTGAAATTTGAAATTTCAAAATTTTAGGCCTAAAATGGTTGAAAGGGTAAATCAGTAATGAGAATTGTATCCAGGGACCTCTGACTGCAAACAGTCTAACTGTTTGGACCAGAGCCCTTAAAAAGAATTCGTCTGGACTGGAGGCTGAAAACATTCAATTATAGGGACCTTTGGCTAATTATCTCTTTAAAAAATTCATGATCTTTCATTTTCCGTATGGTAAAAATCCCTTTAAAATACTAAGAGAACTCGGTGGGCTTTGGAATTTCAATGGGAAAAGTATTTCACAAGAATTCTCTGAATTTCTCAAAAAGGTCCCTGGGATGATTCTTTGAGACCTGTCCATAGGATGGAGGAAAGCTCTGATGCTGCCGACACCCAAGCCACATGCTATCCATATATTGGTGATCCCCTCAAAAGAGTAAAGAAGATAAAGCAAAGGCTTTTCACAAAGGTGCTCTTTAACAAGCCAAAAAGGCAGCTACTTGCTACCAGTCCCGTTTGGAATCTGGATCTTAAACTCTAGAAGAATTTTGAGTTAAATCACTACAAATTAAAATCATTAACTGGACCCATCTATCTTCGAAATCTAAAGTCTAAACCACAACAATTGTTGGCCTATATTTGTTTTCTGTAGCAGATCTTACTAGATTAAGAGTTGGACTCATCAAACAAGTGTAAAACACTTAAATTGAATCTGCACTTATTATACTTCAATCAATCACATGTTTTAGAAGTGATTAATCTGATATATTATCATTTACTTATATGGGTATTGTTGATGTTGATGTGACTTTATAGATGTGTGCTATTGTAGGGACCGTAGCCACTCATCACCATCACCAAATGTTTCCACAAATAGAGAAAGCCTGATTTGAGTGTGGAGGGCCACAGTCACCCTCAGAGATAGATAGATTCTAGCCACGGAGGGAGGATCCACAAACTTTTCTGTCTGGTATTTTGGGATTTTCTTGCGGATGCAATGGAATGGAAAAGCAGAATTCCTCTGCTTTATGTCATTTTTCCTTTTCTGGATACAAGAAGATTTTCATTTCTGAGGGGAGAGATTGAAACAAGAAATCTTCTTTTGGGAATGTTACTTTCACAGATGGATGGCAGCTGCAGGATTAGTTAGAATTACCCCTGAATTCTAGATGGCAATCCATGGTAATTGGTGCTGACTTTTTTTTCCCTGATAGTTTTTAGACACCCTTTTTTTTTTATAGTAACAACCCATGATAACGTTTGAGATTTCTTATTTGATTATTACAATTTTAAAATTCAGTCTTTCGAAATTTCACTTTTGGCCTCATGCCGAGGCATATGAGAAGATTTGAAAAACTTGTCTAGAGATTGCATTTAGAGAATTTATAATTTCCCCCACTGGGATTTTATTGAACTCCCAAAAGTCTAAATCCTGTGAGGGCAATGCTTAGGATCCAGTTGTTTGGAGGTTCCTCTACTGAGAATTCTTTATGTTGGACATTCGCAGTGGGAAAGTCAGTTGTCCCCTCAACATTTGGAATTAATTCCTTATCTGAATGGTAAGTTACCATAAATTTAGCTCAGTAAAATGTCACTAATGTTGGATTCTCCAAATTCATAAATGCACTTAAGCATTCGTGAAAACTGGATGGACGATAACAGTTTGGGCCAATTTTGCTGCAAGTTTTTGGAACATCTTGTCTTGATTATTTGGGGAATTCCAAATGTTGTTCCCAAATGGGGATTCCAAGATTCTCAAGGGCAAAGTAGCATTTAGAAATCCAGAAAGAATTTTGCCAGCCAAACGTGACTTTTTCTCATGACCAGCTGAGTCAATTTTCACCATGTAAATCCAATCAAACAGGATTCCTATAGACATCACTATAGTTCTGTTAGGAATCCCCAATAAGGAAGGAGAATTTAAGTGAAAAAAAAGAAAAAAAAGCTCTCAACCAATGGATAGGCAAAAAATAGAGTGAAGTAAAGTTAAATGAACCTTAATAGTATAAAATTTCAACTATACCCGGTTTAAATGAGTACGACATTTGAATGCCTTTTATTACTTTTACTCTCAACTCTCCCTTATTTTATATTTTATTTCTGTGCACTCCAGACAGGGAAAAAAAAAAAAAACACAGGCTTGATGCTCGTTTGGTAATGGTAAGGGGGGAATGAAAAAACCACAACTTGTTGCCTTCTCTGATTGAAAAGAAAACATATTAAACTGGACATGTCAAAATATCACAGCGGATACAGTGTTAAAAAGTTCATATATATATAAATTCACGTGCCATTGCCACTGTCCATCTGGCCCACCCTCAAAGCCACGCACAGTCAACAATCATTTCCCTTCCCATGTGCCCCACAGTCAACAACCATCTCTCTTCCTAGAGCCCTCCCCTCATCTTCCCATGCACTGAGTAAATTTTAAAAACGTGGGAGCAACCACCACCTCCCACTCCAAGTCCAACAACGCAGACACGCATTTGGGTCAGACATAGTACTCAAGAGTCCACAGCTGCCAGGAAACATCTTTCTCATGTAGACAGTCTCCTATTCTCCACCATTTCTCCTCTCAAGTGGGTCTCTAATACGTATATATACATTACTATACATAAACAGTTCAACACTTTTGCACCCAGACATTCATCTTAATTTACATTCTCTCTCTCTCTCTCTCTCTCTCTCTCAAACTATATTTATAGTTAATAGAGATGGGAGAGATATACATGCCACCAATAAAGTGCTTTCGTCACATGCACGTCCCTTTTTCTAGTTTTCTTTCTTCCCTTCTTTATATTTTTATTTTGTGTGGATGGAAGGGCCCATCTACTCCACTCAACTCCACAGACAGATAGCAAGTAAAACGTGCATTCTTTCATTTTTAATGTCCCAGAGAGAATTTCTTTAATTATTTTTTTTAATAGGACAAAGTGCGACGACCTGATCAAGGGGTAGGATTGGTTGAGTTGGGGGCAAGAATCTTGAATCACACACATATTTAACTTTTGTAGCTTTTACTTTATGATTTTTATTTTAATTTCTAGTGTGACAGTGAGATGGATGCTAACTCGAGTTGGGGATTTAACTCAATTGTTACCATGGGTGAACTAACTGCAGTTCTGAGTTGTTCAAGTGGTTTTATGGAGAGGCATGTGAACTGTGGGGTCGAATCCTCTCTTGCAGCTATTAATGGGTAACCATATGAAACTTTTCTTTGACACTTGATTGTGGGCCGTAAATATATATCTTCATGTCCATTCAAGATGGATTTCATCCTCTCTAATCATATATCCGCAAGTTTTAGATGAAAAGGAGTGGTTTCCACAGTACACGTATCATGTAAGCAAAGATGCTACATAAGTGCCTACTCATGTTTTCATTGGGACTTGCTTCCTTTGAACTGAAACTTGAGCTTATTCGGTTGGAGGGGATGACATTTATTTTGAATGGACGAGTGATCTCTATATGAGACACACAATGGAGTTATAGTATAGTAGGAGTACTCATGACTTGTCATGATTTTCTGTTTTGCTCTGGCCTCCTTTTCTCATAATTTCTCTTGGAGGATTTGTCGGTTCTCCATAGTTGGATTTTCAAATTATACAATTACCTTCTTATTTCAAAGGCTTGAATTTGGAAAACTTTTTATTAAAAAATAATATTTATATAGTTAAAAAGTTTAATATCTTACCAAGGGCGTGTTTGGACCAAGTGGGACTTTTTCTCTAAGTGAAGTCTCATTTGCAAGGGAGAGACAAATAGAGAAGAATCATTGAAAATTGAAATTAATTAGATCGGTCGGTTATCAGTTTGAACCCCCGGTTCACCATCTAAACCAAACCCACCAGTATATTATATAATTTGAGAATTTATCTATTTAGATTTTAGGGTTTCAATTGGATGGCATTCGACAACTCATGCGCCTCTTTTTTGGGTGTCATCATTTTGAAATTTTCAATTTCTAATTAAAAAAAAAAAGACGATTCAAACGATCAAATTCAGTCGGTCTAAGCCTTCTCCATCGATCGGATCAGACTGGTTAATTACAAAACCGATAGGTTCGATTTGGTGGTTGGTTTCAGTGCTAAACCGATTCGAGCCGCCAATATGCAGTTCTAGTACAAATGCACCCTAATCAAATAAGAAATTTCAAATATGAGGGAGACACGACCTTGTTGGTTGATTACCCTGCCTTTAAGCCGAATGACCCCTTTATTATTTCTTTGAATGACCCTTCACCCACTTCACTAATAAAGTGAAATTACCAAACCTCTCCTCACATGTGATCATTTAGGGCATTATGATCCTGCCCATTCATCTAGTGGGCTTGCACTGAGATCCAATGGCTGATATCATTTCCAACGGTCTGCATCATTTTATACACTTGCAGGAGGTGGTAATTAGGTAAACGTGTGTTTATCTCAATAACAACACTAACTCGAGATAAATGGGGAAACTTTGGTCAAGGGCTCTAAAAAACTTTCACGATTTACGCGGCATGCTTGTGATACTACATGTAAGTAAGGAACACGTGTTAAAATGTTGACAGAAATGACACCTCATCTCATCAAATACTAATCCATGATGCTTCCAAGAGGCAGCCGGCAATGCTGCAGCATGATAAAAAATTTATCAAGACAAGTATCCAAAACTGGTCTTCCACCATATTAGTATCTTGGACAGATTTGTCGAATCTAACTACCTACCCCATTGTAAGTGTCAGAAGTTGCTGTGTTTTTTATGATCTGCTTTACTTTGGACCACTTGGAATCCATTTGGTTGTTTGGCTTTAGGAAAATGAATCGCATCATCATCTGAACATGTGTTATATTTTTCATCCTGATAGTAGACTGATGAAAAAAGTACATTTTCTCCAACACATTTTTCATCTTGTTTTCTTGGAGCAGGAAGGTACACCATTTTAAAAGTAGATCAAAATAGGTCAACAACAAAAACAGAAAATGTACTCGAGTTCAAAATGGTTAATTGAACTCAACAATCATTTTATTACTACTGACCTATTTCCCCATGGGTATTGAATTCATAGGAGTTAATGGTTAAATTGGCTCATTTTGAAAGATGTGAGCTTTGAATCGAATATGGGCTTTCTTAAGAATTGAATTGACAGATATTAGTTGATATTTATTTTGCCGGACATTACTCAATGGTTAGTTTTGGGGGGTCTTCACATTTATTTTTTCCATTTTCAATTACTATTACAAACATAGAATATTAAAATTTCTCATAATTCAATTACATGAAACAATAGTATCCTATGCAATGCCCTTTTGCTTTACGAGGTATTTGAAGTTACACTCACACGCACATTACACACATACCTAATAAGCTTAGCAACTCCCTTATGACATTTCCATAGTAGTAAAAGTAGCCAAATTTTATCTCTAACTAGTACACATTGATTTCTTGTAAACTTTGAAGAGGTTATGGTCTTACAAAGGATCGAATTTCTCTAAATTCTAAGAAATGTGTTTCTAAAGCCGGTAACAAACAAAAGCTAAAAGACCCATAAATGGCCATCAAATTGTCATCAATTTTATAAAAAATGATTTCCACTGAGAATGAAAATAATTAGCGAACTATCACTCTAATAAAAGAAACTCTTAGGAAGTTAGGGTATCATCGACATCTCCACCTTATATCCTTCACTCCCAGTTCTTTTAATAATACTATGTTGAAATCCATTTTAACTAGAGTTCCCATAAATTCAATTCTTTGCAAACCAAAGCTCTAAAGGAACTAAAAATATAAAGTTATCAAATCAAAATAAGCAAAATATCAAAAGATTTTTTTTAAATTGTTGTTCAAATAGTTAGGGACATGGTTGTTAGCATGCATGACTATAAGTTTGAGTTGTTTCGGGGAAAAAAGAAAAAAAAGGACAAAAAAGATCTTTCATGTGGAATAGAATCATCTACCATGTACATTAGTAAATTAGGATTTTTATCTAAGATCTTAGTGTTTCTATCCGCTCTCATTATTTATATCAGCTCTCAAGCTTTTGGTATAACTGGTTATTAACAATCTCCACCTTATATCATACACTCCTAGCTCTTTTAATAATGCTATGTTGAAATTCATTTTAACTAGAGTTCCCACAAAATTAATTCTTTGCAAACCAAATGCTCTAAGTATAAAGTTTTCAAGTCCAAATAAACAAAGAATCAAAATGTTTTCTTAAATTGTTGCTGGGATAATAAATTAGAATTTTTATCTAAGATCTTGAGGGCTTATTTATTTATGAGGAGTAGCATGAAATAAAATTAAATATCAAATTAATATTTAAAGAAAGTGAAAGAGTCGGAGGGAAAATCATAAAATGACAAACAAAGCACTTTTAGTTGCACAAAATAACAAAAATGCTACGCTTACACAATAATAAAATGACAAAAATGTACTTTTTTTCTCCAACTCCCTCCAACTTTTTATTTTCATTTGACATGAATCTTATTTCATTCTATTCCTTCTTACAAACAAACACACATTATGGATGTCAGCATGCTTTGAGTTCTGTTGAAGGAAAAAAAAAGAAAAAAGGATAAAAAAGTTCTTTCTTGTGGAATAGCCTTTCTCTTGACTCTATATAATATGTGCAAGCAAAATTTTAATCTGTGCTAGACTAACATCTAACAACTAACAAATAGTACTCCAGCTGCTTGTAAAACTAGTGTCAAATGCAGTTGAAATGAAAACCAAATTCACATGCACCCCAAACCCTCGGCTCCACATATCAAGCATCCCCCACCCTTACCACCACTCAGCCCCACATCCTCTCCTCCAAACACCATATCTCTATCTCTCTCTCTCTCTCTCTCAACACACCTGAAACCCACCTGAAAAAACACCTAACCAGGCATTCCAATCCCCTGAAACCCACCTGAAAAAACACCTAACCAGGCATTCCAATCCCCTTCAATCTAAACATTCCTGGTATTCCATCCACCTCTCTCTCCTCTCAACACACCCTGAATACCACCTGAAAAGAAAAGAAAAGAAAAACCTAACCAGGCATTTCAATCCACTTCCATCTAAACATTCCTTGTTATTACACCCCATGAAGTTGTAACAGAAAACCGCTTAGGAATGATGAATCACTGGGCAGACGACAACGCTTCTGTAATGGAAGCCTTCGTGACTTCCGACCTCTCCTCCTTCACCTGGCCACCATCATCTTCTTCTGCTCCACCGACGGCCACGATCCTCTCATCCACCACATCCGAGCCGTCCAAAGTCGCATCCTCCTCATCCGCTACTTATCTCAGCCAAGAGTCCCTACAGCAGCGCCTGCAGAGCCTCATCGAAGGCGCGCGTGAGACCTGGACCTACGCCATCTACTGGCAGTCCTCCGTCGACGTCTCCGGCGCCTCTCTCCTCGGCTGGGGCGACGGATACTACAAAGGGGAGGAGGACCGCCGCAAGCGCAGGGCCGCCTCAGCCGCCGACCAGGAGCATCGGAAGCGGGTCCTCCGGGAGCTTAACTCCCTTGTCTCTGGAGTAGCCTCCGACGATGTCGTCGACGAGGAGGTCACCGACACCGAGTGGTTCTTCCTCGTCTCCATGACCCAGCTTTTTGTCAACGGTACCGGCCTCCCCGGCCAGGCCTTTTTCTCGACGGTTCCGATCTGGGTCTCCGGCGGAGCTCAGCTCGCCGGCTCCTCCTGCGAGCGGGCCCACCAGGCGCAGGTTTTCGGGCTCCAGACCATGGTCTGCATCCCGTTCGGTAACGGGGTGGTGGAATTGGGGTCGACGGAGCTCATCAATTACAACACCGATCTCATGAACAAGGTGAAGAGTCTGTTCAGTTTCGACGCCGTGGAGGCCGGGGTTTGGCCGGTGCAGACTGACCAGGGGGAGAACGACCCGTCGGCGCTCTGGATCACGGAGCCGTCCGTCACCGTCGAGATCAAGGACTCCACAGCTGCTCCAGAGATTTCCAAGTCGACCCTCTTTGAAAACGGCAGCTCCAGCACTTTAACAGAAAACCCAAGTTCAATCCAAAACCACCACCACCACCACCACCAAAAACAACAGCAGGAGCAGCAGAATCACCAGACCCAGAGGTTCTTCCTCCGCGAACAGAGCTTCTCCGAATTCGGATTCGATACTGCTGGAAGAAGTAGTACTACACCCGAGACCTGCAAGCCCGAATCCGGAGAGATCTTGAATTTCGGGGAAAGTAAGAGGACCCAACAGTCGAATTCGAATGCAACCTTCTTTTTACAGACCGCCCCAGATGAAGAAAAGAAGAGAAAGAAGCCTGCAAAGAGCGGGAATGATGAAGGAATGCTGTCGTTTGCATCTGCAGTCGTCTTCCCCACCTCCGGCGGTGTAAAATCAGGCGAATCCGACCACTCCGACCTGGAAGCTTCCGTCCGAGAGGCGGAGAGCAGCCGCGTGGTGGTGGAAACCGAGAAGCGGCCGCGAAAACGCGGCCGCAAGCCGGCCAATGGCAGGGAAGAGCCTCTGAACCACGTGGAGGCGGAGCGGCAGCGGCGCGAGAAGCTGAACCAGCGGTTCTACGCCCTCCGTGCGGTGGTTCCCAACGTCTCGAAAATGGACAAAGCCTCCCTACTTGGTGACGCCATCTCCTACATCAACGAGCTCAAATCCAAGTTGCTGAACCTCGAGACGGACAAGGAAGAGCTCCAATCCCAGCTCGAGAGCTTGAAGAAGGAATCTCGATGCAATCGTGGGCCACCCCATCGTGACCCAGATCAGAGAATCGCATCCTACGGTCTACAAGGGATGGAGATTGATGTGAAGGTGTTGGGGTGGGAGGCCATGATCCGCCTCCAGTGCAACAAGAAGAACCACCCGGCAGCGAAGCTGATGGTTGCGTTGATGGAGCTGGATTTGGAAGTCAACCATGCCAGCGTGTCGGTGGTCAACGATCTTATGATCCAGCAAGCAACGGTCAAGATGGGGAGCAGGGTTTACACCAAGGAGCAGCTCAATGTCACCCTCTTGGGCAAGTTGTCGGAGCATCCGAACAGTTGCAGATAGGTAGTAATAATACTACTGCATGTCTACTGCAATAGAAGCTGTATTTTTTTTTGGTTTTTAGGAAATTTTCAAGAGATTAGTGTGAGATGATTGATATATTAATCAGTCTAAGATGTGTTTGTATATTAATCATGTACACTGTTGCTGTTCTATCGATTGGCGTTTTTAGTTTTAGAAGATGCTGTTTCGATGGAGCTGCTAATTAATTTGTGTATATGAATTAGGAGCCTAGCTTCCTTATTTGAATCTCTGCTTTTGGATGTGGCCTCATATTAATGGAAGTCTGCAATTGCAATTACAGCTACAAGTACTTCAATTCTGCTGTGTTGTACGTTGGTTGTGAGAATCTTGTATATTTTGCTAAATATGGAGAGAATTGTGGGTGGGTGGGTGGGTGGGGGTAAGGATGAGGGATATTGGTTCGGTTTTATTCTGCTGGTCTGGAAATTGTTTTCATTAATATGGAAACTGGGTTGGTTTTGGATTAGTTATTTTGGTGGGTCTGTTTGGGTTTTGTGGGGTTGTGACTTGTGAGTGATGAAGAAGCACATGTTCCTTGTCTTTTTTTTTTTTTATGGATTGAATTATATGCATGCCTGCCTGCCATTCGTGCTACTTTATCATGTCTTGAAATGAGTTAGAGAAAATCTATTATATGAATCTTATACTAAGTAGATTGGTGTCTTTGAAATGAATTTTTAGTATCTGGGCCATGTACTGGTTTAGATTTGTACTGTAGTACTGGCATGTGATAAAAGGAGTTGGCAACTAGTCAGCTACTGGTGTGAAGATAAACTCGCACGTGTCAGTTTTTGACCTGTCAATTGTCTCATACCTTGTGGTTCTAAATGCAAATGACCCACTATCTATACCTGTATTGAGGTGACAGTTTTTCTCTTTTCTTTTTTCTTGGAAGGAAGAATGCAACTCTTCCTAATTCTTGGCATAAAATTGCTTCTCTGGGAATGACTACAGCTTTTTTGTTTTTATACCAATAAACTTGCCTGACATTTGCAAACTACTTACTTCTCAAAACTCCTAGCAGTAATGCATAAGGTTGTGCTAATCACTCTATCATTCTTGTGATTAGTGAGACCAACCTTTTTTATTTTATTTTATTTATGTGTATCTATCTCCTTAGGTTTTTGCCCAACGTGGCTCTGGCAAATTCTAGAGTGAAGGTTTCGAAAACAAGATGCGGGCGGCAAATCCACCCTAACTAGCCCGCAAATCCACACTTGCTAAAGTAATTTAATAAAATTTGATACTGTCCGAGAAACTGGTTTGGGTGAGGAGGAGTTTTTGCTGCATCATTCTTCAGCCTTGATCGAGCTACTGGGCACACAGGATAGCAGAAACATTTGTCAAAGGATCACAAAATCCTTGGTATGACTTTCTGCCTTCTTGAGAATCTCTGATAAGGTTAAATAATCACCTTCTAATGTAACTCTATTTAGACCAAGAGATTTTTTTTTTCCTCTGCAAACATTCACGCACATGGTTCCACTGTTATGGGAAGGACGAGAAAAGGGATGGGGAGAAATGGTTGCTCTTTATTGATGTTCAATGAATGTAATGATTATATAAAGATTGCCTCATAAGGTTGTCTGCCACTGAATCATTGGTGGGTTCTTAATTAGCAACCAAGACACTGGCACAAAACAACTTATTTTAGCGGAGAGGGCTAATTAACCTCAGGGGATCAGTCGAAGAGACGTTTTGGAAAAAAAAATGTCTCTTTTAAGTAATTAATACTTTGACAATCATTTCTTAATAAATATTTAAATTAGTGATAATCAGAGTCTACAAGAAGATACTTGCCTCAAAGCATGAAAACCACTACCATATTAATCCTTATAAAAACAGGTTTTACTAATGTGCATGGTATCTTCTTAATTTCCACATATTTGGTTAAAATTTATTGTTTTATTTTTAAAAATATAAAAGAAAGTATAGTTTATAACTTCATGCAATATTTGCCATATGGTTTCCTTTTGTCAACACTAGCTGTCGACTTTGGCAACTGAGGGAAAGTCTAGATGCTCACCATACCATTGAATATCTATATGTAATATGTCATGAGTACGTAGGGTTGCAAACGAAAAGGTTATGGGTTGGAACTTTATTGGACTTAGAATCGGACTCATTTCTAAATAACGGTTCTGGATCCGATTTTGACTAGGAACCAATTTTTTTAGTTCCAGACCTGGTTCAGATAGAAAAATCCGAATCCGATTCCTAGAGAACTGGATCTAGTTTCACAATTGGTTTTAATTTCTTTTCAGGTTTTTTTTTTAAATAAGTATATCTATTTAACTTATAACAGCGCATCAAGTCTACTGCCTCCACTATTATATATAAAAATATAAAAAAAATGATTTATTTCAAAGTACAGTTTGCAATATCAAAGACTCATATGCCAAGTCCCGAGTCCATAGGTCGGAACCTATATGGATTCGGAACCGGACTCATTTATCAATCGGAACCTAAATTAGGTTTCGGACCCAAACTCGTTTATGAATTGAAACTTAAAATAGGTTCTAGATTCGGATTTTTTCGGATCAAAACTTTCGGAGAATCAGATACCCGTTTGCAATCCTAAGTATGTGACCCCAACTTGCATAACATGACCCCAATTCAACTGGCTTTAATAAAGATCAATATAAAGCTGCGCTTTTTTGACATGTAAATAGATGAGTTGGGACTAATGGTTCCAATGAATTATGACTAACCATTTTATCTTAATATAGTATTAGTTTTATATAAATATACATCATTTCTCAGTTGACCCTAGCCCTCATCTCTATGCATCCAGCACAATGTTAGAAAAGGCTCTACCCCCAAGTCGGATTCCCCCTCATTATTTCATTCCTTTCTGTTTCACGAACCATGAAATCATCAATATGACCATCCATATATTCCATGCTTTAGCTACGGTTTATAGGAATTTTGGATTTCTCGGTTCTTCGTCTACCATTTCACGGTTCTTCGTCTACCATTTCAGTATTTCGTGTGCATTTTGCTTACATGAAGCTCCCCTCCCTCTCCCTCCTCACCATTGGTTTTATCTATAAGAAATTGTGCTGGAAAGATAAAAGGGAAGGCAACAAGGCAGATTAATGTCCAGACATAATTGCTACCTAGATCTCTCTTCATTGCGCGTGGAATTGCCTTTATATTTAAGTGATCATTTTACTTTTTCTATCAGCCCCAATTGGTCCCGGACCCTCAGCCAATGGTTGGAGATAGGGGTGTTAATGGGCAGGACGGGGCCATGTCTAGGGTTGTCCTTACCCTACCCTCAATATATACATGGCCGGGACCAAACGGGTTATTAAGCCCTTCAAGGGCCTACACTACCTAGAGCTAAATGATGGAACATGTACACTGTTGCTGCTTTGGCCTTTTTTTTTTGTTTTGTTTTGTTTTGGAAGATGCTATTTAAATGGAGCTGCTAATAAATTTGTGTATTTGAACCAAGAGCTTTATTTAACTTTCTGCTGTTGGATGTGGGCTTATGGAAATTGAAATCTGCAATTGCAATTACGGTGCAACTGCTTCAATTCTGCTGTGGTGTTGTGAGAATGATTAGGTTTTTTTTTTTGTGTATATAGCTTAGTATGGAGAGAATTGTGGGTGCATGGGGAGTTCGTTTGGTTTTGTTCTGCTGGGTTAGAACTTGTTTTCATTACTTTGGAAACTGGGTTGTTCTGGGATTAATTATTTTGGTGGCTCTGTTTGGGTTTGTGGGATTGTGAGGTATGGGCTATCTTTTGTTTTTATTTTGGATTTTTTAATGTTTTACAAGGAAGAAGCACATGTTCTTTGTCTTTTTTATTTGGATGGAGTTGTGGTTGCCTGACATCATGTCTTGAAATGTGTGATATGAACCTACCCAAGTGGAGATTGGTCCATTTGTGCTTAGTATCTAGGCCATGAACTAGATGAGGTATTGGCATGTGATTGAGGGTTGGCAACGTGTCAGATTTGCTACTGGAGAAGATAAACTCGCACGTGTCCGTATATGACTTGTGAAGCAGAGAAGTGTCTAAGGCCAAGTGATGATGAATCCCACTATGAACCACCCTCTGAGAGAACTTTTTGTTTTTTTTGGATTTCAACTTTTCTCTGACAAGGTTGAAAAACTCGAGTCGTGGCACCGATTCAACTCGTTCTAATAATATTGACTCTAAAAAGAGAAGAACTCATGAATTTGGGAGAGCCATGGTTTTCTAAATATAGTTTTAAAATACTTGAAAATAGATGAAATACTTATAATATTTAGATATACATATATTTAGATATATTAATGATAATAAAATCGAAAGATTATTTTTCGGTTGTTAACTTCAAACCTCAAGAATTATTGCTTATATTTGACTTGATTGAGTTTAACATATATATGTCTCGATCCTTTTTCAAAGCAAGACGATTTGGCAAAGTGAAGATAACTCGTTGAGTTTTCTAACCTTACTTTGCCCACCATTATAGCATTTTCATTCTAGTGAACTTGCCTAACCATTCTAAATACTCCTAATAAAGTATAAGACTCTACTAATCATGTTGCTAGTCATGCGTTTAACAATTTTTTTTAAAGAAGATTTTATTTTTTTTTAGAAAGAGGGGGAGACACTCAGACTCACACTTGAGAAGCCATTTTCCTTTGCCATATTGTCTTCAAGCAATTATCCCCACCGTGTACTGAGGATTGGCCAAGGATTATAACAAAAAAAAAAAAAAAAAAAAAAAAAAAACAATCATGAGAACCTTGGGAAGATTTTCTACCATCATGAGAATCTCTCTTATGGTTCTCCTAAGGTTAAACCAACACATTCTATCATAACTTTATATGAAAATACCACACGAATCACTAACTAAGCAGGGCTGGCTGGGGATTAATCCCTCGTGTCCCTATGGAAAGGAAGTTACCTATTAGTAAATCATCAATGGTTGGCATTTAGACCAAAAGACTGGCACAACACAATTCATTTCAACAGAGAGCTCTACCTCTGGGATTAGTTGAGGAGAAGTTTTGTAAAAAAGAGTCAAGGTTTTTGCAAATAATGTGATTCCATCTCTATATGTGCCAGTGCATGGTATCTTGTTTCCATATAACTGGGTAAAACCTCTTCTTACTTTCTGAAAATGAAAAAGAAACTAAGTCTATAATTGACCCACATTCAACTAGCCTCAATAAAGATCAATTCAGAGTTGGACGTTTTGGACCTGCAAATAGATGAGTCTCTAATTCCCCCTCATTTTATCATTCCTTTCTCTGCATGATATATATTATCAATACGACCATCTATGTTCTATGCTCGAGCTATGGTTTATAGGGGTATTGAATTTTTGCTGGATTCTTTATCTACCTTCTGTTTTTTTTCGTGTGCAACGTGCTTAGATGAGCCCCTTCCTTGTAGGATGGTCCTCTTTCTAGCTTTTTGACTCGCCCCTGGTTTGTTCTATTTGGAGATTCATACTACTGCTGGAAAAATGAAAGGAACTGAAAAAATGAAGGGAAAGAAACAAGGCAGATTTATGTTGCGTGCTACCCGTATCTCTCTCGATCCATTGCCAGGCCCTACTCTTACAGCTAGCCTGCGGTGGGAGATAAAGGTCATTTGCACTATCTAATATGATGCATGTTAGATACTTCACTTTCCAGTTGCTACCTTGCCATTTGCACCCTTTGAAATGGTAAATGTTTTCCTTACTTGACTTAATTATCTAGTTTGGAGTTCGACTAATTGGTATTTGACTTTGCAATTCATAATTTGAGACTGAGCTTGATTAGCGTGGCTTTTTTTTTTTCATGTAAATCCCCGATGACCATAGGGAGAGAGTTTCGGTATACTCAACCTTCGGTTTTTAAAGAGAGTGGAACTAAGGATAGATATCAAGACTTCTAGCTCTGAAAGAGAGAGGAACTGTGGTTCTGGCCACTCAGCCAACCCTTCGAAGTTGATTAACCTCCAAGATAGAATATTTCAAAATTTCAGAATTTTGGCAAAACTTTTTAGAGTAGCTTTTTTTATTAATGAGAGTTAAGAAAAATTATATACATATATGTAAAAAATAGAAAATATATGAATACAATACAAATTATGGATGTTTCTTAATATGGATATTGAGAGAGAAAAATATAAAAAAAAATTATTGAGAATTTTGTTACAAACTGAAACGGACCGGAATGGACTAGGATTCAAACAAGAAATTTTTTTACCCGTAATCCGTTTCAGCTGAAGGACTGGAACAAAAAATCCCGGCCATTCCCTTCTCAATTTGTCTGATGTGGAGTTCAACTCCGACATGTTTGATGTACTAATTCATTTGTGCACATGCTATTATAATTCATCACTAGGATCTACGTCTGAGACTCAAAGCACTTAAAATAAATTATAATTCATCACTAGGATCTACGTCTGAGACTAAAAGCACTTAAAATAAATGTTCTTTATATTTGCTCTCCTACAATCAAAATAATTACCTGTAAAAACTTTGGTTGAAATACAAACTAAAGTAAAATTTCATGTTTTACTGGTGATCAATCTTAGGGCCAACTCTCAGTGGAATTAGATATGGATTAGTGCTAACACATGTGGGTGTAATGCTTTTAGAGTGGCATGGATTTTTAGGTATTCACCACGAAAGAATTTATACATAGGACTCAACTTGGGAAATTACACGAGATTAGTTCGCCAATAGTTTACAAATCAAATTGCAAATTATTCGAAATGATCTTATCTCAGTTTGAAAGCCTTCTACGCAAACTAGACAATAATGCTTGAAACCACTATTTTGATGTTCAAGGGAAGTTCATAGAAGATTGCATAGGTGGTTAAAAACTTTGACAAAACCTCTGATGTGTTTATGCCGTATGATTTTCTTTAAAATTAACATGAAGCACATGAAATATTTCAAACTTTACTTATTTATTTCAAATGGACTTGTGCTTGCAACGAAGGATTTCATGCCTTGGCTATATTTGTTTCTCTGCAAGAGAGGGACTTTGCATTCCCACCTTTTACATTAGGAAATCAAAATTATGTCTATCACAAGATCTAACTTTTTTTTTCTTTTTTGCAAGGGAAAATATATTGCTCCAAACAACAAAACATTAGACTAATGAAAATTGAGAATAATTTTTCTCTCTTTCGTTGAGTCCTATCATTGCACAAACAAACAAATGAAAAATTATTTTCAAAGTGCATGTATATCTCATGCAAACACCAACAATACAAAATGGTAAAATTGCTTCACTATTGCCTAATAACAAAATGGTTGGGCCATCCAAATCTTCAAAACATGGTTGTCGCAGTCATTCAGAGCATACCAACAATATATGGAGTCTCTACGTACAGATAGGCTAGAAGGGAAGTGATACATGAAAACAATGTATGAAATTTAAACTAAAATTGTTGTTGTGCATATCCAGTATATTTTTACTTACACCTTTTGTGATTCTCTTGTTTCTCCTATTTTATTTTAAATTCTCTACAAGGAGTATTTAGGGGTGCTCACGGGCTGGGCTTTGACATATTATCTAGGCATGTTTTGTATTTGTGTTGGGTGTGGATAAAGTGATAGAAAGTCCAAAGCCCAGCCTAGACCAAATAATGAGTGGTTGTAGTTTAGTGATAATTTGTCCAATTATAATTGCTAAAATCCCTACAAGTGAGAAAAAACCCGATTCCGACCGGCCCAATTGACTAATGTAGGGCTTGGGCGGCACATGTACCGCCAGGTTGGGCTTGGCTGGATAGTAAAAGTCTACTTGGCCCGACTGGGGAGACCGGCTCATGGCCCGGTCCTCCAGGAGGGCCATTGGATCCCAGCACTCCCTGGGATCCAATGGCCCTCCTGGGGGACCGGGCCATGAGTCGGTCCCCCAGTCGGGCCGTGTAGCGGCCCTCGGCTGGATATGCGGCTATGTTTTAAAGTCGGTTGGGCCCTGCTATGACTCAGCCCGCCCGATTCAAGCCATGAACACCTCTAAGTATTGTTACATTGGGGCTTGTATTTTAGATAGTTTTATCATCACTAGTACCTCCTCCTGTAATAATTGAACTCCTATTTGTAATTTTCAGTTGACAATTATATATAGAATAGCCCTATTCGTAAATGGGGCGTACTGGTTCAAGGCGGCCAAAAACTAACTTCTCACTAACCCAACTTAAATTTTGAAAAAAGTCTTACGTGTTTGGGGATAATTTGTAAATGCAGCTTTACCTCCTCATATATCACTATCAGTGAGAAAGTAGTGAAAAAGCAGCAAATACATCTTTTCCACTGTATGTATTAGTGGAAAAGTAGTTAATACAGAGTTTCCGCCCTATGCATTAGTGGAAAAGTAGCAAATGCACCTAAAGTAGCTTTTCCGCTTTTCCGTAGTATACAAATGGCAAATGCATCTTTGCGCCGTATAAATCAGCGGAAAAGTGGAAAATGCAGTTTTTCCTCCCTTCTTATAGGAGGAAAAGTTGCAAATGGATCTTTGTCCATTATTTAGGCCTAGTTAACAATGGGTCCACTACCCGAACTTTGTACATAATATTGAGTTATAATGCATCACTGTGATTTAACGGGTTGGAACCTCCAGATAATTAGAGAATCGGAGACCATTTACATCCCATATGCAATTGTTGTTGCTGGTCATATTGTAAAAGTTATTTCCACTCTACTAAACAGAGGAAAAGGAAAATTAAGGTCCTAATCTTTTAAAATTTTATGTATTAAAACCTCCAACTTTTTGAAAAATACAAATAACCACGCTCCTCTTTATTCTAACAATTCAACGAACCACGGTTAGGTTTATGAAATCTTGATCATCAACCCATAGCTGATTTACAACCCATTTAATACCCTACTTCGTCTTAAAAGAATACAAAGACTACGAGATCTAATCTGGTTTAGATTAAATCCACGGCATAAATGCAAAAGGACTATTAAACTCTAGATAAATTGAATATTTTTTTATTTACTCATTACTATATTAGTTGATTTGATTCCTCACGCTGACATGAATAAGCTCAACCAAAATCTTGCCCATTTTATTAGTAGAATTGGAAATGTTGGCCCAAATTGAAACCTAAAAGTCAAAAGTAAATGACGTGAGCCAAGTTTCACCAAGCTCAAACTCAAGCTTGTACCTAGGTATCCGAAGGTAGAGGAGCTTGGCTCAAGCTCAAGCCGAAGCTTGAGAAGCTTAACTTAATTTTTCACCAAATATGATTGTTGGTACTTTGCATATATTTCTTACATAAAACTTATATATATATTTTTATTTAAATGCATTTTATCACATTGGATCGACATGAAAATTATGTTCCATACGTATCTCATGCAAAACATCATTCAAATCCCCTTTTTTAAACATGTGGGACCTATAAAGTCATTCCAAACCCCTTTACCCTCGCAATCCCCGGTCCACCCCTCTTTCTCAAATTGAGTTAGCACAAGCCCAAACCTTTTGCTCATTAAATTGTCGCTGATTGTTTGATTGAAAATATAAAAAAACAAGACAACCTTCTAAAATCGTTCACTTTGTGTCACGACCCAGACCCGAGATCAGAGTCATTAGGGTTAACCCCCGGGACGCGATGTAATCATACTTACTCCCGTAAACCCCGAATTTAACCGAAGTTAAATGAAGTCTACAAGGGATCTTGCATACGTACATGTCAATGTACAGTTGCGGAATATACAGTAATATACATTGACAACCATTTAACAAAACAAATCAAACTATTTACTTGAACTTTACGTCATTTCGGTTCTTCTATAATCAACCACTGCATATTTAAATACAATGCAGGGGATATCATTTCTAATACTTACAATACCAAAATGAATATACAGTTAACTCCTAAAAAGTTTCCCAACATATCTCCATGTACGCGCTCTCGGATCACGTCCATTCAGCTGAACCTCCTGGAGGTAGCGAATGGGCCTCCTCCGCTGGCGGGACGGTCTCGGAGGGACCGGCACAGGCAACTGAGCCTGTAATATCATCAGTAATACCATGAACACGACAGTTCAACAAGATATATACATATGTCTAACAATTCCTAACAATTCATTGATTTAAACAGTTCTAAACAATCAATGTCAAATACAAATAACAATGACAATAATACTGGCTACTATACTAGCATTGGTTTCAACTCCATTCAGTTCTTCCCAAAAGGAAGCATTTCATATTCATTTCTTCATTAGGTTCAACCTTTATTAATGGCTTTTCAGTGTATGACTTTTCAGTCAATGACCTTTCGGTCCAATAAGGTGGGATCTCCCAGTGTCTTGATCAGAGATCACTGGTGTCACCACGGGCTCCGGAACACCCCGATCTCATCTACTGCAGTAGGAATAGTCATTCAGTTATTTTTCGTAACCGTTCATTTATCAATTCATTCAATTCAATTCAAGACTAAGTTTGGAAACCACTAGGTAGTGCCAGACCTTTTAACACATTCATATCACTCTCATTCTAAGACTAAACCAATTTCTAACCAACCATTGCGTGTAACTTTGGTTATCAATGCAAGGATTACTATAGATGATATTACTTTAAGTAGAGTGTGCATTAGATAACCTCCGCTAACACTTATGAAGGTTTAGAGACCTTCGTTCTCGCAAAAATCCAAAACTCACTGGACTCAAAATTTCCCTTACTATGAACAATTCTGGTCAATTTTGGCTACCTCGGCGGCTACCTGGCGGTTAGCCGCAACTGTGCAGGCGGCTAGCCGAACCAAGTTCGGTTAGCTTACGGTCAGCTTTCCAGAAGCTGATTTTTCCTGATAGGGATTTCTGACCAATTTCGGTCACCTCGGCAGTCACCTCGCGGCTAGCCGAAATTTGGCGGCTAGCTTTCCAGAAGCTCGCCAATTTCGGATTTTCTGGCGGTTAGCCTCGCGGCTAGCCGAAATTCGCCCAGAAGCTCATTTTCGAGCTTCAGAAACTCTGAACAAAAACCACATTTTTGAACTCCTTGAGTTCATATAAGTTATATAAAAGCTCTAATTGCTAGAAATGTATATACTTGCCTTGTTTGAAGCTTGAGAGAAACAAACTCCTCTTTTAGCTTGGATTTGAGGTGAAATCCTTAACTTGAAGGTTTGATTTCAATACCACTCCAAGAAGATGATGAGGAAAAGGAAGAAGATGTGATGCCTCTTCACTTAATCACTCCAAACGCACCTTTGATGGAGAAGAAATGGAAGAAAGAAGATAGAAACGGAGGAAGAAGAAGTTGCCTAGGTTTGGATGAGATGAATGAACTCAAAAGGAGTTCATCTTATCTTATATAAGGGAATTTTGCATTTAAGTCCCCTCTCATTTCCTTATTTACACTTTGAGTCAATTGAAGGTCCATTTGATCCGATATTCGTCGAATCAATTCAAGCCTTTTATGAAAATCATTGTACTCGTCGAGATACACATGCGGGTATCAAGACTTTCCGTATCCGACAAAACACGTACAAATCCGTATTTCCAAAACAGTCATTGGTTTGCTCATTTGTGCTCCATTCTTCATTCCATTCAATTCAGTTCATAATCTCATTTACAATTAAGTCTACATTAGGCAAATTCCAATCCATTTGGCGATAAATCACCAGTAGTTCATTTAAACCGGCTTAACTAGTCATAAGCTCAATTAATTAGAGTTAATCGTTATTAACTCGGGACGGAGCCTAACACTTTGAGGGCCATATATTAAGGGGTTAGGATGATTCAATGGAGTCAAAATCTTGCACACGTGTAGGTCCCATTAAGACCTTTTGACCCCACACCTCACTCATGATTGGCGTAGCACTTGATGGCCCCCACATAATTTGAGACTTAGCTTGATTAGCTTGACTTGATAATTAGATGGAGTAGGCTCACTTGATTCCCTTGGGCTCCCTTGATTTCCTTGGACCCGTCTCAATTAATCTCAGCCTTAATATATGAAAAATAAATCAAGAGGTAATGGAAAATGGTTACTAGGGTGATTGCTTCATTAAGTTTTCATAATAAGAGAGATTACTTGATAGCCATCTATAAATATTCACACTTATTTCTTTAATTTTTGCTACTTCTAAAAATATATCCGTAGAATATATAAAAATCCAATTTCATACAAACAAACCGGCCATTAAAGATATTGTTGTGGGATCTCTCTCTCTCTCTCTCTCAACCCTTCTTATAGGTTGACATTCCTTTCTTTTCTCTTATAGCGGCGGTTTTTGTCTAAGATCCATGAATAACAACAGACTTGGTATATTGGCCAGAACCCTCCAACTTTCTGTCGAGATGGAGTGCCTCTACCAGTAGGCTTCATGTGTCAAGGCTTATATATGCTTTTTTTTTTTTTTCAGAATTTGTTAATATTTTCTTGTACTACATTTTTATTTATTTTGGTGTTTGATGTGCATTGTGCAGGGCATTTGGGTTAGTAAAAAAATCCTTAAATTGTTTAATTAGTGCAATTTTTTATTTGCTTTAAGCAAAAGGCTTAAAAAATTTGAACTCATTTATTATTCTAGTTGGGTGTGTCAACAGAATGACACAATCCCATATAGGAATTAAAAGGGCCAGGAGTCCCTGCGTTGGATTGAGGTCAACTGAGGATTTGTCACCCATCCTTTATTGGATCAATTTTTATAGCAGATTTTGTATCTTTAATTAACATATGCAACTAAGAAATTACTTTTACAATTGTGAGAAGGGAAAATTTCAAAATGGGCCCCAAGTTTTTTAAAGATTTCAAATCAAGACAAAATAAAAACTAGATTTCATAATGTGCCATAAGCTTTCTATTTTTCTTTCAAATCAGGACAATAGGCCGGCCGGCAACTTTGTCCCCAATTTTTTTTTATTTATTTATTTATGAAAAGACCCAAAAATGCCCTTCTTCCTTCTTCAAAGGGTTCTCTCCCCACGGTCGATTTTTGAGAACCTCTCAAGAACCCTTGGTTCCCTTCTTGGGTATCTTCAGTGCATTCCCGAAGCTATCTTGGTCGAAGAAGAAAGGATCACTCCTGATTGTTCGATTTCTGAGTTTGGAGAGATATTGCCATACCTTGGGAGTTGGGTCGTCGCACACCATTCCAGCTCCCTTTTATTCCATTCAAAGACGAATAGTTTTCCCAAGTTTGAAGCCACCGATCCACCAAGACGAAGTTTTCCCAAGAGCCTCCAAAAGCCGGAAGTCATGGAAAAGAAATGAAGACGTAAGGGAGGGCCCCACTTCATAAGCTCAGCTCCCTCTGAAAATACTTCAAAAGTCTCCAAAGATGCTGCAAATTCTCTAAGATGACTCAAGCCTGTTGAAGGCCATGCAAATTAATCATCATGCAAAGATAACAAAAGGACGAGCTTCATCGTCGGCCATTTCCTCAGTATCGGGCTCAAAACTACTGTAATAGTATCGGGTCCTGATGAAGTCCCACGGACGACGTCCAAATGATGAGAGCTAAAAGCATTTTTTCTTTTAGTGCATGGTGACGCTTCCTTAAGACTAGCTTTGTCATCGAAGGCACCACGAAGGAACCGATTCAAACCATCTTCCTTGAAGAAGTTAGAAGTCCAACCCAGAAGTCAAATTCAAGATGGTCCACATGCGGGGCCGACCGTGATGATTTCCGTTTACTTGTTCAAGCCATATGAAATCACATGATCAACTCAAGTTGCCAAAGAAGAATTCCTTCTCAGGTCTCAAATGTTCGTGACGCCAAAGCAGAACGAGAAAAGAATCAAATAGTGGGCCACACCTCTGGGTTCACTCCAAGATTCCTTGATTCTTCTAGACATTTTCAAAGTTCCTTGAAGTGGGGAGAGAAGAATTTGAACAAGGAAGAAGGGCATTTTTGGGGGTTTTCATTAAAACAAAGGGGAAAAAGTTGCCGGACATCCCAAATCCGGCCTGTTGTCTTGATTTGAAAGAAAAATGAGAAACTTATGGCCATTTTGAAACCTAGTTTTTATCCTATCCTGATTTAAAATTCACAATAAACTTGGGCCCCATTTTGAAATTTTCCCTTGTGAGAATCTTCAGCATCATATTCTATTAACAAATACATAAATACAGTGTAAATGAGGCGGACTTGTTCTAGGCACAAATACATAGCTTTTCCGCCGTATATAGCATTGGAAAAGTAGCAAATACAGCTTTTCCACCATACATGGCATTGGAAAAGTAACAAATCCATATATATAGCATTGGGAAAATTAGGAAATATGGCTTTTCAGCCATTTTTCCACTGATGTACAGTTTTCCCAACGTATACATCAGCTGGAAAGCGTATATATTAGCGGAAAAGTGGAAATGCAGCTTTTCCTCCCTTCTTACTGGAGGAAAAGTTGCAAATTGGTCTTCCTATTTTATTTAGACCTAGTTAACAATGGGTTCAAGTCCAATGGATCCACAACCGAATCTTGTACATTTTTATATAGAAATTTGTTCTATACTTCCCTCCTTTTGGCTTAATTCCTAGAAATTTCCATAGTTTTGAGAATTATTTTTAAGTCCTTAACTTCTTTAACTTATAAAAGTGGAGTCCTTTTAATCAAATTACTTCTAGCAAATGATACAAATACCCTCTATGTTGAAAGAAGGTCAATCTTTTGCGAGTTTTTTTATTCTTTAAAAACCTAATTTCTAATTGTAGCGATTATAAAATGGTTTGGTAGACTAATTAAAAGGTAGCAATTCCTAACCTAATGTGCCAACCTAACCTGAATTTGATCCTGACATTTAGGGTTTGGGTTAACACCAATGAGCCAATTGGCAAATTGGTTTTTGTTTTCCTTTTATCCGGAGCAGAAAGAACATTAGAAAATGGGTTGAAATTGATGTTAGGTTCATTCTCTGTATTCAATCAGCCAACCTCAAGCCAACATGAATAAGTTCAACTAGAACCTTCCCCATTTTATTTGTAGAATTGGAAATTGTTGGGATTGGTGTATGCCCTAAAGCCCACTGACTGCACTCACATCTCTGTAACTGGATATTTATTGGTTATTTAATGGAATGACATCTTTCTCTTAATACTTGTGTATATGTATGATTGTGTAAGGCCCATTGTTTTTTAGTAATGACTTAGGTGTGTAGTGGCTACACACAGTAAGGTCTGAGTCATGGACACTTGAAACAATAAATTTGTTCATAACTGAGAGATGGAGTTGGGCACTTCATCTTGGTATAAGTTATAATGAGATACTCTCCTGTATTCAGGGTGACTTACCTAAGTCACGGGAGGCTTTTCCGGATTTATCTCATTAGTGCATGTGTCATGCATTGAACATGACCACTTGTAGGTGTGATCTCTAATATAGTACTATCACAGAGAGAGATCAAATCACCTCTTGCTACTGAGTGACCAGTGCTCTTAATCTTGAGCATTTGTGGATGAACTGACGAAGTCAAGTTCTTGTGCTTTAATTCACTATGGGTGAGATCATGTTCATGGGTCAACAGCTCTGTGTTTTGGGTGCTCGGGCTTGATTAGTTGGGACGTGCAAATGCAATATGGAATCTATGCCATCATGTGATGGAATGATCGTCCCCTTAGAATTATCCGATTAATCATCAGAATCTAAGATCTTAGTATATGGATGTTCCATATGGATATTGAACTTGTGGGTCGCTCCCTGGATCAAGAGAATGATATTCGGATGATGATTAAGTCAAGGGTATGAAGTTCTAAGGTTGAGATGTAATCAAGAAGGTGGATAGTATATCGGTTAACCTACTTGATTATGGATGTTACATAGAGGGGCATTATGGTCATTGTACTTGGTAGGTCAAAGACAATCGTCTATTTATGATGAGCTTTATTTGTAATTTAATATTTGTCCTTCGAGTGCAACCATAACTCTCTAGTGGAATGAGTTAAGGTTAAAATGATCCTAGTGTTGCTATGGGGTTAGCATGGACATTTTGGTCATTTTGGAAGCCAAGGGCAAATATGTCTTTTGGTCCCTTCTCTAGTCACTTTCCTAGATTTGCGAGGTTTCCTAAATTGTTTAAATGTGTGGAGAAATGATTTTGAGTGTAAATTCAAATAGGCCCATGATGGTATACATGAATTACAACTCTAGATAAATTATTTGGTACATGAGCCATAGTAAGTGTGGGCTAGCCAATGTGGTCCCTAGTTTGTGGGTCCCAAGTTTGTGCAGGTCCCATTACTTGGAAGGAGTTCTTTTTTGTGCAAGTTTTCCTAAAGTTTAGTAGCTTTCTAATTCAATTTAGAAACTAAATAGAAAAGGGAAGAGGGCTGGACGTCCATGATGGAGTGTGTTTTCCTTTTTGGAAAGTTCCTATTTTTTCTCCTTGGTTTCCTAGTTCAAGATACTTTCTCTCCAAGATATCAGCATTATATATTGCTGGTGGTTCCCCCTTTGGGCGTGCAACATTATTGAGGGAAGAAGGAGAGAAAATCTCTCTTGGTTGTGCAAGAGATTGGAAACAAGAAAGAGGGGCAGCACTCACACCCTTGGACGTCCATTGCACATCAGATTTCCTCTTGCTGGTCCTTGTTTTCTTCCTGCAGAAAACCCACATCAGATCTGAGTTCTTCACTTCAGATCAAGCAAAGACAATTAGAGGAAGTCTAGTTTGTTCCCACCAACACTAGCCAATCAGATTGGAGAAAGAGGAATAGAGGAGAAGACTAGAAGGGAACCTGCTGCAGAGAAATTCCAGCAAGGTTGCTGAAAGTTGCAGTCTAAAGAATCTGATCTTAAAGTTCAGATTTCAGAAGTTTTTTCAACCCAAGAACATCAGGTATATGTTCTCCTTTGTATCTTATTTGTTTACACACAAGTTGATCATGATTGCATGGTGTTATTGTGTGATATACATGGCTGGTTTGCTTTTTAATTCTGATCCTAGTTAAAAGTTTTAAAATACCAGCTATAGAACTCTCTTCTTAAAAGGAGTTCAGATCTGATTCACACTAACTTTCAGAAATGTTGGCCCAGATTGACCTAAAAATTAGAAGTAAAAGATGCGGGCCAAGCTTGCCTAACACTACAAAAGAAAATGTCTTAATGAGTCACTTTTAAAGTGTATTAAAAAGTGGTTTGTGTCGCTTTTCTAATTACTATGCAAGCGTCTTATCTGTCGGCGTCACTAAAAGTTCGTAAAAGCGTCTCAAGAAATACATTTGTTGTGTCAGTTTCTGTTATCAAAGTAACACAAAAAAATGGTTACTTGTGTCACTTTAAACCCAAAAGTGATACTGAAATAACTTAGAAGCGTCACAAGAAAGATAACTTCTGTCATCAGTTGTGACAGTTTCCATTGAAGCGAGATACCATCAAGTTCTAAAGCTGTGATCAATATGTTGTTTTTGGACCAAAAGTGACACAAGTAGTCATCAGTTGTGACAGTTTCCATAGAAGCGAGATACCATCCATTTTTTTTTTTAAATAAAAATGCAATATATACATTACTAATAACATGCTGCAGTATGGATACACTTTCAAATCACTAAACCTGCCTTACAAAAGATGCAAAAAAATATAGATAGCAACATTCAATAAGAACCATTTCATTAATTGGAAATTAATCACCATTCACATTAAGGAACGTACTTGCTCGTCCACGCACTAAATCAAACAAACTATTCAAAACATAGCCAATTTGAATCCATCCATAATCCAAACTATTTACATTAACCTTCGAATTCGTAACCAAAGCGTCACGACATAATCCAAAACCTTCACAAAAGCATCCAAAAAAAGGCAAGCTACATTGTAAACAATTTCCGAAAATCCCTAACTAACCAAAATTAACTTAACCTAATTAGTAGATCCACTTAGTAAAGACATGAATACATTTATACTCCATAAAGCTCATATTCTGCACTCCCACTCAAGCCGGTGCATAGATGTCAATCACACCCAACTTGCTCATTATACCTTAGGGACGGAATTTTCTAGTGCCTTAGTAAAGACATCAACCAACTGATCAAATAACCAATACCTTCCATTGACAAGGCAGCATGGACCATAAAATGGTTAAGTCTCGCAGCTTCCCGACGTTGTTCTTCTCGGTTTGGATCAAACAGTATCACTGTATGAAAGTTTCCATCACCAGCATGGACCAAACAAAGTGCCCCACGCATAAGCAGCATCGAGCTTCTCACATTTTGAATTGTGAGAACGTGGCAGCGTTCTGCTCTGTTCTGATGATCGCTTTCTGTGAAGCAGCATCCTTAAACTGAAATGACAGGCATTTATATCAGCAAGCAGATGTATTCTGAGAAGGATTACACTCCGGCTGAGGCTTATCCAACCTTGGCCTCTGAACTATGGTTCTAGTCTTAGGCCTCACTTGGTGAGGATTAGGCAAAAACTAGCCAAGTACCACCCAAAATAGTGTTATTCTAGGCTCCACTTGCAGGACTCGGGCAGATATAGACAAAGCTGGTCTAACTACTTGTAAGTTAGAATCAACAGCACAAGTGGTGAATTAGCACCTCCCATGAAGAGCACAAGTCCTGCAGTTGGATTCATGAGGTCTGTACTAGTTTCAATCTCCTTTCTAAATCAATTATGTAGTAGCGTGACTGAAAAATACAGCCTCTGTAATCAGGTTTGGAGCTCAAGCCTTAGCCCAGCATATTTGCAAATCTTGTTCTAAGGGACAATTATTTTTCAAGTTAAAAAAAAACATAGAAGAGCGGAGTATTGAAGACATTTTCTGACCTGTTAATATTCAAAGCATTGGCAACCCCTCTGGTTGATCATTGATGTCAACATTTTGTGGTAGAGGCCGTTCGCTTTTCTTATCATAGTCAACTTTCACAACAGCAACATAACCACAGTATCTCGCATTGATGACACCGAGAGTGGCAACATCTTGCACTTGTAAATCCAGAATCTCGTCCCTTTAGCAGCAATAGCTTCAAATGTTAATATTTTTTTATGATTGCATAATAGAGGAATTATAGGGCGAGGGTCCCTCACACCATAACTTAAGTGTAGTTTTACTGTTCTCCCAATCCAAAGTATAAAAATGTGGTTCCATGGTTGGGCTGCTCCAGGCCATTGTTCTGATGGGGTCCCACCATGGATATAAGATGACCCAAAACTCTCCCAGACTGGAAATTAGAAGATCTTAGCAAAAACCTTTATAGGACACATACAAAAGGCATTGGGACTTGGGAGTCTGGGAAAACCACCTTCATATTGCACAGCTTTCAGCACCAGACACTGTAATTCCTCAAATATATAAGATTGTAAAAATGCTACCATATAAGGAAATTCTGTTTTGAATTCATCTTACCTGTGCAGCCGTATTTTCGTCTGCTGTGATTCCTTTTAGTAAATTCCTTTCCACGAGATCCTTGCAGTGAGTACCCATGGTTTGATTTCCATCTATCTTAGTATCTACCTTACAGCTTGCATCTGAATCATCTTTCTTGACAGTGATTATCAAATTGCCAACTTGCTCAACATGCAAAATTTTGTCTTCTGCAATTGAATGTTTTGAATCTGGTTCCTCCATGACTTTCTGAACAGCAGAAACATCACTGAAGATTGCAACATCCACGAATAGACTGTGAAGTAGGAAAGCTTTCCTGTCACGGATCTGCCTCTCCTCTGCTGTTTTGCAAGGCATGGATGCCAGACATGAGAACTCATTAGCCCAAGGTAACATATCACTTTTACCATCACGTCCTAGGCCACCTCCATTTCCACCCCAAGTTTCATCTTCAACTGGAAGGGGAGGAAAAACTAATGGTGACTGTGCAGCAACCGGAGGAACAAGCCACGTGTTTGCACGAAATCCATAAGGAAGATTTCCAAACTGAAAATTATGAAGTGAAGAGGAGGGGGGTTGTTAGTCTTGATATTCCCAGTATACTGCATCAGTACATTGACAAGCATATTAAATCAAAGTAGAGTTCTCCATCAAATGCAATTAAAGATGAACACTTGTAGTAAACATAAATTCATAGTTTATCTGTGAAAGTAGGATGGAAATGAAACAGAAAATTGAAAAAAAAAGGTAAGGAACAGGAATCGGTATTTGGCCAATTTATAAACACATGCAACAGACAGCAAATTTAGAAGAAATGAAAACATGGGTGAGCAGATTTATGAATCAACCTTATTACGCTCCAAGAATGCTTTCATGAGATCATCATAAGCCTGAAACAGGAGAAAAGAAACACGCATAAGTACATGCTATAAACTGAATATTTCCATCTGAGACCACAAATAAATATACAACTGACGAATGGAAAGAGGTGCGAAACAGCCTACAACAATAAGGCAAAGCAAGGAATTAATGATGCCAACAGGCACAATTAGAACTGGCCGATTTCCAGTTAGCATGCAACAACATGTATGCAGTAAACACAGGGCAACTCCAATTCTTCTGTGCTTTTTATTGCCCATGAATGTAAAATGTTGTTTTAAATTGACAAATTTAAACATGGGTCATGTGACAAAAGCAATGTATATGTTATTATCTGACACATGTCACTCATCTGAAGCACTCAGCATGATTATATAATGCTAAGTGCTGCAGCTATCGATATAGCTATTTCTCCTGTTTCAACAACAGCAGCAATGACAGCTTGCAAAATATGCTTGAAAGCTCTCACTATCATCTCATGGATACAGAGCGACTGCACATGAGAAAGCTTTTCTGAAAGCTTAACCTGATTAAGAAAAGCAAAAGTATATTCCAGTGGTAATAAACAGATGAAGAAATTCAGTTAGTACCAAAGGTAAACAAATCCAATGCTATAAGTGATCATTACTTTCAAATGAAATTTGCTGCCTGCAATCTGCGTTACTCGAGTACAACTATAGGCGCAGGTATAGCTAAAAGTCCAAAGTGAAATTCACATTACCAAAATATTCAAGGTATGGGAACTGGGCCATATGTTTTAAGTTCTAATACAGTAATACCTTTACCAGTAATTAAATTTTCCATAGCCATGTTTCTTAAAATATACACCAGTTCCATATGTATCAATTTACACTGTACAGCTCCCCGTTTGCCTTAGCTCAGTATTGAAGGGAGGTGGTTCTCCACTTATCTGTCCAGTTATATAAACAAGTTCATTTTCTTTAAGATGGCAGGCAGCAATTTGTGCCAAATCACCTTCAAAGACCATTGGAATCCTGGTTTAGAGAGAGAGATAGAGGGAAATCCACAAATAAATAGAGATATGAGCAAAAGTAATCAGATAAAGAAGATGAACGCATTAAGCATCTAAGTTTTCAAGCAATTTAAAGAAGCTTAGGGTCTTTAAATGAGAAGTGGACAAAACAGAGACCGAGAAAAATGTCCACGGATCACATTGGACAATTGCATTTTGAAGAATGATTTAATACAAAATATATATTACTTCTAACACTTCTTTCATCATTGATCTTCAATGCCTCAGTACATACATCTAATAAGACCCAATTAGGTTGATTTTGGGATATCCCGTATCCATACACAGGTCTTCCCTCTCTCTCTCCTCTCTCTAGTGGTTATCTAATAACTCTCATGTCATGTAAATGGTACCAAGAAGAAAACGTTTCAGTATTTGGTAATCTTTGAGTTGAGTTTGACTCGAGCTCAAACTCAATATGCATTGCAAAGTAGAGGTACAGCATTGCACGGTTGGGCCTTATTTCTAGTAAAGCTTGCACTAGAGCTTGAGCTTGAGATCAATTAGTACTATCAAGCCATGCTCAGGCTGGGGTTAGTTCAGCTTGGCTATAGATCAAGGTAGCTTGTTTAATGTTCAAGCAAAGCTCAAGTCAAGCTACCTCTTGCTCTCAAGTTCACACACAAACACTATTAGATTCTACAGTTTCAGGGAGAAAATTATAACAAATCACAAGTTTACAAGTACTTGATAAAAAACCAACACTATCACAACCATTTCTACATGAATCTAATCAATCAATGATATGAGAAGACATAACAAATTTAGGAACGACAAATAAAAGTTCCACAAACCATGAAACTGACACCTTCATGTAAGATAATGGAGGAATGACAGACCAACATAACCTCTAGGTAAATTTCCAATAATACGTTATGAGGCAATGTCCAATATTATGACCAACATATTATAAGATAAATGTCAAAACCTGCTGCTTAACCCACCATCAAATGAGATCATGAATTTCATGCTCAAGTTCCATTAATTCCATGAAGCAGCAGTCTCCAGGTCCAACACATTAAACTAGCATTTGATGTTGGCCTGTAAAGCTGTAAACAACAAAAGAGCAACTGGAAATACCTCTGGCTGCAGTTCTACACAATCAGCAAAATCAACATCGGACACCAACTCCTCTGCATTTCGAGGTCGTAGTCTTACAGTCACTCGAACTCTTCCAGGAACTACCCCAAACATTCATTATCAATCATAGAAGCCAAATAAGAAAATCAAGGAAACGTAAGGGAAAAACAATTTATATACAAAAGAATGGCAATGTGGACCAAGTAGGGTAAAAGGAAATTAGAATATCACAATGCTTTTAAAGGGCAACTATGTTAATGAGAGTTAGCACACAAGTTTATCTGTTAACTAGTAGTATAAACATGCCTCAGGGATCTGTTCTACCCAACTCAAAAAAATTTGTAACAATCTGGAGGAAAGTACCACACCCTAGTTTAAATTAGGAATTTCTGAATAAGTTCAGTATTCACCACTAGGCCCTGACCTCACAATGCCATCATCTAAAGGCAACATTCGATTAGCACCCCACCATAAGATGGGCAGAGTGTTGCTAAAATAAATATCTATATATATATTGAGTATTGAGAAAATCGGGTCCGATGGATCCTCTGAACCCCAAATTCTAAAAATGCAACTATAAGGATTGTTACACATTGCTCCCCAGAGTGTGTTGTAAATAATAAATCTTTGTTGTTTAAAATCTGTGACTAAGTCTCGACTCACTGTCAACCCTCTAAAACCCAAGCTCTCTGTTTTGTCAATTTCCTAGAGTCCATGCATCTGCACTCACTCAGTTTACCTGCTGTTCTACTTGTCTGTAACACTTTTGGAAAAAAGAACAACAAAAGCATCACTCACAGGAAACTCAGGTTACCCAAATGCAAACCTCATTAATGCATACTCAATTTATGAAAATCCGAAAGGGCCCAAAAGTTATTGCCAATACACTCGTCAGGAAAGAGAAACAAAATGTAATTATCCTTGTTGTTAGTTACTAAATTAATTCTAGCAGAAAAAGCATCTGCATTTACCAATTTCACAATAATAGCCAACTGTATCACCACCTAATCGACATAGCACCAACTGCCCATATTGATTTGGGTTAAAGAGGTCTCACAAAACAGGATCTTAGTGATTCCAACTGCAATGCCACTTTTTCAACAGAGATCAGAACGGACAAACATTCACACTACCAAGCATCAGTCCAAACCATCCAAACCCATTCTAGCTACTGCACCGAAATCCAATCTTAGTGATCTGATTGTGGTCATTCAACCACATTTCAACCTTCACCTCCACATCCATTATTCAAATGGTAAAGATTACAGTACACATAAACTGCACCAACCCCCAATAAGCCACATCACAGTTCACCCCAACATGAGCATTAAATCCAAACCACAAACTAAAACACCCAAATCCCAAAAAATCACTTTAGGGTTTTAATCTCCCCACCCCAAGAACCCACCCCTTTTCTCCCAACCCCCAAAAAACAGAGTCAGAATTCAAAACCCTATATCTCAAACCCTAGAAATCAGATACAAATTCGAGCCAATAAGAGAATAAAAAAAGGGAAATGGATGGAAACCCAACCTGGATTCCTGGGTCTCCATCATGGATGCGAGGGTGTGGAAGAGATTGGGCCTAGGGTTTGAGTGGTTTGCCATGATCTTGTCGATGATCTTCTGCGCTCGGGAGAGAAGGAGTTCGGCCTCGGTCTCGGCCTCGTTCTTGGGCGGGTCCTCTGATTCCGGTGCTTCCGCGGATTGCTGAGAATCCGGTACGGGCTCCATGAGAGGAGGAAGAAGATTCAAAAAAAGAGGGTATTTTTTTAGGATTTTGCAGTTCTTGTTGTTCTCTTCCTCTTCTGCTTTTTGGGTTTTTGCAGAAAACGAAGAAAGAGAAGGTGGAATGAATTTATATATACACAAACGAGAGAGTGAATAAAATTTAGTTTGGATTATTTTAAAATTTTGCTCGGTTAGTGTCACTTTAAGAATAAAACGATTTGTTTTGTGTGTCGCATTATAGAAAAGTGACACAACAAACCTCCTCCTCATTTACTCCTCCTCTAAAGTGACACATCAGACTATACTGTGTCACTTTATTGTAAAAGCGACACAAAAGCTTAATTTAAAAGCGAGACTAAAAGTCCTTTTTTTTATAGTGTAAGTTCAAATTCAAGCTTGTACCTAGGTATCCATAGTTAGAGGTTCTCGGCTCAAGCTCAAGTTCAAGCGAAAGCTTGAGAAGCCCGACTTGAGCTCACCTTGATTTTCCTCCCCCAAATATTATGGACGGTAGTGTGCCTATATCATACATAAAATGTATATATTTTTTTAAATGCATTTTATCACATAGGCTCGACATGAAAATAATGCTCCATCTGCAGACGTTTCTCATGCAAAACATCATTCAGACCCCCATTTTTAAACACGTGGGATCCATATAGTCATTCCAACCCCATTTACATTCGCAATCCCTTGCCCACCCCTCCCACTCTTTCTCAAATTTAGTTAGCACAAGCCCAAATTTCTTTCTCATAAAATTGTCACTCATTGTTGGATGAGAAGTCTTAAAAAAAAATGATGCCTTCTAAAATCGTTCAATTTGAGGGTCATAGATTAAGGGGTTAGGATGATTTAATGGAGTTTAAATCTTGCACATGTGTAGGTCCCATTAAGACCTTTTGAACCCCCACCTCTCCCATGATTGGAATAGTACCTAGTGACCCCCACAAGGGATCCGCACGGAAGGATCATGAGAGACCAGAGCACGGACATATATAAAAGCATTATATGGAATATATATCTAAAACATAAATCAAATGAGTTGAGCTCAAGCTCAAGTAAAACCGAACAGGAACTAGCTTGAGCTAGGCTTGTGAAGATATTGAGCAAACTTCAGATCAGCTTCAGCTGCACATGAGGCGAGCTTGAGAGAAGTCGAGCCAAGATAGCTTACAAGTTGGACCAGTTTGTTGACATCCTTAGTGAAAAGGTTAGCAGCCCAAACCCCCAATAGGTCTGATTTAGATAGCAGCCCAAACCCCCAATAGGTATGGTTTAGATTGGGTTGGGGTCATACCACAACTAGTAGTACTATAAATACATTTCATAAATCAAGAAAGAAAATCTAAATTATGCAGATTTAGATATATATGGTATTGTGTGGGACATTTCCCTAATAGCAGGATTGAGCTAATCTCGGTAATAGTACCGGCTTGTCATATCTCCATCCCGGCAATAGTGTCAAATTACATCCAGCTCGGCAACAGTGCCAGCTAGCACTGAACTTGAGCTAGCCTCGGTAAGAGTACCAGCTATGCTCACCTCGGTCTGTGCATAAGGCACTTCGGTAACAGGGCCAAGATGCGTCCATATCTGGTATCGGTATCACCTTCAGCTCGGTACGACCAACTAAGGTGAATACTAGGCCATGATTGAACTCCCATAAAGCTACGGTTACGTTGCAGAACGTACTGACAGATAAGATGGGCGCCGGATAATGATCAGGGGTTGTCCTTATCAGACGATCACATCCGCATTAATACAAGAAGTCAGTGCTTGATCCGATGGGACAGTGCCTCCACCTACCTCCACTAAGGGGACACAGTGTAGGTTGATGGGACAGAACTTCCACCTACCCCTACTGAGAAAGCTCCGGATGGAACTTTCTCCCTATATATATACGAGGGTAAGATCCCAAAGAGGTACGCAATACAACATAATACAAATCCAGATTTTGCATTTCTTCTCCATTCATCATTTGTTCACTGACAGCACTAACTCAGGCATCGGAGAGCCTTCGGCCGACTGCAACCAAGGTGTCTAATCTCTCTATCTTTCCTTCCCTTTCAGGTGTCAGGCACTTGATCTCTTCTAAAAAAAAGCTTAATAGCAGTATTACGAGTTTCATACTCATTTAATTAAGTCTCTAAGATTTAGACACTTACAATTAGCACCGTCTATGGGGAAGATCAAACCAAGTTCATAAACATCATGCCTCCAAAGACCAGAAATGGGGAAGGCTCGTCAAGGTCCCAAAAGGCCTCGTCGCTACCACCAGTAGCATTGCCAACCCTGGTGCCGCCATCACCGATGTTTCCACCGCCAGAGGCGCCACGACCGCCGCCTAAAGTATTGCCAAATATCCCTCGCAAAGGAAGATCCGGCGAAAAATCTGGAGCAGTGAGCATAGAGGGACCCGTGGCTGAATCAGTAGCCAAATCTCATTAATCCCGTCACCAGGATGACAACAAAGATCAGTCTCTTCACCAGATTGATGATGATGATGACGACCCCTTCCTTGTGGATATCAGGGCTCAAAACTTTGTCATCCAAGAACAAGATGAGCTGATTCGTCAACTCAAAAGGCAGTTCAAGGAGAAGAAGAAAGCTCGGGTTCCGTCCTCCAAATGCAACCGGGCTCCTTCGGTCGAACGGGACTTGAGGTAAGTCCAGACCAATAAGAGGCGAGACCGAGATTACGATGAAGGTTTAAGCAACAGTCACCTATGCAAGGACTCAAAAAGATCGTGCCAAAGATCAGAGGATAACAAAGACCAGAGAGAATGACTTGACCGCCAAGTCAAGCATATGGTCCAGCGCAATATGGAGGTGGTCGGCTTCACTCGAGATCGGCTAAACGCCTACGATACCGAGGACCAAGGCACGACTCCATTCTCTCAGGAGATAAAACACTTCTCCCTCCCTGATAAATTCAGCGTCTCGAGGTTCGTCCTCTATGACGGAACCTCAGACCTTGCAGCACATCTCAGGCATTTCACCCAGCGGATGTCAGTATGGGGTGACGTCGGACACTTACCCCTAAGGTGGTTCTGCGCATTTCCAGAGGGATCGGTTTCGAGCTGGTGACAACTCTGAAACTCCTTCGTGGAAAAGTTTCAGGCGCACAGAGTCATCCCAAAGATAGACGATGACCTCATGGCGATTATAATGAAGCGAACGAAAATATTACTCAGTTCGCCAAACGGTTCTGGACCGTCTACAGCCAAGTAGAAGATGCCACTGACAAGGTGGCCCTCACATCTTTCAAACAGGCTCTGCTGCCAGGCAACGAGCTCCAAAAAGACATGGTTCGATTCCCCGTGGTCACAATGAAAGCATTGATGGCCCGAGTGAACCAGTTTATCGAACAAGAAGAAGACGAGGTTCGAGCTCGAGAGAGCTTCGGCCTCTGGCAGGAAGACAGATCCTCCAAAAAAGACAAGATGGCATCTCGGAAAAAGGACGCGGATCGAAACGAAGCCCCACTGAGCTCGGCAATGATCTCAGAGGGCAGCAAGAAGTCCAAGTCAGCCGCTGCCTTTTATAAGGCTGTTGACACAGTCTTCCAGGAACCAATCTACAAGCTCCTCGGCAAGATCAAGTTACAGCCATTCTTCAAGTGGCCGCAGCAAATGAGGGGTGATCCTTCCACCCGTGATCAAAACAACTTCTGTGCCTATCACAAGCAGAATGTGTATAGAACCGAAAACTGCAAGGCCTTCAAGTCTCACCTCGAAGAACTCGTTAAGAATGGTCACTTAGAGGACTACATCAAAGAAGACCGAGCTCATTGGCGCCGAACTGACGATGGTCAGGACAGCGATGAGCCGGAAGGTATTATCAACTAACGCCCCCATAGTACTCGGTGAAGCAGCACCCCCGTAGGCACACGTGGCCAAGCTCGTCAAGGAAGCATAATGTTTGTTACGGAACAACCACTAAAAGGCCCTTGTTATTATACAAATCCGGCTCGATACCGGACTAGGGGGCAAACAGGTAGAGGACAAAGTCACCAACACATAAGAACATCAATTTTGGAAACAGTTCCTTGACTCGCTATACAAGGTCTTCGTCTGTAAGTCTCAGCTTGGTGACAGCACCAGCTGGGTAGAAGTACTAGCTCGGTAGAAGCTTCAGCTCGATTACACAACCAGCTAAACAACACCTTGTTACGGAACTCGGTGGCTTCAACTCGGTTACAGAACCTGCTATACAAAACACCTTGTTACAGAACTTGGTGGCTTCAGCTCAGTTAAAGAACCAGTTATACAAAAACACCTTGTTACAGAACTCGATGACTTTAACTCAGTTACAGAATCAGCTATACAAAACACCTTGTTACAGAACTTGGTGGCTTCAGCTTGGTTATAGAACAAGCTATACAAAACGCCAAGTTACGGAAATCGGCAAAAATCTCAGCTCGGTTATTGAACCAGCTAAAAAACACCAAGTTACAGAACTCAGCAACGACTCCAACTCGGTTACAAAACCAGCTATACGCTGGGTTGTGGAACTCGGCGGCTATCCTAGTTTGGTTGTAGAACCAAATATGCGAAGCACCCGGTTAAAAAAACTCGATGGCTACCTCTGATAATTAAGTTCGGTTACAGAACCAACTAAAGTTTTCTATCACCAAGGTAAAGCTCGAGTTAAAGAATTTAATCTAGTTTGCCTTTGTCAGGTTAGGTTAATGAACTAAGCTTGACAGTACAAATTCGGCATCAGGATGCAAGTATTACTTGAGTTACAGAACTTAATAAAATAGGATTTCGGTTGTTGAACCGAACTCAACTAAGCAAAGAATCAGACATTTATGCTAAGGGCCCAGTTATGAAACCGAGGTCAAACACATGGATGTAATTTTTAAAAGAATGATTGAAGGCAAGTATGAAAAACAAATTGTATTCATTGATTGAAAAAGAAATTAAAAAATTCTTCATTACATGTCCCCCACCATTACAAAAAAAAATACATTGGAGAAATTTCTATTCGGCTTCATCCTCGGCATAAAGAAATTACAAAATTCTTCATTACATGTCTCTCACCATTACAAAAAGAAAATAAATAAAATACATTGGAGAAATTTCTATTCGACTTCATCCTCGGCGTCACCAGCCTCGGCCTCAATCACCTTGGGAGGAACTTCGGAGGAAGAAAAAGGATTCGGTCCCAGCTCCGAGCCCGGGCACTTAGTTGGATTCTTATGAGCCAGATGGTCCTTAGGGACCCCAGCCTCTTTCAGCACTGCCAACCAGCCAAGCTCCTAGGATTGGTCTCTGATCTTAACTACCTGAGCCTCATAGAGGACCATCTCCTCTGCCACTCCTTCATCAAAGGCAATGTCGGCCTCCGACTGGGCCTTGGCTTCGACATCCTCTTCTTCTTTCTCGAGCTCGGCCAACCTTTTCTTCAGCATTTCGATTTCAGCCTTCATTGACTCGAGCTCAACACCGAGGCCTCAGATCATCTTCTCTTGCTCCTCGTTTTTCTTTTTGCTCCCCTCTAAGGTAATCTTAAGGTCTTTATTCTCGGTCTCCAACCCCCAAGACCTTGGTGCTCGCAGCGCCCAGAGGGTTGTTGTTTGGAGCTCGTCGGGACGCGGTCCCCGGGTCATCCCCCGGGCCGCGCTGCGAGCGACGTTCTCACAGGACTGGTTAAATACTCAGGACTCTCCCGTCATCAGCTAATCTCGGTAATACTCAAGACAGGTTAAATACTTATATCCCGACCTCAAAGAGTTAGAAAACTCTAAGAGGTCACGAGCTATGGGGCAATTGTGTGGAACGTTTCCCTAATAGCAGGATTGAGATAATCTCGATAATAGTACTGGCTTAGCTTATCTCGATTTCGGTAATAATGCCAGATTACATCCAGCTTGGCAACAGTGCCAGCTAGCACCGATCTTGAGCTAGCCTCGATAAGAGTACCAACTAGGCTCACTTCGGTCTCGGTATAAGGCACCTCAGCAACAGTGCCAGGATGCGTCCATATTTGGTCTCGTTATCACATTCAGCTCGGCACGACCAACTAAGGTGAATACTATGCCATAATTGTACTCCCACAAAGCTACGACTATGTTGTAAAACGTATTGACAGATAAGTGGGCGTTGTATAATGATAAGGGGTTGTTCTTATCAGAAGATCACATCCGCATTAATACAAGAAGTCAGCGCTTGATCCGATGGAACAGTGCCTCCCCACCTACCTCCACTAAAGGGACACAGTGTAGGTTGATGGGACAGAACTTTCACCTACCCCCACTGAAGAAGCGCTAGATGGAACTTCTCCCTATATATATATATATAGAGAGCGCTTAGGGGAACATAAGCTCAAGCGTGCGGGTCGCACGTGAGGGCTTAAGTGCATGGAAGGCCAAAAAGTTCAAAAAGCCCGCCTCATTTTCATTTTCCCCCTTTCATCCCATACCACCCCAATAGATTCATTCAGAATTCGCAGAGCGCTCTCTCTCCCCCCACGACTAGGGCACAATGAACGCATGGAAGAAGCTGCGCATCTCCTCCTCTTTCGAAGCTCTCCTTCTCCACAGTCAGGGCACGTTCAGCTGAGGGAAGACGCTGGACGTCTCCTCCTCTTTCGCAGATCTCTCTCCACATCTAGGACGCTGCGCATCTCTTCCTCTTGCCGCGTCTAGTCCGTCAACAGCCCTTTCCAGAATCGATTTCGCCCATCTCTGTCATTTGGAATTTGTAAAATCTCCAGCCACGTCCGAGCCAGCACATCCTCCATCTCTCCGGCGATCGACTGCCAGCCCACTAAGTGTGTTGCCATTCTTCCCCAGTTCCTTTCAAATCTGTTTTCTTGTTTTTTCCATTTCACCCATTTCATTTGAAGTGTTCCTCTTTTTCTTCTTCTTTTTTTTTTTTTTGAAATCTGATTTCATCTCACCCATTTTCTTTCAAATTTGTATTTTTCCATTTCATTTCATTTCACATATAGGATATGAAATCTGTGTTGTCATTCTTCCCGGTCAAATCTGTTTTTTTTTTCCATGTCACCCATTTCATTTGAAAAACATACAAGCAGAGATTAGTAACATGAAGTTTTTGAAAGAAACCTTGTCTACAGACCACGTCCAGCCAGTCCAGGTCACGTCCGTCGACCAGTGAGCGCAGCCAGGCCACATTCGTCGATCAGTGAGGCCCTTAATCCATTTTCTTTCATCTTGGTCAGTTTTCATTTGAAATCTGTATTTTTTTTTCCTTTTCTTTTGGATTCTATTAGCCTTTTTTTTACATTTGAAATCTTTTTCAAATGAATGTTCTTTTCAAAATTCATTTGAAATCTATTTGGCATGCCCTTCGATTATGTTCCTCTGTTGCTATTGGCATGTGGGCTTCTTCATTGCTACCCATATGTCCTGCTACACACGTCATCTAATGATGTGAAGAAGATGTTTCCTTACATTACCATAAAAGGAAGAGAGTAAGAATAACACAGAAAATTAAGGGGAAGAAGATGTTTCATTAAGTGTTTGTAAGGGTAATTGCTCTTTACCTACTCTTGAAATTGTCCTTTCATTTTTATTACTGATAATGAAAATCTTGCCTTGTTTTTTATGGTGGATGTTATGATAAGTGTTTAAATTTCTACACATAAAAATCCGTGTTCTTTGTCAAGTTTCGTTATTTTTCATTGCATCTGAACATTGTTTCTTTCAGTTCATCGGATTTCGCCTGTATCATAGCATACTCTAAATTATTCAATTATGTAACTTTCTCAACATGATGCTTTGTTGGCTAAAATACATTCCATTCCAATCCAATCAAAATATTTAGAAAACAAAAGTCAACTGATGAGTTCAAGGGAGATGAATACTCATTGTCAAGGCCTCCAAGGTGCCCAATCAATAATCTATATAGTGCTGGTTTTCTGGTGATGTTTGAACTCATCAACGCTTACAGAAATGGATGCAATGTAGAATACCATTAACATTCTGTAACTGTTTTTGTTTGGCTATGACAAATAAAAAATTGATATAGTGTTGGTTTTCTGATGATTTAGCAGATTGCTCAGCTCGGTCAAGTTGATATAAATCAAAAGATATCTTTCTACATGTCGTCTTCAAGTATGTGAATCACATTGCACTCAATAGATCCTATAATGTTTATATATTTTACATTCAATTTAATTTCATTACCTTTGTCTGAGGTCTTACGTCATGAAAACGTAGGTAGGTCGACATCTGCTACATCGCCCGAATGGGCTCCAAAGTGCCCATGTGGATATAGATACATGATTTTGAAGACTTCTCACACGGCCCACAATCTTGGACGAAGATTTTGGAAATGCCCAGATTTACACGTAAGTGTTAATACATTCCAATTTCTTAAGTTAATGTAATTTTTCAGTCCAATATTAATTTTGCATTTACCATGAATTTACTTGTAGGGAGAAAGAGGTTGTGGGTTTTTCATTTGGATGGATGAAGTTGCACCTGAATATACGGCAGATCGAAATAGAAGACATGAGCAACCTGAAAGTAGAATGGAAGAAATGGAAACATCACTTGAAGAGATGAAATGGGAGATTAAGCATGAAATCCAAGTTTTGAGAGAGTGTAGAACCGCAAAATGTGCAGCAACAACACCCAAGAGTCAACACCGTTATATTAATTATGTTTTTTCTATTTGTTGCATATGTATGGGGAGGGAAATGGTAGTATGGATGTACTCTGTAGACTAGAAAAGTCCATGGCTGTCATTGGGAGGAGTCTAGTTTTTTTCCTTAGTTTAGTCCAATTTGAATTTCATCTTGTTATTAGCATTCTAAATGTTGTAATTAACTTCATTGTGATTCCACAAAATTCTTGTCATTGTACTTGAACTATTAAATTATTGTGTCCACAGTCTGTGTTATTTGAAAGATTAAGCAAATAAGTGTGTCTTAAAATGCTACTAGATAGGAGTGGATTTAGACGTTTAATAACTGGGACCTTGCTAACGATTGGACTTTGTTTAAATGTGTTTGAATGCCTTTAAGTTACCTTCTGGGTTTGGAGATTGAAGAGTTGGTTTTTACTTATACCATTAAAACCAAAACCTTGGTCCAAATGACTTTACCATACTTAAATTCAGTTTCATCATATGGAATTGTTATTTAAAATAATTATTTTTTGAATGTTAACCTCGCTGCTAAATCCTATACTTCCCTGGCCTTACCCTCTAAATGCCATGACACCTGAGTTGCCCAATTCCCACATGCTTCGTGTCAAGGGGTTATGATTGTCTGGGATGTATATGCCATATACCTTCTTTGGATTTACATTAGTAACATGTTGATGTTCATGCTGAATTAGTAGCACTTGGGTGCTCAATACCCACAATGGCGATGCTAATGTTCAGTCTGTTTTTTCCATTCATCTATTACTAAATCACACGATACATGACTGTCATCAAGGTTACCTTCAAGTGACCTGCACAATCATCATATGAGACCTACCTGAAGCTCATCATGGCTGAACACTAATAACTAGTAAACATTCATTCCTCATTTCAAATGACAACTCTTTCAAGACAGTTGACTGACAATACCCATTCCACAACATAGACAAACATGAAGTTCATCATGGATGAACACTAATAAGTAAACATTCATTCCTCATTTCAAATGATAACTATTTCAAGACAGTTGACTGACAATACCCATTCCACAACATAAACAAACATTGCATTTCTGCAACATTTCATGACAATACACATTCCAACCAACACCTTCCACATCAGTTCAGCCACAAAGGAATACAACCCAATTCCACACCTTCATTATACAACAAAGACAGATTTTTCTTTGTTTGGAAAGTGTATCATTTATTTAGTAGTAGTAGTTGGTACAGCTGTATGCAAAAGGGAAGTTGACGAGGCTCTCAAAACAAGTGGAGCAAATTAAAGTTAGGCTCTCAATACAGGTGGAGCAAAAGTAAGGCCAAGTGTAGCAAAAACAAGTGAACCCTGTCACAGAAACACCCATATAAATCCCCTACACCTTCATTATACAACCAAGACAGTTATCCCCCAACATTCATTCCATAGCTTCAACATCATCACCTACAACTTTACTTTTGATTGCACCCACAACATAGACATTTATCCCCACACCATGCACAAAATTGACAAACTGGTCATCCACCCAATACACACAGAGGTTTGTTGCCAGTTGCCACTGAATGCAGAAAATGACTGAGATTCTTTAATCCATATTAGCCCTGGAAACATTGTTATAACTTATAAGAAGGAGAAATATGAAGCTGATACATCAGGTATTATTCCTTGTGATGTGGATGGTTTAGATTAAGCAAAGTGGGTCTCATTTACGGGAAAACATATATTACCTGCAGTCAAGATGCTAGTAAGGGCAGCATAAGATCATTATCTACCAGTTGCCACATAGAGGTTTGTTGCCAGTTGCCACTGAATGCAGAAAATGAGGACTATGATTCTTTGATCCATATTAGCCCTGGAAACATTCTTATAACTTATAAGAAAACATTATCATAACTACTGAAAGATTTGGAAATTTGGATGATTCTTGAGGATATCTTACTATGATAAAAGGAAAGATATGAAAATTGCTAATATCAGTGACTCAACATCCTTTTCACCATTGAGGCCCTACAAAGAATGATTGAATAATTAGTGAAATTAATAAAACCAAACAACAAAAGAGAAACTAGTGAAACCAAACAACAAAAGAAATAAAACCCAAGTCCTCCAGCCTTAAACTACCTGATCAATCAACTTTAACACATAATCACTGCATTTCAACATCGGAGCTTTCTAAACTTGCATAGTTAGAGTCATTTGAGATACTTGGACCGTCAGCTAACCTGAAATTTCATGTTTTTAGTACCATATTCATATGAAAAATGGTGGAATCACAAAAAAGACATGTTGGATTATTACCTATTCAACAACATAGGGCAGTTTCGCTTATCATGCGATACACCACGCTTGTTGCAACCACGATAAAGACGCCCTCTTGTTGCCTTTTCCTTCGATGATTTAAATCTCTCCGCGCGTCCTTTTGTCACAGCATGTGCTGGCTCATGATATTCGATCACATTATTGTCCACAAGTCCCTTCTCGTTATGTATGCTTGTCTCTGTTGTGCTATCTAGCTTCATCTGCCGCAATTTGATTTCCAAATCTGTATGACAATTAGCTGCAATATCGAATCCTTCTCTGGATTGACTAGCTATGTCAATAAGGCCCCCAAACATACATGACAGCTGACTATGTCTAGCCAAGCAAGAATTAACACCGGCAGTTCCAATGTCATCCACCCTATCAACAAATATTTCTTTTGTTACTCCTTTCGTCCATCGCTTCAAAAATGAAACACTCAGGCAAATAGAAAATAGAGTAATGCCTCATGATACACATTACATGACGACAAGGGATACCTTGAAACTCAAGCTTTTTACATGAACAATATGCATGCATCTCCTCTTTTTTCCATAAATCCTGTCTATCAAAATCCTTTTCATCGGAAAAATTCTTCACAACAAAGATACATTCCACATCATCCTCATTTACGAGCTTTTCGCCAAGTGACATGGTGGTGAATAACTCATCTTGAAACTTATAAAATATGTTTCTTGTGTAGTTGTTTGCCATTTGCTTCTCCATTGGTGAAAACGTCTTCAATTTAGGCCTCCCATTGCTATTATCAAAATCCTCCTTTTTTTCAAGATATCTTAAACGCTCAACTCCAGCGTCAAAACGCAAAATAAAATCAAGTAATGAATTTTTGTATTCTACATATTGCTTTACAAATGCATTCATGCTTTCACTCCTTTGAGTAGTTGACATGCCGGCAAAGAAATTATGCTTTAAATATGCCGAAACCCACATATTACGAATCCTATATATATATGCCAACCAATCGTTATCCATAAGCTTATATTTTGTTATGATCTCAAACCAAGAACTCTCAAACTGAGAAGAAGTGTCAGAGTTATGAACACATTTTTTCTCTCATCAGTTAAGCCCTCGTTGTGTATTAGGACCCCTCCTAAATTCGATGGCAATTTATCCATAATGTGCCACAGGCAATACCGATGACATGTGTTTGGCATGACATTCTTTATGGCCTTAGTCATTGCCAAATCTTGATATGTTATAATTCCTCTTGGTGGATTGAAAGTCATGGCTTCAAGTCATTTGTTAAACAACCACTCAAATGACTCAATTTTTTCATTTGGTAAGAACCCACATCCAAATAAAGTTGTCTAACCATGATGGTTGCAACCTACAAATGCAGCAAAGATCAATTCATAACAATTTGTTTTATACGTTGTATCAAATGTTACAACATCACCAAAAATTTGGTATGCTGAACGGAATGCCTCGTTTGCCTAAAAAACATGTGTTATCCTTTTATCTGCATCGCGCACAATGGTATATGTAAAACCATTACTCATTTCTTTGCGGTTTTCAAAGAGTTGAAATAACAACTGACCATCTAGCCCGGCCCCTTTTCTTTTCTTTTTCATTCCTACGATGATTCTTAGCATCGGTGTCTGTAAATCCAATTTTTTCTAGTCCCCCTGATTGCAATGCAAAGACTTGCATTTGCCGTTTGCTTCGAACATTTGCGGAATCATATGTATTTATGATTTGTCGCTTTGATTGTGGCACTTCACGATGCGATCGACCTCAACATAAATCTCTTACTAAGGGTAGTGGGAGCATGAGAATGTTGACAAACAAAATTGGATACAACATAACCACCTGATTTAACCATTTTCACCTGCATCTGAGCCTTACAATTGGATCTTGTTTCCATTTGACGCCTTTGAACTGTTTCTCTATTAATCCAATGTTTCTCATCAGTTTTACCCTGCTTTGAACAAACAAACCGCTTCCAAACTACCTCCCCATCTTTTTAACGAGTTGATTCTTTTCTAACGCTAATCCCAGCAAGTTTTCCATAAGCATTGTAAAAATTAAATGCCTCATTTAAATCCCCAAAATGCATGCCCAGTCTTGGTGTCATGTTTTCATCTACAACCGAATAGTATACGGATGGTGACTGTGACGATGAGGAGATCATATCCATTTGCAATCTGGACCACAAATAATTAAAATATGTGCAATGAATTTGGTTTTACAACCCTAATCAAAATATGTGCAAAGAATAGTGGAAATAAGAAACCTTTTAAACATATTACAAATGAAACCAGTTGGAATGAGAACCCACATACAAATTTCAAAGGTAACACTTCTCCAAAACTCCCTGCCTTCACATTAACACATAAAGAAAAACAGGGCAAGTAGGTAGCAATGAAGTGTCAGCCCCTTAATGAAACAGCTTCTTCCCCTTAATTTTTTGTGTTAACCTTCCTCTCTTCCTTATATGGTAATATAATGAAACATCTGCTTCACATCATTAGATGACATGCCAATAACAGAAGAGGAGAATCTTTCGAATGGAATATGTAAAATAGATTTTAAATGAATGGACAAACAAAGGGTTGCCTGGGCTGAAAAAAAATGATTTCTAATCAAATGGGTGAGCCATTTCACAAGAGCATGTCGTTTAAAATGTGGGCCTTGATATCTACAACATACTGTATCAAATCACTTTTTTTTGGAACGACCCTTCATTTTTTTTCTTTTTGAACATCAAGTGCCCATGTGCATGTAATATGTTTGTCAAAATGATAACCTGGGCTCTTGGTTGGGAAATGATGGCAGTTGTTATTTCAGTGACAAAGGAAGGTGTGAAGTTCTCCACAAGGAGAGACATTGGAACGGTAAATATTGTTTGTAGGCAGAATACCTTTGTAGACAAGGTTTCTTTCAAAAACTTCCTGTAATTACTAATCGCTACTTGTATGTTTTTCAAATGAAATGGGTGACATGGAAAAAAAAAAAAACAGATTTGACGAGGAAGAATGGCAACACAGATTTCATATCCTATATGTGAAATGAAATGAAATGGAAAAATACAGATTTGAAAGAAAATGGGTGAGATGAAATCAGATTTCAAAAAAAAAAAAAAGAGGAACACTTCAAATGAAATGGGTGAAATGGAAAAACAAGAAAACATATTTGAAAGGAACTGGGGAAGAATGGCAACACACTTACCGGGCTGGCAGTCGATCGCCGGAGAGATGGAGGATCTGCTGGCCCAGACGTGGCTAGAGATCTTACAAATTCCAACCGACAGAGATGGACGAAATTGATTCTGGAAAGGGCTGTTGACGAACTAGACGTGGCGAGAGGAAGAGATGTGCAGCGTCCTGGATGTGGAGAGAGATCTGCGAAAGAAGAGGAGACGTCTATCGTCTTCCCTCAGCTAAACGTGCCCTGACTGTGGAGAAGGAGAGCTTCGAAAGAGGAGGAGATGCACAGCATCTTCCATGTGTTCATCCTAGCCGTGGGGAGAGAGAGAGCGCTCTGCGAAATCTGAATGAATCGATTGGGGTGGTATGGGATGAAAGGGGGAAAATGAAAATGAAAATGAGGTGGGCTTTCTGAACTTTTTGGCCTTCCATCCACTTAAGCCCTCACATGTGACCCGCACGCTTAAGCTTATGTTCCCCTAAGCTTGAGCTTAGGAGAGCGGCTCTCATATATATATATATATATATATATATATATATATATATATATATACACACACACACACACGAGGGTAAGATCTCAAAGAGGTATGCAATACAACATAATACAAATCCAGATTTTGCCTTTCTTTTCTATTCATCATTTGTTCACTGACAGCACTAACTCACGCATCGGAGAGCCTTCGGCTGACTGCAACCAGGGACTCTGATCTCTCTATCTTTCATTCACTTTCAAGTCTCATGCACTCGATTTCTTCCTAAAAGAAGTTTAATGGCAGTATTACGAGTTTCATACTCATTTAATCAAGTCCGTAAGATTTAGGCACTTATGGGTATGATGATTTGTCTAGTTCCTGGTTTATGACTATAGTTAGAACGGATAAGCATGTTAACAGGATCAAATTTCCTTAAGCTTGCAAAAAACTGTTTGGGTGCCAGCTCCAAAAGCCCACACCAAAACCCCACCTCCAAAAAAGAACACCCAATCTTCTCCAAACTAAACCTTTCTTTTCCGATTCCTCTTTCTGTCTCCCTCCCTTCCATCCTCAAAAGCTCCAACCCCTCCTCTCCTCTTCTTCTTCAGTCGGAAAAAGACAGGGCAACATGATCATGTTGTGCCCCCACGTGTCAGACCATGCAGAGGACCAATTCACAGCAGGAGATTGAGGGCTTGCACCCCCGGTTCAAGACACAGAAATCGGGCTGTACCCAACAAAACAACTGGTCGGGTTGCCTTGGACCACGAGCTCAGGATAATGCCACCAAGTGCAAACGCAAGGGCCGAAAACAGGACTTTGGTGAGGCCAAGATGGGCTCTATTGGCGAGCCGAGGCTGGTGAGGAGTTCTGGGATGAGGAGAGATTGGAGCTTTGAGGATCCCAGCAAGAGCAGCTTTGGTCCACGGTTCTGATAACTCAAAAGAAAACATGGAAACGGACTATCTATATCTCCGCTCTATTTCTCTCAAAATCTCTTTGGTTATATGCTTATGTGAAGGATGAAGAGATAGAGAGTTATGATTTGATATCACAACGATGTTTAATTTATATGAACTGATTTATGAAAGAGAAATGAATGTTCAATGCCATGGATATGTGGCTTCTTTATTGCATGTTCTTCCACTATAAGATTCTTCTTCTTGAATTGTTAGTATATTCTTAATGGGGAGTTTAGTTTGGTTGGTGGAGCTAAAGAGAATTTATTCCTCCGGGGGAGAATTCATATCCCCTACCGAAGATTCTCCAAATTCCCTGGACTTGGGAGAATTTGAAAGGTCGTAAGTGAAATAGACACCAACAGATAGGACTTCTTTTTTCTTTTATTTTTTTTTGGTAATCCAGCCAAAGGGATTGCAACCTGAGAGAGCCTTCACACACCGGAAGATAGTCCGCACAAGCGGGAAGAAGGTGGGAATAAAGCCCACACAAGTGGGAAAACATGACATACTCATGGTTCGAATCTTCGTCGGTCAGGTCACCTGGTAAGCAGCCCCTTTAACCTCTTTAATAACTCCTTTTTAGAACGAATTTGACCATGAATTTCTGTGTATTCAATTTCATATGATTGAAAGGGCATCTAGATATTTGTGTATAGCACAACATGATTAACACTCCTAAAGTGCCAGAAAGAAATTGATTTCGGAGACATCTGTCCACAAAGTATTTCCGATGGAGATTCTGTTTGTGAGGACTTGCAAACAACAATATTGTCGTTGTTATTTATGGAATTCCTGAACTTCCTTATTTGAGGAGCAGATTTTATGAAAATTTTTCATTTTGAAATTCTCCAAATGTTGTCAATTTTAATGCTAGGTGGTTGTTAGGAGGTTTTGAGAAACTTGATGGGGGTAACATTTGGAGAACGTTTATAATTCTTACCAACTCCCAACATGAACTCTTTGAGTTGCAATAAACAAATGCTTGCCTTGGTAAAATTTAAAGAAGTAAGAACGATAGGAGCCACAAGTAGATTGTGCAAAATGTCCTCTTTTTTTATTTTTTTTATCGGAGGGTTACCCACCCTCGGGGCCAGAGAGGACCGTGGTCCTGACGATCGCCCAACGTGCCCTTGATTAGTTAGTTATCCACTACATGGGTTCATGTATCGTTCATTTATTTGGGTGGGCCAGCCCAGTTTGATGGACCATGAAGTCAGGAGCGCATGCATTGTCAGTGGGGCCCACAAAATGAGGGCCAAGACTTAGATTTTTTGTCTTTCCTTCAAGTTGGTTAAATGGGGTCCATTTTCATCTCTATTCAAGTGATGGTGCTCCAGCAGAATATTAATAGCTGGACTTTGTCAAACTTCAGCTCCGAATTCTGCCACCCTTCCATGCCCTATTCAAGGGGATAATTATTGTGCTTTGGACCAAAAGTATCCACTAGAAACATTTGTTTCAAACAAGTCAGAAGTTTGACTGTACACGCAATTATAGATATCATGAGAAACGTCTAATCTTCAAAATTCAGCCTCAAATGCAACATGCATCCATGTCTCAATTCACCGAATTCAGGATGGAAATAAAACTGAATTGAAAAAAAGAAAAGAAATGAGACTATACATACGAGACCCACTTTTCCAAAGCCCTTGGCCTGTTGGACAACTTTTTTTATAGCGTAAAGTAAAGTAAAGTAAAGTTGAAATTAAAAAAAAATAAAATATGAGTAGGTTATGGTGGTATTTTATTTTTAGTTGTTTGTTATGGAACCTTTTGACTTTTTATATAGGAAAGCGAATTTTTTTTTTTATATTTTAGTCGATAAAGGTAGTTATTTTTTAACTTTTTTAAAAAAAAATGAAGGAAATTTTGAATTAAAGTGTTTTTGATGTGACATCTTATCTGAAAGATGGAGGCTTTACTTGTTTTTTATCATGCTATTAAAGTGTCAAACTATAAACTCAATGAAACTTGGACCTGATGCTTGAAGTCTTATGGATTCGGGTCCTTTTTTCCACATTATCAAACATGATTTTGGAAAGGTTTGGGCCATGACTTATACTAAATTTATTGTGTTTTGTCACAAGCCTAAAATGCATTGGCACTCCATACCGGCCTTAATATATTATTCTGTTGTTTTGTTAATTTATAAAATCCATACAAGTAATTAATGACGAATATTTGTAATATTTGTTAGGTGAACCAGTTTTTATTTTTTTCTTTAAGAGCAACGGTTTGAAACGGACTGATATATATTATACTTTAAAGGTATGAGAAATTTCCTGAAATTTCCCTTTTTGCTCTGCTTTTTTTCAAGGTCCTAGAGCACATGTCGAGTCAAGCTAGTCTTTTCGTAAACACACTACCGCCCAAGTTCAAATTTGGCACTCGTCCAATTGCTACTCTCCATTGGATTGAGATAGTAAAAAACTGATGCCTCTAAAGTCACTAAACTTTAGGGCCATATATCAATGAATTAGGATGATTGAGTGGAGTTGAAATTCTGAACATATATAAGTAGGTCTTATCCAGATCTTTTCATCTAACGACATTTCATAGTTGTCATGCATCATAGTAGGTCCCACTAGGAGGTGTGTTTTTTGAAAAATGATTTTTTAGAGTTTTCTAGCGCTCCTCTATATGTGTGTGTAAGTTAAACAGATGTATTAGTCCAAGATCTATATATTGGCTGATACAATTTTGGCTTTTGCCAATTTAACACTCGTTATTTCAAACCTACAAGACGGTTTTAAATCTTGAGAGGATCTTACTTTGCTTGGTTAAGTTGAATGAATTCGAGCCCAAATCCCCTGAGTGTTTCTACCACGCTTCTGCAACGGAAATGAGTGGAACTCCACAATGGGCCTCACCTTTGAGAAATTATTAATTATTGTATTAGTGATAAACTCATTTTACAATGAAGTTAAGTCCTATTGAAATAAAATTAGAGGATGTATTAGTAAATGAGATTAAATTCATTTTAAACGGTTTGAATTTTTCATGGTCCGGACTTACACGGGAGTGTTCCTTTTATCCCACTCACGTAAATCGTGTGGGAGATGCTTAGGAGATCCGGACTGATAAACTTTTTTGGTGCTTTTAAAAGCATGACACAAGCAAGAGTGAGAGCAGTGTACTCTGCTGGATAGAAGGTTGTCGTGAGATTTGAACGTCTTGTATCAGACTTGTTACATCTGTGCAGAAGACTATGAACTGAAAAGCAGAGTTTCTTTTCATGGTTACAAATCCAACAGTTGGTTTTATTCAATTGGCTTACATGTTTTTATAGCTAGTTAGATTTCAAAACCATCTTTAAAAAAGGGGAGTACTGTTGGCACCACACTTCTATCTCTTCACACCGAAAAAAAAAAAAAAAATTATTTCCTAAACCCCCCCTCCCCCTCCTCCCTTTCCCTCTCTCCCTCCACCCTCCCAGTCTCCGGCGGGGAGGGATCCCCGGCCGGCCAACGAGTGGCCTCCCCCCCCCCCCCCCCTCCTCTCTTTTCTCTCCCCCTCTCTCCCTCTCCTCTATTCCCCCCCCCCCTCTATTTTCTCTCCCTCTCTCTTCGTCTCCTCTATTCCCAACACACACACCCCCTCTATTTTCTCTCCCTCTCTTCGTCTCCTCTATTCCCAACAAACACCCCCCCCCCCCCCCCCCCCCCCCCACCCCCCGCGCTAACAGGGAGGGAGATCGGGCGGCAGGGTTTCCGCCCGGTGGAACCAATCTCCCTCCCGTCGGCGACTGGGAGTGGAAGGGAGAGAGGGGGAGGAAATAGAGGAGAGGAAGGGAGAGAGGGGGAGGAAATAGAGGAGGGGGGAGGGAGGCCGCTGGTTGGCCAGCCGAGGATCCCTCCCTGTCAGAGACGGGGAGGGTGGGGTGGGGGAGAGGAAGGAGGTGGCGGGAGAGAGGGAAAGGGAGGAGTGTGAGGGGTAGTTTAGGAAATGGATTTTGTTACTTTGCGGTGTGGAGAGACAGAAGTGTGGTGCCAATAAAACTCCTCTTAAAAAAATCCAAATCAGTTGGATGTTGTAGGATATCTAGATTAAGGGCATTACATGGATTGCAAAGTTTCATGTTTATAGCCATAGATGAGACTAATGGGTATGGACCTCTTTTTTTCTTTTTCTTTTTAATCTTTAGCCAGTTTAATTCCAAAACCCCATTGATCTTATAGGCAAGTGGGCCCCATAAATTATGCCGAATATTAGATAGCTGCCACTGAATCTGATTTTCGACAGTTATTATATCCCAAATCTTATTTATCTTGTGAGGGCTTACATGCACTCTTAAGAGAGTCCATTAGTGGGTTTTTTTTTTTTTTTTTTTTTTCTTTTTACAGGGTCTTAATGACAGTTGAAGGGAAGACCTTTTTTATCTTTTTATTGTAAATATGATGACTTCAGGTTGAATGGCAATCAATAATCACTGGACTTACAAGGACTGAGGTGGGATTGTTTCAGGTGGTTTTCTTAATTTTGATCAAATGATTGGGTGCCCTTCAGTTTTTGTCCTCGATATTTAATGGCTCTATCATAGCAGCCCTGCAATGCATGGGGCCAAGATGCTTGATGGGGCCCTGATAAAAATTAGAAGCTCCAAGTAAAATTAAGCCCAAGATTAACATAAATAACAGTAAAAAGAAGGGGAGGGGGTGTGTTAAAGGGTGCACCTCAGGTAAATAAGGTTGGGTACTGGCTAAATCCACATTATTTGATTTGTTTGAATCCTTAAATTAACTTTGGCTAAATTATTCATATCACAGGCTTTCTTACCAAGAATTAATGGTGTACATCACTGAGATTGAAATGAATTTTAGGCCATTTGATATAAAAAGTAGGTTGTGTAAATTATAGTAAGTGGGTTCGATCAAAACAACGGTGCCACATGTAGGATGATTAGTTTGAGATTTATTGTAGGACATGATTGATTGTCAACAAAAAAAAAAAAAAAAGGTGCAAAATATAAAATTAAAAGGGATTTTTAAAGATTAGTATCTAAACTTAACTTTCATAAATTTATAATGACAAATGATATAGAGATATCACCAAGATCAAGTTGCCTTGGACTGCACTTTTTGATGGTGTTGCCCTTGACCCATGATACCATGGGTCCAAAACCCTCCATATGGTGGTTAGAGTCCTACTATAGAACCCCAATCTCCCTCTTTTACATCTCTGATCTCTCTGTCAACTCTGTCATTGAATAGGTATGAAGTATGAAACCCATCTCTTCTGTTCATCTCTCTCTAGAATCATAAATAAAGAACGTACAAACCTAAAATAGTGTAAGACAAATCCACCACTTTTAATCTACTTGATGTCATGATTTGACATGGAACCTAATTCCCTGTCATTTGGGAAGATTTAGAGAGACTATTTCTGTGCTCAAATGAGGAGCTAGTCCGTGACACAAACTGGAGTTAGACTGAATTCTGAAAGACTCATACCAGAAACTGGTTCTAAATATAACCCAAATTCGATAACAGGACAAAGAGGCAAGAGACCAGAAAGGAAATTCGATTACAGGACAAAGAGGTAAGAGACCAGAAAGGCTCTAAAACTAAAGGATTCATTTATTTCCACTTGGAGCATGAACAAGTGCAAAATTTACAGATTCTGCATTTCAAAGGGGAAAATACAGCTACAATCATTCACTTCCACAAGTGACAAGAGAACCACTCATGGTTGCAATCTGAGGTGTTTGCATGGAACATAAAGACAATGTTTACAAATGCCAAAATAAAACAAAAGACAAAATGCAATTATCTCGCCTATCTCCTTACACGGTCAGTTGACAATAACATCGCTTTGCGTTTTTGGCCCGTCAACACGGTTACAGTTGTAGGAGGACATAGAACGTTGAAAGAATCACAAGAATGAAATGTGGAGTCAAGCCGTGCAACTCCTGGTGAAGGTGGTGTTAAAGTCATGGTTTAAAATTGTGGTATTGGTCTCAGTATGGGTCGGACAAAAAATTGATATGATATTAGTATTGGTCGCGGTAATCGGTTTATCGCAATCGTCACGGTGTGATTTTTTTTATCCAAACATTTTAGAATATTAAAAAATATTGGAAAACAATATTTTTTTTCATTAGTAACAACAATAAATCAAAATATCTGTCACCTTAAGTTATGAGTCATGTTTGTATCACAGTTCGTTTTCTTCTCCAGTATTTCATATAATGCAACCATTATTTTGGCTCACAATCAATTTATTAGTGTAAAATATAAGAAAATAAAGATAAAATATCAATTATCTATTTACTATTTAGTATCATAAATACTCCAACAGTTATTTTTTTTAAAAGTAGAGGATTTAGAAAAAAAGGATTTTTCTACACCCAAAATTATGTATATAAGTAGATCTAGCATGAAAGTGTATAAATCTAAGTGAAGAACACAACATACATCCAAAAATGACATACCAATGATTGTTTTATTTATTTCTATGTTTTATCTAAAAATAAAAAATAAAAAACACATAATAGAAAAAGAGCAGGGCTCTCATAAGCTGAAACTTACCTTATCCTAAACTGGAATAGCGTTTGTCTAATAAATCTAAGTTGATTATATCTGTTTTTTGCATAATGGAACTGGAAAATCCAGTTCCAATTAGATTTATCTAGATTTTGGAAACGATCATCATGCAAAAAACAACGATAATTGACTTTGATTTGTGGCACAAACACTGTTTCAGCCCAGGATAAGGTAGCTTCAACTTAGGAGAGCTGGCTCTATAGTAAAAATAAGGGAGTTAAGTTGATTTTCTCTTACCAAATAAAATATTTTCTTCAAAAAATAGTATTGGAATTTGGAAATATGCAAGATAATGAGCTATATGGAGACATGGGTTCTCTAAGGAAATGAAGGGAGATGAAAAGATGAAGGGAGAATAAGGAAAAAGTTACAAAAAATTAGGATTTTTGGCTATTACTCCATCTCGGCCGATATTTTCAAAATATCATCCGAGATATCGGTCAAATCAATATTTTGACCATATCAACCGATATTTTGGGAATATATTGACCTGTGATATCGAGTCTGGTATCGCAGCAAAACATCGTCCTGGTATGGGCCGATACCGGTTCATATCGATTCAGATTTTGATCCATGGTTAATGTACACACCACCACACATGATGTTTATTTCACTATATTTGGTTGAAAAAAAATGTAGGATGAAGTAGTAATTTTATGATGTTGCTATTTTTTTATAGAGTTTTTTTTTTATATAAAGGCCCCTACACTTTGGTGAAACCTCAAAGACACCCCTACATTTTCTATTTTTACTGAAACCTCCCTTGACTAACATTCAAGTTTAGAAAAGGAAGGCTCAGCCGTTTCCTCATTCAAACTATATATTTTTTTTTACCCCTTTTCCGATTTAAAGTTTTTTTTTTTATTGCTTAAAAGTTGAATAGACGTATCTCTACTCATGTTTCTCTTGAATTTAGTGCTTAGAGCAAAAGAATCAAAACCTGCTGTACACTAATGCTCTTTTTTCATTTATTTCTCTGTCCCCTTTCTAACCCTTCATTTTCATATGAATAGCCAAAGGAGGAAGACTTAACTAGAAGAAGTGCCAGTCCAAAGAGATGGGCGCGTTTGAATGTGAATCCCAACTTTGCAAAAGAGCCTCATGATCATTGGACTCCTCCACCATTGGGCTGGATTAAGTTGAATTTTGATGGATCCTTTTACATGCACCTTAAGAGGCATGAGTAGGGGCCATCCTTAAGACCCACATATGAATTACCTGTCTGGAACCCTTTGGCTTCAACACACGCCTCCCCCCCTAATAGGATGTGTTGAGCTCTAGCCTACAACCCACCTATTGATAATTTAGAATGTCACCCCCTTTGTTGACTTGTCATCGAACTTTCCTTCAATAGGGGTTGACCCCATTATAAGATTAAATATATAATTGATAACACAATTAATGTATCTCATTAATAGTATATAAAAATGTAATAATTAAATTATCAATTATGCGTTAAATTTTATGGTGAGACCAATTTCTATTAAAGTAATTTTAAAAACGTGCTAGTGGAGGAGTGATACTCATTTTGAACAATACAAATTATCAAAAGGTGGGCCTTATGTTGGAGTTGCACACATCACAAATGCGAGAAGCATGTGGGAGATGCCCCCAACAAAATCTTATATAAGGTGCATGTGAAAAGGATCCATCGAAATTCAACTTAATGGAGCCCATTGGTGGAGCTAGGAATAGAATAGAGGCTTTCTCAAGGAGATTCACGTTCACGCACACAAATTGCACCTTCCATTGATGTCTCAAATTTAATGTTTCAGCTAGAATCTAACCTGGGTGCAGAGGGTTCATTCGAATATGTACTCATGTACTGCTTTCAACAAATACTAAAAGCTAGGATTATTCCCATCCCCACCACCACTGGCCATAAATAAAATGATTTTGAGGAGGTTTGTGAGACATTATCTATGCTGGTGGCTACACAAATGAGCATACCATGAACAGGTGGTTTGATGTTTTGCCAACAAAAACAGATTCTTCTCATGTAGATATTCTATATTATCTTCCATAACAAATGTATAAACAATCATAAAATTATGGACCCCCAACCCCAAAAAAAATAAAAAAATTTGGAGGTGGCCCCCACTTTGAAGTTCACATGAGGAGGTACTTCTGAGTTATGACCAAGTGGATTGGTTTTGATGGGTGCTCCTTCGGAACACCGAATGAAAGGCCAGTTAGTTAGACTTATGGACTCATAGAGCATCTTTTTGGTCTCTCTCACAGTTGTTGTTGTTGTTGACCGATGACTAATGACTAAAAGGGTGAAGAAGAGCAAATGGTCATAAACGTAATGTATCCGTCACTTTGCAATTTCTACGCTCCTTTCCATCCTCTGATCAACCCTAGCTAGGGTTTTTTTTTTTTTCCACTCATTCCAAAATCTATTTCAAGATTCTTCCGCAATCTGCTCAAATCTCTCTCTCTCTCCGTTTCTTAGAAAAAGGTAAATCTTTTTTTCTTTCGTTGTTTGTTTTTTCAACTCTCTCAGCTTCTAGGGTTTGAATTGAAGGAGATGATTCAGCTCTCGATCATAGGTATGTATTTGAGTCTTGAAACTTTGATAGCTCTACGGTTTCGATTCTGAGTCTTTGAAAGTTGCAAAACGGTTTGAGTTGTTTTAGTTCATTTGCTGTTTGGATAGATCAGCTTCCGTTTCTTGAAATCTAGTGGGGTTTTTTTTTTTGTTTTTTTTTTTTTGTTATTGGGTAGGGTTGTTTGTGATGGATGATTCGAATGGGAATTACCCTAGAAATTCTAGGATGAATGAGCATTTGGGTGTGAATAAGATGGGGAAAAACATCCGTAAGAGCCCTTTGCACCAACCCAATTTTGGGAACCCTAAGCAGCCGCAGCCCCAGCAGCAGCAGCAGCAGCAACCGCCCCAACCCCAGGTCTATAACATCAGCAAGACCGATTTTCGAAGTATTGTCCAGCAGCTGACTGGATCGCCTTCGCACCATGACCCGCCACCACCGCCCAGGCCGGCGGGTCCCAGGCACAACCCCCCTAAACCCCATAGTTTGCGCTTGCAGAAGATCCGTCCGCCCCCGTTATCGCCCATCACCCGCCCCACTGTGCCGCCTCCACCACCTCCACCTATTCCCTTCAATAACAACAGCAACCCCAACCCCAATTCCAACCCAAATTCACCTTTCTTTGTATGGCCTAGTCAGTTCTCGCCCTTACCGGCTATCACTCCAGGTCCAGGAGACCCGGTTTGGAACAACACGGCTGAGTCGCCCATCTCGGCCTATATGCGTTACCTGCAGAATTCTATGATTGATTCCGGTGGTTCTAAATTGACCCAATTCCCGGTTCAAGGTCTAGGTCAGGGTCAACCTTCGACTTCTGGTCTGCTTCCAACACCCCCGAACGCCCCCGTGTTCCCTTCTCCACGGGGAAATGTTCCTGCACTTTTGCCATCTCCATCATCCCAATTTCCATTCCCTTCCCCCAGCAGCTTCTTGAATCTATTCTCCCCGCGGTCGCCTTATCCTTTGCCTTCACCTGGGTTTCAGTATCCTCTGTCACCAAGTTTCCAGTTCTCGCCTCTGGCAGGCGCTAATTTCTCGCTCTCGCCCCTGCCGCAACAGGCTTCGGGGATTCTGGGTCCAGGGCCACAGCAGCCTCCACTGTCTCCAAGCATTTTCTTCCCAACATCTCCTTCTGGGTTTCTTCCCCTCGGTAGTCCTAGGTGGAGGGAATGACTGTTTTCATTAGCAATGGTGTTGGTTTCATCTAATTGATTGTAACAATGGTTCCTTGATTGAGGTTGTGTGAGTGCTTTCCATATTGTTGGTTTGACTCTGGGTCTTTCTTGGGGGAACTTGTATCCATAGATATGTTTTGGAAACATCACAACAGGCTAGTGGAAGCAATTACATGGCCTTTTGCTGCATTTTCTTTCTTCTGAATATCCCTTTTATCGACATATATCAAATTATGGACAGTGTGCCGGCTGCGGTCTTCTCACTTTACTTGGAGATGCATGTCTGATTGTTCCAAAGACACATGTGGGTCTCTTTGGATTGGGAGAGTAAATTGGAGTTGGGCTCACAGTAACTGTAAAAGGAAATGTGGTAGGTGCATACTGCATACACAGTTTTAGTGTCTAGACTCTTTGACAGATGGGTTTTCTTGTAATTTTCTCACTAAATCTATTCATGACTTTTTTTTTTAATGTAATTTTGAAGTGCTTTACTACTGGTCTCATCAAACGATCGAGTGCTGTTTGTACTTTGTATATCCATGTTTATGTAGTATCCTTTTGACGTGCAAAAATTGTAGCACTTGAAATGGTATCTCATTTTAAATTCAATGAGATTTTTAATTCTACTTGATGTACTTAAGTAGGAAGTATGGTTTGTAGCCTTTTGAAAGCTGATTGGTATTTGGCTTGTGATGTTAGCTAGAGTATTACTTGTGCTTGGTTCTCCCTATTGCAATGGCACTGTTTAAGTCCTGCCAGTGATTGAAGTTGCAATGGGGTGGACGATGGTTCATCACTTGATTTAGAGTATTTTTTTTAATATTATAAAGATATCGGTATATCCTGTATTTGTTTGAATTACATGGAATTTTCATATATGTATACATGCAGTTAAGGATTATAGATTTGCGCTTTCCCCATGCTTTCTAAATTGTGTCACAATGAAAGCAGCAGTTGGCTTTCGTACGTATAGACTGATACATCTGCATTGACAATCAATGGTGAATTGTATGGTTCCACTGAAATCGTTTAGTGACCATTTTTCTGATCATGGTTGCACATATTCATTTTCCTTTTTTACTGATTAATCTTTTAGGAATGGTTTTTTTTTTTTTACTTGATTTTTTCAGAAGATTAAACTGGGAAAGAAGCTTGAAGTTGTAGGTTATGAGCTGAAAACAGAAGCTTTTGTTAATTGGTTTACAGATAATACCTTCTTATCATTGACAAAGAGATGTTTTAGAGCGTTCCAGTTTTGTTGTGCTTGTGACATGGACTATGTTCTCATTTCTTGTGCCCTTTTATACTTTCCTCCTCATCCTCACTCAAGGGGCACATGAGTGGGACTATATTCCACTAGTTCTTGTTTTTATCTCTCTTTTCTTTTGCAATCTTGATTATGTTTTCCTTTTAGAATGCCACTCGGTCATCTTCTTGTCCCACATGCATTGTTCTAAAAGTCAAAATCACATCGCAAATTGTTCAAGGGGTTGAATTGAATTGTTTCGCAAATAATAGGATTTTATTATTTTACCTGTAAAATAATAATACAATTTTAAAAAATAAGTATGAAAATTGGTTATTTATAATCCATCCAGTTTCCATCTATAACAGAAAGCCAGCGACAATAGAGTGACAAATAAGACTATGATACAAATATATGTTAAACGTCATTGACATTAATATATGTCTGGAATCTGGATAATAGTTGTTAATTCCTGCCTTTTTTTCTTTTTTTTTTAAATTGGCCTAGGGTGGAATGGAATGTCCCCCTGAAATTTTCGGGCCCATTCTAGTCTGTTCTGGTCATTCCAACCCATTTCGGTCTTCCAACCCACTCTGGTTGTGCCTTTCTTTTTTTTTTTCCTTTTTTTGTTGGTGGTGACTTTCTTTATTTCCCCAACTACATCTTTAAAAGGGTAAAGTAAACGGTATAACTGTATAAGGGTTCTTATACCCTTTAACATATATATATATAGGGAAATATTCAAGTGAGGGATTCCCTCACCATGCGTGGTGAGGGACTCCCCTTTTTGGTGAGGTTTCAAGTACAAAAGGGCTTTTGTACTTGAAGGGAGTACACCCTTTTGTACTTGAAATCTCCCAAAAAAGGGAGTCCCTCACCACACATGGTGAGGGAATCCCTCACTTGAATACCCCCATATATATATTATATATATATATATATATAGAGAGAGAGAGGGAGATGCTCATATGAAAGCATCTCTCTCCTTATTATGAGAGATAGGGGTGGAGGCCCTCACATTTAAGTTGTTGGCATTGGATATGGATGTGAGGGCCCCCACTCAATCTCTCATAGTAGCATCTCCCATATATATATATATATATAATGTTTTTAGTTTTCAATATGTTGTTGCAAGTTGTGACTTATGGTTTGGCTTAATTGCATGAAAATGATTATTATTTCATAGTAAGTTCACAGTTTCATACATTCATTCATATGTAGTGAAAACTAAAAAAATAATCAATTGTAGAGTGGAGTTGAATTTAAATATTGTAACAATGCATTTTTAGTAGTTCTTTAGCATTCAGTTTTTTAATGCCAGGCATTGTTTTATGTATTTTTTTTCATTTTTCAATAGTTTCTTTTTCGGATTGGAATACTGAAATTCACTGGATCGTCGGAACATTCCACCAATGGGCCAAAGTGGAAGGGGGACTAGAATGAAATTGACAACTATGGTATGAGTAGTTAAATATATTTACGATATAAATGTTACTAGGAGAAATAAATGAGTTGTAGGTATTTCTTTATTTTCTGTAAACTAAAAATAAAAAATGCAAATCATTAGCATTATATTCTTGAAGTTAAAGAAGTGTTTGTAAGAAAAATTAAAAAAAATGAAAAAGAGCACAAAAACTTCTAAAGTACAGTCACAATTTCTATTCACATGCCAATTTCTTCTTCGTCGTCGTCAACATAATCACCAAAGCCTTGTCCTAGGTATGTTGGGGTCGGCTATAAGAATTATGTTTCTCCATTCTTATCTATCTTGAGCCAAATTCTCTAATAAGTTACACTTCTTCAGATCTTTTTTTACTACATCCATGTCCTCTTTGGCCTACCTCTTTCCCTTGGTGGGCAATCAACTTTTGTAGCCAAACTTTTCCTTACCGGCGCCGTTGCCGGCCTGTGTTGGACATGCCTAAGCCATTTCAAACGGGTGTCTATGATTTTATCCATTATTGGTGCTACCCCTAAATGCTCTCTGAAGACGCTCATTTCTAATTTTATCCTTCCTAGTTTTACCACACATCCACCTCAACATTCTCATCTTTGCTACATCCGTTTTGCTCATATGTTGCTTCTTGATTGGCCAACATTCTGCTCCATTGGCCATAGGTAGTCTATTCACATGCCAATTTCGTATTTACGTTTAAAACCTATATAACATCCCACAAAATCTTAATAGGTTTCTATTCACTATATAACCTTTTAAAATTAGAAATACTGACAAAAAAAAGTATACAGTTGTTAGTATTACCTAGAAGAATCACTTGAACTATAAGATTCGATAGAACACGTATCAAATCATAAGATTCATACTTGAATTCTAAGATTCACTTCTAAATGGGATTCATTGCATAGATACAAATATTTTTCCTTTGTACGAATCCTAAGATTCAGGATGTGAATTGTGGAATTCTAACAATAGTTGCACTGTTGTTTTCATGTAGTTTCATTGTCCTTGTACTGAATCTTTTGGCCTGATAGTAATACCATGAAGAAACTTGATTGCTACTCGATGTGTGATGGGTTTCAGTCTAAGCTCTTTCCTTCTCTTGTGATTATATGTTTGGATCATTTTCTTCATTTATGTGTGCAATGATGCACCCTTACACTGGGCCATGCTTGCTTTCACTAATAGAAACACGTCTCACAAGTCACAACAATACTAGATCTCTACTAGTGGACTTCGAATCTTTGCATCAAAAGAGTTTTTCTTTCTTTCTTTTATTTTTGGGGGTGATTTTACCATTAGAAGTGTTTTAATTGTTTTCTTGTTCATTTATGGATTTCTTGGAAGAATAGTTTTTAGCATTGTGGTTGTGTTTTTTTAGACCATAGCATTGTGGTTGTAGCGTGGCTCACTTGAACTTCATGTGTATGAAACTGTGAAGGCATTGTAGAAACTGTGAATGCAGTCTTCTAGTTTTTTTTTGGGAAAAGTTAATAGAATATTGACGAGACCTTTGCTGGTTTTGTGGTCTGAGATTGAGTAGGTCATGAGTGGTAAGTTGTCTGGCCGACTATTTGGCAAAATATAGTGCACAAAAGATGCAGTGCTCCTAAGTAGATAACTGTTCCATTAGAAAAAACTCTTTATTATCTTAATTAAGGGGTTGAATGTCTATAATGTAATATATATATATATATTTTTTCTATTTGTTAATAGTGAAATTGCCATTCAAAAAAGGTCAGGGATGTGTGATGTTGGAAATTCATTGGTACTCTATTAAAAAAGTCAAGGATGTGCGATGATGAAAATGAACAGGATAGGTTGGCTGGTCTTGTGTCCGTTGTTTACAGTCACTGGGAATGCGTCTTGATATTATATTTTATAGGGGTATCATCTTAAATTATTTGGTACTTTTCGTGGGAAGATGTAGGTCAGTAGGTGTCAAAATATGGTCCTTTTAGTTGGCAATGGCTTCCTAAGGTTTGGGGTGTGCAATGAGGTTTGAATGGATGCTATGGCATGCATGGTTGTTGATTTCGTTTTGGATCCCATGTCGTTTTGGCCTCGAAAATGGAATGTTTCGGCCTATTTGGAATTTCAATGAAACATTTTGGAGTTACATTTCGAGAAAATAAATAAAATCAAAATATACATATATGATTAAAAAAAGAAGGTAATTTATGCATTTAATTCATTATGATAAAACAACATTATAACATGAAAGTGTAAAATTTAAGCACATTTCTTACAATAATAAACTTTAAGTACAATCTTCATAACCATAAAATTAACAACCTTTAAAATTGAACTTTGGAAACATTTCCCAAAACATTTTGGCCATTTCGGAAGTTTTTGGTAAATTTCGGCTGAAATCCACAATTTTGGCCAAAATTGACCAAAAGTCAAATTGAAAAGTTATGCCATGCATCTCATTTTCGGCTTCACGGTGGAAAAGAAAAATTTCAGCCATTTTGGCTGAAACGAAATGAAATTGATAAGTACGGTGGTATGCCAAAATTGTGGTACTCTATCATAGCACTTAAAAAGTAGTCATGGGCTCATGGCTCATCTCCATTTTTCATCTTCATAATCCACTGGGCCAGTGCACCTCAATGCCCTAAACATTGCAATGTTCCTTGACTTGCACCTTGCTGATTTGTTTTGTCAGAAACAATGATATTCTGCTTTTGCATCTGATTTTCTATTGAGGTGTAGCTTTCTATAGTTGTAGGACGAGGATTCTAGGAAGTGTGCCGGCCTCGTATCAAGCTTCCACATTAGAGCTATTATGAATTGAAGTTGTTCAGTTCATCCTGATTAGAATGATTAGTGTGGCCCAGAGATTTCCAGTGCACTGGAAATATGCTTATAGCATACTCCCTTTAATTGTATAATCTTAGCTATTATTTGTTCTAGACTTCATGTCCTTATTTTCAGCAAGAAGTTCCACTAGCAAGAACAGACTTATCCCCTATTTGTCCTTCTTGTTTGTTGAAAATGTTTGTAATTTTACAAGTCACAGGAGGAAGTGTTTAGCAGTGCTGTGCCAATGTTTGCGTCTGTAGTTCAGTTGAGGGATCATTTAGCATGTTTTTGAGTCAGTTATGTGATTTCACTTGGAATATAGTTCTCGATGATTATGGTGTGAAGCCTGAAATAGTTGATATGTCCATCTGATTGATATGGCCCAATCATTTACAAGGAAATCTACAATGAAAATTGCATTTTTTGGGAGTTCCTTGAGTGGCTTACATAGATTATATGCTTTTGTTTGTTGCAATAACAGTGGGACATTTTCTAACAAGCAAGTGTAAATTGCCATCTTATTTGATACACGTGCTCTGTGCTTTCCTTGAAACTCTCGGGGTGAAATGGGTTGTTGAAAGGGGGATCTTGAAGAAGGAATATTATGTACATATCGTTGATTGAGTGTGGCCTTCCAACACGAAGTGACAACTTGACATGGAATCGGCAAATTGGATTTATTTTTCCCTTGTTCTCATTCCTATGGGTTTTGTGTTTCATTGACTATGTGGAGAGTGAAGTTTCTATGGATGAGATTAGTTGATTATGGGATGTTAAGGTCATAAGGTTGTCAACTCCTAGGAGTTTTGCTTTCATAGGCTTGAAGAATTTGATAATGTGCTGCAGGGAAATCTTGGATTGCAATTTATTCTTATTCTACGGAGGCGTGAGAGTATGTTTTTTCAACGTTTTCTTTTGATAAAAGCATGAGAGTATCGAGTTAAATGACCTGAAGGATTCAAAATCTGTTGATCTGGAACTGTTTCTGTGAATCTCTGAGGTAGTTTTAGCCTTTGTTTGGTTGATAGCTCAAAACCAAATTGGTGATTTTGAATTCTAGTGGGTAATGACATTAGATTTGTCCTCACTTTCTTCATCATCATCATCGAAGCCTTATCCTATTTTATTTGGGGCCAGCTTTGTACTTTATACTTTTCCACTTAACCCCTATTTGCAGCCTATTTTATTAATGTCCATAATCCGTTCTCTCTTTCCTCAATGCTTCATCGAGATCTGGTTTGTGCAACGAGAGCATTCTGTCTCCTGAGATTTTTGTTTCCATGGAGAGGAATATTGCATTCCTACCCTTTCAATAGGGAATCGTCCATGCTCCCTTTCAAGGAAAATTAGTTCATTTTGTCGCCTTTTATCGCATGGAAAATGCATGGTACCAAAAAATGGAAAAGTAGGGGCTGCATGGAAAATTAGAACAAGTATCCTTTCTACCATGGAATCCTTTTTGTCATACAAATGCACCCTTGTGGTCTTTACTAGTCTCTTCCTTTTTGTAATTCCTTGCACTTGTTTTCTTTCAATACATCTTACTATGTAAAAGAAGCTTTGGTCTTCTGCATAAGTGCTCATATCATTTCATGCTACATTTCTTGATTTTCTTTAAATTGGAGAAGCCCGTTAGTTTCTTACATGTTCATTCCTAAATCCTAATTTTTTCCAGTCTTGTAACTCCACAAATTCCTCTTAGCATGCCAATCTGTTACATGTGCTTTTGTTTCTTCAGCATTCAGCTCCACATTATATATAGGTCTAGCTGTTATGCTTAGGTGTGCCCTTTAACCAAAGTAGCACTTGACGGTTGCATAATGACTTACTTGCTTGTTTGCACCCTGCCACCCAGCACCAATCCTGTTTGCTACTTTCAACTCTGTTGTGCTCAGCACTAGCTTTCATGTACTAAAGTCTCTCACACTATGGCACTAAATTATTTTTAACTTTTACCAACTAATCTTCTTACTATCAATTCTACTAGACTCCACTCAGCATTTCGTAGTTTTTGCACTAATTTTATGGGTATTGTATGGCCATGTGACATGGTTGGCCATAAGCTACTCTGATAGTTTCTGCTAACAGTATCTGCATTAACCTATACATGGATTTGATAGCTAGGTTCTTCGAATATGGCATGATTTTGGGCTATACCCACCATCATATCCCTTGTCTGGTAGGCTGAACACAGGAGAAAGGAAAGTGGAATAAGGGTGTCCGGGTCAATGAGATGACATGTCTGAGCATTTTTGTTCTTTAGTTTATCATAGTACCATGTGCTCTAGGATATATTACTTTTAGTGGACTGGTTACTGGTATCAGTCAATGACAGTTTGTTTGTATATTTATTTATTGTTGTCAATCAACTTATGATTTGATTTGTCAATTAGTTCAATGGCTGAAATTGACTCATATGACCCTCTCTGCTCAAGGACATGCATATGAATTTTGGTTTTTTTTATTTTTATTTTTATTTTTTATTTTTTATTTTATTTTGCTGTGTGTTTGTTGAATGCTGGATATATATGTAGTTTTTTGTTTTTATAATTATTATCCATATATCCTTTTTATTTGGACATTGGATGGGTCATGCCCCCTTAGACCCAACACTTGATTGTAGGACACTAGTAATTTAACTTTTGACCAGTTTGATAAGCAGCTATTCTTTTTCGGTGCTGATGGGAGGGAGGTTGGGTCCCTAAATTCTTCGTTTTCATTGATAAATCTAACTTAAAAGTGAAGTTTGGAAGAGTCATGTCCACAGGAGAGCTTGTGATTTGATTGGCTTCGATCCAAGCAAAAGTACATAGCCAGCAAAATAATTGTCATTCTACAACATCTCAAGTGGAGGCTTCTGTTGGATGGATCATTTCCATGTTTTTCTTTGTTTCCTTTGCTTTTTTCCCCCCCTTAAAGTTAATAATATAACTAGACATAAGATTTTTTAACCAAAAATAGATATATATATATATATATATATATATATATATATATCACATGAATTCTGAGAGTGGAAAAAGTCATACCTTTCTGAATCTCTCTGAGTGTCTCAGTGTACCTATTTAAACCTCTGCATTTGCTCTTCAGGTAAAGGGAATGGAAATCATTAGAAAGAAGCATGCAGCAATTAAAAAGTTAAAGGGCCCAATTGTTTCATGTAATTGAGTTTCAAGGAATAATATTTCTAAAAGTTGTAGTTGTATTGCTAAAAATGGTTAAAAATGAAGAAACAAAAGTAAATATATAAACAAACGAGCACCAAATGATCTATGAATATCTATCTAGTCAAAATCCTAACAGTCAAATTTTGGAAACTCAAAAGTCGTTTAATGCAAACAAACAGGACTAAGATTATTATTCATTGTATAGATTATATTATTTCTAGTCATACAAACAAACAGGCTGTACGTATTGGGGCAAACTTTGGTCAATTGGGGTCAGAGGGTGATCAGATAGTTTATTTTTTGACAAGTGGACTATACAGTTTGGTGATCTGAGGAATATATCTAGTGGCCCTTTGGTCGATAAATATTATATGAGGATTTACTCTTCTTTAGACCAAGTTTCTATCCATTGATTTTTCTATTATTTTAGCGATGAGTGTGTATACTGTATAGGCAGACATTCACCATCTGATAAGTTTTTTCATGACTGGTCTTGGACTGGGTGAAGTATTTTTAAGTGAATTAAGTAGCACACCATGTGCTTTGGTGAAGTTAAAAAAAAAAAAGAAAAAAAGGGTGGTGTTGTCTAGACCTCGCCTTTATCCTCCTTTCTCGCACGTGGGAGTTGTGTCTCCTACTATACAGGGTGGGATCCAGAAAATGAAATTAAGGGGGGCCAAAGGAAAATTATTAAAAGAAAATTTTAACATTTTAGGGGGCAAAATAAAAAATTACAAAAATTTTAGTAGTAAAAACTAACAATTTGAAAACTTAAGGGCCTACATGCCGGTCCGCCCTTGCTTGTATGTGTAAGTTCTTATTACCTCACATGTGTGAGTCTCATAGGGTGACACTCTTTTAGCTGAGATAATGAAATATATATATATATAATAGAGAGAGAGAGAGAGAGAGAGAGAGAGAGAGAGAGAGAGATGAAGGTTTAGGATATAAGGTGGAGATGTGTATGAGACTCTTGACTTTTCTTGAAATTAAATTACTAAGGTGATGACATGATATTCATGTCTCATCCATTTTTCATTACGAGGGATTCTTTGATGGTCGATTTTTGATATTCTCCTTTCATTCTTCAATCCTAACTACTTCTAGGAATACAATTCTTAGAGTTATTGAACTATAAACTAGTTATATGAAATATGGAACCCCCACCCACACGCGCACACACACACACATATATAGGGAGGTGCTCTTGTGAGATACATTCTCACTTTACTATGAGAGATAAGGTGGATGCTCTCACATCCATATCCAATGTCAATAACTTAAATGTGAGGGCTCCTACTTTTATCTCTCATAGTAAGGTGAGAGACATGTCTCCCACAAGAGCACCTTTAAAGGCTATAGGATCATTGTTATTGAATTAATATTGAGAACGTTCTTAATTAAATTTATAATCAAGTTCATCCCTCTTGCATCCCTTAGACTGCCATGCATCCTGGTGGACCCACCATATTCTAGGGTGACCCATTCTTTTTTCTTTTTAAATTCCACGGTGGTGTCCATCTAAGTAAGTCCTCATTATATTGAACGTGGCCCCACATGTAGAAGTGGGTGCTAGCTGGGGTTTTCACTTTAATAAGATTTGCTAACTACAAAATATTTGGACCTTCATAATATTTTATTCACAAAATCAACTTGATGGTGTCATGAGTGAAATTTGGTGAAGGTCCACACCAGAGTGAGAAATATATTAAAATTATATTTTGATCTGCTCAGATTTTTTGTTAGTGGAGCATTTGAGGATCCGGGTTCTGGACTCATTTGAATCCTGTTGTAGCCTGTAGGTGAACAAGTCTTTATAGAGACAAACTCAATCAAGACAATGTGAGAATTCTTGACCCAACCACTCATCCTAACCAGATAATTTGGAGTCTATGTCAGCCCTGTTAACTTTTATGAAAAATAGACATTTCTGAATTGATTATTAAGAGCATGTTTGTATAGTTGATTTTTTTTGTGAAAAATAAGTGATGATTGCAGAAATTAAAGTCCATTACTACAGTAAAATGTATATTTGGTGTCCCACTTTTTCTCACGGAAAAGTATGAAAAAGGGCTAAATTTTCTAAGACTTTTTAACAAATGAATTCCTATGGAAGGTGATCGGATTATTTCTTCTTTTTTTTTTAATTATTTTTGCGGAAGAGAAAATTTTCTGTAGAATCATTTTTCCATGTTGTGTATACAAATGTGCCCTAAATTAACTTGACTTAAAAAATATCAACACCACCCTATCTACCGTCACCTTAATCATAGTAATTTTTAATTCAAATAGAGGAAACTATTTTTATATTTTTATGAACTAGGCATCCTTGAGGTCTATCAACTCTATCAGCCTGCAAAACTATGCAAACACAAAATGCATAAATTTAGGGCAAATTTGAAACACAAGATACGATAAGCCAACCACGTCTTAAGCAATTCTACCAACTCTCACATGGATAAAAGGGAGATAACTCATTAACCAATAAATCACAGTTCATGAACTTATACAACCTGGGTTACTTGTGAGCTGTCATGTTACTCACAATAATTGTAGAAATGTACACTTTCTAAATAATTAATTGCAGAAATATTTAATTTGATTTATAGGTAAAAGGTCACCAGACTTTGAAAATCTAAATAGGGTATGATTTACACTTTCCCATGAAAATCGCGACACAGTGAGAACGGTGACAGCTCCGTAAGTCTAGTGGTAACTGAAACTTTCCCAAATACAAAGAAGAAAAGGTTCTTGTATAGAGTTTTTCCAATGGTCTGACCCGCGTGGTTTCTCCCCAGAAATGATCTCTACCTTGTATGTAATATTAACCTTGAGGACTAGTTTAGTTGACTTGGCACCACAGTTTTCACTTAGAAATTGATGATAGCTCTTTATGCTGGATAAATCTCGACGGGCTCAAAGGGCTAGGACACCCTCTATTATTAAAAAATAAAATAAAATTTGATGTAATATTTGAAACGTAGGGGAGGTAGCTCACTGCACAAGGCTCCCGCCGCTACGGGTCTGGAGAGGATTCGATATACACAGTTTTATTCTCTCAAACGGAGAGGCTATTTCCACATTGCAAACCCGTGACGTCCATATTACAATGTTGCGCTACGGCCTCCCAGTCATTAGTAACATAGAGGGATCGAATAAATTTTCGGTTAACCAAATCAATGAGCATTCGAGGCTCTTTGGTGAGTTGTGACCCTCACGCTCACGCATGCGCCACATGGGCCCCATCCAACATTCAACAATTGCTATAATAATCCCTTGTTACCTTTCCATTTTTCAAACTTAAATACCCTTACCTCTCTCATTAGAGTCTCAATCAGATAACAGTGAGCAAAAGTCTAACTCACGTTACCCAAACAAGTAAATCGTCATTAACAAGTAAATAAACTGCAATTCACTTTTACTTTACCATGATCCAAACAGTCAGCCACGCCTTGGCCTTTTCTTTATTCATCATTCACTGGTGGCTTTATTGTTATTATTACAGAAGGCAGAGGGTCAATAAAGCTCTACAACATAGATTTTTTTTTCACTTTCAGAAAAAAGCAGGGTCTTTTCTGTAATATTACATGGTTTTGGCTTCTGAAAAAGGGGTTTGAGAGCTTGGTACTGGTTCTTCTTCACTTGGGTATGAGACTGGAAATCCGGACAAGACCAGTTTCTGCTGTAATTTCATCTTCTCAGCTGTCAGAGAATCTCCTTCTACAACTCACCAACATCTCTTTATTCTTCTTATTACAATGCCTGTGTTTTAGCTGCTTCTAGCTCTCTATACAAGCTCCTTCCATTTCCAGCTCCCAAGACACCTTTTATCCTTCTCCTCCACCTCTAGACCACCATGCTCCCCTCCAAAACCAAGTGAGTTGTGCTTTTTTTTACCAGATCTGATCTGGGTTTTCGTTTTTTGTCAAGATTTTGGCCTAAAGGTTGCATCTTTTTTTTTTTGTTTTGTAACTTGGGTTTTCTGTTGTGAATTGTGACATGTTGTGTATCTGGGTGGTTTTGGATTAATGTGGGTTTTTTAAAGTTTTCCTTGGTTATTTTGGCATGATTACTATCTGGGTTCTTCTTCATTTGGATTTTCCTCTGCTTTCTTGGTTGATCTGGTTGCTGAATTCCGGGATTTGGGTATTGCCTGGTTTAAGATCTAAAGGTGGTTGCTTTTTCTTATGTTCTGGGTTCTGGGCATGCTTGGTTTATGGATTTTGTTTTGTTTTCTTCTCACATTGGTTTGTTCTGGTGTTATAAGCTTATGAGATGAACAGGGAAACAACCTATGAGAAAAACAAATAGCAATTTAGATAAACAAGGAAATTATTTTCTGCTAACATGATAACTGAAGAAAAGAAAAGATAACTATCTTCTTGAAGGATGAGATTCCCATCATCTGTTTGTTGAATGATCTTACGGCTTTCATGGTTTTATCTCTTTATTGTGTTATTTTGTTGCTTCTCATGATTTATGATTTATCATTTATGACACTGTTGTTTTGCTTCTTTAAATGGAAATGGATGGCTTGTTCTGTTGTGGAAATCTAAGGTTTGGGTGTTGGACAGGACTGGTTTATCCGAAACCCTACCCAACAAAACCACACCAGCAACTCCTAGGGTTAGCAAAATAGCCAAAGCGCCAGCTAGATCAGACTCCAATTCACCTTCTTCACTGCAAAACTCACGCCTTTCTATTGATCACTCGCCTAGATCGGTTGATTCAAAGCCAACTGCGGAGCGCCGATTGTCAAAGGGCAGTACTCCACCTGATGTAAGTTGAAGATAATTGCTTAAATCCATTAAACCCAATTCAGTATTGTCTGGTCTTTATTCCATTCCGCTTATTGTTCATGGGCATTGACATGTGGGTTTTGGTTGTAGAAACTACATCGCCCCTTGAAGTCGTCGGAGTTGCAGGCACAATTAAGTGCAGCTCAGGATGATTTGAAGAAGGCAAAGGAGCGGTTGGTCTCCGTTGAGAAAGAGAAGGATCGAGCCATTGAAGAATTGACAGAGGCAAAGAGGTTAGCTGATGAGGCAAGTGAGAAACTCAGTGAGGCTGTGGTAGCTCAGAAGCGAGCCGAGGAGAGTTCTGAGATAGAGAAGTTCCGTGCCGATGAATTGGAGCAAGCAGGTATTGAGGCAGCTCAAAAGAGGGAAGAGGAATGGCAGAAAGAAGTCGATGCTGTTCGAAACCAGCATGCAGTAGATGTTGCTGCATTGTTGTCAGCAACTCAGGAGCTTCAGAGGGTAAAACAGGAGCTGTCAATGACCTCTGAAGCAAAAAACGCAGCACTGAGTCATGCTGATGATGCCATGAAGATTGCAGAAATCAATGCCGAAAAGGCAGAGGTTCTATCTGCAGAGGTTAGTCGCCTGAAAGCATCACTAGATTCGATGCTGGAGACAAAGTCCAATGAAGCTGCTGAATTAGTTCAGAAATTGCATTCTGATATCGATTTGTTGAAAGAAGAGCTCGAAAGAGCAAAAAAGGCTGAAGAGAGACTGGCTGAGATGGAAGCTCTGATTGAAGGGCTTAAGGTTGAGGTGATTGACTCAAAAAGAGCTGCATCAGATGTGAATACTTTAGTGGATGAGTTGAAGAAGAAGGCAGAGTTCTTAGATTCTCAAATCGAAGAAGCGACTCAATCTGAGAGATCCGCATTGGAATCCCTGGCCTCATTGAAGAAGCAGTTGGAGATGAACAATGCATCATTACAAGAAGCAGAATCTGAGATTGCCTCTCTTAGAGAAAATGTTGAGTCTTTGGAGATTTCACTTGGCAGACATAAAGTGGATCTTGAAGAGTCCGATCGGCGTCTTGAAATGGCAAAGCAAGAAGCAATGGAAATGACAAAAACTGTTGAAAATTTGAAATCTGAGCTCCAATGTGCAAACGAGGATAAAGCGCAGGCGCAGAATAATGAGATGCTTGCACTTTCAAGCGTTCAAACTCTGCTGGATGAGAAGAACAAGCTGATAGATGAGTTGGAAGCCTCTAAAGATGAGGAAGAGAAGAGTAAGAATGCAATGGAGAGTCTGGCATCAGCATTGCATGAAGTCTCCAGGGAAGCTAGAGATGCAAAGGAGAAGCTTACAACAAATCAGGGAGAGCTAGGGAATGCCGAGTCCCAAGTAGAAGAGTTGAAGTCAGTGTTAGAAGCTACCAAAGATAAGTACGAGCCAATGCTTGATAAAATGAAAGAGGAGATGGGTTGTCTCGAACAGTTGGCTGAAAAATATGAGACTGAATCCAAAACTTTAAAAGCTAAATTGGATGAAAAGGAGCTTGATTTCATGACGGCTATAAAAAAATCAGATGAAGAACTTGATGCAGCCAAAAGAGAAATGGACATGCTTGCTGAAAACTCAAAGGCTGAGTGGCATGAGAAAGAGCTTGGTTTTATGGCTTCTATAAAAGAATCAGAACACGAAATCATTGCCCTCAAAGAACAACTGGATAGGCTGCTGAATTTGCTCAAAGAGACAGAGGAAGAAGCCCAGTCTGCAAAGGAAGATGGAGAGCAGCTTCAGAATACGTTAAAACAAGCAAAATCTGTGGCCAATTCTACAAAAGAAGCTGCAGAGAAAGCCAAGGCTGAGAGCTTGATACTGAAGGAAAGGTTGCTAAACAAAGAGAATGAACTGGAATGCAGTACCCAAGAGAACAATGACCTTCGAACCAGAGAAGCCGCTGCTCTTGAGAAAGTGGAAGAATTATCTAAGTTGCTAGCAGAGGCCTCAACCAAGAAGATGGAAGAAAATGGTGAGTTATCGAATAGTGAGAAATCATATGATTTACTGCCAAAGATGGTAGAATTTGGTGGGGAGAATGGCAATGAAAGTGATGAGGAAAAGCCCAAGTCAGAAGTTCCACTAGAACAGATTGAGGAACATGGAGGGGCAGATCTATCAAGGAATGGTGATGTGGTTGAACTGGAAGGGATGAATGGCAACAGTGATGTGGTTGGACCGGAAGGGATAAATGGCAACAGTGATGTGGTTGGACCGGAAGGGATGAATGGCAAAGGTGATGTGGTTGAACCAGAAGGGATGAATGTCAAAGGTGATGTGGTTGAACCAGAAGGGATGAATGTCAATGGTAATGCCAAAGAAGTAGAAGACGACTCTGTTGATGTGGATGCTAAGATGTGGGATAACTGCAAGATTGCTGACAAGGACCTGTCGCCTGAAAGGGATGCTGAACCAGAATCACTTGAAGATGAATCGGACTCAAAGATTGATGGTGATAGCTTTGATCGGATAAATGTATTGTCATCGGAGACTATGGACAATGGTGGAAGCTCTCCATCAAAGCAACAGCATAAAAAAAAGAAGCCATTGTTACGGAAGTTCGGGAACCTGCTGAGGAAGAAGAACAACCCAAAGTAGCACTAGTCAAACTTCAGGTATTCACTGTTGTCTTTGTCGATCGTTGTGTTCTGTGTGGTTGTGGTTTGAGCATTCGAATTGTGTTCATGTTTTCTGTTGCTTGCTATGATTTTTGCATGTACCCCCTTTTCAATTGTAGCAATTCAGAGATGTTTATAAGAGTATCTGCTTTCATTCTAGGGGTCCTGTCCTATCAGCTTTGGGGATCATTCTTTTTTGCCTTGTATAATTGCATGCTCTTTAATTTGAGGTCATTTACTTCTATGAATGGCTATAAGTTTTCTTTCCAGATGTTATTCTCTCTTCAGTGAACGTTGGTCTCAGAAGCATTTGATTTCACTAAGACCTAGTGAAATACTGCCCTTTCAACAAGACTGATATTATTTACATGGCTAACAGTGCTGCAAGCTGTGACACGGGTGCCGCAAGATCTGTACTACAGACTTTACCATAGCTGTCAATTTTGTTTTGGACACTATTTCGGTTTGACTCCGGATTGAAACATTTGGGCTGGTCAGCATTTTGGAGTTTTGTTTCTAAGAAATATTTACATTTTGAGAATACAAACATATTTAAAATATATATTGAAAGAACAGAGTAGGCCAATATACTAGTAAACTAAATCCCAATAATATAAACTATATAAATCTGAGATTTTGGGAGAGCTAGCCTTGACCTTTTGCCTTAATGGATGTCATTTCAATATAATTGGAATTAAAAATAAAAAAAACATTTGCAAGGAATTTGGCCGATATTAAGAATTTTTGCCTCTTTTGGTTCAAGGACTTAAAAACTAAAATGAAGATTTTGAGTGAACGAGCTAAATATTGGACCTAATATTTTATGAGGGGTTGTTCAGTTTGGGCACTAACCAAACCAAATAGTTTCGGTCTATGCAGCCTAAACGAACTGAATTTGACCACTATGGACTACACTTGAATTTGACCACTATGGACTACACTTGACTAACGGACGCGCGCATCTTTATCCCAGAATAAAATGTAAGGTCACCATTTGAAGAAGTCAACTTCAATCTATCCACCGTTCTGTAACCAAAAAGAATACTCCGACCTGAGTGATATTTGGGCTACTTACAAGTCGTTGCAACCCATGGGATAGGGTTCATCCAATTCTCTACCTTGGCAAGAAGTGAACCCAGATTTAAGATATCTTTCCACCTACATGCATGAGGACCTACAGTAGTGATAATCTTCTTCTTCTGACAACTCATCTCATTCAAGTGTACCTTGCATTAAATTTACATGCCAGGAATCAGGATGCTCCCATTCATTAACTTCTCCAATGAGCTATTAAATGGGGCTCAGTTGAGAGACACCTTTTCTGTTCAAACTAAAGCTGTACAGTTGGTGCAGAAAAAATCTAAGTTGTGCATCTGGTATGCCTCATCTCAAATTGGTCCATGCCCTAATATCTCTCTTTCCTGTGGTCCCAGCTGCCTATTTGGTTGCTAGCCTCAGCTACCCACATTTCAGGATAATACAAATCAAATGTGTTGGATCACCAGAACCATAAATGGGTTCTGCGGGCAAGCACTGAATAAGAAGGGGAGGTGGGTGATGGTGAAATTTGGTATGAGAGTGATGGGTGCTCTTAAAATTCAAAATTTCTCCAAATGTTAAGTTTTGTTACTATCAAGGCAGTTAAAAGGCCTTGTGCTGTTCCTCCTATGTTTTCATGTGGTTGAGCAGTATTTATTTAGGTTGGTCAGTGTTTGCAATTTACATCTTTGCAAATGACAGTTACAGATATCTATCCACCCCAACCTGCAGGTGCAATATATGGCTGTTCTCCTGTTACACCACACCAGCCTGCACTATAGTGGTTAGGAGTGGATAAACACAACCGCACATGCGCAAAAGCAAAAAATAGATGCAATTGAGATATATATATTTTTTTTTGACATGCAATTGAGTTAATGGTGTACATTTGCGTATATTACTTATAATTTGAGTGCATAATGTAAATTGCATTCATTAGAGGGATAAGATACTTCATTCTTCTGACCTTTTATATGTGGAAAAACTGTAATGTGTTATCAACTTCAGTTCAATCAGGTGAGTTGAAGATCCATATGATGACAATAGTTGATGTCAATTTCTGCCTTAATTGCAGGGCTAAGAGAGATGGCCATGATCAAATTATTGACAACTGTGGAAGAGGGTATTTTGGTCTTTGTCAATATCTTTTATACATTTGGAATCTCTGTATCCCAGTTGCCCTTTTTTACTTGCACACCTGAAGAGTCAAGAGAGGACTTACTATTGACGGATTTACCCATTGATTAGATTAGGAAGGGAAAAAGGAATGTGGTCCAGGGCCTCTAGGCCCCTTTGGATCATGGGTCTCCAAAAATGAATCGGGTCTGATTCTGCTACGTTGGCCCACCAAACCCGACATAGCATCCACGTCGCCCTAACAGTCAAATTTTAGCTCTATTGTTGCAAACAATGAAAGAATTGTTTTCATTCCCTTTTATTGGTTAGGATATTCATTGGTTCAAATCTAAATTACAAATAGTGAATGCATCTAAAGGGGTGCACATTATGATTAATATTAGGCTAATTGCACACTTGCATTTGTATGTGCTCACTTAGATGCATGTAAATGAGAGAGAGAGAGAGAGAGAGAGAGAGAGAGAGAGAGAGAGAGAGAGAGAGAGAGAGAGAGAGAGAGAGAGAGAGGATAAGAAGGGTATGTGGTGGGTAGGGGTCAGCCAAATCTCACTTTGTTTAGATCATCCTAATTCTTGGTTGTAGGGCTTCAAATTAATGACCTTATAACTGTGTCTTTTATTGTGACACCATCCAATGGTAGATAGTAGTTGGAAGCTTCAAATTGAGATAGAGTGTCAATTCAAATGAGAAGGCGCATGTGGGAGGGTTTGGAAGGATTATAGGTGGGCCACTATTAATAGGATATTTGCTGTTGTTTGGAATGATCATGGAAGGAAGCACCCTTCAATATCATATTTGTTTGGACATGAGAATTGAGAGATGTAACTGAGGAAGTAGCAGCACATGGGGGACTAAAGTATTGACCCCAACTACCTTAAATTTGTAAATACAAGACACGAGGGCGTTTAAGACACCATGTTAAAATACAACTCATCCACTGCGCATGTGCCATAATACATACAGCACATGGTGGATGGAAAATCTTAAAATGATCATTCTTGTTGGAGAATTGTAAGAATGTCTCACTTGTTTGAAATGTACAGTGACTACAGTCATACTCATAATAAATTGGACACAGTGCTATGATGTTTGACGGTAATGGCCTTCGATATTTTTCATGGCCTTAGATTAGTCTATTACTATTAGCACTGTCTAAAGACCTGATTTTGCTCCGGTTAGATTTGAAATCTTATCACACCTGATGGGTTATAGGCCTTACAAAATTTACCATGTGTTCTATTTGAAAAAGCATTAGAATCCATTATATGTACAAATCACTAATAAAGTAGATTTGGGCTAATCTTAGACCTCCAATAAAAATACCCATGTACTATCACTCCATAGCTAGCGGTTAAATTGCTATTCACTCTTAGACACAAGAATCAAAATCATGAAACATTATATTTTATGAGGCCAAACCTTCAACGCATATTCATAAATATAATGATCCAAAGAGTCCATTGATTTTGATGGGTTGTATGTTGGATGTGCAATGGAGCAAAAGTAAAACGCTCTTGATTTTTTAAAATCTCGAAGATGACTAATCTTATAAGTGCATATGAGTTCAATTCAAAGGCTAGCAGATCAGTATCATATTGTCATGCGTGCCAATCTACTAAGCAATATTCACAAGAGGGTTGGGTTGATGAAGGTGAGTCCCACTGTACTGGAAAAAGAATTTGAGCTTTGAAAATGGCCCACCTGTTCCAAATTCTCTTGTCTTAATGGCTCATGTCGACTTGGATGAGTGTTTGTCCCGTTTTGATAATTTTGAGTGGGACTGGGAGGAGAGATGTCCTCTTCTTGGGAAGTGGCTGCAACAGCTGCAAAAGCCACGCTCCCACATGGAATGTCCCGTCTCCCTCTTATCTTTCTCTCTCATTTCACAACCAATGTAAATGAAAGATGCCCCCCACTTTTATTTTCACATTGCTTCCAACATAAGGCTTCGATATTCCTGTTGCTTGGTACTGGATGAAGTTCATGCACCCATCGATTTCACAATTTGGGTTGGACCTACTTGGGTACAAGTCTTGTTCTTCAAGACCTGAGTTAAAAGATAACATGTGGGGTCACAGACTTTTAAGCACAAAGCAACACAGAAGGTAACATATAGAGTAACTGAAGAAGTTGATTTGCTCCCACATACATGACCAAGTTGCAAACATGACAGTCTGTGACAAACATGACAGATCTAGCAACAAGGTTAAGTGTTAAAAATCATTGTTAGAGGACTCTCTATATATTATCATCATAAGGTTTTTCTATCTCTATTCCCGGCCTATCATCTTAAGGGGAACTATGCTGGATTAGCTACATAAATTCTATTTCTTTGTTCAATTCTATCCTACTGATCCAATAGTTTGTGGAGCGCTCTCTCTCTCTCTCTCTCTCTCTCTCTCTCTATATATATATATATATATATATATATATATATATATATATATATAGACACACACACACAAAGTGGATCTCTTAAAAATACTAATAAATCATTGGCTAATAGATAGGGGCAGAAACTCCCATTTTGAGTTAGGGGAGTTTTTGAGAATTTTTCCTATATTATATATATAAGTACTTTATTTTAAGTTAAATAAGTTTTTTTTTATTTAGAGAGAAAATGGTAAGTTTGTCTAATTATCAAGTGTAGATAAGGTGAACTTAGTGTGTTCTCTCATCTACATCTATTTTGTCTTTCTTTCTCCTCTTTTTAGAAACTTGTTTGTGAATCTTCTACCATTCTATATATAATACAATTTTTGACAGTGTGATCATTCAGTCTTGGACATTTTGCCACTAAAGATTAACATGAGAGATAGTTGTTATGATTAATATCCTCTAGGTAGGATGAAAAAATGCATTATATATTATTATTATTTTGAAACGTTTATCTTCAAACAAGTGAGCTTTGGAAATATTCTTTGGAATAATGAGCTTGAAGAATCAAGTCAAACAAAGAGGATCTTTGTTAAAGGGGTTGAAGAACTGCTATTATGATTCTTGATCGCCCCACTGTTACTGGACCATGCTCCAATAATCCAGCATTAACCCATGTGGTATAGGGGGTCAAATGTTCACAGGAAAGGTGGCTGTGTCCAAATATGTTGAGACTTGGGACTTAGGGCTAATCACCGGAATGCTATGTACCCAATTGGGCTTCTTATAGCCCATTTGGTCTCAATTGCAAATTGGGTTGGGCTTCTCACTCAAGATATCTGGTAATTGGATCAGGTTGTGCCCTGCAGATTCCACTGTTATCAAACTAGCATATAACATAATTTAAAAACTGAAACAATACTGATTCAACTCAACAAATTTGGTGACTCACTGAGCTGAGTTGACTCAGGCAAGTACTTACAAATCCACAGAGTTTCTGCACCATGGTATAGACATTTATTATATTGCTATATGGGCTATGAAAGAGTGACATGAAAGTTCATGTGAGCCACACTTCGGCCTGATTAATGATAAACAGGTGGACCTGGACTTTGGAAAACTTGGCCTTTTGAGACATCTGTCTTATTTTGTTTGTTTGTTTTTTTTTTTTTTTTTTTTGGTAAAAGAGTCTTATCTTGTTAGGTCCGCTGAAATTGTACTTTTGATGTTCAATCCGATGTGATCAGTCAAATACGGTATGCTTGCAGTTGCATGGCCCGTGGGTAGGGATCTAAACGGGTTGGTTCTGATCTGGGTAGGGATGATCCAGACTCGGAACCATTTATGAGAAGAAGGAAATGGCATCAGTACCGATTTCTTTGTTACGGAAATAGAACCGTTGATGAAAATATGAGATCAGAATCGGAACCGTTTCTTAGTTATAGATTCAGAACCATTAATGAGAATATGGAACCAATATCAGAACCAATTTCATATATGTGACAAGTCCGGGTCCATGGGTCGGAACCAAGGTGGAACTGGACCTAGACCCGTTTAGATCACGGGCCCAAAAAGGAATCCAGATCCGTTTATTTATTGGGGCCTAAATAAGCACCCAAATCCAAGTTTTTAACGAGTCGGAACCTCTGGGTAATCGAAGAATCAGGGACCGATTTACATCCTGACAGTGGAAAACATACAAACTTGTGGGGCCTTTTTACTCTAACAAAACCAGACCCAACTCCTCTAACCCAAGCCCAACCCATCCCAGAATTGCTTTAAAATACACCATTGGCAGTACTAATTGCCAAGGTTACATGTTATGTCCCACAGGCTCTATTTCCAAGTCCAATAGGGGGTACAAGTAGGCTGGATGCCGCTTATGCTCATTCCTGATCTGGTGCTAAATAGCTGAACAACTTCACCTACAGTTGGCCCAGCTCACTAAACCAAGAAGTGGGCTAACGATGTCAAATCTGCCAAAGAAAGGTAGTCGGATTGGCAGGATTTTAAGGCAATAAAAATGTGACCATTTCATAGCCTCTCATTTGTATTCTAAGACCATTCATTTCATTGGTCTAGATCAGACATCTAAAAATTGTTGCTAACCTTATCCTTTACACGTGGCTGGATTCCAAAATTTATCCGGTCTTCTGTACCCAGTTATAGCTTAATGGTGAGGCACCTTCCTTCTTCAGAAACAATAAAACTGTAGCATAAGGGTAAGTGGCGGTTGTGTTATGGGGTGCGCATGGGCATATAGCCCATAGGTATTTATCAGAGCAGATAAATTAATTAATTAATAAATAATATTTTGTATTATGTCTAGTAAACCATAAATTTTTTGCCACAATTCATAATTTATAGCTTCCATGAGCTAAATGGGTTTTTTTTTTTCTATTTGATGTCTGCATGATGGGGGTGCCCTGAAACTGAGGTGGTCTCCATTTTCCATTTTTATAGGGAGGAGACCTCTCAAAAACTTCAGATTGGGACATCTACATTGAATCATGAATGTTCCCGCCGGAGTAAGTTCTACACTGATAAATAGCTCCGCGTGTGTGTTGGTTGGGGGGGGGGGGGGGGGGAATTTAACTAACAACCAAAGGTGTAACACCTCAATATCCGGGCGCCTCGAATCTCGAGACGCTACGAGAAAGTACCCAAGAGATGTGGAAAATCCAATAATATAATCAAGTGTGAATCTCATATAAGCAAGTAAATGGACAAAATCCTATAATTTTAGTTCACTTAAGGAATTATAAGGTACTTTCCGTAATTAAACTAACTATTCAATCCTAGGCTGACACGGCCAGCTATAAGAAAAGGAGAGAATAGAGATCTAAGTGTCAGACGCCTCTCAATGCACCAACTGCATTAATTTCTGAACCCCGCGGCAACGGATCAGCCGCCAAGCAATTCTACCAATCAAAGAAAGCGGAAGAGAAGATACCTGAAAACACCAAGTATTGGGTCAGGCTCGATGAGCCAGGCAAATAGGCATGTTTAAATGGCAATACATTATATTAATAAATAGAGAAGAAGACCATACCTGATCCCAGCTGTACCTGTGTGATTAGTATATCAAAAGTAATATAGACTAACAGAGTGCAACGGAAAACAGTGTGGACAGTGTGGAGTGTAGTGCATGAACGAAAATCAAGATATTTATATAACAGATGTTTGATACGGCATATTTGGTAAATAAGAGAAGTCATCATCATTAAGACATCATATAAATCATATAAGCACATCAGAGTCACAAGTAGCATAGATACCCTGAGGAAGTAACCTTACCATATACATAACCATCATATCTAGATTCAATCGTAACAATGTCGACAGTCAAAGACAATAAACAATGGCATCCACAATACATAATAATCATACATACAATATACATCCATAAGAGCATATAAAGGTACGTCCACAGTTGAAGTACAAGGGACGTGAGGGGTCAGAGCCAGCTCATCGATGTTGTCCCGACAACTGTTGATGGACATTAGCCATGAGGGTCATAGCCACCCATCGCTACCGTCACATCGAATAGGAGCGTAGAAGAGTCTATCAATGTCCATAGCCACTGTCAAGTCTCAACCATTGGTCTTACGGGCTAGCTCTACCTCATCACTCATCCATAGCCACGGCCAAGTCTCAGTCATTGGTCTTACGTACTAGATCATCATCAACATCCATCCACATGTACTCGGTCCGAATACCAGCGGTCTAGGTACCCGATCACCATCGGTACCTAATGTACTCAACTACATCTCAATCACTCAATACTCAATATTAATGTCCATGCCGGCATCATAACCCTCAACAGACCAATTGTACATCCATAAATCATACAGATCACTAGGTGGGGGTACTCCGAACTGGATAGCCTTGTTGTGCTTAATATGAGAAGATAATAGTCAAGGGTACGGGGCACGGAGTTCGAGTATAGTTAATCCATCATTGTGATTCTCAACAGCTAATAATGCATACCCTTATAAACTCCACTTCTCTATACGTTTAATTAGTATTATCTCATTATACAGTCTATTTATCAGTATCTACCGTTAAGTTCTTAATATTACAGGTCAGGAATTCAAGTGTCATGTCCCGACATATCATCCAGTATGGACTGTAATAATAGATCAGAGCTTAAGTGCAATGCCCTGATTTATAATATCTCTCGAAGCCTACATCCAAGGATCGGATCTACCAGCTAGCCTTAGTGTTCGTTGCCAAGTACCACATATCACAAATAAATCGATGATCGCTGCCCCTCTCTTCAGGTCCAGGGTCCCACTTCACCTAAGACAATGATCACGGAGTCTCAGATGCTTATTAAGTATCATTGGTGCTCCTGTAGGTATTTAGCATTATAAGACATCCATAACCATTGAATCGGATTCTGTTTACAACCCAAGACTCTACTTAAGTGGCTACACGGGTCAAGGTTAAGCCCGACCCTTGACTCGTGTCTAGCGTATCCAAAACAGTCCAAATGAAAGGTCAACGGGGCCCACACATGGTCAAATCATAAGAGGATCCAAATCTGGGAAAATGGTCATCTGCAGTGTACCAGGTCGACATCATGGTCCTCGGGTCAACCTGTTACGCTGTAGGGGTGGACAGCTAACTGGGAGATAGGAAAACACTGTTTGTAGTGTCCCCGGTCGACCTGGAGGGTCCCCCGGTCGACCGGGTAAACTACGGGAATTTCCACAAACAATTGGCGGGTGGGGGATATTGCAGTGTGGCCGGTCGACCGAGCCTCTTGGGCGGTCAACCGGGTACACTGTATCAGGTACCCTGAGACCATTTTCTACTCCCAGTTGAAAAGAAAGTCCCTTGTGTGCCCGGTCGACATCCTGGGTGACCAGGTCAACCGGGTACACACGAAATCTATATTTTCAACATCTTGCCCTTTTCCATTTTCCATTAAAACTACATCAAATGGATCCCAGATCTTCACCAAACACTTCCAAACATCAAACACATTTCCCTCATCATGATCTTATCACAAATGGGCCATTGATCTTCCAAATGGGGAATTCACATCCATCAATGGCCAATAATACATAATAAAAGGCATAATACTTGCCTAATTAGGAAGAAATCTCCTCAAATAGCTTGGGCTCCACTCCAATAGCTCTAAGATCACACCAATAGCTGAATCTACGATCTCTAAACCCATTCCCAAAGAGAGAAATGCATAAGAAATGGAACTTTAAGAGAAAGAGCTATACTACAAGGGAATTGGAAAGAGTGAATGAGGATTACCTTTACTTGGAGAGGAAAGGGAGATCTAGGAGATGAGATGAGCTCCTTAGCTTGTATATGGCTAGATGTAAATGAGGCCCTTGCTTCTAGTAATTGGAGGGCTAAGATTTAGAGAGAGGAATCCTATTCTTTAACTTAGAGGGAGAGAGAGATGGGAGGGAATTGTAGTGAAATGAGAGGAAGAGATAAGAGGGGTTTCTTTTATAGGGGTTGGTTGGATTATAGTCCAAAATGCACTCTCTTGCCGGTGTAAGTTTATGATAAGGATGAGGGTATTTAGGGAATGTTAAAATGGAATGACCAAAGGGTCCTTGGTTGCTAATAGAAATAAAGGATAAAGACTAGGGTAGTTTAGGTATTCACATGTAATGACTAAAGTATCCTCAAATGAGTGATTGTGAATAAAGGAGCCTAAGAGCAATAAAGGTATGCTATTTATTATGACAAAAGTGCTCATGTTTACTTGGTAGAGAATAAATGAGCCAAGGTCATTTATGATATTGAGATTTCCAAAAAGGAGGGAAAGGGTGTAGTAAGAAGGACTAGAGTACTTTCATATGATAAATGGGCTAATGGGTTAGGCCATAAGTAGTTGGGTCATTTTAAGATAAATTGCACATCTCTAAGGGAAACACATCTATAATTAGGATTACAACTAAGGCCTCTAATTGGTTAATTAATTCAAAGAAAAGTACTATTAATCTCACAAGGGTCTCAATCCTATAAACTAAGCGTAATTAATGGGAAATTACTAACTTCTCATACTAATCGCCTATTAAATAGGATAACCTATGGTTGGTTTGGTCAAATTGGGTCCCACTAGGTATTCTTAGGAACGGGTCATTACAAAAGGATGTTTCTTGAATGTCACAGAAGCAGAGGGACTTGTTTGTAATTATGTATCATTAGATATAAAATTTTTGTCTATTTCTGTATCATTAGATATAAATTTTTTGTCTCATTTTCGAAATAGGACATAAAAATTTAAATATTTTAAAAAGGTATAAAAGTTTGGAAGCCACTATTTACACAACCCGACTTGCTCATCCCACATCCTTTTTTTTTTTTTCAAAAAACTTGGCACTCTAGTGGGAAATCCACAAACTACACTACTCTCTCTCCCTACTCGCTGCCAACCTCCGTCGGCTGCCTCTACGGCTCTACCTCTCTCCCTCTCTCTTTCTCTCCCCCTCCCCCTCCCCCTCCCGTTCTCCTTCTCCCTGTCTCCCTCCCTCTCCTTCTCCCTGCTCACCGTCCCTCTCCCTACCGTTCGGCTATTGTTCGATCCTGAGTGGTTGAATAATAGGGAGAGGGAGAGGACTGCCTGCGGAGGTGGGCGAGGTCAAGAGGCAGACAGAGGTGGGTGGCGAGCAAGGACAACGATAGAGACAGGGAGAGGGAGAGGGCTAGGTGCCGACGGAGGAGGGGGCGAGCACAGAGAGGAAGGTGGGCGGCGAGTAGGGACAGGGAAAAAGAGGGAAGAAGAGGGAGATGAGTAGTTTAAAAATTCCCAACGGGGTACCAAGCTTTTGAAAGAAAAAAAAAACATATGGAATGAGCAAGTGGAGTTATGTCAATAGCAACTCTCAAAAGTTTCTCACAAATCTCTCAATCAAGTCCTCTTCGTAAAATCTTTTTTAAGAAATAAGAAAATCACCCTTCCCTTTGACATGCAGTTACTTTTTTTAAATATGAGCAAAAAATCTTAAACCTTTTGAGAATTCTTCTTTATTAAAATAGTCATAACTATCAGTCAAAAAGGACTTTTTTTAATGTTCCAGAAGAAGAAGAGGAGTTTATTTATAATTACCTTCAGTGTAGAAATACTTATAATTAGGGCTCCACAAAAAATCCGGTATCACCGTAAAATCGAACCGAACCGACCGAACCGGACGGTTTGGATTGGTTTTTAGTAGACCGGTTTGGTTAACGGTTTGAAAATCATAAAAACCGCTTACATTGGTCGGTTATTGGTTTGAGCCCACGGTTAACCGCTTAAACCTAACCGACCGTATGTAGTAACTTAAGTATTGCTTTTTTACTATTTTAGTCTTAGGATTTCGTTTTTTACTACTTTCAACGTTACATTCCACAACTCCATTCTCACATGAACTCAACCGTCAACACTGTCTCAGTGCATCTCTTTTAATCTCTCAAAAGCTTTTTGATACTTCATTGCAGATGGAGGGGTTACTGTACATGGTGTTTTCCTTCCATCATAATTCCTACCTCGTTTCAATGAGGTTTTTATCAGAAGGCTGCACTCTTGGGAATGTTAGAAAAGCCAGTAGAGCCTAGCCTTTTGATGGTTGGTTTTGGTCTCACCTAACCAATGTGTTAAGAAACCTTCATTTTTGAAAAATACAATGGGTTCTGATACAGATTTCGTTTGTGTGACTTTTTTTACATGAACTATTATTCTATTGTAATTCCAAATGGTATCATGTGGAATGAATGTTTCATTGCAAGTTTTTTTTTTTTTTTTTTTTTTTGCGCGCTCTTACGTTTAGTTCAAACTCTCTTTTTGGAGTAGAATTATTTTTTATATGCATTTAGTCCAGTCTAGAATGTTGGATTTTTATGTTTGCACTAAACATTAGAATAAATGCAAAGGACGAGGTATCATCATTTTAGAATTTTCAATGTCTGATTTTCAAAAAAATAAAATGAAAAACAATGGTTAAACCGACCGAACCGAACCGTTTGGTTTGGTTTGGTTTGGTTTAAGCCCTCTCCATCGGTCGGATTGGATTGGTTAATTAAAAAACCGACAGGTTCGATTTGGTTGTTGATTTTAGTGTTAAATCGATCCGAACCGTTCATGTGCATCCCTACTTATAATTACCTGAAAAGATAAGAAGCCAAAACTTGGGGGACTATCTTGAAATTCTTACCTATCTCACCTCCTCTTCTTCTCTTTCATCTCCTCTGATCTTACAGAGAACCAGTCATCTATCAGATCTTCCTTTTTCTTCTTTGAATTTTGGGGATCGAAGAAGAAGAAGAGCAGCATGTGGATCGAAATCCTTTGCGGCTTGGTCTTCTTTCGTTTCTTTCGACGCTTCTTCTACGACGAAGACGAAGACCTTCTCAACAACGATAGCTCCGATTCCTCTGCTATCTTCTACGTCGCAACCAGGTCCCTAAATCCTAATCCTGTTTCTCTCTCTCTCCTCATCGATCATTCAAAATTCACTCTTCCTCATGCGTAATTCTAGGGTTTGGTATTCTCCTCCAGGATTGAAAAGATCTATGGCGGGAAGGCGTATGTCGGCCTTCGAATTCCGGACGCGGATAGCAATTCAAGGCAGAATATCGACATGGTTCTTGTTACGAAAGGGTAGTTATGGATAATGGATCCCTCTTTGGTTTTCTCATTTGAAAAGATTGGTTTTTTTTTTTTCACTTTGACCGGGGAAATGATCCTTTTTTTTTTCTTTCTTTCTTGTATGTGATTTGTTTTCAGTGCTGCGATTGTGGTTTCTGTTTGGAATTTCAATGGATCAGTAGACATTGACAGTGATGGAAGCTGGGTTAGCACTGGCGAGAAGCGGCACAAGAAGGAGAAGCATCCATCTCTCGTGAGTTGATTTTGTGAATTCAGTTTTACAGTATTCTCTGTTCTTGCAATCCAGTTTATTCAGTTTCACATCATTTCTTTGTTTGTTGAAAGAAAACATTCAGTGTTCAATCATGCCATTTGAACATCCCTTTAAACGCACACTGTGGAGACACTGTGATTTGGTTATCCAAGTTTCATATTTGGTTGTTGAAATCCTGTCATTGATGGGAGAATAAATACACCCAAAGTTTCATTCCTGATATAACAACCAAATATCTCAGTTGATCTTCAATTCATTCTAATTGTTGCGATTGTCCATTTGCAAACCACTTGGATGGATATAGGGTAGGCACTAGGTCATGGAACATCAGGTGAGATGAGCTGCTTTGATTACTGAAAGTTGACTTGGATCACTGCTCATCTAAAGAAAAGTAAACAAAGAAAGGAGGAGTTTTCCTTAAAACAGAGTATTGTTTTTTAATTGGGTGAACTAGAGCATATATAATGTAAAAAAGAAGAAGCTGTATATGATTTTTCTCTGTTAACACTGACCATACCACCTTCATATTGTACGTGATGTGGGTTAATATCTTAGGAAACATAATGAAATAAAAAAAATCAGAGAAATGAAATGCAATGTAGAGAAAAGGGATATACGTATGATCTTTCATTATTTGTAGATCACTTTGAAGGATTGTGCCTCTTTAACTTCTACCATAAAACAGAAAGAAGGGAATTTTCTACTACTTTCAATTATGAAAATTTTACTCTTATTATTATTTTCTCTACCTTCTACCGTAAAACAGAAAGAAGTGAATTTTCTACTACTTTCAATTATGAAAATTTTACTCTATTATTATTTTCTCTACCTTCTACCATAAAACAGAAAGAAGGGAATTTTCTACTACTTTCAATTATGAAAATTTTACTCTATTATTATTTTCTCTACCTTCTACCATAAAACAGAAAGAAGAGAATTTTCTACTACTTTCAATTATGAAAATTTTACTCTATTATTATTTTCTCTACTCAGGTGGATGAAACTAAAAGACGAGTTGCGATTCTTGAATCATACTTGGAACAGAGGGGCGTAACTCTGCCTGAAGGTTATTTGATCGGAAGAGTTGTTCTCCCAAATCCAAATTGCAGGTGTTTATAAGTTAAATATAGCTCTTTCAATTGCAACTGTTTGTCATTTTTGTTTTATCATTAATTTGGGACATGCAACTTTTGGTCATTAGGGGTCGTTTGTTTGCACTCATTTACATATGTAAATGATTCACACGCATAACCATTCCACATGTATCACGGTTGTTTGTGCTGACCTATGCATGTTGTGCGTAAATGAGGTGTGAAATTGAGGCCGTTTACATAGCTTCATTTTCGCACCTCCAAAGATGTGAAAGTGTTTCACAGCTCCCACATGCAAAACAAGGGATTCTCGTGATTTTTTCTTCACCCATGGGACCCATCAATAACCTTTATATTTTTATTCCAATGGGTTCCCAAACCATGATCCAAACCTTTCATTTTCTTTATATGGCTAAAAAGGGCTAAGATGTTAAATTTCTTTACCTTAATTTTTTCTTGGATTTTGATAAATTTGTGAAAAACACCAAACAATTAGATCTAATTTTTGGACTTTTATGGGTCACTTGCGCCAATCATGACCCAAACTGTTCATCTTCTTTTTTATGGTTAAAGTTTCTTACCTTGATTCTTCTTGGGTTTTGAAAAATGTGAGAAAGTCCCAAAAAACTCCAAATACATATAGAACCGTTGGATGTACTCATTTTCTCATGTGAAATGGTTATTTTGACAGACATGGTAATGTGATCAGTGGCGAAGCTATGATTTTTTTTTTTTTTTGTGGTGGGGGTTGGGGGGGGGGGGGGGGGGGGGGGGGGGGGGGGGGGGGGGGGGGATGGTTTGATCAACCAATAATATTAGTTGACTCATGAAAAATCTAAACCAAGTCTTTACAAGATTTTCACTTTAATATTCCATAGTAACTTTAGAAAAATTACTAAAAATAAAGATTTTTGTTGAGATCAATTTGACAGTAGGCCTACATTGTATTTGAGTGAAATTTCTCTTAGAAAAGAGGCCACTTCTTTTGTGGCTTACTAATGATTTCAAGGCCCCAATATTATTTACGTGTAGCAGACAGGAGAAAAGAAGAGAAAATAATGACTCCATAAAGAGTTCCATAGTGGATCCACTTATGAAACATCTATATCATTGAAAAAATGGTCTTCCCATGTAGTGTATAGTCCCCATCAAATTTCATTCAAATGATGCATCTTTATTTAATAATTTTTAGAACACTCAAATAAAATATTTAAACAATTCAGATGTTTCATATAAACCAATTTGACGTTGGGCCCAGATTTATTGAGTTAAATTTTTCATAGACAATAAGGCATTTCTTTTATAAGATTTCGATTATCTCTAAGGGCCCCACTTAGGCAATCAACCCTGGAGGATCCTCATTCCAGGCCTATTTTCATTTAAGTGGCCCGACTCAAGAGCCTCATGAAAATCTATTTTAAAGGGTTAAAAGAAAAAAAGAAAAAAAAGAAAAAAAATACCTCTACTTGAAACAAACGTTGAAACATAGGATGCCAACTTGGTGGAGAATCAGAGCAAAACTTTCTGTGAAGGATATGAAAATTTTGTTAGATGTATATCCTTTAGAAAAAAGCACAAGATTGGAATGCCCTTATTAGTTTCTCAAACTCACTCTTCTTTATAAAGAGCAAAGAATTTTGAGGAAGGGCAAAATAGCAAAAATTTAAACTACCAAATCTTGATTCCTAAAATTTCTCCTCTTTAACAAAGGGAAGAAAAATTTGAGGAGGGGCAATTGCCGCTGCTCAACCCCCCTCCCTCCGCCACTGTGTATCATATGCGTATGTTACATATGCATATCTGGCATTTACATATGTAAAAAACAAACGACTCCTTATGTTTCCACACATGCATTTAGCTTTAGTTCAATGATGGTCTCCTTGGATTTTCAAAACCACAATAATCTGAAATGGGGTTCAACTTGTGTCATTTCTTTCTTCATTTGAGTCTATCAGTATATATTTCAGTTTTACCATCTTCCTAAAATTATCCATGAGACATTGATTTCATGAAATGATATATTATGCAAATTTTGATCTTACCTCCTGATAGAGCAAGTAGACAGACCTCTTGTCATATAAATATTATCCATGATGCAAATCAGGTTTAATGGCTTGTTGACCACGAATCCGACTATTGATTTCTGGGAATTGTTTGGATAAGGAGAAAAGGCAATTTTCTCTAGTGGGGAAAAACAACAACAACAGTACCCCATTTGAATAATGTAGGGAAGAAAAGTGAGCTCCACTTTGGAGACTTTTCTCCTCAAAGGGTAGACTACTATTTCTTCTTGCTACCCCAGAGAAACACCATATCCTCCTCCTTTCACTTTTCTCTTTGTTTTATTATGAATGTGAAAAGAAATTTAAAGAACTTATTCTGCCTTCTATTTTCTCCAATTACATCAAATAGTAGTGAAGTAAGACGTGGAGATTCTTCACTTGAGTGGTTCATTGTAGGTTTCTCTTGCTTTCTCTACTTAGTGGGGAATCCTCACTTTTCACTTTCTCCCCATTCAAATAGTTATTGAACTGTCAAGATACTGCAGAGGAAAAGAGATAGCTGTTTGTGAAGTACATGCACTTCCATAGCATTAGGTTGCAATGTTATTAATTAAGCATTTCTGTTTTTCAAGATAAGTTTTGAGACTTTCTTCTCTGTATTTGGTTGTTAAAAAAAGCTAATGATTCCATGACTGTGGGACCTGTTATGTAATGTGACAGCTATATTTTTTTTCTTGTTTCCTTTTGAAAAGATCTTCCTGTTAGAATAATGTATACATTCTAACATTTTATCCAAAAAAGCAATTAAGAATTAAGACCATGCTATTGTAAGTGTCAATAGATTTTGGTTTTTTTCGCCCAAATTAAAGCTCAATTTTCAAACTTTATGATGGTGATTGCACTCCTAGATTTTATTGGTTTATTTTAATTGTAAATTTCTATGTGTAGTTATGGCCATATTTATAAGATTCTCTGTTTAATTAAGCTAAAAAGGAAAGAAGGGCATGCCAACATCCTTTTTGGCACTGTTAACTCTGTGGTTTTTAATTGTTAGACAAATAGAAATCTTTTGTTTTACTTTATTTTTAAGTTCCCTTAATACAATATATACTGTCTCAAAAAATTAAAAAGAACATGATAATAACATAAGGCCTGATCAGTGTCACCTATGCCTGGTACATACACCCCTGGGTGCACTAGACCTAATCAATGTCACCTATTAAAACTTAAAGGATCTAAACATAATAGGTGACATGCGTGTGTGGGTGGCATGCCCACTGTGCAAGACCTCTTGGAGCTGAGCTCAGTACCTAGGCTCACCTTTGACTACCACTGGCCTAACCATAAAATATAGACGGATATTGTTTTTTTTGGTTCTTTCCTCTGAGTCATGTGACTTACACTTCCCATTATTCATCTAGGGTCACATATGCAATAGATTGTCTTCCCGAGGTCATTTCCTTTGACAAATGGTCAGAGCTAAAGCCAGAACCAAAAGCTGGATTCTCAAATTGGTTTAAGGATGCATTTCGAGGAGGAAAGAGTGATACACAAGAAGCGATGCATCAAAAGCTTCATTTCAGTCTTAGCACAGCTCCAATGTGGGATAGGTTTGATTGATCTCCATCTGCTTGATCATATATTCTTTTCTGGATTTAATTTTTTTCTGATACTCATGAATTTATAACTAGTTTTCAGTTGACTATGAAGTCCTTTGTTTTTGGGCCCCCTTCCCTTCCAGTGTATTTAAAGAAATGTCTATTTGGCACTATTTATAAATCATAATGTGTTTCATGCCATCAGCAGTAGGTTAATGCAAGTTAGGTCGAGTCATACTTCCATGCAAAATTAGACTCAAAAGTTGGGAATGAGAGGAGACTTGGCCTTACATAGGCAATCGGCAATAAAGCTCATTGAACCAAAATCTTGAGTCTACATTTGTGTGAAAGTAGCAGTTGACCTACCTTGCATTGCCCAAAAAAGGATATATAGCAGATGAATGTATGGAATACCATCCTCTCTAAGTAGGTTTTTTTATTTTTATTTTTTATAATAATGGTAAATTTTATTGCTACAAAAAAGAGAAACAAAAAACAAAGCCAAAACCAGCTTGCAAACACGAAAGAAACAAACAAAAATGCAACACCTACTAATATACAAACAGATTAAACATAAAAAATAATAGAAGATCGAAAAACTCCCTCCTTCGCTAGATCATCCGCCTCTAGTTTTTGCTTCTCTTAGAACATGACGAAAAGTAGCCTCTAACTGTCTGGAAATATCTTGAATCTCCTCCACCCAATCCGCCAATCTCCAAGGATGAGAAATCTTCCCAGAACCCCACTGAATAGCTAACAAAGAATCACCTTCAATAATTGTTTTATATCCTCCCAAGCTTCGTAACTCATGACATCCTACCAGAAGAGTATAAACCTCTGCTTCATTAGCATCTAAGCAAAACACAGGTTGTGAAAAACTCCTCAACACAGTACCACTACAATCCCACCTCCAATACCTCCTTGATTTGGCCGAACAAAACTTCCATCAACATTAAGCTTAAGGAGCCCCACAGGAGGAGACAACCAAGTAGCTTGGCACTTATTTTTAGCATGTCGAACCCCTTTGACAACTGCTGCCCAAGATCTATTAATATCTTCTAAAGGCACCCCATCAACTCCCTTTTTCCTACTCACCCATTCTGAAATAGACCAAACAATAGACTCTACCACTTCCTCCACAGATTTACTTCTATTTCTGAAGAGCCTATTATTCCTCTCCTACCACAATTTCCAAAGAGTTGCATATAAAACAGATTTCAACAGAATTTTCTCACGCATAAACTTGCACCCCAAATGCCATTGACAGAAGAGATCATCAACAGACCGTGGCAGGACCCATTGCACCTCAAACATATTAAGAAAGAATGCCCAAATTCTGCTAGCAAAAAAACAATGAATCATCAAATGATTTACTGTTTCCTCATCTTTTAAACATAAAGGGCACCCATTAACTATAACATGCTTCCTCCTCCTCAAATTATCAATGGTGAGGATTTTATTCCACCGTGCTATCCAACAAAAAACCAATACTTTCGGCAGAATAGATTTATCCCAGAAATTCTGCCAACTTTCCACTTTAGAAGAAGAGTTAGACAAAATATTAAAAAAAGACTTCACCGAGAATTTGCCTTTAACATCAGGCTTCCAAATTCTAGAATCACTTCTACCAACTGAAATGTAGACCTTAGAGAACATGCCAAGCAAACAAGTAAGGTCTGAAATTTCTCTCTATGTTAAATTCCTGCGGAAGCTGAAGTCCCAAACTACAGCACCACCCAACAACTGAAAATTTTCTGCAACAAAAGCCTTTTGTCTTCTATCCAGCAAATAAAGGTTAGGAAAAAGAGTATAAAGCACATTCTGCCCACACCATTCATCATGCTAGAAACTGATGCAGGTATTGATTTGAAAGTGTTGATTTTGTAGCCGCACTTTTGATTATGAATTTTTGTTCTTTAAAAGTCAGGTATTGATTTGAAAAAGGTCCATGATCGATTCCTCTATCATTGAATTGATGCAGTACGGTCCAGGCCCTAGCTGACCCATAGGTCAACCTGATCCATTGGGTTCAGTCTACAAGTCCAATATTGACCGAGAGCCACCGTGGCAACTCATTTCTATCCTATTTTTATTTCTATTTTCTATCATTGTTTGATTAGGATTGCTAATATTTGACTTTCCTCTTTTATTTAGATTTCTTTAATTGTTTAGGAAAGTCTTGGCTTCCAAGCAAGAGAGGGAGCAATCCCGCTCCTCTATATATAGATGATTCCCCATTGTAATTGCCTACGCTTATTTTCAATTAACCAAAAATTTCTCTGAGTTCTTCTCTTCAATTATGGTGTCTTCCGTTATCTATTCTTGAGTGTGCCCTAGTGGCTGAGTCCTTCTTTGGATTCGATCAGTCCTTTGGGAGATTGATCTATTTTCGATCGCGGATCTGGGGCTGCGCCATGAACGGAACAGATACTCATTTTATAATGTTTACTAATATGAGGTGAAAATAGTTCCTCTATTGATTATAGGTTTATTACTTGCAAAATTTCTTTACTCATGACTTTTAACGGTAGATTTATTAAAAAAAATGAAACTTCCAGTTAACTTCAAATGCATAGCTTGTCTCTTAGGGTTTTCCATGAATTCCTTTTGCTTGCTAGAATTTTTTTCAAGTGATAACCTATGTGTTCTGGTTTTATTTTCATGAGCAGTTGATAACATTTTCCAACAATCAGCATGTTTTGTGTAGAGAGGTCATATTTGGCTATCTTGAGTAGAGAAGCATTTGTAAGGCTTGCATCTGTGAATAAACATCATAAAGACAATGTCTGAACATTTATGAGTTAACTTTTTTTAAATCATCTATTTTATCAAGGTGAGTTGCATTATTTATAATTCTGGGAAATAAAATGATTAATTAGTTACTTTTTGTAATTTTCTCTTCCATAAATCCTCATCTTAATTGTTGTTTTCATTTAAATTTACTTTCTCAATATAACTTTAAAAAGCTCATGTTAAGCTCAATATGAAGTTAAAAACTTTTATTTAAAAAGCCAAATTTGCTTTTCAATTATTCCTTGTCAACTTTTCAATTATTATTACATCTTAAACACAATCCAAAACCCTAACTGCTCCTCTTCCTTCACCCCAAAAAACACCATAAATACATTAAATCTGCAAAACCCTTTCTGTCGTATGGTGGATCCCACCATTTCCATGTCTTCAAAACAAATCTTTAATCGTATGGTGGACCTCACTCCAATTAAATTGAAAATTTAGGATATATCCTTGAAGGGTATGGGATTCATCTTTAACGGTCTAGATTATCTCTATGTGGGCTTCCTGTTGGAGATCCCAACATGTGTTACACGATTCTTATGTTATAAGTGGACAGGGGATCCAAAGTATTTTACTTTAACAAGAATAGGCCCCACCGTAAGATTGAACAAATGATTGAAAATGTGGTTGGGCGCTGATGTGGCATCGCCGCTGACATGGCATTAATCACATTTTGGTCCTATGGTCAATTTGATGGTGGGACCCAAAACGGTCAGGATTATAACTGACCCCAATCGATTTCCCAGCATGTGTGGGATCTGGGCTGATGTAGGCCCTATGGTTAGGGCTTGCATAGATGCCGAAGCACGTGTCAAAGATACCTCAAATTATCTCCGCAGAGATTTCTAACACAAGGAACAACCTCTCCAAGGGAAAATCCCAATTTTATTCAACTCCAAATCTGAGATTATCATCTCTACAAAGCAATATAAATAGGCAAAGTAAACTTACGGCCTAAGAAACTCCAATCTAATAATAGAAACTATCATAATCAAACTAGGAAACCAAATAACTTAAAATGCTAATCCTAATTACAATAAAATTAGAAAACTACTAAAATAAATAAATATCCTAAAACTATGTTGGGTGGGACCAGTGGAATTATGGTAGCCCGTTCTGCATCATTCCCCCCAGGTTGAAAGAAGAGTTCGACCTCGAACTCGAGTCTTCTTCATGTTGCCTCTGTATATATGATTTACGTGAAGCACTTCCTTTGTAGCATGGGCCCTTGATTTCCTCTTCGGTGATTCTGGTTTCTTGGGATGGAGAGTAACTTCCTTTCCACCGTGCATGAAGGTATACGTGTTGTTGCGCATCCCATGAGTGCATTTCTTATCATACATCCATGGGCGACCCAATAGGATATCTCCACTGTCCATTGGTAGCACATCGCACCAAATTGTATCTTTGTAATAATTACCAACTGTAAAAGTAACCTGACATGTATGTCACACTTACGCTTCATCACCTGTCATTAACCATTTGATAAATAGGGATGATTGTGTTTGTAAACCTTCAACTTTAAACGATCAACAAGAGATTAGGAGATAATATTCTCACAACTTCCACCATCAATCACAACTATACAATTTTGCCCATGTATTGTACTTGTGGAACGAAAAATAGTTTTCCGCAACCATTTCTTTACAACAGTGGGTATAGACCCTTGTTGCACCAAGAGAAGTGCACCATCTGTTTCAGCTTCTATTTCCTCCACGTCATCATATTCTTCACTTTTAGGATCATCTTTTGTTTCCGGTTCTTCTGGTGCACCTTCTATTAAATTTATTCTTTTTGGGCATTCAAACGCATGGTGACCCTTTTGCTAACAATGAAAACATGTGAACTTGTTTTGATGTTCAAACTTGGAGGAAAACTTTTCTGAGGAACTGGCACCTGCATTAGAGTCTAGCTTTGTGGGGGTCTTTTGTGTGGGTCATTTAGACATACTAAACTTTCGAGTTTGATAATTAGCAATGTCCTCAGCTTTGATGGCATGTTGGATGATCTCATCAACATTATCAAAATTCTTGAATGTAAGTTTTCAAGATATGTTGTATGTCAATGCGCAGCCCATGAAAATATCGATCAACCAACACATCATCATCTTCATTCAAACCACAACGCGCTTGCATGGTTAGGAACTTCTCAGAATATTCAATAACTATTTAGGAACCTTGTTTCAAATCTTGAAAACTTGAACGGAGATATCTGGAATAATTCACAGTGAGGAATTTTTGTTTCAACAAATTCTTCATTTCGATCCATGTGTCAACGGGGTCAGTATTTTGATTTTTTTTTTTTGCAACTCGGCCCACCATATCGCAGCATAATTGCGAAAGCGAGTTGCTACCTGTGTAACCTTATGACCATCCGTCATTGGCTTGTGTGCAAAAATATTTTCAACACACACTGACCAATCCATGAATTCATCCGGTTTCAATTTTCCATCATATTCGGGAATCACGAGTTTAATACTCAAATCACGATCAACATTGACTGCATGTGGACCTCGTTGATTCCGATTATGTCCTCTATCAGCTCGATGATTATCCTCACGCCGATTAGTTTCTAAATTAGTTAATCGGGTTTCAATTCTTGCACGAGTGTCTTGCATTTGAACCATCATTGCGGATAGTTGGTTAACATTTGTTGATAATTCCGCAACGGTTCCCCTCAAATCATCATCATTATTGGAGGAAGACTCCACTTCTACATGCTTCTTGGGAGCATCTTTGTGTAATGCAAATTTAAAATGTCGGACTGACCTGATGTGTAGATCTGCTCTTCACAATCACGCTGGCGAAAACGGATCTGAAATTGGACAGTGGATGAGCCCGATATCATCCGAAGGAATCTCAACCGTTGATCTTGGTCAAGGGGCTGGATGATTGATCGGATGCTGAGATGTAGTGATGATGTTAGCCTTAATGTTGTTGATGGTAGCACTACGGTTGTCCTGGGTGTTTTATTGTAGATGGGCTTGAAAATCAAACCAGGCCCAAATTCGAGCCCAGGCACTTGACACACGTGGCACATGTGATTCTTTGATCTTCGTGTCAAAGGAAACAAGAAAAAGGCTTGGAACTCTCTCTGTTTGAATGACGAGAAGGAGACGGCGGTGCGATGGCGATGACTTAGATCTCGTTGCTGGCATGCGACGATGACGACGAGGACGGCGCGACAACAGTGAGGGTGGCGCGACGGCAAGGACGACTCGGTGCACGGTACGCTTCTTCGTTCTGCTTATCTTCTTCTTCTTTCTTTTTTTTCCTCTCTGGTTTGGGCGAATAGGTTTTCTGGGCAACAGGTTTAGGCGAAAGGGATGATGGGTTTGGATAGGTTTGGGTTTCTACGAGGTGGGTAAGGGGCTAGGCTGGCGGGATGGAATTCGGGCGCAGAGGATTTTGGATGTTGGGGAACGGCTTTCGTTGTGGTGGGTGGGCTGTGCAAGGGTTGGGGGGATGTGCTCTGATCGGTGACCGGAGATGTATCGGAGAGACGTGGAACCTGGCTCTGATACCAACTGATGCAGGCCCTAGGGTTAGGGCTTGTGTCGATGCCGAAGCACGTGTCAAAGAGTCCTCAAATTATCTCCGCAAAGATTTCTAACATGAGGAACAACCTCTCCAAGGGAAAATCCTAATTTTATTCAACTCCAAATCTAAGATTATCATCTCTACAATGCAATATAAATAGGCAAAGTAAACTTAGGACCTAAGAAACTCCAATCTAATAATAGAAACTATCCTAATCAAACTAGGAAACCAAATAAATTAAAATGCTAATTCTAATTACAATAAAATTAGGAAACTACTAAAATAAATAAATATCCTAAAACTAAGTTGGGTGGGACCAGTGGAATTATAGTATCCCGTTCTGCATCACGGGCTCTCTTTAGGGCTGGATTAAGTGGACCTGGATACGGTGCCCTCTCCACTTCTATCTTTTGGAACACAAACAATTTTACGGAGTTAACCAATGTGAACGTTCAAGATGATAAGATGGCATCACACACAACACAACACAAAACCCTAATCCAAAACCCTAACTGCTCCTCTTTTTTCACCAGAAAAACACCATAAATACTCCAAATCTTCTCTTTATTTTTAGGGTAAGTAGATTTCACTTACTGGCCAGCAAATAGTGGCCTTGGCTTTTGGCTTTTACTCTTAATTGCACATTATATGTTTTGAAGACATGGAAATTCCACTCCTGTGTTTTGTCGTTCTAATTCTAACTGGATTTTATGATGGTAAAAACTAATTGAGATTGTTTTTTACTGTAGGTTGGAGCTGAAAGGTGATAGGAACATTCTTGGAGAATTTATAGAATTTAAAGGGAAACAAGAAGATATGCATGCTTTGAGTAATGTGAAGAGATCAAAAGTCAGCCGGTTGGTCATGCAAAAGTCATCTCTATTTGGGGGTTTAGGTAAGTTTTAAAACATCAAGTCGGATTTCGTGTTACAACTAGCATATGGTAAAATAATGATAAGAAAATGTGTATTTAATTATATAAATAAAAAATATGATCGTCATCAACTCAGCTTATCGATTCACCTATAAGGAACAACTGTATTAAAAAAAAAAAGTGACCTGGAAATGAATCCTCTCTCGGAGAAACGGCAAACACATGGGCCAATGAAAATAGCTTCATGTGGAAACCACATGGGTGTGTGGGTTCAAGTAATATTACTCATCATAAAAAAGGATGGAGTAAGAGAAATGCGAGATAAAAATAAGGGTAGTAGATTAGCAACCACCTTCATTTTTGGCCCGTGGCTTGCATCACCAGGGATAAATGCTCATTCCCACGAACCTGAGGAATTTAATCATACATTAGACAAGTGGCCTGTAAGAGGCATTTGTGATTTAAGTGTTCAGTGTTGGTTTCCTTTTGGCATATATGTAGGAGTGCAAACCAATGGGAAGACAAGTTAGCATTAAAGGGGATTGGCAGATAATCAACGTTTATATAATTAATTGAGATTGTCAATTTTATTATTACAATTTTTCTATATTACATATTTTTGTGCATACATACAATGTAGATATATATATATATATATAGGGCTATGTTCTGTTAAGATAATCTCTTGCAAGTTTGTATTAGAGGTAATCTTGTTTTCACTGCGTGGGACACCCCCATGACAAATCCAACCCGCCCACACTCACTAACCCTCAATGAATTAGTACTTACTCTAATTAGACACTAATCTGAATAATAATCATCACCGAATTAAATTTCATGAAAATCTAACTTAAGAAACTTTTGGAATTAACTCTGTCAGTAGGATTAGTTCCAAATTGGGGTGAGTGCTAATTCATGGGGGTTTAGTGAGTGAGAGGGTATAGATTTATTTTGGGGTGTTACATATAGTGGTACTTTGTACGCAAATCCATGAGAGGGTACCTTTTAGCATATAACATTACCCTATATGGGCCATGTTGGGAAATAAATCATAAAAAAAGGGGCGAAACTCAGGCACCTATGCCGTGGATATTAGCAATTTTATAGCTCTTGAAACTAACTGCTCTGTTTTAGGCCCAATCTTCTATGCTTTTTGCAAATGGCTCTGTAGGGTTTTCCCCAGACTCAATTTGATGGAACTTAAATTCAAATGCAGGTAGATCGAAAATACAAGTTTTGTATGCTTCTCGTGATTATCGAAGTGAAGGAGCATCTGCTTCAGAATGGATGGAAGCTACTGTGAAGTCAAGCACGGAGGTTGTATTTCAGCCATTAAATTCACAGAAAACCCGGAAGATCAAGCTATCATCAATAGTCTCTGCATCTTTGAGTGCCTGAGGAATATCTGCAGCCGACTCGTTGGAGTGATTCTTACCTAGCAAGGAATTGTGTTGGCTTTCTTTTCTTTCTTTTTTTTTCCTTTTCTTATTGAGGCGTCCACTTTAGATATATAAGAAAATTGAGTCGTATCTTAAAACTTACTTTATGTAAATATAACCACAAGGCAATTTGTGGAAAATTTACCTGTAAAATAAGCGCGCACAAAAAAACAAAACACATTATATTGTGAAGATTTATAGAGACATTTAGAAATGTAATGTTATTAAGATTAAAGCAGTTAAATTGCATAGATCATCATATGCCTTTGGATGGCTATAATTGTTAGCCTTGTAGTGTCCCAGGGCGTTGAGATCATCATATGCCTTTGGATGCCCATAATTGTTAGCCTTGTAGTGTCCCAGGGCTCTCTCTCTCTCTCTCTCTCTCTCTCTCTCTCTCTCTCTCTCTCTCCATAGTTCGTGGTAAAATGAGCATGTTAGTTGAGTGGAGAGTGGGGGCCAGGGAGGTCCTTAAATAGAGGCATCATGATGGATCTCCATCAAATCCCCATCATGACAGGAATTCCCAGTAATTGCACGCTCAGATTGCAACTATGGGGATATATATATATATATATATATATGGGGAAGTTTCAAGTACATCTATCCCTCACCATAAGGTGAGAGACATTTCCATAATTGAATTTTTCAAGTACAAAAGTTACTTTTCACTTTTCAAGTACATAGGGTGAGGTACACTTCCTGTAAAAAGAAAAGTATCCCTCACCCTATGGTGATGGATAGATGCACTTGAAACTTCCCTTTTATATATATATATATATATATATGAGCAAGGCTGTTTTAAGTTCAAGCTTAGGAAAAAAGTTCGTAATCTCATGCTTGTGGAGCCCACCTTTGGTCCATCCAAATGGAACAAACACATGACTTCCCTAAATTGAATATGTCTACCAACTTTCGGTCAGATCCGAATTTACGCAACCGTTGGATCGACTATGTATCAATCCAAATGGACTATTAACCGTTAAACTTTTGGGCTCATATGGAGATGATAGAAATCGCATTCGAGACTGATTTTTTGTAGAGAGGAAGATTCTATGGAGTCCTTGAAATCCTCCTACCTCCATCCCCATGTGGGCCCCACCACACACTTGAGCTAACCTTATCCTAAGCTTGAGTTTAGGAGAGCTGACCCCTATATATATAGGCTAGTTCTCATAAGTTCAAGTGTGTGGTGCGGCCCACTTGGGGACCCAGCTGGGATTTCAAGGACACCCTATGATCTTCCTCTTTGTAAAAAATCAGCCCCAACCGTGATTTTTATCATCTCATAAATAGTCCATTCGGATCGATAAATAGTCAATCCAACGGTCCAGTAAATTCGGATCTAACCAAAAGTTAGTGGACATGTGCAATTTAAAGGGGTTATGTGTTTTGTCTATTTGGATGGACCAAGGTGGGTCCCCACAAGCATGAGCTTATGAGATTTTATCTTAAGCTTGAGCTTAGGAGATGCTTGCTCATATATATAGGGGCTCATATATTTATGAAATGCTCTTATGAGAGCATCTCTCACCTTACTATGAGAGATAAAAGTGAGGGCCTTCACATTTAAATTGTTGGTATTGGATTTGGATGTGAGGGCTCGCACCTTATCTGTAAGGTGAGAGATGTTTTTATAGGAGTGTGTGTGTGTATATATATATATAAGCAGCCCCTTCTAGATCAACTTAATTTGAAAACAAATTGAGGAAGAAGCGATTCTCTTAAGTGGACTTGGTGGATTGCCAATGGGCTTACTATAAAGAATGGCTCTGTCAATCTTTATGGGCCAATAGAAATGCGGGCTATCTAATGCTAAAATTACTACTTCGAGTTGGTAACTGGATGAATTGGTTTGGTTGGCATATCTACAGCCAATATTGTTTTTGGTGCAACTTTTTAAATGAGCGTATTCTCTCTGAGGCACTTTCAGCCACATTTTTTGTTATTACTAAGTTTAATTGTGCTTCTAATGTCACAGATTTTTGGTCATTTAGCCACTGCACCACTTGTTGCAAATGCAAAATTAGTCAACCCTGTTGTCTATAATCATCTTCTCTCTCTCTCTCCAACATCTTCTACACACCACACCCATCCAAACCTCAGACCGTAGATTCCTTTCTTGTTTTCCTTCACACCACAGCTATCAAAACCTCAAACCGTTTTAAATATCTATATAGTTTATTCAGTCGTGTCTTCGAGAAGATCCTACTAGAAAATTGCTTCCCCTTCTTGGGCTAATTTGGTAGCTCTAATCTACTTAATAAGATCTAAATAAATTAATTGCTAAAATAAACAGTGCAGGCAAGTTTACTCAAAATCATTTTGGCCAAGTCACAAGGTAAAAATAGGTGGCCTATAGATTCCCGTGATTTTGTGCAGTAAACGCAGTTGAGGTTTGATGGCCACATGGAAGGGCTGGTTTTGGTTTTGTTACGTACTTTGATGATTCCTTTTTACGTGCATGAGCTGCAAGATCTTTTGTTTCCAACTCATTCAAAGAGGCTGAAGTGCTTGCATCTTTGTACAAAGAGATATGCCCTGGAGGTAGTGCAATGCATCAAGCCATCAATGGAACCAAGGAGTGGTCTTTATTTACTACCATCAAATGACATTTTGAACATTGTGTTGTCTTTTGATTACATTAAGTTTACCTTTGTTATTGGATCTATTGGATCGTTAGTTAGTTGAGAAAGGAGATTGCTTTTGACTTTCTTTTTCTTTTTCTTTTTCTTTTTCTTTTTCTTTTTTTTTTTATAGAAGAAAAGGGTCTACTTTTGATATGACCGTGTTCTTTTCTTGCTTGATTCTGGATGGGCTGTGGTGTGAAGGAAAACAAGAAAGGGTCCCTGTCAGTGGCGGAACTGTGTACAGGCCCGGGGGGGCCAGCCTTTGAAAAAGTTTTTTTTTTTTTTTTTTTTTTTTTGAAAAAGTCTTTTAAAACACCAAAATGGCCCCCCCTCCCAAGGTTTTTGGATTTTTTTTCTAAGTTAAACCCCACCCCACCCCGGCCCCCACTCCCACTCCCACTCCCACTCCCAACCCTTTTAACTTTCGAAAACCTCTCCAGACTCCAATCTTAAGCCCTAACCCTCTTCAGCTCTTCCTTTTTTATTTTGTTCGTCTCCTCTTTTTTTCCATTAATCTCTCATCTTCAGTGGTTAAAATTTTACACGCCGTCTTCTCTATGTCCAGCATTTTCAATGAACAAAATCATGGTTGAACTTATAACTATGTCAAAAAGGAAACTTTAAAATATGATAGTTATAATAATTGGTGAAATAAAATTTTATTCAAGTTTTGGCCCCCCCAAAGATAAAATCCTGGCTCCGCCCCTGGTCCCTGTGGTGTCGAGTCTAGGAATCTGCTGTGCGAAGGTTTGGTAGGGTGTGCTGGAAAGTGTAACGCACTTGCAACTTGCAAGTCCTTGCATGTGGGATTACATTTCCTTTTTCTTTTCCTGCAGTACGTTCTTGGCTTTTTCTTCTTCTTTTTTTTATTCCTGCTGCGTCACCTTTCAGCAAACGAAAGAAGAAAGGCAGCAATCTCCTCTTGTTGAAAATTTTCCGTTTCAGTTCTGGGGATCAAAGAAGAAGATGACAAGCTCATTGGCGACCTCGTTGGGGTACTGGTTGGCGAGCTTCATTGCCTTTGCCTTGCACTTCCCTCGCATATCCGTAGCAATCTTCTTCTTTTTCCTCCTATTCTTCATCTACGGCGACGGCGACGACGACGACGACGCGGAAGACCTCCTCAACAAGGATAGCTACGATTCAACTGCAGTCTTCAACGTCGCAACCAGGTCCCAGAACACTAATCCTCTCCCTCCTCATCCATCATCTAAGATTCTCTCTTTCTCATGTGTAATTCTACGGTTTGGTGTTCTCCTCTAGGATCGAGAAGATCTATGGTGGGAAAGTGTATGTTGGACTTCGAATTCCAGACCCAGATACCAAGTCAAGAGAGGATATTGATATGGTTCTCATTACGAAAGGGTAGTAGTGATCAGTCCCTCTTTCTTTTTCTCATCTGAAAAGAGTGATTTTTCACTTTGAGAGGGGAAATAACACACCCCACCTTTTTTTAATGTGAATTGTTTTCAGTGCTGTGATGGTGGTTTCTGTTTGGAACTTCACTGGATCTGTTGACATTGACAAGGATGGCAGCTGGGTTGGCATTGACGATCAGCAGCACAAGAGGGAGAAGCGTCCATCTCTTGTGAGTCGATTTTGTGAATTCAGTTTTATACAACTCTCTGTTTTTGCAATCCAAGTTGTTTGTTGAAAGAAAATATGCAATGTTCAATCATGCCGTTTCTGAGCTGTCATCTTACTATACCTTTTTCATTAAAAAGAGAGAGGAGAGATTATGCAATTTGAACAACTCTTCAGATGCACACTGTGAATGATTTGGTGATCCAAATTTCTTATTTGGTTGGCCATGCACTGTTGAAAATTGAAATCCTATCATTGATGGGAGATACAACCTATGTTTCTTTCCTAATATAACAACCAAATTTCTCAGTTTGTCTTCACTCTAATTGTTGGGATTGTCATTAGCAAACCACTTAAGATGGATATTGGTTAGATACTAGTATCACTGCTTATCTAATGAAAAGCAGTAAAAGGTAGAAAGAATTTCCCTTGACAGAGTGTTGTGCAATGTTTCTTTTTTTAATTGGGTGAACTAAAGCATGTATGAAGATAATAAAAAGAAGAAGAAGAAGCCATATGTGCTTTCGCTCTGTTACTCAGACAGAACCACCTTCATATTGCATGTGATATGGGTTCATATCTTAGGAAACATAATGAAAATAAAAAGGCAGTGAAATGAAATGAAGAGAAGAGAACGGATATGTGTATGGTCCTTCTTTATTTGTAAATCACTTTGAAGGATTGTGCCTCTTTAGCTTCTACCATAAAACAGAAAGAACTGAGAATTGTCTGCTACTTTCAACTACGAAAAATTTACTATGCATTTTTGTTCCTTTCTATACTTCAGGTGAAGGTAACTAACAGACGAGCTGCGATCCTTGCATCATATTTGAAACTGAGGGGCGTAACTTTGCCTAGAGGTTATTTGATCGGAAGAGTTGTTCTCCCGGATCCAAATTGCAGGTGTGTATGGGTTAAATATAGCTCTTTCAACTACAATAGTTTGTCATTTTTTGTTGTTATCAACATTAATTTGTAACAAGGCTTTGATGATGATGATTTAATTGTTGCCGCACTGGTTTTTTGTTTTACTTTATTTTTAAGTTCCCTGAAATACCATGTCTCAAAAAATTAAAAGAAGTAAAACAAGATAATAACGTACATAAGGCCTAATCAGTGTGGCCTATGCCTAGTACATGCATCCCTTGGGGCACAAGCCCTAATCAGTGTCGCCTATTAAAACTTAAAAGGATCTAAATCTAGTAGGCAACGTGCGCGCCTGGGTGCCCATTTATAGGGTTGCCTCTGGGGTAGGAGAGGTGCAAGACCTCTTGAAGCCGACCATTGGCCTAACAATAAAATGTGGACAGGAATGGATGATTTTCTTTCTCTGAGTCACGTTACTAACATTTCCCATTCTTCTTCTAGGGTCACACATGCAATAGAGTGTCTTCCCAATGTCATTTCCTTCAACAAATGGTCACAACTAAAGCCAGAAGTCCATTTGATAAAGCCAGAAGTCCATTTGAAAAAGCTAAAGCCAGAACTCCATTTGAAAAAGCCAAATCCAGAACCAGAACCAGAACCAAAACCTGGATTCTCACTCTCAAATTGGTTCAAAGCTGCATTTCAAGGAGCAAAGAATGATACACAGGAACAATTAAAAAAATTGGAGGAGATGCATCAAATGACACTGGAGGAGAAGCATCAAAAGACACTGGAGGAGATGCATCAAAAGCTTCAATTCATTCTTAGCACAGCTCCAATGTGGGATAGGTTTGTACGGTCTTCATCTTCTTGATCATACATTCTTTGCTGGCTTTAATTTTTGCTGATACTCTCATGAATCTATAACTAGTTTTTAGTTGATTATGCCCACGTTTATCATCTCCGTTTCCAACCTGTATTTGTGCAAACTATAAATGTCTAAAGCGGGTAGAGGTTTGAAAAATAAGAGATTTGGCACACAATTCTACCATCTACCTGCTTTAGAGAAGTAGAGGCAAATCCTCTTAAAATGAAGGGTCCGCTTTTGGGCTTGTGAAAATAAGAGCTTTAGCCTCTGTTTTTGTTGGCTCTATTTTAGATGACTGTATTAGAATAAGAGTAGAGATACCAAACAAGGCCCATGAGGTGGTTTTTTTTTTTTGGGCCCCTTTCCTTTCCAGCATATTTAAAGAAGTGTCTGTGGCACTATTTACCAATAGGGAATCAGCAATAAAGCTCAATGAACCAATTTTTTAGTCTACTTTGCTGTGAAAGTAGCAGTTGACCTACTTTGCATTGGCCAAAAAAAAATAAGATATAGCAGATGAATGCATGGAATACGTCCCCTCTAAGTTTATTGGGTTATTTTGTTGCCATACTTTTGATTATGAGTTCTTGTGCTTTAAAAAGTAGGGCATTGACTTGAAAAAGGTCCTTGATCGATTCCTCTATCATGGAACAAAACTGATAAATCATTTTCTAATGTTTACTAATCTGGGGTGAAATCAGTTCCTCTACTGATTTAAGGTTTGCTAGCGAAATGCCCCGTGCTGGCGGGGAGTGAATAATAAATGACATTTAAAAAAAAATTAAATTAGATTAAAAGAGAATCGGCTATTGGAATTGATGATGGTCTTTAGGTCAAAATTGTGGGGATGGTCAAAATTAATTGGAGCTAATTTCAACTTGAATTCAATCTCTTTCATATATAATAATAACTAGAAATGAGCAAGGATAAAATAATCATAATATTAAAATTTATACAAAAAAAAACTTTATAATCAGTTTCTTTAAAATTAAATGCAAAAAGCTTTAGTTTGGGAGAGAGGAAAGAAAAGAAGTCCATAAGAATCAATACCTAACACCATATAATTAAAAAAAAAAAAACACAAGCCCTTGAAAATTGAAGATTAATATCAAGAAAACTAAAAAAAATCAAAATAAACAAACAATATAAACTATGAATAAAATCCAATGAAATTTGAAAGACACATAGAAATGAAAATCCATAATCAACTCAATAACATAAGCAATTTAAAAGAATCAAACACGCATGAGAAAAAAAAAAAACTCAAAAATGGATCACAAATTAAAGGGCAAAAACAAAAGAACTCACAAATTCATGAAAAACCATCATAAAAAAAACCTAAAAATCCATCACAAGTGAGAAATTATAATAAAAGAGATACAAAATAAAAAGAAATAAATTTAATTTAAAAGGCTATAAAAATATATATAAATAAAGATCCATAGACAATACAATGATAAAAGAAATTTAGAAGAACCAAACCAACTTATGATAATCATTACTCAAAAATAGAAATCTGAAGCCACAAAGAAATAAGAAAAATTCATAAAAAGATTTCACAAAGAGAACTCAAAGAACTCAATGTAAGTAAAATAAATAATTAACTAATAATGATAAGCATTAAAAAAATATAACAAGAAAATGAGAATTCACAGAAAACCCCAAGGAGAACCCAATACTCAAAAGTTGAAAAAAAAAGGGGAAAAAAGAAACTTACAATCTATGAAAACCATACAAATACAAACCATAAAAATATTGCAAATCTATAGAAATTTTAAAATGATGATTCTTTTGTATAAATCATATTAAAATGACATAATTAAAATTGCTCAAATAAAATATGATGAACTCAAAAGTAAATGAATTAAAAAAAGGTTTACCTCTCAAATTGAAACGTTTAATAATTACACCAATTGTCTCAAGATGCTCACATTTTAAAATGGACTAAACACTGATCTAAATAAGCATGCAAATAAGACCTGGGACGGTACTAAAAAGAGACACAAAGAAACAAAAGAATTATTGAAGTTGCTCTAATAAAATACAATGAACTTAAAAGTAAATGAATGGAAAAAATGAAAGTTCTCTTGTTGACATAGAGAAATAGAATTATATTAGAGAAAGTAGAAAATGATGATAATAATAATGAGCTTAATTCTTTATTTAGATGGACCAATATTATTGAAGATTCTTTTTACCATTAGTTTTGCATTTTTAACAAAAAGTGAACAATCAAAATCAATAGATAAAAAAGAAACCAGACAACCTAGAAATGAGAGTGGATTAAATAAAAAAGACTAAGGATTAAGTAAACCAGACAACCCAGAAATCAGCATTTCACATTCTTAAAAAAAAATCATATAATCAGAACAAACAAAAATACTTGAAATTCCTTAGATTAGTGGCACTTGGACACTGGGACCCATTAACACTCAAATGCTATTGCCTTAATAGAAATATGATGATATTGAGAGTTTTTTAATAGACAAAAGGCATGATGAAGAGTCTAAATCACAAAACAAAACTTTATTTGGAAAACTCCAGTATTTTGTATTTTTTTATCAGAGAATCAATCTGACCATGGAAATAACCCAGAATGGGGTGAAAATTTGACGTATCCCATAAATAGCAAGGATGTTTGTTTTAATGATTGTGATTTTTAATACATAGGGTCTATTGTAGTGTTTCACTCCATTTATATCACGATTTATAAAAGTTAAAGCCACACACACAAAAAAGAAAAAAAACCAAACTCCACCCTTTCTCCCTCGGCAAGTGTGCATGGTAGTATATTAGTTACATGAAAAGTTTCCCGCCTCCTCTTTAGCTATACGCTGTTGCCACAAGTTTTTCTTTTTTCAATAATATTGTCATTTTCTTATAAATTATGAAACTTATTTTTTTGTTGATCAATTCCATACATTATATATTCATTTGAGTTTAGTTTTATTGTAAAATGGTTGTCATAGAAAATTAATGATTATATAGAAAATCATATAAAATAGTTATTTTAAAAGTTTGATCACCCCTGCTTAAAGTACAATGCATAAGTATGAAAATAATAACAACAATATTTATAGGGGTCAATATTCTAAAAATATAGTTATTTTAATAAATACTTCGTAGATAAATTCCAACTCCCGGTCAATATTCCAATGTGGGGCTGAGTTCCTTCCTTATTAACTAATTTTAAGTTTTTGTTGACAACTATTAACAAAAAAAAAAAAAAAAAAATGCTCTGTGATGTAGTAGTAGGGTTACCCCTTTGAAATTCATATTGTCTTGAGTTCGAGTCTCGGCACATATCATGATTAATTTTTACAACGTCATTAAAAATACACGGGTCAAGTTGAGTCTAAAATGTGTGCTTTATATCTGGCACAACCTAATTTACCACAACCCGATCCGTTTGCTAGGGTCAAACAAAATTAAATTGGATGAGTCAAAATCAATTGGAGCAAATTGGAAGACTGATTTCTCAATTGAAATAAGCCGCTTCCATATATAAGATATAATATAATAATTGCTTGCAATAACTTCTTTACTTATGATTTTAATGGTAGATTTATTAAAGAAATGAAAACTCACTGTCAGCTTCAAATGCAATGCTTGTCTCTTTAGTGATTTCCATGAATTCCTTTTGCTTATTAGATTTTTTTTTTTTTCCAAATGTTAACCCTTGTGTTCTGGTTTTAATTTCTTGAGCAGTTGATAACATTTTCAAACAATTAGCATGCTTTATGTAGAGAGGTCATATTTGGCTATCTAGAATAGAAGCGTTGGAAAGGGATCTAGTTGGCATCTGTGAATAAACATCATAAAGGCAATGTCTGAATATGTATGAGTTTAACTTCATTTAAATTATTTATTTTATCAAGGAAATCACATTAGTTAGAATTTTGGGAAATTAAATGATTAATAATTTGATTGGTTGCCTTTTGCTATTTTCTCTTCCATGAATCCTCATCTTATTATTCTTTTTCATTTAAAAGAACCTTGTCAAGATACCTTAAAAAGCTCTAGTTAAGCTCAATATGAGGTTACAGACTTTGTATTTAAGAAGCAAGTCTGCTTTTCAATTATTCCTACTCTACTTTCTGTTATTCTTACATCTTCTCTATATTTCTAGGCTTAAGTAGTTTTTACTTACTAGCCAGCAAATAGTGGCCTTGGCCTTACTCTTAGTTGCACATTATATGTTTTGAAGACATGGAAATTCCACTTCTGTGTTTTGGTGTTCTAATTCTAACTGGGTTTATGGTGAGTAAAAGCTAATTGGAATTATTTTTTTTTTAATTGTAGGTTGGAGCTGGAAGGTAATAGGAACATTCTTGGAGAATTTATGAAATTTAAGGGAGATACGCTTGCTTTGGGAGAAGTGAAGAGATCAAAAGTCAGCCGGTTGGTCATCCAAAACTCATTTTTATTTGGGGATTCAGGTGAGTTTCAAAACGTTAAGTTGGATTTTGTGTTACAACTAATGGATGGTAAAAGAATAATAATAAAATGTATTTAATTCTTGAAGCCAAAAATATTAAAAAAAAAACTGTATATTAAAAGAATGTGAGCTGGAAATGAATTCTCTCTTCAAATAACATCAAACATATAGGGCAATGTATTGGGCAGAGGCGTGCTACAATGCCAGTCCTTGCAACTGCTCTAAAAACAGGTCTCGGGTGTGATGTCGAATTTTCCTATAAAATATTGAGCTGTGCCTCTTCCATTACCAATTGGTTTTGGAAGGAATGATAGCTTAATGGGTGCATAAGATCCTACAAGTCGTATCAGAGTTCCAGGTCACGAGTTCGAGTCGCGGGAGCGCCATTGTGAGTGGTGATTGTTGGGGCACAAAAAACCCGCAATCCGTAAAACCGATCCGAAGTTAAACAGATTGGTGATCGGTTTTTAACGGCCACGGATTTGTGACAGATTTGGCCCAATTCGCACCAATTTGATCCGCGTACACCCCTAAATTGCTGGGTACTTATTTTTCTTTCTTGACAATGTGGAGTCTTGGGCTTGTTTGACATCTCTACTCTTTTATTTATAGATCCATCTAAAATAGAGTCATTAAAAAAAAGCCATAAAAAAAAGAAGCTAGGATAAAAAAAAAAACGAATTTGGTAACGCATGAAACTATTTTAAATACCTTGCCTCTATATTTTAAGACCCAAAAGCTCTATTTCTCATCTGCCCACTTTTGGAGCATTTGGATTTTAGAGGATTTGCCTCTAAATGTCTAAAGCGGACAGAGTCTAAAATCTTATGCCAAACGCTCTAATTGTTCAAACCTCTATTCGATTTAGACATTTAGAGAAATAGAGGCATGAAATAGAGATGCCAAACATGGGCTTAATGCTTATCTCGTTGCCATGGCAATGATGTTTTCACACAAGGCTAATAGTTTTTGTCTCAAAATTCATTATGGGTCTTAAGGACTTTCTTGCTTATACATTGCTAAAACATGTTTCTGTCAAGTGGATTCTCTTTGGGCACGTTTGTGCATGATCTTTTCTCAGGAAGCGGAACTCAAATCTCTAAGGGTGTGTTTGGAAAGGAGAGGAAAATGGGGGGAGGAAAAAAAGGGGGGAAAGTGGAGGGAAAATGCTTTTGGGGGGTGTTTGGGAAGGGGGGAGGGAAAATGGGGGGGAGGAAAATGGAGGGAAAAAAGTGCTTTTTTGCCCCAAAAATTTTCCCCCCAAAACAAGGGGGAAAATGAGGGGAAAGTGGGGAGAGAGGGGAGAAATGACTAAAATGCCCTCCTCCCTTTATTTGAATTTTTTTCAAGAACAAGGGCAAAATAGTCTTTTTTAATGTACCTCACTAAAAACAAAATTATACTTTTTCACTTTCCTTCCCCCTACTTTTTTACTTCCCAAACAAGAGGAGGGAAAATTAATTTTTCCTCCCCTCCCCTTCATTTTCCTTCCCCCTCAAATTTTCCCTCCCCTCCCCTTCATTTTCCTTCCCCCTCAAATTTTCCCTCCCCTCCCCTCCCTTCCTCCCTTCCCAAACGGACCCTAAGACTTTTTCTGCGCTTGGTTGTTCGATGCACACACTCTCCGTGGAAAATTACTATTTTTTTAGCTGTTTTTCTGTGTAAAAGCGGAAACATGTGTCAGGCCTCCCCCCATCAGGTTTCCATTTCTGTGCTCTTTCCCGGCATTATACAAATAAGCCTTTTGTGTCTACTTGTTTGCATGGGAATTTAATTCATAAAAATTCATGGTTAAATGTGTTCTAACAAAAGGATTATTAAAGACGTGAGGGTAAAAGAAATAAAGATATGTACATGGAATCTTGATTTATTTAGGATTTCAATTACTTGGGTGATGGTTGGTATTAATTTTCCATCTCCTTGTGATTCATTTTCCATTGAAGGGGAGATGATTTGATCGTATTTTTGGATATTCACCTTTATTTATTCATTTTTAACCACATTTATAAATGAAAGTGTTAGAATTCATAGGAGTGCGATTTCATGAAAACAAATGGGCACTTAACAATTGATTGAGCATGTGATATGACCATAGTGATGATGTGGATATTAGCAATTTCATAGCTTTTGAACCTGACTGCTGTGTTTTAGTTTCAACTTGATGAACTTAAATTCAAATGCAGATGGATTGAAAAGACGAGTTTTGTATGCTCCTCGCGATTATCGATGTGAAGGAGCATCTGCTTCTGAACGGATTAAAGCTATTGTGCAGTCAAGCACGGAGATTGTATTTCAGCCATTAAATTCAAAGAAAATGGGTAAGATCAAGCTATCATCAGTAGTTTCTCTATCTCTGAGCGGCTGAGGAATATCTGTAGCTGATTTGTTCAAGTGCTTCTTTCCTAGCAAGGAATTGTGTTGTCCTTCTTTTTTCCTTGTTTAGGCGTCCGCTCTAGATATTCATATAAGAAAATTGAGCTGTATCTTAAAAGTTAAGATATATGGGAGTGTAGTTATTGTCCCAGAACAACTTGTGGAAATTAGCTGTAAAAACAATGGGAAAAAAAAAACACTTACATTGCATAGATAGAGGTATATGAGAAATGTAATATGATCATTGTTGTGATTTAGGCCCTACGAGAAGAGATCAATCACGCACAAGAAAGCATAGAGATTTACGTGGCTTGGCTTTTGGCCTACGTCCATGGGAAGATGGGAGAAATCACTATGCAATTAAAAGAGTCGTACATCTTAGAGACTCTTAGTCTTTATTTATAATATCAGCCCCAAAATCCTGTTACACCCAAACACTACTTTGTTAATTACAGTAGACCTATAACAGGCCTACTTAACCCAGGGACCTGGTTAACCAAGATTAATAAACTTATATTAAGCCATGCAAATTAAATCATCATTGATATACCTTGCAATGTATATCTCTTTCACTCTTGAAGTGTCCTAGTGAGTTGGCCTTGAAGTGTCCTAGTGAGCTGTTGCTTGTCGGTCTAGCCATCATCTCTTTCACTCTTGTCACAGAGTTGATGGTAAACTGATGATCTCCATCAATCCTCTTCATGACAGGAATTCCAAGATTGCAACTATGGGGATATATACAGGAGCAGCACCTTCTGCATCATCAACTTTAAATTTGGAAACAAATCAAGGAAAAAAAAAACTATTATCTCTTAACTGGGCCTGGTGGATTGCTAATGTCACAGATTTTTGGTCAATTAACCTCTGCACCACTGGTTGCAAATGCAAATTAGTCAACCCTAATGTCTAAAATTACGATTCTTCTTAAGCCTAAAATCCTAAATATCTATCTAGTTTATTCGGCAATGTATTTCAGAAGATCCTACTAGAAAATTGCTTTCACTTCTTGGGCCTTTTGGTAACTTTAATCCAATTAATAAGATTTAATTAAATTAATTACTAAAAAAAACTCTTAATTTTAAGCTCTAATTTACAATTAGTGTGTTTGGTAAAAATATAAAAGAAAACTCTTATTTCATGAGATAATTGGGGTTTACTTTGTAGGAATTGTGGTAATATGGACCCGCATTTTATAAATTATAATGTAAAAGCCGTTTTGAAAATTTTGTTAGGTTATTTCATCCAAAAACACATAAATTTTGCATCGTTCACTTCACTTGTAAAGTGAGATGAATGGTTGAATTCAAAGAAGAAGATGTCTTCTCTGCCTTCTATTTTCTTATTTATTTTGTGAATTGTTACATAGTGCAGGAGTATGGTTTATTTTATTTATTTACTAGCAAAGAGGCTCAAGTCCAACCCGTACCATAAAAAAAAATAAACATGTTATAATAAGATGCTAAGATAAAAATAAAATATTTTAAATGTAGAAGGGGAAGACAATTAAGATAATGCAGAAGTTTAAAAAATCCAAAAAAAAAAAAAGGAGTAATACATTGAAATCAACAACACCACCACCAACAACAAAGAACATTGAAAAAAAAAAAAAAGTATTGATGAAGCTTAGCATCAAGGACCCAGAATCTCCGTTGTCAGATCATCCCTCAAATCTTTCATTATTCATCTTCTTCCCTTCCCACCCCCCACTCTCTCTCCATTCAATTTTTAGTAATATAAACACTTCATACAAATTAGAAAGTAATTAGAAAGTCTTTCCATAGACAAAAAGAAAAGGAAAAAAAAAAAGGAGTTTTTTGTATATACCCTACTAAGATTTGTATGATTTGTAAATAGGTCCATATGGTTTTAGTATTTTTAAATATGGCCCTACCTTTTCAATTTAATACCTTTTATGTCTCCAAAATTAGTATTCCTAATGAGAATGGGTAACTACTCTGAGATTTGTGTTGAACTTTTATAAAAATGATGGCTTTGCCCATATATTCATTAAATAAAAATGAGTATATTGTTAGTTACAAAAATACAATTATTTTATCACAACTCCCAATAGTCTCTCTCACTAACTTTTTAATACACATAAAGCCTAATCATGTATTTTATGACTTTAGTCAATCTAATGGTTGGTCGTGCATGGTTCAGATTAATTATAAGCATATACATTGATAGTCATTATAACCAATTTGGATTTAATGAAATAAGGCATGTATTGATAAAATAGAATTACATACAGTTATTCTTTCCAATTGAATGTAATTTTTAATATTACAAGCTTTAGAAAAAGAGATGGGCAAAAGAGTCATTTCACTCTAAAAATTTTTTGTGGTTGAAAGGCTATTGATTTTGGGGACACGAAATGTATTAAAATGAAAAGACATGGGCCTATTTACAAATACCACAATTATAGGAGCCTATTTATAAATTCTAAAAACCTAAGGGGGTTTATGCAAAAGGCTGAAAAAAAAAAAAAAGCTTACCAAACACAATTGGCAATCTTCAAAATAGAAATATCATAGAAGAATACTTTGATGGGGTTCAAGTGGGGCTCATAGGATTTTGACCCAATTCCCACAAGTTTATGGTAGCTGATTGACAAGTTACTATTCAATAAAAATTGATGAGAATAAACCCACAAAGATGAACCAATGTGGCCCCTGTTGATTAATTAGGGTTCTCTATTTTAAACTTTATAACATACAACTTCACAAAAACATCTCCCCCCTCTTCAAACAAAACCTCCTCCTCCTCCTCCACCTCCTCCAAATGGGCAAGAATAAATCCAAGGAAGAAGAAAACGAAGCCGCCGCCTCCGACATCTTCCAAACCCTCTTCAAAGCTTCCAACGAACAAAACCCTCTCCCTCTCTTCTCCGACAATCCCTACCGCCGAAAACCCCAACAAACCCCAGTTTTAGGGTTCGTATCTGAAAACCCCTCGCATGGAGTTGCAGAAGAAAACCCTAGAAACCCCAATTTCCTCTCTTCTCAGACCGATTTGGTAGACCCCAAGAAGAGAAAAAGGGTAAAGAGGAGAAAATCCGACATAGATTCTTCCGATTCTGAGATCGAAAAGAAAAAAAAACGCACCTTTGATGATGGGTCGATTGAGAAAATCGACGAAGATAGCGAGACTCGGATGAACAGGAAGAAGAAAAGGAAGAGGGATGAGATTGAGGAGGAATACGAAGCGAGGAAGCTCGGCGGAGCGGTCGAGAAGAGGATTGAAGGCGCAGAGACTAAATCGGTTCCTGTAGTTGGAGAGAAGCGTAAAACAGCTGATGATTCTGCAGAAATGGTCGTGTCCAAGGAAGGTTTCGACGACGAGAGCAAGCTTCAAAGGACTGTCTTTGTTGGGAATTTGCCGTTGAAGATGAAGAGGAAAGCTCTGGTGAAAGAGTTCAAACAGTTTGGAGAGATTGAATCGGTTCGGATTCGATCCGTTCCAATCTTGGATGTAAGTTACCATCTTTCCAATTGATCTTTGTTGTTAATCACTCCCCTCCTTTTTTGTGTGTTGATTTTTAGTTCTAATGATGTGATGTTTTGTTGATTAGAGCAAAATGCCTAGGAAGGGCGCGATAATCAAGGGTAACATTAACGATTCTATTGATAGGTATGTGTCTAATGACATTTGAGTTGATTGCATCTCTTACATATTTGAATGTATGTCTTTGTATTGTTTGGATAGAAATTCTTGATTTGATTTTCTTTGTTGTTTCAAATCAAATGGTTTGAGATTCAAATGACATGTTATGTTGTGGAAATAGGTTCCACATAATTTAATGTGATTGTATATGGTGTAAAAATGTTGCTTTTGCAGTGTCAATGCTTACATTGTTTTCAAAGAGGAGCAATCTGTGCTGGCTGCTCTGTTACATAATATGACAAAGGCATGTCTCTTCTCTACTAGTTAGTCAAATATTTTGATTTAGTACATTGGATTTTTTTTTCTCAGAATTTGGGTGTCTGTTATTGAAAACATTTTGATTTAGTACTTGAATCGATTTATTTCCCTTGCCATGTTAGATTGGAGATAAGCACATCCGTGTTGACAGAGCATGCCCACCTCGCAAGAAGTTGAAAGGAGATGATGCTCCACTTTATGATAATAAAAGAACAGTTTTTGTTGGTAACCTCCCTTTTGATGTGAAGGTAATTTACTCTTGGACGATATTTATATGTGAATATGTATCATGGTTTTCAAGGCCTGACTTCATTTTGTTTTTTCCTTCCTTGTGTCTGCTTATTGCTGAGGCTTGACTTCATTTGTTGAGACCATTTTCTTGTGTTCCTTTTCGGTGATGCTACAGGATGAAGAACTGTATCAGTTGTTTTGTGGGGTTAACCAGTTGGGACCTAACATAGAAGCCATTCGTGTCATTAGAGATCCTAACACAAGCTTGGGAAAGGGTATTGCTTATGTCATGTTTAAAACGCGGGTAAGATTTATGTTTCTGCCTTGGATATGCAACTTCATTTGTCCTACTTTTGATATGATATGCTTTATGGTTCAAATCTGAATATCATGTATTATTCAAAAAAAAAAAAATCTGAATATCATGTTCACTTTTGTTGTTTGTTGAGATTCCGTCCAGTGACTAAAACAAAAAAAAACACCATGGGGCACCCATTATTTCTGTAGCTAATATGTTTTAAGGATGGAGCAGACAAAGAAGCAACAAGTGGTTGTCATCCTCTGGCCCTTGCAAGCACAAACAGTGCCAGATCTGCTTCCTCTATTGTTTGTTAGTTAAAATTCTCGCACAAGCTGCTGTGCATGTAAAAGCTAAAAATGTAGGGTTCCACAAATAAAGGGAACCCTAAGAAGTTAGTAGAAGACAGCCATAACATCATAAAAGGATATGACTGAAAACTACTCATCAATCAGGCCACCAAATCCAAGCTTCATGGCTGTTCTTTGAAATAAACACTGAATTACATAACCATAACATTATAAAAGGATTTGACCGTAAAACTTTCATGATTCAGTCACCATATCCGGCCATCATGGCCATACTCTGAAGTAAGCACTGAATGATACAAATATAAGATCATAGAAGGATTTGACTGAAAACTCCTCTTGAGTCAGGCCACCATATCCAAGCATCATGGTAGTACTCCAGAATTCGCTGGCTAATGATTCCTCATCATGCAAACTCTTTTGAAAAATCTGAGTCCAAATGACCAAACCTCTACTTGATCCAAATAATTATACAATATAGCTGTCCCATTGAGATATAAAGAATGCAACTTTGGGAAAGCCACAACCATAGGTAGACGTCACCATACCAGAAATCCTCCCAAAATCAAACTTGAGGCTCATTGACAATACTATTCTGAATATTAGAAATAGAATCATCCTTGACTAAAAAAAAACATCGAACTCACATGCTGGAAGCAAAAGGAAGAGCAGAAGGGAGATTCCAATCATTATTAGCCAAATCATAGTTTTCCTTTAATTAACCGGCCAAGTCAACCATGAGATTCCATAGGTGATCCAGGACCAGGTTGTTATTAAATTTATATAAAATGTTAGAAAAATGTTCTAATATTTACCGTATATATTACCATCCAAAAAATATAAAAAATAATAAATATGTAGTTTCTAGTTAAAACAAATAAATTATGTTTGTCAATTGTCATGAATAAAATGAGTTTCAAATTTATGATAAAAAAATAAAAAAAAAATCACTAAATTCATCATAAGCAAAAATATAAAAAAGTCACTAAATTCATCAAAAGTAAAAGGAAACTTGTATGCAATATTGCACCGTTCTTGTGTTTCCTCTGGCATTTGGTGAAACAAAATGAGTACACGAATAGAATGCAAAGACTAGTTTATGAGATCCTCTTTGATCAATCCTAGCTGTAGATGTAGCCCTACAGAGGGTCAGGTTCAAACTAGTTCCAATTTGTGAAAACTCTGTGATGTTTGAGCTTCAAAGTGACTTTGGTTGATTTGTCCTAACTACGATGAGTCGATCTGGTCCTTAGCCGACCTCCTAGTTCAGCTGAGTGAAGGCCAAGACTCTTCTTGACTGGATTAAACTAACCCAATGATTTTATTTATTTTTTGTTTTCACCTGGCCAAGTTCTCAGTCAACTCATTGGGTGGGAAATCTGTTGGTGAATTGATACTTTAAACCTCCTTAAAATCCCACAAATTCTTGTCTTAAAAGGTTTTCTTAATCGCTAGATAATCTTTTAAAATATAAGTGCCATTTGTTACTTTTTCTGCCTAGACAATTCACCTCAATTATGGGTTTAAATACAACTCAATGAGTATCGAATCATAGGATTGACTTTTGGATCCTAAGTTTTGCATGTGTAAATGGGATTAGTTGTATGGATGTGAAGCTTTCTTCCTTGGATTTCACATGAATCATATAATTTGTATCAGTATATATAAATATATGGTTTCCTTATGGGGAGATGTACCGCTAATGGCTTGCATGAGAGGTAACAATTTAGCACCACTATGATGCAGAGATATTGCATGCACTTAAATAAGGACATGGCATGCATATGGTAGGGACTAGGGACATGGATTTTGCATATAGAAAGTGGATCATCAGATAATATACAACATGATATGTTGCCTATTTGGAAGTATTTGGGTATCATAGCATTGGACCCACGTCACCCACCTATCATCAGTCTAATAAGGTGCTGCAATAGTTTCCTAATAGAATTCTATGAGGTTCATACCTCTTGGCAGAATATTTTCAATTGTCGTATATATGGTGATGATTTCCTGGGTGAGCTTGTCCATTGGTTTCATGGGAGAATCCGAGTGGAGCCCACCAAATAGGGAGATTGTAGGGCTGTGTTTGGATAGGGCCCACCAATTCTGAGGTCCCAAGGACTTGAGATAATCGAGATATGGACCCCCAAAAAATTAATGCTAAAAAATATTGGATGTCAAATCCAAGGGTCCAGCTCAGTCTGGATGGGTGTCATATTGGATCTGGTGGCAATACACTAAGGTGGGGCTGAATGGGATCAAACATGGCCGCACAAGGTTCCCACCCTTGCATGTCACCCAAAAGGCTCTTCCTGGAAAAAAAAAAAAATCCCATATATACATCTTGTGAAGGAATGCCATCTTTTTTCCCATGTAAGAAAATCTAAAGCTTAAAAGGTTCTAGTTGCTTGATGTTTTTAAGTGCTTCCAAGATTATTGTCGTCTTGGAGTAGAAAAATTATGAAGTTTTCATATCTTTACATTTTGAGAATCATGGAGAGGTTCTGATCAGAAAGGCCTGCAGGATGCTGCCAACTTGGTTGTGAAGAAAAAGAAGCTAAAGCTGCGAGATCGTGATCTGAGGCTTTGCCATTCTAGGCCAGATTCCACGCCATCAAAGAGGAAAAACCCAATGCCAGCAGGGCATGATAGTCCCTCAGGCAAGAGGTTGGCGGTGGATTCCAATGATGGGACACCCAATAGCAGCAAACACAAGGTGAAGGCTGTTTCTCTTTCATATCAGGGATTACGAGCAAGTAAATCAGGTGTCCAGAAGAAGGTGAGCTACCGGCCTAGAACTGAGGAGCACAGTAAGTCAGAGTCAAGTAGACAGGGAGGGCCGGCACCAAAACTTCGCAATACTAAACGTCCAGCTGTTGCTGCCAGGAAGGCAAAAGAGATACGGCTTGCAGCCGAGGGCAGGAAGGGTAAGAGTGAAGGTGGGTCTGCAAGACAGATTGGAAAAAAGCGCAAACTGGAAACCAGGACTCCAGAGAATTCCCATAGATTCAAGAAAGCTAGAAAGTTCAAGTAGTTGAGCAGTGGACTGTTCTTTTGACGAGATTTTGTGGCGCCCTCTAAGAGAGGTCATTGAGTGATTCAGTTCATTCGTGGCTTGGTATCTTGTTCTGTCGTCATACCCTAATGTATTAATTTAACAAGTTAACAGGTATGTTTTGTATTTTTTATCTGTCTTGACTGGTATCATTTAGTATTGTTTCCTGCTTTCAAGATTAATCAATCTGCATATTCAAGGGATGACAGTTAAAGAGGGACATGCATGAGCATGACATAGTGGTGGTAGTAGGTCTCACCAGTTAAAATAAGGGTCGAATGTTGTAATAATCCAATTAAAGGTCATGAAATAGATTGCTGACTGATGAATCAGTGAACAGCTGTTTTTTTATTTTATTTTATTTTATAAAGCGCTTCATTTTTCATAAAGATGTCAGTAGCTCTACAATGAAACTTCACTATGGGTAATTGATATTCAATTTGCATTCCATCCCAAATGGGCGAAAGAATGACTACACATCTGGCCCAAGCAAATACTCTATCAGGGTGGCCAGAGTGGCAACTTCGAAAGATACAATTGTCTTCAGATTATGGCCAGAGCAGTTCATTTGATCAAATTTCTGAATCATAAGCCATGTGTACCTGCTGCATTCCTGAATCATTGTTCACATCTATTTTAACGGATGCTTTACCTTCATATTATTTATGATGCAAGCTAGACAGAGATAGACTATGGTGCCTTGTCTTGTAAATGAAGACGTTAGGATTTCAGATAATTACTTGCAAATGAAGAAATATCCCAAATTTTGAATCAACAAGTACCCCAATCAAGCATTAGAACGAGAATTGAAATATACATTGTCATCACCAGACTTACATTACACCAATATTCAATGTTTGAAGAAATAACTGCAGGCTACCTTGGCTGTAGAAGAATCTCATTCTTTTCTTTTTCTTTTCTTTTTTTTTACACCAATTCCAATGTGCACATACAAGATGGAAACTACATTTCAAGAAATCTAGTAGCTTTCAGCCTGTGGAAGCTCTGAGCTGGGTTGAGCTTGCATTTTAATTGTGTTTATCCTTAAGTTGATATGTACAAGATATAGGAAGAACCGATTCATAGCCTTCAAAGTTGTTATGCAAACATTTGGTATCCATTGCTAAGGCTCTATGTCTTGCTCTTGCTCATCACTGTTGGGGTGACTGACACAATCCCGATGAGAAATAGGGTCGCAATGGATTGGAAATCATAGAGGTCTTCCAACGACCTCAACTCTCCAAGAGCAATTCCAGCCTGCTTGTACAAAGAAAATCACAGATCACCTCAAGACCATCATTGTGACTGGGAGAGAGCATAAAGAAATATGCATTGGAAGGGCTTTAAGGTGTTCTTACCCTGACAGTAACAAATGATGCTGGAATGAGTCCGAGGAAGGTTGCCAGGAAGAAAATATGGTATGGCACATCCACAATTGGCGAAGCCACATTAATAAATGTGTTTGGAAGAGTAGGGGTGACTCTTAGGAAGAGCATGTAATTTAGTAGACTCTCTCTTCTTTTAGCCACCTAAAAAGAAGAAAAACTGTTAGTGGCATTGCTAGGCAGAGACAAGTGGACAACTATGAAATGTTTTTAAGTTTGAATAAAGAAATAGCTGAGTCATGTATTCATGTGGAGAAAGCCAACTAAAACTGCTTCCTTCTCACTTTTATTCTCTCCATCACTATCCAACAAAAGGGCAGCTGACATGCATATGAAGCATGACAAGAACAGAAAACTTGGAGAAGGTAGCCCATATTCACCTGGGCTTGGAAGAAACTCAGTTTGTCAGGCCACAATGAAAAGACCAAGGGCCTTCCTATCAGTTTTGATAGGAAATAACAGGAAGATGCACCAGCAGTAGCAGCAAAGACTACCAAAGCCACACCTTTAAGTACTCCAAAAAGAGCTCCAGCAAGAAGAGACATAAAAATGGTTCCTGGAATCATGAATGTCTGCATAAAAATATAGACCATGCAATAGCCCACAAGAACCTGTATGGTGTAATCACTGGTGTAGTTTTCAAGTTGATCCCTACAAGAGAGCAGCAAACAAAGGTTACATATCAGGCATCAATTCATAATTAAAAAAGAATGCTGACTCTAAGATTAACAATCATAACAACATTGCAGTGCCAAGGAATAGAACTCATGTGATGGATACAAATAAACATCAGCTGAGAGACCAAATCACTAGAGCAAGATGATTATATCAATCCTACTAACATGTTGCACTCTAATCTACATAACATGATTATGCTACGCTTATAACAATTTATTCGCATTCAAGTATCAAACACAAAGTTGGAAGCTCAAAATTTACAGAAGAGGAGATGAAAACATTGATATTCCAGGTTCAACTCTCAAGCATCCTTGGTACTTAAATGAAACTAAAACAAAAGAATCAGGAATAAAGCTGTAGAATAGTGTAATTTTTTCAGATCTGGCTTAAGATTTTTTTTTTTTTTTTTTCCGTATTTCAACACTTAATTCTAAATCCCAGTTCCTCCCACCATCATCAAATGACATCTCTCTCCTCAATGTGCAAGTTAGATATTCCATTAGATGATAGATTCGGAGTTCCGGAAAAGACCTTTTTTTTTCCCATCTAACAAGGGTATCTCCATGGCATTTGACCCAACAAGACTAATCTACCCTGCAACACAAGTGCACCAGATAAATCTAGGGGGGGGTCCAACACAGGACGTAGGAAGCAAACCCACACCATATGCCAACAAACCAACACCCAGGCAGGTATGGTTTTGCTAAAACCAATTCATCAAGAACAATGGAAAAGAAACCCATATAAAGGCACCCATCAAGAACCATGTCATCAGCCCAATTTTAAAGATGTGTTTGTTGCAGATATCTGCATCTAAAATGTGATCTCCACCATTCTGTTATTACAATATTCTAACCTCCAGCCCGCCTGCAAATTTCTCATTTCTACATAAATTGTGCTCAAACTCAAGCAAATTGCAACAACAGACAACAATGAGATCCTAAATTAGCATTCAAATTCCACCTACAAATCCAAAACAAATCCAAAGCCCAAATCTTTTAAGTCAAATGCAAATCATAATGGAAAATGGATCACACATCCAGGTGAATTTGATACCGTAGGATTCGGAGATCTTTGAGTGTGCGAGGGAGCTTGAGGAAGCTGTAATCGGATTCCGGCATCGTGAGATAAACACATAAAAGCCCCAAACCAAACCCTAGAACGACCGTACAAGCGCCTGCCACCTCCAAAGAGCTTAAAGGAAATTTCGACGTTTTGCGAGCCTTCTCCATCTTCTCCAACCTTCCGCGAGAGGAAATTAGGTTTTTTTTTTTTTCTGGCAAGATCCAGCTCAGCTCTGCAATTGGAGAAGTGGGAGCCGAAGAAGAAGAAGAAGAAGATGAAACCCTAACCCTAGCTCCGATTAGGGTTTTTTTTCTCTCTCTCTCTCTTCGTCGTTTCTCTGAAACGGAATTATTCGGTGCGGGAAGAGGACTCCTCTCAGATCTGCCCTCCTCTCCTCTCAAAAGCCGAGTCCGTTTTCCGTTGCAATATAACGGGGAGAATATGCCTGCCACGTCAGCCAAGAGGCACACGTGTGCTGACGTCATGGCCCGTAATGTGGCACATGTGCTCGGTCCCTTGTCTTTCTCCGGGACAGAAGGAATAAAGGAAAGGATGCTTCTGATGGGCACCTCCTTTGTTTTATTGTTGGTTGTATGGTTGTATTTGAATTTGAATTTAAGATTGTCTAATGTTTTAATTTGTAAGATTCCCATGTTATTTTCTTTGTTGTTAGTGTTAATAGGGCGCACGTGAGGAGAAAGTCTGTACACGTGGAAAGGAAGTCCACACAATTGGAAAAGAAGTATACTATAAATCAAACCATATATAGTTTGGTGAGATATATGGTTGCTAACCAGCTGACCAATCCTTGGTTCTCATTTATTTGAAGTCAGTCGGCTTAGCTTTCACCCTCCACCTCACACAAGCACAAATTTGATACTCATGGTATTTACATGTCTCTTGATGATGATGCAAAATTTAATGCTTCCAAACTTTATTTAAAGATAAAATATTAAAGATGGAACACACTTTTTAAAGCTCTCAAAAAGTATCTGTAAGGTTTTTAGAGTGTTAGCATATTCATGGAATTGGACAAAACTTGGGTTTGATATTATATGTGATTTTTTACTTTTTAGATTAGACTACTTCGTACTTCATCGGGTCACATAAATGAAAGTGTGTTGGAGAAAAATGATCCTTTAACTCAAATCGACCATTGGATCGCAACAAGCTACGTACCATTAGAATGCTCTTTTTCAGTAGATATCCGTAAAACCCAAAATCGCGTTAATCGGAGCTAAAATGACAAAGTTATGGCCTCGTGAAGCTTTCAGAATAATTACAAAAAAGTCATCCGTTTGAACAGAGGATGGATGCATTCGAATGAGGGTTGGGAAAGATGGAGAATTTGTAAGTAGAAAACCAGAAACAATGTACGTTCGAATGGGGTGTCTAGGCATTTGAATGGGAAACGTGATTTTCAACCCAACTTGTGTGGAAACAAGGGAAAACACTCCTTTTTTGTGCCACAAAAATAGGGCATATATATTCCTATTTTTCAAATCCCCAAAGTATATCTTTCCAAGACAAAAACCCTAGAAATCCAGAAGAGAGACTTTTCATTATATCTAGAGCCTCCACCATTGAGGAATTGAAGTTCTATGCTCTAAAGATTCAATCATCCTCTTTTTATTCACGGATTCGTCTTGAAAAGGCTTCGAGGCTGTAAGCGGTTGATTCAAGCTTGGTTGAAGGTGAACGGCGAGTGGCTGGTGAGAAGATATGCAGTCCTTTAAGTTGAGTTGCAACTGGGGAAGGGTTGTAAGTGATTCTTTTAATATTTTATTTATAGTGCTTGGCTTTTTCTGAGACAAGGTTCTAGGATCTAGGATCCTTTTTTTTTTTCTTTTCTGAATAGAGCTTTTCATGTCTATCCACGTGTTCATATCTTTGTGTAGATGAATGATGGTTATTGATTGTTGATTATTTTTCTATTTTTGAAACTGGATATCAAATATTTGGACTGGGACCTTAATCTGTGGTAGGGTTTAAAACCTTCAGTAGCTCCCATTAATTGATATGATCTTTGTTTTTCACACATAGGCAGGTTGTGGGAAAACGTTTCATACAGTACCCAATAATTCAAACATGTTGCACAAGCTGCATTGTTCCTTGGTTATTAACGATGAGATTGGTCTTATGTTTTTTTCACTCAGTTCTATGTTTGGTCTTGGATCAGGTCCATAACTTTCATCTTTGTGGGTTCATATACTTGATGCCACAGTCATAACATGTATGAATGTATCTTCTTCTTTCACATATGGTACTCCTAAGCATATGGCGGCTTTGGATTTTCGATTCGTGCCGTCCACAAAAAGGAGACAGTCCTGAATCAAAAGACTCGAATGAGTCGAATTTAAAAATCCTCAAAAATATAAAATTTTTCACATGACCTTGTTAATCAGGGTCACTTTTCTTTTTCTTTTCTTTTTTTTTTTTTTTTTTTTTGCTAATAAAGGGTGTTCCAACCCTTTTGGCCAGAGTAAGACCTACGGGGAGAGTTGGATAAATCCCCTGCGACCCCAATGTGGTTGCGCAGTTTCGAACCTTCAACTTTCGAGTACAAACCATAGTCATAGGCGAACTGAATTGCTCATTGAGATTTAATCATGGCCACTAAACCAATTATATTGGCAGGAGGTCACAGCATGAGACATTTTGGTCCCATTTGATATGGTGCAAAGCATGGAGACTTTGCTTGAGAGTGATTTGTTAGAGCTTCGTGTCTTGTCAAATGAGCCTAGATTAGGAGTGGGGTCGAGGCAGACCTATCATGGTGGGTTTCCAAAACCTATTAATATATTTTAAGTCAATTTAAAAAAAAATCCAATAAATGTCGTAGGTACATCATTGGTTTGTCCAAAAAAAAAACCCTATTACGGCCGCACCCCACAAATAAAAACCCTAAATTCGCGACTGCCTAGGGCCCACGTAGGGTGGCAGTGATTGTCCATTTCTTTGGTGGCGTGGAAACAATCATACATGTAGAGCCAAAATGCCATGTGTGGAAATAGTTGGATGATTCCAAATTCCACCCATTATGAAGAGCGGTTTGTCCATACTATATTTTTTAAAACTTTTATTATTAACTTTGCATTGGTTAGCTTTCAACATGTTCATCACAAGTTCAATCAATGATTGCTCACTAGCAATTACTATAATCTCATTTCCACGAGAGATGAGTGCAAGTCATTATCATACAAGCTTTTGCTACAGAGAGGCCGACAAGTCAGAGGGTCGGTAGTTGGAAGGACTTGACTCCTCATGGACAAAGAGGATCCATGAAATCATCCCCGCTAGATTATTTTATCCCTTAATTTAATGGAGTTAAAGTTTAATTATATTTTAACCATAAATTTTCTTGATATTCAATTTAAAATTGGACTTGATGTCAGACCATGGAATGAAAAGACTATCAAAAGGGCTGCAGTGATGAAAGGTGGGCCCAAGTGGGCCCCACATTACTGGATTGAACTCACAGTCTGCTCATTAGTGAACATTTACCTTTAAGTAGTCACCGTAAATAATGAAATTAGCAAAAATCCCTCTTAATTGATGTTTTTTTTTTTTTTTCCTTGTTCTTTTCTGTTGCAATGCAAAAATGTTTTTACATTTAGGAGCAGCAACCAGTCAGGTCAGGCATGTTTAGGCCAGCTTGAACATTGGAAGTAAATACTATATTTGAATCTGACCTACGCATTAGTTAATTAGGTTACAAATGTTAATCCAAAACCCAGCAAGAAAGTTAAAAGGTCTAGCCACTGTTAACGAATCATTTAACCTTTACTCATTGTGGAACATTTACATTTAGTTAACGAATCATTGAACCTTTACTTACTGTTGATTGAATCTGAAAAAGATATATGGTTGAGACGTCATTAAACTTAAAGTATGTTAAACCAAGCGCCACGATAAACTGGTGGTGCTGAGTTTTTTGGCTCCTCCTCATCCATAAGAAGAAATTTTCTATTTACCCTCCATCCATTGATTGACATGTGTCGAAGTAGGCCCCACAAGCTAAACTACACTTAATTGATATGCAGTCTAGTATGCTCATGGGAGAACATTTAATATGTATCATACACTTGTAAAAATAGATCTCAGCTCTATCGCAAGCTTGGGCTCACATCTTTGAACTAGGTTTAAGCTTAAGCTCACCAAGATGCATTTAGGTTGCACTTGAACAATACAGGCCCATCCTAGCTGAGTTTTATGGCCAGGGCTCATTGGTCCCTTCAAATAAAAGGAGGTTTTGTAGCTATTCATGCAAAGCCTAACCTTTTTAATGTTTATTTTTACCAATAAAAAAGATTAATGTTTATTTTCACCATCCTTTTACATGGTGAACCATGTAGACCGACCTACGTATAGAATGACCTATATTAAATGGTTATTTGCCTCTTCTGGCCATCATTATTATCTAATACCAAAATGTATAAAAGGATGCAACAAGATTTTTATTATTTTATAAATAAACCTACTAAAAGAGAGACTACTACAAGGAATGTGTTGTTAAGAGAGGGACTTTTTGGTTCCTTTGTTGTTATGTAAAAGGTTTTGTCAGCTTGTGTTGTGGAATCAAAATTATTTAATGAAGACTGAAATGTGATATTGGTGCAGTCATATTGCTCACATACACTCTAGCACATGAGACCTATTTAGATGCATGTTTATCAATATGATAACAAATCAAAAGGTCCCCGTCGAAAAAAAAAAAAAAAAAACCCAGCCCCATTAGATCACCCTTGCCATTAATTTAATAACTCTAAAGCTTAATTCCATCTTAACCATAGATTCTTTATACATCCAATCCAACGGTGAATAAAGATTCATGAATGTAAATACGCATCTAAATACCTGATGTGATATCACACCTGAACACATTATTCTTTTTGTCTTGTGGTGTCTTTCATGCAGTTGTCACTTGTCAAAATAGAAGAATTTCTTGTGCACGTTTATAAACTTCTCATTAAAACCTCGTTTTTAAAACATCAATTACTATAAAGATATTTCGAAAGTACCAAAGAAATTTAAAACACTAAAATTGCCAATTGATTGTGCAAGTCCAATAATAGTCCCCATCATATGGAGTCGGGATCCATATAGTTTTTCATACACACAATTTATGAGCAAGATGAGTGAAACTCAATAATATATAAGATTTATCTATTGAAAATATGAACTACTCAAACTATAAATATTCTCTCATTTTGTCTTCTCAAAAGATTGAATATTGAATGTATATACACTACAAATCATATGACCAATCTTACAAAAACCAACTTTATTCAATTGAAGTATGAGTTGTTAAATCCTCATGTTCCTGTTGATGAATAATTCAGATTTTCACTTGGTGATATCATTCATTACCTCCATGTAAATGGCCATGAACACCAGTCCTTGAGAACCCCCCCTCGATGCTCTATTTGGAGATGGCGTCGTGATTCTTCGGAGCTTCAAATCATCATGGTAATCACTTGATCAACCAAATGAGTGCATCTAACAATCCAGTCCATTTCAATGGTGATCCACTGATAAGGTAGGCCATATAGGTGCCATGCCCATGGGTGCTTGATTGGATTTTTCAAAATATTGTTGAAATAAGGTCATTATAAGGTCACTAATCCTTATCCAGATAAGAAAACTTTTCCACTTCCCAGGCACCTTCAGCAAGAGGATTACACAACATGATTCCAAAAACAGACAATTCAGACTCTAGCCGACTCCAGGGTCCACCACACGTCGCGGCCCACAGCACTCAACGTCAAAAGATCCACCATTCGAGGCCATTTTCGCTTTCGCCACGTCTCATTTGGACGGCTCAGATCTCCCCTCCCTCTCTGCTTTCGCCCTCCGCAGACTTACACTCCCCCAAGTCTCCTCCAGCCCCTCAAGTTCTCTGATTCCCTCGACAAAAATCCCTTCAGGAGAAGATTTCTTCGTTTGAGCAGATTGAAATCCCCAAACGCCTCTACTTTTCCTGTAATTCCTCACCTCTTCAGATCTCTCTGTCTTCGATGTCGTCGGCTTCTTCTAGAAGGTTCTCCATCGGCTATGCCATAGCTCCCAAGAAACAGCAGAGCTTCATCCAACCGTCCCTTGTGAATCTCGCCAGAGATCGAGCCATCGATCTCATCCCCATCGACTCATCCCGACCGTTGATAGATCAAGGCCCTTTCGATTGCATCATCCACAAGCTCTCCGGCCCCGATTGGAAGGACCAGCTCAATCGGTACACCTCCGCAAACCCTAACGTCCCCATCATCGACCCTCTCGACGCCATCGAGCGACTCCACAACCGCATCTCCATGCTCCAGGTCGTATCCGAATTGGAGATCCCGAGCTCCGCCGCCGCATCCGCCACCTTCGGCGTCCCCAAGCAGATCGTCATCTTCGACTCCGGCACCCTCTCCGACCCCGCCGCCTCCAACGGCCTCAAGTTCCCGGTCATCGCCAAGCCCCTGGTCGCCGACGGCAGCGCCAGATCGCACAAGATGTCGCTCGTCTTCAACCGCGACGGACTCACCCGGCTGAAGCCGCCGGTCGTCCTCCAGGAGTTCATCAACCACGGTGGAGTCATCTTCAAGGTGTACGTCGTCGGCGACCACGTCCGCTGCGTGAAGCGGCGGTCGCTGCCGGACGTGACGGAGGAGAACCTCGATCGGTCGGAGGTATCGGTGTCGTTCTCGCAGGTGTCGAACATGACAATGCAAGATCGGTCCGGTGACAATTACTTGGAAGCTATGCATTTGGAGGAGGTGGAGATGCCGCCACTGAGCTTCGTGGCGGAGATCGCGAGAGGGCTCCGGCAGGCGATGAAGCTCCATCTGTTCAATTTCGACGTGATTCGAGACGTCGAGGTAGGAAATCGCTACCTGATCATCGACATTAACTACTTTCCGGGGTATGCGAAGATGCCTTCGTATGAGACCGTCTTGACCGATTTCTTCTGTGAAATTGTTAACAAGAAGCAGATAGAAGGAGCTAATTCGGCGCCAGGGGAGACTGTGAGTTCAGAATGATTACAATTCTCAACATTGAAATAGAGGATTCTATTCAAGTTTGCAGAAGTTTAATTGCGTGTTTCCGCATAGCCAAATGCATATGTGGAATCTCTATTTTTACTGGATTTTTGGATGAGATTGTGGTTTTGGAGGAGTTTTGTCTGCCCATTTGCAAGTTTCTGCTGCAATGGTGAAGGTACATTCTCCACTCATTTGGTTAAACATACCGAACCACAAGCATGTTTTGAATGACATTTGTGTGGTAGGAGCTGAATGAATAGGTTTAGTTGATACTGAATAGATTTAGAATCATTTTTACCTTTTGGAGGGATGCTTTGTTTGAAATTTAGGATGGATCTTGTATATTCTGCCAATTGGGCAAAAATAGGTAATTCTCTATTAGATGAAAGTTTTGAATCATCTGTTGGTGTTTTTCCCTGCTAATGAGTCATTCTAACAATCTGCTCTAATTTTCTAGTTTCCATATGGGTCATTTTTCATGCATGGGATTGAATGTGCAATTATGTCCAACCTCCATTTGTTTATGTATTTATTTATTTTTTACTTTGTTTTTCGCATGTGGAACTTGAAATGAATTGTCATTATTTGTTAACTGTTGCTTCTATTGGAGTGTGTACAGGTAAATTACATTATTCATATAAATTTTCTGTACATTGGAGGCCTATCCATTTATGTATTGTAGCAGTTTATATGTACAGAGAAAACAGCGTGTGGATATTTCTGATCACATTTGGTGCTTATAGGTGGGTGGAACATATTTAGCTTTTATGTTGCTATGAGTTTGAGTTGATGCAGAATGTAGAAAACACAGGCAAGATACTCTCTCTTTATGCCTTTTCCATGCTGAGTTTTTTGCAGCATTATAATCACTAATATTTAGTGGTGGCTTTTGATGTACCAGCAATCCATTTGTGTGATTTCTGAGTTTTGAGCAGGCTCAATGCCATAGTGGAATAGACAACCATACATTATGTGTGCCAAAATATACAAAGCATTTTCTATTTTCAGTGCATGCAAGCACACACTGTGCATGAGAGTTTCCATAATTTACATGATGTTATGACATAAGACATTAAGGGCCTGTTTGTTTGCATAGATTACATAGGAATTTATGGTCAAATAAGCTCCATTGAAGGATTATTGAAGGGGTGAGGGGCGAAGGATGTGAGGCGAGGAGTGAAGGATATAAGGTAGTGATGGAGGACCTTGACTTTCCTAGAATTTGAATTACTAGGGTGATGGCTGAGTATTCATTTCCCATCTTCCCTTAATTCAATTTCCATTATAGAACAGGTTATTTGTGTAAAGACGGTTGATTGCTTCATGTAAGTGATAGATAGATGCCCTAGTCTAGAATGGCAAAGACGAAATGAAGGTAGCATACCAGTAGCAATAGCAGTAACAGTGGATGGACGAGGTAAGTGAAGAAAATCAAGAAAATGCAACCCCCCTGATTTATGCTTTTTTTACAATCTGCCTCCCAGCTGATGGATTCTGCACAGTATAGCCAGATAAGGAAAAGGTAACTATGTAACCATATTGAGCAAGTTGACTAACAAAGAAAATATTTATAGATAAGTTAGGAACAAAGAGTACATATGAAATAGAAAGCAAATCAGAGGTGATGATACCTATTTTGGTGATGGGCAAACCAAAGCTGTCAGCAGTGTAGATGAATCGGGGAGAAGAGAGTAGATTGGAAAGGAAGAAGCCTAATACAAAGCTTTCAAAAGAGATTTGTGGATTGTACAGTAGATGAGAGCAGATCTGTTGGTCCCATGACAGAGAAATTGCTTACTGCTCTTACAAAAAATTCCAAGATCGCTTGGATTAGACAAAACAGAGAGCCTACAGTTTGATACCATGAAACAACTCAAGAAAACAAGAGATTTAGGGAAGTTATCTTGGGTTGATGCTCTGAACCATTCTATTTATAATGGAGTTTCATGTACAATATTAGTAAAGAGCGTATCTACACAAGTACAATGAAGTTCACCTAACTACTTGAATCTAAGAAAATGTATACATGAGAAACTACCAAATAAGGTGATCCACCAGAGATTATGGTACATTGAGGACCATATGAAATTAAGTGTCTTCACAGTTTGATTGCCTTTTTTGGATAATCACCTTTGATTCTTGATTTTTAACCTCTTATAGAAATACAGAGTCTTAGAATTTCTAGCAATTTAATTACATGAAGCAAATAGAGGCCCTAAGATGCATTTGCATTTTTCAAAAAATTTTCGTGTTACTATTGAGAATTTATATTGAAATTATTAAAGACATGTATAAAGGAGCAACAACAAGTGTCAGAACTACTTGTGGAGAGATAAGTGAGTTCCTAATGGCCATAGGTTTGCATCAAGGGTCGGTCCTAAGCCTTCGCCTCTTTGCATTGATTATGGATGAGTTAGTTGCTCATATTCAAGAGGAGATACCTTAGTGTATGTTATTTGCATATGATATTGTGCTGGTGGATTAATTAATAGATGGTGTGAATGCAAAACTTGAGAGATGGTTGGAAGCTTTAGAATCAAAATGCTTTAAAATAAGTCGTACAAAGATAGAATATATGGAGTGCAACTTCAGTGGGCATATACAAAGAGCTGAAACAACTATAAGAATTGAAACGCAAAAGATACCTCATAGAGATTCTTTCCGTTACCTTAGCTCATAGTAAGGATGGAGAGATTGATGAAAATGTTGAATATTGGATAAAAGTGGATTGGTTGAATTGGAGACTTTCTTCTGAAGTGCTTTATGATCGGCAAATACTAACAAGATTGAAGGAAAAAATTTACAAGATGGTGATTAGACCAGTTGGGGGAATCCAAAGGGGGTGCTCCGGCACAGAAAGAGGCATGGTGGTGGAGCGAGGCCGTTCAAGACAAGATAAGAGTTAAAAGAGAGTGCTTTAAAACTTGGCAAAATGATTGAAATGAAGCAAACTTGGAGAGGTATAAAGAAGCAAAAAGAGAAACAAAAAAGACAGTTAGTGAAGCAAAGGCAAAGGCTTTTGAGGAGCTATATAGGCGACTCGACACTAAGGAAGGCGAAAGAGAGATATTCAAGCTTGCCAAAGCCAGAGATAGGCAGACCAAGGACTTAAACCAAGTTAAATGCATTAAGGATGAGGATGAAAAGGTATTAGTAAAGGATGAGGAGATAAATGAGCGTTGGAAGAGCTACTTCTACAAGTTATTTAATGATAGCAGTAGTAGTGACATACAATTGGGGCAACTTACCATTTCTAGGGAAGAATCGAATCATATGTTCTATAGGAGAATCAGTAGGGAAGAAGTTAAAGAAGTATTGAAAAGGATGAAGAATGGGAAAGCGGTTGAGCCAGATGGTATCCCCATTGAGGTTTGGAGGTGCTTGGGGGAGGATGACATAAGTTGGTTGACAAAGCTTTTTAATGTAGTGCTAAAGAGCAAGAAGATGCCTGATGCATGGAGGAAAAGTATTCTTATACCCATATACAAGAACAAAGGAGATATTCAGAACTGTGCGAACTACCGCGGGATTAAATTGATGAGCCATACAATGAAATTATGGGAGAGAGTTATTGAGAGAAGACTAAGAAGAACAACAAACATTTTAGAGAATCAATTTGGTTTCATGCCTAGGAGATCAACCATGGATGCTATCTTTCTCCTGAGAAGGTTAATGGAACAGTATAGAGAAGGTCAGAGAGATTTACATATGGTGTTTATTGACTTGGAGAAGGCCTATGACCGAGTTCCTAGGGAGATTCTATGGAGAGTACTAGAAAAGAAAAGAGTGTGTGTCGCATATATTGAGGCGATAAAGGATATGTATAATAGAGCCGTGACATCTATAAGAACGACTGGCGGAGAGACTAAAGAGTTTCCTATCACGATTGGTCTACACCAAGGCTCAGCGTTAAGCCCGTACTTGTTTGCCCTAGTTATGGATGAGATTATAAGACATATTCAGGATGAGGTGCCGTGGTGTATGCTATTTGCAGATGACATTGTTTTAGTGGATGAGACGAGAGAAGGAGTAAATGCTAAGCTAGAATTGTGGCAGAAAACGTTAGAGACAAAAGGGTTTAGGCTAAGTCGATGCAAGACGGAATATATGGAATGCAAGTTTAGTCAAAGTAGGACACCTGGTAACTTAGAAGTAAGTTTGGGCACACAAAAGATTGTACAGAAAGAAAACTTTAGGTACCTTGGATCTATGGTGCAACAGGATGGAGAGATTGATACTGATGTAAGTCACAGGATTCAGGTCGGGTGAACCAAATGGAGGAGTGTTTCGGGGGTCTTGTGTGATCGGAAAGTCCCCGTCAAGGTTAAAGGAAAGTATTATAAGGTGGCGGTATGTCCAGCGTTGTTATATGGATCAGAGTGTTAGGCAGTAAAGCATAATCATATTAAGAAGATGGAAGTTGCGGAGATGAGAATGCTAAGATGGATGTGCGGGATCACAAGGAGAGATAGGATTAGGAATGAGGAGATTAGAGGCAAAGGAGGAATAGCACCGATTAAAGATAAAATGAGAGAAAATCGACTGAGATGGTTCGGCCTTGTTAGAAGGCGCCCAACAGAGGCACCTGTTAAAAGGTGTGAAAGCATGGAGATTACCCGGAGTAGGAGGGGGAGGAAAACCCAAGAGAAGTTGGAAAGAAACTATTAAACATGACCTTGCCTACATGGATCTAACAGAGGACATGGTCATAAACAGATTTGATTGGCGTTGTCAAATCCATATAGCCGACCCCACCTAGTGGGAAAAGGCTTGGTTTGGTTTGGTTTGGTTTGGTTTTGGTGATTAGACCAGTTATGACCTATGGAGCAGAATGTTGGCCAATCAAGTAGCAATCTATGTTCAAAATGGATGTAGCAGAGATGAGAATGTTAAGGTGTACGTGTAGTAAAAATAGAAGGATAAAATTAGAAATGAGCGATTTCGAGAGCATTTAAGGGTAACATCAATAGGAGATAAAATTAGGCAAACCCGTTTGAGATGGTTGAGGGATGTCCAACGCATGTTGGCAACGGCGTCAGTAAGGAAAAGTTTAGCTATGCAAATTGATAGCCCACCTAGGGGAAGGGGTAGGCCAAAGAGGACGTGGATGAATATAATAAAAATAGATCTAAAGAAGTTTAACTTATCAGAGGATTTGGCTCAATAGATTGGAATCGAGAAATAAAATTCATGTCGCCGACCCCAACATAGTTAGGACAAAGCTTTGATGATGATGATTGAGAATTTATATTTCTTATGATAATAATCTAAGAACTTTGCATGGTTTGACATGTCATGCCATGCATTTAATTTCATTTATTTTATTACTATTTTTCATATTTTTTTATTATGTTTTAAATTTCTTAAATTTTACTGAAGCGGAACTTTGAAATGAACATAAAGTGATGAACCATCCAAAACAAAATTGACAACTAATACTACATGATGAAAAGCTCATTTTGCCTATACTATTATATCATTTCAAATAAGTAGCATCATGAAATGCTCATTTTGCCTATTCTATTATATCCATTCAAATAATTAGCATCATTTAGAAATGGTGACCCAAGAGTCCAACCTCATTGAGTAGATATGCATAGTTAATCAGAAAAAAAAAAAAAAAAGTTTGCTTTGGTCAATAATTGCCACAGATTGGTCAGTATGGATTGGCATGCTATTATGTTACTTGTATATTGGATAAGTCGCCCCAGTTTTGCTTTTTCTTCTTCATTTTGGAAAGAAAGACTATCATTTTAATGACTGGGCAGCCAAAATTTTGAGCTTCTTTTTCAGATCTTGATATGGGTCTTCTGTATCACTTTGTACCCTCTTTTTTTTTTTTTTTTATAAAGAAAGAGAAGGTTAGTAACAGAAGTTGTATGTTTGCTTTGATGGGACTGAAATCAAGCCTATAAAAAAAGGGCTCTTTGTGTAAGGGTATTTTTTGTGGGAAGAAGGCCTCTGGTCTTCAGAAAAATATGTTGTAATGTAAGGTTTATATCTGAGATCCAAAGGAACTCTGAAAACTTGGCTGGAACCTTGGGTAAATGTAAAATGTCATTCCAAATGAGCTCTTTTTGAACAAATAATTACAAGGCTTTAAAGGAGATTACTGACAAACCAATTCACATGGAAAACTACAGCTTATCCTCACGGGAAAACTGCCCGAATACCCTGTCCAGAAAATGGGTCCTTTGAGTTCAGATTCTGTCTTCGATGCATTTCTAAGCTTATTGATTTATTTTTTATTTTCTATTTTTCGACTGCCTGAATGTGGCTTGCAGACCTCATGGATGGTGTGCCAGTGAGTATCAGTTTGTGTTTGAGCTTAGTTAACTTTTTTATGTTGAGGTTCTTTTGTATGATGTTTCTATTTTAGGACTGGCTGAATGTGCTCTCAAATACCCCATGAATCGCCCTTGCCTTTCAGCCGGTTCTGTCTTGAGTTTCATGGTAGTCACTTTTGGTTTGGTTCAGCCAAAAAGTCATGTGGGAACTATTTGCTTTTGGTCAGATGACCGATCCAAACATACCTATAAAAGAATCTTGGTCCAGAATTAGGGCCTGTTTGGCCATTCAGTCTAGATTTCAGCCTAATAATAAGGATGGTGGTGCAATTAATTAATTAATTTTTTTTAACAAGAACGCTCTTAATATTGATTTAGATTCCCCACTATGATGATGTTATTATATGAATGTGTCTATTTTATGTTATTTTTGGCTACTGCATTGATATCAGATGATAAAAGCTAAGAAAGAATGTCCTAATTTCAGTCATACATGCACATGGTTTATAAATTATTTACTTTACATGTAGAAATGACAAATTGCATAGTTGATTTTGCAGAAAGTAGAATGAATTTTAAAAAATAATATTAGTATTTATTTTACTTTCACTTTTTAATATTTTATAATTTTTAAAGCTTACCAAAGGGAAACTTTGAAATGAAACATTGGGGCACCCGATCAGCTAAAATGTTTCAATCCAGAGTCAAACTGAATCAGGTCCAAAATGAAATGACCAACAATGCTTAACCTACTATAAATTTTCTAAAGCTGTGTTTCTCATTTCATTATTTGAATTAACGTCGAGTCTTTGTCAGCCTCATACATGTTCTTGGTGCTGTTATAATTTTATATGGTAAAATCTAGGGTTTATTCCGGCTCAATCCTCTCTATTGATCTCTCTGTTGAACAGCTTGTCCATTGATTTCTAGTCTGGTTTTGGGATATCCTGGCTTCATTTTGTCCCAAAACTAGGCATGATTTACTTCTTTTGTGTGTTTATACACATGCCCCCATACAATATCAGCAAAATCTCATGAATGAATGAGGAACAAATTTCATTTTCTTTTACCTTTTTTCCAGTTCAAAAAAGCTAATTTGATTTTGGCAGAGCATATTGATGAAATGATGAATTTGGCAAATGATTTCAATCTCTTTGAAATGCTTTGACTTTTTTTTTGTGACAGTAATCTATTAAAAATGACATTTATTAGCATGTGTTTGTGAAGACCTGGAAATCAGGAAGGGTGAGGCCCATGGGGCAATTTTTGCATGTACTGGCCTGGTGGTATTGCATACATAGCTGAACTCATGGTTGCTGCCCTATGTTCCTTTATTTTAGTTAAAACTGTTATCAAGTTACTCAAGGAGTGGCAGTGAGAGATTTGACCAGGGTGAGTCCCCACTTGGTAGATTGTACCCCGTGGACATGCATCAAATCAAAGAGGATTCCACTCTACTTTGATTTATCATCTAAGCTTTATGTCCTAGACAAATACATGAACATTGACCAGTCTCTGTTGTGAATATCAGCAAATTGAAGGTCAGTTTCTTTTACAGTGTAAGATGCTGCAATGGAGTCTCTTTTTTCACCACTGGTTTTCTTTTCAGGAAGCAGCGACAGTCCTATGAAAGGCATGGCCACCGTTTTAATGGTCTGCCTCTTCCTTTCAAGATATAGATAGAAGCCCAAGAAATTGAATCAGCAGATAAAGTTGGATAAGAAAAAACCAGCAGAACGTAGTAAGAACTCCCAGGCCAGTGTTGTGAAAAAATGAGGAGATTGCGAAGATGTTTGAAATTTAGAGGTTTTGAACTTCTAAAAGCAACAAAATAGTTAAATTTCAGCGGAATTGTTTCAGTGCAAATCATATTTTCGGAAACGGCTGGTGATGCCTTACCCTTTCATGTCCATATGGGGAAGGCTGAAGGCCAAGCTTGGAGTTGGCAGGTTGGCACCGCTAGCTCTCACCATTGTGGATTGGCGACGGTGTTTAATGGGCATAATTGTAATGGGTACAGGACCAAGGACGGTTAAATTTGCATGCCATGTGATCAGTGTTGGGGCCAGATAACCAATGAATTTATCTGTGGAGCCAATGAATTTATCTGTTCAAGTTGAAACACATTGCTGGGCAATGTGTAAAGCTGTCAAAGTTTATGGTCTGGGCAATGATACTTCCAAGTTGAACACATTGCTGGGGTCTCCATTTAATATTTTCATCAATGATCGGGCCATTATAAGGAGAATAATTGTCATTTCACAATTCCAGTGGTGGGGCATGAGATTTGACTGCCCTGCCAGATTGACCCTTAATGCAATCAGGTAATTTTGCGTTTGGTTTTCAGGTTAAGACAGACCATACATGCTATTCCAACCTGAAATAAACTGGTTGGGTTTGGTTTGGAGCTGGCCACACTCATTCTCCAACCCGATGAAAACCTCACACTAACCCATTGCCACCCATACGATCGGCATTTCTGCAATTTTTTTTGCACTAATCCACGCTGGGATTACAATTTCACATTTGGAAGATAGAAATTCATATGCAAGTCAGCTATGTGAGCAGTGATGAGCTGCAACTTTTTTTTTTTTGCCCTTTTTGAGTCTAGCTCTAGTCCCCCTTCTCCTGTGTTTATTTTGGCACCCATAAGTGCAATTATGCTCTCATGAAAGTTTCTCCAAAGGAGTAAAATCCAAGTTGGCTAACATTCGGTTAGGGTTGTTAGATGGTTAAGGCTGTCAATGGACCACATTCAGGCTTTATTCATTATAGGCAACAAATTTGAGTTTGGATCTGGCATGGACCTTAGAACCTGGATCAAATACCACCTGAATCGGGTTTTGGAGGCCCATATCCTGTAAGGGTTGGACCTCGAGACCTCTGATTAGAGTGTAAACATGGGTCTTGTCCAGCCAGCCCATGGGCCCATCAGACACTGTGAATTGTGTAATCGGATTCACACTCTAGCAGATTGGGATTAGTTGGGCCTATCATGCATGGACTGGATTAGGACTTGTTTGATGACCGTCTTATGAAGGTTAATATAACAGGTAGTCAAAGCACATGTGGGCGGTACAGCTCAGTGGCTACACTTCTCCACGATTCAAGTCAAGACATGATCATCATATATAGTTTCTCAGACTCATTCCAGTCAACTTGCATGAATTTTGTGTTCTTTCGAGCCAACACATTTTTGCTCTCTCATCTAACCAACTGAACCCAGAAAACAAACCTTATTTTGGTTGTTCTGCCACATTCATACACTGATTCATGAACTAAGAATATAAAATATTCACAAATTATTATTCAAATTCTATATATGCAGGTGAAAGACTCCAAACTTTTGTTGAAATGTATAATATATTCTTTCGGATTCGGTCAGTCACCATTGTCTTCAATTTGACTAGATCTGGATGGATACTGGCTTGAGTTAGGCTGTGGAGAATTCAAGGTGTGCAATGAAATAAGGTAGAAAACTTCCACAAATGGTATTCAGAATGCTTAATTAAGTATGATTATACTAACCCAGAATCAAGCTCTAATATTGGTCCTTCCCTTACACCCTTGAGGGCCTTGGTAGTTTGTTAATTAAAAACGTAGGAAAGACCTATTATTGGTAGAAGAAAAGTTCACATTTTCTTCCCCCAGTCACCAGAGAGAGAGAGAGAGAGAGAGAGAGAGAGAGTTGTGCATGCAAATCAGTCACATGACACATTGATGCAACTCTAAATGCAGTGAAACCCAAAACCCTCAAAACCCTTTGGTAGCGTACATGCAAACCAATCGCCTAAGACCTTCAGTTCTTATGTAAGAATCTAGTTGTACATGCAAACCGGCCACCTAACTCATTGACTATTGAGTTTTACATGCAAATCTACATGCATTAAAAACCGAAACCTTTAAATATTTGGCCACACCCCACGCAATTATAAAATTGAACCCAGGCCTCAAATTCACATCTTTAACCACGTTGATACATACAGGAAACAACTTGTTTTCAAAACTCCTGTTGATTTGAAAAGGTCAGGTCCAACAGAGAAAGGAGCCATCTTTTTTTTTTTTTCAATTGGGTAATAAAATCTTGTTGTTTCTAAGATTTCTCGCTTTGGGGTGTCACTAGGAAAATTAATCTCCCTTGTCACTCTTGATTTTTCTTGGATTATCAACTGACATGTACGAAAGCGTGATCCAACTCTTGATTCCACTAATGGTTGTCTGCTCCATTCTCACGGAAATTAATCCCTTTAGTCATTGAAATTAATGCGCAATATTTTTAGTGTTGTTAAAGAAAGATAATCTTTTAAGATGTCTTGAAAGGGATTAGAGTTGTTGCCGGGTATTAAGAGGTTGGGTTGGTTTGTTTTTCATTTTGTTTTTCAGTCATTAAATTGGGGTTGCAAAGTTTAAGGGGGATTAATATGTCAAATCTCCTATAATTTTTACCATTACCACGTTTGGGTGGTCAATATATATGAGTGGTAAAATGAACTCTCAACTGCCTTTTTAGGTTACCTTTACTTTTCCAGAGGCCAAACAGTCTTTACCAGGTGGCTATGTTCCCACCCACCCACCCTCCCTCTCAAATTGCTTTTCCTCGTACAAAACAAATACAGATTTTACTTAATTTATCAGAAACTATACTTCACTTCACTTCACTTAACCACATCTTTCTTACTGATTTGACATTTACTTTACTTTACTTTACTAATAAATATAACAAACATGCCGGGGCCCATTTGAATCTTCCTACACGTAAGTGCAAATAACTCAATTTACACATAAACAATAATTTATGCATTTTAGATAACACGAGTTACTTATAAGGTGAAAAAAGTTTCTATGCCAGAGTTACTGATAAAATGCAGCTATAGTAACAAAACATTGTTTTGGTCAGTGGCTGGCAACTTGTTATTATAAAACAATTCCCATAGTCCTTCAATACCCAACTGATTGTGATTGATCTTTACATTGATCAAACATTAGTGTTAGAATACTATCCATTTTCTATTGTAGCAATCATGATACTGGAATTCATTGTTTTCTTCAACTTGCTACACGTAACATCCTTTTCTATCAACCCCAATCAATTTCAACAGATTACACGGTAATAGTTGCGTCGAAATAATCAAATATTATTTATCATTTTACATATGATGCTATTAGATGATGCTTAGGGTTGAAATCCCACATATTGAGGAAGGGTGGTTAGAGTAGTTGTTTTATAAATTTTAATTTTACACTCACTACCATCATCTTATCCTTTATTTTATTTACATGCACGTAGCATTTTCTTATTCCTTATTCTATTCACATGCACTGTCATGTGTATGTCTGTGCAAGCGTGTCACATTAAGTTGGGATTTAAAGTAAAAACCTTGTAAGTTGTAACAATGTGATCCATAATAACCATAGACCAAAAAAAAAAAAAAAAAAAAAAAAAAAAAAAAAAAAAAAAACTACAATGCTTATACTAGTTGTGAAGAAAATGGAAGTGTGCACCAGCACCATTGGTGGAACCAGGGTGCAAAGGGTGGCAAGTTTGCTGCTTTCGAGCCCCAGCTCCGTAAACTAGAGTGCGCTCCTATTAGCATGTAATTAGATTGTAATTACCATTCAAGTTATCAATTACAAGAGTAGAAGAAAAATTCACTTGAGTTATACAAGCAATGCAACAGAGTTATTCACTTGAGTTTAGAGTGAGAGAGGGGGGTTGCCTATGCAACAGTCAATGGCTTGTATCCAAAGGAATGGATCCACGGGTTCACCTACTGGCTAACAAATAATCTGACCAAACACACTTACAACGATGCAGTATTCTAGAAGACACACCTTACATCATTTATTCACTTGATGTGACACATGAAGACCGTCTTAGAAAACAAAGATCCCATTCACATCCTTTTCTGGAGAGATTGCTGTGCAGATGTTTTTTTTAACTGTTCACGTAAGAAGACTTACACTTGAGGTTTTATCGTTTATCGAAGGTCAAACCATTTCATTCATTTATGGAAACCCTTAATTCAAGAAGATGGTCATTTGGCCTTCTCCAATTCTTGTCACAAGCAATCTCCAACTAACTAATTTTCAAATAATATACTGTTTATCATGTTTCTTCAACTCTTTTCTTTATTTTTGCTGGGTGGACTTTCATATGGAAGGAATAAAGCTAATAAGGTTGAACTGCTGTGTATTTGAAAGGATGGGAATATATATTTTTTTAAAAGAACAGAATACAACATATACCATCTTAATTAGGAAGGTTTACATGAAGTGGATCTTTTAATTGTATAACAACAGCTTATTATTGTAGGTTGGTACATATTCTAAGAATCAAAAATAGAAGAAACTTTTTAAATGAGCCTTTTCTTAAATGTGCAAAGAGTCCCTTAATCACATTATATCAGAAGATCTGCACTACAAATCATTCCGCCAAGAGGGCGACGACGTTTGGCTGCAAAAATAAAGAGAAATAGATGTTAATTTATGATAAGAAGATCACAAGATAAAATCAGAAAATAAAGATGAAACTGAACCCATTATTTACAGCCCATTTATGTATCCCGGGTTGAATTCCTAGGATTCCCAAGTAATGCCTTTCTGTCAAATGATCGGGAGGTGAGATTAAAGTTAAAAGATCCATGAGTAGCAATTAAAAAATCTCTCCTTTTGATAGGAAATGACTACACACACCCATCACTAAATTAAATCCTGAGGAAGTGATGGTCCCATCTAGATAGATCTCCACCTTACAACTTTCACCTTACTTCTATACTGCACATTCTAGAAAACCCCTTCATTGTGAATTCCTAGGAATTCAATATGAAGAAGCAGGTAAATAAAACCCCTTTATTGTGAATTCCTAGGAATTCAATATGAAGAAGCAGGTAAATGGCTCCCCCAAAGGGTGACATATCATGAGCTGTTTCCACATCAATAGAAAATGCTGACAAGGACCCAAAATAAGATAAGAATTGCTTACTCCATTATATCTGCCCAGCAATAATCGCTTGCTTGATCATCTAAGTTCAGTTCTCCCCAACCCTCAAATGTTGTTGAAGCAGATGAACGAGTAGAAATCTCAGTTGGGTTGACGTGGTCTTGCACTGCCTCAGCTTTGACAATCTCAGAAGAGGAGGAAAACAATGTCTGAGGAGGAATTCCAGGTGCAGTGCCGCCACAAGAAGACATAACCATGTGGTTATTATTAGTACTATAATGATTAATATTGTAATTGGGTGCTTTTGATCCCGACCCATCGATCGCTCCTGATGTTTCTTGTCCCTCCAAAGAAGCACATGATTCATCAAGGGCTTGATAAAGACATGGTAGTTGTTGGGTTCCTAAGTTGGAAAAATTCGATTGCATTGGCATCAGGTCATGAGCAACACCAAGAGAACCATCAAGAAGTCCATTCAACTGGTAGTTTGATCGCAGGAATTCGCTAATTTGGCGATCAGTGAAGGCAGGCGATCCCATGAGATTCATTGCTTCCATGTTTGGAGGATTATTACTAGTAGTCATCATACTTAGAAGACTCTGCAACCATTGCATCTTTGCCAACTGGGCGGCATCCATAAGAGCATTGTCCCATGGGTTCATCAAATTGCCAAGGTTGGAAGCCATAAGCAAATGAGTAACACTTCCCAAAAGATGATTGAGATCAGTTCTTGGCTTGTGGGTCACTGGGTCAATGCCCATCTGAAGGAGTTTTTTCTTCAAATGTGTGTTCCAGTAGTTCTTGATTTCGTTATCTGTCCTTCCCGGAAGACGAGTAGCAATCGCCGACCACCTGATCGGGCAAACAAAAACAGAAAATGTTATTTCATTTCACTGATTTTGTAATAAGTTTCTTTAGACTTCATTCAAATTATCACTACTCCTATCTCAAAGTATGCATTGATGCTGAATGTCCAAGTCTCCTGTCTAGGTACTATAGTGTTTTCTCAAATCAACAACTCCTATCCAAGCACTTTAGACCACCTCTCTATTCTTTGCACTGGGGGGCCAACATTTGTCAAATTCAATCTATTCCCACTCTCCTATTCCCATGAATTGGCAAGCACCTTAATTTGATACTAATCCAATCCAACCATCAGTCACAATAAATTGCACTTAGAAAATGATTTAATTTTAAGTTTTCAAACCAAGAGCTAGAATTATCCGATACCAGTGATATTTGTCGACCACCCATATTTTCAACTTCCTTTACACATTCCATCTGTTCCTCCTCCTTAAATCCCAGGTTGGACCTACAGGAGGTGGTGCACCTTTCTTAAAATGGGCCCAAGCAGATAAGAGAATGCCCCTAGCCTCCTACTATTATCTACCTATCATCTGATTGACAATTAGGTGCAAAAAATTGACTAGGATTTAGGACATAAACGTCAAGAATCCAAGTTTTATTCAACTTAAAAAGTTTTAAATAGGTCACCATACTGCTCCTACTCTACCTGGTCATCATAACAAGATAACTTACATGTAATTCATTAAAGGAGTATATAAATATATATATATATATATATATATATATATTTGAGTTGCACTACAAAATTACTCGGGCGTTTTTTTAAAAAAAAAAGAGAGAAAAAAAACCTCCACTCGTATAGCTAATGAAAGTGTGACACGTGTCATTAATGATACACATATTAGATTCTCTTAAACTACTAACAAATTAATCATTGGCTCTTAGATAAGGTAGCAACTCCTCTTTTGGGATAGAGGAGTTTTTGAGAATTTCTTGTGTGTGTTTGTGTTTGTGTATGTGTATATATTAATAATAAAATGGTGGAGATAGTTACTTGTTCCCCATATGAGAATGAAGTTTGATAATGATCTGCTCTTCTTCATCAGAGAACCTTCCTCTCTTGATATCTGGCCTCAGATAATTAGTCCATCTGAGCCTGCAGCTCTTGCCGCAACGGTTTAGCCCTGCGAGCTTGGGTAGGGCCCTCCAGCTGCCATGTCCATTCCTCTGGATGAAATCCACAAGCTTTTGATCTTCTTCAGGAGTCCAAGGACCCTTCTTTATACCATCTTCATCACAGCAAGGAGCCCTTCCCATTGTTCTTCCTGCAAAAACACATGCATAAACTACATGTAAGTAGTTATTTATGGCTATCATAGTATACGTATTAGCATTGGATTATCTATATGCTCATGAAGAGGCTCTCTTTGTTTTCGGACTCTGCACAGACCTACCTGAGATCAGGAATTACAAGGTGGAATACAAGCGAGGGAATTACCAGTGAGGGAAGATCACACTGACTATTCTGAGTTTTATAGAGTTTAGGTTGGTATAGAAATTAACTACTTTGTGTGTAGGAGACGCATTTTCTTATGGCTAAATAAATGATTTGTACTCCGACATTATCCCTAAAATTATCAACTGGCCTCTTCTCTTATATTATTATTATAATAAAATGGAGTAGTAGCAGACACTAAAAATTTTTGAAATTAATCTACTCCAAAGATGAAAGAGATAGGGACCACTATTTACTGGGACCATCTATCAGTGGGCCATAGAGCAAATGGTTCATCACCAATCCAGACTCTTTTTTTCTTCATTGGGAGATCAATGGTAGGGCCCACCAGTTACACAACCTGATCATCTGAACCGTACAGTTGCAGGGGACCATGGAGAGGGAGAGGCTTTGAGTGACATTTAACTTAAGAGAACAAAGTATCACCAAATTAGGTAAGGATCTTCCAGGTGGCAAGTTCTTACAGGGTCAACTGTCTGGATTCCCAACGGCAAGGGAGAAGAAAACAAAGGACTCCCTTTCATTTGATAAAGTCCACAAGACACGCAAATCCAGGTATGACTCTCTGTGGGTCCCTCCTAATCCTCATCTATCATTTTTGTCAAAATCCTCCCATGGCTTGTGGCTGCTTGCCCCCACACCCAGACACCCATGCACACACACACACAGAGACAAAAAAAAAGAAGAAGATTTCTTTAATGACCCATATAAAATAAATTAAGTAGCATAACATCTCACACTGCATTCTTTTAGAAAAGAAAAGGAAAAATATTCAAAGCCTTGAGTTGGGATGACTCTCTATTTTTTTTAAAGGAATAATCTGATGTGAATGCTGAAACTAACCAAAAGAACCAATCAGAGCCATCTGATCGAAAAAGATATGTATGGCACAGCTAGCATGGAGAGCATGCACCACCCTAATTTAACATGCCAATGCTTTGCACCCATCTTAGTTTGGTGTAGTTCCACACCAAATCATTCCACATTCCTTTCTTTAAACTTTCCATAATATCCACACAAGGTTCAGTAAAAATAAATAAATAAATAAGGCCATTATACAATGTGTAATTGCTCCTTTATTTCATATCCTTTTCTGTTTGGTTGGGAGGATCCAACCTTCTAACTCCCTAGTTGCAACCAAACTATTATATCCCAAGTTCTTCATTTCCTTTAGCCATAAATCCTTATCAACCATAACTAGTATTAATTGCGAGCCTCGTACCCCAGTGGTTGGAACTACAAAAACTGCAAGATTAAGGTAATGGGTTCCCATCCATCATAATGGATATATCAAGGAAAAGAAAACCTAATGAGCTCAAGTTTGTTTGATCTATCAAGAAAGATGACTTAAAGGATTCAGTCATTAAACAGAAAAAGAGACTCATTATCTCAAATTTAGCCAAGTTTTCAGAGTTAATATTGAGGTCATTTTGATTGGTCTTTTTCATCACCTTCTTGACAGTATATATCATCATCAACATAATATTTAAAACTTTTGAATTTTCACATATACAAACTTATTTTAATAACAATAATCTTGTTATTTCTCATCTGTGTTCTAATTGGATGCAGATGAGCTCAATTAGTCTCTCCCACACAAAAAAAAAAAAAAAAAAGGGAAAAAGTATAATACTGACGAATTTAAAATTCTAATGTCTTGAGTTCCAGATTGTTGAGTCGTGACACACACCCATCCAAAATCTATCAATTTAAAAAGGTCCATGAAATATAGATAAAAGAAAAACAACTAAAAAAGGCCCAGAAACCACAATTTTATTAATATATGGAAGCTTGGTTCTAGATCAAATAATATATAAAAATATACGTGCCTATGTTGGATTGGATTGTATTTTATTACTGATGCAGCATTTCATTCCACCTAATTAGTTGCATTTTATTCTTAATTTAAGGAGGCTTGGGTACTGTTTGGTACCAGCATTATTAGTAGCATTAATGCTGATTTTAGCATTAATGCTACTAATAAGTCAAACGGTACCAAAGAAAATCAGCATTAATGCTACTAATAAGTCAAACGGTACCAAAGAAAATCAGCATTAGCATTATAAAATATTAGCATTCTTGTAGCATTTTTTTTCCAAAATGCTAATGCTGATTTTAGGAGCATTGACAATGTGCGACCCCTCTGTGCCCGTGGATGTATATATGATTGGCCAATCACATGATTGATCAAGTGGGTCATACCATAGATGGTACATGCCACTTAAACCACTGTAGAAGATTGCTATGACGACCCATCGATCAATTTCCTTTCGATCTTTACTGTCCGTTCTCACCAATCAAATAAAGATAGAGCTGCCAGAAAAGTTGCCATTAGGCATTGACAATAGGACCCAAATCCAAGTACCATCTTGACAAATCAGGTGTAAATCTCATCTAATTTGGCCAGATTTCTTTAGTTTATAGAAAGTAAATTTTCACGTGATCAAAGTGAATGTAAGTTTATTCGACCATATAACACATAAACAAGTGTATAAAAATAAGTCACAGTCCATTACCATGGACATTGTCAAGGAGAGTCGTTGAAGGTAGTTATTTCATGCATGGTTGCTTGGCTAACAAGAGAACGTGCAGGACTTAGAGAAATCCTCAAGTTCATGACCACAAAGCCTGTAATTGAGTCTCGCCTTCATAACCAAACTGCTCAAAATTATAGTCCCACTTTGTTTCATCTTTCAGTCAAATCTCACTTCGATTGGAGTTAAAACCACCCTTAGATTGATCATGTATAAGAAATTAAAAAAAAAGAAAAAAAAGTCAAATCAAATTTTACTGTTCTATGCCCTACCTAGATGGTTGAAACATTTGGTTGCATGGTGATGATGGGTTCTAGATATGGCACTACCATAAAGATGAAAAAAAAAAAAAAATGGTTTGATCATGTATAAGAAATCTAATAAAATGTCAAATCCAAATTTCATTTTTATTTTTAAGTGATGAACTGGGTATGACTCCAATTCAAGTGAAATTTAACCTAAAGATATATAGCACATATAGGATAGTTTTAAAGGCATGCCCCAATGATAGACAGAAAGATATGGTCAAAGAAGTTGTTCTTGAGTTCTGACCTCAGAGGATCCAGATTCAAAGAAAGAATACTAGTCCTTAATCATTAAACTACCCCTCACTTCTCAACATATTATCAAGGTTGCCATTGCTTCCAAATGGGCAATGGAGAGATCTCTTTCATATTGTATTGGGTTTCAAGGTCTGGTCTCTTTCCCTTGTGGTGGCGTCTTTGAACTAATAACTGAGATATGAGTAAGTGGTTGGGGATTTAATATGGATATTTTAAGGAGGATTTCTTCCATTCAATCCTTCCTCTATAGGTAAGTTTCTATAGAGGTGTACAGACTTGCATCACCCTGTTCATTAGGTCAATGTGGGAGTTAAAATAGTAGGATATGCTGCTACCCATTTTTCTCCTTCCATTACCTCATTGGCTACAATTACAAGTCTCTTCTCATTTAACAAAGCAAAGTAAATCAATTCAACATACACCGAACATCTATTTTTTTTCCCCAGTGACCTTCCAAAGGGTTTTCTTAACCAAGTTGGTCTCCTTGGATGAGGTCCATGGACTTCCAGACCCATGCATACAAAAAATTCATGGTTCATCATCTGACTTCCTAGTATTTTCCGTAAGTAGGGTTAGGGTTGTATAAGAAAGTGACAATTACAATAATATATACTTCTCTCTTTCAAAGTATGTCTGGATGCTTGCATCCAATGACAGACCCTGGAAATTTTCCTTGAAAGGTACTACGTAAATTTATTTATTTTTACATTACCTGACCTAACACTACCCGCAGCTTTCATGGGTTGTAATTTAATTAGCTAGTCACAGTAAAAGGGTTGGATATGGATGACTCAACCATACTTGTTGTAATCTAGTCATAGTAAAAGTGTTGGATACGGATATGACTCAACCATACTTGACTAACATTCACCCACAACTTGTATGGATCAGATGAGGTTCACCCATACTTATATGGGTTGGGTCGGGTTTACCTCCTCTAATACGGGTTACGTCCCATCCATTAACAACCCCTTCTGACGGAGCAGAAAATATGAAAGGTTTAAGGAAGAAGATCACCATCCTTTATCTAATAACAAAACCCCAAATCCATAAGAAAGAGGTAGGGAAAATCCAAATAGAAATAGAAATTGAAGTTCATATTATTCTAAGCATCAACATAACCAAGACTTATATAAAAACCCCAAAACCCTAGCTTTTTTTTTTTTTTTTTTTTTTTCTTTTATAATATGGGAACCCGCCGACCCCCCTTTGGGGGATCATTGGTAAACACACGGATACATAGAACCACCCACTAGCCCTATGTATCAGGTAAGGCTCTAACTTTTTTGAAATAGTAAAGTTACCAAAAGTAGTAATTAAAGACCCCTAATTACATAAGAACCCTCAAACTAAAATCTAAATCACTTTTAATGACCTTCCACACAAACTCAGACTCAAACATATTAAAAATTATTCCTTTAAATAAGCATAATAGAAGTTACTAAAAAATAATTTAAGTTTTGCAGGAAATTACATTTTGGCATTTGAAGTGACACTTGTAGTAGATCATGTCGATAACTTCTAAATGAGTACTTGTGCATAGTAAGACGATACCCGGATCAAAAGACATGGCCATTTGACACTATCATTTCTGCATGATTTCTTACTATTAATATATATCATAGACGTAGGAAATGATTTCGAAATTGGAGTCCGATTTCGCAATCGATTGAGAAATTGGACTCTAATCTCAAATCAATTTGAGAAATTGTATCTCAAATCAATTTCAAGAGATATGCTCTATCAATTAATTCAGAGTCCACTTTTATTAAGCTTCTTTATATGAATTCAAATTTTAATATATATCTATTATGGATAGGTGATTAAAGAGTGCAGATTTAAAAATCCACATGGCTCAATAACTCTATCCAACCAAATTAAAATGAGTTTTCTTTAGGTGAATTTAGAATTTTTATATATCTATTATGGTTAAAAAATCCTTAATGTTTATGATTTTTAAAAGTGGATCCTTAATAGTGATTTATATATATAGGCTCCACATACAATAAACTTTTTTAAAGTGGGCCTCATATTCTAATTCCTAAAGACGGGGCCACATGCAATTTTGCAATTGATTGTTTGATTTCGATTTTAATATTGACTTTATTTTATCTTCTTTCTAAAAAATAGAGATATATCTTATCTGTTAGGATTTATCTTATAAAGAGATTCATTCTCAAATAAAGATAAGATTTAAACTTTTATCAAAGAAGCATGGGCCACTTTTAGATCTGCCCAGCCGTGCCGTACCATACCTCAATTAGGCCAGCCAGTGCCACCCACGAGCTGGCCCACATGCCCATCCTAATATTTTAATTTAAATTTACTTATATAAATTAAAAGAGACTTTATGGGCTTTTAGGGTTTTCAACTTGAAATAAAGTTAAAATTACTAAAATAAATACATAAACATTAATGTTAATTTACATAAAACTTGAAGTTTCATACTCATTTATATAAAAAGTAATATTTACTTTGTATAAATGTCGGGCTGGGCCATGCTTCGAACCGTAATAAATGGTACATTTTTTTGTTTTATATTTATTTTCATATTTTTTTGTTTTATATTTATTTTATCATTAATTAATATCTCTTAAAATAGCCACAAATTAGACGGTTTTTTTTTTTTTTTTTGTAGGATCGGGCTTAGCACGGGCATACTTTGCTAGTCTCTTCACATTATAGAAACTGTTCAGGCACTTGATCTACATCACCCTTCCAGCCCAACCCAATGACCCATTATACCACGTGGCCCACTGCAGGGAACCACAAGTTGCTACATATTTTAGTAATTAAGCTTGAATTGAATCTCCTAATTAAGTGGGCATTGCTACCTAATGGGAGACTAATGAAAACGTTTACATGCACATACAAACAGAAAGGTTATTATTCTATTCCACAACGTAATTTACCAGTTCTATACGAATACCATGGATTGGCAAGTATATTCTACCAAGTCCCCCCTGTAGAGGGCTATGATATCAATACTATAACCGGCCTACCAAATATTTGAAAAGAGATGTTGTAAATGTATATGATATATGAATATACTGACCAACTACATATACCTTTTCCTTGCATGGACTAAAGACCCAATTAGTTAGGTTGCTTAATTAGCTAGGATAGAACAAACCCATTTCCACTTTGGTCTAAGTAGTCGATCGATCTTTTTCTTGCATGGTTGTGTAATCTTTTCAACTAAACAATCATTAATATTAACTTCCTTGGATCGATCCTTCACGCTAAGGAGGTCATTGATGATGCATGAACATGAGAATAGACATGCAGGAAAAACAAATGCTAGAATCATTAGTATGTCTTTGTTTTCTTTTACTGAAATGATTTGTAGTTTCATATGTCCTTCAGCTTTGACCTGAAATGGAGCTAAAAAGGAGAAATTAATGGTGAATGAATGTGATTTAGTACAGGACGACTAATGAATGAAATAATGTTAAGATTATTTGACAAACATTTAGAACACAGATTTTTTTTTTCTTCTTATAGATAGGAATCTAGGTGCGCAAAACTCCTGTCATGTGGTAATTTTCTCACAGGCCTTTTACTTGAATTCTTGGGGTTACTTCTAAGCCCATCACAATCCTACAAATTCAATTATCAGAAATAAGTCAAACAGGAAGGTAAATGACAAACATGCGTAGCATGAAACTTTACTCCTCTTATAAAACCATGGGAGAATTACAAACACAATTAGAACAACTGGACCTGCATACTGCCAATTCACCGGGAGTCCAGATCCTTTTAGACTCAATTTACAAGATGCGTGAGGGATTAATTTAAGTGGAACTCCACAGTTGGCTCGTGTATACTAGAAATCTAAATGGCTCAAAATAAATGGCCCCAACCTATTTAGGGATGTAGCAAATATGTCAGAGTTTTTGCACTGTAGGATTGAACATATAAGGAACACGTTGAACGAATTGTGGGAAAAGTTCATGTTTAACTGATAAACTATAGACACCCCAGTGGCAAGGGTGGATCAATCACTTGACAGAAAGGTTGTCTCACAAGATGTGTACCACTCACCAAAAAAAAAAACCTATCGTTCATGTGAAATTCGACCACTCACATATAAGAAGAGATTATATATTTTGAGGGGTATATAGATTTTTAATAGATGGACCCCGCTTTAGAATTCTACTCGAATCCCTCACGCATCTTCCGAGTCCAAGCTACAGAAGAATATTGAAAGGGAGGGAGGAGGCCAAAGTGTATGTGGGAGGGGAGACTTTGGTTCGATGAAGCGACATGGCCGTTGAACCCCCCTCAACCATAAAAAGCTAAGTGTGTTTCCAGTGGCCGGATCTTACATCATGCAAATTTTGGTTGCCCGAAAGACCGTGAACATCTACCCATCCTCAATTCACCCATTTTTTGCTTGGGCTTTCATCAACCTTCACACCTATCAACCCAAAATTCAGGCTCCAATGGTTCTCAAGAGGGACTTAAAAGCTTTAGCCAATCCTCTTATCTTTCCTATTTTCTTTTCTTCTTCGTTTTCTTTTTTCAATGTCTCTGTCATGGATGATCAGTTGCTAGAAAGCGTAGTAGAAGTTTTGAGTTTGCTTTGCTTGCTTTCAATAGAAGTTTGGGGTTCAATATGGGTGAATAAAAGAAGGTTTCCCATAAGGCTTTAATTCTCTTTATAGCTTTGGTAGAGTGATGAGTGACTAGACCGCCCTTTGTGGGGACTAATAGTTTTTTTTTTTTTTTTTTTTGTGAAAGTGGGGACTAATAGTTGAAATGGTGATTGGGTTTTGCTGAAAAAACGGTGATTGGATGAAAATAAAGAGAGCTCTAAACAAACAAACATACCCCATGTAAAAAATGAGAATTTTCAATTACTTGGGCTTCATTGTTGAGAATTCCTAAGGAGGACATGGGCATTTAAATCATTTCACATACTACGTGATATCCTGGTTGTATCAGTCCATAATTTTTGAAAAAAGGCAGGACCTGTGTAGCAAGAACAGGTATATTCAACCCGACACAATCCCTGTTCTAGGGGCTCCCTTGTTCTGAATGGTTGGCGGCCACAGCCTTGAAAAACTAACTCACTGGATGGTTCGATTTTGTAGTTTCTCTTGATCCATTTCAAGGGTCAAAGCAATGGACAGAAAACTTTTCACATTTTTTTATTTAATAGGAAATACAAATTTTTCACTGGGATTTTCATTTCCATAATTTCATGGTAAGCCAAACCTCATTGCTTTGACAATTGCATCAAATCAGCTCCATCAAAGCTGGTGCAGTGAATTCCACAAACAGTATACAGCCACTCCAACCATTCCCATTCTTTGAAACGAGGGTCATACCCAAGTGCAGCAATTTACTGGCCCGAATCATCACATTCATCACATGAGCAATAATCATCTGCTCATTTCGCCAACATTGATTGTCCAGGATAGAGGATGAGGCAATGGCCAAAGTAATGTTTTGCGCGAAATTATCAGAAAGATTGCCTATCATGGAGGATTGTGGCATGGCAAGGTAGGTCATCAAAATTCAGATCCCCATGTAACCAAGTGCGAATGGCACCAGTTCCTCTGGGATGTGTGATGACGGTTGACATGATTTCCATCATCATAATTTTTCATAGCCATTAGAGGGTGCAGTATCTTCACAACAGTTGAAAATGCTTTATTAGCCAATACCCACAAATCACGAAAAAAACGCTTTATTACCCAAGCACAATACCCACAAATCACAAAAATTAGAAAATGACAACTTTAAATCTCATAACCATTAGAGGGTGCTTCAAGACAGTTCAGACCAAACAAACAAATATAATCAAATCTACCGCCGCTATGCAAAAATGTAGGTCATACTTCTGAGTCACATACTCGAAGCTCACCCTTCAAACAGCAGCTGAAGGCTTTGAAGCAGCAGAAAGGCGAGATCTCTTCTTGGCCAGGCTCTCACTCCTTCGTTCACGCTGCTCTTTCAAACGGGTAGCAAGCAGTTTCTGATATTCAGCAGCTTCAGACTTGGCTTTAGTGATTCTTTTCTTTTTCTCAGCAATCCTAGCACGCTTCCTCTGCAATGTCAAAGGCGTCACAAGCCTCTGTATCTTGGGAGCCTTGCTGCATTTCTTCCCTGACCATGACAATGGGATATCCAGGGTAATTAGACACTGGCCACTGCTCATCAAAAACATAATGGGAGATGCATGCACATGTAAATGGAATCATACATGCACAATTTGACACAAATGCATGCACATAAGACACAAATGGAATTACAAGTGCAAACAAAAATGCATGAGCAACTGGCAAGATAAATAAGCATATCCAGAATGCAAGCAAATGCAAATGATATGCATCTATATTCAGAGACAAACATGAATAAGAATGAATCATGCACATATAACTGAAAAGTGCAACTGTCGCCATAGTTCTATCAACATGTATACACATTCAAATGTCCAAAGACCGTCCGCAAACTTGCAACAGAATGAAGGAATGCATTTTCACTAAAGGTGAAAAACAGAATAAGATTTCTTTCCAAAGGAATTCATACCGGACTTGGTTGTAAATGTTCGCCTGTATGTATTCACATACTTGCGCACATCATCCTCTTTAGAGAGGTTGAACAGCTTGCGGATCTTAGATGCCCTCTTTGGACCTCTCATCCTGGGTTTTTCTGTGTCCGTCAAACCGGGCAAGTCGTTCTCCCCTGTTCCCACAAATAAACATAATTAGGGCAATTAGATTAATAGACGGAAACATGACTACAATTTCTCCATCAACCCAACAACTACCTTACACAAAATTACAATAACAATTACCATGTGCATATATATATATATATATATATATATATATAATCCTAGAAGGGACGCGCATGCACACCTGCACAACATACATATATAACCTAATGAAGTCTAACAAAATTATACAACTGTTATAGTTGAGTTGCTGGATAACAGTCGTCATGAAAAAGATGTTAGCATGGATGTGGTTGCCCATATTATATTATCACCCAGTAAGCCAAAACATATCAAACCTTATATTGACCGCTTTTTCAACCATTGTGAAATAGCCAAAAAATATGTAGGTTTAAACCTCTACATAGATTGCAATAGCATGAAGAGCAATCAGCATTTCACAGAGATTACCTTTCTTTACAATAACCAAATTCAAAACTGAAAGGTCAGGGCTGACAATGCATCCGCGAACAGATTTCCTGCGTCGCTCTCCATTGCGCCTGCCATAGCCACGGAAGCAAGGTGTCCCTATTCATGTATTTACATTTGTTAGACAAAAGAATACATTACCAAGAAAAAAATTACAGAAATAAAATAGCTAAGAAAACAAAAAAATTACCTCTGTGCAACAGAAGACGAACACGTCCCTGAGTTAATACTCCCTGTTTCATGGGGAAACCCTGCTTGTCGCAGCCTCCCATAATTTTAAAAACGTATCCCTTAAACTCCTGGACACGTGAACATCATGAAAATGTCAACCACTGCTGCTGCTGCTGCTGATGATGATGATGATAATAATAATAATCGATCTAGAAGTAACTGGATTAACACAAGGATTTTCTTGGAATAACTGCAATAACTCAAAAAAAAAAACAATAAAATTAACCAACCACTGATGAGGCATCTCTTTTTTTCACAGGGATGGCAAGGGATCAGTCCCCGGTTGTGTTCCCTGCTAGTTGGGGAGTTGTGTAGTGTGTGAGTGCCCACGTAAGCATGAGCATAGAAAAAAATTATTTCTTGCGACTTTCTCAAACAATTTTTTCTTGACTTACTAGAGTGAAAAAAAAATGTGATTCTAGTTTTTGCCAATACCACTAGATAAATGAAATTCTTAGAAACATACCTCACCCAGAGCATCTCCAACAACTTCCTGAGAAATCCTCTTATCATAAAAGGCACGGCTGTACAAAACATTACAATGTCAATACACTAGAATCACCTGTAAGAGAAACATACAGATAGACTAACTTTGAAAATATAATTTCGAGGCTAGGTTCTTTTGGATGCATAGAATCTTGGTATCCCTTTTTATCAGGACAGCTTAGAGAAGGATTCCTCAAAAACTATGGACGTGAATGTTGAATCACAATTAAGGATAAGAATACCTTGAAATTTTCTTGTGCATAGCTTTCTAAGTAGGATTTCATGCACCCAAATGAGACCCAAATTTTGCAAGGTAACTTTACTGGAAGAAGATACTATTATGCAGTGTGATGTTTGGCATTTGTAACCTTGGAAGTTGGGATAAATGTTGAGGCCAATACTAAAATTAAATTGCATCAAAAGGAAGAAAAAAAATTGCATGGGGCATCAAAAGCAGCAAAGTTCCATCAATAAAAAAAATAAAACACTGTTTTCAATATTGACAAATTAGGTGACCTTTGCTGATGAAACTATCAGGATCCACTTTTATCTTGCAGAGGCTCATAAAAAGTGAATAAGCCACAACAAAGGGAAACAAGCCAATGAAAATTTTCAATACCAAACATAAATGGAAAAAGATCACACAGCAACCCTTGTAAATGAGTTACACATCAAGCATTTAATTTTAAACAAATATAAAATTAGGTATGAAGAACACAATCTTGGTTCATATGCCATTCCTGTTGAGTATCAGAACAGTTGATAAATTAGGCCCTACCATCGATAGCACAGCCCCAAAAATTTTTAAAAAATAAGATGATTACCAATCAAAAGTAAAGGAATATATAAACATAACAATCACGTAACCCTATCTACCAGTCAGAGTTGTCATTGATTGCCAACCATTGTTCGGACTTGTTTCTAACCATTCATATATAATCATTCACTGGTGTCTTCTAGAACAACCAATCTTCACTGAGTTCCAGTATACCAACAGTCTAGATCATATGTAGAGCTCTTAGAAACTAAGACAACCTCATGTAATCATCATTGTTAATAACTAAGACTGGCATTAAAGCCCATGCATCGCATAGGAACAGCGGCCAATCAAATAAACCTACAAACCGGCCACATGAGCCATTTTATGTCAGCAGGGATGAAACTGTTACTGTCACAGGCTCACAGCTAAGTCTGGACTCCTCACTTCTATTATCACCCCCTACCCATGTATAATGGTATATATTTTTCTCTATCACAAAGATTATTTGCACTTTTATTCTTCCCATTGTTTTCGTTCCAATTCCCCTTTCTTCTAGATTGAGGTTTTTATGAAGATAGCAAGGCATCAATTTGACAGTACTATTAAATTTTATTATTCACAATAAAAATAATAATCAGTTCATACCTTCCATTTTCACCCCTCAATTCTATCTATTTAATTGCAATGATATAGAGCTGTAACTTTTACAGCTTATCTCCCAGCCGGCGGTTAATTATCTGTTTGCCATAATGCATGCTGTTTTGGAAATTTCTCTCTCCCCACAAACATGAAATGATTTCCTGTTTTAAATTAACAGACAATCTGAATGATTCGTTCAAAACATAGATTTTAAATAAAATGGCATCTCTGTCCCTATGCCTATCATGTTATCCAAGAGGGGGCTCCTAAACTAGTTCTATCTGCCAGAAGAAGAAGAATGGGATAAGTAATGTGCATGTATGCACCCAACCAACCAAGCCTGAATACTGGAGAAGAAGAATTCGCAGATCTTATGTTTGGTCAAGCATGACAAGTATTGTGCATGCACTCAACCAAGCATGAAAATGGTAAGCCATAACGCCCTGCTTATCAGACAATGAGCAAAGAATCATTCGTAGAGTAAACTTTTGTGGGAATATCATTACAAGGAAAGAGTTGAGACAGAAGTGTGAAAAATGGAGAATGAGAGGAAGAGAGGGAAAAACTGATACGGCATGCAAAATTAGTCTTCGAGATAAAGAAAAGAAAGGCATAATTAAAAAGAATTAAAAAAAAAGAATAAAAAGACCCCATGGCAACGATAACACAAGAATAAAAAAGAAGACATCATGCAAAGCACGACATAAATCACATGTACAATAAAAGAATCTTTCCTTTCGCCAATCATGACAGCAACCAAATAATAAAGGATGGAATGCCATCAAAAACTCCAAACCGAGAGTAACTCAAGAAAGCCTGCAGATCACTTGGTAAGACTGGCCAATCTCATTAAACTCATCGGACTCAGAGTCTTAACAAGCCAAGTCGAAAGAATGAGTCTGAATGAGATGTTGAATTTGATCCTAAAAATTGAGTTTGTTTATACTTCCTAAACATTAATGCTGACCTAGACCTGGCTAAATAGTGGGCTCAAGAACTGGGTCTGGCTGGTTCAGACTGAAATTCAACCCATTTATAGCGCTGCTTACAAATATCTTGGCATTCAAAACTGAAGGAAAATTTCTTTCTTTAAAGCTATCTATGTCACTCAACTCCTATTTGTATTAAAATGATATTTTTTCAAAAACAAAAAAATAAAGAAAAATAAAGGAAATAAAATGGCAGAGGAGGCTCAGACACGCACAAATAATAGTCATCAGAAACAGGCATACATCTGCCCATTGTCTCAATCGATGGAAATAATTCAGCATCGAGAAATGATTTTTGTCATCACCGCCACCAATCAATTAAAAATAAAAATTAATAAAATAGAACAAGATGAAATCTTGAATACAATTTCTAACAAGGGAAATTACACAAATGAAATCTTGAAAACAATTTCTCATAAGAGAAATTACACCCCAAGGGAATAGAAAAATAAAAATAAAGGACCTTCTTTTCTTTTTTTATAGAAACCCAAACACTTCTAATAAGAAAATATAATCCATACTGATATAGAGCCCAATCACCAGAACTAACAAATCAGCAGATACATAGAACAGAATCCACATTAATATAAATCAAAATCCGAAAAACCAAAAAAAAAAAAATTTCACCTCAGCTAGGGTCTGTTTGTTTGCATTTAAATACATAGGAATCAAATACAGAGAAATTCATTTCAAACATACCCAATTCCTATGAGTCAAGTTCATTTCAAATCAACATAAAAAAAAAAATGCAATATCATCCACAATTAGCAACACGCCACCCAGAATTAAAGCTTCTTTGCCAAATAACTAGTGTGTATGTCATCTACATAACCTTTTTATCAACACAAAGAGGAAGTTTTCCTTCGGATCAAAAGCTAATAGTTACTAATCCTAGAACAAATTTATTATCATTCGGAGCTACAGAGAGCAAGAAGAAATGGGGTTTTGGAGGAATCTTACAGTTTCTGGTCGTCATCAATCTCCAGTTTCTTCTGGCATCCCGTAGTGGGATTCGCGATATTGAACTGCCATTGAAACACAAAGAAATCAGATCCGGATACATAGAGAGAAACTAGAAATCATAACAGTTACGCAAGTCTGAAAGGAAACCTTCATTGTCTATTGCGAAATCAAATCGCCTCCCAACAAAAAGCGCTTCGGAAATTAGGGTTAGGGTTTTGGGACTGAAAAAGCAGAGTGTGGAAAGGAACAAATGAAGAAACGCATTTTGTTTGGAGCAGAAGGGTTAGGGTTTTAGGGAATTGCGGTTTTGCTGACGTAAAATTACCAAAGCACCCCCCGGATCCCGAAATGGGCAGGTTAGCTGTTAGGGGTTTAGGCCTAACCTAGGGTTGGCAGGTTTTGACCCAAGAGGAGTTGGAGTGGGTTTAGTTTTAGCCCTTCCAACCTATTTTACTCTATTTTTTTCTATTTACATATCTTTTCCTTTTTTACATCTATTGGTTTGGTGATACAGTGCATGTAGGGATGATCTACTCAGTTAGGAATGAGGAAATAAAATTTGTATAGCCGACTCTAATACAGTTTGGACAAAGCTTTGACGATGGTATAGTGCATGTGGGGAAAATCTACTTATCCAAGAATTGATCCATCCATAGCTACATTGAGATGAGGGAAGAGGATCCCCTGTTTGGATTCCCTGTTTGGACCACTTAGGGGGTGCCACATGTGAGGGAGATGTCAGATCAATGACATCTCATCTCTTCCACTTAAGAGAAAAAAAATTTGCTTCCCATATGGCACACCTACCCTGTTTGGACCAAACAGGGGATCCTCTTCCTGAGATGAGACTTTGACTTCCCTTTCAATGAATTGTCACATCATTCTCTTTTATTTACCTATTCTTTTAGTTAATATAACATAAAAAGTTACAATAGATAGCTTGTCATATGGCTTGTCATAGATGCCTTCAAAAAAAGGCATCCTAGCTTAGGATTGTTTGGGTAATTTATTTATAAAGTGAAGTGGAGACAATGATCTAACCAACGAAGAATAAAACGAAAAGAGAAAATCTAAAAATACTAAATGACTAAGGTTAGTGCCATGATAAGGTATTGATCTTTTTTCACTTTTTTGGTAAAAATAAGATAACTTTATATTATTCAGTGACATGAGAATATATCTTTTTAACTTTTATAAAAAGTAATTTTTAAAATTTGGTGATATTTTATTTGATCCTTCTTTTTTATTTAAAATGGACCTTCACTTCATTTTTACAAGTGAATTACCCAAAATGATTGTTAACTTGGAAGAAAATCACACATTGTATACCAAATAGAATACCAAAGATTTCTATTTGGTCAAACTAGTTTTGCATCAAGTTAGCCAATGAACTAGCTGACGCTCTATGTAAATTCGACCCACCATGTGTTTGCAAAAGGGTTGATGGGCCAAACACCAAGAAATGGGCTCACCCGAACCCAACCCATTATTAATCAAGTCAAAATTGTCAACCCAAATTGAATTTTTTTTTTTTTAAAAAGAGGTTCAAAACCAAACCTAAATTATAAGACCAGGTTCAAACCGGTTGGAGGGTGGTTGGATCAAGAATTGCTATTCCTAGGCCCTGCATCTTCTTTTAAACTCGTCCCATCGTGGCCATTCAGATTGCATAATGGGCCCAGCTTGGATCCATCAATTTGGGTAAATTCTTGATACCATATATCAAATGGAGAGAATTTTTATGTAACCACACAAATGTGCCAAGAAGCACTAAAAATAATCTCTATAAGAATTTAACTACTATTAATTTAATTAAACAGAGTTAAGTGAGGTTGAATGGAATTTGACTGTAACAAGCTAAGTCTTGTCTGCAACTAACTCTCTCATTAGATTTATTAACTTGGACACTTTGGCTTTTCTCAATTGGAGGCGGTAGGTCAAGAGGCTCATCAGGAATTCTTGCAAACAAACTTAAATCATACCCGCACTTAAATTGTTTGAGTGGTTTAGAAGTACAGTAATGAGTAGGAGGTCCTAGTTTCAAACCATTTAGGGCCTTACCCGATGCACAGTGCTACTAGGTGGTGGGTGGTATTGTGTATACGGAGTTTTACCGATATGATCAACCCTACACTGAGAATTCATCACATTGGAATTGATCATATGTGTAATCAGTAATGGGTTGAAAGTTCATGCAAAATACACCCTTGCAGAATTGAAGTTAGCCATTGGATATGAGATCTAAGTGACATTGAGATTGAGCCCAAAGCCATCAGGTAGCCATCTAAGCCAATAAATGATTTTGAATGTATGCAGGCAAAAGGGAATAACAACAGCATGTCAGCATCATTGATTCCAGTAAGACAATACCAGTAGTATCAAGTATATGGTGTGTTTCCAAAACTTGAATCAGCAAAATAAAAAATAACAATGTATAGTACATCTTCCTACTTGCAAGTTAAAAACAGAGATGGTAAAAATGACCAGCAAATGAGTGTACTGTGGACTGTAGAGGAAAGATCAGTAGTGGAAGCTGATGAAATTCATGCCTTAAGGATGGCACTTACAATGGAGACAGTGAAAATGGCTTGAATCTGATTTCCCAAACAGGCATACTTTGGTAATCCACAGTCCGTTTGGATCCTTGGAACTCAGTTGCCCCGACACTCAGTTTACCTGTAGCTCTATTTACCAGTAATTTAATTGGCTAGGTAGAGAACAAAAGCAACTGTCACTTATAGTAACTCAGGCTTCGCCAACACACGAACCCCTCCGATTTACACGTAAACAGAGTTACCTGCACTCACTTTACGAAGATCCAAATGCAGCACTCACTTTAGGAAGATCCAAATGGGACCCAAAGATTCTCATTCATAGAAAGTGGATGGACCCATACCAGAAAAGTGTGTGTCAGCACCAGTGCAACCAATGGGAGCCAGAGGTTAACTATCCTGAAGACTAGTAAACCTGTCACCTACTTGAATGCAGACGCACCATGGATTGAGGCTTTGATTACGAAGCAGCCAGAGTTTAATCATCCATACAGGAAAATATGCTGAAAGTGACCAGAACCATGCCTGAACTGATATAAACCATCCATTAAAATGCATTGGCCCCAATAATGCAATCAATAGGAAGCCAATGACTACAATTCCACAATCAATAGGAAGCTAAGGACTATAATTCCACATATTTCTAAAACGAGTTCTCTTACCCCAAACACTAGATGCATAAGGTGGAGTTAAGAGCACATATCCAAAGAATGGGTGGAAAGGATTGAAAGAGAAAATTCACCGAGAAAAAATAAAAGCTAAGCACTTCCCTGCAGCAACAGCTGGGCATATATGCCCTGCTTTAATACCTTAAGTGCAGAAAATGAAAGAATCTCCTCAGAATTTCATCATGAAGAAGTGTCATGTGAAGGTTGGGAGGAAGTATTCCTCGCTGCTAGGTCTGAAGCAGTGGCAAGGCCTTGCAACATTCGGACAATCTCTGTCGTATCTTCCAAGTAGTACTTGGCCTTACTGGGCTTTTGACCAACTGTGCAAGCAAAAACTTCTGCCACGGGGGATAGAGAAGGCCCCGACACGGCACTAGTAATGACTTCAAACATATCCTCGTCCGACCTATCATCACCAATGCACAACACAAAATCTGGTAGCATGCCTCTCTCTTGCATTGTTGAGAGAAGGTGTTCAGCCACAAGACCCTTGTTGACACCCTGCATATAGAGGTTACAGAGAATTAAGAATCACAAACAAGAAAAGTAGACCATATGACACTGAGTACTTCCGAAATTTAGAGTAGACTTTAGAGAGAGCCTTCTCTCTTTAGTCCTAACCTGGGGCTTGACTTCTACAATGTGTTGACCACTCTTGACGGACACTGGCTCGTTTGCAAGAACACTTTCAAGATGATCAAGAAGTTCCTTCGCCTGGCATGACCCAAAATCTGGATCAGCATATTGATAGTGCCAAACGAGAGCACTCTCTTTGGTTTCTACTGTGGAACCATCCGTTGTTTCAGTATAGAGCTTCATCACAGGCTCAGCAATCTGTTTCCAATCAAAGTCGGCCACTGGCACACAAGTTTCCCATTCCGCATCACAGTTCGACCTTAAAGCAGCACTCAACTTGGAATTAGTGATTAAAAGATACATGAATTCATTTAAAGATGTGCATGCAAAGATCCAGGGATGCATTTCTGAGATCAGGTAGAGAAATGGAAAAAGGTGTGGTTTTCAACCAATTGCTCGAGTTCTAAAGACAGTCACCGGAGTCGGTTACGAATTGAAAATAATGACCATGATGTTTTCTAAAACATCTTAATTTGATGAGGCTACTTATGCTTCTATGTGGGAACTACCAAGCAAGGATTTTATTTTTACCCAGAAAATGACATTTAAAAAATTTCAGTCCCTAGCATAAAGTCAAACATGAATATTTTACTGCATTCATGTCATCTCCACAGCGGCAATCTGGATTGCTTGATATAAGGAAAAAAGAATTTAGCAATGAGTTTCTGGTTAAAAGGGTCTCTGAAATCAACCAAGTCAAATATGGTTGATTTAGTCAGTGAAGTCAAACAATAAATGATTGGTGAAGAAGCAAACTAAGAAGTATGTACCTCATGAAGTATCCATGCTCTGCTGCAATTCCTAGCTTTTCACAAGATGAAAACCACTCACTTAGGGTTTTTTGATCTCTTCCGCTGACAAGAAAGACGACATTTTTGGGATCTCTGCACAAGCTGTTCAAAATACCGATAGCCTCAGGATTAGGAGTCTTGTTGATGGATGACGGCAGTGTCATGGTACCATCATAATCCAAGAGAATCGCCCGGTTCTTGCATCTCTTGTAAGCAGACACTATGTGCTCAACTGACAACTTCCTGAAGTTTGGATCAAGCGCGATGACCCTGAATCCCAAACCGAATCCAATTCCCCAGCACCTCCTCCTTATATGGTCCCTACATGTCCTTCCAAGATCCTGAAGAAAGCTATTTGCCCAATATCCAACGTCATGGGTACTGACATATCGATAGTGTTTCTCATGCCGCAGCTGTTTCTCAGACTCAGACATTACCAGAGCGGAATCCATAGCTTCAGCCACAGCATCGATATTCCACGGGTTCACACGAATGGCCCCACTTAGTGATGGAGAACAGCCAATAAACTCAGAAACAACAAGCATGCTCTTTTTTGGCTCCAATGAGCTCAGTTGCAAGGTCTCATCCAATTCCTCATTACCTTGACGGCTGATGATATATTCATAGGGTATGAGATTCATTCCATCCCTCACAGCTGTAACAAGACAACATTCTGCTATAACATAGTAGGCAATTCTCTCGTAGAACTGAAGTGGGCTATCTATTAAAACCACTGGCACATAACCTGGTCTTCCAAAGGTCACATTTATCCTTCTCGCCGTGGAATACGTCTCAAACTGCACTTCTTGTACGTCTCTTCCACGGCCTCTGGCAGGGTTTGCAATTTGCACCAACACAACCTTTCCTCTCCAGTCTGGATGGTGTATGAGCAACTGCTCCATGGCCAATAGCTTCAAGCTTATCCCTTTAAATATGTCCATGTCATCCACTCCAAGCAACACGGTCTGGTTCCTAAACCGGTCCCGAAGTTCAGCGACTTTAGATACAGTCTCTGAAAGATTCATTACAGATTGAAGCTGGCCCATGTGAATTCCAACAGGAAGAATTTTGATGCTAACCGTCCGCCCATAATAATCAAGGCCAATATAACCCCTCTTTGAATGATAGGCAAGACCGAGCATTCGACTACAACATGAAAGGAAATGCCTGGCATAGTCAAACGTATGGAAGCCAATAAGGTCAGAATTAAGGAGGGCTCGAAGAAGCTCATCCCTAACAGGAAGTGTCCTGTAAATCTCAGATGAGGGGAATGGACTATGAAGGAAAAACCCAAGCTTCACCCTATTAAACCTCTTACGTAAAAAGGTAGGCAAAACCATCAAATGGTAGTCATGAACCCATACAAAATCATCATCAGGGCTTATCACTTCCATCACCTTGTCTGCAAAGATTTTGTTAACAGAAAGATAGGCCTGCCAAAGGGACCGATCAAATCGGCCACCTAGATCCGCTGAAAGTGGAAGCATGTAGTGGAACAGTGGCCATAGTTGCTGCTTACAGAAACCATGATAGAACTTGCTGAAAAGATCAGAAGGGATAAACGCCGGAAGGCACTTGAAAGTCTCAAGCAGGTTCTGTGAAACATCATCTTGCTCATCTGGGTGGATCTCCTCTCTCAGGCAGCCAACGTAGATGACCTCGACATCTTCTCCAAGACCATCTTTGAGCTGCAAAATTAATGAATCCTCATCCCAACTGAAATTCCATCCACTATCATCAGCCCTTCGATGGACGCGGAGTGGAAGCTGATTGCCTACTATGATCACTCGTTCTTGCGAGACAGTCGATGGGGCATCTGAATCGACACTATTAGAATTTTCGTCATCAAGTTCTGAGATGATCCCAGCCACAGTCATGACCCTAGGAAGCCTCTTCCCCATGCGACTAAAGTTCGGTGCATCACCAGACACAAGGTCCAACAGGTTTGAGTAAGATCTAGAGCTCATTATAACAGAGTTGAAGACAAGCCAAAACACTGAAGCAGAAGGGGAAAGGGCAGTCTACTAATCTCTTTCTGAAGTTCTACAGAAGCCCCATTGCATTAATCACAGAAGTAGGAGGCAAGGAGCACAAGTAATCTTCAGCAATAAAATCAGATCATCTCTGGTTCAAAAGGCCAAACCTTCCATCACATACAAAGAATTAGATCTCATCAGTTACCGATAAACTGTGTGGCACCCAAAAACCCATTTTGGATTCCAACTAACTCAAAATCAATAGAAAGAATCTATCTTTACTTCACCAATCGAAAATTTAGGGACTCTTCTGGGTTTCATTGATAAATAGAGTTTTCTATTCTCATTTAACTCATCCAGCAGACGTCAAGTTTCAATCAAAACCAAGAAAAATCTAAACATCACATAAGCTATTTCTACCAAAAATAATAAAAAATACATCCAAATCAACTTAACAGCTAATACCCAAGAATCACCTTTGAAATACGAAAAACCAGCTCTTCATGGAACATCCACTCACATACAAATCCACACAACCCAACCATGCTAAGACTACCTTTCTACAAAAAAAAAAAAAAAAAAATTGTCCAAGTGACATTTAAAAACCAACAGAGAGAAACAACCCACTTCAATCAAACAATGCAATCCTCAAAACAGAAGCTCAAACTTAAACACATACCATAAATCCAAGAAAAGGCAGAGCAACTTGATGAGGAACCCACATGCAGCAGACCTGATAAATATGAAAAGAGCTGAGTAAATCTTTTTGTAGAAGTTGCAGAAAGATACCATGCAAGTGGAGCTAAGAATAGGGAAGGCAGGTAACAAATCATGCAGAAGTTTACTTTTTATGAGTGGAGGAAAAAGAGCAATAGAGATATTCTTTTTTGTAAAGAAGGAAAAAAACATACCTTCCTCTCTCTTTTTTTCTTTTTGCCACTCTCTCACACACTCACTCCCATAGTCCAATGTGACAAAGCATTTGATTCCCCCACTGTCTCATAGTGTGGAAGAAATGGACTCAAAACTGGGGTCTGAACCAGGGTCTGAACTATGAACTAGGGCTAACCATGCCCTGTAGGGAAAACGTGCCTCTCTACCTACCCACCTACCCTATCATTTTGCTGACCCATATGTGTCCTTCCTTCATAAGTGGGCCACACTTTCCAGTTTCTTCTTTAAATGGTCCATTCCATGGCCCACTGACCACAGACAAATCTCTTTACTAACTGGGCCAATCTCTACAGCATTCCATGGGGCCTTTGTTTTAGCGCAGAGTCCCTCTAGCAATAATTGAACTTCCAATTGGAATATTTGTGAGGTCCAGCAGGTCTACAATGTCAATCAGACCAGTGGGACCCACCCACAATCAATCTGAACCCTCCCTTGTGGGACTGCCAGTTTGGTGTTAGACCTAGATTCTTTTTTTAATCTTTTATGGGTAAAGTGCCCACACACACTTGCCCAAGTCTTCAACCATTAGCACAATAGCTATGGAGCCACTAGCACATGCTTATGAAAGTGATTGGAACTAGAATTATGTTTAGTCCTTTTTTAGACATGATAAGAGGCAGGCCTATGATGGATTGGATCTACATGATTACCACAACCACCACACTGCCACCATTTTGACCCAATTTGACAATTTGAAGCTATAGGGTTTATATTTTACTGAAGAAATATTTATTGTTTGAGTAGATTTTAGTTAAACATTATTTGCACCAATATGGAGCCATTAAATTCTGAGATGTTCAAGTATGAAGATTAGAAGTTATTCATTAAAATGACATCTGACCACTCTTTGTCCAATTCTAGGTTTATTTATTCCTCAGTCTTGAATCTAACTACTTGGGGTGATGATGAAAAGGTTGGATGTAAATCAAGGATATGTGAAATATTACTGACAAAATTATCAAAGTTCTTTCCTAAGACTAGACATAGTGAAAACTTACTTTGATAATATCAAAAGGGGATCAAATTTCTAGAGAAGTATGAAATAATATTAATTCCATTTCCTCGTGTGTTTGAAGAGATTGAAGTGTTCAAATGTGAACCCTGACAAATGTATCAAAATAAATTTGCACAATATTAGTTTCACTAACCACAAAGGCTAAAATTTAGAGACACCCTAGTTTGCATTCTCGGAATTTTAAATGAAAATAGCTTGGATGCTTGACTTACGTACGAGCACAAGAATTTTCACAAATAACCTGGACATTCTAAAGCAATTAACATATAAGGGGGCCTTCTCAAGCCACCTTTGTGACCAGTCCCAACTCTTCACACTCTTTGGTCCTTAATGATCAGTTTTTACCATCATCATCGTCATCATCAAAGCCCCATCCTATCAATTTAGGATCAGTCAGTGTGTGAGTTGGAGATGCTATCAGTACTCGGTAGCAAAGATATGTGTGCGTCACGTTATGCTAAGAGGTACCAGGGGCAGACCGAGGTAGAGGGTTATAGGGGATGAAGCTGCCACTACACTTGAAAAAGGTAAAGAATTTAAAACCACCATGCAGATTTTAAAAACCATTATGTGTTTTTCTTTTACATTAGCCCCTTTCCCCAATATTTCTTTCACATAAAGCCCTCACAAGTTGATTTCCTTGGTCCACCCTTGAGAGGTACCTCACACACAATGCATGAGAGGTAAAACTTTAAGTCCATTGAGAGACCCACTTGAATGCATATTAATTATCGAGGGTAGTACGATGGAAATGTCTCATTATGGATATAGATTTAGATAAAAATCATCCCAATTAAATCATCAAAACCATTAATTTAGGAGCTTGAAATTTTAATAATTTTTTAAGTTACATATTTAATAAAATCTAATCCAATGGTAAGTAATTCATATTAACGTTAAATAAGAATGAGTACTAATTTACAAGAGATTATTGAGTGTATGAAAATTGGATGTGTGATACCAGCTCCCATGTAGTGGCAAAAAAGTCACATCTCCTATATAGTACCTGAAAGGTACCTCTTAGCATAACATGTTAATTAAGAACTAGCTTGTATGTTCTTTATTTGGATGTCATGCAACACTTCACCTAAAACTTATATGAGGATCATTAATGGCTAACATATTTTAGGATGAGAGAACCATCAAAATCTCTAAAAAAACGAAAGAAAGAACCATCAAAATCTCTAACATTCCATTGGCCACTTGTATTTCGCCCACTATAAATGACATTATACCTGCTGTTTTAACTTTTCAATACAAATGGTGGGCCACAGATGCTCTTGTCTTTGTTGCACCTTCAAAGGGACTGTAATTCTCCCACTTATTCCCACCAGTAGAGAGTCAAAGCCTGGTCTGTCTGTTGGAAGGGGCATGTCTCATGCAAGTCCAGCCTACGGGCAATGATAACAGCTCATTTTTCATTACTCATATCTAAGTATCTAACTCAACAAGAATGATAATTCCTGCTATTTGCAACTTCCTCACATTTCTTTCTGCTTGCTGTGATGATAGCCCTGATGTTGTCCTACACAAATTTGCATTAGGTTGTTCTTTTTATAGCAAAAAGCATTTACATAACCCCTGCAATCAATACACACAATCATAGTCCGATAAGAAATATTGGGGAAAGGGCATATGTAAAAAAAAAAAGTTAATTAATTAATTGCAAGGTGTTTTTAAAATTTTTAAACTTTTTTCTGTATGAGTGGGGGCTTAAATCTCCCAAAGACTTGTACCTGTGTCTGCCCCTGATTATAAACACCACCTTTTCTTAACCCAATGAAAGATTTGTTTTAAATGGTAAAGTAAAAACTGTGAAATAGATTCATTAATAGCTCTGCCTCTAGAATTTTACTTCATAGGCGCTAGAATTTTCTCATGGGGGCAGGGCAATCCAATAAAGTGTGTACTTAACCATATATAATAGATAGAAATTACCCTAAATTTCTTTTCAACCAAAGTGATGTGTTCCATAGGATTAATCATGTGGAAAGTTCATACATCATGCTTCAAAGCTCACTTAGCTAGCGCTTAAGCTGCCGTTAACTGACCAAATCAATTGATTGTTCTTCAATTTACCTACCCTTACTAATTCTCCAAAGTTGGGAGGTGTTGCATGAGAACTTGGAATTTGAAATTTGAGGATTGTTAATGGCCCAATTCTTTCTGGATGGAACCAAAATGCCAGGAATTCATGGTCAAATGGCTACAACGAAGGACTATTGAGAGGTACTTGGTGAATGCTATAAGATGAAAATATAGATGGCACCCTCACTTTACAATGATCTAGTTTACCAGCTAGGGTAGTGTGGTGGCTTGATATTCATTTGGCATCTCTCATTCATTAGCTTTCAGTTAAAGGCCATATCATATAATTGTTATTTTGGACTTTCACCTTCATTTCTTTAATTTGAACGACTTTTAAAAATACATTTCTTAGAGCTTCTAAAACTTTCATACTCTATAAATAAAATTTTGATATTCTTAAATATATTCTTCATTTCCTGTCTGCCTTTATGATATTGATATCTAGAATAGTATAATTAACCTTACATGCTGAATGTTTTTTGGGTGTATTTACCCATCTATTAATGGACCAACTTAGATCAAAGGTTCTCATCATTAATCATACCTGTGGCATAACATCAATTATGAGGCCACTTCTACATTCATAATTGTTAAAAAAGTTCTCCATTTGATAGATGGAAATCAGACAACTCTTACCATAGTGGGTTGACAACCATTTACCTCATTGGAGAACGGCTTTTCGGGGTGAGGTAGGGGTGGGAATAAGACAAAGGGTCTGTAATGTAATCAGGGAGAGAGACTGAATCAGACAAAAGGTCGGTAGTGTGAGGGTAGTGTGAGGGAGAGAGAGGGGTGGGAATAAGACAAAGGGTCTGTAATGTAATCAGGGAGAGAGAGTGAATCAGACAAAAGGTCGGTAGTGTGAGGGTAGTGTGAGGGTGAGAGAGTGACTCTATACCTCACTTGATGCATATTTATGTAACACTTTTTCTCATAAAAGATGATGGTTTTTTGTGGAAAATTTATTTTTTCGACGTTTGGTGCAGGATAATTTCGGGGAAATACTTTCCTGTCTCGTCAGTATTTTTTTTGATAATTGTGGAAATGAGTTTCCCATAGGAGTATGAGAAATGGATTTCCGCGGAAAACTTCTCCCTTTTTTCCTCACTCTTGTCCATTTCAACTCAAAAACACTATAACTCTTTTATTTTTTATTTCTTTTTATAAATTATTATTTAATGTTAAATAAATAATATACATATTATATTATTTTTCTTCAAAAAATTATATTACCAAATAATTTTTTTTGATTTTCTATAAGGAATCCATAGCTGCACCAAACAACATCTGCACTAATTCAATGAGGAAACTCTTTTTGCACCAAATATGAATATCTAAATTCTACGGAAATCATTTTCCAAGATTTTCATTTCAATGGAATTCGCTAATGTGGTAATTTTCTCTTTCTGCGAAAATGGTGTGTACACAAACATGCCCTTCAAGTTATTTATAATTTTTCTTTACACAAGCGTTACAAACATAACCTAACCATTGTTTGTTTTATTTATTGGTAAAGTAAATTAAAAAGTAATAAAGTAAAGTTTTCTTGTGGCCGAAAAAATAAATGTGGCTTTTTTGGCGGCAACAAAAATTTACATTTCAATTTGTTTTACAAACAAAGATAGGTGCTGTAAAATCCTCTAGGGCTGACATTAATTTTTTTGCACATTTGATTTCCGATATGAAAAAAAGAAGAAGAAATCAACTAAAATATCCATAAAGGGTGGCCGATACAAATAGAGAATCCTACCATGAACTTTCTTCTCATCTTTCACTTATCATAAGACCTGCAAAGGTTTTTAGGATGCAGGTGGATCAAATAGATCACAAACTGCCACAAACAAAAGGACAAGAACCCAAACACCATTCACTGAAAATATCATACCAATGCGAATAATTCCTTGGCAACTAGATGATGAAGTCACCTTCTAGGTTTTACTGGAGCTAGCACTTTAACCATGGCATAGGCCTTTCATCTATGATGGTGGGGCCCATTGCATTCAACTACTCTTATGGTGGTGGGGTCCATTTGCATCCAACTGCCCACACTTTGTGGAACAGCAGTCGTCCACACCATCCATACACTGTCAGTCTTCGCTTGGATGATTACAAGTCACGATCAAGTGTGTGTGACAGGAGACACGTGCAAATGCTGGTGTCCGAACGCGTGTCAAATGTAGTTACAGGCCAAGTCACATCACACCACACACCCTTACTGTCTAAGCCACCACTAATAACAAACAAACAAAGGGTGGGTTAATGTTATGGGTCCCAAGTTCACTGCAGGACACCATCTCTGGTCAGTTTTTACTTGAATGATTGATATTTTGTTGGTTCTTACTCATTCTTATACAAAGAAAGGAGGAGGGTCTTTTGAGCTCCATCAGTATGTCCTGTGTGCTGTTAGAGGTGATGTTGTTTGGTTGGTGGAAACCTCAATAATTATAAGTTCCTACTTGCCTGATAGAGAATGATTGATAATTTAGGTAGTTCTCTTCTCTATACAAAGGATGAATGCATAACTTGTAATGGAATATTATAGGCTTTGTTAAGTGGGAGAATGCTCTACTCCAAGCTGACTCCATATAATATTTTACATACAATGCATTTCAGCTTGTGGAAATCACCTTGATACAAGTTTATTAATTTAAGGAGGAAAGATGAAAAGGTCTTATGGACAAGGGTTAAGGGGAGGAAAAAAAATATAAAATAAAATAAAATCTACCAAATTATTCTAACCCTTGATTTATTAATCGTAGAATTTCATTAGATTCAATCCAACCATGAGTGAAGGATCAAAGAGTTTAAAACTGGATCTAATATCGGATCTTGGGATGAAAAGAGTATTGAAGGGGGTGGACTGATGAAAGGTATGCCCAAGTGAGCCCCACAATGTTAGACTAGAGTTGCACCTATTCATAGGAGAACATTTCCCTTTTTAATTATTCTCCTTAAAGAGTTGAAAACAATAAAAACCAATTGAGATTTTCATGTGAACTCATAACCCACCAAATTCTTAAAGACAACAGTGCAAACGATTGGGTAAGTGTTGTTTGGTGACACAAGCACCCTAAATCCCAATGGTGAGGAAATGCCATAAATTTTGCATTCCTAATGACTTTGCTCTACATAACTAGGAAATGGAGCTGCTTTTGTCTTTATTTTTTTTTTCTTTTTGAAAATAAAATGATCCATCATTTTTGGAATCTCTCTTTTTTATTATTATTATTATTATTATTCATTTTCATGGTCAAATGCTAGTCCACCTACACACACCCACCTTGAATTGGCATTAGTCTTTGTTTTGCCTTATTTAAATATGGATCACCGTTGGATTTCATTACCAAAAAGTTTGCTTGATGTTTAACTGTTTAGCTTCAAGGAGTTAAGACTTGGCTTAGAGCCATTGTTATGCTCCTGATCAACATACCAACGTTTCCATCACTAATTCACTACTATGCCTCTCTTGGTCTTAGTTCTTTAAGGTCCATGAGAGGTGAGCTTCTTTCAATGCAAAACAAGTCCTCGGTTGAAGTGCAGCTTCACTTGTATCATCATATGCTTGACAAATCTATTTTGCCTATGCCTCATAGATGCAAATCCAAATTGAGAACCACCCTTAAAAAAATGTCAATTGCTAAAATGGTACCATTCACTTTATCCTCCAATCTTCCTATAAATGGAGTTTTGGTGTCCATTTCACTGAAATGTGACCAAAATGATTCTACACCATTACCATCTGTAATGGGTGAAGAGTAAGACACCATTCCCTCAAATGGCATAAATCCAAACATACTTCTTTTGAATGAAACCCACGTTTCTCGGGGGTAGAAACACCTGAAAATCACACTAATGCAGCCAGATGATAAAAAGCAGGATTAATGCGGTTGGTACTTGTTTCCCCAAAAACAGATGTGGTTGGTAATCGCTATGATTCCTAGGAATTGTATGTTCACAAGTTAACAAGATTCCTAGGAATTGTATGTTCACAAGCTAATCCCGAGGGGTAGCTCAGTTGGCTTAGGACTACGGTTTGCACCCGGAGGTTGTGGATTCGAAACTGCTCTACCACACTGGGGCCACAGGAGAATTTTACCCGACTTTCCCTCCCGGACCCGTAGGGATTATTCTGGTCCAAAGGGCTGGGAACCCTACGTTATAAAAAAAAAAACAAAAAACAAGACGCAAATGACTACATGCCTCTCTTAGCTAATCCGGGGTAAGTGTCATTGAAAGTTTTACCTGGATGGGGTCATATTCTAAACAGTAGAAGGTGGCCTTTTAGGTTGGGGGCTTTAACATCTAATCATGAGCATTGCACAATCCAAAGAGAGATAGCTGCAGGCTGGCTTTGCTGCAGTAAAAAAAGAAAAAACACTACAAGCTCAGTCTCATAATGCCTTTTGACATGCATTGCACAATCCAATGGGAGATGTGACGGGCTATGATTCTATTTGAGTACTTCATAGACTCTTTGAAAAAAGTTTATTTGAAATCAGCTTTTACCTCCTTTTCAGAAAACAACAAAAGGATAACTGTTCAGAAAATAAAGTTTAAAATTTAAGTTTATTTCTAAACAGAGGATTTAACTGAAAAAATACTTAATCCGAACGTATTACGCAATCAAACACTTTAGCAAGTAGGGCACCAATTAGAGTAATTGAACCTGATTTTCATTTTTTTTTTTTATCATTTTGTCACATGGTCGGCACCGACCTTATTTACACTAAATAAGGTCGGCGATGACCCTGTCCGCAGACTTCTATATAATCCGATTTCGAGCTTCATTCGTCCACTTAAAAAAAAACGCAGAGGCCGCCTTCCTTCATTCGTCCCACTTCACGTATAGCTGTGAAATACTGTATTTTTCCACCATTGATGTCACTATTAATTTTCAATCGGTCTCCTCTTGCTATTGATAGGGTCTACACAAATGAGGTAATGAAAATTCTTCTCTTCACATGATGGAACCCTAAAAATCAATCCCCTCTTTCTATTGACAACATATTATACATATACTATCATTCAATGCATGGATACACGTTCTCTTTCATTGTATGGTGTTTATTGTCTGTTTCATTTAATATGATATACGTTGCACATGAGTCCTATTTACCGTTTTGCACTGTTCAAAGCACTTAATGCATAATTAGTTTCTAATAAGGAAGAAAATGTTCACAAATTTAATCTACACCCCATGCATTATTGCGTGAGAAGGATTCTCCAAGTAATTTATATTTTTTTATGATGTTCTAATAGCATGACAGACGTTGAGCACCTCGTAATCTTTCACTATGACTGTGAATTTGAATATGAGCTCAATCGTCCTCATTACAAGGGTGGAAAGCAGAAGATGAGATATCTGTCAAACAATGTTACGTTTAAGAAGCTGCCCAAAATTGCTTTGGAAGCATCGAGTTGGTCAACAACTTCCGATGAGTTAACTCTGAAGTATCTTCTACATAATGACATTTTTTTTTCGTTGATAGATATTAACAATGACAATGATATCAATGGTTTGTTAAAATCGTCAAAAAGCGAAGCAAAGGGGATATTAATATTCGTTTCAAGAAGGCTATGCGATGAAGACAGTTTCCAACACACCCGTGGCAATAGGTATGTTCTGAAGTTAAAACTATATTTCAACATTTTCAGCCAGGATCGAAAGTAATTTTTTTATTTTCCTAACTCTATATTGCAGGTCTTTATAGGATGAAAGAAACAAAATCATTCGAGACCCTCCTAGCATTGAAAAACCTGATAATAAATTAAAGGGCAAGCTACAACCGTCACCTCCACCTTTGAAAGAATTTCTCACGATCAATATACAGGCAGTTGACGATATAAAATTCCCAACTACACTGTCTTATTTTGCAGATGATGATGAGTCCATGTTCGAAGAAATCAATGTAGAAATGCTTCATGTGAATGGAAGCGAAAGTGTGCACAGCTTCATAGGTGCTCCCGCAACTAATGTGGTTGGGAATGGAAGTTCAGTAGTCGCCGAGCTAATTAAATCAGGTGTCGATAGAGATACTAGAAGCAGAAATGAAGAAGACAGCATTTCAAAAGCTCCCCTCGTGGACTCAATAGACCCTGATAATGTCCTGCTCGAAGAAGGGACCAGTTCAGGTAGGGAGATCTGGCTAGGTATGGAGTTTCCTGATCGTGAGGCTTTTAGAAGAGTTATAGCAAAGTACGCAATATACAACAACTTCACCTTGAAACACGAGAGGACTAACATGAAGATGGTGACAGTGAGTTGTAAAGGAGTAGATTGTCCCTGGCGTATACATGCCTCCATGGTAGATTCTGGTCCACACTTCAGAGTTCGAAAGTATAATTCCAAACATTGTTGCTCTAAACCACTCATGGAAATTGCACATCGACAAGCAACCGCGAAGCTAGTAGCAGAGTTCATTGAAGAGAATGTGTGATGCAATAACGATCTTAGGCCAAAGGAGATCATCAATGAATGTCAGATTGAGTTTGATACCCGCATTACATACAGGAGAGTACATATGGCAAAGGAACTTGCACTGTGCAAAGTGTGTGGATCGTACGAGGAGTCTTTTATGATATTGCCGCTCTATTGCAACGAGGTTCATAGAACCAACCCCAGTTCGTACATTGCGTTGGACATCAAAGAGGATGAACGATTCAAACACTTCTTTTGGTCCTTTGGTCCATGCTTAAGGTCATTCCAAACCTCTCTAAGGCCATTGATAGCGGTGGATGGATCACACATTCGTGGCAAATATCCAGGAGTGCTAATGGTGGCCGTAACACATGATGCAAATCATCAATTGTTCCCCATTGCATTTGCCTTTGCTGAAGCGGAGCGACGTGATAGTTGGGAGTGGTTTCTTGCACACTTATCATTGTCGTTGGGTGAGCCAAAAAATCTAACAATCGTATCCGACCATCAGAAAGGTCTGATTCCTGCAGTACAAGTCATAATGTCAAGCGCAAAGCATTGTTTTTGTTGCCATCATATAGCTGAAAACATAAAGGCGGCTTTCAACGACCATGGCATTAAAAGAAAATTTTGGAGCGCGGCGAGGGCATACCGACCTTGTGAGTATGATGCTTGCATGGACCACATAAATAGTGTAGATGAGCGTGCATATAATTATATCCATGCGATCGACTATCAGTTCTGGTCAACGGCATTTGCTCATGGACGCAGGTATGACATGCTTACCAGCAATGCTGCTGAGTGCACAAATAGTCTACTAGAAGACACCAGAGTGCTCCCGATTACAAAACAAGTAGAAGAGATACGTACAAAACTCATGGAATTCTTTCAGAGACGGTCAATTCAAGTACAAAGCATCACTTCAATATTAACACCATACGCAGAGAAATACCTAACCACAGATATGGAAGAATCGCGAAGGCTGATGGTACGGATAGCGGCATTGAATGAATATCAAGTGCCATCTTCAGAGTATGTTGATGTAGTTAATTTAGATCGTAGGACATGCTCGTGCCACAAATGGGACGTGATTGGGATTCCATGTTGTCATTCTGTTGCCGCCATGAAAGCGCGGAATATAAATACATATGAGTATTGCGAGCACTAGTACCTCACAAGCACGTACTAGAAAACGTATAGTGATGTAATTCATGCCACCTGTGATAGAAAGCAATGAGAACAACATTTAACCACCGGGAGAGTCCTCCCACCATTGGCTAGCAAGCAACCGGGTCGACCAAAGAAGAACAGGATCCGAGTTGAAGATCGACATCGCAAGCGAAGAGTCGTAACTTGTTCGAGTTGTAAAGAGAGGGGTCACAACCGTGGCAGCTGCAAAAATCCACCAATTCAACAGTGACATTTATGGATTTTCTGTTTTGGGGACGCTCATGTAATTTTTTTATTTTGGGGTATGTTTTTTGTAAAGTTTTTGGGACTGGTATGTATGTTTAAGGGTTGTCTTATTAACATAGAAGTATTGTTTTTTGTTGCATTTTTGGAAGTTTGTGTATAAATTATCATTTCTTTTGAAACAATCCTTTGTACTTTTGGATCTTTTGAAAATAGGTGTGGAACCCATTTTTTTTTCTCGAATATGATGTAAAGCAGGTATGTCAACGTAAAGATTCTGCATGGATTTTAATCTAACGTACGTGGAATGCTTCATTACAGGGTCAGTGATGACCTTAGTAGTGTTAAATAAGGTCACCACCGACGCATGTGAACTATTTTTCTAACAAAAGGTTGTAACTTTTCAAAAGAGTATTGTAAAAAAAATTGAACATAGGATTGGCGATGATCTTTCGTATGTAAAATAAGGTCATCACCGACGCAGGTTTCCCTAGTTTTTAACCAAGAGTTGTAACTTTTCCAAGAGGCTCTTGGCAAAAATTCTAAGTATGAGTCAACGATGACCTTACTATGTAAAATAAGGACATCACCGACGCAGGTTTCCCTATTTTTTAACCAAGAGTTGTAACTTTTTCAAGAGGCTCTTGGCAAAAACTCTAAGTATGGGTCAACGATGACCTTACTATGTAAAATAAGTTCATCACCGACGCAGGTTTCCCTATTTTTTAACTAAGAGTTGTAACTTTTCCAAGAGGCTCTTGGCAAAAATTCTAAGTATAGGTCTGCGATGACCTTACCTATGTAAAATAAGGTCATCACTGACGTAGGTTTCCCTATTTTTTAACCAAGAGCTGTAACTTTTCCAAGACGCTTTTGGCAAAAAATCTAAGTATAAGTCGGCGATGACCGTAACAATGTAAAATAAGGTCATCACCAACGTAGGTATCAAATTTTTTTTAAAAAGAGTTGTAACTTTTCCAAGACAAAAATCTAAGTATGGGTTGGCGATGACCTTACCTATGTAAATAAGGTCATCACCGACGCAGGTTTCAATATTTTTTAAAAAGAGTTGTAACTTATAACTTTTCCAACACGGTTTTGGCAAAAAATCTAAATATGGGTCGGCGATGACCTTACCTATGTAAAATAAGGTCATCACCGACGCAGGTTTCAATATTTTTTTAAAAAAAGTTGTAACTTTTCGAGTGTGTTTTAGTCCTACAGGGTTAGCGATGACCTTACCCTTTGCAAAATAAGGTCATCACCGACGCAGGTATCCGTTTTTTTTACCAAGAGTTGTAACTTTTCTAGTAGGATTTAGTGTTAAAGGGTTGGCAATGACCTTAGCACTGTAAATAAGGTCATCACCGACGCAGGTATCCCTTTTTTTGACCAAGAGTTGTAACTTTTCTAGTAGGATTTAGTGTTACAGGGTCGGCGATGACCTTAGCGTTGTATATAAGGTCATCACCGACGCAGGTTTCCTAATTATTCATCATGGAGTTATAACTTTTAGATTATGTTTTAGTCCTACTGGGTCGGTGATGTTGCTGTATGAATAAGGAAAAAAATAATATGTAGAGGCTATGACATTTACATCAAAATACATACAACAACACAGTGTAACAAGAGAAGACAAACATTGAATATAGAAACCATGGATTCAATCCACTTTCAATCAACATCCCATATACAAGTTAGAAATCAACATCCAACATACAGTTAGGAATTCACAACATTCACATCATAACCATTTCAACTCAAGTAAAATTACAACACTTGTAGCACAAAGGAACTGTTCACTGCAAGTCAGGGGGCAAGACCGGGAGTGGAGGGAGGTTAAGCCTTGGAGCATTTCGAACCCAATTTTGCTCAAATATGTCGATGACAATTCTCCGCCGATAGTACAGGACATCTGATTAGGTGAACTCGATGGGACGACGATTTATGCAATGTTACGCGAATGCACAGGCGAACAACCCGTAGTCATTTCCATTTTCTTGAAATGAGATATCCGTCTTTGTCGTCATCGTCCACATCATAGGCACCGACCACCCGTGATTCAAAAAATCGTTGTTGAAGCCACAATATCTGTCCAAACAAAGTGAAATTGCATGATACTTCAATTTTGAAGTTTATGTACTATCCAAACATTATGCTGCTAAGAGATGAGCAAATATGTACTTACGAATCTTTCACAGTTTTTTTTGCCCCAAATCTCTCCCTTTGAACTGTTATAGTACTCCCAGCGGCTCTCATTAACATATCCAATGAGTAAGGACCAATGGTTGTGAGCGTGAATCACGTAGACTAGAGTTTTGCACTCCATCGCGTCCATTACACGTTCTCCCTTTGGCCCAAAGGTCATGTCATCCCCAATCTTTAGACCCTTTTCCCAGTAACTCTGTAAGACAAGCATCTCAGACATCAAACAAGAGAGGACATTTAAACAAGTGAGTAGAAAGTCAAAGTGGCTTTCATTTTTTATCGAACTTACGCATATACTAGGGTTAGCCAAGTATGCATCCTTACACCTTTCCCGTAGCACTTCAAACCAAAAATATATGATACTCGAGTTCATCCAAGTGCCTTCGTCCAATAAATCTCTTAGGGACTTAGAATCGACGCACGAGATGATCATATCCAGCTCCTCTTTCCTGTCAATGAAATGAGTATTTCGACGTTGAATTAGTAAAAAACCAAATAAAGATTGCATTACTATGGAAGGCTTTTCAACAATTGCAGTTACCTATGCGTGTAATATTTATAGAAATCAATCAACAGGTCCTTCTCCACATTTGTCAGAACATAACCCGTTTGGGGCAATGGATGTTGATAATCCATAAACCTATCCAGATCTTCCTTAGCCTCGGTATATGCTTGCACCTCCATATCAAAGAATCGATTGTAGCCTGTGTGGGAGATATAATGATTGCCTGGCTAATGCCCTTTGGTAGAGTGTTGTATCCTTGAGGACCAGGCGAGACGGAGATAAGATCCTCGATAGGGATGTCATCCACAACGCCAAAAGCTACGTCAAAATTACTTGCATCAGCTTCATTTTTTTGCTCCTCATCCAAAGTGTGGAAGGCTGATGCCTTGACGAGGGAGTCCTCTATCATCAAGGGAGCCTCAATACTAGGTCGAGGCTTTTTAGCATGGCTTTTTTAGGACTTCTTCTTAATCCTTGCACGCTTTTGCGATTTGACGGTCTGTAAAATGAAGCAAGTTATAGTGAGAAAATCACAAAAAAAATTCATCAATTCACAAAATGAAATGTTCGAATTTAATTATATCCTTACGAGAGTATCATCAACTTCCTGATTGGATGAACTACATGTCTCAACATAGTCCTGGTACGTAGTCCCAAATGTGGACCTAAATCTGTTGACCTTTCTCTTAATCGTATGAAGGTGAGTAGGTCCACATTTGCAGCGATTGAACGATCGCATGACCGTACCACGTGGTTGAGGAACAGAGAGACCTGTAGTGGACATATTGAAAGGATCATGTTAGAAAATATATAAACTAAATCAATGTGAAGCGAAGTAAGGGATGCAAAAGGTATGAACGTCATACTCGGGTCTGTGGGACTGTAGGAGCTTGGGCTTCGGGCTCTGGGGGAGGATCCCTTTGTGGCTCGTCCCGTTGCCTGACACGGCCAATATGCATGATGGTATTCGCTTCATACCATCTCATGTATTCTTCTTCATCCTCCCCCCCTTTTGATTTTTTCCCTTTTCTCTTGAGCACACTGTTTGCCTGAGCTTCCCATGACTTCACCTCCTCCTCATTCACTAGACTCCAATCTATCACAGATCTCCCCTTATTTTCTTTCCGCAATATGGGCTTGACGAAGCGTGGAGGCACCGTCTGTCTCAGGCCAAACTGCCTCATAACCCTAGGGGTAAGGTGACGCTCCAACACCCAGTATGAGATAAGGGGAGAGTCTGTTGTGAAGAATGCTCTGTCAGCCTTCTTGACATGCTTCAAAAAATCCTTTCCGTATTTCTTATACGGCTGCCACTAAAACTGTGCAAGAAGCATTGAGTAAGTTAGAATCATTAAAGTAAGTATGAAAATTAATGAAAAATTGAAATGAAATCTTTCTACCTCTCTAGACGTGATGTAATTGAGTTGCTTTCGTACTTCTCTCACGGTCGTAAGATGGGTCATTCCTAAAAGTCAGTTCGCCCATGTAACCATGAGGGAAAACTGTATGTCATAGTCTAAGCGGTTACTTGGACTTAGATCTCTACCAATCTTCATTCTGGTGTAAGCCCAGATCTGTTAAAAGAAAGAGATTCATTAGAATATTAAAATATAAATAGTAAAAGTATGAAGGAGAAATATATCAAACTCACCTGAAGAAGCTGGAGGGGGCCAGAAAGAGACTTAAACTTCTTCTCCACAACATCCCCCTCATCGGTAGGGTCGGGCATGTCACGCCTATGGACCCCTTTCCAATATACACCCTTGTTTAGCATTCTATACAAGTTTGCTAAACAAGCGAAGGCCCATGAATAGGGCCTAAACTCCCTAAACAACTCTAAAATATAAAAGGGGCCTCGTACCCCTGAAGAATTGCAAAGAATCTGTCCCGCCACAAAAAAAAGGCCCGAGTTTTAAATATATCATCGGCCTCTGTTGTCTTCTTCTTCACATCTCCTTTTCCTTTTTTCTTTTTTCCCTTTGGTTTTGGCTTCTCCTTCTCCCTCAACTCCTCCGGAGTGGGACGGAAGATGCGTTTCAGCCATGTGAACTTAAGGGAGACCCCATTATAGTCTTCTTTCATTTGGGGCACCACACCAAGAAGCTCCCGACATAGATCATCGATCTCGTAGTGGGTGTATGTCTGGCCCGTTACGGGCGGACCATCAATAGGTAGGCCGTAGATGTATGCTACATCCTCTAATGTGATGATCACCTCGCCGGATGGGAGATGAAATGTGTTCGTCTCCGGCCTCCACCGCTCGATCAGTCTCATGATCAATGCATGATCAATCCTCATCCACCTCATCTGAGCCAGATGATACAGCTCGGCATCGGCAACCCACTGCATCGGTCGCTCGTTGAGGTCTCCCTGCCCATAGTCGGGGCTAGTGGGAAAGCATCTGTATGTGCCCAACTCCTGCGAGAAAAATGAAAGTTTTAATAACGTTACTCATAGATCAAAAGGAAGTTCAATTGATTACTGATTTTATGGAAGAGAGTATACCAAGTCACGTTGAACAGCGGCCGAGATGTGATGCTCTTGCTCGCATAAAAGAACCGCTAGTTGTGCATTTGAGGTACTAGCCCCGTTGCGGGGCACTTCAGCATTGGTGGTATTCTCTTTAGACATCTGTGTACATCCAATTATAAATGATAGCATTGAATAGTAAAAAGCAATTTTTACAATGGCACATTAATTTAAATGTCAGCAATAGTAAAAAGCAATGTTATGAAATAGTAAAATCAAGATAGGAGAACTAGTGACAATATTAAAGCAGTTGAGAGATCCAGCATTAAAAAGTAACTTTTATGGTAGTGACAAGAATTTTTCATACCCTCACATGTGTGACGTGATGTGGCTGTGGCGCACCACAGTCAAAACCCCAACTTGCTTTGTTTACAAGTACATAAGATATGAAAGTTAATAGAAGAACCATCTCAATTTAGAGTTTTAATAATAGGGGACACACTATGGTAGGCAACTTTTGAAAAGTAAAAGGTGTTTGATATTCTATGATGATACATAGGGCTATCCTTGGATACGATGAACGTATGCTTGCAATACTTGTGGAACATTATAAAGGAAAGTGGCCTTTCTGGTTGAGCTCACGTCAAGCAATAGTTTGTCATCTGTCAAAGAAGTCTCAGCCATATGCCTTACAGGTATGTCTATCAATCTATTTCTGTTCATTATCTTACATGTTTTAGATTCTCTATAACATCCTAAGACTAACAATATGAATTGATGTGTGGCTTGTATTGTTATTGTACAAACAGACTCCTTTAAGAAGAATGAATTGGATTGGCAAAGGAGATTCAATATTATTGTTGGTACAGTAGAATGGCTAGCTTACCTTCATGACGCTTCTGAGATTAGAATCATTCACCATGATATAAAAGCTAGCAATATACTTTGAGATGAGAGATTCAAGCCCAAGATAGCAGATTTTGGCCTTGCGCAGTGTTTTGCAAAGGACTAGACCCATCAGAGTACTGGATTAGCTGGAACTCTATGAGTGCCATCAATCTTTTAACTGTTATTCAAATCACACACTAATATTTGATTAATATGACCTTGATTTTAGATTTTCTTTCCTCTTTGGTTGAATTGCAATTTTTCCTACAAAAATTGTATCTTTCAAGAAGGAAAAGCGTGCATTTTGGTGAAACTCTCTTTGCGTAATGCAGACTACTGAGAGCTTTTCATCTTCTTTAGTGAACAAAGAGTTGTGAATCACCATTTGAAACCATGATTCCATTTGTCGATTTGGTTAGGCGCATCATGTTGATGAAATTTATATATATCACTTATCATGTTAGTTGACAAAGTCAAGATTGAAGTCTTAACATGGTTTGACATTGCAAAGTTTAATTTCTCTCTCTCTCTCTCTCTCTCTCTCTCTCTCTTCTTTACCCCAGCTTAGGAGGTTGGGATCTAAGAGAGCCCACACAAGTAGAAAGAGGAAGCCCACAACATGGTGGGGTTGTGATTTGATTTAATGTATTTTTTTTAAAGCGTCGGCTTCACTCTGAATCAAAACTATTACATAATGGCCAAAATCACTTTAGTTTCAGTTCAGCTTGAAACCATCTCTTGTCTAAAAGAACAATATGCTCCAAAAATTGTATGCTTCGTGGAAACAGAAAATAGATTGATCTGAAGTTTCATACATTTTCATCACCATACATCATTGGATTAAATCACAATTAAGGATGCACTCACTAACTCATTAAAGTTTGAGTTCATCTATAAATAGGGAAAAGTTGCAGTTCTGCCATCAAGACTAGAATAATCAAATCATCATAGAAATAGATCAATCCCAATTCCCATCCCCATGTTACCACTAGGATTCATGGAAGGAGTTGGATCGTTTACATGACTATAGTGAATACAAACATAGATAGGAACAAGATATATCCCAGACAATGGTTCCCTATTAAATTGTGCCGAGTGCAGCAAGCCGTAAAGGTGAATGCATGGATCTATCCATGTTTGGCCTCCGCTATTGCCGCCATGTTCCACAGTTTTAGTTGGAATTCCACTTGTGATCTCACGACGACGACTACTACCATAATCCAAAAAAATGCACACTGAAAATACCTTAAATTTGGAATCTACAAACCCTAATCAAAGCAAACAAACAATGTACAAATTGAATATGGCATTGAAGATAACAAACCATGCACTTCGATATCATATGCGGGATGACATGAAAACAAAATGGAGGGAAATTACAAAAACATTGAAAATGATTCAAAAAGGAAGGAGATTTTACCTCTGGAGTGTTGATTGAAATCAAGGACGATGGAAAAAACGATTGAAATTAAGGATGAAGGAAAGAGAAGCACTTGAGGAATTCGATTTGAAGGCTACTGGTGGTTGTAAAATGGAAGTAACCACTTCAAGTCGCTCGCATAAGGTCAGTCTCGACGGTAGGCTGGAAGAGAGAATGAGAAAAATGAGAAGAAACAGGGATTTGAGCCCTAATAGTGTTCGCGGACAGGGTCATCGCCGACCTTATTTAGTGTAAATAAGGTCGGCACCGACCATGTGATAAAATGATAAAAAAGAAAAAGAAAAAGAAAATCGGCCCAGTTGCTCAAATTGGTGCCCCTCTTAATAAAGTGTTTAATTGCGTAACACGCCTAAGTTATGTGTTTTTTCCGGTTAAATCCTCAAAAAATAAAGGAGAAATTAATTACTTTTTATGGTTTATGTCATTCAAACCCGTGCGCAGACCTGTCGTCTCCTTCCCCGCCTGAAACATTTCTGACCATAACGACTCCTTTTTGTCTTCCTTCCCTTCTCTCTGCAACTCCCTTTTCCATTCTAGGGTTTTTCTTCCAAACCCTAATCGCATCTCACAATTCATCCACTCTTCTCAATTCCGATTCTATATACGATCGATGTCGACCGTCTGATCTCGACCCGACAGTGAAATGGACGGAGGAGGAAATCCGATCTCGAGCTCATCGAGCGCCCCACCGCCGTTCCTGAGCAAGACATACGACATGGTGGACGACCCGTCGACGGACGCGATCGTTTCTTGGAGCACTAGCAACAACAGCTTCGTGGTTTGGGACCCGCCCGAGTTCGCGAAGCATCTTCTCCCCAAGTACTTCAAGCACAACAACTTCTCCAGCTTCGTCAGGCAGCTCAACACCTATGTAAGTGGTTTTTTTCTAGTGTAAGAAAGAAACGATTTTGATGATTGATTGGAGCATGCCCATGTTCTAATTGAAGTTGGGTGGTGGTGAATTTTGTTCGGAATGTTTGTTTTCTTTTTACCCAATTGACTGGTTCTTGGTATGAGATAGCATTTCCTCTTCACTTGGGTAATGTCAAATGTGGTAAAAAATTTGTTAAAATTTACTGGGTCTATCAAGAAAAGAGACCCCGTATTCGTGGGATGGAGTTTTGATGATGATGGTGATGATAATCAAGGAGCCATTTTCTTGGGATGAAGTTTTGATGATGATGGTGATGATAATCAAGACCCCATTTTCTTGGGATGAAGTTTTGATGACGATGGTGATGATAATCAAGAAAAGTGAAGGACTCGAACTGTAGAGGAAGAGCTGAATAGAGATATCAAAGCTTCCACATAGTGTATTTTTTGTTGGAGACAGATCCACATTGGCATTTGGTTTTGATCTAGAATTAGAAAGGTAGAATTGGTTTTAATCTGCAATGGTCTTCATATTATTCACAATGCATCTAGTGGAGAATCCATGTGCATGGCCCCTTGTAAATCACGATGAGCATGTATAGTTTGATGATGAAGTGCAAGAAAATCTGCTACATTGTTTTTTCCTCTCTGAGCCATCTGCCTGTGATTTTTGTTTTGAACAACCCTATCCTCACCCAAAATCTTTTGATTTTAATTTGGAATTTGGTGTGAATTCTTTTTCTCAGTATGTTGAAGTTCATATTGTTTCCTCCTAAAAGGGTGGAGACCATGTGATTAATGGTGCAAAGGGTTTGCCCTGTGTCTTTGCTATTCATCAATATGGCAACAATGAGTTTGTTTACCTAAGGGCTAATATAGGCTCTAGTTTCAATGGAATTTCAAATGTCAATTTTGTTTAAACTGAACCTCAAAATTTTTGATTCCATGTATACTTATATTATATAGGGCATAAGTGCCAAGTAAAACTGCTAGACATGCGGAAGAGAGGAAGTGACCACAGAACTGTGAGGTTGTCAATGGTTCTTGTCAATTTACTGGTTGCTGGTGGTGTTATCACATGTCTAATGGGAATCAGCTTTACCTTTTATTTTTTAATTAGTGCTCAGCTTTACCTTTTCCTTTCTCTTTTATGAGTTGGATGATTCTGGTTTTTTTTTTTTTTTTTCCTTTCATTTTTGAATGGCAATGATTCCGGTTCTTTAACTCTTGCACTACCTTTAGTCTTTCAATGCACTGCTAATGGGATTTTGTTTCTCAACTCTTCAGCAATCATAAAGTTGAAATCGATTTATTCCTAAATGGGATTTTGTTTCTCAAATCTTAAGCAATCACAAACTTGAAATTGATTATTCCAAAAACTCAAGTTCTTATTATGTGACCAATCCAAGAATCATTCTACGAAAATTGCTTTCTATGAAAGCCTATTCGTTTCACTTGATCATTTTGATTCTTTCCTCTGCTTTTTTTTTTTTGGTTAAAAACCTTGGGCTTGTTGATTATACGCGTTCTCTTTAGGTTTTCAACCACAGTCGCTATTGTCTTATCATGGAATATAGTTGGAATTCCCTGTTATTCTTTCTCAACCTTCTTGTCACTACTGGAACATCCTGAGTAGTTTGACGACCATTTCACAAAGAGCCTTGAAAGAAAGATTGTGTCTACAAATGAATCTGAAATGAAGAAACTAATTGGGTTTTATATAAGGTCTACCATATGTGCAAGTCCTTTTACTCTTTTTTCTTTTTCATGTAAAGACATTGGGTTGGTGACCATATACATAGATATGTGTGTGTGTGACTGTGTTTTTTTTTTTTTAATATTGTATCCTATTTATAGTTCCTTTTCCCTCACCCTTTTAAAGATGCCAAGTAGTTAAAAGTCTTGGATGACAAGAGCCTGTATAACAGTTGGAAGGTGCTCATTGTTGCAGCCACAAGTTTGCGGGTTTAATTCATGTTTACTGATAAAATCTTTTTAAAAATTCATGTTATTGTTTCAAAACCTTCTAGCTTTGAGCAGGAGGAGCATTCACAAATTTAACGTGAGATGATTGACAGTTTTGTCTGTGAACTTCCCTGCTGGATGAAGAAATCGATGGGGTTCTATGTGAGGTCTTTTTCACCCAACACACAAATGCCCATTTATCAGCATTATAACATGCATATGGGTGCCAGTAAATGAATATTGCATTATATGCTCTTATTGTAGGAAGGACAATGCAATATGGTCTATTGCAAATTAGTGCTGGTGACTGGGGACAAAGTATGTTTTTCTTTAGTCAGCTGTGTTACTTAATAGTTAATACCGTTAAATTAAAAAGATTCGTTTTTCCTAGATTTTGTTATGGAATGCGGTTTCTGAACCTTTTGTTCTTTATCATTGCCTTCTTTAGCAATGGTGATGGTAGTGGATCTGTAGGTCCAGAAGAAAATGCTGCTTGTTATTCTAGAGTGAAATTCCATACAGAAGACCTGGATCTCTCAGATCAGGAGGTTAGAGGCATTTTGGGTTGTTGATTTTAATTAGATTAGAGAGATCTATATGTAGCTTTCAGCAGGGGAATAAACCTTCAATCTAATTTTGGTCGAGTGTGGTGTCAGTCTGTCAGATGAGGCATGTTACCTATTGAAGGTTGTGATCTATGAGAAGTTGCCACTAGTTGTTTTTGAAATGAAATTCCAAAAGGAAAGGCGTGGAGTTTTGAGTACGAGGTTGCAGGTGTTTTGGGTTGGTGATTTTGATTGGGCTACAGGAAGTTCTGTAGATAGATTTTCATTGCTGAATGGGTATTTTATGTGATTTTGAAAGGAGTGGTGGGGGAGAGGCCTGGAAAGGGTCCAAGAAGTACCAAAATACAATTTAGGGAAAGGATTTTTACTTTGCCTTCAATGAATGTAGTTTTGAACCACCAATAAAGAAAGGGTGTGATTTAGAACTGATTGAATTGGTGAATTTAATTTGTATCCTTATCAAAGTTTCTTAAGGCACCAAAGAGCAAGGATGAAAATAGCGGCCTACCACCAAACGCTATGTAGCGGGCGCTACATAGCATAGTGGTGCGATTTGAAAATATCGTCAAAAAAATCTGAAAATTTTTTATTGTAGAAAATATAGAATATTGGAAATTGATTTTTTTTTTTTTGCAAAAGTAACTAAAATAAGGGGGCGTAGCGGTCCCCTCATTGTATGAGGTCCCGTATCATTGTATAAATAGAAAATAATAGTAATGATCATTTTTTTCACATGTATTCATGTTGCTTAGTTATGCTAGCTCGTAAAAAAAAACTATGTTGCTTAGTTATGCTAGCTCGTAAAAAAAAACTATGTTGCTTAGTTATGCAGGCTCGTAAAAAAAAAACTATGTCATGAAGTCAAGACTTAAGAGTCCCTAGAGAAAAGAATACATCTACCAAAGGGGGTGTCTAATAGAATGTACTTAGAAAAGAATATTTGAGAAGAACTCTCTGTATCGACTGTAATTCGGTGAGATCATGTGCTTTTTGGTATTCTTTTAAACATAAAAGGGTAGAAGAGTCGCGTAAAAATGTTATTTGGAGAGAAGAAGAAAAAAATAAGTCTTATTATGTATTTTAACATTTTTTGGAAAGTAGAAGGGTAGAAGAGTCTCGTAGAAATGTTATTTGGAGAGAAGAAGAAAAGAAATTAGTCTTATTATACAATTTAACATTTTTTGGAAAGTAGGAATCTGTCTCACTCCATAGTGGGCGTAGTTGCTACGGATGTGAACAACGATAAATGCCATTTAGACCGCTACACCCGATATAGCGCGTAGCGGCCACTATTTTGATCCATGTCGAAGAGAGCTATAGTAGTGAGGGAGCGTCCATTTTTCTATCCAGTAGAGAGGAGTCAATCGATCCTCAAGACAATACTTTGCAAAAGTTTGTGTTGTGGTTCCATGGTTTGATGATCCAGACCAGGCATAATCTGATGAACCACATGATGGATGGGCCATACCTCAGATTTGATCGTCACTACTACTCCTTCATCTCTTTAATTGACATCTAAGAATCTTAGATCTTTGGTTGACAACATATGCAAGTTGCCTTCACCTAACTTGCTTTTTGACAATATGTAGATGCTAAATCATGCCATCAATCTAACTCTAACTTGCTAATTCTTCTTCTTAAATTACTCTCATATGTTGTTTTACATTGCTGGCATTTGATATTTCTAACTTAATTTTCTTATTTACGTTATTTGAGCGTATTCAGTAGTTCTGTGCTATCTCAGCCTCTTCCTTTGCTCGAGCAGGGCTTCAAAAAGGTTGATCCGGATCGGTGGGAATTTGCAAACGAGGGCTTTCTAAGAGGTCAGAAGCACTTGTTGAAAGCTATTAATAGGCGAAAACCTAGTAATGTGCAGACTCAGCCTCAACAGCCCCAAGTACAAAATGCATCAGTAGGGGCATGTGTGGAGGTGGGAAAATTTGGGCTGGAGGAAGAAATTGAGAGGCTTAAACGGGATAAGAATGTGCTCATGCAGGAACTAGTAAGGCTTAGGCAGCAGCAACAGGCTACTGATCATCAGTTGCAGACTTTGGGACAGCGCCTTCAGGGGATGGAGCAGCGCCAGCAACAGATGATGTCCTTTTTGGCAAAAGCCATGCAGAGCCCTGGCTTTTTGGCACAGCTGGTGCAACAGAATGACAGCAACAGACGGATAGCTGGAGTCAACAAGAAAAGAAGACTCCCTAAACAGGAGAACTCTGAGGGCTCACATGCCACCACATCTGATGGACAGATAGTCAAATATCAACCTTTAATGAATGAGGCAGCAAAAGCCATGCTCATGCAAATACTGAAGATTGACAGTGTTCCCTCAGAATCTGACACAATGGACAGTGGAAGTTCTTCAAGTCGAATTTCAGGATTGACACTTGCTGAGGTTCCACCAACATCGGGACTTCCATATTTGCAAGTGGCCTCTGGATTTTCGGGAACTCGCCCATCTGCTGCTATATCTGAGATACAATCTTCCGTTGCAACAGACATGGCAACTGTGTCTCATTTACCTGATGTAAGTGTGTTATCTGGGGTTCAAGAAGCAATCACCCCATCCCAGGCAGATATGATCATTCCCGAATTACCTCAAATGCAAGGAATGGTACCAGAGAGCAACGTTGTCAATATTCCAAATGAGAACTTTTTGGTGCCTGGAGTGGACAGTGGCTTCATGGATCCTATGTCTGCAGGAATGGATGGAACAATGCCGATGGAAGAGGGAAAGATTTCGAATGACACTGATACGGACATTTTAGTTGACGGGATACCTACCCTTCCAGGCATAAATGATTCCTTCTGGGAACAGTTCCTTTCAGCAAGCCCTCTATCAGGTGACATAGAGGAGGCTGAGTCGAGCACGCAGGATCCTAATGTGAAGGAAACAGAGATACAACTAGAACAGGAGCAAGGACGGAACAAAATTCAGTACATGGACCATCTCACAGAGCAGATGGGGCTTCTGACCTCAGAAGGCAAGGAGTAATACTTCATAGTTTTTACACGTATATTTTGTGCTTAGATTACTAAAGGTAATCTAAAATACTTTGCTACATTCTCTCTCTTCTCAGCAGTAGGGCAAAAACGTAATAGATTCTCTCTCGACTTACCCTTGCTAATGGAGTTCCTCATTTGGGCTTGTATTTTTTCATCTCGGTGATGTAACTGAGGCTAGCAAGTATATGTAAACACCCATTTAGGGTTTTTGTATGGCCTTTCAAAGTTCATCTCTTGCTGAGGGTTTACAACTTCTGTCAAGAGGATAACCCATAGGGTTTTTGTATGGCCTTTCAAAGTCCATCTCTTGCTGAGGGTTTACAACTTCTGTCAAGAGGATAACACATATAAAGAAGCTTATGAAGTTGCATATATTTTCCATTGTTAAATTGCTTTCCTATGTATGCTTTAATGAATGGTAACTTCTTGCTGTCTTCCCTTTTGTAGCAGTACTACTGGGCAGTGGTATCAGGATCAGTGAATGTTTCTATCCTTGCAAGTATTATTCATGGTATCAAAACATGGAAACACCAACATGCTATTATTGTCTGTGCTTGTCAGACCTTTACCTTTTAGGTTGAGGATCTACTAAATTCTCCATACAAATGTTATTTGTTTATTTATGCACAGCCGCTGAAAATGGGAGATAAATTTCCCTTCCAAACATTCAAATTGTAAGGACCATTGTGGATGGGGGCATAACCCAAAATCGCATCGGATAGATCTACCCATATGGCACTTAAATAGTCACATGTGTATGTATCCTCAGGGTTTTAAACCGCATGTGACATTTGAAGAACAAGACTGCCTGTAATAACACCATTCCTTTTCTGGCATCATCAGATCATTGTTTAGCAAGTGGGAGGTGAGGAGCTTGTAATTATTTGGAATTCTCAATCCTGATTGCTGAGATATCATCAACTCTTCTTTTATATCCGCTCATTGGTATCCAGGGTAGGAGTTTATAATGAGTGCTTCCTCGACGCTGTCAGGAGTTGAGATCAGTGTATCTAGTATTGTTGTTTCAAGATCTTGCTTAGCTCAGCTTTGATCTTTTTCTTCTGAATTCTCTCTTTGATTCAGTGTTCCTTTCCATCTTTAATGGTATTGTGAGTTCAATAATATGATTTGCAGGTTTGCTGGTTATGCTACTTTGTGAGCATTTGAAGCTCTAAATCATTAGGATATTGACCTGCCTTAGCTTTGAGGACAATTGTGCTTCATTTATTATTCATTGTTCATTCTCACAAACGATCTTTCTCATGGAGCGCTTCTTTGTCTGCTTCGTGGATCTTTTATTATTCTGGTCCAAGTGTAAAAACCTAGCATGGCAAATATCATCTTAGTCGGAGCTTTATACCAACCACCTCTGTTTAGTTCAAAGTTTTCTGTTACTTCACAATCTGAAATGCATTTCTAACTATTTTTTAAGTGCTTGTATGCATTTCTATTGTCCCAGCACCATCATAACACTTGAGTTCATACAGAGGTTGTTCTCAGTCTCCTTTCTGCATGTTCATGCCATAAAAAATGAGATCGATTGAACCCACCACACTCCACAAACCCAATCCAACCCCAATTCCTAATCCTATCCTTCTGTATTACTTATAATCCATCATTTTCAATTGATAGTTAACATCCATCATAAAACATGTACTCTGTCTTCTGGCTGCTTCTTTGGGTGATGTATTGGATTTGGCTGTGGTTTTGATGTGTTGGGGTTGGATATGAGTTTACAGATTCGAATCCAAGTTGTGGGTTGGAGTGTCATTCATTAAGGCATGGGATATGACAAGGAGATTTACATGTGAGTTTTACTTATGTGATTTTTTGCACATATTCACGCCATACAATTTTTGTTTAGAAGCATTATTTTCACGCGTAAATGTTGAACGGTTTAGATTACTTTGTGTATATCGATCTTCATATATCATGGGATCTATGAATATCTAAGACAAGAAACTAAATGTTTTTAGATGTAACGGGCCAAAATAATTTTTTTTAATAATTTAGATTAAAAACTTGGGCCCACAGGAGTCACGAAAAATAAAAGATAGTAGTGGAATTTGATATTGTAGCCTATTAGGCATCCTTTGTACTAATACCCTTCTTAATTAAGGAAGTACATAGTCATCTTTTTCGCACCTTTTAAGATGTGAAAATTTTCATATGAAAATGTCATTCATTAACTTCATTTATGCATAAAGAGTGCAAAATTTACGTGTAAATTGAGTGCGAGCAAACAAACGACCCCTTAATAACTTGGAACCAAAGTAACTGCACTGCATGGACAACATGAAATAAGAAGTATGTTTAAATCTAAAAGGAAAAAAAAAAAAAAAAAAACTGACACAATTAGTTTCTTTTTTCTTTTTTCTTCTAATGCTAAAAGGAGAAATTTTATTCACAATAAATAGAAACGAGAATAGAAAAACTAAGAAAATTATGAAATTCAAAAACAAAAACAAAATGTTTTCCAGACAAATTCAAAGGCCGTCTCCCAATGAGTTTGTCTTGCAATGCCGTTGGATCTCTTTTGCATATATAAGCTATTAATACGATCATCCCCCATCTTTTATATAATGTTAATAACAAAAAATATCAAAAGCTCGAGCTGTTAGTGAATGATAGACCATGTATATCAAAGGGTCTTGATACCATCATGAGTTATAAGCCTTATCATCTGACCCATATCAGCAGCACAAAAGGCTTAATAGTATTTATCCTTGTATTGGCTAGATCACTGTGATTTCATTTTCAGCAGAAAAGACAAATAGCATGAGATTGGTGTCCCACAGCTGTGGCTGCAGGTAATGGTTAGAAACATCAAACATGAGTGCGTGGGTAGAGTGCTTGAGTTGATACATCAGCGATGACTGAATCAGATACCATGTTAACATTTTTGTACAAAACTTTTGAAAAACTGATGCATGTTCATGGAGAGATTTCTGGACTGGCTGGCTGCTATTAACTGCCGATTAGGGATGTCAATGGACCTCCTATCATCATCTGATGGTTCCAATCCAAAAAATCCAGTTATAGACTTCTAGTCCAGTTGGATCTATACACTAATACTTAGTTACCCAAGTGATATATGTATAAAACATTACATGCCACATAAAGTATAGTTTATTAGATAGGATGCTAACATTGTTTTGGTAGGCACATTTTCTTTCTTCCTTTTCGCGTGAACATTGGTCCCATATTCGATCCCACTAGTTTGAAGCATTTGTTAATTTTTTGTGGTGTGAAACTTTTGTCACATAGTTTTGACAGATGATGTAAAACTTTTGTCATTACCTCAACATAAATTTTCGAAAAAAACACTATTACTTAAAATAAAATTCATATGGCTAACTCCAACAAATTAATTAAAGTCGGGACACAAACTTGATGAGGATGATTGATAAAAGTCTTGATGAAGTCCCTCTATGTACATTTAACCTGATTTAAATCCACAATGGAGTCAAGCCAAAAACCAACACATTTAAATCCCTAGCTACTTCCAATAAAATACGTGTTTGGATAGTGTTGCAACTTACAAATATCATTGATTTTGAAAATATTGTGATATTATAATATGGGAATAATGGCTTGTGGGATTTTAATGATATTTTGATATCATTTTTTTTTTTTTTTGTAGTTTTTCAAACATAAAATAGAATGAGTGAGGAGAATCCAAATAAGCATGTTTGTTATAGCCACGTTTACAGTAATTAAACAACGTACCTCTCAACCTCTTTCCTAGGCATGTTAAAAGGATCAAATCGAATTATACTATGGAATATTTTTTGTTAGTTGCATGTGCTTTGCGAAGAAAATGGGCATATTTTTAACATGTGCCTCACAATATTTTCTTTTATTGAATAAAATCTCATTATCACCAACAAAACTAACAATAAGCAAGTAAAATATTTGAGATGAGCTTTAAGTAGATTGTGGAGATTCTCTAGTTGCTACAATCTGGGATTTTGAAGATATTAATAATAATATTTTTTTAATAAATGGGATTTCTAAGATGTTAATTTTGAGGCGAGATTTTCTCCTACAAGAATGTTGGCTTCCAAATACCGAAATCTCACTGTTATACATGTGGGAGCCGTAAAAGAAATGAGACCACCAGAATTAAAGACGACCATTAGGATACCTGCATGTGGACCTCCCGTGGATGAAAACTTCCTAATCGCATAGTGGGATCAACTATTGCCAGAGTAAAACTTAGAAAGTCCCCACTATAAGGGATCAGGGTGTTCATTTTATGCGGTCCAAGCTACAGGACATCAACATTATCAATGACAAACTAGTGTGCGTTTGTATGAGTTTAGCGGGCAGGATCCGAACACGAAAAACCTATTTATTAAAAGCAGCATAAACAAGTTTTAGAGAAAAAATTAAAAGCATGATAAATACGAGAGGAAGGATATGGATAAGAGAGAGGCTTCAAGAACCACAAATCCCTTGCTGCCTGACTTGACAGACACGTGCCATTCTATTTACATCTCCTCCCACCAAAACCCATAACGACAAAGCTGCCCACAACCAATATATATGCTTACGTCACCACCAAAAGCTCACCCGTTCCCTAATCCCACGGATCGCTCGACCCGATTACCCGATTACAAAATTTATACGAGAGAGAGAGAGAGGTTTTTTATATATAGTTCTTCACATACATACATCCTAACTTCGGATTCTAAATCGGATAACAAATACCCGATAGAAAGAAGAGAAGAAAAGATGGCAATGGGGAGAGAAAGAAGGCACCAGCAAGCACTCAAGCTCCTTTTACCACCCCCACCCTACCCGATATTGGGACCCGAATTCTTCCCACGCTATCCTTTACCATTACTATTACCACCATTTGAGCCGGGTTCTCCCCGGATCGAGCGCCTCTCCGACCTCGAAAAGTTGGCCGTCCTCGGCCACGGCAACGGCGGCACCGTCTACAAGGTCCGGCACCGGCAATCCTCCGCCGTCTTCGCCCTCAAGGTCCTCCGGTTGGACCGTGATGCCGCCGCTCTACGTGAACAGGCGGCCCATGAGGCCGAGATCCTCAAACGGGTCGACTCGCCGTTCGTCGTCCGGTGCCACGGCGTCTTCGGCGGGCATTGCGGCGAGCTTTGTTTCGTGATGGAGTACATGGATGTGGGGTCCCTCCACGACGTTCTCCGGGTCCGCCGGAGGTTGCCGGAGAGGGTGGTCGCCGGCGTGGCGAGGCGGGTGTTGGAGGGGCTCAGGTATTTGCATGGGGTGCTGATCGTCCACAGGGACGTGAAGCCGTCAAATCTGCTGGTCAACGGTCAAGGGGAGGTGAAGATTGCTGATTTCGGAGTGAGTCGGGTCGTGGGGGTCGGGTCCAAGGATCCGATCTGCATGGATGACTCCTACGTGGGGACGTGTGCGTACATGAGCCCTGAGAGGTTGGACCCGGATAGCTGTGTGGACGGTTGCGATGGGTTCGCGGGGGACGTGTGGGCCCTCGGAGTGGTCCTGATGGAATGCCACGTGGGCAGATTTCCGTTGATCTCGGCGGGCCAGAGGCCGGACTGGGCCACGCTAATGTGGGCCATATGCTTCGGGGACCCACTTATGGAGGTGGGACAGACTGCCTCCCCGGAGTTTGAGAGCTTTGTGGGGAGGTGTTTGGAGAAGGATTGGAGGAGGAGGGGTAGTGTTTTAGAGCTCCTCAATCACCCCTTTGTGAATTGGTGTTCATCTACAGAAGGACTAGTTGATGATCTGCATGGATGCGATGAATGATATATAGAGGCTCTTTTTTCTTTTAATCTTTAGTTTAATTCACTCTTTTAGAATCTTTTTTTCATGCAGGAGAACACAATTTTGTTTATCTTTTCTAAAGAAAGTAAATCTGTGTTGTTGGGGCCAATTTTATTTTTTAAAGAACTTATAAGAGATGCCTTTATACCGAAAACATTATAGTCTAATTTGTCTTCGTCGAATTATGATTTAGGAATTCATGGTAAACTGAGTTATTACAATGCTGGGGTACCGGAGGATATCAGGTGGAGATGAAAATGAACTCTTACTTCTCACATGGGTGATGGCTAGATTGATATTTGTTTTCCATCTCCCTTGAACTCATCTTCCACCAACTGGGAGATTAATCATGGTTGGTTATGAACTTTCATCTTAGTTTCTTCGATTATTAGCCACAATTACGAATATGTTTCATAGAATTCTTAAGAATTCAATTCCATATAAAGTTCTTGTTTGATTGAAAACTAACTATAAGGTGAAGATCCAAAAGAAGCCTTTCTTATAAGTTCCTCTTTGATTGAGAATTATTACTCATTTATTTCCATTTTAATACTCTTCATTGAAACTCATTTTAGACTACAGTATTAGAAATTCAATACAAAAGAGGCCAAGGGATCTTTATTTTTGGACTTTATTTTTTTGTGATGGGTGCTTGGTGTTTTCACTGAATCATTTTGCTGTGGGACTGACCTCATGAAAACTCAAATCTAATGTTTCCCCCTTCCTTTTAAGGAATTAACTATATGTGATTTTCAATTGAGTTCAACTACAAACTTCACACTTGAAATGTTGTAAAACAAATTAAAGAAACGTAAAAAAAATATTTTTTTTTCACTAGTATTTTTTGGTGTATTTTGGATTTAACTAATGTATTACAATATTAATTAATTATTGGCGAACCTTTGTTAGATCAGTGGTAAGGTGCCATCATGCCATTGATAAAGTTAAGATGTTTTATCATTAATGTCGCGACCCCGGACCAAGAACCGGGCCCTGGCCCGCGACGTGTCGGTTGGTTTGGAGTTAATTTGGAATTTCCCACAGGTTCTCGCGATGAGGATCCCGAGACACGGGAGACTAACTCACACAATCAAGTTTGCGGAAGCATGTTGCAAATCACATCTCGACAAAACATTAATAAAATTATCAAGTGCATGAGTAAAATAGCTTCAAGACCAAGATATCAGAAGAAGGAATTATAACATGACATTCCCATCATAATTTAAGTTATAAAGTTAACACAAAAGTAAGTTAAGTTTTGATACATTCCAAGAGGCCAACAAAGGCCAATACAATTTCCAAAATATGATAAAAGAACCCAAGACATAATGGAGCGAAACTCAAGATCCCACTTGACATCTAGTTGACGTCGTCAGGCTGCCACTCATGAGCTCCTCCTCAAGGGCAACATCACTTACACCTGGGTACCAAAATACAAGGGTCAAACACGACGGTTTGGCAAGTAATCAATTTAGGTATGAGCATGGAACAATAATTGTTTTTAAAGAAAACATATAAAAAAAACAATTTACCGAACTTGAAATAATTACTTGACTGAGGTACATTTCAATAATATACGAAAATAAAACTAGCTGAATACTTATAATATATCATGAATAGTAAATCCACAAAGAGTCCATCTTTTTTCTATCATATATAATGAAAAGAGCAAGCACGCATGACAAGCACGATAAGCACGATAAACAAAACACGATTCCCACACCACACTGAGGTATATGGGGATTTCCGGCCGTGGAACCGGACACGCACAATGTGTAATAAAATATACAACTAATATGCAAATAGTCCACATATTTAAGGACCCCCAGACAGTGGATCAGACTGAAAGGACTGTCCAAGCTCAGTGGTGTTCACTTAAATTCATGAATGCATAAAACACGGCGAAAGACGTTCTAAACAAGTTGAAATAAAAGGGGGAAATCACTTTTTGAAACGAGACAAGACACAACTAGCAAAAAGGCATAATTTATATGCATAACAAGCTTAGGAAGTGATCCCATTGATTCTTAGTACAAGTCTTCAAACGAGCTACCTTATATTTGAAATTTAAAACGAGTACCTGATGGTACTTATCGTACCAAAACTGAAGTTTGAACACAAAGTCTATTAAGTATATGTTGAGGCTATTCATTGACCTTTGTATAATTAGGACTCAAATGTCGAAAATAAACATGAATTGGTGTCCCCGTAGTTAGAATACATTCCAGATTCCCAATGGCACAATGTCAATTGAAAACCCTCAACATAGACTAGTTTTTCAATTCCCAAAAATACACGAATGAAAAAACAAAACTCAGTCTTGAAATTTGGCAGGTTCGCTCGAGTGATTTTGACACTTCGCTCGAACGAGACTGTTCGCTCGAGCAGACTTTAAGGGTCGCTCGAGTGGACAAGTCTCTGTCCTGAACCAGGCCAGACAGATGACTATTCACTCGGCAGAGCCAAAGGTCACTCGAGCGAACAGGCTTCCACTTGTGCTCGTTAATGTGTGCAGAAAATGCACTCCCTTGTACACATTTCTGAATTCCTTCTTCCCCTCTTTACATCCTTAGACCACCTAAAATCCCCTGAGCCTCCATGCCCTCCAAGGGGTCAATTTCACATTTCCATACGATTCAATCCACAATCTAAACATTCAATCTCCATTCTCTATCAAAGCATATCCAAGTTTCCTAATGAAACAGGGGCTTGCAATCAATATCAAATAGAAATCTAGAAATCTGGAAAAGCACTTGACATTAATACATATACTTGAATGGAAATCACATAAGAAGAATCTAAAGAAAACATAACAATAAAGATTAAAACAAGTTATATGCAAATTTCAAGAGTAACAATGCAATCCACAAACACACATGCAACATTCAACGTATAGAGATTACTTGCCTTAGCTCAAATGCCAAACAAATCCTCTTCAAGCACTTCTACTCATAAGCTAAGCTAAACACTACAATAACCCCATGAAAATCCATTCAAAACTCAACCTAATTTGAAAACAAGAAACCCATTTCTAAATAGGTGTGGCATGCTAGAAAAATAAATTCTTTAGGAGCTAAAAAGACTCCATTGAAGAGATGGGTTGAAGCCCTCACCTAGAGATGCCCAAACAAGAAGAGATGAAGAAAATGGAGAGCTTGCCCAACTATAATTTTCAAGAAAATAGTATCAATAGAAAGCTTGGGATGAGAGGAAGAGAATGGTGGTGTTAGAATTTCATTTGTAAACTCATAGCTAGGGTATGCAAGATGGGGAAAGGTAGAAGATAAAAGGGTTTTCTCCTTGAGCTTTGGTTCTCTAGGGTTGCAGGAAATAAAAATGAACAAGAGAGAGAAGGAGAGTGTGACTTAAGTACTTTGCAAATGGGGCCCATTAGGTCTAATTCTTGCGTCGACAAAAACATAATCTTGCAGGCTTCGGACGAACTCGACGAAGCAGGATAAAATGATCCTCGAAAAATCTAGTTCCCAAAAAGTATAATTTTGACATGGTTTTGAGATTTCGAAATTTGTGTCCAGATTTGGGTGTGAAAAGACAATTTTACCTCTTTTGGGCAAAAACTTGGGTTTTTGGGCTTCAAATGTAAACAAGCTGAAAACGAAAGTTGTAGAGAATAATAAAACCATTTAAAGGAAATCAAAATCACAATTTAAACGGAAATCAAAGAGATCCTCCCATGCTTACACGTACACTCAGGCATCCTTGAGTGTGTCTGACAACATTAAACGCTCTCAAAATTTTCAAAACTATGTCCATGACTAAAACTAATTATATTCTACTCCAACGATAACTAAACCCACTTAAGACTAAGTACACAATAATCACACACTAATTGGGTTAGTCTGGGTCGGGGTAGTCTGGGTCGGGGTCTAACAATTAACCATGTTTTAAGGCACATCTCATAGCTATTGAGGCCATGATAAATCATTAACATGGAAGTTAAAGCGAAAAGGATAGTCTAAACTCCAAAATTAAGCAAAACATATTTATGATAGATAATTCACACCCCTTTTTTTTTCTTTTTCTTTTTTATTATCAGAGGGTTCCCAACCTTTTGGGCTAGACTAATTCCTCCGGGCTAGAGGGAAGCCGAGTAAGCTCCCCTGTAGCCCCAGCGTGGTAGTGCGGTTTTGAACATACAACCTCCGGGTGCAAACCGTGGTCTTATGCCAACTGACCTACCCCTTGGGTTATTCACACCCCTTTTGAAGTATAATAAATACCAGAATATTATGGCATGCCATGTGTCCAGCCTACTTTTTATATTTGTTTGACTTAAAACTACTTTAAATAGATGTTCTGGGTGCTTTAGATTATTTGACAAAGTTCATATGGATGTCTAGTTTAATCAACTTTATTTACTTATTTATTTATTTCTTATATCATTTCTAAAAACAATCAACATGTATCCTTTTCAAATACACATGATTATATAAGGAAATCAAACACTTTTGATTTTAGGTGTTTGTTTTTTTTTTTCTCTTGACAAGTATGCCATAATATATAATAGGATAAGTTTGTTATACTACCTTTACTGTATATAAGACCACTTTGTCAGTATACCTTTTCTAGAATGACAAATTTAATATTTTTTTAATTTAATTAAACATACTCGACAATCTATTTATAAAGAGAGTGACTACCTACACACTACAAATGACTCTCTACACACTGCATTTAAAAAAAATCAAAAAATTCCTAAACTACCCTCGCACTCTCCTTCCCTCTCTCTCCCTTCTCCTCGTTGTCCACCGCCCACCAATTGTGCTCACCCTCTCCCCTTCCTCTTCTCTCCCTCTTCCTCTCCTTCTCCCTCTCTTTCCCTCCCCCTGCTCGTCGCCGCCCGCCCACTCTCCTTCTCCTTCTCCCTCTCTATTTCCCTCTCCTCGCTCATCACCGACCGCCGCCCGGTCACCCTCTCCCCATCATCTCTCCCTCTCACGGTGGACAAGCAAATGGAGAAGAATCAAATGCTTTGGATGTAAAAAAAAAAAAAAAAAAAAATTGCCATTGAAACCGGCGAATCCGATTCGTTCGGCGACATAGGGCCGAACAAACCGAGTTTTTTTTTTTTACATCTAACGTTTGATAAATTTACTAATAAAGTCAAGTTAAGTTAAACATCCCATCAAAAACACTTTTTACAAAACTTCTCTCCATCTTTTCCAAAAAAAGTCAAAAAGCAACTACATTTACTCACTAAAAGACAAAAAATCTACATTTCCCCATACAAAAAGTCAAAAATATCACTACACCAAAAATCGGAAATTGGAACGGAAAAGCATTCCTAATCCTTCCGTTCCTAATCCGTTAAAGTGTTCCAATTTCCGTTCCAATTTGGTACCAACCGTTCCTAATCCAAATTGGAACGGAAATTGGAACACTTTAACGGATTAGGAACGGAAGGATTAGGAACGCTTTTCCGTTCCAATTTCCGATTTTTTGTGTAGTTTCCATTCCAAACAACTAAAAACAAAATATCATCATAACTTACTTATATTTTATTCATTCTTTTCATTTCACTTCACTCCACTTTATTTTAAAAATAAATTACCAAACGGGCCCTAAAGCATTTGATTCTTCTCCATTTGCTTGTTACCGTGAGAGGGAGAGAGGATGGGGAGAGGGTGACCGGGCGGCGGTCGGTGATGAGCGGGGAGAGGGAAATAGAGAGGGAGAAGGAGAGGAAGAGGGAGAAGGAGAGTGGGCGGGCAGCAGGCCGCGACGAGTAGGGAGAGGGAAATAGAGAGTGAAATGGAGAGGAAGAGGGAGAGGAGCGGAAGGGGAGAGGGTGGGCGGGCGGTGGACAACGTGGAGAAGGGAGAGAGAGGGAAGGAGAGGGCGAGGGTAGTTAAGAAATTTTTTGTTTTTGTTTTTAAATACAATGTGTAGAGAGCAAAATGCAGTGTGCAGGTGACAGCTCTCATTTATAAAATGGTTTGCTATTTCAAACATGTCCACTTTAACCAGCTCTATTTTAAACATACAAGACTTGACAGAAAGGCCCTATGTTGCAACGTACAAAAAAAGCACTAGAGATCATCATTTTAAAATATTGTAGATTCTTTAATATTTTTTAAGAAAATCCGGAATGTAAGAAATTACATTGCTCTATGTACCGAAGGTCTCTAATCAATTTGGCAGACAAGCTAATACAACTATTTATAGTAAAAGAATCCAGATTCCAAATGAAAAGAAAAGAAAAAAACAAAACTCAAGATAAAGAAAATGGATCTTATTGATTTTCAAAGAATGAGAGCGAAGGGATTGATTGAGAAAGATCTCTTGTTCTTATTATAAGATCGTGATCGGATCCATATATTTTGTAAAAAATATGTAAAAAAGAATAATCTTCACCTTTGATCATACTAAAGAAAATGGAGACTTTTCACTTTTAGCCCAAGTGTTATATTTAGTTATTTACTAAAACTGTGTTTGGGTAAGGATGAATTATGAATAGCTATAGCGTGGACAATTTAGAAAATATAATTGGAGGACCTGTGTAGTTAGATTCCATTTGTGTACTTGGTGAAAATTTCTTTTTTTTTTTTTTTTCCTTTTTACTTCAGATTTATTGCAAGTTTTGTCTGAGTAGTTTCATTTTCTAATGACCTTTTGGAAATAGCATAATATTTATGGAGGAAAATGCCGTCTCAAGTATAATTTGCAATATTATTATGATATTTCGAAATATCACTAATATTGCCAGGTTGAGCATTTTTTGTGTGTTGCCGTTGTACTTGTGCCTCCAAATCAATGGTTTTGTACCATGAATTATCTTTCTTTTTTTTTTTTTGAAAGCTTCTCTCCCTTGAAGGCCTCTTATCAGAGAAGGATTGTTGTAGAAGCATAAAACATATATCATCATTTTTTGGAATTGGCATCTTTTTTTAATTCCAAAAAAGCAACTGCGTTTTTTTTATTTATTGTCCATTGATGCCTCCTAAAGTCTCATTCAAGATGGGAATATAGAGATAACATGTTGGTAAGGAATCTCACTCTCATCCCTCCACCAGGATCGATCCCTCATGGGAGGTTTGAACTCCTTTCTCCTAACCAATGAGCCAAAGCTAAAAAAAAAAAAAAAAAAAAAAAAAAAAAAAAAAAAAAAAAAGTCTCATTCAAGATCATGCCCTTATCTTCATTAGTAAAATGCTCTTTGTATTTATTACTTCCTACAATTTTGTTTGTAATTCTTACTTTCTACCACGAAAGGCGAGAGAAATAAGTGGCCATTCTCCATTATCTAGGGTTGGATTGATTAATATAAGAAAAATTGTACTTATAAAATAATTGAAATGGAGGGTCAGGATGATTCACTCCATAGCATTCTCATCCCTTCCTGATCCCTAACTGATGTGCATCATGGTGGGCCCATGCCAACTGGGACACGACTAAATAAAACCAAACTAGGTTTATATATCACTCCCCACTTTATATATCTATTTAGAGATAACATCAACAAAATCCGTATCAACCCACTGATGGCCCAATAGCGAGCTACGTCACATCTACCGCAAATCAGCCAAAAAATTCAGCCTCGTCATATAATCTCAGCTCTTCATTCAATCCAACAATGAGTGAAGATTGATGTGTAAGTTTGTCCCTCATGCCAAATCATGGGATGACAATTAGAGTGTCAAAGAAAACTTTCCCCACTCTTGGACTAGTAATGAAATTTGGCCAAAAGAAATAATAATAATAATAAGAAAGCCATTGTTTATTTAAACTACCTAATTATATAATATAATATCGATGAAGGTTTTCGATTCAAGTTTGAATGTTCCCTTCCGATGAAATCACAATAAAAACACTAGAAAAGCTTTTTAGAAATAGTAGAAATTTAGGGACTACATCTTTAAAATTTTGAGGAGTTTTACTAGAAAACCTTGTCAAAACGATACAAAGGATTCACTTTTCTTAATTACAATCATTATAAGAAATCCAATCCCCTTAAGTGGGGTGATATTACAAATGTATTTCCTAACTAAGATACGATATCCACAGGATCCACTGTTAGATCAACCATATGTTTTTTTTTTTTTTTTTCAAGAATCCCAGTAGAGTTTTTGGAATTTAAAGAATTAGCATGAATAAAATATGGAATTAGAATTCTGAGTGAATAGAGTTTTTGAAATTTAAAGAATTAGCATAAATAAAAAAGAGAATTATAAATTCTAACTGACCATAGAATTTTAGGAATCTAGGTTATATTGAACATAGAATTTTTGGAATTTATGCTAGATTGAGATCCCAGCATAAATGAAAGAGTGTATTAGATTTCAAGAGGATTAGACTTTGATCTCATACATCATGAAAAAGAGAGAAAATGAAGAATGAGCACAGTAGAAACCAATGAAGCTATTACGATGGTGATGATGCAGCTGTAATTCCTCATTTGTGTCGTCTTTCAAGTCTTTCAGTAGAAACCAATGAAGCTATCATGAAGAATGAGCACTGTAAATCCTCAGTAAAATTTAGCCAAAAGAAATAATAATAATAACAAAGCTATTGTTTATTTAAACTACTTAATTATCATATAATATCAACGAAGGTTTTCAATTCAAGTTTGAATGTTCCCTCTCTACTGTGGAGCCCATATCATTATTTTGTAATTTTAAATCACTACCTCATTAACCATTCGTAATCTTTTAAAATACTTTCATTCATTGCTTAAAATTAAGATCAAACATTGACTCTTTAATCGTTTTTAAATATCTATTAAAATACTTTTCATAATCTTTAAAGATTGATATTAGTACGTGTACAGAATATGCTTATTTTATGATAATTTCTTTTCAACTAAGTCCAACATATTAAAATACTTTTATTAATATTTTAAACCTCTTTAAAATAGTAATATCCTTAATCTGAAGGTTAAAACTTTATAATAATCTTTAAAAAATCCAACAAATATAATAAAAAAATTAAATGCAAAAAATTCTCTAACATATTTTTTCATTTCCACTGTTTTCAAAGCTAATGATGAATTTGTGCTTCATGTTGAAAATTAAAACATTACAAAATTCAATAAAAAAAAAAACCAAATGAGATCTAAACATGTTTTATGCAACTCTCATATCTCATAAAACGATAAAAACATAAACACAAAAAAAAAAAGATTTTAATCTGCCAAATTCTAACTCTCAACCTATGATCCCCAAAAATAACAATTACCTTATTTTTAGTTTTCTTCCAATATCTCAATAATTCTGAAATATATATATATATATATTTAATTTATTTGTTATCTCACAACTTTAGAAGTATTTGTACATGTATCAATGAATGCAAAACAGAAGGGAAGATGTATTTTTATTTATTGTTGTGGTGTCATTTATAAATCATGTGTATGCATATGATTTTGTCTAACCACAACAAATTTATGACACTTCTAAAATAGGGTGAACTTAGTCATGAAATACTCATTTTATGAATTTCCTAAAATTAATTAATACATATAACATGCATCATAATATGACTAGCAAGAAAGGACCGTGATAATCCCGGGTAGGGTAACTATCTATATTGGTAGTGTGAAAAAACATGGACCCAAATCAGTGAAAAGAGAGAGCAATTGAACTTTTTTTTTTTCTGTAGAAGTTCAACAGAATAAATAGTGGCTATGGGCCATGATCGGGAAGATCATCAATGTAGTGCCCAAGATCCAATCACCATTGATCGGAGTGGAACAATATAAATACATAAAAAGATGGGAGTGAAAGGGAATAATCTACCTTAAATCTTGCCTATGATATGGAAGATAATAAATGTAATGCCTATAAGTGCAAAAAATCTCGCGGACTTACTCAGATGAATGTATAATGAGGTTTGTGGAGCTGTTGGAAGCTTTTGAGAGAATGATCAGACACCTGAAACCTAAAAGGAGAGGAGAAGCAACGGTCAGGGACCCTGGCTGCTGTCAGCGCAAGGCCCTCCGACGCCTGAGTTAGCGCAGTCACTGAACAAAGGGTGAAGTGAGGTGGAGAAGAAGAAGAAGAGAGAGAGAGAGAGCTTAGAGTAAGGGGGGTCCTTGTGTATATCAACCTCCCTGTATTGTCTCTGAGCATAAAACATACCTCTGGGTTTTACCTCTTGCCTGTATATATGTAGGGAGAAGTCCCATCGGAAGCTTCCTTAGTGGAGGCAGGTGAAAAAGGGATGTCCCATCTGCCCATACCTCGATCTCTAGTGAATGTGACCATTCAACGCTCATCCTATCTGTCAGTTCGTACTGCAACGTGGCTGTCTTGTCATCTGGCACTGCTGCCTAGATGGAGCACTTGGCTGAGGTGAAGTATCTGACCAAGGTGAGCTGTCTAGCCGAGATAGAGCTGTCTGACCGAGGTGAGCTATCTGGCCGATACCGTTCACTGAACCGAGATGAGCCAAGGTGCCAAACTGGTACTCTTACCGGAGCTGAGCACGATTTTGGTACTGTGAAATGATCCCCACACAATAGCCCCCCAACTTCTGACTTCTTAGAGTTCTAACTCTTTGAAGTCGGGAGCTATTAAGATGAGAGGGCTTTCTGAATACTGAGTTTGGAGCTCAGATTATATCTTGGTGTTGGTTGGTGACGTGCGATCTTTCTGGCTGAAATTGCTGGTGATGCCACCGAGCTGAAACTGTTTTGCGAGCTGGTGCTGTAACCGAGCTGGAGCTGTCCGAGCTGGTGCTGACCGAGTTGGTGCTGTAACCGAGCTGGTGCTGTAACCGAGCTGGAGCTGTCCGAGCTGGTGCTGTAACCGAGCTGGAGCTGTCCGAGCTGGTGCTGACCGAGCTGGAGCTCTCTAAGCTGGTGCTACTAGCAAGGCTGATGGTAGAGGACCGTGCCGCCGAGGATGATGGTAGAGGATCGTGCCGCCGAGGATGACGGTAGAGGACAGTGCCACTGAGGCCGACGGTAGAGGATCGTGCGTCCGAGCTGGTGCTGACCGAGCTGGAGTTGTTCGAGCTGGAGCTGTCCGAACTGGTGGTGACCAAGCTGGAGCTGTCCGAACTGGACGAAATGGCTTCATGCCGGGGTGGAATTCATTCTGACCCCTAGGCAATCTCGTCAGTGGCCGAAATGGCTTCACGCCTAGGTGGTGGTAAATACACCAACCCTAAGGCGATCTCATCAGTGGCTGTAATGGCTTCACGCCTGGGTGGTAAATACACCGACCCTAAAGCGACCTCATCAATGGCAGTAATGGCTTCACGCCTGGGTGGTGCATAAACTGACCCCGAGGCGATCTCATCAATGGCCGTGATGGCTGAACAGCCGATAGTGGTCGCCAAATTGCACTCTGAATAGAGCAACAAGAAATTTGCTTTCATAGTGAAAATCTTCCAAGATGAACCAAAGAATTGTCTCTATGGCTGCTCTTCTGTCTCGGTGACTTCTTCTTTATCTTCTGCCTCATAGTTTGGCTACACCTAGGGGGCGAAACTGGAGTTATCGCCTTTTCTCGTAGCTGCTGTTGGATGTGACGAATCAATTTGTCTTGCTCTTGGATAACAAGGTGAGGAGAGAGTCGGCATCGTCATCTTCGCTGTCAGTCCGGTGATAGGACTGACAAGATTTGGATAGCACTGGAGTTTTATTTCGCCCGGGAGGCTCCAGTTGAAGATCGTCCAGCCGGGGCTGCTTCAGTTGAAGGTTATTTTGCATGGGAGGTGTTGTCACCCCCTTTGAAGGTGAACCTAATTGAGACATAGGCCCCTCGACGCCTGCTGGGCCATATCTTGCTCGGGATCTCCTCTGGCGAGGGACCGACGGTTACTCTGGCAACACAAGTGGTGGCGGTGGTAAGGCCTTTGATGATTCTCTGCCCTTCTTAACTCTTCGAGGCATGCCGTTTTTGTATTGTTTCCCACAAACGACGCCAATTGTAAGTGCAAAAAATCTCGCGGACTTACTCAGATGAATGTATGAGGTTTGTGGAGTTGTTGGAAGCTTTTGGGAGAAGGATCAGACGCCTGAAACCTGAAAGGAGAGGAAAAGCAACGGTCAGGGACCCTGGCTGCTGTCAGCGCAAGGCCCTCCGACTCCTGAGTTAGTGCAGTCACTCAACAAAGGGTGAAGTGAGGTGGAGAAGAAGAAAGTAAAAGAGCTTAGAGTAAGGGGGTCCTTGTGTATATCAACCTCCCTGTATTGTCTCTGAGCATAAAACATACCTTTGGGTTTTACCTCTTGCCTGTATATATGTAGGGAGAAGTCTCATCGGAAGCTTCCTTAGTGGAGGCAGGTGAAAAAGGGATGTCCCATCTGCCCATACCTCGATCTCTGGTGAATGTGACCATTCGGCGCCCATCCTATTTGTTAGTTCGTACTGCAGCGTGGTTGTCTTGTCATCTGACACTGCTGCCTAGATGGAGCACTTGGCCGAGGTGAAGTATCTGGCCAAGGTGAGCTGTTTGGCTGAGATGGAGCTGTCTGGCCGAGGTGAGCTATCTGGCCGATACCATTCACTGAACTGAGATGAGCCGACGTGCCGAACTGGTACTCTTACCGGAGCTGAGCACGGTTTTGGTACTGTGAAATTATCCCCACACAATGCCTATGATCTAATCACCATTGATATGGAAGTGGAACAAAATAAATATAGAAAAACGATGGAAGTGGAAGAGAAAGATTTATCTTAAATCTTGTCTATTATATGGAAGATCATCAATGTAGTGCCCAAGAAGTCTTGATTTGAGCGATTCCAAAATCTAGATTAGATACTGAAAAAATTTATCAAATCTATTAGGAATGTTAGAAATTCTAAGAACAAACTTTTGAAAATCTCATTTATAACATTGTGTAACCCATACACATCATTCATGTTTTGGAAGTATTTTTATCACTCTTCTAATAACGTAATAGAAAACCCTCAAATTCAAAGCCAATGGAATAATAAAGTTCCTAGCCAAATAAGAAAAATACTCAAAATCATCACAAGAAACCATAATTAAAATTCCAAGAACTTTTCTTGGTCATCCAAGAAGCAAAATCGAAATCCAAAGTAACGAGTCAATCAAGAAAGAACTTCATTATGATTTATCCAATGTTCAAATCCAAAATAGAATTATTTGATTGATGGCATCAAATCAATCTGAAGATTTTATAGAGATTAGAAATGCATCTTCAAAGAAGAAAGGGGAAAGGCCAGTGCTAATCCCGAGCCCTAAAATAAAATAATAATTAAACCAAGTACGACACTCTAATTCATAATATAAATATTATATACACCGAAAAAGAAAAATGCAAAAATAAGAAGCTTATCAAAAGATCAAAAATAAGAAAAAAGAGAATAGCATAAGTGTTTGTATCTACATATTTATAACTACACATAATTAGTATATCAACAAAGTGATTACTAAAAACAGAATGCAAAGAAAAAAAAATAGCTATAAAAACACAATGCATCTAAAGACGTGGGCTGGGTACCCAACTACATTATGAGCCAAACCAACACCGATTGCTTGGAGTTAAACAACTGGAGCAAAACTGCTGAGGCATTAGCAACTATCTATATTAGTAGATGAGAAAAAACATGAACCCAAATCAGTGAAAAAGAGACATCATATCAAATCTGAAGATTTTGTAGAGATTAGAAATGCATCTTCAAAGAAGAAAGGGTAGAGATGATCCGTACGAGATGTCACTTAATGAATTGAGGAGAAGGAAGATTAGAGATAGTGGAGAAGATTATATTTTTAGGACATATGTATATTAGGAATTCACCTTTCTCACCAACTTTTCATGGGCCGGAGTAGATAAGAGTAGGAAGAGATGGATAAAGAGATTGTTCTGGGCTTGAGATAAGGAGGATATTTGAGTGAGAAGATATAGATGGAAACATGTAAGAGAGATTTTAAGGTAAGATTAATAAGAATTTCTCGATAAATACCTTTCATTATGTTAAGTGTTTTAGCATTTTTTGTAACAATAAAAATTGAAATTGAAATTGATTTGAAATCCAATTTCTCAAATTGATTGAGATTAGAGTCCAATTTTGCAATCGATTAGTAAATTGAAACTCAATATCGAAATCAAATCCTAACTCTATAATAAATATTAATTGTTATAACCTATCAAACTAAATTATGGACTCATATTTCGGTTTAAAGTTTTCAATGAATAGGGTCCACGTTCTTCATCAAATGGGTTTGAAATTCTTTTGTCAAATGCGTTCCACCCACAACTCGTGCGACATGTGACAGGTCATCTTGACCAAAGTACTCATATAACATCAATCTTTTATCTTAAATTGGCTCATATGACACTCATACATGTATGTTATTACTGTGAAAATTAACTTATCGTACATGTCCATCTTTCTCTACACATGTAGTTTGCTAGGGCTCCATGCGACCTTGAATTGGTTAACTATTGACTCAAGACATGAGAACAAGAGTGTCCCATATATGTATGCTGGCTACATTGTTATAAAAATAAATTAAAGTGAATAGAACATAAAATGGCACGAGTTTTACATGTTGTTAAAGAGAAAAATATAATTACTTTTTGGGGAGATTTATTGAAAGAAAACCTACTTAACACATGTTTAAAGAAAAAAAAAGATATTAAGCAACTGAAAAGACCAGCTCTTGAGGTGTTACATTAGCAGCACGAGAGTTCTTCATATACCAAGTTATCTTGGGCCTCGATATTGTATAAGTCTAATCTTCCTCTCCCTAAATATGTTAAAGAAGACTAAGAAAAGTTACTAAAAATACAAAAAATGAAAAAAGACTTATTAATAAAAATTTTAAAAATTGGTATGTAAAAATTATTTTTAACGGTAGCTTATATTTATTTATTCTTTCGGAAGATTTTCCAATAATATCACAATAAAAGTACAAATCTCAACCTATCCTGATGTTTTCTTGAGACTATATTTTGTTGAAGAGAAGGCTACTTAAATTTACCTTTAATAACTGCAGAAGAGCTTCCAAAGTCATTTTCAGGAAACTGAACAAATCTTACAAAAATCTTTATACAAGACAGAAATAGGAGTCCACTTGTTCTCGACAACTCAATGGCTCACGTGGTCTCAATGAAACTACTGGCTACAAAAACAAAAACAAAAAACACAAATATTGGCTGACTTTGTCTATAAACCAAAGACCATCAACATCCATATCAGAGTCAAAACCAAGGAAAAATCTCCCTCCTAAACAAATGGAGATATGGCAATCTGAGACCCAAAGTACAATATTCAATATGCCTTTTCCCCCTTTTGACCCATGAATATATAGTAATCTTTGATTTCCTTGGAATCCAACTATTCTGAAATCTCAGAGGTAGAGAAAAGTAGAGATTGAAAAGAAAAGGGACGTGTGACTACGGTGTCTAATTAATGCAGGAAGAATCTTATCTGCCAGATATGAAAAAGGGAGAAATGAAAAGGGAAAAGATAATACATGGACATCAGTGATTGGGTTGGCTGCTGGTTAGGAAAAAAAGTCGGCACCTCCTCTTGTTTTGGCATTTGCATTGGAGTGAGACGTGGGAATTTTCAGTACCCCAACTGGACATGAGTTGGTAGAGCATTTTCAATGGTGACCATTACAAACATAAATGGAAAGCCGACCATGGTCTTGTCATTAGCATCCTTTTTCAATCCAGGGTGTTAACCCATTTAAGAGGCCCGATTGTTTGGTGGTTTTTCTAATGGGAATTTTATTTGTTGGGAAATCTGAAATTTTCTGTCATGAATGGCAAGATACCAAGAATAAGCCTATGTTTGGTTGGTAGGATTTTTTAAATTATTGTTTTCAAAATTCTATTTTGCATTAGATTTAGGGGTGTACACGGATCGGATTAGCGTTACCTAAGGATTGATGGATTTGGAATCCGTCACCAATCCATGGCTATTAATTAGAACCGATCTGATCCGATCCGTGGATGACCGGATTGGTTTAAGAGAGTGGCTACCTACACACTGCAAACTACTTTTTACTCACTGCATTTAAAAAACATTTAAAAAAATTCCTAAACTACCCCTTGCCCTCTCTTTCCCTGCTCATTGTCGTGCTCATTGTCGTCCATTGCCCACCCACCCTCTCCCCTTCCTCTTGCTCTTCCTCTCCTTCTCCCTCTCTGTTTCCATCTCTTTCCCTCTCCTTGCTCGTTGCCGACCGATCGCCCACCCTCTCTCCTTCTCCCTCTTCCTCTCCTTTTCCCTCTCTATTTCCCTCTCCCCCACTCGTAACCGACCTCCGCCCGATCACCCTCTCCCCTTCCTCTCTCCCTCTCATCGTGGACAAGCAAATGGAGAAGAAGCAAATGCTTTGGATGTAAAAAAAAAAAAAAATTGCCATTGAAATCGGCTAATCTGATTCATTCGGCGACACAGGGCCGAACAAATGGAGTTTGTTCGGCCCTGTGTCACCGAATGAATCGAGTTTGTTCGGCCCTGTGTAGCCGAACGAATCAAATTCGCCAATTTCAATGGCAAATTTTATTATTATTTTTACATCCAAAGCATTTGCTTCTTCTCCATTTGCTTGTCCACCGTGAGAGGGAGAGAGGAAGGGGAGAGGGTGATCAGGCGTCGGTCGGCGACGAGCGAGGAGAGGGAAATAGAAAGGGAGAAGGAAAGGAAGAGGAAGAGGGAGAAGGAGAGAGGGTGGGCGAGCAGTAGGCGACAACGAGCAGGGTTTAGGGTTTAGCAGGGAGAAGGAAATAGAGTGGGAGAAGGAGAGGATAGGAAGGGGAGAGAGTGGGCGGGCGGTGGAAGGCAACGAGCAGGGAGAGAGCGGGAAGGAGAGGGCAATGGATAGTTTAGGGATTTTTTTATTTTTTTAATTTTTTTTAAATGCAGTGTGTAGAGAGCAGTTTGCAGTGTGTAGGTAGCCACTCTCTTGGTTTAATCCATTCAATCTGTTGAATCAAATGTTAAAGAAAGAGATCAAGCATGCTCTCAAGGGTTTCGGGTGAAATTTAGTTTAGGGTTTCATTTGTTATACTTATATATAAAAGTGAATTACATTTTGACCCCTGAAGTTTTTTCTTCTTTTATATTTAGACCTCTTAACTTATATTTAGACCCCTTAAGTTTTTTTTTAATTTATATTTAATGTTAACGGATTAGATCGGATTAAATCCGCGGATTAAGGGTGAAATCCGTCACCAATTCATTGCTAACGGATTACAAGATCTTCAATCCGTCACCGGTTCGTTTACCTCCAATTCGATTAAAAATCCACGGATCGGTTTTACAGATCAGCGGAAATTTTGTGGACCTCTAATTAGAGTATTTGTGAAATCAAGTGGGGGATAGCAATCGGGGAATTCATAATACCCCATGGTGGGAATTCTCAAAATCCCACCACAAGCAGGCCTGTCATCTGTTTTCGGAAATGTATGTCTTATATTGGTTAAAAGTGAAAAGTAAAAGAATAACATCAAATTAGCTCATCTTTAATTAATACTAGCCCAATAATCCGTGCTCAACAAGATATCTCCTTGCATTGCAAAATAAATTATCATATATTAAAAAAAGCTACGTCTTTCCACAGGACAAGTTGCATAAAATAGAAATAAAGAAATTGCGGCAGAAAGGAAATAGTTACATAAAAGAACAACTGAAACATGAGTGGTTTGATAAAAAAAATAAAATTAGTGGGTAGTTGCGTGAGTAGTGGAGAGAGATGTGGAACATTTGAGAAAAAAAGCATAATTGTTGGTCAAAATTATAGCCGATAGTTAAAATTGAACCCAAAACCTCCTAACTTAAAATATTATAACTAGCACAACACGGGTATGTGATGAGAGCCTAAAAGATACATTTTAGGCCCCTTAATGAGGACTTGGTTATACCGTCGATAGAGATTAATTAGCTTAATTTTGTTATTTTATTGATTGTAGGAAGAGAAATCTCACAAAGCATGACAAAGAAGGAGTTGCAAGTAAGAAAGCTGCCAAATATGGGAAGATACTCAAATAAGAAAGCAAAGCAAGAGTCCAAACATGCCTTGGACATCCAACATGGGTCCCACTCACCCCATAGCATGCCAACATGGAAGGTCTTCTAATTACACTAGTATTCTCGGAATTTTCAGAGGCAGCAACTTGAAATGGTCATAACTTTCAACTCGAGTGTCAGATTCATGAAATCTACTACCGTTGGAAAGCTCTTTTCGAGTAGATATCTGTGGAGTCCAAGATTGTATAAATCGGAGCTATATCGAGGGAGATATGACCTCGTGAAGTTCACTGTGATGACCAGTGGGCCCGGACCCGACGGGAATCCGACTCCTATACGAATTGAAGACCTTTTTCACCCCAAAACTTATAAATAAGAGCCCAAACTCGTTTTTGGGGAGATTGACATCTGGGGAGAAGGTCTGAAGAAGGTTTTGGAGCTTTTGGGAGCGTAGCCATGGCGATTTCATCAGAGATTCTTCGTCAATCGTCTTCCATGCGTAACTAACTCCTTATCTTAGGGTTGTGATGAAGCCCTAGTTTTGTGTTTATGGTGATGTATAGGTTCTAGGGATTTACTTTCAATGCTTTGATTATATGACATTGATTTAATCCATTGATTGGATTCGTTTATTAATGCAATATCTCTTTTTGGTGTTTTATTCTTGTAGTTTAGAATACCAAGTCATATAACATGATGCTTGAATGAATGTGTTTGTTAGATCTAGGATAATCTATGCCATATAGATAGGTTATGCCCTGATTAGCATCCACTACCCTTTTTTGGTGACTCTGTGAAGATTTGTAACCAGAACGAGTCTGGAAAGCATTGACAGTGAAACCCTAGACCTATATTCGCCATTGCACAGGCTATGGTGGATTCATACCCTAAGACTTTTCTCTAATCGGATCAAAAACTTGTCTTTCGATTTGTTAATTTAGAATTTACAAACCAATCAGCCCATTACTTCATTTTCTAATAGGATTAGTTTAATATTCAGAACTTTATCTTCTACTAGAATTAGTTTAGGAATTTAGGAAACAACACAACTTAGCTTTTTTGTCCCAGTGGATACGATACTCGGTTTACATCTCTGCTTTTGCAAGCGGAGATAATAGCGGAGAATAATTTATAATTGCAACCCTGTTCTAGGATTGATCAGTATGTCCATACAATGCAATTCAATTATTCACTCATACAATGCAATAAAATATTCATGCATAGCAATGAATTTTTATAAAGAAAAAATAATATGACGGTACCTATTCTCAGAATTGAAAATAGGGAGAGTAGAAAGGGAATATGAAAAGTGAGGTGAAAAAAAAAGTATATAAATGGAATAGGAGATGTGGGCAAAAATGTAATTTTGCAGAAATTAAAGGAAGAAAAGAAAACGTAATGGATGGTTACAAGAAGTGGGCAGTAGTTATAAGAAGTGAGAAGTTATATTTCAGTTACGATCAAAATCAAATCAAGTGGTCAAAATTATCTAAAAAGCCTCTAGCTTAATATATAATAATGAAAAGTGAATACCTAACCATTAGCTTAGTAAATCGAGCCCTATGTATTTTTATCCTCCTTAATTTGTTGGAGTCCATTTGACGTCCATAAATTTTTAGGTCTTCAATTCCATACAAACAAACAAGCCGTGAGTAGTACATCTTTTGTCCATTGAGATGATGAGACACATCATTGATTTTTGATAAATACATCCTAAAATCAAATACACATTAACCTTTAGTATCCAATAATGTAAATCATCATCATCAAAGCCTTGTTCCAAGTAGGTTGGGGCTAGCTATATTAATTCCATTTCTCGTTAGAATTTATGTTTCGGTTGTAACAAAATCTTACGCTAGCTATCGCAACGTATATATTACAACCCTCCTTCCTTATCTAAGCTTGAGACCAAAGGTGAAAAATTAGCCTTTAGTATGCAAGAATGCAAGTAATACTTATTAATTAAAAACATATTAAAGGGTCACAATTGTTCTTGCTCCAAGTAACCATCACACGTTAATTTCATTCATGGTATATATATGCAAGTAGTTTTCTCCTTTCAGAAATGATCCAGTCCATGCTGCTGGACTACATTAGAGTTCAATCCACCTTTTAAGGCCCAATAGAACCACCACTCATCTGCATGTTAATTAAATGATCAATCAGATATAGCTCACTGTTTCCACACATGACCCAAACTTTAGTATGATTTGATGATCAAACAAAATTAATTAATTAGCAGCTAGGAGTGGGACCAAATTGGTCAAGTAATTAAACTTTCCTGACTATTTTAGTACTTTCCAAAATACCTTTCCAATCCAATCATCTATTTATAAAATTGATAGTCTAAATGGGTTGGCAGTTGGCATTGGGTGGGTCAAGTAAGTAGTAGAAATGATTGGACGAACCGAAAGTAATCACCAAACAACCAACCAGACGCGCCAAAAGGCGAACCCAGGAAACCCACCAATCATAGCCGGTCTCGCGCTCGTGTTTTCTTTTGCTTCCTTTCCAACACGTAAAAGTGGGAGTGGGGGAAACGATTGGTGGTCCGTGATTGTGAGTCAAGCGCGTGGGAGAAGATATTTTTTTTTTTTACTATGGATGGCTGGACTAATTCCTACAGGTTCAGAGGGAAGTCGGGTAAACTTCCTTATAGTCTCATGTGATAGTACAGTTTCGAACCCACAACCTTCGAATGCAAAACGTGATCTTAATCATCTGAGCTATCCCAAAATTTCGTGGGAGAAGAGTTGAAGGAAGAGGTAGAGAGTCACACTCAAAAGAGCAAATCCATTTCTGCTATTCATGATTCAAGGCCTCTCTGCCATTGTCATTTAGTCTAGTTATTTTTGCTTATGCTAGCAAGCATTTCTAGTAAATTTATTTGTTAAGTGAAGTGAATTGAAGTGAAAAGGAAGAGAGAGAGAGAGAGTGTGTCCGGTAATTTACTTTTAGCAATTTTACTTTTGAGTCTTTGACCCTTTTCTTCTTTGCTGCTATTTTGACTTAGATTTTTTAACTTAATTTCATCGTACAAGTAAATTATCAAAAAGTCCAGTGAAATCTTAGATCACGTGAGCCGGAAGTTTGGAATGGCTCGTTTATTGAGAATCTGAGCCTCTCCAAAATGAACACTTTGAATGTACATGATATTTTCATATTTTATTATAATAAAAGTTAGTCCTACCATAAAATTGGTTGTTTGTTTAAAAATGCTATTAACACATATATGGAAAAGGTGCTTATTTTGAGCATCTTTGATTTTATCAAGATGGGTTTTACTTGGGACTTCTACTCCTTTTAACTTAGGATTTCTCCAAGTCGCAGCCTTAGTTAGATAGAGACTATCAAGACTCCAGGAAAAAGTCTTAATTGCCTGTTTGGGTGATTGCAATTCCAATGGTAAAGATCTTCTAAATCAGAAGACCCATCAAAAGAAATGATCCAAATCTCCTTTGGGGTAGCTCTCTGTCTATAAACCCAGTTTTGGTCATTTTTAAAGACATTTAAAAAGTCACCTAGTCAACACAAGCCATGTAAAAGAGGACACGGTGTGTCAACGAATACGAATAAAAGTATTTTCAAATGATTGTAAAATTTTGACTGAGTCAGCCTTTTTATTTTTTGTTTTTTTTTGTTGTTGAGTCTTGAAGACGTCGGTTTTAGGAATCTGTTGCTATCAAACATATAAAATCAAGATTCTGGTTATATTTATGGAAATCTTGGAATCAACCAAGTCAAGGTGATCAGTGTCAAGTTTTAAAGCAGTGTATACTAGGGTTTATTGTCGGTGAATCATATCATGGAAATATACGTGAGTATATTTACCCCGTTACGAGTTTGAATACGAGAAAGAACCACTCGACGTAAAAAAAAATACGTACGTCAACCCGTTATTAACGCCTTGAGATTTTAGTAAATTTCACTCTACTTGCTTGCTTTGAGTAGAAATTTAGAAATAAAGAGGCACTGAACCAAAAGTAAAAAAAATTGATTAACGAATATCCAAACACCACAATAAGTACATTTAAATGAAAAAACAAAAGTAAAATAGAAAAAGCAGAAAAGCTCCATCTAGTCTATGATCAAGGCCGGCTCAACCCTTAGGCCAACAAGGCAATTGCCTAAGGCCCCCAAAATTTTGAGGGACCCAAAAATTTCAGCCTCAAAATCGAGTTCCTAAAAATTCAATTTTCAAGGCGTCGATTCCGGTAAAAATATCAACAAAAGTATACTTTTTATCTCCAAAAAACGGCATACTCATCCCAAGTTGCAACATGTTTATGTATTATTAAAGGCACAGAGAGAGTTATTGGTTCCAAGATATGCATGCCCATCCCAAGTTGCCACCTTTTCATATATCATTAGGTGAGAGAGTTGTTGAACGTTGGTTGCGAGAATGAGTTAATTAGGCACGGGATTTGAGGGCATCACAAAAAGCAAGAAAAATAGATTTTATATAAAATATTTATAATAGTATTAAAAAAAAGAAAAAAGCCTTATTTAGGATTTTCGCCTTAGGCTGCCCTGTCTATGATAGTTGTTTATGGGCCTACTTAAAGATCCGTGTTTGTGGTGGCTGGCATTCTTGTCATGCCCATTTCTTGCTGCATTTTATTTTTCCTTTCTAATAAAACTTTATCATTCAAACCAAAAAAAAAAAAAAAAAGAAAAAGAAAAAAAAATCCTTGTTTGTAATTGGCATTTTGTATCAATTATAGCTCAATTGTGACTAGTGAGGCATCCCCCTCTCTCCAAAGACGACCATCTATAGATTACGGATGATAGCAATGTTTGTTAGAGACTTGGATAGTATCTGTGCATGGGGGTGTGCGAATATTTTATCAAATTCGCATTAAATTAATATTTTATCAAATAAAAATGCAAGCATTTTGTGAAAATAAAATTGATTTCCTATTATGATTTTTGAGTTTTGCGTACTTTCATTAATATTATCAAGTATCAACGCCTTCTTTTTATTTTTAGTCAAATTCTTAACATCTTCCTTCTCCATGACACGATAATTTCCCTTCTAACTCCATAAATTGGTTCCACACAAACTACTCTCACAACTTCTCAAATGGATGGTAGTTTTTTTTTTAATTCCTCTTATTTTTCATATTTGTTCCTTTGAATTTCATTGGTATGTTATCAGTAAAAACAGTTAACAAAATTAAACATAAACATTAGGATCCACTTGGATGGAGTGCAAATGGGTAAAAGAAAACAATTTGAAATCACACATTTTGTCAATCTTTTCTCCACACCCAATTGCCCTTAAAAGCAAATATCTCTTCCATAAAATAAACTTGAAGCAATCTAAAAAATAATTTTACCAAGATTTTAGTATTTTGGGGATTTCTTCTTGGTGGAAATGTGGAGGGTGCTTTAATATTTCAGTCATTTGGCGTTTGGTTGAACCACCTTTTAACTACCACATTTCAGTTTCTATACTCCTTCTCATTCTATATTCATGGTTCATTTTGTAAATACCCACACCCTTTTCTATTATTTGTAAATCACTCCTTATATATTCATTATATTAATGCTTATCCAATTTGGATAATATTTTCATTTCTTACACATGTTAAGTAAGTAAATCCCACCGCGGTGAAAATACTCTTATTTTCTTAATAGGATTTAAAAACCCAAACAACTATTCAAAATTAAATGAACTATTTTAAGTGGGGCCCATTCTAAACATTTGAATTTACTATGAGTCCATAGTCATTTGTTGATGGAAAAAAAAAATGGTTGGGCCATATTTTCTTTTAAAACTTTTCATCTTTTCAAAATAAAAAAAGGGTCATATTTAGCAACGAAGTCTGCAAGGAAATTTTTTTTCCGCTTTCAACAAAATCGTGAAAAAATCATATATGACAATTGTACATTCCTAAAAATTTCTGTGGTTTTATGGATCTTACCTCTCTCATGGGGTTTTAAAGTCCTCACTTTACACGTTTGCGCATGAAAACCAATTTTTCCTTTATGTGTGTGTTTATATATTGATATTCATAGTTATCAATGTAAAATATTTACTGAAAAATCACTCTTTCAAAGGGATAGTAAGTTCTAAGCAGAGTAAAGAGGTTTTAGATTTGTGAATTTCTTACAGATTTCTCACTTCTTGCCAAGAATTACTTAAACAACTCTAACAAACAGGTTACTATTTACAAAAGCCTAAAAGGGTTTTTGAATATTTCAACCGAAAGGAGTGCTTTACAATTATTTATTCACATGGACGTTATTTGAAAATAAAGACAACAAAAAGAGGGGGTCATTTGCAAATCCTTTAATTTATTTGAGTATAAATGTTCCTCTCTTTTCTATAATTCAGCTTTTTCTAAAGCCTCTCACTTCAGGCTGGTTTTCCTACTTTTGTCTGCTTTCTTCTCCCGGGAAACCTCCTTTTTCTAGACGGAAAACCTCGCACAATCGCCGGAAACCCTATTTTCCATCAGATTTCCTCCTTTCTCCCTCATTTCATTCGAAGAAATCTTCTATTTTTCCGGCGAAACCCATCCACCTTCATAAAGAAACCGCCGAATCTCGGCCTCTGGAACCGCCGGAGTTCTTCTCCGGACGGTAATGTGGCGTCTCCTCTAGTCGAAGAAGGCCTTTCTTCCATCTCCGGCGGTAGAGATCGGCTTCTAGGGTCTCAGTTTCGAAGGATCTCGGCGTTTTCCGTCCGATCATAGGGCCGGCGGAGGTTTCGAGAGGCTTCGTTCGGAATGAAATGGTAGGTTGCAGGAATCGATTGCTTCTTTCCTCTCTCTCTCTTTCTCTCTTTCTCTCTTTCTACAATCTGAATATCTCGATTTTTTTTTCTTTTTTAATATGGATCTAGAAATTTGTATTTTTTTGTTCATACAACTAGAAATTTTGTTGATTTCTTGATTTGGAAGGATTTTCTTCGGTGTCTTTAATCTGAAGAGATCTTTGAATGCAAAACGATTTGTAGAAATGATGATTAACTTCATGATCAATGAGTCTCTGATTCATGTAAAAGTTACGATTTTGATTAGTTATTTCACCTCACGTGTAAAAGCTTCGATCTTTATGTACGAGAGAGAGAGAGAGAGAGAGAGAGAGAGAGAGAGAGAGAGAGAGAGAGAGAGAGAGAGAGAGAGAGAGAGAGAGAGAGAGAGAGAGAAATCCCATTTTTTTTTAAAAAAATTGTTTGTTTTTATATATATATTTTGGTGCGTGGGGGTGTAAAATCATGTTAGTATTGGATTAAAGGAATGTAAGCTTGGGTGACATTGTGATTGGGCATTTTTTTACCATTTTTAGATTTTTTTTTTTACCTGATGAACCTTTTTTCATTTTCCTGTTTAGGAGTATTTACTAATCTTAGATTATTTGGTGAAGGTGCTTTCAATTTTCTAATTATTACTGTGGAGGATTTACCATCTCGGTAGGGTCCCTACAGAGTGTTTCAATAGAATCAGGAGAATAATGTGGTGACAACAGAACTTTGACACTTGCATTTGGGACATGGTTGGAGAGAGAATCTGCACCGGCTTTTGCTGTCCTTACGTAAATGATTTTACGGGCTTTAATGCATTGAAAGGGTAGAAGCCATATGACTAGCAGAGTCCAAGAGCGGTTTACTTTTTTTTTTTAATCTCAGAGGGGTTTCGGGTTCACTTGATGACCTATGGTTCCTTCCCAAAGCAGACTGTGAGCCTTTGCAAGTGGCCCGCCATTCAATTGGGATATGGATGCTTGTTCGGTGTTTTAGACTTGAATGGAAAGATTCCATTGCCATGATGCTCATGACCCGTAAAAAGTAGTCTTAAGTTTCTACCATCATGTTTTGTCCGTCAAAGCATTATACTGAGAATGAACAGTTTCATAGGTGTAATCTAGAATTGCAGATTATGTAATGCTGTTTATATATATGTAATTGCAAAAAAGTTCTCATATAATTGGTGAGAACTAGTTGTCACTTGAATATTTCCCTTTATATATACTCTCTCTCTATATAGATATATATATATATATAGAGAGAGAGAAACTCTACCATATTAAGAAAGTATCTTAATTGGGTAGCAGGTCTCTCCTTGTTTGTTTTGAAATGATTGATATGGGACCCCATATTTGGCACATTATCTTGTCTGATTGGATGATCCCCTGTTCATTTGAGAGCCTGCAAACGAATGGCAAAGAACACTTAAATGGCTGTTTGCCGACAATGGATAAAAGTCTAATTTATTGGATCTGCTGCCAGAATGATGTTAGGCCATGTTCTACATAATCTGCAGTCCATCAATAGGTATCATTCTAGGTAGATCTCACCAGGTCACAAACTCTGCCACACCATGTAAATATATTCTGGCAGTGTTAGATAATTTCACTTGGTAATATTTTTAATTTTAATGTTCTAGATAGTTACTGGGGACTGCAACTTTTACAGTATCAAACATGAATGAGCTGAATTTACGTTAGATTAACTTTGTAGTTTGACTAGTTCTGCACCCAATTACTTGCCAAGCATGGCATACTTGAGGAGTGCATTTGCGACATCTTTTACCATAACATGCCAATACCTTCTGGTACACTCTGCCAATTTTTGCAAACCTTGGATGGGAAAGTATGCAATGATTCTCAGTTGTTTTGGCGGCCTTGTCCCAAATCTTTTATCAAGATGTGCACACCTTACCTTTCTGAGTATGACATGATTTCTCTTCCTTTGCTACGACTTTGGAGTTTTGGTTAACCAAAAGAGATTTGTGGGGCTCGAAGAACTTGCTATTGATTCTTTAAATTTTGCATTAGAATTTAGGAGTTTGAGATTTCTATGTTGTGCATGGGCAATTGGGCATATCCATTTCTAATGGTTTCAACTCTTTTTTCAGCCAATTATTTTGTTGCTATAAAATGTGTGGTTTACTTGTTTATGTGATTTTGACCATTTTTCATTTGACTAAGAATGTGAGTCATTTCATTTATTTGACAGGTGGAAAGGAGACTATGTTTGTCCAGAGAGGCCAACAATGGGCCAGACATTCTGAAACGTAGAAGGCTTAAGAAGATGATGTTGGGCATCAAACCTGACGGAGCATATGTCACTAACATGATGAGCAGAAGCGGAGGAGATGCTTTAAAAGCTTCAACATCATGTGGAATGCGATTACATAAAAATGCTGATGGAAATTCTCGACCTAGTGCTTCTTTAAGCTCAAAGGATTGTGTTTCAAAACACAAGGTTGAAAAGTTCGACACCAATAATATGGGATGGATAGACAAAATTCCAGATTGTCCGGTATTTAGTCCTACAAGGGAGGAGTTTGAGGATCCATTAGTTTATCTTCAGCAAATAGCTCCAGTGGCTTCAAAATATGGTAATGTGTTTATGCCCAAGTAATTTAATTTTTCAGAACTGATAGTGCCTAGACTTTTTTTTTTTCTTGGTTTCCTTTCTTTCAACTTGATCAGTTGTCAGTTTGAAATCGTTACTGTCATAATCATTATGTACTCTCAGGAATCCGAGTGGAACATTACGAATTCTACTTGAAGATCTAATGGTCATTATTACACTAGCTGTTTTTATTTTGTTTTCTTTTATCTACATATAATTGAACTATTGACTTCCAGGTATATGCAAGATTATTTCCCCTTTGAGTGCTTCCGTTCCTGCGGGTTTTGTATTGATGAAGGAGAAAGCTGGCTTTAAGTTTACGACTAGAGTGCAACCTCTACATCTTGCTGAGTGGGATACACAAGATGAGGTGACCTTTTTCATGAGCGGAAGGTAAGCTGTTGTTTACAAGATTAATAGGACTCCTTTATTAATATCTGTAGTTCTTAAAATGTTCATTACTTTTCAGAAATTATACATTCCGTGAGTTTGAGAAAATGGCAAATAAGGTGTTTGCCCGAAGATACTCTAGTTCTGGATGTCTTCCCTCTAGGTACATGGAAGAGGAATTTTGGCATGAAATAGCAGTTGGCAAGACAGAAACTGTTGAATATGCATGTGATGTTGATGGGAGTGCCTTTTCATCTTCTCCTAATGATCCACTTGGAAGAAGCAAATGGAACTTGAAGGTGTTGACTCTTTAAAAACATATCTTTACCCTTACTATGAATTTTTATGATAGAAGTTCTTTATCTTATATTTAATAGAGTGCTTAGGTTTATTTTTGGGAAGAATAGAAGTAAAAGTAGATTTATTTTGAGACTTGATTTTGTATTTTTAATGCAGTCCTGAATGCTTCAAGAAGGGACTGCTGTGACAGCAGTTTGAGACAGAAACACCAAGAAAAAATGATAAGAAATGAGAATAATTAGAGAGAACAACTCAGCACACTTTGTCACATGGATGGATAAGGGGTTCAGAAACTAAACCTTAGCCTTTCTTCACATTCACACATCCCTTGCGGACTGAGTTTTTGCAAGATGTCCAAAAACAACCAGTGTGTGTCGGCTATTCTAATATTATTTATATGAGCTTATTATGGGCTCTAAACCCTAAGAACAATCCTAACTGTTGATTTACAACAGCATAGGTATTAAATCTCAATCATTCAAAGACTTAGAACGAAAATGGAAACAATCTGCTCATGTGCTCATCTGCACAGAGCCTGTGGGCTGTTTGTCAGATCCATTAGGCTGGATGACCAGGTCCATGGCCTGTTTGGCCTGTTTTGGCTCCGTTGCTGGCGCACATGGGCGAGTTGAACCAGGTGTTAGTAATTAAGGCCCAAATCAGGGCTTGTATTGGGTCCGCTTTGGGACTGTTCTGCTAAAACAGTCCATAATGAGTATAGTTAAGGGAATGTGTTTGGGCCCAAATTTATCCAAACTTATAGAGATGGGTATGCATCCCACACAAGTGATCATATGCCTCCATATAAGCCAAAGATTGGGCCACTGCATGATCTTCTAGATCTTCTTTAGTGTATGTGGACCGATCCACATCAGTTTGAGAATACGATACATTATTATCACGAATTGGATCTCACTTTTTCTTGTTTGTTTCTTTAAATCTACAGTGCATACTTTGATAAGAGAAGTAGGTAACTTGGTTGATTTTCATTAATGTATCTCCTGGTTTTTATAACATGCATCTTGATGCAAAAGGAAAGAAAAATATGGAATGCAGTCCTCTTTTAAGTTTTAATCACATCCAATCTGTTTGAATGTGATTTTCTCCTCATCTTAACATACTTATCTCTTGATTATGACAATGATTGTCTTAAAGATATGATAAAAAGGAATGAGTCCAGTATTGACTCTACCGAGGCTGACCTAAATTGTATGTTGGTTAACCAAAACCCAGTCCAAATTGTAAATTCCCTTCTCGAGTGCATTGGTCTGACTCAGGTCAGGTAGGCTGCCCGAATTTTTTCATTTTTTTTTTCTTTTCAAAGGATATGAAATTTAATTTTGTATGCACTTTGTTTATATTAGTAGTATATTTACTATGCGATTACAATAAGTCTGTACATATTCATGCATAAGTCAGCTACCCTTGACAAAAATCAGGTAGTCAAAGCCTAGTAAACCTGAGTTCCATGTGGACTTCACAATTCAGGCTTGAGCCTGAACTGAACCCGAACAAGGCCAACCCAAATTTCACTTTTGGCCTGGTTGGGCCACGTGGCTTTGAATTGGGCCCAACACAAATTGCACTCCTCGATTGAATCCCATAAGTTCCTCAAATAATGTGTAGAAATGTGAAAAATTATAGGTTTGATGAAAAATTATATCAAGAAATAACTTATAAAAAGAGAAATCTTAGGGTAATGCATGTTTTAGTCATAATTTGTGTATGAAGTACCAAAAAGTAATTGCAGGAGTGAATTAACTCAGTCAAAATGGGTAAATGGGTAGGGGGTTATGATACCGGGATACTTTTACATGCTTCGCATAACCATATTAGAAGAATAGAATTTTACGTGCTTAACATAACCATATTAGAAGAATATGATTCTACTACTGGTAGTCGATACTACACCCGATAAGGTACAATTTTAGCCTATCTTACAGTACGAAGTCCATTGTTTTTTTAAAGTTTTATTACTTAATCTTATTTTTTAATGATCAAAAAAGGTTAGAAAGGAAAGTGAATAATGATAACATTAATTTAGAAGTGTTGTAAAGATGTAAAATAACATTTCGTTTAAAAATCTTAATATAGAATATGAAATTTCATATCATGGTTAGGATAGCTGTATCGGTATCTTGGGTTTTGGAACTGATAAAAGAAAATATTCATTTTGGATTTTGGAAACTGCAGAGTTTTTTCCCCATATTCTTTCTTGAGCATCATAGGCAGTGAATTTTTAAGGATCTAATTTACATGGTTTTCTTCTTGAAAATTGTCTTGGAGTCACCTTCTTATCTCCTACTCCCACGCTACAAAATAAGGTTTGACCAAGTGATATGCTAAATGGTAGACTTGGCAGACCCTATTATTGTTCGATGGTAGGTTTCACTGAGTTGCAGTGACTCAGTTGACAGTCCAACTTGGGTGAGTGTTTTACATTTTTCCATGTTATGGCAGGCTTGACTTGTGAGGCATGAAAACCAAGTCAACTTTGCTGAGTTGACTCTGCTTCAGAAATCTAGAAAAAAACATCTATTTTCATTGTGGGCTCGGTCCAAGACACTTCCTCTTGGAAATATATATCAAATTTCCTCATCCTTCTCTCTCTACTGATTTCAGCACTATATTTGTTCATGGAATTTCTTAAGCCTGCATATCTCAGCAAACACATTTATCCCCACTGGCTACATTACTTTTTAGAATCCAAGCACACTGACACAAACATATGCTTGCAGTTAAATATGAATTTTTTTTTCACAATTTGTTTCTGAGATGTTTTCAGTGTCTTCAGAGATGTTGTCTTCTTTTAAAGCGTCTTTCTCTTCAAACTACCTAGGATAGACATGTCTAGTTGAGTTTCAGGGATTTTGGTTTGATATTTTCTGTTGACCGATCAATTTGTGTATTGTTTTGATTTCAGAAACTTTCTCGGCTGCCCAAGTCTATCTTACGACTGCTTAAAAATGCAATCCCGGTACTTAAGTACTTAGATGATTGATTAAGTCATCTGATATATAATATTTATTTTTATATTTTAGGCTGTCTTGTAACTTTTATGTTTCATTTCAGGGGGTAACAGATCCCATGCTTTACATTGGAATGCTATTCAGTATGTTTGCATGGCATGTGGAAGATCACTTTTTGTACAGGTACATATCAATCATCTTGTGTTGAAATTTCATGTCTTCCTTGTTCTTGGTTGATGCAATACATTTAGATATCTGGTTTTGCCATGCCCTTGCAGCATCAATTATCATCACTGTGGGGCATCAAAAACTTGGTATGGGATTCCAGGCCATGCAGCTTCAGACTTTGAAATGGTAGTTCAGAAACATGTATACACTCATGAAATCCTACCCTCCAAAGGAGATGGTGCTGCATTTGATTTACTGTTGGGAAAGACCACCATGTTCCCTCCAAGTATTTTGTTAGAACATGATGTCCCTGTCTATAAAGCTGTTCAAAAACCTGGGGAGTTTATTATTACCTTTCCTAGAGCATATCATGCTGGATTTAGTCATGGTAATATTTTCTAGCACTTATCTTGTTCCATTTATATTTTTAATATTCCAAAAAGTTCTTTCTAAAGTTGTCAGTTCAGGTTACACATTAGCATCTTGTTGCCAGTTTACGTATGTCTCTTTTGTGTGCCTCATTGGAACTTATACTTCTCTTTATACTTCTTTAGGTTTCAATTGTGCCGAGGCAGTGAACTTTGCTATAGGTGATTGGTTTCCGTCAGGTTCTGTGGCTAGCCAACTTTATGGACTTCTTAATAGGATGCCCCTCCTTCCTTATGAGGAACTTCTCTGTAGAGAGGCAATGCTTCTTTTCAAGAGGTCATCAATTCCAGAATCCAAAGGTCTTGTTTTTTCAACAGCAGAATTGCGTTCTCAGCACTGTGTAAAGGTCTCTTTTGCACAGCTAATGCGGTTTCAACATTGTGCTCGCCGGTCGCTTATTAAATTAGGAGCGCGCACAAGCTTTTATCCTAGCTACCAAGGAATTATGTTGTGCAGCCTCTGCAAACGTGACTGTTATGTGACATATGTCAAATGCAATTGTTACATGAATCCTATATGCCTGCATCATGGTATGGATATCTGGTATTTTACTTTGGCATCAGTCTTAAGGTGCCATGCTTCTCCCTTTTATCTATAGTGTCTTATCAATTCCATTGTCTCTGGTTGTGCATTCCAGTGAATGAGGCCAAGGACTGCCAGTGCGGCCACAACCGCCTTATCTTTGTCAGCGAGGAGCTTCAAGGAATGGAAGCTGCATCCAAAGAGTTTGAACAACAGGATGGAATATTAGAGGAGGTTCAACGGCAAATTCAACAAAGTGATTATTCATGTCTTTGGCCTACTTTGTTCTCATGTTCTGAAGTGGATGAATGCATTCCATATAGTGAAATAAAATCTGAAAAAAACTCCCAGATTGTAGATCACACTCAGATCCAGTCACGAGGTTTGGATTGTGTTCCTCACAAGCTGCCTATGCTGAGTAATGGAAATCAATCTATAGAATCTGATGCCGGCGCAGCTGCTCTACCACATAATGCATCAGTCACCTGTTCTATTAGTCCAGCTGAAAGCTTTTCTTTGCAGGATGATGTAAGCTTCTTTGCATTGTTAGGAATGTGGTGACGGGTGAGGCTCCTCATGACTTTCCTCCGTTTTGCTAACCTCTTGGTTCTTTTATATGTAGGGAAATCTTAAATTGATATTTCCAAGCAAGAGCTCTGAAAATTTATCAGGCAGTGCATTTGAAACCACACATTGTTCTCCATGTTACGACAAATGTCCAACTATAAAGCATGGAATTTCTCATGGGGTTCAGGTTGTGCCTGTTGGCAATCAATATAGCGATGACTCTGATACTGAAATATTCAGGGTTAAGCGCAGATCCATTGCAAGAGTAGAGAAAACAACTGTGAACTGCATAATGAACTCAAAGGATACTGAACACCAGGTATAATTTAATGTCTCATTCTTTTCTTTTCTTTTTTCTTTATAATGAATGACACTGTATTTGTCTCATATTCTAAATTGCTTGCCATTTTGATAAACCATCATGTTTCTACTAAAATTGTAATTTATAAATGTTAAATGGAATGGTCCACAAGAATTCTCAGTAATGGTCCACCTGTGGGCCCACCTCCCAGTCGGCCCCCAATGAATTGCAATAAGCTCAAATTTGGCACTCATACAATTGTGTAGGCCTTCAATTGGTTATGCAGATTTTGGCACCTATCCCACCTAATGGCTATGTTTTGGCAAGTTTGAAGCTTTCAAAACTGTACCTTCCTTGATTAGATGGCTCCCCCCTTTTCTTTTCTTTATATTTTTCACACAATTAGGTCAAAGGAAGACCTTCCATGCTATGATTCCCGGGTACTTGTTCAAGCCCAATGTATCCATATCGGACAAATGCGACACCTGTATTGGTACCTGATACTGCACCAATACGTCTAAGGAACAAGTTTAACATTTTCTACTTATAAAGTCCTTTATTTCATATAGTTCTTTTAATATTTTTACTTCTCGTCATAAAAAAATGCTAGAAAAGGATTAGAAGAATGATAATTTCATTGATTCAAAAGTGATCTAAAGAAAAAAATTAGGACATCTGTATCCGTATCCAAGATTTTCAAAAGTGATGAGTCGTATCGTCGATCCTCGTATCAGTGCCTGTATCCGTATCCATATCTGAGCATCATAGCTTCTAGGTGGGTTTTACATGCAGGATTGTTTCTGAAGAGGGCCCATATTTTCCATCTGCTTTTTGCGGAATCCATTGACCGAGTTGTACTGGTTTTGGCAGCGACTAAGGCTAGCACCAAAACTGGATTTAACTTTCTGTGGCTGTGATGTAGAAGCGATCCATCTGCATGGATTATAAATAATTCGAAGAGAGAGCCTTAGTTACCGCACAACATTAATTAGCAGTTTTGGATGTTCATAATAAGTGCCAGACAATAATTAAGTGATGAATTATCGAAGAACAAGTTTGTGGAACTTAAAGAGGAAAAATTAACACATTCAAATTCATTTTTTTTAAACAAAAAGATTTTACATGGGTGTGTTTTCCCATGAACTGTATTCAAATGGTAGGTTGTATGAACAGGTCACCAAAAAATTTACTTGGGAAGTTAATCAAATAAAATGGACTGTCTCAAAGCAAGGTACTTCTTCACTACAAAAGCGATAAATTAAAATGGAGTATCTGAAACCCTCTCTCCCTCACATTGTACAGTTACGTACAAGAGAGTAACAATTTGTTCTTTCTTTCATCATCATCATCATCATCTTAGCCTTATCCCATTGAACTGGGATTTTTTTTTTGGGTGGGGGTGGTGGTGGGGGCAATGGGAAAGGCGGCACTCAAGGTTTCTATCATAACTTTTTGGAGGCATTGCCACTTACCTTGAGGAAAAACCCTGATTATGCAATTTTAAAAAACAAAAAGATCAGTGACTGCAATTTCATCCAAGAAAGAATATAAGAGAGGTATAGTTTATAAAAGAACAACTGATACCCCAGAAACCTCTGCAAAAAGCCCTGCATAAGTTGAACTCTCACACATCTTGATCCTATTTATGTCCGAATTACATAAACTATCTGCCACTTTCGCATTTATATTATTGCAAGTAGATATTACCATTCACATATATATATATATATATATATATATATTTATTACCATATATTTACAACTTCACTACAATGTATTGGAGACAGCACAAGTTGAACCCCTCTTTGCCAGTACCAAAGCATTCCGTGAGTTTCATTTACTAATCTTCCTAAGCAAGTGTTACAGAAAATCTATACTGCTCCAAGGAATTCTGTTTCATTTGAATCCTTGATTCCCGCCAGACCTGCCTTTAGAATGATCTCATTTGTGCCCCTTTAAAGCTGCATCTATACCAACCTAACCTTGGTTTGCCCCTACATACACAATCCACATTAAACTTTAAGGAATTTGTTGCAAGTGGAGATCATCTGAACACCAATTGTAGCCCATTCCAGTCATTACCATTGCCCCAGTCCTATTATATAGATTGTCTTTTCTCCCCACTGTCCACCTACCAAGCCCCACTTGATTGTTGTTGTCTTTGTCAGCATCATAATATGATGTCAGACATTTGTCAAAGGCATTTACATAAAATGAAGTATTGAATAATGATATGGCAGGGATTCGTTGGTTATTAAGAATTCGGAATTACTTGTTGGTAGGTGTGATTCGGTTTGATTGACCACTGGTTGGCCTCACAAAAAGATCATGTGCAGTTGGCTCTATCATTTTCTTTCCAACTAATGAAATATGGGTTGGGACTTTTGATGGCGAAATGGGTATTTGGCTAACCATATTGTTCATCAAAATCCTGAATAGAAGAATGCAGCTAATTTGATGGACATTGAAGTGACATGCATCATAGTGTGAATACTTTGAGATTATACTAGATGTAAGGGATTGTGTAGATTCTCTCTCTCTCTCTCAAGACAGGGTCAAACAGTTCATTTTTCTTTGTTTCTTGTCTTTAGTTTGATCTTGCCTGATTTTTACTATCTATATCAAGGTATGATTGCATCCCGTTTAATCCAAGTGAGGCTGTTGGCGCTTAACAAGACTTTTATGCTTGCTGCACTTTCAGTTCTTTCATTTTTCCCCCCTTCTTTTTACTTGTATCATCTTCATCATCATCAAAGCCTTGTCTCAACTATATTGGGGTCAGCCACTTGAATTCTGTTTATTCATTCTAGTCTATCCTGGGCCATAGGGTTGCATATCTTTAGATCTATCTTTACTACTACTATCCGTTCCCTCTTCAGCCTACCCCTTGTATGTATATATAAATATTAGTCTATAAATAGTATATGTATATTCATTCATGCCTTTTTGTTAGGCCAATAGGCCTTCCTTCTATTTCTGACAGTTGATTGATATTTGTCCCCCACCCTTCCTCTCCCCCTTCTGCTGTAGGTGCTGAAACGGCTGAAGAGACTCAATGCTGAAGGAAGAAATGAGGGATCATCATCACCAAACTGCATAGCCAATAATCTGTTGCAGCATTCAGGCCCCAGAAAGCATTCAACAGAAGCTCCTGCTGCTCCCCAAAACTGTATATTTGGTGGAATTGCTCCCATCTCCTTCAAGTTGAGGCTGCCATCTACAGATGCAAAGCCAGCTAATAAGGAGATGTGTATGAAACCAAAACTGAGAGAACAACTCAGAAATAATGGTTTACAGATCAAAGAAGCAAATGCTGTTAGGGAATTGCCATCTGTTGAGTTCGGGCCAAAACGTTTGAAGGTTAAGGGCCCATCTTTTCCCAATGGTGAGCAAGCTGGGTGAATATGTCAATGGGCAGAAGGTGACAAGTAGTATCGATTAGGCCTCATCCAACGTCTAATTTTAGAGCATGACATCACTAACCACAAAGTTTAGAGGGGCTCTAACAACACAAAGCAAGAACTGACACATGGGAAGCACTATAATAGGGTAATTAGAGTAGTACAGAGGCGATAAAATTGAATTTTTTGTGCAGGCCTTGAATTGAGGCATCTGACACGATTGCAGGATTCTTGCGGTGGTTCTCAGCCTGGGTTTTTTTTTTTTTCCTTCTTTCTGGCATTTGGCGGGGAACCTTCACTAGTAGGCAAAAAGAGAGTTGTGTGTAGTTCAGATGAATGTATATGATGGCTGATCAATTCTTTTGAGCAACTGATTATTCTTCCATTTTCAGTCACTTGGGTGCTTTTGTTATTCTTTTTTTTTATCACACAACTTGTCCGTCCTGTACATTGGATGAATAAAAGCAAAGTAAGCTGCTTTCTTTTTGTTTCTTTTACCACGTATATGCTCTTTCCTATCCTTATTCCCTCCTTCCCACCATCCCTCCTTGTTAGTTACAGACACATCAGCATGTCTCACTTCAACACAATCAACAGCACAAATTGAAATTTAACATGTCCAAATTAATGGTGAGCATGGACACCTTCCATTGCATATGTATTAAATTCGAATCATCAAATTGACTAAAATTGGGTAGCTGACCATGTGTTCATTGTTAATTAGTCACTCTTTTGTTAAATGAAACAATGGATGATTACATTCTTGAGAAAGGCTCAAACCTACAGGTAAACAAGGTGAGACTCCAACTTGATCAGTTAGAATCCTTTGGTAGACCTCACAAAATGGTTTTATAAGGGATAGTATAATTTTTCCATGTTTTATGTTAATATTCTGTTTTTATTTTTCAAGGTGAAAGCATTTTCTGTAACTTAGTCAGAAGACAAATTTGAGCAGAACCAGTTTCTGCAATATCACACAAGTGGCAGTGCCACATTTCACTGCCGGAAAACGTTTTTTCGCACCATGCATGAAAATTGATACCAAAGATCATTTTCATGGAAAACAAGATCACAGTGAAAATAAATAGTACCGGAGAACTTCTTCACACAAATTTGCTCTAAAAGCTTGTTTGTTGCACCTAATGGAGTACCTAGAATTGTAACTCTATAAGCGTTCTATAAGTAGTTAAAAATGAAGAAGCAAAGATAAATATAAAAAATGACCGTCAAATAACCTCTACTCAACCACCTGGAAGTTGGTGAAGTGGCATGATAAGGTGTTAGTTTGTTCCCCACTTCATGCTCAAACCCCGTCTTAGATTTACCAGTGCGTATTTGTGTGGGTTTAGTAGGTGCCATCGGGAGAGATTAGTCCTTTTGTGTGGGTTTAGTGGATGCCACCGGGAGAGATTAGTCCTTTTGGGTCAAAGACCTTAGGGATGCCATCGTGACTGTGCGAGCGCGCGCGTACACAGAAAAAAGCTATCTATGTATCCTATGCAATCAAACATGCCCTAATAAAAACCCAAGGTTTTAAAAATTCCTGGTATTTTGTGGTGATGCATCTCGGCATGAACCTGCTGACCCAGATTAATCTCTGTTTAAATCCAAAAAATAAAAATTTGGGGGGATTGCTAGTGTCGCTCCTCACGTATAATGGAAAAGCTGCAAATATAAGTTTTCCACCGTTTATATATGTGGAAAAAAGCTGCGAACTGCAAATACAAGTTTTCCGCGTTCATATTGGTGGAAAAGCTGCGATCCCCGTTCATATCGGTGGAAAAGCTGCGATTACAAGTTTTCTGATGTTCATATTTGTGGAAAAGCTGCGAATATTACAAGTTTTCCACTGTTCATAAAAGTGAAACTATTCATAAGGGCGGAAAAACTGCGAATACAAGTTTTTCCCTTTTCATAAGAGCGGAAAAGCAGCGTCTAAAAATACAAATTTACCCTGCCGAACAACCTTTTTCTCTTGTTTTCTCATGGATGAGTTAATGAGTTGAGAGTAAGCTCTATATGATAATGTACTAGTATAAGATTGTTACTTCCATGTTATGTCTACCATTTGTTTTATTTCCCCGTCTCTTTTACTTTTCAAGATAAATCTTGAGAATATGAAAAAAGAAAGAAAGAAATAGTATGTCAGTCAATACAAATTTTTTTATAAAGCTTGTGATAATGTTTTCCTAAGATGATTGGGAGATAGAGAAATAGGTGGGAGAAGAGTGTTTTGTGAAAACAGCATAAAGCGGCGCTAGCGTTCCTCCTATCAAACATGTGCGACGCTAGGAGCAACGTTGGCATCGCTCTCCTTAACACTAAAAAAAAAAATAGAAGAGGTCCTAAGAGACCACGTTTGTGCTACGTAATATATTCATGAACCCTTCGTGAGGAATGACCAAATTTCAGTACTTTTCCCGTAAAATCCTCATAATACAATCTGTGTTTTAAAAATAAAACTATATTTTTTTTCCTGGATATCACTATCAAACATCAATTCATCATGTTCCTTACATAATAAATGAAACCACATGTTCAAAACCATTTATTTGGTCAATGTGCACAAAGCTGTAGAAGTCTAACCACAATTTCTTAATCAAGATTCTCTCTCAATTTCCACAAACATGGTTTGATCTGGGGGCAATACAACATTGTAATTGTCATGGGATTCTCTGTGGTGGTCAGAAATCAGAATATATAGATGCTTCTTCAACCCCTTCCAATGTTCCTAAACTTGTATATCTTAAACCCTAATCTTCATTTCCTAGACAGAGTTGACATTTAAAAAGATTTCGAATTTTCTGTGATTATTATAATATTGCTATAGAAAACAAATTGTCAGTTGTTTGATCTCCATTGTGTCTGCTGCCGTCAGCATTGAATAATTGAGAAATGATCATGAAGATCAGGCTGCACCATTTAAAGTAGATCATGTATCTGATCAAGGGCCCTCCACTATGGGGCCCACACATCACAAAGGCAATCCGTTGGATCAAACTCTCCACCTGTGATTGTGATGCAATTGAATATGGCTGTTGGATTGAAATGGGATATATGTGATTCCTCACATTCTTAATCCATTGGCCTGGTGATCAGGTCCATTAATCATGGTTGAGGACAAGTGGGCCCCAGATAGAGATTTTTGGGAGATACACCTTATGCCTTTCATCAGCATCTGTGATGCCATCAATGGAAGCAAAATCTGTATATTTTCAGATTTGGGATAAATTTTGGGTCGTCCATCTAAAGTCAGATTTGAGACCTTTTTTCTCGATTGGGCCCTAATTGAGATGGTTCAAAATTAAGGTTATTTGATCGATGAATCTGAGCCAAATAATCAAGGGCTTGATCAATTACATGATCCACTAGATCTATGCCATACACTACTACCTCAATCTAAGGCCTATCTTTGGTCTTCCAATGCATGATAGCAGTAGATAACTTGGTTGCTAGTTGCTAGGGATTAGTGACTATTAGAGGGTTCATATTGGTTGTTAGGTTTGGATGGGTTGCTAGTTGGGCCCCGTAAAAAGTTCTCATATAATAGGTGAGAATTAGTTCTCACTTGAACATTTTCAAATAAGAAACGGTAATATACATGTGAGAACATATTATATGAGAACTTTTTTGTAGAGCCCAATTGCAATGATAAGGGTTTGTACATGAGATGATAAGGCCATAATTTAATTTGAATGAACAAGAAATGTCATGTCCTTTTTTTTTTTTCTCGCAGCACCAAACATTTGAGCGAGCCGGCAACTCTTCCCTTCCCTTTCTGCGAGACCGGCCGCCTATGCACAAACACACCCTTAAGATGGACAATAAAAATGTTTGGGTGGAATTAATTAAGATAATATCATACATTAATCCAAGATCTTAACTCTTAGTCATACAAATTTATTATGATAAAAACCAATGGTGACAAATACCTGGGTGAGGGTGAGTATGAAGCCCTTTTAAACCATGTAATAGTCTCACTCCTAGATCTAAGATTTATTTTTTGAAGCCCTTTTATCCAATTATACATATGCACCCTACATTTTTTTTTTTTCTTCTTCAGAGGATTCACAATCGAATCCATTTCTTTAGGTTGATGTAGGATCCATATACAACAACACATGAGTTCCATGTCCATTTTGAATCCGAATTCGGAACCGAATCTATAAAAATGGATTTGGGTCTTGGATCTGACCTGTTTGCATCTCTAGTTCCTCCTACCGGTGACAGGTGGGCCCATCATCGACCGTAGAAGATCGGGAGTATTATCTAGGATAGTGTGGGCCCTACAAATATCCATCCTTCGGTCTGGATCCAATTGCGTGATATCTAGGGTGAGTGTGGGATGTAGACATGACCTAATCATTCTTTCTTCATTTAATTACAGTAATTATCAAGAGCAGCAGTCATTCAATATCTCGAGAGGATAAATTGATAAAAGCCAAGAAGGGAATAGCCGGGAAGGAGACGTGACCTAGAAAAGAAACACAGAAAATATAAAACGGACGAAAGGCTGCTTGGGCCAGCCAACACAAGCCACGTGACATTTTACCTGTGAAATGAGCTGCAGATAAGAAGTGGGGTGGGCCCAAAACTTAATACTTATTGGACCCTCTTAATGTTGGGATATGGATTGGATCCCCTGAGTGAGTGTGAGTGTCTTCCATGCGCTTCTTCCCGCGTGGGTGTGGCATGTGCAGCTCCACCCTGGGCTCAACTATTTTAATATCCGAACAGTTCAGAATGAATGTTATCTTTTTCAAGCATATCTTTAAATTCTATTTCGATATGAGTTGGTCCCACCTGAACATCGATCGCATAGCTGATAATGTGATTAGCATAAAACTTAACCATTATCAATCATTTTGTCATTCAAGTGGTCAATCATACGGCATGACCAACTCAAATTGAAGTAAGATTTTTGATATATGACCCAAGGTGATGATATTTATTTTGAATGGCCTGATTTATCAATTGGTGGGCCCTACCTTGGAGTTCCACACATCCCGCCTCATGCGAAGTGTGTGGGAGACACTTGGGCGGGGGATCCGGACTCCATATGAAGTGATGAAACTAAAGGTTTAGAGAGATCATACCCAAAGAAGATTTTATGAGACTATTCATTATGCCAATCCAAACAATTCAAATTGTAAGATCATAACACAGTGTATTCATAAACGTCAGTTTAGGCTATAATGCAGATTGCTCGTACTATTTGGAAGGCGCTTATTGCCCCCAATCAGGAGATTACAAGTTTGAATTATGTTACCTATAAAAACAAGATGAGCAAACAATTTACAAGCCACATTTTTCAGGGCCGTTTGTTTGGAGGGATTTCTGACAAGAATTTCAATTATTGAAATATTTTAATAGTGATATTAGCTGGTATTTATGAAGCATTTGGAATTATTTGTTGTTGATTGGTAGCATTTTGAAAAATTGAACTTCAAATTTTGGCTTTCTCAAATGCTAGTTGTACCTGAACATTTGAAAGACCTACTTTGTGAGGAATTAGTAGTTCTCCCCAACAGGAATTCTCAGAATTCTACAAACAAAGAGGCCCTAGATAGTAGATACACCCTTATGCCTTCTTTGTGAAGGAACAATATTAAAATATAAAATTTTCATATTCTTAAATCATACTAACTTTTTTATTTATGAAGTAGCTGTTGTCCCCATGGTATTTTTTCCTGACAGGACTAACCTCTCCACCAGACTTGTCTGGGTTGGAACCCAGACACATGAACCCGAACACATAATGCGGGAATGCAAACCCACGCTTTATGCCACTGAAACATTGCCCATGCGGTTAAAACCAATTAACTAGATGATAAAAGTCCATAACGTAGTGCTGTGCATGTGAAATTGTTAAAAATGTGAAAACACAAATTTGGATTGGAAGGTCACCGAGTCAAGTAACATGGGTCATCAGTCTAGCCAATCTCAAACCAAAATTTTCACTATTTGCTTGACTCGTCTGACTCAATACTTCCAAGTCTAGACAACTCAAGCGATCGAGTCGGAACAACTCCAAACGAGCTTTCAATCTATGGAGAATACATGCAATGGGCAATGGGCAATGGCCAATGAGAAAGAAGTGTAAATGTCAAAATGATATGAACAGAATGAAACTGCACCCATCCAGAATACAGTGGAGTACATTGTCTGCATCCACACTGTTGATCTGATTGGACAAACGAGAATGCAGTAGTGTACACTGTTTGTATCCACACTATTGAACTGGCGGGACCCATAACCAAAGAAATACCACCATGTCTCTTTGATGGGATTCCAAAACCTTCACTGCCACTGGATAGCCACCAGAACATAGCTGCAGGTTGAGGAAATAGTTCACACAAACAGAAGAAATGACCAAGTGTTTTGATGGAGAGAATCTTCCCCAAGTGGGGTTGCTTTTGGACCATGGTGTATACCCAGAAGGGCACACCATATTGACAGTGTCGTCGAGCCATGGGCCCAAGTCTACCAAGTCAGGGCCTGTGGATATTGAGATATGGACAACAAACTTGGAAGATAGAATTATTAGAACTTCCTGTTGCAAGATTTTATTAATCCAAAGAAAGAGTCATGAGGGTTTTCCTTTTTCCGCCTTTTCACTAGTCAAGTAACTAATTTTTTGGGAAATGCACAGAGAGCCACCCATACACAGTCACCCACTTTGACCAGCAGTCAGAGACCATCCAAATTGCTACTGCTGGTTTTTCATGTTCAAAATAAATTACAAAACCTAATCCAACCGAGTTAGTTGAAGGGAATTTTCATCATCTATGAGGAAACATATGGAAGGTGACAAACTGATTAAGAAATAATCTCTGATTGTCATCAAGGTGGCTATCTAAGAATGCCAGATTTATTTATTTTTGGTAGAAAGAATGCCAGATTAATAGATGCATTTAATATGCAAATCTAATAATGACAGGTAGTTATTTGTTGGCCTTCTTTTTTTCTTTTTCTTTTTATTTTTTCCGTGGATATAGCAAATAGTGGTTGGACTCTTGAGAGACCTGACTAATGTAGGAGTAAACTGCAAAATGTGCAGAGGTGAAGACCGCCGGTACACGCAGATAATAGAATTCAGCTAACGAACTACACTTGGGTGAGAACGTGACTTCCAACCACTATGCTATCCTCTAGTAGATGTTAGATAACACAAATGATTATTTGTGATTTCAGTTTTTCATCTTGGTCAAATACAAGAATGTGGAATTAGGGTTTTGTGGAAAAGAGCACCAAACCTAACTTTTAATTAAGAGACAGATAGATGCCTTAAGTGGTTGAGAGTCAGACCCACACGTTAAAGCCTACATAAAAATTTCCTTTCCTCACAAAGAAAAACTTGTGTAAGAGTTCAAAAGGAATTGAGTCTAAGGTGATTTTTCTTTCTCCCTTCCTTTCCAGTCACTTCCCACGTCCACAAAAGAGAACACCCACCTTTTCTTCTCTTCTCTACCTCTCTCTCTCTCTCTCTCTCTCTCTCTCTCTCTCTCTCTCTCTCTCTCTCATCTTTCTTTATAACTGCCCTATGTGTCATTTTCTCACATATACCTTACAGGAACAAGCAAGAAGGAAAAACCCCATTTCACTCCAGAACTTGTCATTACCTCTCCCCAACTCTCAAATCTCCCTGCCATCATCTGAAGAAAACCCACAAACCCCACCTTCCTATTCATCACCCACATCCCCAAAACAGCTGCTAGATAATCACCTCACACAACTAACACAAGAAGAAGGAGAAGGAAAACAAAGCTTTGGTGATGGAGCTGTTTCCAGTTCAACCAGACTTATCTCTACAAATCAGGCCTCCAGAGACCAACAAACCCATAACAAGTTGCAGAACTGATGAAGAGACGGATGCGACCTTCTGGAGGAGAGCTCTGGACTCCAACATGGTGAAAAGAGATAATATCTCTGAGCTCTCCTTGGCCAAGCCAAGAACCTCTGACTTTAACAACACAAACAACCTTCATCTAGGCCAGATTCTTGGTCATCGTGTTCTTCATACCAATCATCATCAATTTCATCTGCAACATCAACTACAAGGACATAATCATCATCTGCATCGCCTTAACCCACAAGATGTTTGTTTCATGAAGCCTATAAAAGGCATTCCTGTCTATCGCAACCCTCCTTCCTTCGGTTTCGCTCAACCGCCATCGCTTGATGCTTCATCGTCTTCTTCTTCGACTGCTACCATTCCATTTACTTCTCAAAGCATCATGAGATCAAGATTTCTATCAAGGTTCTCGGGGAAAAGGAGCATGCGAGCGCCTAGGATGCGTTGGACTACCAACCTTCATAATCGTTTCGTTCACGCCGTTGAGCTTTTGGGTGGCCATGAGAGTAGGTTCTTCTAGTTTTTTTTTTTTTTTGTTTTTTTCTATTTTTACTTCAAATTTTAAGCTCACACGCTTGAAACTGATTTATGCAAATCTTTCCTCTTTAATTTTTTTTTTCCAACTAAATCAGGGGCAACACCCAAAGCAGTTCTTGAGCTGATGGATGTAAAAGATCTCACCTTGGCTCACGTTAAATCACATTTACAGGTAAAACGAAATCAAGGCCTTTAGTAATCACAAAAAAAAAAAAAAGAGAGTTAAAAGGCCTAATCTAGGATTTCGTTTTTTTTTTTTTTTTTTAAAGAATAACTTGCACTTTAATGAAATGGGTCTATACCAGATTTCTCCCTTTAAATTCTCTTTTCATTTCCCCTTTTTTGTTTCTTCTGTTATATTTTCCTCATCAGAATTACTTAGTTTTCCTTGTGCAAGTACATTTTCATTTTCTTTTGCAACCCCATTGGTATATTCATGATACAACTCCATTGCCCCTGGAAGAAGGCTCCAAAAACTAAAAGATAACTCTCTTCGTCTCTTCTGTTATTTCCCTTTTGTATATGTTTGAGATGCACCGACATATAACCAGCTTTTTGCTCAGTGGCCTGATACAAATGAAACATATCAGAAAGAAAAAGATGAAGACGACACTATGAAAATGATTTTTTTAAAGGTATGAAAATGAATTGACATGCCAAGTAATTAAGTAAACGGACATGTTTATACAAATGCTTAAGAAATAATTCATACTGTCCAATTATTCTCTGCCTGGTCTGTTCTATACAAATATTTGTATTTAGACCCCTGTTTCTGAAACTTACACTTCCAACGTTTAAACATCTGAGAGAGAGAGAGAGAGAGAGAGAGAGAGAGAGAGAGCGAGGTCCCCAGAAAACACTTGTTTCTTATTTGATACTGTAACCGAAACAATACCCATAGATGACTCCATACAGACATGCACAAAACCATATGAACACGTGTAGGACTAGGCATACATGTTTATGTAGGTAACTGCTATACATTAATAGGGGAATTATAGAAGTGTAAGGCCTTGAAAGATTACAGCAACAATGCATGTCGGTTACTAATGTTTTCTACTTATTTAATGATTAATTGCAGATGTATAGGACTGTGAAGACAACTGACCGACCTGCATCTTCTTCAGGTACTAGGGTTTGCATTATATCTTAAAAATCTTTCATCAAGTTTTTCTTTTTATAGTTTTGGATTATATAATGATGGGTTTTTTTTTTTTAAATATATACTAGGCCAATCTGGGGCATTTGAAAATGGATCAGCAGGAGAAATCTTCGAGGACAACTTGCTCGACATTTGCAATCCTAGAGGATTGGAGCAAGTGATTCAACAAGGCAGGGTGGTTATGAATCCCAGCATGGATTGTTCCAGTGTGTGGGGCAATACATCCAGGTGACCCATCATTCATTTACTTTTATTTCTCTCCTTTTCTCTCCTCTTTTTTTTTTTTTTTTTTTTTTTTTTTTTTTTTTGTTTGGGGAATTTATCAAGGAATGTTTATAGGATAAGCTGATGTTTTGGAAAAGCTTTAATCATGTGATTGGTGAATTCGAATTCCTGATTTTCTTGAATTTGGGAAATTAAGCTTATGAACTCATTTCCTTTCCATGTACAAATGCCATGACATACTCAAAACCAGTGACGAAAGGATTCTGTTCATGGGGAACTCTATCTGGTTTCTAGTTTTTTTTAATTTTTTCCTCCCTTTGAGCTGTATTTGTTGCAATGACAAAGCAAAAGGTATTCTTCATTCCCAAAGGTTCTTGCCCAAGTGGGACAATTAATTGTCAATTTGCATAAAAGTACCATCATATAATTATATCTTATGATAATCAGTCACCTATTTGGATTGAAAAGGAGTGTTGGGTTTTTTTTTTTCCCCTGAAGAGACCAATTGGTTAGGCATGCACAAAGGAAGAAATACCAGACCTTTGTATTGAAAGAAATGCAAATGTTGATATTATCAATCAGAATATAGATGGATGATGGTGTTTAAAATGACTGCATCTATAAAAAATAAATAAATAAATAAATAAAAAGAAACTCAGTTGAGGAAGATCCAAAATAGGACAGCCATAGTAGTTAAACACCCTCTATAAAATGTAAGGGTTCTATTCTTTCATAGTGACTCTCATAAATATTGTCCTCAATACTGACAGAAACCTATAACGGTCATATTTTCTGATCCAATCCAACTAGACTCTGGCAAATACCTATAAGGTGGCCCCCCATCCTTGCATATGTGCATTGTTATTATCTCACATGTTTGAGTTCCCATCACCTTCAATGTGTTAGTTGTATATCTTTGCATGAGTGAGTTCCCATCACCTTATATGTGCAAGTCTCACAAGGTCCCAGCCTCTTTGTTGTAATACAAGAAAAGGAAAAAAAAAAGACTCAGGAGTTTGTCGAGTTGAACAACCAAAAAAATAGGAAGCTCAATAAACTAATTCTCAATTTTCTTATTATAGGTATAAATGCTTAGAATCACTTAAAAATAGAAAGTTCTGTAAAAAAACTGAAAATATGTGTAATATTTAAGAAAATCTAACAGAAGAAATCTCATATGAATTGCAGTCCCATCTTAACTTCCACCATTCTAAAAATGTATGACTTCTTTTTATTTTTGTGGAAATACTAATGTATAGCTAACATTAAATTATTGTCTGATTTTTTAAAAGTATGCAACAAATAAAATGTTTTAACTGACTAGGCCAGGCCTGGACGAGTCAAGCTGACTCACAAAATCGCCAGACAGGTCATCCGAGTTTCATCCAAAGAAAAAAGTGACTGATTCAAATCTGACAAATCGAGCCACTGGGTCTAAAATCGGTATATATTGCATGTGAGTCGGTTGCTTAATACAGGCCTCTCTCTCTCTGTCTCTCTCTCTCTCTCTCTCTCTCTCTCTCTCTCTCTCTCTCTCTCTCTCTCTCTCTCTCTCTGTGTGTGTGTGTGCGCGCAAATGCTCACAAAAAGTAACAAAGATTGTACCGTAGCTTTGTTCTCTCTGTCTATGATCATGCAAACTTTGAGGCACTATCATGGGGTAATAATCCCTAGCATTCCAAAAAAAGACAGCAATGAACAATCTCTCACGCAATCCAAAATTTTGAACTGTTTAAAAGAATCTGAGTGGAATGGAAAGGTCAGTTCTTGAGATCATGTGGGCTTGTATTGTTTGAAATGGGGCCCCACGAGGAAGAAACCTTGTTACCAAAGTTAAGTCCTTGAAGCTTCCTAGTAACTTCCTCTTTTTGTTATTGGGCTATCACATGGGATTCAACTTTATTTCAATCAGCATAATCCATAAAGTTATCGAGCTGTATAATTAACAAATTAATATAGTAAAAAAGCTTGAAAGATTGCTTTCTTTCCTCAGCATAGAGTACTTTTTTTCCCCTTTTTTCATGCATGGGCTTCCACTGATGGAAATCTTCTCTGTGATGGCTTGCAGTAGGGGAGCTTGGCTGCATGACAAGACAAGGGATTCAAGAGGAAGCAGTCTACCCTCTTTTGAGGTATCCACTTAAAACCCCATCACTGAAAAAAAAAAAAAAAAACAGTGTCACTGAAATGTTCCGTATAGATTTTTTTAGAGTATACTCTCACTTTAATGGATTTTCTTGCTATTCCAAGAGGTTCAGGAAAGGACTGAATTGACCCTTTGCATGGGTGGAAGTTTTCCTGGGAATATGCGAGGAAAAGGTTAAATGGAATAGTTTTCAGTCTACCCTTTTTTTGTGGGAGAGGTGAGGTGAAATAGAGAGCAAGAGGAGAAAAGGGAAACATCATTCAAAGGGTAGTCTGGTCATTTAAAAAATTCCAAGGAGCATATTTGTCATTCCCTAACTCAAGGAGAGGAGATAACGCTCCATGTATCATCATGAGAAGTTGCTGCATAGTACTATCAGATTTAATTATTTAATCAAGTACAGGAGATTTATGAATCATGTCAATTGTTTTCTAATAGTGGATTCAAGGCATAGGATTGATCAAGTGGGGTACTGCTGGGGCCATCTGATCAAGAGGCTGGATCACATTTGATGGCCCATCGCCTTAAAAATACTTATATCTTAGCACCACTGTTGCAACACGATCACCACCACCAGTAGTACTACTATTATTACATTTACTAATTGCTACTAAGTACTAACCACCTTTTTTTTTTTTTTTTTTTGTGCGTGCGTGTGTGTGTTCTGTTATCAGGAGGAGATGGATTCAAATTGCATAAGCTATGAAAGCATATCACTTTCAAATGCATCAAATCAGCCAGGGACAAGCTCCAACAAACCCAATCTGGATTTCACCTTGGGCAGATCGCATTGAGCTGGGGTGCTCAACTAAAAATCTTTCTTACGCCTGTGAGAATCAGATACCCGCTTGAAAATTAGAGAAAGGAAGAAAAAGTAAAAAGAGAGAAACAGTAAGAAAGAAACGAAAGAAGAGGAGACAAAAGAGACAGAAAGCAAAGAAAAGAAAAAAAGACATGAGTGAAAAAGCATGTCCATATCAAGTTGTGAGAGCCCAAGCAAATATTCCCCCACGTAAATATGATATCCAATTATCATTTTGAAATGTTGCATCATGAAGAGAGAGAGGTCCTTTCACACTGAAAAAGCATTGAAACGATCCTTGGTAATTGGATTGGGGCCCTTTTGTTAAGCAACTTTAGATTTTGACAAAATGGCTGGGAGCTCTTTCTTCATTCCTTTGCATGGTCACGTGCTCACTTTGAAGTTCTTTTCTGACAAAGGAAAAGGAAGAAGTTGGGTCCCAAAGGAGCAGTAGAGAAAGGGCTTAAGTTATATAAAATCGAATTCCTGTACTTGCCCATTACTACTGTTAGCTGAGACACTGTTGATTTCCCATTTCTTTCTTGCTGATAATGCAAGTGTTTACACCCACAAAGCAAAAGTTCATGTCAGTTCGATGTTTTTTTCATGATGGCATTTGTTTGTCTTTTGTTTTGCTCGGTGTATGCGTCTTGTCTTGTGTCTGTTAATGAGCTGGTGTTGGTGTGTCTTGCTTACTGATGTGCTCTCGTGCATGCATACAAGGAGTGTTTGGATGTACCCAAATGACATTCATTGCCATATCTAAGTTTAAACAAATCTCCATATAAAAGACCGAGCCTGACTTTATTTACAGTGTACAGTGAAATTATAAGAGCTTCTGTTTACTGAGGAGGCTGTTGAAATTTGTTAAAGAGTCCATTGTACAAAGCTCTCTATCTTATCTTAGGTGATATACAAAACTCATTTTTCAAGAATGGCTAACTAACTTAGTTTTTAAGGAAAGGCAAACCCTAGTAGACAATCCAAAGTGGGTGTATACGTTGAATGGTTCATCTGAGCTCTATATAAAGTAAGGAAACAAAACTCCACTAGTTGACTGATGCTCTGCAAGTCACCTTATTTTGTTGAATGATCGAGTTAAATGTAGGGGAAACTCTATACACAAATTTGATTTGAAAGAATTGATATTTATTTTTAATTAATTATATTTATAGTTTAGAGTTGGTAATTTAAAAATGATTATTGGAATGTAATTTGAAACTTATACTTGATCTTATACATTCAATGAACTTTTAGAAGATAAGCAAGAGTTGTGTTAAACTCTTACAAAATATGGGGAAAACCTGCTATACAAATGAAATCAACCACGTCCCATTTACAATGCCCCAATAAGGTGACCACTTATGTCGTAGCATAAGGTGACCTGCATTTGGGGGAGGGGGGTGGTGTTTGCAATTGGGAAAGAAGAATACATAGAAGCTCACAAACTAGGGCAGCTATGCACAAAAAAGAATAGAGAGGTCCTAGTAGAAAGAAACCGAGGACAAAGGGGATGCCCCAATTGGTTTATGTGGTATAAGTTTTTTTACTCTACCAGCTGGAGAGATCACCCTCACCTTCCACTCTGCAAAACATTTTAACTTGAAAGCGCATACATAAGTTAGATTTTTTTAGGCATAAATGAGATTTTTGAGCCTTTACATTCTGTACTTAGAATTAAAAGTTATGTAATATGATTTTTTTTCTTATCATAGAAATTTTCTTGCATATATAGATTTCTTAATTTGAGTTTATTATCATGAATGTATTGTTATTTTTTTTAATTAACCATGCATTCATACCAAAACCTTGAGGCGTTAATAGATGCCACTCCTCAACACTCCCCGTTAGGGGAAACTCAATCGGCTCACTTTTGACGGCCCATATTTTTTTAACATCAAGTCATTTCTCTTGGGATTTGAACTCATGGCTAGTTGTCTCTGATACCATGTTAATTTTTCTTTCTTAACCATTCCTACTAAAATCTTAAGGTGTAAGCATAGGCAGCATAAATATTTTTCAATACTCTTCCCAGATGGAACTCAATCCTCAACATGCATGTAAATGAATTTATATCTTTTAACTTAGATATATTTGAAATGGTAACAAAAGATCTCAAGGAAGCAATAAGTGAGAGAGAGAGAGAGAGAGAGAGAGAGAAGTTACAAAAGAGATGCAACCCTCACCTCAATTACATAACAATACCCTCTCTCAACCCCCAGTTTGGTAAGAGTGTTTGTTCCTTTTTTTTTTAATGACTTTCTTGAGTCACACATTTACTCTCTCCAACTTAAAATCTTTGCATCAAATTAGTCGAGATTGAGTTATGAGTTTTCTAACTGTTGTGAAAAGAAGACGGCCATCCACACATCACAAAGTGTTTATAGATCAATGACTCATTAGAAGAGATCAAAGAGTAATATTTGATGTAATAGTCACAAAAATCATTTTGTAAAAGTGATCATATGATTAGACAGTGTCACCTATTAGGTAGGTTTGACATGTTTTGATAATAATGATTTGATAGGATTTTAGAATGGAATTATATTAGGTATAGTTTATGATGTGATTTGGTTATCTTGCTTTCCTTAAGATTTCATAATTTTTTCTTGGTTCGGTGTTAATGATCTTAATTATCAATTAGATTAGGTATAATGATGTGATTTGGTTACCTTGCTTTCCTTAAGATTTCATTATCTTTAATTTCTTGGTTTGGTGTTAATGATCTTAATTATCCTTTATAAATAGCCAACACTTACAATATTTTATATAGTTTTTAGAACATCATATTAATGGAAAATATTTACCTACGCACCTACTCACCATTTTATACGCATTGGGACCGTGCCCCTAAGGCGAGGCCCACTCTTAATTTTATATACTATGTGTGACCACATTGTTCTAGTAGGACCACAGGTGAATGCTTTCCCATATTGATATACACACATTTATTGATTTATTACCAAGTCTATCATAAACTTATAACTGTACAATTTTTTGTACTATATGTTTTCATTGTGCAGCCAATATGTGCATAAATAGTGAATAGCTCTAATTTAATGGTCACAAATGCTGAACATAATTTGAAAATATCTAATGATTGTATGACATTTATTTGAATCAATATTTTCATGAAATTATTTTGATATTTTAATTGTTTCTATAATATATTGAAAATTTTAATATAAAGAATTAAAAAAAATCACAAAAAATGGAAATAAAGAAATAATTAGCACAAATCTATGGAGTGTTTTTAATTGTTATTTGTACATTCTTTCTAATTACCTAAAAATTATCATATTATCCGCATATATACTCTAAAAATATTATATTCCAACTTTTACCCAGAATAACAACCATTTAGATACATCGCGAAGATTTATTTTTGTTTGTTGGGGCCAGTTTGACAACTCTATTCATAGAGTCAAGTAAAGTAAAGTTGATTTTGAAGAAATAATAGAATATAAGTGGGTTATAATGGTATTTTATTTTTAGTTGTTTATTATAGAATTTTTTTTTGACTTTTTATATGGGAAAGTGAAGTTTTTTCGTATTTTAGTATATAAAGGTAATTACTTTTTTACTTTGTTTTGAAAAAGATTGAGAGAATTTTGAATTAAGGTGCTTTTGGAGTGACATCTTGTCTGAAAAATAAAGGTTTTACTTGTCTTTTATGATATTAGTAAAGTGCCAAACAAGACTAAAGCACAAAAAGGACCACATGGCTGGACAAAAGCTTGATTTTGAGATGAATACTTTCTTTTTCTTAAGGGTTTGTTATTTTTTATTTTATTTTTTTTAAGGTGTGGGAAGCATGTACTGCATAGGGACAGTGGATTCTCTCATTCTCAGTAGATTCGGCTCCAGGACAAATGATTTAACAATGATGACTCCATCATCGTCATCTTGACTACACGTGTCGCTCATCTGTTCGTCTCGAATGTGACGCATGGGAAAGCCATGCGGGTGCCTCGAGATGCTGTCAGAGTGGGTGGACCAAGTCAGCGACGAATGCCAGCCTCTTTCACACTTTGTTTTCATCAAATGTGGAAAATATCTTTTCAGCCCCCAAAAAAATAAAAAATAAAAAAAAAAAGTTGTACCAGGACTTATAGTCAGAGTGGTCGGTGGGCCTCTATCCAATTAAATTATTTATATCCTCAAAGTATAAGGGGCAATTATTCTTTTTATCTTTTAACTTCAAAGGATAAGTCATTTGAGTACGTACTTCTAAAAGGGTAAATCAATTAAAAATAACGAAAAGTTAGACTGTCAAGTGACTTATTCTACAAGTTGATTGTTAGTCAAAGAGCTTTTAGTAAAAACAGAAAACATAGGAGCCCTTTTGAGGTTGTAAGAAAATATGGGAGTCTATTTGTAAAAAAAAAAAAAACTCATTATTTTATAAGGTGAACATGCAAGTGTATACTAGAACCTTTTACAAATAATAATAATATAAATTTTGAGGGAAGTAAAAATATCAAAATAGTAGGTCTCACTATAACGGATCCATAAGTTTTTTCTCTTCATTTTAATATGAGTTGTATTTCGCTCTAATCAAATTAGAACTCATGTTGAATTGGTTAAATATAAACCAATTTATCTACGATTAAGTTTATTGAATAGTTAATTGTGATTGTTTAATAAGCCATGATTTCGCAATAGGCATGGATAGTTGAGATGACAATATTTAAATCCATCACCGAGTCATGAATGATGTGATAATTCAAAGTTGAAGCTCTAGATCCTCCAAGTGGATCACTCACATTGAGGGTCCGGATCCTCGTCAACCTCCCATTAATTAGAATTCCTTAATCTTATGCTTATTTGAATTATATTCACCATTGAATTGAGTTCCACAAAAATTATGACTAAAGAGGTCTTTAAAAGTTGAAGTCCTTAAATCAATGATTTTTATGATCCTTTTGTAAATGTTTTATTGTTGGCAAATGTACACCCCACTTTTCTTGGGTTTAAGCCATCTATAAATAAAAACAAAAGAAGATATGATCAAAGTCCAACATTTTCACCAAGAGTGACAAACAATGTGTATCAGTTCAAATGAAATCAAATTTTATATATGGGCATGTGGTATGAATGGCTTCCAAAAAAAAAAAAAAAAAATTGTGGGTGTCACTTGTGTCAAACCAAAAACTTCACTTGATCAAAGAAAAAAAAAATTTGACTTGAAATTTCCAGACAAGCATCAATAAATTGAATATGACCTAGCTTGAGCTTGGCTAATGAAACAGTTGAGCCAAGCATAAGTCAAGCTCGATCGAGCGTGCCCCATCGTTTTTGTGAGCTCTTCAAAATGAAAGGAATATCGAAGATGGAGGGAAGAAGAATATTTGAGGAATTATGAAGGGCTGCCCTTCAAGTGAGCAATATCTGTGTCACATGCGATCCCAATGAGTTCTAATTCTATCATGTGTTAACTTAGAAAAATTCCAAGTAGGAGTGGAGGATCCCTAAAATGGGGTGCACCTATTTAAAACTTGGGCAGCTCAAGATTAACACCATTATAATTTATTGGGTATTATAAAGTTTTACTCCAATAGTTGTTGATCTTACCATAATATTGATGGTTTAATTAAAGACTTGATTAACCCGGTTTAATTAAAAACTTGATAAACATGATCTTATGCTTATCCATTGATCACATTTTTTTTTCTCACAAAATGGTTAATCTCGTTTTAACTTTTGGGAATGCATACACCAAGTACAGTGGCAGGAAATTTATTTTAAGCAACTTGAATTTTTAGTATATGGGCCCCAGTGTGAAACTCCTTCCTTTTTTAACTTAAGATTTCTCTAAAGAGTCACATCATTAAGTCTGGATCCTTTGAGGCTTTAACCTAGAGAAATCTCGAGTCAAAAAAGTGGATCTTCATAGTGGGGCCTACCTATTGGAATTCAAACCGTTAAAAATAAAATCCCTCCAAATATATTGGGATATCTTGAGATTTCATAGATTAGAGTGTATCAGGCCATTGGATTGGTTGTTTAATGAAAAATGCGATAACGGATATGCATAAATCATTTTCATTTTCAAACAGTCCTTCCAACACTGGAAAATACTCCAATTGAGGTACAATTTCAAGACACATACACTTTTTTTTAATGTAAACAAGTTGCTATTATTATTATTAGTTTGAATGGTAACATTCGATAAAAGAGGCAAAATGGTACAAGAGAGATATATTGAAAAGTAAACCCATAAAATAGAGTAGTCTAGAGGAAGAGAACCTACAAAGAACCCACAAAAAAGAAGCTACACCCTTGCTAGAAAACAACTAACAAAAAAGAAAGCACAAACGGGCAAAGGAAATGACAGACATCCTAAAGGAAAAGAAGGTCAATTATCACCGCAAGAATAAGCAACTTTCTTCTAATTATGAATAATCAAATCAATGTGAACACCGTGGAAGATAGGAAGGATGGAAACCCACAGGGCCACAAGAAATTTGGTTTTATCTTTTATGGCATCGACCAACGAAGAAACACCTTCCACTTCTTTGTTTCCATAAAACCCGTAAGACCACTAGAAATGAGGATCTTCACATGTCCTTTCCTCTAGCGTTTTCCACAGTCATTCCAAACCGCTTGGACAACTTTACAATCTAGAAGAAGGTGGTCCAGGTTCTCTTCTGAAGCAAGGCGCATGGGGTAGGCATTGACAATTATTATTTTCTTTCTACGAAGATTATCCAAAGTGAGAATTCTTCCATGAAGCGCTAACCAACCAAATGTAGTGACTCTTGGAGGAACATTGAATTTCCAAAGAGTGTGAAGCATGCTAGTTTCATGAGAACCTTCTATTGATACCTGGAAGAAAGAAGCTACGGAGAAAGTACCATCATTGGATGGAGCTCACACCCTGCAGTCTTGCCCCTCTTCCTATGTAGAAATTTGGTTCAGTATGTCCAAGAGACGAAAAAGACTCATTTCTTCTGATTCCTGTAGATTTCTTCTGAAAATCAGGCCCCATTGAACTAAGTCTCCTTGTAGCTACTGATTGTGGCCATCTTGTCCCTGAAGCAGGAGAATAAATCGGGAAATTGGATTGCTAACAATCTATCCCAAAGCCATAGATCAAGCCAAAAGTGGATCTTCTCACTCAATCTAACTCTAAATTTGTATTGGCTATAAAAGCTCCGTTGACGGAGAGACGTTTCCATATTCTCAATTGCCGATATAGCGGGCATTTAATGTCCCTTCCACACCTAGAGACACCATTTAGATACAACCACGGGACACCATAGGCTTTCTTACTCTTCCCCTAATCTCTACAACCACTTGATTCAACTTCTAACTACTAGGGGTTTAATTTTCAAACCTCCTTATTTTTTAGGCTTACAAATCATGACCTAATTAACCAAATAAAAATTCTTTTTTTCTCCTTTCTCATTCCGGAGGAAGTTGTACCATTCGAGCTTTTCAATGTGCTTCACCACCGACATAGGACATTTGTATATAGAACACCTGAACGTGTTTATTTTAAAAGGTCGAGATGGATTTCACTAGGAGTTTAACTCCCCGTTAAAAAGACCCAATATTTACCAAAAAAAAAAAAAACCAAAGGATCTTACCTAAAAAACAAAAAACACAAATGCACCAGCAGCAACAGCAGCATGGACAACAAGATACACAAGGATAGCCCTTTTATCAAATCAAAGGTGGGGCATAACCAAATTAAGTTTCTAGACTGCTTAGGTGGGTCCCACATGTAGGGGCATGGCTTGTGTTGAGGAGTCCAGTAAAATATATAGATGTGTTTTTTTTTTGTGTGTTTATAATAAAGAGAGGATGTGGATGTGACGTTTCAAGTGTGGACGTCCATCTGTCTTGATTGTACGTTCCAAGAGTGAAGACGCCGGGCAGTGCGGGCAGATCAGACGACCCCACAGCCCACAGCCCACAGGCTATGATGCTATACCAAAGTTGTCAGGACTCAGCAGTCAGTAACAAGTGTGCAGAAAAGGCTCAAGCAACGAGAAAGAGAGAGAAAAGAACGATAGGTAAAAATGATTTTGCACTCCATTGCTTTATGATTGAAGGGCCCGCTTCCTTTGCTGGTGCTGACCAGTCAGTCTACCCACCTTCGCCTTCTCGGGCAGAGCCCGCAGTTTGCGTTGACGCTGACTCGACGGAAACAACCATCTCCACTGCTCTTGTTGCCTGTCCATGCTTCAAAGAGCCCTTCCCTTGGGACCAGCTAAATACAGACTTCATTTATTTTTTTATTTTTTTTTACTGTTTAGTATCATATTTCATGGGTTGAAATGTTGATCCTACTTAAAATTTCAAATAACTTCGGTTTTCAGGTTAAAAACTAATCAATATTAAATTTTTTTCTTTTACTTCCTTCCTGGCTAGGTGGGCTTTTCCATAGTATTACTATAACCTAAAGATTTAAATATTAATCCCTCGGCATGTATGTAAAATAAAGTAATAACACCACTTAATCATGAATTTGTTGACATCATAATATGTTTTTTTTTATCATATCTATGACTTAAATCTTAAATTTTTAAAATCCAATTGTGGGGCTAACTCTCATTAAAAGTAAAAATTATTTTAGAGCACATGTAATAAATAATTATTTTAAATGGGTTAGATTTTAGATATAGGCCTTAGCCATAGATTTATAGCATAAACACAAATAAATTAGTTATTCATGCTCGTTGAACCCAAACTCCAAACAAGAGCCAATCGAATGGCAGAAATGCTCTGTTCAGTTTTTTTTATTAAACCAAAATCTCAATTTACTGAGTACAAGCTCAAGTGTGAATTAATTGAACTGTAAACTAGATAACTATGTTTGGAAGTATAAGTATGGGTATGACAATTTGTCTTTCATTGCCACACTGCCCCACCTGTTGGATCAACCAAAACTTATAAACAGTTCAATGCTCATGGATTCCAAGATGAATATTGGTCATGAACAGGTTTACAGCAAGAGGAAGGTACTGTTTAAGGAGGGTTGACTGGCTCTCTCCATGCCATTCATTCCCTGTATGCCTCGAAACATGAAAAGAGAAGAAGGCCGTGGATTGGATACGGATAAGTAGTGGGGCCCAGAAATTGATCAGCACACGTGATGTGCAGTGACAAGAGGATGATACCATTACCAAGGAATACAGACACCACCACCACGTACAATGGGGGGAGACTGGAGAGAGAGAGATATATATATAAAAAGAAGGAGTAAAGATGAGTCGTACAATACTATACTGCACTATACAACACTGGGTACTACTGACCAGACCTCCCTTTAACAAGGGAGGGCTTGGGTGGTTAGTGGTTTGATGATCTGATATTTTTTGGTTTGGCTTGAAATCATTCACTCATCATAAAGTTCTTATATATATATTCTACATTTCAATTCATTCGCCCAAGAAGTGCGTCCGTTCCATCTCTTTTTAGGAGCAGCTGCTGCTTTGAGATGGATATGACTACACCTTTATTGCTTTGTCAGCACGCAGCAAATATCGTATTCATAAATTCTTCTCAATCCTTTTACTTTTATTGCTTTAACCATGCATATACTTTTGTACCAGAACGCATATAACTTTGAAAGGACACTTTTATTTAATTGCAATGTTATTTTGTATTTGTATACCAAAAGATCTACCTTTAACATTTTCAAAGTAGTTGCTGGTGTTGTTTTAATCTTATATTAAAAGAAGTTGTTGTAATTGCATTTTTTTATATCATTTCAGCTCTTTTTACCTATCACTATCTTTAGTTTTATATGTTTCAAACTTCGCTCACTAATTAGTTGAAACTCAATATATATGCGGCTAGAAGACCATCAAACTATAATGTCGTTAATTCAAGGGCTAGGGTAATCTAATAAGGCTAGCGTTTTTTTTTTTTTTTTTTTTTTTTTTTTTTTTTGCATTAGTCTTATTAAGGAAGTGACCATTCCATCAATTTTAGCTCCCATGACATAAATACATCCAAATTGGCCCTTCAAGCTGTTAAATGAATGGCTAGGATAATCTAATTAGGGCTTAAGAAGTAACTAAGTAAGGCTTTTAACTTTTATTTTGTTATATCTAATGAAAGTTTTAGCTTTTTCTTCTAAATTAAGATGAACACAATCGAACTAAGGTCAAGTGGAGCCATAAAAGATGGATCTTATGTGTAAAACCTTAAAGGCCCATTTGTTTGCATGAAATTGAAGTTTCAGGAAGTCATGGTTAAAAGGGTTCCAAGAAAAGGGACATTATCTAGTGAAAATAAAAAACGATACTAAAGCGGTGAAGCGTGAAGGATATAAAGTGAAGAAGTAAATAATTAAGACCCTAACGTTCCAAGGATTTGATTAACTATAGTTATGACTAGGTACTTGTTTTTCACTAAGAGGGGAAATATTTAATAGTATTTGGATCTTCACCTTTATTTCTTCAGTTTTTACCCATTTTGATGAAAATAGATTTTTAAGTTTTTTTTTTTTTTAATTCCTAGGAATTCAATTCCATATATAAATGAATGAGCCCTAAATGAAATTAGCTAGAGGAGCACAAAATGAGCATATATAGCTTGACTTCAGTCACATGACTCGATGGAGTCAGCGAGTCAAATTCACGACTCAGCTGAGTAACGCGCGCGCGTCCAAAGTCTTATCACTTACTCAACTACCATAGCCTGAAAGGTGGAGTCAACTTGACTGAGTAAGCGTGTCGGCTCAGTGAGTCGTGATGCTATAGAATCGACCAGAGACTAGAACCGGGCAGTTTGGACTTTAATTCTGAGCGAAACAGCCCAAGCTTGCAGGCTGAGCCTATTTTAAATATTCTCCCAAATGTAATCTGGGCCCTCAGGCTGAACCTATTTAAAATGTAGATTCTCCCAAGTGTAATGTTGGCCCATAGATGGCCTCATTATTTGGTACAAGATCTAACATAGTTCCAATTTGCAAATCAGACTATCCATTGAAACCAAATAGCGAATTCTGATTGATCAGAAAACCCCAAAAAGGGCATGTCATGACATACTTCTTTTTTTTTTCTTCTTGTTTGAAGATATCACACACTTCTTTCTATTTGTCCAACTTATGATGCAACTTTGCAATTTTGTAGTATGTTGGCAGTTCTTGGGTTGGATAAAGGTAAAATGTGAGGGTATGTATCCCTGTGGTGAAGATGACCACAATTCCAATGTAAATATCCATCCAATCCTAGTGATCAGGAGGGGTGACCCTCAAATCATTATCATCAAACATCAAAGCCTTTTGATGATAAAAAGGGACCTCTTGTGCCCTGGTTTGAGGAGGATTCCATTTAGTACTAGTAAGTAGATGGGTTAATGGGTCTGGTTTCTTGAAGCCTTGACTTTGAAAGCAAGCTAGAAAAGAACTATGACTTTAAATCTTTTGGTTATTCCCAGGCTGTGGGCTTTTCTACTGTGTTCCTTCTCACATCCTTGGTATTTTCTTTTTCTTTCATGTGTTGTAAGGGGTCTACATATTTGGTTAGGGGGTTGAATAGAAATTATGGACTCAACCCAAACCTGAGTCAGGTTGAAATTGTTAGACTCGAACCCTACTTGGAAGTAAGAAGGGCCAACTGGACCCTAAATTACTAGGAGGATTTTGTGTTGGATCTGTGGGTCGGATCAGGAATTACTCTTTTTTTTACTTTCTAAGCTTGTATGTTGAAATTGGTCGACCCACTTTGATCTTAATCAGGGAGACAATAACCACGGTTTTAATCATCCTAAACTCACACTAGCTATCAAAATCTTGAACCTAAGTTGATGATTATCACCATCCAACAGTAATGAGCTTTTGCTAGTCCTCTTCCAAAATGGAAAGTTCCCACTCAACTGACCTGTTCCAAGTAGTTAGAAATTAATGCCCAGCCTTACTAGTTCAAAGCCTGAGGCTTGACCAGCTCAGGCCAAGCCCATCTGTCAATAAATGGATGATGCTATCTGTATTGTTCTTCATATTCGACTGATTCTTCATAATAATAATAAAAAAAAACACATAACAATCATGGCCATTCCTTCTCTCTGCCGAATGTCTAGGGTTTTATTATATGTCTACTGTCCATTTGAAGAGATAATAGAAGGTGAAATCAGTGATAGGACACCCACATTTCTCCTGGGCATAATGGTTATAAATGGGCTGGAATCAAGCTGAACCCAGATCCAGGTCCACTAAAACTATTGGGCCCCAATACCAGCCTAAGTCTGATAAAATCCTAATCCAATTAGTTTGACATGGGCCCTAGAACCATGATTAGGTCTGCCCAGTAAAAGGTGTTGGAAGGCCCCCAATCTCCTGTACAAAGGTTCATGTCGAATTGAAAAACAAACGGCCCTTTTCTGATAAAAGCATGAGCTTTTTTTTTTGCTTGGTTTGCACAGTGGCCAAGACATAGAAAGTAAAGCGCTCTCATCAGGGTTCAAAACCTGGTGGGAGCTATGGAGAGGTCACCTTATCCACAAGACCAGCCCTCTATTCCTAAAATCAGACTAACGGTGACGGACCATAATTACCTATTTCAATCAAATACACATTTGAATTACAAATAATTCATTTTTGAACAATTTACAATTTGATTCATGAACTATTAGCTACTTAATTTCACCTGATTCTCTAATTTGCGTCCTATAAATCCATTAGTTAGTGCCTACCTAAAAATCCAAGACACTCAAACGCATTGCACCCCTATATATTAGTGTTAATTCATATCTAACTGCAACTAGAGTTAGCCCCGCTTAAATATTGATCATTAGTAAAATCATAGAATTTGATTGTGGCCCGAACTCTAACTGAAATAAAAGTTCGCCTAAACACATGTAAATAACTATAATTTTGAGTTGTTTGAATTTTAGATGTGGACCCATGGACTAATAACATGAGCACCTCAAGCTTTTATAGGACAAGTAGCTCTACGGAGAGATCACGAGTTTTAAACCGCAACCTCTAATTTTAGGCTTTTGCGGGGCAAATAACTCCAAAGAGAGAGCGTAAGTTTGAAAATGCAGCCTCTAATTTTCGAGGGTGAGTTCATAGTACTTCACCTTAAATTAAACTAATTGAGAAGCGAATCAAATGAACCTACTCATGCTAAGTCCAAAACTTGTGCTACGAGATATTATGGTCTCAGCCCAAAGCATATCTGGGCCGGACCCAGATCCACTGACAGCCCTTTTCGGGTCGGGTGGGTGGGTCCTCTTGATCTTTATCTAACCTTCTATCCTCTTCACACTCGCCCTCGCGCGCAATCTGAAATGGCGGCTTCTCTCCACTCAGTTCTCTGCTGCTTCAATCTCCAAAACCCCAACAAAACCCTAGAAATCTCACCCTCCAAAACCCCTATTCGTTGCTCCAAACCCAATCTCCCCCTCAAGACCCGTTCTTGGTCTCAAAAATCTCATCTTTTCTCCAATGAAACCGCTTCCTTCAACAGGCTCGGGTGCGTTTCTGCGAAAACACTCTCCACCATCTCTGTCGGAAAGACAGATTACGAGGTACGCTTATATCTCTGTCTGATCATCTTTCTAGGGTTTTAGTTTTCTTTTTTTCTCAATACAAGGACTTGAGATTCTTGTACACTATTTATGATGCAAGTGTTTCAGGCATGGACCTGAAATTAGCCCTAATTCTGCAGTGAAGAGAAGTTATGAGGAAAAGACTGCAGTATGGGGCACCTCCATTACCCGATTATAGACCCAAAAGTCCAGGATTGGACCCATTTCAGGACCCAATCGAAAACCAGGTCGCCTGATTAACAATCAGGTTGAGTCTTGGTCTACTTGGGTTTATATGCCAATATCTGTTTATAGGATGAGAATGGTGTAAATACAGGTATGAGTAGGAGGTATGTTATAAAGCTAGTTCATATAGCTTGCTTTCACTTTTTTGAAATCTGTGCAATGGGCCTGCTGTTCATGAATGTAAGATGATCATATCAAAGAACCGTAACTGGTGAAAGTAATTCAGTGCAATTGGAATGGGAACCATCATTGGATTGATCGCATCTAAAATACTTGATTAACTCCAATCAAATAAATTTTGGTTTTTTTTTTTTTAACGTGTGATCAATCCAACAGTTAGGTGCACTCTAGTTGGAGTTAATTATGGATGAGTGCCAATTCATGGGGACCATTGGGACATAAGGTGGTTGGATTTATCGTAAGTGGACCCATATCACTGATTTTACCAAGTGAGAATTAATAATCAGTTCACTATATATGGAACACACAACTGAAGGATTCAAGTTTCTAGTTTAAAGAAATTTATTGGATTGTACTAAGATGGGCTTAAGGACTAACTGAGGCTCTAATCTAGCATACCAAGGGTGCTGGAAAGATTGTCCTGCCATTTATGAAGAGGAGAATGCAATTTATGGAAGATAGCGCCTTAGAGGTGACTCATTGCCGTGGATGATTCCATTTTTCATCCTTCCTCTAAGGGACCCTAGGGTAGGAGGCATATGTTGGCTTGGATGAAAGCTTTTTGGAAGGGCCAGCATGCAATTTAGAATAGGTATGAATGAAGTGGTTATTATGAAAAGTTGGAGTGAGCTTTGGGATTGGATGCAATTGAGCTGTTCTTCAAAAGGACCACTTTTTTCCAATCCAATTGGTCATCATGATCAAGACAATCAACCATAGAACTTGAGGTCTTTGATTAAAATAAAATAAAATAAAAACATTTACATTAGGCAGTAAACAGAAGAATTTATATCTTTTGCTTTGTGCATTTGCAATAATTGAACAGTCATCCAAGATTTGAAAGCACTGTTGTTTTGGAGTTTTTTCCCCCATACATGGTGTTATTGGAGAGTTTAAAAAGCACAATGAAATCCTTCCACTGTTTAATAGCAATTTGACCTCCATATCGTTTTGTACTATGTGTACTTCAGATGTGAAACTATGTTCAGTTTTCTGATGGTGCTGCAGAGGTAGAATTACGGCTGCAACTTGGTGGAAGAAATATTCAAAGTTCAAAAGACATTGTTGTGGATGTAGATGAGAGCTCCTTAACAGTCAAAGTTCATTCCACTGGATCTCTTATAACTCTTATGCGAGTCAATCATCTGTACGAGAAGATAAAGCCTGCCGAAACTATATGGTTCGAAGGATTGCTTTTACATGAGTTCCCTTATGCTTTACCAAATAGAAATATTAAGCATTTTCCTGATGCATTTCTAGCTTACATACAATCATCACATGTTAGGCCTGATATTGCATTTTGACATCATTAGGTACATAGATGAGGATCAGCTGGTAATAAACCTGAAGAAGCGTGACTCAGATTTGAAATGGCCCGACATTTTGGAGACTTGGCAGTCCCTTACAACAGGAGCATTGCAACTTCTGCAAGGAACATCTATCTATATCATTGGGGATTCCACAGAAGTAAATAAATATGTTGCTAGAGAACTTGCCGTCGGTCTTGGGTATGTAAATGCCTGTATGAATTTTGTTAATTTATGATTAATTGTCTTATTATACTTGTTTTTCGTATCTATAAGGCATGTGCGCTCTCTCTCTCTCTCTCTCTCTATATATATATATATATATATATAAACACCAATTTGGCCTTTTTGGAGAAAAAAAGGTCCCCCTTTCTTGGCCTGCCTAGATGCATGCCAATCATTTTGGCGGGCAACGGAAAATTTAGTAATTGTGGAAGGTTGATCACATGAACCCAAGAACAGGCTCTCGTTTAACAAAACTGAAATCATCCTATGGTCAGTCTACTCACATATTAGCCCCATCCCCACCCCAATTTGACACTCATCCGTCCATTTATTGTTGGATTGAAACACCAGTTTTTCCTAAACTATTTTCACCATTCATCTTTGGGGCATCAAACTCCATAGCTATAACGATTTGATTATGCTCTCCTTTAGGGGATCCCTAATCCATACATAAACCTTCTCATCCCCCAGCCTCCATGATTGTCATGCATCCAGGTCGCCCACACAAGCTAGTTCTCATTTAACTAAATGACAACCAGTTCTTAGGTGAACAAAGCTATATATATATATATCGTGCGAGAAACCTATGGGGCCCACTTGGAGCCCCACCAATCATGGATGAGGTGGGGGATCAAACGATCCAAATGGGACCAGCCCATATGTAAAATTTCAAGTCAATCCCATCATCCTAACTCCTTGATATGTGGCCCTCAAGTTTAACATTTTCAGAATGCACCATCTTTATTTCAATTCAACAGTCCGGTCCATTAGGTCTGTGTAAAACTCATGGGATATATGACATGCAGGGGGTAGGGGTTTAGGGTGACAAGATTGGATTGATCATGTGGGATCCGAGTGGGCCCTGCATCATCCACAACTGATCTTGTATATAGAAATTATCCTATGCACACCATGTGAATTGTGTGCACCTATGGTGGGGCCCACCTGATGGTCCGTCTAATTGGAACACACAGACATGCTCGCTGATAGTCACATGTCCCCTGGGTTTGCACTCATCTGAATGGATTGGACTTGTGGGCCGTGGATGGAAGGGTAAGAGGATCAAATGGGGCTGATTTTTTGTACTCCCCATGTGCACCATCAGGTGCGGCACTCATGGAATGTTCCATGCACACTGCGCACATAGGATCAGAACTGTGTGTGTAAATTATATAGACCCTTAGTGAGATGTGAGATATGTTGCTAAATTTTACATAAATGGTTCTGCAGGTATACTCCACTTAGTACAAGTGATTTGCTGGAAACTTTTGCGCAACAAACTATTGAGTCTTGTGAGTATCATTGTTTGTTGTTGGCAAACTCCTGTTATGCCATGTTGCATTCTTTTATCAAGCATAATTTCTTAGAACAAAAATGGCTTATGTGCAAAGTTCACCAGTGTGTAGGTCCTTTGGGATAATTAGCTTTCAATACTAAGGAAACAAACATCCTTCTAAACTTAAAATCACAGTCATTTTAGTTTAATTCATACTTTATGAGAATCATTTTAGTTTAATTGATACTTTATGAGATTTTATCCCTTTAATTGAAGTATATAGCCGCAAATGGATAAAGCAATTCAAAGAATTCTTCTATTTTATTTTATTTTTAAATTGACTTCATCTTTGCAATACATGATGGCGAACAATATATGTTCCATCTTAAAGGTCTTGCCGTTCTATCAAACTATTAGCTAGTTTTTTTTTTAAAGAATGGTAAAATACGTTGAGGTGATGTAGGGTTGATTCTGTAGTTATTTTTTATTGGTTAGGGGCTGATTTGTATTTTTATATAACTAGGCTTTTTTTTTTAATTGCAGGAATCTTTAGGGACTATTTTGTAACACAATCAGAATTGACTCTGGTCACTCAGCAGTGCTAGACAACCAACCCTAGTTTCTTTCTAATTCTTTTCTCTCTTCCCTTTGTACTACTTCTTCCTCTTTTTTCTCTAGGATTTTTCCTTCTATTTAACAATTCTTCTAATTCTAAGGTTCCAACTAAATAGACATTCTATAACCATTTAATGGGGTTTGCATGTATAGTGGAACTGGCCTGTACAGTGTAAAACTATGCAACTTTCCATCCCTTATCTTTCAATACATTTCTGTTTTGAAAGATGCTTATCTTGCAATAAACTAATGGCCGTAATAACTTTCAGGGCTGTTGGCTGAGGGTGCCAATTCTGTAGCAGAAGGGGAAGCTTCCATAGTGGAGAGTCTTAGTAGGTATGATGCTTTTTTTTTTTTTTTTTTGCCTCACAAAAATAAAACCTCATCCACTGGGTCTATTTGATTTTCAGTCATGTTCGTACTGTAGTTGCAACACTAGGTGGGCAGCATGGAGCTGCAGGAAGAGCTGATAAGTGGCAACATCTTTACTCAGGCTTCACTGTTTGGGTGTCTAAATCTGAAACAACAGGTACGGATTTTTTTTATATCAACTCAGAGAAACTCTTGGAAGGATGGTGCCTATTATTAAGAAATAACAAAAATGATCATTAGATAAAAAGGAAAAATAAAACATGGAGGAGATGTGCAACAATATCATCAAACATGAGGTTTAAAAAATTGGAGCCGGTGGGGCGGCTTGGTTTCCCTCAAGTCAAGTCTGACTAGGTCAAGTCGGATTGATTTGCACCTAAAGCCCAAAACCCTTCAAAAATATTGAAAAATATGACAAAAATCTAAAAAATTGAACGAAAAAAAAGGTCACTCATCATGTTTTAGTTAGTAGGAAAGAATTTAAGTGCAAAGGGTGTTGTCATTTGCTTTTTACTCAATCAAATGAACATCTCCTCCAACCTTTGAGTTTTTAGGTCTTCCACAGCATGTGGTTTTAATCTTATGAAGTCAGTGTAAAGGATCTCCAAAAGCATTCCCAAAGTTTCTTCCAATGGGAGAATAGGAGAAAAGATGTGTTATAGGGTTTTTTTATATAAATTGGCACAAACAATTAGATGAAGCAAAAAAACCATTAGCCTAACAAGCAACAGTCCTCACATTAGAATGCAATAAGTCTAAGAATGCTATATTACCAACTGCCCACTTTTGCCAAAGCATCCACTTCCCTATTTGCCACCCTGTGAGTCTAAACCTTAGCGCGAGCCTTGATTTCATTTAAAGTGAAATAAAGCATCCAACATTGCACCCCATCATTGATTCAAAGAGTTAAAACTTTAGAGCAGTCTTTGACAATGACGAGTCCTGAAACCCTGGACTTGGAAGTTCTTGAAACCTTCTTTTAAAGTTCTGCTTGGGAGGGGTCGCATAACCTGCTAACCAAGAGAATGCCAACACTACAGCACCTTTACCATTATTTGATAGTTCTGCCAGTGCCCCAATGGAGCAGCACCCGTATTTTACTTTAAAGGACCATTTTTGTGGGGGAGCCCACCTAGCCCCAATGTACGTGGCCTTCACCAAACCATGATTGCTGTCCAGAGTCTCCATTTTAAATTTTGATGAAGGTATACCCTGAAATTCGTTTGCTTGAAGATCCTATGATACCCGGATACGGCCTAGCCCCAATGTACGTACGTGGCCAGCACCAAACCATGCTTGCTGTCCAGAGTCTCCATTTTAAATTTTGATGAAGGTATACCCTGAAATTGTTTGCTTGAAGATCCAATCCAAGTGTGTACCTTTGGTCTTCGACACAAAATGACCTTTGCTCTCTAAGATCCTCGAATTCCTATTCTCCGAAGTCCCAAAAAAGATATTGAAGAATCATTTTCCAAAAGATATTGCCCTTCCCTTGAGTGGACCCAACGACCATCCAAGAATGAGGTCGTCGGAAACTCGGAATACAAAGGAAGAATTCTTGATATTGAAAACAAGGAAAAGTAGGAACTCCAAATAGACCTAACTCTTAGGCAATGAATGAATAAATGAACTCCTGACTCTTCCTTTGACCAAAACAAGAAAAACCAATTCAGCATGGCAAAGTCATGCCTTTTAAGGTGATCTTGATTCAAAATTTTATTGGTTGTTGCTAGCCCAACAATAAGCTTTGACTCTACAGGGGCCTAGAGGTTTCCACATGGATCTGGATGGAAAATGGTATCTGGTTTGTGAATTAAATGATGGTAAATACCCTTACAAGAGATTTGGATGCCGGATTCTTTTCGGTGCTTTTCAAGTAAGATCCCACTTTATTTCTTGTCCCTTAAAACTTCCATCCTTGTTCTTCATATATGGATTTCTTGTCGACAAGAGCCTATGGCACAGTGGAAAGTGCTCATTATTGCAACCTTGAGGCTGTGGGTTCAAGTCATGTTACCAAAATAATATATTCATATATTGATTTGTTATTCCTTGGTCCCACCTGGCGTTAATGCATTTGTTTGGTGTCACTGTCTAACAAAATGTCAATGTTAGATTATCTTAAATGTTGCAACTTTGCCTTGACAAAAGCCTATACCAGGGTTAGAAGGTGCTAATTGTTGCAACCATTAGGTTGCAAATTTTACCATTAAATAAAAAAATTTAAAAAAAATTACATTAGCCTATTGAGGAATCCATAGGTCACCTGTACACTTGCTGCAATTCCATTAGAATCATTTGGAGTTTCTTCTTATCCTTGTTTGGTTTTTCATATCCATTGCCTTCATCATTTCGGAAACTAATTGAAGGTGGTTTGTGGGGCCTTTCTCCAGTAGAGGTCATAATGTCATATACCATGAAAATGTTACCATTGGCAGATAGTTGGTGTGTATGATAGGAAATGAGTACGAGGATCTAGAATGGGAATGTTGCTTTTCCAAGATAATGTTGCTTTTCGAAGATCACTAGTGCATGGAAGCGAATGTATGGATTTTTCAGTGGGGGATTTAAAGATATGGAGTTCAGGGGAATTGTCATTATTGGATTTGTAAGTGAAATGTGGTGATCAAAGCCTGGTTGTAAAACTTGGTTCATTTTGAACCAACTGCTGAAATTCTTTTCAGTCAATGGACTGAAATGAATAACCCCCCTTAAAAATTTCAGGTGAGATTCGATCTTTGGTTCGAAATTCAGAGATTTCGGCAGAACAGGTCAAAATTCCATATTATGCTGAAATTTGATGAAGGCAAGGATCTCTCTCTCTCTCTCTCTCTCTCTCTCTCTCTCTCTCTCTCTCTCTCTCTCTTCCTAAGTTGATTTTTGGCCAATATGCCTCTACTTCATTTGGGTCCTCCCACTGCAAAAACTCTCTCTCTCTCTCTCTCTCTCTCTCTCTCTCTCTCTCTCTCTCTCTCTCTCTTCCTAAGTTGATTTTTGGCCAATATGCCTCTACTTCATTTGGGTCCTCCCACTGCAAAAACGTGGAAGGGGAGCCATTCACTAAAACTGCATAGGAGGTGGTTGAAATGCAGACCTCTCTCTCTCTCTCTCTCTCTCTCTCTCTTCCTAAGTTGATTTTTGGCCAATATGCCTCTACTTCATTCAGGTCCTCCCACTGCAAAAATGTGGAAGGGGAGCCATTCACTAAAACTGCATAGGAGGTGGTTGAAATGCAGACCTATATCCACTCGATCCAGGTTGGGGGAAGCTCATCTGCCTGAGACACCCCAAAACTGCATGAATTCTATTCCATGAATATGATTTCTGTCTAGTGTGATATATGGATCTTCTCTTTGTTTTCCGAGCCTCTAGTGAGTTCGATTTCTAAAAAGGATTACTAATCCTTAACTTTTCGAGGAATCCTTCATCAGTGGTTGTGAATGACTGACACACACCGGGAATAAGCATTGTAGCTTGTTTCCGGACAAAACGGAAGCAACCCTTGTTTCAAAGAGAAGAGGATGGGTTATTCACATTTCATTTTTTTATGGTTAGAGGTGAATTGAAAGATAAGTGGCAGTGGCCCTAACAGGGCCCTTTCCTCCCCTTTGCAGAAGGGGAGTACTTGAGCATCTATCAAGATGCGGGTAACAGGCCTTGTCTGAGACCGCATCGTAAGGCTAGGTTTCCTCCTCTCATAGTTATATCAACAATCGCACCGAAAACATAACTGTGGTGGAAGGGGGGTACACTTCCGTATCTTTCTGGAAGACCTGAACTACCTCATTCACTGGACTTCGACTAACAATTTTTTTCTTCAATTCTTGCCCGGCTACTATCTATTCATGGTTCCAGATCCAGATATGGAACTGGAATGGGCAGGCACAACTTTGAAATGGAACACCGAAATGCCAAAACAGTCAAAATGTTTCAGTTTGGAGTCAAACTGAAAGGGGCTCCAGCATGGATTAAAAGGTAGCCACAACCACAAAGTAGGGCATTTGTAAGAGTTCAACCTAAGACATGCCCTTAATATTGTATACGGAATTATAGATGGAAGTGCTCTTAATATATTGGTCCCTCAGTGTAGGCAGCGCGTTTTTTTTTTTTTTTTTTAAGAAAAGGTCTGCTCTATTTTGCTTCTCAGGCCATATGTAGTTTTAAATCAAGCTGAAGTTCAATTTTGGCAATGAGAGATCAGTTAAGATTAGTCCCCTTTTTGGTTCTTGGTCCATCACTAATTGAGGTAGGCTGTTGGAATGCTATCAGATGAGCACAATGATTGCGGGTTGGCTGTCATTGTCAGCTAGCTTAGGGATTTTCTGTCAGCTTCTTTGCCCATATTCCTGGAGAATGGCAAGTAGAGGCAGACCTTTCACAAAAGTAGGAGTTCACTGGAAGCTCCTCAGATTTGTAATTTTTGTTTATGATTTGCTAGTAGGCTTGTTTGTTGTCATATTGTTTGGCAGCATTACACTGATATAGTTGTCATGTAGTTACTGGCATGTATCTTGTCATGTTAGTTTCTATAGCTGTGTTTGAGGTGGAGCAAATTAACATAAAACTAATATAATTCTCCATTTGCATCTCTTTATGTCTATTTAGCTTCCCAGATATCATCATAGCACTAGGACAACCCTTGAGTCTTTGGGGTTTAAGAATTATTTCCCTAAGATCTGTTTTGTTAATCTATCTCCCTAGGAACAATTGTAATTTGTTAAAAAAAAAAAAACTGTGTTTTTGCACCTCCTGAAGGTCAAAGGATAGCCTGGTTGTTCAGATTTCTTCCAACAATTATATTTACTGGAATAGTTTTCAATTGTATTGTTATGGCTAAATGATTCGCTGTTTTATCCATGCAGATGAAGCATCTGCTAAGGAGGAGGCCCGAAGAAATGTACAAGATGGAAGTCAGGGTTACTCAAATGCTGACGTTGTTGTCAAGCTTGGAGGATGGGACCCTAATCATGCTCAAACTGTTGCTCAGGCTTGTCTCAGCGCGCTTAAACAATTAATCATATCAGACAAGAAGCTTCCAGGTATCAGCTTCTGCTGGATCACATCTCTCCACTGCATGCTTTACATTTTTTTTAAATTTTGACTCAACTGGGAGTGTTAAGGAAATCAGTTGCATGGTGCACTTGAGCGTTTGATTGCTCCATAATGTCTGCTTTTATAGAGGATAGAATATGCTTTAAAATCTCTATCTGCATAACTTCAAGTCTGGCACTGTTATCGGATTTAGAGAGAGGTTCCTGTATGAAACCCCTGCCTTTTGTCTATTTAAAAGGACCCAATGTTTTCCCTTTTGCCAAAAATACTTTGAGGTTTTTGAGATTTTCTTTGAACCACTCTGAGCTAACATGGTGAAAATGGTCGTGACAGAAATATGCAACACTGGGAAGTACCATTAATATACCAATAAAAAAATTGAAGTACCATTAATGCACTTGTGTAATGAAAAACAAACCCAATGTTTTGTCTTTCGTGAATGATCCCATGAGAAACCACTCTAAATTAACATGATGTTAATGGTCGTGCAGAAATATACAACACTATGTAGGTACCATCAAAGCAATTACAATGACAACAAGCATGCAAAATTTTTTCCAATCAAAACCTACTTCTTATTCTTCACACATAAGACATCCACAAAAGCCCTTTTCTTGTAGGTATAGACACATCAAGCTCTGACAAAAAAGAAAAGAAAACCGCGTAATCAATAGATGCCAGAGAATAAATTCAGCAGATGCCAGTGAAGATATGACATATATATATATAGAGAGAGAGACACTTTTGCTCCTGTGCTTCTGTCTCACATGGAGATACCATGTGAGACAGCTAATGGGGCCTTCCATATGATCAATTCGAATGGACCATCCAAACCCAACCCCCCAGCAGCTATCTCGCATGGTGCTCCTATGCCAGACGTGCACAGGAGAACCGCTCATATATAGGGCTACCCTCATGTGTGTGGCCTTATTGTGCGCTCCATGTTCCAATCAAGGGGAAGGTGGGGTATCGAAAGTTCTCGATGGGCACGACCTCTTTGTAAAATTTCTAGTCATCAAATCATCCTACCCCTTGATCCATGGCCCTCTATTTTAACGGTTTTAAAAGGCACCCTTTTTGAAAAATTTAATCCAACAGTCAATTTTATTCGGATTGGTAGGGGGTTTGATGGTGGGTCCACCGAGCCAAAAAATGATCGATGTTCACAGAGGGTGCTCATATAAGGGTACTCCCTAGAGCTATATATATATATATATATATATATATATATATATATATATATGGGCAATATTCTTGCGCAAACCATGCACACCAGCTGCTAGGGCCCAAGGTGGGCCCACAGATCATGTGACATATGGGGATGTAAAGATACACTCATAGTGGACCCTAGATATGAAAAATGGGGCTAATCTCATGCCTCTAACCCCATATCCATGGCTCACAAGTTTAATTGCTTTATATTAAAGAAAAGAAATTGACCCTCGATCAAACGGTCCGGTCCATTCAGTGGGTGCAAGCCCTGGGGTTGAGTGACTATCAAGGGGGGTCCCATGTGTGTGAACGGTTAGAATGGGTCAGAAGGTGGGCCCGCTAGAAGTTCTCACTGTAAGGATGTATAGGAACATTTGCCATACATACAATATATATATATAGAGAGAGAGAGAAGACTGGTGCTTCTGTGCAAGAGTTATGATAGGTGACTATGTGCGATAGCATGTGCGGCCTACCTGGCTGATCATTCAAGGAGGATTGAGAGAAAAATATGCATGGATAGGGATGGACGAAAAATCATCTTGATTTGATTTTAAATGGTAAAGATATTAAGGCTTAAAATCAAGAGTCAGAAAGTGATCAAAAAGTTCAACATGAAATCCAATGATGGATCCAGTCCGGGACGGGTGTCGTATTGAATCTGGTACCCACTTCACGCGCACGCGCACACAGATTTGGGGCCTATCCTTGGTGTCAAAGGGATGGGAACATCTACGCATATATAAGTGATACACAAAAAATGAGCTTAACATGATTTTCTTTAGTGTGGGTTTTAAGGCTTCAAAATCAATGTTAAAATTTCTTTGAAAAGAGGGTTTCTCAATCCAATGGTGAACTTAAGTCCAACGAGTGTCAAATTGGGGTTAGGGCCAAATAATCGAGTTCTCCCCCTCTTTGAGAGAACTTGACCTCAAGTTCGGTAGATGTCCTCTTGGGTCGAAAACCAATTGCACAAATTTTCAATTCGCTTATTGATCTCCAAAGATAAAGTCAATGTGATGGACTTCAACTAATGGATCTTCTTCCGAACCTTTTGTAATCATTGACTTGTTTTCTGATGATCCAATTAGCTTGTCTGAAAGTAGCACTTCCATTAGATCCTTCAATTGTTCATTTTCCTTATTAACCATATCCAAGTCTTTAATGTTTGCACCTGATTCCTTTGTTGCTTGAATCTGTTGAGCACCGTTGTCCATGGAAAGAAACTCAATCTCTTTAGCTTCCATGTTTTCTGAACTATGATCCATCTTATGAGTTCCACATGTTGTTTTAGCTGATTTGACCATTAAATGTTCTTTTTCCTGATGTTGCTTGTCAATGCCAGCGATTTATGTTTCTCCTTTTTTGTTGTTCCTTTGGTTCTTCAATTGAAGGTGATGGTGTAGATGGCGATGTTGTCGGTTGCAATGGAATGAGGGAAACTCATCACCCTTTCCACAAGGAGGAGTATATGTCTTTCTCTTTGTCATGCTGCACTTCCCAGTAAAAAATCCATGGTCGTCCCAAAAGAACATGAGTGATATTCATAGGGATTACATCACGCTAAATACTGTCTTGATAACCACCAATCTTGAAAGATACCAAACATCTATGAGTCACACGAATGACAGAATCATTAGACCATGTGACTTTATAGGGTTTAGCTAGCTTCTCAGTTGGCCAATGAAGTTTATCAATAACCTCTTGTGAAACAAAGTTTATTGTAATATTATTATCAATAACCAAATTAGATAGCCTTTCTTCACACTTCACTCACGTCTGGAATATCACTATTTGTTTCCACTCTTCTTCTTCTTCTCATTAGAGGATGGATAATGATGATGGATCGGGAAAAAAAAAATAGAAAGATAGGATACCGGGTTACCTCGGATCGGCGATCGGAACAACGATCTGAAACGGATCTTCTCTCCGATACCAATTGACGTAGCTCGGATGGGGTGAAAAGCCAAAGGGCTAATCTCCAAGCCAACAGCTTAACGATAGGGATCCATAGGATCAAAACTGTCTTTGTCTCACACCATCGACACAGAACTCCGAGAAAACTCAAAGGAAATTTTATTAATCAATAGAACTTATCCCTGAGGTGGGATTACAATCCTTTATATAAGCTTCATACTCTAGCTCTAATTTGGAAACACCTCTAATTAAAATAAACACTAAATTAAATAGGATAAAACTTTCTAATTAATCTCATAATTATCCCTAAAATTCAGCTACTACTAAAATAGAAAACTCTTGGACAATGTGGAGACCTTTTTTATGGATTTTAGTGGGCTTGGACCCAATGGGCTGGTCGATCATGGATCTAGCCTGCATCAGCCCTACGAGAGTTTAGGTCATTTATTTTATATGAATGACATTGCTCGAGTGAATTTCCATGTGTGTGTTGAAGAATATGTATGAATCTTTTGGTCTGCTAGATTATTTTTAGTATTACTAGTTGGTTTACTTGGGTTTGAATTTTTTTAATCTGGGATTTTCATATTTGGATTTTAATGTAGAAAAAACATTTCCAATTTGGGGTTTTATAATTTGGATTATTTATCTTTTTTTTTTTTTTGTGTTTGTTCTTTCTATTTGGGTTTTAAATTGAAAATTTTGAAGAAGAGAATTAATGATATTTTGGTTTTTTATTTGTTTCGTTTCTCTGATTTGGGTTTGGAGATGGTTTATGGTATATGGGTTTTTTAGATTTACTCTTATTATATAATACAGGTATATATGTGTAGGGGAGAGGGGGGGGGGGGGGGGGGGAATGATCTCTAATTTGAAAGGGTGAGTTCTTTTATGTTCTTTTATCATCTTAAAATTCCATGTAATGCTTCTTCGGCAATGTCTTCACCATGGTCATTAATTCACAGCTGTTTGATGGGCTTTAGACACACTTGTAAACTATCTGATATCTGATCCAATGATGATCTGGTGTGGTTTCAAATGGTACCCTAAGCATCCCAAATTTCATGAATCGGCAACTTTATCATCCTTTCGAGAAGGGTGCCCTCTATAATGTAACAGTGAAGAAGAGTTAGTTCATCAAATTACCATAATTTAATATCAGCTAATCACGTTTCTTAGTGTAGGCAACCCTAGATAAATGGGATAAGGCTCTAGTGATACTGATGGTGGTATTTTTTTTAATGTATAGAAAACTTTCTGACACTAATTTGTGCTGCAAATTTTGTTATGTTGGTTGTCTGTGCTATTTGTAGGCAAGAAAAGTCTCTATATCAGGCTGGGGTGCCGTGGTGATTGGCCGAACATCAAACCACCTGGTTGGGACACATCAAGCGGAGCAGATACGGCTGATGCTTAGGAAAAGGTATCTCCTCATCATATCACAGGCCTTTAGTGGAAAGATGGCACCATCACTTAGCATTGATTTTTTGTAGCTCCATTCAAGTGCTGGACAAGAGTTTGATCTCCAGGCTTCTGAGCAGTTTATGTTTCCAGTTTTTACAAGGGACGGCCTGTGTCCACTATTTTCCCTATTGCAATCACTTGTAAGAACATCGTGTCCCATCCTATCCATAGATGCATTGGCAATTTCTATCTTATTGATGATCTGAAGACCATTGACCATGAATAAGATAGATGCCATCAATAAAATACAAGGTATTGATGTCATCAACCAAGTGATATTATTATTAGTGTATCATAAAAACAGAACTGCAGTTTTGTCAAAATCAGCATACAACATTAATGGATCAGACTATTCTAAATGAATTCTGATTTCACAGTTTAACTATCACTAATCCAAATTGCAGTGGAGTACTCAAATGAGGAAAAAGATATCACAGTTGCATAAGAAAATTTATATTTGTTCCATTGTTGTTTACAGATTGAAATTTGTCATGAGAGAGAGAAGGTAGATACTTGCGCCAATGTAATGCGACTAGCATTATGAAATGCATGTTACATGTATAACCAGTATTTTTTCTGACTTGATGCATCCTCTATATCGCAAGATTCTGTCATGGAGATGAAAGATCATGCATGAGCAAAGGCTAATAATGAAGTGGATGTGTCACTGCCTGCATCAATCTTTGAATTTCCCACGAGCTAATCAACTTTTTAAAGTGATGATGCGACTATCAAAATCAAAGACTGGTCTGGAATTTCCATGTGTGAATGTGTTGATTCACCCATTCACTCCGGAGGGACATTCGATTCTGGACAGACGAGAATGGATACATGTAAACCTTCCTATTCAATCGAATTCTCAAATCAAGAAATTTCATGATCATGAGATATTTCAATCAAATTTTGCAATATCACCATTCCAACTTATCCAAAACATGAAATTGCAAGACCAATTTTTCAAATTTCACTTTATCCTTTGAAAAAAGTTAAAAAGGCGTCCTCATGGCCCCCTTCCTTCACCCCATGGGTCGAAGTCAATGCTGGTGTAGAATAAAAAATCAAAAAAGAATTTGCCTTTCACTGCACAGGCCCTGCTCTGGTTGGAGGGTAAAGCAAAGGGCCTAGCTAGTTCAGCCCCTTTAAAAACCTTGGCCGGGGCTTGGGCCTGCCTCTCATGTATGTGATTGGGTAAGGGTAGACCCCTCCCTAGCCTTGGCTATAACCTTTGACAACGCTGGCTGCAGGGCAAGTGGGTTCCGCACGTGATTCCCAAAATTTGAAACTTATCAAGGATCCCCAATACGAGTCATTTTTTTATTTTTTTTTATAATGCAGGTTCTCAGCCCTTTGGATCGTATTAATCCCTACGGATCCAGGAGAGAAAGTCAGGTAAAATTCCCCTGTGGCTCCTGTGTGGCAGTGCAGTTTCAAATCCATAATCTCCGAGTACAAACCGTGGTCCTATACCAACTGACCTACCATCGGAGTTAAATACGAGTCATTCATAGTATAAACAGTTGCTCGAAATCAACTTTTTTAGATATTTTTATACTTAATCCTAAAGATAACATGCTTGATGCACTTTTATAAGTGAATGATATATTTAATTTATAATATAATAAATTAATTAATTAAAAACGTTAGTGTTGATTTTGAAACTAAATTTCGATCTTCTAGGTGAGCTTGATTCTGAAACCGAATTTATAACCAACAAAATAGATTTTAAGTTAGAAAATAGATTTCAACTTTGATTCGTAACCGAAACCAATATGGTGCGGACTGTACCATTTGCAACCCTATCAAGAGCATTTGGAAGTCCTTAACTTCGTGAATTTATACACGGATACTAATTTTTCACACCCATATATATATGCTAATATGCATCAAGACTCATCAAGGAAAATTAGTTATTATCATGACAATCATGACATGACAATGAATATATGGGAAATTCTAAACGCACCCACGTCATTTGCTAAGCACACCTATATTTTAATTTTTTTTATTACCAAAATACCCATATGTGAAATTCCGACTATACTCTTGACTTCATTTATGCACGGATACTCAAATCAGTGCATATTAGACGTGTATGATTTTCAAATGCCGAGCAAAAAAAATTATGCACAGATACATAGATCCATGCATGTTAAGCGTATCCGGATCTACGTATCTGTTGTTAAGTGTATCCGGATCTACATATCTGTGCATAACGTGAACCATGTTTTTTTTTTCTTTCTTTTTCAATCCATTAGCCTTCTCCTCTCTCTCATCCCTTCCATTCAACTATGTTTCCTCCTAATTGCAAGCCACACTCCATTCCATTTGTATAGATTATGGAAAAAAATTAACAAAGAGGAAAAATAAAATGGAAGAAATTGAAGATGAAGAGGTATGAGGAGATGACAAACTTTGATTTATATATCGAAGAAGAAGCGGCGACGAAGAAGAGAAGGAGATGAGCTTACGACAAAGCTTGGAGGAGATGCTTAGAAGAACGGAAATGACATCTCATGTATTCTCAACAAACGGACGGAAATAAAGAAGAATGATACATTGGTAATTTTTCGTGGGTGTATTTAGAAAAAGAAAAGGGTGTTTATATTTCCCCCAAGGTGAAGGTGAAGCTGAAGGTGAGGGTTGGGTGTGTTTAGAACTTCACCTGAATATATTCCTCTCCAAAATCCAAAATCCAACTTTCACAAATTACAACACGTGTCTTGTTTAAAAATCAGAAACGAATACAACTAACGAACGATCCGATCCCTCTTTATGCGGTGGCCATCACCGCACAGCGACATCTCTTGCCACGTTACTCTGCACTCAATCGTTTCGGTAACGACGGGATTACGGTTTACGATCGTTACGCTTTCCTTTCTCCTCTTTCCTTTTCTTTTCCATTCGAAAGGCAAAGGCCGACTCCAACTTCGAAATAGCAGCCAACTCTTCTTCTGTTTTTTGCAATTTCTTTGTTGTTGCAATTGCGATTCAGGTCTTGTTAGTCTTTCCTTTGCTACATTACATTACTCCTTGTTTTATTTTGATTTTACAAGTAATTGAAGTTCACAGGTTGATCTCAATCCACACCCCCCTTGGCTTTCTTGTTGAGATTAGGTTTTGGTATTATGATGTGAAGATGGGATTTTTCACTGTAATAGTGGTAAATCTGATGAAAATATCTTCTGGGTTTTATTTGGTTTTGGATAATTTTGTTGGATTCTTGGTTTAGATGAGATTAGGTTTTGATACTATGATGCCAAGTTGGGATTTTTCACTGTGATAAAGGTAAATCTGATTAAAATATCTTCTTCTGGGCTTTATTTGGTTTTGGATAATTTTGTTGGATTCTTTGGGCTCTTAGTTTAGATGAGATTAGGTTTTCATACTATGATGCCAAGTTGGGATTTTTCACTGTAATAGAGGTAAATCTGATGAAAATATCTTCTTCTGGGTTTTATTTGGTTTTGGATGATTTTGTTGGATTCTTTGGGCTCTTGGTCTAGATGAGACTGCAGTTCCTGTCATTTGGAGCAAGATATGTTCTGAGGAAGTTTTTGGGGAGGATTTGTTTTGTCCATTTCTCCCCCACCCCCCATTTCTTTGTCGCTAATCCATGGGTAGTTTGGGTTTCTTTATGTTTCGATGTGAAGTTTTGAATTTTAATTGAGTTTTAGCAAATCTTGTGGATGCCTTATGTATGGGATTGAGTTTTGGGTTTTTTTCTGTTTTTTGGAAATGTTTGTGGGAATGAGCTGATAATTTCCTTTTCCGTGGGTTTTCTCATCAATAAGAGTTCCTTTTGTGATAATTTATGTGGGTTATTGTTTTGTTACTGTTGATTTGTTGCAGTTTCGTTTGGAGTTCTATTCCACCCTCATGAATAGTTGAATTCATTGTTTTGATCAGGTCTTGACATTCTGGAGTTAGCTAGGGTTAGGCTTTGGTTATCTTTTTTAGTGGAAAGAATTTTGGATTAGGGTTTCGAAGATGGGTGATAATCTGATGGAGAAGGTCAGTGCATTCGGTGAGCGGCTGAAGATTGGGGGAGCCGAAGTGGGCCGTAAGATGACAGCAGGGATGAGCTCCATGAGCTTTAAGATGAAGGAGCTCTTCCAGGGCCAGAATCATGCAGAGAAGATTGTTGAGGAGGCTACTTCGGAGACATTGGAAGGGCCTGATTGGGCGGCCAATCTTGAGATCTGCGACATGATCAACAGTGAGAAGATTGACAGCATTGAGTTTATCCGCGGTATCAAGAAGCGTATCATGCTGAACAATGCCAGGGTTCAGTATCTAGCTCTGGTCTTGCTTGAGACATGTGTTAAGAATTGTGAGAAGGCATTCTCGGAGGTTGCCTCCGAGCGGGTTCTTGATGAGATGGTGAAGCTTATCGATGACCCTGGGACTGTTGTGAACAATAGGAACAAGGCTCTTATTCTGATTGAAGCATGGGGGGAGTCGGGGAATGAGCTCCAATATCTGCCTGTTTATGAAGAGACGTACAAGGTATTCTTCATTGTGATTAGTAACATTGTTCAATATGAGTGGATTCAAATGTACCCCAAATTGCGGTTGGTTTGAATATTTTTGGAAGAATGGATGGGTCTGCACTTTTGGTGGTGTGAGATGTAATTCACATAAGATGGATGGTTTCTCTGGCTTATTCAGCTATCATCAATCAGTGCTGGTAATAATTTGGGTTGAAAATGGCTGGGAAAAAAAATCTGAGACGCCTAATGGGGTTCTTAATGTTTTCTTCACCCCAATTACACGTAGTATAACAGATGATGGTTAATGATTCAAATTGCTTGCTATTTGGGGTACCTCAGGACATCCAACATTGTAATTGTGTATTTTTAGTTGATATTTTTCATCTGAGACTTGCTTCTTTCCTTTGCCTTTTGTGTTTGTGTTTCTTAGAGCTTAAAATCTAGAGGCATACGTTTCCCTGGACGTGATAATGAGAGCTTGGCTCCAATATTTACTCCACCCCGGACTGTTTCTGGTTTAGAATCAAATGCAGATTTGGTACAACCTCAGGCTCACCATGACATTCCTCATGAAATCTTTTCTCCGGAACAAACAAAGGAAGCGTTCGATGTGGCTCAAAATAGTATTGAACTTCTTTCAACAGTTTTATCCTCTTCTCCACAGCAAGATGCTCTAGAGGTGATTTTGTATTACTGTCTTGAGCTTCTTTTTGTCTGGTATTCGCTATTTGTCTTTCTTTTTTACTGTTCAAGCTATATGGGATATAATAATTGCTGCAATCGTTTAGTCTTATGCTTGAGATGTTTCTTCCCTTGAACTCTGTACAGTTTCCTGGCTTGCATTCTCTTATGAATATTTCATCTTGGATGTCCATTGGTCCACCATTTTCAAATTGCACTCCTAACTGCAGAGTGCTGCCTTGATATTAACTCTCTTTTTCATTGATATTAACTGTTGAACATTAATCTTTTACAGCATAACAGTTGACCATCAAAAAATCATGCAACATGACAGACAACCATTAAAAATCCTGGATTATAGTTTGCAAGTTTTATCATTGCATTCTTCTTGTTAGTCCAAAACTCAAACCAGTGCCAATTCGCTTTTTCTGCAAATAAAGGTGCTGTTCAGCTGTTTCTGTGTGCTTGAATGCTAGTTGAATGAATCATGAGAAATGCTACTCACAATTTATCTTGAAGTGATTTTAACTTTTCATTGGAAGCCTGACTTCTAAAACCTGCCAATTAAAACTGGGTCGGGAACTTTTTCCCTGTTTTTTTTTTTTTTTTCCTATTGTTTTTATTAGCAAAAACCATATCCCATCTAACTGGGGTTGCTGATTACTTTAAGGTAGAACTCAAATTGGATTGCTGAGATTTTACAACTAACTTACCTGTCTGATTCCAATTGCACCCTCCTTTCTCTGTGCTTGATCAGCACTCAGTGAAGCATGAAAAGTTGCGGAGAACGCTTTTTTCTTTTTTTTTGTTGAGTGTGCGCTAATTTGTGACTTCATCATTGTCCCGATTTGGTGTTAGATTGTTATTCCGGCAACAGAGTTATTTGAGATGCACATTGATCCATTATCACATGTTATGTCTGCTCGTTTTGGTGAGATTTGCTTTTTTCACATAGGTAGAAACCTAGATGGTCTTGGAATCCTTGTTGATTTGATTTAGATCACGTGAGATTCCTCTTCTGTCATTCCTGTATGTGGAAAGTGGAAAGATAACGAGCAATGTATTGCATATCGACTCATTTGATATGGATTTTTGTACCAGATTCTTCTTGACAATTCGATTATTCTAACTAGTTTTTAAGCTTTTTTTGAAAAAATATGATTATGTTTTTAAATCTAAATAAAAAGTATTGAGTTGTTTATTGCTTGATTATCTAGAGTAAGTTTTTTTTTTTTTTTTTTCTGTGGTGTTGTTCATGTTACCGTTTTTTTAATGGGTTCATTTTATGTTGTTTCAAATAGAAATCTATCTATAAATTAATTTGGATGATACACCAAATTGACATATCCTATTATTTTGGGATTCGCTAATGAGACTTTCTTGTATTAGTGTCCGATTCTGATATGCCTCATGCAACTTACGTGGTAATCGTGAAGTGGCTTCAATATTATATGCAAAATCTATATGTTAAATATGATTCTTGGTTTTCTTCACAAGTTGCAATTTGCCTCATTGTTATTACTTCGCAGTTTGTGTAGTTTGTAGTGAAGTTCATATATTGCAATTCGTACATGTCGCCATTTCCTAATTCGTTGGGGTTGGTTCATTAAGTTTAGTTTTTGGTTTCCTGACTTCGTAGTTAAAGTCCACTGACACGATTGAACAAGTTTGGTTTTCTAGTTCAATATACTCTGATTAAATTTGCATGGTCTTTGGTCCAATTCAATTATTTTACAGGTATCTGAAATGACCTTGACTAAGCTTAGATGTAGAAATAATGGTGTGTGAAACTACATACATGACCTTCTTTATAATTTCTTTTGAAACAAAACCTCATCAAAAGAAAGTCATTTTAAAATAGGATAGAGCAAAAAATAAAAGAAAATAAAAAGGAAAAAGAAAAAAAGTTAAGTGGTGCAACCCCGGACCTTCGATCGAATAGACCCACCTCTCAGATGAGGTAGATCGAATCCACCAAAGGGATTCCACACAAAATAGCACTCACAACCATGAACTCATGGGAATAACTCACGTTACTTGAATTGAATTGATTAATAATGCATAATAAAAACAATAGGTCTCTTCTCTATATATAGAGCATCCTATTTCTAAACTAAGCATAATATTGGAATTAGTAACATACCTATTCCTAATCAAATTAGAATTTTAGAAATCAATTCTATTTAAGTAACTAATTGATATTACTAATTTAGATGGATAGGGTTCCCTGATTGAATCAGGAATCATGTGGACCCCATTAGATGATCTATTAAGATGGCCTGCGGGCCCTAGTCTTTTGTCGGGTTGCATCATTAAGGGCCTGTTTGGATGCACAAGAAAACATAAGCTTTCAGTTTCTAAAGTTTAAAAATAACTTGTATGTATGGCAAACCAAGAAAAGTAAGAAGAAAAGATTAATTTCTTTCAAAAAGGTACAATATTTTTTTTATACAACTTGTATGTTTGGCAAACCAAGAAAAGATTTTTTTTTTCCAAAAAGTGCAATATTTTATCGTACAACAACCCCCAACCCCAAAAAGAAAAACCCAACCCAACGGCCTCTTACCCTAGTGGTAAGAGGCGCCAGTTCTTACCTGCATGTCCTGGGTTTGAACCCGGGCAGGCACCTTTTCCTCACCCAAGGCTGCGATACCTCACCAGAGGGCCCCCACCTCACCAGAGGTTTACCCCCCTCACCCGAGGGCCCCCTCTCTAGAGGGCTACGGGCCCCAGCCCCTAAGCTGGGATACAAACCCCCCAACCTCACCTCACCTCACCTCCCCTCCCCTCCCCTCCCCTCCCCCACTCCTCTAGAAAACTTTATATGATATTGAAATGTTCCAATGTGTAGTCTTTACCAAAATCCTTCACCTCTCACCCTTTCCCAAAAGAAAATGCACTTGTGAGGAGGAGGGCGGCGTGATGATGATGATGAGGAGGAAGAGTGGTTTGTGGTAATTTGATCTTGATGGCGATGGTCATGACAATGATGATGATGATGCTGCTAAGTGGTGGTGGTGATGACAATGGTAATGATGACCATGGTGGCAGTCGTAATGATGTGATGATGGGTTATGATTATGATGACGATGATGATGCTAAGTGATGGTGGTGGTGTTGATGATGATGATGATGGGGCAGTGCTGATGAGTAGTGGTGGTAATAAATGGTGACGGTGGTGGTGCTGGTGGCGATAATCACGATGGTGGTGGTGGTGATAATGACGATGGGGTGAGATGGGGTGATGTTCATGATATGACGATGATGATGAAAATGATAGTGATTTGGATGAAGGTGATGATAATGATGGGGTGGGGGTGGGGGTGTTGATTGCGGCGGCGGCAGTCATGGTGAAAGTTCCCTTAATGATAGAGCAAGGTAGGAAAGTAAACTTAAGTAGTTTGATTTCAAAGGTCCGTGGGCCCCATTAATTGATTCAAAGCGACAAATTGCACCAAAAATAAAGTGTTTATAAGTGATTAATCTAATAATGAAATTTACTCTGATAAATAATTTTTTAATCTTATACCTTGAAACTTTTTTAACATATATTATAATCTTTTGCATTCTTCAAAAACTGCCTAATAATAAAAATATTACAATATTTTAGTATGACACTATTCTATTATGTACTATTTTATTCTAGCGATATTTTAATCTGTAAATATTTTATTCTGTAGGCATCCAAACGGGGCCTTAAATATAGACATTCAACAGGAAAGTAGGGTAAAAGTTATGAGTCCCAAATGGAATTGTACTAATTTGATCCTTTTTTCTTTTTTCTTCAGATGGTTACTTTGATCGAATTTGCTAACTTGATTGAATCAATATTGTACAATTAAGTGAATCTAACTGTAAATTATTCAAAAGAACTAGTTTGAAGTTTGTACATGAATGATTAGCTCGAACCAGATAATTATGGTTGCCTACCTTAGAGATAAGAGTAAAGATACTTCTATTGTTCAGATTTTACTACATTGAGAAAGTTTCTATCTCTTGCTCATGTGAACTTGGACTTATTTGGGTGTGGCATTGTAGTTGATGTTTTGCTTCTTTTGTGGTGGTGGTGGTTGTTGTGAATGTGAACTTGGACTTATTTGTTCTTGTTGTGGAGGTTATACATGTTGTGGAGGTCAGATTTTTGTTCGCAAATCCTAGGATTACTCTAAAATCTGTGTTTCTTTTTTTGTGTGAAAATTAGGTCAATCTAGATTTGTGCCAACTTATTGTTTGTTGGGTTCTAATCTAAAAACCGAAGTCAATTCAAAGATCTATTTTATCGAAAGCTTCGGGTTCATTACAATTTGTGCGACTTGGGATTTGTGTCCAATGGTACTTGGTAAAAATCACTAGCTTTGATTTATTATCAAAATCCAATACTAATTGTGTTTATTTAGAAAATTACACCTAGAGGATGTTTCGGAATTTTGAACCTGAGTTTTATCAATTCTTTAAAATTGAAGATTAGCTTTAATTTCTTATATTAAAGTTGGTTCAAGAATTCAGAACCCTTGTTTTATCAATTCTTTGAACTTCACAACTTAGTGTGTGTTTTTTCTATATTGCATCATTTTGGTGTCAGGGCATTCCAAGCCACATTGGTAGTATAATTTGGGTTTTGTCCTGGGCTCGTTATTTCTGTTGATACTTGATTTGATCAGTCCTTCCACTGATGGGTTGGGTTTGAACTTTGAACCTTCTAACAGACGATTAATATTACAATCCAGACAATGGGAGTAGAGATGGCTATGTTCTTCCATCTTGCTGGACTTTTAGTTTTAATACATTCCCACCTGTAGTGGGCTCATTTTATTTACCATTTTGCTCATTGGTACATGAGCTCACATGTATAATGTATGAAATGTGTGGATCTGACATGTATAATGTATCAAATGTGTATAATGTATCAAATGTGTGGATCGGGAAACTATAGGTCATCATATTCCACTTGTATCCTTGAAACACACTTACACCTGATTGTATCCTCTGCAAAAAATCTGAATGTACTAGTGTGTGTTGGTTTGTATATGTTGTCACTATTTAGAATGACAACGATGAATGCTTAAAAACTTTCCAAGTGGACCTGTTTATGTTTCAGAAAGAAGAAATGAGGAAACCTGAATCACGAGGAAATGGGGAAAAACATTGAGTGGTATACTTTTGTCCTCCTTTCCTGCTCCAAATGGATGCCAAGGACCAAAGCAGTCATATTCAACTTGCTTGTGATTTTAGTACATCAAAGGCCGAACACACCCTTACATGATCATACATGCCTATTCTTGTCACATGTTATTTGATGGGCTTCTTTTTACATTGGCAGGATGACTTGGCACCTACACTCGTACAGCAGTGCCATCAATCACAATACACTGTGCAAAGAATCATCGAGATGGCTGGTGACAACGAGGCATTGCTTTTTGAGGCCTTGAATGTGAATGATGAACTCCAAAAAGTCCTTGCTAGGTATGAAGATTTGAAGAAGCCCTCTGAAGTCGTCGCACCTGAGCCAGTTCCTGTGACGATACCTATGACCATCGAACCGGATGAATCTCCTCGGGCTGGGAAAGAAGAAGCACTTATCAGAAAACCTGCAGGATCTCGCGCAAGGGGTGGGGAAGAAGATAAAGATGTGGATGACCTTGATGAGATGATTTTTGGAAAGAATGGAGGGAGCTCTTCAGAAGGGCAGGATCCAAAAAAGCAGCAAAAGAAAGATGATCTCATCACCTTTTGAGTGTTCTCATTTACCCTTTGAGTTCACAACTGATGTTAATATCTGCCCTTTGGAGGTGAAACTTTCAGTCATCCTTATTAGATGGAAGATGGTTATCTCATGATTGGGGACTTTTTTTTTCTTTTTTTTTTCAAGATTCACTTGGTATTGAAAGCAGACGAATTTCTGTTTCTGCACATACATTCATGACACTAATTAAAAAGCTCATTCTTGCAATGCTTCACGAGGTATGCTCTTAGATAAAAGTGCAAAATGATATCTCAAGAGAAATGATCTTGCTATACTCGGTGTGGTGACAGGGGCCTGATACACCCTCGAAGTGTGGGATCAAACTTAAATTCTTTATTTTGTATGCCTGATATTTTTATGTCGTAGTTGTCTCTTTCTGATTTGGATTTCCCCCTTTAGATTTTTTTTTTTTTTTTTTTTCGAGATTTTGGTGGAATGAGGAGACAGGTACATATATGAATTATGTTTGGAAAATCTATTGTAGGGTGCTTTTTTATCTTTTTCAAATGAACGCTAACTCACCTCTTCCGCAATATCAAAAGTCATATGTTGTGGATAGGAAATGGAAGGATGAAGAAAAATACGTAGGAAGTGGATAAGCTTGCCAAAGAGGGAGTTCTTAAAACTGCATTGATTGTTTATATGTAATGTGCCCTTGTTAGCTTTTTGAGGGTGTTCCCAGTTTTGGTTTGGGGTTGTACCCCCCTTTTCAAGGTATACCATTTTTCTCGTTTGGTTTGTTTGCTTAGTCTCTTTCGCTGTGGGGTTTTTTGAGTCAATATATATCTCTTATAAAGTTGTGCAATACAATTCATCCTCATCATTTAAAAAATAGAGAAAAGAAAATAAAAATCTGTAGGAAGTGGGGTGCCCCCAGGAAAAGGCAGATCTGGACAATACCTTTTATAAAAACAAAATGCATACAAAAAAATATCAATCTGTTGAATGATTATAATACTTGGTTTCATGATTGTGAGTGGAAGTGTCTGGTGGGCTATCAATCAAAGTCCAAGGCCTTACATTGCAAAATTACATTACTGGCTGAAGTGAACCCATCTATATGCCCATATGTGTGTGTGCTTCCTTTTGTAATTTTAGTTCTTTGGTGCGGGCTGCTACCATATGCATGATGCTGTGTGTAGGTAAGGTAATGCAATGCATGATTAGCCTTTGAACGTGGAGTTAGTTAAAATATTCAAATTTCAAAGGAGAATAGATAAAAGAAAGCTTCTTGTTGGGTTGTCTTTATCATTTTCTCATTACCCACTCTCCACGTCTGGTCCTACCCCAAGGCCAATTCCATTGTGAATTACTTATAGCACCTCTACCAAAATCTGGCACAACAAGACAAAAGGACCACCAAAACAAGTTTGATTTTAATCTGGTTATATCTATGAAAACATTCATCTATTATAGTAAAATATTATCAGGTTTAATCAATGGTCAATTGCAAGCCATGGTGCTTGTCCCACTTTTTATTTTAGCTACATGAGGGATTTGAAATCACACACTCTACTCACACACACACGCGTCCCTGACCAGCTGGAGGGACAAACCATCACATTATTAGTATTTAATTTATGAAGATGATGATGGGTGGAAAATCATTTCAAATAAATGAAGGGATCTTAATGACCCTCATGAATCTTAAACCTTAATCATTAATTTTTAACTCTTTCAGCATAGAGGCATTGCTTAGAAATCTTACACCTTCAAGAACATTCAAGGAGAATGAAGGCAGAGAAGACTGCCTGGGGATCAAGTGTTTGTACTTTAGACAATTTCTTGCATTTGTTCTTGTAAGTGCAAGAATAATATACTCACAAGATCAGGATGCCTCTAAGGACTTACTCAATGCATGGAGGAGATAACAGCGACGACTTGAACCTGAAAGAGGAGAAAGACAAGAGTCAGAGGACCCTGGCTCTGGGCAGCGCAGGGCTCTCCGATGCTTAAGTCAGCAATCGATCGGAGAAAAAGAAGAAGGAGGAGTTGTCTGGAAGAGAATGCTTACCCCCCTCTTCATATGGCTCGTGCCTTATATATGGAACAGTTTTGGGTGAGTGCCAGTGGGCTTTGTGATGTGACCTGGGTCACATCAGCCCACAAAGTCATTAATGAAGGTCCATCACAACCCTCCTTGCATTTAATGTGAGTCCGATCAGCCCACACTGCATTTAATGCTAGTCACATTGGGCCTGATCTTACCCTGATCTGGTGGTGGCTGAAGTCCCATCAGACCCCTTCCTTGGGCCTTGCCACGACAGGGCCGTGGCTGTTAGCTGCAAGCGCAATACTGCATTGCCGAGCTTGCATTGCCGAGACTGAACGGGATGTGCGGCCGAACTGAATGCTGTTTGACCGAGACCAGCATGTAGTGCCGAGACCGATATGGATCGGGTTGTAGCCGAGATTAAGGGACATGGTCCCCACGCAGTAGCATACCCGAGCACACCCTTGCCGAGATCAAGAAACTCCAGTTCACGCAATGGGCCCCCACACAATAGCCCCTCAGTTCTCGACCTTCAGGGCTTCTTCGGGCTCTAAGGTTAAGAACTGGACTGATCCCCCCACCGATATCCCGAGACTGTTTAGTGCTTATCCAAATATGCCTGCCAGTTAGGAATTCTGACGCGTTCGGCGTCGGACGCCACCATTGCTTCGCCTGGCAGAGATAATAAAGGGGGTAATAAATGCGGGGCTATGATTAGTATAGGAAGGCGAACCATCGCCGTCTCAGCGCCACGCATTATCGCTTGATAGGCCTCCTTGTCTTTTCGAAGAGGCGTGCGACGCAAGCCAAGGCGACACCTCACGCGTGTCTCGCTTCGAATTCCGGAATGGCGCCCATCCCTGCCCTTTATATTCACTTTCGTCTTCTTCCTTTGCCACTTTCACTCCCTGAACTCGTCGAAGCTCTGCTAGAACCCCTGCAAGAGCCTCCTACTCGCCTGAATCTTCTCCGCTAGGATTCCTATCGCCAGGACTTCTTCTGCTAGGACCGGTGAGGGAGCAACGGTTGGCCCTGAGACCTCGCCTGAGCTTGTGAGTGTCTCTGCTCTGGCCCTCTTTTCTTTATTTTTCGTTTCTGTTGACAGTTCCTTCTAGGGTCTCTTCCATCCCCCAACCCCTCTGCTGCCTTCACCCTTAGAGTCGTTAGGGTTTCCTAGATTAGAAATGGGGATTTACCCACTGGATAGATTCTCAGGTGGGCCTGGCAAAACTTAGGAGATCCTATATGATCCCAGACGACGTTCGGATCATGGCAGCCGACCCCTCCATCTAAGCATTTCACAACGGCTGGATGCCGTTCCCTCTGATAGCTATTATCGAGGGTGGGGTCAGATTCCCCTTGCTTCCCCTCCTTAGGTCTTGCTTGCAGACCTGGAACCTCAGCCCCTGTCAGTTAATGTCCAATGGGTATAAGATCATCATGGGCGTCGCCGAGCTGAACAGGGTTCTAGATATCAGTCTCGGCGTCCATGACATAGAAGATATATATGACCTCTGCAAATCTCGAGAGGGGGGCACCTATTACCTTCGCGTCAAGGCGAAGTGCCAACCCCTCGTCACGGCGTTGGAAGACTCTAATAAATACGCCGGGGACGACCGCCTGCTCGTCTCGGGGAACTGGGAGTTCGGCGAGACCGAGACCGAGGCGACGAAGAGGGTGTCGGTTCCGCGGATCTTCGGGACTCCACCGAGTAAAAATTTAACCCTTGCTGGACTTCGGACTTTTTCTTTCTTGATTCCTGCCGCCGGTTTCTAATCTTTGGGCATTTTCTGCAGGCCTTTCTCAGCGCAAACGTGAGGCCCAACTCGATGGCTAGCGGAGGCACGCTCCTTGGCTGAACAAGGTGTACCGTTACCGCGGCCACCACACCAGGGCTGCCTATTCCCTCTTGAAGTACGAGCCGAGATACATATCGTATATGTGAGAACCCGACCCCTGATCTCTTGTATTAGTTCTTTTAGTGGGATTAGTATTTGTTGGGTTGAGTTTGTGAGCTAGAATGGTTTTCTTCTAGTTTTGGGCTTTAGAGTGCTTTGGTAGCTTGTGGGGCCCTTTGGGGGTTCCCTTTTCGGCTTTGCATTTTCTTGTGAGATTTTTCCGATTTGTTTCGTATTGTGTTTTTGGCCCGTTGCATTCATCTTGAGGAATCCTACAACTTTCATGTTGATCCCATATCCATTTGAGAACCCGAAACCCGATTTCTTGGCCTTGAGGGCAAAACAGTCTTTTCACACCAAATCTGTATCCAAAACTCGATATTCTCGAAATCCGTGAAACATACACTTTTTGGAAACTAGATATTTCGACGATCATTTCTTCCTTCTTCGTCGAATTCATCCGAGGACCCGAGAGAGATGATTTCCGCCAAGTTAGTTCCTTTAGTTGTGGGACCCAACCCAACCCAACTCACTTGTTAACAAGGGAAGCCATTTCCCTTCTTCTTCATTCTTCTTTTCCAGCACAAGTGAGAAGCTAGGGCATTGTGAGGAACCCTTCCTCTTCTTCTTGCTTCCCATCACTCAATCTACTTCCAAGCTTGCACCAAGAAGAGATTGGAGGCTACCATCTTCTTCATCTCCTTGAGAACTTTCTTTCCATAGCTTTTGTGGAGCTCACCAACCATTACAAGACTTTCCTTGAGCTTACCTTGTCCATTAGAGGGCCTTCCAAGTAAGTGTTCTTCTTCATCTTCTAGATATGTGTTCTTCTAGCCTTAGAGAACCTCCACCTTGATTATTGAGAAGTTTCCTTGTCATTTCATGGTTTAACCCATTTTAGGGCTTTTTTGGGGGTTTTTGTAGAGATTGTGGATCTTGAGCTTGAGAGGTGATTAGGAGCTTGTTTTGCTAGATTGGAACCCAAGGCAAGTGGATGAATGGATGGTTTTAATGTTATCAAAGTTTTATGAGAAATCCTAAATTTTGTTACTTATTCTTGATAATTTGATATATGTTTTCACATATGTTTCTTGCCACATTCTAGTGATTTTGAAATGCATATTCATGGGTTTTTCTCTCTTGTTAAATCTCGTAGAAAGGTATGCATTTTATTTGGTCAAAGTTTGCTCATATGGTTTTATAGAAATGTGGTTGATTTTATTGTTTCTCCCTACATGTTTATTTATTACTTGGACTTGAAATGAATGCTCATGAAGAGCCTTGATAGTACATTTATTGTCATAGATATGTGATGGTTCATAGCCTTAATTCCTCTTGTTTTGTCCCAATTATATCTTATGTGAAATGGTTTCATTCTTGCTCTCCTTGGATTGAATGTGATGTTGATGGAGGGGAATGTGATGGAGGTTGTGAAACATTTGATGGTATTTGAATCAAGTTTTAGACTCCTCAATTGATGTATAAAGATGGTTGAAAGAGGGTTGTAAAAGGAAGAGAAAGAGGGGAAATGAACTGCCCAGAATTCAGTTTCTGGACGGTTCGCTCGAGCGACCATGACAGTTCGCTCGAGCGACCTGTCCAGAAAGGGATACGGGAATTCCAGTAGCTAGTTCGCTCGACCACATTTAAATAACCGCTCGAACGATGAGTTCGCTCGAGCGAACTCCCAGATTCGCTCGAGCGATGCGGTCTGCCTGGCCTGATGCGCGGGTACAGAAATTTCGGCCGATCGATCGGACCTTCGGTCCGATCAGTGGGTTTTGAGGTTTATTTTCTTCGTGGACCTTGGCTAACCTCCTCGAACTCACTCGACCATATGTGGGAGCGTCTTGAGCCGATGCTCTTCACGGTTGGTTCGGTAGCATCGAAGTTCAATACATTTCAATCTTGAACGGGATGGAACGACGCGATATCTTCGTTATATCTAAACACAAGTCTTTCCCTTGGTTATCGCGAATTCTATTCCTTTCGGTGACTGAATAGGTTGCTCGATGTTTCCGAATTAATGTCATACCTAGGATGGACCGTTGATAATCTTGATTCTTGCTATTGTAACATCTAGAACTACCCATAAGCTCATGTTAAATTTTGGAAGTAGTAAAAGTGCATAAGGAGCCCGGAATGTCTTCTAACTCAAGGAGTACCAAGTAATTGTTATAATCAACATACGGGACCCCTATTCACTTAAATAGATCTTGAAATTAATACTTTTCCCGAAATTGTCATAGTTCATTGTTTCACCTCTTGTCCCGAGATTTGCATTACATGACTTGTTTTCCCGAAAGCATTGAAGTTACATTAGTAACAGTTACTTGTCCCGAAATGTATTGCCCGATATGATATGACAGTGTGCCCTTGAGCACCCCCGTTTACCCGTTTATTTACGTGCCCTTGAGCACCCCCGTTTACCCGTTTATTTACTGTACTTGATTACTTGCATATGTCTCGATTGGTTTTAACCTATGAGTCGGCATCACTAAGCTTGGATACCTTGTCAGTCTGATCCATTGACTTGGAGATCCCTCTCCCGTCCCGCCAGCTGCAGTTTGGATCCCGATACCCGGTTATTGCCGTGGTCCCGTCCCGATACCCGGTTCGCTACCGTGGTCCCGTTCCCGTGTATTTATTATTGTATATATGATTTACGTTGTGTCTCCTCACCTTGTGTGACTGAGACCAACGTCCCGCTCTTGTCACTTCGGTGATAGAGGACTTAGCTTCTTGTGATTGCCATCTTGCCAGTTCCCGATTCCTTGGACACCCGACATGGTTTATATTGCTTACTTGTTTTCAGTTAAATGATTCATTGCTTTTATGAAAGTTGTTATTTAGATAAGTGTTAATGCTCTCTATTGTAAATCCAGTCACTATTATATTGTTTTGTGTCCTTTGCACACGTACATGTTTTACATGAATGCCGGTTGGGTGGATACCCGTGCTTTTACACATGTTTCTAACGATCGATGGTTTTTGCTAGAGTTATATGATTACAGATGTTTTAAAATGAATACCCGAGTTATTAAATGTCCATGCTTTGGAATGCGTTTTAAACGACACTCGTTTTGTTAGATCCCGATGTTTATACATGTTTTAAGTGAATACCCGAATTGTTAAATATCCGTGCCTTGTTTTAAATGACATTTGGCTGGTGAGATCCCTATGTTTATACCGTCTTAAATGATTACCCGATTTGTCAAATATCCATGGTTTGAAATATGTTTTAGATGACACTTGTTTTGCCAGATTCCTATGTTTATACCTATTTTACATGATACTCGATTGGTTTAAATATCCATACCTTGGAATAGGTTTAAACGAACATTAGTCTTGTCAGATTTCTTGGGTTACACTTGTTTTAAATGAACACCCGGTTTGTTAAATATCCGTATTTTCACATATGTTTCAAATGGACATTGGTTTTGCTAGACTGTTATGGATACCTGATTTGTTGTATACTTGTGTTTTACTTAAGTTTCAAATGAACGTTTGTTTTGTCAAACCACTATATTTATACATGTTTTAGACGAATACCCGATTGTCAAATATCTATGATTATAGATGATGTAAATGAATACATGTTTTATTAGATGTTCATGTTTTACCCGTGCTGGAAATGAATACAAGTTTTCCCCGAGATTCCCGACTTTGCACCCGTATAATTATATGCAGCATTTCGAGCAAATAGCATGATTTATCATTTGTATTATTATTCGCCATATTGTAATCTTTTCATCCACCTGCCAGACCGTCGTGTCTGACCCACTACTTTTGGTACTCAGGTTCAGATTTATTCGCCCCGAGTTGAGTGTTTTGTTGGCTTTGGAGCCATGCCTTGCAGGTTGTTTTGTCGGCTATGTCATGTAGACATTGAGTCTGACATCGGAGCTACGTCACATTTGGGTAGTAGTTTATAGCTTATTGTTGTATGGCTTTTATTAGCCTTTTTCTTGGGATTCTTAATTAATGTACATTGATAATTGTAACTTGAACATATTCGGGAATGTAATATCCTGTTACTGTCAGCTCTGTAATTTATTGTGATGGTTACTCCAGTCTGATATGATTCTTGATATAATAGCTATGGGCTAAAGGTTGAGTGCGACGCGGAATCCGATGGCCACGGACTTCGGGTCGCAACGCCACAAATGCTTCCGCAAAATATTCAGAATGTGTTGTCTTCACACACGCGGATCCTGGGAGAAGTAAAATACATTTATGCTTAATCCCATCTCCCGCCCCCGAGGTTTCGGTTTGGGGCGTGACAGTATACGCGGAAATCCGGCAACCCGGGGAATTTCACTCCTATCCTAGCCGAAGCCAGTGGTTCCGTTTCGGTTGCGGGGGCTTCCGTTTCGTTGGCTGTGGTTGCGGGCATCCCGATAAGGGAGATCGAAGACTATTCCTCCGGAGCCGAGGCAGACTCCCCGATAAGGGAAATTGAAAACTATTCCTCCGAAGCCGAAGCCGAAGCCGACGAAATGGAGAGGCGCAGACCCTCGTACCAACCGCGGAACTTGGCGGAAGCCGTGCTCGGCAGAAAGGCAGCCGCACCTCGTATAACGCCGCCTCCCTCTGGTGCTCTTGTCCCTGCCAGAACTGAGGCCCGACCTCCCACAAATCCGGAGAGTGATAGGCCGAGAAAAAGGGCAAAAGGCCAGGAGCCCGTCCAGGAGCAGCAGGAGCGATCGCGCTCCTCCTCGGCGACAAGGGAGAGGGCCACGTTGGAGGCGCCGGCCCCGGTGGCTCCCCTGGTGGAGCGGCGCTCCGAGCCCCAGGCGGCGACGTCCTCGGACGCTGAGCCGGCCGCGTTCAGGCCGGACATGGAGCTGCGAAGGGGGAGGCCCCTGAATGTTGAGGACAGGCTGGTGGGGAGCCCGGCTGTCATCGCGGCGCTCAGCCGAGCCTGTGCACTCCCCAAAGACATGGAGAGGCACAGATCGGAAGACTCCCCACAGCTGCTCATGAGGACCATGCAGCACTCTCTCGCGGTGAGTTCCGAACTTCTTTAGTCATTGGTGTTCCTTACTTCTGATTTCGTACTAAGTCGTTTATTCCCTTGCAGGCTGTCCAAAGGCTCCAGGTCGTCGCGGAGAGAATGATGGAAGAGGACGGTCGGCGGACTCGCCTGGCAAAGGAAAAGAAGAAAGCCGAAACCGAACTGCGGGCGACAAAGGAGGAGCTGAAGGCGGAGGCGGCCAAGAAGCAGAGCTCAACGCGCAGTCCGATCTGATGTCAAGCGAGCTCTGCAAGGTGAAGTCCGAGAGCTTCGAGTGGCAGGGGAAGTTCCAGGCAGAGGGGAAAAGGTCGGCGGGGCTCTTGGCCGAGCTTGAACAGGAAAGGAAGGAGAAAGAGGAACTCCGAGCGTCCCGGCAGGCCGAGATCGACGCCGCCTTCCTAGACGGAACTGAGGACGCTGGGCAAAATTATCTTGATCAAATCGACGCGCTCAGTCCGAAGCTGTTCCGACTCGGCTGTGAGGCTGTGCTCAAGAAGATGGGCGTCCCTGAGGATGACCGGATTTATCAAGACCTCCCCGAGTTCGGAGCTGCCTCCCTAGCTGAAGCCCCAGCCGAGATCCCTGCCACTCCGGCCGAAGCCCCTGCTGAGCCGATGCCCGCCCCCTCTGGAGCCGCTCCTCCAGCCGAGGCCGCTGTGGTCGTTATCGAAGACACAGAAGCGGGGCCGTCGGCCTGACTTCCATTTTTCTTGTCTTGTTATACAAAATGTAATCCTTGTTTCGAATTGTTTTGATCGGAAATCGTGATGAATGGAAAATGTAAGCTTCAATGTACATACCATATTATCAATGAATTTCGGACATTTTTTCCCGTACTTGTCTCCTCTGCGTTCCGCTGTGCTATGTTTGGCTTTGATTCGCTTTCATTTGTTTGCGCTTTCCGTGAGTGTTGTGAACTTGGATGTGAGTTCGGACTAGAGTAGACCGACCAGATTAGGGTTCCTTGCGTACGCTCTGACCCCTTGGAGGCCTCATTTATTTCGGCGAAAACAAAGAATCGCATCAGACCTAAGGCAGCGATAAGACTGGGTGCCATTATCGTCTGATGCCGTTTCGGCTGGTCTTTGTGGCTGAGTGCCAACCATAACCTTAACTAGTTCGGCTGCTCGTCTAGGTGGCTGAGTGCCAGCCTTAGACATGGGCCGTTTCGGCAGCTCATCCAGGTGGCTGAGTGCCAACCTTAGATATGGGCCGTTTCGGCAGCTCATCTAGGTGGCTGAGTGCCAACCTTAGATATGGGCCGTTTCGGCTGCTCATCTAGGTGGCTGAGTGCCAGCCTTAGATATTTGCCGTTTCGGCTGCTCATCTAGGTGGCTGAGTGCCAGCCTTAGACATGGGCCGTTTCGGCAGCTCATCTAGGTGGCTGAGTGCCAGCCTTAGATATGGGCCGTTTCGGCAGCTCATCTAGGTGGCTGAGTGCCAACCTTAGATATGGGCCGTTTCGGCAGCTCATCTAGGTGGCTGAGTGCCAGCCTTAGATATTGGCCGTTTCGGCTGCTCATCTAGGTGGCTGAGTGCCAACCTTAGACGGTCTTCCATATTCGCACCATTGTCGCTGTCACATTGCCATTGATCATCAACTTGCCCCAAAACGAACGTAGCTCTATTAAATCCAGAAGCACTGTACAAACATACAGACTAAAAATAGAATTTCTTGAGGTGTGACGCGTTCCATGGTCTCGGAAGAGGCCGTCCTTCCATGTCTTCGAGCCGATAAGCTGACCGTCCAGCGACGGAAGTGACTTTAAACGGACCATGCCAATTCGGCGCCAGCTTTCCTTGATTCGGATCTTTGTCCCCTGGGAGAGCCTTCTTGAGAACCAGTTCTCCTACAGAGAACTTCCTCTCTCTGACATTCTGGTTATAGCCCTTGGCTAGCTGCTGCTGGTAAACGGCTAGCCTAACCGCAGCTGCTTCCCTTCGCTCGTCCGCTAAATCCAGCTCCCTGGCCACGTTGGTTTCGTTCTGTCCCTGGTCAAAGAGTTCGGACCTCAGCGTGGGGAGGCCGATCTCCAAAGGGATAACCGCTTCCATGCCATAGGCGAGTGAGAAGGGGGTAGCCGAAGTGGAGCGCCTTGGGGTAGTTCTGTAAGCCCATAGGACGCTTGGAAGTTCCTCCACTCATCTCCCCTTTGCTTGGTCCAGCCGTTTCTTGAGCCCATCGAGGATCACCTTGTTGGAGATCTTAGCCTGGCCGTTACTCTGTGGGTAAGCTGGAGTGGAGTAATGGTTTCGGATGCCGAGCTCCTGGCAGAAGGTCTTGAAAAGTTTAGAGTCGAACTGAGTTCCGTTGTCCGAAACCAGCGCTCTGGGAATGCCAAACCTTGTAACGACATTCTTGCACACAAAATTCTTGGAGTCTCGCTCTGTGATGGATGAAAGTGGCTCTGCTTCAATCCATTTGGTGAAATAATCTGTCGCCACAATAAGCCATCTCTTGTTCCCTGGGGTTCGGTGGAGCGGGCCCACTATGTCGAGCCCCCACTGGGCGAAAGGCCACGGGCTAGAGAGCGGGCTGAGATCCTGCGCGGGCTGATGGAGAGAGTGTGAGAACTTCTGGCACTTCTCGCACTTCTTCGCATATACATGTGCATCTTTCTGCATGTACGGCCACCAGTAACCCTGGCTGATGGCTCGATAGGCTAGAGATCTTCCTCCAATATGGCTCCCGCAGATTCCTTCGTGTATCTCGAAAAGGAGGTCTTCGACCTTACTTTGATGGACGCACTGGAGGTAAGGTCCCGAGAACGATTTCCTGTAGAGCTTGACCTCGGGAGATAGCCAAAACCGAGCTGCCTTGAGTCTGACTCAGTGGGCCTCGCCACTGTCCTCGGGAAGCCTGTCGTCTTTAAGGTAGGTGATAATGGGGTCCATCCAGCTCGGACCGAGACCGAGGCTCAATACATCCCGAGGTGGACGGAGCTCAATGCTGGGCGCAGCTAATGATCCGACTTCGATGCTCCTCTTTCTTCCTACCTCAACAGCGCTGGCCAAGTTCGCAAGAGCATCTGCGTGAGAGTTAACTTCCCTGCCAATCTGTTTGACTTCGGCCGTGTGGAACTGAGAGAGCTGCTTCTTGGCCAGGGCCAAATACGCGGCCATCCGATCGTCGCGAGCCTGATAGTTCCCAGTCAGCTGGTTTGTCACCAACTGTGAATCACTGAAGACCACCAGCTGTTGAGCTCCGAGGATATTGGCGCTATTCAGTCCGGCTAAAAGGGCTTCATACTCAGCTTCATTGTTTGACGCCTTGAAGTCTAGTGTCAGAGCCTGCTCAATAACCAGTCCTTCTGGCGATTGGAGAACAACTCCTGTCCCAGCTCTTCTCGAGGTGGAAGATCAGTCGACAAAGATTTTCCAAACTGGGGTATCGGCATGGCCTTGTGATTGTTCCGAACCCGTGGGCGCCTCATGCTCCTTGCCCCCCAGTTCGGTGCCGAGCTGGGTTGGTGCCGAACTTGAATCAAACTCGGCAAGGAAGTCTGCCAGAACCTGGGCCTTTATCGCTGTCCGTGGCTGATACTGGATCTCATACTGCCCTAGTTCGACAGCCCATCGGGAGATTCTTCCTGAAAAGTCAGCCTTCTTGAAAACAGATTTGAGTGGGTGCTCCGTAACAACCACAATAGAATGGGTTTGGAAGTAATGGGAGAGCTTTCGCGAGGCGCTAACGAGCGCCAAGGCGAGCTTCTCCAGAGGCAGATACCTGGTCTCGGCATCAATAAGGGTCTTGCTCGTATAATATACTGGTTTTTGAACCTTGTCCTCTTCTCGGATGAGGACTGAGCTGACCGCATGATCCGAGACCGCCAAATATAAATACAGGGTCTCCCCGTGGGTCGGGGTTGATAACAATGGTGGTGAAGAAAGGTAAGCCTTAAGCTGCTGCAAGGCATGGTCACATTCCAGAGTCCATTGAAATTTAGAATTTTTTCTAAGAAGCTGAAAGAAAGGTCGGCACTTATCTGAGGATTTGCTGATGAAGCGATTCAGTGCCGCGGCCATTCCTGTAAGCTTCTGAACCTCCTTAGCCGAAGTGGGACTCTGCACTCTGAGGATAGCCGAGATCTGATCTGGATTTGCTTCTACTCCTCTGCGCGTGACCAAGCTTCCCAGGAATTTGCCAGAACCTACCCCAAAAGCGCACTTGGAGGCGTTGAGTTTGAGATTGTACTTCTTCAGGATGGCGAAGACTTCGGCTAGATCTGCCAAGTGATCCTGCGCCAGCTTGGATTTGACCACCATATCATCGATGTAAACTTCAACGGTCCTGCCGAGCTGACCGTGGAACATCTTGGTGACGAGTCTCTGGTAGGTGGCACCCGCATTCTTCAGCCCAAACGGCATCACCTTATAGCAGTAGGTTCCCCTGGGCGTGATAAAAGCTGTCTTTTCTTCATCCGGTCCATACAGCGGAATCTGGTGATAACAGCGATAGGCATCAAGGAAGCTCATTCTGTCGTGCCCGGCCGTGGCGTCGATTAACTGGTCAATCTTTGGTAGGGGAAAGCTGTCCTTGGGACAGGCCTCGTTGAGGTCGGTAAAGTCGACGCACACCCTCCACTTGCCAGTCTTCTTTCTGACCACCACCTGATTGGCCAGCCAGGTCGGGTATTGAACCTCTCTGATAGCGCCGGCCTCAAGCAGCTTATCCACTTCCTCGACGACGGCTTCGGTCTGCGGGACCCCAGTCCTCCGTGCTTTCTGCATCACAGGTTTGTGGTTAGGGTTAACATTTAGTCTGTGACACATTACCTCAGGGTCGATGCCAGGCATCTCTTGAGGTGTCCAGGCGAAGGCCTCTTTGTTCTGCACCAGGAACTGGGCCAGTTCGGACCTCTCCGGCTCCCCGAGCTGGCTGCCGATTAGGAAGAACCGATCCGGGTCCTTCTGGTCGATCCGGATTTCGGTCAATTCCTCCACGCTCTTCCTGCCTGGATCTCGGCCGAGCTCATCCAGCCCCTGCTCCAGGTTCTTCTCCATCTCGGCCACGTTGACCTCCTTGGGCTCTAGTTCCCCGGGTACCACTGCTGTCAAGCACTGCTTAGCTGCCTGCTGATCTCCTCTGACCATGATGATTTCAACTCGGCCGCTCTTCCCCTCCCACGGAAATTTTAGCTTCTGGTGAAGGGTGGAAGGGACTGCTTCCAGACTATGGAGCCAGGACCTGCCCACTATAGCATTGTAGGGCGAGGGCGCATCGATCACCATGAAGGTTGCCATGACAGAGGCGCCACCGGCCTCGACCCTGAATGTCACCTTCCCCTTGGGGTAAACTGGTTTGGCGCTGAAGCCGATAAGGGGAACTCGGGCCTCTTGCAGATCTTTTTCCGTCAGCCCATCCTTCGGAAGCTATCAAAATAGAGGACCTCGAAATAACTGCCGGGGTCGACGAGGACCTTCTTCACAGTGCAATTCTTCACGCCCTGCTTAGAGCAATCAAACTTCAGAGTAACGATCAGGGGATCGTTGTGGGGGAGCTGCACCCCTTCCAGATCTGCATCAGTAAACCTGATCTCGGGACGCTCCCTCCGAGCCCTTTTCGGTGCTGGGCCGAGCTCGGCGGCCATGACCTGTTTGCCGTGAGCGGCCTTCCTGGCTTCGGCACGGGCTTGGTTACTCCCCCTGGGCGGGGGTGCCAAATGGATGACGTTGATGATCTTCTCAGACCCGTCGCTGTCATGACCCCTCTCGTCTCGGCGCGGGGCTCGGGTATCGGCCCTGTCTTCTCTCCTGACAAACTCTTGCAGGTGTCCATCTTGGACAAGCTTCTCCAAATGCGACCGCAGTATTCTGCATTCTTCAGTCTTGTGGCCGCCCTCCTTGTGATAGGCACAGAACTTCGTCTGATCTCGGATGGAAGGGTCGCCTTGCATGGGCTCTGGCCAGCTGAAGTACGGCCTTGTCTTTATCCTATACATGATCTTGTGGATTGGCATCTTGAATACCGTGTTGACAGCCCGATATGCGTCCTCGGACAGCCTGGGCCTTTTGCTCCTTGCCGAGGCGAACATCTGAGTCCTTGCCGAGCTGGCAGGTGCCCAACGCCTGTCCGACTCATCTCTTCGTCGCTCGTTTCGCCGAGGCTCATCTCTTCGAGACGGTCCCCCATCCTTCTTGGAGGGCCTCTCACCTCGGTCCTTCTGCGCGGTTCCATGGCTTTACCGAGCACGGACCTGGTCATCCTCTTGGGCGATGTACCGGTTGGCGATGGACATGAGCGCTGCTACGGAAGACACCGGGTTCCTGGCCAGGTCTTTGCGAAGATCGCTGTCTGGCAGCACGGCATTCTGAAATGCGAAGATGGCAACTTCGTCCTTGGAATTCTCGATCTGACTGTAGACCGCCCAGAACCGTTTGGCGAACTGGGTGACGTTTTCTCCCTGCTTCATCTTCATGGCCATGATGTCTGCGTCTGTCTTCGGAAGGACTCTGTAGGCCTGGAACTTCTTCATAAAAGACTACTGGAGTTGCTGCCAACTCGAGACGGACCCCTCCGGGAGCGCACAGAACCACTTCAGGGGGATGTCGCCCAAGCTAGAGGAAAAGACTCGGCAGTTCAGATGGCCCTCGTCTCCCCAGACAGACATCCTCTGGGAGAAGTGCCTGAGGTGCGTAGCCGGGTCCGAAGTCCCGTCGTAAGTGACGAACCTCGGGACGGTAAACTTCTTTGGCAGGGGATGCTTCCTGATGTCTCGAGAAAAAGGAGACGCGCCGAGATCAACGGGGTCGTAGAAATTATCCTTTTGGTCTCGGCCGAGACCAGCTATTTCCAAATTACGCTGGACCGTTTCCCTTATGCGCGCGTCTAACCACTCCTGATCATGATGCCTGCTTTCCGGGATGGTTTCTGACGCCTTCCTCGAGTAGCTGTGGCTAGCGCTCGAACCTTCATCTCGAGTTCGGTCACTCCTTTTCTTGTTCAGATGGTCCCTCAAGTCCTTCTCGGGGGAGTCGGGGCGCCTGCCACGGGACGTCCTCCGCTCGTGCTGTCGCAGTGAGCGCTGTTGCTGCCGTGACTGACGCTGCTGAGACTGCTGCCGAGACTGTTGCCGAAGCCCCGTTGATCCCGTAGCTCTTTCCAGCTGCTGCTGGAGCCGGAGGATCAGAGCGTCTCTCTCCTTGATGGCCTCATTCTGTGCTTTAATCGCCAGAAGGGTGGAGTCCAAGTCGTCATCAGGGTTGTAGTCTTCATCCTCAATATCCTCAACGTCCTCCACCCGGCCCTCAACGTCCTCCACCTGGCCGGGGGGACGTGATCCATCGGCCACTGGAGACTTACGCCGCTGATCTTGACCTGTCAGGAGGCCTGTCGGTTGCTGGGTGTCTCCCTTCCCGGGAGCGGACTCCAAGCGGAGGTCGCGCTCCTGGATGTTGATTCGGACGAGGCCACGCTCGACGTCATCCTCTACCACTGGTTCCTTCCCGGACCTCTTCTTAGCAGGGAGGAGGTCAGAGGACGGTCCTGTACGCCTTGCCTTGGATGTTTCTCCGCCTTTCGCAGTTCTCCTCGTCATGGTGATAGGGAAGATTATGAAGAATCGCTTCCCACAGACGGCGCCAATTGTAAGTGCAAGAATAATATACTCACAAGATCAGGATGCCTCTAAGGACTTACTCAATGCATGGAGGAGATAACAGCGACGACCTGAACCTGAAAGAGGAGAAAGACAAGAGTCAGAGGACCCTGGCTCTGGGCAGCGCAGGGCTCTCCGATGCTTAAGTCAGCAATCGATCGGAGAAGAAGAAGAAGGAGGAGTTGTCTGGAAGAGAATGCTTACCCCCCTCTTCATATGGCTCGTGCCTTATATATGGAACAGTTTTGGGTGAGTGCCAGTGGGCTTTGTGATGTGACCTGGGTCACATCAGCCCACAAAGTCATTAATGAAGGTCCATCACAACCCTCCTTACATTTAATGTGAGTCCGATCAGCCCACACTGCATTTAATGCTAGTCACATTGGGCCTGATCTTGCCCTGATCTGGTGGTGGCTGAAGTCCCATCAGACCCCTTCCTTGGGCCTTGCCACGACAGGGCCGTGGCTGTTAGCTGCAAGCGCAATACTGCATTGCCGAGCTTGCATTGCCGAGACTGAACGGGATGTGCGGCCGAACTGAATGCTGTTTGACCGAGACCAGCATGTAGTGCCGAGACCGATATGGATCGGGTTGTAGCCGAGATTAAGGGACATGGTCCCCACGCAGTAGCATACCCGAGCACACCCTTGCCGAGATCAAGAAACTCCAGTTCAGGCAATGGGCCCCCACACAGTTCTCTAGCTGTCCACGTATTCTTTTCACATTTAAATAGGCTCAAGGTCAGGTTAAACAAGGAGAAAAGGTGGAGAAAATAACGTCTTCTCCACTTCCAAACAACGCCAGTGGTGGATGTAGGGTCAAAAGAGCCTCAAACCAAGGTGATGCTAGCAAGTGTAGGGTTGGTTTGACCATAAGGAACTTAGGTGGGCCCCTCCTATAAAAAAAATTCATATATCAAATTTAAGCTTTAGATAGATCTCTCCATCTTTATTTTCTCTATTTTATGTAAATTACCTATCCTATCCAGATACTTGTATAAGCCCTACATATCCGTATCAAACTGATACGATACTAGTATTGATAGCTGATAATGTACCGATACATTTTAGGAAAAAAGCTTAATATATCTTACTTATAAAGATCACTATTTTATATAGCTATTTTAAGTAATTTTACCTTTTCATTATAAAATATATTAAAATGGGATGAAAAAATAATAATTTTATCGATTCAAAAATGACCTAAATAAAATTAGTACCCCACTATCCATAAGTCAAAGTTTATGGGGTCGGACTCATTGTTCTCATTAAAGAATGCTCTCTCCTTCAATCACGCACCCCTCCACTCGCCATGACATGTGGGCGTGCTTCTTCGTGTGGCAGGTACTGGTAAAGTGGGCCCACACGGAATCTCCTGGTTCCCACCGCTGTATATATGTGCGAGCACGACCCTTATAGTGATGTAGCATGTGGTTTATGGGGACACATTATTTTTATACAAGGGGGCCTCACTTTTACTTAATCTAATCCATTAGTGCAATAGGCCTTCATCTTAATGTTTATTTGGCTAATTTTACATCATTCCGAGGATGTAAGACAGTGGATTGACCTGTGAAGGAACTTAGGGCATGTTTTCTTACCGAGATTTATTATTAGAATTTGGGAGGTTGGGGTTTTTTTTTTTCTTACATTACGTGATATCTTGTCTCCTAGCGTTTGAAATGCTATGTTTCTTTCGTCAGAGTTTCAAATCCCAACCACCCAAAAGATTTTTTAGAATTCTTGAAATTTCACTTTTTATGCAATTTGTTAGAATTTCAAATCTTCCATAAAAAATAAAAAATTTGAAATTTCACCTAAAGAGACAACTTTTGGAAAATTTAAAAATCTCCCATACATGAATTCTTGAAATTATGATAAATCATATTAATCTACGTCTCACATACTGTCTATGAATTTACTGCAATTAAAGTGAGATTTGAGCGGCTACCCATTCATACAATTAAAGGTTTTCTTATGTCCAGCTCAGCTGGCTTTATGATTTATAGTCTTGATTTGATATTTGTATCAGTAACTGAAAAATATATATATCAATGATGATAGAGAGCACATTAACAATTACCATATAGTTATAGATTTTATTACGTATGATTACTTCACTTTTTGGGCTCTAAAGTCGTTGTTAAAACATGGATTGGCCCATGCTCTTAAAATTCAAGTGTTCATACATGATGGGATCAATGCCTTTATTTTGACCCAGAAAAACTTTAAATGGAAAAGTGCAGCAATCACCATTTTTCAGTGGGGCGAATCCATGTTTCCTTTTAGCTTCCACTCCAAATGATGCTTCTCTTTCCTAACTTCTCCTTTTTACTGGTCTAGGCTTTGACTTATATAAATTCTGAGTCAAAAAAGTAAAACTTAACAGTGTGGCTTACGTATTAAAAATCCAAACCTTTCTATATACATAGGACATCACCAAATTTAATCTGAATTTTGTCGGTCCCACCATTAGATTGATCGTTTGACTGAAAAAAAAGTGATAATAAAATTTATGCTGATACATTAATTAAATGGCCAATTCTATGGTGGGATCTACTCTAATATTTGTATAAAATTTAGTGATATCGTATCGAATAGGAAAGATTTCATTTTGAGCTGTTTAAAATTTTAATACGTGGTATCCAAATTGGAGTCAAACTGCGTCCTAATCAAATCAGCTTGGACTGTACTCTCTACTCCCATTATCCTTTTCACATCCAAGTTGTTTTCAATCAAAAACAATCTCCCGACCCGTCCTTGAGATTTCACAAAACCAGGAGGGCCTTCCCGTAAACCAACGCGAATTCCGCTTCTGATGTTCGAGGAAACAACCCGACCCACGATCCATCTCATCAATCTATCAGTCAATCTGTCGCCACGTGTCCACCGACTTCCCATCAACGGACCACAGCATTTCCCACTCTCTACATCTACGTCCCTATAAATCCCTCAAATCTCGCCTCCTGTCACTCCATTTTGCAAGAAAATCCGACTCAACAAAATCCACGCTTCGATTCCACTCGCTTCGATTTCCGTCTTCGTGCTTTCTACTTTCCAAAAATCTCTCCATTACCAGCTTCGTTTTCTGATCTCTCTCTGTCTAAAAACGCGATCTTTGAATGGTTTTTGGTCTCTTTCTGCTGAGAAATCTACGTAAAGACACCATTTTTACGAATGAAGAACTTGAATGATGGCGTATGGAGCTTGGATTTTTGCGTCGGAGCTCGTCGACTTGCAAGCTATTGACAGTTGGATCGGTCGAGATCTGTGTAGTTTTTGGATTTTGATACTTTGAAGCGGTGTTTTTTAGCTTTGTTCTGTTCAGATTGGTGGAAGATCGGTCGAGATCTGTGTGTTTTTGTATTCTCATTTGTAGTGATCTGGTAGTTGGATCGATCAGTGGAAAAAATAATGTGATTTGGTGTGAGGATCGTTGTGAGTCGTGAGCGATTGAGGTAATCCTGTTTTTGCAATTGATTTTCTTTGAGATTTTGTGCTGAAATCGCTTAGTTTGTAGTGATTTTTGAGAATCGGAGATCAAAATCTGTTCTTTTTGAGATCTGAGAAATGTGAGTGTGTTGAGATAGTTTTGTACTGGAAATGCTGCTGAAAATCTTGCTGTGAATTGAATTTTTTCCGTTTTAACTGGCGTTAGACTGCTTTGATCGGATGCTTTTTTGCTGCAATCTTCAATTCGTGATTTGCAATCTATGTTCGTCTGTACTTCGTTTACATGCTGCAGTTTCTATCTAGGGTTTTATTGAATGAATACATGCTATTGCTTTAAGCTTCTGTGACTTGAATTTAGTTGCAGTCGATCTATTTGGCTGGATTTTGCAATGTTCTAGTTTAAAATAATGAAGATGGATCTTGAATTCCCCTGTTCTTCTATGAAATTTCAGGATCCTGGTGATTGAGAGTTACTGATAGTGTTTATACATGGCGTCTCATTCTTTTAAAGCTAGCAGATCTTCTCGATTTGCTGCGTCAGCATCAGAAGCTGAAATGCAGCAGAACAAGCCTCCACTTCCTTCTGCTGTCGCCTTTGCGAGGCGAACTTCATCAGGCAGGTATGTCAACCTCTCAAGGGATGATCTTGACAGTGAACTTGGTGGTAGTGGTGATTACTCAAGCTACACTGTTCACCTCCCACCCACACCTGACAATCAACCCATGGATCCATCCATGTCGGTGAAGGTCGAAGAGCAGTATGTTTCGAATTCTCTCTTCACTGGTGGATTCAACAGCATCACCCGAGCCCATCTAATGGACAAGGTGATTGAGTCTGAGGCAAACCATCCTCAGATGGCTGGAGCCAAGGGGTCTTCTTGTGCGGTTCCGGGCTGTGATTCCAAGGTCATGAGTGATGAGCGCGGGGTGGATATCCTTCCATGTGAATGCGATTTCAAGATCTGTAGGGAGTGTTTTCTGGATGCCGTGAAGTCGGGGGAAGCGAATTGCCCCGGCTGTAAGGAACCTTATAAGGTGACAGATCTGGATGAGTTGAATTTGGATTCAGGGAGGCCGCTTCCACTTCCCCCTCCAAATGGAATGTCTAAGATGGAAAGAAGGTTGTCTATTATGAAATCGACCAAATCAGCATTGATGAGGAGCCAGACTGGTGATTTTGATCACAATCGATGGCTGTATGAAACCAAGGGGACTTATGGGTATGGAAATGCTATCTGGCCAAAGGAGGGGGGTTTTGGGAATGGGAATGATGATGGCAATGGGGCTGTACCAGCAGAAGTGATCAACAAGCCATGGAGGCCGCTTACCCGCAAATTGAAGATCCCTGCAGCAATTCTCAGCCCTTACAGGTAATAGCCAATTTATTTCTTGTAATATTCACTTGTGTCTTTTGTCTTTCTTTGCTGATTTTGTCTTCTCTATTCTGAATGAGGGATGAGAAAAGAAATTTCCAAGACATTCATTTTAAGTAGTTTTGATTTCATAATGGACCTCATGGATGCGGATTCATAGGCCTGGCCATTGGATCAGAATTCTGAACAATAGACCTCCATGTAATAGTTAATAGTAGCTTAAACCTACTTACTAACAGCAACCAAAAAAGGCAGCTAATATATCAATCAGGTTAGCCTTCACCTCTTCTTCGTTAGCTTCTTATTCTTTGTTTTATTTTTGGCCTTTTATGTGGGAAGTACTGCCAATTCCATTGGAACTTGAGAAGGACTCTCTCTCTCTCTCTCTCTCTCTCTCTCTCTCTAATATATATATATAGGGAGATGCTCCTATGAGAGATATCTCTCACCTTATATAAGAAATAGGGGTGGGGGCCCTCACATTTAAGTTGTTAGCAGGGGATATGGATGTGAGGGCCCCTACCTTATATGAGAGATATGGGAGATGCTCCAGTGAGAGATATCTCTCACCTTACTATGAGAGATAGGGGTGGGGGCCCTCACATTTAAGTTGGCATTGGATATAGATGTGAGGGCCCCCACCCCTATCTCTCATAGTAAGGTGAGAGATATCTCTCACAAGAGCACCTCCCATATATGCAACATGCAAATGACCTTAATAAAAAGAGTAAAGTCCCCAAAATTTACAAGACAGGAGAATCAGTTTTCATGTCTGAAGCAAACTTCCAATTTCCCCATTATATTTCCAAAACTTTTTCTTTGGTTTTCTATGTTAATATTGTTTACTAATTACATTGCCATTGAAGACTTTAAAGGACCACCTTTATAATCATCTGACCAGTTGAGACCCCTTCCCCCGCCATTTAAATGGGGATGGGAAGGGTTTTTGAGGTGGCCCAAATATCATTCCAATTAGATGATCCTATTGTGATTCAATCCAGCATTAGTAACAGTTACAATAGTGCCAGTTGGAGTGAGTACCTACCAATGCAACCTAGGAATGGAGGCCATACCTTGGTGGAAGTGAATGAATAGTCAAAGTTTAACAGAAGTCTTCAGATCATAAGGGAAGAGATATATGCCATGCATCCTAATTTTCTTTATTGACTCCATCATCTTGACGGTAGAACTGCTACTTGGATCGTGCTTGCTTTTCGTTATTCCAACTTGATGGAAAAAAATGTTTCCAGAATATGATAGAACTTTGTTTTTTTCCTTTCATGATTTGATGAAAGAGCTAGAATTAATTTGTGTCTTTCTTTCTTTGTCATTTAAATACTTATATTTTGTACCTTTGCCTACTATCTCTTTCCATAGGCTTCTCATATTCATTCGAATGGTAGCCCTTACTCTGTTTTTGGCATGGAGAATCAAACACCAAAATGCGGATGCAATATGGCTGTGGGGAATGTCTGTTGTATGTGAGGTCTGGTTTGCTTTCTCATGGCTGCTTGATCAGCTTCCCAAGCTCTGCCCTATCAATCGTTCAACTGATCTTACCGTCCTGAAAGAGAAATTTGAAGAACCTAGCCCCCACAATCCCACCGGAAAATCTGATCTTCCAGGAATAGATGTCTTCGTGTCTACTGCTGATCCAGAGAAAGAACCACCATTGGTCACAGCAAACACAATACTCTCAATCCTTGCAGCTGACTACCCTGTTGAGAAGCTCGCTTGCTACGTTTCAGATGATGGAGGTGCCCTTCTGACCTTTGAAGCCATGGCTGAAGCTGCTAGCTTTGCTAACCTCTGGGTCCCATTCTGCCGTAAACACGCCATTGAACCTAGGAATCCAGAGAGCTACTTTAATTCAAAGAGGGATCCTTACAAGAACAAGGTGCTCCCAGATTTCGTTAGGGATCGTAGACGGGTAAAGCGAGAGTATGACGAGTTTAAGGTCCGGATAAATGGCTTGCCAGATTCAATCCGTCGCAGGTCTGATGCCTATCACGCTCGAGAGGAGATTAAGGCTATGAAACTCCAGCGACAAAATGCAAATGATGAACAATTTGAAACTGTAAAGATCCCAAAAGCTACTTGGATGGCTGATGGTACTCACTGGCCTGGCACTTGGGTGGTTTCTTCCCCTGAGCATTCTAGGGGTGACCATGCTGGAATCATACAGGTGTTCTCATTGTGCAATTTATTACTTCATGACCTCTTGAGCTTGACTAAGAATTGTCCTGTATAACATTTGCATCATTTTTGCTCAGTCAATTGTTATGTCACTAAATAAAAAACTGGTGGTTCAATCTACAGGTGATGCTGAAGCCCCCAAGTGATGAACCATTGACTGGAACATCTGATGATATTAAGGGCCTTGATTTCACTGATGTTGACATCCGCCTTCCTTTACTGGTTTATGTTTCCCGTGAGAAGCGGCCTGGCTATGACCACAATAAGAAGGCTGGCGCCATGAATGCTCTGGTCCGTGCCTCTGCAATCATGTCCAATGGGCCTTTCATCCTCAACCTCGACTGTGATCATTACATATACAACTCCCAGGCAATGAGGGAAGGTATGTGTTTCATGATGGACCGTGGTGGTGACCGCTTATGCTATGTCCAGTTCCCTCAGAGGTTTGAGGGCATTGATCCCTCTGATCGGTATGCCAACCACAACACTGTCTTCTTTGATGTCAATATGCGTGCTCTTGATGGCCTCCAGGGCCCTGTCTATGTCGGCACTGGATGCCTTTTCCGCCGGGTTGCCTTGTACGGCTTTGATCCACCCCGCTCCAAAGAACATCAGTCTGGATGCTGCAGCTGCTGCTTTGGCCGCCAAAAGAAACGGTCAACTACTACCTCTGAAGAAAATCGTGCACTAAGAATGGGAGACTCTGATGAAGAAGACATGAACATTTCACAGTTTTCAAAGAAGTTTGGCAACTCAACTTTCCTTGTTGAGTCAATCCCATTGGCAGAGTTCCAAGGTCGGCCTCTTGCAGATCACCCATCCGTGAAGAATGGTCGCGCACCAGGTTCTCTCATCCAACCTCGGGAACCACTTGATGCATCAACAGTTGCAGAAGCAATCAGTGTCATTTCCTGCTGGTTTGAAGATAAAACAGAATGGGGAAACCGTGTTGGGTGGATTTATGGGTCTGTAACAGAAGATGTGGTCACTGGTTATCGGATGCACAACCGTGGATGGAAATCAGTTTACTGTGTGACCAAACGAGATGCCTTCCGAGGAACTGCTCCAATCAACCTCACTGATAGACTGCACCAGGTCCTTCGCTGGGCCACTGGCTCAGTTGAAATCTTCTTCTCTCGCAACAATGCCCTCCTTGCCAGTCCAAGGATGAAGTTCCTGCAGAGAATTGCATATCTGAATGTTGGCATCTATCCTTTCACTTCAATCTTCCTGATAGTCTACTGTTTCCTCCCGGCACTCTCTCTTTTTTCGGGCCAATTCATAGTCCAAACACTCAACGTCACTTTTCTTGTCTACCTTCTTGTCATCACTGTGACTCTTTCCATGCTTGCGGTGCTTGAGATCAAGTGGTCAGGAATCGAATTGGAAGAATGGTGGCGAAATGAGCAGTTCTGGTTGATTGGAGGCACGAGTGCGCACCTTGCTGCTGTAATTCAGGGGTTACTGAAGGTTCTTGCTGGAATCGAGATCTCTTTTACCCTGACTTCAAAATCAGCTGGTGACGATTTGGATGATGAATTTGCTGATCTTTACATTGTCAAGTGGACATCACTTATGATACCGCCAATTGTAATCATGATGACAAACCTGATCGCTATTGCTGTTGGTATCAGTCGGACCATATACAGTGTGCTACCACAGTGGAGTAAGCTTCTGGGTGGTGTTTTCTTCAGCTTCTGGGTTCTGGCCCATCTCTACCCATTTGCCAAGGGGCTAATGGGCAGGAGAGGGAGCACGCCAACAATTGTGTTTGTCTGGTCAGGACTCATTGCCATAACAATCTCACTCCTTTGGGTGGCAATCAATCCTCCAACGGGGAGTACTCAGATTGGGGGGTCATTTCAGTTTCCTTGATTCTATATTCATGTAAACCTTTGGTGCAATGTGTACTGAGATGAATTTTACTGATTGAGATTTTTTTTCCCCTCCTTTTCGCTGGCAAAACTAAAAGCTGTTGTCAGTGTTGGGTTGTTGAAGGTATTATTCACCAGAGCTCAGGATGAACAAGAAGAGGTCAGATTCTGCAAGTAAGTTGGGAGTAGAAAGGTATTAAAGCATATGGTTTTTTTTTTTTTTTTTTTTTCCTCATTGGTTCATTTCATTCCATTTGAGAGGAAATAGAGTACGTTTATGCACTGATATTATTAAGATATAGATAGATATGGATTGATTCGGGAAGTGTTTGATTCTTGTTGAGGAGTGTAGTTGAATGCAATTTTTTTTCCTTCCTTAAGTTTTAGTGGTGAGCTTTGAAATTGAGCTAATCAGAGGTAGCCATGCTTCTAAGTGTATGGACTTGCAGTTGGATTTAATTTACTTCATGAGCTCATGTATACATGCCTGTACGGTGGCGGTGGGCACAGGGCATTTTGCAGGTTGAATGAATCATCTGGTGGCCTAGACATGGGGAGAAGAGCATCAAAACATTTGACAATAATGTACCTTCTAATGATCCATTTGTTTGCTATGGTCGGGTGCAGTGGATGATGGATCAATCTCATTTTTTTGTGGCCAGTGCTTTCTGGGGCCCTGCCAGATTTATGGTTTTAATGGTAGGCGTGTGTGCCATGAGAAGCCTAATTGACGAAGTATTTAATTTAACCACTCCCCTTTTACATGTATTGTTTATGTGAAAAATATTCTCTCCTTGCGGGTGAATTTCAGGTGTGGGTTCCCCTTTGCAACGGTTCAGATGCACACTGCGCACTGGTTTTTCCTAGCATTTGGTTGGTGAGCCTAATCATCCCACCATATGGAATAGGTCATAAAAAAAATTTCTAAAAAAGAAAAAGAATCAGCATCAATAGAAGTGGGACGATAAATACAGAATTCAGGCACTAACTCTCAGTATTCACAATAGAAGCAAATCTAAACCACCTGTAGGATCCACTTGTGCATGCATGACAATTGTAAGGGTTAGTGGGATGGAAAGATCTCATTAGGTATCACTGTTTGGGGGAAAAAATGAAAGCCCAACCCAATCTAATAATCATCATGACCATTGATTTAAAGGCCTCGAATTTAAATTTTGGCTAAATTCTTTTATAAAGTTAATCTTATTCAAAAGTTTAATTTTGATGAGGGTAGTGACTGAATCTGAGGGGTTGGTTGATGATAGATTGGTCCCATGGAAACTGAAATCACCACCTTGCATGGGATCTCTAGTGGTACTTTTCGTAGTCTAAGAATAGTGAATATGGTTATCAATCAGTGTTTGATCGGGACAGTCGCCCAAACTAGTATTTTCTAGTTTATCTTAGTCGGCCGTTGAAAAAAACAAAGGAAGCCTCACAGAATAAACAAATCAAATGTAGCTAAAGTAACACTTTCATTGCATTGTATTTTATAGCCAATGTTACGGCTCACAGTCTCATATCAACCCACCTGGCCACAGTCTTACATCAGTTGGTTGCTAGTCTAATCAATCTAGTAAATAAATGCCAAGAAGACTCAGGCCAATGTCTTTGTCCAAAATGACAAGAAGTTAACAACAGGACTAGTGCCCTTTTCAATGGTTCCGTGGCGTTTCACAAGTCACAACGTACAGCTTTCTTGGGCTTTTAATAGGATGCATAATCAGGGTCCACTGGTCATGGAAACCCCAATCCCTACTTCCACCCTTGTTCATTGATTCACCTTGTTTCTTTCTCAACCGTCTAGTTCCAAGGCCACCGGTCAGACCTTCTGTGGATGGCCCATCCACGGAGTAGACCATCCACCATCTGGATAACTAATACATAGCTTATTTCTCTAATTAGAGAATGCACACAGAGGAAAAGGGAGAATTACAGTCCATTCAGGTGGACCCATCTTCCTGTGTACCAGAACTTTCATATGTTGATAGCCTATGCAAAAATTGTTCATCTCTTGGACACAAATTAGATGGGATATGCAACAGAAGTCTCCTAAACAATCTGTATTCAATTCAACAAACCATACAAAAACGATGAAAGAGACGCTTTGCACATACATGCATGGATGCATGAAACGTGATGCATGCATCCATTCTACAACGCGAGTTCATGTAGAAGTGCATCCACAGTGGCTCAGGGAATATGTATAATTAATCCCAGATACTGAAGGTCCTGACTTTTCGATTAGTGGAGGACCCTATTTCACAGATGATTAAGTGCTACAACACCCAAGAGAAAAGGCAAGACATTCAATAGTAAGGACCTCCAGATTGGGAAACTTCTTGAAGCATCAGTCTTGTTTCAAGGCATGGATAATCAAACTGTGCAGACCACTATGCAGAATGGCTTATCATAAACCCACGGGTTACCAAGACAGAAATTTTCAAGGATTCAAACAATAAAACACGGAAATCAGCAAAACACTATCGAATTATTCAAGTAAAACTCTCATTTACAGTATAAGTTCACAGGTAAAAGAAAATTGATTGATCCGGTAAAATTTACATAACACGCATTACATACCTAAATTTCAGCCATTCACAAAATGATATTTTGATTCGACATAATCTTCTGCGTCCCAGAGAAATGACCCGAATGTGACTGCCTCTAAAACCAACATCGTTAGCCCAGAGAATGTTATCCCAACCACTTCATCATTTGAAGCATCAAGCGATCCATCCTCAGCTATCCTGACATCCGGCTTCCCAAACAAGGCCTGTGTTTGCTTCTCAATCAATGAAATGGCTTCCTTAGATCTTATGGTTGCATATCTTTTCAATGTTTCTGAATCCAAGTAGAGGACATAGGATCTCAATTGATATGTCTTGGCCTCATTAGAGTCCGATTGACTTCTCTCAATAACTTCATCATCGTCAGCTGAAATCTGGATGAGTGAATCCATGTCCCACAGCTGGTTTCCAGGAGCCAAGCTTTCAAAAACTCTCTTATCCTCTTCCATACTGACCGGAAGCGTTTTCATGGATCTTTCAAGTTGAAACCTCTGGTCAACCCTTCTAAGAAAATATCCATACATTATTGATGCAGCATAGAGCTTCCCAAGTCTGAGTTTGCTGATTTGGACAATTGTATTCAAAGGGCCAACAACCCTGTCACCAAGAACAAGAGATAAATGGTTCTGTACCATCTCGAAGGCTTCTGGAGAGTGGACAGCTTCCAACTTCTGTTCCTGATTTGGCCAGGAATCTACAGTGCTTGTAGGATCCGAGGATGAAGATATCGTAGGGATCATTGAAATATCATTATCCGTGAATTTGTGTACAATCAAACAGTAGATGATTTCCTCTAAGGCCTTCTGCCTTTCTTTGCTTTTGACTTCAGCAATTCTCCTGGATATTAGTTTATCAGTTAATACTGTGACTCAACTAAGCTGTTCTCAAAAAATTGCTACCGCTTTGAATTTATTTCGTCATAGTTGATGGTTGCAGATTCTTGGGACAGAATAACAATATTAATTTATTATGCAACAAGAATGTAATCTAGTCTTCTTAGAGTGTCAATCAAGCAATAGGAAACTCCTTGTTGAGTTAGAGATAATGTTTTTGTTGCAGCAATGAGCTTTCAGTCAGTATCAGTGGGCAGAAAGGATTACATGAACTGGTCTGCAACAAGAGTCAAGTCACAGGCACCAAGACTCTATAGTAGTACCCTCAAAGAAGACAAAAACACAATTGCGTGCTTTAACCTCAATACATTAAACAAGAGCCCATCTTTTCCTAAAAGAAAAATGATATTTTATTATTCTTCAATTGTGAGATCACAGAAAATTAAACAAATGGAGAAATCAGATCAATGGTCTACTTCAATAACTAACCTGTAGAGGAGATCTTGAGTTGCAGGTGAAGTTTCTTCTTTCTTGGCATCTCGATCCATTTGAAGGATCTCCAGCTGCTGATCAATGGCCGCAGGAAGTAGATGGGGATGCGTATGAAGTATCTGTGATAGAAACTGACCTGTTGGAGATTCTAACTGTAGTGGAGCAACTGCTGTTGGATTGTCACCAGAGCTACCCAATGCTCTCATTGTCATGCTTCTAGTTCGATGATTTTCTGATCGGAGTCCAAGTTTCGGTACATAAACTGAAGGACTACACTGGACAGAGAAAGAATTCATGAGAAACCCAGAACATTTTCTTGCTTTTTCTTTGTATCCAATGTAGAATGTTTTCATGTTTCTTTTGACAGATGAATTGGCTATGATCAGAAAGATTAAACACCAACCAACCCTATGTAAGGTCAGTTCATGAGAGGCCCATGGAATCCTTCTTAGGACCCAATTATGTTTTCTGTTCTTGGACTCAGAGTCTTAGACCCATGGGCGTAGGACCACACCCAACACTAATGGACTCGAATGAACCTAAACTAACTTCTAATTAGGAAAAAAAAAAGCACTTTGAATATATGAAAGTAAAACAGCTTTGGACTTGAGTACAGCCAAACACGCCCTCCAAGAGATATTTTTACATTTATACATACACAATTGTAGGGAAATATCATTATGAGAACTGTTAATACTTAGGGACGGTGACCCACCACTAGCACTCACCCCATTTTGACACTCATAGGACTATAGCTCCCCATCGGATTAAAAAACCAAAAGATAATACCTTTAATACCATCAAACTTAGACAGCATGGTAAATGAGGAGCCCAAACTGATGGACAGGCACTCAAATCATCCAGAAATTAGAAGATATATATATATATATATGTTGCAAAAAATTTTTATAATTCATAATTATTCTAATAGATAAAGATGTATTCAATGTTATTCTTAATATGGATACATTCAATGGCCATGGATGAGGATTCATCAAATGACAAAGGAAGTGAAAGATCACTATCAAATTGGACATAAAATCCAGTGGGAGAACCCCAAAAACATGCCACATATCGGGTAAATTGAATTCTGAAACGATCTAAGATGACAATTTTGAACCAATATTTACAGGGACAAAAACATTGGATCAGCTATCATCTCTATCAAACAAATACAAATTTTTTCTACTATCAATTCTGAGAAAACCCGAACTCCCAAAACCAAAACAAGGAAAATGGGGGTTATTTCCTTCATACCTTCAAAAACCCACCAAATCTCGTGTCAGGAATTGCAGGAAAAAGCTTAGAATCGGGCGATTTGAAGCCCCCAGAGGCAGGAAGGACCCCTAATCCGTCGCTGTAGACACCCAGAAACTGCATCATTGTTCAGAAGTTTCCAAGGAAACAGAAATCCCTGACCCAAATCTAAGCCAAACAACACCACCACCACTACCACCACAACAACAACAAATAAGCAAATAACATGAAACCATAGACTGATTTACTAAAAGTAAGAAAAACATGAAAAGAAAAGAAAAAAATTTGCCAACCTGAGAGAGATAAGGAGAAGAGCAGGAATCCAAATGGGGGATTCCCCTTTTTTATTCTTAGTAGAAGAGAGACTAAAAAGAGGAGCAGGTGAAGACCCAAAGAAACCCCCAAACACCTGGTATTGAAGATGCATGAAGAATCTTGATTTTTTTGTGTTTTTTCTTGAAAATAGTAGTAGGTGAGTGGAACATTAATCCACACCGTTCATACAAGTGGGGACCACCAGGTGATGGATATGGATCAAATTAAAATTTATTCAGTTTGGACTTTGGAGACCACCGAATGGACATGTGCCACTGTAAATATCTTCCACATCTTTTCTCCAAAATGCCTGCACTTGATTCAAACTAGCAATTGGAATATGTATTCACAGTATCTGTAAATCCAGTCCACACACTCTACTTCCCGGAAATTAGAGCTTTCCAATAAATTACAATGCTCATCACCATTATCCATTAAAGCCATTAAACATTCTTTGATGCCATGGTTCCAACTTTAGTCTTGTTGTGATTTGTATTTTGTAGGATTGTAGGAATGACTAAAGAGAAATGGTAAGTGGAAGGATCGGCCCCAATTGTTGAAAATCCAAGCTGCTCAAAATAAGCCCTCCTAATATATAAAATATTTCCAATTTCACCTTATCAGGAGTCGGTCCTAGCATAAAATCGAAAGTTTAATATAAATTAAACCTGATAATAAATCTTAAGGTGGAGCCAACTCTTGACCGGATAAGACTTCGCACATTAGGAGGCACATAGGAAAAAAAAGTCATCAAATGAGACATGTCTATGGTACAAGTCACCAGAAGTGACTAATAAAATAAAAAAGAAACTGTTGGTAATTTTAGGAATGCAATGGGCCGGGTTTAACTGGGGACGTATCAGGGGCAGGTTTGGATTTTGTTGTTATACCCACCCGTCCCTGTATATATATATATAACATATGTATATGTTTTTTAACTAAAGTTATAGACAAAATTCATATGGGATAGGTGGTATTAGGCATTAATTTAAGGGATGTGGAAAGAGAAGGTGGTATGCTTGATTTTTATCATCCATCTTAGGGTGGGTTTGGTATCACATACCAATGACCCATCACGGAACAAATCAAAGTTTGGATGAGATAAATTCACGACGAGGCGAGTTTGGATTTTACCCTAACCTGTTCCATTCCTGCCCCGTTGCCCTCCCTAAGTATTTTAGCTGTTGAAGTATAAAATATTGCACAGAAAGTACTCACGTTTATAACTACAAAAAATTTTAATTCATGATAAAATCTTGCAAAATGTCCGTCTTATTAATTTCCAGAGGTATGGATGGTATGAGCGTTCTACAAACTGGACCGAACTGCCCCAGTCAAACTAGTGCAATTTGGACTTTCTTCAGCTGATTTTAGTCATTTAATGTTCACTTTTTTATTGCCACATTGTGAGCGAACCAGTTGAACCTTGGAGTCGTCGAGCCAATTTAGACGACACCATCTGTCATGCTTATCAAACCCTCTACCCCAGTTTCTAAAACAATGGGTGAAATTTTCCAAAACATATGCATGTGAGTTTGACAAAGGCTAGTGTTAAGGACGCATTTGTGTCCCAACTACCAAGTGGTTTTCATTGGTACCTGAAAGGACAGAGGTGCAAAAAAAAGGACTCTATTAGTTTTCATCTCTACCTCCTTTTCTATATATCTCATTAATTCTTTGTGATTCATGTCAACATGTAAGTAATTCAACACCCTGTCAAATTTTTCTCATTCTTTTGATGCCGTGATTGGAACATTATTGCAATGACCTTTCATCATTTTGAATCTATATATGACAAATGATATGAATATTATTTGACTGTTTAGAGTAAGTTTTATATATGATTATTACTACTAATATCAGTTAAGATATCATATACGTCAACCACAAAATAATATATATTTGGAACCTACCTGATATTTATATATTCAACACCCTTCATCATCACTCCCCCACTGCCATATTTATCTGGCAGAGGCTTATAGTTATGCTGCACCATGGAACCACTGGAAAGTTGGTCATCATTGCTATATTAGGCCTTTGGAATAAAACTATCAGTTCAAGAGGATCATCATTTAGGTTGTGGGTTCTTCTAGTCATGTTACCAATAAAAATAAAGGGAGGGGATCATCATTTATTCATTTGGCAAGAAAAGGAGACAAATTGGAACTAAGCTGATAGTCCAACTTCTCTACTTGGATGTTCAAAACTTGCGGCAAATAGGACAAGTCACAGACGGAACCTGGAATGCATTCTAAGAGTTGGGGCACAAATTGATAACAATTAAGACAGAATCCAGCAACATATATAGTTGTGATAAGGAGATCCACGGCATGATCTTTATCCCTGTTTATACTGTATTGTACAAAACTTAACCGAAGAAATTATAATTTTATCTGGCTTTCTTTATCTTGATCTATTTCAAGTGAAGATTCAAAATGAAAGCCATATGTTGGCAAGCCAATCCTGTATCTGACTGTATATCAAAGCCGATGGGCAAACATGAACAAATCTTATAAGAACTTTTGCACTAATTTTCCGACTTTCCAGAACCAGAAACTTTATCAGGTTCAACTCCATCAAGCGAATGTTGGAGCAAGACAGTCATCCACCATGTCCAAGAGGTTTGGATTTTCCAACGCTGCTGCTATCCTTTCTTTATCATTCAACTGTTTATTAACTGTACATCAAGAACAGTGACAGTGTCATAAAACATACCAGAGACAGGGGGTCAAAAGATTGACAATGAATGCACTAGGTCCCTCCTATTGGCATTCAGATGATTGCAATCCTCCATCAAGAGCATGAAAAATGGATGTTCCAACCATATCTCGTTCAAACCCTATTCCAAGGTCCTGCCAGATGGAATCATCAGGTCAAGGTGATTGAGGGAGGGGTAGTATATCCATAGCAGGCCCTTCCAGTAGAATTTCTGTTGTGCAACAGATATGGGCCACCATAGGCCTCCCACCATTTATGGTGCAAACTGAAAAGACAATCACTTCCTAAAAGAATGGATACCTGCAGCTTCAGTGGCATGACTTCCAGGCGCTAGCCTAATATCTACCTGAAAGAAACATCCTTATATGATCAATGCACTTCAGAGAGGACAAAACGGGCTAATAATAAGGTAAGCAGTACATTAATAAATCACATATTCTAGAAAGCAATCCTGGAAAATAGTGTTTTCAACATGCACTTTTTCCCTTTCTGGACAGGCACAAGGCTACTAAAAAACCCTAAAGTTGAAAAATAAAAGATAGATACCGACATGCAATGAAAGTGGCAACCACACTTTCACTACCTTTAACATATGAAAACACCATCAAACTTCCGGCAATTCTAGGACTGTTGGGTGTCCATTGTGTTTCCAATGTCATTCTAATAAGACTCTAACAAATTACTCCTCCTTCTAAATAATTGTCATCACTGGCAGCCCTATCAAAGAACATATTGTGCACAATGTCAATAGAGCCATTAGAGTGAAACCAATACACTTCGAATGCATCATCGAAGCGACAAAGTTAGATTATGGAGTAACAGTCGGGTAGAGAACACAACCTTAAACGAGAAATAGTGGAGAAGTAGCACTCGGAAAGCAGACTGCAGATGGGTAGGATAATGCTTCTATTAGATGTTAATATATTTTGTATTTGAAGCAATTATACAGTTCTAATATATTTTGTGTTGGATACACACAATCTTCCATAAGATTATTTGCTGAAACATGCTGCAGAAATATATTTACGAATAAACAAGTTTGGTAAGGGGGTTCGCATGGGTAAAAATATTTATCTATATGAGGCAAATCCACCCAACGTAACAACAAAGTAAAGATGTCTCCCTTTTTATGTTCCATTTCCCTAGTAATGTGTTGGGTGATTGCAATAGGCATCCTATGGAGATTATATTCTATGGAATACTTTGGAGAAATGACCCTTTCTTGCATTGCAGAAAGTCTACGGGTGCAGGCAATAGACCTCACTTGTTGTCTTCTCATCCAGGGATTGACGGAGCTTATGTTTTTTTAGATTCAGTATTTTTGGAATATGTGGGGTAATCATCCCTCCTCTTAAGATTGGAATGATGTCATAGTTGCCTTTTTCTTTGCTAAGATATACTTAACCTGGTAGAAACTTCACCTCCTTTGCACTAGTCAACTATCTTAATTCAAACATTTGGGTGCTCATTCTTCAATCAAAGGTGAAATGCAATTGGTCCTGGATGAAGCAGAACAATGCTCATCATTGTTTTTCAGTCATAATTTTTTTTTTGTGGCCACTTTCTTTCAGTCCCTTTTGAAGGGATCTCTGTCTGCCAGCCCTTTCTCTCATATTTGGAAACAAAAGTGCTCCTCAGGTGATCACCTTTAGCCTGTTATTCGTGGAGCCATTCCCACCACGGATAGCCTCCATCTTATCATTGTCAATGCCTGTCCCTTGTATCTTCAAGCAGAAGAACAGTGGATCACCTTCCTTCTTATTTGCAATGTTGTGCAAGAGATTTGGCTTTCAATTCTAAGGGGAGTTCGGCAATACTGGGTGCTCCCTTGTACTCTCCTTGACCTCTTTAAGGCTTGGAAATCGATTGTAGGCTCTTCTAAAGGAAAATTTCTTGTGAAGATCTTCATTTTCGGCTATTATATAGGTCATTTAAAAGGAGAGAAACTAAAGAGGTTTTGAGGGCATATCCTCTCAAGTTGAGGCATTGACTACTAAATCAAGATTCTCATTGCGTCCTGGGCATTTACCCTTTCGTCATTTTGCAGCATCCCTGTAGGTCTCATGCTGTTTTATTGGAGGGAAGTAGTCTTCACTTAATATGTTGTATTTTTAGCTCTTTTGGTGGTGCAGTGGTCTTCTATTTGTTATTCGTTGAGCCATTCTTACCAGGGATAATCTCCATCTGAAGGTTATCATTGTCAATGCCTGTCCCTTGTGTCTTCAAGCAGAAGAATGGTGGATCACTTTCCTTCTTAATTGCAAGGTTGCGCAAGAGATTTGGCTTTCAATCATACGGGAGTTCAGAAATAGCTGGGTGCTCCCTTGTACACTCCTTGACCTCATCAAGGCTTGGAAATTGACTGTAGACTCTTCTAAAGGAAAAATCTTGTGGAGATCTTTTTCGGCTATTATCTCGGTCATTTGGAAGGAGAGAAACTAAAGATGTTTTGAGGGCATATCCTCTCAAGTGCAGGCATTGACTACTAAATCAAGATTCCTCATTGCGTCCTGGGCATTTACCTGTCCATCATTTCATGGCATCCCTATAGATCTCATGCTGTTTTATTGGAGGGAAGTAGCCTTCACTTAATACATTGTAGTTTTAGCTATTTTGGTGGTGCGGTTGTGTTGTATTTGGTTTTTGTGCTGGCCAACTTATTTTCTGTATTTTTGGTTTGGTCCTTTTGTTCTGGGGCTCTGACAGTGCTACCCTCTTGTATTGATGCTGCTTCTTAATGAATGTTAATATTTAAAAAAAAAATGTCGTAGTTTTCTAATGGGTCAGCCAGACTTCCCCAGATAACAGGTGGTTTTGACTGGAAGACTCAGCAGGTCAACCAGGTGTTTTTTATTTTTTATAACAAATACATAAATTCATAATACAAAACAAAGAATGTGTAAAACTTTCCATAAACATATACATTCTTTTAAAAAAATATAGATAGATAAACTCCATACAATATAATCCATGTCTAGGTTTACATAATTTTGCAGATAATTGTAAGAGAAGTTAAAAGAAGAACAACAACAACAACAAATGGGATTGAAATAAAGAAAGCATTTTTTGCCCTTTCTTCTATATCGGGATTCGAACTCAGGCACTCTACTCACACACCCATATCCCTAACAAATGAGCTACGACTGACGGACCAGAATTACAGAAAGCATTGACAATTCCAAAACTACAAAAGTAAAATTTATTGATAGAAAGCATCGGCAAAATAAAATTTTCAAAACCCTTACCATATCTTTCTTAGTGTTTTCAAATAGAAAGCTTTTGTATGGCAAATAATAGACAACGTTGAGAACAAATAAAAAGAAAGAAAGAAAAAGACCTGAAAGCATCATATGGACTGTAATTTGCACGCAAAAAATGACGGAAAGCACAGAAAATTAATTTAATGAGTGCTCTCTCCTCATAAAAAATAAAAAAGAAAGTGTTTGTGTGTGTGTAGAGAGAGAGAGAGAGAGAGAGAGAGAGAGTTCAATTTAGGCTTGGAAGAATAGCATAAGGAAAGGAAAAAAAAAAAAAAGAAAGGAAAACTGATAGAGTATACGTCTTCATGAGCTCATGTCAGCACAAAAAGATATATATATATATATATATATATATGAAAAATAAATGACAATAAGAAAGAAGAGAGGGAGAGGAGAGTATTGGTTCCATTCCGCTCACAAAAGGCAATGAGATGTGAAGAAGAGCTGCAAGAGGGTTTTTGAGTAGAGAAAAGGTAGGGTTTCAAAGGATCATGTTCTTGAAATAACTTTGTTAAAAAAAAATCACTTAGGTTTTACCTGAGTTCGACTTGGGCGACTCATCTCAGTAGGGCTTAGTCGAATGAGTTCCCAATGACCTGGTGAATTGATAAAGTTTGGGACAAAACTTGCCATAGCCGGGATATACTCGACTTGGTCACCCAATAAGGGACCAAGCCCAGTCAACTCAGGACCAAGTTTCTTGCTGACTCACCGGATTTTAAAAATCTATGGTTCTAGTTAAAGACAACAAATTTTTACATATGGGTTATATGAAGAAAGTGGCATTGCATATTGCAGACCTTCCTTTAAATTAATCCATCTGGAATCCTTGAAAGAGGGGCAAAGATTCATGACAGTGACAACAGTGCAGTGGTTTTTCATGTGTTGAGTTTGTGAAGGCTTCTTTGTCTATAGATATTTGCCATCAATGCAGGAGTTGGCGTCTTTCTTCCAAGCTGATTTGGCTGACAAGTTAAGAGATTCTATTTGAAAAACTAAATTGATCTTCACAATAATCTTCAGGCAGTGAGATGCAAGCGATCGAGTATTTCTCTTCCTAGCACTCCAGCTTTGATAGTAGGTAGGTTTTGAAGGAAACGGGTGAGATAGAAACTAAAATGAAAGCAGTGCGACAGAAATTAAAATGAGAGCAGCGCACCAAATATGCCTAGTTGTTTACAACGTCACTCCAGCCAAAATTAGATTCCACTCATTCACATACATGGTCGGGGGTAGTTTGCAAGGGGATTTCATTGCTCATAATTGTTAACAAAATGTGCTTCAAAATGTAGTTTTGAAGCGCACACTCTCAGGTAACTGTAGGTGATTAGTCATCAACCAAACAGCATACTGTAGAAAGAGCATTTATCAAGCAGTAATAGACTAATAGCATCCAAACAATTTACAGGGTAAACTACATGTATCGGCTTTACATATTTGTGCTTTTTCACCTACGGGAGTCCCGCACAAGGGCGGCATGGGATTTTCAAATTTCAATCCCCACATCCACAAAGACCAGCCCCCACCCCCCTGAATTAAAAGCAGGGACTGAAAATCTAACAACAAGAGTCCCGTAGGGGAACAAAACCCCTCCATATTTACCACAAAAGTTAATGGAGTACTTGATCACACCTTAGCCTAGTCCCATTGATCTGGTGTCGGCTTAATGGTTCTACTCAAAAAGAGAAACAAGCTAATTAATTCAGCATTATATGCAAATAATACTACATTTGCAATCAAACATGCCCTTGGTGTCTGATATCTTGTAAGTTCTCATTGGTAACTGCCATAAAATTTGTCACACACGTAATGTTGTTGCCTGTTTCACACATATTAAAAGCAATAGTGTAGCATAATGAGGCTATTGAAGCTATGAGACATTAGATGCACAAATTGGGTAGAACTGCAACGGTTCACAAGTGACAAAGGCACATCTGGATAGAAGCCATATATTCACATTCCATAAACCTACATGCCACTCTGGAACCTCACTCATCTATGCAAATTCACACGTCAATAATCTAAGGAGCAAAACAGCACACACGCACATTGTTAATCTGATGAGCAAAACAGTGCATGGGGAATGCTCCAAAATCTTCCACACAATTAAATACAACATAGAATTCTCTGTCTCTTTATCTTATTTTTTTCTGTGCCTTTACCACCTCTTTATGCCACAGTTGAGGTACTACGACATCTCTCCGCTGATATGGAATTAGTTAGGGTCTTCCAACCTAGAAGAATCCAAAACCACCACCACAAACCGTGGGAGAAACATTGGGTCAAGGGTTTGGATATAGAAACCAGGAGCTGCACAGTACAGAGTTGGTCGCCCAAAAACTATATTGAGCAATTGTATTCAACATTTATTACCAAAAGTGAGGGGAGAAGGTAAGCACCATACCTTGTAACGAGAAGGTAAGCTACGCATAAGTTTGACACGAATGCAAAGGCCAATAACAGTCGCCATACTGCAGTGCTCAACTGTAGGAGTGAATGTAACCCTGATTCATAAGCAAATGACCCTTCACTCAATGATCTACTGGATGGAACTGAACTAAATATAAGGATTTAGCAAAAAAAAAAACAAATAGACATTATTTAGGTGCTGGGGGTTGGAACTGTAAGGGAGCATCTCCAAAGTCCAAATTCATTGTACATTCCTTTTTGGAAATAAACACACATACTTTAAAAAAAAAAAAAAAAGCGCAAAAGAATATTAATATATATGAATTCAAATCTAAGTTCTACACTTTCAGGTTTCATTAATTTATTGATGCTGGTAAGTTCACAACCAAGACATATCACAAGCCAATCATTTACATATCACTACAAAAACCTTAATTAAAAGCAAAGAAAGAAAAAATGCAGCAGGATTCATTAAATGGATTTAGATACCAGCAAATTTCCTATTGCACACGGATGCAAATACTCAAATAAAGATTCTGTCTCTCCACGTCTTTATATAAGTGCTAAAGAGAAGGAGTGAACCCTATGGGCATTGTTCTGAAAATCAAAATTGTATCGCAAATCCTTTTAGGGAGTGAATCAAATCAAATCGTGAATCGTTTCACGAATCGCAGGATTATTTTATTTTTCTTATAAATAATAATAAAATAAACTAAAAATAGCCATTCATAATCAATCGTTTAATTAGATTTGAATTCGACATGGAGGTTATAAAATTATTCAAGAGGGGCGTATTTTAACTGCAAAACAAGCCACTCTGTGGATATTGGTGGGCCATTTTAAATCACGGGCGGAGGGGAGACTTGAAAGTAGAATTGGTAGCACTTCCCTGCAGGGAAATGCAGTGAGGGATTTCTATGTCATGCAGAAGCATTGAATCCAAACAGAACAACAACTTAATAAACAAACTTGGAACTTAAATACAAAGAAACTTTCCAACTTAAGAGGCAGCAAAAGTGCATTTTACCTGACATAGCTTTGTTCATCATCCACATCGATTGCATCTTCAGTTACCACCTTCAGTTCTTCCAAAGAATAAGGATGCTCTGGATCTTTAATATCTCTAACATGATTTGAGATTGTTATGGAAATTAAACTCAAAAAGGCATGCACAGTTGTCTTTAAAACCCAAGTCATGCTTAGAAAACAAATGAAAAACACATACTGTCAAATGTGTATAATGAGTCACAGAAAAAAAAAAAAAAAAACAGAGAAACAGGAGAATTTGTGCATTGCTACAAATGTTGATTTCAGCCATTGTTTCAATTCATACAAAAAAAAAATAGATATAAAAAAGAAAAACACGGGTATTCAAGAACCACGACAAAGGATATCAAAAATTTCCTGTGCATCAATGTGTTCCACAGCATACTCATCTGCATCAGCCGGTGCACTACGAACCCGTCGCTCTTTCCTTTCGTAGACTGTGGGGTTCGCATTAATCAAACCAGAAACCATTCTTAACAGCCAAAATGCATAAAACACTGAAAAGGCTCTTCCTGCTTCAAATTACTATTCCTGTATGAAGTAGAACCAATTCATAAATAGATCACTCATCTATTTAAAACATACATATACCCTTAACACTATTTTTTTTTTATTGTAAACATAACTCGGATTATATTAAAAGAAAAACAATTGCAAACATTGTATCTTGCACGATACGGATTAATCAAACAGTAGTAGTACCTAATCAATTCATTAAAAGTGGCAAAAATCTAACTCTTTTATGGACTTCTTCTCCTCTTTTCCTCTTAGATTAAGGTGAGATTAATGCAAAAATTGCAGAGCAGAGAGAAAGAGAGAGAATGAAAGTCATCTGCTTTCCATTCTATTTTGCATCGTTGTCACCTTTTTCCTTCTCAAAACCCCAAATCACAAAAAACCCAACACAGTTCCACTTCTATCATCCACAAAGATACTCAAATCTTCACATACACAGACACCCAAAAAATTATATGTACACAGAAGATCTCCAAACGAAAAGGGAATTCAATCAAACCCAGAACGAAAATCAAACAAGATTAAGAAAAGGAGGCAGCAACGAAACCCACCAGTTTCCCTCTACCACGGGCCCCAGATCATTGCAACGATGAAAGGAGAAGAAAAAGATTCACCTTGATTTCAATCTAGACCTTGCAGAGAGAAACCGCCTTTGTAAAATCGCAATACAGGATATGGCTTCGTTGGAAGAGGAGATGAGAGGGTCTCGTTTCTTCAACGAGGGATTTTTGGCCGTGCGTTTGCATTTTTTTCATCATCTTTTTTTTTTTTTTTTTTTTGATAACGTAGGGTTACCAGCCCTTTGGGCCAGAATAATCCCTACGGGTCCAGAAGAGAAAGCCGGGTAAAATTCCCCTGTGGCCCTAGTGTGGTAGAGCAGTTTCGAACCCACAACCTCCGGGTGCAAACCGTAGTCCTAGGCCAACTGAGCTACCCCTCGGGGTTTTTTCATCATCTAAACTATTGAAGTTTAAATATTTTTTAGGGTTTTACCCAAAAAAATCCCCTTAGACTCGTTGAAGATCAAAATAGGCTTAGAAAGTCTTCATGCACTGCAGTGGTCCTATAGGCCTGATTTAGTTTAATTTTTTTTAGATTTCCTGAGAGGAGATATCGTCGCTCATCTTACCTTTTTATAATCGATCAAAACTCATTTTCCCAATTTTTTCATCTTCCTCCTTTCCTTCACCTCCTCCATCGATCTCAACCCAAGGCGCTCAGTGTAGATTGCAATGCTTCCTCTTCCACCTCTTTTCACCTTCTAGCAAGCACGTGGAGATCCTAGTTGTATTTTTCCTCTTCGTGACCCACAACTCATCGGATCTCAAGGAGTGTAGAACACGAAACCCTATCCTATTTCTCTATTGTGACGTTTAATATGTGAGGTTTGAGTTAGAGATTGAGTTGGAGGAAGGAGGAAGACGAAAAACGAGCGGATGAGGGATAAGGAAGGAAGAGGAGGAGGGAGAATATGAAAAATGAGTAGAGGAGGAAGGAAGAGGAGGAGGAAGAAGAAGAAAAATGAGCGGGGACAATCGCGGGTGAGCGGCGATATCCCCGATCATGACAGATTTTTTTCCCAAAGATGAACACACTTATATGAGAGTTTAACCTTTTATGTGAGGGGATATCCCTGCTCAATATATAAAGTTTATAAATGATAAGCGGCGATATCCCTTCTCATGACAGATTTTCCCAAGGGATGAACTAGAAGCTTAATCTTTTAAGTGAGGGGATGTCTCCGCTCAATATATGAAGCTTATATGCGATGAGCGGCGATATCCCCACCCATGACAGAGTTTTTCTAAAGGATGAACACACTCATCTGAGAGCTGCACCTGTCATGAGCGGGGATATCCCCACTCACCCATGATTATCCCTGCTCTTATTTCTTCTTCTTCCTCCTCCACTTCCTTCCTCCACCCATTTTTCATCTTCTTCCTTTCTCGACTGCTTGTTTTTCATCTTCCTCCTCCTTCCTCCAACTCCATCTCAAACCCAAACCTCACATATTAAATGTCACAATAGTGGAATAGGGTAGGGTTTCATGTTCTACACTCCTTGATCTCCGACGAGTTGTAGGTCGCGAAGATGAAAAATACAACTAGGATCTCTGCGTGCTTGCTAGAAGGTGAAAAGATGTGGAAGAGGAAGCATTGGAATCGATTAGCAACGCCTGTAATCAATTGGGTTTAGATCGATGGAGGAGGTGAGGGAAAGGAGGAAGATGAACAATGAGGAAAATGGGTTTTGATCGACTGTAAAAGAGCAAGATGAGCAGCGATATCCCCTCTCAAGGAAAACTGAAAAAAACTAAACCAAATCAGGCATGTAGGACCACTACAGTGCATGGAGACTTTCTAAGCCCCTTTTGATCTTCAATGAGTCTAGGGGGATTTTTTCGGTAAAATCCTCAATATTTTTTGTAAAATTATTTATGTAATAAAGATATCATATTGCAATGGGGGTACTTGATTATTCGATTACCCAGAAATTCCGACCCACAAGAAAAACTGGGTCTAGAATCTATTTTACGTTCCCATTTATAAATGAGTTTGGGCCCGGAACCCAATTTAGGTTCATATTGATAAACGGGACCGATTTTGGGTTCATATAGGTCTCGACCCATGAACCCAAGACCTGGCATATGAGCCTTTGATGTTGTAAATTGTACATTAAAATCAACTTTTTTTTCTTGACATTTTTATGTATAATATTGGAGGTAGTAGACTTGATGCACTGTTATAAGTTAAATGATATGTTTATTTTTAAAAAAATGAAAGAGAAAGAGAAATTATAATTGATTTTGGAACTAGATTCCAATCCTCTAAGTGAACGCGGTTCTGGAACCGAATCCGGATTTTCCTATCGGAGTGGGATCTGTAACCAACAAAACAGGTTCCGAGTCAAAATCGGAACCGTTATTTAGAAACAAGTTCAGGTGTGGGTCCACTATGGTCTTGATCCAGAACTGTCCCATTTACAACCCTACTTGCAAGATAGCCCTAGAATATTACACACAACTTTATGAAAAATATCTAAAGTTTGAAATCTTATTTAATCAAATCAAATCAGATCATTTTACTTTTATTTCAATATTGTGTTATATATAGGGGTTTTTACAGAAAAATCCCCTTAGACCCTTAATAGACCAAAAGGGACCTTAAGAAATTTATGGCCCGAAGTAGTCTATCGGCCATTTTCGATTTTATTTATTTATTTTTATTTATTTTTCATGAGTAGCGATATCGCTGCTCTCGGCCATAAGATAAAAACTCATCCCACGCCTCCGTCCTCTTATTTTCTTCCTTTTTCTCATTTCTTCCCTTCCCGTCTCCATCGATAACAGCGTTTCAACCTATTGTTGTCATAAGCTCCTCCTGATCACACATCTATTGTATTTTTTTCCCCAACTTTTCATTCCTCCTAAACATGTGTCGGCATCTTCATTGTTTACGTCTTCCTCTTTGTGGCCCATGGATGAATGACCTGAGAGGTATTCCTCTTACTATTTATCCCCCAACCCTCCACCATTATTGCAGTTTTGCATTTAGGTAAACCATGCATTACTAAATTCCCCTCTTAATTTTGATTTCTAGAGTATATATGAACTTTTCCTCTGTTGAATGTACTTGATTTTAGGGTTGCATGAACGAACTATATTTTGCGATTTCTATCATGTATATGAAAGTGTGCGTCGTTGCATGGTTGAAGTTGTAATTTTGTGGTTTTAAGGCTGTTGAAGTTGTTGCATGGAAGTGATTAAGAAGATGTTTGTGAATGTGATGCCAAATGTGCCTGTGCATGTCAAAAAGGTGAATGTGAATTGCCATACGCATGTGAATATGTGGGTATCAGTGATTAGGAATGTGAAGGTAAGTGGCTAGGGTTGTAAACGGGTTGGTTCCGGTCCAGATCCATGGTTGACCCGGAACCGGAACTGTTAAGGATAAGGTGGAACTGGATCCTGACCCGGAACCATTTCGGAACTGGTTTCTTGCCTCTGGAACCAAAACCATATATGAGACGGGTTTAGATCTGGATATGGGTTTAGGTAGAGAATAATATTAAAAAAAACATAATTTATAGGAGAGATTTTCCAAAATCAAGGTAATATGTCGGGTCTCGGGTCCACAGGTCCAAACCAAAGTGGAACCGGACCCGGACCCATTTACTTATCGGAGCCTAAATAAGGACCCAAACCCAATTTATAACGGGTCGGAACCTCTGGGTAATCAGAAAATCGGGTATCTATTTACATCCCTATAAGTGGCATAGGTGTCTCCAAATGTGGAGGTGACCGCCAAGATGTATATGAAGATGAGTGTAGAGGTGAGTCTAATGGTAATTGCGAAATTGAAATGGTTGTTAGCTTGGTTAAACATAATGATTGAGGTCAATTGATGATCGTAGGAAAACTTTAGGAATGTAACTTTAGTGATGATCCTTAAATGTCAAAGGCCTTTTTAACCCCACCCCCACACACACAAATGAGCAAGGATATACATATTCATGGACTTTTTACTGCTATGAGCAATAATATCTATGCTCGTAGTTGGCTGAGCCCCGGATTGGTATCTATTCAGCGACTTTTAATCGTCACGAGCAACAATATCCATGCTCACAGTAGGCTACCAATCCCGGAGTGGCATCTATTAAATGAATTTTAACTAATGCGAACAATGATATCTATTATCATAGTAGGCTACTATGCATTTGTATGTAAGCTTTTACACATATAGACAAATGTAAGCTATTGCACTTTTTGGGCAATGCTAAAGGAACCACTGTGACAATAAAGAAAGGAAAATGACTCCACCAACCTCTGTAGTATGGTACACCAAACTCTTTAATAGAGCAACAAACTATGAATAAAACATTACATCGGGACCACTATAATAGAGTGCAATTCAAGTTTTAGTTTCAAGAAACCTTTGTTTGCAAAAATAAATATATGGAAGCCAAAAGAGGGTTATCCGATGAAAACATTGCAAAGATTATCTTTTTAGACGAAAAAGATGACAAATGAGATAAGGGGATTCGAGTTGGCATAAATGTAGTAGAAATCAGCAGTGATATTGTTGCTCGTGGGTGTACATGAGTAGCGATATCGCTACTCAGCGAAAAAGCACAAAAAGAAAAAAGAGGGTAAAGTGTGGTGGAAAGTCCAATCTAGTTAGTAAGGAATTTTTTTTTATTTTTTAACTACAAAGGGTCTAAGGAAAATTTCTCAGCAAAAACCCCATATATATATATATTCGTCTCTTTCGTGGCCACTTAATCAAATCAAATCAAATCATTTTACTTTTATATAATATTTTAAGGTATTTATCTAATATTTATTGGTGTTTAAAAATGGCATACTTGTCATGTACCACCATTCATCATCATTATTATTACCATCAAACCCTAAATCCCATCTTGCTGTATTGCCACTTCACCACTATATGGTGCTTATGTTAATGCGCAACCTCAATATAGAAGATGTTTCAAATTTGCTCCAAATTGAATGTTATATGCCATTCGATTTATATGTATTTATATATTATTTACTGATTTTAATTTCAATTTTAACAACCACAATATAATTCATATAAAAAAGGAACAATTTTTTTTTTCAATTTGTTAATATTTAAAAAAAATTAATATCATGAATTATGGCACGGGCACATTTTGCTTAGTTTTATGTTTGGTAGGCTTTAGTTCGATTGAAGGTGTTTAGTATTTCAATTCAACCAAAGTTATATGCATAAAATGCAAGTAGAAAGTAAAATGGCAGTTGGATCCATTGCCACTGTGTGAACAAAAAGAGGAGTGATTGTTAATGAGTGGAATATAGAAGGGTTTGAAACAGCCTAAGCCCAAATCCAACATTTTCTGGAAAATTTGTTTTTAGTGGAGGAGCCAATATTTTGTTGCAAGAGGGGCAAGCAATAGTTGACCAATAGTGTTTTTAGAGACAGAGGGGAGCGGAATTACTAACAAAGACTATCTATTTAAAATCCGAATCATTTGAAATAAATACCTATTTTAAGTGGGATGTCCCCAACTTTCCCTCTAATAGGAGTGGCTCCCATCATATGATTGAACACATAATTTATAATGCGATCAATACATTCTTATGCATTATTTATTTGTTTGTTAGTTTTTTAAAGAGTGAAACTCATGCACCCTTATTCACTAAATGATGCTCCTGCCAATCCGTCAATAACCAACGACAATCTTATGCACTACTCATCAAAATAAATAAATAGATAAATCTTTAACAATGAATAAATAAATAAATAATGCATGAGATTGTGTAAATCACATTATTAATTATTTTTCAAATCTTATAGTGGGATCAACTCCTATTAAAGTATAAATTTGTGATATACTACTGATGGGGTGGGGTGAGCATTGATTTTGAGAAGTTTGGATTTTCAATAAGCCGGCCTCATTTAAGAGTTGTTCCACTCTCTTCACTCAACATTAGTAGGAGATCCACACTAAAAAAGTTAACCTTGGACGTTTCCAACCCAAATCAGATTCCGCTCTTCCATTGCTTTCCCTAGAAAGGTTGCAAAACTAGAGAGAGGGTAAGAATAAGGAGAGCTGTTATTAATCTTTTTTCTTGCCAAATGCACCGAGACTATAGCTATGATTGTTTCAATGTTTGATTCAACAATGCTAGCGTCATAATCTTCTCTTGCTGGTGATGATAACTTTATTCCTCCCTTTCCAGTATACTAACCATTGGTAGTATCAGAACCCCATAACATATCATCATTTATCACAAACACACAAAGTAAATCACCAACATTAAAACTAAATACCAAAATCACATATTAATTAACAGGGAAAATATTCTCCTCTGGGTGCATTCAGATGGGTTCATAGTCTCTCCTCTAGGTCACTAAAACGGTTGATTTTTATCGGTGAACATTGAAGAGAGATAGAGCACTTTTATTCACCCAGATTACATTCATAGTTCCAATGTTTTAGTAATATAGCCCATTAACCTGTTTGGTCAATAAGGCTAAGATAATGTGATAACAATGTCAGAACTGGTAATGCCAATTGTGGAGAATAAGGAGTTGCTCAATTGGTTATAAATCTGTCTCTGACCAAGCTATCCATACTTCAATCCTTGGATACACTCTGGGGCGGGCCCAAGAGTGTTACTATTTGGTTTTATTATTTAACTTAGAGAAACTCCACTTGGCCCGACTGGGGAGACTGGCTTCCTGAAATCCAATGGCCCTCCTGGGGGACCGAGCCAGAAGCCAGTCTCCCCAGTCGGGCCATGTAGCACGCCTGTTTAACTTATTCACTTCTCTTTTCATGTGTGTGGGCTCTAGCTATTGGGCCTTGGAAAAACCCAAAGACCACCTTTTTACGGGGCATTGACGGGTACGTTCCTGTGAGATCCAATGGATAGATGACAATAAAGCTAAACCTAGTTGGTCTGGACCAAGATTAAGCGCGGTTAGCAATATGACCAACAATTTTTATCTTTTCGATCCTCAGAGTTTAGTGGCCATACTTGGTACAATTTTAGTTTATTGCATCAATTTAAGAAAGCAGGCATGTCAAAGAACAAATTCATCTTAGCTTGGGCCCCTTGTGATAACAAAAGATGTCTCCAGGGGTGACACTGTCAATTTGCCCGTATAAATAGACAGGTGAGTGTCTCACTCATGTCCTTTTTAGCGGAAGGGGTGGACATCCACCATGATGCCCTAGCCCCTAACTCAAAATGAATGCCTTACATGATATCTATAATTATAAAATATGATTGACAATATGATTAATATAATAATTAACACCATATTATATACTATTAATCATATTCCTTAGTTACATTATTAATACACACACAAAACACACATATTTTAGAGGATTTTACTAAAAAAAATTTATTATATGGGGGTTGTACGAAATAGTATCTTTTTACTCATGTAGCATAAAAATATTTCTCCAGTAGTTATAGGGAGTGATGCCAGCGTTGTTAAATTAAAGACGAATGACACCAGCGTCACTCCTCTCAAATATTCGTTTGTGCCGTTCGAGTTACGAGGCATTATTTCGTGCAACACTCATGTAATGAAAATTTTCCAGTAAAATCCTCTATATTTTACTATAGTAGAAACTCGTAAATGCATTCCATCTTAAAATTGAATACATGATTAAAAATACGACTAGGGGTTTTTTGAGGTGAATGCATTACATCTTAAGATTGAATACATGATTAAAAGTATGACTTGATGCTGACATGGCGTCGTTGCTGATGCGTAATTAATCATGATTTCAATTAGATGGTAGGACCCACTTCAGGTTAAGTTAAATAGGAGGATACACTATTAAAAAGACGACATTCATTTTGATGGATATGAGTAATCATGCTTGTGGGCTATGATGGAGCCACATGAATGTGTTACCCGATTCCTCCAACAACGAGTAGGTCACCTGTAGCCAGGTAGAATCTCACGTATTCCTCTGCAAAAGCGGCGTGACTCACAACCCAAGTAGTACAGTTTGGGTCAGCAGTTACTGCGTACGCGCGGCATTCCACTCGCTATGCACGGAAGGAAAATTTTCTCATGTGAAAGGACAGTTGTGCACGCAAATTCTACAGGCCCCCTTACACACACACAAAAGAAAAGAAAAGAAGAAAAAAAAAACCATATATGGATCTTGCTTGATCCCACTTTTGATCAGAGCAGCACCTTTGTCACTCTTGTCATCACATAATCGGGTATCTCATCTAATTTCTATTTGATTGAATCTCAAAAATATTTATGATTAAAACGCTATTATACTTTATAGCTATTAAATTAAGGGTTGTGACAATATGATGGACCTGATTTCCAAGCCAACCCTTTCCATGAAACCTCTCCTATTGGTAGAAACACATTTAGTGGGCCCACGATCTATATCATAAATTAGCAGCAAGCAATATACTCATAATATGACATTTTTCAATCTTAAGGGGTTGGCCAAGTGATTAGGTCTACGATTTCTTTCTCTTTCGGAACTAGAGGTCCTGTATCGATCATCGGTCCTCTTGAACCAAATGTCGAGTCTAGTAGTAATACCATAGGGATTTTATCTGACCTTTCTGTAAGCCCAGATGGATTCGTCCAATCCAAAGGATTGGAAACCTTCTTTTGGCAAAAAAATAAAATAAATTATGACATTTTCCCACCCACCGAATTATATTATATTAAGCTACGAGGTTTTGGATTCAATTTTGACTGAAAGTTACAGCAACTATCTTCTTTATCTCTTTATCATAACCACTAATAACTGCTCTCCACTTTTCTTTTCAAATACTTTGTTTCAATCCAAATTCCATCATTATCTTTCTACTCCAATTCTTAATTTTTTTTCCATTCTATGATACCAACTCTTGGATTACATAAAATATATATTCAAATTTTTTTCTTGTGCTTTCTTTCTAAAACTAGCTACGCGGTTTTTTATAAATTAATATTTAAATTATATAATATTTACAATATCCGTGATACGGGTAGTTATGCTAGTTAGATATTATTAGGTGCTCCTTCATGAAAGGTAATCTCATGTGAAAAGTCCATCTTACAAAGGGTAGAATCGAAAAAAAAAAAGAAAACATTTCTCTCCAGTCCCGGTCCCAGTCCCAGTCCCAGTCTCACAGCAATCCCGCGTCGCAACTACGCTAAAAACTTAAAACAAGGAAAGGCGAGGAGCCGTAACTAGTAAGTAAAGTGGACTCCTCATCTCCCTCCACACACACACTCTCTCTCTCTCTCTCTTTTCACGCATCTTTCGTTTCGTCGGTGCCAGCGAGCAGCCCACAAAAAAACATCTCCCCCCTCTCCTCGCCCAAATCCTCTCTCTCTCTCTCTCTCTCTCTCTCTCTCTCCTCGTCAAAAGGAGAGAAAGATGCATCGATACAACGATCCGAATCCATTTGATGAAGGGGAAGTTGCAGTGAATCCCTTCTCGGTAACCGCCCTCAAATCTCTCTCTCTCTCTCTCTCTCTCTAATTTTTTCCTTAATCTCTAAATCCCTTGTTCTTCTTAGTAGATCCTCTTGAGTGTTCTTTTAGAGAAATGTCATCTTACTTTGCGAGATCGGAGCATTTGGATCTTGGCTGGAAACTCGTAGTTTCTTGTTTTTTCGAAGATCGAATGCTATCTGTTTGTGGAATTGCAGCTTCTGTTTACTTTGTGCAAATCTAGATCCTCATGTTTTAATCTGTAGTTCTTGATGGCTTAGTCACTTGGCATTGCCAAATGCATAAGAATTTTAGAGGTTTGTTCCTAAAATTATTTCAGGATACACAGAAATGGAAGGGTATTTGGGGACAATGTGTTTCTGTGATGATTCTGTTTCTCATGGCAGAATTGGTTTTTTGATTGGTACTTGCCTAAAATCTTTTAATGAGCTTCTATGTCTAAAATCTTCTGTTGCTCTGAGATATACTTATGGTGGGGGAGGAGATTATAAGTGCTGGATTATCTTTATCTATTTGTTTAGATCGTGTTGGTTTGTTCTATCATGGTGTCACTGATGCAGCAGTCCTTTGCAGAATGCGGCGGGACCTGGTTCGAATGCAGCAGGACCTGGTTCCAACTCGCGCCTTCCTCCATTGGCGCCGGAGCCCTTGGGTTTTAGCCGCCAGCATGATGCAACCGTTGACATTCCACTGGATACGATGAATGTATGTTGTATTCTATTCTATCATCCAATTCTTACTAAAATATGCTTGTAGCTAGAAACAACTATTTATAAGATGGTGCCTGTGATGTGATTGATGCAGGATCCCAAGAAAAAGGAGAAAGAACTTGCATCTTGGGAAGCAGATTTGAAGAGAAGAGAAAAGGTTTACTTTTACGACTCTTTCAGTTAAATTATTGTTTCACTAAAGCTGCATTTCGTGGTCTTGCGAGTCGTGGAAGCACTTATTGTGAATAGGAACCAACATTTTCTGTGACCTTGCCAGTTGCCACACTATTTTCACCTAGTTTGTTTTTACAGGACATAAAACGGAGGGAAGATGCTGTGTCAAGAGGTTAGTTTGTTATTAAGTAGGTGCATGTGGCAGCTCCATATTTTCTTACACCTGAAATTTGTGCTTCTCATTCTTGTAAATACAGCTGGAGTCCCTGCTAATGACAAAAACTGGCCTCCATTCTTTCCAATTATTCATCACGATATTGCAAATGAAATACCGGCCCATGCTCAAAGGTTGCAGTATCTAGCTTTTGCAAGTTGGCTTGGTATGAAATTGCAAACTTTCCGACCTTTCATTTGGAAGCCTTTGATTGAAATATGTTTACCATTTGCACCTGATAATATTAGTGGATGCTTATCCTTTTCTTTTTCAAGCTCAAGCCACTGACAAATATTTACATTATCATTTGCTACAGTGCACCATGATTGATATAAGCATTCGCTATCAGAGGCCCAGACCTATTAAATATGACCATCATTTCTTGAATGTGTTCATATCAGAGTCCCCTTTAATGGCTGCTGAATTGTGCTTGATTCATGTTAGGAATGCTCTATGACAAATTAAGCTTTAGCTATGGGGCCTCAATCTCATTGAATATGGCCATTATTACTTGGGCATTTATGTCAGGTTCTTTTTTTAATCGGCTGAGCTGTGCTCGAGTCATGTTGTGAACGTAGTTCTTTCCTGTAGACACTTTTGCAAACTAACTATATCATGGTAGTCTTGCTCTTTGGTAGGCATTGTACTTTGCCTTGTGTGGAATATTGTTGCCATCACTGTTTGTTGGATTAAAGGTGGAGGTAAGCTTCAGTCTCCTAAGTCCTAACAGTATGGATGTGATCTATTTTGGTAAATCCTATTCAGAGGGTCTTATTCCTATTATAATTTTTGAGAATCTTCACCATCTGGCAGGTGTTAAAATCTTTTTCCTTGCGGCAATTTATGCTTTACTTGGATGTCCTCTTTCATATGTGCTGTGGTACAGACCTTTGTATCGTGCTATGAGGTAGGCTAATTGCATTTATATTTTTTGGGGTGCTTGTTTCTTCCATGCACACAAGTAACTGAATCATTAAGAGCTGTTATGACCAAAGACATTCATTTTCTTGTACCGGCTAAAGACCCATGGGCAGGTACTCTAGGTAGACCTTATGCTTAGGTTATTGGTATTCCTGGTTTTAGAGAAGCAACCAGCATGCGGTTGGTGTATTATTTGATATCATCTGAGTGAACTAGTGGCATTATTTATGATAAAAATGATTGAATGCCTCTCATTTCTGGACATTGAAAGTTCGTTAGTTGTGCTAAACAGAGGCTAAAACCATTGCATAACACTTATGAACTCACTAAATTTTGCTACTAGCATCAATCGCATGTGGAAATAAAAAAAAGGGGAAAAATAGTGTTTCACTACTGCCTTCATTTAACAGTAATCGATTGAATTCATTCTTGAAATGATGCCTAATTGCTGTTTCTTATTTACAGGACGGATAGTGCTCTGAACTTTGGCTGGTTTTTCTTGTTGTATTTGGTAATGTTCGACTTAGCGCATCAGATTTAAGCATCCTTCTAGATTATTCATTGACTCCTTTTGTGTTAATGACATTTTCTTATTGCAGTTTCACATTGGTTTCTGCATATTTGCTGCTATTGCTCCTCCTATCATCTTTCACGGAAAATCATTGACGTAAGTTATTTCTGTTTCCCTTAATCCCAAGGTAAAGGAAAATTCAGTCCTGAACAGTGGTTTATCACCATGACTTTGCATTGCTTTGGCTTTGATCATAAGGATGGGCCTTTAAACATGCTCAGCTGAACCTAATCCTCTAAATATGCTCTTTATCTTTCTGGGGATTTTAATTTCATTGTAGAGTGTTCTTTCATGGTAATGCATGTGCCATTCTAATATAGCAAGCGTCATTTTCGATGGAAATCCTTTCTTTCACTGGACTTTACTTTCATCCGAAAAACTCGTTGTTGATCTTAGCAATAAAAACAAGTCAGGGAGGTTTGCTGAGATGCCTATGTTGGTGCCTAAGCCAATGCCTCAGAGTATGGTCCCTGCTACATGTCTTCTTACCACTGGCTACCACCGACTTGGTTGTTCTCTCATCTCCATGATCCTGAGTGACAGTGTTTAATGAGTTTTTATTTTATCATCTAATTTTTAATTTAGGCCTTCTTGTTTGCTTGTTTAGCCATATAGGTTGTGCAAACTATGGGTCTAGGAAATGTAAAGCCCACCTCCTCACTGGATATCCTTAACATCCAATCTGGGAAAATTGAACTGAATACACTTTTTTTTGTTAATGTGTTTTCATTTTTATTCATTTTTCTTTTTTTACCTTCATCATTCATACGCCCTGAGAAGAAAGAAAGAAAGAAAAGGATGAATAGGCACTAGGCTTAAACAGCCATTTGTAACTATAGTGTGCTGTCCATTTCCACCCAGCATTACAATGCAAGCCAATGTTTGCTAATTCATCTGCCTTGTTGCCTTCTTCATGATCATGGAATTCATATCACGTGAACTTGAGAGTAAAAATTTTACAAATTGTTGACTCCTTTCTCTGAGTGTGAGGACTGAGAAGCATCTTGTGAACCCTAAAAGAGAAGAGGTACTTGGGACCTAGTTCTCATGGTGTGTCATAATTATTTTTGGCTATTGAATTATCTTTTTGTAATCCTTCTTTATATGAAAATTTTCTGATGGGTTACACTTGTTGCTATTGTGGCCTAGGGCCACTGTATCCAAAATTGCTAGAGCCTATGGGCCTGTCTGGTTAGAGGAATTTTGAGGATTTTTGTTTAAGGAGAATTATTATATCTCCAAATGCTGCACCCAAGTGGTTTCCAGAATGCTCGAGTGCACTCCAGCATTCGGGAAGTTGGAATTCTCAGAATTCCAAAAGCTAAAGGTGACTTCTGAGGAGGTTGGTTCTTAGAATTCTAGCATTCAAATGGAGAATTCCAAATGCTGTAAAGAATGATCTGACACTAGCATCAGAACTCCCCTACATTTGCAATTCTTGTTAGAATACCTTCGAACAAACAGGCCCTATGCATCCAACATCATATCTCTCATCAGAGGATTGGCATTTTATTGTCACGGACTCACAAAAGAGCACCATTTCCAACTGGTTTCTGTTTCTCTAGTGCTGTCATAGCTTAGAGCCTATGCATCCAGCATTATAGCTCTCATCTGAGGGCCAACATTTTGTGGTGTCATAATATACAAATAACCACAAATTCCAACTGTTTTAATTTTCTGTAGTGCTGATTGAACGGGAATGACCTGCCAATGTGGAGAATGTATCCATTGTTGATACAATATTTTTCGCAACTTAATCTGGTGATTTGTTTTAAGGTTTCGTGTTTTCTTATCTGGCTTAGTTTATATTGTTCTTTTGGCTTAGTTTAATCTGGTGATTTCAATCCCATAATTGCTTGAGCATCAAGGTTTTTGAACTTGGACTCAGGGTGCTACTTGTTCACTCTTGAGTCAGGCCGGCTTGACCGAGCCAGACTTTGTCGCACCTAGAGCCGACATAACTACTAGAAATGTGAAAAATGCATATAGAAATCTAGAAAAATGAAAATTTCTTTTCTAGAAATTATAGAATTTAAGGACTCACATTATATTTTAATTTTTCTCAATAAGTTTCAGTGGTCTTTTGTGGATGCCTCGTGTTTAATGTCCTGGTGAATAGTAATCTTGACCTCTGTATATCTTGAAACAAGTTATTTTGATCTTCGAAACTCACCCAAATCCTTGTTAGGGACCTCTCACACACTCTTCATATCTTGATTAGTCTGTTCCCGCTCGCCCCCTTCTCTCATCCACGTTAATGCACTTCTAAAGGAGCATGAGAACAACTTTTAACAGGTTGGAACCTGTTCTGCCACCTCCGAAGTCCCAACGGAGGTGTGTTTACTGCTGCACCATTGCAGGAAAGACTTGAGTGCGGCCTCTTGAGAGTCACTTCTGTAAATATTCAATCGCAATAACTGCTCTACTATTTGAGTATATTCTGACATAGGTCCAAGCTTTAGCTCAGTTGGTTATGACATGGGTGTGTGTGTTTAGTTCAAGCCCCCTCATGGCAAGTGGGAAAAAAAATGCTCTACTATTTGAGTATGTTCTGAATTCTGATAAATTGCAACTTCTTAAAGAACATTCTTAAGTGATGGTGTTGTTTGGTTTGAGAAGTCATGGCACCCCCGGAGTTATATCTGGAATTAATTTTACTGCGCTTATGCTTTTGCTGTTTCTTTACAGAATCATAGCGATCTGCATGCTCTTTTTTCTGTATCCATTGTTATTTTTTGGGTCCCACAATCATCTACTGCTAACATTCAAAATCATGTGAAACTGATGTGAGAATACCTTTCTTTCAGGGGGATTCTTGCAGCAATTGATGTCTTCTCAGATCATGTGTTTGTGGGGGTAAGTTGTGCAATGCTTTCATTTTCAGCATTCAAGATCTTTTGGTGTGTGCGCGCGCACGCTCCTTCAATGATAATTTTAGAAACTTCCATCTTACGCAGCTCACGACAACCAACCAAAAGAGCATTCATTTTAGATTCATTAGCATCTAGAGAATCTATCGGCTCAGAAAATTTCCTTACAGTAGTGCCATTCCAGTCTCTAATGACACCTCCGATACCACCTCTTCCAATGGCTTGAACATAACTTCCATCAAAGTTTAATTTGAGAAAACCCTCAGGAGGACCTTTCCAAGAAACACTATTTAAAAATTTAGAGACCCACCCACCTTGAAAATGAGCTGCCCTTGATCTACTTAAATCCTCCAGACACACCCCTTTAAACTCTTGTCTTAAAAACACCCACTCTGAAACAGACTAGATAATAGATGCAACAACATCCTCCACCAAGTTACTTTTATTCTTGAAGACACGATTATTCCTTGCTAACTAAATTTTCCAAATCGCATACAACACCACCTTCCAAAGAATTCTCATGCGAACATATTTAGTTTGTAGACGCCATTGATGAAAAGATCCACAACTTTCAAGGGCATTACCCATTGCATTTCAAACTCTTTTATGAGCAAAAGCACAATGGATAAGCAAATGATGCACTAATTCCTCATCCTGCAGACACATAGGACACCCATTAACAATATAATGTTTACATTACTTTTACTAACCTAGTAAATTGCGAAACGGGCCCTAAAGGATCGAGTTCATGTTCATTCTCTCCTCTCTTTTATTGTTCCTTTTATATCTTCTCCATGTTAAACCTGGTTCTAAATGTCTCATGCATTCATTATGCTTAATGTTTGGAAGATCCAATTTAAAGGAAAATAGTGATGCAGGCCATACCATGGGTCGGCCAACCCATTGGACCCCGTCCACAAGCCAATCAAATATCCATTTAAATAGAATACTTAACTACTTGGGAGTTTTGTTTAATTTGGATTGGTAAGCAATTTTAATGTCCTACTTAATGTTTAGGAAAGTAGAGTCCCACTAGGAAAGGGGATGTCCAACCCTGCCCGTAAATATGTAGTCCCTCCTTAGGAGAGACAAAGCTTGATTATTCAATAAAATTGTTTTATGGGTTTCCCTATGGCTGAGTTTTTCTCTGGTTTGGAGCTTGGTCCCTCTCATTGAATTCTTTGCGGATTCGGCCAAAACCTTATAGGAATTTTGGTCTACCTTCATTCATGGATCCAAGGCTGCGTCAAATAAGAAATTAAGCGTACATTTTGATGCAAAGCCAATGAACCGTAGCAACCTGGCTGTGGCCCATGTGTGGGACCCAAGAAAGTATTAAGGATTATTTTATTATTTTATTAATGAGTTGTAATATTATGTAATTAGGATTAGCTTTCTAATTTCTGTCGAATACCTTCTTTAGTTTCTTTGTTTGATTTTTATTTAGTCTTCTAGTTTGATTAGGAGTCTTAGACTTTAGGGGTTTCTTTTCCTATTTATTATATGAGTATTAACAGGAGGTTAAAGTAGTTTAGAGTAATAAAAAATTTCCTCCGTGGATTGTTCATCTTTCTTAGATTTTCATTGGAGACTTGATTTATGTGCTGCGGCACTTTCAACCCAAATGCTTCACAACGGGTTTGCATCACATTTGATGCAATCTTAAAGAAAATAGGAAACTGTAAGGGCACCTTAAAAACCCTGGAGTAGTCATTCATAAACTGAGGTCACGTTCGGAAACCAAGTTCTCAAGGAAAAGATTTTCACTTTCCACAGAGTTGTGGAAAGCCCACATTTGGAAATTTTAAATCCCTAAGGCAATTTTAAAGAAAATAGGAAACTAAGTGTACCTTAACAAAATTGAGGTCATGTTTGGCAACCAAATTCTCGAGGAAAAGATTTGCACTTTCGTGAAAAACCCATGTTTGGCAATGGTAAATCCCCAGAGGATTTGGACTGATGGAAATTCTCAATTTTGAGGATTTTTAGGTCCGACCTCCCCCCATTGGATTTGGAAATCCTCACTGCAGATTTCTCAACTATATGCGTCAATAAAACTCATTTCACTGTGAGATCCTCAACTATAGAAATCCTCATCGAAGAATCCTTGTTCCAGGGGCAGTGAGGAATCCTCATATCTGCGGATTCCTCTCCTATTATGAAACGTTCTCTGATACTTTCAGCATACCCATATGCATAGCATAGTAGGAGGGGCGTTTAGTCCCATAGGGAGCTCCAGGGTTTGAGCTGACCCAGTGGAAGAGCTTGCCCACACTGGCAAACCCAGTTGGAACACAGTTATTCATAAGCTAGTAGTTTCAGGAACTTTTATGTAAGCCGACAGAACTAGTCTTGGAACACCGGACCATTCGAACTCTAGTTCAGTTCTAAGGATCCATAGGGACGTTCAGGAAATTAATGGAATTATATCAATAGTCTTTCTTTAATTACTGTCATATTTCTGTTGATTTGTTTTCTCTTTAAAATCATAGTCATCTTATTTCTTTTCTTGCAGATTTTCTACTTGGTTGGGTTTGGTTTATTTTGTTTGGAAACACTTATAAGCTTGTGGGTACTTCAGGTTAGTACCAGAAACACGTACCTACTTATGTCATAATCTGTAATGCTTCACTGCTAGAATTTTTAAGCATTTCAGATTGATCTTTGTGAGGCTTTTATCTTTCTTTTTGCTTACCCATTTATAACTGTTATGTGAAATGTCATCTTTAACTAAATTATATAGGGCCAATAGAATCTGTTAAATTAAAAAAAAAAAAAACTGGTTCTATTGCATTATGACCCACTAATATAAAGTGGACTCTTTTTTTTTTTTTTTTTTTTTTCTGTGACTTGAACAACCAATAAATAAGATGCTTAATAGTGTCTGTTCCTTGCTTCCTTTTTCTTCCTGCAGAAAGTATACATGTATTTCAGAGGTGCCAAGAATTGAGGTCTGATGCTGTGATCTACCTTCCTATCATACCTTTTCAGTGTCCCTGTTACTTGAGAGGTTTATTCGGTCATTTTCAGCGGGAACTTTCAGATATTCACCTGTTATCCTTGTTTTATTCTCTCTTTTGGTTGTGATTTGAGTTGGTCATGCCCTGATAGTGCAGAGAACCAATGGAATTGATTTGGTGAGGAGTGCTTCTGTTCTTTTACCATGATGAATAAAGCTTCATTTACCTACTGTTGTTGTTCTAGGGTTATTCTATAGTGACTATCATGTACATAAATTCAGAGACAAGCTTGAAGGTAGGAAGCGTAGTATTGTACTGCCATTTCTTGAAAGTGGTTGTTTTAGCTTTAATAACTAAGCATTTGTTTGGGAAAGCTTAACTAACCCTTTATTAATAACTACTATTATGTTTGCTTGCAATTAAATAAATTAATACATTGAGTCTGTTGTTTGTCCAGCTTGTGGAATTCATTTTTTACCCTTTAATTGGGGTGCTTAATGCTCATCCATGGGGGAGTCCTCTTTGGATTTTGCTACTTTTGATCATCCATACAGTTTACCGTTGAGAATGTGGAACCATTCATCAAGGGATGGCAAACACTCAGAAAAGTTCAGCAGGTCCAATTATTCATTTATTCGATTAACATCTGCCCATTGGAATGGACGGTAAGGAGGCTTCTGTTACCTGGTTGTTGGATCTAATGAAGGATAAAATCCTTTTTTCGATCCAACTCGATTCATACTACCTAGAGCATCAATCCTGATTTAATGAACTTCTCATGTTATTGCCTTTAATTTAATTTAAATGTGTCTGGATTTAAGGAATGTCTCCTCTTAAAACAAAACATGGTGGATTTCTTTTTTTTTTTTTAATGAGGATTTTATTAAAGAAAATAACTTTATGTGGCTAGTGCACCAAACATGGAACTTTAACTGAACTCACACCAAATAGGGAATTCGTATAGAAAAATGAGTTTATTTTTTTTATATCATTTTTTTAAATTGTTGTGGTCGCTATCGGCCTTAGTTTTATACAGGGTTGATGGCGACTTAACTCTCGCTATAACAAGTGAGGGTCGGTGTTGACCCTGGGCAATCATAAACTTCTCATTTTCTTCGTCTCTTCTTCAAACTCAATCCAATGATGGAGAGCTTTTCGAGTAAGAATTGAAATGTTTCTCTAGTATTGGCGCATTATACTAGTATCTCAGTCTTCGATCCATTATGTAGTTTGGCATCTTAATTGAAACAAGACGATGAGACTGGAAAGGGGGAAAAAAAAAAACCCTTCAACGCATCTTAATTGAAACAAGAGGCTGAGACTAGCTACTATAATCCATGATTTCCAATGCATATGCTTTATTCAATCCATGTATAGGTGATCCAGACTGTTGATCGTATGGCTCCCACTTTAGATTAGTGAATCTTAAAAGGAAAGTATCTCATATGGTTGATTTGCAGTGAATAGAATGAATAGATAGGTGGTAAGAACTAAGAACTCTTTTAAAAAAGAAAGAAAGAAAGAAAAGAACTAGGAACTCTTTTGTTCCTGTGTGAAGAATGAACTATGTGGAAACTCATTTTGTGTACCTGTAAGATGTCTTGTGCCAATCGAAACCATTGAGCGGTGGGCCTGAAATTGGATGGTTAGACCACGATCCAATAAAAAGAAACATTTTCTTTTTCTTGAATTTGACTTGGCCGGCGATATCACTGTTAAACTGTAAACAAGAAGGAAGGATAAGGTGAGTGAGGATATCATTGTTCGGCGAAACAATAAAAAAAAGAACCAAAAAGGACTCTTGGAGCTACTACGGTCAATTCATATCTTTTAGGTCCCTTTTTATCTATAGTGAATCTAAGGATATTTTTCCAGTAAAATCCTCTTTCTTCTATCATACCAGAGACGTGCAACTTCACCATGCTCATCAATGCAGTAGGTCCTGAAATTTTAAAACCCAATTTGAAATTCCAATCATGTTTAGCTTGAGTTGGGTTGATTCGAGCCAAGTTCAATTGGGTTTGGATTGGTTCCAAAAGCAACCCTTCTGGCTCAACTGGCTCCCTACAATTCTGACCATGCCCAATCAATGGACCATCTGAACCTACGATCCAAAGTTTGTTTAGACCTTGGGGGCGCCGTAAGTTTAGTCCCACCATGTCTTCTGTCTTTCCACGTCAAAAGCTTAAAGTCAATGCAAACAAACAAACACAACCCTTCCAAGCCTCATCGGTGGAAACAAGAGGCTGGGACTGGCTACTGGAATCCATGGTTTCCAGCCTCAGTAAATCTAAATGCATGTACTTTGCTAGGATGCTTGATTCAATTCATGCATAGATTATCCAGACCATTGATCATATGGACCCCACTCTAGATTTGGGGAATCTTAAGTGAAGAAGTCTAATGTGGTCAACCGTTGGATTGCCGACAGTTATATTCCCACTCAGTAGAGGTGGTCCAACAACCTCAACCTATCTGCTCTATGGTTGGATTGCCAAAAGATGGGCTCTCAGGCTGAAATTTCTGAGAAGTGCCCATCGTTCCTCCATAGCCCATTTAAGTGGCACACACCCATAAATCAATCATTCAATCATCAAGACAACAAACTCATATTCCTCCAAATTCCAAATTTCAAGAAACAGTTACATAGATACTGTCATCCACATCATCTTTTCTTGCTTCTTGCTCTCAAATCAAAAGAGAAATCCCTGCTTGATTTCTTGTATCTCTCTCAGATGAATTAGAGAAGGAAAAGTTCACTATTTGACCAGAAATCTGAAGACCCACAAAAATGGCACTTTGTACAGTTTACACCACCCATGCACTGCACTCAACCTGCTCTGTGTCCACTCCAACAAAAAACCACTTTGGTTTTCACCAGAGGCAAGTTTTCTTCTACACCCACGACAACAAAATCACTAGGAACAGCAAATGCAGTGAGATATCATTTGCAGCTGGGGATGCAAAGACAGTAGTGATTGGGCTGGCAGCTGACTCTGGATGTGGGAAGAGCACTTTCATGAGGAGGCTGACTAGTGTTTTTGGTGGGGCAGCAGAGCCACCAAAGGGTGGAAATCCATACTCCAATACCTTGATCAGTGATACAACTACTGTCATTTGCTTGGATGATTATCACTCCCTTGATAGGACAGGGAGAAAGGAGATGGGTGTGACTGCACTAGATCCAACAGCCAATAACTTTGATCTCATGTATGAGCAGGTGAAGGCTATCAAGGATGGGGTTGCAGTAGAGAAGCCAATATACAATCATGTCACTGGTCTGCTGGACCCTCCTGAGCTTATTCAGCCTCCCAAGATTCTGGTCATTGAAGGGCTCCATCCAATGTGAGTTTTAATTTCAATTTCCCCTATTATTTGGATGCCTCTATTTATTTTTTATAAGCCATGGTATTTATTAGATTTTTTTTTTTTTTTTTATGATCTATGGAGCCTGTGGTTTCCTTTATATATATATATATATATATATATATATATATAAAGTGATTTTTTTTTTATAAAGTGATTCTGGAACATCCACAGGCTCCAAAGAAGACATTATCCATTCCATGTACTTTTTTGGGGTTCCACTAAACACACTTTGTTGTTGATGAAAGAATTAGTCTTATTTTGGGTAGCAAGAGGCTGTTATTTAATTCATACTGAACTCTGAGAAGTTCATGGAGAAGTTGCTCATGTCGTATTGAAGAAGTCAAGATTGAATGATATGAGTGGAGATGTTGAGGGAATCATCAATTTCCTAGGATTTAAAATAGCACACTTTCTAATACATCGACTGTGTTAAGAATAGCTGAACAGTGCTTCTATTTTCTTCTATCAAAAGCAGAAAAAAGCGTTGTCACTGTCAAAAACAGGTCGAGATATCATCTCCTTTTAGATTGTTTATATTTATGAATCAGAAGTAGCAGCATATGATGTATTATGATTTATGTGGGTTTGAACCCTGCAGTGATATAGACCACAGCCATCTAAGGGTATATAAACCATGGATCCTACTGGCTACACAATGGGATGAGTGATGCCCAAATTAATATCTCACTATCAGGTGATCCTAGTCATTAGGTGAGAATGGTTAGTTAAGCACAGTGATAAAATGGATGATGACACTATTAGCTGGTTAGAATTAATGGAAAATGCTCCATAAAAATGGATAGTTTTGCATCTTTTTGATAGGTGGTTTTGTATTTTGAAACAAGAAGTTATTCAGTCTCCATGGAAAGAGATTAAATGATCAGCTGACACTAGTTGATAATACTTTCATGGCTATCAGGTTCGATCCTCGTGTGAGGGAACTCCTGGACTTCAGCATCTATTTGGACATAAGCAATGAGGTCAAGTTCTCATGGAAAATTCAGGTCAGTAAACAGGCATCCAGTCCTGATGTGTGTTTGGATGTTCACTAATTTGCAAATGGTTCTAAATACTAATATTGCTACTGCATGGGTATGTATCATTAATGCTGTAACTGGAATCATATAAGAGGTCATTATTACAAGTTTCCATTCCTACCCCAAATCTTTATCACGTTAATCAGTGATACTGATTTTTCCAATCTTGGTTTGGGTGGAAAAGAGTACAGAAAATATCCAGCTTAATTTGGTTTTCAGTTTCTGCATTGCCCCAGACACAGAATGGGGCCGATAATCATCTGGTCATGAAAATATTTGAACCAATTGCGAAGAGTTACGCCCACAAAACCCTTCTGTGTTCATTTGTCTGAATGTTGCAAGAGTTGCTTGCAGAGGGACATTGCAGAACGCGGCCACAGTTTCGAAAGCATTAAAGCCAGCATTGAAGCTCGCAAGCCAGACTTTGATGCTTACATTGGTAAATTTCTTGATCATTAGTCTTATCCTGTGATTGGCAAAGTAGTAGTTTGTTGTATTGTTTTCAGAAAACACTGAACTATTTGCACTCATCCTTTAGAAGTGAGCATTTGGAAGTACCTCAAACCGCAATTCTGTATGAATATTTTGGTGGTAAAAATGGTTATATGTGCGTGCCTTGTGGAAGCCGGGGTAAGAAACACCGATGTGTGGGAGGGTATTTTATCTGTTCCTTAACAAAATATTAAGTAGTTTCTTCTGTTTAAAATCTGTCCATTATGAATTCAATCATGTTTGTAGTGGAATAAAAGAACACATTTGGACTTCAGAAATAAGTAAATCCCAAGAAAATTATATATGATATACTATATTGATTCTCTCTCTTTATCTGTATACTTTTAAGTCTGCAGTACTGTAATATACGTTTTCTTTTTCTTCCATGAAGACCCGCAGAAACAATATGCTGATGCAGTGATAGAAGTTCTGCCAACACAGCTGATTCCTGATGAAGACGAAGGGAAGGTGTTGAGAGCTAGGTTGGTGATGAAAGAAGGGGTGAAGTATTTCAGTCCTGTCTACCTGTTTGATGAAGGCTCCACGCTAACATGGATACCCTGTGGGAGGAAACTCACTTGCTCCTACCCTGGCATCAAATTCTCTTATGGACCAGACACCTACTTCTCCCATGAGGTAATTGTTTCAAGCTTTTCAAAACTAAAAGTCATCCTTATTTCAGTATATGATCAGATAATAGTATCCACAAACTCACGCTTCACTGCTTTAGTTGATGTAAATGTTGTCTGCAAAATTCTGAGTTTGAAAAATGAGTAGCCTTTAGTGCAAAATGTTTCTTTTTCAGTCAAAAGAGACTTACATGACTTGGGAGTATGGAAAAATTAAGTGACACAACTTGGTTACAGGCAGCATTTCCATCTATGCCATTTGGATCTATCAAATCCTTGGGGTATCAGTTACACGTGACAGGACGTGTATATATGCGATAGGCCTGTCCATATACGAAGGTTGAATTTTTAGTTAAAAATTATAAGGTACTTATTACATCTTATAAAAATGTGGAACATGTTCGTAATGAAAAATAGAAACTATCATGCATTGGCTGTCTGATACATTTAATTGTTACTTCCCTAAATAGGTTTCTGTTTTGGAGATGGATGGGCAGTTTGAGAGGCTAGATGAACTGATTTATGTGGAGAACCATCTGAGCAACCTATCTACAAAGTTTTATGGTGAAGTTACACAGCAAATGTTGAAACATTCAGACTTCCCTGGAAGTAACAATGGGACTGGTCTCTTCCAAACCATAGTAGGTTTGAAGATAAGGGATCTCTACGAGCAGATTCTCGCTGACAGCAAGGTAGAATCTCCATTACAATCAAGCAAAGCCTAAGGATCGACAGTCCTCTAATTTTCCTCCCCATTACCATTGGATGTGGTCTCCTACAATGTAATATTTCTAGAAATTAGGTGTCTACCGTCCTTGGTTGGAGTGAAGTTTCAGCATGTGGGGCGATTGGCTAATGGTTTTGTGGGCTCTTTAGCCAAACAAAGGGTTGATAGATCTTCAGACTTGGTTGTTCTCACTATGTAATTTATTGTTTTGATTGTTTGGTTTTTGTGTTGGTATATACCTCACCTTTCCCTTATGGTTGTGAGGGGGTGCTTGCTTTCATTGTAATCAATCATATTTTTAATATAGTTCACCATTACCCGTGGAAAAAAAAAAAAAAAAAACATAGGAGCTAAAGGAGATGAAATGTAGTATACATTTGTAACCCAAACATTTCGCATTCGAAGTGTGCTAGAACATGTGAATCATGCCTTCAATTGATGGGATCCATCCTTCTTGCATTAACTGTCTTTATCCATTGATGATCTCATCTTACAAAATGGCTGCTGGAAGTCTAGAACCTACAGCACAGTTTTAAAGTTAAATGTCAATGCCTTCATTTTCTGAAAGGTTTCCTCAGCTTTATTGGCAATGATGCTTCCCAAGGGATGGCCCTTGGTAAATTTGCACCAACTTGGTTTACACAAGGTATGCATTTAGATAAATTGAATTAGCTGCAAGTGATAACAGTTATGTTCTTTGCTATCATTAACTACAGGTAAAAAGAGTCCAAGGTAATGAGACTGACAGGCAAGAGTGCAGGGTAACCAAGTCCAAGGATTCAATCTTGACCTCTCCACTACTGTCACAACAAGATCTTCTTTTCCTTTCACTTGCATCAGATTCTGGATGGGTTTGGTGGGCTGGGCCAATTCAAATTTCATATTGCATGCGCAGACGAAACTGAGTACCGTGCAGTCTGCTTTGGACTGGCCTTTTAAGCTCATGTAATGTGCTGGGCCAGCCTTAGATCTTCTCCAACAAACTCGATAAAAATAAGCTGAACATTGACAAATGGACTTGGCCAGGCCAGGCAGAGCAATGTCTTGATTATCTCTCTTGATGATATTGTCAGTAATCACGACTCTGGATTTTTTGATGTCACAATCTTAATAATATGTTCCTAGTTTTTCACAAATGTCACAAATGTTAATTCATTTTCCTTTTTGGGTTTTCCCATAAACAACCCTGAGTTTCTAACAGCATACATAAGAAAAAGAACCTCTGTTTCTGCTGATTATATTACAAAAATTATCCTTATTATTCTGATAACCTTCAAAAAAACCCTTAACTAACAGTCAAGTGACAAAAAATTTGAATGAGAATGTACCCAGACCATGCACTTGTTCACATTCTTGAAACCATTTTACTTAGTTCTCTTCTAAGGATCTTGCCTGCCGTGGACCTTGGGATGGAATTTGTGAATACCACCTGCCTCACCCTCTTGTAAGGAGCAACCTACAATATTAAGGAAGACAAAAGAAACAGAGCATGAAGTAGGAGGGAAAAAAAATTACCAGTTTCATGTTACATAGAAACACTGTAGTCTGCTCTTCCACTATGAATATTCTAAGTGGAAAATAGCATGCCATGTCATGCACTGATTCACATTGTGCAATTTGGATTGAGCTACAGGCCAGCACTTGCAGTTACAAGGTTTGCAGTTTGATTCAGTTCATATTCAGTTAGGAATTAACCAATTGATCAATCTACTGTACGGTTCATTATACCCATGGCACCCATTTGTTGCTTGGGGAACATTCCTAATTTTTGTCCTTCAGGACTTCTGTTCAGATCTTTTCAGTACAGATTTTAACCTGGTAAACTTTAGTTTTTATCATTTGCGAATTTGATGAATTTGCACTAAGTAGTGTGAGCAAAATTAGGAAATTTACAAGGATATCTAAACATTTATGTGATGCAGTTTATGAATTAACTTTGCTTTCTTCGTGGTAAATAATGGATTACTTGGCTACAAGTTAAATTTCATAATGTTCAAAATCCTCCCACACATTCAGCCAATTAGAATTTCAAATGGATAATCTAGCAGCATAAATAAAAATCAGAAAGCTAATTACCTGCTCAGAAACATAGTTGATTACATCCGCTGAGGAAAGTGCACTTCCAAGCCTCTTGACTATGAATGCCACAGGTATCTCTCCCACTTCTTTGCTAGTAGCACTAAATAATAAAAGATATATTTATTTAAAAGAAAATGCAAAGAAAAAGGCAAGAGGGTAGACATGCCATTTACTAAGTTCTCCTTTCCACGGTGCATATTAGTGAATGCTATGAATGAAAGAAAAAAAATTAAAAAACAAAGCATTCACTTACGCTGTTATGGCAACATCGAGAATCTCAGGATGTGAAATTAGTGCATTTTCTAAATCAGCTGGAGCAATCTGCACAAGGATCATCTTGTCAGATAGAAAGTCAGAGTAGCTTCGTATAACTTTCCAATTTTTTGTATGCACAAGGATCATCTTGATATCACATTGATCTAGACATGCCTCGGTTATCCAGTGGGGAAGCAAGATATTATTAAAGCACCTTCACCTTATATGCTATTAAAACTATATAGCTTTACTCTATTTAGCAGTCACCAAGACTTCATTGGACCACATGTATTTCCTGATATATATACCTGGTACATTATGTGGAAATAAGGTGCATTTTCAATTAAAAAGTTCAAGGGTGAAATAAAGTAATGTTCCCCATTTGTCTTGCTTAGGCTGTCGTTGGCTATTTTCACTCCCATTGAAATGCACCATATTTTTCAGGCAGTGTAGTACAAAAAGTATGTGGTGTTTGGCTATCTGTATCTCTAGCAAGTACATTTCATGTTCCCCTTAGTTTTCTTCTTGTCTCCCTTATGTGATGGTTGCTACCTCTCCCTCCACTACCCAAAAGAGGAGGAAATGAGATTTCTTTTCAGCTGTAATTTTTAATGACCATGTACCTTCTTCTTCTTCTTCTTCTTTTTACCCAAAAATATTGCTGAACTCTGTGTTTGTACTTGAAAGTGTGATTTTTCATTCCAAAACTGCCCATTTTATGCAACATCCACATTTTCATTCTCCATAAAAAACCCAACCCCATCTTTGAGAATTTTGTTAATATTGCACAAAAGGGCAGTTTTGGAACTAAAAAACAGGGCTGCTGGTACAAAAAGTTGGTGGTTTTTATTTTATCAAATCTTAAGGCCCTCATGCCCTCATGGCCTTGCACCAAGGGATGAAGGTGGTATCAACTTGAGTAGATCAATTCTACTTTCCATATACATTTTGCAGCAGTTAAATACACATAAGGGATAACAAACAATTGTTTGAAATCCTAAAGTATAGAGCAGTTTGAAACTGTTTCCTAATTCTAAGGAACAACTATCAAAATAGAGAAACTAAGGGCTGTTACAATCTGTTACAATCCGATGACTTATGATAGGTGGGTCTTGCACTAAGTTTTCACACAGAAAACAAAAGAGAAGTAGCGCTTTAACACGGTTGCACTTAATATCAAATTCAATACAAAACCATGTTGGTGAGCCCTTACAATGAGTTTTAAATAGCAAGCTTTCACACAGAAAACAAAAGAGAAGAAGCTCTTTAACACGGTTGCACTTAATATCAAATTCAATACAAAACCATGTTGGTGAGCGCTTACAATGAGTTTTAAATAGCAAACTAAGGTAAAAGAAAGCCTAACACTAATCCTATTCCTATCCATTGATCTATAAGGACACTTGAGAAATGGGTTGCCGAATTAAAGAACCAAGAAGATTTTTTCAAATGTAGAGATTAAACAACTAGTTCATTACATAGTTTTACCTGATACCCTTTGTACTTGATCATCTCCTTCAAGCGTTCTGACACACAGAGGAACCCATCTTGATCAAAGTGTACAACTTCTCCTGTGTGTAACCAACCATCTTTGTCAACTGCTGACAATGTGGCATCCAAATCATTCAAGTACCCTGCAAGGCTTCAGTGTAAATACTGATATGAAGCAATCAAGAAAATAAAAGGAGGTGTAAACACTAAATGGTGTTAGAACGATAAACCCAATTTGAGTTGACAAAGTAGTTTTCATAATTATTTGAGTTCTTTACGCAGCGAAAAATTAGTTTCTAGGGAATAGAGAATGTGATAACAAGCTGGTATGAGAGAGACTGAAAGACCATGAAAGGTATTACTGCACAAGGCATTTAGTAAAATTTTCATCGCACAAGTGGTGAATATTTCCATCTTGATTAGCGCTTGCAGAAATTATTGGCTTCTTAACCGTGTAATGTAGGTTCTACCTTTCATGATGCCAGGTCCGCGTAGCCATAGCTCCCCCTTTTCTCCAGGTGGCATAGGGTAGCCGGTTTTATAGTCTACCACTTTGGCTTCCATATTAGGGGCCAATAATCCTACTGATGTATACTTCCTGATCTCTTTAGTGTTGAAACCATATGTACCGACTGCTGTGGACTCTGTCATGCCATAGCCCTGCACATGAAATTCACAAGAAAGCATGTTTTAGAGTTGAGAGTAGTCACAACTCACAACTACATCCAGCACTGACAAGAGATGGAATCATGCACAATATACGCATATAATAGCCTTGGGCCTTGGGTCTTGTACAATTGGGAACCAGGGTTTCAGAGCATTGATATATTGGGGCCACCACAGATAGACTATGCGATAGAAATCTTGGAACTGCAAATTGATAGTAAAGAAAGAAACGGTTCATAACCAACGAAATAAAAAAGGCTAAATATGTATTTGGAAGATTCCTGGAAATTAGACTAGACCTTTTCTTTTGTGAGTGGTAGTAGACTAGACCATTTGCACAATATTTGTTGAATGGTCTGCCCATGGAGTCACCAATCTTCAACCCTCAACCATTCATCATCCCACATGAATCCTCATCCAGGGAGGCATATCCAAGCCCATCTATTGGTGCTTAAATTGTTCTAGACCATCATTGGCAGAGGAAAGACTTGCATTTGGAGAAGTTTTGAAGAAAACTGATGGGCTTTTTCTTAAGCAAGGAAAGGGTTGTTTTGGAGACAGCCTACAAAACCTGAAAACATAAATAAGACTCCAAGAGCTGAGTTTTTCCCCCTTTTCTTCAGTGTTTAATATACAACTGAAACACCCTATTGCGAAGATTCTACTCTATTTTTGGTACCAAACAAGTGAGTTTTTTGTTTTTAGTTTACGCTATATGGCTTTCTTCCATTTTCTGGTGTATCCGAATGGCCCCTAATGGATGCATATATGCCAGTGCAGCTACAAGAAATTTGATGACCAGAAAGGTTCAATACTCTGCATATTTCAGTTGGTAGAAAATGGTTAGACTACACTATAAATCGTGAGTCTCCACATTGTATTATTAATTGGAGTCCTATGGCTATTGGTATGTAGTGTCATCCTTTTGAAATGGATATATACATGCATATTCCCTGTGGATTAGAATTGTAAACATGGGCCTTCTACATCATTCACAAAGAAACACCTGCTAAATTGACTTTATTATATGTAGGCACGTAGTAAGAATTAGAAGCAATGTTCAAAAACTCCCTAGCTAGGAATTCCGGTTAGTAACAGATATTTTTGGTAAAATTTTCATTGAATTCACTTAATGAACTTGGAAATTCCAAGACACAAACTTGGATGAGAGAGTAATCTATTTTGATAAACAGATGAGGTTATAACACTTCCTGTCTATTCAAGTAATTCCGGAAAACTGGGAACTGCGATGATCACGGTGCATTCATCATCTCTGGGTTTTGGCAAAGTATCAAACAATCAGCAGGTACACATATGAAACGGTATTAGATATCACATCATCTTCTTAGCAGTTACTGAAAAACAATTTTCTTTTCAAGGACAAAGTAAGATTGGAGATTAAAAAAAACATATTCACTTATTTCCTGAACTGGAGATCCATGGAAGTTTAACATCCAAAACTTAGCTACATTGTTAGCAAGGACATTGAAACATAGTCAAAGAATGTAAATATATTTTCTTTTACCTGAATGAAATCAACAAAAGGAAAATTCTCAAGAAACTCCTGGATAGTGTTCTTGCTCAAAGGAGCAGCTCCACTGATCACCTGCTTCAAAGATCCAAAATCATAGCTGCCAGCGCGCTTTGCTCTTGTAAGCGCCATCAATATGGGTGGAACTAGTGGAAAGTGAGTAACTCTATATCTATCTATAGCTCTAATCATCTCATCCACATTGAATTCCCTCATCACAGCAATGGTGGAGCCCAATGACAACAAACCCGTCGCCAAAAGCGATAGACCAAACACATGGAACATGGGTAAGGCAGCCAAATAGACATTCTCCCAACCCGGATAATCATACTGAGAAGCTCCTAACTGGACAAAGAGTACTACCGTTGCTATCAAATTTCCATGTGTTATAACCACCCCTTTGCTAACACCAGAAGTACCCGAAGAATAAAGAATCGCTGCTGTGTCATTCTGATTAATAACAGGTTTTGGCATATAATTGGGATTGGTTAACATAAGCTTACTAAAACATGAATACTCAGATGAGCTTAAATCAAAGTCCCGTCTCCGGAACAACTATGGCTTGAACACCCAATTTTCCTGTCTTTTCTAGGTGGGCAGAAATGGTAAAAGCAAGGACTACATTGCAATCACTCACCCGCTTTTTAATCTCATGAAAACTGCTGAGGGGATTCATGGCAGTGACAATGGCACCAAGGGACAAAACACCCAAGTAAATGACAGGAAAGTAAATGGTATTTGGCAATAGGAGGTGGACCACCTGACCTGGAGAAATGCCAATCTCATGAAGGCCAGAAGCTATGGATTTCACTAGTTCTGGCAACTGGGTGTAGGAGATTGTACACCCAGATGAAGAATCTATGAGAGCAGAGACTCCTTGGTGCTTGTGGGAGAAGATGAAGGAGACAACATCAAGAAATGGGTTGTTTGGAAGTTGTATAGATGTGTGCTTGCTAGTGTAGATTCCTGTTTCTGGAGAGAACCAGCTGTAACTATGTTTTCTCTGTGTGTTGAAGGATTCATGAGGAAATGGTGGATTTTGAATTTGGGTCGATCCCATTTCCAAGGATTGGCAGTGATAATTGTTATTGAAAATTCCTCTTCCTTGGCTGTTCTTAAATCAGATGGGGCACCTTAAATCCTTTCTTCTCTTTTTTCTTCTTTAGTGCAGAGGCAAATATGCCACTACTGCATGGGTCGTCATATGCTATATGCAATGCAATCTGTAGAGAATGGAATCCATGCTAAACTGTCTATGTCAAGAAAGAACAAGGGCATATATGGGTGGTCAGGACAGAGACCAACTCAGTAGCTGTTACACCCCGACCCAAACTAATAATGATTGAGGCTAATTAATTGAGATTAATGCTAATTAAGCATGGATAAATGGGTTAATCAAGGTTAATGACCAAAGAGAGACAAATTAGTCGCAGATGATGCATTAAGCATAATGAAATGAAATTGAGTTTGTTAAAATGAGTTTAGACTCAAACAAGGTAGACTAAGGACTTTTTCGTAAATACGGATTTTCGTGTATTTCGTCGAATAAGGAATTCTGGATACTAACGTGTGTATCTCGAATGGTACGTTAACTTTCATAATAAACGCGATTCCATTTGACCTCAAATGGATCAAATGAGGTTTCATTTGACTCAAAATGTAATAAAGATTAATAGGAGGGTGTTTTAGTGTGAAGTGTCCTTATATTAGAATGAAATGGATCCTTCATTCATTTCACTTCAACAACCCTAGACTCATCCTCATCTCCTTCCTTTTCTCTTCCATTCCTCTTCATCAAGAGTGAGATTAGGAGTGCTTGAGTGGCCTTGAGTGAGGAAGCTCCATCTTCATCTTCTTCCTCGAGTCATTCCTCCATTTTGAAGCGATAGAGCTTGAAAGAGAACTCAAGATCTCTTTGCTTGGAGCCACAAGTAAGTAGTTGGTCTTACCTTAGGATTTCCAAGTTCTATTGAGTAGATAGAAGTAGTGTGTAGCACAAATCGCTTATAGATTTGTGTATTTCATGTTTTCTTAGAATTAGGGTTTCATTGGGGGTTTTCACCTCAAAAGCAAGCTAAGCAAAGGGCTTTGAGTTAACTAAACTTCACGAGAGGCAAGTATAAACATCTACTTGTGATTTTGTGTGTTATTGAGGTATTTGGAGTTCAATGGATTCAATGTACAGAAATTAGCTTCAGAAATCTGAAGCTCAGAAATGTCGTTCTGGGTGAATTTCGGCTAGCCGCAGGGCTAACTGCAAAGCTAACCGCCAGAAAACCCCAATTTGATTAGTCTTTGGAAAGCTAACTGTCAAATTTCGGTTAGCCGAATGGTGACCGCTGGGCTGACCGAATTTGAGTCAGAAATCCCTGTCAGAAAGTTGGCTTTTGGAAAGTTGACCGTAAGCTAACCGAACTTGGTTCGGCTAACCGTCATCCGAATTTCGGCTAGCCGCCAACGAGGTTTCGGCTAACAGCTAGTGCAGTTTCGGCTAACTGCCTGGTAGCCGCCAAAGTAACCAGTGAGTTTGGATTTTTGCATAAGCTTGGAGTATTTCTTGTAAGTATAAGTACTCCTTAAAGATTAGTTTTAAGGCTAAACTTCATGGGTGATAATTACGGGGACTATTCAATGCACACATTAAATATATAATTGTAATGTCCATAGAAAATAACACGTGCATTTGGAAACCAATGGTTACATCCAAATGGTTGTTTAGATTTGAGACAGAGTTAAGTGGAACCATAAATGATTAGTAAGTTTTTTCATTATATCGTACACCACATTGTTGGGTTCCAATCTAGTGAGATGGGTATCACTACTATTCCCTTCTCTTGTCACGAAGAGAATTATTGAATTGAATTGAATCCAGTAATTAATTGCTTATTGGAGAGCATTAACTCTTGAGTTTGGCACTACCTAGTTATGGTATTAGAACTTTAAATGAGTTCAAGGAATTAATAAATGAAACAAATGATTAATCCTGCTGTAGCAGATGGATTTGGGGCATTCCGGAGCTCCATGGTGATGCTAGTTGTCCCTCGCCCGGACACTGGTAAGTCACACATATTCTGATCATATCTATGGGTATTGATTGATGCCTTCCGTTTGGAAGATGAATCCTTCCTTTGAGGGAAGATGGTAAATTAAATGAATCCTTCGTTGAGGGAAGATGGTAGATGAAATGAAATGAAACGAATGAATGAAAGTTATGGTAGTGATCATCTTGTACATTGTCATTGTAGAAATTATTTGGACTTGTTTAGAATTGGAATTGTTATTAAATAGATTGAATGAGTTCAGTATATATATTAACATGTGCTATTACTAGATCTGTTTATACATTGTTGAACCGTCGTGTTCACTAGTGTTATTGATGGCATTACAGGCCCGATTGCCCTTGCCGGTGCAGCAGCGCCCCCGGCGGCAGCGGAGGAGATCGCTCCGATTCCTCTAGGAGGATTAAATGAATAGAATGGACGGAATACCATTTAATATGGGTATTCGAGTGCGAAAAAGAACTATAACATTTTGAGAAACGTTTTGAAAGGTCATTTTGTACATTCATTTTTGGAATGTAAGTAATTGTTATTGTATGGTGTTGGATATGCACCGATTGACAAACTATGATGGAAAAGATACATGTATAAAGGACTTTATTTTGTATACATGTAAATTCGTAAATTGATATTGTCAAATATAGATATTTCCGCAAAATTTGTGTATTTGACAGGTTTATTGAGAATGGTATCCCTTGTGGATTTCGTTTTAACTTCGGTTAATTCGGAGTTTACAGGCGTAAGTATGGGCTCACGGCTCGGGATTATTATAATTCGGGCCCGGGTCGTGACAGTAGCACCTTCACTTCTACATGCAAATATGCAATGCAATCAATGAAAAGAATTACCAATCACCAAAATACAACTCAGGACCATGAGGGAGAGAGATTTAGAGATTCAACCACAAAAAGTAACAGAAATGCCAAGAAGAAAGAAAATGCCAATATAGAAGGGGGATGATATTGATCGATCTTTTGTTGTTGGTGCCGGAGACACCTTTATTGGCACATCTGGGGTATAGCCGTATGGGGTTTAAGGGGAGATTAGTATAATGAATATTGTGTTGTCAGATAATTGTTAGGATTATGATAAGAGTTAGTTCGAGTTTGAATTTGAAATATTTTTGTGTATATATCTCGAAAGGAGTTCCTCTTAGGAAATTTACGGTGAATTTATCTAAAAGTCTTTATGTATCAGAGCGTGGGCCAGTGATGATCTTGCGATCAAGGTCAATTTTTTTTTATTTCGAATACCACCATCTTCTCCTACCCACTCATTCATCTAAGCCCTACGATCTCACCATACTATCTCACCATCTTCATCATCTTCATCAAAATTGCACGATTGAAGCTTCTAGAAGAAATCGTGATCAAGTGGGCCATCGGCACCGACAGACTCAGAAAAGAGCAGGTTGCGATAGTGATGGATTCACGGATAGACGGTGATCCCCACTGCTGTAAACCTTATAGAGCCGAGCCTCCCCTAAAGGGTTGGAATGAGAATGAGAGGCCTTTCTCCGTTCCTTTTTTTCGCTATTTGGCAACCCCTACAGAGCCTCCCCATAAAGGGTTGGAATGAGAATGAGAGACATTCTCCTATCTTTTTTCGTTATTCATAGACATTCCTTTTTCTTCTCTCTCCACTATCAAAAATGTTTTTTTTTTAAACTAAAATCCCGAAAATCCCTTTTCCAAAAAAAGGGTCATTTGCTCATGCATCATTTCAACTCCAAGGATGGAGCATTTTTCTTCGATAAGATTCAACCGTCACCATATAGGGTCGTGATCCTCCACGGCTGTCAACCCTATATAGAGCCTCCCCCTAAAGGGTTGGAATGAGAATGAGAGGCCTTCTCCATTCCTTTTTTCGCTATTCATAGACATTCTTTTTTTCTCTCGCTCCACTATCAAAAATGTTTTTTTGAAACTAAAATCCCGAAAATCCTTTTTCTAAAAAAAGGGTCATTTGCTCATGCATCATTTCAGCAGCAAGGACGGAGCATTTTTCTTCGATAAGATTCAATCGTCACCATAAAAGGGCTGTGATCCCCCACGACTGTCAACCCTATAGAGCCTCCCCCTAAAGGGTTGGAATGAGAATGAGAGGCCTTCTCCATTCCTTTATTCTCTATTCATAGACATTTCTTTTTCTGTCAACCCTATAGAGCCTCCCCCTAAAGGGTTGGAATGAGAATGAGAGGCCTTCTCCATTCCTTTTTTCGCTATTCATAGACATTCTTTTTTTCTCTCGCTCCACTATCAAAAATGTTTTTTTGAAACTAAAATCCCGAAAATCCTTTTTCTAAAAAAAGGGTCATTTGCTCATGCATCATTTCAGCAGCAAGGACGGAGCATTTTTCTTCGATAAGATTCAACCGTCACTATATAGGGCCATCACTATATAGGGCGGATCTAGAGATTCAAAATTCGTTAGGAGAGGAAAGACAGACAGCGATCACCATGATGCTCGATTTTGCAAGATATTTATCATTTTTTCTTATTTTAGATATAAGTTTATTTTCATGTTACCAATCACAGATCTTTTCTATGAAAAGATAATGTGTTAGAGATAGGATTAGGTTGGTTGGTTTGGTTATTAGACATAAGACTGCATTTGAATTTGATGTTAGAGATAGGATTAGGTTGGTTGGTTTGGTTATTAGAGAGAAAATTGTATTTGAATTTGAATCATCTTTGGTTATTGTTATGTATAAATTGAGAGGATTTCATCTCTTCATCGGTGAAATTATGGGAAATAAGTGATTCTTTTGAAAGTCTAAAGCGACCAAGAGTGTTTTTTGGGTTAAAACAGGGACCAAGAGTTAGGGGTGCTTTTGGGCCAAGGCTGGATTAATATATAATTTGGGGCTGTTTGATATTTGGGCCGGCTTGGATAAAGTGATGGAAAGCCCCAAGCCCGGTGTGCCTCAGCCCATATAAAGAGTGGATGTATTTTAGAGTTAATTTGTGCAAACAATTGTTGGAAAACCCTAATGAGTGACAAGAATCCCAAATCGGCCTGGACCAATTGACTAATGTACAGACTCGGCGTGACATTGGCTTGGCCCAGATATGGGCCTATGCGTCAAAGTTGGCTCAAGCCTGTATAAAAAAGATTTTTAGAAGGCTAAAAAGGGAGACCTTTTCTCTCTTGGCCTGACAAATCAAAGTGAGATGAATGCTATATGTTCTTTTAGGAAGAGAGAAGTGCTACTGAAATATGAATTGCCTAAATACATATCCCCCTCAAAACATAATGTTTGGTACGTGTATATCATTGTTCCCAAATTTGATTACATGGGAAGGAATCTTCAAAATCTTAAGCAGCTGGCATAAGAAAGTTGGAAAGAAAAACTTTTGTTTTTAAAAAAAAAAACAACTTGCTTACTTATTTCTTCCCTTTAAAAAAAATTGTGATTTCAAGTCCTCACTTATTCTAAAGGTATGCTCCATGTTTACCCCCACTTTATAATATGGCTGCACAAAAAATTCGGTATCACCGCAAAACCAAACCGAGCCGACTGCAACCGGGCAGTTCGGATCGGTTTATAATAAATCAGTTTGGTTAATGGTCTGAAAATCATAAAAACCGCTTACAATGATCAGTTATCAGTTTGAGCTCACGGTTAACCGCTTAAACTGAACTGACCGTATGTAGTAACTTAAGTATTGCTTTTTTACTATTTTAGCCTTAATGTTTCTTTTTTTACTACTTTCAAAGTTACATTCCACAACTCCATTCTCACATGAATTCAATCATCAACACCGCCTCAGTGCATCTCCTCTAATCTCTCAAATGCTTTTTGATACTTCATTGCAAATGGAAGTATTATTTACAGGGTGTTTTCCTTCCATCATAATTCCTACCTTGTTTTAATGAAGTTTTTATCAGAAGGCTCCTCTTGAGAATTCTAGAAAAGCTAGTAGAGCCTAGCCTTTTGATGGTTGGTTTTGGTCTAAGCTAACAAATGTTTTAAGAAACCTTCATTTATGAAAAATATAGTGGATTCTGATACAGATTCCGTTTGTGTGTGATTTTTCTTGACATCAACTATTATTCTATTGTAATTCCAAATGGTATCAGGTGGAATAAATGTTTCACTGTAAGCTGGTTTTTTTTTTTTTTGAGCTTGTGTTTAGTCCAAACTCTCTTTTTGGAGTAGAATTATTTTTTATATGCGTTTAGAATGTTGGATTTTTATCTTTGCACTAAACATTGGAATAAATGCAAAGGATGAGGTATCATCATTTTGAAAATTTATATGTTTGATTTAAAAATAAAAAAATAAAAAACAAGGTTTAACTGACCGAACCGAACCGAACCGTTCGGTTCGGTTTAAGCCCTCTCCATTGGTCGGATCGGATTGGTTAATTAAAAACCGACATTTTCAATTTGATTGTTGGTTTTAGTGTTAAACAGATCTGAACCACCTATTTGCAGCCCTACTTTATAATTTTTAAAAGGTAGGTCACATGGTCACAATTACAAAAAACAAACTCATGTTATAATTCTATAATGGTGGGACCTATGAATGCAGCCCCAATCTTCTAATTTACAAAGGAGGGCATCACATTGTAATTTCTAAAAGTAACTCCCGTGTCCACAATCACAAAAAAAAGGCGGCCTTACTTTATCATTCTTAAAGGTGAGTCATATGGTTACAATCACAAAAGGTGGAGCCACATTGTAAATCCTATGAATGTGGTCCCATGCTTGGATTTCTAAAAGTGGGTATTACATTATAATTTTTTAAAGGTGAATCCCGTGTTCACAATTAACAAAAAAAAATGGCCTCACATTATCATTCCTATAAAGGTGGGCCCACTTGTGAATCCTACGAATGTGTTGCCCCATGTTTTAATTTCTAAAGGTGGGTCATGTGTCCACAATTATGAAAAAATGTGGCTCCAGTTTGTAATTCATAAAAATAGGTCATATGATTATGATCACAAAAGGTGGACCCACATTGTAAATCATATGAATGCATGCTCCATATTCTAATTTCTAAAGGTGTTACTATGTTATAGTTTGCAAAGGTAGGTCCCATATTTACATTCACAAAAAGGTAACCCTACATTATAATTTCTATAAAGGTGGGTCCGATATTTACATTCACAAAAAGGATAGCCCCACATTATAATTCCTATAAAAGTGAGACCATATTGTAAGTACTATGAATAGAGGCTCCATGTTCTAATTTTTAAAAGTGGGTACCGCATTGTAACTTCTACATGTGGGTCTTATGTATGATAATAATAGAGTGTCATAAACAATAAAAGGTGGGTCCCACGTTGTAAAATCTATATTCACTCATTTGAGCAAAACTTTTTGTTACTAAACAAATTCCGTACAATGTATTTTCAATAAAATAATTTAATATAATGTTGCCAAACAAGTTCTGCAAGAGTATAATCTTGATAGTCGGCACAACCTGATCCGAGTACAAAATTAGAAACAACATGAAAATGATGCCAAATGGGCCCTAATCTCACACATGGGTCCACCAGCGAAAGAATCACTGCTAAACCAGTATACTCTACTATAAGTTGGCTTCACTGTTGGATTAACCTTGCAAAAATACACATCAATAAGATATAAAAAAATCAAAAAGGTTCCAACCAAAAAATTATATATATATATATATAAAGTACAGGTGCTTCATGCATTGGGCTCCACTTTCTTGGATATATAAATGCATTTTAATTATTTTAATCCAAAGCGTTTAAATCTTCATAAAGTGTATATTTTTAGAGACTGAAAAAGCATCGCCAAATAAATATTTAGTCTTTCAAGAAAGCTGCTTTCACTTTTCAATTGAAATAAAAAGAAAAGTTCAAAAATTCTCTCTTATGATAGGATGAGGTTAAGCTCATAGGGCCAACCTCATCTATATGTATAGAAATGTATTCACATTTATAAGGTTGAAAATTGAACATTTGGGGGAAGTTTATACCCAAAAATACAGAAAAATAACATCTGTAGTTCATTTTCAATTGCGACTATGTCTTAAATTATTCATAGGGACCCAACACATTTACATCCCTACAAAGAGTATGTAAGGAACCTGTCATGGGCTTCAAGAACCCTGCTGCTGGAGAGAGAGAGAGAGAGTCCAGTTCTTGTTTTGCGATTTCATGAACCTCAAGTCAGACAAAATAAGATACATCAACACAAATACCATAAACCATGCTTTTGTACTCAGCAAAACAAGCATCTTTCAGGACCTATGATTTTCTTATGCAAAACAAAAAAGCACATCCATCCAATTCACTATGCTTGTAAAGAGTCGAGATGAAGATAAACTAGTAAGCTTAGTCCCATTGCTACATGTATAAATTTAGGTAAATAACCTATATTGATCTGACCCTCTCAATTAGTGAGCTGCCAAAACTTGCCATGTCAGTAGTAATTGCCGGTGGAACTCCTACTCGGGAAGCCTGAATTTCTCATGGTTTTTCCAGCTGACCACATATAAAATGAACAATATAATAAACAAGACTGAAGTCTTCAGCAGGTTAATAGAAGAGGTTTGAAAGGCAGAGAGGACACACTTTACCTCTTTATGTAGTAATAAAAGAAATCTGCATATAGAGCTGTCTGAACCAGGCCTGATATCCAAGCTGCATCAAAATTAAAAAGATCCGAACTTGTTATATTCATGAACATACTTTAATCAATGAGCAATAGTCATACAGTTAACAAGTAAAATGAACTTACGTATCCATCGCAGTTGATGCTTCTCCGTGAAGAAACGATAGACCCAGTTGACCAAATACAATGCCCGATAAGCACTTCAAATGAGAGCAAGCAGGATGTTACAACATAATTGATATTGATGCATTAGCAGGCAGAGAATGAACGACTAAATTCCATTAGTACAAGCTATACACATGAAAGGTAGATGGAAAACTATAAATTCCTATTCAAAACTTCCTTTTATCAGCATGGAACAACCACTATGCAACTTCTCTACATTCAGACATCCATTATTTGTATTCACAAGAAATCCTTGAAAGCAGCAGCGTTGAAGATCTAGCTAGTGGGCAGCAGGAATCAAATGGAGGGGATGTTTTGAGTGCTTCCAGAACCTCATCAGCCATTTTTGAGAATTCCCAGTTACGTTCTAAATTTTGTGATTAAAACTTCTGTTTTGCTTTTGTTCTCTGTTTTAAGTTTTTGGTATGTACAGGTAGTCTGGAGATAGTGGTAGGTTGGTAGCAATAGTAGCTTCAGTTTTGTGGGTTGATTTGTCCCGTTGTATATTTCTAAACTCTCTGTCTTTCCCCTTTCTGTCAATGCAGTTTCCTTTTCAGTGAAAAAACAACAGAGGAAAAGTAGAAACAGAAGTTGCAAAACCATACAAGTCAACAACCCCGCACAAGTGGAAACAGAAGTTGCAAAACCATACAAGTCAACAACCCCGCACAAGTGGAAACAGAAGTTGCAAAACCATACAAGTCAACAACCCCGCACAAGCAGCTTTTACTGCCTACCACTTTTCCATGATGAAAGTAATTGGAGGTTGTGAGACTAAGGAGACTAACACACCCATAGAAGATCAATATCATGAATCGCATTGCTTTTCCACACAATTGATCACATAAAAAAAAGTTATAAAGGCCTAAAGACGCACTGAATGGGATACTAGAGATTAGATAACAAAGAGGTAATCTGTTCTCATCATATCACCCTGTAGCAGCTTAAAGCATAACATCCCACCATAAATGAGGTAGTAAACAGAAATATCCATCAACAATCATAAAAGGCACAATGCAGATAAACAAACAACAATAGAAAGAACATACCCAAGCAGGAAGACATAGTTTCCAGTCAAGTTGTCAATGTTTCTGGACCTTTGTAGCAATACCAATTGGGGTAAAATTGCCACTGCTTCAAGATATAATGAAAATGACCACAAAACCTGTCGAATCAGGTCAAGTTTCCGGTACAAATAAAATAGAGAAAGCAAACACAATAATAATCAGTATCATGAGGGGAAAAAGTAACAAAGGAAACGGCTGAGATAAAGAGTTCATAGCACATTGCAAGAGGGCATTAGACGGATCATAACAACCATGGGGAAGAGGTAGCTTTAACACCCAACCAATGTGTGGGAACATGATCTACATGATTTTGATAAAGGGGCCATCAGCCGCATGGGAAGTCCTATCACAGAAACAACCTTCCTATTTTATTAAGTAATTTTATGCCATTAGATGACTAATAATTTTTTAAGAGACTTGTATTTATGTACTCAAGCAATATGATTATCCTGATGTTTAAAAACTGAACTGGAGGGCAAACCAGTGGAGTAGACGGTTTGGTCCAACACAGTTAACTGTTTGGTTTAACCTGGCTAAACCGGGATGAAAAGATAATAATTATATTTCAAAATAATTAATGGTGGCTCCAATCAGTTCAAACGCCGGTGTTCAACAGTTTTTGCCAGGTTTAATCAGTTTTTATTCGCTTTTTTTATACCAATACCCTGGTTTTAATCTAACCTGAGATGAAGGCACCAGATCCAGTCAATTTCCGTTAGACTGGCAGGTCCAGGCAGGCTTTTAAAACATTAATTGCAACAAAGGGAAGAAAAAGACCGCTTAGTGTTAATGCTTAAGTTATTTATTTAAACACTAAGATTAAACTAGCAATCTTCTTCCATCAATATTGCTTATAATTTCCAAGTAATGATATCTTATAGTTCAATGGTCCAGATTTGAGGTAAGGCTTCTTTTGTTAAAAAGAAAATACAGAAACTTGTTTGGGATGAAATGCTCACCATAATACATGCAATTTTCTGTTGAAAAGAAAAGAGAACAGAGCTAAACAAGAAGCCTTATGTGAGATCTTTGGGTGTGTGTATATAATATATATGTTTTTAGAATGGATCTTTTCACATGCTTTCTTGCGGCTTGATTCATTTTATACACTGCTTTGGCCATGTGAATGTGAATGATGTGTTTAGAATCAACGATCGAGCTTGGACTGCTTTTGATGGTTTTCCATTGGGTATTAAGGATCTGTTTGTGCAGAGCCGTGGAAGAGGAAACCTGGAGGATCTGTTTGTGCAGAGCCGTGGGTTTCCTCTTCCACAGCTCTGCGATTCCAAGTTCCGACAGGGTTAGATGAGAAAATGGAGTGCCCTCTAGCGACGAAATACAGAGGAAAGTAGCGGAAAATCCTGGCTTTTCGTTGCTGCACCAAACAAGGAGTAGAAGGTGCCGGAAAATCTGGTGCCTTGTCAGCACTCCATTTCCGCTGAAACAGCATCTGCACAAATAGACCCTAAAGGACAAATCAGGTTATGAGGGTGGTGCCATCATCCCTTTCATTGGCTTTGTATTTGGAGTCCAAGGTTGGGTTTTGGATAAAAACTACATGTGCAAATTTATTTAATTCTTTCCACCTATTATTTACTGGAAGTTTAGGATTTGGAATCACCACCAGGTTGATTTTGCAATAGAATAATTAAGTTGTAAAGGATAGGAAACACTAAACCTGTATCCATGAAAACCTATTACTATCTGGAACAATTTTCACATGTGTTTGAAGGGCTGTCAAACATCTCCAAGGGCTGGTTTTGCGTGGCCAATATAGCCAGATTGGGGTTTTCACCCATCAAATTCAGGTATCTATATGAAAGAGAAGGGAAGGGGTAGGAATTTTTATGATTGAACAATGTGAAGTAGGCAAAAGTCAAATAAATAGACTTTGTCATTGCTCTATGTGACATGCTTCTATTAAGAAAGGAAAATAAAATAAAATGGAGCAGAATCAATTGCTTCTACAGTGTGTAGTCAAGAAAATTAAGGAAATATAGTACAAGCATTACTTATTCTAATATCTAAAATTATGAAGACTTTCTTCCTGACATACTTGAAGATGTCAACCTAAAACCATCTGAAAGGTTGAGCTAACAGCAGCAGGAATATAGGTACATCTCAAAACAGTGCACATGTTTTGATCTTTAATTTCATTTGATCCCTGCGATTGAACATTCAAGAGCTAATTTGCAAAATTATATCAACGTCAATGTCAAACAAAAATATCATAAATGACTTTCATCTTACATATTTACCATTCAGGAATCAGGATCCATTACAGCAATTTATGAACCACACCTCATGAGTTTGTTGGATGTGGATAAGAATAGGGTTTAAAGTAATCCTAATAAAGCTACGATGGTGATGATTAAGTGATACAAGGCTACTCAATTCTCATGAGAATAATATGCATGTGAATATAAATTAAGTGGATCCCAAAATTGTGATTTATGCATATTGCTTGACAATATTGAAATTGAACAATCCATTATATATATATATATATAGAGAGAGAGAGAGATTGAAATCGAACAATTTCATTTTCAGTTCCTCACATTCCATTTCACAGAGAGAATAACGGTTACCTCAGTTACAGTGAAAGAACGGTGTATCATGAGAGCCAGTACAAAGCAAGGAAGGACAAGAAAAAGATGTCGAAAAGTGTCTTCATCCTTGTTATATGTCTGCTTGACAACCTTGTGATGCCTCATATACCACACAATGCTAATTGAAGTACCCAAGAAAACAAGCTTCATTACTGTGTTGTAGAAGGAGACGTAATTGGTGATTAAGTCAAGATAACGAGTGGCAAATACCATGACATATAGTTCCTGCGTTTTAAGCGATATGCCTGATTCAATAAAAACAATGAAATGTTACATGCCAAAGTTAAAAGGAGATAATTTCAACTAGGGGTGTAACGGTTCGGTTAACCGCTCATTTTGGGAGAACCGTTAACCGAACCGTGAATTACTGTTTTCAGTTTTAAAAATGGTAACTGTAACCATATCCGGAAAAACCGTTAAAAATTGTTTTGTCAAGTGTATACTTTAGTTAAGAATTATATACATATTTCATTTAGGCCCTTTATTTATTTTTTATTAGTATAACGGTAAGGTTAATCGTGTGCCGGTTAACCGAACCGTATTCTATGGTTCGGTTCGGTTAATAACCGTGAGTCAATCCTGAAAACCGTAACTGGATCGTAAAGTGTGGTTTTCTGATTTCAATAACCGTAACCGAAACGTGAAACACGGTTATTAATTGCGGTTCAGTTCGGTTAGACAGTTTTCTTTTACACCCCTAATTTCAACATATGCCGATGAATGACGAATGGATAACCAACCCGGCTAAATAAAACCTCACTATTTTGATAACTAGTGCAATTCATCCCACATAATTTCTCTAAGAAGAGGCCATCACAATTTTCCTAGAGCAAATCCATCTCCTTAAAATAGTTTTCTAATGCAATCCAACCTGACAGTAGAATACTTGCCAACCCTTTGTGGAGCCCACCTGGGTGCAAGCCAATCATGCAAGTGGGGAAAGAAAGGTCCCCATCAGATCATCCTAACCCTTGATTTGCAGGCGCTAAAGTAGATCAATTCCCAACCCTTTCATAAAAGGGGATTTCTTGCTGAAACCCAACAACAGAAATCAGTCTCAATCTTGGGTAGATGGCCAATTCACCAGGGAAATCCACACGAATGGTTGGATTAATCAGAGGTGGGCTAGCCTTACCACATTTAGCCAACTGAGCATTAATATGCAAATGCCCCCTTATACATATGATATAAATCACATACCTAAAAACCCTAACAACCAAATTTCATATCTTTCCTAATCAATCATTGCCATGGATCAAACCGCCCATGAAAAAACATGAATCAGATGAAAACCCAAATTCCTTTCATTCTTGGTTTTTTCTTGTTCTAGTGCAAAGAACGTATGGATAGTAAGGAAAAAAAAAAAAAAACGAATACATTCAAACACCCAATTTGTGATTACTGATTCCCAGACTAGTTTCCGTGCAAAATCACCTCCGTATATTGAGAAAAAAATCTCTATCCAGCTGAAATCATGGTGTATATGGTCAAATCAAAAGATGAAGATGATGATGAGGAATGGTGAATGGTGGAAGATGGTGGAAAACCTGCACAGGATTTCATGTTGCGGATCTTGAGGAGGAGGATGATGATGCTGAGGAGATGGGTCATGTCCCCAGCCAATCTGAAAGCATTCATTTTGTTCTTTTTCGATCTTCTTTCTTCTCCTTCTTCTTCCTTTTTCGATTCAGTCGAGTCTCGATCCTTTCCAATAGCCTCTTGTTTTTGTTCGAGGAGAAAGGAGAGCCGTTCGTTTTAGATTTTGGGGACTTCTCTGTGGGCTGGACCTACTGGTCAACTTCTCGCAATCACCGCAGATTTGGCTAACACTGAGGAATCCTACCCTCAATATATTTTATTTTTTTTAAAACAGTTTTCTCACAATTCATGATGAATCAATAAGGTTCTAAATTTTTTACCTGCTATCTGGGTTTTTATTTTTTATTTTTTATTTTTTTTAAGTATGATGAGCGGTTCAAATTGTGCAAATGAGGCCCGCGAAAATAAAAATAATAATAATAATTTTTAGGCCTGAATTCTTTTACAAATATCTTAAAATTTGTGATGTTTTAATGATTAGAATTTGACCTCCAAGCCGTTTTCAGACTTTTGGAGATGATGAACATGTAAGATAATAATTTAGGGGCCAAGGGCAAATTTTTTGAAAGGCATGGATGGCCAAAAAGACCTCCATTTATGCACCGGTGCGAATCAATGGTTTAGGGTTTTTTTTTTTTTGTCATCATACATGATGAATCAAGTCGCAGAGTTTTAACCCCCAGAAGAGGATGAAATGGGGTGTATAATAGAAGTCAACGCATGATCATCTATTGGTATGAAAAATTTTTGTTTCATTTTTTACAAATATCTTAAGAGCCATGATGAAGAATCAACAACTGATATTTGACCCTGGTTACCTTTAGGAATTTCAGGATGAATTTTTAGATATTGATTGTAGTTTTCATTAACAAAATGAAGGAAAAAAAAATCGGCCCTTTATAAAAAAAAGACTATCGAAATTATTTTACCTCCTCCCTTTTGCAATAGCAAGGAAAAGCACAGCTCTATTTGGGGGAGGTGGGGGGCAAATCATCTTTTTCACCCCCAAAATTCAACCAAAGTTGGGTTTTTCTTGATTGTAAGGAAAATCGGTGAAGATTCCTCTCTTGGGGTGGTATACAAGCGTGCCCTAAGGTTTTTCAGCATTTAGAATAGACCGTTGGATTTCGGTATTTAATGATATATCCCTATTTTATTTTTAATAAGTTCCATATCCCAATGTAAGTAAATTTACGCAACAAGCAACCCGCATGAGGTTTATGTTGGGGTTTCTTTTGAAAATGGTAGATTTTTCCTTTTAGTCATTTAGCTACAATGGGTGTGGACACTAGTGATGGAAGTTGATGATGGATGCTATTTGTACATGCCATTTGGAGAACGGCGGGGAAAAGGGCAACTTGAGTTGGATAAGAGCTATGAATTTTAATGAAATTTTTTTAACTTGTTGCTTGTTTGTTTTGTATAATTGAATTAAAAAATTATATTACTTTTGTATTTCTGCAAGTAGTTAAAAATAAAGAATTAAAAGGTGAATATCCAAATTTAATCATAAAATAACCTCTGCTTTAATAAAGATTGAATCAAGTTAATATGAAAAATGAATATCCAACCATCATTCTAGTAAATCAAATAGTATACTAGTAATTCAAATTTTTGAAAAGTTAAAGGTTTCATCTTTGTACTTCCTCTTTAAACTCATATTGTTCATCCTTCACCTTTTTAATAACCCTTCAATGTAGCTCGTGTTACTGTTAATTGTCGTATATTATTTTTAGATGGATGAGTGGTATAATACCATTATGAATTCCTATTTTTTTTTATTCCTATGCATTATATCCACACAAACAGGTTCGCGCATGTCTTTGTGCAGCATTGTAGGTTGCATGAAAAATCAAAATATTTTTTTTTCTATCTTGAAATCCTCTCGTTGCATAAGCATACCTCATCATTATCATTAAAATCTTATCCCAACTACGTTGGGGTTGGTTACATGAAGTCTCTTTCTCTATTCTGATTTATTTTTAAGTAAAATAACTACTCATATCTATTTTGACTACCTCCATCAACGTCCTATTTAACTTACTCCTTTTCCTTGGTGGGCCATCAACCTTCCTATCAAAACTTTTCCTTATCAGCATCATTGTCCACGTACGTTGAACATGCCCAAATCATATCAAATGAGTTTTTATAACTTTATCTTCAATTGTTACTACCTTAGATGCTCTCCAAAACGCTAATTTCTAATTTTATCATTCACTCCACTGCAGGGCCGGACCTGGGCACGGACTATAGTCCCTATCCTCCAAGCAACGGACGCCCATCAGTGCAAAACGAAGATCCGAACTCAAACCATATAAAACACCCTCACTCCTGTTCGACCCTCGCTCAGCAAAACAAGATGATGCAGAGATGGTGCGGCAAATCTCGTCTTTCCGCTGCCATTTCTGCAATCGAAAACACATTCTCTCGCTCAACGCTCACTTCCCACAGCTTCTCCACTCACCTTTCGAAACCATTAAATGATTGCATCTCTACACCCATTCTCAAATTCATCCCAATCACACACCATCAACCCCTTGATTTAGGGTTAGGGTTTCGGTCTCCCTTCTCTCCTTTCATGGTAATTCATTTCTCTATTCATTGCATTTGATTTTTTTTTTTTTTTTTTGAACTTCAAGATTAGGTGATGGTTTCGGTTTTTTTTTTTTTTTTTTTGTTGATGAGGAGATACAGATGAATCAAAGTCGGGGTTTTGCATCGAAGAAGAAAGAGAAGAAGAGGTCGCCCATGACGCCGGTTACATCGAAGCTGAAGAAAACCAAGATCAAAGCCTACTCGTAGGTCTTTATTTCTCCTCTCTGGTTGCTTTGGGTTTTCTCTTTTTAGCTTAAAAATACCATCTTTTGGCACTCTGTAGTATCTGCAGCAAGAAATGCGTTTTCTTTTTTGGATAAAACTGGAGATTCCAGCAAGTTTCTTGATGTGTTGATATTGGGTTTTTGTTCTTTATGTGTTTTTTCTTCCTCCAGATCTTATAAGTTCAGATTTAGGACTATGAATGATGGGAAGATCCGGCGGTGGAGGGAAGGAAAGCGTCATAACGCTCATTTGAAGGTGATTGAATTTAGTTTTTTTTTGGTTCTATAAGTATGAGAATTGGTTTGTTTATATACATATTGCTTTATTCACTTAGGTTATGATTATTTGTACTGTGTTTGGGTCCTTGAAATTTAGAAGGTTTGTTCATTTTATTTTCAATATTAGTTGTTAATCATTTTCACCCAGATTTCAAGAAATTAATATAAAGTTTTTTTTTTTTTTTCCTGATGGCAAGGAGCCAATCACAGCCATAGCTGTTTGTGAAATATGTAATGCAGTTAACTGTAGATATGAATTCGTTGGTTGTGACCTGTCATCTTATGCAATAATGAAGTTTGCATAACCTAGAATGGCAGAGAATTATAGAATAATTGAACCTGTAGAACTTGTACCGTTAGTTGCCTATTCACATCGGTTGTATTTCTGGAGCTTCAACTTTCAAACATGACACCTTTGTTATTCTTCATTAAGGCGTGTGGTGCTTATAGCAAGTGCCCACATCTGGGATGGGCGCTTTTAGACTTGTTGCCTAGAGGAAGGCACTGTCTTCAACACTGCATTGAAGTTGTTGGTTACAAAGCCCAGTGAATTGACCAGAGTGACCCAGTGACTATCATTTTGACGACCGTCTTAAGCTGAAAGTGAAAGTTGGGAGGAATTGGGGCTGAGATTCTTGTCTCGGTGAAGAAATTTGTAATCTTCACAGCTGATGGAAATGACGAAAGAGTTTTAAACATCTGGAAGGTGAATCAGCTAGTGTTTCAATCAGTGATTGGAGAACGATGGATTCATTAGCTCCTTTGCTTCTATCTTATTCGAATATTTTCTATTTGAGTGAACTACTGCTATTTTGCTGAATGTGCACTTAGTCACTTTTATAGCAGTAGAAGTAAGCTATCAGCGCTTCACTTGGCATTTGGTTTGATATCAGAGGATAGATGTAAATGATGGACAGAATCAGTGGATTTAGTGTTCAAGAATGGAAAGTCAGAGTGAGCAACCCTAGTTGTTTACTAGTGATATATCATGATTAAGCCCTTTATTTGTCATGTTGGTGCTACTATATCAGCACCCCTGCAGCACTACTATATCAGCACTAAGTGGTAATATATACACTTTTCCGAAAGTTACTAATTATGATTCTATAAAAATAGAAAAGAGCCTAGATATGGCTGGACAATGGAACTAGAATCACTGAAAGTGGGGTGGGCATGGGATCAAATGCTAAATCTGGGAAGCCTTTATTTAATTAGATAAATGTACCTTTAGTTAACCAAGGAATAAAAAAAGCTATCTTTAAAGTCAAATATATGTTCCTACTCAGATTTTTATATGTCTCTGAACTCTAATCTTAATCTTTATCATGTTCCTAAGTAGTTCACAACTAGCCTGCCCAACTTTGATACCATTTTCCAAAATCTGTCTCAAATGAATTATAGGCCCAATCAGATGATGTCAGCTTCTAGCCCCTTTATGATCCCTCTTTGGTCATTTCTATGTTGTAAAGGAGCTGTGGTCCTTATTTGATAGTGTCTCAACAGTTTGTGATAAAGGGTGGGTGACTTGTTGCTCATATTGGGTGTTTCGAATGCAGTGACATCTGGTTTTTGTTCGTGTTTCAGTCCTAGAGTTCTTTTAGAGAATTTTCCAGATGCACCATGCGTTCATGTTAGGTTGTAAGTTTATATGGTATTCAACTTAGATTCTCCATGCTTCCTTGATACATGTCTGCACTTACATTAGTTTTGTGCAAATTCTAGGGCTTTACCATGCCACATTCTGCTTTATACTTGCTTGGTATCTGATCACGTCCATGTTCTTGCTAAAGGATTGACTTTGAGCCTGAAGTTCTTTACATCAGCTTATGTACATTGCTCAATCTTGAGACATTCACTGTTTTCTTCTTTCAGTTTCCTATCCATCTCTATGAAGTCGGTCCTAGATTTGTGGTTATATGAATAAGGTCTTTGATTTATTTTGTCTGGATCAATTTGTTCTCATTGATTTTATCAATTAAAATTGTTCTTAGGTAATATTTCGAATGACCCAAAATTTTAGTTCCAAACTATTTTACAGAATTCTTTTTATTCTCTTTTATTTCAATGAGACGATTCCATGTATTAATTTTTCATCTTTATAGAACATGCTAATTATAGGGCCTTCTCCTCGTCTATAACTTAAAAGAGAATGCTCAACATCTCTTCCTTATATCCATTCTATTTTTTTCCTTTTATTTTGAGATTTTCTTAATTTTAAGACAACGCTATCTTGGCATTGTTTCTTCTAAATAAAAAAGGGCACTTCCTTTTCCTTCTATATTACTTATTTTCCTTGGTTGATAGCACTATATTAGAATTCCACATTACCATTGTGTCTGGATCCTTACTATTCCATATGTCTTATCTTCTAAAGACGTGTCTCCACAGTCCATATGTAATGTTCATTTTCTTATCTTCCCTGGATCTTAAATGTCTCTTCAAGGAAAATAATTAATAGTATTTATTTTCCTTATCATCCGTGAAGATCTTCTATCATTTTTTGTATGAGCAGTGTTCCCCAACACTGGGAGTTTGCCTATAAAACTTCACTTACTTTGGGCCCACCTGGATGCATGACCATCAAGGGAGGAGATAAGGAGATGGATAGGTTAGGATGTGGTGGTTTGGGATTATCCACAATACCAGTCCGCTCGAATGATCTTAACCCTTAATCTAGGTTCTCAAAGTTTGATGGCTTTATATAGTGCAAATGTAGTGTCTTAAAATTAAATGCAGTTAGTTTGGATGGGTGGCAAACAGAAATCCTTTTTGCTAATACAAGGGAAGTAGGTGTCTGAACTCTGAAGGGATTGGATTGATCATAACTTGGCCTTATATGAGAAACAACTAACAAGGACACTAAAAAAGCAGATGTAATGAAGAATTTGCCTTCCTTTTCGTAGTCATCCATGAAAGAGACATATGCAAGTCAGCGAGTGCACTGTGCAGAAGGTTGCACATAAAAAAAAAAAAAGTCTTGGCACACATTGTAAACGACAGTAGGGATGTATGGATTGATTGTTTGAGTATGCATGTTAATTTATTTTTATTAGATTTTATACCTTTAATTTTTTTTTTTTTTTTTGTTTTTTCTTCTAATTCAATAGGATTTCTCATTATATTTGTTCTTTCTTACATAAACATATAAAAGTCTAGATATTGAATTATTATTATTTATTATTTTTTCAGGTTTACCTTTCTTATATGTGTTTTCATATTTTAATTTTCCTTTCATTACCATTGTTTTATCTTTTTTCTTTTTCTAAAAACTGACTTCTTTTCTTATTTCATCACATTGATTAGATCCATTGCTGAATCATTTTAATGCATGTAATGTTGTCAATATAGCCTAGCCCTAAAATTGTGCTTCTTGGACAATATAAACCAGTATATCCTTTCTGTTGAACACAGTTTTTTTTTTTTTTTTTGGGCTGAACACAGTTAAACTTGATCATCAACTATTTGTATTTTTATGCTCATTACTGAAATGTTGTGTACATGAACAATATACAATTTGGAGCAATCTGGATTGGCATTATTGAGTTCCTATCCATCCCGAAAATGGTTTTGGTATATAGTATGTTGACTGTTAAGCAACAGAGACATACAAAATCGATCCTATTCACTTCATTTTGAGGGTTTTGAAAGTGCGTTTGCAAGAATGGCTACTAGTTCCAACAACCAATGCACGACGGATGTAACTAACTAAATAAGATAGAACTAGCAAAACTATCTACCAATCACACACCACAAGAAGGCGGACACAAATTTAATGTGGAAACCCTATCCAGGGAGAAAAACCATGATAAAAAAAATCAATTACTATTGAACGGTTACAAGATATACTTACAGCTCTTTAATCTCAGTCAGTACGTCGACCTAAGGATTGTAGTTGTTCTTGCACAACTTCTCCTATTGCCACGACTTCCCCGCCGCGCACTGCTCCCCGTGCTCGATCCTCCTTCAATCACCTTGAGAACCAAGATGAACCAATCTTCTACAAAGAAGTAGAAGCTTCAAATCTTCTAGAGCAGCCCTTTAGAATAATTTCTCAATGGCTCTACAAAACAATGAATCTCTTTTAGGATTATCTCACCTCATAATCAAAGAGCGGAACTTCTTGTCTTGTTTAGGGTTGAGAGCAACACCCTATATATAGCCCAAAATTCGTGCCTTAGTAACACACAAATAAAACTCAAAGTGGGAAACAAAGTCTCAAAAGGAAACAATTCCGTGTAGCAATTCTGGAGACTTCACAGTTCGCACTATCCGATCGATCGGACCTCGTAAATAACCGAGGCATGTCAGCCATCCGATTGATCGGATCCTCGTGGGTTCCCCCGGACTTCTTCTTTTTCTTCTCTTTCTTCGCTTTAGATCTTTCGGCGAGACAACCACAATCCATTCTAAAATAAAACAGAAAATACTACTCAATGGACCTAGAGTTTTGTCCAACCCATGAATTAGCCAACACAATAAAAATCCTAACAGGTTTATTTTAAATAGAGTACAAATTGCAATGATAAATGAGCAGTATTTGAACTTCTCCAATCTTATTGTAATCTAACTAGATAATATCAATCCTAATAGATACACAGTCAATACATAAACTTCTCCAATTAACTCTTCTTCTCACCAACAACCCCCCCCCAACCAACCAACAACCACACTCGAATGGATCTGGCAGCATGGCATGACAGATGAAGGAGAAGATTGTTTGATGCTGTACGGACCAGGCCCAAGAGTGTAACTGGGCCTACAGATTGACCCAGAGGTCAGCCCGGTCATTGGGCCTATGGGCTGAACCCAATAGACCGGGGTTGACCTCTGGGTCAACGTGTAGGCCCAGTTACTTTCTTGGGCCTGGTTCGCACTGCATCATTGTTAGTGCGGATAAAGCAGGAAATTCTGGTGTTAATGAAGATGCAATCTAACCCAGACAAATTATCGGATGTAGATCTTACGGCTGCTGATCAGAATCATCGCTTGCATGATGGGAAGATGGCACGGGACCGATGGTGCAAATGACATGTAGACAAATGCACACGGTGATAAGATCAGAAGACAATTGATCGAATTTGGAAATTTGATTCAAAACCATATGATAAAGAGTTAAAGATCTAATCCAAAGACAAAATACACTAGATCCAAATGGAGAGGCCATGAGATTAAGGTTCCACGGCGGAACAAGTAGATGATCAAATACTAGATCTGATCTAGATTCAAATTATCAAACCCAATTCGAATTGGACAAACAAATTATTCGAACGAAAGACATGATTGAATATAGATGATCGGATTCCAAAATCCAATCCAAACACAAATACGATAGATCCACATGTAAAAGCCATGAGATGATGACCCATGGCTGAACAAGGTTAGAGATGAAAATGCAAGTTGAAGATCTAGTATCATCCCTGATCTAATTTGAAGAAACATGACCTGATTAAAAAATCTAATTCAAAGACAGATGATCAAACCTATAGGTACAGTGATCTGATCCAAAAATGCAAGATCGAGTTAGGAAGCAGAAGAATACATTAGGAGAAGCCAAAGACAAACAATCAAATTCATGAAGAGAAGATATGATCCAATGATGAATGATCAGATTTTGCAAGCTGTATGATCAACTATCAAGATGACAATCAGGTCTAACATGAAGTAGCAACTGACATTTTAGGTGAAGGGCTACAATAGACAGTGGATGTCGCAATATGACAAATCAAATACATGATAGGAGCTCAGAACAGCAGCAAGGCATAGCAACAAAGAGATTTGAAAGGCAAGAAAGTTGCAACAAGCCAACAACAATGCAAGTTCTAGTTCAGTCAGTAATGAAAAGATTCACATCCGCTGGCAGGTTGGTGGGATGCAGCTGAGACTACTCGACGACAGCAGCGACAAGCGTATAGTTGTCATCCATGAGTTCTACAGTAGTATATGAAGAAGATCATAGCATTGGAACTTTCATGGCAGTTTTAAGAAGTCAGAAGATATAGGCAAGTCATCCCAATAGAGCTGATGTACCCGATAGACTGGCTCGGATACCATGTTAGTTAAGCAACAGAAACTTCCACAAAATCGATCCTATTTGTTTCATTAAGAGAACCCATATAAAGATTATAATCTGCCAAGTATAAAAGATAATACTTCTCCAATCCTGCCATGATCTAACTAGATAATATCAATCCTAATAGTTAAACAACCAATACATCAACTTCTCCAATTTTATTATATGCACACACACACACACACAACACACACACACACACACACACACACACACACGATCCTATGCACACACACACACGATCCTATGCGCGCACACACACACACACACACGACCTATGCGCGCGCGCACACACACACACGATCCTATGCACACCTTGTGTGCACACATGATCCTATGCACACCTTGTACACACACACACATGATCCTATGCACACCTTGTGTGCACACATGATCCTATGCACACCTTGTGCGTGCACACACACACACACACACACACACACACACACACACACACACCTTGTGTGCACACATGATCCTATGCACACCTTGTGCGCACACACACACACATGATCCTATGCACACCTTGTGCACACACACACACATATGATCCTATGCACACACACACACGCGCACATGATCCTATGCACACCTTGTGCGCACGCACACACACACACATATGATCCTATGCACACACACACACACGCACACCTTGTGCGCACGCACACACACACACATATGATCCTATGCACACCTTGTGCGCACGCACGCGCACACACACACACATATGATCCTATGCACACCTTGTGCACACGCACACACACACACATATGATCCTATGCACACCTTGTGCTTAGTGTGCACACACACACATATGATCCTATGCACACCTTGTGCTTAGTGTGCACCCATAATGGGGCCCACCTGATGATCCATCCAAGTGAACCCAAAAAGAAACCCACCCTATTAGTTCACATGCCCCCTGGGCTTGCACCCATGCGAATGGACTGGATTGTTGGATAGACTGTACGCCAATGCGGATGGATTGAACTTGTGGGCCATAGATGATAGGGAAAGGATGATTGGCTGAGGCTGATTTTTTGTACATAGGAGGGCACCAGATCTTCAAATCCCACTAGGTCCCATGCCGAGGTGGGCTAACAGGTGGGCTCCACAGCGCTTTCTGTGCGCACCTTGCACATAGGATCTGGGTGCATGCGTGCGTGCGTCATATGATCCATAATGAATTATCCTACTAGGCTACTATATTCTAGTATATCTAGCATGGTACAGTGACCAAGTAATGTTTGCCTGTTATCTTTCAATAGTTAAGGAAATGGGTATTGTGGGAGCTGCAATGCAGATGATCCTAATGAGTTATCATACTAGACTACTATAATTAACTATATTCTAGTATATCTATCATGGTACAGTGACCAAGTAATGTTTGCCTGTTATCTTTTAAGAGTTAAGGAAATGGGTATTGTGGGAGCTGCAATGCAGATGATCCTAATGAATTATCCTACTAGGCTACTATAATTAACTATATTCTAGTGTATGTACAGTGACCAAGTAATGTTTGCCCGTTATCTTTTAAGAGTTAAAGAAATGGGTATTGCGGGGGATGCAATGCAGTTGTTCGGGCATATCAATGACTTCTTGACAACTTATTGTTATCATCATCAAATTCATTATCATAATCGAAGCATTATCCTGTCAGGATGGGATCAGGTTTGGGAGTTCTACTAAACTCGATTTGGTTCTCAAAGCATGAAATGTTTTTTTTAATAGTCGACCATCAATGATGGAACCCTTCTCCCTTACCGAACCTTCTACAAGGTGTATCTTGCAATCAGTCTTCATTTTTATTTTTTTATTTTAAAGATTCTGAACAACTGAGCCTTTTCTATTTGGGTTAGTGTCCTCATTCATCATTCTTTATAATTTGTGAACTTGTAAGGTGTTTAGTTGCATTTGGATCCAACTAAATCCTGTTCATCATTGCAGTCCAAGAAAGCAAAACGGAGGCTTCGAAAGCCAGAGATTGTTCCTGCTGCTTATGCAAAGGTAATGAAGAAGCTCAACTTCTGTGGCTAGGATAATCAGATGCTGAAAGACGGAAGGAATACAATAAGATTTTTGTTAGAGTAACATATTTTGAATCTTTGAAAGAACATGGCCCTGTGTAACTGTGATGATTAGAGAAATAGAGAAGAGTCGCATATCCTTGTGACTAAAAGTGTGCAAACACTTCTTGATTGGGCAATCTCTTGTTACTAACCCAAACTGCCAAGAGAAGTAACTGTCGTCTCCTTGATAGGTTGTATTTTTTTTTTCTGCCATTTCTTTCTTTATATGCATATTACATTACGAGTCATTGTTCGATTCAAATTGCCTATATAAATCCACCTGAGTGGGCCGTACTAGGGAGCCACTTTAATCTTGAATGTGGTTCATGTGCTGGTGTGTAGATGCCATGAAGAGGTAAAAAAAGGTCGGTTCCAGTTTTCTTTCTCAAAAAAAAAAAAAAAACAAACAAACTGAGTGCATGTTTTCGATGCTTGGATTTCTCTTATCATGAATTTCTATTATCTCTTGGTTTCTAGATTTCTTTGATTTCTGGTGAAGAAATTTCTGTTTAGATGATGATGGAAGTATATCTGAAATCAAATTTATTTTTAAACCAAAGAAATATTTTGTTTGGATGAGTCTTGAAACATTTTTAAGGAAAGGGGTTTAATGATTGTTGCATTTAAATTTCTTTCTCCTTACCTGACGTACATGCACCATCTAAGAACAAGCACACGTACATATGCAGCTATGGTTTTGGAAGTATCTAATTCCTCTCTACTAGAATTCATGCAAGCTGAGGATTCTCTCTCTCTCTTTTTTTTTATTAGCTTTTCAAGGTGTACAGGGGTTAGGGAACAACATAAATCTTCAATATATCAGAAGCCTTTTTTGGATTCCTGAAACTCTGGTCACCTGGTAACTCAAAGTGCCTGGAATTCCCATGTAGATCAGGTTATCTACATCCCTAGTGCTACTGTTTGGAGTTTGGATTCCTCTTTGGAAGCGTCTTAGATTATTTATATGGCTTCCTCTGGCTCTCCTACTCTCCTGCAACTCTTAACCACCAACACTGATCCTACTTATATTCTGCAACTGCCCTTGTCATCAGTGCCCGTAAGTTGGGTTACGGAGAACATGATGGATTGTGTGTAGTGAGCAATAGGATTGAGTGAAAGTACATCAACACAATAACCTTACATGTATGGGATATAGCTTAGAAGATGATAGTGATGATGAAGAATGCTGCTAAACATATCTGGCCGTCCATAGTCCAGCATCCACTGCAATTCAGTTGTTCCATATCATACATCACAATTCACAACAGCTCAATCTTCCAAGGACATTAAAAAAAGAAAAGAAAAATCAAGACAGCCGGTAACCTGGACATCAGCAACTCAAGTTAGGAACGAGTGATTTCCAACTATCCCAACAAATTCCAAGTTTCCTCCATAATTGCAAGGAGTACTTCATGCACTCAAAACGGACCAAAAGTGTACAAAAATGTGTTTGACCAACTTTATGGGTTTCAGACTTGGAACTTCAGCTATTTAAATTATAATCTAATGTTGTTCTGGGAAATAGCTGTAGCCAATACATGCTGGTATTGTTTGGGACTGACCCAATCAGACTTTGCTGTAATTTGCGAAATGGCCCATCACTGTAGCTTGCCTTAATATTCCATTGAAACCTTTGTATTTGATGAGCTTTCCGTCGTTAAACTGTGTGATTCGTGTCTAAAAATTAAATATTCAGGTCAGATTCATGGTTTGAGAAGAGTAGAACGGATACTAGTTCATTATCATACATTTTTTTTTAACTGGTCCGCGTTTTACCTTAAATAAAATAAAGTTGGAGAAGTTAGGGTTTCAACTTTCAAATACCATCGAAATCTACACCAGTTGCAGCCAAAATCACGATGGTTTGCAAATATAGGTCCGGCCTATGGGATGCATGTCAACCATGGAAGGGGAAAGGAAAGGGCCTTCATGTGACAAGGGCACGTGTAAAACGTGGCAATCATCTATTATTCTCTCTCTCTCTCTCTCTTCATTTAATGGTTTCAAATTAAATAATTCTTAGCCCATAAATAATGTCTTTTTTTTTTTTTTTTTTTCATTGTGACCAATTTAATAGCTATAATCCTATAACGAATTTGTTTACATTAGAATGCATTGGTACTGAATACACATGAATTCATGATTAAATGAATTTCATGAAAGGAATATTAAAGAGGTGAAGTATGAATGACATGAGGCGAGAAGTAATTAATATATGATAGAAATGTAGATATAGGTCCTTCACTTTCTAATGATTTCAATCACTTGGGTGACGAGTGGGTATTTATTTTCTATTATTTCTTGGTTTTCTTTTGATTGAAAGGGATGCAATTTGATGGTCATATTTGTATATATGCATTGGATCTTCATTCTTAATCAGCGATGACATGAATTTCTATGTACTCTTTGCAAACCAACGACTATGTAGATGGCCCTTAATAATGATTGTGAAAAGGCTGGATTGATCATAAGCAGGTTCAAGTGGGTCCTGCATGCCAATAGCCACCTACTCTCCTATTCTGTAGTCGATGCATGACATCACTTAAATAAGCTGCTTCTGGTTTATGTATATATAAATTCGAACTTGTTGGATAACTACGAGTGCAGATTCGTTATCCATTCATTAATGGCCAAAATGCTCACTATCTATCCTCACTCTCTCTCTCTACTTAATTTTTATAATTTAGTTTGCCTAGAATCTTGATCATTTGTCCAGAGATGACAAATTAGACCTTTGAAATTGAATTTGGGCAGCGACTATACCATGTCATTCATTGTATATCCATCCTACCAAAATTCACCAGTTACATATGATCTCTGTTTTTTCTTCTTCTTTAAACTTTTTCTTATTAAAAAAAAAAAAACTTCATGGTCAGATTAGAAGTACTTTTTATGTGGAGAGATGAGTCCATGCAGCTATCTAACTGATTTGACTTGGTGGCATGAATGTATGTTTTACTTAACATTTGTAAAAAAAACTATCATACATATTATGCATGGCAAATTTAACAGATTATATGCCTTTGATCGAACTTAAAAAAAACTTGGGTCAATCATTATACATAAAGAGCCATTCCAAAATAGACTCAAACTTATGCTGCAAGAGGCATTTGATATAAATGAGTGAAATCATATCCTCCTAAATCCTAATCCCTTGACTTTATTTTTTTATTTTTTTTTGGGGTGGGTGGGATCTTGGGCTGTGGTTATGTCATTAAATTTCTCTTTTGTACCTAATAGATATGATTATCTGCTGAGATATCGACACCTTAAATGGACTACTCATTCAGCTTTTACATGAACATTGGAATAGAAAACAGAGTAGGTGCCTGTTTTTGACAAGTGCAGCTCTGTTTTTTGTGTTTATTGATGATGCCAAGAAGTGGTTTCGGGCACCACCGGTCAAGTGATATGTAATTAATGTAAAACTTAATGGAGAGAGAGAGAAAGAGAGAAGGGATTTATAGTGGTTCGGTCAGTATGACCTACGTCCACTTTAAATGATCACTTTACTACTTCGGGGAGGAGATTACAAAGTAGTCAGATACAATAATGATGTGTAGAATTCGAGAGATCCCCCTCTTCTCTGACAGGACTTCTCCTTTTATAGTCTTTCTCCAACGGGTGGGGAGATTCTCCAGGGATCTCCAATGATGTACGCTCCAGTCTGGTAGAGTCTCCCGCACTGTCCTCAACAGATGAGCATGCAAGATCTCCTCCGCGGGACTTGGTAAAAGCAGGTAGGTGAAACGACGTGATGACTTTGTCATACTGTGGATTTGGATCCGGCCTCAATGGGTAGATCAAGACCTGAGCTTATCATGGACTAAGGTCAGTTTGATCCGACCCGTCGTCGTGGACCGAGCCACCTGGGCCTAACCTGTCATTGCGGACCGAATTATTTGGGCCTGGCCCATCATTTGCCCCTCAATGTCTCGCGCCAAAGAAGGCTTTGAAAGGGAGACATTATTAAAATCCAAGCTTCTTCATGTCAAGCACTTTAAACCCTCTTTTAATATATGCCCTCCGCGTAGGGGGTCCGGGGGTGTCCCCCGGCGGTGGTCGAGCAGACCGGTCAGCTCGCAGGGGTCCAGGGGGCAGCGCCCCCGGCAGGGGTTCGGGGGCTGGCCCCCCGGCTAGGGGCTAGGGGGCAGCGCCCCCGGACCAAAAAAAAATCTTGCTGGCAAGACGGAAGTGCTGAACGGGGCAGGTGCAGGGCGCCCAGGCTGCAATGCTTGCTGCTGGGTGCCCAGCCTGGGCGAGGAGCATGGAGGAGATGGGCGAGAGCGAGGAGCGCGTGCGCGCGGATGCTGGGCGCCCAGCCTGCTGCTGGGGTGCTGGGCGCCCAGGCTGCTGGGATGCTTGGCGGCCAAGGGTGCTGGGCGCCCAAGGCACAGGCGAGGGCACTGCAGACGCGGGCGAGCGCGCTGCAGGAGCGGGAGAGGGCTCTGCGGCCGCGGGCGAGCGCGCTGCAGGAGCGGGCGAGGGCTCTGCGGCCGAGGGCGAGGGCGCTGCAGGCGCGGGCGAGAGCGGGCACGGGCGAGCGCAGGCGGGTGTGGGCGCGGGCGCGGGCGAGCGCGGGCACGGGCGAGCTCAGGCACGCGCAGGAGTGCGCGTGGGCGCTGGTGGGCCAGCGCGGGCGAGGGCGCTGGTGCATGTGGGCGCCCAGCCTGTTGCTGGTGCTGGGCGCCCAGGCTGGTCTGCTGCTGGTGTTGGGCGCCCAGGCTGCTGGGTGCTGGTGCCTGTTGCTGCTAGGCGAGATTTTTTTTTTTTTTTTTTTTTTTATTTTTTTTTTAACAATTGAATGGCTGCTGTGCCAATGTGGGCGAGCACTCGGGTGAGCAGGCTACTCCAGTCCATCAAGTACCGAGAGATGCTGATCCAGGCGAGCAAAGAGGAAAAATGGCAAGCTGTTTTTGGGCGAGAGGACCGTATTAGGCCAGCGCTAATTTAATGTAGTCCTTTGTAGATGACCCGAGTTTCAGGATCCTGCCTTTTGAGATCGTGCTTTTGGCGCCCCATGAAAGAGCCGCTAAGTTTAGGGAGTGGCTGCCTGTTTGAAAACAGTGCAGAGGTAGGCCAAGCTTCTTTGACGACCCGCGAGAGAGCCGCTAAGCTGGAGATATGCTGCCTGTTTGAGAACAGTGCAGAGGTAGGCCAAGCTTCTTTGACGACCCGCGAGAGAGCCGCTAAGCTGGAGATAGGCTGCTGTTTGAGAACAGTGTAGAAGCCAAGCTTTTTTGGCGACCCGCGAGAGAGCCGCTAAGCTGGATATATAGGCTGCCTGTTTGAGAACAGTGCAGAGGCCAAGCTTTTTTGGTGACCCGCGAGAGAGCCGCTAAGCTGGATATATAGGCTGCCTGTTTGAGAACAGTGCAGAGGCCAAGCTTTTTTGGCGACCCGCGAGAGAGCCGCTAAGCTGGATATATAGGCTGCCTGTTTGAGAACAGTGCAGAGGTAGGTCAAGCTTTTGGCGATCCATGAGATGATTCACCTCGCCTGGACCTGCTGATTTCCTCAGCATTTATATATTTTTGAGTTTTTGACAACAGCTCTGGCATGCTCTTTGGTGGTCGCTTCATTACTGAAAAGAGGAAACGGGATGAGCGGAGGCCTCCCAGAAAGGCGGTCATGGTGACTTTCTCGTTGGGCTCCTCGACTTGGAGGACCTCCTCGTTAAAACGAGTGAGGTAACTCCTTAGACTCTCATCTTGTTCCTGTTTTATGCTGAGTAGGTGGGTGGCAGGCTTCTGGTGGCGGTGTCCTCCAATGAAGTGCGACACGAAGGACTTGCTTAGTTCTGCAAAGGTGGAGATGGAGGTTGGGGCGAGACTGGAGAACCATTGCCTTGCAGAGCCCTTCAATGTAGTTGGAAATGCTCTACACATGATCTCGTCAGGGATGTTGTGTAGTTGCATTAGGGTTTTGTAAGTTTCCAAGTGATCCAGCGGGTCCTTGGTTCCATCAAAAGTCTCTATGGTTGACATTTTGAATTTTTTGGGGAGTGGATAGTTCGCCACGGCTGGTTTGAAGGGTGTGTCTGTTCGCTGTACCAGGTAGTCAATAGATTCTGGTACCTGTGCCTTCATGGCATTGAAGACGTTGCCAATCTGATTTTGCATCTCTTTGAACTTCTCATCCCAAAGGTTGGGAGCTTCTCTGGATTGACCTTGGAACTGACTCTCGTCTTCCAGGCTGTAATTCCCACTTCCCATCTCCTGGAAATCAGGATCCTCATGATTGGAAGCAGAGGGAGGGGGTGGAAGTCCACCGTGATTCGACCCGCCCGGGGGAGGGGGTGCGTCGAGATGAGAGCGGCCTTCAGGATCAACCAGGAGTCTTCCGTGTGGGACGACCGGCGGAGCTCCATCAGATGTCCCCTGGGCATGGGTGGCATGATGACGGGCGCCCAGGGCGCCATGAGGATGGGCGCCCAGGGCTTGGCCGCTCAGCTGTGGTCCTCGACCCTGGGCGCCCAGGGGTTGGGCGCTCAGGTGAGGGCGGCCTCGGTTGGCGCCTCGGCCCCGGGCACCATGTGGACGGGCGCCCGGGTGAGGTGCCCCTCTGCGTGGAGCGACCAGTTGCTCCGAGAGTGGTGCTTCCTGCGGTCCTGCACCTAGCGCTCCTCCCTGACTCGCCAGCATGAGCTGCAGTATTTGTTGGTCTTGAGTTACTAACTGCTGCATGGTCTCCAGCATCTGCTGGGGACATTGGCGGACGCACATACATTGGGCTGGGGGCTTCAGCCCCCTCCAAATTGGGACAAAGCCCATAAGGGCCCTAAGGGCCCTTAAGCCCAGCCCCCACTTAAAAATACCCTAAGTCCCCAGTCTCCCCACGTTCCCTTCCCTTTCCACTTTAACCTAAACAGTAAACCCCTGGCTAGTGGCTACTGACATCGACATGAAGCCATCCCTCACTCCGGCAGGCGGCAGGGCAAGTACTCATATCTATCTTACTCTCTCTCTCTCTCATTAGGTAAAAGAAGACAATGAAAAGATGTTTGCTCTCTTGAAAAATAATGTTTGTTTTTCCTTAGAGCATGTTGGTTTGTGATTCCTTGATCCAAACAGGCATGCCATTGGAGCTCTCCAAACTAGTGGAGTGATGCTACCTATGGTGGTCAGCACTAGGACAGAAGGGTGTCACCTTTTCCCACTTCAAGTTTTTATACTTTTATTTTTGTTCCCATTATTTCATATGTTAATAAAACCTCACGTAGGCTTTAAATGGTGATTATGACGTTGTTATATTTTGATGAAGATGATGATGTGGAATGGGCCCAATGGCAATGGGCTTGATTTTTTATGAGAGTTTGTTCCTAATTCCTATCAAGAAAAAAATGGCTGTTGAATTTTGCTTTCAAAGTGGTTTTTGCGGTTGAGATCCTTTTTTAAAATAAGAAAATCTGTTTTGGAGAGACCCCGGCCCGAATATTCTCTTTGTTGATATATGAAGGTTCTAACTTTGGCTAACATGTAAAGGTTTGTAAATGCAAAACATTTTCTCTTTTGCGAAAAATAAAGCTAAGAAATAGCAATTGGCCTTTTCAAGTGACTATCTTAAGCCCCCCCCAAGTCAAAATCCTGGGTCCGCCACTGGCTGGGGAAAGGGAGCGGGAGCATTCGGTACAGGGTTGGTCGGTGGAGGATTACCCTCGCCCTCGCGCAAGGGGTTACCATCTTGTCGCCTTGTTGATCTGGTGATCGGCATGACTTTGTTGAAAAAAGGAAATTCTTTTCGTTTCCCACAGACGGCGCCAAACTGATGATGCCAAAAAGTGGTTTCGGGCACCACCGGTCAAGTGATATGTAATTAATGTAAAACTTAATGGAGAGAGAGAGAAAGAGAGAAGGGATTTATAGTGGTTCGGTCAGTATGACCTACGTCCACTTTAAATGATCACTTTACTACTTCGGGGAGGAGATTACAAAGTAGTCAGATACAATAATGATGTGTAGAATTCGAGAGATCCCCCTCTTCTCTGACAGGACTTCTCCTTTTATAGTCTTTCTCCAACGGGTGGGGAGATTCTCCAGGGATCTCCAATGATGTACGCTCCAGTCTGGTAGAGTCTCCCGCACTGTCCTCAACAGATGAGCATGCAAGATCTCCTCCGCGGGACTTGGTAAAAGCAGGTAGGTGAAACGACGTGATGACTTTGTCATACTGTGGATTTGGATCCGGCCTCAATGGGTAGATCAAGACCTGAGCTTATCATGGACTAAGGTCAGTTTGATCCGACCCGTCGTCGTGGACCGAGCCACCTGGGCCTAACCTGTCATTGCGGACCGAATTATTTGGGCCTGGCCCATCATTTATAATAGTCAAGACTACTCTTACCTTACCTCTACTTGTCTCGATTCATTTGTCAACCCATCTGTTTGGTGTGTGGTTGTTAGCACGAATACATGTATGCAAGAGCAGTGAGCAGCACCAGTTTGGTTGTTGACCGTTGAATTTTGAGAATTGGGTATGCCATGTATGCTTTAGTAGGTGGACACATGGCATCATCCGATTGAGTATGATCACCTGCGAGGGTCCCTCTGATTATCCGAACTACTTTGTTATAATTTTGAGTCCTAAATCCTCTGAGATTGGTCATTCGGTAGAGTCCATAAACTGAGAGTTATGAGAATCTGAATTGCTCAAATGATCCTTCTCTTGTATGAGTCCCTATAAAATTCAACTCCAATAACTATAAATGCTTGAACTTTTTTAACATATATTTTTATAAGAAAAATATTTTTTTGGTAAGTTATCAATTTGACCAAAAAAAGTTCACTTATCCCAAAACCAATTGGTGATTGGAAATGGCACAATAATGGTTTATGGCGAGGGTGACATACCAGGCTCTGATACCGCTTGTAGGATCTTACACTCCATTGAGCTACCACTTATCCCAAAATCAATTGGTGATGGGAAATGACACAACAATGATTTTATAGTGAGGGCTCGGGCTCGGGCTCGATCACAATTATGACCGCTTAGAAGCGAGGGTGGACGTTGACCTCAACAGAATTTCACAGTAAGCATAGCTATTCTAGGCCCAATCTTTATTGGAGTGAAATTCCACAGGAGAAGAGAGAACATTTGTCTCAACTAATTTAGATTTTTCATACATGATTCCACCATATAACACAGAAAAGAAAAAAAAGAATTGTTTGGGAAAATCTGTGAGTTTGAATTAGAACACATCCCTGCACTGGATCAGCGAGCTGGGCCACCCTACACTAAAAGTAGGTCCCTGGCCCTGGCTCAGCAAACATTGTATGATGATCTACACTATTTCTTCTTCCTGTTACTGCCGTGAAGTTGGAGTTTCTCGACTGGTACATACAGTTATTTGGCTGCCACTGAAATTCTAAGATTTTTAAGGAATGATTTCCAAGTCTAAAAGTAAAACATATAGACTAGAGTTTATTTGTTTGCATTGAATGCATAGAGATTTATGCATAAATGAGCACCACCTAAAGATTATTAAAGATGCGGGGTGAAAAATATAACGTGGAGATATAAGTAGATGGAATCTTGACTTTCCTAATATTAAACTACTAAGGTGATGGCTGGGTATTCGTTCGTATCTTCTCTTTTTTCAATTTTTATTGGAAGAGAGGTTATTTGATGATCTTTTTTATATATTTATTTTTGGTGCTTCATCTTTAACCACTTAAAAAAAATACGATCCTGAGCATTAAATTACATTAAACAAGCAGCCACTAAATGTCCATCATCTATGCTACTCCATGATTTTAAAAATCAGTTGGACTTGGCTGTGTCATCCTTGACTCCTCCAATGCAATTATTGCTTTTAATGGGTATCGAATGAGAGAGAAGGTCGAATGCAGGTTCGATGGAAGAAGCTCTAGAGAAGGGAATTCCCATAGAAAGAGAAGAAACAAGGCCGTTGCTAGACAAGGTACGTAGTATATATATGACCATCCTCTCCTTCTTCTCCATCTTTCCAATATCTGAAAAATTTTCATAGCTCCTTTGCTATATTTTTACATGCAATTCACTCATGGGTTGTCATGGGTTCTTCTCTACCATGGAAAAGATCTCAGGAATCTGCATCTGCAAAGAAAGAGAGAGGGTTTTTTTTTTTTCCTTCCACATGCAACCCCATCCACACCTTTCAAATCCTGAGCCCTGCTTTAGATTGAGTGTAGCCCACCCAAAAAAGTACTGCCAACGGATGAACCTGATGGTAACCATCTGATTCTGTCTCTGAATGACTCATACACCAACAAATTGAATAGGCCGTACATCTGGGCTGTGGATTCTGCCGTTTAATGTTTAAGCTTAGTGATCATTGATCACTTAATTATTTCAGGTGGGACTGGTGGGGCCCTACACAGAAGATGGGTCAGTGGACATTCATGGAAGACCAGCATTGCGGCATCAATCAGGCAACTGGCGAGCTTCTGCCATTATTATGGGTGAGAATCATTTGAAGATTTAAGCACATTTTAAGCTTACTTAATTGAGCCTGAGAAAGTAAGCTTGATTTTATGTTTTTGCTTTGCCAAGAGATAGATTGGAAAATGCTTTTTAGTAATGATGTTTTCTTGATGAAAATATACGCACCTTTTCTTTTTAATTATCATGAAACTATTAATTTTGGATCTGTTTGCAAGATGAGAGGACAATATTTTGGTCCCTAGCTAAGATTCCTTAAGCCCCATTGTTGATCTAATTACCTAACTATGCTTGTCTATTACAGTATAATTGGTTATGAAGAAGAGCAAAACTACTGTTACTTATGGTGCATATTGCATACTCCTAACCTAACGAGAAGTGACGTGAGTTATCCAAATGCATGAATCATCATTTATTCTCTGCTTTTGGTTTATGAGAATCCAAACAGGGTCCTTTTGGATTCTGCAATTTGATTTACGCATAAGCCTACGGTTACAAGTAATCCAAGACAGGGTAACCCGGTTCCAAGGATTCAACCCTGCTCTTGGAATCCAAAATAGACAAAACGTTTTGAGAAGCCTGCAACATAAAATGGCATCTTTTCCTTTTTAACAATCTCGATTAACATAATAAAGTGATTTCAAGAGTTCTACCATAAAAAAAAAGTGATTTCAAAAGAGAATTTTCAAGTTTGTAGAGGAGAAAGAGTTGTATTTCTTCCGTAACGGTTTATTTCTCTGCAGAAACCAAGGGATTCTAAGAACCATGAATGCTTCCTTTTCACAACATCTTGCCAAATAGAAGCCTAGAGAGAGCATAATTTGAAAAAAAAAGAAAAGAAAAGAAAAGAAAAGGTCACACATATATTTTCAACACACTTGTGACTTTGACCATATTCACAAATGCAACCACATGGATTCTAAGGATGTTAAAATTTGCAGGAGCTGAGTGCTTTGATAGCATGGCTTATTATGGAATTTCTACAAATCTAGTTATGTATATTGGAAAAATCCTTCATGAAGGCAATGCTTCAGCTGCTGCTAGCATTAATACTTGGATTGGAACTGGCTATTTCGCACCCTTCTTGGGAGCTCTCATAGCAGATTCATACTGGGGAAGATACAAAACTATCACTGTATCTGCTTTGATCTATTTGTTGGTAAGCCCTCTCTTTTTTTTTTTTTTTTCCTTCTTTAGAACAAGCATAGTGAGTAGTTTCTATGTATTAAGGCCCCCTTGAAGTTATGAGAAAAAAAAACTTATGCGAGGAATGCATTGTTGATGCTCTCTAAGAAACGAGCTCTACATCCAATTACATAGGCATTCTCATCTTGTTTAGCTAGTTTTCCTACGAGATATTTGTTAATAGTTTCTTTTGACTTGGAGTTGAAACTTTAGACAGGTAAACCTAATCCTAGGAAGAGCCTAAATGTAATAAGAAAATTTATGTGACAGGATATGAGGATGCAAAGCGATTAGCTATAAAGAAGTGTTCCTTGCATAATTTATTTGAATTTATCCTTTCCTTCATTAGATTTGAAAAATGCTCACAGTAATATTTTCTTCTTCTTCACTTTGCTTTGCACAGGGAATGATAATTGTCACTCTCTCAGCTTCTATTACATTCTTGAAGCCTCCCTCATGCGAAGAATTTTCATGTCCTTCAGCAAATGAAGCTCAAAAGCTGGTATTCTTCTCTGGGTTATACCTCGTTGCATTTGGGAGTGGCGGACTCAAGACGTCACTGCTTCCCATGGGGGCAGATCAATTCGAGGATGGAAACCCCATTGAGATGGAAAAGAAGGGGTCTTTCTTCAATTGGTTTTACTTCTCCGTCAACGTTGGGGCTCTCCTTTCAAGTACTTTTATTGTTTGGATAGAAGAGAATGTTGGCTGGGCTCTTGGATTTGGAATTTCTACAGTGTTCATGACTATCTCCATTGGAAGTTTTCTATTTGGGACACCAATTTATAGGTTGCAAAAACCAAACTGGAGTCCATTGAAGAGGCTTCTTCAAGTTGCGATTGCATCATTCAAGAATAGGAGTTTGGAAGTCCCTGTCAATAATAGCGAGTTGTATGAGGCTTGGGATGAGAAATCGTTTGCTTTGGGAAGTCGAAAACTAGTCCATACCGATGAATTCAGGTATCATTCATAAATGCTAACTTGTTTTGTAAACTATGCTGCTTTTCCCAATTAATGATAGTTGCAGTCATATTATAATTTACTCCAATAATTGCAACATTAGACCAACAAAATTACTTAGAACACAGGCTGCTAGTTATCAATTGAGATCTAGAACTTGTCTGGTTGGGTCACTACCACCACCACCACCATCAGAGCCTTTCACAACTATGTTGTAGTCGGCTACATGAATTCTGTTTCTCCATTCCGATTTATCCTGAGACTAACTGCTGGTTGGGTGCTCAACCAAACTGCTGTAAAATAATTCAGTAAGGAAAACATGATGGTGGGAGTGTCACTAATTCAATCCATAATATCAACCAATCCCCTAATTGCGATGACATCCACCTTAAGATGGACTTGAAACAGTCGTATCAGTACTGCAATCAGTTTCTTTGAGCATGTCCAAAACATTAGTAATGGCTCAAGTTACTGCATTCCATTTCTTTGAGCATGTTCAAACCTGCCTAAAATACAACTTTTTGCATATTCCAGTATATACAAAACTTCAAGCTTGTTTAAAACTGTTGTCAGAATATTGCCAGTCTTTGTTGTTGATTCTGGGCTATAGTGCACCATTAAAACGATGACTAATTAATGTAAAGTCTCCTATTTGATTATTTTGATATTGTGATATCCAATGGAAGTCAGGAAACTTGCAACATCAATGGACCCTCCTTCTAGCTTAGTAGAATCAATGTGGAGATAAGGAAGATGTTTATGCATGAGTGATTCATATTCTTAGTCTCAGACTTTGTTGTTTTCTTTGTTAGATTCTTGGATAAAGCTGCAATTGTTTCTAATTCTGAAATAAAGGACAGCGATGCACTTAGTCCATGGAGGCTTTGTACGGTAACTCAGGTTGAGGAGTTGAAGATATTACTCAGGCTGCTTCCAATTTGGCTAACTAGTGTCATCTTCTTTGCTGCATTTACGCAACTGTACACCACTTTTATTGAACAAGGGGGCATGATGGATTCTAGAATGGGGCCTTTCTTTGTCCCACCCGCTACTCTGTTCGCCTTTGAAGTTGTTACTGTGATGCTTTTGGCTCTCATTTATGACTTGTTAATTGTTCCAATTGGAAAGTGGTTTAAAATCAACAAACATGGGATCTCAGAGTTGCAGCGGATGGGGATAGGCCGCCTCTTGATTATTCTTTCAATGGCAGTGGCTGCATTGGTGGAGACCAAGAGATTGGAAAATTCGAGAGGTGGAAAAACCATGAGCATTGCATGGCAACTTCCTCAGTATTTTATTTTGGGTGTTTCGGAAGTCTTCAATTGTATTGGGCAGCTCGAGTTCTTCTACAATCAGGCGCCCGATTCCATGAGGACCATGTGCATTGCCTTCTCTTTGCTTACTATCTCATTAGGCAGTTACTTGAGTACTCTTATCATCACAGTTGTGTCGTTTGTGACAACAAGATGGGGGTGGACTGAGTGGATACCGGATAATTTGAATGATGGGCATCTTGATTATTTCTTTTGGGCATTGGCGGGTCTTAGCGCTTTGAACTTTGTGACATATCTTGGTTGTGCAAAGAGTTTCAAGCTTAAGAAAATCATTGTTGAAGATTGAAATTTACAAAGAAAAATAAAAGCTGTAAGCATAGTATAAGCTCAAATGTAGCTGTTGAGGTTGTTATTTCAAGTGTAAAATAGAGAATAGAAAAGTTGGTATACAGTATAAATACCAACAGAGCTGATCTTCTGTAGGAGGAAAGCCAAAACATTCATTTAGTTATTCAAAGGAATTCCATAAACTAATCATTAGGATTGTCCATCTTGTTTGGTTTTTAATAGAGAATATTTCTAAAGATTATTAAATATGTTCTGAAAAGGATGAGTTTGTCTCAGGTTCTGATTAGATTAGATTTGGGTTATATCACATCAGTGCTATCTTGTAATTTAAGTTATTGTATTTTTGTAAATAGCCATTGGCCATTCTTAATAAAATTAACACAGATAATTTGGCAAGATAATAGTCCCTTAATTTTCATAGCTTTCACTTTAGGTGATGCCAAGAGAGCCTTTTATTGCTCAGATCTCTTTCTTTAATGTACTAGAACTGAATTCTGTTGTTGATCAATAAAATAGAAGATTGAAAGCAGCATGAAGTATTGCACATAATTAGGAGTGATATGAAATGAAATGGTAAGATATGACATGTTGAGATAAAAATTAGCAGCGTTGGCACAACACAAAAGTACATGCAGAGAAGAGTGAATAAAATAAAATTCACAAAGCCAACTCCCGAGTCCAGATTGATGAGAAAGGCATTGCCAATAGTGACAAAGCAAAGAAAATGTCTTTAGCATGGGTTAACCTTTTATCATATTCAAATAAGTATGCGTGAGATCAGCACTAGTAATTAGATTTTGCATGCTACTGTTGACTGAGGATGAACTTAGAAAAAGTTTTTTCATTAGGCCTATAAAGATGGATCAGTGTTTCTATCCATTGAAAGCCTTTAACCCAACCATAAAAACATTGAGGTGGTCGCATGACCAACTTAAACATAGGGATTGGGAGATTGCCCTGATAATAATAGTAGTCAATCTAACCCAATTAGACTTACCACCCCTGTGATTGAACACACTCCAGTTTTACACAACAATCATACAATGTTGCATTGATTTGAAGGATAGGAATATTATTAAACCAAACCAAACCAAGCCTTTTCCCACTAGGTGGGGTCGGCTATATGGATTTGACGACGCCAATCAAATCTGTTTAAGGCCATGTCCTCTGTTAGATCCATGTAGGTAAGGTTATGTTTAATAGTTTCTTTCCAACTTCTCTTGCGTCTCCCTCTTCCTCTCCTACTCCGGGCAATCTCTATGCTTTCACACCTTTTAACAGGTGCCTCCGTTGGACGCCTTCTAACATGGCCGAACCATCTCAGTCGATTTTCTCTCATTTTATCTTTAATCGGTGCTATTCCTACTTTGCCCCTAATCTCCTCATTCATAATCCTATCTTTCCTTGTGATCCCGCACATCTATCTTAGCATTCTCATCTCCGCAACTTCCATCTTCTTAACATGATTATGCTTTACTGCCTAACACACTGATCCATATAACAACGTTAGACGTACCGCAACCTTTTAATACTTTCCTTTAACCTTGAGGGGGACTTTCCGATCACACAAGACCCCCGAAGCACTCCTCCATTTGGTCACCAGGCCTGAATCTGTGACTTACATCAGTATCAATCTCTCCATCCTGTTGCACCATAGATCTAAGGTACTTAAAGTTTTCTTTCTCTACAATCTTTTGTGTGCCCAAACTTACTTTTAAGTTACCAGGTGTCCTACTTTGACTAAACTTGCATTCCATATATTCCGTCTTACATCGACTTAGCCTAAACCCTTTTGTCTCTAACGTTTTCCTTCACAATTCTAGCTTAGCATTCACTCATTCTCTCGTTTCATCCACTAAAACAATGTCATCTGCAAATAGCATACACCACGGCACCTCATCCTGAATATGTCTTGTAATCTCATCCATAACTAGGGCAAACAAGTACGGGCTTAACGCTGAGCCTTGGTGTAGACCAATCGTGATAGGAAACTCTTTAGTCTCTCCGCCAATCGTTCTTATAGATGTCACGGCTCTATTATACATATTCTTTATCGCCTCAATATATACGACACACACTCTTTTATTTTCCAGTACTCTCCATAGAATCTCCATAGGAACTCGGTCATAGGCCTTCTCTAAGTCAATGAACACCATATGTAAATCTCTCTGACCTTCTCTATACTGTTCCATTAACCTTCTCAGGAGAAAGATAGCCTCCATGGTTGATCTCTTAGGCATGAAACCAAATTGATTCTCTGAAATGTTTGTCGTTCTTCTTAGTCTTCTCTCAATAACCCTCTCCCATAATTTCATTGTATGGCTCATTAATTTAATCCCGCGGTAGTTCGCACAGTTCTGAATATTTCATTTGTTCCTGTATATGGGTATAAGAATACTTTTCCTCCATGCATCATGCATCTTCTCGCTCTTTAGCACTACATTAAAAAGCTTTGTCAACCAACTTATGCCATCCTCGCCCAAGCACATCCAAACCTCACTAGGGATACCATCTGGTCTAACCACTTTCCCATTCTTCATCCTTTTCAATACTTCTTTAACTTCTTCCCTACTGATTCTCCTATAGAACATATGATTCGATTCTTCCCTAGAAATGGTAAGTTGCCCCAATTGTATATCACCACTACTGCTATCGTTAAATAACTTGTAGAAGTAGCTCTTCCAACGCTCCTTTATCTCCTCATCCTTTACTAATACCTTTTCATCCTCATCCTTAATGCATTTAACTTGGTTTAAGTCATTGGTCCGCCTATCTTTGACTTTGGCAAACTTGAATATCTCTCTTTCACCTTCCTTAGTGTCGAATCGCCTATATAGCTCCTCAAAAGCCTTTGCCTTTGCTTCACTAACTGCCTTTTTGGTTTCTCTTTTTGCTTCTTTATACCTCTCTAAGTTCGCTTCATTTCGATCATTTTGCTAAGTTTTAAAGCACTTTCTTTTAACTCTTATCTTGTCTTGGATGACCTTGCTCCACCACCATGCCTCTTTCTGTGCCGGAGTACCCCCTTTTGATTCTCCTAAGACTTCTTTCCCCACTCTCCTAATACACTCTGCTACCTTATCCCACATATTATTTGCACTCTTATTTACCGCCCAAACGTCTTCCTCTAGTACTTTTTTCCTTAATGCTAGTTGCTTATCACCTCTCAAGTTCCACCATTTAGTCCTTGAGTATCTATACAACTTTTTTTTTCTAGTCTACCTTTGTAGCTGCACATCTATGATCAACAACCTATGTTGGGAACTTGAGATCCAGCAATGCATGATCTATAACGTGACTCCCAATTGTACAGGTAATGGTGGGAGTGCCAGGATCTTTCAGCTTGGGAGGAGTGTCATTATGGAGAATTGAGCTCACTTGCTCGGTAAGTAGAACCTTCTTTGGCACATGAGATTTAGATTTGCGCTTTTGAGTGCACAAATCTTTCAGAAATTTAGCATAAGAAGGGACCTGCTTGATAGCATCTAGCAAAGGCAGATTAATCTTTACTTGCTTAAACACCTCCAACATCTCATCCATGGTTGCTTTCTTTTTACTAAAGGGAGAGGGTGTGTCAAGGCAAGTGGGAAAAGGGACTTTAGGCACATATGGGGGTGCCTCATTTCCCTTAGAAATCATGTCAACCCAAGAGCTCTTGGGATTGGCTGTGGTCTCTCTCACATCTTGCTTAGGCTCCTCGGGCCTAGTCTCAACCTCGCGCCCATTTCGTAATGTGACAATCATTTTCACTTGCTCATGATAGGTATCATTATGTTGCGAGCAACTACCCACATCAAAAGAATTCTTAGGGTTAACTGTGGGTTGGCTAGGCAAGCGTCCCTCCTCTCTTTTGTTAAGAGTATTAGCTATTTGCCCGATCTGGACCTCTAGCTTAGCTATGGATTGAGAGTGGGAATGGACCAGCTGAGTGGTTGCTTTGAGCTCTTTGAGCTCTTGCAACACTGTCTCCTCAAATGATGGTGTTCTTTGAGGTGGTTGAGGGTTGGGTTGCTGGTAGGATTGTTGGGAACGATAGGCCGCAGGATTGTATTGAAAATTTGGCCCATTTCCCGGTTGAGAGAATGAAGTGCCTTGACCGGGCGACTTCCATGAAAAGTTGGGGTGATTGCGCCATCCCGGGTTAAAAGTATTCGAAAATGGATCATTACCCGGTTTGGAGAACCCCTGTGCAGCATTCACTTGCTCTTGCACAAACTCAGGAAATTGGGGTGCTGCAGGACAATTGCTCACAAAATGAGCGGGACTAGAGCACAAAGCACAACCACCTTGAGAGGGTGGGGATTGGAGAGTTTGACCCACAGATAATAGCTGATCCAATTTTTGGGTCAAGGCAGCCACCTGAGTGGTGAGTTCATTAGATGGTTGAATTTCAAACACACCTCTAGGTTTTTGCAAATTAGAGGCTGCCGGCCTCTCTAATCTAGCAGTGGAAGCATGGTGCTGAAAGGTCTCACTCATATTCTCAAAAAGCTCCCATGCCTCATCCTCATTTTTCAGCATAATTGATCCCCCACTGGCTGTGATTACCATGTTTCGCCATTCAGGAGACAACCCATCATAAAAGAACTGAACCAATTGCCACTTGGCAATTTGGTGATGAGGACATTTTCTAATGAGATCCTTGAATCTATCCTATGCCTCATGAAATTGTTCGTTATCAGTTTGGACAAAGGATGTGATAGATCTCCTGTACTGATTTGTTTTACCCACAGAGAAATATTTATCTAAGAATTTTTGTTGTAATTGGGCCCAAGAAGTGATGGAGTTTGCAGGTAAGGTACTCAGCCAATACTTGGCTTTGTCCTTCAACGAAAATGGAAAGAGAAACATTTTCAAGGCCTCATTACTGAAATTGTTTATCCGCACTGTGGAGCAAATAACCAAGAACTCATCAATATGATTGTATGGGTCCTCATTGTTCAAGCCATAGAAAGAAGGAATCAGATTTATTGTGCTGGGCTTGATCTCATATTGAGCTGCCTGTACAGTAGGCAGCTGAATACACGATGGTGACGCGTATTCTGAAGGAGTATAGTGCTCCTTCAAGGGTCGGAGAGGTGGAGCCTCAAGACCCTCATCCTCTTTTCTTTCTTCAGCCATTAATGAATTTGTGTGTGAGACAACAGAAGGGTGTTTAGATGATCTAATTTGTCTAAGGGTTCGCTCTAAATTTTGGTCTAGAGAAATCAAATCTGGGTGACAAGAGCGACGACCAAGCATGCACACAAAAAAATTTACTGCAATTAAATGAAAAGAATCAGAAAGTCTAGGCTTACAGTGCACTTGGGAGGAGAAGAGAGATTTCTTTTGAGTAAAACTTTGTCCTTTGTGAACTCTCTTAGATCCCTGCACAAATTCTAGAAATCTGTGTTAAAATCAAAGCCCTGCAGTAATGATAATAAACAATGTGACTAAAGCTGAAAAAAACAAAATAAAAAATAAAAAAAATAAACTAAACTAATATCAGAATTAAAAGAAACAAACAACCGTGCTAATTGTCCCCGGCAACGGCGCCAAAATTATGACCAATCCTAGAACAGGGTTGCAATTATTAATTATTCTCCGCTGTTATCTCCGCTTGCAAAAGCAGAGATGTTAACCGAGTATCGTATCCACTGGGACAAAAAGGCTAAGTTGCGCTGTTTCCTAAATTCCTAAACTAATTCTAGTAGAAGACAAAGTACTGATTATTAAACTATCCTATTAGAAAGCGAAGTGTTGGGCTGATTGATTGTATTTCCTAAATTAACAAATTAAAAGACAGGGGTTGATCCAATTAGAGAAAAGATCTAAGGGCACGAATCCACTCTAACCTCGCACAATGGCAAGTATAGGCCTCGGGTTTTACTGTCAACGCTACAGAGACTCGTCTTGGTTACAAACCTTCAGAGTCAATAAATAAAGGATGTGGATGTAAATCAGGGCATAACCTATCTCTATGGCATAGATTATCCTAAATCTAACAATCACATTCATTCAAGCATCATTATATGACTTAGTACTCAAATCTACAAGATTAAAATACCAAAGAAAGAAATATTGCATTCATAACATCCATTCAATGGATTAGCATCCTGTCATATAATCAAAAGCGTTTAAAATAAACCCTAAACCTATACATCACCATAAACAAAAGGTTAGGGCTTCATCGCAACCCAAAGATGAGGAATTAGTTACGCATGGAAGATGATTGGCAAGGAATCTCTGATGAAATCGCCATGGCTACGCTCCCAAAAGCTCCAAAACCTTCTTCAGACCTTCACCCCAGATGTGAATATCCCCAAAAACGAGTTTGGGCTCTTATTTATAAGTTTTGGGGTGAAAAAGGTCTTCAATTCGTGTAGGAGTCGGATTCCCGTCGGGTCCGGGCCCACTGGTCATCACAGTGAACTTCACGAGGTCATATCTCCCTCGATATAGCTCTGATTTATACAATCTTGGACTCCACGGATATCTACTCGAAAAGAGCTTTCCAACGGTACATAGATTTCATGAATCCGACACTCGAGTTGAAAGTTATGACCATTTCAAGTTGCTGCCTCTGAAAATTCCGAGAATACTAGTGTAATTAGAAGACCTTCCATGTTGGCATGCTATGGGGTGAGTGGGACCCATGTTGGATGTCCAAGGCATGTTTGGACTCTTGATTTGCTTTCTTATTTGAGTCTCCTCCCATATTTGGCAATCTTTCTTACTTGCAACTCCTTCTTTGTCATGCTTTGTGATATTTCTTTCATTTTAGCTATGAATTTCTCTCCTTGCATTTGTAATACCTACAAACAATAAAATAACATAATTAAGCTAATTAATCTCTATCGACGGTATAACCAAGTCCTCATTAAGGGGCCTAAAATGTATCTTTTAGGCTCTCATCACCGTTCAAATCTCTTCCCATGAAGACCATCTTGCCTTGGGGTATCTCTAGTAACACTCCTTCCAAGTCTTCTCAAAACTTCTCCTTATGTCCATCTCTTAAGCCCACCTGGGGGGTATAAGCACTGATTACGTTCACTATCTCTTCTCCTAACACTAACTTAATTGTAATAATCCTATCTCTACATCGCTTTACACTAACTATATATTCCTTTAAGTCCTTGCTTACCACTATGCCGACTCCATTCCTCGATCTATTAAGTCCCGTATACCATAACTTATGCACAGTCCTCTCAATCTCTTTAGCTTTCTGTCCCACCCACCTTGTCTCTTGCAAGCAAAGAAGGATAGGAATATTATTGCTGTTACAAAAACTATTGAAATAGTTTTCTCATACAAAGTGTATTTTCATTTGAGGGTTTCATATGAAAATTTATTTTTATTTTATCAAATATGGTTTCAAAGTTTCAATAGTTTGATAGGAAGAAGGGCAACCTATAAAAACTATTGAAACTTTGGAAACATATTTGGTAAAAGAAAAATAACAAGTTTTATTGGAATCCTCAAATGAAGGCTTAAGGGACATTTGTCCATGTCAAGATTCATTTATCAGAAAGTCTATCCACCCCGGCTTTGTATCCCGACTTTGTATCCCGATCCGACGTGGTGGTCCAGCTGGACTCCAGCTGGACCTCACGTTGAAAGAAACAAAACGAGAGAAGCGCTATTGAGAGTGTTGAAATCTGCTGCCCGCCTGAAATTTCAAGTTGAAAACGCAGGGGAGAAAGGGAAAACGCAGGGGAGAAAGGGGAAAGCAGGGGGGAACGAGAAACCTCCTCAACGATCGACCCCGACCTTCTGCAAATCTCCAGAGCAGAGAGCTCATGCCTTCCTCTCTCTCAATCGCGTGCGCAGATTGACTCTTTCCCTCTCTCGATCGATCGGCTCTGCGAATCTCAGCTGGAGGAGGTCGTCCCTCATAATGGGAACCAATTCGTCCCCATAGTCTTCTCTCTCATCTCGTTGGAGAAAACCAAACCATCTTTCGAGCAAAACAGACACTGCTGGTTCAAAAAACAACACGATCATCGGATACGAAGTACACTGAGCAAGGTAAAAAAAACGCTTCTTCATTTCCTGTTTCTCTTTTCCCCAAACGTCTTATAAGAATCGAGAATCCTTCCTTTTTAGTCATTTCATTTCTACTTCTGATACAATTGTAAGGGCTCGTTTGAACTCCCAACATTTTTTTTTCTCCTATTCCAAGCAGATCCTTTCTTCTTCTTCCTCTACAACTTGATGTTGATGTTTTCATGGGCATCCTGTTTGGTGGGGTCTTAGAATTACACGCAATTGTTCCATGCCAACCAAGTGTTTGATGGAATGCCCCATTGATTTTCAGTTCCCTTTTCTTCTTCTTCTTCTTTTTTTTAACTGTTATCGTTTTCAAGGAAGATGTTTGAGCTAAATTCTCTCAGTGTGATCAGTGATCCTTCTGAAAACTTTCTGTTTTTTCTGGACATAAAAATTGATTGAATACTGATTTGCAACTATATTGCATTTGTAATTTATGTGAATTTGACACGGACATGTGGGGGCAATGTTGCTGCATCCATTTGAAAAACCCAACGCAATGGCACCTCCATAAATCTGTAGGATATCAAGTTTTTTTGGGGGTGTTTACAATTTACATGGGGCAAGAGGGAAGAGAATGCCAGATAAAGGTTCTGTGGCGACTATTTTGTCAGTCTGTAATACTCAATCCATTGGTGAAAAACTTTATCCTCCATTGGAGTTTAACACCATATGGTGTGAATAGTAATCAAATCATGTAATGTGGGTCTATCACAACCAAAAAATCAATGGTTGGTGAAGATCTACATGGTTCAAATTTTGTTTTCATAAATGGGATGGTGCACAGCTGTTTCTTCTGTAGGCTTAAACTCATTTCTTGTTGCTGCATAATAGGTTTGCTGATTCTGTATATGCTATTTTAGATGTCAATTTTTGTAAAAAGGTTATTCATTGTTTTCTTGTGCATTACTCTGCATTTGTGACTGTTTTTATGATCCAAATGATAAAAATGCAGGTACCTTGTCCCAAGTGACTTGACCAATGGCCAATTTGTATATGTAATTCGCAAGAGAATCCAATTAAGTGATGAGAAGGCAATATTCATATTTGTTGACAATACCTTTGCAATCTTGAGAAGCATGAGAGGGAAGGGAGATGGTGATGGGATGATGCCAAGGCAAAAGTGTGTGGACTCCACAAAGGAAACATTGAACAGGAGAAAGCATCCCAACTTAATGGAAATAAAACTGGTCTTGCACAGGAGAAGGCATCAAATGGATGGATTTTTGTTTCAAATGAATGGATTTTTGTTTCAATGTTTACTGTGTATTGTTGTATCATTAACTATGAATGGTTGCTTCAAATGAATGGATTTTTGTTTCAAATGAATGGATGTTTCACAGGAGAAGGCATCACTTCTCCCTTTGCTTTTTTTTTTTTTTCTTCCTACCCCTTTGTTTTGTGTTTGGTATAGAAGAGATCTTGTTGGGTAGATGAATCGATTTTTCCATAATTCTGAATCTTGGATGAACAGGGCTTTGTGTGAATTTAGGTTTCTTTGGTAATTATGGGAAACATTGCAAATTAAGCAATAACCTTGTATTTGAATTGGGCTATGTTGTTGTGGTATTTGGGGGAGAATTTTAATCCTTAACATGGCTATCTTGTATCCCAACAGGGCAGATGTGGAACACAGCATGTTCCTTCTATTAGTTGGTTTTAATTCTGTTCAATAATGCAGATACCTGACAGAAGTTATATTTAAAAAACCTGTCATCGTCTATAATTAGCAAAATCAAATTATTGAACGGAATTAAAACCAACTAATAGAAACGTAGGGATACGTGATTCAAATTTGTTGAAAAATAGCAGATTTTAACATCATGATATGGACTCTACATTCCCCAAATTTCGTTGAAAATTCCCTCTGGAAGTGAGCTAAAAATTGTGCTAAACAGGGGTACTCAACTTGGTTCTTGCAGATTTTTTTAACGGAGTTGCAAAAGTGCGCGATTTGAAACGCAGGGAAACGTGATTCAAATTTGTTGAAAATTAGCAGATTTTAACATCATGATATGGACTCTGCATTCCCCAAATTTCGTCGAAAAATTCCCTCTGGAGTGGGCTAAAAATTGTGCTAAACAGGGGTACTCAGCTTGGTTCGTGCAGATTTTCTTAACGGAGTTGCAAAAGTGCGCGGTTTGAAATGCAGGGAAACGTGATTCAAATTTGTTGAAAAATACCATATTTTAACATCATGATATGGACTCTGCATTCCCCAAATTTCGTCGAAAAATTCCCTCTGGAAGTGGGCTAAAAATTGTGCTAAACAGGGGTACTTAGCTTGGTTCGTGCAGATTTTCTTAACGGAGTTGCTAAAGTGCGCGGTTTGAAACGTAGGGAAACGTGATTCAAATTTGTTGAAAAATAGCAGATTTTAACATCATGATATGGACTCTGTAATCCCCAAATTTCGTCGAAAAATTCCCTCTGGAAGTGGGCTAAAAATTGTGCTAAACAGGGGTACTCAGCTTGGTTCTTGCAGATTTTCTTTAACGGAGTTGCAAAAGTGCGCGATTTGAAACGCAGGGAAACGTGATTCAAATTTGTTGAAAATTAGTAGATTTTAATATCATGATATGGACTCTGCATTCCCCAAATTTCGTCGAAAAATTCCCTCTGGAAGTGGGCTAAAAATTGTGCTAAACAGGGGTACCCAGCTTGGTTCGTGCAGATTTTCTTAACGGAGTTGCAAAAGTACGCGGTTTGAAATGCAGGGAAACGTGATTCAAATTTGTTGAAAAATATCATATTTTAACATCATGATATGGACTCTGCATTCCCCAAATTTCGTCGAAAAATTCCCTCTGGAAGTGGGCTAAAAATTGTGCTAAATAGGGGTACTTAGCTTGGTTCGTGCAGATTTTCTTAACGGAGTTGCTAAAGTGCGCGGTTTGAAACGTAGGGAAACGTTATTCAAATTTGTTGAAAAATAGCAGATTTTAACATCATGATATGGACTCTGTAATCCCCAAATTTCGTCGAAAAATTCCCTCTGGAAGTGGGCTAAAAATTGTGCTAAACAGGGGTACTCAACTTGGTTCTTGCAGATTTTCTTTAACGGAGTTGCAAAAGTGCGCGGTTTGAAACGCAGGGAAACGTGATTCAAATTTGTTGAAAAATAGAAGATTTTAACATCATGATATGGACTCTGCATTCCCCAAATTTCGTTGAAAAATTCCCTCTGGAAGTGGGCTAAAGATTGTGCTAAACAGGGGTACTCAGCTTGGTTCGTGCAGATTTTCTTAACGGAGTTGCAAAAGTGCGCGATTTGAAATGCAGGGAAACGTGATTCAAATTTGTTGAAAAATATCATATTTTAACACCATGATATGGACTCTGCATTCCCCAAATTTCGTCGAAAAATTCCCTCTGGAAGTGGGCTAAAAATTGTGCTAAACAGGGGTACTCAGCTTGGTTCGTGCAGATTTTCTTAACGGAGTTGCAAACGTGCGCGATTTGAAACACAAGGAAACATGATTCAAATTTGTTGAAAAATAGCAGATTTTAACATCATGATATGGACTCTGTATTCCCCAAATTTCGTCGAAAAATTCCCTCTGGAAGTGGGCTAAAAATTGTGCTAAACAGGGGTACCCAGCTTGATTCGTGCAGATTTTCTTAACGGAGTTGCAAAAGTGCGCGGTTTGAAACGCAGGGAAACGTTATTCAAATTTGTTGAAAAATAGTAGATTTTAACATCATGATATGGACTCTGCATTCCCCAAATTTCGTCGAAAAATTCCCTCTGGAAGTGGGCTAAAAATTGTGATAAACATAGGTACTCAGCTTGGTTGGAAATTCCATTCACTTTGTAGGGGTCTTCATATCTGAAATCATTCTAGGTTTATCAAACACTTTCTAATAGTTCTATATTTATTTTCTCTTCAAATGAAATCCGCGATAATACTTGCCCCTTGGGCCTCTTTAGACAAAATCTCACAAGATACTCTATCAGGTGCTCAAAAGATGAGACAAAAAAAAAAAAAAGAATATACAGACACAAAAATAAGTTCTTCATTCATTCACCCCAGATACAGTTGGTTCATACAGCAGCAACTTCCATTAATCAAAGTTTAAAAAAAAAAAAAAAGCAACAGTGGAGTCTATCATTAAACCTATCAACCAACCCCTTACATAATAGTAGCTTCTAATCTGGAAGAGTAAAACTTGGATGCTACATTCGACACAATAATATCACAAGCAGTACACCGTAAACAATCATAACAACCGTGAAGACTCGACAAATTTGTTCAAGCTTCTCCAATCTTGTAATAACATTTGCCACATGGCTATCAGCTTCAGGGGGGGCATAGTGCGGAGTACTCTGGCAAGGGTGATTGACCATCGATCTCACACATTCATCACACCAACCAATGAAGTTGTTGCAAGCCTGTTTTTTCCTCTCACAAATAATGGCAAATATATGTCGTTAGTTGGTACATAGTTGTCTATATGAAAAAATAAATAAGAATTGAAAACATGTAAAATGCCAAATTTATTGCATTCTTACCAATGGTTGTGGACAGGAATAATACTGTCTACCGTAATTATTTGATGATCGTGAAACCTTCACTACACAGTTGCCAACACCACATCGACATAAATGTTGAGGGCCAATTCGAATTTCCATAAGAGGCATATGAAGCCATTTACTTCAAGATCTTCACAAACAAAAGAAACTTTTTGTCAACCCAGTGTAAACGAACAATAGATACATAATATTCAATTTAAATCATAAGATTCAACTCATAAAATCTAAGAAACTAATAACAATTCCTTTCATAGAACAGTCTTTGCCAATCAAATAAAGGACTACTGGCATAATTACTTAATTAGACATTACCATATATGCTTACTTAATAAGTAACTTTTTCATCAGCCCAGTGTAAATGAGCGATAGATACATAAATTTGTCGTGTGTAGATGATCCGTGACATAAATTAAATCTATAAATAAAGGCGACGAAGAAAAAATTTAAAAAATTTGTTTATTGCATAATAAATCTTAATAAGAATGGAATTTTATTTGTGGCACAAAGTAAATCTCTAAGTAAAGGTGGTCAGGCAAAAATAAATTGTTCCCACCTTAGGCCACAATCAACTATGCGTCCTAGCTCCACAGCATATTCTCCAGGACGCCCTGGCTCAAACGAAGGATCAGCCATGGGTGAGAACTCAGTGAATATAGAAAGAGTCCCTTCATTTGGCCGATCTCGATAAGGTTGCACCAGTTGAGAAGTCACAAAGGCCATGACATGAGTTTGGCCAAGCTGCACCTCCGATGAACCCTCTTCACTGCACACGTCACACTAAAATTTCAGCTAATTATACTATTATTCTTTCTTTTTGAGCTGTTACAATGTCAAGAAAAGACAAAAGAACCACATCATATGTGCTAGATACAGCAATTATGGAAGATGAAATTTGACTACTTCAATCAAGTCATTGGAGAAGATGGTTATGCAAGAGGGTTAACCTAGTAAACATACACCTGTGGCATTGTCCACTTGACAGATCATAATGGATTATGAGAGAGAGAATACGTGCCTCCCAAACTTGATAGTTAATTCACGATAGTCAAAGGGGCGGCGGCCATCAACTCTAAGTTCTGAAAGCAATGCTTTCTCAATGAATTTCCTCTCATTGATGGTCATTCGACAGCTGTTAGCTGAACTTTGCTCCATTCAATTCCGGGCTCCTCTGAGACAACAATACCCAAAAAAAAATTAACTTGAATTAGGAGGAAGAAGGAGGACAAAGAAGATGATGATGATGACCATGAGAGAGAGAGAGGGAAAACAACATTGGTGAGCTTGAACTTAATTGACAGACATGACCCACATTACATGATTTGATTACTATTCACACCATATGGTGTTAAACTCCAATGGAGGATAAAGTTTTTCACCAATGGATTGAGTATTACAGACTGACAAAATAGTCGCCACAGAACCTTTATCTGGCATTCTCTTCCCTCTTGCCCCATGTAAATTGTAAACACCCCCAAAAAAACTTGATATCCTACAGATTTATGGAGGTGCCTTTGCGTTGGGTTTTTCAAATGGATGCAGCAACATTGCCCCCACATGTCCGTGTCAAACTCACATAAATTACAAATGCAATAAAGTTGCAAATCAGTATTCAATCAATTTTTATGTCCAGAAAAAACAGAAAGTTTTCAGAAGGATCACTGATCACACTGAGAGAATTTAGCTCAAACATCTTCCTTGAAAACGATAACAGTTAAAAAAAAGAAGAAGAAGAAGAAAAGGGAACTGAAAATCAATGGGGCATTCCATCAAACACTTGGTTGGCATGGAACAATTGCGTGTAATTCTAAGACCCCACCAAACAGGATGCCCATGAAAACATCAACATCAAGTTGTAGAGGAAGAAGAAGAAAGGATCTGCTTGGAATAGGAGAAAAAAAAATGTTGGGAGTTCAAACGAGCCCTTACAATTGTATCAGAAGTAGAAATGAAATGACTAAAAAGGAAGGATTCTCGATTCTTATAAGACGTTTGGGGAAAAGAGAAACAGGAAATGAAGAAGCGTTTTTTTTACCTTGCTCAGTGTACTTCGTATCCGATGATCGTGTTGTTTTTTGAACCAGCAGTGTCTGTTTTGCTCGAAAGATGGTTTGGTTTTCTCCAACGAGATGAGAGAGAAGACTATGGGGACGAATTGGTTCCCATTATGAGGGACGACCTCCTCCAGCTGAGATTCGCAGAGCCGATCGATCGAGAGAGGGAAAGAGTCAATCTGCGCACGCGATTGAGAGAGAGGAAGGCATGAGCTCTCTGCTCTGGAGATTTGCAGAAGGTCGGGGTCGATCGTTGAGGAGGTTTCTCGTTCCCCCCTGCTTTCCCCTTTCTCCCCTGCGTTTTCCCTTTCTCCCCTGCGTTTTCAACTTGAAATTTCAGGCGGGCAGCAGATTTCAACACTCTCAATAGCGCTTCTCTCGTTTTGTTTCTTTCAACGTGAGGTCCAGCTGGAGTCCAGCTGGACCACCACGTCGGATCGGGATACAAAGTCGGGATACAAAGCCGGGGTGGATAGACTTTCTGTTCATTTATTCTTACCATCTGGGATTGTCATGCAACAGGGTGGGCCCTACAGGAGGGGAATTCTCTGGTTAAAAAAAAATGCAATGGTTTGTAATTGTAACCCCCTACACTCTACTTGGACCTATGTGAAATCCTTCTCACTGGACAGTGTGGCCTGCCTTTCAATTTGAGGGACCTTCAGAGATAAATGGACCCCACTCTATCAAATTGATAGGATAATCTTAGCAGATAATTAAGAGCAAACACAATGTATGGCTTATTGAAATAAATTTTTTCTTTCCATTGGTAGCTTTAATAAAAAAACAAGAATAAAGAAATGTGGTTTGAAATAAATCATACATTTTGAAAACTTGAACAACTACCCATAACCCATGTATATATAGGAAACCTGATAGTTGAAACATCTCCATGACAGCAACATATATTGAGAAATTACATGTTCATAGAATCCCTTATATACTGAATTAGAAGAAAATGAAGGAAAGGCCAATAAAAATTTTAAACGAACCAAAAAAAAAGAAGATATGGCCACAAATATCCTACATTTGGCCACAAATATCCTACAGGCCCTTCTACATCTCTCTCTCTCTCTCTCTCTCTCTCCCGTGTTCCTTTCCAAGTCTGCAACTTTCTTCAATTTTCTGTTATGCAACACGATCGTTTCCTTGTTAAAGGCTGCTGAGCTATCGAGAAGTCGGCCATGGGTCAGGCCTTTCGCAAGCTCTTCGATACCTTCTTCGGCAACAGCGAAATGAGGGTACTTTTTTTTTTTTTTTTTTAAATTTGTTTTCTTGCCGATTTCTTTAGATGGGTCGTTTTCAATTCGCTAGTCAGAGATGGGTTTTGGTTCTTTTCACGAAATTTTGATTGGGATGCCGGTTTCTGTCACCCCAGGTTGGTTTTGTAGCTTCATGGAATCTCACCCATTTGATAGTGTTTTTGAAGATCCAGCTCTGATTTCTTACCGTAACGGTTTCTTTAGTTGAATTGTTGCAAAATATCTGTTACCAAAAACCTTCCCTTGATTGTTGTTGTGAAAATCCTCATCAGTGTGACTTTCACATTATGGCAAGTCTGTTATTTATTTATTTAATGTGTGCTTGAATTTGGTATGTTATATGAAGATTCATGATTTATTTAGCTTAGAAATTGCAATGCAATTGGTATAGAATGCATTTGAATGTCCCCAGTGGCGGACCCAGGATTTTCATTTGAGGGGTGCGAAGCGATGCGATGGCAATTGAAAAAGTCCAAAAATATTATTTTGTAATATTTTCTTCACATTAATAATGATAAAAGAGAAAATGTATTGCATTTAAATGATTACAAAATATTCAAGTGTATCAACTAGCATTTGATCATCAAAAGTCATATCTCAACTATACAACAAAGCTTTTACAATTGCCATCGACAGTTCTTCATGTTTTGAAAGCGTTGCATGATTGTCTCATCGTCAATGCTATTAAATATGTCCCTTTCGATATATAGAAGTAAACAATCATTCATCCACTCATCAACATAAGCTTTTTCTTGTGTCTAAAGAAGAGAAAAAGGTAGTGGAGACAGGGCAATGGGAATTAGGGTTGTAATGGGACAGGCCCAAGTCAGTTCAAGAAGAGGGAATGAAAGGCAGGGACTGGATTCCCTTTATGGGTGGCAGGGTGGGTGATTTCGGTTTCTTATAGAAGCATGGAATATCACTTGGAGTTGGGTTGTCTAACTTCTCCTCTTCTATGTCTCTACATCTGTAAGACTAAGTTTTTGAGCCTCGACGCCTCGCCAATCGTCGACTTGAAACCGCGTGCGCAAGAGAAATAGAGAGGGAGGGAGAAAGAAGAACTGTTGATTTGGTGCGTTGATGAAGAGTTTCCAATAGACATTGGAGAGGGAGAAGGGTTGGAGAGATACAAGGGTTTTTGATTTAGGGGAACTGAGAGGATTTCTCGATTGTTGATGTGGGTGGGTGCATTTTAACGATGGGCTTTAAATGGCAGATGCATTTTAAGGATGGGCTTTAAATGGCGGGTGCAAGATGGATTTTTAAGTGGGGCAGGGGTGCATTACCCATATCCCTCTAAAAGGAATTTCAAAATTTACTGGGTGCACCTGCACCCAGGTCAATGCATGTATGTCCGCCCCTGAATGTCCCCCATACTGTTATTTCGATGGATTAGATGGTTGTTGTTTACAATAGGACCAGTGGCGTTACTTCCTCGTTTGCCTTCTTAATTTTTTTTTTTGATGGATTTCATATCCCAATGTATTTTTCCTTAACTTTGTTTCTAAAATGACCTGGCTTAGGTTGTGATGCTTGGTCTGGATGCAGCTGGTAAAACAACTGTACTGTACAAACTGCACATTGGAGAGGTTTTATCAACTGTACCAACAATTGGTAGGTCACTTTTTACTGGCAAGTCTGCATGTTGATCTGAATTTGCTTTTATTATGGGAAATTGCGTGCTTAGGTTTTTTGGGCTTTATTTGTGGAAGCTTTTGTAAAATCTTTGCAGTTTATACATCTCTTTCTATCATTAAGGAAAATCTTACAAATGCGATGTGCATGCATTGTTCAATTATCTGGAAATGCTCTTATTGACTGTGACTGACAATATTCCATTCCAAAGTTTTTACTAAGAAAGTTATAATTTTCATGGAATTAATTGCTGGCTTTTTTATTCAATAAATGTCCGAATTTTTACTCCATTGACCCTTTTGATTTTTAATTAAAACTTGAGAACTTGGCAGCCGGAGAGTGCCGGACAATAAATTCATTGTTGGAGGAAGTGATTCATCATCATTGTCATCATCTTAACCTTATCCCATCGATGTGGGGTTTGCTTAATGTGTTATACTTCAAATATATATTAAAAAAACAAAGATTAGAGAGAATCTTCACACAGGCAATAATTGTTTTTCCTATCGATTCCCAAATATTGTAATTTCATATCCAAAGCTCATCTTGAAGGTGCTACAATAAAGCGGGAGATGCTATTGGGTTGTGCCTAGGCGGAAGCCCACACAACTAAATTGAGGAATTGGGATGATGCTATTCCTGCCAAGATTCCAAATGAAATTGTTGAATTATGGTTGAAAATGCATAGTAAGGAACTTTGCCTCAGCTGGACTGGATGGTCATGTATTGATGATTGCATTTTACTCTTTATTGTCCTTACAAATGTGTGGAAGCTTAGAAACCAGTAGTCTTCCTTTTGTTTTGGGGAGGGGATGGATTATTCTTGGAATATTACAAACTCCTCTACAAGAAAATATAGATAAAAGCGTTTATCTAGATCGTGCTTTCTGTTCTTTCATAAAAATAAAATCTTCTACTGTTATTTATATGTAAGAAATTCATCATTTACTAAATCTTTTGTACAAAATGACAAAAAAAAAAAAAGAAGAAAGAAAGAAAGAAAAAGAGTAGTTATGCACCTTCTTGTTCTATGAGTGTATTTTAGTGGATGTTGGCATTTTGAATAGTTGCACCATCTATAAAACCTCCAAATCATCAGATCAAAACACTTGTACTTTTTTCACTGTAGCAATGATGGAGTTGACTAGATGGGTTCGGATTCCGTAGTTGGATTCACACACCAACAATCTCTTGTTCCTATTTTCTTCTATTTTTCACTTCCTTTCTCATCTCATGTTTGTTCCTCATCGCTCTCTCTCTCTCTCTCTCTCTGTTCTTCTTATTCCTCTATTTTTGTTTCTAAAATTAAGGGAGTTCATAACGTCTCGTTCTTTACCTTAACTTTTTTTTCTTCCTTTTTTTCAAAATGAACTTATCTTACTGAATTAGTAACTGAATGGGAAAGCTGTTTTGAAAAATGAAGACCTTTAATACACCAAAATCTTCTTATCTCATTTTTTTTTTAGAGATTTTTTTTCTTCTAGAACTCTAACTTATCTCCTATTTTCTCGGGATTTTCTTTTCCACAAACTTCACACAATTGTTGTTTTTCTGAGTGATCAGTGTTGGATTTTTTTTGGCGGTTGGTAAGTCCTAAGGACATACTAATACCCACTTAAAATGATGTTAGAAAGGTTTTTTGAGCGTGGGTAGTGCGGTGGGGTTGGGCAGGAAGCACACAACAAAACAACCCCCCCCCCCCCCCCCGCCCCCGGGTACGCGGCCCTCTCTCCCCTCTTAGCCCCATGCCGTTCCACTCCTTACTGTGTGTGTGAGTGAAGACTCCTAGGTTTGTAAATGGTGATGATTCCAAAGGCCAGGCATCATGCTGAATGGTGAGGACTCCATCCATCATTGGGTCCCATCAGATATTTTATCAAAAAGAAGTGAAACTACAAACTACAATCATGTTCCTCAATGAGTAAGTAAAAAACTAAACTAACTATAATAAAGGAAAATAAATAAAACAATATAATCTTCTATACTACTATATAGTATATAGAATTATGTTCTCCATACTATAAAGCAAATGTGTTGTTTAATTTTTTAACATCTGGTATGTAGGTTTCAATGTAGAGAAGGTTCAATATAAAAACGTCATATTCACTGTATGGGACGTAGGTGGGCAAGAGAAGCTAAGGCCCCTGTGGAGGCATTACTTCAAGAACACTGATGGACTGGTAATAGTCATATTGTAATATTTAGCTGGGTTTGGTTCTTGTTGGTTTTTTTTTTATAGTCCTTTTGTTGCCCTGTCTTACTATTTATTTATTCTCTGGTACATACTCACATACCCACACTACCCGAGTTCCTATCCAGTAGACTCAGGGATCGATCTTTGGTTGTATCTGTGGATAGGGAAATGCCTCAACAGTCACCACTTGGGCTACAGGTGGATTGTCACATTTTCTATTGTAAAACATCTGTTCTTTAATTACCATGTTGGCAACAATCATTATCTAAACGTGCACTATCTTCCATCCACCAAGAGATGAAAACTGATTCTAACACTAGCAGATACATATTTTTAGGTATAGGCACTTCTAGAAAGTCCTCTCAATGTTGTGACCTTTGATGCCTATCTATATGCATTTTTGCATTGACTTGCTTGGTGTTCTTTGGTTGCACGTAGTGCATTGGGAATTTGGGATATATTGTGTTTGATCTGAAACACTTATGCCGCATGCACTCTTCTCAAAACACCAAAGACAGCCTGACAATGCTGTCAAATGCTGTTTGAAGTGTCCTATCCTGGAATGACCTTCTATCTTGTAGCTAATGCTATTCAATTTCTAACGACTTATTGTGATCTGATGCAGTGTTTCGGAACTAGATTCTTTTAAAGAAAAAGAAAACCTAGTCTAATTTCCTTTATAGTGGCCTAACTTTGAAATCCATTCCTGAATCCTGATCACTTGTCACCCTGTTCTATCATCAAGAAAAGGCCCACTTCAATCAGACATGATAATCGATCAATCTGACGATGGGACATGACCCTGATTGGATTAGTTTTTCGTTGTTGATAAAACATGGTGTGACATTGAATTTGAGTGATTTGATATCAAAAAGTTTGTTGCACTGATGGATTCATAGAGACGGACTCAGAGAATCTGAGGTTCTGGCTGAATGGCCAATGCTGATAATGTGGAATCATTTCCTTGTTCCTGTTTCTGTATATTTATATGATTTGTATCTGGGCATCTTAGCTGTTTCTCTCTAATTGAAATTGCATGTGTGCCAAGTATTGTATCAGTTGGTGACATTATTGTTTATGCAGATTTATGTTGTTGATTCTTTGGACAGAGAGAGAATTGGAAAAGCAAAAGATGAATTTCAGGTTATGCGCTTAGAACTTCGGTACTGAGATGAAACTCAGTAAGGATATCATTTATTTATCTGATTCTGGTTAGTATTTCTGAGGTCAACTATATTTTCTTTCAGGCCATTATCAGAGATCCCTTCATGCTGAACAGTGTCATCCTGGTGTTCGCAAATAAACAGGACTTGGTCTGTTGATTTGGTGATGCAATTTCGCTTCATATGCACATGCTTGCATGTATACATACCCAAAATGAGATGCACTAATACTACATCTAACATTAGTCACATGCTAAATCCATCTTGGTGCATTAGATGTGTCTTGGACATGTAAGCACACTTTTGCAAATAGGGCTCCACATGCATTGATTTACTCTTGTGCTCTGTTCATTCATTCATATATTCAAGGTAACAGATCACATTCACCCACAGATTCCGTGGCTCGTGGAATCCATGCCAATCTTTTTCAGTGGAATTTTGGGTGTGGATTCTGCAACCTGTGATTCCCCAGTTTTTGTTTGGTGGTGGAGAGGGGGGAAAGCGCATAAATCTGTAGAAGTCATGATTCAACCCCATCCCCTTTACCTCAGAATCCTTGGAAGTGTGGATTTTGGATGACACTTTTCTGTGGAAAATTTCCACGGCAAACATCAAATCTGCACTTCGAGACATGGCACCAACAAAAAAAAAAAAAAACCATCAACTCTGTACTTGTCTGCCATAAAACTTTTGTTTTACTGCAGAAATACAACACAAGGTTTGTCCTTAGTAACACAGGCACTCCTTTTGCAGACTTGTGCCTTTTTCCCCTCCCGTTATTGGTGGGAATATTACATGTGCATCCTGTAATTGTACATCAAACTGTTTTTTGGGTCTCGTAGATCAAACATTTCAAAATTTTTTTTTCTGGGCAGTTTTGAACTGGCAAATTTTCACAGAACATTCTTTGCTCTCTCTCTCTGAAACAAGAAATGATTATATTAAGAAAGAAAAGAGATTACATTGCCAAAAAAAAAAAGGAAAAATAAACAAGGGTATAGTAGATTATACCCACCAAAACCAAACAAACAATGAAAACAATTACAAAACATGGGCCACCCATGGAGAAATTCTATCTACCCTTTGTTTAGCTAAACCATCTACCAAGGAATTTACTGCTCTAGGCACATGACAAAACATCACATTTAGACGGACAGATAATTCCTTGATTTCATTAAAAAGAAATTGAGATCTCCATGGGCTAGAGTCAAAGTGAGTAGCCCATAATACCGTGTTAGCCGAATCACTTTCCGCAATCAATTTTGCTTGATACAAACTTGAGAATAATCAAAGGGCTTCCAAAGTTGCCTTAACGTTATCCAAATCAGGTTTAACTGTTTAAGCACTTCTTTAGATGTAACAGGTAATTTAGTTTCTAACTCTTTTAAGAACTTCTTGTAAGCCCCACCTATCCTCCTCTGTATTTGTAGGTGCTAACTCATTAAGATCTTGTAGGGCCCGCCATTCCTCTTGTGTATTGGCGAACATGGGACTATATCCTCATGTATGTGTGCATTGACAATGCTACTTGAAGCCACAATTGGTGGTTGCCTTTATTATGTATTGTGTTAACCTAAACCCTTGATTAAAAAAAAGAAAAAAAAAATACAAGTCGATCCCAATCCTCTTTATTACATTCACTGTAGGTTTTGGTCACAAAAAATTTGCAATTTTCTAAACATTATGACCTTCAAAATCTAAGGTAAACTTTATTCAATGGGGGTGATCCCCCCATTGATTGGCGAACATGGGGCTATATCCTCATGTATGTGTGCATTGACAATGCTACTTGAAGCCACAATTGGTGGTTGCAATACATCCTTATTATGTATTGTATTAACCTAAACCCTTGATTAAAAGAAAAGAAAAAAAATATACAAATCGATCCCAATCCTCTTTATTACATTCACTGTAGGTTTTGGTTACAAAAAATTTGCAATTTTCTAAACATTATGACCTCCCAAATCTAAGCTAAACTTTATTCAATGCAACCCCCCCCCCCCCCCCCCCCCCCCCCCCCCAATTCCACTGTAAGAAGAAGCTTAAGCTGATAAGTGGAAGGCCCAAACAGGTATATGAAGCCCTATCAAACCCATTACTCGGCAGATGTGGGATGTGGGACTTTCCCAACACTCTCCCCCCCAATTCCACTGTAAGAAGAAGCTTAAGCTGATAAGTGGAAGGCCCAAACAGGTATATGAAGCCCTATCAAACCCATTACTCGGCAGATGTGGGATGTAGGACTTTCCCAACACTCTCCCCCCTTACATGCAAGCCCAACAGATTTCATGGACGGGCCTCCACGTGGGCTACACAAGAACAACATGAACCAGCTATGATACGATGTTAATAACCAGAAACACCAAAAGCTCAATCTTTTGGTGTTTTTAGTTATTAACATGGCCTCAGAGCCAAAGGTCACGAGTTCGAAACCCTTGAGAGGAATGTTACCTCCATCTGTCTGGATTGTATGTTCTATCTGTCAGTTGGGTTTAAAATTCGAATGGCTTCCCGTTCAAGGGGGCGTGTTGATATACATTGTTGTGCCATTTATATCAAGCTTTTGGTGCGACTGGTTATTAACATCCATAGCCAAGAGCTCACCTTGCTCCCAAACCTGTTATTGGCATGCATCCAAATGCACATAAGTGGCCTTTTGTGCTATGTTGCCATTGGATACAAGATGCACACAGAATTCATGTACACCGATCTAATGCACACACGTGAACCCAATGTAGAGGCATGCACATCCTTAAAATTTTATCTTTCCACAGCTTTCTGTTCTGGCATGTGTTATGTACATTTGTTCTATCTTATAGGTTCTATGTTTCAACTGACCTTTAAACATTCTCTTCCATTCAGAAAGGGGCGATGACTCCAATGGAGGTCTGTGAAGGGTTGGGTCTCTATAATCTGAAGCATAGAAGATGGCATATCCAAGGGACTTGTGCCCTCAAAGGTGATGGCCTCTATGAGGGCTTGGACTGGTTAGCAGGAACTCTAAAGGAGTTAAAAGCAGCAGGAAATTCCACTTCAGGGGGCATGCCCTCCTAATGCACAGGTGACACTGCGCCCCCTCTTCACTTCCTTCTACTAGATAGCTAGATTTTATCGCCTATGGGTATAATGAATTTGAGCCCATTTTTACTCTCGTGCACTGCATATTTTTCACAGATTTTCTCCGGGTTTGGATTTGTGTGCTCTGTGATGACCGTGAGCGTGCTGAAGTGCAGTAAAGCATCATGTTGCGGGAGCACACAGTTTAGTTGATTTGGTATGTTGTTCTGTTTGCAAATGTTATTTATGAACTTGGTCCTATAGCTTGTGGTAAGTTGGAAAAAATCTAAGATGAGGGGCCACACTTCATGGAGATGACTGAGAAGATGTGGGAAGATTGTTACAGAGGTACAGGGAATTTGGATGGAAAATGAATGTTTTGAGAGTGTGGGGGCTTTCATATGTTCTGAAGCTTGCAATTTATTTCTCTTTTGAGCTAAAATCACACTAATTTGGCCAATATACAAATCCGTAACATGTATTGTTTTTGCACTGATGATATAAGGCGACTTAAATGTTGTATTCAACCCCTAGACACTGTTTTGGTACATGGCATGCTTGGATTTCAATAGAGTCAAAATTGTGATATTGATATTCACTATTGCAACCTTGGGTGCCATTTGGCAGTCTACTTTTTGGGTGCCATTTGACTGCCAATCCACTGATAGCTTAGCTGGTGAGGTGCCCGCCTTCAACAAAAACAACCGGAGATTCCCGGCTCTAGCCTGGTGTTTGGAAAAATTTATGTAAATGCCTTATTTAATCGATTTCAAATCCTAAAGAGATCTTGAGTTGGAGTGGAACTCAGTAGGCGGGCCCACCTATTGAAATTCCAAACGTTCAAGAAGAACACCCTCCCAGTATGTGAGGTATCCCAAATTTTACTCCAATAGAAGTTGGTCCCACTGTAAGATTGACCATTTTTTTATATTAAAAACATAACCTATACCAACTCCTATTGGGCTAAAATTTGGTGATATCTCATGCTTAGGGAGGGTATTCATTTTGAACCGTTCGGATTTTCAATAGGTGAGCTCTACTGATTAGTTGTCTTATTTCAACTCAAAGTTTCTCTGTCAAACTGTTAGGCTCTGAATACAATTCCGTCAGGTTTAAATTTTGCCTATCTTTTCAAAATGTAATGAGCATGATTTTTTTTTCAAACTGACATGAATGTCTAAAGCAAGCGGAGAATTTTTATTTTTATTTTTTGATATGTTTTTGATAAGTCTGCCCCATATAACTTTTACATATGGAAAACCTGTTTAAATTACATTTAGTATAAGACATCTTTGCCTATATAAAAAGTTTACTTTGCACATTAGGAAAACCAAAGCTACTTATAAAAGGGTCTAATTGAAACATCACTATTTTAGACAAATTGATATTAAATCAGCTCTATTTCACTTAGATCAGACTTGTTAAATAGGCCTTTGATGTTGTGGGCTCAAGTCATGTTACCAATTAAAAAGAAAAATTGTATTATCCCTTTATACATCTAATGATCTCTTAAGAAAATAACCCTGCCGGATATAGCGTAATTGGCCAGGACCGCGGCTTAGGAACCAGGCTGCAGTTTCGGACTCTCGCTCTCCACTTGCCTAGGTAAATGCTTGACTTATCCGATGTGTGGGGGAGGCAAAGACTTCACTTGCGGTCTTTCTCGAAGAGACTAGACACCCTCATTAGCGCCAAAAAAAAAAATCCTAAAAATACAATTTCTAAGGAGTATCAAGATCATGAAGTCACTCTATGTTTATTTTTTTTGGGGGGTAAGAAATGAAGTCCGTCTATTGATGACGATGTTCTTGCGATAAACCTATCTCAGAGGTTGGCATGTAGAGGCGGTAACAACAAACTGCTGTGGTAGTAATGAAAGAGTTGGTCATATGTAGTTTTCAGACAAGACAATGGATCATATATTTTGTTTTGAAGCAACTCCCACTAACACATTTATTTAGCTTATCCATTCTGCCGTGCCATTAGCAATATGATTTCAGCGAGGACTGCCCCAATAGCACATATTCTGTAGGATCTTATATCCCATTGAGCTACCATTTATTTCAAAATTAATTGGTAATAGGAAACGGCACAACAATAGTTTTACAGCGAGGGCGAGGGCTCTACCACAATTATAATCGCTCAGGAGCAAGGGTGGACATTGATCTCAAAACACTATTTAGCTTTAGGAGCCATGGGTTCATGTCTTATATAATCAGGGCTAGGCATTACTCTTAAGTTCATCATCTGACCTTAATCAACACTTGGAAAAATAATCTTTTGGCACATGTAAGTCAGCAGATATTATCCAACCCAATTGATCATCTCCCAACCAGGCAAGTCTTTCTGATTTGTAATGCATCTAAGGTAGGCCCCACAAAAAAAAAAAGCATAGAAAAGCTTGGACGTTGTTGTTGTTGTTGGAATCAATGCGTGGTCCTGAATCTATATATGTATACTGCAGTACACTCTAACCAAAGAAAGTATAGTTTAATATTGTGACGTAGTGTGGTTAAGATGAGTGTAGTAAGATAAGATGCGTCCTAGGACCCACATGGTCTCATCGGTTCATTACTTCTTATTTATCATTTATCAATTATAGCTGCTGTTGATGGATCAAACAACAAAATTACTTGGGATTTTTCCCATACTGCTCCCTTTACATCAGACATTCACCCTAAACCGTCAAAATTTAAATATTTCATATAAAGTAGCTATGTGATATTCTACGGTCGTGCTATATGTCACATCTCATAATGTGATATATTTTAGGGTGGTGTGATATCGCAATGTTATTATTCAGATAACTATGTAGAATACATTTAAATTAAACTAAACCATTTTGGAATAAATATCAGATCTAAATGCAGCCATATGGTTAAAATTCCAAAATACAAAAACCGCGGTCTTTCCAATGCAAGGACGGATGACTTTGTCACACTCTATGTCTTTGGGGTAGTTTGCTTTTTACATAATGCAAATGTTACATATGAAAACAACTTGTATGCATCTGTTACATATACAAGTGTTACACATGTGAAGTATATTTTCATGTTTGTCAAAATATTCATTTTCATATGAATAAATGAGTATATCCAATGGTTTTATATTTATTTAGAATTTTTCTTATGTTTCACAAAATTCTCAAAATCCATAAACAATTATTATATGAAACTTTACGTCTTAATTTTTTTTTTTTTTTTTTATCATTGATGCAAGAATATTGGATGGTTTGGAAAATGAATTGGGTCCCACATAAATCCTGAAAATTAGATCATATAAGTTTGAATTTTTTTACAAATTACTCAAAATCCATGAAGATGTAAGATAGTCACTTTTAAGGTCTTAGGGTTAATTTAGTTCAATGAAAAAAACTGAATGATCCAGATTGCAAATGTAGAGCGCAATTTTATAAGCAAAATGCAGGTATGATAGGCCCCATCTGAGAAAAAAGTTACAGTGCAACAATCTGTACCAGTGCCTTTTGCAAAGAGAGGAGTCTAAAATAATGTCTTAAATCCGTGTTCAAAATAGGGGATAAATCATGTGTTATAAATGTGATCATCCTAATGGTAGGCCTATGGGCAGTGACTTTGACAAGTTCAGAATGTAGAAGTGGGCTCCACTCCACTGATGGCGTGGACCTAAGGCTTGAAGGCAGGCGCAGCCCATTTGCGAATTGCATATACCCTTTATGCTAAATATGTTAGGTGAGGCCAGGTAGGGATGTAAATGGGTACCCGATTTTCTGATTACTCGGAGGTTCCGACCCGTTAAAAAGCGGGTCTGGGTCTTTATTTAGGCTCTGATAAGTAAATGAGTCCGGTTCAGATTTCACTGTAGTTTGGACCCGTGGACCCGAGACCCGACATATCACCTCAATTTTCGAAAATCTCTCTTAAAACTATGTTTTTCTAATATCATTCTCTACCTAAATCTGGACCCGGATCCAAACCCGTCCTATATATGGTTCTGGTTCTGGAGCCAAGAAGCTGGTTCCGAAACGATTCCGGATCCAGATCCGGTTCCACCTTTTTTTTAATGGTCCTAGTTCCGGTTCCACCATGAATCCGAATCGGAATCGACTTGTTTACAACCCTAAGGCCAGGCCTTGGAGGATAGATAGATGATAGGCCTAGGATCAGCCAGATAAACCTAACAGGATAGAAACTGAATCCCAGCAATGGGCCTAAGACACAAACCAAATCCATCCCAATGAGTGATGGTGTTGTGTCTGGCTCGAGCTCACTAGAAAACTTTCTGCAAGAAAATGCTATTTTACATGAAATATTCAGGTGTGAAGGGCACAGTCTATAATGGGACTGAGCATTTTTGTTGTATAAATCCAGCCGTCCATTTGTTCTGGATTAATTTGGTGGTCTCTTTGAAGATTGAGTATACACGTATCGGCCTACACCGATATTGACAGCCCATCAAACTCTGGTATTAGTGGTGGAGGAGAAGTATCACGTATTAAGAAATGAGGCAGATTTGGAAATGGAAAAGAGTTGAAGAAGAGTAAAAACAAGGCCCTCACCAGAAAGGTTGGAACTGCAACAAAGAGAACAAAAATGGAGTCAATGCAATTATTTAAATGGGGCTAGGCCATATGGGTTATATACTTATATAGACAGCCCAGCCCTTAATTGACATTTTTGACAACGGAACCCACTCTCTCTAGTCTTCCTGTACTTAACCCCAAGGGGTAGCTTAGTTGGCCTAGGACCACGGTTTGCTCCCGGAGGTTGTGAGTTCGAAACTCCGCTACCACACTAGGGCTACAGGGGATTTATCCGGCTTCCCTCTGGGCCCGGAGGGATTAGTCCAGCCCAAAGGGTTGGGAACCCTCCGACAGCAAAAAAAAAAAAAAAAAAAAAAAAGTCTTCCTGTACCAAACAAATAAATAAACCCCAAGTCTTTGTTTTTTTTTCAAAGGAGGACCGTGAATTTCTTACTCAAAAGGGCCCCACCTCTTTTGTCTGTGGATGCACCATTCACAGGTCTGTTGCCACCAAATCAACCAGGTCCCACCCACTTAAAATCAAGAAGACTTTTGCCCAACGTAACTCGGAGGATGTTGAATTTCTCCGATACTCAATTAAATCAATCACCAACCTACTTACATAAACCCTTGTTAGGTTACTTAACAATAACAGCTCCATTTCTGACTCTATAAATTTTAGCTATGAGCCATGAATGATAGATAGACTGCTGGGAGAGGGAGAGAGAGAGAGATGGGAAAGAGTAAAGTTCTTGTGGTAGGGGGAACTGGTTACGTAGGCAAGAGGATTGTTAAAGCAAGCTTAGCTCAAGGTCATGAGACATATGTCCTCCACCGGCCGGAGATTGGCGTCGACATCGAAAAGGTCCAGATGCTATTGTCATTCAAGGAACAAGGGGCCCACCTCGTCGAGGGATCATTTTCCGATCACCGGAGCCTAGTCGATGCCGTGAAGCAGGTGGATGTGGTCATCTGTACGATATCGGGCGTTCATATAAGGAGCGACCATATCCTCCTGCAGCTTAAGCTCGTCGACGCCATTAAAGAAGCTGGCAATATCAAGGTTTGCATGACTAAACTGCACGTCCTATCTTGATGCATGCACGCTCCTTATTGGGTTTTTTTTTTTTTTTTTTGATGCTGGGGTTTTCTCAAATCAACTCACTTTTATTGAAACTCTCTCAGGAGAGATGTTTCCCACAAATTTTTTACCAACCTTGATCAATCCAATTTGCTCGCACTCACTAACCTCTCCCATATAGTTCCCATCCTTCTTGACACTAGTCCAAATTTATGCTCAGGGTTGGAATGAATTTCATACAAGTGTAACTTAAGAAATCGTTTAACTTTCAGGCTCACTAAGGCTCCGTTTGGGAAGGGAGGATGGGAGGGGAGGGAAAATTTGAGGGGGAAGGAAAATGAAGGGAAGGGGAGGAAAAATTAATTTTCCCTCCTCTTGTTTGGAAAGTAAAAAAGTAGGGGGAAAGAAAGTGAAAAAGTATAATTTTAAAGACCATTTTACCTTTGCTTTTGAAAAAAGTTTAAATAAAGTAAAAGGGCAATATATATGGTCATTTCTTCCCTTTCTCCTCACTTTCCCCTCATTTTCCCCCCTGTTTTGGGAGGAAAATTTTTGAGGCAACTCCCCCCCATTTTCCCTCCATTTCCCCCTCCCCCATTTTCCCTCCCCCCTTCCCAAACACCCCCCAAAAGCACTTTCCATCAACTTTCCCCCCTTTTTTTCCTCCCCCCCATTCCCCCCCCCCCCCCCCCCCCCCCCCTCCCTTCCCAAACAGACCCTAAATCAATGGTCGTGATGAATTAATTGGGATTTAAAAAAAATTATATCTATAATATGACCTTTCCATCATGCTATTTGCTAACGATTGAAGTGCATCCAAGTGATCCCCACAAAGTGCTTCAAATTTTGTCTCTTTGGAGAGGGTGATCCTTCATGATATAAAGCCTCTTTTTCTCTTTCTTATTTTATATTTCCATCAAGGGAATTTTTCAAATATGGCCTTAAGTTTTTACCTTATTTTAAAAAAATGACACAAGTTTTAAAACTTTTCAAATTAGTCCCTAAGCTTTTCAGTAAATTTTCAATTAAAGACATCTGGCCATTTAAAGGTATTTTTTTGTGACTTTTTCCCTCAATATTTTGAAAATACCCAAATTACCATTCATTTAAAGCCATGACATAGTTTTGGCAGCCACTACATGCAACCAATCGCTGTAGAAATACTGGGTGTCCTTGATCATCGTGAGGACATCGGCGAGGGAAATGAGGAGAATATAGAGGAAGTGAATGAGAGTTTTATTACAATGAAGGATAATTTGGGTATTTAAAAAAACATGAAAAAAGTTGCCAAAAATAACTTTAAATAGATGGATGTCCTTAATCGAAAACTTCCTGAAAAACTTAGGGACTAATTTGAAAAGTCTTGAGACTTGTGTCCTTTTTTGAAATAAGGCCAAAACTTAAGGACTTTTTTGAAATTCTCCTTCAATCAATCATGGCATGCGCACTCATCACTCACGTGCTGCTAATGAATTAGTACCGACACTAATGTGATACTAATTGGATTGGTACTTATAGTTAATTTCAATCAAAATAATAATAATTGCATTATAGAATATATAGTAAATCTCGAGGCATCAAATGTGATCATTTGGAATCCCCTAAGTGTTCTCCCACACACTTCCCGGGGTGGGGGTGGTTTTGACTTATTGATAATCCTAACCTTCAAAATGAGTGTATCCGTCATGTGCTCAATTTTATTGAAGTAAAATCCGAGAATATAGATGATACTCATTTTGAATGGTGTGGATCATGATCAAAATGTGAGCCCCACATGGAGATTCACACATCCCACTTACAGGAAGCCAGTGGGAGAACACTCAAGGGATCTAGATTCTCATTTCTTTTGTTCCGGTAAAAACAAGGAGATTTTACCGGAAAGGTCCCGTAGGATTCACTGTAGAGCAAAAAGAACTTAAAAGATATAAAATGACCGTAATAGTCCCAGAAGCCCTTTTCGGTTTTTTTTTTGGTGTCATGTGGGCTGTGTACCCTATTACAAAATGCATTATTCATCATCATCAAAGCTTTGTCCCAATTATGTTTGGGTGATTACATAAATTTTGTTTCTTCATTTTTTATCTATCTTTAACTAAATTCGGTACAATTTTTCAAATCCATCCTTGGTAATTTCATTCATGCCCTCTTTGGCTTAATTATCCCATTTATCTAGGGTTGTAAATAGGTCGGTTCCAGTCCGGGTCCACGGTGGACCTGAAACCAGTACCATTAAGGAGAAGGTGGAACCATATCCGGTCCTGGACCTGGAACCGTTTCAAAATCGATTTCTTGGCTTTGGAATTAGATCCAGAACCATATATAGGATGGGTCTGGATCCAGGTCTAGGTTTAAGTAGAGAATGATATTAAAGAAACATGATTTTTAGGAGAGATTTTCGAAAATTGAGATAATATATCGGGTCTCGAGTCCACGGGTCTGAACTAAAGTGGAACCGGACCCGCATTCATTTACTTATCGGGGCCTAAATAAGGACCCATACCCGGTTTTAAAAGTAAGAACCTCCGGGTAATCGGAGAATCGGGGACATATTTGAGTCCATATCACCTATCGCAGTTGTTTTATCTTCACCGTGAGTGGACTACTAACAGTCCGCCACGTCATTAAAAAATTTAGGTAATTTTGAAGTTTAAAAAAATTTAAATTAGATGAAAGAAAATCACCTAAATTTTTGAATAACGTGGCAGACTGTTATTAGTTCACTTACGGTGACGGTATAACAACTGGCGATAGGTGATCCGGACTCGTTAGGAAGTATCAATCTCTTCAATCTCTTTGTTAAGTGTTCGACCTACCTAAAACAATCCCCCTCCTTATTTGAGCTTGGAATTGGCGGTCAAAATTGATGGAGTTTTACCTAAATGCACCCTAATGCAACTACATTATAAGTGGAAAACTAAGTTTTTCTATGATCGATCAAAAGAAAAGTATTTGATGTAAAACATCCATCCATAAAAATCGCTATAAAAAAAAATTCTTTTCCTTTTACAAACAAGTCCTTCGAAAAGTACACGAGTGAATTCCTCTGAAATGAGAATTCTAACCACTCTAACAAACATCCCCAAATCACTGTCAAAAGAGATCGAAACGATCCAGCTGACAGTTGGTGTCATGTCCAAACACCAAATCACTGTCAAGCTCCAAGCTAATATATAAATGGATGAACGAGCCACAATTAAAGCTGAAAAGGGTTCAGTATCCTGATTACCTGATTTTGTCACATCCAAGTTAGGCCATACCATACTCTTCCGCTGCTGATGAAGGATGAGTGGCAAGTAAGTTTATTTACTACTAATTAGTCTGCGTTGGGTGGAAATGAGCTGTCTCAGATCACTGGACCATTGTACCATTTTGGGGTTGCTTAAGCAGTTAAGCCTATACTCTTGTAATGTATGCTATGACAAATGATCTAAACCCCAAGGGTTAGCGCGCTGCGCTAGGAGCCTAGGACCATGGCTCAGGAACCGAGGTTGCGGTTTTGAAATCAGCACTCTCTCCCTCCCTGGAGCCACTTCCCTTACTTACCTGATGCATAGGGGAACTCGACATGTCCGGGAAATAATTAGTTCTTGAAGAGGCCGGGCACCCATGCTAGGGGAAAAAAAAAAGAGAAGACAATTGACCTACACTAAAACTCGAAAGCTGCCAGATGCTAGGCCAACCACCAGTGAATCTGAACCATTAAATCAAACTCACCACCAGGCACATCTCTCACTGATACTCGCTGTTGGATTGTAAATGTGAGAATCAGCACATTTTCCAGTTTTAACTAATTATAGAAATAAAATCCTAGGCATTCAATTACATGAAACAAATGGTCCCTAAACTTGCATAGTTACGAGGAAAAATAAGTCATTAATTTAACAAAATATTGAAAAACAACGACGAATGGATGCAGCGATTCTTGCCATCGGAATTTGGCACAGATCCGGCGAGGATGGCTGATGCATTGGAACCTGGAAGAGTGACATTTGACGAAAAAATGGTGGTAAGAAAGGCAATCCAAGATGCGGGAATTCCTCACACTTATGTCTCTGCTAACTGCTTCGCCGGCTATTTTGTTGGGGGCCTCGGTCAACCTGGTAGAGTAATACCATCAAGGGTGAATGTCTGCTTGTTTGGAGATGGTAATGTCAAAGGTATGGTTATTTTCATTTTCCTTAACACTGTTGTGTGTGTGTGTGTATTATTTGAGTTTTCTTGTGAGCATAGCAAAAATTGCAGTTGACTAACTAAGATAGGTGGCTGTGAAAATGGGCCAGTCATGCCTGGATTTTGAACAAATCAAGGACATCAGAGACAGGTCCAGACAAAATACAGAATGCCCAGGCCAGGCAATATCAGGATCATCTGAGGCTTCTCCCGTGTGCATGGCAGGTTGCCCACAATGACGTGGCGGACTGTGATAGGTCCACTTACGGTCACTGGGGGAAAAAGGCCTCACTGGATCTGGACTTGGACCAGGCTTGGCCCTTGACAGCCAGATGTTGTGTCTAGAGAAATGAGGTTGAAATGTACTCAAATCAATTTGAGGCCACCCGAACTGAACAAAGAAGGCCCATGAAGGGCTGCCCAGGGAATGGTCCATCAAAGATCCTGAAGTCCCAACAATGATAGAGACTCCACATCTGATGATTTGGGACTGGCTTATTTTATCACCAATTTAAACATCAAACAAACTAGGTTATATGGATTCCATGTCCCAGCACTATTTGGTCAAGAATTGAACACTAATAGATTCTCATAAATTGTTCCTGGTAATTACTTTTAAATCAGCTGGGCAATTCTTCTTGGGGTGCTGGGTCCATCAAAAACTTGTCCAAAGAAGTTAGCCCAGCAGGTCGTGTCAGGCGATAATTTAAATTGATTGGATCAGGTCATAAAAAAACTGATTTCCATCAGGCTTTGGCCCAGCCCATGGACAGCCTTATTAAACCATGTGTTGATTAGGACAGGCGTTCAGCTCCATCCCATGCTTTGGATGGGAGCTGAGTGACACCAGGCCCACCATGCTTCAAATCTCCAACCAAATGGACCTAAACTAATGGAAAGACCCTATGCACTGTAACTTTTTTACTTCTTTACTTCTTTCCTTCTTCCTCATGTTTTTTGGGGACTGGCCATAAGCTATAAAGTTTGGAAACAATGGCAGCTATTTATGTGGATGAAGATGACATTGCTACCTACACCATCAAAACTATAGACGACCCACGAACACTGAACAAGACACTTTACCTCCGCCCCCCTGAAAACATCCTCTCCCAGAGAGAGGTAGTCCAAATGTGGGAGAAGCTCATTGGAAAAGAGCTGGAGAAAACTACCATATCTGCACAGGAATTCCTTGCTCAAATCAAAGGTAATTGCACAAGTCTATTTTTCTTTCAGGTCATCGTTTATGTTATTATATTACTTCCTAAGACCTGTATAATTTTTTTTTTTTTTTTTTTTGTTTCTTTCAGGTCTGGATTATGTGCAGCAGGTGGGGTTGATACATTACTACCATATTTACTTTGATGGTTGTTTGGCAAATTTCGAAATAGGGGATGAGGGAAAAGAGGCTTCACAGCTGTATCCAGAGGTTAACTACACTCGAGTGAAGGACTATCTCAAACGCTATCTATAGCCAGCTTCAATATACCAATTCCCAGTTTTCCCAATTTTGTTTTTAACCCCAAGGGGTAGCTCAGTTGGCCTAGGACTACGGTTTGCACCCGGAGGTTGTGGGTTCGAAACTGCTCTACCACACTGGGGCCACAGGGGAATTTTACCCGGCTTTCTCTCCTGGGCCCGTAGGGATTATTCTGGCCCAAAGGGCTGGGAACCCTACGTTATCAAAAAAAAATATACCAATTCCCAGTCACACCTGAAAGAAAAAATTCCATGTGGAGTGTTCTATTGATGGTTGTCTGCTTGGTTTGAATGGAATTGTATTCCAATGTTTATATCTTATATGTGGCTTTGAGTACACCGAGGCAAGCAAATTTTTGAAGCATTGTAGAGATTGCTTTCCGTTTAGAAACTGAGAACACCCATATTTTAACTAATCATAACGTCACATCTGGATTTACCCATCAATAGAAAAATCCCAAGAGACGTCAAGGTTCCTGTATTTCCAGTACTTATAAGCCATTTTCTAAGGTAGATTGACCTCAACTACCATTTTCAAACATGTCCATGAATAAGAATTCCTGTTTCTGAAGACGCAATCCGCTGTTTGGATACATGTATATGTAATTACTTGTAGCCCTGCTCAACTGTAAGCGGTTTTGGCAAAGTGTGGAACAAATTTTACTTGGAAGGTAATACCAGTAACAAAGGCCCATGCTAAACCTGCGCCCAAAATGGAAATACAATAAAATTTAAGATTTCTTTAAAATATAATTAATATATATAATATATATTATCTATAGTTCTTAAAATTTATTTTATTCATTTAAACTTAAAGAAGAAAAAAATGAAGCAAATATTAGTGAACAATGCTAAAGAGGAAAGAGAGGTACATTTCTAAACATTGAGTGATTTGATATTTTTAAATCTAATATTATATTTAAAATATTTTATAAAAAGAAGAACAAAAGAGAAACAAAAGAAAAAGTATTGTTACAAAAGAAGTTATAATTTATGTCTTAAAAATTAGATTATATGCAAGCGATACTGCTATTAATGCTGGCCCGAGCCCTTAAAAAAGAAGAGTAAGAATTAGATTTCTTTGAAAGGAATAACTTTTTTAAAAATTGTAAAATGGGATTTCAAAAATAGTGAGAAAAGAAGACAACACTTTAGAAGAACTAACAACAATAATTTTAAAAATAAAAATAAAAAACTACTAATGTCATTAGATATAAGAACAATGCCTTTAAAGTAGACTTTGAAGGAAAAAAGTTCAGATCAATGAATAAGAAAAAAGAATGCACATGTGGGTAGTTGATGTCCTGGCTCTTTTATTCCTCCTTCAACTCGATATGTTGGAGATATTGGAGAAGGTCTCGACCCCCCCAGGTCATCGGTCTAGAAAAGGTGTATCCACCTTGTGAGGATGGCTCATCTGCATAACAAAAAATGATTATATTATCATACATATTGCAGTTTTGAAAATTAACTACAAAATAAATAGCCAAAAAAATTACTAATAACACATGATAAAAATATCCATAAAAACACGGGTATCTCTATGCAATGAGTAGAAAGAAAATCACCTACCAACCGCCATTCTTTTCATTCATATTTCTTTCTCGGACTTTCTTTGACTATGAAAAACTTCGTATTCTATTCATTGGTAACTACTATAATTAAAAGCATGGATCTGCAACCAAATGAATTTTGTACATGATGCAAATTAAACGATTAAAACCCACGTGTTCAATTAATAACAATAAAATGATTCAAATTCAACAAAAAAAAAAAAAAAAACCATAAAAAACCATCACATAAAAACTTCTATCAAAAAGAAGGGAAAAATAAAAATGGTAAAAGGAAACTGCATGAATAAATATGGGTTACGGCCTCCCACCCCCATCACCCATTCCCTTGTTGAGTACATTCTCACCTTGCTAATGGAGAGATTTGTATAGTGGATGGAGATCTTATGGGTTATATGGGTTGAAAAATGTATTGGGTTGCAAAACCGAGAGGGAATAAATTTGAATGACAGGAACAGAAATGGTAGGAAAGATAAAGATGAGAGTTTGTTATAGGGAGGAGTTGTCTTCATTGATGGCCTGATGAAAGAGTGGATGGAGATCTCATGGGTTGTAAAATGGATTGGGTTAGATTTGAATGAGAGATAAATTAGGAAAAATCGGTGGAGAGATTTAGGAAAAAGATTTGGAAAGGAAATTTAAAATGGAGATTTAGGGGGGAGATTTGGAGAGGCATGTACAGTAGCCCACCAGAAAGCAAAAGGTTGTATTATTTTCTTAAGAGACCTTTTAGGGATGATGTGGCACCATACACCCTAAGACCACCGAATTGCCTCATCTCTTCTTCTCATTAATGCAAGTTCTGTAACATATTTTCTCAAAAAAAAAAAAAAAAAAAAAAAAAACACGAGCTTCTCGCTTGGGATTAAAATTGCTGACATTGTGGGCCCCATTGATCAAGACCCAGATCAGTCCCCACCAACCAGATCGCCCAACTTAGTACGACCATTAGAGCGGACTAGATTTGTGATCAAGCACCCAGTAGGCCCCGCCACAGACTGATGTTCAAAATAAAAACCCACTTTGTGATAGACACGTAAGTTGTATATATCCTTAGATGTGGGGCCAGATGAGACCCAATCCCTACGGGTCTACACCATCAGGTTTGCCCTTGGGTCCTCTATCAGATGTGGGGATCCAATCTACAATCGGTGACCTACCTGGGTCCCACAATCAGTATGCAGAAAAGTCCCTCAGATATGTTAAATATGTGAGTTTGTTATCTTTATAAAATTTTGAATGAAATTGAGAGATTAGGGAGGTGATTTGAAGAAGATAATGAAATGAAGATTTAGGGAGGAGATTTGTTTAAGAAAGGAAATTTAAAATGAAAATTTAGGGGGGAGATTTGGAGAGGTATGTACAGAATTATTATCTGGGGTGAACCCTCGTATTATTATCTCTTGGAGAGCTCCTCTTCTTTTTCATCCAGGGTGAACCCTCGTATTATTATATAAATTGATATAATCTTTTCTTTTCATTTGACTTTCTCCATTGGATTTGGATTGGGAAAGAGTGGATGAATAAGACCACTTAATAACTACCCTTTTTTTTTTCATGCGCAGGGTCCGTATCATGTTATCAACCGTCACCTGTATAGAGGAAGGTCAATATCAACCCTCAAAAATTAGATTAAAAAAATGGGTTTTTTGGTGGGATGATCTACACGGTGTGAGGGTATCTAATGCGTGGTTTTTTTTTTTTTTTTGTAAAATCATTAAAAAATCGGAAAGATCCCCTAGGACCACTGGACTACTCGAGTGGATAAGTATACTTTGAATCCTTTTCGGTCTCACAAGAGGATGTTTTCGGTAAAATCCCCTTTATATTAATAGAAAAAATCAAGTGATTGATGACATGTTTATTGCGGGAATCCCATGTCACAGGCTAACATGTAGAGGCAACTAACTGCTTTGTGGAAATTAATTAAAGAGTTGGTCATAAGCAGTTTTCAGACAAGAGAAGGATCAGATACTTGTTTTGAAATTCACCTTCAAGCAACCCTGACCAGTAGTTTTATTTAGCTTATCCATTCTGCTGTTCTATTCGTGATATGTTTTCAGCGGGGACTGTCCCAGTGGCAAACACAGTTTCGCTTTCGATCCATGGGTTCATGTCATATATATCCAGGGCTGGGCCATAGTCTAATGTTCATGTTCTACACCATCATCATCATCATTTGATCTTAATCTACACTTGGTTATCTGAAAAAAAAAAAAAATTTGGTCATTTGACCATCTCTCATCTTGGCAGATCTTTCTGATTGTAATGCATCTAAGGTAGGCACCACATAAAATAAAATGAAAAAAAAAGGAAGCATAGAAATGCTTGGATCTTTTTATTGTCTGAATCAATGTTTGATTCAGATCTATATATTTCTATCAAAAAAAAAAAAAAAATCTATACATGGACTGCAGTAGACTTTAATCAAAAGCAAGTTTACTTTAGTTTTATACTCTACCGGAGTGGGGATGGATAAGGATCCCCTGTTTGGTCGGTTCCAGTGGGGATAAGATGAGTGCAGTAAGATGCGTATCATTCATGGACCCACATGGTCTTGTCTGTGCATTACTATAGCTAAAAGAAAGAAAAAAATCTATACGTGGACTGCAGTAGACCCTAATCAAAAGCAAGTTTACTCTAGTTTTATATTGTACCGTAGTGGGGATAAGATGAGTGCAGTAAGATGCGAATCATTCATGGACCCACATGGTCTTGTCTGTGCATTACTTTAGCTTATTTAATTTTAGGTGCTGTCTAATCAAAAATGAAAAATAGAAAGCATGTTGACATTCTTCAATGTACTCATGCGGAGTCATGCCTTCAATGTACTCATGCCTCCTTCACTGTCACATATAAGTAAATGAAAATCTCGCATAGGACATGTGTTGCATCATGTAGATATATTTTCTCCCACGGTGGGGCCTTTTAATTCATCATAATTAGGATAAGGATTTGATATTGATGATCTCCTGTATATCTATAACATAGTAGGGATCAGTTGTTTAAGTGGACTGTGGGAGATTTCACTTTTTATTTCCTTCATTGGATTTTGGGTTCCTACTTATTAGTTCATTCTACTTCCTCCGTTGGATTTTGGGTTCCTTCTTATATGATCTTGAACGGTTGATTAGAAAACGGGCTTGCATTAAAGGAATGTTCCATAAAAAGACAAAAATTGAAACTGGTTTTCTCTCTTCATCAAATGTCTTGTTAAATAGATTTAAAATAACAATATGTATATATATATATATATATATATATATATATGAGAATATTCATGTGCATTCATCCATCGCCAGACACTTACATGGCTTTCTCTCTTTACACATTAACATTATTTTTCTGCATATGACCATATATGACTTTTCCTTACATGAATATTTCTAATTATATCAGTGTCTCTCACCCTATGGTAAATGATGGATGCACATGAATATTCTTCTATATATATATTTGATACGTAATGCATTACTACTGCTAAGTACATATATAAAACCAATCTATTTAAAATAATTATCCCCTAATGTAGTAGTGTTGGGCCAAATTTCACTTAGGCCTTATTTGGTACCTCTACCATAGACCCATAAAAAAGGGGCTAAAATCAGAAAAAAAATGTTTCGTCCTATATATTTTATACATCCTATTTTTTTCTCTCATTGTTTGGTGCATGCAGTATGATCCTCCGCAAAAAACCTATTTTATGTATATATATACATATATTCCTTGGGAGAAAAGAAAGTAGAGTTCGAAACTCCCACAAACCCTAATGAAGGTGTGCATTTATTTGTGGTTGAAATTTTTCTTGCCTTAATAAATCTGACCAACCCGGGTAATTTGACATATCCTGACATCCATCGTGCACAAGAGAATTGGGATAAGGATTCCCCTGTTTGGACCAAACAGGGGATCCCTGTTACATGGGGGGGGGGGGGGGGGGGGGGGGATCTGACTTTTTCTTTCCTCCGCCTCCCCACGTGGAGGGCCCTGTTTGGACCAAACAGGGGATCCGGTTCCTGCACAAGAGGTTCGAGTTGGCAGACTCAATTACTTGAGACCCTCTCGGGCAGGCCTTAGAGCATTCTCAGGGTCCAATGGTGAGAGAAACTTCACTCTAGTTGGAGCTACAGCGCTGCCAAATTGATGGTGTCTTAGAAATGTTCAAAATAGAATCAAGGAGTCAAGTCACGGGTTTGAAATGTGAACATCCTGAGAGAGAGGTCTGGGTTTCAAAAATGGGCTCCACCAACTGTATGGACCGGGAAAACAGATCTCATGTTTTGTCCAAACAGGGGAGCCTTGTTTAGACGAATTATGGGGTGACTCGCGCGGGGGCTGAGGAAAGAAAATTTATTTTTCTCTTTCCTCCACCCCCTTCCACCTCAGTATGTGACGACCTCTGATTCGTCTAAACAGGGCTCCCCTATTTGGACGGAACATGGGATCCGGATCCAAAACTCGGAGGCAGGCACAACCAATTTACCAGTTGCATGTACGCTAAATAGGGTCAGGGTCAGGCCAGGCTTTTAAACATAGGAAGGCCTAGGGGCCATGAATTTCTTCTTGCTCAAGAGGCCGCAATTTTTTTTTTTACTGCGGTGGCACCTTATACCTTTTTTGTTGGCTCATGTTCCCACCTACTACAACTCAAATCCCCGCCTACTACAACCCACCCACCCAAAATCAAGTACACTTGTCCCCAGCTCGACTCAATCAAATATTTAGTTTTCCGTAATTGAAGTGATGATTTTCTCCAATACTCCTTAAATTAATCACCTACCTACTTACATAAACCCTTGTTAGGTTACCAAACCACAAGACGTACTCCCTCCGTTTGGGAAGGGGAGAGGGGAGGGGAGGAAAAATGAAGGGGAGGGAAGGGGAGGGAAAATTAATTTTAATTATCTCCTTTTGTTTGGAAAGTCAAAAAGTAGGGGAAGAAAAGTGAAAAAGTAGGGTTTTGTTTGTTTGTAAGAAAGATAGAAAATTACCGTTTTGTCCTTGCTTTTGTAAAAACTTTAAAATTATCTTTTACATATAAAGGGCAATTTAGTCATTTTGTCCATTTTCTCCTCCTTCCCCCCATTTTTCCCTTTGTTTTGGAGAGAAAATTTTTTCACCCTCCCCCCATCCCATCCCCCCATTTTCCCTCCCCCCTTTCCCAAACACTATCAAAAAAAATTTCCCCCCCCCCCCCTCCCCCCATTCCCAAACGGAGGGTAAATTTTTGCCACGAATAATGAATAATTGATAGACTACTTACTGGAAAGAGAGAATGAGAGAGACTTGAGAGAGAGAGAGAGAGAGATTGATAGACTACTTACTGGAAAGAGAGAGTGAGAGACTTCAGAGAGAGAGAGAGAGAGAGATGGGAAAGAGCAAAGTTCTTGTGGTAGGGGGGACTGGTTACATAGGCAAGAGACTTGTTAAGGCAAGCTTAGCTCAAGGTCATGAGACATATGTCCTCCACCGGCCGGAGATCGGCGTGGACATCGAAAAGGTCCAGATGCTATTGTCATTCAAGGAACAAGGGGCCCGCCTCGTCGAGGGATCATTTTCCGATCACCGGAGCCTAGTCGATGCCGTGAAACAGGTGGATGTGGTCATCTGTACGATATCGGGTGTTCATATGAGGAGCCACCACATCCTCCTGCAGCTTAAGCTCGTCGATGCCATTAAAGAAGCTGGCAATATCAAGGTTTGCATGACTAAACTGCACGTGCTATCTTGATGCATACAAGCTCCTTATTTTATTTTATTTTTATTTTTAATACTGGGGTTTTCTCAAATCAACTCATTCAGAGAGATGTCTTCCACAAATTTTCTACCACAAGGGACCGACCTTAATCAATCGAATTTGCTCGCACTCAGTAACCTCCCACCTTAATTAACCCAATTTCCTCACACTCACTAACCTCCCATAGAATGGTACCCATCTGTTTTTGATACTAGTCCAAATTTATGCATAGCTTTTTACTGAATTTCATAGTAGAAGTCATGATAAACCTTAATGCTCCCAAAAGCAATAAGTCAATAGCAGTGATGGTTTAATTGAGATGAGTTTTTTTTTTTCCCCAAAATCATATTCATAATGAGGTCTTTCCACAAAATTATATTTTCTTTTATTGAGATGCATCCAAGTGAGTCCCACGAGGCGCTTCAGATTTTGCCTCTTGGAAAGTGTGATTCTTATCTATTTAAGCCACCTTTTCTCTTCATTATTTTTTATTTTAATTTGATCAATCATGGCATTCGCATCATGGTTCAAAATCTCGGTCTTGGTCGCGGTATCGGCCGGGCCGAAAAACCGATATGATATCGGTATCGGTCGCGAATATCGGTCCGTCTCAGTTATCGCGGTATGAATTTTTTTTTAATCCAAAAAAATCTACAAAAATATCCAAAAAATCCAGAATATTAGAAAATGCTGGAAAACAATATTTGTTTCCATTAATAACAGCAATAAATCAAAATCTCGGTCACCTTAAGTTATGAGTCCTGTCTGTGTTGCAGACTCGCAGTTCACTGTCTTTTCCAGTATTTCATATAATGCAAACATCAATCATTTACACACCATACAATGATCATGAATCATTAAAACAACATATTTATGATGAAATCCCCAAAAAATAATATATTATAATTCAAATATTAAAAAATCCGAAAATAAAAAAAAATTGAAAAAAAAGTTCAAAATCATGTGTATGAGTAGATCTAGCATGAAAGTATGTAGATCTAATTTCTAAATGAAGAAAACAACACAAGTGAGTAAGTGACAAACCTCTATGCTTCATCTATAAAAAAATAAAAAAAAATAAAAAAAAAACCATAATAAAATGCTTTAAGTTGATTTCCTCTTACCTTAGATAATTTTTCTTCAAAAAATAGAAGTGAGATTTGAAAATATGCAAGAGAGATGGTGACTGCTGCTATGGCTAGTAAGGAGTTGAGAAGAGAGGAGAAGAAGATGAAGATGGGGGAAAAAATAAAAAAATTAGGATTCTCACCCTTTTTAACATATCTCGGCCGATATTTTGAAAATATCGGCCGAGATATTGAAAAATCCCCTATGAACTTCATCTCGGCCGAGATGGGTCGAGATATTGAAGAAAAAAACCGATACCGATATCTCAGTGAGATATCGGTTCGGTATCGGCCGATACCGGTTCATATCGGCCGATATGAACTGGTATCGACCGGTTTTTAAATCCATGATTCACATACACTCATATGCCTCCAATTATTTAGTGCCCACCCTAATGTGATACTAATCCAATTGCTTATACTTAAAAGTTATGTCCAATCAGAAAAATAAATGCATTATGGAAACGTCAGTAACTTTTGACGCTTCAAAAGTGAGTTAGGATACCCTAAAAAAAGTGTTATCCTGCACACTTCCCATGAGTGGGAAATGTGAATCTACATGTGGGGACCAGTTATTGATAACCCTAACCTCCAAAATGAGTCTCATCCCATCCAATGAGATATCCTTGAATTTTAGTTCTAAGGGAATTGGTGTCCTCATAAGATAGAGCACGAACATGATTTAGGCATATGGTTAATAATGCAAAAGATTGTGCAAATCATGTAATCAGTCACATGTTCAATCCTAAGGTGTGGGCCAATACCTATTAAGGTAGAATTTGAGGATATATCAGTGGAGGGAAGGATACTTATTTTTGAATAGTGTGGATTATTAATAAGCGGGCCCCACATGGAGATTCTCATATCTCACTCACCGATGCCTAGTGGAAAAATACTGGAGACCTTTTTTTTTCCTCTACTCTGGTAAATATTCACACACCCCAACTGAGCCTAGTGGGTGGTGTTATGCCTGTGTTGGTGATGTCATGTATTTGAATCTTGTGCCTTAACTTTTCTTATATATATGATTGTTTTTATAGCCGGGCTGGGCTTGGGCTCTCTAGTCTCTACCACTGAATCCAAGCCCAATCTGATTAGTATACCCTAGGGCAGAAGGCCCAGGCTCCGGCCCGGTCCATGAACACCCCTAACTAAAGCATGGGTGGATTGTCATGTTACATAAATTTTGTTTTTTCATTTCAATCTATCTTGAGTCAAATCATCAGATCAGTTGCACTTTTTTAAATATATTTTTATTCCATTCATCCAAGTCCTCTTTGGTGTATCCATTCCCCTTGGTGGGCCATCAACCTTCATAGCTAAAATTTTCCTTATTGGTGTCGTTGTCAGCCTGCGTTAAACATGTCCAAAAATCATTTTAAACGGATTTATCTAATTTTATCATTGACCCCCTAAATACTCTCCAAAATGCTCATTTCTAATTTTATGGTTCCTAGGTTTACTATACATCCAACCCCGCATTCTCAGCTATGTCACATCCGTTTTGTGTATATAATGCTTCTTTATTGTCTAACATTCTGCTCCATATAGGTCATAGCTAGTCTAATCATAATCTTTTAAATTTTTTCCTTCAATCTTGTTTGCATTTGTTGATTACAAAATACTTTGGGTTTCAGAAGCAAATCTCTACTTTTTAACCATTTCCCTTTTATCCTATGTTTGACATCTTCATCAATCTCCCCATTGTTACTATTTATAGAGTCAAGGTAAGGAAAAGAATCTCCTTGTGGTATCTCATGATCTTTAGTTCCCATGGTGATTTCAACATTTTCTACACGCTTATTGAAGCTACAATCCCGCTTTATGACTCTCTTTTTTAATGATTATATTTTAATGGGTCTATCCGAAAAAGAGTAGAGATACAAAAAAAGCCCTAAAATTAGAGGCTAAATCCACTACTCAGTCTTACTTATATCTCAATAGGAACAATGTTTTCCAGTCAGATATAGGTCCATACAAGAGATAGCCTGATGGACATGGTAGTCTTACTTAATATCTCAACAGGACCAATGTTTCAAAACTAGGACCAACCATCGAAACAGTGAAGGCTATGGTATGGTTGAACTCACTCCAACTGACTGTACAGTCAAACAATGAAAGTATCATAACATAACAATTGTACGTCCACTAATAATAAATTCTTAACATGCTGTTTTAAAAAGTAAGAAATCATGAAGAAAGTAGTGCAAAAAGTCTATGGACAATGGGTTGGTCTTACAAAAAGAAAGTAAAAAAAGTTCAAATTTAAGGTTTTTAAAAATGAAACTAATAAAAAACTAAAATGTTTGATTTACTATGATTTTTTCTTATGTTACTCATTGGCCGGTGCTTAATAAATCAGCCAATTTGGTTGAACCAAATCACCACATATAGCGGTTCTGGCTCACCGGGAGCAATTCATAGCAGTGGGTCCAATTCCATCTTTAAAGCATTGGCTAGGATCAAGGCCCAATGTCAATTGATTAGTGCACCTTCTATAGCCAACTCGGCTCCTGAAGAAATTTTAAGAACAGAACCCCTTCCATGGCATATATTGTTAGCAGGAGGTTGGAGGGAATTGAACTCTCCTGAAGCTATTTAACTGGCACACTTTGTGTGTGTTTGTGCAACGAAAAAGGTGTGGAGAAGTTGTGCCTTTTTCCATGGCCCCTAATTTTCACTTAAAACGCAATTACACTGATTTTAGCATGGTTTATAGTGCAAGAGAGGAAATCAAAATCTAAATGGTGTTTGAAAATCATGAATCAACTCCCTTGCAGGCGGAATCCCCTGTTACAAAAATTCACCCTAATTTGAAGTTATCCCTAATTTGAAGTTACAAAGGCTACTGATCCTTAAAAAAGTTGTCCCTTGTGGAAAGTGGAACATGTTAAGGGCCAAATCATCTTACTTACTGCACAAACAAGTCCTTATAAAAAAGTACAATTGAGTTCCTTTCAAAAGAGAAATCTAACCCCTCCACAAATATGCCCAAGAAAGTGCAAACAAGATCGAATCAATAAAGGTAACTGTTTCTATTTTTATTTTTAATTTTTTTGGTATAAAATCCAGGTAACTGTTGGTGTTATCTAAACAAAAAACCACGGTCGAGTTCCAAGGCAATATAGAAATAGATAAATGAGCTACAGTTAAAGCAGCCCATACCTGATTTGGGTCCATTATTTGGGTGGTTTTATTTACCCGATTGGGTCACATCCATGGCAGGCCATACCACATTCTTCCCATAAGTTTAATTATTTATTACCAGTCAGCAGCGTTAGGTGGAAATACCCATAAGTTTAATTATTTATTACCAGTTAGCAGCGTTAGGTGGAAATAAACTGTCTTAGATCACTGGACCATAGCCCCATTTTGAGTTTGCTTAATCCCATCATCCTGTTAAAACAAAAAAAAAACAAAATGGCCCATCATCCTATAATGTATGCTATGGGAAATGATCAACATTGAAATTCCATAGTTGCCGGCTCATATATCTTTACTGCGGGCTCACCATCAGTGAATCCTAGCCATTCTCTTTGTGTCTGTTTTGCACACACTATCTGTGTGCAGTATGGGGATTAGTAAGGTGTTCATCTAACAAAATATATAAAAAAACAACGGGCGAATGGATGCAGCGATTCTTGCCATCTGAGTTTGGCACAGATCCGGCGAGGATGGCTGATGCATTGGAGCCTGGAAGAGTGACATTCGAAGATAAAATGGTAGCGAGAAAGGCGATCCAAGACGCAGGGATTCCCTTCACTTACATCTCTGCCAACTGCTTTGCGGGCTATTTTGTTGGGGGCCTCTGTCAACCGGGTAGAATTATACCTTCAAGGGAGAGTGTCTGCTTGTTTGGAGATGGTAATGTCAAAGGTATATGTCATTGCTTTTATTTACTTTTTCCTATGCACAGCAAACTCTATTCATTTGAGTTTTCTTGAAAGCATTAAAAGAAAAGATTATAGATTATAGTTGGCTGTCAAAATGGGCCACTGAGGCATGGATTTTGAACTAATGAGGACATCAGAGAGAAAGATCCATTCAAAACACAAATTTCCTTGGACCAGGCATGGTCTTTTAACAGGCCTACTTTTGGTGTCAACCATCGTGGTCGGAATGTGCTCAATGGAATCAAAGCTAGCCCACCTGAACAGAACTAAGGTACATGATGGACCAACTTGTGACTGAACCATAGAGATCCTGAAGGAATAACAATAACAGGCCGAAATTTAAACTGATTGGATCAGGCCCATAAAAACAGCCCACCATGCCCTAGAGGCCCACAATCACCAACCCAATTAACCTAAACTAAACTAAATTAATGAAAATCTCTGGCACTTGTCAGATCAGTAATGACCTAGGCCCGCTGTCTACATGATATTGTCCGTTTTGGCTCCTGAGATCTCAATCCAATCTTGACACTGGGTTTTAAAAGGCCTCATGTTGAGTTAAAGTTTAGTCGCACACATATATACTCAAGATCTAGACTGACATGTTTCTAATGTGGGATTTAGACAAAGCTTCGCAGTGCTAATGAAGCACTCCACCCTTATCCTTTTGAATTCCCCTTTTTTGGCTCACAGAATCACTTGACATTATCTTGCCTCACGGGATTACCTAGGAGGATTGAGATCTCACACTCTCTCTTATCAATGGTTCTGATACCATTAAAGTGGACCTAAACTAAACTAATGAAGAGACCCCATCCACTGTAACTGATTTTTTTAGTTGTACTAGCCATAATTAATCTGTGAAATTTGTTTTCCATAACAGGTATTTATGTAGAAGAAAATGACATTGCTACATACACCATCAAAACTATAGACGACCCAAGAACACTGAACAAGACACTCTACCTCCGACCCCCTGAAAACATCCTCTCCCAGAGAGAGGTAGTCAAGATGTGGGAGAAACTCATTGGAAAGGAACTCGAGAAAACTAGTATATCCGCAGAGGATTTCCTTGCTCAAATGAAAGGTAAGTCACACCAGTGGCCACAAGAGAGAAAAATATGACAGTACCATCCATGGTCTTAAAAAAATAAAAATAAAAAAACACTTATATTGCATTCTAAGAGCTCTATAAAATAGGTTGAGTTGTTTCTTTCAGGTCTGGATTACGCACAGCAGGTGGGTTTGGTACATTACTACCATGTTTTCTTTGATGGTTGTCTTGCAAATTTCGAAATAGGAGACGAGGGAGAAGAGGCTTCACAGTTGTATCCAGAGGTTAACTATACTCGAGTGGAGGACTATCTCAAACGCTATCTTTAGCCAGTTTCGATATACCAAGTACCAACTCATAGTCACACCTGGAATAAATAAAAGACTGGGGTGTTCCATAATTAGATGGGCAAGTTCAAGAAGCTGTGTGTATTCATCTACTTAAGAATTTGGGTTGTTTACTTGGTATTAGTAGATTTCTGCGTGGAGTTGTTTTCTTTAGTTCAAATTTTATATCTGGCTTTGACACCCAAAGCATGCAAAACTTTCATGTGTTGTAGAGCTTTCTTAATGTTCAGAAACTGACAACACTCCCCAATCAAACTACTCATGGGGTAGCATCTGGATTTACTCATCAGCTTAAAACAAATTCCAAGCACAGTCGAGATTCCTATATTTCCAGTTAAGTCATTTGCAACGGGGAGATTGACTTCAAGCGAATCAAGCACCGTTTTCAAACATAACCACGAACTTGAATCTTTGTTTCTAAAGAAGCAATGCCCTGTTTGGATCCTTGAAACTCCATTTATTTTACATGTATTTGTAATTTACCTATAACTCTGTTTACGTTTAAGTGTTTATTGAACAGTGTATAATAAAAACTCTGATTCATGCATAAAACAATTACCTGTTCTTAGTCTCCGGAGATCCAAACGGGCCCAAAGCAACCACAAGCAGGGCAGTGGGGATTGGAATAGAGTGCTATATGATAAACCTACTCAGTATTAGGCAGCAAACACCAAAACCTACAATGAGAATGCACTAATAGTTAATAAAGTGTTAGGATTTTGTGTGTTGGCTAATTCATGAGTTGGACAAAACTCACGGTCTATTGTGTTGTATTTCTTATTTTTTTTAAATGACTTGAAAATAGAAGGCTGGAAGGTTTAGGAGTTAGAAGAATGCAAGAATTAGAAGTAAGAATGCTGAAAGGATTAACAAAAGAGAGTCTTGCAAAATTCGAAGTGGGAAATCCGACAAAATTAGAAGTAAGCTAAAGAAAAGGAAAAAAAAGTCTGATCAATTTAATAGAAGAAACCAAGGAAAAATTAGTATGTTGAAATTCTAGATCATCCAAAATGAGGTCCACTCAAGCGACCATCTTCTTCACTGGAGTGGATCGTGATTTTCTATTCCAGAAATAATAGAAAAGGAGAAAAATATGACTATAGGACTATACGTCTTAGCCCTTTTTTGACACCTCTATTTTTAGCGTCTAATTATTAAAATCTCTAAAACGGGTAAAGTTTTTGAAAATTAAGGCATTTGGTATAATTTTCATACTCGCAGACTATAGAGAAGTAGTAGCAATTCCTCTTTTCTCCACTACCCTCATCTCATGGCACTTAGAATATTAGATGAAAAAGAACACAAGGCAGCTACAATGGACCAGGCATCAAGGACGCCCAATCCCTTTTTTATTTTTCTTTTAATCTAAAAGAGTGAATCAAGATCCAAACCATTGAATTGGGTCTTATTATGAAGCATGGCTACGAGACCAAATTTCGGCCATTGTATCATCACTGATCTCGAGATGTGTAAAACAAGTGAGACATTTGATAGTATTTAATGGGCCCTAAACACAAAATCCAAACCGTTAGAACTCGTTGAAAGGTTGAACACAACTTTATAGTCAATTAACAAGGCTTTATACCTTGTTGATCTTGAGATATTTACAAAATAATATCAGCCATTGATATAACATGCTCAATTTTGGATTAGTCCAAAAGTTGTCATATTTCTTCCTTTTTCTATTATTTCTCGAATAGTAAATCACGATCCAGACCGGTGAAATCTTTCTGAAGATCAAGCACGGCCATGTGTCCAAACTTCACTCATTGGATCATCACCAATCTCAAGACATGTATAAAAAAATGCAATGCATTTTATAGTATTTTTTGAATTCTATAAGCCCAAACATAAATCCAAATTATTAGATCTCTTTGGATAGCTGAACACACCTATGAAGTCAAATTGATACCTTGCGGATCTCGAAAAATTTGTGAAAAACTTTTAACCACAGAATTAAAAAAGTCGATTTAAAGTAGATCCATGCATCACGAGACACTCCTTTTTATTCTACATACCCTATTTTTTAATAGCTTTTTTTTTTTTACGGGCCTCCCTAAAAAGATGTAGAGATCCCAAACAAGACTTTTGGAATGTTCAAAATACAATTAATAACCATACGAGTCAAATCACGTGTGTTTGAAAAATATGTGATCATCTTGAGAGGTTTGGGATAACTGTAGGGACCGACACCTGGTGGCAGGCACCATACGCCGGTCTGTTCCTGCAAAGTCAACCCGTTCCCAACCACTAAAATTGAAAAAAAAAAAAAAAAAAAGACTTGTCACCCAACGTAACAGTTTCCTGTAATTGAACGGTGTTTGATTTTATTGGCTACTCAAATATAATCACCTACGTACCTGCTTACATTGGCAAATCCTCTTGTTAGGTTACATTCACAAACCCTCTTGTTAGGATACTAAACCATTTCTGACCCTATAAATATTTGGTACGAGCCACGAATGATAGATAAACTACTTACTGGAAAGAGAGTGAGAGAAACTTGAGATACTTGAGAGAAAAAAATTACTTACTCGGTGTGGCCTTTAATTCACCATAATTGAGATTAGGATTTGATGTTGATGATCTTCTATCTATAACATAATAGGGATCAGTTGTCTAAGTGGACTGTGGGACGTTTCACTCTCTATTTCCTTCATTGGATTTTGGGTTCCTACTTATTAGTTCTTTCTACTTCCTTTTTTGGATTTTGGGTTCCTTCTTATATGATCTTGAACGGTTGATTAGAAAACGGGCTTGCATTAAAGAAACGTTATATCAAAAGACAAAAATTAAAACTGGTTTTCTCTCTTCATCAAATGCCTTGTTAAATAGTTTTAAGATAACAAAATGTATATATATATATATATATATATATATATTTGATACCTAATGCATTACTATGGCCAAGTACATATATAAAGCCGATCTATTCAAAATAAGTATCCCCTAATGTAGTAGTGTTGGGCCAAATTTCACTTAAGCCTTATTTGGTACCTCTACTACAGAGCCATTTAAAATAGACCCATAAAAAAAAAAAGGTCCATTAAAAAAAAAGTGGCTAAAATCAGAAAAAAAAAAAATTTCGTCTTATATATTTTCTACGTCCTTTTTTTTCTCTCATTGTTTGGTGCATGCAGCAAGACATCCCAAAAAACCTATTATATATATATATATTTCTTTTTTCTTACGAGAAAAGAAAGTGGAGTTCCAAACTCCCACTAACCCTAATGAAGGTGTGCATTTATTTGTGTTCGGCATTTTTCTTGCCTTAATAAATCTAACCAACCCCGGTAATTTGACATACATGTATATCCAGGCATCCATCGTACACAGGAGCTTTGAGTTGGCAGACTCAATTACTTGATAGGGGTGTACAAAAAATCCGTCGATCCGTAAATCCGATCCAATCATATCCGATCTGCGGATTTTTATCCGATCCGAAGGTAAACAGATTGGTGACGGATTGAGAATTTTGTAATCCGTTAGCAACGGATCGGTGATGGATTCCATCCTCAATCCACAGATTCAATCCGATCCGATCCGTTGACATTAAATATAAATAAATAAAATATAAGGGATCTAAATATAAATTAAGATGTCTAAATATAAAATAAGAAAAAAAATTATGGGTCAAAATATAAATTTTTTACAGCATATTTGATATTTTTCTTTTAACATTAGATTGAACGGATTAATCCGGTCAAATCCGATCCAATCCGGTCCTCCACGGATCGGATCGGATTTTAATAGCCACGGATTGGTGACGGATTCTAAATCCGTCAATCCGTAGGTAATGAATTGGAAACGAATTTGGCCCAATCCACACCAATTCGGTCCCTGTACACCCCTAATACTTGAGACCCTCTCGGGCAGGCCTCAGAGCATTCTCAAGTCCAATGGTGAGAGAAACTTCACTCTAGTTGGAGCTACAGCGCTGCGAAATTGATGCTGTCTTAGAAATGTTAAAAATAGAATCAAGGAGTCAAATCGTGGGTTTGAATTAATGTGAACATCCTGAGAGTGAGAGAGAGGTCTGGGTTTCAAAAATGGGCTCCACCAACAGTATGACCTCAGACTCGGAGGGAGGCACAGCCAATCTACCAGTTACATGTACCCTTCATGCTAAATAGGGTCAGGTCAGGCCAGACTTTTAAACATAGGTAGGCCTACGGCCATGAATTTCTTGCTAAAGAGACCGCATTTTTCTGACTGCGGTGGCACCTTACACCTTTTTGTTGAATCATGTTCCCACCTACTGTACAACTCATGTCCCACCCACCAAAAATCAACAAGACTTGTCCCCAACTCGACTCAATTACTTTTCCGTAATTGAAGTGATGAAGATGTTCTCCAATACTCATTAAATTAATCACCTACCTACTTACATATACCTTGTCAATTAGGTTACCAAACCACAAGACAGCTCCATTTATGGCTATAAATCTTTGCTACGAATCATGAATGAAAGATAACTACTGAGAGAGAGAGAGAGATGGGAGAGAGCAAAGTTCTTGTGGTAGGGGGGACTGGTTACATAGGCAAGAGACTTGTTAAGGCAAGCTTAGCTCAAGGTCACGAGACATATGTCCTCCACCGGCCAGAGATCGGCGTCGACATCGAAAAGGTTCAGATGCTATTGTCATTCAAGGAACAAGGGGCCCGCCTCGTCGAGGGATCATTTTCCGATCACCGGAGCCTAGTCGATGCCTTGAAGCAGGTGGATGTGGTCATCTGTACGATATCGGGTGTCCATATAAGGAGCCACCACATCCTCCTGCAGCTTAAGCTCGTCGACGCCATTAAAGAAGCTGGCAATATCAAGGTTTGCATGACTAAACTGCACGTCCTATCTTGATGCATACAAGCTCCTTATTTTATTTATTTTATTTATAATATTGGTGTCTTCCACAAATTTTCTACCACATGGGACCGAACTTAATCAATCGAATTTGCTCGCACTCACTAACCTCCCACCCTAATTAACCCAATTTACTCACACTCACTAACCTCCCGTAAAATGGTATTCATCTGTTTTTGATACTAGTCCAAATTTATGCTCAGCTTTTTACTGAATTTCGTAGAAGTCATGATAAACTTTAATGCTCCTAAAGCAATAAGTCAAAAGCAGTGATGGTTTAATTGAGATGAGTATTTTTTTTTTTTTTCCAAAATCATATTCATAATGAGATTTTTCCATTAAATTATATTTTTATGATTGAGATGCATCCAAGTGAGTCCCACGAGGCGCTTTAGATTTTGCCTCTCGGAAAGTGTGATTCTTATCTTTTTAAGCCACCTTTTCTCTTCATTATTTTGTATTTTAATTTGATCAATCATGGCATTCACATACACTCACATGCCTCCAATTAATTAGTACCCACCCTAATGTGATACTAATCCGATTGCTTATACTTAATAGTTATGTCCAATCAGAAAAAATAAATGCATTATGGAAACGTCAGTAACAATTCACGCTTCCAAAGTGAGTTAGGATACCCTAATAAAACTGTTATCCCGCACACTTCCCATGAGTGGGAAATGTGAATCTACATGTGGGGACCAGTTATTGATAACCCTAACCTCCAAAATGAGTCTCATCCCATCCAATGAGATATCCTTGAATTTTAGTTCTAAAGGAATTGGTGTCCTCATAAGATAGAGCACGAACATGATTTGGTTATATGGTTAATGATGCATAAGATTGTGCAAATCATGTAATCAGTCACATGTTCAATCCTAAGGGGTGGGCCAATAACTATTAAAGTAGAATTTGAGGATATATTAGTCGAGGGGAGGATACTTATTTTTGAATAGTGTGGATTATTAATAAGCGAGCCCCACATGGAGATTCTCACATCTCACTCACCGATGCCTAGTGGAAAAATTCTGGAGACTTTTTTTTTTTTTTCCTCTACTCTGGTAAATATTCACACACCCCAACTCAGCCTAGTTGGTTTGGTGTTATGCCTGTGTTGGTGAGATGTCATGTATTTGAATCTTGTGCCTTAACTTTTCTTATATATATATTATTGTTTTTATAGCCGGGCTGGGCTTGGGCTCTCTAGTCTCTACCACTGAATCCAAGCCCAATCTGATTAGTATACCCTAGGGCCAAAGGCCCAGGCCGGCCCGGTCCATGAACACCCCTAACTAAAGCATGGGTGGATTGGCATGTTACATAAATTTTATTTTTTCATTCCAATCTATCTTGAGTCAAATCATCAGATCAGTTGCATTTTTTAAAATATATTTTTATTACATTCATTCAAGTCCTCTTTGGTGTACCCATTCCCCTTGGTGGGCCATCAACCTTCATAGCTAAAATTTTCCTTATCGGTGTCGTTGTCGGACTGTGTTAAACATGCCCAAAAATCATTTCAAACGGGTTTATCTAATTTTATCATTGACCCCTAAATACTCTCCAAAATGCTCATTTCTAATTTTATGGTTCTTAGGTTTACCATACATCCAACCCCACATTCTCATCTATGCCACATCCGTTTTGTGTATATAATGCTTCTTTATTTGCTAACATTCTGCTCCATATAGCTCATAGCTAGTCTAATCATAATCTTTTAAATTTTTTCCTTCAATCTTGTTTGCATTTGTCGATTATAAAATACTTTGGGTTTTTGAAGCAAATCTCTACTTTTTAACCATTCCCCTTTTATCTTATGTTCGACATCTTCATCAATCTCCCTATCGTTACTATTTATAGAGTCAAGGTAAGGAAAAGAATCTCTTTGTGGTATCTCATGATCTTTAGTTCCCATGGTGATTTCAACATTTTCTCCATGCTTAATGAAGCTACAATCCCGCTTTATGACTCTATTTTTTAATGACTATAATTTAATGGGTCTATCCAAAAAAAGAATAGAGATACCAAACAAGCCCTAAAATTAGAGGCTAAATCCATTACTCAGTCTTACTTATATCTCAATAGGAACAATGTTTTCCAGTCAGATATAGGTGCATACAAGAGATAGCCTGATGGACATGGTAGTCTTACTTAATATCTCAACAGGACCAATGTTTCAAAACTAGGACCAACCATCGAAACAGTGAAGGCTATGGTATGGTTGCACTCAGTCCAACTGACTGTTCATTACAGTCAAACAATGAAAGTATCATAACATAACAATTGTACATCCACTAATAATAATTTCTTAACATGCTGTTTTAAAAAGTAAGAAATCATGAAGAAAGTAGTGCAAAAGGTCTATGGACAATGGGTTAGTCTTACAAAAAGAAAGTAAAAAAAGTTCAAATTTAAGGTTTTTAAAAATGAAACTAATAAAAATCTAAAATGTTTGATTTACTTTGATTTTTTCTTATGTTACTCATTGGCCGGTGCTTAACAAATCAGCCAATTTGGTTGAACCAAATCACCACATATTGCGGTTCTGGCTCACCTGGAGCAATTCATAGCAGTGGGTCCAATTCCATCTTTAAAGCATTGGCTAGGATCAAGGCCCAATGTCAATTGATTAGTGCACCTTCTATAGCCAACTCGGCTCCTTAAGAATTTTTAAGAACAGAACCCCTTCCATGGCATATATAGTTAGCAGGAGGTTGGAGGGAATTGAACTCTCCTGAAGCTATTTAACTGGCACACTTTGTGTGTGTTTGTGCAACGAAAAAGGTGTGGAGAAGTTGTGCCTTTTTCCATGGCCCCTAATTTTCACTTAAAACACAATTACACTGATTTTAGCATGGTTTATAGTGCAAGAGAGGAAATCAAAATCTAAATGGTGTTTGAAAATCATGAATCAACTCCCTTGCAGGCGGAATCCCCTGTTACAAAAATGCACCCTTGGAGCCCGTTTCTTTAGCTTTATTAAAGGGAATTCGTGTTGGTCGAATTTGTAAATTCTACAAAAGTTATCCCTAATTTGAAGTTACAAAGGCTACTGATCCTTAAAAAAGTTGTCCCCTGTGGAAATTAAGTGGAACATGTTAAGGGCCAAATCATCTTACTTACTGCACAAACAAGTCCTTAAAAAAAAGTACAATTGAGTTCCTTTCAAAAGAGAAATCTAACCCCTCCACAAATATGCCCAAGAAAGTGCAAAGAAGATCGAATCAATAAAGGTAACTGTTTCTATTTTTTTTTTTTGGTATAAAATCCAGTTTTTTTTTTTTGCTAAATGGGTAAGTGTATTAGAAAAAGAGAGAGGATTTACAAAGGTCAAAAGACCCCCAAAAGAAACACAAGCCAAGAGAAAAAGAAAAACAAAACCACAAGAGGAAAAATCCAGGGAGGCAGACGCTACAAAGAGAGAGTAGTTGCCAAATTAGGGTGGAAAATCCGCGGCCGGGAGGAGAATCGCCGAGGCTGACTGACTAAACCAGAGGATCCCTGAGAGGAGGAGATTACAACTGGAGAGCAGAGACCTAGCCAGGAAACCGAGAAAAGAGGGGGAGCTGACGAATCCCTGCTGAGGATCCCCGATCGGAGGTAGCGAGGGGCGCTGCAAGGCCAGAAGAAAGGATTACAAGCAGATGGCGGATCGGGAAGAGGCCATGGGGGAAAATCATCCAGCTGAGACCTTGAAGAAGAGGAGGAGAGCTCTTATCTGAGGACTGCAGAAAGGCTTGGAGAGTTTACCCAGAGAGAAGGAAAGGAGATCCTGGAGCTGCTGCTGAATCAGAGGAGGAGGAAGCTTCTTGCCCTCAAAGGTAGCTAAGTTTCTAGCCTTCCATAATGTGTAAATGACGTTTAGGATGATGGTTGCCATGTGAGTTTTTCCCAAATGATCGTTTCTTCTAGTGAGAGCTGCCCATAGAGAAGAGGCTGAGAGGGAAGGAGGGGTGGCTATGTTTGCTGAGAGACAGAGCCAGGACCAGAGAGCTGTAGCTTGATCGCAGGAGAAGAAGAGGTGGCTGGAGGAGTCCTCATCTTTGCAGCAGATATTGCATCTGGAAGCTAAAGAGAACCCCAGTCTCTGCAGGCGAGATTCAGTTGGAGTCTTATTGTGCAGGAGACGCCATCCAAAGCAGCTGACTTTGGGGAGGCAGATGGCATTCCAGATGTAAGGGGGCCAGTCAAGAGTGGGAGCTCTTGAACGGATGAGGTTCCAAGCTTTTTTCATAGTAAGGTGACCATCAGAGGAGTCCTTCCATATGAGGGAGTCCTTGGGTTGGTGAGCTGGGGGGATGGAGTTAATATTGTCAGAGAGGCAGCTAAGGATATCTGGAGGCAAATTAGAAGGAATGGACCAGCTGCCTGCTTGAAACAGAGTTGAAAGGCGTTGGTTCTGAGGGAATTGGTAGTCTGGGAATCTGGTTGAAATGGGTTCTGCCCCTGCCCACCGATCATTCCAGACATCAATTTCTTGGCCATTACCAAAAATCCATGAACTGCCGAGATGGATATGGGAGGCCAGATTCCTTATCTTTTTCCAGATGCAGGAGCCATGTATGGTGTTGTCTGAGCTCCAGATGGGATTCTGCTTGAAATATCTGGCTTTGAACCAAGAAGACCATAGAGAGCTACCAGTGGAAGCCTGCCAGCCGAGCTTGATGAAAGAAGCAGCATTAATATCTGAGATCCTTCTGATACCCAGCCCACCTTCCTTCTTTGGGAGAGAAATGGTGTCCCAACTAACATAGTTGAATTTGAAAGAGCTAGAACTCCCTGACCATAAAAAGTGTCTCATAGCTTTCTCGAGGGCACTGCAAATAGAAAGAGGAAGAGGCAATGTAGCTGCGAGGTGAATGGCCATGCTAGAGAGCACGTGTCTGATGAGGATTAGCCGACCTGCAAAAGAAAGAAATTTTGCTTTCCATGACTGGAGTCGCTTATTGACTCTGTCTAGGAGGGGAATGGAGTGAATCTTTTTTGGGGTACCAAACACAATGGGGATGCCCAAGTAGATAAGCTGCGCCAAGGACTCTTGAATGCCTAGAGTGGAGCTGATTTTGCGTTTTCTTCTTCGACCGCATTTGCCAAATTTAAGAAGACTTTTTTGGAGGTTGAAGTACTGGCCTGAAAAGGCTTGGTAGAGCTCGAGGAGGTCCTGTAAGGCTCTGACACTGTAGGAATTCCCTTTCATGAGGATAAGGATATCATCAGCATAGAGAAGGTGACAGGGGGTTGCTGGAATAGTGGAAAGGGGGTGGATGAGCTTTTTGGATTGAAGGTTAAGGAGGTGGAGGCTCAGGATCTCTTCAGCTATAATGAATAGGTAGGGGGACAGGGGGTCTCCTTGTCTAAGGCCACAGGAGGAGCCAAAAAAACCATAGGGGAGGCGGTTGATGAGGACAGAGCCTTTAGGAGTGCAGACGCATTCTTGAATCATTGAGATCCAATCCTCTGAGAAGTTGAAAAATTTTAAAGCAGCAAAGAGAAATGGCCATTCCAATTTATCAAAAGCCTTTGATATATCCAGCTTGAGGCAGAAAGCTCCTTTGCTGAATTTGGAGTTAAGCTTCTGGAAGAGCTCATGGGCCATGGCAGTATGCAGGGTGGTGTTTCTTCCTTTGATGAAAGCAACTTGGTGAGGGGATATGAGGTTTGGGAGAATTTTGGAAAGCCTGGTGGCTAGGATTTTTGAGATTATTTTGTAGGAGAAATTGAGAAGGCTAATGGGTCTGAATTCAGTGAAGGTAGAATGTGAACTGGTTTTGGGGATGAGAGCTAGGAAGTATGCATTGGAAGCCTTGAGAATTTTTTTGGAGCGGAAAAAGTCTTGAACTGCCTGGGTAACAGAGTGTCCAATGATTTGCCAAGATGAAGTATAAAAGGAACCATTAAAGCCATCTGGGCCTGGAGAGCTGTTGTGTTTGAGGGAAAAAACTGCTGCTTTGATCTCTTCTTCAGAAGGCATACAGGAGAGGGATAAATTGTCAGTATTTGAAACTTTTGGGCTGTCTATCTGGAAGAGCTGAGGGCTAGGGGAGGCTTGGGTAGACTGAAAGAGGTTGGAGAAAAAATCAACTGCAGCTGCCTGAATGGAGGCTGGGTCTTCACTGATGTGTCCTGCAATAGAGATCTGACTGATTTTATTGTTGGAGCTTCTAGCCTTAGCAGATTGATGGAAGAATTTAGTGTTGGAATCTCCCTCCTTCAGCCATGAAATCCTGGATCTCTGCTTCCAGTGGATTTCTTGGGCTTTGAGGGCTTCATGAAGAGCTAGCTTAGCCTTAGAGAGGTCTTCACTGAGAGCTTCTGAAGGACCTGAGTCAAGAAGGGTTTGGAGAAGATTTACCTGGGCCTCTGCTTTAGAGATGTTATGGTGGATACTGCCATAAGTGGATCTGCTCTAGAGCTTGAGGGACTGCTTCAGGGATTTGAGCTTTTGGGCTAAATTATATTGGGGATTTCCAGTTAGTTCGGGGTTGGCTTCCCAGCAAGTTTTAACCAATTCTTGGAAAGAGGGATGGAGGAGCCACTTGTTTTCGAACTTGAAGGGGGCATTCGGGGTAGGGATGGGATTGATATGGCTCAGGAGAATTGGGCTATGGTCTGAGGAGACTCTGGTTAGGTGGTGGACTAAAGGGTCTGAGAAGGTGGACAACCAAAGGTGATTGACTAAGGCCCTGTCAAGTCTAGCTGCAACGTAGGAGAGACCCTTCCTATTGTTGGACCAGGTATATTTATTCCCAGAGAAATTAATGTCCTGCAGGCCAGCTTGCATAATAGCAATTTGGAAGTCGATCAGGGAAGATGGGCTGGATTGGCGAATGCTGAGTTTTTCATCATGGGAGAGGGTAGCATTGAAGTCACCGATTACACACCAGGGAAGGTTGGTGGAAGAGGTATTAATCAAGGTTTGCCATAATTCTCTCCTTTTGGTATGGTTGGTGGAGCCATAAATCCCTGTTATGAGGGAATAAGGCCCAGTGATTGGGTTGGTAAGCAGCAAAGATAGATGCTGGGGGGAGGAGTCAGAGAGAGATATGGAGAGATGGTGGGAAGATTGGAAAAAACACCATAGGTTAGGATGGCCAGATTGAGGGACGTTGGAGAAAAAAATATCAAATCCAAGATGGCTGAAGTGGAGGGAAAGGGAGGAGGAAAAGGGAGTCATAGGTTCAGAGATGAAGATGATATCAGGGGAGTGAGCTTGGATCAGGTTTGCCAGCATTCTTTTAGTGGGGGAGTTGGCAATTCCCCTGCAGTTCCAAGAAAGGACTTTTATCATTGGGAGAATTTTGTTTTCCTACTTCTAGACCTTCTTGTAATGGGGCCGGAGCTAGCTTCAGGGTGCTTATTTTCTTTGCTGTAATAAGTGGAGACTGCTTTCTTCCTATCTGTAGCTAGAGGATCTGAGGCTTGAGGGAGAATGGCAGGAGGATCTGGCTGAAAGGGAGGTGGAGTTGGGGTGATTGGTTGGGTAAGTAGTGTGGGTTCAGAGGCAAGAGTTGGCTGGTCTGAGGCTGAGGCTTGAGGGAGAATGGCAGGAGGATCTGGCTGAGAGGGAGGTGGAGTTGGGATGATTGGCTGGGTAAGAAGGGTGGGTTCAGAGGCAAGAGTTGGCTGGTCTGAGATAGAGGAAGTGGAAGGGGGAGGAGCTGACTGAGCTGAGGTTGCTGGCTGAGAATGGGGTGGCTCTTGGAAGAGGTAAGGGGGATTGAGATTGAGGTTGGTAATCTGATTTAAGGAGGTAGGCTCAATGGAATTAATTGGCAGTTCTGGAGTTTGGTCACCTGGGTTAAGATGCTTTGGTTCGGGTGTACCTGGTGGATGGTGGAATCCTGGGGGATGATCTGGGGAGTTGATTTCTTGGCTGGAAGAGGGGGAGGAGCCACCTAAGAATTTTTGTAGATTCCTGCCATAATGACTGGGGTTGAGGACAGGGTCAGTGAAGGAGTAGTTTTCCAGAATAGAGAAAGGATTGGAGGTATCAACTACTGGGACAGGAACTTTGCCAAGGATCTCAGAGACTACATCGAAAGGGAGGTCATTTAGGGAGGGATCTGTTTCCTTGATGTTTTTTGATTCAGAGGCAGCTGACATGCTTTTTTGGGTGGATTGGAGCTGGCTGGCAGGGAAGGCTGGTTGGAGGTTAAAGGTTATTAAGGTACCAGTATTGTTGGGATTAGAGTGGGGAAGAGGGATAACTGGGGAGGGTTCAGGAAGAGGAAGCAAGGGAGGGTTGCCTGACGAGAGGTAATCTAGTTGGTCGGGAGGATTGGTGTGGAAGGGTGGATGAGTCTCTTGAAGAGAAAGGGTCGAAGATTGTACTGGTTTGGACTGAACTGGTTTGGGATTGCAGGAGCAGGGGAGGTTATTGTGTCTGACTGTGAGGCAGAGAGGGCATGGGTAAGATTCATATTCAACTGTGAGTTCTATAGGTTGCTCACCCTGGAGGTCTACTAAGATGGTGGAGGGTTTAGGTTTGGAAAGGTCTAGGAGGATTTTGATCCTGGCAAAGGTGATGATTCTTTGGGTCATGGTAATGGCATCAAGTTGCAGGGGCTGGCCTATGGTGCTTGCTAGGGAGATGATGATGTTCTGGCTCCAACAGTGGTAGGGGAGGCCTTTAAGTCTTATCCAGACTGGAGCTAGGGAGGGCCAGTCTTCTTCATCCTGCCCGGGTGACCAAGCTTGAAGAAGAAGCTTTTTCCTATCCATACGAATAGGGGAGAGGCTCAGGATGTGAGATTTATCAGCTAGAGAATTAAATCTGAAAATAAAGTGACCTTTAATGGTAAGAGAGACCATACAAGGCCTAGATAGATCCCAGGATTTTGAATGCTCTTCAACCCATTCAAGAGATGGACGTTTACCTATGAACCTTCCAATGGCTGCAAATGAGAAGGACTCCTTGCTAGAGGTGAGCATGTCCTGGGGAATTTGAAGAGCTGGTTTTCCATTTATCCAAGATGTAGGAAGGATGGCTGGATTACAGATTTGGGGGGAGGGGGAGGGGGGTGGATTGTGGAAGAGGTTGGCAAAGGATGAATGTGGTAAGGGAAGGGAGGGAGCTGTTGAGGGGAGAACAGAAGGGGGGGCTGGGGGGTGGCAGGGGAAACCGGGTGGCTGGGGAGTTAGCAGGGGGACTGCTAAACTATGAAGCTGGGGGGTTTGCAGGGGGGTTGTTAAACTGGGAGAAGGGGGTTGCGAAGGGGGTTTAGAGACCTGATTGGGGAGAGGGGGAAAGTGGTGAGAGAAAAGTGAGGGGATTGCAGGGTTGATGAGAGGTTGGGCTGACTGAGTGTTGAAACAGTGGCTGTTCCATGGTGGAAAAGAAAGAGTTTGCCCAGAAGATACTAAAGGGGGGGCTAAGAGGGGAGTCCAGGGAGCTAAATGGGATTGCAGGGGAGCTGGCTGAAGTTGGCTGAGAGGTGAGGGTAGCAGGGGAGCTGGAGGTAGTAACTGTGAAGGCGGTGGAGGTGGCTGGGTGGATGGTGATGGTGGCATAGGAGCTATTCAAGACCTAAAAGGCGAGGGGGGAGCTTGTTTGCAACAGCATCTGGTGGATAAAATCCAGTTAACTGTTGGTGTTATCTAAACAAAAAAACCACGGTCGAGTTCCAAGGCAATATAGAAATAGATAAATGAGCTACAGTTAAAGCAGGCCATACCTGATTTGGGTGGTTTTATTTACCTGATTGGGTCACATCCATGGCAGGCCATACCACATTCTTCCCATAAGTTTAATTATTTACTAGCAGCAAAGTCCCGTGCTAAGTCCGGGGCCAAAATTGAAGATATATAAAAATTTAAGAGTTTTTAAATATAATTGATGAAAAGTACATTTAAAATAAAATATTATAAAGAATAGATGAAAGGAATTATATTATGATGGATTATAAAATCCATTAAAAATAATATCTTTATTTTTTAAAAGAAAATCCATAGAAGCAGAAAGAAAAACAATATGTTAGTGAATTTGGGGTAAAAAAACCTAACAAATTAATAAAAATAAGTTCTTGCTCTCATTGGAAAAAAAATAATGTATAAAAAACCCCCAATGAAATTCACAAAATGTGATTATAATCTATTTGAAAAACAAAATCCAAAAAACTCAAAGGAATGAAAATGCCGAATATAATGGATAATAATATGATTTTCACGTCTTAAAAAAAAAAAAAAAACTAACAAAGTCCACAAACATTATATGAGATCTTACATACAATCTCAGTTGTATTGTACCTACCATGGATTGAATTTTGATTTATACATAATAATTAGTTGCGATGATTTAATTAGACTTCTTTAACCCTTAATTTCTACTTATAAATTCAAAATTTGTTCAAATATGTAGTGGCAAACATTTATTGAATTTTGTATTAATTAGTGTAACTTTGCGTGTGTGTTAGTATGAGTGGCGTGGGGGTTGCTTAGCATCACCTAACATCTTAATATAAAAGAGGGTATCCAGACATTGCTTGGTGGGCTCCTTCGCTTGATATCCAATCCAAGCTTCTTGTTTTGATAACTCTGTTCCTTCTTGTGAGAGTAGACTACACAAAATCAATATTTTTATGGAACGTTCCTAAAAACTAAAACATAGGTGTCAGAAAATCTTTCGTTCATTGTGAAGAAACATTAAAATGAAGAATCCAAAAATAAAAAAAGGAATAACTTACCAGCATAAAGCAGGAAACCTATAAGTGATGGACTACATGTATATGATTTTTCAAATGGTTTCACTCTCTTTTCTTCTAACACAAACCATTTACATGTCCCACCATGTTCTCAGGTGTGTGATGTGATTAGTTTTATAGTAGCAATTTTGATGTTGATATGCTTCCAAGGGTTTAAGATGTATGTTGAGAACTTCCAACCCAAGTGTCTCTTGCTATGATTTGATTGATAGTTACCACCACACCCTTCAAATTGTTGCAAACCCAACCCGCCTGGTCCCGCCAAGTCAATGCAATTGCAAACCCCTAGCAAGGAAATTTAAAAAGGGTTTGGATGAGACTCTTTTAATTTGAGAAGTGGGTCTCGTTTACATTTCAAATTTAATCCTCTGACCTGACTTTTTTTTTTAAGGTAGTTTTTACCATCAAAGTGAGATCATTTGAAATTTCATCCATTATTCAATCCTATCCATAGGATGATTACAAGTTAGAAAAATATAAATAGAGTGATAAGGTTTCACAACTATTGAGATATGGGTCCTATTGAGCAGTTATTCAATTCTACTAAGAGGATAAGAGATTTCATGAAGTATTAGAATGAGACATTTTAGGAGGATACGAGAGATTTTAGGGAAGTATTAGAGGGAGAGATTTGGAGTGACCCACATTAAAACCAAAACTATGTGTGATTTTCTAAGTGATTTTTCTTAAAGGAGAATGATTGGGTGCTGACGTGGCACCCCTCACAGCCCACCTCCCCCTTTGCTTTAATATATATAATTACCAGTTAGCAGCGTTAGGTGGAAATAAACTGTCTTAGATCACTGGACCATAGCCCCATTTTGAGTTTGCTTAATCCCATCATCCTGTTGAAAAAAAAAATCCCTTCATCCTATAACGTATGCTATGGGAAATGATCTACATTGAAATTCAATAGATGCCGGCTCATATATCTTTACTGCGGGCTCACCATCAGTGAATCCTAGCCATTCTCTTTGTGTCTGTTTGCAAACTATCTGTGTGCAGTATGGGGATTAGTAAGGTGTTCATCTAACAAAATATATAAACAAAACAACGGGCGAATGGATGCAGCGATTCTTGCCATCTGAGTTTGGCACAGATCCGGCGAGGATGGCTGATGCATTGGAGCCTGGAAGAGTGACATTCGACGATAAAATGGTAGTGAGAAAGGCGATCCAAGACGCAGGGATTCCCTTCACTTACATCTCTGCCAACTGCTTTGCGGGCTATTTTGTTGGGGGCCTCTGTCAACCTGGTAGAATTATACCTTCAAGGGAGAGTGTCTGCTTGTTTGGAGATGGTAATGTCAAAGGTATATGTCATTGCTTTCATTTTCCTTCAAATATATTTACTTTTTCCTATGCACATCAAACTCTATTCATTTGAGTTTTCTTGAAAGCATTAAAAGAAAAGATTATAGATTATAGTTGGCTGTCAAAATGGGCCACTGAGGCATGGATTTTGAACTAATTGAGGACATCAGAGAGATAGAGATCCTGAAGGAATAACAATGACAGAGACTCCACCTCTGATGATTTGGGACTTGGGAGTTGGGAGTGGTCCATGTCCCACAAGTATTTGGTGATGATTTGAACAGTGATAAATTCTCACGAATCTTGACACACGGTTTTAAAAGGCTTCATGTTGAGTTAAAGTTTGGTCGCACACATATATACTCAAGATCTGGACTGACATGTTTCTAATGTGGGATTTAGACAACGCTTCACAGTGCTAATGAAGCACTGCACCCTTATCCTTTTGAATTCCCTTTTTTTGGCTCACAGGATCACTTGACATTGTCTTGCCTCACGGGATTACTTAGGAGGATTGGGATCTCACACTCTCTCCTATCGATGGCTCTGATACCATTAAAATGGACCTAAACTAAACTAATGAAGAGACCCCATCCACTGTAACTGATTTTTTTAATTGTACTAGCCATAATTAATCTGTGAAATTTGTTTTCCATGACAGGTATTTATGTAGAAGAAAATGACATTGCTACATACACCATCAAAACTATAGACGACCCAAGAACACTGAACAAGACACTCTACCTCCGACCCCCTGAAAACATCCTCTCCCAGAGAGAGGTAGTCAAGATGTGGGAGAAACTCATTGGAAAGGAACTCGAGAAAACTAGTATATCCGCAGAGGATTTCCTTGCTCAAATGAAAGGTAAGTCACACCAGTGGCCACAAGAGAGAAAAATATGACAGTACCATCCATGGTCTTAAAAAAATAAAAATAAAAAAACACTTATATTGCATTCTAAGAGCTCTATAAAATGGTTTGAGTTGTTTCTTTCAGGTCTGGATTACGCACAGCAGGTGGGTTTGGTACATTACTACCATGTTTGCTTTGATGGTTGTCTTGCAAATTTCGAAATAGGAGAAGAGGGAGAAGAGGCTTCACAGTTGTATCCAGAGGTTAACTATACTCGAGTGGAGGACTATCTCAAACGCTATCTTTAGCCAGTTTCAATATACCAACTCATAGTCACACCTGGAATAAATAAAAGACTGGGGTGTTCCATAATTAGATGGGCAAGTTCAAGAAGCTGTGTGTATTCATCTACTTAAGAATTTGGGTTGTTTACTTGGTATTAGTAGATTTCTGCGTGGAGAATTTTATATCTGGCTTTGACACCCAAAGCATGCAAAACTTTCATGCTTTCTTAATGTACAGAAACGGACAACACTCCCCAATCAAACCACTCATGGAGTAGCATCTGGATTTACTCATCAACTTAAAACAAATTCCAAGCACAGTCGAGATTCCTATATTTCCGGTTAAGTCATTTGCAACGGGGAGATTGACTTCAAGCACCGTTTTCAAACATAACCACGAACTTGAATCCTTGTTTATAAAGAAGCAATGCCCTGTTTGGATCCTTGAAACTCCATTTATTTTACATGTATTTGTAATTTACCTATAACTCTGTTTACCTTTAAGTGTTTATTGAACAGTGTATAATAATTTTTTACTTAAAAAGGTAATTCAACTTATACTCTGATTCATGCATAAAACAATTACCTGTTCTTAGTCTCCGGAGATCCAAACGGGCCCAAAGCAACCACAAGCAGGGCATTGGGGATTGGAATAGAGTGCTATATAATAAACCTACTCAGTAGTAGGCAGCAAACACCAAAACCTACAATGAGAATGCACTAATAGTTAATAAAGTGTTAGGAAATTGTGTGTTGGCTAATTTATGAGTTGGACAAAACTCTAAGTCTATTGTGTTGTATTTCTTATTTTTAAAAAAGGAATCTGAAGATAAAAAGGCTGGAAGGATTAGGAGTTAGAAGAATGCAATAATTAGAAGTAAGAATGCTGAAAGGATTAACAGAAGAAAGTCTTGCAAAATTAGAAGTGAGAAATCCGACAAAATTAGAAGTAATTAAGTTGAAGAAAAGGAAAAGAAGGCTAAAAGATTTGAAAGAAGAAACCAAGGAAAAATTAATATGCTGAAATTCTAGAACATCCAAAATGAGGTCCACTCAAGCGACCATCTTCTTCACTGGTGTGGATCGTGATTTACTATTCCAAAAATAATAGAAAAAGATAAAAATATGACTATAGGACTATACGTCTTAGCCCTTTTTTGACACCTCTATTTTTAGCCTCTAATTATTAAAATCTCTAAAACAGGTAAAGTTTTTGAAAATTAAGGCATTTGGTATAATTTTCATATTCGCAGACTTTAGAGAAATAGAAGCAATTCATCTTTTCTCCATTACCCTCATCTCATGGCACTTAGAATATTAGATGAAAAAGAACAAAAGGCAGCTACAATGGACCAGGCATCATGGACGCCCAATCCCTTTTTTATTTTTCTTTTAATCTAAAAGAGTGAATCAAGTTCCAAACCATTGAATTGGGTCGGGCTTGGCTTGGATGGGCCTAAATAAATAGTCCGAGCCCAACCTAATTACTAAACCTTAAGGTCCAAGCCCAGACCAAACCGCGCTCAGGCTCAGGCGGGCCCAGCCCATGAACAACCTTAACTCAAGCATGGGTGGATTGGCAACTTGAGTGACATTAGACTGTTCTCCCAATCCTCAATTCTTGAACTTTACTACTGAAATAGTTTAGGTAACTCTACTGGGGCTTTCTTGGGAGCTAAAAAAGCACTTATTATATATATATATATAAGCCCTGCTACACGGCCCGACAGGGGGGCCGATTTCGTGCCCGGTCCCCCAGGAGGGTCGTTGGATCCAGGCCCAAAATCGGTCCCCTAGTCGGGTCATTTAGACTTTTGCTATATACATATATATATATATATATATATATATATATATATATATATATATGAGCAAGGCTCTACTAAGCTCAAGCTTAGAATAAAATCTCTTAAGCTCATGCTTGTGGGGCTAACCTTTGGTCCATCCAAATGGACCAAACACATAACCTTCCTAAATTGCACATGCCTACCAACTTTCGATCAAATCTGAATTTACTGGACCGTTAGATCAACTATGTATCGATCCAAACGAATTGTTGATCATTAAACTCCTGGGCCTATATGGAGATGATAGAAATTACGGCTGTAGTTGATTTTTTGCAAAGAGGAAGATCCCAGGGAGTCAATGAAATCTCCCTCATCCCCATCCCCATGCGGGTCCCCAAGAGGACCCCACCACACACTTAAGCTTACCTTATCTTAAGCTTGAGCTTAGGAGAGCATTGCTCTCTCTCTCTCTCTCTCTCTCTATGTATATATATATATAGCAAGGATCTCCTAAACTCAAGTTTAGGATAAAATCTCGTAAGCTCATGTTTGTGGGGCCCATCTTTGGTACATCAAAATTGAACAAACACATGACCCACCTAAATTGCACATGTCCGCCAACTTTTGGTCAGATCTGAATTTACTAGACCGTTGGATCGACTATGCATCGATCTAAATGGACTACTGACCATTAAACTTTTGGGCCCATATGGAGATTATAGAAATCACGATTGAGGCAAATTTTTTGTAGAGATGAGGATCCCAGGTGTCCTTGAAATTCCCCCCATCCCGATCCCCATGAGGGTCACCAAGTGGGTCTCACCACACACTTGAGCTTACTTTATCCTAAGCTTAAACCTATGAGAGCTAACCCATATATATATATGGAGAATATCCATCTGCAGTCATCCCTCATCATAGAGTTAGAGACACTTATATAATTGAAAATATAAATGTGCAAAAGATGAGAAGTCATATATAGTAATATACAGAAAAAAAATGTTCATGTGCAAAGAAGGATTCCCTCAGCATGTGTGGTGAGGGACTCCCCTTTTGGGGGAGGTTTTAAGTACAAAAGGGCTTTTGTACTTGAAGGGAGTACACCTTTTGTACTTGAAACATCCCCAAAAAGAGAGTTCCTCACCACACATGGTGAGGGAATCCCTCACTTGAATACCCCTATATATATATATATATATATGATGTAATCTATAACCGTAGACGTAATAAGGTGGTGGAATAGTAAAAAGAGTGAGTTATCTTTTGCCGTGGACGTAAGTACTATGCCGAACCACATAAATCATGTGTTTTTCCTTGTGTGTGCTTGATTGATCTTCTCTTGTGCGTGCTAACGCCCTAGATCACAACAGAATGTGTGGCACATAAGTTCATTTATTACCGGTTAGCTGCGTTTGGTGGAAATAAACTGTCTTAGATCACTAAACCATAGCCCCATTTTAAGTTTGCTTAAGCCTATCTTCCTGTTAAAAAAAAGAGAGCCCATCATCCTATAATGTATTCTATGAGAAATGATCAACATTGAAACTCCAATGTTGCCGGCTAATATATCTTCACTGCAGGCCCACCATCAGTGAATTTAAGTCATTCACTCAAACTCACAAGCAGGCACCCCACATGCCCCAGGGCAGTTATGTTTGTATGTTTTGCACACTATCTGTGTGTAGTAAAAAAAAAATGTGTAGCATACTATAGGGATAGGGGAATCATATGGTTGTTGCTGTGGATAGCGCTCCCACAGCTCCCTCCGGAGACTGATCCGGGAAGGGCAGCTTTACTTCACGTCTCCTGACCACTAGGCCAACCAAGCTAAAAATTATGAAAATAAAAAATCTGTGTGTAGTATACAGTTAAGTAAGGTGTTCATTTAACAAAATACCAAAAAAAAATAAAACAACGGATGAATGGAATCATGGATGCAGCGATTCTTGCCATCGGAGTTTGGCACAGATCCGGGGAGGATGGCTGATGCAATGGAACCTGGAAGAGTGACATACGACGATAAAATGGTAGTGAGAAAGGCGATCGAAGATGCAGGGATTCCCTTCACTTACATCTCCGCCAACTGCTTCGCGAGCTATTTTGTTGGGGGCCTCTGTCAACCTTGTAAAATTTTACCTTCAAGGGAGAGTGTCTGCTTGTTTGGAGATGGTACTGTCAAAGGTATCATTGATTCATTTTCTTTCAGATATATTCCCCTTTTTTCCTATGCACATCAAGCTCTATTCATTTGAATTTTCTTGTTAGTATTAAAAAAAAATTGTAGTTGGCTGTCGAAATAGGCCACTGAGGCATGGATTTTGAACTAATTGAGGACATCAGAGAGACAGGTCCATTCAAAACACAAATTCCCTAGGACCAGGCATGGTCTTTTAACAGGCCTACATTGGGTGTTGACCATCGAGGTTGGATTTTAGAATGTGCTCAATGGAATCAAAGCCCACCTGAACAGAACTGAGGTACATGATGGACCACCGACTGGTGACTGATCCATAGAGATCCTGAAGGAACAACAATTACAGAGATTTCAAATCTGATGATTTGGGACTTGGGAGTGGTCTATAGTATCACCAACTAAAACATCAAATTAGGTTCATATGGAATCCATGTCCCACCAGTTTTTGGTGATGAATTGAACAGTGATGGATTCTCACAAATCACTCCTAGTAATAACTGGACAAACTTTGTTGGGGTGGTGGCTCCATGAAAGACTTTTCTAATGAAGTTAGCCGGGGTTGTGTACAGCCATAATTTAAACTGATTGGATCAGGCCAATAAAAATAGCCCACCAAAGCTGATTTCCAACAGGCTTTGGCCCCGCCCATTAGTAGCAATTAGAACAGGCGTTCAGCTCTAACCCCTAGGATAGGAGTTAAATCAATGAGACCAGGACACCATGCCCTAGAGGCCCACAATCTCCGACCAAATTGACCTAAACTGAAAAAACGAAGAGACCCTATCCACTGTTAACTCAATTTTTTTTTTATTGGACTAGCCATATTCTGTGAAATTTGTTTTCCATGGCAGCTATTTATATGGATGAAGATGACATTGCTACCTACACCATCAAAACTATAGACGACCCAAGAACACTGAACAAGACCCTTTACCTCCGCCCCCCTGAAAACATCCTCTCCCAGATAGAGGTGGTCAGGATGTGGGAGAAGCACATTGGAAAAGAACTCGAGAAAACTAGTATATCTGCAGAGGAATTTGTCATGCCCCCAAAAGAGCAACCGGGGTTATGCGTGAGATTAGGGCCAATTTAAAACTTTTCCCAACATTAATCAAATGTAACCTGGCCCCAATCGTGTCCCATCTGGATCGAAGACCGCAGTGAGGTGTAAACATTTTCTCAATCATATAAAATAAAGAGCGGAAACTCCAAACACAAGTGGTATCTCATAGATGTATAGTTAAAGAGCAATACTGAATATCATACTTAAGATTCAAGTTTTAAACTATATAAATTACAACATCAGGCCACACCAAACTCGGGCCTAATCAAAATACAAAAGAACCAACATAGAAACTAGTCCAAAAGTGAAGGCTCTCTCGTACGGGATCAGTACGGCTATACTAAGCCGTCCGTACTGTACTCAAGGAAGTCATCAGGCTGATCTGCCTGAACTTCTTCCGTCGTTTCTTCCTCCCCAAAGTATGACTCGGTACCTATGCACCAAGAGTAGCATCATCAGACACGAAGGTCGGCAAGGGAATAGATATATAATCATCAATAATATGCAGACTAATGAATAAGTGAAAGGGGACATATCATAAGAGATGCATAGCGTTCTGACTGAGTAAACGTATAGCATATGAATTATAAAATCAACTAACACACTTCTAACAAATAGGCAAATCACATAAGCTAATCACCACGGGATAGTTTCACTTGACCCTCCTGGCTCAACCTGAGAGCTGTGGTAGAGTAAAGCAATAGGCTCGGGATGAAAACCCGGCAAACACACATATGATACCCTTAAAACAAAATAAACAAAACGAACATTCATACTTCTTACAGAACGGGCATTTGATGGTGTACATCCATCTAAAATATAAAAAGTCGTACTGCGCAGACGTTCATTCCAAAGTCCTCACACAATTGGTGCCCCAAAAGTGCTGGGCGTTAACAGCTGAGTGATGCCTGACACAAGAGTCCTAAACACACAATAGTGAAGGGGCTAGACTTTCCTGCATGAACATGATTCGTTAACCAAAGAGGAACTACCTTGTCATTATCAAATCATACAAACATAATCGAACTTCTTCATACTTCACACTTATCTTCATAAGTAGTCCTCAACATGCTTTCTTAATCAAAGCTGTCTAGCCACAACACTCCCATCATATTTCGAAACAAACGGAACATCGAAAGGGATCCTAATTTCATCTTCTAAGTTCATAATGTGATCCCCAAACCAAAACAACCAAACGAAGCTAAAGAACATGGACGTTTCATGTGGAGAGTACCAAACGGTACATTTCGGAATCATAAGCGATAGACAATCCATTCCTAGGTCACTGTTATTTCCGGAGTCTCGTACAATCCTAATCAGTCAACGAAAGGAATTAGGGTTCACGATACCCAAAACGAAATCTCTTCGTGCATAGATTTAAGGTGGTATCCCGTTGCCCTATTCCGTTCAAGATTGAAATGAATTGAAACCCGATAACCGGAATTAACTACGAAGAATCGTCTGCTCAAAACATTCCTCGTACATAATCAAGTGAGTCCAGAAAGGGGTAACCAAGGTCCGTCAAAGTCCATCTAAAAAGGGGTGAAAATTGCTCCACAGGAGAAATTCTGCAGGAAAAAGCACAGGGGCCGGTTAACCTGCCCTCTTGGCCGGTTGACCGGCTGAACTACAGCCGGTTGACCGGCCTGTTACAGGCTGAAATGGCCCTCCCAGTTAAGGTTGGCCGGTTGACCGGCCTGTCTTGGCCGGTTGACCGGCCAGCCCGCAGAAACAGGGCACAGCCACTGTTTCTGGGCTGGAATGGGACTTTTCCCATTTCTCTCTTATGGGACCTGATTAGCAACATATGTAGTGATAAAAACACACCACTTTGGAAGCATAAAACTAACAAATCAAGCCATTAATCTCTACATCCATTCTTTACAAACTATGAACCATTTATCATGTTTTCAAAGCATCTAAAGGATCAAATGAGCAAAGGTAATCTAACATATGATTTTAACATACAAATCAAGGGAAACAAGCATATCAAAAAATAACATAGCTATTCACTTGCCTTTGATGAAGAGCTTGACTCAAAACTCAAAAGAAATGAAGAGGGAAGCCCTCCTTAAGCTCAAACTTGCACAAATGGGTTCCACACTCAAAACCTCTCTACAAACGAAATGCAAGGGGGAAGGTAAGCTCATCTACACCATTTCTAATCCAAAGGAAGTAATCTACCTAGGTCTAAAAGCTTGTAGAGCATACCTCTAAATGGGTTGTGAAGGAAACACTTAGAAAAGTGTATCTTTGTGTTCTTGGAGGCTTGAGGAAGGTGATGAGTAGCTTGGATCCCCCGCCGGAGCTCCGGTGTGCGACGACGGAGAAGAAGAAATGAAGAGAAAGGAAGAGGAGGAGCCGGCTGCTGTGTTGCTGTGTTTGTTGGAGTGAGATGAGTGAAATGAAGGAGGGAATAAAGATGGGTAAGTGACCTAATTTAAGTCATGGGCTGTGGGCTTGGGCTTTGGTCTTGGGTTGGGCTTAGGTTAAGTTCCGGGCCGGCCTAAATTGACATTTAACGAGTTTTGGACCCCTTCGACGCGTCGAATCGAAACGCGTCTGAAGGCTAAGGTTCATGGAACGATGAAACCTACCCGATGCACCCAAACTCACCAAAAACTCATACTCTCATAAATACCTCTGAAACCTTACCCAATTAATAAAACGACCTCTAATCTACCCGAACGTGCTCCGAATCGTGCGAAACTTCGCACACACGATTCGTCGTTAACCCTGACTCTCTAGACTCTAATCCAACTTACTAACTAAACACACAATTAATAATAATTAATAGGCCATTAGGAGGCGGGATGTTACAGAATTCCTTGCTCAAATGAAAGGTAAGTCACACCAGTGTCCACAAGAGAGAGAGAGAGAGAGAGAGAGAGAGAGAGAGAGAGATGGCTAGCATCCATGGTCTTAAAAATGCTTATATTACTTTCTAAGAGCTCTATAAAATGGTTTCATTTGTTCCTTTCAGGTCAGGATTACATAATGCAGATTTGTTCGGTACATTACTACCATGTTTGCTTTGATGGTTGTCTGACAAATTTCGAAATAGGAGATGAGGGAGAAGAGGCTTCACAGCTGTATCCAGAGGTTAACTATACTCGAATGAAGGACTATCTCAAACGCTATCTATAGACAGTCTCTGCACCTACTCATAGTCACAACTGGAATAAATAAAAGATGGGGGTGTTCAGTGTTGGGATTCCCCTGTTTGGATCCTTGAAACTCCGTTTATTTTACATGTATATCTAATTTACCCATAACTCTGTTTACTAAGTAGTTATGGAACAGTTTAGAATAAATTTTTACCTGAAAAGGTAATTCACCTTATACTCTGATTCATGCATAAAACAGTTACCTGTACTTACTTTATGGAGATCCAAACTGGCCCAAGGCATTGGGGATTGGATTAGAGTGTTAAATAATGAACTTAGTAGTAGGTAGCAAACCATAGTAGTCAATTTCGTTTCTTTTTAGCATGAATGGCCAAAATTTCTCATTTCGGTGTCAAAATATTTTGATTTGAATTCCGGTCCATTCAAGGTCCTTCCGGTCTATTCCGCTCCATTTTGGTTTGTAGCACAATTTTCGAAAGGTTTTTTTTTTCCTTTGTATCCATATCAACGAAGATGCATCATTTATGTTTTTTTTCTATTTTTCTATTTTTCACATGTATGTTTTTTTAATTTTTGTTATTTCGATTGAGAAGTTACTCCAAAAAGTTCTGCCAAAAATTCGAAATGCCAAAATATTTCATCTTGGAGGCTGGATCAAAATGACGATCAAAACAGAATTGACAATTGTGCAGCAAACACCAAAACCAACTAGGAATGCAATAGTAGTTAATAAAGCTTCTAATTCATAACCAGATTACCGGAACCCATCAATAGTTAATCATGCAAGCGCTTGAGGCTAAATCCTCTATCAAAATCCAGATAAAGACATCTGACCCATTATCAATTCTATCAAACTGCCCCCATAATTCTTAATGCCGTTGAATCAGTGGAGGCCTTTTTTTTAGTTCAGATATTCTGTCCCAGCTTTTTGATGGGAACCTTGTAACACAAGCTTAGAACTTCATTCAAGACTTATATATATAAGCCTCAAATTCGATTAAGCACCACGATAGAAACTTGATTAACACTATGTCGGTAGCAATGCAATGTCGGTGGCAATTATGTTTACATCATGCTACTCAATCAGACGGTGGGTCCCACTCCTTTTGAATTAAAAGTGAGGATGGATAAGTGCCGGGGATCAAATTCATCTTGAATTATCTAGATTATCTCTAACTGGGATCCAGTGGGATCCAATGTAATGGCTGTGACAGAAGATCTGCACTCTCTGTTTTGGTAATAGTGAGGATAAAGATTCAATACAACTGTGATGATGAGGTCTTCATCAATCGCCCAGAGACATTTTGACACGATAACTCACATTGACAATAAATGGGCCCACAAGTGGTTATTGATGGAAGTAAGTGGGCCTCGTGGATAAGTTTTGAAATTTTTTTGACCCACTTGACTTAGGGATCAAGTACCCATAAGGCCATAAAACCCAATCCAGGATCCAAGAACCTCAAAATCATAATCAAGATCGGTAAAATACTATCTCTAAGATAGCAAATAGCATCACCATGCAACCAAAATAAATCCACAACATACAAGGAAATATATTATACCTTTGGAGCTCGGTAGTACTCTAATGGAGAAGAAGACAAATTACTTGAACAAGAACTTTTCTTGTAGCGAATTAGGATCTCCAATACCTTATTGTCTTCCACGCTATGACCCACTTTCAGATATCTTTTCTCAAGAAGAATGGTGGAATATTCAATAGAAAATCAATTAGAAGCTCTAAGGAAACTAGAAGAAGAAGAGAAAAGAGGGAGTGCAACTCTTGCACTATTGGGAGTGAATTCCAAGGTAGGTATCCAAGGGGTTTGGTTCCCCTATTTATAGCCACTACAAGAAAAATCACATTTAGTGACGGATAAAAACCGCCGCTATATGTATAATAACCACCGCTAATACCTTTTGCGGCGGAAAAATGTCCACCGCCACTTTTGCCGTAGAAAATCCCATCACTGATTGTATTTGCAGCAGAATTAGAGTTGCTGCAAAAAAAAACTATCAATAGCGGCGCTTGTTAACCGTCACTAATTAGCACTGGTTTTGCTGCTGTAACTTTGCTTTATAGCAGCAAACTTCACAAACTGCTGCTGAAAACATCACGCATTTATCTCCCATTTTATTGATTATAATTCCTGTACTGATTTTTTTTTTTATATAAAACTCAGCTTTGCTTTAATTTTTCTTTTACAACTGCATCCAAGGAGATGGCTCCAAGTAAGTTTCTCTTCTGAGTCCTTTGAATAGGAATTGTTCCTTGTGGACAACTTCCACTCTTATGCCACAACTGTTCTAATGGTTTCGAAGATGACATGCTTTCCCCATTATAAATGCTTGGTCTCAGCTGTAATACATATAAAAAAGTTCATTTCAAGCAATAAGGGAAACAATCCTAGAACTTGAAGTACCAAAAGGCCAAGGCATGATATTGTATGGCAAGGTTAAGTGAAAATCATTGTAATCATTCAGCTGCACCGCAACAGATGTACATGAATCCAAATTATCCCCATTGCCTACTTTTAATCTAGTGTCTCTGTTTTAATGTTTCAACACTGTCATCACTATCTGATTATGGGTCATTAACCCAAGGTCCAGCAAAATCATCAAAGGAGGGTCTGCTGCATCTTAGATGGATTACATGAAGTCTTAGAATTCTTTCCATTCACCAGTGCTTGACAGAAGAAATGACCATGCTTCTGAAAATTGCTTAATGAGGACTTGGTTATACCGTCGGAAGAGATTAATTAACTTAATTATGTTATTTTATTGTTTGTAGGTACTACAGATGCAATGAGCGAAACTCAGAGTTAAAATGGAAGAAATTTCACAAAACATGACAAACCGGAGTTGCAAGTAAGAAAGCGTGCCAAATATGGGAAGAGACTCAAATAATAAAGCAAAGCAAGAGTCCAAACATGCCTTGGACGTCCAACATGGGTCCCACTCACCACATAGCATGCCAACATGGAAGTTCCTTTAATTGCATCATTATTCTCGGAATTTTCAGGGGCGGCAAATTGAAATGGTCATGACCTTCAACTCGAGTGTCGGATTAGTACAATCTACATACCGTTGGAAAGCTCTTTTCGAGTAGATATCCGTGGAGTCCAAGATTATATAAATCGAAGCTATATCGAGGGAGATATGACCTCAGGAAGTTCGCTGTGATGACCAGTACCCGGAAGTCACTGCCTCTGGGCGTCCAGACGCCCGGAAGCTAGCGTCTGGACGCCCGGTCACAGAAAAAAACCCGAAAGCCACGCAAGATTTTTTATTCCTGGCGTCCAGACGGCCGAACCGTATGAGAGTCAGCCTCATGCACGTTTTGAAGAGGTTTTTCATCCCAAAACCTCCTCATGCACGTTTTGAAGAGGTTTTTCATCCCAAACCTAAAAATAAAAGCCCAAACTCATTTTTGAGAATATACACATCTTGGGGGAAGGTCTGAAGCAAAGTTTTGGAGCTTTTGGAAGCGCGTCAATGGGGATTTCATCAGAGATTCTTCGCCAATCATCTTCCATGCGTAACTAAATCCTTATCTTTGGGTTGCGATGAAGCCCTAATCTCTTGTTTATGGTGATGTATAGGTTTAGGGTATGACAAGATGTTAATCCATTGATTGGATTTTATTAATGCAAATCTCTTTATTTGGTATTTTAATCTTGTAGATTTGAATACTAAGTCATATAATGATGCTTGAATAAATGTGTTTGTTAGATCTAGGATAATCTATGCCATAGAGATAGGTTATGCCCCGATTTACATCCACATCCTTTATTTGTTGACTCTGAAGGTTTGTAACCAGGACGAGTTTCTATAGCGTTGACAGTGAAACCCTAAGTCTATACTTGCCATTGTGCGAGGTTAGAGTGGATTCGTACCCTTAGATTTTTCTCTGATTGAATCAAAGTTGTCTTCAATTTGTTAATTTAGAAATCAAAACCAATCAACCCAACACTTCGTTTTCTAATAGGGTAGTTTAATAATCAGAACTTTGTTTTCTAATAGGATTTAGGAATTTAGAAAACAATACAACTTAGCCTTTTTGTCCCAGTGGATACGATACTCGATTAACATCTTTGCTTTTTCAAGCAGAGATAATAGCGGAGAATAAATTATATTTGCAACCCTGTTTTAGGATTGATCAGGATTCCATGTCCCAGCGCTATTTGGTCATGAATTGAACACTAATAGATTCTCATAAATTATTCCTGGTAATTACTTTTAAATCAGCTGGGCAATTTTTCTTGGGGGTGCTGGGTCCATCAAAAACTTGTCCAAAGAACTTAGCCCAGCAGGTCGCGTCAGGCGATAATTTAAATTGATTGGATCAGGCCATAAAAAAACTGATTTCCATCAGGCTTTGGCCCAGCCCATTGACAGCCTTATTAAACCATGTGTTGATTAGGACAGGCGTTCAGCTCCATCCCATGCTTTGGATGGGAACTGAATGACACCAGGCCCACCACCATGCTTCAAATCTCCAACCAAATGGACCTAAACTAATGGAAAGACCCTATGCACTGTAACTTTTTTACTTCTTTCCTTCTTCCTTATGTTTTTTGGGGGACTGGCCATAAGCTATATAGTTTGGAAACTTGGCAGCTATTTATGTGGATGAAGATGACATTGCTACCTACACCATCAAAACTATAGACGACCCACGAACACTGAACAAGACACTTTACCTCCGCCCCCCTGAAAACATCCTCTCCCAGAGAGAGCTAGTCCAAATGTGGGAGGGAGAAGCTCATTGGAATAGAGCTGGAGAAAACTACCATATCTGCACAGGAATTCCTTGCTCAAATCAAAGGGAAATGCACAAGTCTATTTTTCTTTCAGGTCATCGTTTATGTTATTATATTACTTCCTAAGACCTGTATAATATTTTTTTTTTTTTTTTTTTTGTTTCTTTCAGGTCTGGATTATGTGCAGCAGGTGGGGTTGATACATTACTACCATGTTTACTTTGATGGTTGTTTGGCAAATTTCGAAATAGGGGATGAGGGAAAAGAGGCTTCACAGCTGTATCCAGAGGTTAACTACACTCGAGTGAAGGACTATCTCAAACTCTATCTATAGCCAGCTTCAATATACCAATTCCCAGTCACACCTGAAAGAAAAAATTCCATGTGGAGTGTTCTATAGGATGGGTAAGTTTAAATAGCTCTGTGTTTTCATTTACTTAACATTTTGGGTTGTATGCTTGGTATTGATAAATGCAAAAAAAAATAAAAAAATCTGTTCCTTTCTTTTAAGGTCCATTTGTTTCATCATCATAAAAGGAAAAAGGCTCGTTTGTTTGGATGAAATTTTATTCCAAAGTTTATATCTTATATGTGGCTTTGAGTACACTAGGGATGTAAATGGGTACCCGATTATTTGATTACCAGGAGGTTCCGACCCGCTAAAAACCAGGTCTGGGTCCTATTTAGGCCCCGATAAATAAATGGGTCCAGGTCTGGTTCCACATTGGTTTGGACCCGTGGACGCGAGACCTTACATATTACCTCAATTTTTGAAAATCTCTCCTAAAAACCATAATTTTTTAAAATCATTCTCTATCTAAATCCGGACTTGGATCCAGACCCATCCCATATATGGTTCTAGTTCAGGTTCCAGAGCCAAGAAACCGGTTCCAAAATGGTTCCAGGTCCAGATCCAGTTCTACCTTCTCCTTAACGGTTCCGGTTCCGGGTCCACTCTGGACCCAGACCGGAACCGACCCATTTACAACCCTAGAGTACACCGAGGCAAGCAAATTTTTGAAGCATTGTAGAGATTGCTTTCCGTTTAGAAATTGAGAACACCCATATTTTAACTAATCATAACGTAACATCTGGATTTACTCATCAATAGATAAATCCCAAGAGACGTGAAGGTTCCTGTATTTCCAGTACTTATAAGCCATTTTCTAGGGTAGATTGACCTCAACCACCATTTTCAAACATGTCCATGAATAAGAATTCTTGTTTCTGAAGACGCAATCCGCTGTTCGGATACATGTATATGTAATTACTTGTAGCCCTGCTCAACTGTAAGCGGTTTTGGCAAAGGGTGGAACAAATTTTACTTGAAAGGTAATACCTACTAACAAAGGCCCGTGATAAACCTGGGCCCAAAATGGAAATACAATAAAATTTAAGATTTCTTTAAAATAGAATTAATATATATATAATATATTATCTATAGTTCTTAAAACTTATTTTATTCATTAAAACTTAAAGAAGAAAAAAATGAAGCGAAGATCAGTGAACAATGCTAAAGAGGAAAGAGAGGTACATTTCTAAACATAGAGTGATTTGATATTTTAAAATCTAATATTATATTTAAAATATTTTATAAAAAGAAGAACAAAAGAGCAACAAAAGAAAGATTGTTGTTACAAAAGAAGTTATAATTTATGTCTTAAAATTAGATTATATGCAAGCGATACTGCTATCAATGCTGGCCCAAGCCCTTAAAAAAGAAGGGTAAGTAGGGATGGCAACGGGGCGGGGCAGGGCGGGGCGGGGCCGAAATTGGGTTGTCCCGTCCCGGCCCCGAACCTCCCTGTCCCAGCCCCGAACTCGCCCCGACCCGCAATTCGGGGTATGTTACATACCCCGTCCCCGCCCCGACATGCCCCGCCCCGATGTGGTATAATCATAAATATAATAAATTAATTTTGAATTGACTATAATAAAAAAAGGTAAATTAATTTATTTTACATGGTAAAAAGCACATGAATGATTCATTTATGTTGTCTCTGTGCCTTTAATAATATTAAAAAAAATCTCCCAAAATAGAATAAAAAGATCTCCCCGCATAAATATTTTATAAGTGTGGGGCACTATTAGATTGTTTAAATTTTTTAAAATTATCTAATATTAATAATATAAATTTTCCTTTTCCTGAAATTTTACCTATTTAAAGTGAGATTTATTCTTATAAGATTTTCTCTAAGCCCTTGAAAGCCACTAACATACACTTGAAAATATCATATATGCTTTGAGACATTCTTTATAAAAAGATAATATCTCTCTAAAATATCATGAACTCCATCAATACATGGTTTCACTTCATTTCTGGTATTGAACTCCACTCACTAATAAAGAGGTTGATTACATAAATATTTTATAAGTGTGGGGCACTATTAGATTGTTTAAATTTTTTACAATTATCTAATATTAATAATATAAATTTTCCTTTTCCTGAAATTTTACCTATTTAAAGTAAGATTTATTCTTATAAGATTTTCTCTAAGCCCATGAAAGTCACTAACATACACTTGAAAATATCATATATGTTTTGAGACATTCTTTATAAAAAAAAACAATATCTCTCTAAAATATCATGAACTCCATCAATGCATGGTTTCACTCCATTTATGGTATTGAACTGACTACATGATATATGTTCCAATTTTCCCTCAACAAGCTTACCCAACTTTCCATGGTGTGGGCGGTGGGCCCCAACCATATGCATACCAACCACAGGTAAGAAAAAGATTGGAAGATCTTAACGAGGATCAAGTCGAGTCAAAATTATTAATAGTTGATGGTCAATATCATTAAATCTCATTGATTTGGCAGGAACCTCACTTTAAGACCAATGAACTCCACTTACTAATAAAGAGGTTGATTACATATAATTAAAATTAGTATAATTTATAGTGTTGTTAGTATGATTAGAATCATATTAAGTTACTAACTATAATTTATTTTGCTATTATAAGTTACTATAATTTACTTTGCTATTAAAGCATGATCCATCATTCTATTGTATATTTATATTCGTTTTATTTAATATGATTTATCTTGTCACAATTTAACATTATATATGATTAAAGTAAAATAAGCTTAGATAGATTTTTTTAACAACTTTAACTTCATTAAATTTGAATTAGAGGGAATGGGATCATATTATATGCTTTTATAATGTCTCATTCAATTACATGTTAAACTTTAAAAAAAGTCTTCAATCAATCTACTTAACTCTTAATAACAACATAAAATCAATATATACATTTACATATAAATATGTTTATTTATTATAAAAGAAATCTAATATATATATATTTTAGAGGATTATTAATTTCGGAGCGGGGCATGGGGTGGTATTTCGGGGCGGGGCATGGGGCAGTATTTCGGGGCGGGTTACGGGGCAGTATTTCGGGGCGGGGCGGGGCAGGGCAAGAACCATACCCATCCCCGCCCCGTCCCGCCCCGCCCCGGATTCGGGGTATAGTTTTTTGCCCCGTCCCGACCCCGTCTAAGAGTCGGGGCGGGGCGGGCACTCCGGGTTGGGGCGGGGCGGGTTAAAAATGTCATCCCTAAGGGTAAGAATTAGATTTCTTTGAAAGGAATAACTTTTTTAAAATTGTAAAATGGGATTTCAAAAATAGTGAGAAAAGAAGACAACACTTTAGAAGAACTAACAAAAATAATTTTAAAAATAAAAATAAAAAACTACTAATGTCATTAGATATAAGAACAATGCCTTTAAAGTAGACTTTGAAGGAAAAAAGTTCAGATCAATGAATAAGAAAAAAGAATGCACATGTGGGTAGTTGATGTCCTGGCTCTTTTATTCCTCCTTCAACTCGATATGTTGGAGATATTGGAGAAGGTCTCGACCCCCCAGGTAATCGGTCATAGAAAAGGTGTATCCACCTTGTGAGGATGGCTCATCTGCATAACAAAAAATGATTATATTATCATACATATTGCAGTTTTGAAAATTAACTACAAAATAAATAGCCAAAAAAAATACTAATAACACATGAAAAAAATATCCATAAAAACATGGGTATCTCTATGCAATGAGCTAGTAGAAAGAAAATCACCTACCAACCACCATTCTTTTCATTCATATTTCTTTCTCGGACCTTCTTTGACTATGAAAAACTTCGTATTCTATTCATTGGTAACTGCTATAATTAAAAGCATGGATCTGCAACCAAATGAATTTTGTACATGATGCAAATTAAAAGATTAAAACCTATGTGTCCAATTAATAACAATAAAATGATTCAAATTCACAAAAAAAAAAAAAAACCATAAAAAAACCATCACATAAAAACTTCTATCAAAAAGAAGGGAAAAATAAAAAAGGTAAAAGGAAACCGCATGAATAAATATGGGTTACGGCCTCCCACGCCCATCACCCATTCCCTTGTTGAGTACATTCTCACCTTGCTAATGGAGAGATTTGTATAGTGGATGGAGATCTTATGGGTTATATGGGTTGAAAAATGTATTGGGTTGCAAAACCGAGAGGGAATAAATTTGAATGACAGGAACAGAAATGGTAGGAAAGATAAAGATGAGAGTTTGCTATAGGGAGGAGTTGTCTACATTGATGGCCTGATGAAAGAGTGGATGGAGATCTCATGGGTTGTAAAATGGATTGGGTTAGATTTGAATGAGAGATAAATTAGGAAAAATCGGTGGAGAGATTTAGGAAAAAGATTTGGAAAGGAAATTTATTATGGAGATTTAGGGGGGAGATTTGGAGAGGCATGTGCAGTAGTCCACCAGAAAGAAAATTTATTTTTCTCTTTCCTCCGCCCCCCCTTCCACCCCCACATGTGGCAACCCTGATTCGTCTAAACAAGACTCCCCTATTTGGAGGGAACAGGGGATCCGGATCCAAGATTCGGAGGGAGGCAGGCAGGCACAACCAATTTACCCTTCATGCTAAATAGGGTCAGTGCATGTACCCTTCATGCTAAATAGGGTCAGGTCAAGCCTGTCTTTTAAACATAGGAAGGCGTAGGGCCATGAATTTCTTCTTGCTCAAGAGAGAGAGACTTCAGAGAGAGAGAGAGAGATATGGGAAAGAGCAAAGTTCTTGTGGTAGGGGGGACTGGTTACATAGGCAAGAGACTTGTTAAGGCAAGCTTAGCTCAAGGTCATGAGACATATGTCCTCCACCGGCCGGAGATCGGCGTCGACATCGAAAAGGTCCAGATGCTATTGTCATTCAAGGAACAAGGGGCCCGCCTCGTCGAGGGATCATTTTCCGATCACCGGAGCCTAGTCGATGCCGTGAAGCAGGTGGATGTGGTCATCTGTACGATATCGGGTGTTCATATAAGGAGCCACCACATCCTCCTGCAGCTTAAGCTCGTCGACGCCATTAAAGAAGCTGGCAATATCAAGGTTCGCATGACTAAACTGCACGTCCTATCTTGATGCATACAAGTTCCTTATTTTATTTTTAATACTGGGGTTTTCTCAAATCAACTCACTCAGAGAGATGTCTTCCACAAATTTTCTACCACATGGGACCGACCTTAATCAATCGAATTTGCTCGCACTCACTAACCTCCCACCTTAATTAACCCTATTTCCTCACAGTCACTAACCTCACGTAAAATGGTACCCATCTGTTTTTTATACTAGTCCAAATTTATGCTCAGCTTTTTACTGAATTTCATAGAAGTCATGATAAACTTTAATGCTCCCTAAAGCAATAAGTCAATAGCAGTGATGATTTAATTGAGATGAGTTTTTTTTCCCAAAATCATATTCATAATAAGATCTTTCTATTAAGTCATACTTTTATTATTTACATGCATCCAAGTGAGTCCCACAAGGCACTTCAAATTTTGCCTCTCGGAAAGTGTGATTCTTATCTATTTAAGCCACCTTTTCTCTTCATTATTTTGTATTTTAATTTGATCAATCATAGCATTCACATACACTCACATGCCTCCAATTAATTAGTATCCACCCTAATGTGATACTAAACCGATTGCTACTTAATATATAGTTATGTCCAATCAGAAAAAATAAATGCATTATGGAAAAGTAAGTAACTTTTGACGCTTCAAAAGTGAGTTAGGATACCCTAATAAAACTGTTATCCTGCACACTTCCCATGACCAGTTATTGATAACCCTAATTAACCTCCAAAATGAGTCTCATCCCATCCAATGAGATCTTTGAATTTTAGTTCTAATGGAATTGGTGTCCTCATAAGACAGAGCACGAACATGATATAGGCATATGGTTAATAATGCATAAGATTGTGCACATCATGTAATCAGTCACATGTTCAATCCTAAGGTGTGGGCCAATACCTATTAAAGTAGAATTTGAGGATATATCAGTGGAGGGAAGGATACTTATTTTTGAATAGTGTGGATTATTAATAAGTGGGCCCCACATGGAGATTCTCACATCCCACTCACCGATGGCTAGTGAAAAAATACTGGAGACTCTTTTTTTTTTTCCCTCTATTCTGGTAAATATTCACACATCCTACCCAGACACTCACTCACAAGTCACAACTGAGCCCAGATGGTTTGGTGTTATGCCTGTGTTGGTGAGATGTCATGTTTTTGAATCTTGTGCCTTAACTTTTCTTATATATATTATTGTTTTTATAGCCGGGCAGGGCTTGGGCTCTCTAGTCTCTACCATTGAATCCAAGCTTGGCCCATTTATTAAATGGGCCTAAATAGATTACCGAAGCCCAATCTGATTACTATACCCTAGGGCCGAAGCCTAGGCCGGCCCTGTCCATGAACACCCCTAACTAAAGCATGGGTGGATTGGCATGTTACATGAATTTTGTTTTTCCATTCCAATCTATCTTGAGTCAAATAATCAAATTAGTTGCACTTTTTTAAATATATTTTTATTACATTCATCCAAGTCCTCTTTTGCGTACTCATTCCCTTTGGTGGGCCATCAACCTTCATAGCTAAAATTTTCCTTATCGGTGTCTTTGTCGCCCTGCGTTAAACATGCCCAAAAATCATTTCAAACTGGTTTATCTAATTTTATCATTGACCCCTAAATACTCTCCAAAATGCTCATTTTTAATTTTATGGTTCCTAGGTTTACCATACATCCAACCCAACATTCTCATCTTTATGTAAGTAAATAAAGAAGCTCAATAAAGCTCTTTAAGCTTTCAATTATTTCAATTTATTTGCAAAATTTTGCATGCATCATGTCTCTTTCCTTCTTTGGTTATTTGTTTGTTGTTTGCATAGTAGAATCGAATCTATGTTAGTTAGTTGCATTTCTGAATTTTGATCTAACTTGACTAGATAGAGTTAATTGGTTGTTGTTGCTAAAAGGAGTGTTTTGGGTCCGAGGCCCCCTTGTCGCGTCGCCTTTGTTGCCCGTTAGCCAGGAGAGCGTTTAGGGCTTTGTGGCGTAAATCGTTGACAGGCCACCAATCATTCTGATTAGTGATTATAATTAATTAATGATGTCTGGAATTTTTAGATCATTCGGAAGAAATTCATCTTCTAACACAGCTTCTACTTCTTCTTCTGCATCATCATCCATCATGCCAATAATAAATAAAATTTCAATTAAAAATCTTGAAGAAATAAGTTTTGATGATTTAGAAAAATCAATCCAAGATTGGACAATACCTAAAGTCTCTTTAAAAGAAATTTATAAAGAAGGATCTTTCATACAAAAATCAAATTATGTAATAAAGACGGTTGAAGAAACCCTCTCAATACAGCAAAATGAAGAAAATCTACAGGTCATTCCTGCAGAAAAAATTGAAATCCATAAATCAAAATATAAATACATGCATATAGCACTTGTTCAAGTTGCAATAAAGCCATTAACCAGACTTGGTTTGAATACATCCTGTCTCGCGTATGTTCGAGATAGAAGACATAATTCATTCAGAGATTCCCTAATAGGGATGGTAGAAGCCAGTCTTCATGACGGCCCTGCCTTTTTTAATTGTTTTCCCAATTACACCGTATCACTCAGTGATCCCGGTGCTCATGAAGCCATCACTCTCGGAATACATACAAAAGGATTCAATATGAAACCTCAATCACAAAATGTTGCAATAGTATACAGAATTTATTATAAAGCAATGAATACAATTGTCCCTGAAATAGCATATTCATCTCAAATCAAAGGAGTAACCACTTTATTCCTTACAAATTTTCGAAATAAAGTCACCACCCCCAAACTCATCACATGGGAAGATGTAAATCTTTCTGGAAAATGGGAGCTTGATGAAGCTCAACAAATCACACCTTTAATTAATGAAGATGTTGAATCTATTACCGAACATCCATCTGGAAAAGTAACAATAAATTTTGCCAATACACCAAGATCACACTTTTCATCCACAAAAAGATCAATCCCTTCAGACGCTGGATCTTAGAAATCCGCCTCTTCTAATTTTCATCAAACGTCTATTCCGACATCACCCTCAATGCATCCTACAGGCATAGCTTTCCCTGTTTATTCAGACGCAAAAGATGAAGATATACAATCAGTAAAATTAACTGAATCCGCTTTTAATGCATCAATTAATACAATTTCCTTAATTCATGAATCTAATGAAATAATAAATGATTTTAAAATTGATAAACAATTCCTTCAACAAGATTTATTAAAACATCCAAAGACAAAATGGTTTTTTACCAAATTCTCTAAATTTGAGAGATCTCAAGTAAAAGAATTATGGTATGAACAAATGAATAAAGAACGGAGAAATATCCCTTTCTTTGATTGGCTTTCGTCCAAAATAAATAAAAAAGGAACTATAATGATGACAATTAATAAATCCACACAAACATGGGAAACTGAAAAAGGTCAAGTTAAATCAGTTCACCCTCCTTTAGAAACAATAAAGCATAAAGAAATAAATAATTCTTTAACTAATTCTTTAAATAATTCTTTAAATAATAGTTTCCCGCAATCTACTCTCAATTTAGTGCCTAAAGAGTCAACTACTACATTAAATACATTAAATACAACTTCATATTCAACTTCTATAAACAAATCATTCTCTAAAGACTCTACCTTGAAACCATCAGTCTTACAAACTCATCTCGAAGAAAACATCTCTGATCAAGAAGAACATAATGAATTCCATCCTTCCACTACCTCAATAAATGTATTAAGTGCTCAAGACAAATTCATCATTAATGCTATTACTCTCAAACAATTTATTGAAGAAAACTCTTTTGAAAAAATTTCTAATCTTAATTTTCAACCTGTTTCTTTACTTTCAAATATTGGAAAAATCAATCAAATAAATCTACTTATATCTAATAAAGAAAAATATATTGAAAATCTTAAAAATGATAAATGAAATTCTTTGATTTCTTTATTTACTTCTTTCAATTGATTTAGAAAAATCAATCCAAGATTGGACAATACCTAAAGTCTCTTTAAAAGAAATTTATAAAGAAGGATCTTTCATACAAAAATCAAATTATGTAATAAAGACGGTTGAAGAAACCCTCTCAATACAGCAAAATGAAAAAAATCTACAGGTCATTCCTGCAGAAAAAATTGAAATCCATAAATCAAAATATAAATACATGCATATAGCACTTGTTCAAGTTGCAATAAAGCCATTAACCAGACTTGGTTTGAATACATCCTGTCTCGCGTATGTTCGAGATAGAAGACATAATTCATTCAGAGATTCCCTAATAGGGATGGTAGAAGCCAGTCTTCATGACGGCCCTGCCTTTTTTAATTGTTTTCCCAATTACACCGTATCACTCAGTGATCCCGGTGCTCATGAAGCCATCACTCTCGGAATACATACAAAAGGATTCAATATGAAACCTCAATCACAAAATGTTGCAATAGTATACAGAATTTATTATAAAGCAATGAATACAATTGTCCCTGAAATAGCATATTCATCTCAAATCAAAGGAGTAACCACTTTATTCCTTACAAATTTTCGAAATAAAGTCACCACCCCCAAACTCATCACATGGGAAGATGTAAATCTTTCTGGAAAATGGGAGCTTGATGAAGCTCAACAAATCACACCTTTAATTAATGAAGATGTTGAATCTATTACCGAACATCCATCTGGAAAAGTAACAATAAATTTTGCCAATACACCAAGATCACACTTTTCATCCAGAAAAAGATCAATCCCTTCAGAAGCTGGATCTTATAAATCCGCCTCTTCTAATTTTCATCAAACATCTATTCCCACATCACCCCCAATACATCCTACAGGCATAGCTTTCCCTGTTTATTCAGACGCAAAAGATGAAGATATACAATCAGTAAAATTAACTGAATCCGCTTTTAATGCATCAATTAATACAATTTCCTTAATTCATGAATCTAATGAAATAATAAATGATTTTAAAATTGATAAACAATTCCTTCAACAAGATTTATTAAAACATCCAAAGACAAAATGGTTTTTTACCAAATTCTCTAAATTTGAGAGATCTCAAGTAAAAGAATTATGGTATGAACAAATGAATAAAGAACGGAGAAATATCCCTTTCTTTGATTGGCTTTCGTCCAAAATAAATAAAAAAGGAACTATAATGATGACAATTAATAAATCCACACAAACATGGGAAACTGAAAAAGGTCAAGTTGAATCAGTTCACCCTCCTTTAGAAACAATAAAGCATAAAGAAATAAATAATTCTTTAACTAATTCTTTAAATAATTCTTTAAATAATAGTTTCCCGCAATCTACTCTCAATTTAGTGCCTAAAGAGTCAACTACTACATTAAATACATTAAATACAACTTCATATTCAACTTCTATAAACAAATCATTCTCTAAAGACTCTACCTTGAAACCATCAGTCTTACAAACTCATCTCGAAGAAAACATCTCTGATCAAGAAGAACATAATGAATTCCATCCTTCCACTACCTCAATAAATGTATTAAGTGCTCAAGACAAATTCATCATTAATGCTATTACTCTCAAACAATTTATTGAAGAAAACTCTTTTGAAAAAATTTCTAATCTTAATTTTCAACCTGTTTCTATACTTTCAAATATTGGAAAAATCAATCAAATAAATCTACTTATATCTAATAGAGAAAAATATATTGAAAATCTTAAAAATGACATTTTTCTCTGTCGTATTGAAGATCAATTAAAATCAAATTCATCTGAAAATAAAATTAATAATTTTCAAACCTCTCTAATAAATGAATGTTGTTCTGAAATACCTTCTGCCTTTTGGCATAGAAAACAGCATCTAGTATCTTTACCATATATATCTACTTTTAATGAAAGAGATATTCCTACTAAAGCAAGGCCATTACAAATGAGTCCTAGACTCTTAGACTTATGTGATAAAGAAATTAAAGATTTACTTCAAAAGGAATTAATCCGCAAATCACATTCTCCTTGGAGTTGTGCAGCCTTTTATGTTGAAAATGCTCCTGAAAAGGAACGAGGGGCTCCTCGCCTCGTCATCAATTATAAACCATTAAATAAAGTTCTTCAATCAATCAGATATCCAATTCCTAATAAACAAGATCTTATTACTCGTTTATATGAAGCCTTTATATTTTCAAAATTTGATCTCAAATCAGGATTTTGGCAGATACAGGTCGAAGAAAAAGATCGTTATAAAACCGCCTTTACTGTCCCTTTTGGCCATTATGAATGGAACGTCATGCCTTTTGGGCTAAAAAATGCTCCTTCAGCCTTCCAAGAAATGATGAATGAAATCTTTCACCCTTATAAAAATTTCTCAATTGTTTACATTGATGATATTTTAATCTTTTCTAAATCTATTGATGATCATTGGAAACATTTAAAGACTTTCAAATGGATCATAAAGAAAAATGGCTTAGTCCTTTCTCAAAGAAAAATAAAACTTTTTCAAACAGAAATACAATTTCTTGGCTATAAAATATCAAACAAAATGATAACTCCTGTTGAAAGAGTAATCAAATTTGCTGACAATTTCCCTGATGAAATAACAGATAAAAAACAATTACAAAGATTTTTAGGATGTCTTAACTATGTATCTGATTTTTATCAAAACCTCTCTAAAGAAAGAAATCTTTTACAAAAATGTTTAAAAAATTCAGCAGAACAATGGACACCTCAACATACAGAAGCAATACAAAAAATCAAACAAAAAGTGAAAACATTACCATGCTTAAATATTTCAAATCTAGATTTATTTAAAATAATCCAAACAGATGCTTCAGAAATAGGATTTGGAGGAATCCTACTTCAAAGAACCGCACAATCAAAGGAACAAATTATTAGATTTTATTCAGGCACTTGGAATACTACTCAACAAAATTACTCTACAATAAAGAAAGAAGTCCTTGCCATAGTCTCATGCATACTCAAATTTCAAAGTGATATTTTAAATCAAAAATTCCTCTTACGAATTGATTGCAAATCTGCAAAAGAAGTTTTGGAAAATGATGTCAAAAACCTTGCATCAAAACAAATTTTTGCTCGTTGGCAAGCTTTACTTGCTATTTTTGATTTTGACATTGAATATATAAAAGGTTCTTCAAATTCTCTTCCCGATTTTCTATCTCGTGAATTTTTACAGGGTAGAAACAAGGTGAAGAAAGATGCATCCAAGAGGAAAAGGAAAAAATCCAGTCATTGATACAATAAATATTCTTTCCAACAATAAATTCAATGCCTTAAATCCTTCTCCCATGCTGCAAGCACCCTATCGTTCCAATCCTTTCAAAAAATCTCAATACATAAAGATCTTTGAATATGCCCTTTTCTTCCTTGATGATAAAATCCATGCCAACCTTACAATTGATCAAATTCTCTCAAAACTCTACAGAAAAAATTGCCATTTTGTTCCTAAAGCCCCCAATATTTCTCACAAGTACTATGAAGCTATTCTAATTCAGTCAAAAAGTGCTATCATCACTCATGAAGATAGAGATGGAGAACATGCCTTTTCAAAAATAAAGACTATGCATATTCATACAATCACTGATTGGGCCGACAATCTATTCTCACCAAAAACTGTCACCAATCCCAATGGGAGCTCTTGGCCCTATGACTACTATGACTATATGAATGCTTGGGAATATACTTTATTATATCAAAATTCAAAACGATCTCATTCTTGGTACATTAGCTTTTCATCCAAATGCAATCAAAATATTCCTTGTTGGTTCTGGCATAATTGGTGGCTCCGTTTTGGCGCACAATCCTGCATCCTTCCAGAAGCTTTATTAAGCTATTATCAAGCATTTGAATCTCAATCCAGTTTTGAAATTGCTGAACCTTCATATTCTTTCTTAAAATTTATTTCTTCATCCACTATTCCATGGATTTTCCGATGGGAATATGGTAAATCCCAAGAAATGAAGCCATCATGTTTTGTTCGTATTTCTTATATTAAATGGTGGGATAAATTTGACGTTTCTCAATTTCTCAATAAATCCCATCATTCCTCTCCTCAAGCTTCTCTTATTATACAACCCAATACAGCTATTCCTCAAATCAAGAAGCAGATCACTCCTAATCCAAAATTATCAAAGAGCTTCAAAGATGCTGTTCATGGTACAACCTCATCTCCTGCAACTCCAATCAATACTCAGCAGCATATGGATCTTCTCAAAGAAATTCAGCGTATGCAGAATGAAATTTTATTTCTCAGAAATCCCCTTATGAATAAATACAGCGGATTCGTTCAAGAAGTATCTTCTTCTCATGGTTCCGTCAATAAAGATGATTCTGATGCAACACTGCCACCGTCTGGAGCAGCAGATGAATTCTAAAATAAAGAACTATTTGTCTACATTTGTCTACATACAGCTCTGTCAAATGCATCTCATGCAAATCTCAATGCGGATCTCGCCATCTAAATGCAGCATGCATCTACCCCCATGCTGAATTAATTCAGCCATACAGATGTCCAAAATGCAGTTGTCAATGCAGCCAGCACAGATGCAGTTTTTTCAATGCAGCCAGCACCGGTCTCCCCATGCAGCCATGTGTCATGCAAATAATAAAGCTTCTTTATCTCATTTATCAATTCATAGCCTCCATGAAGTCAAGCCATACATACTTGTCACCATCATGTGTTTATAAACAACACATGTCATTATCCTATGCCTCACTCACATAAAGGTCATTCGTATGCTCTCATTTTGTAGAATTATAAAAAATTCCAAAAGTCCACATTTGTGAGCTATGGATTACTATTCTTATTAAAGTATTCCATAGACCACTATTCCAAATAAAGTATTATGGAATTCGAAGTCAACATTTCAGACTCAAGTCCCTGCAGTCTCCGCAGCTTCAGCTGAGCTTACAGTATATCCTGCACCCTGCAGCAAATACAGCGATAAATTTATCAGCCGACTGTCAGACGCATGCAGCAGCAACAGTGATAAAGTCTGTCAGCAATGAAGTCAGTAATACAGTTCACTCATGCAGCAGCAACAGTAATGCATATTATATGCGACAGAGATACAGTACAAATGACGTATACATCTTATCCTTTTGCGGATCTCAAATACATTTCAAATGTAATTCAGTATGAAAGTCTATAAATAGGGATTGTGAGCCCTTGTCTCACATCATCAAATACTTACACTTGTAAATTTTCCGCTTTCTTTCCCTTCTTTCAATTCAGTCTTACTTAGAGTTTACTGGTTCGGTCCCGGTCTCGTCAAATTGGTATCAGAGCCATCCCAGTCTTCTCTTATTGTAAGAAATATTTTATCAATGAAGTATCAATTCCTTTATCCATTTTGATAGCTCTTTAAGCTTTCAATTATTTCAATTTATTTGCAAAATTTTGCATGCATCATGTCTCTTTCCTTCTTTGGTTATTTGTTTGTTGTTTGCATAGTAGAATCGAATCTATGTTAGTTAGTTGCATTTCTGAATTTTGATCTAACTTGACTAGATAGAGTTAATTGGTTGTTGTTGCTAAAAGGAGTGTTTTGGGTCCGAGGCCCCCTTGTCGCGTCGCCTTTGTTGCCCGTTAGCCAGGAGAGCGTTTAGGGCTTTGTGGCGTAAATCGTTGACAGGCCACCAATCATTCTGATTAGTGATTATAATTAATTAATGATGTCTGGAATTTTTAGATCATTCGGAAGAAATTCATCTTCTAACACAGCTTCTAATTCTTCTTCTGCATCATCATCCATCATGCCAATAATCAATAAAATTTCAATTAAAAATCTTGAAGAAATAAGTTTTGATGATTTAGAAAAATCAATCCAAGATTGGACAATACCTAAAGTCTCTTTAAAAGAAATTTATAAAGAAGGATCTTTCATACAAAAATCAAATTATGTAATAAAGACGGTTGAAGAAACCCTCTCAATACAGCAAAATGAAGAAAATCTACAGGTCATTCCTGCAGAAAAAATTGAAATCCATAAATCAAAATATAAATACATGCATATAGCACTTGTTCAAGTTGCAATAAAGCCATTAACCAGACTTGGTTTGAATACATCCTGTCTCGCGTATGTTCGAGATAGAAGACATAATTCATTCAGAGATTCCCTAATAGGGATGGTAGAAGCCAGTCTTCATGACGGCCCTGCCTTTTTTAATTGTTTTCCCAATTACACCGTATCACTCAGTGATCCCGGTGCTCATGAAGCCATCACTCTCGGAATACATACAAAAGGATTCAATATGAAACCTCAATCACAAAATGTTGCAATAGTATACAGAATTTATTATAAAGCAATGAATACAATTGTCCCTGAAATAGCATATTCATCTCAAATCAAAGGAGTAACCACTTTATTCCTTACAAATTTTCGAAATAAAGTCACCACCCCCAAACTCATCACATGGGAAGATGTAAATCTTTCTGGAAAATGGGAGCTTGATGAAGCTCAACAAATCACACCTTTAATTAATGAAGATGTTGAATCTATTACCGAACATCCATCTGGAAAAGTAACAATAAATTTTGCCAATACACCAAGATCACACTTTTCATCCAGAAAAAGATCAATCCCTTCAGAAGCTGGATCTTATAAATCAGCCTCTTCTAATTTTCATCAAACATCTATTCCCACATCACCCCCAATACATCCTACAGGCATAGCTTTCCCTGTTTATTCAGACGCAAAAGATGAAGATATACAATCAGTAAAATTAACTGAATCCGATTTTAATGCATCAATTAATACAATTTCCTTAATTCTTGAATCTAATGAAGTAATACATGATTTCAAAATTGATAAACAATTCCTTCAACAAGATTTATTAAAACATCCAAAGACAAAATGGTTTTTTAACAAATTCTCTAAATTTGAGAGATCTCAAGTCAAAGAATTATGGTATGACCAAATGAATCAAGAACGGAGAAATATCCCTTTCTTTGATTGGCTTTCGTCAAAAATAAATAAAAAAGGAACTGTAATGCTGACAATTAATAAATCAACACAAACATGGGAAACCGAGAAAGGTAAAGTTGAATCGGTTCACCCCCCTTTAGAAACCATAAAGCATAAAGAAATCATTGCCACTCCATTTAAAAATGCTCTTCCAACTTCTAAACTCCTTACTGTTGAACATATATCTCATCTAGTTGAACAAAGTAACTTTACAAATCTCTATTTACAGACTATTGGTTCACAAACTCAAAGAATTGAAAATACTATATCTCAACACGAATCAACTTCTTCAGCTCCGTATAAAATATCCAGAGATGTCCCTTCATTATGTTCAGAATTTATTACAAAATTGACTTTAGACAAAAGGCCATTAAAACTCCCTGCTGACTTTCAAAATGACATTTCTTTAAGAATCAATCCTTTAGACAAAGGTAAATCAATAAATGAAGGCTCCTCAATTAATGCAGTCATTGAAGGAACATCAATTCAAATGTCTTCAGACACTAATACTGACACTTCAACAGATGACTCTGACAATCAATGTATCCCTGAAATTAATAGAATTTTCAATCCTAAAACTCATACATCAAAAACAAAAAATTATTACAGTAGACCCACTCCAATGAATCTCCAATTTGAAGAAATTCCTGATATAGCAAATTGTAAATATGATGGTAGTTCATTAGTCGAATGGAATATTGATGGACTTACTGAATATGGAATTCTTAATATTCTGCGCAATATGATACTATATACAAATGCAGGCATGATCTATGGCAATACACAAGCTGAAATCATTAAATCAATAATAATTGGATTTACTGGCCAACTTCATGGCTGGTGGGAATATTATCTAACCTCAATCCAAAAAACTAGTATCCTAAATTCAGTCAAACTAACTGAAGAAGGTAAACCCATTATTAATACCAATAATCAGCCAATTTCTAATGCTGTTGAAACACTAATTCATAATATTTTAATCAATTTTTCTGGAAATGTTAGTGATCAAATTGAAAAATACAGAGAACAATTAATCAATCTTCGATGTCGAACTTTATCTGATTTCAGATGGTATAAAGATGTCTTTTTATCCCTTGTTTTTCAATTATTCAATTCTAATGAAGATTTCTGGAAAGAAAAATTTATTTCTGGCCTTCCAACTCATTTTGCAGAAAAAGTAAAAAATGTTCTACGAGAACAAAATAATGGAAGATTAAATTATGCTAACTATACATATGGTGATTTAATTCAAAAAAATTCACGTGTTGGTATGTCTATTTGCAGTGATATGAAAATTAAAGCCGATTTACATAAACAAAAGAAAATTGGTAAACAAGAATTAGGGGATTTTTGCTATCAATTTGGCTATGAACCCCTACAAAATCCATCCAATCGAATTTATCAACATAAACATCGGTCTAAAAAGAAACGATATCATGAAAAATCATATCGATCCTATAAAAATCACAAAAAATATACAAAAGGAAAACATGAAAAATACAATTCAAAGAAGAGAAAATCCAGCTCTTCACCAAACCATAAAACTAATAAATCTAATTACACATGCTATAAATGCGGCAAAGAAGGACATTTTGCAAATAACTGTTTTAATAAAGATTCAAAAAAGAAAATCAATGAATTAGATTATCATTCTCATAATTCCGAAAATAATAAAGATATTTGTATATGTTGCGAAAGCGAAGATAGTTCTTATGATTCTTCCTCCTCATCTTCTTATTTCTCCATTAATGTTTTAAATGCTCAAGATGAATTACTTCTGGAATTAATAGAAAACATTTCCTCTGAAGAAGAAAAGAAAAAATATTATAGAAAAATGCTTGAAGATAAATCTACTGATAAAACCTCAAAGAAACATAAAGATTTTCAATCACTTTCCATGAAAGATACTTTCATACAAAAAGATATTTATAAATCACATGTGGGTAGTTGATGTCCTGGCTCTTTTATTCCTCCTTCAACTCGATATGTTGGAGATATTGGAGAAGGTCTCGACCCCCCAGGTAATCGGTCATAGAAAAGCTGTATCCACCTTGTGAGGATGGCTCATCTGCATAACAAAAAATGATTATATTATCATACATATTGCAGTTTTGAAAATTAACTACAAAATAAATAGCCAAAAAAAATACTAATAACACATGAAAAAAATATCCATAAAAACATGGGTATCTCTATGCAATGAGCTAGTAGAAAGAAAATCACCTACCAACCACCATTCTTTTCATTCATATTTCTTTCTCGGACCTTCTTTGACTATGAAAAACTTCGTATTCTATTCATTGGTAACTGCTATAATTAAAAGCATGGATCTGCAACCAAATGAATTTTGTACATGATGCAAATTAAAAGATTAAAACCTATGTGTCCAATTAATAACAATAAAATGATTCAAATTCACAAAAAAAAAAAAAAACCATAAAAAAACCATCACATAAAAACTTCTATCAAAAAGAAGGGAAAAATAAAAAAGGTAAAAGGAAACCGCATGAATAAATATGGGTTACGGCCTCCCACGCCCATCACCCATTCCCTTGTTGAGTACATTCTCACCTTGCTAATGGAGAGATTTGTATAGTGGATGGAGATCTTATGGGTTATATGGGTTGAAAAATGTATTGGGTTGCAAAACCGAGAGGGAATAAATTTGAATGACAGGAACAGAAATGGTAGGAAAGATAAAGATGAGAGTTTGCTATAGGGAGGAGTTGTCTACATTGATGGCCTGATGAAAGAGTGGATGGAGATCTCATGGGTTGTAAAATGGATTGGGTTAGATTTGAATGAGAGATAAATTAGGAAAAATCGGTGGAGAGATTTAGGAAAAAGATTTGGAAAGGAAATTTATTATGGAGATTTAGGGGGGAGATTTGGAGAGGCATGTGCAGTAGTCCACCAGAAAGAAAATTTATTTTTCTCTTTCCTCCGCCCCCCCTTCCACCCCCACATGTGGCAACCCTGATTCGTCTAAACAAGACTCCCCTATTTGGAGGGAACAGGGGATCCGGATCCAAGATTCGGAGGGAGGCAGGCAGGCACAACCAATTTACCCTTCATGCTAAATAGGGTCAGTGCATGTACCCTTCATGCTAAATAGGGTCAGGTCAAGCCTGTCTTTTAAACATAGGAAGGCGTAGGGCCATGAATTTCTTCTTGCTCAAGAGAGAGAGACTTCAGAGAGAGAGAGAGAGATATGGGAAAGAGCAAAGTTCTTGTGGTAGGGGGGACTGGTTACATAGGCAAGAGACTTGTTAAGGCAAGCTTAGCTCAAGGTCATGAGACATATGTCCTCCACCGGCCGGAGATCGGCGTCGACATCGAAAAGGTCCAGATGCTATTGTCATTCAAGGAACAAGGGGCCCGCCTCGTCGAGGGATCATTTTCCGATCACCGGAGCCTAGTCGATGCCGTGAAGCAGGTGGATGTGGTCATCTGTACGATATCGGGTGTTCATATAAGGAGCCACCACATCCTCCTGCAGCTTAAGCTCGTCGACGCCATTAAAGAAGCTGGCAATATCAAGGTTCGCATGACTAAACTGCACGTCCTATCTTGATGCATACAAGTTCCTTATTTTATTTTTAATACTGGGGTTTTCTCAAATCAACTCACTCAGAGAGATGTCTTCCACAAATTTTCTACCACATGGGACCGACCTTAATCAATCGAATTTGCTCGCACTCACTAACCTCCCACCTTAATTAACCCTATTTCCTCACAGTCACTAACCTCACGTAAAATGGTACCCATCTGTTTTTTATACTAGTCCAAATTTATGCTCAGCTTTTTACTGAATTTCATAGAAGTCATGATAAACTTTAATGCTCCCTAAAGCAATAAGTCAATAGCAGTGATGATTTAATTGAGATGAGTTTTTTTTCCCAAAATCATATTCATAATAAGATCTTTCTATTAAGTCATACTTTTATTATTTACATGCATCCAAGTGAGTCCCACAAGGCACTTCAAATTTTGCCTCTCGGAAAGTGTGATTCTTATCTATTTAAGCCACCTTTTCTCTTCATTATTTTGTATTTTAATTTGATCAATCATAGCATTCACATACACTCACATGCCTCCAATTAATTAGTATCCACCCTAATGTGATACTAAACCGATTGCTACTTAATATATAGTTATGTCCAATCAGAAAAAATAAATGCATTATGGAAAAGTAAGTAACTTTTGACGCTTCAAAAGTGAGTTAGGATACCCTAATAAAACTGTTATCCTGCACACTTCCCATGACCAGTTATTGATAACCCTAATTAACCTCCAAAATGAGTCTCATCCCATCCAATGAGATCTTTGAATTTTAGTTCTAATGGAATTGGTGTCCTCATAAGACAGAGCACGAACATGATATAGGCATATGGTTAATAATGCATAAGATTGTGCACATCATGTAATCAGTCACATGTTCAATCCTAAGGTGTGGGCCAATACCTATTAAAGTAGAATTTGAGGATATATCAGTGGAGGGAAGGATACTTATTTTTGAATAGTGTGGATTATTAATAAGTGGGCCCCACATGGAGATTCTCACATCCCACTCACCGATGGCTAGTGAAAAAATACTGGAGACTCTTTTTTTTTTTCCCTCTATTCTGGTAAATATTCACACATCCTACCCAGACACTCACTCACAAGTCACAACTGAGCCCAGATGGTTTGGTGTTATGCCTGTGTTGGTGAGATGTCATGTTTTTGAATCTTGTGCCTTAACTTTTCTTATATATATTATTGTTTTTATAGCCGGGCAGGGCTTGGGCTCTCTAGTCTCTACCATTGAATCCAAGCTTGGCCCATTTATTAAATGGGCCTAAATAGATTACCGAAGCCCAATCTGATTACTATACCCTAGGGCCGAAGCCTAGGCCGGCCCTGTCCATGAACACCCCTAACTAAAGCATGGGTGGATTGGCATGTTACATGAATTTTGTTTTTCCATTCCAATCTATCTTGAGTCAAATAATCAAATTAGTTGCACTTTTTTAAATATATTTTTATTACATTCATCCAAGTCCTCTTTTGCGTACTCATTCCCTTTGGTGGGCCATCAACCTTCATAGCTAAAATTTTCCTTATCGGTGTCTTTGTCGCCCTGCGTTAAACATGCCCAAAAATCATTTCAAACTGGTTTATCTAATTTTATCATTGACCCCTAAATACTCTCCAAAATGCTCATTTTTAATTTTATGGTTCCTAGGTTTACCATACATCCAACCCAACATTCTCATCTACGCCACATCCATTTTGTGTATATATTGCTTCTTGATTGTCCAACATTCTGCTCCATATAGGTTATAGCTAGTCTAATCATAATCTTTTAAATTTTTTCCTTCAATCTTGTTTGCTTTTGTCAATTACAAAATACTTTGGGTTTCAGAAGCAAATCTCTATTTTTTTATCATCCCCCTTTTATCCTGTGCTCGACATCTTCATCAATCTCCCCATCGTTACTATTTATAGAGTCAAGGTAAGGAAAATAATCTCCTTGTGGTATCTCATGATCTTTAGTTCCCACGGTGATTTCAACATTTTCTACATGCTTATTGAATCTACAATCCCGCTTTATGACTCTCTTTTTTAATGACTATATTTTAATGAGTCTATCCAAAAAAAAGAGTAGAGATATCAAACAAGCTCTAAAATTAGAGGCTAAATCCATTACTCAGTCTTACTTATATCTCAATAGGAACAATGTTTTCCAGTCAGATATAGGTGCATACAAGAGATAGCCTGATGGACATGGTAGTCTTACTTAATATCTCAACAGGACCAATGTTTCAAAACTAGGACCAACCATCGAAACAGTGAAGGCTATGGTATGGTTGCACTCAGTCCAACTGACTGTTCATTACAGTCAAACAATGAAAGTATCATAACATAACAATTGTACATCCACTAATAATAAATTCTTAACATGCTGTTTTAAAAAGTAAGAAATCATGAAGAAAGTAGTGCAAAAGGTCTATGGACAATGGGTTAGTCTTACAAAAAGAAAGTAAAAAAAGTTCAAATTTAAGGTTTTTAAAAATGAAACTAATAAAAATCTAAAATGTTTGATTTACTTTGATTTTTTCTTATGTTACTCATTGGCCGGTGCTTAACAAATCAGCCAATTTGGTTGAACCAAATCACCACATATTGCGGTTCTGGCTCGCCTGGAGCAATTCATAGCAGTGGGTCCAATTCCATCTTTAAAGCATTGGCTAGGATCAAGGCCCAATGTCAATTGATTAGTGCACCTTCTATAGCCAACTCGGCTCCTTAAGAAATTTTAAGAACAGAACCCCTTCCATGGCATATATTGTTAGCAGGAGGTTGGAGGGAATTGAACTCTCCTGAAGTTATTTAACTGGCACACTTTGTGTGTGTTTGTGCAACGAAAAAGGTGTGGAGAAGTTGTGCCTTTTTCCATGGCCCCTAATTTTCACTTAAAACACAATTACACTGATTTTAGCATGGTTTATAGTGCAAGATAGGAAATCAAAATCTAAATGGTGTTTGAAAATCATGAATCAACTCCCTTGCAGGCGGAATCCCCTCTTACAAAAATGCACCTTGGCGCCCGTTTCTTTAGCTTTATTAAAGGGAATTCGTGTTGGTCGAATTTTTAAATTCTACAAAAGTTATCCCTAATTTGAAGTTACAAAGGCTACTGATCCTTAAAAAGTTGTCCCCTGTGGAAAGTGGAACATGCTAAGGGCCAAATCATCTTACTTACTGCACAAACAAGTCCTTATAAAAAAAAGTACAATTGAGTTCCTTTCAAAAGAGAAATCTAACCCCTCCACAAATATGCCCAAGAAAGTGCAAACAAGATCGAATATCAATAAAGGTAACTGTTTCTATTTTTATTTTTTTTATTTTTTTTGGTATAAAATCCAGGTAACTGTTGGTGTTATCTAAACAAAAAACTGTTGGAAAAATGGCTAAGAGCTACACTAGTTTTTTGTCAACTTTGAGCCAAAAACTAAGTGTGACCCATTTATCCTTTTGTGTGGGAATACATGGGAAAGTAATCTACTCCATGAGTAGATTATGGACATGTATTGAGTTGCTCTAATCCATTTAGGAGTGAATGAGAAATTGCCTTCTAAACACCCCGATCTAACTTGGGTTTGGGCTTGGGCTTGGGCTTGGGCTTGGGCTTGGGCTTCATGTGAGTTGGGCTTGGCTCGGTCCACTATCCCAAGAGGTGTGTACCCTTTCATATATGAAAGGGTGTGTCCCTAGTCCTAAGAGGTGTGTACCCTTTCATATATGAAAGGGTGTGTCCCTAGTCCTAAGAGGTGTGTGCCCTTTCATATATGAAAGGGTATGTCCCTAGCCTAAGAGGTGCAACCCCATGAATAGACATGAAGTGGGCTATAAATATGCATCTTGTCCATGACTTTTGGATCATTCAATCACTACTGCTGCATTGCATTTTCGAGTCATCATCTGTGTCTAGAGAGAGTCTGTTGCACTGTTGGTTCGCCTGTCACTCAGTTTGTAGTGCTGCTACTGTGTGGATCGATCATTGTATTCTGGGAGACAAACGCTATTGAAGCCCGTTAGCACCGTTGCGGGGGCGAATTTTGTCTTAAGGACATAGTGTTAAACACTAGCCTTGATCAACTGCGAATCTCTGATCTACTAACTACAACTACAGAGTACTGTTTTCCTGCCTTCAAACAGTAAGTTCATTTTACATTCAAACAGAGTACTGTTTTATTTCATTTTAATATAAACTGCTCTCCTAAAATGCTGAAGTAGTTGTACTCGAACTTATAAAAACCACGGTCGAGTTCCAATGCAATATAGAAATAGATAAATGAGCTACAGTTAAAGCAGGCCATACCTGATTTGGGTCCATTATTTGGGTGGTTTTATTTACCTGATTGGGTCACATCCATGGCAGGCCATACCACATTCTTCACATAAGTTTAATTATTTATTACCAGTTAGCAGCGTTAGGTGGAAATAAACTGTCTTAGATCACTGGACCATAGCCCCATTTTGAGTTTGCTTAATCCCATGATCCTGTTTAAAAAAAAAAAGCCCATCATCCTATAATGTATGCTATGGGAAATGATCAACATTGAAATTCCATAGTTGCCGGCTCATATATCTTTACTGCGGGCTCACCATCAGTGAATCCTAGACATTCTCTCTGTGTCTGTTTTGCACACTATCTGTGTGCAGTATGGGGATTAGTAAGGTGTTCATCTAACAAAATATATAAAAAAACAACGGGCGAATGGATGCAGCGATTCTTGCCATCAGAGTTTGGCACAGATCCGGCGAGGATGGCTGATGCATTGGAGCCTGGAAGAGTGACATTCGACGATAAAATGGTAGTGAGAAAGGCGATCCAAGATGCAGGGATTCCCTTCACTTACATCTCTGCCAACTGCTTTGCGGGCTATTTTGTTGGGGGGCTCTGTCAACCTGGTAGAATTATACCTTCAAGGGAGAGTGTCTGCTTGTTTGGAGATGGTAATGTCAAAGGTATATGTCATTGCTTTCATTTTCCTTCAAATATATTTACTTTTTCCTATGCACATCAAACTCTATTCATTTGAGTTTTCTTGAAAGCATTAAAAGAAAAGATTATAGATTATAGTTGGCTGTCAAAATGGGCCACTGAGGCATGGATTTTGAACTAATTGAGGACATCAGAGAGATAGAGATCCTGAAGGAATAACAATGACAGAGACTCCACCTCTGATGATTTGGGACTTGGGAGTTGGGAGTGGTCCATGTCCCACAAGTATTTGGTGATGATTTGAACAGTGATAAATTCTCACGAATCTTGACATATGGTTTTAAAAGGCCTCATGTTGAGTTAAAGTTTGGTCGCACACATATATACTGAAGATCTAGACTGACATGTTTCTAACGTGGGATTTAGACAAAGCTTCACAGTGCTAATGAAGCACTCCACCCTTATCCTTTTGAACTCCCCTTTTTTGGCTCACAGAATCACGTGATATTGTCTTGCCTCAGGGGATTACCTAGGAGGATTGGGATCTCACACTCTCTCCTATTGATGGCTCTGATACCATTAAAATGGACCTAAAGTAAACTAATGAAGAGACCCCATCCACTGTAACTGATTTTTTTAATTGTACTGGCCATAATTAATCTGTGAAATTTGCTTTCCATGACAGCTATTTATGTAGAAGAAAATGACATTGCTACATACCCCATCAAAACTATAGACGACCCAAGAACACTGAACAAGACACTCTACCTCCGACCCCCTGAAAACATCCTCTCCCAGAGAGAGGTAGTCAAGATGTGGGAGAAACTCATTGGAAAAGAACTCGAGAAAACTAGTATATCCGCAGAGGATTTCCTTGCTCAAATGAAAGGTATGTCACACCAGTGGCCACAAGAGAGAGAAAAATATGACAGTACCATCCATGGTCTTAAAAAAATAAAAATAAAAAACACTTATATTACATTCTAAGAGCTCTATAAAATGGGTTGAGTTGTTTCTTTCAGGTCTGGATTACGCACAGCAGGTGGGTTTGGTACATTACTACCATGTTTGCTTTGATGGTTGTCTTGCAAATTTCGAAATAGGAGAAGAGGGAGAAGAGGCTTCACAGTTGTATCCAGAGGTTAACTATACTCGAGTGGAGGACTATGTCAAACGCTATCTTTAGCCAGTTTCAATATACCAACTCATAGTCACACCTGGAATAAATAAAAGACTGGGGTGTTCCATAATTAGATGGGCAAGTTCAAGAAGCTGTGTGTATTCATCTACTTAAGAATTTGGGTTGTTTACTTGGTATTAGTAGATTTCTGCGTGGAGTCGTTTTCTTAAGTTCAAATTTTATATCTGGCTTTGACACCCAAAGCATGCAAAACTTTCATGTGTTGTAGAGCTTTCTTAATGTTCAGAAACTGACAACACTCCCCAATCAAACTACTCATGGGGTAGCATCTGGATTTACTCATCAACTTAAAACAAATTCCAAGCACAATCGAGATTCCCATATTTCCAGTTAAGTCATTTGCGACGGGGAGATTGACTTCAAGCACCGTTGTCAAACATAACCACGAACTTTTTTTTTTTTTTTGCTCTCGAAGGGTTCTCAACCCTTTGGGCTGGACTAATCCCTCCGGGCCTAGAGGGAAGCCGGGTAAATCCCCTGTAGCCCTAGTGTGGTAGCAGAGTTTCGAACCCACAACCTCCGGGTGCAAACCGTGGTCCTAGGCCAACCAAGCTACCCCTTGGGGTTAACATAACCACGAACTTGAATCCTTGTTTCTATAAAGAAGCAATGCCCTGTTTGGATCCTTGAAACTCCATTTATTTTACATGTATTTGTAATTTACCTATAACTCTGTTTACCTTTAAGTGTTTATTGAACAGTGTATAATAATTTTTTACTTAAAAAGGTAATTCAACTTATACTCTGATTCATGCATAAAACAATTACCTGTTCTTAGTCTCCGGAGATCCAAACGGGCCCAAAGCAACCACAAGCAGGGCATTGGGGATTGGAATAGAGAGCTATATAATAAACCTACTCAGTAGTAGGCAGCAAACACCAAAACCTACAATGAGAATGCACTAATAGTTAATAAAGTGTTAGGAAATTGTGTGTTGGCTAATTTATGAGTTGGACAAAACTCTGAGTCTATTGTGTTGTATTTCTTATTTTTAAAAAAGGAATCTGAAGATAAAAAGGCCGGAAGGATTAGGAGTTAGAAGAATGCAAGAATTAGAAGTAAGTAGGGCTGCACAACCGGAAATCCGGTCCGGTTTTTGGACCGGATTTCCGGCCCGGCTTAAATGAGAGGACCGGACCGGACCACTTCGGTCCGGTCCAAAACGGTCCGGTCTGGACCACTTAAGTGGTCCGGACCGGTTTCATTAGTTTTTTTTTTTTTTTTAAGTTTTTATTTAATTTTTTCATTTTCAGCCAATTTCCTGCCTCTTTTTCCAAATGTAAGAAATTAGATCTTCAATTTCACTATGGTATTTGACTTTGGAATTTTTTATACTTAAAGTTTTGTATTAAAAAAATTTTAAAAAAAAATTATTATTAATCCGGTCCGGTCCGGTCCGGTTTTGCGGTCCGATCCGGTCTGCGGTCCGGTTCTCTGCAGCCCTAGAAGTAAGAATGCTGAAAGGATTAACAGAAGAAAGTCTTGCAAAATTAGAAGTGAGAAATCCGACAAAATTAGAAGTAAGCTGAAGAAAAGGAAAAGAAGACTAAAAGATTTGAAAGAAGAAACCAAGGAAAAATTAGTATGCTGAAACTCTAGATCATCCAAAATGAGGTCCACTCAAGCGACCATCTTCTTCACTGGTGTGGATCGTGATTTACTATTCCAGAAATAATAGAAAAAGATAAAAATATGACTATAGGACTATACGTCTTAGCCCTTTTTTGACACCTCTATTTTTAGCCTCTAATTATTAAAATCTCTAAAACAGGTAAAGTTTTTGAAAATTAAGGCATTTGGTATAATTTTCATATTCGCAGACTTTAGAGAAATAGAAGCAATTCATCTTTTCTCCATTACCCTCATCTCATGGCACTTAGAATACTAGATGAAAAAGAACAAAAGGCAGCTACAATGGACCAGGCATCATGGACGCCCAATCCCTTTTTTATTTTTCTTTTAATCTAAAAGAGTGAATCAAGATCCAAACCATTGAATTGGGTCGGGCTTGGCTTGGAAGGGCCTAAATAAATAGTCCGAGCCCAACCAAATTACTAAACCTTAAGGTCCAAGCCCAGACCAAACCGCGCTCAGGCTCAGGCGGGCCCAGCCCATGAACAACCCTAACTCAAGCATGGGTGGATTGGCAACTTGAGTGACATTAGACTGTTCTCCCAATCCTCAATTCTTGAACTTTACTACTGAAATAGTTTAGGTAACTGTACTGGGGCTTTCTTGGGAGCTAAGAAAGCACATATTATATATATATAAGCCCTGCTACACGGCCCGACAGGGGGACCGATTTCGGGCCCGGTCCCCCAGGAGGGCCGTTGGATCCAGGCCCAAAATCGGTCCCCTAGTCGGGTCATTTAGACTTTTGCTATATACATATATATATATGAGCAAGGCTCTTCTAAGCTCAAGCTTAGGATAAAATCTCTTAAGCTCATGCTTGTGGGGCTAACCTTTGGTCCATCCAAATGGACCAAACACATGACCCTCCTAAATTGCACATGTCCACCAACTTGCGATCAAATCTGAATTTACTGGACCGTTAGATCAACTATGTATCGATCCAAACGAATTGTTGATAATTAAACTCCTGGGCCTATATGAAGATGATAGAAATTACGGCTGTAGTTGATTTTTTGCAAAGAGGAAGATCCCAGGGAGTCAATGAAATCTCCCTCATCCCCATCCCCATGCGGGTCCCCAAGTGGACCCCACCACACACTTAAACTTACCTTATCTTAAGCTTGAGCTTAGGAGAGCATTGCTCTCTCTCTCTCTCGCTCTCTCTATATATATATATATATATATATATATATAGCAAGGATCTCCTAAACTCAAGTTTAGGATAAAATCTCGTAAGCTCATGTTTGTGGGGCCCATCTTTGGTACATCAAAATTGAACAAACACATGACCCACCTAAATTGCACATGTTCGCCAACTTTCAGTCAGATCTGAATTTACTAGACCGTTGGATCGACTATGCATCGATCTAAATGTACTACTGACCATTAAACTTTTGGGCCCATATGGAGATTATAGAAATCACGATTGAGGCAAATTTTTTGTAGAGATGAGGATCCCAGGGTGTCCTTGAAATTCCCCCCATCCCGATCCCCATGAGGGTCACCAAGTGGGCATCACCACACACTTGAGCTTACTTTATCATAAGCTTAAACTTAAGAGAGCTAACCCATATATATATATATGGAGAATATTCATCTGCATTCATCCCTCATCATAGAGTTAGAGACACTTATATAATTGAAAATATAAATGTGCAAAAGAGGAGAAGTCATATATAGTAATATGCAGAAAAAGAATGTTCATGTGCAAAGAAGGATTCCCTCAGCATGTGTGGTGAGGGACTCCCCTTTTGGGGGAGGTTTCAAGTACAAAAGGGCTTTTGTACTTGAAGGGAGTACACCTTTTGTACTTGAAACATCTCCAAAAAGAGAGTTCTTCACCACACATGGTGAGGGAATCCCTCACTTGAATACCCTTATATATATGATGTAATCTATAACCCTAGACCTAATAAGGTGGTAGAATAGTAAAAAGAGTGAGTTATCTTTTGCCGTGGACATAAGTATTATGCCGAACCACATAAATCTTGTGTTTTTCCTTGTGTGTGCTTGATTGATTTTCTCTTGTGCGTGCTAACGCCCTAGATCACAACAGAATGTGTGGCACATAAGTTCATTTATTACCGGTTAGCTGCGTTAGGTGGAAATAAACTGTCTTAGATCACTAAACCATAGCCCCATTTTAAGTTTGCTTAAGCCAATCTTCCTGTTAAAAAAAAGAGAGCCCATCATCCTATAATGTATTCTATGAGAAATGATCAACATTGAAATTCCAATGTTGCCGGCTAATATATCTTCACTGCAGGCCCACCATCAGTGAATTTAAGTCATTCACTCAAACTCACAAGCAGGCACCCCACATGCCCCAGGGCAGTTATGTTTGTATGTTTTGCACACTATCTGTGTGTAGTAAAAAAAAAATGTGTAGCATACTATAGGGATAGGGGAATCATATGGTTGTTGCTGTGGATAGCGCTCCCACAGCTCCCTCCGGAGACTGATCCGGGAAGGGCAGCTTTACTTCACGTCTCCTGACCACTAAGCCAACCAAGCTAAAAATTATGAAAATAAAAAATCTGTGTGTAGTATACAGTTAAGTAAGGTGTTCATTTAACAAAATACCAAAAAAAAATAAAACAACGGATGAATGGAATCATGGATGCAGCGATTCTTGCCATCGGAGTTTGGCACAGATCCGGGGAGGATGGCTGATGCAATGGAACCTGGAAGAGTGACATACGACGAGAAAGGCGATCGAAGATGCAGGGATTCCCTTCACTTACATCTCCGCCAACTGCTTCGCGAGCTATTTTGTTGGGGGCCTCTGTCAACCTTGTAAAATTTTACCTTCAAGGGAGAGTGTCTGCTTGTTTGGAGATGGTACTGTCAAAGGTATCATTGATTCATTTTCTTTCAGATATATTCCCCTTTTTTCCTATGCACATCAAGCTCTATTCATTTGAATTTTCTTGTTAGTATTAAAAAAAAATTGTAGTTGGCTGTCGAAATGGGCCACTGAGGCATGGATTTTGAACTAATTGAGGACATCAGAGAGACAGGTCCATTCAAAACACAAATTCCCTAGGACCAGGCATGGTCTTTTAACAGGCCTACATTGGGTGTTGACCATCGAGGTTGGATTTTAGAATGTGCTCAATGGAATCAAAGCCCACCTGAACAGAACTGAGGTACATGATGGACCACCGACTGGTGACTGATCCATAGAGATCCTGAAGGAACAACAATTACAGAGATTTCAAATCTGATGATTTGGGACTTGGGAGTGGTCTATAGTATCACCAACTAAAACATCAAATTAGGTTCATATGGAATCCATGTCCCACCAGTTTTTGGTGATGAATTGAACAGTGATGTATTCTCACAAATCACTCCTAGTAATAACTGGACAAACTTTGTTGGGGTGGTGGCTCCATGAAAGACTTTTCTAATGAAGTTAGCCGGGTTGTGTACAGCCATAATTTAAACTGATTGGATCAGGCCAATAAAAATAGCCCACCAAAGCTGATTTCCAACAGGCTTTGGCCCCGCCCATTAGTAGCAATTAGAACAGGCGTTCAGCTCTAACCCCTAGGATAGGAGTTGAATCAATGAGACCAGGACACCATGCCCTAGAGGCCCACAATCTCCGACCAAATTGACCTAAACTGAAAAAATGAAGAGACCCTATCCACTGTTAACTCAATTTTTCTTTTTTTGGACTAGCCATAATCTGTGAAATTTGTTTTCCATGGCAGCTATTTATATGGATGAAGATGACATTGCTACCTACACCATCAAAACTATAGACGACCCAAGAACACTGAACAAGACCCTTTACCTCCGGCCCCCTGAAAACATCCTCTCCCAGATAGAGGTGGTCAGGATGTGGGAGAAGCACATTGGAAAAGAACTCGAGAAAACTAGTATATCTGCAGAGGAATTCCTTGCTCAAATGAAAGGTAAGTCACACCAGTGTCCACAAGAGAGAGAGAGAGAGAGAGAGAGAGAGGGAGAGAGAAATGACATAGCATGGCTAGCATCCATGGTCTTAAAAATGCTTATATTACTTTCTAAGAGCTCTATAAAATGGTTTCATTTGTTCCTTTCAGGTCAGGATTACATAATGCAGATTTGTTCGGTACATTACTACCATGTTTGCTTTGATGGTTGTCTGACAAATTTCGAAATAGGAGATGAGGGAGAAGAGGCTTCACAGCTGTATCCAGAGGTTAACTATACTCGAATGAAGGACTATCTCAAACGCTATCGATAGACAGTCTCTACACCTACTCATAGTCACAACTGGAATAAATAAAAGATGGGGGTGTTCAGTGTTGGGATTCCCCTGTTTGGATCCTTGAAACTCCGTTTATTTTACATGTAAATCTAATTTACCCATAACTCTGTTTACTAAGTGGTTATGGAACAGTTTAGAATAAATTTTTACCTGAAAAGGTAATTCACCTTATACTCTGATTCATGCATAAAACAGTTACCTGTACTTACTTTATGGAGATCCAAACTGGCCCAAGGCATTGGGGATTGGATTAGAGTGTTAAATAATAAACTTAGTAGTAGGTAGCACACCATAGTAGTCAATTTCGTTTCTTTTTAGCATGAATGGCCAAAATTTCTCATTTCGGTGTCAAAATATTTTGATTTGAATTCCGGTCCATTCAGGGTCCTTCCGGTCTATTCCGCTCCATTTTGGTTTGTAGCACAGTTTTCGAAAGGTTTTTTTTTCCTTAATATCCATATCAACGAAGACGCATCATTTATGTTTTTTTCTATTTTTCTATTTTTCACATGTATGTTTTTTTAAATTTTGTTATTTCGATCGAGAAGTTACTCCAAAAAGTTCTGCCAAAAATTCGAAATGCCAAAATATTCTATCTTGGAGGCTGGACCAAAATGACGATCAAAACAGAATTGACAATTGTGAGCAAACACCAAAACCAACTAGGAATGCAATAGTAGTTAATAAAGCTTCTAATTCATAACCAGATTACTGGAACCCATCAATAGTTAATCATGAAAGCGCTTGAGGCTAAATCCTCTATCAAAATCCAGATAAAGACATCTGACCCATTATCAATTCTATCAAACTGCCCCCATAATTCTAACTGCCGTTGAATCGGTGGAGCCCTTTTTTTTTAGTTCAGATATTCTGTCCCAGCTTTTTGATGGTAACCTTGGAACACAAGCTTAGAACTCCATCCAATGCTTATATATATAAGCCTCAAATCCGATTGAGCACTACGATAGAAACTTGATTAACACTATGTCGGTAGCAATGCAAGGTCGGTGGCAATTATGTTTACATCATGCTACTCAATCAGACGGTGGGTCTCACTCCTTTTGAATTAAAAGTGAGGATGGATAAGTACGAAAATCTCAAGATCTTCTACTGTATTCCTTTATGCTTGAACTCGCACCAAGGTGTGGGCCTCTTCTATAAATTATCTTTGCTCTCTAAAACGAAATTGCTCTTGTTTTTTTAACGTAGAGAACAATAGCACATATATATAGGCTACAGTAGGGACCTTAAGAAGGAAATAAAGATAGGCTTCTTATGGAAACAGGAAATCCTAATTCAACCCAAATTAGAATCATAGTTCCATAAATTATAATTCAGTCCACTAAAGAATTATAATTACACTCCTGTCCTTATTCTCAAAATAATATTTCGAGCTTCTTGTTATTAAATGCATATTAATCTCCCCACGTTAAGATTTTAGATATCCCTCGATTAAATAATTACTGACATCTAATTTAAACGATATCTTTATAATTCCTTAAAACCTTATACTTAACTTATTTGATATATCGGACACAAAGTCCACCTGCAGGGTTTGACATATTCAAAACTTAAAAACTTCATCAATATGATATCATCAATCCCTATTACGGGACGTGAATTCCATCAATAAACTAATATGCACTATACACGTAGTGTAGTCATCCAATTTACAGAGATAATTGGCCCATAAAAGATCTCACTCATTGGTAAATCAAATGTCAAACACTAAATATATGTGTCTATTATTTATGTCGGAATTAAGAGTACAAGCACTCATAATAACCATTTATATGTTAATCATCTTATATAGTCAATATAAAAATAATAAACTCAAAAACGGTCATGTTCAATATACACAAAGCATATTAACATAATGAGTTGAAACTATATCGTTTCCCGCAGGCAAGACAAACCTGCTGAAACATCATGCTACAATCGTACTGATGGTGTGTCCAAATCCATCTATATTATGAACAACAACTTATATTTTATAAGAACTGACAAATAAGTCTTCTGTGTATAAGTAGAACTCTACACACTAACCTGTCTACTTTATAGAATAAAAAAACACACACATGCATAATAATTAACAATGCAACCATTTGCCCATACAAAATCTCAATTAAATGAGAGGACAAAATATACTAATAAGTGAATCACTCAAAGATAAATATATAAAAGTATGCTTTTTAGTATAAATTCCCAACATATAGATTACATAAATATATAAATTATTATTTCTTCGTCCACAAAAAATCCTGATACAATTACCAAAATACTTAAAACCCTCAGGCTACTGATCGGCCAACTTAATGAACCGTCAACCCAAAATACAAGAGAAACTTAACACACGTAATCTCATACATACATGATCAATGTTTTGCTTGTCACTCATTGCTTCTCAAGAATGACCCTCGACTCGATTTGACCACTTGAGATCTTTTGCCCTTTTTCCTTATAGATCATCCCAGAAACAAAATGGTTGAGAATCAAGATGTGTGGAACTTTGTTCAGAACCCTGAACCTCTCCATCTCCCACCTTTTTTATAATTTCCATATGAATGGGAGTGGGCTCAGAGACCAGCCAGGCCGGTGTGGATTAAAGAATTATGTTCCAACACCCACCATCATCAAACCCCACATGTGGGACTCCTCAGTCCTCAGCTCCTCAAGTATGCATCCCACGTGCCAGTTCCTGCAACTATCAAACTTGTGGTAGATGAGGGAAGGGTCCAGACAACGAAACCCATGATCCCATCTAACCAACCCAACTTAATAAAAGTAGTGCACGTTGTGGGTCCCACCCTGAGATTCCTGAAAACTTTCACTCTTGTCACCTGTAACAGCAGCACTGCCTTTGGATTACATGGGCCCTTACTGTCGTTGCTCATTGTCTCCGATATCTCCAAAGATAAGTGGACCACCATAATCCCACCACCTGCAACCGACAAGACATTCAAATATCCCCTTGTTGATTTCGTTTGGGTTTGGGATTGGAATGACTGGTACCTACCACAAATGTCCTTATACAATAAATAATCCATGAGAGGGTTTTATCTATATATCTATAAGAATCTAGAAAATCCAAATCAGTGTTTTCATCACCATTACAATCAAGAAGCAACGGTTCTCCTTAAAAAAAAAAAAAAAAAAAAGAAATGGAGTGTTTTTTTTTTTGTTCTGTCACCATTAATCATGAAAATTCAGACCATGTATGAGAATTGAGAAATCTTTTCGGACATTCTTTGTACTGTATTTTTTTTATATTGCAAGACCTTTTTTTTTACGATATTGTAAGCTTTAAATTGAATTATGTGATATTATGAAGAAAAAAGTGTCTTTTGATTTTCTACGAAGAGATTTTATGTGATATCACATGATTTAACTAAAATTACAAAAAAATATATATTGTGTTATCATAAAAACAGTACATAAAATGTTTGAAAAATTTTCTCAACTTTCATTGTCTGATTTGAAATTCATGGAGAAAAAACCCCAAAGTAAAAAGAAACCAAGCAACTAAATTGAGATATTTCAGTCTACACTTGGTTCCATCTGTGTGACATATGTGGAAGAAAGGTTCTTGTGGTGTCTTATTTATCTCTGGTTCGTCTGTATGCGAGGAAGATTAGGATAAGGCGAAATATGGTGCTCCAGGGAACCACTGAAAGTTTGGGAGATGCAACAGAGAGAAAGTTAAAAAGAGAAATCATTCACGGTCATGACAGCCATCTTCTACGGAAGATACTATGGTCCTTCCAAGTACGGATAGCTAGTGGAGAATATAAATGGATAAAATCATTGACAGCGAACTCCTCAGTCCTCATCAAAGTAGCATCTTTTACATGTCGCATTTTTTTTTTCTTATGATAACCTGAAATCTCTCCTTTTGGTTAATGTTTTAAGCAGCAAGGTTTATCTAAAATTGGATTGTTAACGCGTCAGTTCCACTCCGGGTCCACCATGGACTCGGAACCTCGTGGACCCAGAACCGAAGCTGTTAAGGAGAAGTTGGAATCAGATCCAGACCCAAAACCGTTTCGGAACCAATTTTTTAACTCTGGAACCGGAATCAAAACCATATATGGGATGAGTCTGGATTTAAGTAGAGAACGATATTAAAAAAGACATGATTTTTAGAAGAGATTCCCGAAAATTGAAGTAATATATAGGGTCTCGGGTCCACGGGTCTGAACCAAGGTGGAACTGGACCCGGACCCATTTACTTATCGAGGCCTAAATAAGGACCTAGAACCGGTTTTTAACTGGTCGGAACCTCCAAATATTCGGAGAATCGGGTACCCATTTACATCCCTAAATTTTAAAACCTTAACCTCTTTAATAATTCTTTTTTAAAACTGATTTAAGAGTTATTTACTTTTGTGAGGACAAACAAGTCTTACCTGTGGCAAGGCCTTTTATTAAAGATTTGATTATTGAATTAGCTCAAATTATGTCAGTTTACATGTCACTAGTTTTACCTCACTCTTCACACTCACAAGTGAGCGATCCCACCCACCTAATGATAACGATGAGGTCTACTTTCTTGTTGGCATTATATCCCACCCACCCACTGACCCAAGTATAATAATCACAGTAAGCTTTCTAAATCAAGTAATGTTGGTGAACTCTCACTCAATGAAACCATCACCTATATCATGTGCGACCCCCATGGATAAACAGCAATCCAGCCTATCCACCATGTACACACTGAAGCAACTGCATGAAAGAAACGGCCATCCACAACCATGCACCAATTCTACACAGCCTTCTCATTTAAGTTGAACACCCTAGATTAAATTCATTCACCCATTTGTACAGTGCAGCACAGTAGATCAAAGGTCCATCCATTCATTCATCCACCCTAGCCACATGTGGGAGGATGAGTGGGTGGATTGGACCTAGAACTTCCCATATATTAACTCTTTTGTTAAGTGGGTTCTACGTATATAGTCATAGATGAGTGGATGGTTTGACCTAGTCTGTTTCACACGAGGGTACGTAACTTGGTCGGCTAGTCAAATATTTCATCTCATGGATCCCATGCAGAGCACATAAGTTTGACTGCAATGTAGATAATTGAACTTTAATATTGTGGATCCCATTTAGATAGGTATACAGATGGATGGTTAAGATCTAAAAGCATGGGACGTTTTGCCGTCTTGGTATTAGGGTGGGCCATTTGCAGGGCCAATAACGACTTTGTTTTTAAAGTACCTAAGTGGCTCCCAGTTAGATTCTATTCCTTTAGTGGAATTTCTGACAAGAATTCATCATGTCCAAGAATTTCTGGCTATAATGCGACAGGCTATCCCCTACAATTTTTAAATTCCATATTTCTTTACTAATATTTTTGGATTTCGGTCAAATGAAAGATATCTTTTAACTTTTGGAAATCTAGGAGTTCTAATAAAAATTTGATTTGTTTAAAATTCATAAATATGATGTGATGGCACGTGCCTACATTTTCCAAATGTCATATTTCCTTAGCAATATTTCAAATCTTTAGAGAATTTCTTTACTAAAATTCTTGAGACTTCAACTAAAACTTCTAAGAATTAAGCTAAAGGCAGGGCTGTGGGGGAGAGGTTCTCAAAGGATTCAGATCTTTTCAAATACCCTCGAGGTTATCAACGCTATGAATGCAATAGAAGACTTTTGGGGCTTTCCTATTGTGGACATTTTAGATATGGTTTGTCATTTTGATTTGGTTTTGTTTAGTCACATTCAAGAGGACGGAAAGGTTCCACACTGCTGCTGCTACTGCTGTCCGTATGACAGCCAATTATGGTAAATTTTTCATTCGGGAGTGTTCTTTGGATGGACTGTTTTTCTAGAGTCGATGAGCAAGTCCCTCTCTTTTCTCGCTTGTTTGCAATAAACAAAAGAAAGTTTTCTTCAATAGGGCCCACATAAATGGGTTGATATAGGGATGCAAAATGGCTCGGGTGGAGAAGATATATCCAGAGGTTGAAATCCAACTCACATTCTTCAAGTAAAGACTTCTATTAAATTTATTTAGATAACCATTTTTACCAAAACCTCAAAACTTTAATAGAGACAGCGAAAATACTTTTTAATATTTCCCCTCGAATAGAACCCACTTCTCAATACTCCTCAGGTGAAACCCGACCGGCGCACTTTCAAAAACACGTATTTTTTTTTTTGCATTGTATCATTCATTTTGGAATTCGAACTCACAACCGGTTGATTCTAATGTCATATTAAATTTTTTTAGCTAACCATTCCTACCAAAACCTCAAAAATTTAGTAAAGATAACGGAAATACTTTTCAATATTCTCCCTCGGATGGAGCCCACTTCTCAATAACTTCAACTTGCACCCAATGCATGTCAACCCACCTTGACCCACGCAACCCACATTCAATACAGGCCAACCCATTTAAACCGACCCAACATTTATAGTCTTTGCCCAAACCTAATCCATTTCAGACATTAAGACTACATTTCAGCCCAAGACAAGTGTAACTCGTCAATGCATAAGATAGACTTTTCCAAGTAGCAAAATATAAAACCATCAAGTTATTTAAATGGATAGACATGTGGGTCAACCCTAACTCAGCCCATTTAAATAGGTTACGTGAGTTATGCAGGATGAGCAAGTGAACCCCAACCCACTTAAATGCACGCCAAGTTAATTCCTAATCTATGAGCACCCATATATTTTGTTGGGGTCGGATTATGCAAATTGGGTTGGGGTTACCGGTTCGGGGTCAGAAATTAGGTAAGAACGTAAGATAGGAGGTGGTTGTCAGTCATGTCACATGTGGATGAGTCAGGATTGGATAGATGGGGTCATTATTTTATCAAAACAAGTCAAAAATCTTAATCTAGTTTTTGAACAATGGCTCATCTCTCCATGAAACCCTATTTCAACTGGTGAAACAATCATAGTTTACTAGTCAAAGATAAGAGCAATATATCATGGTAATCACTTCTTCTCCCCTCTCCATTGCCCTCGGCACTTGTGAGTCACTGCTAATTAAAAAATAATCTCAATCTAACACCCGTGAAGAACTATCTAGTACCATTCGAGACAACATAGTGGTGTTCCAGAGAACAACAATTGTAATTTGTAAACAGATGCTTGAAGAAAATGGTGTGTCAGAAAGTACTGTTACTAAACCCAAAGCGAAAATGAAAAGACAGTCTTGCTTCAACACATATGATATATGATTAACAACACGATTACAAGTTTCATACTTATCAATACTCACATAATTAACAAACATATAAGGGACTAATAACACAAACATGAATATTACCATATAGAAACAGAAATATAGAGTTACTTATATCAGAGACTGACGGGATAGATAGATTCTTTTCCTGCATATAGAGGAGAAGATAAAAGGCAAAGGCAAATAGCAGAGAAAGTCAGTCTCTCTCTCTATCTATATATATATATATTGCCTTTGTGTCTCAAACGTGTTGGGGTTTGTCGGTGTCCTCGAGGGGGCGGAACCAGGCCTTCTGTTCGAGGACGGAACCATTCGGGGGAGGAGGCAGGGGGGTGGAGATGTAGCCACCACCGGCGGCACGGCCCTCTTGCTCAGAGGGTCCGAAAACTCCAGTCTGAGGGTGTGGGGCCCAGTACTTGTCTGACTCTGGCTGGATCACATCGTCCGGTACAATCGCCGGACGTACCTGATCGTCCACGTTCTTGTCGTACACGGAGCAGTGGGCACCCCTCCTGCAATTCCAACCACAACCCATCACCAAACAAACTTACTTTCCCATGTAACAAAAGCAAAAGAAGCTTCTAGGTATGAAAATTTCACACAAACATGATAACTACTCCAATTCTCCCTAACCAGATGCATATCAAATACTGAGATTTTGAGACTTGGAAAAAAAAAAAAAAAAATTCTCAAGAGATGCCTCTAACCAAACTTTTTATATATTTTTAGATCTTGACACATTGTAAAAGTTCTTGATCACCCTCAAACATTACAAAGATTTCAAGTCAAGAATAACACAATCTCCATAAAGAGAAAAAGATGAAAAAAAAAATACATCTACAGAGGATTAAGCAACAGATTACACTTACCTGAAAGTGGAAACCGGAGCGGAATCCTGGATAGTAGGAATCCAGTTTCCTTGGGTGAATCGCTTTCCAAGTTTCGCGAATCCTCGCCCCTGCAAATTGGCTGCCATACAATAACAATACTTGTGATTTGGCTTCTGTTTTGATGTTTTCAAGGAAAAGGGGAAAGAGCAGAGAAGAGAGGAAGCTCAAAAGAGAATGAATGAAAACTCACACACACTCCAAACGCCCTTTTTATAAGAATTCCCGTCCTCATCCTAACAAGTAACAACAGCCTTCTAACTTCCCAACTTTTTTTCGTACAGAAACTTACCGTACCACGAACGATCGCCGTCTGTTAACGGCGTTAACGCGCTTTGACGGGAAATGGAGCATCGGATCGGATTTTAGGATCCGGAGGGGAATATTCGAGTGGCTGTTAGGGTTGACGACGCGTGCATAACGGCGTTATGTTACTCTTCGGCGGTGGTGGTGGGCCCGGGGGGCCTTATAAGCTGGTAAAATAGTGATTAGACAACTGTATATATATATATATATATTTATAATGTATTACAGTTTAAACGGCAACGGCGTGGGGCATGCCGTTGCAACGATCATAATCTGAAGAAATTATGAAAGAGAAGAGGAAGGGTAGTTGGATGGGGTTTGGTGAACCCCAAGCATGTATTCTGCCAGTCACCAATCTACACGTGGCACATAAAGTATGGTTCGGGTGATTGACTGATTATGCTTTGTGCGTTTCATATTGCAATTGAAATGAATTTGGTGTCAAGATGCCTTGTGCTGCTCCGGTTTTGAGTGACCCTGTCAAAATCTCATCATGTGATCGGAACTGATTGGATGAACGGTGAATGGTAGGAAAGTCGGGTGAAACATCAAATCAATAAAAAATAAAATATTAGAAATTAAAATAGTTTTTTATTTTTAGTGGCCTGATAGATGATCTTTATGATTTTTGGTGTAAGAAGATTTTTTTTTATTATTATTTAGTGGATAAAAGAGATTATAGTTACAGTTTTTTGTCTTTTTTTTTTTTTTTTTTTTGGTGCCTGGGTGTGTTTCGGCCGGCGGGTTGTGTTTGCAGTGGTTTTTTTGGTGTTTCTAGGGTAGGTGGTGGTGGTGGTTTTTTTTTTTTTTTTTCGTTTGCACAATGGGGTGGGTAGTGTTTTGGCACCTCTTCACTCTCTTCCAGGAAAATCTTCAATTTCTTGGTGTTGGAGTGGTGATGTTTTGGTTTGGACTTCGTTTTTTTCTCTCTCAAGGAAATTTTGTTTAGGAATTTTGATTTCTTAGGAATAAATGAGAAAGAATAGGACACATAAAATGGTCTTCACTACTTTTTTGTAAAAAAAAAAAAAAAAAATTGTGCACAAAAGGTATTAAAATAATGTAAAAGGTAGTAGTAACAACACGAGAGTTCCATTATAACATAGGTAGTGCATTGGATAGAAGTAATGGGTTATGGGTGCTTCTCAAATCTAAACTGCCAGGGCATGCCTATCAATGGCAACTATTGGGTTTATGTGATACTCAGGGTTAGTTGGACTGGTCTATTGGGTTAGTGAGGATTGAAGTTCTTGGTTTGGGGTGTTTTGATAAATGCATAGAGCTTTTTTAGAGTGTGAGAAAGAAAAGGTTACTGTGGGTGCCTAAATGTTTAGGACCCAGATTAGGTTAGTGTGAGACTGGTGATTCGCAGTTTAAACTTCTTTGGGGAAGATAAATTGCCTTAGGACCTGAAAGGAAATGAGAAATAGAGATCAGAGACCCTGGCTACCGTCAGCCGAAAACTCTTCAATGCCTGAGTTAGTGTTGTCACTGAACAAATGGTGGAGATGAGAGGCAAGTATGTTCTTATGCAAGGCGCTCTGTAATGCTCTATGCAATGTATGATGAACGTAGCATTCGTCCATTCTTGTGGCATGATGCGTATATTTTGCATACCATATTTGCATACCTTAGAAGGGATTGGTGTTCCCCTATATGTAGAGATTTCACCAGGCGCTCTCTTAGTGGAGGTAGGTGGAAATACTGTCAGGTCGAATCAAGAAATGACCCCTAATATTAATGTAGATGTGATCGATAAAGGCGACACTTGACCACCATCCGGCGCCTATCTTGTCTAGCAGCACGTTCTGCAACGTAGTCATAACTTCATAGAAGTACAATGATGGCCTAATACCCGCCCCTGTGGACGGACCAAGCTACGGATGATATTGAGGCCGGGTTCGGATGCATCCTGGTACTATTGCCGAGGTGCCTTATACCGAAACCGAGATGAGCCCAGTTGACATCTTTACCGAGACTGACTCAAGCTTGGCGCAAGCTGACACCGCTTGCCAAGCTAAAAAGGGATGTCTAACTGGTACCGTTACCGAACTAGATGAATCTTGGCGCTGTGGCCAAACTTGGATACCGAGATCGGGATGCACTGAGCTGGTACCGCTACCGAGACCAAAGTAATCCTACTCTTCGGAAGACACTCCACACAATTGCCCCAGCTCGCAACTTCTTGGAGTTCTCTAACTTTTTGAGGTCGGGAGCTGAATACTATGTTGAAAGGATCTAAGGTATCAACTTTGAAATTCGTCTCGGTGTTTGGCTGGTGACATCTGATCTTTATCATGAAGTCTGTCCGTCTTTCCAGGACAATAAATATCACGCCGATGACGCTTCATCTTTCCAAGGCGATAAATATTAAGTAGGTGACGTTTTATCAGCCCGAGGCAATAAATTGCATGCTAATGTTTCGCCTTCCCAAGGCAATAAATGTAGCGTCTGAATCTCTATATGAGATTAACTGGCGGTGCCACGTGTCTCCATCTGGTTGGTCATTCAACAAAATCGAAGCGACGTGAGCCTTTAGGAATTGGAACGGGCACCATACCGTCTATAAATAGGGCTCTTTCCTCTGTTGCTTCTTTCACTTTGGCATTTCATCAGAGAAAGCGCTGCTACAAGAGAGAAGAGAACTCTGTTGGAGACACTGCCGGAGCCTTGCTAGAAGTTTAACTTAGCGAACCGAAGCCTGGAATCCGTCACTCTATCTGTGAGTTTGTTTCTCCCGTATCCCTGTCTTTGCATACCACCTTTCTGTTTTTAGGGGTTTTGCTCTAGGAAGTCGAAGATGAAGCCCTTCGTCCATGATCTGGAGGACTCAAACAGGCACCCGGGGACGATCGTCTGCTCGTCTCTGACAACTAGGAGTTCAGCAAGGACGAGACCGAGGCGGAGAAATTGCACAGGATTAGCGAGCTCAGAGTGTTATCTTTTCCTTCTGTTTGTCTTGTCGATCCGATGCTATCTTCTGTCGTACTGAGACTAGCCAGAGGAAGCAGGGAGCGACAACTGATTGGGAGCGGAACGACAGCTGGATGAAACTCGTGCACGAGTATCACAGCCACAACGAGCGAGCTGCCTGGTCCTTGCTCGATACGAGCCGAGGTACCATACGTACATCAAGAGGAAGGAACTCGTGCTCGCCAGCTCAGAGGCTGTCGATTTGGCCCAGCTCGTCGAGAGCTATTCATCTTCCTCCAACCGTGAAGAAGAAAGGGGAGAGGAGATGAAGAAAAGGAAGCCAGTTTTGAAGGTGAAAGACCTAGGGGCGAAAATATTGAGGACTCGAACTCCCTCTTCCTCAGCAGTCTCGGGTGTCGTCGAGGGTTCTGTTGCTGCTGCTGGGAAGGGTCCTATTGCCCCCGCCACTGCTGCTATTGTTGTTGCTCCCGACACTGATGCTGCTGGAACTGCTATTGCTGCTGGTGCTACTCGGCAGCACCCAGCTGAAGGGGCTAAGGAGAAGGCCCTAAAGGAGAAGAGGCACCGAGGCTAGGGCTCGTCGGAAAGAAGCCCTAGCTAAGCCTTGGTCCCTCAGCCCGCGGGGGCGGCTCTTTGGAGGTCGAGCCTCTAGCTTGGTCCTAGGAGGTCGATGACGGTGGAAGACCGTCTAAACAGCAGTCTGTTGGTCGTGACCGCTCTTGCCAAAGCGTGCGCCCTGCCACTCAATATGCAGAGGCATAGAGGAGTGGACGACATGACACTGATGTCCGCATCTCTGCAATTGATGCTCTCAGTAAGTGTCTGATGCTGATCTTTGGATAGCATTTGCTTCTGTTAACTTTCTTCTGACTTCGTCTTCCTTCTCAGACTGTGCCGAGGGTTCAGGTGATCCTAGAGAGGGCCCACGAAAGTGGCTCCAAGGCCGAGAAGCTCAAAGCTGAGAAGAAGAAACTTGTTTCGGCCTTGGAGGGGAGTAGCTGGGAGTTGAAGGTGGCGGAGGAGAAAATAAACAGCCAAGAGGCAGAAATGGCGGCCGCGCTCAAAGAGATCTGCGATGTGAGGGCCGAGACCTACGAGCTGAAAGGCGTGGCCGCGGTCAAGGAGAAGAAAATTCTCGCACTTGAGACCGAGCTGGCAAAGCAAGATGCCGAGCTCGAAATGACGCACAAGGAGAAAGCCGCACTCCAAGCTTCGTTCGAAACTGAGATAGAGAAATATTTTCAGGACGAAGTGGATGCGGCTACTAAGGAGTACGAGGCCCAAGTCGAGAATATCTGCTCGGAGCTATTCGAGCTCGGGTGTCGAGCTGCATTGAAGAAGGCAGGGATCGCAAATGATCATCCTGTTTATCAAGACCTGCCAAAGCTCACTCGCCCTGGGACTGAGCCTGGTTCTGCCTCCACTGCAGAAGCTGCTGCGGAAGTCGGTCCGCCTGAGGATGCTCCCCAAGCCACCAGGATCGAGCCTTTTGACGTCAACGTTGAGGCTACTAAATCTTGAACTTTTTTATACTTATTCTTTTTATTTTCCCATGTAAAGAACTGACTTTGTAATGACTCATTTTATCAATGAAGAAAAATTTCTACAACCATACTTGCCATCTCTCTTGTTCTGATAACAATGTGCGTGCTTGACTTTTGTTCTATAACTGGGCTCTTAGCACGAACGCCCGAATTTTGACCAAGTAGTTAAGTTCGGTTCAGTAACCAGAACTGAGTGACTATTGGATAAGAGTAACTTTGGTTCTTTAACCAGAAGTAACTTAGGCTTAGTCAAGCTTAGTCGAACTCGGTTCAACAACCGGAATTCAAATTGCTTTGAAATTTAAATAACTATGAGAGGTACCTGCATCTTTAGAGGTAGAAAACTTTTAATTGGTTCCACAACCGAACTAAGTTCTCATAGGACGCGATCAGGTCCTCAGAAGGCATAGTTGGTTCCATAACCGAACTAGGATAACCGTCGAATTCCATAACTTGGCGTGTTGCTTGTTTGGCCCCGTAACCAAGTTGGCCGGTTCCGTAACTGAGTCGTGGTCTCTTCCATGCTGGTGTTGTCACCTAGCTGAGACCTTTGTCGAATTCCATAACTGCGACACTTTGCAGCTGGTTTTGTAACCGAGTTGTGGTCTCTTCCATGCTGGTGCTATCACCGAGCTGAGACCTTTGTCGAGTTTCATAACTGCGACGCTTTGCAGCTAGTTCTGTAACCGAGCTGTGGTCCCTTCTATGCTGGTGCTGTCACCGAGTTGAGACCTTTGTCGAGTTCCATAAGTGCGAAGCTTTGTAGCTGGTTCTGTAACCAAGTTGTAGTCCCTTCCATGCTGGTGCTGTCACCGAGCCGAGACCTTTGTCGAAACTTTGTAGGTCGAGGTTGGTGTTGTCACCGAGGCCTGACGTCAAAGTTATGTAGCAGAGGCTGGTACTGTTACCGAGGCCACTGCTCGGGCTAACAACTGAAGGAACTGAGCAGTGGTTTGGTGCTATCACCGAGGCTACTGCTGAAACTCCTACTCGGTTGCACTTCTACCTGAATCGTGGCTGGTGATATTGTCGAAGCCACTGCCGAAGCTGTCGCGGTTGGAGCTGTCCGAGCTATAGCTGGCGCTATCACCGAACCGGAACTTAAGGATGAAGATTGCATGGCGAGTCCAGGAACTGTTTCCGTGACCGCCATTCTCTACCAGGAGAGGGGCCCCGCCAAAGATTGAAGCTTTGGTGAACTCGAGCTCGAGTTTTTCCTTGGCTCACCATGTCGATCAGTGCTTTCACAGTAACTATGGGGGTCCGAGTGAGGTTCTTTCAAAGCTTACTCAAAAGATGCGAGGGCCGCGATTGCGGGCCCTAGTATCAGCAAGGGATGGATTTTCATCATTATCGCTATCGCGACCCACCTAGTGGAGGAGATGACGAGACCCGACTGCTGCTGGGACCCTCACTCCGTAGGGGAGTTTCCAGCAGGGCAGCACTCTGCCTAGGGGTGCTCCGGTGGAGGAGTACTCTGATGAGGATGTGCTGTCACCTCTTTTGCTGATAAACCTGTCTGAGCTACAGGTCATCTCGCGCCTAATGCATCAAACTTTCCCTATAACTGGTTCAACAGGGAGTCGTCGATGATGGTGGTTGGGCTTTGTAGATCCTTTGCCGCTGCTAGTGGCATGGCTTTGTTGATCGTTTTCCCACAAAATGCGCCAATTATGGGTGCCGAAATGTTCAAGACCCAGATTAGGTTAGTGTGAGACTGGTGATTCATTGTTTAAGCTTCTTTGGGGAAAATAGATTCCCTTAGGACCTGAAAGGAAATGAGAAATAGAGATCAGAGACACTGGCTGCCGTCAGCCGAAGGCTCTCTTATGCCTGAGTTAATGCTGTCACTAAACAAAGGATGGATATGAGAGACAAGTATGTTCTTATACAAGGCGTTCTGTAACGCGCTATGCAATATATGATGAACGTAGCATTCGTCCATTCTTGTGTCATGATGCGTATATTTTGCATACCATATTTGCATACCTTAGAAAGGATTGGTATTCCCCTATATTTAGAGATTTCACCAGGCACACCCTTAGTGGGGGTAGGTGGAAATACTGTCAGGTCGAATCAAGAGAGGACCCCTGGTATTAATGCGGATGTGATCAATCAAGGCAACACCTGACCACAATCTGGCGCCTGTCTTGTCTATCAGCACGTTCTGCAACGTAGTCCTAACTTCATGGAAGTACAATGATGGCCTAGTACCCGCCCCTGTAGATGGACCGAGCTAAGGATGATACTGAGGCCGGGTTTGGATACATCCTGACACTATTGCCGAGGTGTCTTATACCGAGGCCGAGATGAGCCCAGTTGGTACTCTTTACCGAGACTGACTCAAGCTTGGCGCAAGCTGACACCGCTTGCCGAGCTGAGAAAGGATGTCTAGCTGGTACCGTTACCGAATTAGGTGGATGTTGGCGATGTGGCCGAACTTGGATACCGAAATCGGGATGCACTAAGCTGGTACCGCTACCGAGACCAAAGTAATCCTATTTTTAGGAAAACACTCCACACAATTATATATGTGTACGTGTGTGATGCAGGAAACATTGAATGAGAGAGGTTGACTCCTAACTCTCGAAGATTGGTATCAGGTAGCGAGCAGGTCCTTAGTCTTACACCATGGGCCATAGCAAAATTCTTCAGTCAAGTTTCCATCACCCCAACTGTAATTCTTGTCTGCATAGATTGGTAAAATGCTGACGCCCTTGAATTCAAGAAGTCATCTTTCATGAATTTATGACTGGACTATTTACAGTCAAACATGAAAGATGGGAAATTATCTCAATGTTGATGAACTGTAATAAGAATCCTACTTAACCTTTTTGTTTCAACCTATGTGTGGGCCCGCCTTTGTTTGATGTAACATTCCCATATCACAACCAACTCATGTACATCCCAAGGCTCAAATTTCAGAGCTTCCAGAGTTGTGGAGTAATCTTGTGTAAAGTCTATATAATCGTCTATTTAAAATGAGAAATTCAGTGACGGATATGATTACAATTAGGATGAAGTTGGAGATGAAAATGCTATATCAAAATAGAAAATTCATCCACCCTGTAGGCTTGTAACTCACCTACATGTTGCCATCACTACATGAGGCCACATTGCCTACTTTGTATTCAACTCCTAAAGAGTTCATATCAAGAGAAGTTTAACTTTAATTGAGGAATATTAAACAGGTGAGAATTGTACCATGGAAGACACGGAGGTTTAGATGTAACCATCATTTTCTTAGGATTTGTCTTTTCTGGGGTGACAGGTCAGTATTCATTTCGTATACAGGAAGATTATAAGATGGCCCCATACAGATTTTTCACCCTCGATATTTCACTTTTAGACCCTTCTATTCCGAATGGTTCCTTAAAAATCAATTTTAGTACCAGTCAAAGAACTGGGCCATCATATCTGTATGCACTATTCAAGAACTCTAATTTCACAAACCTAACATAAGCAAGAAGTAATCCCAAGGGATAGATAAGTTGGCATAGAATCATGGTTTGCACCTGGAGATTGTAGGATCAAAATTACATTACTATATTAGGGCTACAGGGAAATTTATCTGATTTCACTTTGACCGGAGGGTTTAGTCCATCCCAAAAAGTTTGAAAAGAGGAAAAAAAAAACAAAGAACAAGAAAGATGAAATAATGAATGAATGGGCCCACCTTCAGGAGGATTTGGCCGGCAAGGACAAGGTGAAGGGAAAGTAGCTTTCAGATCCATTGTTCTTGGGGTGGGAAGGTTCCCGGAAATATCGTAGGAGGGGGACAGGGCAATGATCCAAGGTCTTTGGTCCAAAATGCCCTCTTTTGCTTAATGAAAGACCGTAAGAATTTAAGGCTATTCTGGGTTATTTGAAGAAGAGGAGGTTAATTATGAATATGAAATTCAGAATCATTGCACATATTTATCTATAAAATTGAATATGAAATTCAGAATTATTGCATAGCCTTTGTTAAGGGTTCCTATTCAACCATCAAAGCACATCATCACGTCACAATTACATCGATTCTCTCATTAGTCAACTAGCTTTACATTGACGCTTGGAAGTTTATGGAAATGTACCTCATTTATCATTTATCTACAAATAAAGAAAGTTTTTAGTAATAAAAAGTATATTTCGGTATAAAATGCAAAGTCAAACAAGTAGCACTTACTCTCTTCTTTTTTTCTTTTCTTTTTTTCTCTTTTTATTGGAGGGTTCTCAATTCTTTGAATTGGACTAATCCCTTCGAGTCCAGAGAAAAGCCGGGTAAACTCCCCTGTAGCTCCAGTGTGATAGTATAGTTTCGAACCTACAACGTCCAAATGCAAACCGTGGTCCTACGCCAATTGAGCTACCTGTTGGGGTTTTTGAGTAACTAGGTAGAAACTATGAAAAGAAGACAGATAAAAAGAGTGATAGAGAGATTTGTCGATAGGAACAAAGATCTAGTTGACATGAAAATCAACATCTAAACTTGTACCTTTCTCATTTTAATGAAGATAAAAATATTTATACCAAATGTTAACTACATAAAGAGCCTGAATTGTTTAGGGTGTTCTTTCCCTCAATATTAAGTCCTTAGGTTAGGAAATAAAAATATAGTGATTATGAGAGTCCCAACAAAGAAGTATTACAGAGGTCCCTGACAATAGCTGAGATTAGGGATATGGGTGTATGAGTAAAGTATGTCAATTAGAATATCTGATGTAGAGGAAAAAAATTGAAAATCATGAAGTTAGAAAGACAAGTGCATTGCTGCATGAGATGGAGATGTAAATGGAATCCTCGCTTTTTTATGATTTTATTTACCGGCAGCTGGGTAATATTTTCTTAGTAAAAAGAGCAATCTATATAAATTCTGTTCATTCTTAAAATGAAGTTTCACCCACTCCCATATCCCATAGAAAATATAACCTCCACATTTCATCCTTTCTTCTCTCATGTGGGACCACATATTACCCCATCTATGCTTTATTCAGTTGGTCATGTGGAGTATTCAGCCTAACTTGGGAAAAATATAATAAACCACATATAAATTAAGGTGGGAAATTTTCTAAAAACTGGGGGTGACGATAACTGGAAAATATTCCAATGCACCAAAGTCACTGAAAGAATTCATTTCATGAATAGAGACCCACATCTGAATCCATCATCTATTCATCCTAAGTACGGTCCATTTAGTTTTGTGCTCAATTGCTACTTTTGGGACCATCCCTCTCAAGGCAGGATCAAACTGGTACTTACTTTGTAAGAAACATAACAATGCGTTTGCTTGCTTTTTATTAAATAATAGATGGTCATGGGTCACACCCATGAGTTTGGTGAAGTTGTATGGGATGTGCTTGGCATATCTGATGGTGACCCTTCCTCCTATGGACTATCAAGAGCCTACACAAGAAAAGAAGTTGGGCATCAATCAACAATCAATGGCCCTATTTCGGATCTGGGATTGATTGATGGCCCACTCACTGCATTGGTTTATGGAGAGCTTTGTGGAGACGCCAGCAGGATAATGTGGCAAGGTTTCTTATTCATTGAAGTATCACTCCAAGTTTATGACCAGAATATTTGTTGCTTGCACTTATTGTGACACAGTGAAAGTTGCTTGAACTCAGGGACTGGTTACCAACATTCTAATGGTGCTGTTAAGGGGTTAATTAGGTCTCCTGCATTGGTCATGGAAATTAAGAATAACACTTTTTTTTTATTGAACAACTTTTTTTTTTCATGTAAAATGAAAATGCAACTGACCCCTTCCACTACATTACATGATTACAAGCTTATACTCCACCACCAAAGAAGAAGCCTGCCTTCTTTTGATAATAGCTGGGTCTATAAAACCCTCAAAAGATGGGAACTTCCTCAGATGATGTGTGCCTTATTTGTGCCAAGTATGCAATGCACTAATCAACTGAGATCCATCTTCTTTGTTCCCATTCTAAATGTGGAAGATCTATGCGACAGCAATAACTCTGTTACCTTCACCTGGGACCTCATGATAAATCTATCCCCCTCGCAATCACCGCTATCTATGAACCGTCACTCGCACTAATTTGGCATTAATCTGAATTATATTCACCGATGTTTTAAGTTTCATAAAAGACTTTTGAACTTAAAAAACATTAAACTTATACATCAATAGTTGTGATGATATGATGGAGAGCACGATTTTTACCCATCACTTTATCCATCCATGGTGCCCTTTTGCATCCAAGTAGGTACTTAAAAGGGCTTTACATTTTTACCTCTCATGCAATTAGTAGATATCTCTCACCTCACCTTTTGGTTTACTTTTTCTTCTTTCATATGCGCAAGGGTTGCAGAGAAGCAAGGGGTATCTACCATCTACATTGTTTATCATTGGTCTTCTCTCTTTGTTTATTGTGTAATATAGTCTAAGAAAAAGATATGGTTGAAAAATCCCACATGTGGGGGTGGGACAGTGGATAAGGATTGCACATGGGGAGGGCCATACAGTAATGGACCACAGATCCTACAGCCTTGCTTTTCCCTCTTCCCAATGATGCTGAATATCAACTATTATTATTGATTGCATTTTCTTATCCTGGGTGCATCTGAAAGATCAGTATTCTAACTTGGATTCTGAATTTCTGATAAGTTATGCACCAGGTACCGTTGAACCGGAAGAACCCTGTTGCAGCTCATTTTTTGAAACTCAAAATATATATATATATATATATATATATATATATATAAAAGGCCCACACATTATATGGATTTTGTTCTCCTCCTCCTGTGGATAGTTCTCATGCAAACAGTGCGCAAGAGAATATTCTCCTACATTATATAGGGGAAGTTTCAAGTGCATCTATCTCTCACCATAGGGTGAGGGACTTATGGAAGTGTCTCTCACCCTATGGTGAGAGATAGATGCACTTGAAACCTCCCCATTATATATATATATATATATATATATATATGTTCAGAAACCTCTTGACACGCACATTAGTTCTGATCCTCTCCCCGTCTCCCCACGCATTTCATGTGAGTGGGATATGTGGAACTCAACCATGATGCCCAACTATTGATAATATGAACTGTCCAAAATTATGATGTTCACTCCAGTTACATGTAGGCAATTTTAATTTCAATGGGAATGGATCCCACCTACAATGGAGCACATGATTGATAATTTGATTAGCACAATCTTATGTATTATTAACCATAATCATTAATCACGTTATCAGTTATGTTCTCAATCTTATGGTGGGACCGAGTCCTATTGAAGTTTGATGATATATCATGTGAGGAGAAGGCATTCATTTTAATTTTTTTTTTTTTTTTATAACCCAGGCTATCTCCCACTCAGCCCAATTCAGGATCCTTTGGCCTAGAGCTCGAGGGACACTCGATTCTGAATGGACAATAACTAATTCATAACGGCACATGCAAACCCTCATATCCACATGCAACGCGTAAAACTATAGGAGGTGACAAACGAAGGCAGGTGTCGAATATAACACCTCTCGGCCTCCTTCAATCGTAGAGTCCTTAACCAAAGAAGCTACCACTCATTGATTGGGAAGGCATTCATTTCGACCCCATTGGATTATATAAATAGGTAGGCTTTCATGGAGCTTAGGTTCGTCCCACTCAAGGGAAACTCAGGGATTAGGACCTCATTCCACTGATCTGAGCTGTCGCTCTCTCTATGACTAACTTTGATTTGACTCTGATCTGATCGCTTATCCCCTAAAATCATTCTCAATATCTAATTATTTGGATCGCATAAAGGTGGAGTGCATTTTCAAAAGTAAGCTCTATTTTTTATAACCCATCTACTATTGGTGGAATATGGTTACACTACTTTTTCCTGTGTCTATCTAGCTGAGGTAAGTTGGGGGTTAGATAACGCCCGTCCAGGTTCAGTCAAAGAAAAAGGCAGGTACATGTTCCTTGTTACTTGTTCTTTACTGTTTTCCCATTTGATGTTTCAGCAGGATTGGTACACATAAAAGTACAGTCTCCAATCACAAATAAAAGGTTGGAAGCATCCACACTTTATTTGTAGTTCATCAGCACACATGATGTTCAGGTTAATAGTTAATATTGTGATCATCAATTCACCATCATGTTTGTTGATTTAGCCATGGCTTATACTCAACTGATGGGATGAGTAGATTCTTGACATGTGGACCAAACTTTGTAAGACTTTCCACTTGGCAGGTTCTGGGTGGATGACTAGGCACCCGATTGGATGGTGGGCCTGAGTGTCAGAAGGCTTTTGTGGCTTTGCATCATAATATGGTGCTTCGAATTGGATCCTTCCTCATTATTTCAAGCAGCATGTGATTCAAAAAGGACTGTTGGTATCAATAGGGAGAAAAAACTTGGGGCATTTGGGAGGAGATCCTCATCATTTACATTTATAGCCTAGGGTTCACGATATTTTATCGTACTGATGAAAGTTCTCACATAAAAATAAGGCAGTAAAAAAGACAAAAAAGCTCTTGTACACCTCAGCAAAAGCAGACCTCGGACAAATTTATCTGAGTTTTGCCAAAACTAAGATAAATTTTCCAAATAAGTTTTACCAGAAATTAACATAAGTTTTCAGAAAAACTCAAATAACTTTCCTGTTTTTCTTATTTTTCTGCTCAAATAAACTTGTCTTGCTTTTTGTAATGATGTGAAATGAAAATGAAGGGAGGCTAGAGACTTACAGATTTGAATAACAAAAGTCAAAGTGATTTTTCAGTCCCTTCATCTGTTATAGTAGTGGTAGCAGGCAGCAAGATATTCAATCCAGGCTGTGCCTACAAATTTGGGTTGATGGCGCTCAATTCCACACCTCAATGTAACCATAAGATGGTCCGGGAATTTTAAAAGAAAATGAAACCACTCAAAAGAGAAACATAATAACATCAGTGTATCCCTTCAAAAGTTTACAATATATGTCACTATAAAAACATAATCATCTGTCAAGAGCCACTACTTCATTTGGCACTCCACTCTCTGTCCTCCCAAATTAGAAAGAAAAAAAAAAAAACCCTCCGTCCTGAACAAGAGTATGCTTCAGCTCTCTGTAGCCAATTTTTTTTTTTTTTTGAAAAACTTGACTCGCATAAGACACCTTTCACTGATAATTCCACAAGATTAAAAGGGACCTATGATAAACAAGGGTCGATCAACTCCCAGAGATGCCCAACATAATTTACATGGCCGGTGAGATAGAAGAGAATAACATTGACACCAAAGTGATCCTTCCCCTTCCTGAGTTCTGCTAGAAACTCAGATAAATTTTTCTGAGTTCTACCAGAAACTCAGATAAATTTGTCTGAGCAGACCAGAAACTCAGATAAATTTGCCAAAACTCAGATAATTTATCTAAGTTTCAACAGATTTATCTGAGTTTTTATCCAGTTTATTAGAGTTTCTGGGAAATTTATTTAAGCTCGGCGACACCAAAAGTCAGAATACGGAAAATCAGATTCTAGTAAAAATCGAAATCCAAAACAAGAACACTTGATGACCATGATCCAATCGAGAAAAGAAAGGGGGAAAACAAGCAAAAGAGCAAATTGTTCTCTTTCAATTCAGTTGTAGAGAGAGAGAGAGATTTGGAAGAGACTTAAAATGAAAGAGTAAAAGAAAGTAAAACTATTGTCATCTTTGAAAAAATGAAAGAGAGAATCGGAAGTCATGGTGGCAACGGAATGTGCTCTGTAACAATACTCCACAACCATGAAAACGAACAAAAAATGAAAATGAGAGAGAAGAAGAAGGAATGAGTTCTCTAGAACAACAAAGAATAAGAGAGAACTTGGGCTAGAAATGAGGATTGAAAGGGGCAAATTCCTCATGAAAATATATGACATGGCATATTAGGGACTTTTCACCAAAATATCTCCAACTGTTTTGATTAGAGACATTATATAAAAAGTTGCTATCCTTGATGCCATAAAAGACTGTGCTCAGGGACTGTTGACTAATTTACCAAAAAAACCTCCTCCCAAACGCCTGTACAAAGCAAATAACTATGAAGTGTTGCTATAGGCCAGGGTTTTGAACTGGTAGGGCAGGGTCTGCTGGTGGGGTCTATTCTAAAGTCAGATATTTTAGCCTGCATCCTGCCCACAAACAGCCTTAACCATAACAATCACTACATACCAGTTTCATTAGTTTTTCAGCCCAAGGAAGGACTCTGTTTCATACCAGTTTCATAAGGCTTTTGAACAAGAGAAGGGCTTCCTCTCTGTGGTGGGTGGGTGTTTTCTTAAACACCAGTGGGTTAATAAAAAAGTAAGAAAAAAGAAAAAGGAAAAAAGGCACCACTTATACCCATACACCTATCTTTTATAATGGAGGAAATGTCAAATGGTTAAGACACAAGTGCCAAAAGCCATTCGACAACCCTTTCTAACATGTGAAATATGAAACTATATCCAAATCTATAGCTTAACTGTGTCAAGTTCTTTTTTTTTTTTTTTTCCATCCTAGCTTAGGCGGGCTGGCCCCCCTAGCCCTCTAGAGAGAAAGCCCTCGGGCAAGGGGAGTAAACCTCGAGTGAGGGAAGTAGTGGTAAGGTATCACAGCCTCGGATGAGGAAAGGTGCCTAGGTTTGAATCCAAGACAGGCAGGTAAGAATTGGCACCTCTTAGGCTCTTACCACCAAAGTAGGAGGTCAATCTTAACTGTGTCAAGTGTTGGAAATTTGTTTTCTGCTTCTTTTCATGGCAAATTGATTGTGAAAAATGATTCTTCCAATGCTATATTTTGGGTTTCTTCTAAAGTAGACTCTTGAGATTTTCACACTTCCCCGAAATTAAGGTATTTTCTTCTTTGGTTCAAAAGTAGAGCTTAGGCATGTGGGGAGATCAGCAAACATGAACGCCAAAGTGTTAGCTAAGCAAGGGGTTGACAGGGGAGTGCCTCTTATTGCTTTTACTATGTACTGCTTGTGCCTTGTATTTGCATCAATACTTTTATACCATACTGCTGTTACTGTATCGACCGTGATTTTTCCCTATCTTTTAATGGAAGTTTCTGCTGCTGATGTTAAAAGTGAAAAAAAAGTGTGTTACGAAATTTGTCATGTGTCAATACAAACCAGGCGGGGTAAAGGAGGAGAGTTGCATTGGATTAGGTTTTTTATAATTAATATGCCATGGAGAGAGAGGGAGAGGGAGAGGGAGAGGGAGAGGGAGAGAGAGAGAGAGACTCAATACCTAAAATGAGACAATAAAACACAAACAACTAGCTCATGGCATCAGTAACACTCGTTCCATTTTATTGACGACAGGTTTAAAGTGATACAAAACCTACAAAATAAAGCACAAAAAACTAGCCCATGCCATCAGTAACATTCCTTCCATTTTATTGATGACAGGTTAAAGTGATGCAAAACCTACATTCCACTTTAAGTTTTACTGAAGCTTTTTTGTTTTACTGAAGAGGTTTTTACCGATAACTAACTTTAAAAAAAATCTCATTTATTTGCATACATTTATGTACTCTACTATCACAGAGCAGCTAGAGCCTCCTGATCCTGATTATGAGATTGGTCTCACCTCATATTCATGAGAAATTCTAAGAGGGGTGTCCTTGGAAACTGGCCTCTCTTCAGACCATAGCTCCATGTTAACTGTTCCAGTCCCCCAATGGATCAGGCATTTATCAACCTCATTAATGTTGAACCGATTTATGAGACTCAAACCTGCACATTTATCCACCAGCATCCACTGCCCTGAAGAAAATGACCGAGGAAACAAAGAACTCAGATTTGAAGATACATATATAATAATGATGATAACAATAATAACAATGTTTCTTACCGATCAAGAAATAATAACAACAATGTTCTTATTTTCTAATGCTCAAAAATGTCAAGAAAGCACACGCAAAAGTCAGGCCCTTTTAAGCCATGACCCACTGTTGCAATCAGAGCAAAATATGGTTAGGTTGTGGTGCACCATTAAGTTAAATTATAAATTATGAAATTGTCAACATGGTCCAATCTAGTGAATGTGTAAAACCACGTTGGGACTGTCAAGATCCACACGTCCATAAAAATCCTGCCACAAATGTCAGCTCATCCAAATCTTCATGAAACAAGAAGCTTGGAATAGAAAGACCTCAAGTGTGATTCTCACGCATTGTTTAAGTAACATGTCATGTTGTCATGATAAGAGTAGAAGATTGTTACCTCCAGGCCGAAGACCACCCTCAAACAACTGCTCCCCAGATTCAGGCCAAACTTCGAGCTTAGAACCATCAATAGAAATGAAGGAGATGAAAACATCTGTTGGGTGCAAGAGAGTGAACATTGGGTGCACTCGCAGACAAGCCAACCTGTCATACAAGAGATTCATAAGCAGTTAGTGGAGAATGTTAGATGTGAAAGAGAGCTTTGTTTAACCACCACAAGTCCGGTTCAGAAACTGAATATCATTAAAACTAGTATCATTTTGCAGAAATCAATATGATCTGAACCATGCAAAGTGAACTAGATGATAGGGAGCATTAGATCATATTCACCAATGACATCTTTATGATTCCCATGATTTCAGCATCACCAAAAAGTTGTGCCTTTCTTCGCCTTTTCAATAGGTGACCAATGAATCTCACGGTTCAGGATTCTATGGCAAACTCTTGTTGAAACATATATATACATGGATGCGCATGAATATTTCCCATAATATATATATATATATATATTTATAGGGAGATGCTCCTATAAGAGATATCTCTCACCTTACCATGAGAGATAGGGTGGGGGCCCTCACATTTAAGTTGTGGGCATTGGATATTGATGTGAGGGCCTCTTAGTAAGGTGAGAGATGCTCTCATAGGAGCATCACCCATATATATATATATATATATATATATATATATATATATTGCGGTGAAGATTTTTTTGACCTTAGAAACTTGCTCTCCAAATAATCAATCTAGCTATTACTTGCAGACCTTGAAAAGCCACCAGAACCAGCACCAACGCTACGAGCTATAATCCCAGAGTCGATTCGGACAACCTTGGGCTCGTCGGTCGGAATATATATCTGGCGCTGAAGAACCAATCCACCATCAATTTTCCCTTCTAACATAAGAGATTCATCCTCTCCTGGTTGCTCAAGATCTCGCCTGTAGACTCAGGAGATAGCCATCAGCCACAGTAATTAGTGAACAAAACTGCATTCATTGCTTTAACAATTCTATAGAATAAAATCATACATAAAAAAGAAACTTATACTAAAGTAACTATGCATCAGAAGCTTACTAGAATAAAAATATCATTTTATATAAGAAACATACTGATCAAGACAATGAATATTGAAACTTTAGATATCGTTTTAGTCAAGAGCCAGGGTTCAAGTTTGATATTAATAATGTCATTTGGAATGCAGTTGCTTCCATGAACTCACTCAATCAGAGTCTGCGGAGCCCACTAGAAGTTGTGTCTATCTTTAAAGATAGAAGAGGTTTGTCTTGTGGGGCCCACTAGGATGCATGACAATCATCGATGCTAGAGAAGGCTAGTCCAATAACTCACTCGATGACAGTATATTCCTCAGAGCATCCTGGGGACCGGTATTCAACTGCACTGTATTCTTCATACCCATTAACCTCAACCCTGCTGTGAAGCCACTGAGTCCCTGTAACAAGCACCCAAAAAACATACAGCTGAGGATCAATTCTCCAGAACACCATGCAAATTCCTGCAACCTCTAGTGGGTTGCCATCGTTAATACATATGCATGTCAGCAGCCTGAAATCCGTGGTCAATAAAGGAAGATTGAACTATATTGCTTTTCCAATTGCCAAGTTAATTTGATCAGCTAGCTAGCTTATACAAGGCCTAGAAACTTCAATTTTGCACAATTCAGCGTCGAAACACTACAGTAGTACCAAATCCAATGGAGATTGTAATTTATCTCCCAGGACACGAGCTACTAAAGCAGCAAATGGGTTGGATTGTGCAATTACCATCAGCATTTCATATTTTAAATTTCCTAGAAGTCTACACTGGTAATTTTGTTGTCCATGATGCACTTTTACACAAAGCAAACCCTAAATAGATGGGGTTGGGTTTCAATGACAATCTACTATTATTCATGAACAGCACCACAAGGGAGCTGTCACATAGCACATTTCACTCTAGTGTCATGTTGTACCAAATTGCGTTCTCATTGCTTTCTAAATATTACAATACTTTTGTGAGTGATGTGCCCATGTCAGCTGTATTGCCATGACTTTGCATGTCACATAACCCTTCCATTAATCGATCATGCAAACCCCACTAGAAAGCATAATTATAAGTACAATTCTTTTGGATAAGTAAACACTTGTTACACCAAAAATACTCAATAATTTTTTTTTCTCTCCAGTCATAATGTAATCTCCCCAGTCGGAAAGTACTAATTCAAACCTTCTTAAAAGTACCTCCTAGCTCTAGTGAGTTGGGACTTTACCCTTTCACTTGGTGTTGCACATTCCTTTGGCCAATTTGAACAAACAGAAAGATACAATTTGACCTCAGTAAGTGGTGTTATCATGTTTACTGTCAGCCTACAGATTTTACATTATAGATGTGAAATTGAAGAACAACAGTGAGCAACTTTATAAGTGAAATAGGGAAAAGAAAAGTCCAAAAGAAAAGCTGATTCAAATGACAGGAGCAAAGAAATTGCTTTAGTGTTCTAGAGTGCATAAAAAGAAAGCAACATCTGGAAAATGAGCAATACCAGTAGGAAGGTGCACCATAGATATTATTCTACCCCCAACCCAGGGAACCACTTTAAGAACCCAATCTCCACTCTTCAGTTCAACAGGAGTCCTAGAGAGTTCTGTTCCTTTCTGTCCCGGGCGCTCTTCTATATCAGGGATGCGTTTTGCCCTTTCTGCATGTAACAGCACAAGTGAGAACAAGAGCAAAAATCAGCAAGTGTCACCTTATTATTCAACTTCAAGAGAATTCAAGCTCTCCAAGCCTCAAAAAGGAATATATAAATTTAAAAGTGAGCAGAACTGACTTACCATGTTTAGAACTTCCCATAATTTTTCCACATAAAAACCCTAATTATCCTCCATAGATACCCACCCAAAGCCATTTCTTCAAAGCACCAGTAATAGTATTTGAAATGGTTCTAGAAAATTGAGAATAAATTTCTAGAAGAAAGTATGTCTAGGAAAACTGAATCTCGTTACTAAGAGTAACATTATCAAAGTAAAAAAAAAAAAATTAAAAATAGAGAGAAAAACCTTCAGAATATGTTCATCAATGTGCAACTGTTACAAATACTAATGACATGCTGACATGTTTTATCCCAAAAAAAAAAACCTATGACCAAAAGATGCACTGAATCTCCACTAAATTAAACACAAGTAAATGCCATAAAAGGGATGGCAATGGTTCGGGCTTAAACAGGGATCTCCAACCTGCACCAAATAGGGATTTCTCAGGTTCAAGGCCGCTATGGATTTATGGTCTCATACCCAGGTTGGGTTGGAGGCTGGTTTAGGTTTTGGATGCCCTCCCTATATATGTTTATTTATATTTATTACTACAATACTTAACTAGATTTCGTGCAGTTCAGCTGGTACTGAGCAGTGGTTTAAACCAAAAGTGAGGGGAGATCATGTCTTCGACTCTCCTCAATTGCATCTTTTTAGATTTTTAACCAAATCCTACCCAACTCGTACCCATGATGGCATGGGTTTGGTAACTAAGCCAATGACCCGTCATGGGGCAGGTCAGGTTTGGATTACTTAAATGTGAAGCAGGGAAGGTTTGGGTTAACCCTGACCCATTCCAGACCTGTACTGTTGCCATCCCTAGCCAGAAAGAACTAGAATATGCATAAAACTAGGGGTGTATGGAGGCCAAAAGAATTTAACCTAGAAGTTTTTTGTACTGAGTTTCGCTTGCAGCAACTAAGTCAGACACCACAGCTTCTGAAGGCATTCTAATCTGAACTTCCACTCCATCGGTGCCCAATGCATCAAGCTACAAGGAAAAAAAAAACAGAGAACAGAAACAGAATTAAAAGAAAACCTTTTAATTTAGATAGATTAAAAAGGTTGGTCTTCCACTATTTATTGCACTAAATAACAAAGATATACCCTGGCACCTCCACCCAGCAACAAGTGTACATGCAGACCACGTTTTGGCCTCTTCCATGACCCTTCAGTTTTGGCAACTTTTATGGTAACAATTGAAGATTGAAGTTCAGCTTCATAATGGGTCAAGAGGTATCCCCCTTCAGTAAATTCATATCCATCACCAGCATCCTCAAAGAGAACACCTTCTGCTTTACCTGTAGAACTGAAATTATATACACAAACGCAGATTTCTGTCGCACCAAAAAAAAATTGAAACCTAGCCGCATTTCTAAAATTCACACCTACTAACAAGCCTATTCAGATCTTGCATTCAGAATAGAGAATGAGATTTTTTTAAGATGCATCAATTCCAATCAATTACTCACATGAGAGAGAGAGAGAGTTTAAATTTTTGTATTGCATCAATTGGAAAGTTACATTAGTTCCAACTGAGGCAATATTGAAGTCATATATTCATAGTCTAACAAATAATGATCTAAAAACTGAGTAGCTCAGGCATAACTCGTATGGTTTAAGAACTCCAGATTATGTACACACCCTTCAAAACTAATACCCAAAACAATTGCAGGGACTAATTATTAAGATTAACCAATATAAACCTCGAAGTTACCATGTTCATCTAGAGCCACAAGAAGTGACAAGACATCTGTTGGCTTTGCTTCTTCAATATGCTGAATAGGAGGACCCGCAGGAATGATTGAACCCCCTTTTAAATATAGTGTTGGCAAATCCTGATTAATCAGAAAAAAAGGGTACTAGTCATCATGAATTGAAGCGCCAGCACAAGTTCTTCACAAACCAAATCTAAGTGATTAGAATTATTTACAGGATGTGGGTCATTAAAATCAAACCGCAACCAAGTACCAGTTGGCAACACATGCTGTAATTGATCCGTATCCTTGTCACGCTCTGTGCTGCCAACAGCATCAACAAGAATATAAGCTAAAAAATAAATAAATAAAGTTTTAACAGGAAGCACCCCCCCCCCCCCCCCCCCCCCCCCCCCCCCCGGAACACACACGCATGCACAGTCGCACACCAAAAAAAATACATATAGCGTTATTATGCTCAGAATACTCTGTTATTTTTAATTGCCACTGAAAGCAATGTCATCTTAGACCGAATCTAAATTATTTATCTACCACATAATAAAGAAAGAATGACAGAAAATTCTAAAGATAAAAGAGCAAAAAAAAGTAGGATTTTATATCCCAAGGAAGAAGCAGTGAGTACCTCGCACATATTAAAAGTGAACCCAGAAGGAATGAATTTTCAGCTTTCCTTAGGCTTGGATCTTTTGGATCTGCATGAGATATTCTAACTCCCTCATACTTCCCTCGATGTGCAAATCAAGTTAACAGACTCAATCAAAATGTGTATCCTAAATTCTCAAAATTGTTAGAAGTTGAGCGCAAACCAGCAAAAAAGGTAGGAGCTGCAACAGGTGTACCCATCGTATGAGCCATATAGAAAAGAGTGTACAAATGTGGTATTAGCCGGTAGCGACGCAACAATGCAAGGCGGCATACTTCTTCACACTAAAAGAGAATGTGGAAGTTAGTATTGAAAGATGAGCATTTATTGGAAGTTCAAATTTTAGCCCGGAAAGCAGCCACGGCCAGGAACCGTAAACCTCAAGTGAGCCATATTCCCAAATAAGGGATCAAAGTCAATTAGTCAAATAGATAATATAACCAAAATACGTGTACAAGTTATCAAATACAAAGCTTTCATTATACTTGTGAGTCATATAAGTATACAAAAATGTCAAAGCATGATATGAAAAGAAAGTCAATAGAGCTAATTGAGGAATCAAAATAATCAGCATAATGAGATGACAGAATCACGACACAAAGAGGAACCGCCAAAAAATACACAATGTGAGATGTAACTGTTTGAAGAAAGACTTAATTTGGATTAGATTTTTGTTCAGCATTGACTCAAAAGCTATAGATTATATACAACTTGCGGGACATAATTTGGTGAATAAAGATTTGCTATGGGTTATTTTATGATACTTGGTCAATGAAGACAAACCTCTTCTCCAAAAGACCACGGCTCATGGTCAATGGTGTCAGTTTCAGAATGTGCACGAGCAAAGGGAAACATGGCACCCACTGCCATCCACCTTCCAAAAAGCTTAGGCGTAGCATTTCCAGCAAATCCACCAATATCTGGGCCTGATAATGGCTGACCACTGAGACCCTGAACAGAAGAAAGGAATGCTCATCAGAATTGGTCCTCATGCACTTAACACCATTTATGCTCAACGAACTGCTCAACCTATAAAATATATGATTTAGAGTATAAAAAAAAAGGTCTGGCACACTATATGAATGACTAACCATTAAGGAACCGATTGAAACAAACAAATTGGTACACTCAATCGCAATAATGCCATTATTAAAATGAAAGACAACTCGTAGCTAACAGAATCACAATTTTTTTTTTTAATCAGTAACAGAATCACAAGTATGGAAGCACATTTGGAGTTTTGAACCAATGCCCCCTTTCATCTTCTTTTATTATTCTTTTTTTTTTTTCAGTATCTTATTTTATGCCAAAATAGTGAGAAAATCATCACCAAATATGTAAAATGATATGATAATGGTCGACAGCTACAGAGTGTGCCCTCCAATTTGTTACCTCCAATTTGTTACCTACTCAATACTCACTGCCCTGTGATTGTGCAATAGTATCATCAGCAACAGCTGGAACAAGGATCAAAATAGCGGTTGTGGCAGGCGTAGCGGTCAGTGGCCAAAATGCTACGTAGCGAGTGATACGTAGCGGTGTAGCGGTGTGAATTTTTTAAATGGTCAAATTTTTTTAAATCTTGTATAGCAAACAATATTGTATTTCTTTAGTGATTTGAAACCATATAAGGGTAGAGATAACTTTAGGAAAGACTAATGAGGAGAAGAAATAGGAAAAACAGTGTTTAAAATTAAAATTATTTGTAACTATTAGGTTTTAAACCGTAGCGCCGCTATTTTCAAATTAGCGTAGCGGCCTTGACCACTACGGCCGATAATGCGAGCGCTACGCTACGTAGCAGCCGCTATTTTGAACCATGAGCTGGAATAAGTGCAGGCTTAGTAAGCACATGAGGCCCACAAGGAACAAATATGTGAAACAGGAATTTTTGGTATCGCAGAAGTTCCCGAATCCTACTATCCACAGTATTGTGGAATGAATCGGCATATTTTTATTGTTTACCAAGTAATATGGGCTAGTGTAGAAGTGTTGTATCAGATCATGCAGAAGAATATGAATAATCCCATATGGCCCTATCAGTCGTTGGCCTTTTCCCCTTCAAAATTTTGTAGGTGATGCTGAAATTATCTTCATCATGTTAAATGTTCACAGAACTTTTTGAATTGGTCATTCACAGGATAAAGTGATTAATGCAAAGTTGAAAAAGAGTGAAGAATGTATTTGTGCTTGCTCCACAGCATAGCACCTGACTCTCAATGAAGACGACAGATTTCCTACAATCCTGAAACTCATGTATCCGTTACAATTACGTTACATCACTTTGACAAAGCAAAATGAAGCAAGCATGGAGCCCATGAAGTACCCATGGACCACATACATTGTGCAAAGTGGCACCTCTCATTTTCCCTCAAATAAGGCCATATTTCATGAGTTAATTAATGTCCAAATGATACAAAATTGTGTGTTTGATGGTTTATTTAGTCACCTTCCAATGTGTACAATAGTGAGCAACTCTGACGTGTTTGGAAAGATATGGCCCATTTTCTGGTAGGGTAAACTAGAATTACAGTTTTAGTGTGTTTTTTTTTTTGGAATTAGTGCTTTTAGTAAGTTACAAGGAATGAAATTAAAGCATCCGTGCCAAGCATTAAATGGATCGTCTAGATTTTTTTTAATGTTGATAGGGGTTTCTTATAGATATGACTTTAATTGGACTAAAGACATTATTCATTCATTATTGTCAGATATAGAAGAAAAATCAGTATCATTATGAGTGAATACTGAATACCAAACTCCATTAGATGTGGATCTCTAGGTAAATTTCTAGATTGCATTTCTTGCTATTTGAACTTCCCTATTGTTTCTATTGCAGAAATTATGTTTTAAGGAATTTTTTGGATGACGATATATTTTAAGGTTATGAAATTTCACCCGTGCCAAATTAGTATCAGAGAATCCAGAAATCGTAAGTACCCCGGACTGCAATAAAAATGCATTACATAAAAGTTTAGGAACATATTAATCAAATTCCAAATCTAATCCTTCAATTTTGTATTAAATCATGAAGAGGAATAGAAGCATTGTAAGTGGTCACCAGTAATCAACTCTTCTCAACTCTAATCCAATGATTAAACATCCCAAATCTAAACCAGAAAGTAACAGGTTCATAGGAACCTAGACCAGGGAACTCTAAGTTGAAACAGTAGTTTCACATCAAAATTAATTAAAAAACATAAAAGATTAAAGATGCAGAAGTAGAAGAAGATAATGATGATGAAGAAGTAGAAGAAGATAATGATGATGATGAAGTAGAAGAAGTTAGAGAAAAAGATTAGGGTATTAGAGAAGGAGAAAGAATTTGGAGAGAACCTTGAGGATTGGTCATCCAACCCTAACTTATGACCAGTCCGCTCCTAACACTTGATTTATATTATTCATTATTTTTAGAAATTAGAAAAAACTTTCATACAAAAGTCTTTCATAACTACAAATTCATTCATAATTACTAGAAAATTACAAAAAAAAAAAAAAGTCCCTAGCTGTTTCTCAACATTCTACACTTACCAATTGGACTACCATGGATATACTCATATGTAAATGCTCCCAGTTTGCAAGGTTATCTCCAGTCCATGTTGCAGCATATCTTTGGCTACCTATAAAACCAGCTCTGGTGAGAACAAAGGGGCGTTTATTCCCTGTAGCCATTTTCATTCCTTCGTATGTTGACCTTGCCATTAGCATGCCATAAACCTAACATGAAAACATAATCAAGGAATAAAATATGAAAAGCACTAATATACACATATATACATATTTTTCAGCTCAAATGAATCCCTAAGTTTAAGAAAATTACATTGTGATAATAAGAGTGATTCTGATAACCACCAAGTTCAGTATCGCCTCTATGAATATTGCTCTCGGGCATGGTTTTTGTTACAGCCTACAAAAAAGAGAGCTTCAAGTAGATCAACTCAACTAAAGAAAAATAGTAAATTAAAAGCAATAAGAGTGATACATTCTTTACCTTAAAAACAGTAGGCTCATTCATGTCATTCCATATGCCATCAACACCATTGGAAACGAAACCCTTAACCAAGTTTGCCCACCACAGACGGGTTTTCTGTTGTGAAAAATCAGGAAAAACACAAGGCCCAGGCCATACCTCCCCTGAAAAAATGAAATAAAGACCTTCAATTCAATTATAATCAGCAAGACCGAGGAAAAAAAAAAAACTGCATCATGAAATTTACCGATATAAGGCTTTCCATCCGCTTTCTGAATCCAGACATCATTTTCAGAACCACTATCATAAACGAAGTAGCCCTCTTCACATTTAATCCCAGGGTCAAGCATCCAGATTGCTTTAAAACCAATGCCATGAAGATCGTCTACCAATGATTTTGGATCAGGGAAATGCTCCTGACAAGAATCAAATCCTAAGTCAGTAGTGCATATAAACATCCTCAAGATTTGAAGGGAACCATATTCCTATCATCTACTAAGTTACCCTTTAACTATCTCACAAAACTCTTCATTTATTTATTTATTTATTCTTTTTTATAGAATTGCAATTCTATTTATATTTTCTTGATTAAAAAAGATTCTATTTATTTTTCCTACAAAAAAAAAATCAAAGCGTCAGACTAATCTCTACCATTCGGCACTAAAAGATTTAGGGCCTGTTTGTTTGCACAAAATACATAGGAATTTAAACATACGAATTCAAGCCATACGTGGTTAAAAATGAAGACCCGATGTGAATATAGAAAAGTGGCCATCAAATAACCTTCCCTTTTATGGAAAGTGAATCAAAGTGAAGATGGAAATGAATATCCAGCCATCACCCTCGTAACTGAAATCCTAGGGAACTCAAGGTCCCATCTACATTGCTACTTAATATCCTTCACACCTCACCTCATATAATTCATACTTCACCTCTGAGATTCTTCAGGGGCACCTCTACCTTTTTTAAAAAAAAAAAAGGTCAAAAAGTCACTTTTTCATGCCACTAAATGACAAAAGGTCATCTTTTTTTAAAAAAAAATTCAAAAACCTACATTCTCATTTCACTAAATGACAAAAAACCATCACTGTTTTATATGACGCCTTTTCTTTTATTGTCTCTTGAAATGACCCTTCTTATCACTTCACTTTACTAGTAAAGTTACCAAACAGGCCCTCAGTGGAGCTCATTTGATCAAACAGGCCCTAAGTGAATAGAACATTTCATTCAAATATGTATAGAGATGGAAACTTGCATATGACAATCAAGCTCCATGCAAATAATAGGAAACAGAATTTGCATTTCCACTTTTTTATTATAGAACCTTTATAGGCCCATCCTAATGATTGACATGCACTTTATCCAAAGAAAGATGGTACGTATTAATTAGGGTTTATGTACCGGCTCCTTACCGTAAATTATATAAATCTATGTCATCATAATCGAAGCCCCATCCAAATTATATAGATATATAAATCAAACTATTTACAATAATCCATACTGAATAGACAATTGAGGTTAACAATACCACGCATTATATCTGATGAACATTAAAAGAACTCCCAAATAGCATACTTTGTCAAAAGTAAAACAACGAAAACCATCCATGTAGTCAATGTCCATCCATATGACATCACATGGTATGCGCTTCTCACGGAATGTTTTAGCAATCTGGGAAGAAACAAGGAAAAAGAAAGAGCGTTAGAACAATGTCATAGCAAAGTCCAACATAATACCGAGTTTTTTATTTCAGTGAGTCCAAGATTTTCTACTCCCATCACAGAAGCAGGAAGCCGATGGGAAACTTACAGTTTCTACTAGAACAACTAAGAATTAACAAAAGCATATGGTAAACATTATACAAGAATCTAACCACTTAACTGTAATTCCAAAAACAATTTTGTTAAGAATGTGAACAACAGAACAGGTATGACCTTGAGAACTTTTTCATCGGAGTCATAGCTCCAACGGCACTGGTGATAGCCTAGAGACCATTTGGGAGGCATGAATACAGTCCCTAAAATACAAAAGAAGGAAAAGATCAGCCAAGGACAGACATCATAGACCATCATTCTGAGCTGAAGGTTGCCATTTAGTCCAGATTTTAAATTATAATGACCATCATTATGCAGATATCAGCAGCACAATAATAGAGCAAACAATTCCTTTAGCAGAGAAGTTTGAAACCCCTCAAGCTAAAGGATATGTATAATGGGAGGATAGAAGTATAGTTGCAAGAAAGATATAACAAAAATATATCTATAAATAATTAATGAAAATTAATCATATGTTGATGACCACATCGGGGTTTACATGTGGTGACTTCTGTGACCAACGTAAGACCCCTGCTATCCTTTATACAAGTCATTCATATTGCATATCAAAACGGTGCCCAATGGTGCATTAATAGCACAAGTTTCACTTCAATTGGAGTGACATACACCATTGGAATGATAAACATATGGAAAAAAAAAAATCAACCTTTTGGGTTTGGTTAATATCATATATAGTCTAAATATAAAGGAGCTGACTAAAAGAGTAAGTGCACAAGTAAATTCTCATGGAACTCTCCTGAAGGTATCATTAGTGGATTCACATAAATTATCATGGAACTCTCCTTAACATATCATGAACATATTGCAAAATTTTCAAAAAAAACAGCATTTTTTTTTGTTTTGAAAAATCTCTTGATATTTTTGGCAACATTTTTCTTTATGAAATTCTCATGACATTATCAAAATACTTTTAAAATATTTCTCATACTTATGACCATGGTATAAACAGAGGAAAGAATAAAAAAGAATTACACATGAGATTTCAGTTAGTATACATTACTGCAAACTAAATGGAGCACATATAAGGGAAACATCAATTTCAAGCGGGGCCTTGAAATTCAAACTATGAGAAGAACATTAATCAATGACTAGAACAAAATCTAGAGGATTTAAGAAAAAACCAATTGCATGAGAGAGAGATATCAGGACTGCAGTTGGCGATGCAAACGGGCCGAACGTAATGATTGGATAAGCAGCTTCAGATATAAACTTCACTGTTGACTCTTTCCGCAGATCGATCTGTTAAAAGTGTTTGATAATCAAATCAAGGTCAATAGCCATCATAGACCTTTGGGAAGCACAGATTGGGTTAAAAACTAAAGAATCCTCCATTAAAAGGCAGAAGATAAAGTAGACCTCGCAACGTCGAGTTGTGTCAGCCAGAACCCCTAGTGCCTCCCCGCTTGGAAGAATAGCTAGGACCCAAGGGTGTGATTGGTACAAGGATGTAGTTCCTGAACCATAACCCCATGCATCTGAGTTCCATGTAAAAACCTGTGATGAAACAGAATTCGTTAACAACTGGAACAATATCAACTATTCCAATGGCTGACTAAACAGATAGCCATACTCACTCTCTTTCCAGTTCTCTCAAGCTGCCCACCAACTTCTCCTGTTCCATACAAAGAGGATCCTGTAGGAAGCTAAATCAAGATAAAAATATATATATATATATCAATGTTTAAGGGAGATCAATGTGCAGCCTTAAAAGAGAATGAGATGATTCTCTTACACAAAAAAAGGCATGTCATCAGAACAAACCTCAATAGTGACAGTTTGTTGTCCATGTAGACATTCATAAGTTGGAATATACACAGGAACTTTGTGAGCTGCAATCTCCTTTTCCCTCAATTGACTATCCACAAAAGAAAGACTTGGAAATGCAACACCCCTGTCAGTTTCAGAACAATCAAAACGGAAAACCCCCTCCTCAAGAATAGGTTTGAAGACCATATTTCCAGAAGCAGAATCTGCAGTGACCTTCTCCTCCTCCTCATATTTAGCAATTTTAGCTACTAGCTTTTCATCATTCAAATAAGCTATATACCTTTGCCGCCTGCAAGTGAATTCCCAATTAGAAAGCTCCAGTTTTCTTGAATTTACCACTAACGCAGCGAGAGGGAATCGGGATTAGAATCAAATAAAAAAAATAAAAAAAAAAGGGATCACCTGGAAATCTGATTGAAGTGAGGAGAAGCTGAAAAGAGGCCTGGGCATGGACGAGAGATGGAGCTGTTGGGGAACTGCAATGGCGGTCTCAAAGCCCTGGAAGATGTAACAGGGCAAGAAGAAGGTCTGTGCAGACAATGGAAAGCTCCGGTCTTTAATTCCATTGAATTGTAGTAATCAATTACAATCGGGAGGGAGGGCTTGAGGTGAAAAGAGATCCAACACTGCTCGTAGTCGTCGTTGCAGACCTGCTCGTACTGCTCTGCTCTGTAACCAGAACTGCTCAGTTTTTACAGAGTACCTCCTCCTGATCGCTAACACACTCTAGCACGACGCGTGGACGGCCCACATCGCTTCTAGTTTGGGCAGCATGTGAACGGCTCCACAAGGCCAAAGCTGATAGGATTAAGAGAGAGAAAAGGAGGAGCCCTTTCTATGAGATATTTTCAAGTCCTGGCCACGGTAGAAGCTGGATACTTTAAACGGACAGGGCCAGGGGGCACGGGCCATCAGTCCTATCATAAGCTTTTTGGATTATAAGTTGGGTTGCAAATGGGACGATTTCGGATTGGAACTATAGTGGACCTGGACCCTGATCCGAATCCGTTGCTAAATAACAGTTCTGGATCCAATTTTGACTCGGGACATGTTTTATTGGGTCCAGACCCTGTTTTGAAACCGGATCCACTTAAACGATTGAAATCTAGTTCCAAAATAAATTTTGATTTATCTTTATTCTTCATTTTTCTTATAATAAGTATATCATTCAACTTATAATAGTGCATCAAATCTACTACTTCCAATATTATACATGAAAATGTCAAGAAAAAGTTAATTTTGACGTATAATTTGCAACATCAAATGCTCATATGTCAGATCTCGGGTCCACACGTCGAAACCTATATGGACCCGGAACCGGACCCGTTTATCAATCGGAACCTAAAATTGGGTTTCGGACCCGAACCCATTTTTGAATCGGAATCTAAAATAGGTTCCAGACCCCTTTTTGTGCGGGTCGGAACTTTCAGGTAATCGAAGAATCAGATACCCGTTTGTAATCCTAATCATAAGTGGGATCTATGGTGTACTCGAGCAGTGGCCTCAAACCTAGACAAGGGTTAGGGACAAATTCTATGTTTCATCATTCAATTTCCTAGAATATGAATGGAAAGGCTTAAACCTGGTTTTTTATTTGCATTTTTGTGATTAATACTTCACACTAATTCGGGTTTTACTTGATTGATTTCCTGCTTACAGTGGTAGGTAGGTAGGTACAGGAGGTCTGAACCATCTTACAAGTGAGTTGGGTTGAGGTTGGGCCATGAGTGTTTTTTGCATGGACTCAACTCAACCCAAGACCATTTGTCAGCCCTAAGGTGTAGTTTCGGAACTGAGATTGTGGCCAAGACTGAATCGCCCTGGTCTAACATATTTTTCGCAACAGTTGGCGATGCATGTATGAATTGGACCAATTATAATGAATTAAGGTACCGACATTGATGGTCATTACAATCTATTTAAATTTTAATGAAACAGGCAGCATTCATAAAAAGAAATTTTTATATGATTGTTTTCTCACATTAAATGCACTATGATAATTGTTAATATTGCAACCTTTAGAGGAAAATAAGTTCAAGCTTTTAAAAATATGCATACCGGCATAAAGAGATTGGCAAATATATCATTTTACTCCAAAAATAACATATAGTGGTTGGAACTTAGAAGGCTACTCATTTTGGAAATATGGAAGTTAAAAAGGGACCTATTTATAAATGCTAAAGGCAGAGGGGCCTCTTTACAAATTTTAGAAACTCTAAAGGTATAAAACAACTCAAGTAAATTAAAAATAGCCGCTAATGCCACGTTCCAAACTTCTGTGAGCACACCCCTTATTTTAAGACCAATATACTCATGTGTGAAATTACCAAAATGTTCTTTATTTTCTCCTTATACTCACCCACTCCAACCCCACCCGATGGGGAGAGGGAGAGGGAAATAGTGCAACACGCAGAGGTGAGCACAGAGAGGGATGGGGAGGGAGGAAAAGAGGGTGGGTGAAAGTGAGGGGGAAATAGGGGAGGGAATTGAGAAATTGAGGATGGAGGGCTTTGGGTATTTCAGAAAAAAATTGGTGTATAGAGAGAAATTTTGGATTTTTTTGAACTTATTTAGGAGTATGTAGAAAGAAGAGTAGTTTTTGTTATGGCATTAGGAGCTCTCTAAAAAAACTCACTTCTCCGGTACTCTATCATGTCCTGAGAGTCTCCCACAAACAAAAAAAAAGAGCTAGCGCCTCCCTTGTAGCCGCGGGCGTGGCACCCAAAATTCAAAAACCCTAAACCCAAAACCTCATACAACCCTAGAACCAAAACCATCACCCCCAATCATCCCCTCCCAAACAAACCCCCAAATCGAAGAATTCAAACTCATGAAGAAAATGCAACTTACCCTTTCAAATCTCGAATCTTCCTCCTTCAACCGCACTCTCGTCACCCATATCCAAACCCCACAACTCTTCTCCAACTTCTCCAAAACTCTCTCCTCCTCCCAATCCCAGAACAAGATGCAAATGATCATCTACGGCATCGGCAGCATCGATTCCTACGAGCTTTCACACCTCCAGCTCTCTCTAACAATCTTCCTCTCAAGGCGGTTCAATTCAATGATCGAAGGACCGATCGAGGTGTTCGACCCCATCATATCGGAAGTGGAATCGAAGGTGATGGAGGATCTATGGTGCACAGTGCCGAAGGTCGACGAGCAGAGGCGTAGGGAAGTGGAGAGGCCAATGTTGTTCTTCATGCCGCACTGCAAGGCAGAGCTTTACAACAATCTGCTAGAGGCTAATTGGAGGCCGGAGCGATTGAATCGAATGGTGGTGTTTGGTAACAGCTTCGAGCGCTACCACAACTTTGTATTGGAATTTAAGTGTTCGGTGGTTGGGAAGTATTCATGGTACATTGATGCAGCCCGACAGAAGACTATGGCCCGCAAGCCCCCTTGATGGATCATCTAATGGGGTCCACATGATCTCTGATTCAATCAGAGATCTCTATCTATCCAAATTAGTAATATCAAATAGTTGCTTAATAGGAATTGCTTTCTAAAATTCTAGTTTGATTAGGAATAGGTATGTTACTAATTCCAATATCATGATTAGTTTTAAAAACAGAATGTTCTATATAAACAGAAGAGATCTATTGTTTTTATCATGCTTATTCAATCAATAAACCATCGTGAGTTATTCTGGAGTATAGTTTTGAGTGTTCTTTGTGTAGAATCCCTTCATTGGATTCGATCAACCTCATCTGAGAGGTTGGCCTACTCAATCGAAGGTCCGGAGTTACGCCATATATGTTGGATGCGAGGAGGTTTGCAGAGGAGGTTGGGATTGATACAGTTTGTGAGGATTTCTTTAGGGCTTTTCATGACACGAGCTGGCATTTCTTTTGCTTGGATGCGGATGTGGGAATGAAAGAAATGAATGTGAAACAACTAGGATGGGAAATTGAAGTGGGGAACTAAATTTGTTGTTCTACAATGGCCCTTTACTTCTCTTCATTATTTGGAAATCTTAATTTTCCATGCTAATTAATTATTTATTTTCATGGGAAATCTTTTTTTTTTTTTTTTTGTTCGATCACAAAGAGAGATAGGATTAAAAATGAGGAGATTAGGGGCAAAGTAACAATAGCACCGATTGAAGATAAAATGAGAGAAAATTGACTAAGATGACTCAGCCATGTTAAAAGGCGCCCAACAGAGGCACCTGTTAAAAGGTGTGAAAGTATGAAAATTGTCAGGAATAGGAGAGAGAGGGAGACCCAAGAGAAATTGGAAAAAAACTATTAAACATGACTTTGCCTACATGGATCTTACAGAGGACATGACCCTAAATAGATTTGATTGGCGTCGTCAAAGCTATATAACCGACCCCACCTAATGGGAAAAAACTTTGTTTGGTTGGTTAGTTGGTTGTTCTTTTTCTTTTGAATGGGGTTATATAAATGGTTGGATAAGTATTACGTAAGTCTCTGCACTAAGTGTGCGGTGGACTGGTGGTAATTGTGGGTTAAATGTTATAGCAAAAATATATATATATATATATATATATATATGTGCGTGAAATGATTAAATGGGTCTTAAATGTGCCCTTGAAAGTGGAGTATAAGTGAGCGTGAAGCACTAATCCGACCAGAGCACCAGCATGCTTTTCAAACAGAAATTTAGAAGAAAAAAGAATCACTTGAAACAACTTTGGTAATAGAAAATCAAGGATGGCAGTGATCTGATAGAAGTGACCCTAATCCACAAAATTCCTTGTCTCACTTGTCATCCTTGGCATGCATGCATTCAGGGTCCATCACTATGTTCATTTTTTAGCTCAGAGGAGTTCAGCTCCCAGCAGAAACAGTCCATAAGCCGACTGGTCTTTCTAGCCAAGGCACATCTGCTTTAGATCTCATTCGGACTAAACAAGGAAAAAATGGGTTGAAGTTCAAGTTCAAGTGTGCAATGAGTCATTTAAAAACACGTCACCATTTCCATGCCCAAAGCCTCGAGGTCAAGCTCAAACCCGAGTCAGAAAAGGAGTAACAACCAAACATCAGCACCCTTCGTAAGAACACATTCCCTTCATTCTCCAATGAAAACTTCATACAACTTGGCACTTGAAAAGGTCTCAAGCAACCATGATTGCAACACAAATCTTGTTCATGCAATCTATTTGTTCATAGGCATCACAGAAACACTTTTTTAAGTAGTACATCAGTTCTATTCTACAATCACTATTCTTTCCAGATCCGGCCTGTCACTCGCAGCTTCAGCTCCTGCCGGTTGCCGCCGGAGAAGAAGAGCGCCATATTGCGATGAATAACCAGACCATCATAGCTGTCCCGGACCTTCCTATGGCTGTCTCTGATGCTTCTTGGGACCCCCTGCCATGTCAGTTTCCTGCCATAGCCACCCACTTCAAGACTGTAACAGTAGTTCTTTGCCTCATCATCCTCACCCATGAATCTCAAGAATGCCATATACACTGGCGCCATTCCCAGTAGGAAGGCCTCAAAGTGAAGACAGAAGTGCTGCCCAAAGCAATTGAAAACCTGAACAAATAAGAAGTAATGGTTAAGCAAATGTTACAGGAATTCAGAGCAATGCCATAGTACCATTTTCAACAAATAAAATATTGCAATATTTTAAAACTAGCATCAAGATGAAAATATCATTACATAATCAGACAATCTTTCCCACTTTCTTTATTTTCCTTGGTCTTTCTTTATTATAATGCTTAAATGCTCCTTTCTTTTTTCTTCTTTTTTTTGCACTTACCAAATATATCACTGAAAAAGTAAAAATTTAACAAAAAAACGTGACTTCTGAAAACAGTGAACACACGCTAGAAATATGGCACATATGAGGCAGCATGGCAGATAGCGTTAACAGTGCACTCAACTTTGGATTTTCCTGAACTTCACTTTTTTCTCAAATATTTCCTCAGCTTCTCTCAAAAAAAAAAAAAATCAATAGTTGTAGGAAAGACTCTGGGCTCAGTCTTCCAAGCAAGAAATTCTGGGAATAGACCCACTGTAACATGCTGCAGATAAGCACATACATGCCAAGCCACACTGAACAAGATTGAGTCTTATGCTTATCAATCCCCATTTAAATAGTCGCCACAAAAAGGACAGGAAATAGTGGTTGATATTCCCAATTCAACTAGTAAAATAAGATGGTTAAGCCCATTCAACCACAGATTTATATTACTCGATCCAAAATAAAAGTCAACAAAATTTTCAAAGAAGAGATTGTTATTGTGCCTTGAATGAATCTCCACAAAAATTTTATGGCATGCAATACTGACAATGGGGTCTGTAGTTCAAAAGGCAATTGAATTTTGAAACAATGAAAACTGGAAATTTCAAGGACAAAGGAAAATGACTTACAGTTAGCATCCATGTTGCATTTTCAACCTCCTGTGGATTAGACTTAACATAACGATGATTAAATGTGCATCCATCATGCATGTCCACCTTGTGATCATTTTTAAGGTGTGTCACAAGCATCGGTATATCACCAGTGACCAGGCACTCCGAACCTGCATAAGGGCAATTATAGGGCCTGAACCTGCACTGATGCTCATGCTTCAACTTGCTATAATATGGAAATATGTCAGGGCAACCAAGGTTCTGATGTCTACACGGAAGTTCAAGAGACTCGGCCACTTTCTCGAGAGCTAGGCATCTAATGTTACCCAGTTCATGTCGACAAGTAGGACAGTGATTATGTACTCTCAGCTTGCAGTTTGAGCAGAGAGTGTGGCCATTTGGGCACTGCAAAAGACAAGGATAGATACAAAATGAATTAGTTAAAAGGGTAAACCAAGAAAAGAAACATACCTCATACTTCTAATTTAGTGCAGACCCGAATACTACCAGAGGGATCCAGATTCCTATTTGATTAAACTGACAGTGGGAAGAATTTAGGTGCAAAGCCTCTCTTTTGGATGGGTAGCCACTCTTGATGTTGGTGTATTATGGAAGAGCTCATGAGAAAGGGAATGCCAAGTCCACATGGACCCATGGTTCAGTCCATAGAAGATCAAGGTCATAACAATGCATAGGCAGCCATAAACAACTAATTGATTAAAATGACTGTAGGTAAAGTGCTTGGGTTTTAAAATTTTAAGGTGTGATTTAATCCTCTTTAATAACTAGATAAGATATCTGTGGCAAAGACTAAAGTTGGGGCATTTGCTTAAAGGAGACCTCTTATATCAGCTTGCAAGGGCAGTCACCCAAAGTTTATGACAGAATTATGATTAAATTGAAAAGGCTGTAGCATTAAAGCTTTTCTAGTTGTGGTCATGAGAATCATTTCTAGAGGCACCAAAACCCCCCTTTCATGGTTCTAATTTGCAAGAAGCATTCTCCACAAGGTTAGCCTCTTCCCTTTTTCCTTCTATTCCCATCTTACCATTTTCCATGTTGTCAAGGATTATTAATTGGGATCACATCACTGTCAGGCCTAAGTCAGGACCTGATCACATTATTCAAACCTATCCAGATTTGGTCAAGAACTTTCCAAATTTGCATCAGTTTTTTTATCATACAAGTTCAGCAACAATGGGTAGATCAGAGGGGAAAAGATTTCTCATAAAACCTCACCCAAAGAGGAAGCCAATCTGAAAGTGATTTCTGTGAGTGTGCTATCAGTAGCCCATTAAGGCCTGAGACAATAACAAGGTATCAACAAGAGATTGAAACAACTCGAGTTGTGGTTGAATATCTTGAAATGTAACTGAATATAAGAAATGGCGGGCCTTTGCCCTAGGGACAAGCTACATTGCATTTCAGTCCAAAGACGTGAGACCTGTGGAGACAATCACACTAATCAGACTCCACAGCTCCCAGAAAGAGGGCATTAAAAAGATTGAAACCATCTAGACAAAGTTGCCATAATTCAAGATTCAAAGGCCAACAGATTTGATGAGAGTAAAAATGATAATAGATCCAAAAGCCATAAAAGTGATAATCCATCAACAATGTGACCAATTGTGAAAAGACGGGAAGGGATCCAGCACTCATGAAACAAGTGATCAACTGTGAAAAGACAGGAGGGGATCCAGCACTCATCAAGCAAGCAACACAAAAAAAAAAGGCCTCATTGGCAGTCAACAAAGGGGAATGCTTCTGAAACTTACCTTCACAAGTCATAACCAGTTACATGGTCGAGGAAAAAACCCATTTTAACTGATTGGTGATCCCCCAAAGTGTACAATTTATATCTAAGGTAGCAATTGAGAAATTGTGTTTACATGTGGGACCAAGGCATGTTGATCTAGAACATTGAAACGACTGGACCATTCTGGAATAAGAATGCACAAAGATATTCTTGTTTAGAAAGTCATTGTCATTCAATATTGCTCTTTTTCTGTGAAAGTATTGGCCAACTATTTGTTTGTGATTAATATATACTTCCTACCTTCTAAATTTAAAAATAATAATAATAATAACCCATTATTTTCTTAATCATCTACTTTCAAGCAGCTAATTAAAATGATAGATCATATAATTGCAAGATTTCATAACTCAAAAGACTTCATAGCATCCCACACCCAAAGTTGAGGCCAATCAGATCAAAAGCATTCATCACCAATGATGGGTCCCATTAGGAATTTGTGCATCAGGATACAATACACAAACCAATGAATCTAATCTTGGTTCCTATTAAAGTCCTCTATCCAACTTAGAACAATTATGCAAAAACAACTAACAAAAAAGAAATATAAACAGCATAATAACAAAGATAATTATTTCTGGCATCTACCTCTATATTCTAGAAAAGGAAAACAAGTCCATAGAAACCCATAATGAGAGACCATAAAACATCAATGCTTGGCATGGGAACTCTTTTATACATACATTTTAAAGCAATCAATTATATAAAAACAAAGCATCACTATGCACAGACAGGAAAGAAGGGGGGAAAACTGAGATTTTGGGTGATTGAACAAGAATAAAAACATCCCACACAGGTCAAATGTGAACTTACAAAGAGTGCCAAACCAAGAGAAAGCATAACAATATTTTTAGAGACTGCATTGAGGCACAACAGAAAACATAACGATAGTATGCATGAATAAGTTAAAGCATACTCCAGGATATTAGAATGTAGACGGGATCAAGGAGAGACCTGGTGAATGGGAGGGTACATCGAGTTTGTACAGACAGGGCACTCAAGAAGCTCATGCACCCCACTAGTAGGAGAAACAGCTGCTTTAACGCTAGGACCCACAATAGACTTAGTCAACTGAAAATTTTCCAATTCATTGCTAGCAATGGATGATTCATAATCTGAAGTCTCGGATTCAGGAACGTCCTGGCAACTGCTTCCTAGAGCCATGCTGACTTGTTTCACTGATCTCAATTGTTCACAGTCCAACCAGCAAATGACTAATTCTACATTTCAACATCCCAACTGCTCAAAGGTAACTTACCCATTTGGCTCAAATATCTTATAAACAGTTCCACATAAAACTAAATACATGATATGAACTAGCCAATCGACAAGATGACTTCGTAGTAAGAAGAAAGGCCCATGTCATTCAGCAATGCACATTTTCAGGATCCTTTGGTGTAGAGCACTTATCTGTGACAAAAAAAATACAAATAAAAGTTCTTAGGAAATACATAGCTATCAGGTAGAACAATCGAAGTTTCTAATGATCACTAATTCGCTAAAATGCCACCAGGCACTGATAAGTATGCAAGTAGTTTCCATGGGTCTACTGCTCAAATTCAACAAAAAACCATATAGTACTTACACCAAGTATCCACATATCATATGAGTGTACCGCATACTAATCATACTATTAAAAAGAAATTTCCTAAAATGATACCCATGTCTCCCATGATTGTGATTCGATGGCTATAAGTCAATAATGATTCACAAGGCCAGGCAAAACACCTGAAACACTAGGGACAACCCTAGCTGCAAAGAGAAGGCAAATTTTTCTTTCTTATTTAAATGACTTTGTATTATGTGTGTTTATATATTTATGTGTGGGTCTGTATGTATATAGTGACCATATATATGTATTCACCTGCGCATTTTTATGAATATGCATATTTTTTATTACAAGTTTTATATGTATGAATATATGTTGATGTATTAGTATTTCTGGCCATGTAACCTGTTTAAGTGAGCTGAAAGTAGTATGGTAGAGACCATAAAAACTAGATAGATGAAATGCATATTCCACAGTTTCCATCTTTAAAACAAAACAGCAAATGGCATAGAGATGCCATTTGAATGAATCAAGTCATTTTTTATAATCAGCCATGTGCAGAGAATAAATAAACAAGAAAGAAACCATCAAACCATTTGATCCTTCAAATTACATGAGTAAAATCATGTCATGGCCTGACAACATCAGAAGCAATAACCAATACGGTTTAAAGTTTCAACCCAGTGATTTGATGATCGAAGATTTCTTTGGGGAAGTGTCTGACATCCAAACACAATCCCTTAACTTCCCAAGACCGTACGGCAAAAACTCAAATCACCCCAGCGCGTCCATTCGAGGGATTATAAACACTGGTACATGAGACAGCTTTCGCTAGTTTTGGAGTAATCCAAGTGAACTACAACAAAAGGAAGCTTTGCACTCCAAGGTTCTTATCCATTCCCAATTTTCACCCATAATGGCTACCATTATCAAAATCACCAATAAACCCCTTCATTTGAACTGCCCCCATGAGTCAGGCCTAAATTTTCATGCCAGTTCAATGTAGCACGCGCCTAGGTGTCAGCACCTCCCTACTCAAGAGAAAACGCAATAACAACCACTACATTCAAAATTTATGTATAAATTCTACAGCAGGCCACAATAGTACAATCAAGATTCCAACCATCAAAGGTTAATCCAACAACCCCTTCCAGACCATGTAACAAAAACCAAATACATTTTCCAAGAAAGAGATACACATCTACATAGTCAACAGAGACCCTCATACCCAGAAGCACCAATTCCTTTGAACCTAATTGGTTTTTCAAAATATTTCAGGTCTGTGCAGAAGCTTCCTCAAAACAAAGGTGAATTTGAGGTGAAAAGCATAAAAAAGAAAAAGGGGGAAGAGTTCAAATTTCAAATCTTACCATAACGAATCCCAAAAACCACTTTTTGACAAATCCAAAGCTTGCACTTACGATCTCTCAGTCATTTGAATCCCTAAAACAAACAAATGACCCAAGATTTTATTATGAAACAAATAAACACATACTCATACAATCAAATTTCAAACACAGCAATAAATAAAAGCCAAACCCCAAATGCAATAACTTGATCCGACAGAAACCCATAAATTCAAAACAAACCCCTGACACCCCCAGAAACCCAAAAAACAAGGAAACCCCAGAATCATCAAAAACGAAAGAAACCCAAATCTCTTACTTTCTACATCGGTCAAGTATCCCTCGATCAGGCCTTCAGAAAAACCAGCTTCAGGCATCTGCCGACAGAGAGAGAGATGAAGCAAGAGATGGAAGAGAGATGCAATATGATTGTGGACACCAACGACCTGACGGCCCGACAAGAGCAAGACGACAAGAACGATCACAAAAAGATAATAAAGCAATCTAGATGCAGAATCGCCTAAAAGAAACACAGAAAAGCCCTAATCTTTGATCGAACGAACAAGAGAAAGCTAGGGTTTATAAAAGCAATCTCGTAATCGCTCTCTTCTCACCAACCCCTTAGAATTTCTTCAGCGAATTGCCGTATCAGACGCTCTCTCTGATTCTCTCTCTCTCTCTCTCTGTGTATATTTATATCATCCGATGGCTGAAATCGGGAATCTATGCAGGAAGAGACAACGCAAAATTGAATAGATTGGGAACACGGTTTGGGATTGGTAGTCCGCTGGATCACTAAACTATATGGTCCTCACTTTTTAATGAATTCAACACTGGGTAGGTCCACCGTCCATGGTGGACTGGAACCCAGAAGGCTACAGCAGTCAATGTTTTGTTGACCCACATGGGGTTATAAGGTTAAGACTTTGATGGGCCTAATCTAACAGGCCCAAAGCCCTACAATACAAAATAGTTTATTCTATGTCATGACTTATCTATATTATAACCTCGAGGGCTAGCGCAATTCCCTGGGACAATGGATCATAAATTGGAAGTTGTGGTTTCAAATTCGCACTTTTTCTGAGGCCATTTGTCCAGACAAAAGCCTAACTTATACAATGTGTGGGGGAGACAGGGACTTCACGTGCATGGGATAATAGTTTGTTCTAAAAGAGGCCGGACACTGTTGATAGCAAAAAAAAAAGTGTATATTATAATTATTCATAATAATGTGTTAAAAATATTATAGATGGGTCATCGGGGTGTGAACACAATTGATCCAAGCTCAGATCAAATTAATAGTTGGGCTCAAAATGTGAGCATGGGCCTAGACCCAATTATAAGTTATAACCAGGCACAAGAAAAAGGTTGTATGTGCAGATTCTTTTAAAGCAGGTCTTGGTACAATTGTGAACTCATTGAGATTCATTCATAATTGTCTCCACTTTTGAAATCTAATAATAATAATCCACTCAGGCTTTTTTTTTTTAATCTTACTTTTAGAAATCAATCCCTTTATCAATGTGGAGATGGATTTGCCTTACTACTAAGTTTTCAGTGGATTGGCACTCAAAAAAGATTGTTGTACACCTTTAATTGTTTTACTTTGGATTGAATTTCACTCCAAAAAAAAAAAAAAAATTGTGCCATCATTAAATTGGTCTCTTGAGAAATAAATCACATGATTGACCCAAAAAAAAAAAAAAAAAGAAAGAAAGAGTTGAATGAATTATATGTTCTATATTTTGACAAATCCAATAATTAGCTCATATCTCATTAAAGCAAGACTTTGGTCTATGGGAACAATGATCTGTTCATGTCCTAGCTTTCAGAGTTGGGTCTCCCCCTCATGAATTAACAGGGCATATCATACCTTATTAATTCTTTGAGGCCTCCCTGGTTTGATCCTGAGTCCCTGACCCTAGATTTTAAAACCCAGATATTTAATATGACTATACATTTGTCTTTCAGAAAGAAAGAAAAAAAAAACACATTGGGGATGGGCACTTGTGCTTGGGACTTGGGTGGGGAAGGAAGAAGGATTGGAATTACAAATTTCAAAATGCTTCTCCCGCCAATGTCTGCGTCATTATGATCCTGGGCTCCCAAAACGAGATTCTTTATTTATGGCATTTGATTCGAAGAAGCGCGTGGTAGCTTTTCATTTGAACAAAGAGCCCAGAGCTTATTTACATTTCAGAACGACAGTACAAACAAAAAGGAAAGGAACCTGGATCCCCTCTTTTGGACCTAACACATAAATTTATTGAGTTTAGAAGCTGGTGTTCTCTTTAAAAGCTAACTTCCCCTTTGATTGATTTAAATGGGGATTTAATTAGCTTTTAAAGACAATGCCGATTTTTAAATTCAATAAGTTTATGTGTTACCCCCTGATTGGTCCAAAAAGGAGATCCGGACTCGAACGGAAGGTTACAATAGTTCAAAGGAAACGGAACAGAATAGGTGGGATTAGGGCAAGAATACATCACTATGGAGACTGAGAGATTTTATTGGCATGGGAACGGACATATCAAAGAGATAGAAGAGAATAACAAATGCTTTGGTTTGGCCGCAGCAATACAAAATGTGATATCAATTAATTGTAAACTCTCAAGAGCTGCGATAGAGGATCTAGACTCCAGTAAATTAGGCTTTGATAAGGAGGTTATTTTGGGTTAGCGATTATAAAAGGGCATATATATATATATAAGCAATTTTCCTATGAATTCATGAGAAAGAGGCCTTTAAATCTACATGAGAGGGGAGCATTTCATATGTATATTCATATTGGCCTACAATGCATATCCACTTTTAGCCCATTCCATGGAAGAGGGCAGGAGGTTTTTATGACGAGAACTATGGGTGTTGGAAGAAAATTTATACCAGATCAGATCATGTCCCCTGGTCATTTGAAATTTTGCCTTTGACTGCTAGAATTTTGGATAACAAGGCTGAGTCATGTCATAATAATAAATAAATAAAAAAAAAAAAGAAGGGAGGGGGGTGGGGTGGGGTCCACGTATCTTATATACTTTTTTGTCGCTATTAATCGGCGACCATGAATTCTTTCTTCATATATATTCTCTTTTCTTTCTTGGTCCTGAATGTGGATCTAGTTGCTTCCACATTATAAACAAACTCCCTTGCTGGACGATTGTAGCCATAAAAGGAGAAAACTAAACAAACACCAATCTATTAATCAAATGATAGTGATGTCTATGTCTTTTTCTTTTTAGATGACTCAGGTTTCCAGTCCTTTGAGCCATAATAATCTTTACGGGCCGAAGAGAAAAAGCTGAATAAAATTTTTATGTGGCTCCAATGTGGTAGTACAATTTTAATCTCACAATCTCTTAATGTAAATTATAATCGTAAGTCAACTATGCTACCCCTCCCGAAGGTTGCATAGGGATATTCCTAGAAGACGGTTTTGTGAAAACAAAGGACTTGCACGATACACATGATTTACATTTCAAAGTTGATGATGTCAAACTCAGAAGTCATAATTCGCAGATTAAGTACATATGAGTGAATGAGTGCCCATGCACTTGGCTTGTTTTGTTCACATGACCAATGACAGGTTACCCACCAGGCGACAAAGTAACTATAAGACTTGCAGAGATGATAAGACATTCATAATTACAGCCAGAAGATGCAGCATTGAAGTCCTGCTTGCAATTTATCCCAAGATGAGCGACCACACCATATTTGCAATTGCAAGAGGTTGTACCACATTCACACTGAAGAAACGTCTGGAAGTGGAAACTCTAGTCCAGTTTAATAAGAGCTAGTTATATCAGGGGTACAGAACATATCGCTCTATTTTTTAAGTTCTAATCTCGGTTTAATTTGTCTATAAAATCCAAAAAGAAGAGGTGTTATTTCATAATAGTATATTTGATAGACATATAAACTAAGAGTTCGTTAAAAAGGATTTTTTGTCATTTTCAAAAATATAATTTTAACCAAAGAAAAGACTTACCATGGTTGGGTAGGGTGTATTGCCTTGTTAAACATATGAGTGGAGCCCACATTTCAAAAACTCAACCCGCTTATCGGCCCGAACACCCATTGTATTCATTATACTCAAAAGATTTCACAGAAAAAAAACCTCTTAAACGGCTTTTGCTTGAAGAAGGACCTTGTAAATATTACTACCCAGATGTCGTCCCATGGGGCCGATCGCATTTTTTTTTTACATTAGAGGGGGGTGACAGAAGACTAGAGTCCGCAGGCCCTCCTGATGGACCATCTGATGGGGTTCACATAATCTCTGATTTCAATCAGAGATCCATATCCTTATTTTAATTAGTAATGTTAATTAGTTTCTTAATAGGATTGCTTTCTAAATTCTATTTAGAGTAGGCTTAAGTAATTTCCTATTATTAAAATTCTAGTTCATTTAGAAATATTGTCTTCTATGAGTTTTCATTGATGATTTCGGTTATGCCCTAGTAGCTGGAATTCATCGTAGGATTCAATCAATCATTCGGGAGATTGATATATACCCTATTGCTACGTCAATTGGTATCAGAGACCAAATCCGGTCGCCGGGGAAACAATCATCTTCATCGAATTCCATCCCCACCATCTCATCTCGTTTCACATCCCGGCAACCACCAATCATCGTTCAAACCACTTCTCCCAAATTTCCAACCCATTGAAACCCTAGCAGCCCCAATTCCCATACACCCACCATAAAACCCTTCACAACCAAAACCCAACCGAACCATCCCGATACCCAGACTCCCAAAACCCCCATCCCAGCAACTCGGAAATCCTTTCATTGAACCACCGCCACACCCCACAGCCCTAGCCGAAACCCAAACCCACTGCCAAAACTCTAACTCTCACCACCACACCATGTTTCCATCAACCCAATCGCAAGCCTGCCATCACCCACCCTCTGCCTCGTCAAAACCCCAGCCCACCTTCCCTCTCATGTCCCAGCCCAAAAACCAAACAAACCCCACCACCTGCCCAAATTTCCAAACCAAACCCTAACCCTACGCGCGACAGCCACTCCCTGCCATCCCTTTCGAAATCCCTCCCAGAAGTGAAAACAAAAAAAAAAAGAGCAGCGAGAGAGAAGCAGAATAAAAAAAAATACAAAATAGAAAGAAGAAGTAGACAGAAGCTACGACGTCAGCCCGACCAGCAGCGACGCTTCTCCACTTCGTCGCACCCACCTGCACGGATAACGTGCTCTATCGGGAAGCTTCGCATCGCCATCGCCTCGCCATCCAACTCCATCGCAAGCCACTCCACCGCCTCGCCAGTAGCCATCGTTCTCTTCTTCCTCCCATCGATCTCTGCTGCAGACCTTCGTTCCTCCCATCCTTTCTCATTCTCAAGTCGAAACAGGTAACAGCCCAGCCCCTCTTATTTTCTCTCTGCGCACAAACCCCAAGGCAGAACCAAAAGACCCTGCTAAGTCTGAACTGGGCCTAATTTTGGGCCTGACCTGCAGTCTGGGCCCGATTTGAGTCCAGACCCGACCCAGCCCACTTAAAAAAAAAACCTCTCGCCAGCCATGCCTAGAAGAGGAGATAATCTCAGTCATTGGCTCACAGACAAGGAACGTGATGAACAATTATTCAAACTGGGCCACGATATGGACGAAGTAATGGATCGTCTACGCACAGTAAAGACCGCCCTTATTGAATTGCAAAGCAAACAGTTGGTTGCAAAGGAAGGGTCTTCCTCTACCGCACAAATAGTCACATCCATCCAAACAGAAAGGCCTGAGCAACGTGAATCCATGCGTGACTTTGTACAGCGTCTCATCGCTGAACGAGACACCGAGGGTCCCATGGTTGCACGCCGCACTGATGATATCACAAAGAAAGTTAGAATTGATGTGGTTGATTTCTCTGGAGATGTCAGTCCGAAAGTATTTGTTGATTGGCTTAATTCCCTGGAAGACTATTTTGCTTGGTATAACATGAATGATGAGCAGCGGATAGCCTTTACGAAGGTTAAACTTAAGGGTCCTGCTAGAATCTGGTGGTATGGTGTTGAAAATAATGAACTTGCTTTGGGACAGCCCATTACCAGATGGGTCAACATGAAAGAACGGCTCAAAAGCAATTTACTTCCTTCTGATTACATTGACACACTACACCAATAGTATCTTACTCTCCAGCAAGGCAATCTATCTGTGGAAGAATATACAAACAAATTTCGCGAATATATTGTTCGTTGTAATTTGAAAACAAATGATCGTCTCACTATCACTCGATATCGAGATGGATTGCGCAATGATATCAGACGAGAAGTTGCTATGTTTGATTACACCAGAGTTGATGAAGTATTTTGTAAAGCGCGCAAAGCTCAGCATGAACTTCAATTGCGGAGATGCAACACTTTTCAAGTCGAGGAGTCTTCCACTAGAAGAGGACCTGAACCTACTATTAATCGTACTCAGACGCAAGGTTTTCGTCCTCCTCCTAAACCATTTCAGCAAGCACCACATAGGCCACCGCAAGCCATTCAGCAGAGGCAAGCTTCACAGCCAAATCAGCGGATGCAGCAGAATCAGAATGATAACCATGCCCGCGGAAGGATAGATAAGAGAGAAGTCATTTGTCATGCCTGCAAACAAAAGGAACATTATACAGCCGAGTGTCCCCATAGAAATTTATATGCTCAAGCTATCCACCGAGAAGCATCCAAGACCTTATAAAGTTGCATGGGTCAACAATTACTCCATTTCTGTTCGTAAGCAATGTGTCGTCCCTTTCAAAGTCGGCAATTATGAAGATACAATTCGTTGTGACGTTATTCCAATGAACGTTACACATATTCTCTTCGGACGACCATAGTTAAAGAAACTTAAAGTCATCACAGATCATGAGCATAATACTTATTCTTTTAACTGGAAAGGAAGAAAGATTAGGTTGCTTCCATTGCCCTCTAAATCGTCCTCCTCCACATCTGATACAGCTCAAGCACTTCCTATATTAACCATGCGAAAGTTTGAAGATGAAAGCAAAGAACAAGGCGTCATGTATGCATTGATTGCTACGCAATTTCCAGAAGAATCTCCTAATACATCTGTCCCACAAGAAGTAGAGTCACTTCTGAAGAAGTTTGCTGATCTAGTTCCAGATGAGATGCCTAAGGAACTACCTCCATTACGTGACATCCAGCATGCCATTGATCTTGTCCCAGTCGCTTCCTTGCCAAATTTGCCTGCATACCGGATGAGTCCTATGGAGCATAAAGAATTAAGAAGGCAAGTTGATGATCTTTTACAAAAGGGATATATCAGGGAAAGCCTCAGTCCCTGTGGAGTACCTGCACTTCTCACTCCAAAGAAAGACGGAAGTTGGCTTATGTGCATGGACAGTCGTGCCATCAATAAAATCACGGTAAAGTACCGCTTCCCAATCCCCATATTAGATGATATGCCAGATTTGATGACTGGTGCATGTATTTTCTCTAAATTTGATTTGCGAAGTGGTTATCATCAAATCCGTGTAAGGCCAGGTGATGAATGAAAGACTGCATTTAAGATCAAAGACGGTCTTTATGAATGGTTGGTTATGCCCTTCGGGCTCACCAATGCCCCTAGTACTTTTATGAGAGTCATGACACAGTTATTGCAGCCTTATATTGAAAAGTTTGTCGTCCTTTATTTCGACGATATTCTGATCTACAACAAGACGAAAGCAGAACATCTTCAACATCTGGATACAATTTGCCAACTCCTTCGCCGGGAGCATTTCTATATTAATCTCAAGAAGTGCACTTTTATGAGTGATTATGTTATCTTCTTGGGATATGTTGTATCTGCAGAAGGAATTAAAATGGACCCTAAGAAGGTCAAAGCAATTCGGGACTGGCCCATTCCTACTACACTCACTGAAGTTCGAAGTTTTCATGGGCTTGCAAACTTTTATAAGAGGTTCATTCGAAACTTCAGCAGTATCATGGCTCCAATCACAGATTGCATGAAGAATGGTGAATTTAAGTGGACTAGTTCGGCCACTAGAGCATTTGAAGAAATAAAGCGTAAAATCACGGAGGCACTAGTTTTACAAATTCCAAATTTTGATAAGGTCTTCGAAATTGCTTGTGATGCATCAAATGTTGGCATTGGAGGTGTTCTTAGTCAAGAGCGACATCCGATTGCATTTTTCAGCGAGAAACTTTCTGATGCCAAGAAAAAGTACTCTTCTTATGATTTGGAACTCTATGCCGTTGTACAATCACTTCGTCATTGGAGACATTACTTGATTGGCAACGAGTTTGTTCTTTACTCAGACAATGATGCTTTGCGACATTTACATTCACAGCAAAAGATCAGTGCCAACCATGCCAAGTGGAGCGCATATATACAGGAGTTCAGTTTCAGCATTCGCCACACGGCCGGAAAAGATAATTTGATCGCTGATGCACTCAGTCGACGAAAGCATTTGTTGACAACCATGTCTGTTAGTGTACCAGGTTTTGACCAACTCAAGCTAGATTATGCGGATGATCCAGACTTTGGTTCTATCTATGCAGACCTCCGCAATGGTGATCTTGGTAAGCATCCTCATTATAGCATTCATGAGGATTTTTTGTTTAAAGGTACACAACTCTGCCTCCCTGCCACGTTCATTCATGAATATGTTGTCCGCGAGTTGCATTCGGGAGGATGTAGTGGCCATTTGGGATGCGACAAAACCCTTGCTCTTGTCCGCGATAGATATTATTGGCCCCGAATGAAGCCTACCATTATTCGCATTTGCGAACGATGCAGGACATGTCAGCTAGCCAAAGGTAATAAGAAGAACACTGGACTTTATCAACCTTTGCCTGTTCCTCATACTCCATGGGAAGACATTAGCATGGATTTTGTGCTAGGTTTGCCAATGACTCAAAGAAAAGTTTATTCTATTTTTGTTGTCGTTGATCGTTTCTCAAAGATGGCACATTTTATTCCGTGTACTTCCACTAGTGATGCCTACAAGGTTGCCAAGCTCTTTTTCAAAGAAGTTGTACATCTACATGGCCTTCCAAAGACTATTGTTTCGGATCGAGACACCAAGTTCATGAGTTATTTTTGGAAGACTTTATGGATGTTGTCTAATACCAAGCTCAAATTCTCTACAGCTTACCACCCTCAAACTGATGGCCAAACTGAAGTGGTAAACAGAAGTCTTGGACAGTTGTTACGATGCCTTGTTCGTGATCACATCACAACTTGGGATCAAGCATTACCTATGGTTGAGTTTGCATACAATAATCCGGTCAATCGATCTACTGGTACTTCTCCATTTGAAGCTGTTACAGGGGTTCGACCACGACTACCTGTTGATCTTGTCCCTTTGCCGGTAGATGCCCGAATAAGTGCCGATGCTGAAAGTTGCAACAAGTGCACAACGAAGTCCGCCGCCATATATCTGCTAGTAATGCCATTTATAAACAACAAGCAGACAAGTGTCATCGATTTCTTGAATTTACTGAAAAAGATATGGTCATAGTCCGTATCCGTCCAGAACGTGTGCCTCCACGAGCTTATAAAAAGTTGCATCCACAAAATGCTGGTCTATACAAGATTCTCAAAAAGATTGGCCCCAATGCTTATGTGCTTGATCTACCATCTGATTTAGGAGTCAATGCTACCTTCAACGTAGAGGATCTTACACTCTACCGAGGTCATGACAATGATGGTGAAACTGAAGAACAGACTATTGCTCTCCCTTCGACTCTTCCATCCGTTGACGAGATTGTTGATGTGCTTGATGATCAGATTGTTTCCACTCGTCAAAGAGGTTTTCAAAAGTTCTTTGTCCGCTGGAAGAATCGTCCTCTCTCCGATGCTACATGGATCACTGCAACAGATTTTCAACGCTTGAATCCAGATCTTTACAAGCGCTATCAAACGTTTAACTCGCCGGAGTCGAGTTCTTTCAAGCCGGGGAAAGTTTATGCAGCCCGACAGAAGACTAGGGCCCGCAGACCCCCCTGATGGACCATCTGATGGGGTCCACATAATCTCTGATTTCAATCAGAGATCCCTATCCTTATTTTAATTAGTAATGTTAATTAATTTCTTAATAGGATTGCTTTCTAAATTCTATTTATAGTAGGCTTAAGTAATTTCCTATTATTAGAATTCTAGTTCGTTTAGAAATATCGTCTTCTATATATATAGAAGAACCCTCTTGTTATTTCTCATGTTGTTACAATCAATAATAGATTTCTCTGCTGCTCACGTGAGTTTTCATTGATGATTTCGCTTGTGCCCTAGTGGCTGGAATCCATCCTAGGATTCGATCAATCCTTCGAGAGATTGATCTATACCCTATTGCTACGTCAGGTTTTTACCCGTAAAATCCTCCTTTTTATCATTTTGTTCCAAGGTATAGTTAAAATTATAATTAAGATATTAGAGTCAACTTATAAAATGAGGTAAAAGTATAATTTCAGTTTTATGAAATTTCATACATAATGTTGATCATTCATTGACAACATTAATTATTTATATTAAAAGAATTCACTCTAATCTTTTATCCGAAAACAAGAAAAAATATATTCTTTTAAAAAAAAAAAAGACTAAGTAGTTAATTTTGAAGCTTTTCATTTATTTGGAAATTTATTCAACTATCATTAGCCAAACACACTTGAAATACTTGTGTACTTTCGTTCATCAAATTTTTTGTTTTGATTATTCGACAATCAATCCGAGCACATCTAAAACTCATGTATTTTCGGGCTAAATTATGTAACTAGTTTGCATATGTAATTAACTACTTTCTTTTACTCAGTAAAAATACGAGGGAATCCTAGGGCATGAAATGGAAATTAGAATTCATTAGGAGGGCTTGGGTGAGGGTAAGTAAAAGCATTCCACCTCTTATCACTCTAGATGAATAATATCTTATTAAGAAATTAGCATACAAACCACTTTTTTCGTTTCGAGGCTCTGCCTCTACTCCTAAAACTCCAAATAAGCTAATTAAGTTTAGAGTCTTCAAACACACCCACAGCATCATCAATATTATTTAGCACATTAGATATATTTAACACATTTCATTTAGCTTGTTGTATCTATTCAATCACAAGCAAAAGCAAAACATTCCCACAGAAGATAATCAAGAAAAGCACCTTTTATGGCTAAGTTCTTAGAGCTATTCTGAATATTTAAATGTGATCACAAGATCAGTTCATTATAAAAGGGACATACCCCATTTTTTAAACATATAGTAACAAATTCCCTGCTCATGTGATGGAACCCATCTGTTTCCCTTATATGGACTCCCAACATACCAATACAATGGTGCACAGAGACACCACCCCTAAGTAGTTTACATGGTCATCTTCTAGAAATACAAGTTGCACGTAGTCCACCCCAAGAAAAGCACAATCCTCCGTCTTGTATTTTGCTGAGAGAGGATATGCACTCCATAAAACATCTGCACAAACCAACTAATCGAGTTTCTTACTCTTCCAGAAGCAATTTGGAGTGTCTTAACACCAAATAAGCGTTGGATTGATCTATCAGAATATTTAAGTTGAGTGAGGGTGAGGCTGAATGTCACATTGCTTCTTTTTTGTTATCATTTTTTTAGTTATTTATAATGCATTTCTTGAGTATGGAATAAAAAATATCACAATACCACACAAATAGAGAATGAGGACTCACCTTTTAACGCTCAGACTGGTCAATAGTTGTCCTGGAACTCCGAATCCAGTAACCAAATACTGCTGTTGTGTAAAGCAACTACAGGGCAGATCATCGGCGGTTTGGAAATTTGTCATGTGATGCCTATGATTGTTTATGTTCCACCTCATGAGTAGTTGCTTTAGATGATGGCCTTCCAACTGCTTCCAATATTCTACTGAATACCAGTTTCACAGGAACGCACGTCACTGAAGGCACTTCCTCTTTGGGTTTGATGGACCCATCTACATCCCCATTCCTGTCACCAAATTTGTGTTCTCCAATTTCTCCACTGAGCTTTTGTTCAATAGCAATAGATGAAAGAGTCCTTGTTTTCTGATTAGACAGGCTTATTTTCTTCAATAACTTCTTCGGAAACTTCTTCTCTGGCAGTGGCCGGCGTGTATGAGAAAAGCTCTTCTTCATCAACCGCATATTATGATTCGAATGATTGGAATGTGACTTTCTAACTGGAGGTTTGATGTCAATATCTGAGTTCGAAAGAGGGTCCGCCTCCTCTCCTAATGCTGACGATGGATGAGGACGAGGCACCCGATACATGGCTGTCCTCCTTGCCGTCCTCCAAACTGGTGAGAGTCCTGTGTTTCCATCATCAAGGGGCTCTTGACCAAAATTATTTGTGGCAAGAAGACTGTCAGAGTAGCCATCTTCGGTTGGCTCTATTTGGATAGGGTGCCCTATTATTGCTTTACCATTCAACCTGCTCATCAAAGAGACCAGTGGGACACGCTCTCCTTGGTAGCTAGCTTGGACCTTTAAGTCCACATCTACCAACATAGATTCCATCCCATTACCGCGACGGTGAGTGTAACGTGGGTCAAAGCACTCATCGGGATCTTCCCAGTATCCTCCTCTTCGAGTCGCTTGAGATAGTCCATTGCCCTCCCAAACTGACGAAGGTATGACATGGGAATCTTCATACAAAACGTTAATGGTATGGTTTCTTCTCTCTTGATCTCTAGAAGATGGCGTGAATGCTAGTGGGTATCTCCTACTGATGAATCCCATTGTTTGGGTTTGCGCCAACTCATTTTCAATCAGATCACCTTCATAAGCATAGTTTGACTCTCCACTTTTATGATAGTTACCTCGTCCAACAGCCCATTCACTCTCTGTTCGAACTGACCTTGGAGTGATGACATTATCTTCGTAACATGACCCATCAATGGAGCCATTGCACTTATAACCTCTAACAGCAGAATCCTTTCCATCCATCGTCTCCATGGTTCGCTTGGATAGATTGCGAATGTTTCTTTTTCCTTTTAATTGCCATTTTGATCTCCCCATATCAGCAGTGACCCATGCAGTTTGTTCATGAGGATGAGAAGGCAAGGGATCCTCAAGCTCCTCAATTACATTTCCAATGTATCTTCCTGAGTTAGTAGGATCTAAGAAACAACCAATGAAAAAAAAAAATGTGGCTGGTGAGAATAAGATCCAATTGTCTAATCACCAAAAAAATTATAGTTGACAAATACATAAAAGAATTAAATAACACGAGCATATGAACCATTTACGAGGAAAAACATAGAGAACCAACGTGATCTTTTAGCTATCACCATGAATAGAAAATTTGACAAAGATCTTGATGAAATAAGATGCTTTACTGCATGGGAAAGGTTCTCGAATCCACTGGTTGAACAAGAATTCACGTGGATATGCAAAAATAATTACAAATACATTATTTTCACTAAATTTGCAAGGGATATTGTTATATCTCTTCAAACAGGTGCAAACAGTCTTTAATAGTCTGTCCAAGGTTACACCACGTGGATATGCAAAAATAATTACAAATACATTATTTTCACTAAATTTGCAAGGGATATTGTTATATCTCTTCAAACAGGTGCAAACAGTCTTTTATAGTCTGTCCAAGGTTACAGCCTTCAAAGTCATCACCAAAAAGTCAAATGAAAAGAGATGACTTGAGATATCATTTTTTAAGCAATGAATGTGATCGATGCCACACACGAAGGAATTCCAAAATAAAATAGAACTGAACTCCAAATGTAAGATAAAAATAAAACATCTTACTAGCTATATGTCTCCATCTGTTATGAGGGAAAATGAGTTTCATATATATATATATATATATATGTTTGTAATAAATATAAATATATAAGTGTAAATAATATATATATATATATTGATTGGTAACATGATTTGTACCCACAACATCAAGTAATAGTGACTTCCACTGTGCCACAGGCTCGTCTAAGATTCTCAATGGGGAAATGCCTGATTATTACACTTACACCAACCAATGACATTAAAGGGTCCCCTTACCTGTAGATCTCTGATTCACATTAATTCTTTTAACCCATCTTAGATTGATGAACTCCTTCAACTGAAACAAGTCCACCACTCCAAGAGAACCAAACAAAACATTCATCCCTCCTTGATGGCTAACTTGTGCACTTAAAGCTACCAAATTGTAGCATAGACACAATATGAACACATCATGGTTATGCAACAAGATGGGATCATCTGTTGTGATTTTGACCTACTTGTTTATCAGTAAAATGGATTGTGGATGTGAATGTGTGCATGCAGTTTGGTGGCTGATTCTCTTTTTGCAAGAAGTTAATATCTACCTCTTAAGTGGTATATTGAGCATTAATCAACCTTGAATAAAGTTCACATTTACTTTATCACACACATCAGGTGTTTGAAAAAATAAAAAGTAAACAGATTTTTCACGAGGCATGGGTTGTATGTATATACTGTTTATTGGCTGAAGATGGAGAAAAGGTGATGTCCAAAGAAGGAAGCCGAAAAAACCAAGGCTAAAAGAAATATCTTTAGGGTACAAAATCTCATTTGGCAATTCCCTTGTAAAGTAACCCTTTACTTTGAAATTTTGTACTTTTTTATAAGACCCCACTCTTTTCTTGTCTCTTAAAAGTGACCCTTTACTTTAAATTTACCTTACATGTGAATTGCCAAACTGGTGTTTGGTTGGGCTTCCTGAGAGCTAGAATGCTTTTCTAAGATAGCTTATAAGTTACTTCTTCAAACCAACTTTTTAGAAAAAGAAAGTTGTTTGGTTAGCATATGCTTTTCAACAGCAAAAGCATGCAAGACTGTTTGGGCGAGACGTCAACAAAAAAAAATAGCTCTTAGCATATAAGAGCCATATATTATATTTTTATAATACACATATATAACAACAAGAAGAAATTTAAATCTTAATCTAGAATTAAGTAGTTCAAATGAAAAACACATATTTTCCAAAATCCTTGCGTACTCCGAAAGTTCAACCGTGGAGAACAAAGAAGAAATACCCAAGAAATACCCGAGTCCCACATACAGCCCAATTATTATTCATTAAAAAAAAAAAGCACAAACACAAATTATAAAAAGAGAGAAAATCTAGAGATTGGCACATATCCATTACTCATAAATGAAAAAAATAATTGAAATGAAAGTTTTATTATGATTTACAACTAAATGAAGCCCAAAAACAGACCTGATTCATACTGTCCTCCATCTGAAATATTCTGCAATTGCCTTAACTAAAAAAAAGGATGAGTGGGTGTTATAGGACAAGAAAGATGAGTGGGTGTTAAAGTCCCATAACCTTAATAGGCACCAAGAAGCAGTCCAGTTCGGGTGAGAAGAAGACCTGCATGATGCTATTGGCAGATCGTTAACAAGCTACATCAAGTTCAGATTTGCCATGGTGTCCCTGGTTCGAATATCAGAATTTATGAGAACCCAAAAGGTCACACCCCAGATATGAAATTATGAAACTGAATTCACCATCTCTTTCTTTCAACTGGGTTCTTTTGATCAGTTTCTAGGGTTACAATTTGGATTCTCTGAGTGCTGAGAGTTAAAATGGAGAGAAGATAAGGAGGGAAAGGAAAGTAGTAGGTTTCAAAGGTGTCTCTAGCAGGAGGAGAAATCTGCTTGCATCAGTTCTATAGAGGAAAATAACAGGGGAAAAAACAAACAACTTCCGATCCCACAGACGCCCACCCTCGGCTTCCTTCAAAAGTGATAGGCAGCTTCCAAACGAGGAGCAGGTTGCTTCTCTTAAAAGTTGGTTTTTAACTTTGATTATTTAAAAATGATTTTAAAAGTATAATAACCAAACAAAACTTTTATGGGCTTTTGGTTTTTTTAAAAGTTAAAAGCCTAAAAAGCACTTTTCATAAGTCCAATCAAACACACCCTCAATGAGCAAAGAAGTTTAAGAAAAAAAAATCATGACTTATTTATAGGGAAATCATTGTTTTAGTGGGGTAAACCCGTCAAGACCCAGGCATGTTAGTTTTATTTACTGGTAAAATAAGGTAAAGTAAATGTCAAACCAATGGAAAGGTAAAGGTGAAGTATACATTCTGGTAAAGTAAAGACGCATTTGTTTTCATAAGGTAAAGTAAGGTAAAGTGAGATAAGAAGTCAAAAATTGGTAAAGTAACCACTTTACTCATCTTTTATGAGGTAAAAAATTTTGGGGTCTGGTAAAGTAAAACTTCTTTTTTGTAGCTGAAATTTTACTTTGTCATTTGTTTTGACCAAACCAAACGTGGTAAAATTAAATTTTTGGTGGCTGGATTACTTTACCAATTGTGAGACAAACATTGCTTAAGGGTTTGTTGAATGCAAGCTTAGTTTCTTCCAGTTTACAGCCATTTTGGGTAGCTTCTTTTCAGAAAAATCAGCAGATTTTGGATGATAATGTCTTAATTTCTTCCAATTTTGGGAAGAAAAGAAATCCCATGGGAAGGCTGTCTCCACCTAGGAACCAGAACCCACCTAGCAACCTTTCTGAACAACATTTTAGCCTTCCTTGTGATTTTTCAGGTTCGATTCCAATTGTCTGGCTGTTTTTCCCCCTTTCCCAAGATTCAAGGCCAGAGACTTTATTCTCATGCAGAATAAAACCTGCACCAAACAAGCGCTTAAAGTATGCTAGGGAATCACCCAGATGATGAGAGAAACATATCCAATGATGGCCAATTATCAGGAACAAGGATAAAAAACCGACCTATAATATCATATATAGAGCCAATAAATGGCATTATCACCGTACGTGTTGGGTAACTCCTTTAAACCCCCCAAAAACCTACTTACTCACATTCTTTTGCAAGGAGAATGCTCCTTGAGGGGTTCTTCCTTTCTATTCCACAAGGAAAAAAATTGAGAAAAAGGTATTCCATACAAAGAGTCAATGTTGATGCACAACGCATAGCTTGAGGGTAACCATTTAAGTAAGAAAAAATTCAAATGTGAATAAAAATTTTAGGCCATTTTCATTTTCTTTGGAGAGAAATGAGCTCAAAATCTTTCATATTGAATATTTGGACAATGTATTTGCTCATACATGCATTATTTGGGCCATTTCATTTTTTTCCCTAGAAAAGTGAGGGTTTCTCATAAACATCCATGAAGTTTTGGGAATTCTTCCAAAAAAAAAAAAAAAAGATTCTTTTAAAAACTTGCTCACAGAGACAATTTCATTAGCATTTCCTTAAAGCAGACTTGTGTTTCACACATCAATCTCCTAGATGTAAGTATTACGACTTAATTTGTTAATGTTCATAGATTTATTTTCGGATTTTTGGCGTTCCTTTAAAAATCATTTTCATAATAAATTGGTTACATAAATCACTTACTTTTTTTCAGTAGATCTGTGTTTTGGATATGGATCCCTGATACCTAAGTATATTGAGTTTTTTTAATCATACATTTATTTCTAAATCTTGGAATTATTATTATTATTTTTTGAAATAGGAATTTTTATTAAAAAATTGATCGTTGATTTAATCAAGTTGCTCACCTAGGTCACTTCCTTATTGTTTTTCAGTTGTATATCTATGTGTTTAAAATATGACACTGAGATCTAAGCAAGCACTAAATAGTAACTAAGCCATAGTATACTACATACAACATTGTACATGATTAATGATACTACATGATTAAAATATGACACTCTGATACCAATTGATGCAGGCTCTAGGGTTAGAGCTTGCGAAGGAAGTGATCAAAACACAATGGGTGCCGAAGCATGTGTCCGAAGACACAATAAATCTCCGCAGAGACGATAAACGAGGACGCACACCTCAATGGGAAAACCCAATTTCATTAATCAACTCTGAGAAATAATCCTCTACAATGCCATATAAATAGGAAAACATAACTTAAGCCCTAAGAAATATAATTAAAATAGAAAACCAAATAAATAGGAAACCTAATCCTAAATACAACTCATCAAATAAAACTACTAGCTAATAACAATTAAATAAATAGAAAAACTCCTAAATCTACTTAGGCCCTACACATGTGGCCTGGGGTCGATCTACATCAATATGTAGTAAATACTAATCAATTACTTGTCCATTAACATTTTATTAGGTTGCAATCTTTCAATACCTGAGTAGAAAGAATATAGGTGAACAAATGCATCAGTATTGTTCCTCTAAAATCATACAGAATACACAACCTCAATGACATTGAAGGGTCCATATATAAATTTATTTTCGTTGCTAATAATATAAGTACCAAAATCTAACATTTTCTAGTATTTTAGACATTTTTATGGATTTTTTTTTACCCCAAATAAAATTCGCACTAATACGTGGTGTTGCCACAACCATTACATATTGCCACAACCAACATATCACAGATGTTTTTCTCTATCCTTAAGAAAATAGTTTTCCACCTTGCTCCAATGAAAATGAATCCAGATATACAAGAAAAGATTATATCAACCATAGATTTGAGTTCTCCACCCTTGACCTTTCCTTCCCTTAGATCAAAGTCCCATCCTAGGAAACCAATATGAAATGACAAACAAGGATTATAAGATCCATAGGTTTTTCAAGAACCATGTCCCTCAAGAATCGACAACATATTCAAGAGTAATAGAGCCAAGATAGGATCTGCCTTTAAAGGCCGTCTAGAAAGTAAAAACCTCATTTGAAGCAATGGTTGTTTGCATCATGGATTATCTCAAACACTTCTTATGCTCCACTATCCCTTTGGTAGTCTTAAACATGAAACCATGTTAGAGCAAGGAGGGATTGCAATCAATTAGTCTGACATCAAAGATTCACAACTTTGTTATTCAATGAGTGTGGCAAAGTGAAGCCTTCAGTATGTATATTGGTTTCTCTACCCTTCTTCGAAGTTGTTTCTGGTGGCTTTGCATACCAGATTCACAACTTTGTTGTTTAATGGTTGTTTATATTTCCACAATGTCCATCATATTATGGACAAAACTGGATTCTAACTGAAGCCTTCATTATGGATATGGGTTTCTCTACACCTTCTATGAACTTCTATGAAGTTGTTTCCGGTGGTTATGTGCATATGATGAAAAGTTTAAATAATGTTAACAAAATCAACATTGGCTCGAATGAAAAATAAAGAGAAAATAATGCTACATAAATAGTGATCTCCATAGGCTCCAAACGAATAAAAACAGAAATCTACTTTTCCAAACATAAAGCAGGCACTACAATCTCAATGCATATTGCACAGAATTAGCATGTGACAATCTAAATCCCTAATCCATAGAAGCACAGAATTAGCATGTAGAACAATCCAAAAGGCAACTTAAATATTGCAGCATATTCGGAAAAGGAAAACGAGGCTAAGCATAAAAAAAGGTGATTGAGAGAACATGCCAGAAATGTTAGAATTTAACCTGAAAATCCAGCTGCCTCTTCCTCAATGCCAGGTTCTGTGCCAGTCTCCTCAGATGAATCAGATTCTTGTGCCTCAATCAATCCAGAACTTGTATTTTCCTCTGACTGTGAACCAGGATGAAGATCATCCATTTCAAAATTAGAAGGTGACATATGCATCTGTTCTGAAGAAAATTCGGTGCGATCCAAACAATTACTTGATTCAGATGGCAAATAGACACATCTGCTCCTTTTTGCCCGGTAACTTATACCCATGTGTTCCTTATCTTTGTGATTAGAAATTGATGCAGGATCATCATTAGATTTCAAGGACTCATATACAGGCAATTTTGCACTGCTCTGTAATACTTGAACAAGAGGGCGGCGTCTATCACGCCTTTTAACAAGGGATTCTTCAATCATACTACTCTGTGATCTTTTCCTTTTCATCATCAAAGAATTGTTTGTGTTGCTAGTATGGCCGGAAATCCCTGTGTTATGCACCCCAAAAGGAGTAACATGGAGATGATCCACAGAAACAGGTTGTTGAGAACTCTCACAGGCAACAGGTGTTGAAAACTTCCCCTTTGACTGAGCAATCTTGAGACCAAAATCCTGCAGACCTCTCATTCGAGGCATAGCTTCAGAATTATCATCCTCCCATCTTGCTTGTTTTGAGTACCTAACATTTTGAGTATGTGAAGGATTACCCATGCCGGCTCGGTCATGTGGTGAATTTCTCTTGGAAAGCATCTCTGACTTAACATTCACAAATTTGCGATGATCCCTTGCAGCATTGCCCCTTGGGTGATTTTCAGCAGGAGAAAAGCTGTTGTTGCCAATACAAATAGATGTAGATGCAGCACCTAATTCATCCTGGTTCTTTTCAAAATGCTCCTTCTCAAGCTCAAGAGCATGAAGAATGGCATCTTCTCGGCGTGCATATTTCTCTCTTTTCCTTATCGGGATGCCTTGTGAAGATTCAGCTCTTTCAATACAATCATTAAACTCCCCACATCGAAATGCCTTTACACGTTTAGATTTCTCTAAATTGTACCAATCCCTGAATAAAAACAAAGCGAATGATCCAATAACTAAAGTATGCTTTCCATATCCCCAAGGGAAAATAATATTATATAAGTTTTTTTTTTCTTTAAAGTAGAATTCTGTGCAAGTTAATCGAACAATGAAAAATAAGTGTTCTCATTGCTAACTTAACATATATATATATATATATATATATTGTAAAGCCATTTAGACCATTAAATAGAAGAGTGTTGCTACCTACACACTGCACATACCTCTCCACACTCTGCATTTTAAAATAATAATAATAATAATAAAGTTCCTAAACTACCCCTATCCCTCTCCTTCCTTCTCTATCCCTCTCCCTGCTCCGGCCACCTCCGCCTGACCCCGTCGCTCCCCCGCCACCGGCAGCCCCCGCCCGACGCGATCCCTCTCCCTATCTCTCGTTTCGTGGATGGTGGGGGTAGGGCTGGGGTGGGGGTGGGGGTGGGGGGAAGAGAGAGGGAACGGCTGGGGGTGGGCTGGGGATGGGGATGGAGATGAGGATGAGGGCGGGTATGGGCTGCCGGATCAGGAGAGAAAGGCCTGGGGATGGGGATGGGGATGGGGGCGGATGGGGGCGGCCGGAGCAAGGAGAGGGAGATGGGAGGGTGGCGGCTGGCAGGGTTGCCGGAGCAGGGAGAGGAAGAGAGAAGGGATAGGGGTAGTTTAGGATTTTTTTTTTTATAATGCAGTGAATGGAGAGGTATTTGCAGTGTGTAGAGCAAGATCAATCAGAAGGCTTACAAACAAATACTTATCTAATAGACATAGGAACACCAGTTCTATTTCATCCATGGGATCACAATATAAACTAAGCTAGCTAAAAAATGAAGAGGTAAAGTTTTTTAATCTTCTCGAATCCACTTGAAATAAATAATAGACACCTAAAATGAAAAAATTTACTAACAAATAAAATTGCATACTAGCCAAACCAATCTTCATTCTGCTAATAGAGAGAGAGAGAAATAAACCCAGTTAGTAAATTCCCAATAAACCCCACACAGTCAAAACAAAAACAAAAAAAAAAATCAGCTTCAAGTAATAAGCCCAAAAACCATAAAAATGAGCCATGCCTATAACCCAGATTACCAAAACATGTACAGCGAAGAAAAAATCGAAAGAAAACAAATGCATTAAGCAAACTTTAGGAGAATTGGGCAGATTGCATTATCAGACCAAAGCATAATCCAACAATGATCAAATAAAAATCAGGCTTTTGGAACCAAAAGGAACAGCCAATAGATATTTTACATATAACAACCAAAATAAACAGAAATTGCTTGAGAGGAAACTCACACGCTGGCATCTTCCCTTCCGAGAAGCTTGACCGGAGTGCCCGACCTCGGAGACATGAGATGAGAAGCCGACAGCTCATTCGGCCCCAGAATCCTCCCCGGCCACCACGACCCGTTCCTCCGCCGCACCCAAACAATCGTCCCAACGCTGCAATCAACCACCGCCCCATCTTCCAACCCCTCCATAATCCCCATCCCTCAATCACCAAAACCAAACCCTAAAAACACCAAAACAAACACAAAACCAAAACCAAACCCTAGAAACTCAACAGTCCGCTTTCTAGCTAACGGAGCTCCTTCTCAACCTCCTGCAAATGTCGCCAGATGATCTGAAAACCTCCATTTTCCATGGATCTGCTCTGTTTGGTGGGTTTTCTCGCAAGGGTTTCCGTACGGGAGATTCCGATTTCTAGGGTTTTGGGAGTTTTTCATCCTCGCCACTCGATTGTTACTAGATTTTCCGACATGGAAAAAGGTAAAGGTTCTTTTAATCTGCTTGTGATTCTTCTTCTTCTCTCTCTTTCTGGTTTTTGTTTTTCTTTCTCTCTCTTGTTTTTCTTTCTCTCTCTAAGCAGAGACCATGGATGATGGGCTTGAACGGGTTTGGAGTTCGGGATAAACGCAACCGACCAGGTTGGGTTTCTGTTGTTGGGTTCGGCTTTTGTAGAGCGTAGGTCGTATGTATTTTTTACGTTTGTACATTGCACGTGGATCAGTAATTATGTCGTTTCTACATTTAGCCATTTTAGAGGGCTGACGTCGGAATGGATCCTTGGAGGCTTTTCTAGGGTTAGCCAAATCTAGAAAGAAATCTAAATACAAATCTTTTAAGAGTCAAAAGAATTGGAAGGATCTCACATATTGAAAATCCAAATAACTTTAAATAGATAACCTCTCAATCTAAAGAGTATCCTCAAAACTTACCTCAATTCAACTAGTGAGACGCCTCCATTCCGATCATTTTTTTATTTTTTTTTTTATAACGTACGGTTCTCAGTCCTTTGGACCAGAATAATCCTTACGGGCCCAGGAGAGAAAGCCGGATTAAATTTCCCTGTGGCCCCAGTGTGGTAGAATAGTACCCCGCCTCCATTCCGATCATTGGATGTAGCTTTATTGGTGAGAGTCTTAATATGCGTAGATGTGGATGTAGGTGGGTTTACATTTCAAAATATAAAAGAATAATAAAAATTTTGAAAAACCTAATAAGGTTTGGTTGCGGGCGTAGGATTGATTGTTTGGTTAAAGACATAAAAGATAAACTCAATTTAAGTGGCAATCTTACGAGGAGACTAATCTCTATTGGGTAAAACTTGGCGATGCCTCGTACATTTGTAGCTGCATTCCTTTAGCTCAAGATTTTGTTGTGTGAGTTACAACCTGAAAAAGATTTGAAAGAAGAAGGTGTGTGGCTATGGGGGTTTTGTTTTGCAAGGTTTGATTGAATAGCTCCTTTGGTTTGCTCGTTTAGCTCGATCCTGCCCATCAAGCTTTCAACCATATTGTATCCCGGTGCATTAGAGCAACTCTGCATATGAGTTCTCAGTGGGAAGACTTTTTATTGTTGTAAAAGACGCAGATGATGAGGCTATGGTATTGGAAAAGCAAACATTTCCAACTCCGCCATTTTGACGACCAAGGAAATAAATAGAAATAAGAAGGACCGGAGCGATTCACCCAGCCCAAAGGGCCGGGAACACTCTCATAGCAAAATAAAACAACAAGAAGAAATAAAAATGGATGAGCTGTACGGAGGTTTGTTTTAAGGTGGAAGACGGGAAATTACTAAAATGGCATTGGTCTGAGTCAAATTCAAAAAACGTCAAACGTGTTTTTTGTCAACTTTGAGCCAAAAACGAAGTGTGACCCATTTATCCTTTTGTGTGGGAATACATGGGAAAGTAATCTACTCCATGAGTAGATTATGGACATATATTGAGTTGCTCTAATCCATTTAGGAGTGAATGAGAAATTGCCTTCTAAACACCCCGATCTAAACCGGGCTTGGGTTTGGGCTTGGGCTTGGGCTTCACGTGAGTTGGGCTTGGCTCGGTCCACTATCCCAAGAGGTGTGTGCCCTTTCATATATGAAAGGGTGTGCCCCTAGTCCTAAGAGGTGTGTGCCCTTTCATATATGAAAGGGTATATCCCTAGCCTAAGAGGTGTAACCCCGTGAATAGACATGAAGTGGGCTATAAATATGCATCTTGTCCATGACTTTTGGATCATTCAATCACTACTGCTGCATTGCATTTTCGAGTCATCATCTGTGTCTAGAGAGAGTCTGCTGCACTGTTGGTTCGCCTGTCACTCAGTTTGTAGTTCTGCTACTGTGTGGATCGATCATTGTATCCTGGGAGACAAACGCTATTGAAGCCCGTTAGCACCGTTGCGGGGGCGAATTTTGTCTTAAGGACATAGTGTCAAACACTAGCCTTGATCATTCTTCAACTGCGAATCTCTGATCTACTAACTACAACAACAGAGTACTGTTTTCCTGCCTTCAAACAGTAAGTTCATTTTACATTCAAACAGAGTACTGTTTTATTTCATTTTAATATAAATTGCTCTCCTAAAATACTGAAGTACTTGTACTCGGACTAACAGTTTTAAGGTGGAAGACAGGAAATTACTAAAATGGCATTGGTCTTAGTCAAATTCAAAAAACATCAAACGTGTTCCGATAGTGGATCCTGACCTGGCACATTTAAATGCACTCACGTTTTCTTGATCCTTAGCCAACCCACATACACTGTGGGGCTGGATTTAGATGGTCAATAACATGTGATCATGTCCATTTATATCACCATGTAACCTTTTATGCTAGTAGATCCAAATTTGACTTCGATTGGAGTCAAGTTAGATGTATAAAATACTAACACACTTATGTTTTATTTTACACAATTATAATTCTATTGAAATTGGCAAGGAGGAAAGGAATCCTGTGATAAAGGTCGTTGATGGATGAGGTTGTTTGATCTTGCGATAAGATTAACTAAATGATAATTAATGATAATAGCACCGGATATTTTTAAAGATGATTTTTTAAAATGTTTTAATAAAATTGGTTCGGAGCGAGGTCCTACCTCATAAATCTAGATAAGGATAGTCTTAAATTTGACTAAGATTAATTTTATAGCTTATGTGGTTTAACTTATTTGTCAAGTCCAAATGGTCTTTGAAGCTCTCATTTCTTTCCTGACTTCAATAATTTATTGATGTATATTATTATTATTACCACTACTGTTGTTGTTGTTATTATTATTATTTTGTTGGCCAAAGAATATTTAATAAATAAACAATTGATTCTCAAAAAGTTGTACCTTTTTTCTTATTAAAACTTAGGGTGCATTTTTACAATGAGCAGGATTCCACTCTGTATGAATTTCATTTACTTCAATAGAGGGAAATTACGTCTTCCTGTGCTTTTGCATGAGAAACCATCTCCATTAAAGAAAATAAGTACATGTTTTTTTTTTCTGTGAGATGAAAAAAATTGTGTTGCACAAAATGGGTTGCACGGAAGATTAATAATAGTTTTCTTTTTACCGTAGGTTCTTCTAATCGTACAGACACACATATACATTACAACAGTATGCTGGGCCAATTAGAGCTGACAAATATTGATTTGATCAACTAACTTAAATTGGATTTGACTCGATTTTTTAGTTTATGTTTACTTCTTTTTTAGGGTTAGCTTTTGGTTTGATGTTTTTGTTATACTTATTCATGCGCTGCATTATGGGCATGTTTCTTTGCTGGAATTTCAAGAATTCTTATTTGGGAAATTCCTGAATTTCCAAATAATGTGGAATTCATGGGTGCTCAAAAAGGTCAAATCTCACTACTTGATCCGCCAACACAACTAATTAAACAGCGACCTAGAAAACTAATAAACAGAGCGAGCTTAGATTGAGCCAACACTATCCAAAGCCGACCCAAAACCCAAAACCCCAAACCCCAAACCAACCTGTCCCACCGTCACCTTGGAGCCAGTATCTAATCCCTCCAAGTATATAACCTGTGCAATCCGGGCAACATCAATATTCAACAAGCTAAATTAAACTCAAGCTATTTATTGAGTTCCTAGGGTAGCTTAGGGATATATATATATATATATATATATATATGTGTGTGTGTGTGTGTGTGTGATTCCTTGATTGCCTGGAGAATGCTCTGCTACCAACAACAGCATGTGCAGACTAGCATATGAGGCCCACTTGGGCCCGCCTTTGATCGCTAACCCCTTTAATACTCTGTCATCTCATTATCCATGCCCAATTTTGCGCTCGTTGATTCTCCGCCCACCGTTGGATTGAATCTAAAAATATAATTGATACGATGCTATTATACGATATTAAAGCCAAACGTTTTAAAGCAAATTTCCCCTATATTTACTGATTTTGAAGGGGAGTTATATAACTAACCCACATGCAACCATTCTACCCTCTCTTTTCAACAACTTCATTTCAATCTCAAATCTCATATACGCTTACTATATGTATATTTATTTTTTCTTTCCACCCAACTTCTCTTCCTATTGATTTGTATGTATGTCGTTGCAATTTTTATTGGTAAATGTGCCAATGTTTAGCACGGGTTATATTGCTAGTTAGACTTTAAGGCAATTAAATCAAAAGTTAGATATAGCAAATTTGGAAAAAAAATTGTTTGCAAAATAGTTATGCACGGCTTCTGACCTATTATGGATATTAAAATCCTTATTATTAACTTTAATACATTTAGATCTTGAATGGGATCAAATTACAGCTGGGTTTGGATTTGGGCCCATACACATCAACTAAATTTAGTTTTAATGCATGTTGGTCATGGAAGGACCCCAACCCTACCCATTTACATCCCTAGTCAATCTGAACATTTAATTTGAAGATTTAATGTGTGATTGTGCAATTAGCCAAGTTAGATCTCTCGAATCCAACCCAGTTATTATTTTGGTAAAGTCAACCCAATTGCAAAGAAGAGTCAACCTTGATCCCTACTTATCAAGTTAGGTCTTGATTGAGTTGGGTTGGCAAGGTGAGCCAAGAATTGGCACTAACTAGGAATAGAAAAGTTAAACTTTTCCATGATGAAAACCATTCATATTATTTTATAAATAGATTATGGCAATTGATATAATCTTTTGAGACTGTTTAAAAAAAGATATGATCTTATGGGACAGTAAATCCGCACTATAACACTTGACTATAACTTTAATACATTTGGAATTTGAATGGGGCCAGAATACAGTTGGATTTGGGCCCAAACAGATCAACTAAATTTAGTTTGGATACATATCCATCATGCATGGAAGGACCTTAGCCCTAACTATTTACATCCCAAGTCAATCTTAACATTTAATTAAAAGATTGAGTTTTAATTTGTATTATGTGTGTCATTGTGCAATTAGGCAAGTTGGATTTGCCAATCCAACCCATTTATTATTTGGGTAAATATGCCAACCAAGTCAACCCAATAATAAAGGAGGGTCTCATCCAGATTAGTTGCAACGTTCTTCACCTAAAAGAACTAGAAGAGTTGTAGGGGGAGTCAATCACCTAAAACCAACGAGCCTTTCAGGCTCACCTGTGGCCATCAAATTTGGGTCATAGGCCCATATGCTAACAGGGTCAACCTTGAACCCCACATTATCAAGTTAGATTTTTTGCTTGAGTTGGGTAGGCAAGGTGAGTCAAGAATTGCCACCAACTATAAATAAAAAAAGTTAACATTTTCATGATGAAAACCATTTGTGTTATTTTATAAATAGATCATGGCAAAAACCCAATCAACAAAATCTTCATTCTTATGGGAAAAAGAAAAAAGATTCCATTGCTGTGAGTGCCTAAAAATTACGGACTTAGATTAGGTGAGTATGAGACTCATGATAATGTTGTTTAAGCTTCTTTGGGGAGGATGGATCGCCTCAGAACCTGAAAGGGAATGAGAAATAAAGGTCAGAGACCATGGCTGCAGTCAGTCGAAGGTTCTCCGATGCCTGAGTTAGTGATATCACTGAACAAAGGATGGAGAAGAGAGACAAGTATGCTAGCATTGCATGACGTTGTAAAAAACGTACCTCAGAAGGGATTCTTACCCTTGTATATATAGAGGTTTTCACATGGCGCTCCCTTAGTGGGGGTAGGTGGAGATACTGTCTGGTCGAATAAAGAGATGACCTCTTGTATTAATGTGGATGTAATTGAACAAGACGACACCTGATTACTATTCAGCGCATGTCTTGTCTGTCAGCACGTTCTGAAACGTAGTCGTAACTTTGTGGAAGTACAATCATGATTTAGTACTCGTCTCTGTGGACGTACCGAGCTGAAGATGATACTGAGATCAGATTCAGATCCATCATGACACTATTGCCAAAGTGCCTTATACCGAGACCGAGATGAGTATAGTCGGTACTCTTACCGATATTAGCTCAAGTTTGGCGCTGGCTGGCACTGTTTGCCGAGCTGAGATGAGATGTCTAGTTGGTACCGTTATCAAGCTAAATGAGTCTTGACACTATTGCTGAACTTGAACACTGAGATTAGGATGAGCTGAGCTGGTACTGCTACCAAAATTAGCGTAATCTCACTCTTATAAAAACACCCCACACAATTGCTAACACTATATATACGATTGATCCGTCCTAAAAGACTATACTTTACTAAGTTGTAAAAGTTAGGGGCCAAACTACGATTTTTAGCAGTACAAGTAACTCCTATATTCAGGCAAAAATGCAAAGTTTCATGAATTTTTTTTCGTGACTCGTTCCCTGCGAAAAAGAAGATGGAAAAGAAAGTGTAGCCAATAGGGACCAAAAGCTCAGTTGCCATTTCAAGATAAAAATTTGGGTAACAACAATACACTGTGGAACATGATTTTGAGCAATATGAAACTTGAAGAGTGACCCACTGATGGATTTATAGAATTAGCCTCGGGTATTAGAAGAAAAATGTTAGAGGGTGATAGGCAGGTTGGGTCGGGCCAAACTGGATCGGGTCAATATTTGGGGTTCATGGTTTTGACCCCAACTTGTATCCAATCCATTTTTAGAATGGGCCAGGCTTTCCCAGCCTGCATCTGAGGCGGGTCAACTCATTGAAACCGCATTGAACCACATAACCATCCAAGGGAGTGATTCAACTCACTTATCTTTAAAAAAAATCATGGATGCTGCCAGCAAAATAGTGAAGATTTTAAACTTGAAGTAGAAAGTCTGTGGGAGGAGGGAGCAGAAACTGGGGAATCTATACAGTAATATTTCTAATATATATGCTTTGAAAATTAACATAAACCTACATATGTTTTGAAAATAAACATAAACATATGGGGAGTATATGTGGATTAGACGGGTTGACTCTACACACTTTTTTTATAAATTAGGAAAACCCGCCCAATGCCGCTATAAGCCATATGATCAATTTTCAACAAATGTGGGATCCATACCTAGTTTAATTTTTTCAGTCTCTCATACTTTCATTCATATTTTATATGTTGGAATAAAATTTGATGATACCCCACCCCACCCCACCCCCCCCCCGCCCCGCCCCGCCCCCCATACCATGAATACCTTTATTTTGAGCCGCTTTGATTTTCAATAGCTATGCCCAGTTGTAAAGTTTTGCTCTTTTAATTTAAGACTTTTCTAAGTCAAGGTTTTAGATGGTCCGGACTCTTTTCAACAATGGCTGATGGTTCACACCAATGATGAAAGTTGCACAATTCAAGTTTTTCTATTGATTTAGGCAAGCGCATCGATGAAAACCGGATGATGATGAGAATGATGATTATGAAAGGTTAAAAGTAAGACAAATCATAACCATTATATAAATTTTGCGTGTGGTCAAAATTTATATTTAATATAATAGAGAAAGAACTTGGTTGAGTGTTGTGATTGAATGAATGCTTATTCACAAAACAGTAGTCTGTGCGAGTGGCTTGGACTAATCAATAACTTCTCATTACAAAATGGTCAAGCCATTGGCTACTATTTTGTCATGGAAAAAAAAAGGAGAGAGATTTTTACCATACATTTGCCCTAAGGATTGACATTTGTCTGTCAACGGTTAATACTTAGACCCCCGCATAATTATTTGCACAACAAAAGAGGACTAATAAAATACTAATGAATGAGAACATTGTGCTATATCTTATGGATGCAGCATATTACATGGTACAATATCTACCAATCTTAAGATATGAACTTTTCTACATGAAATCTTTTAAATTTCAATTGTTGACGAATGAATGTCAAATCTAAGGTCGGTTGTACAGCCAAAATCCCAAATTATACCACATCTTATATAAATTTGAATTTGATATACTATTCTAGGTAGAACCGAGAATGTTCATGTCTAGTCTTCAAATGTGGTGGAGAAAGGCATGTATCTAATATTTTTCTAAGGTGGTTGTTTAGGATCTACTTGCTTCATTCATTGAATCTCATGCATTCTTTGTATTTTCTAGAAGGTGAAATGTAGGGTTGTAAGTGGGGTCCCCGATTCTCTGACTACTTGGTGGATCTAATCTATTGTAAACTGGGTTTGGAACCTAATATCAATCCTAATTAATAAGCAGGAATAGTTCCAAAACTCATTTATAGATCCGGTAGCTAAACGGGTCCGGTTTTGGAACCATAATGGTTTTGACCCGCATACCCGCTACCCGATTCGCATACGAAAGCCCATGTATAAAATCCCCTTTTTTCTTTCAAATCCGTGAACATCAATATTCCCTTCTCTCCTCTTCGTTGGTCTCTCATGTGCTCCGCGTCTCTCTCTCTCTCTCAACCCCAGCACCCACCAGAAATGGCAAAAACTCGGGACTGGGCAAGATTATGGGATGGGTATTGATTGTCCCAAAATAAAGTTTGCAAATATAATTATACCTAGCTACTATCTCTATTCGTGAGAGTAATGATGTTAACCGAGTGTCGTATCCACTAGAACAAAAATACTAACTTATGTTGGTTCCTAAATTCTTAAATTAATCGTACTAGAAAATAAAGTATTGATTTGAGGTTTTGATTCATAAATTAGCAAATTAAAAACAAGGTTTAATTTAATCAAAGAAAATATTTTAGGGTACAAATCCACTCTACCATCGTACAAGGGCAGGTATAAACCTAGGGTTTCGCTATCAACGCTTTAAAGATTCATTTTGGTTACAAACTTTCATAAAGTTAACAATAAAGGGATGTGAGTTTAGATCCGTGCATAATCTATCTTTATGGCATATATTATCTTATATTTAACAACACATTCATTCAAGCACCATTTGCATTACCAAAGAGAATCCAATCAATAGATAACATTCGTGTCATATAACCGAAGCGTTCAAAGTAAAACCCTATAACCTATATATCACCAAAATATAAGATTAGGGCTTCATCGCAACCCCAAGGTGAAGAGTTAGTTACTCATGGAGAGAGACGGATGAAGAACCCTTGACGACATCCCCATTGGCGCTCTTCCCAATCTTCCAAAACCAGCCTCCAGTTCTTCTCCCAATACTTGAATGCCCTAAAAATGAATTATGGGCTTTCTTTTTATAGACTTTTCTTCAAAAACTCTTCAAAACGGGGAGGGAGGCAGACTCCACTTGTGTCTGGCGTCCGGACGCCCGCGGGCAGTAGCCTGGGTGTGTTGCATTGGGTTTGGCGTCCGGACACCCAATGGCTGATTGCTTTGGTTCTCTATGGTTTGTGCCAACTTCTTCTCATTAATTATGAACTTCACTCTTTTCACCTAAGGCACCTGTAAACACAAAATTATCATAATTAATGACAATTAACATCATCAGAATGTATAACAATTTCCTCATTGAGGGGCCTAAATGGTGCATTTAGGTTCTCATCAGGTATTGTGGGGGTATGGGGAGAATGACATTGCCTTTATCTGTTATTCCTCATGCTCAAATGCAAAAGTTGATTGCGGATTTGGATCATAGGTTCAATGAAGCCATTCTTCTACGAGTGGGTTTGGCGAGAGAGGAGGGGCTATATTTTATTTTCTCATTACATTGATGTTTCATCTCCAAATCATAAGTCTAATTTATCTCTCTAGCATTAAGTTTTTTTCTCCTCATAACGTTGAAGTTCCATTTCTCTATGTAACCGAAAGTTAGAGCCGGTTCCAGAACCATTTCCTGGTCCTCTAATCGAAAACCAATTTTTGAACATATTTTTTGGTTCCAGTTCCTATTTAGGAACCGATTCCAGTTTTGAGACTATCATTTCGGCAACGGTTCCGATTCCAATTCCACTCTGGGGCTATTATGGAACCAGCCCGTTTACAACCCCAGTGAAGATGTTTACGAATAAGTAATGACACGTGCATTTCAGCTTCACGAGGCTCACTTGGGCCACATTTGATTAATGCAAACCCCTTTAGATTCTCGTTTATCAATGAAACGGCACTGGGTACAATAATATTTTCATCAAACCTTTACCCACTGTCAGATTGAATTTCAAAGAAATCTATAGCTAAGTAATTACTAAACTTTAAACCTATTAAATTAAGGGTTAGTGTCACGTCCCCCGAACCCGATTAGAAAATAAACCGGATCCGGGGAGTGAAATTTTGGGCCAATTAAAAAATTTTGCCCCTTTTGGCCCAAGGATCGTAAGTCCGCTGTGAGGATAATGTATTTCAACCTCAAAACATAAAACAATAGTGGAATTCATACATTGATGTCAACAATGGATAATAAATCTCAATTAATTTAAAGTTGCAAGCAACAATTAAAGCTAAAGTGGAAGTTAATTTAATTACTATGGTCATCCCATAAACTAAGGCCATAAAACAATATAGAGTCAATGAAAGAAAGTTCAACGAAGAAATAACAATGAATTAATTAAAATCTAATATTTTTCCCAAAGTGGGTCTCTCATGTGCTTGGTATTGATGACGCTACTCTACGTCACCGGCACTCCACTCCCGTGCCTCCTCTGCTGAGGATCTCCTCACCAGCCTGCTCCTCGTAGTAGTACTCACCTAAGGAGTCTGCACACCAAGGAACCGAGTCAACGATATGTTGAGCAATAGATAAACAAGATATAATTAAAACATAACATATATCAAATATAAGAGTAATGACAAGTACAATATCGTAGGAATACAATGAACAATACTAGGCATGTAGCATGAGTAAATAACCATCAGAATCATAAATAGAAATCATAGCAATACTAACAATCACCACTACCATTGTAATGTAATGCAATGCACAAAAGGGAGACTCCGTGGATGTCCAAGCCACCTCATAGGGTACCAGTAACAATCCTATCCGGACTACTGATACCAAAGTCCGGCTCCAGGGGGATCAAAGCTCTCAGTCCTGGGAATAGTAGCACGGTCCAAGCCCGCTCCCAACTATTCAACGCCATGGACGCCGTCCAAAGCCGACTGCCCACCCCGATGTCCGAGTAATCGGCCTATTAATAAATCCCAAACTGCAGCTGGCCATGATATGCAAATAATAATAATAATAAAGTGGGGTTGACACGCGGGAAAAACCAAGTCAAGCAAGTCTGGCTAGCTCAACAAACAAAGCGTGTTCTTAGGGATTATCTCATTCAAACAATACAAGATAGACCATCCACACGATAATCCCTTACATTCTAGCCAGTCATGTTTATCAATACACGATACATGGTTCATAAGGTACACTCTAAATCAAGTTCTTGTTCTGAATCTACAAGAGTTTATGTTTCATAATTAATTAGGTGTTTTATGCCAAAAGAGTATACAAGGATACAAAATCAACGGATACGATTAACAAATCAATGAGAGATTACAATCCAATCCTAGGCCAGTGTTGTCATCCATGTATCATATGTGTTTTAACGGAGTGCGTGGGGAATTCGAATAATCAATGCTTATAAAGAATTTCCTTGGTGTACAATCATGTTGGGCATCGATTGATTCAATTCCATACGCATTTGGTTAACCATACACAATACACGAATACCTAGACAACCCATCGAAGCACACCAAGCCACGTGCTACGATTTGAAAACCTCATTAATGGTCACGTGAGAGTGATTTCATGGTTTCCAATGTCTAAGGCCCAAACCTAGGCTAACAATATCGTTACTAACAAGAAAGTGGTCTAAATAATTAATCTCCTTAGCTACCTCCCTATCTGATCCTCAATCATCGCGAGACATGTATCATTGGATTCTACGCTCAAAGAGCTTTCCAACGGTATATGACTCGCGAAATTCCGACATATGGTTTAGAAGTTATGACCCATAGAAGTTTATATATGGGAGGGGCTCTCCTCAACTGCAGTTGAGGAGAGCCTCAGCTGGACACGAGTGGGAGGTTCGTGTTGGATTAAAACAAGGTAGCACCCAAACCAACCGTCCAAATAAAAAGTAGCGTCCCAATGCAAATTCAAAATTTCCATCCTTCTCTCTCCATCGCATCAAAACCTCTCAAAAACAAAATTTCCATCCTTCTCTCTCCATCGCATCAAATCCTCTCAAAAAAACCCACTGCCCATCTTGTCCACCCAAGTAAACCAATCCCTTTCTCTCTCTCAATAGACACCAACGGGACGCAAAACCCTATCTACCTCCCTCGCCTTTTTTCTCAAACAACACCGACCAAGATGGCTTTGGATTGTCAGGTTTTTGAGCTGTGATTTGGGGAAATGGTTTTATGTTTCAGCCATTATGTTTATCAAAGTACTCTCGGTTCTTTTGTTTGGAAAGAAGAAAACAGTAAAAGGGCTGGTATTAAGGTTCGTTGCAAGAGAGTGTCAAACTAAGGTTCATCTTCATTATAAATGCAAGAGGGGTTTTGTTTTGATAAAAAAGGGGCTGAGATTTTTGTCTGGGTTTTGTTTTGATAATAAAAGGGGCTGAGATTTTTGTCTATGTTGTTATCGGATAAGAAACAAAAGAGAAGAAGCAGCAGTTCTTGGCTTCCTGCTAGCCACTTGTCCAGAATGTGCACCGCTGCTTGACAGAAAGATGGCACCACCCGGTTATTGCCAGCTTAGTGGCTTGAGGATGTCATAACAATTGCATTCGATGTAAATGTATTTACATTGGAATAACTACTGTTCCAATGGTGGATCCCAAAATTTTTTTTTTATTGTGTAAATGAATTAAACGATTTTGGGGTTATATGAACTTGTGATGTTGAACAGATGTTGAAGGTGATTGTGATAAGTGATAATGGTTTTGTTTTTTGCAAATGGTCTTTCCTCTTCATCAGTTTGGCTTGGGAGATTATGGGATTTGCCTTATCTAATTTAAAGTTCAAGACAATTAGGATTATTTTTAAAGAGAATGAGGCTTCTGACATGGGCTTCTAAAGTATTCTCAAAACTTCTATGGATGCTATGTTTTCACCTGGTTTGTGAATGTCTGAAAAACATACAAGTTACATAGGCAAAGAAAATGAAGAAAAACATACAAGTTACATAGGCAAAGAATATGAAGAAAAACATACACATTACATTGGCCTGAGAACATAGTAGCAGTATTACATCTAATTGTATCATAGCCACCAGCTACTGGACCATCAAGCATGAACCATTACTCTACTCGGTAAGACAATGAACTGATCTTCAGAGTGCAACACATCAAGAAAGAAATTACAGGTAGTTGATTCAATAAACCCACTGAATTCATTCAAGCTAACTAGTGTGGTGATTCGATTCCTTCAGGTTATTATGTTTGATGAACTTATCATTTGAGCAATTATTTTGTATCCTTCAAATCTCTCGGACTATGAATGTACATGGAATGTTTGAATGTGAGTCCCAAGATTATTTTTATATGACTTGGTAACTCCCAAACTAATCATCCACTTGAGCTACAGAGTATGCTACAAAACATCAAAATGGGTTCCAATTTCCAAACCTTCCAAAGAACGGGTAGTACTGACCGCAGTGTTCCAAATAACCTATATATTTAAACATTCATCATGGCTTTCAACCTGTACATGCATTTCCAACCACAAATCGATGTCCATTCCATGATTTAATTGTGACTCAGATTCAACAATGTATACAAAATTCAGTCAAGATTCCAACTTCAAACTCTGTTCAATTACAAAATCACTACACATCCAAATACAAATGATCTCAAAATTACATAAAATAAAAAAAAATCCTAATTTCTATGCTGAACAAAGGACATCAGGAAAAGAAATCCTAAAACACTACTCAATTTGGGTACACCGAACATTGAAATATTTTGGCACCAGAAAGCCATAATAAAGCCACAAAGGTAAAACAATGAGACAACAACAACAAAAAAGAATCCAGATGAAGGGACTATCCTCACAGTCATCCCTTGAATCGGTACACATAACCCTAAACCTGAAACCGTACCACCATAAAATGAGCATATTCCTCAGAGCAAAAAACCCCCCCTTTTTTTAACGGTGCAGCCCCTCGGCACATCTTTCTCACACTCTCTTCGGAAACCCTCCTTTCATCATCATACGTCAAATACACCAATGGTTTTGGAGCCGAATCCTTCTCTACAATCTCAACTTCATGTCTCTAAAGCCATAATTAACTTATTTGCATGTAATAGGCTCCCGGCTCTGAAAACCCCATTCCCCAACCACCTCTCCAGTAAGAAAACCCCACAATCCTGTCTTAGATTTTAGGGCTTTAGGGATTTAGGATTTGAGTAAAAAAAATGGGGATTTTAGGGTTTGGCGGGTAGAGGGAAGAAATCTTCACGATCGCCTGCTCGAGGAGAAAACGATCTTGGTGTGGTCTTCCTATGAGTGCCAGGGGGAAACGAAATCTAGAGAAGGAAATGGGAGCGATGCTTTTTTCTGTTTCTCCCTTTTTTCTGACCTTTTGAGTCAAGAGCCCTAGTCGTTGGATTAAAGGGGGAGAGAGAGGGAGGGAGAGAGAGAGAGAGAGAGCAGGTCTAAAAGGGAGAGAGATGGAGCGATTGTGGGAGAGAGAGAGAGAGAGATCGCAGGGAGTGGGCGTCTTCGTCGCTGGATTCGTCTGGGTCTGAAAGGGAGAGAGGAGCGATTGGGAGAGAGAGAGAGAGAGAGAAGGTCTAAAAGGGGGAAATGAAATTTTTGGCGGAAGACCTGTTGCTTTTCTTTTAAGCCCACACGAGCCTCCCACTCGTGTCCAGCTGAGGCTCTCCTCAACTGCAGTTGAGGAGAGCCCCTCCCTATATATATATATATATATATATATATATATATATATATATATATGGGAATGGCTCCCCCAAGCTGCAGCTTAGAGGAGGAATAAGCTGAGGCGTGCGAAATGCCTGTGTGGTTGAATTTCATTTCAAGTCAACGAAAAACTGAGGGCCCGCTCTCTTTTTTTTCGTTTCCCCCTTGTAAGACCCAATCAACCCTTTCTCTCTCCCACTCTGTTTTCTTTCTCAGCAAAACTCAACCCACAACAAGCTCTTTCTCTCGCCTCGCTCTCTCCACTGAATCAGCGACCGGAAGAAGCTTCACATTTCTCCCGGACATCTCTCCCTTTCTCGTCTCTCTCCCGGACGGATCTCCCTCTCTCGTCTCTCTCTCCCGGACATCTCTCCCTTTCTCGTCTCTCTCCCGGACGGATCTCCCTCTCTCGTCTCTCTCTCCCGGACATCTCTCCCTTTCTCGTCTCTCTCCCGGACGGATCTCCCTCTCTCGTCTCTCTCTCCCAGACTTATCACTATCAGATTTTCTTTGGTGCCTGATTTCTAGCAAAGGGTTGCTGGCTTCTGATTTCATGTTCTGAATTAATATGGGCTATGTGGATGGCTCATTTATCACTATCAGATTTTCTTTGGTGCCTGATTTCTAGCAAAGGGTTACTGGCTTCTGATTTTGTGGGAAAACCAGTTCAACAGATGGGTCTTCTAACTTTTTACCCTTCACAAAGGCGCATCAAACTCGGAATTTCTTTGCCCAACCCACCCGAGCAACCTCGAAATGTGATCCAGAGAATTCATGTTTTAGGTCCCAGTACATATGTCCCTTTGCAGATAAAAAATCCCACCGGTTGGAGATTTTCAACACGCATGAGAATTGAAAGGCACCGATCAACGAGAAGTTTTGAATAGGATGCCATAATAAAATAAATAATTCCCTGATCAGTGGGATATTTTGCAGGGGTTGCTATTAAAAAAATTGGTATGAATCTTAAAAGGCACACCTTACTTAACAAATTGGCCTGGACACATATTCAAGTAGCTATCAGTTACAAGTTCTTGCCCTCCAATCCAACAACTCTTAGATTTAGTGACAACCTAGAAAGTAAAATGATTTAAGTGAGCATCAATTGAATACCCTTCTAGAAAATCCAACCCAAGTCCTCTATTTTGTGTTGTATATACTAGTATCCCTGACCCACCTTTGGTAGAAGTTAGTGCTGAGTACCCCCGTCCGCTGAAGATCTCCACCTAGGAGAGAGAGACGAGAGAGGGAGATCCGTCCGGGAGAGAGACGAGAAAGGGAGAGACGTCCGGGAGAAATGCGAAGCTTCTTCCAGTCGCTGATTCAGGGGAGAGAGCGAGGCGAGAGAGAGAGCTTGCTATGGGTTGAGTTTTGCTGAGAAAGAAAACAGAGTGGGGGAGAGAAAGGGTTGATTGGGTCTTACAAGGGGGAAACGAAAAAAAAAAGAGCGGGCCCTCAGTTTTTCGTTGACTAGAAATGAAATTCAACCACACGGGCATTTCGCACGCCTCAGCTTATTCCTCCTCTAAGCTGCAGCTTGGGGGAGCCATTTATATATATATATATATATATATATATAAAAGCGCGACGGACCAACATGTGTCCGATTCATCGGATGGATAAACCAACAGTACCATCATTCAGTCAACAATGGCCATTCAACGATTCTTTGTTCTTTTTCTTTTATTTTTTTTTTCATTCATATGCTCAGGTGTAGCCATAGAATGTTCAGTATCCTTCAACGTTGTTGTTGTTTTTTTTTTTTGCTTGCTGACTGACAGTTTGATTCTTCTTTCTTCTGTTTTTTTTCTTTTCTTTCTGTCAAATACAAAATCCCATTTTTTGTAGTTTTTCACCCAATTCATTCCAACAATTGACCTGTACAAAACTGAGCCACCGTGCTCCCCCAATTATCCATTCCATCCAATATCATTTCTACTTACATCAAATTAACAATTAATTAAATAAACCCAAATTAATAACAGAACAGGCTTGGAATTAGGAAAAACTAATAAGAAAACACATCCAATCAATAGAAGACATACACACAAGCCTAATTATAAAATACAGATCTACTTGCCTCAACCAAGAAGAAGATTAGAATTGGGGAAATCTGAGGAGAAGCCCTACCACTGCAGAAACCTCAATCTACCCCGACCAAACGCAATCTAACACGCAAAGGAGAAGAAAAGAGAGGAAAAGATCAAGATCTAACCTAAATCTAAACCAAAGAGAATTGATTGAAAAGATAAAAGAGGGGGAAATCTTACCAAATTGACGTCAATGGAAAGAGGAGATCGCGAGGAAGAAGGTGAGTGACTCGAATCGCGGACGTGATCCTTCAGGGAAGGAGTTCTGGAGCCTTCGAAAAATGAGGAAGAAGAAGAAGCTGCGGTAGGTTATCGTTAGTTGCAGAGAAAGAAAAGAGATCAGGGTTAATCTCTTGATTAAGAAGAGAGGGAAGGGAAGAAGACTAATTAACCCTTAAGTGGGTACGGTGAAAGAATGAGTTATTAGAAGGGTTTCTGGTCGTCGGATCGCAACGAGCCAGAAGACAAAATTGATCAACGCGACAAGACCTTTCCAACGAATCCAAAATCACGGCGATAAGAATTTTTCGAAAAAATACTCAATTTTTTCCTAATTTGCAAACTACCCCCTACTAGGGTCAAATGAACTCAGAATCACACGAAACTCCGCAGGCACTATTCTAACACTAAAAGAAACTCGCTGACCGTCTAAACCAACTTAAATATCTAATAAAACAATAATTATAATAATATCAAAATAAATGGGTCAACGGGCCGGTTATTGGGCCCAACTGACCCAGTAAGGTCGCAAACCTTACAGTTAGGATGATCTGTAGGGTTGATTCTTCTTCCTTACCCTTCTATATAAGGAGACCTCTCCATCTAATCCACCGCAATTAATTATAAGCATCTATATGGCCCCACGAGTTGTAATGCATAATAATAGTATGCGGTCCTCCAAAAAGAACTATTCCCTCTCCATAAGTGGTCATAAATGAAGAAGCAAAGTTGAATGTACATAAAAAAAGACTCTCAAATGACCTCTCATTTGACTGATAAAAAAAAACTATCATTTGAAGGAAATTTAATTGATATGAGATAGATGGAAAATGAATATCTAGCCATTACCTTAGTAATTCATTATTTAAAAAAGTTAAGATCACATCTACATCATTTACCATATTAAAGAATTTCAAGATTCACTTATTTCCATAAATTTCACTGTAACTATGAATAGATGAAATCCTCTCCATTTATACATAGTAATAACCAAGATGATTCCAATTCAAATGCAATATCCTTATCTCTAATAACCAAACCAACCAACCGAATTCTATCTCTAACATCCCTCTCAATCACATGACCTTTTCATATAAAAGATCTGTGATTGGTAACATGAAAACATAAGAAAAATAATAAAATATCTTGCAAAATCGAGCATCACGTTTTCTTGGTGATTGCCGTTTGTCTGTGAATTCATCATTGTTGCAACCTGCTAATTGCTAAGTCCGTCGGTGTTGGTGGCCATTGGATTAGATCTATCGCGATTTCTTCTAGAAGTTTCGATCGTGCAATTTTGATGAAGATGGTGAGATCGTAGGGCTTAGATGAATGGGTGGTTGTTTATTGAAATAGAAAAATTGATGTAGAAAATTTGATGGTGATCATCGTTGATCGTGAGATCATCACTAGGCCCAACTTTGATACCATAACGAATTTCATGATTCACTTATTTCCATAAATTTCACCGTGTAACTATGAAGAGAGGAATGCTCTCAATTTATACGCAGCAATAACCAAGATGATTCAAATTCTAATGCAATCTTACCAAACCAACCAACCTAATCCTATCTTTAACATCCCGCGTCTAACACTTATATCATTCACTTATTGCCTTCTTAATAATCCTTCGATGGAAATCATTTGACCATAAATTAATATGTATGCTGATGTAAATAAATCCATCTACATCACTAACGTTATACCCTTTCCTTTACACTAGAATAGATGATAATTGACTGATGAATTCCACTGAAATTTTATTAAAATTAAGAAGTGCGAAAGATATGAGAGGAGAGGTGAAATATAGGGGGTGTTTTGTCCAAAAAAGGGCCTCACAATATGATACCCTCAGCTAAATACATGTTTTAGTTTTAGAGCATGTTTGTGTAACACTTTTTTTGAGAAAAAGTTGACGGTTTTCCGCGTAAAATCTATTTTTTCGGCGTTTGGTGCGGAACAATTCCACTGAAATGCTTTTATGCATCGTCAACATTTTCCTTTATAATTGTGGAAATGTGTTTCTCATTGAAGCGTATGAGAAATGGATTTTCGCGGAAAACTTCTCCCTCTTTTCCTCACTCTTGTCCATTTCAACCCCAAAACCCTATAACTCTTTCATTTTTTATTTCTTTATATAAATTATTATTTAATGTTAAATAAATAATATACATGTTATATTATTTTTCTTCAAAAAATTATATCACCAAATAAGAAATTTTGATTTTCTATAAGGAATCCACGACCGCACCAAACAACATCTGCACCAATTCAATGAGGAAACTCTTTTTGCGCCAAACATGAATTTCTAAATTATACGGAAATCTTTTTCCGAGGTTTCCATTTCTATGGAATTTGCTGACGTGGCAATTTCCTCTTTCCGCGGAAAGGGTGTGTACACAAACGTGCCCTTAGTTTTATTTTTAACAGTGCTGTCATTAAATACATGTTTAACAAGTTTTCTTTTAATAAAACTATTGAAAAACAAAGTAAAATTAGATTCCATAGAGTGCCAAAGTGTATTTCCTTGGTCACATCCTTAAATACTCTATTTTTCAATATATTTCAATTGACAATCTGATCAGCTCTCATAGATTTAGAAAACACAAGATCAAAACATCATGGAGTTGGGTCGGCTCTTCAAGTCTTAAGACCTATATTTTAAAGTTTTTCTCCCATTACTAGTGCTGAATTTAAGCAGGTGGGGATTTTTATTTTCTATTTTTTTTCAAAAGTCCGATGATGATTATGATCATATGATATTATTATGTGGGGAAATTTTCAAATAAGGCCTTAGATTTTTGTCTTATTTCAAAAGAGGACACAAGTTCCAAAACTTTTCAAATTAGTCCATAAGTTTTTCAAGAAAACCTCAATTAAGGACATCTGGTCATTTAAGGGTATTTTTTATCTCAAGTTTTTAAAAATACCCAGAGTACCTTCACTTAAAGTCATGAGATGGTTTTTGCAGCCACTACATTTAACCAAAGTACCTAGTTTTCTTCGATCACTATAAGGCTGTGAATGAAAAAAAGGAAGAAAATATAGAGAAAGTAAAATGAAAATTTATTTTATTTAAATATAATCCGAGTAGTTAAAAAAATTGAAGAAAAAAGTTGCTGAAAAATAGCTTTAAATGGATGAATGCTTTTAATTGAAAACTTCATGGAAAACTTATGGCCTGTTTGGATAAATGAGGAGTGGAGTAAACTGAAGTGGATTTCACATGTAGAGTGAAGTGGAGTGAAGAGAAGTAAGTTTAATTTAGCGTAGAGTACTTCCTTTCACTCAATTTGGATGCTTATTTTGGAGTTTAGGTTTGAAGTAAAATCCACTTTTACTCAAGGAAATAAAAGTATTTAGTGTAGAAGTAAAATGGAGTACATATGGCTCATAACAATACTTAATTTATCGGGTTAAACTCATCTAAACGGGATAGAGTTAAAATTTTAGATTGTTAGACTCATTTAACTTCACTGTACTCTATTTTTTGTATATTCAAACAAACCCGTATAAAAGATTTATTTGAAAAATTTTAAAACTTGTGTATTTTTTTTAATAATATGAGAAGTTAAAAGCATTATTTGAAAATTTTCTTTGTTAATTATATGTTTTTATTGGGTCTCACGTGTACGTGGGTCCGTAACAGAAAAAGAGAAGAGTAAATAAAGCATAAAAAAGCTCTGTTTATCACTTTTTCGGTCAGAAGTGGTCGAAATTTTACCATTTCAAAGAAAAGTTTTGAATCAGAAGTGAAAACAGACTGGCATTTGACTTGACTGGCAGAAGAAGACAGCATAATTGCAGTTCCGTTATCTCTTCTAGTTCCGTTATTTTTTTACTATTCACCAGACCCCATGCAGCGAAAAATTTGCCCGCCAAAATCTACATCCGTTTTTTTCAGATTCTCCACTAAAACCCTAAAACCCATCATATCCTCGTTTGTCCCAATCTTGCAAGCTAGGGTTTTCAAGGTCTCCTTCTCGGCAATGGCGGACTCAAAGAGCTTGAGGAGGAGATCTCCGAGACTTCCTTCCAATTCTCTTTCCGCAGCCGAGAATGGCAGACTCCTAGCACCAACCACGGAGGATGAGAAGATGCGGAGGAGATCTCCAAGAACATCTGCGCGATCGAGCTCTCCGATCTTGGGGATTTCGCCTAAATCCGCCGATTTGGTGGCCGAGCAGCCGTCGAAGAAGCCCAAGGTATCTCCATCTCCAAAGGTAAATAGCAGATCGAGCAATGCGTGTTCGCCTAAATCTGCCGATTTGGGGGCCGAGGAGCCATCGAAGAAGAAGATAATGGCGGAAGAGAAGATACTGAGGAGATCTCCCAGAACATCTACGCGATCGAGCTCTCCGAGCAGAGGGATTTCGCCTAAATCCGCCGATTTGGCGTTAGAACAGCCGCCGGAGAAGCCCAAGGCATCTTCATCTCCAAAGAAAGAGAGCAAATCGAGCAATGCATGTTCGCCAGCCGTGTCAGAAGAGAAGATACTGAGGAGATCTCCAAGAACATCTACGCAATTAAGCTCTCTGACTTCAGACATTCATGGAGGGCTTTCGTCGGCCGATTTGACGGTTGAGCAGCGGTCGAAGAAGCACAAGGTATCTCCATCTTCAAAGAGCAAGAGCAAATCGAACAATGCAGGTTCGACGGTCGAGCAGCCATCGAAGAAGCCAAATACATCTCCATCTCCATCTCCATCTCCGAAGAAGATCAAATCGAGCAATGCATGTTTCTTTGTTGGAGATCCGATCTCCATTGACAGAGCTCGACAACTCTGGCCTCATCGGTATGAAGAAAAGGTAGGTTTGATCCCGTTTAATAAGCTGCATCTTCCCCCTTTTCTATTGTGTTTATCTAGTAAGTGTGTTGGTTGGTGGTGGCCACACGCTAGTGCATGCCGTACCAACCATGCAAGTGTAAACAACAAGCTTGGTTTTTTGGGTTTTGAGGAGTCGCCAGAGTACAAGAGACTTGTACTCCTCAATTTGAGAGAGAGAGAGAGAGATGAGCACAAATACCACAAAAAGCTCATTAATTTTTGGATAAAGTACATGGTATTGGAGCACCAATGATTATGAGTGGACGACACTAAGCTCTTGGACAGCCCAATGATTGCCAACGCCCCAAATATGAACCCTTTTAGACCGAGTGGCTCGCTGTGTTTTGGAACTAAGGGAATTCAAGCCCTCAATGTAATCCACAAGGAATCTCTAACTTTGATATTTTAAGATACTTGGGGAGTCTGAACACTGAGAAAAATCATTCACCAGGGCTCACGTCGGTGCGAGAGCTGCAGAGGAGAAATTCATAAGGCACTAGACTCAAGTCTATACAAGTGTTCCAGCCTTAGAACTCAAACTAATATCACTGAGACTTAAGTCTGTGCAAGAGTTGCAGCTCGAGAAATGCATAAGTCGCTAAAACTCAAGTCTGTGCAAGAGTCGTAGTGGAAGCAGAGATGTGTGTGCATTGTGCAAATGAGGGGGGAGGGGGTGCTATTTATAGACTTTTTGGGCACCACCTTGCACCCGGGATTTTGTGGGAAATTTTCAGATCTGGGCGTGGGAGTGCATGCCCATGCTTGGATCCATCCCTGGACTTCGATTTTCACCTCTCCAGGTGACCTGAATCTTTTGATTCAATTGTCAGATTTTTGCATACAATATACCATTGGAAAGATCTTTTCATTTAGATATTAATAGATTCTAATATTGCACTGCTCAAAGTTATATTGAGGGAGATAAAGATTGATGTCTCATTTTTGGGCCAAGGAAGACTGCCCCCTGCCTGAACTTGTGCTCGTAAACTTGATTTTAGGTTTCTTGGTGCCCAAAATCATTCGAGGACTGTGAAATTTTCTTTTTTTTCACAGTAAGCATGGAGAGTTCCACCATGCCCTGTTTTGATATTTTGCTTTGTTTTTGGTCTCTCGAACTCCAATTTCGTTGCAGTTTGAACCATTTTTCTTCTATTGGAATCCTAAATTTGTTTTTCTTGTTTCTTGACTTGGGGAAACCATTCTCCGTGATACTTTTATTTTCTATTGATTTATTGACTTGGGAAAACCAGTTTTTCGCAGAGTATGCTTTCCACATTTTTTTGGGGAATCTTTTCTTCTTTCTTCTTTTTTTTTTTTTTTTTTTTTTTTTTTTCCTTTGAGAAATTAGCCTGTCTACAGCGGGCATTCATGAGCTTTTAGCCCAGGCCCGCCCCCTTCCTTTTTCTCTTTCCTTTACTGTCAGCTTGGTCTTCCTTGAGATAGGGAGAGCGTTGTGTAACATTCCACAAACATTCCTCCACAGCGGACAATGTTGCCTCAACAAGTATCTTCTGTGCCTTATTTAAAGAAATATGGAAGTCATTTGGAAAATTATCCTTCGATCTCCCATCTCTCCCTCTCCCTCTCCCAAGTGGTCAGAGCTTCCAATCTCTCCCTTTCTCAATTGATCAAGAGATCATGATCATATTTCCTCTTTCCTGCCTTTCAATTCCTAATCTTTATCTGCTTGCTGCATGGTTGTCTGCGAGGGCCCTTTAGGTTCAATTCAGCTACACTTGTTCTAAGTGCATGACCGGTAATGCCACCCAACTAGGGAGCTGTTGTATGTTGGGATATGTTGGAAGATGGCTCTGATACCACTTTGTTGGACAATGTCTCTCATACCACTTTGCTGGACAATGGGAGATACACACTGTCTGCAGCTTATACAAATTACAGATTTCACTTAAGAACAAGAACCCACTTTATAAATTTACACAAATTCACTATTAGAAAGGCACACACTTTTAGCCTACAAAAATACAAGGAGGAGACTCACTCACTAATTTTTCACTCAATGCACTCACTCACTTCAAAGAGTGCACTCACTCACTATACTTACTCTCTCAACACCTCACTTCACTTATACACTTCACACTCTCACTTCAGGATAGACGTCTGAAAGATCATTTCACCATTGTTGTGGGCAAAATTTGCCTAAAGATAACATCGTGGATGTGTTTCAACTATCAAATTGAATCAGGTTCAATCATTTCATATCTGATTTAATTTGAGATTTACTTATTTAATTGATTTGGAAAACTATCAATTTCCCCAGAAATTAAAAAATTAGGTAGATTTCGGTTTAGTTGCTTGTTAAATTCAAGATGCCTGGGGCGAATGATAACCCTAAGGTCTTAAATTTTTTAGGGGCAATAATTCAACTGGTGGCAAATGAAGATGAAATATCTTCTTAAATTATGAAAGTTTTGTATATGGTATCCACAGACTATCCCGATGAAAATGAATATGGACCTGTTTGAATGGAAATGAAATTATTTTGTTTATAGAAATGAGATTTTTAACCATTTAAATGATTCATTTCATGATGTTTATGCAAAAATCAAACAGCTACGAAAAAAAAGGAACCATGGAAGAGGGTAAATCTGTAGTAGTCCAAGTAAGAGAATTTCAAAATATAGTTTATGAAGTCCAATCCAAGGGAATGAATCTACCTCAAGAATTTGTCATTGATTCACGAACTCCCACCATCTTTGAAGGATTATGGGATCCCCTAAAAATACAAGAGAAATGAGATGAGAATGGAAGAGTTTTTTTTTTTTTTAATCCAAGAACAACACTATGAGTGTGACTCTATTGGTAGGGATTCTGAACATTTGGGAAAGATGAACCTGATTGAGTCCAAGTTTGATAAGAAGAAAAATAGAATATACCCTAGAATAAGAAAAAATTAGAGGTGCAATAATCATAATCCAAACCTTAAGCCCCACAAAGATATCAACAAAATAAAATAAATAAGTTGTTCTGTTACTGGGAAGAAAAGCCATTATGCAAAGGAATGATTGCTGCCATAGTAAGGCCAACAATACCAAGAATCAAGGCAGTGTCGTTGAAAACAAGAAAGACAACTCTTTCTCCAAAAAAAAAAAAAAAAAAACACTACTTCGCAACGATGGTGATAGAGGTGAACCTAAACAACAATAGAGATTGATAGGCACATGTGCGACCGGGCACATTAAGTGATCGAGGTGCTTTCATCTCCTTGAGCAAGTGGGAGATGGACTTGAACTCTACATGGGTAAGTCCTCTAAAAAACAACAACAACAACAACAACAACTTTGCAACAATGGTGATAGAGGTGAACCTAAACAACAATAGAGATTGGTAGGCACACGTGCGACCGGGTACATATAGTGATCGAGGTGCATTCGTCTCCTTGAGCAAGTAGGAGATGGACATGAGCTCTACATGGGTAAGTCCTCTATGACCAAGGTAATTGATTAGGGGAAAGTAGTACTTCACCTCCATCTAACAAGTCAAGAGTTTTGACCAAAGTTCTTCATGTGTTCGAAGTTTAGAAGAATTTTGTCCTGTTCTGTATTAAGAATGGTTTCAAATCAGTTTTTGAATCAAATAAATTTGTAATTACGAAAAATGGGATATTTGTTGGAAAAGGTTACATTTCCAAAGGGTACAGGCTTGTTTCTCACGTTATGTTTAGTATGCTGTATTAGGAAATACAGGTTATTCATCACTAAAAAATATGATGAACTTGGGATTAATCCCTAAATCAGACGTAGGTCCTAAAATATGTGAAATTTGTGTTCCACTAAAATACGCTGGAAAACATTTCAAGAGTGTTGAAAGATGTTCCTAAAAAATATTTTATAACCTTTATAGATGACCATTCTAGTTACACACAACTTGCTTAGACACAAACATGAAACACTTGAAAATTTTAATATTTAACAATTAGAAGTAGAAAATCAATTAAATAATAAACTTAGATTACTTAAGATCAAATAGAGGAGGAGAGTATTTATCTAACGAATTTGAAGATACATGTAAAAACCTAGGTATAATTCATGAAGTAATAGCCTCTTACTCGCCACACCAGAATGGTGTAGTGGAAAATAAAGATAGAACACCAGTCGAGATGATAAACTCAATGCTTAATAGTCCAGGACTCCCCTAGAACTTGTGGCGGGAAGCTCCTCTTGACAGCTTGTCACATTCTTAATAGGACTCCCTTTAAGAAAATCAATAAAACTACATTGACTTATGGAAAGGTAGAGCTCCCAATTTGCAATATCTCAAAGTTGGCGTGGGGGTGTTTGGCTTAGGTAGCTATCCCCAGTCCTAAGAGAACTAAGCTAGGACACATAACAGTAGTGTGGTTTGTGTGCTATGCAGAACATTGCAATGCATAAAGGTTCCCCTAGATTTGATAAAGACTATTATTAAGTCTCGAGATGCCGTATTCTTCGAAATGACATATCTTTACAAGGTTGGATCCAGTGAACTGAAGATAACTTCAAGTGAGTAAGAACTTGCAAAATCTTCTTGAAAACCCTTACTGTTCCGCACTGAAGATAAAGACTCTATTATTAAGTCTCGAGATGCCGTATTCTTCGAAATGACATATCTTTACAAGGTTGGATCCAGTGAACTGAAGATAACTTCTAATGAGTTAGAACTTGCAAAATCTCAGTAAATGGATCTTGAAAACCCTACTGTTCAGCACTCCCAACAAATCCCAACACCATTGTGTTTTATTCGCCTCTCCCTGCAAAGGTAACATTGTTAATCATATTGGACCAATCCCAACTTGGACAGGTTCCTCCCAAAAGAATTGCACACCACCTTCCCACCCAAGACCTTTAAGCATTGCTTTGCAAAAACACCTTTACAAAACACCACCCAATATAATGTTCTCAAATGTGCTCCCAAAACAAACTCTGGAACCCTAAAGACACCAACTAAGACCTTTTCATGTCAATTGACGTGTTGTCATCTTCTCTGAAACAAACTTTAGAACCCTCTCCAACTAGAAATTTTGCTCCTCCAAAGAAGACCTTCCCTACGATGGGCGACAATCTCCTCATGATTCAACCGTTTTTCATATGTTGATTCACCCCTAGCAATCTATCCCATTCCCACACCCAAATTTTCCACGTATATGTGGCGACCATCTTCCCTGACAAAAAGCTCATTTACTTTTCCTAATTTTGCCTTACCCTTAAGCTACCTTCATTAAAAGCCCTTATGAGATAATTGTGAATTCTGTTTTATCTAACATGGAAATATTTGAAGTTCTTATTTTGTATTTGCTTTTGTTTTTAATCGAATCTTCTAAAGTCATTTTGATGCACAAATCTGATCATAACAACCCAAGATAAGCTTTTGCCAATCCTTCTCACAAGAAAATGTGGAATAACTAAAGTATTGAAAACTGGATCTGGTTGTGATGTTTAAAAAAGAATCATGGTATCAACTTAAATTTTGGTTTGTGTGTATAAATGAACTGCTGTATTGGATGATACTAATCAGCTGATACCTGTGATTTTCAGTCCCCACCAATGTACAACAACCATTTATCATCTTGGTGGGAATTAACGCAACCTATCCAAGGATTTGGCCCAGGATAGACAACAGTGCCCACCGATGTAAACCATTTATCATATGGGTGGAGATCCTTCTTCCATTCGCAACCTATCCAATATAGGCTTTTATGTATTTATTTATTTATTTTGTTAGGTGCTTGCAACAGTCTTTAGGAATTGTTCAATTATATTTGATATGTGGTTCTTCATTCAATGGCCCATATTTTGTAAGGGACCTGTTTCCATTAGTTGAGGAGTCTTGGTTCTTTAGAAAGTTATAGTTAGAATTTTATACCTTTGAGTCCTTCATTTGGATACCCTGTATAAAACTCATTTCTACATGAGCGTCAGTCTAATAAAATACATATTATTCATCATCATTGAAGACATCCCATCCTTTTGGAGTCAACTTCATGGGTACTTCTTTTCCATTAAATCCTATTTGCAGGCATATTTTTAGAGGCACATCGCTTACAAAGAAGGCCGTAGCCAGCCCCTGTTCACTTGACACTATATGGTTTCTGTTTCTATTGCAGTGTGTAGCTTCTTGGGAATGCCCTAGCCTTGAGTTAATTTTCAAAATGGAACTCATGTTAGAGTTCAAATAATTTTTTAAGTTGACTGTCTATTTGATGCACTCCTATCCAAGTTTAAAAGCAACACATGATGAAATTACAATGCATTTGGAGTTGCAGAATACATCTTATTGTTTTGTGGAAACGGCTTTGCTTCTTCTCTTGGTCTTTGTGCAAATCCAAGCTTGGTCACACTTCCGACGGTGCTATCTATAATGGATTAAAGACCAAAGTTTGACTCCATGGCCCTTTATCCCTCATCAATTAGCTAAAAGAATTGCATATTTGGTCTGTTGCTTCAATTTTTGCTCAAAAAGAATCTAATAAATATTTTTTGGATTGTTTTTTTTTTTTCTTACGCTATTTCCCTTAACTTTGTGGTTTTATCTTGAGTTTGTTGATTTGAGCGTTGATTCATGTTTATCTGCTAAAATCTGAGAGAGGATGGTTCTGGAATTAGGAGAGCTTTCTCCCAAGTTCTCTTGTAGAAAATGTGACATAAGATGGACAAAACTTTTGTGATAAAACAACATAGTTGGGTAGCGTTGTAATGCAATAGTGTTATAAAGATTCAACACCAATACGTATCAGCCGTACTATTGTAATGAAAAATCTGTTCTTGTTTTAGGGGTCAACAATGACAAGATCAACCATATTGCATCCCCTGAATTTTGATCAAGGGCCAAAGGGCAGAAGGTCTACCAATAATTGTCAACTGTGCACTATTTGCATACTTAGACAAAGGGGTGATCTGGCTGATAGGAGTTGGTGTAGTCCGTAGGTGGTGGGGCCTCCATATCCAAATGTTAAGTGTAAAGAACTTAACAACAAAATGGGGCTGCCAAGTTACACATCTGTTCATCTAATATATGTAACTATTTTGATAAATAGGAGTAACTATATTTCCTGTTTCAATCATAATGACAATTTCTAGTTATTGATGTGAACCTTATTCCCATTCTTATTCTTTTCTCAATATTTGAAATTATTGATCAAATTGATTCTGGTTGGTTAGTTGAGCTTGGTATAGATGAAATCAGTCTTTGTTTTCTAATATCCTTTTTCTTTTTCAAAAGATTTAGACTGCTTCAATAATGAGTATGTATGCCTTAATTTTGCAGGGTAAAGGGTGTAAGGGCCAGAACAAGACCCCCATGTAAGCTATAGTTTTTTGAACTATTCTTTTTGTTGGTTTTTGTTCTTATATTATATTTTTTCCTCTCTTTATTTTCTGTCAATTTCCTACTCAATTTTGTCTGCATATTCTTTGGTCTAGAGATGATGATGAAGATGGACTCGTTCTTAATATCAAATGCCATTATGCCCAAGCAAGTGTTATTGGGTCTATCCTTGAACTTGGGGATTGTGCATATGTGAAGGCAAGTTGTTTTGTAATTACTACAAGTGGCTTGAGCACCTTGTTTGTTTCTTTTCTGTTCATGATCTTCTCTATTTGAAATGAATTAGAAATACTTAGGATATTGAAATTATTGTCCGTCACACTTAAGAAGACTTGTGCTTGAGACAAACCCATTCAAAACAATTAACTAGTTCACTAACTCTCAAATAGGATGATTGCATTAAATTTTATTTTTTTATAACAGTAAATTTTATTTCCACAAAAAAGAACCACAAAGATTACGAGCAAAGAAGCCAACGAAACTTAGCCAAAACTCAAACGAAAAGAGAAAACGAAGGAAAGGAAACCACTAGACATCAAACAAATCAGAAGAGCGTGAAACTCTCTCCTTTGCAAGAACATCTGCCATGACATTTGCCTCCCTATGAACATGATGAAATGATGCTCTAGGCTGTTTACCAATATCTTGTACTTCCTCCACCAAATCTGTCAATCTGCAAGAATGAGAAGCCTTTCCATAACCCCACTGAATAGCTGAAAAAGAATCACCCAAGCTATAATAATTGCATTGTAACCACCCAAGCTAAGCAACTCACGACAACCAATCAACAGAGCATAGACTTCAACTGCTTTAGCATTCAAAGATTCCACAGGCCCATAATAGTTTCTAATCACCTTGCCCTCATAGTCCCGAATTACTCCACCAATTTCGCCTTGTCAAATATCATGAAAATAACTACCATCAAAATTTAGCTTAAGGACACCAGTAGGGGGATTCAACCAAAGACCTTTTTGCACTACTTTATCACGCCAACGTCCCTTCAGGAAAGGATCCCAAGATCTATTGAGATCGTCAAGAGAGATGCCAACAAACTCCTTACGCTTACTAACCCATTCAGACATGTCCAAATAATAAATTGAGTAATCTCCTTAACTGATTTACTTTGATTGCAGAAGACTCAGTTATTCCTATCCCTCCAAAGCTTCCAACAAGTAGCATAAGGAACTGCCTTCCATAAAAGCTTTCCATAACCAAATTTGTTACCTAAACGCCATTGAAGAAAAGGATCTTCAACCGTCTTTGGCATTACCCAATCCACATCAAACAGATTAATAAGAACAATCCAAACTCTGTAAGCGAGAGGACAATGGATGATTAGATGATGCACCGATTCTTCATCTCTTAAACATAAGGGCCTGTTTGGGGGCTTTACTTGTAGAGTTGAGTGGAGTGGAGGTTATTTTGAAGAAATAATAAAATATAAGTGGATAATGATGATATTTTGTTTTTAGTTGTTTTTAGTTGACTTTTTTATTGGAAAATGGATTTTTTTGTCTTTTAGTGAGTAAATGAAGTTACTTTTTTAACTTTTTTGGAAAAAGTATGGTGGTAAATTTAATGTAAAGTACTTTTGGTGGGGATTTTTTTCTTGAGAATAGGGCTTTACCTTACTTGACTCTACAAGTAAGGTGCCCAAACATGCCCTAAGGGACAACCATTAATTATAACATGATTCCTTTTTCGCAGATTATTAATAGTTAGAATTTTTTGCTGCTTAGCGCCCCAACAGAAAGCCAAAACTCTAGGTGGGGCATAGGAAACCCAAAAGTTGTGCCAACCTTCCATTCTTATATCCGATGCAGACAAAACCTTGCAAAAAGATTTAACTAAAAAAAGACCTCTAACATCTGGCTTCCAAAGCCTAACATCAGATTTGCCACTTGACAAATACTACTTATCAAGACAATCAAGCAATCGAGCAAAATCAACAATCTGTGTCCGTCAAATTTCTTCGAAAAGAAAAGTCCCAAACAACTCCCTCCTCCATTGAATAAAATTAATCTGCTACTAGAGCATTCAGCCTCAAATCCAAATAGTACAAAGAAGGAAACTAACTATGCAAATGGGATTGCCCTCACCATTCATCATGCCAAAACCTCATCCAACTACCATCATGAACCCTGTAACGAACCCACATATCAAACTCCTTCTTAATAGAAAGAATAGACTTTCAAATGCCACAAACTTTATAAGTTTGACTAGGCACACACCAACCGCCGTTATCCAACCTATACTTGCAAGAGAGGATTTTTTTCCACAAACTATTACTTGTACCACCCATCCTCCACAATCATTTCCCCAATAAGGCTTTATTAACCTTCTCAATCGACCAAATACCCAAACCACATTGAGCTAAAGGATTACCGACAACCTCCCACTACCTCCCACTTAACTAGGTGATACTTCCTTTTCTCAATAGAATCATTCCAAAGGAAATCCCGTTGAATTTTTTCAATCCTCTATACAACATTCATAGGACATTTGAAACAAGAAAGAAATATTATTTCAATATTTTATCTTTTTTTTTGCCTTTTGTGGGTCGGCTGTAATTTGTCCCATGCTTTCAATGTTGCAGTGAGTGTTAGTTTCCACCTTCAATTTTAGTCAGGCTGTTATTCTTGAAACACTCTAGACTATTATGTTTTTTAGATGGCATATAACGATATTACTGTTTGAAAAAAATGAATTCTGATAACAGTATAACATACCATTTACACCACCACCACCACCACCACCACCACCACCACCATCATCATCAAAGCCTTGTCCCAACTATGTTGTGGTTGGCTACACGAATTCTGTTTCTCCGTTTTGATCTATCTTGAGTCAAATCCTCAGAGAAGTTACTCTTCTTTATATCTATTTTTACTACCTTCATCCACGCACTTTTTGGCCTCCTTTTGGCCTACCCTTCTCCTTTCCTTACCGGTGCCGTTGTCGGGCTACGTTGAACATGCCCAAACCATCTCAAACGGGTTTTTCTAATTTTATCACCTATCGTTGCTACTCGTAAATGCTCTCAAAAGCGCTTATTTCTAATTTTATCATTTCTAGTTTTGCCACACATCCACCTCAATATTCTCATCTCTTCTACATCCATTTTGTGCATATGTTGCATCTTGATTGGCCAACGTTATGCTCCATAAGTCATGGGTGGTCTAATCGTTGTCCTGTAAAATTTTGCCTTTATTCTTGTTGGCATTCGTCGGTCATAGAGCACTCCAAAAGCAAGTCTCCACTTCAACCATCCCCCTTTTATCTTATGTTCGGCATCTTCATCAATCTCTCCAACCTTGCTCATTAAAGAGCCAAGGTAGTGGAAAGAATCACTTTGTGGTATCTAATGGTCTTCAATTCTCACATTAGTTTCAGCTCTTTCTATATGCCCATTGAAATTACAATTCATATATTCCGTCTTTGTAAGGCTTATTTTAAAGCCTATAGATTCTAAAGCCTCCCGCCATCTCTCGAGTTTTGCATTCACACCATCTCTTGATTCATTTACCAATACAATATTATTTGCAAGTAACATGCACCAATGTACCTCTTCTTGAATATGAGTAGACGAGCAGTTAACTCATTCATAATTAGTGCAAAGAGATAAGGACTTATGGCTGACCCCTGATGCAAGCCTATGGTCACTGTGAACTCCCCAGTCTCTCCACAAGTAGTTCTTATACTCTTTACTGCTCCTTCATACATGTCTTTAATAATTTCAATATAACATCTTAGAACATTCCTTTTATTTAAAACTCGCCAAATTAAATCTCTAGGTACCTTCGAAAGTCCGGGATCCGAACCCTAGAGGGGGGTGAATAGGGTGAGCCAGACAAATTTTGCCAATTTACTCAAGTTTTAACTTCTATAAACAATTAGGCACTTGTGATGAACAAAATATATATGCGGAAGCAAACTAAGAAAACAAACGCCGCAAGAATCACCACAACACAACCATGTATAGTGGTTCGGCCCAAATGCCTACATCCACTCCGGCTTGTGTTCTTACACCCCACCGGCAATCCACTAACTCAATTTGAGGTTTGGGTTCACCTCCAACCTTACAACCGCTCTTTATGCTTTTTAAGGCTAAGCAATAACCTTTCCTATATGCTTTTCTTAGGCTAAGCAATAACCTTTCGTATATGCTTTTCAAGCAATAACCTTCCCTAAATGCTTTTCTAGGCTAAGCATCAACCTTTACAAGCCTAAAGATTTTATCTTTCAATTGTGTCTCAATTACACTCAAGGAGATACAAGTTTAGCTTATTACAGTGCCGCTAACATTGGCTGATATGAAAGTTAAAATACAACTCAATCATACACTTATAAATAGCTAAGGTGAGTGCTCAATTTGTATGAATGATAACTTTAATCAATTTTAAAAGTAATGCTCAATGTCTTCAACTTTGAGTATAACATCCTCCCTGCTATCGGAACCACTAAACTTGCAGTCCACCTACTTAAATGTCACTATCCTTTTTCCCTTTAATCAAATCAACAATTTTTTTTTTTTTGAAATAAATTTTTAAATGGGCTCTCTCTCTCTCTCTCTCTCTCCACATTGAAAAATAGGAGGTTCTCATTGAGATCAATATAGATGCAGTTACTGCTTGATTTATTTATTTTTCCTTCTTGGAATCTAGCCATTTTGACTCTTGAATGATGTAAGCAAAATAATTTCAATAAATATGTTTTTCAGGGTGAAGAAAGGGGACCAAATTACGTTGGCAGGATTTTGGAATTTTTTGAAACAATGGAAGGAGAGTACTATTTTAGCGTGCAATGGTTTTTCAGAGCTGAAGACACTGTGAGAATCTTGATACTTTTGTATTTTAGTGATGACTCATTATCTGTTTTCATCTAATACTAGGTTCTTACAATTTTCTTATTGTTACTTCTATTTTTACAGGTTATGAAGGAACAAGCTGCTTTCCATGACAAGAAGCGCCTGTTCTACTCTGACCTTAGGAATGTTAATTTATTAGACTGCATTGTTTCCAAAGTTAAAGTTGTACAAGTAATTTCTAGCATGAACTTCCATCTGCATTCTATTTTTGCCATGTTGGAATTATCTACATTGACCACTGCTTAGTTTTATTTGAAACTTTTGCTGCCGGCCTTCTAAAGTATTTTTCCTGTATTCTTATGTCACTTGTTTGTCTTACATCCATGCTTGGCCTGTTAGTGAACTAATTAACAGTTTTAATGGCAGGTAGATTCAAGATTAAATGCAAAATCTATTCCCCCATGTGACTTCTATTATGACATGAAATACTCAGTGGATTATTCAACATTCCATACTGTTGCGACTGGTAAGTAACTTGTTATTGTCAATGAAATGGATGCTAGTTCATTAAGTCTCGTTGGCTTTGAGTAATATGAGGCAGAAATTTGTCAGTAACTAGTTAATTTATCCTCATTCAGGTCTCTGCATTTATTGATATACATAGGCTCAAACATATGATATTGCCACGCAGATCCTGTGCTATCTAAATTCAAATTAAAAATACATATAGCATTAATAACCGATCAACTGCTTGTGCAATACCCCAGCTACTATAGGGCATATTGTGATTGTTTGTCTGTCTATTAATGGGTATGTTACACATACCTATCTAACCAGGTTTACAGTATATTTTCATGAAATTCTGGGGGTTTAGATGGCCAAATTTTAGGATTTTGATTGTATAATTGGATTCATTGCTGCCGTTTAACTAATTTGTCATTTCTTATGATAATTTTTCTTCAGATTTTTTAGTTTTTCTTATGCTGATGGCCAATTTATTCTCTATTGTTATTGCAGACTATTTAAGGGCAAGCAATGATTTATCCTCCAATTCCACCGAAACTGTTCATATGGGTGGTGCTTACATTAACCCTTATTTGGAGGAAGTACCTGTTATTTATAGATCTAACAAGGCAGAGCTAGCACTGCTAGATCTCTACTCTGGTTGTGGTGCAATGTCAACTGGATTGTGCTTTGGAGCCAAATTGGCAGGCGCTGATCTTGTAACGGTAATCTGTTTCGATAATTTTCTCTCCATTTTTTAAATGATTTGACTTTTTCTAAACTTTGATCTTTTTGCTACCTTAGTCCTTACCCTTATCTTTCCATAGAGATGGGCTGTTGATTTTAATGAAGCAGCATGTGAGAGTGTGAAACTAAACCATCCAGAGACACAAGTAAGCATGAGCCTGCTTTACATTCAGAGATTTTGGCTAATTTTATTGTATGGAATATGGATAACTAAAGATGCTTACTGTACCGTGCTTGCTTTAGTAGGTTAGGAATGAATCTGCAGAAGATTTTTTCGAGCTACTAAAAGAATGGCAGAAACTTACCAAAAGATTTGGAAACGATGTAGAGACAAGATCAAATTTAAGGTTATCAAAGATAAACGATTTTGAAAAGGAGTCCCATGATAATAAGGTTCCATCTGGGGAATATGAAGTCTTAAAGCTGGTAGATATTTGCTATGGTGATCCTAATAAAACAGGCAACCGAGGATTGAAGTTTAAGGTATTACAATTTACAAGCATATCAAAGTTTTCATTATTGATACAAATTGCTGTTTTTATATAGTGTCTTTATTGTTTAAAAATATTGAAAAAGGTCTCTTCTTTGTCAACCATAGAAGCAAATCTACACTATGTTGGACTAATTGTTATTTTTATTTTGTTGGTGTGCACAGTTGCACAGTAATTTATGCTTCTTTTTATTATTGTAAAGGGGTATTCTTATTCATCAGATAAAAGTCAAGCATTTATACAGTTATCCCCTCAGGGAACATTAGTGTTTTTTTTTTTCCTTGGGTTTGGAGGGGAGCGGGGTTGGGTTCCGACGTAGCTCCGATTAGCAAAACTGGACTGTCTGATATAAGCCAAATGAATAGATATCAATTGATTCGGGATGCTCAAAAAGATAGATCAAACTCTAACCAGATCTACAATCAAATAAGCAAGCACAAGATAAAGTACAAAATATCTCACCCCAAATCCCTAATTCCTACTTGATTGGCCTTCAATCCTTCAGGGACACACTCTCGTACCAATGGAGAGGAGAAGAAAGGTGCAGCACATACAACCCTTTATTGAAGAGAGATAAAATAAGCAAAAGATTTGCTTGGATGTCTAACCCTTTACGCTTAAATAATGTTTGCAACAAAACAGCCCTAATTTCCTAAATTTAATCTTAGCCATTCATCTAATATAGCTAATTAAGAATCTTATTAACTAAATCCTTACAATACTCAACAAATTGCTTTAACTAAGGAAATAAACTAACGAATTGAAAGTTGCTAAAATCCACTTGGATGTCCCCTTTGAAGAGAAATTTTCTCTACTTGCCTTATTTTTTTTAAAAATCTCCTCTCTTGGTCTATTTACTTGGAAAGCCTTTGAAATTGCCAACTTTAGGTTATTGGACTCAGTGGGCTTGCCATTCCAAGTGGGCTATGGGTCCCACTCGTTGAGCATGTGGTGTCATTTAGAGTGGTGTATGTCACGTCCAATATGGGCACGATTAGGACTTAATTGGGTTTGCTACGGGTCCACATTATATTTAGATATTTTTAAACCCAATTTAGGTCAATTCATGTTTGATCGGCCCATGATTAAGATGGATCAAAAGCCCATAAAACTGATTAAATTGATCCAAATGATTCAAGGTTTGATTGAACACAGAATTTGGGAAATTTGGAACATCTATTCCTGCGTCAAACTCCCTTGCATGAAAAAAATGGACCTCAAGTCGATACTTGCATCGTGAGGTCTTCTCTTTTGTTGTTTTCTCTTCTTTCACTTAGGCTTCATCCTTGCCGTTGGATCTTCTCAAAAGTTTTGGAGCTTGATGAATCTGATCCTGGGCGATCTATGAATCTTTTTGGAAAATTTACAACCACTATCATCTAGAATCTGCGTCTGGATCTGCCACTCATTCGACTATCAGTTTCCTTCCCAGAAAAGATCTACATAATCTGCAACATCTATGGAACATCAATCAGATTTGCATTATCCATTGGACCATCAATCAGTGCACCATCAGGATCTTCATTGGCTAGATCCGCATCGTCATTTGGATAATCATCATAGATCTGCACCGTCATGATGTTCATCACTCCAACCATCGAGACAGATTCTCAACTTGTTGCCGTAATTTCTCGATCTCAAGGACAAGAGGATGTTGTTGGTCTCCCTCATCATTCTTTCCATTATGCTGGTGTGGACGACCACATCCTTTATGGGGCAACATATTGTCGAAGAATGGAAATCACAAATCAATTGAATACGACTCTTTGGCTCTAATTCCACCTGATGCAGTCTTGATTAGCAAAATCGGACTATCGAACTGAAGGCAAACGAATAGATCTTGCTTGATTTGGAGAAGAAAAAAAAGTTCAAACACTCACTGGATTTACAACCAAATATGCAAACACTAGGAGAAAGTATAGAATAGCTCATCCTAAATTCATAATTCCTACTTGATTGGTCTTCAATCCTTGGAGACGCACTCTCGTATTAATGGAGAAGAGAAGTAATGTGCAAAACCATGCAACACTCTATTGAAGAGAAATAAAAAAAGCCAACATTAACATCCAACCTTAATGCATAAATAGTGTTTGCAACAAAACAACCCTATTTTCCTAAATTTAATCCTAGCCATCCATCTAATCTAGCTAATAAGGAAATAAAGAATAGAAAGTTGTTTTGGCTTAGAACCCACTTGGATGTTCCAGTTGGAGAGAAATTCTCTCCACTTGGCTTGTTTTAAATCTTCTTTCCTTGTAATGCTCCTTGAGTTAAGAAAGCCCTCGTCACTTGGAAGTCATCAAAATTGCCAATCGTAGGTGTATTATGATTTATGACTCAGTCGGCATCCCATTCCAAGTGGACTATGGCTCCCACTTGATAAGCTTGTGGTGTCATCTAGAGTGGTGCACCCACAGGTCGATTCTTCATGTCTAATAAGTAATATGGGCTCAATTAGGACTTAACCGGGTTTGCTTCTGGCCTACGTTAAATTTAGATATTTTTAAACCCAGTTTTTTTTAACTCAATTTATGCCCATTTAAATCTATGTTTGAGCCTTTATGTTTGATTGGGCACCGATTAAGATGGATCAAAAGCCCGTTAGATCGATCAAATTGATCCAAATGATTCAGAGCTTGATGAAACCCAGCATCTGGGAAATCTGGGCCATCTGCTGCTGCAGCAGGGTATAAAAGTCCAAGTGTCCAACACACAATGAATATGAAATGCTTTCAGGTAGCAATGCATCATGAGTCATGAAAAAGGGGAGTTCACTTATTGGCTTTATTGTACGAGGTAATCACCATTTGTGGTGTGCTTTATGACTACCAAAGTGTACTTCTGATCCACTCGCAAGTGTGTATATTTCTTCAAAGGATCGTTTTGAGCCAGTTCTTTAGTTCATTGAATACCTGCAGCGTCTACCTATCTGAAACTTATATATGTGGAGCTTTGGCGTTGATCCATAATCTAAGCAAGTTTGTTTTGATTCATCATGCATCAGCTGTTCATTTGGAAGGTCCAAATTGGGTGTATTGCATAGTGATGATTCCATTTGGAAGATAATTGAGCAGTAATATGGAAATCCATTGGTCAGCGGAAATCAAGAAGGTTATTGAGGTTAAATCTAGTGCGCTCAACTAATTAATTGCAACAAAGCTTCCAAATTATCAACCGTCATCCATAAGATAATAAATCAGCGATTCTAATAGGCTTTGTTATAGGGATTGTAATCACAGATAGACATTTATCTTTTGAGAGGGTTGCTTGATGCATTGGACATGGGCATAAAATGTAGGCAAAGAGCACCTTTGTAGTTGGTTATGTAAGCTGGCAAGCCCTTTGTAGTTGTTCTTCCCTTTTCTGTTGAAATAAAATGTTCATTTACCAAAAAAAAAATAGCACCTTTCAAAGAAGGCACTCTCCTGGGGATTTTGAATTTGGCTTCAACAGTTGCTCCTTCGGCAACCCAAGACCAACTTGGAATATTCCAAGGGAAGGTTTATTGAAACTAGTTGACAATTTACTTTTTCAAGAACCTTGATTACTCTAATAAAAGGCTTTCTCAATGCCAATGGGGAGGTTTGTTAAAACAAGTCGATAATTTGGTTCTTCAAGAACCCTGATTACTCCCTCTGTAGTTTTAACTTAATGCAGATATGGCTCTAGGAGTACTTCCTAGTGGGATATATCCTTGCAATTGACAAATTGGTTCAAGGGGCTGGTTGGATGTTTTAGGGAGAACCTAAATCCCTTTTGCCTCTCAATTCACACCTGAGAGAGAGAGAGAGAGAGAGAGAGAGAGAGAGAGAGAGAGAGAGAGAGAGAGAGAGAGAGAGAGAGAGAGAGAGCTCCCATGTTCAATCTTCATTGTTCCTTTTGTTGCGTTGTAGCTCAGTTGATATTTGATGGAAATGAATAATGATATTTTACTGTTCAGAATTTTTTTTTGATATTTATATTGCTTCTAATTAGGTCCGTTGGAAGGGTTACGGACCAAGTGGAGACACATGGGAGCCAATTGAAGGGTTGAGGTATTCTTCTTAAAACTCATGATAAGATCTTTTGTCAATTAGGTACTTAATCCACTTAGTCTCTAAGTGTTACATGCTTTTCTTAGGAAATGTCAAGACGCAATAAGAGATTTTGTAATAGAAGGGTTTAAGTCAAAGATATTGCCACTTCCAGTAAGTTTTCTTTCCTATTAGTTTATTTTCATTTCCATTTTTCTTACAATTCTTGTATGCATATGTTTAAGACCAAAGATCAAAATATTCTCAGTATCGGCTATGGCCTATCTGAAAAATAGAAAAAATCCCTGCTCACATCAGTATCAGTCTGTATCAGCACATATAGCCCAATACAAGCTGATACAGGCCAATATGTAGGAGATGTTGGAGGCGACATGCAACAATGTACAGCCATGTTTAGTATGATCCGTATGGAGGGTACTACACTGGGTGATCTGAGACAAGGGCAATACTTTTTTTTTTAAACCTCGTCTTTAATTTACACTGATAATCGATGTGTATCGCTGCAACCAATCCATATTGCCTGACATGTGCCGATATGCTTGCTGCAACTGATATTTTGATCCTTGATTAAGACTGCTTATGGAAGTTCAAGTCATTTGCATCCCATAGTTGCTGGATAGATGAATCAATATATTGTCGCCCTTTTTTCTGCGAGTGTTTGTGGCTTTGTGCAATCAAATGCTCTCTCTTCTAAGTGAATTGAAATTTCAGGGATATGTCGATGTTTTATGTGGTGGCCCTCCATGCCAAGGGATTAGTGGTGTTAATCGCTACAGAAATATTGACGCACCACTTGATGATGAAAGGAATCGTCAAATAATTGTTTTCATGGATATAGTGAAGCTTTTGCGGCCCAAGTATGTTTTAATGGAAAATGTGGTTGACATATTGAAATTTGCTAATGGATACCTCGGACGATATGCACTAAGTCAGTTAGTTAGTATGAATTACCAAGCAAGGCTTGGAATTATGGCTGCTGGTTGTTATGGTCTTCCACAATTCCGATTGCGTGTTTTCTTATGGGGGGCTCATCCTCATGCGGTAAGTTATTGTATTGTGATATTGGTTGTTTATTTCAAATCATTACATACTTAAACATATATGTGCATTTTTTTTCTTGCAGAAGCTACCTCAATTTCCACTCCCCACTCATGATGTGGTTTTAAGGGGTGGTGCTCCAAGTGAGTTTGAGGTATTCCCAATGGTTGATTATCTTTATTGATATAGATTGATCTGTTTCCTTATTATTGAGTAATTTCACTTCCTTATTGCAGCGTAATATTGTTGCTTATGATGAAGAGCAGCCCCGAGAATTGGAAAGAGCACTTCTTCTTTGTGATGCTATTTCTGACCTTCCAATTGTAAACCTATTATATCAACCTGATTGATATTTAATACTTTTATTTACTTTGGGCTGCTAATTTACTTGCTTCTTTAGGTCACAAATAGTGAAATTCGTGATGAGATGCCCTATGGAAAAGATCCAGAGACTGAGTTCCAGAGATACATTAGATCAACAAAAGATGGTTAGTAAATTTGTAAGATTGCAGTTCTTTTTGACTAATTTTATTCCTACTTTTTCTTATTGTAGAAGATAGTTGCGATGTTTAGTGTTTAAACTTAAGGAACCCCTTATTTGGTGGCGCATAACAGTTTTATCTTCCATATAGACTGATAGTAAAATGTTACTCTTTATATGATTTTGATGATATTTTGGTCCCATACGTCATTAAAAGGCTTTAGTTGCATATTTATCATTATAATTGGATTTTGTGAACATTTTTTTAAACATATTCACAAGTGTTCTCTATCTAGTCTTTTGTTTATTTTGTTGCATGTTCTTCTTCAAACTTTTGACTTTGCTCGGGAACAGTCATTTGTGGACGACTAGTTATGTCCCGTTCTAAGTTCATATGCTTGTTGTGTTACAGTGTTAGATCAGAGATCGGCTCATTTGTTTTGGGGTCAAAACGGTCATCTTCACTGGTTTCTTGGAAACAAAAAAATTTAATGGACGAACTTGGTAGGAAGATCTTGTCTAAGGAGCGCACAGGCAAAAAAAGATTAAAAGTCCAAGTCTAGATGGCACTAGAAAATGCAAAATAGTTGTGGCTATCCAATTTGGTCAATGGTTGACCACTGACAGTACTCCTATTTTTTATTGCTCGGTTAGCCCAATGGCCACGACATAGGACGTAAAGGGCTCCCACCAGGGTTCGAGACCTGGTGGGAGCTATGGGAGCGGGCGCCTCATCCACAAGGCCAGCCCACTATTGATAGATGGTATTTTGATGCTGGGTCTGGGTTGACCTGAACTAACCTTACCTGGGTCAAGAACTCACAGACTGCTGCTGGATGGCTTCGTTTTGCCTTCTTGCTTAGCCTAATAACCAAGGAGGTGGGGCGGTGCTTACAATACGTTGTTCCAGACACTGACCTGCATGCCTGAAGAGGCCCATATAGTAGGGCTGTCAAAGGCCGGGCCGGGCTGGGCCAGACCCGCGATTGTTCAAGCCCTACCCTCAACATATGTGGGTAGGCCTGGAGCAAGCCATAGCCCTCAAAGGGTTTGCAATACCTTGGCCCTCACTTATCCCTTGTAGGCTAGGGCTTGGCCCAGGGCCCGAAGAGAAAAAAATCAATTTTCCAAATTTTTATACTGCCACCAGGCATTGAGTGTAAACCTGATGTTAACCATCCTTTAGTCAAACTTGGGACTGTCAATGCAATGCAAGCAGCTGGCAGCAGATGTAAATCTCAGTTTACTACAATCTGATTTAGTAGGGTGATGGTTAGGCAATTATTTCCTATCCAAAGAAGACCTTTTAATTGTATTAGTAAATCTGATCTTTTAACTCATCAATTTTAAGCCTTCGATAGAGTGAATTGCATTGAATTCTCATGATTTGAATTCAAAACAAACAAATGGTTCTCGAAACAACTCAAGGAAGCAAGAGATTCGAGAAGCTGTTTTGGGTTAATGCTCCCACCTATTTATAGTGGTGTCTTATGTGCAATATTAGTAATGAGTATATCTACACAAACACAATGAAGTTTGATTAACTACTTGAATGGAAGAGAATCTATGGTACATGAGAGACTGTCAAATAAAGGTGATCCTTCACTGAAGACCATATGACATTAAGAGTCTTCATGGATCCTATATAAAAAAAAGAGAAAAAAAATGTCTAGTAACTTCGTCTACAATAGGCATTGGGATTTTATAGCACTTTGTTTTCCAGGCTGTGGCCAATCGAAGAGGTTGGCCATTGTAGTTGAATCTGAATACGGGGCTACACATTAGACCTAATAACCAAAGAGAAGTGATCCCATGCTATTAAGAACCCACATAAAAATCATGATCATAAATCCACATGTATAACTACATGCACATAAGCCCCACCCGGTTGTGTGTGTGTGTGGGGGTGGGGGGGGGGGGGCTTGTGTGTGGTGTTGAGAATCAAGTGTGGCTTATTTACATTATTTACATAAAAACTACATAGAATATGAAAAAAATAACATACTACAACTGTAAGCACATAAGCAATTGCCAAAAAAAACCTTGTAAGAATCAGGTATGGCTTATTTACATAAAAATACATAGAATCACATGAAAATCACATAAGCATCAAATAAAAAATTAATGTAAGAATCACACAAGAATCATTCTTAAATAAACCCACATATAGATAAGAAAAGTAGGAGGGATCCAAGCTCGGCCCTTAAACTGGCGGTCTTGCCATTTTTTTGTCCAAGCTTGGCCCTTGGGCCTTTTAAGAATAATAAAGGCCCTCATTTTGCAGGCCTTTTTTGGGGTGGGTATCCACATAAGAGGGCCCAATTGATACCCCTATCTAGAGATGTCAAATGGGCTTGGCCGGCCCGGTTTGGCCTGGCCCAGTCCGCTAGTCAACGGGCCGTGCTGGGCCGAGGAGGCTGGGCCCGTTTGGCCCGCCTGGCACGTGGGCTACCCTCTGTGGCCCGCCAGGCACGGCCCGCCCAAAAGTGACTGTTTTAAAAAAAATTGTCCATTTTATTCCCCCCAAACAGCCATAAAACGATCATATAAGGGGTATTTTGTGTCCTTTTCAATTTTACAAAGTCTATAATACTCTAACCCTCCTATTCTTTTTCTAAATTTATTAGTGTTATTTATACTACTCTAAGTCTTTAACCCTCGAATGTTTATTAGTGTTATTAGTGTCACCGGCCCTGAATTAGAGTCCAGCATTCCATCATATTACTTGGAAAAGTAGTCAATAGAGGAAAATTGTGTCCTTGGGTCATGTCAAAGATTATAAATTATAATATGCTCCAGTTTTGAGAGTTCTTGTTGGGAGGTTAATGAATTTCTCAAAGAGTGGTTTTCACTTGGTTTCACATATGGTCAATTACAATATAACATTTTGAGAATTGAAATATGAAGAATTGTATAAGCTAAGCTAAAAGCAACATCTACATATGGCTGTTTTTATGAGTTCTCACCATCCAAACAAAAAAATCCAACATAACAAGGGACAAACATGCATCACTGTTGTTAGGAATTTTCAACAAACAAAAGAAAATTCTCATTAGAAACATCCCCAACAAATGGACCCTAAAGAATTATATGTAGTTTAAACTTTAAAGATGATATAGGTGAGGATTGATGAGTGTGGGATGATTTTTCCTATGCTTCTGACTCAACAAGGACTTGTACTTTTCAAGTTCCCTCCCCCTCTCTCTCTCTCAGAGTCTAAAAAAATGAAAAAAAAGAAGAAGGAAAAAAAAAAACAGGCCCGCTGGCCCGCTCCATGGGGCGGGCCGTGCCAGGGTATTTCCCTGGTGGGCCGTGCCGGCCTGGCCTGGCCCGTTTGACATCTCTACCCCTACCATATAGCATCAGAGACGGGTGGCATGGCCCTTGCTTTACACATGTCGCAGGTGGCTGTGACTTTCAAAAGCCTAACATGTGGCTTCTTTTGGTTTCATGCCTTCCAACCTTCTTTCCCTCTTTCATTCATTCATTTTTCTTTCAGTTTCCTCTTCAAATGGAAGCCATGGCATTCAATTTTCGTAGAGACTCCTAGTGATCCTTCTAAGTCTATCCTCTTAAAGACCTTGACTAGGATGATTCAGAATGAAGGTCTCTTCACGGGCCATTCTGCTTCCTCCCTTATATCAACAAATTGAGGAAACTTGACCTAATCTTTGATCACAGAGAACCTTGAGGCTCCTTAAAAAAATTGATGATTGCACCAACAACCTAGGTTCTTGTCACGGCCCTAGACCATATTAGCGCGAACTCTACGTTGTGGAATTGCAGCGATGCTTCCGCGGAGGAGGTTAATTGAAACTTTCCCCACCATGGTGGTGGTTTCTCACAGGATTCTGTTATGTGAAGACTAATTAGGTCCCTCAAACCCAGGAGGGATCATGGCGGAAGCTTGTGCCTTGTAATTGATAATTGTATTTTGCTTGTTGAGTAAGTAGTGGCTTTGGGGTTTGGCTTTCTTTTCCTTTTGTTCCCCTTTATTGCTTCTCAGTATATGTCTCCTATACTGTTTTGCTTCTAATAAATTTGCATTACCATTAAAAAAAAAAAACATACAAGAGAACATAAGTTATAAATAGAATAATGAGATGGCAATAACAGACTGGATCTCAAAAAGAAAACGTATCCTTATATTGATATTAAAGTTATGCATTTACAAAAGATAGTTTAATTACAACCCAAAATAACAAGGCCTACCAAAACATTGACCAATGTACAAAACTACAACAGATAAAACAACCCCCACCCCCCCGACGAGCCTCTCATGCTTGCCCGATACATCACATCAGCAACGCTCCACTCCCTTAGACCTTGTAGTTCCTCTTGGACCACCGTAAGTGCCTGCACATGGGTAGGGGATTTGTTACCTAAGTACCAAGTGTAGTATCAGACAAATGCCTTGCATTGCAGTTAATATAACTAGCATATCATGTACATCGATAAAAGAATAGAAAGGCAGGTAAGGTTGCAGAATTTCAAATAAAGAGTATAACAAGTCATGTTGTGCAATATGAGTAAGCATGATGAGAATCATGAGTAACAAAACTAAACATGTTATACTAAAAGCAAATATGGCATCCACATGGTGAAATGGCAACCCTGATTGCAAATTGCGTTCATGGCCGAGAGCGAGTTAATGAGTCATTGAGTAATCGAGAAAATATCAAGGGGTATCGAGAGAAACTCCTATAGGAGTAAATATAAATATCCATATGGCCATCCGGTAATCAGATATGGTACCAAGTGACTCTGTGCCACTTTCGAGGGTTATGTTGAAGCTTGCAAACTAGTAAAAATCCAGCCACTATTGGGTTTGACTTGTCGAGATCATAGCTAGGTGGTGCCGACTCCAGAATCCAAGTAAAAAGAACTAAGCAAACTCCGAATCGAGGGAGATAAAAAGAAAAGAAAGGAAACTACTTCGAGTACCGAGTAAAACCAGCTGAAATTACTGTTCCACACCGAGTAGTCTTTTTCGAGTCTTAAACTAGCAAAATCGAGCAAGTATCGGTCAAGACTAGTAACTAGTACACTAGACAGACAAGACTAAAGACCAGGCAAATGTGCAAGTTAAACGAGTAAGACTAGACTAGACTAACAAATATACATGATCAGACAAGACCGGACTAGCTTAAACAATTCAAGTACAAATAGGCAACATTTCGACTAGAAATGGGTAGCCCTGAATGGGTGAAAATGGTATAAGTCGAATTTGGGCAACTAGGAAGGTAGCTTGCATTAAAAGGCATGCTCACTGACTCAAGTAAGCCACAACCATGGATCCTGTCATCCGAATGAGGAGGTGGCATTACAATGCACACCAAGTCCTAGGGCATGACTCAAACAAACCAAGTTAGCTAAGTTAAGGTCGGGTGGTCACAGGTACAACAGGCGGTACAAACTGCACTAAGCAGAAGTGCATGCGCAACGCACACGAATATACCAGTATACATGATTACACACTACTACCAAGCTATTAACATTCAAGGAACCATTACAAAAGTCCACCATAAGCCTTGGGTTGCCATTAACATGCTAAACAGCACCATTTGCCTTTATGCTCTCTTAGGGTCCGACTGTCGGAATATCAAGTACCTTGATAATCTTATGGTGTTGGACATTCAAAACTCTAAACTCGCATATACTCGACTTGGTATCGCATCACACATGTCTCTTGACAATCCCAGAGGTGACGATCAGCTAAAACATTACCCCTTCTAGGTCCGAGTCCACGTATTGCGTGAGTCTGGTTTGCAAGTCACTAGCCAAGTTCAACAGTCCATGATTCTAACTCATAGAATCGGGGGTTTTAGTTCCCCGTCAATTGGAGGGTGCAACCGATGGCCCACAATTGCTTGCGCAAGTCCCAAAAACATCAACCAAAGGAGTGGAGGGAAGGGCCTCAAACTACCTACAAAACAAGGCCCAAAACAGAGGGGCCCCTGTCTGATCAGACATACAATAGTCGGGCATCGGCTCTCAGGACCATGTCCGATTGCACTGTGCATGTCCGAACAGAAGCGTAATTGGGCATATTTTTGTGATTTTTCCCACTTATTTAGCCAATCTTTTGGGGAATTTTTTTTACCCCAATTATTGAGGTTCTTTTTAACAAAAATTAACCACACTAATCTTAACACTAAATCAATTACAAATTAAGCCAAACAAACATGAGCTTGGAGTTGCATTTCTGGCACAAGCAAGTAGAAATGGAAATCAATAAAATGCTTGCATGCAGGTTATCAGATTCACATTAACCACTTGCCTTGGCTTCTATAGGTCACAAACCAACTCAAGAACTCCTTAATTACATCTGAGAACAGTCCTCTCGATAAAAAACCTCAAAACCTACACAATGCCCCCGAAAATCTCATAAACTATGAAAGAAGAAGAGAGGGGCCTGCATGTCAAGATATGGGGCTAGGATGGGGTCCTAATTAACATACTAGGAGTTGGGAAAGATTCCTCACCTGAAACTAGCCCAACTGAAACAGATTCAGCAGTGGGACGGGTGGCCAAGCTTGATTCCCACGAAAATGGTGACCAATGGAGAGAAGAGATTGAGGAGAAGATGATGGTGGCCTCGGTTCAGTGAATTGGGCTCTAAATCTTCACCAACAGCATGGAGGAAGAGAGAAGAAAGAGAGGGAAATGAGAAAACTCAGCTGGAAATGCAGGAATGAAGAGGGAAAAGTTGACAAACACATATATGGATTCAGCTTTTCAGAACTCTATGTCCTCATTCAAGTCAAATTTGAATGGGTTAAACAAAGGACTTTGGGACCATATATTGGTTTGATCCAAGAACAAAAGTTTCTCGAAATTAAATTATCTTTCCAATGAACCCAAAATAGAGATTTTTTGAGGCTCCAAGAGAATACTCAACTTTTGAGAAAATGACCATGTCCCAACTTAAGAGAGAGGTGATGAAATGAGGGGTTTTCGGACATCAAATGGCCACGAGTCAAACACGGACTATCTACTGAACCAAAATCGGTAATTTTATGAAATTCCCAAAATACCCTTGAACTTTCCCGAAATCCAAACTAATCCTTTCCAAGTACCAAACTTGGTCTGAAAGCTCTCGAAACTTCTCAAAAAGGCATGCTAACACTCAAAACTAACTCAACACCATCTAGCACTGCCTAACTAACAGCTAAACACAATTAATTAATACTAATTGTAGAAATTAAGGGTTAGGACCTTATAGATCTGATACCTGATTTGATGCAAGCCTTATAAAGGCTTGTTCAATCCCATGGTAAGTGCTAAAGCATGAAAGCTAGGTTTGCTAGAGACTTCACTTTTTTACAACGCAAAGCAATCCACATAAGAGAATAAAGTTATTTCACTTATTTGTATTTCCAACTGTTCTTTCTATTACTTTACATCCCCACATATAAAGGGGATACATTCAAAAGACTTCTAGTGAAAATAGGAAACCATGTCCCTATCTAATCAGTCTCCTAATGAAGAGTTCTAATAACAACTCATTAAAAATAAAAAGAAATAAATGGATAATGAAATTCTAAGGAAGAGAGGGCTCCTTTGGCTTTGGATCTCCAATCGCAAAATCCCCTCTTGGGTCCTAAATTTGGACCACTGGCCTGGCTGGATCAGCTTATATAACTTTCATTAGAATCCACAACTCACATTGGGTGGAGTCATGAAATTCTAAATAGACATCTTGTCCCTGGAGGAAGTTTTAGTTGGAGTGCACTGTGGCGAAAGGAGAGGACTGGGAGAAGCATATGTAAAAATTGATAAAGTTGATGAAAAATTTAGGAGGTTTTTAAAAACTTTTGGTTCTGCCCCTGCTAGTAGTGAAAAAGGTTTAATAGTGACATGTAATAATGACTTGCTATCTTCATGCTTTAATTCAATATGGTTGCTAAAACATTTTTTTTTATTAACTTTTGAACTTTCGGTTCTTTTTGAATGTTTATCTTCCAAACTTTCATATATATCAGGCAATACACATGCAAAATTTTAGGAAAAGCTGGAATTTTCCTAAGCTTGGAATAATTTGGCATGTGGGGCCCACTTGGCTCTTGTTGTGACCAATCTAAGCCCTTCACGCTCATTACTTCCTCCGGAATTATCATTAATCCAAGTTACTCTCATTTAAGTTCTGTAGGCCATTTAATTGATAATGCAAATTTTGTCACCCATCCCACTTGATTAATGGCTAGGATTTTGACAACTTTGAGGCTTGAGCCTCTAATAAAGTACCCACCTAATCAGATGGTGCCCTTTTTCTGCAACAGGAAGGTCATAGGGAGACCTTCAAATCCCTACCCACTCTTATGATTGTCATGCTTCCAAGATGTCCGTATGTATGTATATGCATGTGTTTGTAAAACCAGGTTAATCATTGACCATTGAACATGTAAGACAGTTTTGCATAGGGGCAGTAAGACTGTAAAAGCCCGATCTGGTAACCCTAGTGATTGCATTGTACTATTTGTCTTATTATCTTAGCATCCTATAGACTCGATATTTTGTTTTTGTTTGTGCTAAATTTCACCCTATCTTTTATACCATGCCAAAAGTTATTATTATTTTACCAATGTGAACATCTAAGGATGGCAATTGAGTGTCCATTTATTAGATTGCTTAAAGGATCTGTCTTGAAAAATTATGTTATTGATCCTGATTCCAGAAAGACAACTGTCTTTGCACTCGGGTCCACAGTTATGGGCCCTCGGGATTGGTTCAGGTCTAATGGTGACCAATACCTGAATGTATGACTCGGTATACGAGTTAATGATATATAAATGTGTGATTGGGCTTGGGCCCAACCTTTTAGACCAAGAGGACGAACTAGGGATGATAATGGACATCCATTTACCTGAAGGACCCAACCCATAGAGTACTTGTATGGACCCTGATTTTGTTTCCAGTTGACAATCAAGTCCGGATTCAGGTCCATAGTCTTACGCTCTTTGGTTATCAGTCCGGATTTGATCCGATATGTACGTAAGTGAACCTGCCCCATTTACATCCCTACAAACATCTATACACTCTACACTAACTGGTGCATTGGATAGATTTGGAAACCTGGTTTTGACAAGTAATCTTTTTGTTTTTCCTTTTCTCTAGAGATGACAAGCTCCATGTCACATGGTGAAAAAGAGATTAAAAAATCTGTACTATATGATCATCGTCCTATTCAATTAAATGAGGATGATTATTGCCGGGCTTGTGAAGTCCCACGAAGAAAGGTTGGTTAGATAAGATGCCTTTTGCGTATATATTAGTAGATTTTTGAGACCTGTATGTGATTTCTGAATCCCCTTCTTGATCATTAGGGAGCAAGTTTTAGGGATTTTCCTGGTGTTGTTATTGGAGCGGACAATAAGGTCATGTTGGACCCAACAGCAGAAAGGGTGTTATTACCTTCTGGAAAGCCATTGGTGAGCACTGGTTTATTCAAATTCATGCACAGTATTTTTTTTCTTTTTCTTTTTGGAGGGTAACTTTCTCCAATGTTTACTGTTGATCTTCATTTTTATTTGGCTTATGAGTCCCGGTATGCATTGTCTATTTCATTAGCTTATTTCCTCCATTGTATTCTTCTCCTCTTCTCTTATTATCTTCATTATCCGACCTCCTTTGAGCACGACACTAAATGGATTTAGGGATCATTCCTCAAAACAATATATTTTAGTATAGAGTTTTGGTCTACTAAGGGAGTCCGGCATGGCAGTTGTTTTTGATTTTCAGTACCCACCTTTAAATCAAGGGGGTTCTGACATTTAGAGGGACATGAAATACAAAACATAAAAGAGAGAAAGAGATGGTGAACGTCGTGTCCCTTAAGGGTTGACTAGGTATCATTATATAGGGGCTGATTAAGGCAATACAATCTTAGATCCAAAATCCTAGCTAACAAATAAGGTATGTACACATGTGCTTTGACTAATGGCAAAATACATTGGTTGGGCCTAAATGGGCCTGTGAGAGGATTGGACCTTGATTGACCACGCCCCCCCTTCAAATTGATGCTGGGGAGTCATAAAGCAACACTTTGGAGACAAAAAATTGATGTCGAGGCGCTGAAGAAATCCCTTAGTGAAGATATCTGCTAACTGAAACTCAGTAGGGACATGAGGTAGACTAATGACATCATGCTTATATTCGTCTCGAATAAAGTGGCAGGCAACTTCGATATGTTTGGTACATTCACAAAGAACATGATTTTCAGTGATTCTGATTGCCCCACTATTATGTGTATTCAACAGTCAATTTCGATATGTTTGGTGCCTTCACGAAGAATCTGATTTTTAGTGATTCTGATTGCTCCACTATTATATGTATTCAAAGAAGTGGGAGAGGTTTGTGCAAATCCGAGTTCTGAAAGAAGTCCCCTAAGTCATAAGATTTAAGAACATGCAGAGGACATGGCCCGATATTCAACCTCTGTGGATGATTTGGAAACCCGTTCTTGTTTCTTGCATTTCCAAGAAACGAGAGAATTGTCGGGGTACATGCACCAACCAGTAGCGGACCGTCATGTATCCGGACAACCTGCCCAGCCAGCATTTGCATAAGCTGTCAGATGTAGACGATTATCCTTGGGATAATATAAACCACGAGTGACAGTGCCCAACAAATACCAGATAATGCACTTCACAACCATCAGATGAAGGTGTTGAGGCGATGTCATGAATTGGCTGACAAGATTGACAGCATAAGATATGTCCGGTCTAGTGATGGTGAGGTAGACAAGACTGCCCACGAGCTGTCGGTATGTATGTGGATCAGGAAGAAAATCACTATCATCTTTGCTCAACTTAAGATTGACCTCTAGTGGCGTATCAACGGGCGAAGAGTCATTGAGACTAGCAAGCTCGATAAGATATATTGCGTATTTATGTTGATTTATAAATAGGCCTTTGGGAGATTGATGCACCTCTAAGCCCAAAAAATAATGCAAGGGACCCAAATCCTTCATATGGAAGGAATCTTGGAGAGTGGCTTGGAGAGATTTTATCATTCCATCATCAATGTCGGTGATAATAATATCGTCAACATACATGAGGAGAACAGTAACACCAGTAGATGTGTGGCTCACGAAAAGAGATGGATCGTAAGGACTTTGAGTAAAGCCAATCGTACCTAAGTGACCTTTGAATGTTTGAACCACGCCCGAGGAGCCTACTTGAGACCGTAAAGAGATCTTCGTAAGTGACATATAGACTTCTTAGATGGAGAGGTGACGCCTTGTGGTATCTGCATATATACCTCTTTCAAATCGTTCGGGAGAAATGCGTTCTTGACATCCATTTGGTATAACGACCAAGAGTGAGAAGCAACAACAACAAGAAGTAACCGAATATTGGTCATTTTTGCAACTGGTGCAAACGTCTCCTCATAGTCAATGCCATATTCTTGTCCGTTGCCGAGTGCCACAAGTCTAGCTTTGTGTCTATCCAAGGAGCCATCAGATTTAAGTTTGATCGAGTAGATCCACCTACAACCGATGGGTTTAACTGAGGAAGGACATTCCACAATATCCTAGGTGTGATTTTGAGTCAACGCATCCAATTCCTCCTTCATGGCCTGGTTTCAACAATCATGTTGCACAACCAATAAATAAGAACTTGGGATAGAAACAGAAGATAGAGTTGTCATCAAGGAAGCGTGGGTAAACCCATAATGCTCAGGAGGTTGAGAAATTCTGGAGGAGCGACGCAAGGTACTAGTAGAAGTGGAACCATTCGCCGGTGGAGGATCAAGAGGGTGGTCATTTGCAGTGGTAGTTTTTTCCCGTCGATGATACACAAAATTAGGATTAAACCTAGTAACTATTGTTTCATTTGAAAAACCAGGCAAGAGAGTTGAGGAGGATGGAGGAGGACAATCCAAGTGCATTTGGAAAAAAATATTGATTTTAAAAGAAAATAACATTATGACAGATCCTGATGTAACATGCATTGGGTTCATAACAAACAAAATCCTTTTGATTAGTGGCATATCCTAAAAAAGCATACTTGGCAGATTGGGCTGTTAATTTTGTGCGCTCTGTGGGAGGACGATGAACGAAGCAAACACACCCGAAGGCATGTAGATGATCACAAGAAGGATGGTGACTAAACAGTTTAAAATGCGGTGTTAATTGAGCAATGATAGGTGATGGAGGACGATTTATGAGATGCATTGTAGTGGTGAGAGCTTCAATCCAAAAACGAGGAGGAACGGATGATTCAATGAGAAGTGTTCTAGTGACATCAAGGAGGTGCCTGTTTTTCCGTTCCGCGAATCCATTTTGTTGTGGAGTATACGGACAAGTGCGTTGAGATATAATTCTAGCCTTTAGGAAAGATTGAAAATCAGTGGAGACATACTTTGTCACGACCCAAATTCCGGGGCCTTGTCGGATATCCAGATCGTGATAACTTGGCAATGTTTACCATTCATTTATCAAATAATTCACATAAGAGATTTGACATTTAAATCAAACTATAATTCCAATTAATTTATAAAAGTCAAACAATATCAATAATCTCTGAATGATCCAAATTCCTATATTCTAATTCAAATCAATAATGTACTAAAACATTGGGTAAATTACTAAGCAAAAGCTAATCCTTCTAAATTATTTAAATATTTCTTGTTCTCTCCTTTCAGCCACGCATGTCAAAATCTACGTGCTGTACGCCGTCCTGATCTGTCCCACCCGCAGTAAGATTACCTGAAGGGGGCAACACAACATCAGTATTACTGGTGAATGAATTTTCCTAATTACACAAGCAACATAAAACATAATATCACATGATCAACATATTTGAATCAATATATTAAATGCCAAAAAAATACATCCATATATATATATATATATCCATGCCCTTGCACATTACCACGCCTCAAAGGCCTATCGTATACATGTATACCGGTCACCATGACCCTGTCTCATCGGACACGTCCACTAAAGACCAGCCGCTATAATGGCCCGGACACTAAGTCCAACATCCCACGTATGGGACCTCACCATAACATAAATACCACAACTCAATATTATTAACAATTTACATCATTTACATAATTAACAGTGTGGATCCAACCCTTACTAAATTCACTGGTTATTGCCCCACTCCAATTCATAATTGGTATTGATTGGTGTATGGTTGGCCCACATTTTTTTTAAGACATAACATTAATCATCGTGCATAGAATTAATCACAATTAATTGATCACAATCACTTAATCACGATCCATATAATTAATCATGGCCTAATTAATCCATATAATTACTCATAATACACATTCTAGGTTCTGTGAAGTCTTATGGTCATTTTGTAATTTCTCATAAAGTCCAGGTCTTATTCAAGTCTCAGACTCTTCCCAGACTCAGCCCAAAATGGATTATAGGCCTGTGCAATGTGCATATATGGAACAGTGGGCCCCACTTTAATGATACATGATCAAACTTGATTTATATGATCGCCCAGTGCCCTACATTAAGTCCTATGGTTCTGATTAATCATCAAGTATCCTTACTGGGCCCCGCAGTCTCAAATAAATTGATGAATAAGCCTTATGGTTAACAAAATTGAAGTTCCTGGATAACTGGTTAGATAGACACCAGGCCACATGGGACCACCACATTGGGATTGTCCTTGAGCCTACTTCAAGACGTGGGGTCCTAATCTATGATTGACTTAGTTAGTGGGACCCAGTAGGCCTTGTTGACATACTGTTCAGTTTTAGTCAGTTTCACGCCTGGGGATTTGATGGCTTATTAAATATACAATAGATGGGGCCCACTTCCAAGGAGTCCACCATCACTAGGGTCGACTATGGACCCTCTGTAGGATGAGAGGTCTTGATCTCTGATCAAGTCTACTGGTGGGTCCTCCAGTTGATGTCGACCTTCAGTTCTGTTTTCAACAAATTAACGCTTGTAACATTAAAATCAAGAGGATGGTGGCCCAAACGGGGCCCACCTCACATGGGTCCAAGTCCATCTTGGTCGACCATGGGTCCTCCTTAGGATCTATGGTCCTGATCATCCATATAGTGGGCCATATGGTCTCACAACCTTCTCATGTCAATTCTAGCCATTAACGCCAACCTCTATTTCATGTAATTTCTATACATGCACAATAGATTCTCATGATTCTACATCCTTATCAATTTGTATCATCCACACAGACTCCCATATATAATTCCTTGACCGAAAACAAGATTCTACTCTAGAATTCAAGAGGATCACTGCATGCTTATCAACACAGAGTAATTGAATCATTCTTCATTAAAAATCATTTGATTAAAACCATCTAGATAATTGGGAAGATCCACTCACCTTTGATAAACTATCGCCGCCTTCGCAATATGTGGACGTGAATATGACATCAATCTTCCTCTCCTTCTCCTAGATTGTAGCCCACAGTCTTTCTCAGAATTTTTCCAAATTAAAACACCATAATGGGGTCATTGGTTTGCTTATGTATATATATAAGGATGTGTTGTAATAACTTCCTAATTCTAATCTTTCTCTTATTTCCTCTATAAGAGTTGTTATACAACTCCAGTCCAAAAAACGTGAGACACTTTCCAATTCCATAATAAGTACTACTTCTAATTCCATAATAAGGAAACAACTAAGGTACTACCTGGGCCAGACTAATCCTTAGGCTAGTATATACCCAGGATATTACATACTCCCCCGAATCTGATCGCAAAGTTTTAATGCATTTGGAAAATTGGCTTTCAACATAGGTAACAAAAAATTTAAATGCATTAAGAACATCAGATTTCAAACGCAACAAATAAACCCAAGTAAACCTGCAATTGTCGTCAATAAACGTAACAAAGTATTTGAAATGACCATGAGAAATGTTAGGATTAATGCCCCAAACATCACTGTGGACGGAACATTCATTACTCCGTGTTGTAGAGTGAGGAAAATGTAAACTTTTACTTTTTCCTAATTTACAAGCATCACACTCAAATGAAACAGAATCAATAGGTTTATTTAATAATCCAATTTGAAACAAAGTAGACAACATAGCAGCATTCGGATGGCCAAGTTTATTATGCCACAATCGAGAATTATTCTAAAGTAAAAAAAAAAAAAAAAACCTGATGCAAAAGTTTATTCTAAATAAATGTAGACACTAGTTGGGAAAAAGTATGCCACGTTTAGGCCCCCTTACTATCACTTCCCCCGACTCTTGGTCCTGCACAACACAACCAGAAGAAGAAAATGAGATATTGTAATTATTCTCAACTAATTGACCCAAAGAAACTAAATTGATAGCAAGATGAGGGACACAAAAACATTGGTTAATGGTAAAAGGGCGAGGGGCATCACCAACGGAGATTATGGGAAGGTGATCCCCATTGGCAGCTTGAACAGTAAAATTGCCAGTGTAAGGAACAACATTATGTAATTTTGTGGGTGAAGAGGTCATATGATTACTAGCATCTGAATCTAAATATTATGTATTATAAAGAGATGACCCAGTAATTGAAATGTTCATAGATGACAAGGCATTGATAATCATTTGATTTACTATATCCTGAGTGAGAGGAGCTGATGACATTGATTGTGATGAGGAACCAAGCTATGATGAAGAATCAAACGGCAGAGAACCACTGAAGTTAGAAGCTGCATATTGTGGAGTGGCAACTGTGTAAGCACTAGGAGCTGACTCCACAGAGGTGCTAGAAGCAGAATTGCGAGCCTTCTTTGACACTCTTCAAGAATGTGACCAATGGCCAGATAACATTTACCGACTTTTAGCATGCATTGATTTGCATAATGACCATATATTTGACAGTTATAGCACTGCATTTTACTGATGTCCTGAGGAGGTGGTCTAGTTTTAGCAACATAGGGAAGCAGAGCCTCAGTGGAGTCATGTTATTCAAGAGTAGTTTTGGTAACTAGGCGTTGTTCTTCCCGTAAAAGTTCCTGAAGATAGTCATCTAAGCTGGGAAGAGAAGCTCAACTCATCAAGTTTGATTTAACTGTCTCAAATTCAGGACGGAGTTTCATGAGTAATGGGTCCCGATGGTTGTTTTGTTGTAAGATAAGTAATTCGGGTAGCAGTACTTCAGAAATAGACACAGTGGTAAACTTGATTTCATCATATTCAGACCACAGTCTTTGAAAACCATTGTAATAATCTTGAATAGATAGGGTGCCTTGTGTGAATTGAGAAATTTCAAGCTCCAATTGGAATTTGCGGGCATCATTGCCTTCTTGATAAATCTTGTTTAGATATTCCCACATTTCACGAGCAGTTTTACACGGCTTCAGATTGAGGATGAAACGTGGTTCAACAGAGCTCAGTAACCATGTTTTGATTTTAGCATCCTTACTCTTCCAAGCTAAAATCTTCTTTTCATCTTCGCCAGGTTTAATCTCATATCCATAAATGTATCCCTAGAGTTCTTTGCCTTCAAAGTAAACTTGAAATTGGAAGTCCCAAGAGCTATAATTTTGCCATCAAAACGAACCAGGATAATTTCGGATTTTTCCATTACTAACAGATTAGTAAGAATGGCAGAAAATAAAATTTTGATGATGCTGCCAAATGAAACAGGGCTGGGCGACCCACTATTTTCGTGTTGGCTGAGTCGCTGTGCTCAACTGAGGATGCGAATTCGAAAACCAAACCAAGAAGTATTGATCCTATGTAAATCAACACTCAACAGCCAATTCTCGTCTAGATCTAATGGTCCACCGCAATATAATTCAACTTGGAAGAAATCAGTTTGAAAAAACTGTTGAACAGGAAGAATGGGCAAATACTAACCTTAAGGAGCTCCAAAAAATATAACAAAATAGTCAATAATGTAGAAGATAACTCATGAAATAAATAGGCCCATGTACTCTAATCTTGGCCCATCTAGGCCCATGTAGAATATCCCACGTGTGGGACTGGTTAAGCCTTATACAGCCAGTATTATGGATATACTTCTATGTATAGAGATTAGGATTCTTTTATTCTTTAATTTCTGATTGTAATTAGATTGTAATTGTTGTTGATTAATAGCATGTGATTAGGGTAAATACGATTATAAAATGGTTGGTCGATCCTCTATTGAGGAATCAACTTTTCCTCCAAACTCTTCTCTCACTGCATGATCATTAGATCCTAACTTGGTATCAGAGCCTATACTGATCGTGGGAAATTATTGAAGACTAGCTCTTCTGAGAGAACTCTTGGGAAAAGCTAACAGATCAATCTTGCAATCAACCAGATCAGGGATCTTCATTTCTTTCAGTAACCAGACGAAGGAAACAGACGTTTGTGACGATATGATCACCAGTGGCCCACCTGCGATCATCATGGCATGTCACAAATTCCCCACAGTAGTGGTCGACTCTCTCTCCTGGTAATTTTGAAGATTTTTTCAACATTTTTCCAAGATCAGAGGTAGGTCATTTGCCCCGATTTGTGATTTTCCAGTTTTTTAAGATAGTTTTGAACATAGCCGTACAAAATCTTGGATTGTGGATGGATCTTGATGAATCTTGTCTTGCTGGAAAGATATTTTGAGTCTCCTTGAACCTTGTTGATCTGATTCTCAATCAGATCCAGCTGTGGGCCACACGCAGGGATTTAGAGGTCCAAATCCAGGTCGCCTGGACCTATATTTTTTTTGTGAAACTATTTACAGACAGTTTCTACACTGTCTGGAGTTTTGGACATTACTGCTGTACTGTTGGGTTGTTACTACAGCACTGTTAGAAGTTTGTGTTGGATATTACTGTTGAAATTTCTGCTTGTGTCTCTGCTGCACCGTTGATACTGCTAAATAGTACCTGACGTGCCTCTGATCAATTGTGGCCCACCTCTGATCAACTTTGAATCACCAAGCAGCCTCCACAGTTGGGATCGCCAGTCCTTAAGGAGTATTCTAAGGATTTTATGGATTTTTTCTCACCATTTGAGGTAGGTTTCATCCCATTCTTCCTCTGTCGATTTTGATATTTCTGTATCAAATAGATTTCATCACAGTCGTCCAGATTTGTGGATCTGTATCCAATCCTCATCACCCTTGGACTAGAGGAAGTACTTTTGGACTCCTTCCAGAGATTCTAACATGATCTGTGATTAGATCATTTTGTGGGGCCCACGCACATCTCCTGCCTCCAAAATCACGGTCGCCTGGGTGCTTTCTTGGCTCTGTTTGTGCTGTCTGTTGCTGGATTGCTCATCAGACACCTCCTCTCCTGTTTTAGCAGACTTCTAGCAAGGGTCTAGCCGATTCAATCAAATTAACACAGATTACAGCAGATTCCCTTGCTGTTTTTAGCAGACTTCATCTTGTCTGCTGCCTTCTGCTTCACTGTTTATTATATTTCTTGGTACTACTTGCTGCTGGGTTTACTGCGCCATCACTGATGTGTGCATATTTGCTGTTGCTGCTCTTAGTCCTTGGTTGCTCCATGACTCTAGCCCAAATTCAAGAACCAATTCAGAACACGGTGACATCAGCTTACGCATCTATGGGCTTTCATGGTGGTCGGTATCATACTCATTCTCCTCTAGCATTCCCTGCTTTTCATTCTTCAGTCTCTCTGTCCTCATTCATCACCCCATCCACATGTTTTCTAGATTCAGGAGCATCGAACCACATAACTTCTATAGAAAGTAGCTTTACAGCCTCTCACCCTTACCTTGGCAAAGACAAAATCACCACTGCTAATGGAGACCAATTAATCATCTCTGGAATTGGTACCATTTCTTTATCTGGTGTCTCTGGCCAGTCTCTTCACCTTCCCAATGTCTACTTTGTTCCCAAATTATCAGTCAATTTACTTTTTGTCGGACAACTTATTGATGATGGGTACCATATTAACTTTTCTTCCACTGGTTGTGTCATACAGGGGCAGCAAACTGGGAAGGTGATCGCGACGGAGAGTAAACATGGTCGACTGTTTTTGCTGGACATTGGACATCACTCGCTCTTTTCTTCTTCTTCTCCTAAGTTAGATAAATTGTGGACAGTGTGGCATAGTCGTCTTGGTCATGTGAACAATGCTTCTTTACTTTCCCTATTTAAAATTGGTTGTTTACAACCCACTTTTGATAATAAAATGATGTCCTCTTTACTTCAATTTAAGTGTGAAACGTGTTGTTTGAGTAAGAGTCATATCTTGCCTTTTCCTATTCATAGTTCTCGTGCTTTATCATCTTTTGATATTATTCACACTGATGTTTGGGGAATTGCACCCACCTTGAGTAGGACAGGCTTTAAGTATTATGTGACCTTCATTGATGATCATTCCTGTTTCACTTGGATTTATTTCATGCGCTTCAAATCTGAAGTACTTTCTCTTTTTCAAAAGTTTTACAAAATGGTTCAAACACAATTTCAAAAAGAAATAAAAATTCTTAGGTCTGACTCCGGTGGAGAATACATGTCCCATGATTTTTCTGCATTCCTTTCTGATAAAGGAATTCTTCACCAAAAATCCTGCGCGCATACTCCATAGCAAAATGGTGTTGCGGAGAGGAAGAACTGACATATTCTTGAAACTGTTCGTTCTCTCCTCCTTGCATCCTTAGTTCCTCCCACCTTTTGGTATGATGCTGCACAGACTGCTGTTTATCTCCTCAATCGTCATCCTAGCTCTGTTTTAGGAAAGACTACTCCTTATGAAACTCTCTTTGGTCATGCCCCTTCATATTCTCACGAGTTTTTGACTGCCTGTGCTTTGTTCATCTTCCACCTACAGAGCGCACTAAGTTGTCTCCTCAGGCTGCCAAATGTATCTTTCTAGGTTACAGTATTGAACACAAGGGATTTCTGTGTTATGATCAATCCGAAAAACGCATGCGAATATCTCATAATGTGATCTTCTTGGAAAACATTCCTTTCTTTTCTTTGCATTTGGATAATCACCCTGTTGCTGTGTCTTATATGCCGCACTTCCCTGCGATTTCTCCACCTCCTATTACCAATGTCTATGTTCGGCGTAACACGAATCCTCCTGTGGGGACTCCCTCTCCTGTTCTCTTCCAGTGCCACCTACTGCACCCTCAAGTATTAATGCTTCTTCTGATAATATCATACCCTTGCGACGCTCTAGTCGTCCTTCAGTTACCCCTGACCGTTATGGCTTTCTTGCTTTTTTCACTTCTTTGGATAGTGCTCCTATACCCACCTCATATTCATAGGCCTCAAAGATTGCTTTCTGGCAGGATGCTATGACTGAGGAGTTGCTTGCTCTTGAAGCAAACAAAACATGGGAATTGGTACAGGCCCCTGACGGCGCATCTATAATCGGCAGTAAATGGATCTATTCCAGCAAAGTTCACTCTGATGGGAGTCTTGATCGCTACAAAGCCAGATTAGTTGCACAGGGTTATAAGCAGGAATATAGGATTGACTATGAGGAGACCTTTGCACCAGTGGCTAAAATGACAACTGTTCGCACCCTTCTTTGTGTAGCTGCCGCCCGCAATTGGCCCTTATGGCAAATGGATGTCAAAAATGCCTTTCTTCATGACGACTTGCGTGAGACTGTGTATTTAAAACCACCTCCAGGATATGCATGTCCTCCGCAGCATGTTTGTAAATTGAAGAAAGCTCTTTATGGACTTAAGCAGGCTCCCAGGGCTTGGTTTGATAAATTTCGGACAGCAATCCTTCAAGCTGGATTTCGCCAGAGTCACTCTGATAGTTCCCTCTTCCTCAGATGGACACCGAAAGGCTACACATTTCTCTTAGTCTATGTTGATGATATGATTATTAGTGGCAATGATGTTGCTGGCATTAAGGATCTCAAATTTCATCTTACTCGCCACTTCAGAATGAAGGATCTTGGTCCTCTCACCTACTTTCTGGGGCTTGAGTTTGTGCGTAACAAATTTGGCATTCGGGTCCATCAGCGCAAATATGCTACAGATTTGATTACCTTGGCAAGGGTTGCTGATGCTCACACTGTTGATACGCCTATGGAATTGAACAACAAACTCAGTTCGGATGATGGCCCTCCCCTGGATGATCCCTCTATTTTTCGGCGGATAGTTGGTAGTTTGCTCTACTTAACTATGACTCAGCCGGATATTTCTCATGTCGTTCATACAGTTAGTCAGTTTGTTAGCAATCCCCACAAATCTCACCTTGCTACTGCTTTACGCATACTCCGCTATGTTAAAGGCACTCTTCACCATGGTCTCTTCTACCCTTCTGGTACTTCTTTGTGCTTATCTGCTTATGCTGATGCCAACTGGGTTGGTTGTCCAGATTCTCAGCGCTCTACTACTGGTTGGTGTATGTTTCTTGGGGATTCTCTAATTTCATGAAAGTGCAAGAAGCAAACCACCGTTTCGAAGTCTTCTGCTGAGGCAGAATATCGGGCAATGTCATCCGCTAGTGCCGAAATCATCTGGCTACGCCGTCTTCTGTGTGAATTGGGTGTTCTTCTTGGTCGTTCTACCCCTCTTCATGGTGACAACACCAGTGCTACCAGAATTGCTAACAATCTGGTCTTTCATGAAAGGACGAAGCACATTGAGATTGATTGTCACTTCATCTGTCAGCATGTCGTTACTGAGAGGTTATCTCTTTCTCATGTCTCTACTCTTAACCAGTTGGCGGATATATTCACCAAGGCTCTTCCCAAAACGCATCATCATGATCTTACTTGCAAATTGATGTTTTCTGCCTTACCACATCAATTTGAGGGGGAGTGTAAAAGATAACTCATGAAATAAATAGGCCCATGTACTCTAATCTTGGCCCATCTAGGCCTATGTAGAATATCCCACGTGTGGGACTGGTTAAGCCTTATACAGCCAATATTATGGATATACTTCTATAGATAGAGATTAGGATTCTTTTATTCTTTAATTTCTAATTGTAATTAGATTGTAATTGCTGCTGATTAATAGCATGTGATTAGGGTAAATACGATTATAAAATGGTTGGTCGATCCTCTATTGAGGAATCAACTTTTCCTCCAAACTCTTCTCTCACTGCATGATCATCAGATCCTAATAAATAATACCAGAATAAAGGGATGACCGCGGCTGGCTGAGATCGCATATGACAGATCTCTGATCTGTGGGACCCACCGTGATATATCCCTGCTGGATAATCTCGTCAGGGCCGGAAATCTCTGATCGTGATATTTCTCTGATGCTTCACTTGCTGGACGAGTAAATCTCGTCGAAAGAGAAAACTTTGTCAAACAGAGAAGAGGAAGAAAACTCTGGCTCTTACAATGCAAGAGATGAAACAATAAAAAACTTTCTTTATCTCTGATGCCATGACATTTAGAGGGACATGAAATACAAAACATAAATGAGAGAGAGAGATGGTGAATGTCGTGTCCCTTTAAGGTCGACTGGGTGTCATTTTATAGGGGCCGATTGCCCTAATTACTATATCTAATCATGCCTCAATTAAGGCAATACAATCTCAGATCCAAAAAGGGATTTTTTCTGTATGGTAACCCAAAGTCATCGATTCCTCTCCCTTGTCACCAAAGTTTGCTATTTAATCCAAACGTTCTCCGTACCGTTTGTACTTTGTGCTGGCCAAAAGGCATTTTTTTAAATTTGCGATATCTCAACAAATGTTGCGATATCACAATTTATGTTGCGATACAGCAAGCTATTAAGTTGCGATACCGCAATTTATGTTGTGATATCGCAAAAAGCATTACGTTAAAAGTCAACGAATGCATTTCTATTTATAATTTCTTTCCGTTCTGTTGCTTTCGTATCTGGATTGGGTTCTCTGCTTCCATTCTCTGTAAGTTAGGGTGGGATGCACTGGCATATATAGTAAGTGATCTCCTGCCACATTCTCTGCGAGTTAGCCTCAGGCCATTGTCATATATAGCAAGTGAATCCCTGCCACATCTTTGTCTATGGTATTCATTTCATGTTTCCCACCTTGTATGTATCTCTCTCTTAGTTATTGTATTATTTTTTTCTTCTTTTGTGTCTTTTGAAAGTTGTTAGGATACAAGGAATTCCACTTGTAGAAACATTTGAAACATTTTGTATAAATATTAACAGCGATGAACATGTTAATATATGCACTGGCATATATTAACAATGATGAACATGTATAAATATTAACGGTGATGAACATGTTGTATAAACTTTTTTCTTCTTTTGAGACTTTTTGATGAACATCCGGTAATTGATATATTAAAAAAAGATAATAAATTCATGCCAAGAGGCGAAAGAATATCATAAATTCATAAATCAATCCTCTCTGCAATTTGCAACTTGCAACTTGTAATAAACTCAGAAAAGAGAAACCCAAAAAAATTTAATCAAGAAAAAAACTAAATAAATATAATGTAAAAACGAATAGATCATAAAAAAATAATTTCGACTTACAAATTAAAGTTGAAGTTGGAGTTGAGAGATCATTAATGGGGCCACATCATTATGGCAATACAAAAGATGTCATTATATATAATTCATAAGGAAATGGAATTGGCATGGGTGAAATCCTATATCGTACTATAAATCCTGTTATCAATCGTGGTTCTGATGGTGAAAACCTAGCATTTTGATTCTTTTCCTTGATGTGATGATGGGTAAGTCTCCTCTGGGTATTAAAAGAGGGGCGTTCCTTGAGAAAGGGAGGAAGATGAAGAGAAGGGGCGTACTGTGAGGGGGTGTTTGCTTTAGATAGAATTTTGAATCGATGAGATAATGTAGAAAATATTAACGTCGATCCAATTGTTGACGTGGCTTCCCGAGGATTGAGAATGAGGTCTTTTTCTTGCAGCTGTTATTCCGCTTTAAAGAAGAATAATGAGTAGGGGATTAAGTGCAGGAAGGTTACCATGGCAAAGGAGATGCTTTCTGAAGATGGTTCACACCAAACTCCAACAGTAGATTCTCTATCAAAACAAAGGAAAGAGAAGACCAGAACTCGCTAAAAGAGAGAGGGAAGAAGGATTACCACGTTCAAAAGGGGCGACTGCAATAACACCAAGCTCGGGAATGCCCAGATTGCGAAACAATGGTGGCCAAAATCCCTAGCCAATGGAGACGATGATGCTTCTTCAACGTCGAACGGACATTGGGTGCCTTGCATATTTGCAAATAGGTTGGTGAGGGAAGAGGATGGTGAAAACGGCTGGGGGAGAGTGTTATCGCAAGTGAAAATGATGAATAGTTGAAACAGGGAGGAATAAAGGATGAAAAAGGTTGTTTTGAGTTGCGATATTACAACATAAATTGTGGTATTGCAACTTAATAACTTGCGGTATCGCAACATAAATTGTGATATCACAACATTTGTTGTCATATTGCAAATAAAAAAACGCCTTTTGGCCAGTGCAAGGTACGGACTGTACGGAGAAGTCTGGGTAAAATAGCCAACTTTGATGACAAGGGGGAGGAATCAATGACTTTGGATTACCTTACAGAAAAAATCCCATCCAAAAATCCTAGCTAACAAATAAGGTATGTACACATGTGCTTTGACTAATGGCAAAATACATTAATTGGGCCCAAATGGGCCTGCGAGATTGGGCCTTGATTGACAGGTTCCACTTTGTGGAAACTGAGGGTTCAAGGGGGTTCCACTTTGTGTGCGTGTGTGTCACTTCCGTTTTTCTGAAAAAAAGGGCTAAAAGTTAAGAATTCAATGAGGACAGATTTCAGGACCGAGTTTGATTGATGATATCTGAACAGCTGAAATCTTGCAACATGTGTAGAAAATATCCATTGTGAATATCAGAAGAACTCTTACCCATTTGGGAGCCTATACTGTGACTTTCTTTCCATTGTCCATGTACTTAGATGTCTTTTTTGTTTCTTCGTTCTGCATTTCCCTTCAAATTTTCCTCATTAATTCTACTAGAGTAGGTGAAATTTGACTCCATCTAATAACTCCTGTTGAATTGTCTTTGGGTTCAATAAATGTTTCACTGAACCCCCTTCTGTTGAGTTTGGCGCTTTCAAGTAGACTTGTTTATATATTATACTTGGGTAAATATGTATTTGTGTGGTCCATACTAGGCCTGGACTTGGTTCATATTGTAAATCGGGACCATAGATCTTGGATTTTCCCAGCAGTGTTTGTCTGGTAACTGGGTAATCTGAGCCCCAGTTGGGATGGGGGGATGATAAATTGTATATATTCCAAGGAAAGATACAGACAGCAGAGAATGAAATGGAAGGCTACCCCGGGTTGCAAAACAGGAGCAACTAGGAGAGAGCCCACCAACAAAAAATGCCAATGCCAAGAAAGACCCACAAGCCGGACCAACTAAAAAACGAACCCCACAGGCCAGAACAGCCAACAACCAACGAAGTGGGCAACAAAACATAAGAGAACACAAAACATACATGATTAGATTTGGTCCTCTAAATTTGACAAATTTCGTAGATGATCCCATTTTTTTTTTTACTTATCTCATATGTTGATCAATCAAATTATTGGATCAGCCCTTTCCTCCATTCAAAATCCCCAAAATTTCTTCCATTCTATAAATCTTCAAAATATTCATTACTTGGTCAAAGAAGCAACTAGAGTCCGAGACTAGAGAGGAAAATGCTTCTGAAAGGCGTAACGGTGGCTCTTCATCTATTCTACTCTACAAATTTTACAAGGACTTAAGCTGTAGAGAACACTCTGCGGAAATACATAGGAATGACGAATATTTGTAAACTTTGATCAGGAATTCTGCTGTACATGTCCTCTCTCCTTTTGCCTCCTTTTTTTGGCTAGGCCTTTATGTAGATAGATCCCCAAGACCTCTCTCCTTCTACTAATTGAAATTTCCCTTTTAATTGAGACTGTATTACTGGGCTGAACTTCAACTTAGGTTCTTAATTTTGATCTTTGAGCTTAAGAAGCTTCGAATTGAATAATTTTTGTATTGAACATTTGGATCTCATGTTTTTTAATGTCTCTCTGCACTCAGTCTGCAGCCTTTATGGCTGCGATAAATCCAAAGGATCCCTTTCAATTTTTCCAACTTCTTTTGGCCAAAAAAAAAAAAAGGAAGAAGAGCAAAGATTTTAACACAATCTGAGTGTGTATTTGTTCTGTATAGTGTATTGTTTTTTTTGTTTTCTATTTTTGGCAGAGAAAAGTGTCTTCATTGTAATAGTCTTTTATTGATAAACATGATTAAAATTCAGGGCTCAATGTGTGTATCATTATCCAAGATAAATGTTGACTTAAGCTTTCCCACATTCTGTTGCTTTATATCTAGGTACCGGACTATGCAATGACATTTGAAGAGGGAAAGTCTAGAAAGTACGTTTGCCTTCTAGCCTTCCAGACCATTTTGTGTCCATCATATTTTTGTGAATATTTTATCCAATACTTGTTAAAATTCATGTAGACCTTTTGGACGATTATGGTGGGATGAAACTGTGGCGACTGTCTTCACTAGAGTGGACTCTCACAACCAGGTATCTCATCTCTAGATTTGATTAGTCCTGAATCAATACTTTACCTATTCATTAATTATGGAAATTTCTTCAAGACTGTTTTACATCCAGTTCAAGATAGGGTCCTCACCGTGCGTGAGTGCGCAAGACTGCAAGGCTTTCATGATTATTATAAGCTCTGTGGGACAGTTAAAGAAAGGTACCTTATGCATGTTTGTATTTTGATTTCATAAACTTTCTTCCCTCATTTGTTTCTGAAGGATGGTTTCCTCTAATCCGCCCAACATCTTTGAGCAACTGATGTTTACTCCCTGATTCCTTGGAAGTGTGTTGTCCATTCTCCATTTTCTCAGACATTGGTGTGTTTTGAACCATATATGTACGACTCTCATCTTCATGTCGAGCATCATGTTACATCCCCTATGCGTTTAGTATATACAACTTAGAGAACGCCCATGCATCCATGCCATTGTCTTGTGTTACACTTGTATTTGATTTTAAGTAGTTTATTTTCTGGCCTTCTTTTTCCGATTGTCTAAATATTTCTTTGCGATCCATTTGTCATGTACTAATTTTCACCTTCTGTCCTTCCAGATACCGTCAAATTGGCAATGCCGTGGCACTTCCGGTCGCACGGGCTTTAGGATATGCATTGGGGATGGCATGGTTGAATCTTGCGGGGGACGATCCTTTACTGATTCTGCCACCCAAGTTTTCCTTTTCTACCATTGTCCAACTTCCTCCATCTTCATCTTCTGAAGTTGACAGCTAATTGTCACCATCCCTTAGTCTTATGCTAAAGCGGCAATGGTTTCCTTTTCTCTACCTTTGCTGTTCTTATAGGCCTCAGAAGTGTTGGGTTTCAGTAACTGGGTTGGGTGAGTCAACTGGAATCAACAAGGGAAGTGTTGTTTGTTCTTGGGAACTATGGTGTCTTTTCATGGACCTCTGAAAACTTTATTTTTTTATGACTTCAGCTTCTTTTCTTTGGTTCAGAGAAACGATCCTTGCAGTGAAATGTATTTATACCTCATCTCAGGCTGCAGAATATGGTCATCCACCTTTGGGCATGTATCTGCTTTTCACAATAAATGCAGAAAATGCCTCCCAACTCTCAAAATGAAATCTCGTGTCAAAACCATCACTCAACTTGGTAGCTGAAGGCCTTTGTTGCCTGGACTATGGACCATTAAGTGCCAATGTGGATGGACCATGCACATAGAATTTCAGCAACAAGGTGCTTGTGAGGATGTTGTCAATAACTGTCATGATCCAATTGATGTGGATCTATTGGTTAGCCCAGGATCCTGTTGATCATTATATATAATTAGAGGCCCATACATTATGGAATGGACTAATTGAGAACGGGAACAAGTGATCCAAATGATCCGGTGATACAATCACACTATGCACAGATTGCACGAGATCAGGCCCCACAATTTTAACAACTTGGATTAATCGATCAATGATCTCTTGTATATATATTCAATTTTCCCTACCGTCTCCTGTTCATAACAAAGAGGAGAAAACATGCAAAGAGAAGCATTCATGGCCAGGTAGGAAACACTCATCTTAGATTTGAGATGAAAAAATCATGCATCATACAGGTTGCACATGTGTCCAATTTTCAATGCCAAGGAAGATTTCCTTCAGCAATGGGTTGGACCAGATGGGCCTTGCCCAAGTACAGCCCTCACCTTCAGAACTTGGATCTTACAAAAAGAACACTACCGCCCTTTTTGGATGGCCAGTGGGGATTAAGCAGACTAGCCAATTGCAATGTTATAATTGAAAATTGGGATTTTTTTTAAACAAAATCTTAAAACCTGAAAGTACATTTTAGTGAATAAAAACACAAAAATGACAGAATTAGTATGTCGTACTTTTTTTTGGGACAAAATTACCTACCGGTTGTCGACATTGTTGCCCAATTTATATTTTCTGAAAGCCAAATTTTCTTCCTAATTGGAAAACAACTATTGAGTGAGTCCTAAATAGGTACACATTCATCACAATGACTGAATTTGAATCTAACAAAGCACCTAATCTTCCACATATCCATATTTTTACTGATATGGGTGTTGATATTGTCACCCACTTTTTAGTTTTTTTTTTATGTCAAGTTTATACATGATTTGGGGTAAACTTGTAGAATCAGTCCTAGATAGCTACATATATAAAATATATCAATTTGATATAAAAAAAAACTGTAAAAAAAAACAAAAACTGGGTAATGATTTCGCTAGGTGGGCAGCTTTGTTAAAAAAAAGAAAAAAGAGTACGACGCCCTAATTCATCATTTTTGTGGTTTTTTTTACTAAACCATATAATCAGGGCTTAAGAATAATTTTTTCATAAAACACCCCTTGAAAATTAGTTCACTAATTTTCTATTTTGGGGGCTATTTCAATATCTCGAAATAGATGTTTAATGGTAATTGAGTGAGTCATATGTTTTATAAATGTCTAAACTAAAACCTTTTATTGGACAAATTTCCCATTCTCTCAAAGGAGTCATACTAGCAACTGTTGAAGCCATGGGAGCACTTTTTCTCTCCCGATTTATATGTTGTGTTTTTAATTATTTTGATAGTTGATTGGAAAATGCAAACTTTTGTTTAGGGAAAAATCTCAAAATCACCCCCAAGTTTTGATCTAATATCAAGAAGGGTTAAAAAAAATCTATTATACTAAAAAAGGTATTTTGTTTCACATAAGTCTTTTGAAACAACAATTGGCATAAGTCTATCTTTTGAGCCCCATTATCCTTAGGAAAAATTAAAGAAGATACAAATTGGATATGTGTTAGAATATTAGATCAAAATAGTGGAGATGTTTAGGTTGATGAAAGCCCGCACACACTAGAGGGTTTGGGCTGATGATCCTAATCTGATTAGTAATTGAGATCTTTTACGGTTGTAATTCATATTTAGATTAGGAGTTTATTTTAGCAAATTTGCTTTGGTTTTTATATGAATAAATTTTGTGTAAGTCAGTTTATTAGAATGCAAAAGTATAAAAAGACTAAGTTAGAAAAGAAGAATACCATTGAAGAAGATGGTTAGGCTATGTTTACTTATTCTATGATGTTGTTTCAACAAGTTAATGACAATGACCTATTTGAAAGCTGCTTGATAAACTTGGGAACCTTTGTCCTATAAAATATGTACTGAACCCTTTTTTTGATATTAGGTCGAAAATTTAGATACTGTTTTGAAAACTTTTTCATTGTTTTGTCAGCCTCTTTATGCTTTGGATTCTCTGGAAGGATCTTTCAGACTCGGAGTAGAACCAAATCCAAGTTGGATTTCAATCCCAACTCAGAATAAGTGAAGGAGAAAGAAGCAAGAGATTGGAGAGACGATTGCTACTTTCATCTTGAAGATTGAAGGATGGAAAAGGTTCGATGCCAGCGGATTGGATGCGACGCCATGTTCTCCGAAGACGACGATCCCGAAGGCTCCTGCACGTACCACGCTTCTGTAACATTCATACATCTTCTTCTTCTTCTTCTTCTTTCTCCTTTTTTCAAGCTTCTTCTTGTTCTTTCTGCGTGTTGGGGTTTTTCCTTGTTTGGTTTTAGATGAATTCTATTGAGATTATGGAGCTTTTTAGGATGCACCACTTCTGGAAACACCCTTCACGGATCCAAAGATTTGATTTTTATCCTGAAAGAAGCAGTTAAAACCGCATCTCGATTATCAAAAGACCCCAAAAACGTGTCTTTGGAGAAAATCGCAATGAACCCAAATTTATTAATCAGCAGTCCTGCACATAGGGCACGGGAGAGAGGTGTATGGTACAGTACTACTGGGAAAGTAATAATCTTTACTGCAAACATTGGGCATTGGAAGTGCAATTCCCAATGAGAACAGATGAATTCCTTTTTTTTGCCTTTTTTTCTGTTTCAGTCATGTGGGATCCTTACAAGATCGCAGCATAGATCTTTGGATAAAGATTCAGAAAAGAAGAAGGAGGAGGAGGAGGAGGAGGAGGAGGAGGAGAATTCTATGGTTGAATCCCCTTGTGTGTATTGCCCCTGCAAATGAGGATATTATTAATTAACTCAACAAATTCACGTACTCGACTGACTCAGCATCGAACAATATGATTTAGAAAATGTCATCATCATCAAATTAACCCATCAGTATGGGATTGACGATCTCCATTAATTAAATGATGATATAATGATTATTCATTCTTTCATATGTTGCAATCCCATTCTCTTTAGTTCTGTAAGTGATGAGTTGGGGGGGTTTTTCATATCAAATTATGGTAATTTCTGATTGGTTGATTGTTGTCATCTTAAATTTGAAGTATGCGTTTTGTATAATCTATGTAAATATGAGAAAGAATGTCAACATTGTTGCAAGAAAGATGAACTCCTTGAAAGTAAATGAAGGTCGGTGATTGAGATAGGGCAAATAATTTAAGCATATGAACATTTATGAACACTGAAATTGGTTGGTCCTTATTTCAGCATTGTTGCACATGATGACTTATTCTTGTATCAGAAAGTAGACACTTATTTGTATTATGAACTTCAACTATATGTTTATATGGTCATATATGCTAATGGTGGAACTTTTTTTTATCCATGTATCGGCTTGGATCCATGGTTTTGCTGCCTTCCTTATAGGGTGTAAGTCCAAAATTAAATCCCATTTGTTTTTACTTTTAGAATCACTCTCCAATTTCTTTTGGCAGTAGACAATACACCTTAATAATAATGTGGTTCTCATTTTCTGCAGCCTATGTTTCATGATGGTATGAAAGAATGGAGTTGTTGCAAGCAAAGAAGTCATGACTTCAACTTGTTTTTAGGGATTCCTGGGTACGCTCTCACTTTTTTGTTGTGTTAATGATCATTATGCTTTAAAAATTGAAGCGAAGCTCTTTGAGGCTGAACAAGATGCATGTTTAAAACATTTTCTATGGGAGCTTTTAGAACCTTTTCTTTTATTGCCTACGTTGGATGTGGAATAGTGAGGGTGGAGATTGGACAAGCATTTTCTTGGCTTAGACAATCCTCTTTACCCCTGTTTGGTTCCATTTTTGGTGCATAAAAGTGGGGATGATTTGGAGTTTTCTTTGAATGTTCTACTTAAATCATTGTCTCCATTTCTGAATGCTTAAGAGTGTATGAGGCTTATCCTTGTATTCTTGCTTGTTTGAAATATTTTTCTCTTACACGATCAATTTTATTTTATTCTTATATATCTTTTTGGGCATGTTTGGTAAACGGTGAAGAATCCTATATTTAGAGGATTCTCTCCATCTCCAAAGAAAGCCACAATCCTCAAGTAGAATTCCCAATGAAAGTTCCATGTTTGGATGGAGGGAGGATTCTTATAAGTTGTAGAATGTATGATCCAATTGATGTTTATACAAATATCTCAAGATAAAGTAAGGATCAACGGTTGTAATTTGGTCACCTTACCGTGTTTGACCGTCCAGAACTAATGACCGGTTTTGATCTTAATCGTGGACCCCACATAAACCCAAAAATGAGAAAAAACGGACTGTTTTCAATAATAGTTTGCACAGTAAGACATTTTGGCACATATCTAGAGATTTAAGATGAATTAACGGCTGATATTTGGTGAAGTGACCGTTTTGGAGTTTTTAAAGATGACTAACGGTTTGGATCTTGATTAGGGAATCTAAAAGGTACATTTCCAAAGCAAAAACTTATTAGGGCCACATTACTACTTACCTTCACTGTCACTTATCGTCACTGTCCCTCACGGTTTTGCAAATATCTCAAGATCTAAGATGAATCAACGGCTGAAATTTTGGGACATAGCCGTTATGGACCTTATTAACACAATTAACGGTTCAGATCTTGATCTTGGGGCCCACAGGAACCAGAAAATCGAAAAAAACGGACTGGATTTAATCCCGTTTTTTGGCCCACAGCATATCAGAAATTGTCATCTAACGGTTTGGACGATTTTGCAAATATCTCAAGATCTAAGATGAATCAACGGCTGAAATTTTGGGAGATGGCCGTTTTGGACCTTCTTAACAATATTATTGGTTCAGATCTTGATTATGGGGCCCATAAAAACCAAAAAAACGCAAAAACCGGTCTGCCCTCTATTAACGCCCAAAAGCACTGTAGCTCCGCAAATCCCCTCTTGCGCGGAATCCATGAATCCGATGGGGGGGCGTCTGACTCTACAAATATTCAAAAGGGTGGATTTCTGCAATCCATCCTCTTCAAATCCATGCCATTCCAAACAAGGAAATCCGCGCGATTGTGGATTTTGGACGAGGAATCCGTGGCGAAGACCGTTGCCAAACATGCCCTTTAGGAAATCATATTTTAGGCTCTTTGCCACAGATTTAGATTGGATCTTGGATAAAAGCTTGTCATATCCTTACTGTTCAAGAGAATTAGATAATTCCATGTCTTGGATGATAGGCTGAAATGTGCTGTTCTTGATTTAATTTGGGAGATGAATGAGGTCTTGTGTGAGGAGCCTATCTAGGCTTATCCTTATATTCTTGCTTCTTTGAAATATTTTTCTGGTTCGCATGTATGTGTGTGGATTTGGATGTTTTTTAATTAGTTGGAAAGTGTACGATTGCGCGTTTAGCAATCATAGGAGGTTGTAATTTTTTCGTTGTTTTTTATTTCAACTAGTCTTGATGTAAGCTTTCTTGAAAAGCATAGGTATCTCCAATGTAATTTTTGGTTTTGTTTTTCATGGGTTTGCTTGTATAAAATTAATTTATTGTAACAAGCAAGGAGAAGAAAGCTTCAAAGATTGCATGGTTGCAAGTAGAAGAGGATTCCATGGTGGTGGAGGCAACGAAGGTGTCCTAGTGCGAAAAGGACTCTTAACCAAGTATCCTAGTTGGATAAGGATTCCTAGTTGGATAAGGATTTGAAGTCCGAAGAGCAGGGGGCCATCAAGGATTGCATTATATTTATTGCTTTATATAATTGCTATTATTGCTATGTTTATCACCTAGTAACATGGCCACCACTAGGTTCTTAAAATTGGCATCTTTCTATATTGGCTTGTTTTTAGTTTGGCAAATTGTTTTTAAACGGATCTTAGACCAGCACCTTCTATTTGTCTAAGGTTTAAAAAAAATTTGGATAGGGTTTAGTTTATCTTGGTACCCTAAGTTTCCAAAAGAGGCCAAACTAAAATCTAATATGTTGCTACCTTAGTGGGCCCATAACCCACTGGTCCCAAGTTAGGAAATTTGACCCTTTAAAGTGATTTGCTCAAATATTTTAAAGCAAAAGTTATTTATGTTCAAGATGACTTAAGTCATTGAGTCATGAATTTGATTAACTAAGTTTGCTAGATTTAAAAAGATTTTTTGAGTAACCAAGGTCAAAAGAGTTTTTTCAAAACCCTAGTGTTAAATAATCAAGTGGGAGAGGGGTTTGGAAAAACCCCACGGCCTTCCATTTTCGGTTCATGCTATCTCAATGGAGTGTTGGTGGGAGCGGCCATCCCTTCGGTGGAGTTCTTTACTAAAGATCGCTTCGATGGGTTAGTGGGTGAACTAATGTGAATATTCGTAATGAGGTGTTAGTGGGAGCGGCCATCCCTTCGGTGGAGTTCTTTACTAAAGATCACTTCTATAGAATGTCAATGAAGTGTTGGTGGGAGCGGCCATCCCTTCGGTGGAGCTCTTTATTAAAGTTCACTTCAAGATTGGATTAAAGTCACTTCCCTTCGGAGGACTTGAGTCATAGACATTCTAGGAACGTTCATAAGAGATGGTAATACACTTGACATAAGACGGTAATAACCTCTCGCTAGGAGTTAGTGTTATTTGTCATATGAGGCCAAACCAATCAGTGATTGGACTGTCGCTGGATATGCTAAATCCAGATAATGATAATCCAAATAAGCGAGGCTTTACTCAACGAGACTATAGATTCGGCCATCCCTTCGATGGAGGGTCTATGAGGAGGTTGAGACACTGATACATTATAATTAGGGTTAATTAATGTAAAAAGTCTTGTGCATGTTTTTCTTTTTATTACAAGCACCATATACATGTTACATATATACTGCCTGTCTAATTATAACCTGTTATATATCCAGAGAGATGGGGAAGGATTCTTTTAGCCCGTTGATGAATGTTCTGCGTGAGAACAAATTGACTGGCCCAAATTACGTAGACTGGAAAAGAAACCTTAACATAGTACTCACCGTTGAGGAGTACAAGTATGTTTTGTCGGAACCCTGTCCTACGATTGATGATTATTCTACAGATGACCAGCAAGAGGCTGAAAGGAAATGGAAAAAGGCGAATAGCATGGCCAAATGCTACATGCTTGCTTCCATGTCCAACGTATTGCAAACACAGCATGAGCAAATGTACACAGCTTCTGATATCATGTTGTCCTTGTCTGAGATGTTCGCAGACAAAAGCAGGCCAGCTAGGCAAGCTGCTTTAAGGACAATCATGAATTCTAGGATGGCTGAGGGAACACCTGTCAGAGAGCACATGCTCAAAATGATGGATTGTTTCAATGAAGCTGAGATCCTAGGGGCTGAGATTGATGCAGGGAGTCAGACTGATATGATTTTCGAAACTCTGCCGGAGTCTTTCAACCAGTTCAAGCTCAACTTCAACATGAGCAAGATGGACATGACTCTCTCTGAGTTAATGAAAGAACTCCAGGCGGCAGAGGCCATCATGAAGCCTAAAGGCCAAGTTCACTTTTCCCAGTCTTCCTCTAAACTGAACCCGAAAGGGAAAAAGTTCAAGAAGAAGCAGGGTAAGGGAAAAGGACAGAAAAAGGGCAATGCTGGAAAGAAGGACAAAGGTACAGGTGAAAAGCCCAAAGGGAAATGCTTCAAGTGCGGCCTCAAAGGTCACTGGAAGAAAGATTGTCCCAAGCTCCTAGGCTCAGATAAGAAAGGTATATCTCTTTCCTACTACATTGAAACCTGTCATGTGGTTGATTCTACTGATTCATGGATAGTAGACTCTGGAGCCACTAATCATATCTGCAATTCATTGCAGGGGTTTCAGATAATGAAAAAGCTTGAGAAAGGGGAGTTTGACCTTAGAGTTGGAAATGGAGCAAAGATTTGGGGTGTTGCAGTGGGAGCTGTTACTTTACATTTTCCGCATGATAGGATATTAGTTTTAAATAATGTTATCTATGTTCCGGACATAAGGAAGAATTTAATTTCAATTTCCAGACTTATTGAATTTCACTATTCAGTTTCTTTCCATTATGGTGCTGATATCAGTAGAAATGAAAATATTATATGTTCCGGTAGAATGCATGACAACTTATTTTATATATATCCTATTGCTCCCACACTGCATAATGTACAACTAGAAAGCTCATCTTCCCTTAAGAGGAAGGTATCTTCGACCAATGACACTTATCTTCGGCACTTACGTTTGGGTCATATTAACCTAAAATGGATTCAGAGGTTGGTAGAGGATGGGCTTTTGAGCTCATTAGATCTCGAACCTTTACCTCAGTGTGAATCTTGTCTCATGGGAAAGATGACCAAAAGGTCATTCTCTGGAAAGGGACTGAGGTCAAAGGAGTTGTTAGAATTGGTTCACACTGATGTGTGTGGTCCTATGAACAAACTAGCTCGAGGAGGTTATGAGTATTTCATCACCTTCACTGATGATTACTCTAGGTATGGATATGTGTACCTAATGCGACGCAAGTCTGAAGCGTTTGATAAGTTCAAACAATTCAAGGCTGAGGCGGAGTTACAACTAGGGAAACATATCAAAGCTCTTCGATCTGATCGAGGTGGCGAGTACCTCCTGGGTGAGTTCAAGGAGTACCTCACACAACATGGGATTGTGTCTCAGTTTCTGCACCGGGTACACCCCAGCAAAATGGTGTAGCAGAGAGAAGAAACCGTACCCTTCTTGATATGGTAAGGTCCATGATGAGTCATGCAACCCTACCCATATTTTTTTGGGGATATGCCCTAGAAGCAGCAGCATACATTTTGAATCTGGTACCTTCTAAATCATTACCTAGGACACCTCGAGAAATGTGGACAGGTCGAAAACCCAGTTTAAGACATCCACATTTGGGGTTGTCCAGCCTATGTACTGAATGATAAAGCTACCAAGCTAGAACCCAGATCGGAAATGTGCTACTTCATTGGGTATCCTAAGGGAACGAGAGGAGGCATCTTTTATCATCCAAAGGAGCAAAAGGTGCTTATCAGCACTCATGCTAGATACTTGGAGGATGATTGCATGATGCACCAAGAGCTTTGTTGTAAAGAAACACTTGAGGAGATTCTTTTAGAAACTCCTGCAACATCTGTGCCAGATCCTGAGACTGTAGATAATCAAAACATTCCTTTTAACACTCCGGAGCCTCGTCGTAGTGGGAGAATTTCTAGACCACCAGATAGATATCTAGGAGTGTCCTTTATGACAGACTCCGAGGATCTGGTTGAGGATCCTACTAGTTACGATGAAGCAGTAACGGATATAGATGCTGACATGTGGCAGCAAGCGATGAAATCTGAATTGGATTCTCTGTATTCCAATCAAGTCTGGGAACTTGTGGATGCACCTGAAGGGATCAAACCCATAGGGTGCAAGTGGATCTACAAGAGAAAGAGAGGAGTGGATGGGAAGGTTGAAACCTTCAAAGCGAGACTAGTGGCGAAATGATATACTCAGAAAGAGGGTATCGATTATGAGGAAACCTTCTCGCCAGCAGCCATGCTCAAGTCCATAAGGATTCTCTTAGCCATCGCATGTCATTATGACTACGAGATATGGCAGATGGATGTCAAGACAACTTTTCTTAATGGAAGTCTTGACGAATGCATCTATATGATGCAACCAGAGGGTTTCATTGCTGGTGGCCAAGAGAACATGGTCTGTAAGCTTAAGAAGTCTATTTATGGACTTAAGCAAGCATCTAGGGCATGGAACATCAAGTTTAATCAGGCAGTCAAATCTTTTGGCTTTGATCAAAACATTGATGAACCATGTGTGTATAAGAAAGGGAGTGGAAACGCAGTTGCATTTTTAGTCCTGTATGTGGATGACATATTACTCATTGGAAATGATGTTGGCATGTTGTCGTCTGCTAAGGTTTGGTTATCATCTCAATTTCAGATGAAGGATTTGGGTGAGGCGAGCTATGTCTTAGGGATCAAGCTTTTGCGAGATCGCAAGAACAAGATGTTAGCCTTATCCCAATCTTCGTATATTGAGAAGATATTGGTTAAGTATAACATGCATGACTCCAAGAAGGGCTTGCTACCTTCTAGACATGGAGTACCACTATCTCAGAATCAATGTCTGAAAACACCTGAGGAGATAGACAGCATGAGGAGAGTACCATATGCATCAGCTGTTGGAAGCCTCATGTATGCAATGTTGTGTACTAGACCAGATATCTGCTTTGCCGTTGGCATGGTTAGTAGATATCAATCAAACCCTGGGCCTATGCACTGGACAGCTGTTAAGCATATATTCAAGTATCTTCGGAGAACGAAAGATTATATGCTAACCTCCCGAGCAGATGATCTAACGCCACTGGCGTATACAGACTCTGATTTCCAGTCGGATGCAGATGGCAGAAAGTCTACCTCGGGATACGTCTTTACTCTATCAGGAGGGGTTATATCATGGAGAAGTGTCAAGCAAGATTGTACTGCTGATTCTACCATGGAAGCAGAGTATGTGGCGGCATCGGAAGCTGCGAAGGAAGCAGTATGGCTCAGAAAATTCCTATTGGAATTGGGAGTAGTTCCTGCAGTGCAAAAACCGATTGTCATGTACTGCGACAATACTGGTGCAGTAGCTAACTGCAAAGAGCCCAGGAATCACAAAAAAGGCGAGCATATTCAGAGAAAGTACCACTTGATCCGGGAATTCGTCCAGGATGGAGAAATAGTGGTAGAGCAGATTGCCTCAGCAAATAACTTAGCTGACCCATTTACTAAGACTCTCACTGAGAAAGTGTTTACTTCACATGTTGAGTCTATGGGAGTTAGGTTAGGTCGTAGTGATCTTTAGTGCAAGTGGGAGATTGTTGGGATTGGTGTATGCCCTAAAGCCCACTGACTGCACTTACATCTCTGTTACTGGATATTTATTGGTTATTTAATAGAATGACATCAGAGGTGGAGTTGGGCACTTCATCTTGGTATAAGTTATAGTGAGATACTCTCCTGTGTTCAGGGTGACTTACCTTAGTCACGGGAGGTCTTTCCCGGATATATCTCATTAGTGCATGTGTCATGCATTGAACATGACCATTAAAGGTGTGATCTCTAAAATAGTACTATCACAGAGAGAGATCAAGTCACCTCTTGCTACTGAGTGACCAGTGCTCTTAATCTTGAGCATTTGTGGATGAACTGACGAAGTCAAGTTCTTGTGCTTTAATTCACTATGGGTGAGATCCTGTTCATGGGTCAACAGCTCTGTGTTTTGGGTGCTCGGGCTTGATTAGTTGGGACGTGCAAATGCAATATGGAATCTATGCCATCGTGTGATGGAATGATCGTCCCCTTAGAATTATCCAATTAATCATCAGAATCTAAGATCTTAGTATATGGATGTTCCATATGGATATTGAACTTGTGGGTCGCTCCCTGGATCAAGAGAATGATATCCTGACGATGATTAAGTCAAGGGTATGAAGTTCTAAGGATGAGATGTAATCAAGAAGGTAGATAGTACATCGGTTAACCTACTTGATTATGGATGTTACATAGAGGGGCATTGTGGTCATTGTACTTGGTAGGTCAAAGACAATCGTCAGTTTATGATGAGCTTTATTTGTAATTTAATATTTGTCCCTGGAGTGCAACCATAACTCTTTAGTGGAATGAGTTAGGGTTAAAATGATCTTAATGTTGCTATGGGGTTAGCATGGACATTTTGGTCATTTTGGGAGCCAAGGGCAAATATGTCTTTTGGTCCCTCTTCTAGCCATCTTCCTATATTGGCATGGTTTCCTAATTTAATTAAATGATATGTGGTTGAATTAATTTTGTGGAAGAATAATTTTGAGTTTAAATTCAAACAGGCTTTTGATGGCATACATGAATTTAACTCTAGCTAAATTATTAACTTGTGGGCCATGGTGTGTTTATCTATCTTGTGGGCCAGCCATAAGGGGAGCCCCTTGTGTGAGGTTTCCAAGTTTAACTAGGTATCTTTACTTGGAAGGAAGTACTCCTCTTTGGGTAAGAATTCTTATAATTAAAGTTTACTAATTTTTAGTATCTTTAATTAGAAAGTGTTGCACAACTAAGGTGGCTGGTTCCTTATTTTATGGGATGATGATTCCTATTAGAGAGAGAACTCTTTAAGGAATGAGAACTTTATAAATATAACCTACACTACCCTAGGCGTGCAACATCTGAAAAAAAGCAATCAGAATTTACCCTAGGAGAAAAACATAAGGAGCTCCATTGGCCGCCCAAGAGAGGTAGAGAGAAACTCACGCCCAGCCTTATTCTTCTTCGTTGGAGAGGAGATCAGGTACTGGTCAGGTCCTGGTCTGTTTCCACAAAGAGTAGTTCAGAAAACCCTTCTTGGAATCCATACTTTGATCCCACAATCAAAGCCAATCAGATTGGGTTGTGGAATAGAAGAGAAGATCAAAGGAGAAATCTGCTGCAGAAATTCCTGCAACTAGCATTGCTCACTGCAGGCTGAGATCAGACCTTTGAAGGTTTTATTTTCAGAGATTTGAGGCATTCATTTCATCAAGTTATTGGTACTCTATCATCTCCTTGCATTATACACATGTTGATCATGATTTCATGGAGTTTTTATGCATGTTTCATGGCTGAATAATCAGATCTGGTTTTGTTGAAATCATGATCAACATGTGTATAATGCAAGGAGATGATAGAGGACTAATACAGTATATATGTAACAAGTATATGGTGCTTGTAATAAAAGGAAAAACATGCACAAGACTTTTTACATTATTTAACCCTAATTATAATGTATCAGTGTCTCAACCTCCTCATAGACCCTCCATCGAAGGGATGGCCGAATCTATAGTCTCGTTGAGTAAAGCCTCGCTTATTTGGATTATCATTATCTGGATTTAGCATATCCAGCGACAGTCCAATCACTGATTGGTTTGACCTCATATGACAAATAACACTAACTCCTAGGGAGAGGTTATTACCGTCTTATGTCAAGTGTATTACCATCTCTTATGAACGTTCCTAGAATGTCTATGACTCAAGTCCTCCGAAGGGAAGTGACTTTAATCCAATCTTGAAGTGAACTTTAGTAAAGAGCTCCACCGAAGGGATGGCCGCTCCCACCAACACTTCATTGACATTCTATAGAAGTGATCTTTAGTAAAGAACTCCACCGAAGGGATGGCCGCTCCCACTAACACCTCATTACGAATATTCACATTAGTTCACCCACTAACCCATCGAAGCGATCTTTAGTAAAGAACTCCACCGAAGGGATGGCCGCTCCCACCAACACTCCATTGAGATAGCATGAACCGAAAATGGAAGGCCGTGGGGTTTTTCCAAACCCCTCTCCCACTTGATTATTTAACACTAGGGTTTTGAAAAAACTCTTTTGACCTTAACATTGGTTACTCAAAAAAAATCTTTTTAAATCTAGCAAACTTAGTTAATTAAATTCATGACTCAATGACTTAAGTCATCTTGAACATAAATAACTTTTGCTTTAAAATATTTGAGCAAATCACTTTAAAGGGTCAAATTTCCTAACTTGGGACCAGTGGGTTATGGGCCCACTAAGGTAGCAACATATTAGATTTTAGTTTGGTCTCTTTTGGAAACTTAGGGTACCAAGATAAACTAAACCCTATCCAATTTTTAAACCTTAGACAAATAGAAGGTGCTGGTCTAAGATCCGTTTAAAAACAATTTGCCAAACTAAAAACAAGCCAATATAGAAAGATACCAATTTTAAGAACCTAGTGGTGGCCATGTTACTAGGTGATAAACATAGCAATAATAGCAATTATATAAAGCAATAAATATAATGCAATCCTTGATGGCTCCCTGCTCTTCGGACTTCAAATCCTTATCCAACTAGGAATCCTAATCCAACTAGGATACTTGGTTAAGAGTCCTTTTCGCACTAGGACACCTTCGTTGCCTCCACCACCATGGAATCCTCTTCTACTTGCAACCATGCAATCTTTGAAGCTTTCATCTCCTTGCTTGTTACAATAAATTAATTTTATACAAGCAAACCCATGAAAAACAAAACCAAAATTACATTAGAGATACCTATGCTTTTCAAGAAAGCTTACATCAAGACTAGTTGAAATAAAAAACAAGGAAAAATTACAACATCCTATGATTGCTAAATGCGCAATCGTACACTTTCCAACTAATTAAAAAACATCCAAATCCACACACATACATGCGAACCATCAAGGATGCAATTATATGGCTGCAACCAAAAAGATTCGTGCATTCAAAGTGCAGTGTACAGCACTACACAGCATTCTGAAATTATTCCAGCAGTCTGGAAAAAATTCCTGCACTCCTAACATGCAGTAAACTGTGTTCTGGAAAAATTCCTGCACTCCTAACATGCAGTAAACTGTGTTCTGGAAAAATTCCAGCAACCTGGAAAAATTCCTGCACTCCTAACATGCAGTAAACTGTGTCTAGAAGGGTGCCACCATGCCCTTAACTAAGTTAGGATTAATATTAACACATCATGGGGTCATGATTTCACATGGAGTGGCTCTGATACCACTGAAAGTTCATGCTATACAGATCTGAACTTGGACGTCCATGGCTGATATGGTTTTTCTTGTTTTTAAAACAAAACCAAATCTGATTTTGCAGCCATGAAACATGCATAAAACTCCATGAAATCATGATCAACATGTGTATAATGCAAGGAGATGATAGAGGACTAATACCTTGATGATATGAATGCCTCAAATCTCTGAAAATAAAACCTTCAAAGGTCTGATCTCAGCCTGCAGTGAGCAATGCTAGTTGCAGGAATTTCTGCAGCAGATTTCTCCTTTGATCTTCTCTTCTATTCCACAACCCAATCTGATTGGCTTTGATTGTGGGATCAAAGTATGGATTCCAAGAAGGGTGGGTTTTCTGAACTACTCTTTGTGGAAATAGACCAGGACCTGACCAGTACCTGATCTCCTCTCTCCAATGAAGAAGAATAAGGCTGGGCGTGAGTTTCTCTCTGCCTCTCTTGGGCGGCCAATGGAGCTCCTTATGTTTTTCTCCTAGGGTAAATTCTGATTGCTTTTTTCAGATGTTGCACGCCTAGGGTAGTGTAGGTTATATTTATCAAGTTCTCATTCCTGTAAGAGTTCTCTCTCTAATAGGAATCATCATCCCATAAAATAAGGAACCAGCCACCTTAGTTGTGCAACACTTTCTAATTAAAGATACTAAAAATTAGTAAACTTTAATTATAGGAATTCTTACCCAAAGAGGAGTTCTTCCTTCCAAGTAAAGATACCTAGTTAAACTTGGAAACCTCACACAAGGGGCTCCCCTTATGGCTGGCCCACAAGATAGATAAACACACCATGGCCCACAAGTTAATAATTTAGCTAGAGTTAAATTCATGTATGCCATCAAAAGCCTATTTGAATTTAAACTCAAAATTATTCTTCCACAAAATTAATTCAACCACATATCATTTAATTAAATTAGGAAACCATGCCAATATAGGAAGATGGCTAGAAGAGGGACCAAAAGACATATTTGCCCTTGGCTCCCAAAATGACCAAAATGTCCATGCTAACCCCATAGCAACATTAAGATCATTTTAACCCTAACTCATTCCACTAAAGAGTTATGGTTGCACTCCAGGGACAAATATTAAATTACGAATAAAGCTCATCATAAACTGACGATTGTCTTTGACCTACCAAGTACAATGACCACAATGCCCCTCTATGTAACATCCATAATCAAGTAGGTTAACCGATGTACTATCTACCTTCTTGATTACATCTCATCCTTAGAACTTCATACCCTTGACTTAATCATCGTCAGGATATCATTCTCTTGATCCAGGGAGCGACCCACAAGTTCAATATCCATATGGAACATCCATATACTAAGATCTTAGATTCTGATGATTAATTGGATAATTCTAAGGGGACGATCATTCCATCACACGATGGCATAGATTCCATATTGCATTTGCACGTCCCAACTAATCAAGCCCGAGCACCCAAAACACAGAGCTGTTGACCCATGAACAGGATCTCACCCATAGTGAATTAAAGCACAAGAACTTGACTTCGTCAGTTCATCCACAAATGCTCAAGATTAAGAGCACTGGTCACTCAGTAGCAAGAGGTGACTTGATCTCTCTCTGTGATAGTACTATTTTAGAGATCACACCTTTAATGGTCATGTTCAATGCATGACACATGCACTAATGAGATATATCCGGGAAAGACCTCCCGTGACTAAGGTAAGTCACCCTGAACACAGGAGAGTATCTCACTATAACTTATACCAAGATGAAGTGCCCAACTCCACCTCTCAGTTATGAACAAATTAGTTATTTCCAGTGTCCATGACTTAGACCTTTCTGTGTGCAGTCACTACACACCTAAGTCATTTACTAGAAAACAATGGGCCTTACACAACCATACATATACACAAGTAATAAGAGAAAGATGTCATTCTATTAAATAACCAATAAATATCCAGTAACAGAGATGTAAGTGCAGTCAGTGGGCTTTAGGGCATACACCAATCCCAACAATCTCCCACTTGCACTAAAGATCACTACGACCTAACCTAACTCCCATAGACTCAACATGTGAAGTAAACACTTTCTCAGTGAGAGTCTTAGTAAATGGGTCAGCTAATGCTTGCCTTTTTTGTGATTCCTGGGCTCTTTGCAGTTAGCTACTGCACCAGTATTGTCGCAGTACATGACAATCGGTTTTTGCACTGCAGGAACTACTCCCAATTCCAATAGGAATTTTCTGAGCCATACTGCTTCCTTCGCAGCTTCCGATGCCGCCACATACTCTGCTTCCATGGTAGAATCAGCAGTACAATCTTGCTTGACACTTCTCCATGATATAACCCCTCCTGATAGAGTAAAGACGTATCCCGAGGTAGACTTTCTGCCATCTGCATCCGACTGGAAATCAGAGTCTGTATACGCCAGTGGCGTTAGATCATCTGCTCGGGAGGTTAGCATATAATCTTTCGTTCTCCGAAGATACTTGAATATATGCTTAACAGCTGTCCAGTGCATAGGCCCAGGGTTTGATTGATATCTACTAACCATGCCAACGGCAAAGCAGATATCTGGTCTAGTACACAACATTGCATACATGAGGCTTCCAACAGCTGATGCATATGGTACTCTCCTCATGCTGTCTATCTCCTCAGGTGTTTTCAGACATTGATTCTGAGATAGTGGTACTCCATGTCTAGAAGGTAGCAAGCCCTTCTTGGAGTCATGCATGTTATACTTAACCAATATCTTCTCAATATACGAAGATTGGGATAAGGCTAACATCTTGTTCTTGCGATCTCGCAAAAGCTTGATCCCTAAGACATAGCTCGCCTCACCCAAATCCTTCATCTGAAATTGAGATGATAACCAAACCTTAGCAGACGACAACATGCCAACATCATTTCCAATGAGTAATATGTCATCCACATACAGGACTAAAAATGCAACTGCGTTTCCACTCCCTTTCTTATACACACATGGTTCATCAATGTTTTGATCAAAGCCAAAAGATTTGACTGCCTGATTAAACTTGATGTTCCATGCCCTAGATGCTTGCTTAAGTCCATAAATAGACTTCTTAAGCTTACAGACCATGTTCTCTTGGCCACCAGCAATGAAACCCTCTGGTTGCATCATATAGATGCATTCGTCAAGACTTCCATTAAGAAAAGTTGTCTTGACATCCATCTGCCATATCTCGTAGTCATAATGACATGCGATGGCTAAGAGAATCCTTATGGACTTGAGCATGGCTGCTGGCGAGAAGGTTTCCTCATAATCGATACCCTCTTTCTGAGTATATCATTTCGCCACTAGTCTCGCTTTGAAGGTTTCAACCTTCCCATCCACTCCTCTCTTTCTCTTGTAGATCCACTTGCACCCTATGGGTTTGATCCCTTCAGGTGCATCCACAAGTTCCCAGACTTGATTGGAATACAGAGAATCCAATTCAGATTTCATCGCTTGCTGCCACATGTCAGCATCTATATCCGTTACTGCTTCATCGTAACTAGTAGGATCCTCAACCAGATCCTCGGAGTCTGTCATAAAGGACACTCCTAGATATCTATCTGGTGGTCTAGAAATTCTCCCACTACGACGAGGCTCCGGAGTGTTAAAAGGAATGTTTTGATTATCTACAGTCTCAGGATCTGGCACAGATGTTGCAGGAGTTTCTAAAAGAATCTCCTCAAGTGTTTCTTTACAACAAAGCTCTTGGTGCATCATGCAATCATCCTCCAAGTATCTAGCATGAGTGCTGATAAGCACCTTTTGCTCCTTTGGATGATAAAAGATGCCTCCTCTCGTTCCCTTAGGATACCCAATGAAGTAGCACATTTCCGATCTGGGTTCTAGCTTGGTAGCTTTATCATTCAGTACATAGGCTGGACAACCCCAAATGTGGATATGTCTTAAACTGGGTTTTCGACCTGTCCACATTTCTCGAGGTGTTCTAGGTAATGATTTAGAAGGTACCAGATTCAAAATGTATGCTGCTGCTTCTAGGGCATATCCCCAAAAAAATATGGGTAGGGTTGCATGACTCATCATGGACCTTACCATATCAAGAAGGGTACGGTTTCTTCTCTCTGCTACACCATTTTGCTGGGGTGTACCCGGTGCAGACAACTGAGACACAATCCCATGTTGTGTGAGGTACTCCTTGAACTCACCCAGGAGGTACTTGCCACCTCGATCAGATCGAAGAGCTTTGATATGTTTCCCTAGTTGTAACTCCGCCTCAGCCTTGAATTGTTTGAACTTATCAAACGCTTCAGACTTGCGTCGCATTAGGTACACATATCCATACCTAGAGTAATCATCAGTGAAGGTGATGAAATACTCATAACCTCCTCGAGCTAGTTTGTTCATAGGACCACACACATCAGTGTGAACCAATTCTAACAACTCCTTTGACCTCAGTCCCTTTCTAGAGAATGACCTTTTGGTCATCTTTCCCATGAGACAAGATTCACACTGAGGTAAAGGTTCGAGATCTAATGAGCTCAAAAGCCCATCCTCTACCAACCTCTGAATCCGTTTTAGGTTAATATGACCCAAACGTAAGTGCCGAAGATAAGTGTCATTGGTCGAAGATACCTTCCTCTTAAGGGAAGATGAGCTTTCTAGTTGTACATTATGCAGTGTGGGAGCAATAGGATATATATAAAATAAGTTGTCATGCATTCTACCGGAACATATAATATTTTCATTTCTACTGATATCAACACCATAATGGAAAGAAACTGAATAGTGAAATTCAATAAGTCTGGAAACTGAAATTAAATTCTTCCTTATGTCCGGAACATAGATAACATTATTTAAAACTAATATCCTATCATGCGGAAAATGTAAAGTAACAGCTCCCACTGCAACACCCCAAATCTTTGCTCCATTTCCAACTCTAAGGTCAAACTCCCCTTTCTCAAGCTTTTTCATTATCTGAAACCCCTGCAATGAATTGCAGATATGATTAGTGGTATCAGAGCCACTCCATGTGAAATCATGACCCCATGATGTGTTAATATTAATCCTAACTTAGTTAAGGGCATGGTGGCACCCTTCTAGATACTATTTACTACATGATAGGTGTGCAGGAATTTTTCCAGGTTGCTGGAATTTTTCCATGATACTGTTCACTGCATGATAGGAGTGCAGGGATTTTTTCCAGACTGCTGGAATAATTTCAGAATGCTGTATAGTGCTGTACACTGCACTTTGAATGCACTAATCTTTTTGGTTGCAGCCATATAATTGCATCCTTGATGGTTCGCATGTATGTGTGTGGATTTGGATGTTTTTTAATTAGTTGGAAAGTGTACGATTGCGCGTTCAGCAATCATAGGAGGTTGTAATTTTTTCCTTGTTTTTTATTTCAACTAGTCTTGATGTAAGCTTTCTTGAAAAGCATAGGTATCTCCAATGTAATTTTTGGTTTTGTTTTTCATGGGTTTGCTTGTATAAAATTTATTTATTGTAAGCCTATCTAGGCTTATCCTTATATTCTTGCTTCTTTGAAATATTTTTCTCTTACATGATCAATTTTATTTTATTCTTATATATCTTTTTAGGAAATCATATTTTAAGCTCTTTGCCACAGGTTTAGATTGGATCTTGGATAAAGGCTTGTCATAGCCTTACTGTTCACAGATAATTAGATAATTCCATGTCTTGGATGGAAGGCTGAAATGTGCTGTTCTTGATTTAATTTGGGAGATGAATGAGGTCTTGTGTGAAGAGCCGCCCCGCCTCCCTCTCAGTCCGTAAATATGAGAAAAAAGTCGCTTATGGATGACAAGCTCAAGATAACTCACGGATGGAACTCTGAAATAGCATAAAGCTATGAAATTGTATTATTCTTATTATTCTCTTTCTTTGGAGAACCAGCCTCAATATATAGAGCATTACAAGCCTAAAAACAAGGCTCTAAGTTAGGAAACTAATCTAATTAGGAAACTAATCTAATTACAACAAGGTAATTACAGAAATATGTACAACTGTGTGATCTTTGACCTAATCAACCACGTGAGACAGTCATGCTGGACTGGATCTAAAATGGGCCTTGGGCCTATTTAACACCCCCCCTCAAATTGATGCGGGAGAATCAACAAGCATTAATTTGCCAACCAAGAATTGATGTCGTGGGCGTGGAAGACCTTTGGTGAGAATATCAGCAATTTGAAGTTCAGTAGAGACATGCGGAAGGCTGATGACATTACGTTTAAACTCATCACGTATGAAGTGACAATCAACCTCGATGTGTTTAGTGCGTTCATGAAAAATCGGATTCTCAGTAATCCGAATAGCACTTGTATTATCAGCATATAGGGGGGTAGCTCCGTCTGCGGGAAATCCAATATCTGAGAGCAGACCACGGAGCCAAAGAATTTCGGAGCATGCAGCAGACATAGCCCGGTACTCAGCCTCGGTAGAAGATTTGGAAACTTTGTCATGTTTCTTGCATTTCCAGGAAATCAGACTATCACCCAAAAACATGCACCATCCTGTCGTCGATCTGCGAGTATCCGGACAACCAGCCCAGTCAGCATCGGAATAGGCTCGGAGAGAGAGAGGATTGTTGGATGGAAAAAACAACCCGCGAGTCGGTGTGCGAATAAGGTACCGAATGATGCGGCGAACAGCTGCCAGATGAAGGTGACGAGGAGCAGTCATGAACTGACTCATGAGGTTGACCGCATAGGAGATATCAGGACGAGTGATGGTGAGGTAGATCAAGCTACCAACCAACTGGCGATATGGGGTCGGATCAGGAAGAAGGTCACCCTCCTCTTTACTGAGTTTGACATTCAATTCGACCGGCGTATCGACGGGAGCTGAAGCAGTAAGGCCAGCCAAGTCAATGAGGTCAACCGTATATTTGTGCTGATTGAGTACTATACCTTTAGTCGATTGATGAACTTCAAGACCAAGGAAATAGTGTAAGGGGCCTAGATCCTTCATTTGAAATGTCTGATGAAGAGAAGCTTGGAGGGCCTGAATCATTTGTGCATTTGGACCAGTAATGACAATGTCATCCACGTAGACTAGTAGCACAGTAATCCCGGATGGAGCATGATGTAAGAACATGGAAGGATCAAACTGGCTAGGATGAAAATCCAAATGAAGAAGGGTATCTTGAAATTTCTCAAACCATGCGCGAGGAGCTTGCTTCAGACCATAGAGAGAGCGACGGAGCTTAGCAACCATACCCTTCCCAGAGGAGGACCCCGGAGGCAGACGCATATAAACATCTTCTTTGAGATCACCATGAAGAAACGCATTTTTGACATCCATTTGATAGAGAGGCCAGGATTGAGCGGCAGCAACAGCAAGGATGATGCGTACGGTGGTCATCTTGGCTACGGGAGCAAAGGTTTCATCGTAATCAATGCCATATTCTTGCCGATTTCCGAGAGCAACAAGGCGCGCCTTATATCGATCGAGAGTGCCATCTGATTTTAACTTGAGAGAAAAGATCCACTTGCAGCCAATAGGTTTGACACCCACAGGAGAGGGGACAATATCCCACGTATGATTTTTCTCTAAAGCAGCCAATTCATCTTGTATAGCCTTGTTCCAACATGTATCCTGCACAGCCTGAGAATAGGATTGGGGAATGGAAGAAGAAGACAAAGTGGCCATTAAGGAAGTATGGGAGAAACCATAGCGGTCGGGTGGTACCGAAATGCGAGTGGAGCGACGTAGAGAAGGTTGTCCAGATGGACCAAGTGCCGGAGGTAGACTGGATGCCGGGGGAAGATCAGAAGGGGGATCCCTGGGATGCGCTTCTCTGTTCCGTCTGTGATACACAAAATTAGGATTAAACCGAACAACTGACGTGTCGTCAGAAAAACCAGGTAAAGACACCAAAGAGGAGGGGTCAGGGGGATCAAGATGTTTTTGAAAAAAATACTGGTGTTAAAAAAAAACAACATTCCGAGAGGTACGGAAACGACGAATTGGAGGATCATAACAAAGGAACCCTTTCTGGAAGGGTGCATAACCTAAAAACACACACTGAGCTGATTGTGCGGTTAGTTTTGTTCGCTCAGAAGGAGGCAAGTGCACAAAGCAAGTGGAGCCAAAAACATGAAGATCATCGTAGGATGGAGAGGTCTTGTACAATCGGTAATATGGGCTTTGATTCTCAATGGAGGTGGATGGCATGCGATTGATAAGATGAGCTGCTGTAGCCAATGCCTCAACCCAAAATCGGGTAGGAACCGATGATTCAAGAAGAAGGGAACGAGTGACATCAAGGAGATGTCTATTTTTCCTTTCAGCAATTCCATTCTGCTGTGGAGTATAAGGACAAGTTCTTTGAGAAATAATGCCTTTGTGTTGTAAAAACCGTTGAAAATCTGAGGACACATATTCCCCTCCTGAGTCAGACCGCAAGATTTTAATGCAGGTGGAAAATTGATTCTCAACATAAGCTAAAAAAATTTTAAAAACATTAAAAACATCAGATTTTGAATGCAGAAAGTAGACCCATGTGAACCGACTGAAATCATCAATAAAAGTCACAAAATATTTATAGTGGGCGTGGGAAAGAGCTGGAGCAATTCCCCATACATCACTATGAACTAAATCAAAAGCCTGAGTGGTGAGTGAAGTGGAATGAGGAAACGGAAGAGTCTTGCTCTTTCCCAATTTACAAGTAGCACAATCAAAAGGCACACAAGAAGATAAACCAATAGATGTATTTAATAAACCAGAATTTAACATAAGGGACAAAGCCTTGGAATTAGGATGTCCGAGTCGATTATGCCACAATCGGCAATTATCTCGAAGAGAAAAACAAAACACATTATTGTCAAATTGATTCCTAGAAATTTTAGAAAAATCCAGCGGAAACAAGCGTCCACACTTAGGCCCCCTCGCGATCTCCTTCCCGGACATCTGGTCCTGCACAACACAACCAGAAGAAGAAAAAGAGATGTTACATTGATTTTCAACAAGCTGCCCGACTGACAAAAGGTTGGAAGTTAAATTGGGACACAGATAAACATTTTTCAATGGAATGGGACCAGGGATGTCACCGACAGCAGTAATGGGGATATGGCCCCCGTTAGCAGTTTGTATTTGAAGAGGGCCATTGTAGCTTTGCACATTGGAGAGTGGTGCACTGGAAAATGTCATATGATTAGACGCCCCGGAATCAAGAAACCAAGTAGAAGATGGAGGGGATATACCTGAGAGACCAAAAGCAGAAAGGGCATTGACAATCATCTGTTGAACCAATTCAGGAGTGAGAGAGGATGAGGGCCCAGGCTGTGAGGGTGCAGATGTAGGAGCAGGTAGATCCGAAGAAGCAACATACGCAAGCGGAGGCTGATATTGTGGAGTTTGAGACTGTGGACGTTGTGGGCGGCGGCGACATTCAGAGATGATATGTCCCGACTTCTTACAGTAACTGCAGACCTTCTGTTTGCATTGAGTTGCAATGTGCCCAAATTTTTGACAACTGTAACACTGTGTTTTGCTCAAGTCTCGAGGCGGAGGCTGAGAAGCCTTATTAGCCGAGAACGCGACTGAATAGGTTTCCGTCTTTTGTTGGGCTATATGAGCGGAGGTCGCAAGGCGCTGTTCTTCGCGTAGGAGCTCATTCAAGCATACATCTAAGGAAGGTAATGGCATCCGATTCATCAGAGCAGATCGGACACTTTCATATTCATTGCGCAGTTTCATCAAAAACTGATCCCTGTGACTAGAGGCCTGAAGATCTTGAATCACCGTCAACACATTGTCAGCCACATCCGCATACTTAATACTATCGTATTCCGACCACAGTGTAAGGAATCCGGAATAGTAGTCTTGTACCGACAAGGTCCCTTGTGCATACTCAGCAATTGCACATTCAAGATGAAATTGACGTGCAGAGTTATCTTGATGATATACTTTCTTCAAATACTCCCACATGGCCTTAGAGGTCGAGTACGGCTTGAGATTCATTATCAAATGAGGCTCGACAGATCCCAGAATCCAGGATTTGATTTTGGCATCTTTAGTAAGCCAGGCGGATATCTTCTTCTCATCTTCCTTGGGTGTTGGGTCAGATCCAGAAATATAACCCCATAATTCCTTAGCCTCAAGGTAAATCTGGAACTGAAACGACCAGGCGGGATAATTTTTTCCCGTGAATCGGATCAAGGTAACCTCAGATTTTTCCATCTTCAAACTTGATTGCAAAGAAAATCCAATAACAGTGAAGAGATGAAAGCTAAATTTGTGATAACAACTGTGCTTGTGTGAAGAAATCAAGATCCGATCAATCAGAGATGATAAAAAATCAAAACAGAACATAAAAGGGCAAAAAAACACCCCAGACGACCTTGATTTTGGCTGCTGATCTTCTATGTGGGCCCCACGGATAGATCTGGACAATGATCAGAGCCCTGATCTGAAGAAGTCCAGTAATTTGCTTCCTACTAGAGAAAGAATGATCCAATTCTGCTGAGAATCCAAGAGATTGGACGGTCTTGATGAAAACAGTATTGAAAACTGAAAAATCTCGAGAATGAGAAAAAATCCAATCTGGAGGTGCTGAAAAATCCTGAAAAAATCGCCAATATTCTTAGGAATACCAGTCGACCAGTGTGGGATGGTTTCTGGAAGTTGATCTGATGATCTATGGTGGGCCACGCAAAGGATGGATCTACTGACGTCGCTGGAAGTCGCTGGAAGTCGCTGGAGTTGCTGGAGTTGCTCGGATGATCATAAAATCTTGGAAAAATCACCAAAAAGTTGGATAAATCTAGTCGACCAGGATGGAAGGGATTTCCAGAGAGGTTGATGACGATCTGAAGTGGGCCACGTCTTGATCTGAGATGATCTGTGATGATCTGTGATGATCAAGTATGATAGCTTATTCCCTAGATACTATGCAAGATAAAAACAAGGTTTTCTTGTGCTCTGATACCATGACAAGCTCAAGATAACTCACGGATGGAACTCTGAAATAGCATAAAGCTATGAAATTGTATTATTCTTATTATTCTCTTTCTTTGGAGAACCAGCCTCAATATATAGAGCATTACAAGCCTAAAAACAAGGCTCTAAGTTAGGAAACTAATCTAATTAGGAAACTAATCTAATTACAACAAGGTAATTACAGAAATATGTACAACTGTGTGATCTTTGACCTAATCAACCACGTGAGACAGTCATGCTGGACTGGATCTAAAATGGGCCTTGGGCCTATTTAACAATGGAAGCTCTTAGTTCTGGATCAAACCAAATTTCTTGACAGCAGGCCCTTCGTTTTACATTTTTTTTTTAAATGGTGACGTTCTTCATTTTATAATTTCACAAGGCTAAGTCCTGAATATTAGATTTATTTTTTCGGATAGTATGTTATTATAATGAAAGTACAATATTTTGAATATCAAATATATCTAGGGCTTACACAAGCTATGGTAGATTGCACACTGCAATGAAAGAAGTTCCCAAGGATTTTGCCTTCTGCAAGGATCATCCTGAATCTTATCTTCTGACAAATGCACCTGAGAAAAATGCATGAATTCATTTACGCTGGCTTATGAGCTAGTGGGTCTAGTCCACTTACCTGAATAGATGGAATTAAATCATGACTGTATGTGCAGCGCAGTTTCTTTAATTGAATGTTTTGATTATGTATCTCTCCAATATCAGTTGCTCATGGTATCTTTTCTTTCAATGAAGATGTACAACTGGTAAACATACGACAGAGAAACCGGTTACTAAGGCAGTTTCAAGCCAGAAAAAGCCAACTCCATCCCCATCTATAGCGAACAAACAGACCAATTCATCAAAACTTGATTGTTCGAGATGCCGGCAGGGCTTCTTTTGTTCTGATCATGGTATATTCATCTCATTCTTTTAAATTGAGAGATACATGCTTGTACATTACATATGATGTAGAGGGTAAACTCAGATTCTATCACCAAAAGGGGGAAAAAAACCTTGACTTTGTTATACTTACCGTGTTTTGAGTTAATTTCAAAATATATAATGGTATTGAGAATGATGAAATGTACAATGTTCAATCAAGCTTTAGATTACCCACAACCTCTACTTGTATGGCTGCCTTTTGGTCATCCATATCCAAATTACTATGCTAGCTCAACCGGTTGTTGTGACTTTGTTATGTGGGCCCCATGTTGGATAGGAGCTTCCCCAAAATCTTCCCCATAATTTATTCTTATCTTTTAAATGTGGATCATTCTTTGTAGTTTTCTATTTTGATCAAATGACTGAATTCTGTTGGTTCGTTCAATGGTGAGGCACCTCCCTCTCGACAGAAATGACTAGACCCTAGTTCTGATGGCTAGAGATTTGGGTAGAGTGTTTGAATAGGTGTGTGAGTTGTAGGAGAGGTTTGAGCATCTAATTGTGGGAGACATTGGTGTATGCTTGATTGCATGTCGGGGCCCACAAGGTCAATTGCTTGTGTTACTTACATGCGGATAGTAAGTGTGTGTCTCCTGACTGAACGGAAGGAAATGCTGCTATTTTTAATTGAGCATCATCTTATACACTTCTGAGAATCAGTCCTCGATGTTTTCAGGTTCACAGGCCAAACTTGTGAAGCCAGTTGTGCCACCACCTTCAGAGAGCAATGCAGATGTGGAGAAAAGCGCTCCAGCTCCTGCCAAGAAGATAATCAATCTGAATGAACCCCAGAAATGCAGAAATAATGGGTGCGGCAAGACATTCAAAGAAAAGGATAACCATGAGAGTGCTTGCGAGTACCATCCTGGTCCTGCTGTTTTCCATGACAGGATGAGAGGCGTAAGCTTACATAACTGTCCTTCCCAGCTGCAGCTCTCACTCTTCTTATTATCTGCTTGCTTTAAATCTCACTATATCTTGTCATTTTGCAGTGGAAATGCTGTGACATTCATGTCAAGGAGTTTGATGAATTTATGGACATACCCCCATGCACTAAGGGTTGGCACAATGCAGATCCGGAGTCTTAAGTGCTCGTTTTCAATGAGAATTTCACGAGAATCTCAATCCCTAAAAGTCAGCTGTCTTTGGCATGGGAGAAGGCTTGGTGATTCAGTTTTTAGGCGAGCTATTGCTGGTTTTTGTTTGTTTGCATCATTGTAACAAGGAACAGCTATGCATGGATTCGCAGGATTAGCTTTTAACGGATAGACATTCTGCATGTGGATGTTTCCTCTAAGGGGCCTGTTTGGCACAGGGTATGTAGAATAGTGGCTTTATCTTGTGACCCATTTATTGTTTCTATCGACAGTTTAAAGCTTCATCACATAACGAGTAAGCCATAGACTTACTGTAAATGGTGATCTGTGCCAAAGAAGCCCAAAAGGCAATCCACTGCATGCCTGCCTAGATCAGTTGGTAATGCCATAATGGACATTCAAGTGCTCCAGGGGGAGGCAAGGAGTGCCGAGTCTGAGCATGGTGACAAAAGAGAAAGGTATCTGCCAGGAGCTTTCTTTAGAAAAAAATAGTTCACAAATCTTGAAAGAAAATGCAGTTATGCAAGTGGAAAGTGCAGTTCTATTTAAATGCAGTTAAACAGGGCATGCAAGTAACTGATTGTAGCAGTGAATTTAAATTTATTGGGTTTCATTGTTAGATACACAATTTATTTGGTGCGAGTGAGGATGCATTAGACTCCAAGTAGCCTCAAGTGCATGGACTCTTGAATCCCATTACAATTTGAGATAGAATGATTCACAACAGTTAAGAGACAGCAATAAGGGTCCTGTAAAACTTCCAAGTCAGACATTCTAGAAAGAGGCTCTCAGATATGCCAAAGATGCAAGTGAGGATCCAGTTGCTTTAGTGGCCAAGCAAAGAAGTAGAGTTCTCGTGGAAGTCCTCCGAGTGGGTTCTTTTGAGTTCGTTTCCCCTCTTCAGAAGTTTTCAATTTCCTTGAAGTTCTTCCTTTTCTTAGAACTTGGCTTCAATCATCATGGTGATGGTGTCTGTCTGTAGAGGACCTTACCAGTAACTGGGCTGGATCATTATTCTTTTGATGTTGGAGATTTCTTCTCCCTATTTTTCCATGCATGAGTTTTCAATCCTTGATGTGGCCAATCATGGAAAGGCCACAAGTGTTCATTGAGGTGATTGTAGTGGTCTTCAGCTTCATCCATAAGAAGAAGGCCATTACACTAGTAACTATTCAGCATGTAGAAGGGCCTTAATTCTCTTAACTATTAATTGCCTCTAAGTTTAAAAATTAATTTTGATGGTCAACAAGCACCACAACAGGAAAAGAAAAAAGAAAATGAAAATGAAAATGAAAGGCCTCCTGGTTGGTTGTGCGTCCCTGCATATGCACTTGTTATGCTGGACTTTCATGCCATGTTTCTTTCCTGGAGTTTTAAATTTTAGCCACCTGAAAAGTCTAAAATGATATTTGGAATTCTTAGAATTTCAGTCTCATTTGGCATTTGTAAATCCTTCACTTAAGAAGAGGATTTATGATCTTTACCAACATGGAGTTTGTTTGGTGACTGCTGTGCATGGAGGGGGTTTTTTTTTTTTTTAATAACGCAGGGTATATCCCGTCCAGTCTAGTCCAAGAGCCTTTGGTCCTGTGTCCATGAGCCCGATGGACACTCATTAAGGATGATAAAACTTGTGAGGAGAATGTTTTAAAAAGTAAAAAATGGTCAAAATCATTTTTAAAACTTGTACCTATGACTAGCTTTATAGGGCTTTTTTTTATAGTGTATATTAGAATTCATAATGAAATGAGCTCTACCAAAGAATTATTAAAAGATGTGAGGGTTAAAACACATCATGTAGATGAGGCCTTGACTTTCCTATGATTGAATTACTACAGTGATGGATGGGGTATTTATTTTCAATCTTCCCTTGATTCAATTTAAAAAAATAGGTTATTTAATGGTTATAAATTGATATTCACATCTGGTTCTTTAGTTTTTAACCACTTTTAAAATACAAAATCTTAGAATTTCTAGATTTCAATGGCATGAAACAAAAAGGCCCTTAATATATATATTTTTTATTCCTCCAAGAGAAAAAGTAGTGCAGAAACTTCCAATGGAATACTAATTTCAGCCCCTTGTATTTTGGTTTTTCCTCTGTTTTTTTTTATTCCTTCCACCTTATATTGTAGTTTAAAGTGCCAACTAATATACATGCAAAATTCAAAACTACTAGAATTCATTGGGGGTGAAGATAACTCTTATTTTGGGAGCTCGAAAATTCAAAGAATGGCTGAAAGCAAGGATTACTTTTAGTTTTTTTTTTGGGTAACTTGTATGTAGAGCGTGATAGTCCATGGGCGATCAACAATATTTGTGGATGGTATGTACATCCTTTCGGTTAAAAGGAGTGAGTCCCACCATCTAATTGAGCACATGACGGAAACATGAGTGTTGCTAATTTGGCACGTGATTATAATAATATGGTGAGATGCACTCCTTTTGAACTGAAATTTGAGGATATATTTGCGGAGGAAATAGTGCACAAAGAGTTGGGTGTTAAAAAGAAGCCAGATGGATTGATGGTGGCTCTCTTGACAATTCCTAGTCAAGAGGCAGCTGAGCCCACTTCTAAGAGACTCAAATCATCTTTGGACCAAATTGTCTTCTTTCAGTTTCATTGACCGTCAAAGGCAGTGGCTATCCTAGTCATTTACGGATTTGCCAAAGTTGAGAACGCCGCGTACATGATAGAATTTGATAATATATAGCTAACGACTTTCTTTCACCAGTTCCTCCACCTTCTTCTTCTTTTACAAAAATAGAAGTCTCCTTTTTCTCCTTTTCTCCTCCTTCTCCTTCTTCTTCTCTCCATCTAACAACAATCATCAGTTGGGTTGGTGATTTTCTTCCTATCAATCAATGGCTTCCGATCGCAAAGGTTTGGCTTTTCTTATTTAGTATTTCCCTCTCCTATTATATATATATATGAGTGCCTATATAGTCATGTGCGGACTCACCATCCATCTGAAATGAATTTGTTGGTATCACCCACCCCATCTAATTGATGGATCATAAATAATCTTTGACTAGTAGTTGTTGATTTGTTTGTTCATCTTTGATTTGATTTGCCCATTTGATTAATTGTGGCTTTTTTTTCTCCCTCTTTCAGGATTAGCTATTGTGATTATGGGAGTTAGTGGCTCTGGGAAATCGTAAGTATTTTTAGTACAGTCCTACTGCCGTTTTCGTCATTGCATTTAATCTTCTACACCCAGTATTTCTCCATGCTTCCATTCTTACCTGTTTTTTTCTTCTTCTTTTCTCTTCTTTGTTTAATTCCTATCATATTATAGTCTTGAATTATTGGGAATTATTGCTTCAATTGAGAGGGGCATTTAATGGATGAAGGGGGGGTTTTGGATGAAGAATACTGGAGAGTGAAGGGTCAAGAGCAGTGATCTATGGGGGATCATCAAATTGTTAGCTTTTTAATTTCATGGGCTCAAGTGTCAAACAATCATTTTCCCTATCAAGGGGGGAATATTTTGATGGACCCCTTGGATATCTCACTTCCATTGATCCTCCCTCCACTCTTGACCCCTTTGATTGAAGCTAGAAGTTTTTGGCTAACAAGCCCTTCATTGCTTTGGATACATTCTCTCTTGATGTGATAATCCTGTGAGGAAAAGCAAGAAATGGATATCGGTCGAACAAATGTATAATGAACCGATGGTTGAATAATCTAAATCTTACATAGTTAAGAAACATAAGATACCGAGTGGAAAGGGGCGTCTCATCTCACACAGCTAGGGATCTATCCTTGGGTGGGAGAATATTCTACAAGTAGTATGCAACTATGCATATTGCTTATGTGCAGTCCAGTTCATGGGGCCCATGGACAAGGGAGAGCCAAAAAACCAGCCCCACCAAATCATCCTAGCCCTTGATTTAACAACCTTAAAGTAACCATAGATTTTTTTTTTTTATTATTATTATTATTATTATTATTTACATTCAATCCAACGGTGAGTGAAGGTTCAATGTATGTAAAATCTAGCCTAACGTCAGATCGTGGGATGACAAGAATATCGAAAGGGCTGCATTGATCAAAGGTGGGCCCAACTGGGTCCCATAGCAATGCAGTCCACTCATAGGAGACCATTTTGTTTTTGGGGAGGCTGTCTCACATGTACCATGCCAATGACCCAACTTAGCAAAAAAATAAAATAAAATCTTATATAGTTAAGCTAACTACTAAATTTAAAGTAGTGATGGCATCATACCAATAAAAAGGTGCTTCAAAACCTTTAAAGTGGTTCATTCAGTGCACTACAATTTTGCATGTTCCTTCTCTTGGAATGGATTTTCTTTTTCTATTTGTCTGGATGGTCTAGTGGGAAACGATCATCAAGCCAGTCCTCTTGCCATGGGTTGTGTCATTCTAACGGAATGTGGTATGTATGTAAATTGAAGCTGGCCTGTAGTAGATCTCCCCAAATTATTAGTTTGTGAGGTTCTTGTGTTAGATGGAATGACCTGTTGCATCTCAAGGACTACACTGGGACAAAGGAGGTACTGAATGGAGTGGAGGCAGTATTGAATATCTTCTGTTATTATAGCTTCAGTGCTAACACATGATATTCCAGAATAAAAGTTTTACTGAACTGCCATTTTAAATAGGAAGTCCCTTTTCCCTTCAAGTGATCCTCTGTTATGCAGCCAAACTTGATGAGTGTTGTAATATATCACTCTTAGTTTTTTAGCATTCTCGATTCAAGTGAAGTTTCAACATGTTGGGAGGTCGGCAAATGGCTTTTGCTGATTTGTTATCTAAGCAAGGGGTGGATAGGTCTTCTAATTTGGTAGCTTTCACTGTGTGATGTTTCCTTGTTTTTTTCTTTTCCTTTTCGTTGTATATATAATTCTTTTATACAATTGTGCCCTTTTTGGTTTGTTTGGTGGGCTTCTTGTATCTGGCTCTCTCTTTTAGTATAATTTATCGTTACTGATAAAAAAAATAAATATATATATATATATACCACTCTTAGTTTTCCAAATTACCAGATGCTCTCCACTATGTGTTTTGAAAGGAAAACAGCTGGATTGTTCTATGATAAAACAAGTGAGGATGTATAAACACCAACATCAAATCATGCAACACAGCTTTACTATGGACTGGCTTCTAAGTTTCCGCACTTGTGGGTTCCTATGAAGGAAGAAAGCAATTGCTACGGAGATGCTCTAAGCAATCACATTCAAACAATTGCATGTTTTTTAATTGGATTACTAGGTTCTTATTGATACAGAGGCCTTCTCCACCCCTCCTAGGAAGAAGAATGCCTCCAACTCCATCATTTCACTTCTCAGGTGGCCAGTGGATTGCATGGTTTCCATTGACTGCTTATGCATACTCCTCTTTTGTTTTTTTGTTCTCAACCTCTGGTATGTCTAAAAACAGTGAGAACCTTTGTCTCTTTTCTGATGTATGCTTACCCTAGAAGGCTAGTGAATGTTCTTACTAATCTTGATGTTCGCTAAATATCTGTTGCAATGTTTGCATGCTTTTGTGGTTTGTCTGTCATCAGTACTCTCTCTCTCTCTCTCTCTCACACACACACACACACAAACCCTGTACGAGAATCAAAAGATTGTTTATTTTGCACCAACAGGACAGTTGGTGAGATGCTTGCAAAGGTTATGGATTGCAGCTTTCTTGATGCCGACGATTTCCATCCGCAAGAAAATAAAGGTATATTGGAACCTACTGCTATAAATTTTGTTGCCATGTTAGTAAAAGAGTATCATATAGTGCTTTGGTCATTTTAGGACTTGAAGATTCATGGCTCTCTTGCTTCTTTTGTACATGGGAATGATTGCCATTTTCTATCATCTTTTTAAAGTATCTCATAATCATTTTCACCAAAGGAAACAACATTTCTTTGAGTATCACAATAACTCATAACAAAAATTTGCTTTTCTCCAGATTTATATAATCTCGGACTCAACTCAGGCTGATTCCATGAAATGAAAACGTATGTAGTTTACAGAACAATTGCATAAACCATTAACCCTGCATTCAAAGATCTTATAATCTTGGACTTCCGAGTTACTATAGTCTACATAGGAGATCTTTATTAAATCACTCACACTGAGCTTTTAGGCGAGTTTAGGTTGTTAGATAGATGGATCAGCAACTAAAATTGAATGGTGTAGAGCCCCTGAACCAAGTGTTTTCCCCTGATAAGATCTCTGCTCTCTTAACTTGATATATTTGGTCATTAACTCTCTGGGTAGGTTTTTATCAATGACTATATAGGAGATCAATCTCAAATTACTCACACTGAGTTTCTAAGTGAAAGGTTGTCAGACCGATCAATCAGCTGCTAAAATTGGATAGAATACAGCCCATGAACCAGGACCTGTTTGCACCTGATATTGTCATTGCTCTATAAGATGATATTATCTGGTCATAAACTCTGTAGGTAACCTTCAACAGGCATTATTTGAAGACCATGAGCAGCAACTATTTTGGGGCTGATAACTATTCAATTGACCATCATGTTTTTTTTAATGAGGTCTTGATGATAGATATTAGAACTGGGCAACACCCCAAATTCATAGAACAAATGTCCATGATCGGTTATATTTTTCCAACCAATCTTCAGGGTTTAGGTTGATAACAGTACCTCTCCAATGTCACCTGGGCTAGTGTTGACTCAAGCCCACACAGGAACCACCAAGACCCAGTCTCCAATAACACACCAAGTCTCAAGGGCCGTTTCCTAACTTTGCTCAACAGATCTTATTTATCTTCTTGTAACAGAACCTGATCCATTGTAATATATATATGATACTATACAGATGTAAGAGATTGAGAATTCAAAACATACAAACGTTATTTGTTTATGGCATCAGAGCAGTAAGCACCCACGTGCATTGTTCATCATCTTCTTCCTCACACCATGGCATCTTCCTCTTCATCTTCTTCATCTCCAAGCTTTATTATCTCAAACATAGCTCATCTCATCCCCATAAAACTCGACAGCACCAATTTCCTCCTATGGAAATCTCTCTTTCGACCTGTTCTGAGAAGCCATCGTTTGGAAAGCTTCATTGATGGATCTCAGTCAGTCCCACCTCAACAAATCACTGGTTCAGATGGCAAATCAGTCCCCAATATGGCATATAATGAGTGGTTTGAACGTGATCAAACCCTCCTTTCATGGATCAATGCCACACTTTCGGATTCGGCACTCCCGTACATTATTGGCATGAACACAGCAAAGGAAGCCTGGGATTCCTTGGAACGCCACTATGCATCCCTCTCACGCTCCCATGTCATTGAACTCAAGAAGCGCTTACAGCACATCAAGAAAGGATCATCAACTATGCAGGATTACCTACATCAAGTCAAAGTGCTCTCCGACCAACTTGCAACTTGTGGAGCACCAGTCAGTGAGGATGACCTTACCATTCATACATTGGCAGGGCTGCCACCCATATATCGTCCTTTTCAAACCTCCATCCGGACTCACTCTCGTCATGACCCTGTCTCTCTAGATGAGTTGTACACTCTTCTGGTATGTGAAGAGCTCAGCCTAGCTGAAGATCTCTCTATAGATTCATCCACTGCCTTTGTTACCACCAGAAATTACTCTCAATAATCGTCCAATCACGGTCGATCCTCGGGCCCACCAAATCAGCAGCATGGCCCATCCTCTGGCCACTCAAATAGGCCAAACCATGTTTCCGGGAGCAAAAATATGCACTCTAACCACTCTGGTTCAAACTCCAGTTCTCGACCCACTCAGTCACGAAGCACCAGTGGTGATCAGCGACCACGGCCCACGTGTCAAATATGTAGCAAAGTGGGCCATCTTGCTATAGATTGCTACCACCGAATGGATCATGCGTATCAAGGGCGCCATCCCCCACAACGTCTAGCCGCCATGGTAGCCGCTCATCAACCCAACCTCAACAATACCTGGTTTTCTGACACCGGCGCAACGCATCACATTACCCCTGACTTGGGTAATCTCTCCATTCATGAACCATATCATGGGTCAGACAATGTGCATGTGGGAAACGGTCAAGGTTTGTTCATTTCCAATATTGGCAATACCACCCTGCACACACACCCCACCACCTTGCATCTTAAAAATATTCTCCATTGCCCTCAAGCCTCTTTTAATTTATTGTCAGTTCAAAAATTCTCCCGTGACAATAACTGCTATTTTTACTTTGATGATACTGGTTTTTCTGTGAAGGACAAAGCTTCAGGGAGGACACTCTTCCAAGGACCGATTGAGCATGGGCTTTACCCATTTCGTCCAAATTTTATTTCATCAGGGCACCAAAATAAGACTGTCAAAGCTTCCTTTTTTACTCACCGCGCATCAAGTACTCTCTGGCACCATCGCCTCAGACATCCATCAACAAATATTCAACAAGCTATTCTTTCTAGCTTCTCCCCTTCAATAAAGCATGTTAAAACAATCTGTTCATCATGTTCCCTTGGCAAGAGTAGAAAGCTCCCATTTTCTTTATCCTCTACTTTATCAATAAAACCATTAGAACTTATTCACTGTGATGTGTGGGGTCCTTCCCCTGTTCTCTCTATTAGTGGATATAAGTACTATGTAATTTTTATTGATGATTGCACTCGCTATTGTTGGATTTACCCATTATTATTAAAATCTGATGTTTTTTCTACATTTTGCACTTTCAAACAATATGCTGAAAATCTTCTTGACTCAAAAATCAAAACATTTCGATCCGATGGTGGTGGAGAGTTTACAAGTACCCTATTTAAACAATTTCTCTCCACCAATGGCATTATCCATCAATTGTCATGCCCACACACACCTGAACAAAATGGTGTAGCCGAACGGAAACACCGTCACATAGTTGAAACCGGGCTCTCTCTCATGGCCCACTCGTCCCTTCCCAAACATTATTGGTTTGAAGCCTTTAACACTGCCGTTTATTTAATAAACCGCATGCCTCTAATCTCTGTTCCCAAAATTTCACCTTATGAGGCCCTGTTTCACAAAGCACCTGATTATTCCCCTTTAAAAAAATTTGGGTGCGCTTGTTACCAGTGGCTTCACCCCTACCGGCCCAACTAACTTGCGTTCAAATCGATCAAGTGCATCTTTGTTGGGTACAGCCTCCAACATAAGGGATATAGGTGTTTGGACGCTTCCACAGGCCGCATTTACATCTCTCGCCATGTCATTTTTGACGAAAAATGTTTTCCTTTTGAAAAATCCACTATCACATCTTCACGCCCTAGCACCCCTCTGGATCCACTTGCTCTCTTTGGAACCATTCAAAAATGGCTCTCTCTTCCGTCCTTACCAGTCCTCCCAACCCATTTACCAAACACCTTATCGCAGGCCATTTCAAGCCCACCTCTCCCAACCCATTTACCAAACACCTTATCGCTGGCCACTTCAAGCCCACCTCTCCACCGACCCCAACATCAAGAACTAGAGCCCATGCTCTCCAATCGGGTCTGCCTAAGTGCTGTCCTCACAGACGATCAACTACCATCAGGTATATCACTCCTTACTGGTTCCCCTCCACATGCATTACTCCAACCCACTAAGCCCCACCAACAGCCTTTGTCACCAAACAGGCCCACCACTATCACCTCACCTTCACCTACACATCTACCTTCAACTTCTAATACAAGCAACCCACTCATTTCACTTGTACCTACCTCTCCACATCTTCCAAACACTCCCTCAGCCACTGCACCCCCTTCTCACCCAGTTCCGGGGACTACCGTTCCTGTAGCTACTACCCCCACTCCTGGACCACCTACTCGCACCCACACAATGCATACAAGGTCCCAATCTGGTATTGTCAAGAAAAAGGTGTGGCTCAGTACCAAACACCCACTCCCACAAGCATTACTGACCCACAATGTCATGACTGAACCTACAGTCAGGCTGCCAAATCTGTCGAGTGGCGGGCTGTTATGGATATGGAATATACATCTCTCCAAAGGAGTGGCACATGGACCCTTGTCCCTCGTGCACCAAATATGAATGTGGTTGGTTGCAAATGGGTTTACCGCATCAAACGGAACCCTGATGGATCCATCAATTGCTTCAAAGCGTGCTTGGTCGCCAAAGGATTTCACCAACGGCTCGGCATCGACTTTGTTGACACCTTTAGTCCTGTGGTGAAACACACCACCAGACGTGTCATCTTGGCATTAGCTATTGCCTATAATTGGCCACTCAGACAATTGGATGTTGAATGTGCCTTCTTACATGGTGATCTTCGTGAAGTAGTTTATATGGCTCAACCGCAAGGTTATACAGACCCTGACAAGCCATCCCATGTATGTCGTATGCAAAAGTCTATTTATGGACTTCGTCAAGCACCTCGAGCCTGGTATGAAAAATTTACGTCTCAATTGTTGGACTTTGGCTTTCTCATGTCCGCCTCGGATCCGTCTCTCTTCATCAAATGTGACAATGGTAGCATCACTTACCTTCTTCTATTTGTGGATGACATCATCATCACAGGCAACAATTCTATTTTTATTACCTCGTTCATCCACCAGCTGGGTCAACATTTCAAGATGAAAGATTTAGGCCCGCTGACATATTTTCTTGGTATGGAAGCCCACCGTACCAACAATGGGCTTTTCCTTTTCCAAACCAAGTACATCATGGATCTCCTTGTGAAATCTGAAATGGTAGGTTGCAAACCTGTTGGTTCTCTTGCATCGAAAGAGAAATTAAGCCCATCTGATGGACCTCTCCTTGATGATCCAACTCAATTTCGGAGTATTGTGGGTGCCCTTCAATATGTTTCTCTCACCCGCCCTGACATAAGCTACGCTGTCAATCAGGTATGTCAATTCATGCATGCACCCACTGTTGTTCATATGATTGCTGCTAAGCGAATACTTCGGTTCCTCAAAGGTACTCTTACATATGGACTTCATTTTTGTCCTAGCCCATTGCGTCTTTATGCTTACTGCGATGCTGATTGGGCTGGCTCCCCATTTGACCGACGGTCCACTAGCGGTTATTGTGTATTTTTGGGTCCCAACCCTATCTCATGGTCTGCTAAGAAACAAAACACAGTGGCCCGCTCCTCCATAGAAGCTGAATATCGTTGCCTGGCCCACACCGCTGCGGAACTCACTTGGCTGTGCTTTCTCTTACGTGATCTTCATATTCCATTATCTGAGATCCCACTCATCTGGTGTGACAATGTGAGTGCTATATATATATATATATATATATATATATATATATCTTGCATTCAATCCTGTTTTCCATGCGCAAACCAAACACGTCGAACTCGACTATCACTTCGTTCGTGAGAAGGTGGCATGTAAAAAGCTTGATGTCCGCTTTGTTTCCTCCATGGACCAGATTGCTGACATCTTCACCAAAGGGCTTTCATCTAAGCGTCTTCAACATCTACAATCTAAGCTTTGCATCCGGGAATGCCCGCTTAGCTTGAGGGGGGATGATAACAGTACCTCTCCAATGTCACCTGGGCTAGTGTCGACTCAGGCCCACACAGGAACCACCAAGACCCAGTCTCCAATAACACACCAAGTCTCAAGGGCCGTTTCCTAACTTTGCTCAACAGATCTTATTTATCTTCTTGTAACAGAACCTGATCCGTTGTAATATATATATGATACTATACAGATGTAAGAGATTGAGAATTCAAAACATACAAACGTTATTTGTTTATAGGTGATTCCCCATCTACTGTGTATTGACTATCGATGCCTCTGTTCTGTAGATAAGTTCATGCCGTTGTGATGCACTGCTAGAAGTTTAAAAATAAATCCATAATTCATGAAAACCAGCTTCCCCTATACACGAGAGACATGCAAAAAAAAAATTCAACCAAACATGTAAGGACCAAAGTTAAGATGCAAATATTGTAACTGCATTGAGTGTCTAACTTGAACTCATCTGATTGAGCCGTTCGCCTGCATTCAATTATCCAATTCATTTGAGATTGGCTTTTGTAGAATAACATTTGGTACCTTCCTTTGTATAATGCAGATAAAATGAGAAAAGGAATTCCCCTCTCAGAGGAAGATCGGATTCCATGGCTTGAAACTCTGCGTGATATGCTCAGAGAATTCATAAAAAGAGGCGAAATAGCAGTACTCTGCTGTTCTGCTTTGCAAAAGAAATATAGAGAGATTCTTCGAACATCAGACCCGGAGTACAGGCCAAGGTGCTATACATGTAGAATGAAATTTGTTTGCTTGCAAGCATCTCCTGAAGTAATTGCTGACCGGCTCAAGAGAAGGGCAGCAGAAGGGAAGCATTTCATGCCTGCCACCCTTTTGAAGTCGCAGTTAGATTTGCTTCAGATCGATGAAACTGAAGGGATAATCATGGTCGATGCCACTCTAAGTCCTCAGTCTATTGTTGCAAGCTTAAAAGATTTGAACTTATGAATAAGAAAAAAAAATTGGAATTCATTGTCCAATCATGATCCCTCATATTGAGGAAGAATGTAACTGCTATTGTACTGGTTTTGGTCATCCTTACAGATCATGTAAGTAAAAAACTTGACCATTCTTGTCTTTGTAATTGCAAGCACCATTGTTACAGTCATTATCCTCAACAATATTTTTGTCATTATCTTTCAAACAAAAAAAAAACAATATTTTTGTCATTATTTTCAATTTGAAACTTCCAAAATTTTTGTTTCAGTGTATGTCCAATTGACAGGGGGCCAGAATAAGCTTCACAATCATTGCTTATTTTCTAGGTTAGATCTCATCATATTCTTCAAAATAGAGTACTGCCTAAATCTCAGTCCACCACCTTGACAGTTGGTTATGGCCACTTTTCTACCTGACCTCCACTGTATTTTGTCCAAAGATAAAAACTCTGATAGATTTAATTTCATGCATATTAAACTTGGGTAATAATGTGAAAACACCACTAAAGTTAATTTAACAAGATCATCATTGACTTAGGTTAGGTCTAAAAGAGAATTTTCATTTTTTTGCAATAAATAATGTCAAATTTTTATAAATGAGTTGAAATCCTGCCACTCAAAGTGGGTTAAGGACTTAAGGTGGTTGATTGAGATTTTCAGAATGATAGAGGTGGTTACTTTGAAAATTAAAAATGTAGATTGTTATATGTGATTTTGAAAATGCTGATTGGTGCATGTAGGTTGCTGTATGTAAAAGAGCTACATCCCAAAAAGTGGTCTTTTCCTCATTTAAATAGTGTCATCACCCAGGCTTTACATAATAAGATTAATTCTATCAGGATTTGACTGTTCTTTAACGGACCAGTGCAAGTGCAATTTTAGCCTGTTGAATCTAAGGGCCTTTGATTAACTTTCTGTTGTGATCATTTCTAGCTTATTGAGTGCTTGACTCTTGAGATGCAGTCATGTGGCCCTGGAGATGGATCAGGGGTCATGATTTTCTTCGAATTGTGGGGCCTTCGTACACACCCAATCACCCATCCTTTCCAATCACCCATCCTTTTGATAAAGAAATATGCTATCCTCAGTTCATTCAAATGTCCATCTGGGATCATGGGGCTTTGTTGAAATGAGATTCACACCTTTGTTCAAACAAAGAGCAATTGTTACGGTTGAAACCTTTCCCTAGAAAATATGACCAAATTTACTTTTGCATTCAAGGATGATTCTCTACTCCGCGCTGTGTGATTTTGGATGGCATAGCATCGCTCACTGTGATTGGTCCACACATAGTAAGTATGGGTCAAGTTCAATGGGTGATCCGGACTCATTCGCCATTTTTGGAGACCTTGTGAAATTCAGCGGGATCCCCTCTTTGGCGACAAACAAGATGTGCGCTGCCGTATGAGAAAATTTCCCTTGAATTCAAATTGGAGATTCAAAGTGGGCTGCCATTGTCGTCATCGTCATCATCATTATCATTAAATCTTTGGCCCAACTATGTTGGAGTCGGCCACATGAATTTTGTTTCTCCATTTAGATTGAAGATTTGTTATACTGTCGGATCTGAATCTAGGCTGGGACCCATGCTACCATCTTTTTCAGATCGAGAGTACATTTTATCATGAGCAAGAGCAATGCATGGTCCACACAAAATGGGTCCTATTCCTACCCAGTTGAACAGATGAATAAGGGTAATTTGGTCATTACTCCTTCCAATATGAAACCAGCCACTCGACAAGCCCAACTCAGCACAACGGCTACTTTTGCGGGCCCCACTCGTGATATTTGAAATTCAAACATCGAAAGTTACCGTTAGAACCACACCCTTTTAAAAGGAATATCAAATCAAACTCAATCCTCACTAGTAGTACAAGATAAAAACGAGAACAGGGGGAGACGAAGAAGAAAAAACTCTTTTCTTTCCCTTGCAGTGTGTGATTTGTGAAAGGCCTTCTGCAATCTGAAACAAACATAAAGGCTCTCTCTCAATCATCTTTCGGCTTTTGCTTGCCCTCGATCATCTTTCGGCTTTAGGCCTTCTGCAATCACAAACATCAAAGCGCTCTCAATCATCTTTCGGCTCTCTTTCTTTTAAGTTTTCAATATTGTTTTGCTGATCTTTTGTTTAAGTCTTCCTTTCTTGCATTGCTGATCTTTTCTTTGAAGTCTTGCAGGGTTTTTTTTTTCCTCTCTAGTTTGTGTTTTGTTTTTCCTTTTTTGTGTAAACATCATGGATGCAGGATCTTTCTCTTCTACTTCTCTCTCTTCTAGCAGCAAGACCCTGTCTCGCCGCCCTCTCCAAGAACACGTCCTTCCGAGGCACCACCACCAAGAACACGTCCTTCCGAGGCACCACCACCCATCCCGACAACATGTGCGTTAATTGATTCACTCCTGTGATTTTTCAAGCTTTTTGCGTTTCTGGGTTTGCTCTAGTTTCCTGGAATTTTCTTTCCTTAAAGCCCTTTTTATTTTCTGTCCATTCCTTTCATTCTTCCTCACATGTGAAGATTTGGGACTATTCTTGAATTTTTGCAGGGAGACAGATTCATCCCAGACAGATCTTCGATGGATTTCGACATGGCCCGGTACTTGTTAACGGAAGGGAGAAAGGAAAAAGAGAATACAGCAGTGAGTTCTCCCTCGAAAGAGGCGTATAGGAAGCAGCTTGCTGAAACCCTGATGATGAACAGGACTCGGATTCTTGCTTTCAAGAGCAAACCCCCAACACCTGTTGAGGGTGTATTCCAAGAATCCTCCATGGATAACGTCTCCACAACTCAGATACGGGCCTCCAAGCCTCGCAGATACATCCCTCAAGTGGGTTTTTCCACCGTCGTCGTCTTGTTTTTTAATTCTTCTGTTTCATTGGGGTTTTAGTTAGTGATGAAGAACTCATCTCCCCCTTTTGTGATCTTTAACATTGCAGTCTGCAGAGAGGACATTAGATGCACCCGAGATTGTGGATGATTACTATCTGAATTTGCTAGACTGGGGTAGCAGCAATGTCCTTGCAATCGCTCTAGGAAGCACAGTGTATTTGTGGGATGCTTCAGATGGGTCTACCTCAGAGCTTGTGACGGTCGATGAAGAGAATGGTCCCGTTACCAGCGTCAGTTGGGCTCCAGACGGCAGACATATTGCTGTTGGCCTGAACAGTTCAATTGTCCAGCTTTGGGACCCCACCGCCAATCGGAAGGTTAGTGCACATTCCACCTACTATTTTCTAGGATTTCTATGTTCCTCAGATGCATGGATGAGCAATAAATAAGAACAATCCAAGCATGTTTTGTTTTCCAAATCTCAGATTCATTGTCTTGTGTTCCTACAGTTGAGAACTCTGCAAGGTGGGCATAATTCTCGAGTGGGCGCTCTTGCTTGGAATAATCACATCCTTACAACAGGGGGAATGGATTCCTTGATAAACAACAATGATGTGAGAATAAGATCCCACATTGTGGAAACATACAGAGGACACCAACAGGAGGTGTGCGGGTTGAAATGGTCTGGTTCTGGCCAACAATTAGCCAGCGGAGGAAATGATAATCTGCTTCACATATGGGACCGGTCCGCGAATACTCAGACCCAGTGGCTTCACAGATTTGAAGATCACACGGCCGCTGTGAAGGCGCTTGCATGGTGTCCTTTCCAGAGCAATTTGCTTGCTTCAGGTGGTGGCGCTGGAGACAGGTGTATAAAGTTCTGGAACACCCACACTGGTGCTTGTTTGAATTCTGTGGACACCGGTTCGCAAGTCTGTTCATTGCTGTGGAGCAAGACTGAGCGAGAGCTATTGAGCTCTCATGGGTTTACTCAGAATCAACTGACCTTGTGGAAGTACCCTTCCATGGTAAAGATTGCAGAGCTTAATGGGCATACTTCCAGAGTTCTGTTCATGGCCCAGGTAACAAATTCAAGTCAGATTTGTTCTACTGACTTTTCTCTCAATTTGAAGGATAGAATTGTGAGTGATTTTGGTTCTCTTCTGATTGTTTTTCAGAGCCCAGATGGGTGCACTGTAGCTTCTGCAGCGGGGGATGAGACACTTAGATTCTGGAATGTCTTTGGGACTCCTGAAGCTTCTAAGCCTGCAACTAAAACAGCAAGTACAGGGCCATTTGCTAATATAAACCACATCAGGTGAAGAGGCTCCAGAATTTCATAATATTGCAAATGCCACCACTCCATGTTTGTTCACCAGAGAGGAAGTAACCGATGATAAATTGGAAAGGACGTTTTAAGGGTATGAGTACTCTGTTCTGTTGTATTAATTATGATAAGAATGTTGCTTATGTGTGAAAATTTATGCATGTGCTTGTTCTTGTTCTCACTTGAAGATGGTTGTTGATTTTATTGCAGAAACAAATGGCTTCCTGTTATGATGTGGCAGTTACTCTCCCATGCTTTTCAGAAAGGAAGAAAGAGAAAATTTAGATAAGCAAGTGTTTACAAAAATGTCAAAACAGAGGAAAGCAAGCACCCACAGCATGATACAATTGTTTTTGTTCTTAAAAGAAATATGATCCTATATAGCCAAAATCAACCAAAGGACCCAAGAACATACTACCAAATTTTGCCTTTGTTGATGTAGTCATTGATTCATACATTGTTTTGTCTTAAAAGCTTCTCTTCAGACTCTCTTATTATTTCCCATTGATTCACACCATGCTGTGAAGTGCTTGCTTTTATTCCCTGAAGTTGTTGATTGTGGTTGAGTTCACCTGCCGAAGGAACACTCACTCTTCTTGAAATGTTCTGCTCCACATTCTCATTGTGATCTTTCAGATACAATCTTCTTCGGTGTCCTTGTGGGAAGTTTTAAGGAGGGTTATGAAAAGAAGCAAGAATAGGTTTAATATGTTAATCCTGTATATAACTTTGTTAAGTTGGCAATAGTGAAACACTTTTCGATTGCCCGTGGACGTAACCTTTTTGGGTGAACCACGTAAATCTTTGTGTTCATGTGGCGTGTTTTTTTTTTTTTTTTTTGCCTTTTATTCTCTATATTGTTCTATTGTGGCCCATTTAATTATTGATGAGAATTCAATAAAATAAGTAAATCAGTGGTGCCCCCAATAATAGACACCTCAATTGTTGTTCTTGCACCTCAAGTAAACTAGAGACAGGATGATAAAAGAAAGAAGGAAGAATAAAAAAGGAGACACATAATGAGAGGCGAGAAACCACTTAAAAAAGGAGACTTAGAGAGGCGAGAAACCACTATTATAGATAATCGGTAGATGTAGCCTTTTTGGGTGAACCACGTAAATCTTTGTGTTCATATGGCGTGTTTATTTTTTTTTTTTGCCTTTTATTCTCTATATTGTTCTATTGTGGCCCATTTAATTATTGATGAGAATTCGATAAAATAAGTAAATCAGTGGTCCCCCAATAATAGACACCTCAATTGTTGTTCCTGCAGCTCAAGTAAACTAGAGACAGGATGATAAAAGAAAAAAGGAAGAATAAAAAAGGAGACGCATAATGAGAGGCGAGAAACCACTTAAAAAAGGAGGCTTGAGCGGCGAGAAACCACTATTATAGATAATCTGTTCTGTGTGAAATTGTGGGTAGACATCTAAATGAAACAAGTGCAAACTCATCAGTGGTGCCACTCCAATCAGCAGTCGAGTTTGCACGAAACCACTATTATAGATAATCTGTTCTGTGTGAAATTGTGGGTAGACATCTAAATGAAACAAGTGCAAACTCATCAGTGGTGCCACTCCAATCAGCAGTCGAGTTTGCACTTAAACGATTTCACATCAACAGAGCAGCACATGATGGTCGATCCGATACTCTATACTCTACATTTGATTCTCAAACATTGGACGCAAATAACAGAATCAAGACGCGAAAAAAAAAATTGCACACTGGACCACTCCTAAAGACAGTGATCGGTGATATGTGCCGTAAACTATGAGGCATTAAAACAGAACTCACTAGGTTTTTAAAACCATTTAATTTACTCAGAAGAAAACAAAGACAAACAGTCTTATCTCAGTTGGAAAGATTGACTCAGAAGATGCTGATAACCACCCAATTGTCTAAGGCATGATGAAAAACAACACACATTTCTGCATGATTAGGCCAACTATATTTTCAGAGATGCAATTTACTCAGAAGAAAACAGAAACAACAGTCTTATTTCAGTTGGAATGATTGACTCAGAAGATGCTGATAACACCCAATTGTCTAAGGAATGATGAACAACACACATTTCTGCATGAAAGGCCCACTATATTTTACAGAGATGCAATTTACTCAGAAGAAAACAGAAACAACAGCCTTATCTCAGTTGGAATGATTGATTCCACCCCAATCTTCATAATGAATCAGGAAGATGCTGAAAACACTAAATTGTGTAATTGTGTGAGGCATGATGAAAGCAACACACATTTTCAGCATGATATAGCATTACAAAAATAAATAAAGAATTGCAATTCACTAGGAAGAAAACAGAAGCCGGAAAGGCCCACTATATTTTACAGAGATGCAATTTACTCAGAAGAAAACAGAAACAACAGCCTTATCTCAGTTGGAATGATTGATTCCACCCCAATCTTCATAATGAATCAGGAAGATGCTGAAAACACTAAATTGTGTAATTGTGTGAGGCATGATGAAAGCAACACACATTTTCAGCATGATATAGCATTACAAAAATAAATAAAGAATTGCAATTCACTAGGAAGAAAACAGAAGCCAGAAAGATTGATTCCACCCAATCTTTCAGAATTAATCAGGAAGATGCAATTTAAATATTCTCACTTCTATGGTATCAACCACCACGTCAAAATCACAGCAGAGTTCTCTTGAAACCATTCTCACAGCTTTACAAATCTAAAAAGCAAATGTGCCAAGAAGAAGAGCCAAGGGAATTGTGGCTTTACAATGGTATGACTCTGTCACAACAGGGAATAATAATACCATCATCAAGGAAACTGCCGCCTGTTGTAGGTGTCTTCGTGTACAAAAACTGGCGGCTGAGTGTTCGGAGGTGGGAATTGTGGCTGTGCCAATGCAATGCCTTGGTTTTGGTGGGCACCCCAAGGGTCCATGTGCTTGGTTGACGATACAATGAGGTAATAGATGATGCCAAGTGAGACAGTTGCTAGAGACAACACTGCTCCTCCTGAGAAAACTCCTGGCTTGACCACATAACAGTAACCAAAATACATTTTTTCTTCCGCATGTTCATCATTGAGTGCAGCACCCGTTAACAACAGGAGAAATGCTATTACGAAGGTAATCCTAGATGACAACATCAAAGCCATGAATTACTTACTTAGAAAATAATTAATCAAATGAGTAAGTCTACAATTTTAACCATGCTTGTGAACAGATAGAATCTCTGAAAAGTGCTCTTTTGAAATATTCTGAAAGAGACACAAATGAAATCCCACAGAAGATTAGCAGCTGGGAGTAGAAATTAAGGGATAAAAGGTTTTGACATTGAAACAGTTCTCTTCAATAGTACAATTAGATAAATGGAATTTGCAATATCACTGTGCTCAGTTGCATGAAAGGGGCTGCATTCCACCAATCATCTGATTTAAGGGTAGAATCATCCATGGGACAAGTTCAAATTACAGTCAACATATTGAACCATGTACAAGGTTATACCTAGTGGCTAAAGCTACAAATAAGTATTAAAAAGAAATAATATCAGTGTTGGGATTGGCCTTAAAGCGCCAACCAATCTTAGTCAGTGACCATGACAAGAACTTCAATAGAGCGACAGTTTTCGTAACATATCCATAAAAAAATATCAAAAAAAGGAAAAACTGGCTGTTGTCACATTTTACATAAAGATCCATCAGGTTTCCTGACGAGCCTTAATGAAAGGTTGAAGATCCACACAATGGCTATCCCCGATGTTAATCTCTACTAACCCTAGTTAGAAGGATTAGCAAAAATGCCCAAGATCGAATAATCACAACACCACAAATTTGTATTGCATCAAAAACTAGAACACTCACCCATAAATCTCGAAAAAGGAAAAGAAAAAGGAAGGGACAAAAATATCGTCTACCGGCGGGTAAAGAGAAGAGATCATGCAAAAACATGTGGTTGAAAGGAGGAGAAAAACCACTTGCAAATTTGTTGCATCACACTTGAGAGCAAGAACAGATATTGATATATTTGTCCAACAAAAAATAAGAGTTAATTCACTCGAACTAAAATACCTATTTCTAGTACAAAGAAACTTTTTCTTTTTATTTCTATTATAACACAGGACACTCACTGAACTTAAATAAAAAATCTAAACATAACTGTGATCTTAACAGGAGAAACATCCAAAATGTAAGAACATGAAGTGAAGTACGTCGATAGAAGTGTGGATAAATTGCCTAGTTGGTTGTAGGATCTTACACCCCATTGAGCTACTACCACTTATCCCAAAACCAATTGGTGATGGAAAACGGCACAACAATGGTTTTATGGTGAGAGCGAGGGCTCGACCACAATTATGACCACTCAGGAGCGAGGGTGGACGTTGACCTCAACATTGGTGATCATAATCAACAAAAGCTCTCATCAATTTATTCTTTTAAAAATCATTTAATTTTTAATTTTTTGTTAAAAAACTCATTATAAGTTTTGGAGCCCACTCTGGGTGGAGCCCACTCCTCAATAGTTATATCAATATCAAAATGAAAGCACTGTGGAGGGATTAGATTGATCATAAGTTGACTACTATTAGAAAAAACCAAGACCTAATGGGTACTAAGAATTATTCAAGGCTGTCTATTATCACCTGAGCCTTTCCCACACATGATACGAGCTATGTGGTGATGGTTATTATCCAATTTAGGTATCTGTCCTAAAGATTGCTAGGAGTAGAAAAAAATAATTTCTTTCTCATTTTTATGCATATTCTTAAATGTATAAATAATATTTCTTTCCTTTTAATTTTGGAAACTTTTAGCTTAAATTTGTGTTTGTTTCTTAATTCACATAGAATCTTATTATGTTCTATTAACTTTTACTTTCTATTCTTGAATATTGGCAACAAGATCCCATAACAGAGTAGAAAGGTAGTATTATCTCAACCAAAAGGTCTCTGTTCGAGTCATCTTACCTTACAAAAAGAAAAAAGAACAAAAAAAAAGACTATATGATAGTCAGGACCAATGTTAATAAACAATGCCCCAAATTAGTAGTGACAGACCAGGTTTGGTGATCCAGATGGGTGGCTAATGAACCCACCATAGAAGACTAGCCTGGAAAACCCCCAGAATAGTAGTGGCAGACCGGGTTTGGTGATCCATCAAGTTTCTGGCCTCTACATGTTAAAGATGGACCTGCATTTCTTTCTTAATTGTCTATTTGCAGGCTGTATACTGAATGCATTCAACTGTGAGCACTTCTGAAGCATGGTGCTGATGTGACAAACTTTAGGCTTGAGGACACTTTGCATATATTCATGGCAGGATAATGATCCTAAATAAAACACAATCAAATATATTAACATAAATCAAGTATAAGGGAACAATTACCAAGAAACAATGAAGCAGACCAACGCTACTGTCCAATTGGATCTTGAAGGAACTGGGTGTTTCTTGCAGCAAATGCAACCAGCTGCAGAGCTAATGATTATTTGAGCAATCACAAGAGCCAATGCTGCAATTGATCCCAGAGTTAAAGCTGGACTCCTTGGGTATGAACATGTGTCACGAGTAGTCGGCGTAACATCAGAAATCTGCAGGGTTAAGAAGAAATAAAAGCTCAAACCATACTGCCATAAACATCAGAGGGTAAGGGTGTCCTTTTTTCATCTGTGACCAATGCATGTAGCTTGGTAATGACAAACATTACATTCAAGCAAGAGTGAAACATCAAAACAGGAGTAAAACCAAGAGCTAGTCACAAAGTCAGAATGATTTCAAGATAGATTTATTGTGGATTTTGATCATCAGATGTACTCCAAATCTAAAACTTTGATGTCTTTTCATCCACTTACCCTCATGGGTTTACAGATATGGAAATCACAAGAGGAGAGGTACAGTTTTGGCCCTGACTTACACTCCAAAACAACGGGACTACCTATAGGTCTGGGTTGACAATTGGGTGGGGGTGGGTCCTTTGTTCTTATCATTTCCAAGGTTGTTTAGGGTTGTGGTCAACAATTGGGCTTCGGTTCAAGACTATTATGTGGGGGGGGGGGGGGGGTCGGTCCTGGAATGTTTCTTTCAGGAGAGCTTTACGTCATTCTGAGGAGTCTGAGTATGAGAGCTTTACGTCATTCTGAGGAGTCTGAGTATGAGTCTTTGGTCAGTCTTCTTTCTAATGTTTTTATTTGCAGGAATGTGACGGATTCTCATATTTGGAAACCTACTACTTCTGGCAAATTCTCCTGTAAGTCATTTTCAAGGGAGTTGGAAGATCCATCACATTTGAAAGCCTCTTCTTCTCTGGCTTGGCAAGGTCTGGCTCCACCTAGGATGGAGGCTTTTGCTTGGCTTGCTATTTTGGGGAAGGTTTCTACAACGGATAACCTTAGGTGGAGAGGCTTAGCTTTGGAAGCTATTTTAGACTTATGTGTGTTGTGCAGGAAGGAGATGGTTTGTTTATCCATTGCGAGTTTTCTCATACCATATGATGTAGGCTCCTTCTGCGGTGCAGTGTCTTTTGGTGTAGCCCAAGGACTTTGGCGGGGATGATCAAAGCTTAGAGGTGCTCTAGTTTTTACGGGTGTGCGTTAGTTCTTTGGAGACTCATACATTTTGCTATCTTTTGGTCTGTTTGGAAAGAGAGGAATGACAGAGTGTTTAAAAGGTCTTCGTCGTCGGTGGAAGACTTGACGTTATTGGTGGTGACAAGAATTGCCAAATGGGCCGCTTTCAAGTTTGAGTTTGACAGTCTAAGAGTTGATGGTGTGTTGCATAATTGGGAAGCCTCTCTACTTTGTGGGGTTAAGAAAATGCAAAAGGTGTTTTCCTGGGCTCCTCCTTCTGAAGGTATGCTCAAGTTCAATGTGGATGGGGCAGCTAGGGGAAAACCGGTGCCGGTGGGTATTGGTGGGGTGCTTCGCAATAGTGAAGGCATTGTGTTGGCTTTGTTCTCAAAGCATGTGTGTTGTATGGAGTCTACTGAGGCTGAGGTTGTTGCTATTTTAGAACCTATCCGGATTTTCACTTCAACCTCTTCTCGTTCTAGACTAGTGGTTGAAAGTGATTCTCTTAATGCTATATCTTGGGTTTCTTCTTCAGCTATGTTTCCTTGGAAATTTCAGTTATATTTGAATGAGATTAGAGCTATATCGTCTTCAATTCAAGTGAGCTTTATTCATGTGGGGAGGGCAGCAAATGGTTTTGCTTACTCTTTAGCTAAGCAAGGGGTTGATAGTGTTAGTTTATATGGTCTCAATCCATTAGATGATGTAATAAATTGATTCATTTCTTTATTTATCAATATATCCGTGCTTTCCTTTCATGAGATGAATGATGTTTTAATTACTTACTTGCACATAACCAATACGAATGACATGATGGTTCATGAGATGAACTAGAGTCCACAAGTATACTAGATGTAATACATGTGTATGGATGAGATCCACATACATGAGACATGTGTCGCAAATCTTATACTTAAATATCTTCACAACCAGTGATGAGATTGGGCATTTCATCTGACAAGGTTGTAGCACTTTGATTACTGTGAAATAGTGTGATTTGTCTTGATCATCAGAATGTCAGATTCTGAATCATGGTGCTGGTACATTGGATGTATTGAAGGACCATGAGAAGCACCTTATGAAACACTGTCTTTACTTTAAGGTCTTCTCTCATAATTCCCTAGCAATATGCTCATAATCCTAAGACATTAATGAACTCAAGTTTCTGTCTATTCATTTGCTTTGAGTTACCAATGAGTGAGGCCAATTGTAGGTCAACACCTCGGTGTCTTAGGTACGTGGTAGTAGGACTGTGGGAACATTCAAATGTCAAGATGGAATCTATCCTAATTATCCCCTTGTGCCAATTAATGGAATTATCATTGGTAAATGCGCACCCATTCCAATTAAGAGTTAATTGGATAGGTAATGATGATCACTATAATTAATTGAGGCTCAAGGATAATAAGATATGGATCCAATTTTGTGGACAGACCTAATTGATCCATGGATATAGATGGAGGGGTCTACTTGTGGTAATTGAGAAGTTTAGGGTCTTCTTTGTAATTTATTCCAAAGACTGCAGTGCAATTACATTTATATAGTGGAGTTATTTGCAATTAACTGTGGGCCCGGATTGCACATGAGATGTGGGGTCGCAATGTCCCAGTTGGAGCCAGCTTTCTATGGAATCCCTAGTGGTCCCCACACTAGCCCAAGTTATTAGAAAGTTACTAATTCTACTTGAACTCTAAAGGAAGGAATTAGGAAATTACTATTTCTATTTGAAGTAAGACTTCTAATAGTGGTAATAGTAGGAAGAGAAAGTTAATAATTATTGTGGAAGTGAGACTTCTATTCTCAATTAGTAAAGAAGAGGTTGCCAAACCATAAATAGGGGAGCAAAGGGGGCTGGACGTCCACCTTGGAATTCACGCCTAGCCCCCCTCTAGTGCAAGAGTTGCACATTTGCTCTCTCTCTCTCTCTCCTAATTCCATTCTAGTTTCCTTTAGAGCTTCTAGTTGTTTTCTTTAGGAGATCTCACCCATCTCCTTTAGAGAAGAGATCTGATACGGGACACAGCGTGGAAGGCTAAGAGGTCTTGGAGATCCTAAGTTTGCTAAAAAGAAAGTTTATTCAACTAGCAAGTCTTCATCTCCATTAGAGCACAATTGAGCTTCAAAGGTATAATCTACTTCCTTGTATGTTGTAGATTTTGTAATTGCTTGATTGTTGTTGGTTTCTATCTTCTAGATAGAGTTTATTGCTGTACATGGTTGATGAGATTGAGGGATTGCATCCTGAATGTGGTCTACAGCCTTTATGGGTAATTGATCCCTGAGTCAAGTGGGTCAAAAAGTTTTGAAAACCTATCCACGAGGCCCACCTACTTCCAACAGATAGGTCTTCTAACTTCTTAGCTTTCACTATGAAACTTGTTTTGTGGTATAATGCTTTTATACCATAGTGCACTTTGGCCGGGGTTTCTTTGTAATAGTAATACTCTTTCCTTTCTTAATATATTTTCTTCATTGCCTATCAAAAAAAAAAAAAAGGAAAACAGGACTACCATCCTAGAAAACTATGTAAGGGTGGAAAACATACATTGAGTGTGGTTTTGATTTCCATGTTGCATTCTGCTGAACGAAACGAACTTTGTAGAAACTAAATCAGCTTAAAAAACCAATTAGCAGCTAATGAGCCCCAACTCCAATACTGAAAATTTTATAGGACTTGGAATAAAAATGACAAGAACAAGTCTCATCTGTTTTGATCAAATCACACAAGATGGCTTTATCAATGCAAGGTGAAAAGGTACTTGGTTTTGACTCTTGGAAAGTCCACTTCAATTATTTTGGCATTATTGTGTTTAGGGAGAGCAAATACAACTCTCTGAAGCACTATACAAAAATAGGAAAAAAAAACTGCTATCAATAGTTGTTCACAAATGAGTCAAATATATGTAACTTCACAAAATAAAAGCAAAATGTGTTAATCAAACTCTTCCCTTACAAAATGATTTTTCTATTTTTAAATCTCTAACGATTCCTTTTACAATTTTTAGATCTTGAATATGAATAATCATGGGGTATGATGCTCTAGCTAGTAGCTACAGCATAGACATAAAATTGAAGTCTTGGATACAATACAGCACAACTACATTGCCTATTTCCAAGTACTTAGGTATCATAGATTGTGGGATTCAGTTCAACTTAACTGATGTGATTCAGCTACAGTAAAGACCAAGCTCAACCCCAAAATGGTAGTTTGTTCTTGATTCTACCAAAATCTTTGAATCATATGCTATTTGGTGATCAGACCATCCTTAATTACGGAATAATTTTTAGTAAATCTTCACTGTAAACCTCATGAAACTGTCAAGAAACGTAGTGGGCTTTAGAATCCATTTTCAATTGCTATCAGTTCTAAATTCCAATCTGGCTCTTTTTTCTTTATAGAAGGATAAAAGATCTCGATTTCTACATGCAACAAAGTACACGGGCAGTTTTGAGATTTTATGAGATATTGTCGAGCTCTTTCTTCCTGAAAGTTCTAGTTGCCTTTCTTTGTGAAAGACCCTATTCAGTTTCTGCATGGAACTTTGGGTGCAAGACACATCCTCTCCTTCGTGCGTGAGGCCTGAAACTTGCTCTGTCTTTTTAATAAGCTTTAAAGATATACAATTTTAACTAGTCAATGCTTGAAAGCAAATCCACAGATACAGAGACATGTCTTGCACAATATATCTCTGTGCTTTTTTCCTTGAGAAAGGGAAGTAAGGTTGGCTCTCTTTCCATTCCTCACCTACTGGGGCTGTCTTGCCCCATCTGAATTTTATGGGATGATGCTCCTTTTGAAGAAATCAAATCGCAATAAAGTAAAATCTCAAGAAAAGATTGGTTGCAAAAGAGTACTGATAGAAGTCCAAGAATCCTAAGTACTGATTACTGTAAAGTTTTTGTACCAATGGATGAAATTGATACCATTCATACAGTTATTACTTTATCCCCTAAAATGAATGGGAAAATATCAAATTATATATACTCTACCTGCTTGAATGGTGTATTGGAAGAACCAAGGAGTGAGCGTTGACCAAACCTTGGGTTATGTGAAGAAAGGAGATTGAGATAAAGTTCATGTATAGAAGCAGGTTCTTTGAGCTCAGTAGAATCAAGTAAGATTTGTTTTTTTAATGGTTCAACAGGGAATTATGCCAGCCAATTCGAACTTCAATCAAAGAATTATTCCAATTGACTAAGTAAGACAGGGGTGAGCCAGTAAATCCAACTTGGAAACATTTGCCACACACAACAGCCATAAAAAAAAAGATTCTGACAAAATCCATAAAACCCAAATCAAATCTGAAAAGTTTGAACACAACCAAACATAATTTCAAAAAAAAAAAGTTGGGAGTATGTCAACAGTAAGTAATCTCTGGTAATAAGAGTTGAAGAAAGGGAAGAGCACCTTGATCCGTTTGGCCTCTGCTGCAAAAGCCAAAGCAGCACTCAAAAGCCCAAGAAATCCAACTAGAAAACAGATGATAATCACCTTCTTCTCCATTTCTCTCTATCTGAGATGAGGATCTATTGGATTACTTGGTGGGTTCTCTTGTTATTAGTGTTACTAAGTGCTTAAGGAGGTAATCTATTAATTTAATTGAGACAGTGACGTGGGTGTGTCATGACCCAGAAGGAAGGGGAAAGAGAACCAACGAGAAGAATTCGATAAGGAACTAGCTGATAGTCCGATAAAATTAGCGTCGTTTTGGACATGGAGAATTAAATTAAAAAAAAGGATAATTTGTTTAACTTTAATAACACTCTTGATATTTAATATTTTCATATTACTAATAAAGTTCTAGGTCTCTTCCAAATTGGTGGGATCTTTTTGGAAAATTATTGTGATTGTTGGAATTTTTTTTATTGGTCAATACCAAAAACTTCATTAAAAGGTGAAAAATTAAAAAGACGTTTTTACTGGAAAAAATACTTTATGTGGTCAGTACACCGAGCATGGAACATGAGACAAACATGCACCTAACAGGGAATCCGTACAGAACTCCTAACTTTTTTTACCATTTTTATTTGTGGTCGAATTCAACCTTCAGTTTCAACGCTGGAGGTCGAATTCGACCTGGTAAGTGACAACCGATGGTAACACTCGACGCTGGGATGAAAACACAAACAACACATTTTAATTCGCAGCGTCGCATTCGACCTGCCTTCGTGCTGTTCATGGTCGAATTTGACACATGTGTTAGTTTCCAATTAAAAGGCCGCCCTCCCAGTACTTAAAGTCAGAAAAACTCATGTATAAATCTAGTCGCATGCGACCCTCGGTTGTCACTTACCAAGTCGAATTCAACCTCCATCGCTGAAATGAAATTGAAGGTCGAATTCGACCACGAAAAATTTTTGTAATAAAAGTTAGAAATCATATACGGATTTCCTATTAGGTGCATGTTTGTCTAATGTTCCCTGTTCAATGTATTGACTACATAAAGTATTTTTTCTGGTAAAAACCTCAATTAAAAAAGACGAAAACATAGAAAAGATAAAAATAAAAGAGTATAAGAACATTTTACCGCTCCCAATCTCCAATTACATGAAATGCCCACCCAAGAAGGCATCCTTTCAAACCCTTAATAGCTAAATCATTCGCAAATCTAACCTCACGTCGGAAAGTAACAACATTAATATTAGAGGTTAGCTCCCTCATTTCATTAAAATGAAATTGAAATTTTCAAGGATTCTTATTCTTATTTGTGGTCGTTGGAATTTGCCGATGAAGAATGGTCTAGATTTAATTGTAAGGCTCAAAGCAATTGAGATTGATGGGAACTCCGTGACATAGGAAAGAAAACAACAAAAATATTGCTTGCAACTCTTTCAAGAGTTGAAACTCGGACACCAATACGTATTTGTAAATGATCCTACTCTTGAGTCTTGACCTTTTCTTTAGCCTTTTCAAGTTTTTTATAGGGGGATTCAGCGACGGGTCCCTGAACATTTCACTTTATTGCCTTACGTCCACAATCTTTTCTTATAGTGTGATAGGTCCTTTTTCCAAATTTGAAAACCTAAAATGTCTAATTTACCATTTCTTCAAATCATATTCCATGATTAGTGGGATAAGCCATTAATAATGGTCAACTGCCATTAAATTAGTCATGATTAATAAAATTCCTCTAATGAGATTTTCAAATCAATTTAAAAAAAAAACAAATAAGTTTCAAAAACTAGGAACAAAATTTCAAATAAATTTCTAAAAATGAAATAAATTTAAAAAAAGCAAATAAAATTTAAAAAATGCAAATAAATTTCAAAAGAAAGCAAATAAATTTCAAAAAACACAATAAATTAAAAAAAAATAAATAAATTTTACAAAAACTCAAATAAATTTAAAAAGACACAAATAAATTTCAAAATATCCAAATAAATTTCAAAAAATATAAATAAATTTCAAAAGACTCAAATAAATTTCAAAAAAAGTAAATAAAATTAAAAAATACAAATAAATTAAAAAAAACACAAATACATTTGCCAAAACTAAGAGAACCCTAGTTTCCAAATTAGCGAACAATGTGGCAAAAAACTCAAGTCTTTTTGTCAAAAACTCATTTAAATTTATTTCAAAAAATACAAATAAATTTCAAAAGACACAAATAAAATTCAAAAATACAAATAAATCTGTCAAAAACTCATATAGATTTGTTTATATCTCAGATAGATTTGTTCCAGGACTCAGATAAATAACCTAAAACTTGGATAGATTTGGCCAAAACTCAGATAAATTTGTCCAGAACTCAGATAAATTTGTTCCAGAAGTCAGATAAATTGCCAGAAATTCAGACAGATTTGTCCAAAACTCAGATAAATTTGTTCCATAAGTCAGATAAATAGCCAAAACTCAGTCAGATTTTTCCAGTACTCAGATAAATTTATCCAGAGTTCAGATAAATTTGACTGGAACGGGGATGGACTTCTGGAACTGGTCAGGTCAAACCTGACCTAGAACCAACCCGGAACTGCTGCAGATCCTATGCCTACTTTCTTCTTCTTCTTCGTTCTGGAATCAGAAAAACAAAAGCAAACTTCCATTCGCCTTCTTCCTCGATTCCGGCGATGGCATAGCACGACGTCCAGTGACGATCCCCCTTCTCCGGCAACACGTAGGAACGACGATGGCGCAGGAAATCCGGCAATGGCGCAGAAGATCGTCTTCTTTTTCGTTTCGTGTTCTGCAAGTCGTCTTCTTCTTCTTCTTCTTTGCACATGTCTTCTTCTTCTTCTTCTTCATTGCAGGGGTCTTCTTCTTCATAGATCGATCTCAACTGTTGAGATTCAATTCGTCAATATCCATGTCTGGTTTGAAATAATGAGGGGGAGAATGGAAAATTTGAAATTTTAAATTTTAAAATTAGATGCCTAAACAGTTGGAAGAGGGCAAATTAGTCATGTAAATTGTATTCAGGGACTTCTGGCTGCAAACAGTCTAAATGCTTGGACCAGAGCCCTTAAAAAGAATTTGCCTGGACTGGAGGCTATCAATTCTAGGGACCTTTCGCTGATTATCTCTTTTTTAAATTGGTGAGTCTCACCAATTTCTTCATTTTCTATTTTTATTTATGGGTTTTTGTCAAAACCACAAGAGAGACTCTGAGATTGATGGAATGAACTGAGTATCATCCATTGTGATCTGTCCCTCACTCTTATATTTTTGGCTTAACTATATTTTGAATGATTATAATAATAATATCTTACATCTAATTAGCACAATCAAAATCCCTTTAATATGGGCTGGAGTGGATTACCTTAACAAGGGTTGACCTAATATAAAAGATTCTTTCCATAAGTTACAATGGTTATAAGGATTATAATAAGTTTATCTTGCTCTGGTGGAAGACAAGTTCAGAATAGCCAGAAGAATAGATAAGTGATATTATCAAATTTTAGATTTAAAATTGTTTAGAAATGAATCGTTTTAATTTCAGAGCATCTCGGATAGAGAAGCCAAATCCAAAGTTGACATGCCACATGAGATTTTTTTTGCATGGATTTTTCACTCCAATATCCATAGCAAAAATGCATTTGGCATATGGAAGTGAAATGCCAAATTTGCCATGTGAAAAGGGGAGATGCCATGCCAAATAATATTTAGGCTTGTTTTATTCCAAAATTCTCCATTAGAGATGAATTGGGTTTAATGTAATTTTTTTTTCTTAAGGATGGCAAGCATTTATAATAAATATCACATTTGGCATATGGGGTGGAGTTGCCTCTAATAGAGATGTCAAATTCCAAAGAGTCAATTTGTTACATCAACCACCAAAAGAAATTTGGCTTTTCCAATTTGGCATCTCTACCAAGGTAGACATGCCACATTGGATATTTGGCATAGATTTTTACTCCAATAGCCATGCCAAAAATGACATGGCATTAGGCATATGAGTCCGGACCCTCTATCTCATAGAAAAAGGGAGATATTGTTTCCCTCGATCTGCATTTGCCAACTGTGCAAAATCTCTACGTTGGTGTGTGTGTGTTTTTTTTTTTTTTTTTTCATTATTGAGAAGGTGCATTAGCTGGCATAATATTTTACATAGTTGGGGAATGCGGATTAGATGAAACAGTATCTCCATGTTTCTACTAAACAATGGATCAGACTTTTAGCATATGGGAGTGAAATGCCAAATTTGGCATATGGAAAAGGGAGATGCCAAATCATATTTGCGTTTATTTTATTTCACAATGGACCATTAGAGATGGGTTGGGGTTAATGTAAATAATAATAATAATAAAATACTACATTTGGTATATGGGGTGGAGTTGTCAAATTCCAACGGATCAAATTGCCTCATTGGCCACTAAAAGAAATTTGGCATCTCTAATTTTTTTTTTTTAGAGAGAATTTGACATCTCTATTGAAGATGCTCTAAAATAGCTTTAGTGGAGCTAGGGGTGGCAAAACTTGACCCAACTCAATCTTAGCCGAAGTTGTATTTGACTCATCAAACTTGACATGCATAAATTCACGGTCAAGTTTTCCTGACCTGAAAGAAAAGATGGAAAATGGCCAGGTTAGGGTTACCCAATTATACTCTCGCCTTTTTGTTTATTTCTGAAACACACACACTAGGCTCTTCTAAGCTTGAGCTTAGGATAAAATTTCTGAAGCTCATGCTTGTGGGGCCCACCTTTGGTCCATCCAAATGGATTAAACACATGATCCCAAAAAATGCACACGTCCCATAACTTTCAGTCAGATCCGAATTTACTGGACCGTTGGATCCACTGTATATTGATCCGAATGAATCGTTGACTATTAAACTTTTGGGGCCCAGATAAAGACGATAGAAATCATGATTATAGCTGATTTTTTGTAGAGAGGAAGGTCCCAGCGAGTCATATAAATCCCCTTATCCCCATCCCCATGTGGGCCCACCACATTTATTAAACAAATCTTACCAAAAGTTTACCGGAGAGAAAAAAAAAAAAAACAAAACAAAACAAACGTTACCCAAAGGTTTTCCATCGGCTAAAATTTGGCTCAGATCTTGATCGATACAGCCTGTGATTTCATTTTGTTTTTTGGGATAATAGATCCAGCCTGTGATGTTGTCTACCAAAACTTGGATTGACTAGGGCCCAATCATAGCCTTCATCCTATTTTCTTATTGTTACTTTTCAAAAAGAAAATAAATAAATAAATCGCAATGCATGTGGATTGACTAGGGCCAAATCAAGTCGAGCACTTTACCCAATTACCCTTCATATGTGTGGCTCAGCACATTATTGTGCTCCCCAATTGAGTTATGCTCACGAATTGAGTTAAGCAACTGGCTCAACCCTGAGCCGTTTCTTCACGAGAAATCAGAATTCTAAGAATTTATATAACAGAGAAATTTAATTTTTAATAACTGTCCTTCTAGGTGGAATTTCAAATTACTCTTTTTGGTGAAGAATTTAAAATTTCAATAAATAATATAGAGAGTGGAATTCAAAGAATTCCAAAAAGTCTTTTGAACCGCTGGAATTTGAAATTCTACTAAAACACGACATTTCAAATACCATACCCAAGGCAAGATGTCACGTCATATTAAAAAAAAAAAAGGAAAGAAACAACCTCCCAATTTCTAATCCTAAATTCAGATAAAGAAATAGGCCAAAAAAGTTATGCTCCCAATCAAAGTCCAAAAGTCTTAATTTAATGTCTGTTTCGGACTGGTGTTTTCTAATTAATTTGATATGTTGCGTAGGTGACAGGTCTCTCTCCCGCATTCAATAAAGAAGATGTCGCTCACGTATGCGTCAATTGCGTTGCGTATCCTTCTTTGCATTGGTTTTCCACTTGTTCCGCATATGGGAATACGTACACACATCTGATAAAATCAGAGCCGTAGCTTAAGATCGCAAACAACCGACTTAAGTCCACCAACACATCTTGACCGTCTATGGTTTCCATCCCAGTTTATAAATATAAAATTCCCTGTCTCTTTTCGCGGTCATAGTTTCTTCCGATAGAAGGCGGTAAAAGACGCGCGCGCGAGAGAGAGGGATGTGAATTTCTGTTGTTTGTTCCTCATCCGCTCTCCCTTTACAAGGAGGTATCCACTAATATCTTGCGTTTCCTTTTAGATGTTGTTGTTTACAGATTTCATGAATTTTCATATGTTTTTGCTGCAATAGAAGATATCTTCAACATAGAAGGTAATATGAAATTGAATTATTCTTTGAAGTTTTATGTGAGGATTAGATATTGGGGAGTCTGGATCACCTATCGCATTTGTTATACCTTCACCGTGAGTGGACCAATAAAACTCCGTTATGCCATCCAAAAAATCTAGGTGATTCTCTTCATCTTATTTAAACTTTTTAAACTTCAAAATCACCTAAATTTTTGGATGACGTAGCGAACACTCACGGTGATCCGGACTGGATATTGGGTAAATGCATAAGATAATTAATCCTCCCATATAAGTAAACATAAATAAATTTATTGATAAAAAAAAGAAAGAGGAAATCCTCTCAATTTGTAATAAACTTCTATCCTAATTATAATAATTCTCTAAAAAATGTTTCATATTCTATAAACAAAAAAAATTATCCCCATGGGTGAAGGGGATTTTTTAGAGAGCAGTAAAAAAGATTTTGAATCTTTGGATCTACCTACAGTAACCATTAGTTGTCACACTCTATCATACAAAAAGGGTCCCAGTTGAATTTTAGGCATCATCCATAGATGAATCCATTACCAAGTTGTTATTCTTCTTCATTATTCATCACAACATACATGCTTTTCAATTTGCAATTGTGCCATTTATGTTAATGTACTCTACTTCATTTAATACATGACTAGCACTAACAGTCCAAACCAATCAATGAGATGACTTGCAACTCCTCTTTCTTGAAACTTCACATTGATGAAGTAAATGTTCAATTGTTTAGTAATCTTGCTAGGACAATAAACCATTCTTCTTCAAGAGGAAGTGCCCCTATTTTTTTTCTTTTGGTTGTTGACCCCATATTTTTTTTATCTTAACTGCCAACCAACAAAAAACTCTTTTTTAAGTTGTTGACACTGGTTTGTACAATTCTATTTCATTACTGGAGCTATCAACTCTAGTTATGGATTTGAAAACAAGAGAGAGCAATTGTTGTGAACAACTCATATAGCAGTAGAGGGGAAATTCAAAGGTTCATGTTGTGGGAAAAAGGAGGCATACTCAGGGAATATGCTGGGACTTGCTCCCTCATTAATGACTGGAGCCTAGTTATCAGTGGTAAGCGAGACAGCTTTGTATTTCTTTTTCCCCATTAGTAGTCATTCATGCTTGTTCTTTTAATTCAAATTTTTATTTGACCAAATTAATCAACATAGCTAGTCTGCGTCGTAACGATGTCTTTTTGTACATGAAAATGAGTATAGTTGGTGAGAGTGTGACAGCTTCGCATTGATTTTTTTCCCCACTACCAGTGCTATAAGACTTGCAGATGATTTCTTGTTGGAGGCTTTTGGAAACATAACCATCGACTTTCCTTGTCTTTCTAATCAGTAGCCTTTACCTGAAGTCATTCATATCCGTTCCTTCATTCAACTTTTTACTTGACCAATTAATCATTTTATACATTGAAATGAGGAGTATATTTGTTGAGCCATGACGGTGGTAAATATAGTAAGGCACATTCCCAGTGAACAATTACTTGTCTTGTTTCCTTGACGTATTGAATTTCTTATCAGCTTTTTTTTAGTTTACACGTTGCATGATTCATTTGAAAAGAGGGGTTCTTTGCATGTGGAAAAAAAAATATGAGAAAATGATGTTAAGTAGAACTGTCTTATAATCTTCCCAAACCATCATTCTGCCCACTTTATTTCTCCAATTCAGAGTCCAAATACCCCCATGCAATTATTTTTCTACTGATCTTGACTTCTTTATTGGGTGAATGACTGATGCTTTCTCTCCTTCTGCAGATCTTAAGTGTGCAGAAGCATTGAAGCGACTGTTTCCTAGCTGTGATAGATCTGCAGGGCGTTACAAATCCAAGAGCTTGGCTTGTCTTAGGTATTATCAGATGCAAAAGATTAGAAACATATGCGGGGTTATTTTCAAGGTTTTCTTTGATAATGTGAAGAAGTGGGAAGAGATGTAAAAGGTCTTGTAGGTATGGCTGTGCTTTTGCAGGTGCGCTTGCTGGCCAGTCTGTCTGAACTCAATAAAAGCTGGTTTTTTTTGTGGTGGGGAGGGTCCTTTTTTGGGCTTTTTTTTTCCTTGCCCGGCCCTCCCCCGTGTGTCGTCTCTCTCTCTCTCTCTCTCTCTCTCTCTCTCTCTCTCTCACACACACACACACACACACACGCAAGTGCGCACACACACATACAGCATGGCCATAATAATACTAATAATAATGAAGGGCTGGGTAGAATGGAACACTAATCTATTCTGCTTCTGCCATGCTTTGGAATGTATTTCTAAGGTGGAGATATATTTTGTATAGTGTTGGGCATATTCTTTTCCCCCGTTATCAAATGAAGTGCATTAAATATGAATTCAGGACTACCCTCAGAGAACAACTTTATGAGGAGTTCCAAATGTATACATAGGTGTGTAACGCTAACAGTTTAGTTGGTTGGCTGCAAACAGAATTGGCCACGGCATCCGATTGCTGCAAGCACATGCATAATTGTTTTGAACATCATGTCATTCATGAACTACCAGCGTGATTTTAGGCCAAAATCATCAGTCAAATTCACCAATGGATTTAAGTTTTTCAGGTAGGACAAGCCTTTTACTTAACCCTCAATTCTATAGTGCACATGATTTTTAATGACTTTTAAATGCATAACATGGGTTTAACTGTTTCCATTTTAAGAACCAAATCTGACTATGTTTTTACATCCACAAACCATAAAAAATTTAAGTGCTTCAGCTATGAAAAACTTCTAATTGCAGTATTGCACCCTTTACGTGCCCCCGAGTTCACCAGTTTGAACGGAAAAAAATAAAAAATGGGGTTCAACATTTGCGATAATGTGTGCATTATATTTTTAGCATCAAATCACTTTTTGTATCTTCAGTGTCATTATATCATTCTTGTCACCAAATCATTAAGGAAATCAATGATGAAAAGTCTATCGTGCATGAATAACTTTAATTAAATTAGTTCACTTTCTGATGTGGAATTGCTGGAAGTTCAGTTGAGAAAATGTCAAATAATCATGGGCAACATTATCCAGTAAAATATTATTTGAAATCATGATCGTCCAAATCTCATTTACTTTAGATATGCAGTTACTGATGCACATGAACTAGAAAACACCTGTAGTATTACATTTACGGGCTTATTATTTGTTTCCTTTTCATGTATGAATAACTTTCAATTAAACTTATTCACATTATTATGTGGATTTCCTGAATTTCACTCGAGCAAATGTCATATAATCATGGGCAACATATTCCAGGGAAAGATTATTAGAAAATCATGAAGGCCCGATTCTCGATTACATCAGATATGCAGTTACTGATGGACATGATGACATGACCCAGAAAACACCTGTAGTATTACATTTCCAGGGCTTATTATTTGTTTCATTGGTCGTATTGGTGAACTTCGCCCAATACATTTATGCGCTGGCTCAATGTTGGCATGGTGTGGATAGTTAGTGTTCCATCTATAGTGTGAATTCTCTAAGGCAACAAGTTGCATTTGATCATATTTTAGAATGAATTTATTGTTGGAATTCCCTTTGGTGAATTGGTTCTGTTTTCCAGGAGGCATGTATTGAGAAATGTATAGCTCCATTGAGTCTTTTGGTTGTGGATTCATTGATAGATGATGCGTCTATAGGATTCATCTTCCAGCTCCAGATGCAAATCTACATTATAAGAATATGCATTCTATTTTTACCTTCAGCATCTTTGCAATTGGTGGGAAGATTTGTGAAAGTTGAAATTTTTTACATACAAGCTATTTTCTGTGCATGGGTTCTCATGGCTAAATGACAGTTTTGTCATTGGACATTGATTGGAGTATTATCGAAAACAATGTAATAATTTTAGAATTTCATGGCCTTGCTGTGGCTGAGCTTGGAGGGTCTTTGAATTTTAATGGAAATTAATTTGTAGATGGACAGGGGTCTCTTTGAAGTTCCTGTGCTCTCTCCTGTGTGGGTCTTTTTTTCTTCTATTAGGTGCATGCAACATCAAGAAGCGTTCAAGAGTTCAATGCCAAAATTTAGTTCAGCTATCATGAGCTTACAAATGGAGCAATTCTCTTCCATAAAGATGCCATTGTAGTTATCTGAGTTGCAAGAATTCGTAGATGGCTGATGTTTTTCCAGGATGACAATGCTGTGGAGTATGGACCATGCCTGGTGGAATGCCCCGATGTGTTTCTTTGAAGATGTCAACCACATGACTAGTGCAGTAGAGGAATTCTCCTGCTGTAGTATAGATCCTGGCGTTGACATGCTTATGGCCTACCCTATGTAATCAGAAGAAAGAAGAAAGAGAAGTTAATTCAGGTGGCATTGTACTTAAGTTTGTTTGATAAGAAAAATGAAAGTTGATTCTGAGGGCTTTATATTTCAGCTCGTTCATTTTGGTTGCTAGCATTAATGTATTTATTGCTTGGACATATGCTCATATGACTTCCTATTTTATTGTAATACGGGGCCTTTGCCTTTCATCGGCAACCATTTTATTATTATTATTATTTTCATTTTTATCTTGGGACTTTTTCTTCGCTGGTAACCTTGTGTTTTGCTTTGTTAGATGTCCATTTTGTTTTGGACAGCAGTTCTTATGTGTGTTATTGGGTTCTTCCACTTTATGCAATGTTGTTGACTTGTTTCGCTTTGCAGGCAATGTGGCTGAAGCTATTGTTTGTTGCTGGCATGTGCGAATCTAGTGCAGATGTTGTGACAGAGGGGTTGAGGTGCCTGCACTGAATTCGTATGAATTGCCTCCTTCCTTTACCTTTGCGAAATGGACTATTTTGTTTGGTATTTGCGCGAGCTTGATATGAAATGATGTATTTGCACGAGCTTGATATGAAATGATCTCTAGTTTTTTTGTTTTTTGTTTTTAATATTTGTCATGTCGATGCTTTTGAGATTATTGTGTGCACAATCAAGCACCACTTTTTATACATAACCAGTCTTTGCATGGCAATGGCAATTTTTCCTTTGCTCTTCCTCCTCTTGACAGTTCATCTGGCAATTTGCTTGTCTTTTTTGTGCAGAGCCTTCATGGCTGGAAAGATATTGATGAAAGAAAAACCTTTCAACCTTGTCTCTCATGTCTGTGGGACAAAACCTGTTTATTCTCCTCTTTATATTTATGAAATGGTAACTTGTATCAAGATAAATGTTTTATAATATATAGAAGATTTATACTGAGAAGTGGCAGCGGGAGAAGTGGAGAACCCAAAAAAATATAGCCACTACCCAAAAGAAGCAAGAAAACACAAAGTTGTACACAAAGGGGACAACAAGGTCCCAAACCTAAAAGGGTAGAGATCCCTTATCATAGAGCTATTACTTCCCTCCACTTGTACATGATGCTGTCAAGAGCTGAGGGTCATGGTATTCGAAGTGGACATTTAACTCTCTTGTGAAAAATATTTATTCATCCCCCTTATTGGTCGTTGAAGGAGAGTCAATTTTCTGAGAGGAGATGGTCAATTTTCTTGTGAGAAGTATTTATCCATGACCCCTTGGAAGGCATAGTCAAGCATCATGTTCAATTTTAAGATTGAAAAGCTAGTGTTTATTAGTAGATCTTCACTCTCTATTCACCCATTTGATTAAAGTCATTTTCCTCGGAAACTGTAGAATTGGCAGGGAAACACCAAATGTGACTTAGTTGAGGAATTTTTGTATTGGACAAATCGTGGATTGAGCCCTGTTCTTTTTGGCTCATGGCTTAAATGGCTGGATTTAGGATTCAGAATCCCTACTTAATGCTGTGTAGTGTATGCCATTGACAGTACCCTTCTTTTATATCTAAACATAAATCTTACCGAGCTTTCTCAACTGACATAACAGCACAGTTTCAGCTATCTTGGTGATGGCTCAATACTCATCCGTCTGCTGGCACCTGACTCAAAACTTGCATTACAGCACAGTTTGAAGATGTTGTAGTATGAGTTGAACAGAACATTGTTACAGATAAGGGGCTTTGGCAAATGATTGACAGAGTGAAGGGAAGAGAAGTGGGGCCTGAAATTGTAAAGAATCAACTTCATTGTTCTTGATAATCACCACTAGGTGGAGTGGTGAATGCAAGCCTAGCGCTGCACTACATTAGTACACCTCAGAATGTGCTATTAGTAATCTAATTTTTTCAACAGATTGAAGCTATCATGCCCGGATATGGGATGGATACAGTAGAGACATTCCATGTATGGATACCGAAGAGACAAATTTTACTCAAAAAGATTATCGGATATGTTGAAGTATTTGAGTATCATAGGATGGATGCATATCTGGCGGTTGCCAACCTTTTCAGGCTTTCACAGTTTCACCCACCCAAAAACAAGGTGTTTCTTTGAAAGTTCTCATTAACTAGTAACAAAGGGGTTGCAAGTTTGAGTTATATTATCAATTCAAAAGTTAAAAAAGAGAACCCGTGTTGATTCACTTGATTATCTACTCTTGAAAATTGATGGTATCTCATTGACTTCATTAAGAATGAGCTTGCAAGTTTGAGTCATATTACCAATTGAAAAGGAAAAAAGAGAACCCTGGTTGATTAGTTTGATTATCTGCTTTGGAAAATTGATGGTAGGAGGAATTGGTCTTTTGTTCTCTCTTTTTTCCTCAGAAACTTTTTTGTGATCTCTCTCTCTCTCTCTCGCACAACATGCACGCGCACACACTGGAGGACTTGGACTGAGCACTCCAGCACGTGTCCCTAACCAGCTGGCCCAAAGCAGCGAATGATGGTTTACTCCATGTGTTTGTGTGTGATCACAGGATTGGTATAAAATTTTATTTATATCTTGGTTAATTCATTTCATTCCTTTCATTTAAGAAATAATTTCTTTTGCATGCCTGATTAGCTTTATTTCTTTTGTATGCCTGATTTGCTTTGAAGCCCTACAACCCATGTTTAGACCCACGATGCAGAATACCAGATCTGTGGCCTGAGATGGGTGGTTATCCAGTTAGTGGATACGGTTGGTGATTTTAGACTGTCAGCTGGTTATAGCCTTCTAGTTGTCAGCCAGTTCATCGATCGAGCGACACAGCTAGCTTAGTTCATGGAAAGCGTGGCTGACGCAGCAGCAAGCCAAGCCATATTAGAATTGGTAGTTTTCAATCTCTTCTTTTCATCCTTTGCTGCTGCATCATACAATCCTGGGTCTTTAGCTCCAACTGGATAGAGCACCTGAGAAATGGGCTTTACATGCTCTTCTTGGGAGGTTGGTGGTTCGAATCCACCAAGATCCTATCTGTGCTTGCATCATCTGCATGTCAGATACAACTTGAGTTGCTTGAACCCCATGTTTTCAGGTCTGCTGATTGCTCTTGTTCCAGAATTATTCCAACATATTCCAGATGGTCCCCTCATCACATTGGCCACACGGTAGGAGAGGTTTATGCCTTTGGCAAAGGGGACATTTCATGGTTAGGCTCTTTCACTGGTAATCTTGCAGGCATGTCCTATATGGTCCCACATGAAACTCAGCAGTAGAGTATTATTATTTACGGGCTCGGGAGAGAAAGCCGATAAAATTTTCCTATGGCCTCAGTTTAGTAGTGCAATTTCGAACTCACTACCTCCAGGTGCAAATCATGGTTCTAGGCCAACTGAGCTACCTCTTGGGGTTATTAATTGTTTACTTGTTTCTTTCTTTTTTAACTTTTTTGTATTTCTTTACTGGGAAACTGCTTGTATTTATTTCTTCTTTTTTTTTTTTTTTTGGCTAAGAACTACTTGCTTGTATTTATCCATGGAGAAAAGGAAACTTATATATAAATCTTTGGTTACCTTTTTCCCAAAAAAATACTTAGTTTCTATTTCTTTGATTTTCTTACGTCTAAAAAAATTCTCAATTGACATATTTTTTAAGGGCCTATTTATTTGCATTAAAATACATACGCATTCATAAAATATGAATTTATGGTGAAATGAGCTCGGGAAGATATAGATAGGCAGACCTACACTTTTATAGTATTAAATTACTAGAGTGATGAAAGGATATTAATTTTTCATCTTCTATTTTCATAAAAAGAAATGGTTATGTGATCGTTTTTTAAGTTCACCTTTTAATCCTCATCTTTAGCCACTTATGACATAAAATCTATTTATTCTAATTCAAACAAACATGACCTACACAACTCTGCTTAAGTTCCTCATTGAAGCCATGTATTGGTGGTTAAGCATCTTTGAAGTCGGCTTTCAGTCTTCTTGGCAATCTTGAGATCTAGGGCCACCAAACACACTGTTTAAATGTCCTGTGGTTTGTGGTGCGGTGTTTCCATTATTTATGGCTAACGGGCTTGACCAATCAGGGAAAAGATTCTCGCTTTCTACGACGTCATGGGAATCTCATGTTTAGCATTTATAAAATTTTAAGGATCTGGACCAATAGATATCTTCAATTTTGAGGATTTTCAAGTTTGGCTTTTAACCGTAGGATTTAAAAATCCTCATTTCGCGATTTTATGCAACGCAGTCAATTTTTTTCAGCCATACGCATCAATATACACCAATATTGAAATGAAATCCTCAGCAAGGCCCCCCTTGTAACAATTAGGGGAGTTGGGTTTTGGGCCATCTCAAGTCTCAGACAACCTGACCTCTGGTGGTGATATTTTTGTTAACAGAGTTGGAGAAGAGTTGGATTCAATTGGGCTGGGTAACGAGTCAGCTTTGGTAGAGGGATTTTAAACCCAATCTGAATCGAGCCCAACACCTTAAATTTGAGTTGGGTCAGTCAGTTTCAGGTCGGGCTTGACACGGATTGCACCAGATATACATAGGTAAAGCGTGCCAAGTACCCACTGGGCGTGTGCTCACCACCCCTACCATTTCTTGCATGAGTGGTCCATATTCCTCCTCCTCCCCACTGCTAAAATGTGTTATCTCATGGAGGCCTTGCTGTCCACAACTCCACCATTTCTAATCTCTCCCTTGTCATCTCTTTCTCTCTTGTGCCATAACCATATTGCAAGCAGTGCAATCTCATCAAATTGATCCAAGCATGTCATCTGTTGCCTCTTCTTGCTCCATCTCAATGCACTCTCTCAAACCCACTCCTACAACTACCACCACCCCAAAACCGCTCGTTCCCACCCAACATCAGGTATGAATATGATGCTGTATATGTATTCATTCGTTCAACCCCACACAAAAGGTAACAAATACCCAACTGATCTTTTTACCCTACTATACCACCCTTGTACAGAAAACCTCTTTCCAGGGGCTGTCACTGTCAGATGGCAGAAGAGTGTTTTCCATTGCTGTTACAAAAAGGAGCAGCCTTGCAGTGAGGAGGAAGAGAAGAGGAGGGCTTGAGATAAGTGCTAGGACTGCTTCAAAGAACATTGAGGTGGAAGTTGACAAGCCCTTGGGCCTCACTCTGGGGCAAAAGCCAGCTGGTGGAGTCATCATCACTGTGAGTAGAGAGTGCTAGTATCACCACTTCTCTTTCCCTGTTCTGTATCTGTGCAACACAGGAAATCTTAGTTGTCCTAACTCCCAACATGGTGCTTTTTTGTTTTTACTGTTTGTGGGTAAAGGATCGACCAGACACTTTTAGTCATTTGATCTAAAGAAAGAGATTGACAATCCATGTGATTATTTTTCCCCCTTTCATGTCATAAAGATAAATGTTAAATTGGCTGTTTTTGTTTTTGTTTTGTTTTTTAAGTATGTACTCCCAATTGTCAATTTGTCACCCAATCAAAGTTCTTGTTAGAATGAGTTTCAGTGGACCCCACCCAGATTGGGCAAGTGGGTGCTGAAAATTCCTTTGTTTAATTAATAGTAGCGTGTGAGAATTTAGGGAATTTCTAGTATTGCACATTAACAGAGGATAAGCTGGGCCAAAGCCATTTCAAGCTCACCCAATTTTATGGGATTTCTACGATGATGATGGTGATGAATTTTTTTTTTTTGAATGGTATGATGATAGAGGAATCCTACGGTCCTACCCCTCCTATAGGAAATCAAATTCTTCTCTATTTTGAGGGGAAGAAAAAGTTCATTTCCTTCCTTTTCTGTAAGGAAAGGCATCACACCGAATGGCTAAGGAGTGGTTTGCATTTATAAATCTGAGCTTTTTTCCGTCTATAGTGGAATCCTCTAATCACTCGAGTTTACCCCTCACATATACATATCCAGTTTTCTGTGCCATGGGTTGTTGATTGATTGATGCACTAGATGTCAGTTTAGAGTAATAATGAGAGTGCAATTTGACACACTTCAAGAATGTGATTAAATCCCGTTCGTCTGATCGAATCAGATGGTGAATTGGGACTTTGTTGACATCTTATAGATAGTCTGTCTCTTACAGCATAAAAATCACATTTTAGTATCTATCGCTTGGATGGAAATGGGGCCTGTTTTAAAAGTGCATCATATAATAATGCACATTCCTTTAGATTATTAGATCATAGAGTAGGTAGGCCTCGCACCTACAGCTACACCTACACAAAACGCAGATCTAGAATGGGAAGTGTCCCTAACCTTATGGTAGCTAACATTATTAGCTGATAAAATATAATAGAACAAAATGGCATTTCATAGTAAGTAATGTATGTGGTGTGAATGTATAATGACTGGTAGGCGGTGGAGAATGGTGGAAATGCTGCAAAGGCTGGGCTAAAGGCCGGGGACCAGGTGCTGTACACAAGCAGCTTCTTTGGTGACGAACTTTGGCCAGCAGATAAGTTGGGATTCACCAAAACTGCCATCCAAGCCAAGCCCGACTCTGTCTACTTTGTTGTCAGCAGGTCAGTTGCTCTCCCTCCCTCCCCAAGTCACCAATGTCCCATGTCATCTTTATTAGTATTATATGAAGCTTGGGTCAGGCATGTTCAGTCCAACTTGGATCAAATTAGCAACATCTGTTTATGGAGCCCTGAGTTTGTAGTCAAGGTCCGAGTCGATGGGTCTGATGTGCAGCCAAGCCCAGCCAAACTTCGGTCAACCTTATTGGATCTTATGGATTCTGGGTGCGGAGCATCGTCTGTTATTGTGATGCTTGGGCGCTTCTCTTGAGATGGTTGCTGTTGTCAAATGAAGATAGCTTTTTTAACATTCACTATGTGTCTGTAAAAGAAAGCTCTCATTATACAACTATCGCTAGTCAATCCGCCATGACGTTCTTTGCACTGATATTGCTTGATCATATTTCATGCGTCTTGTTTTTTTCAGAAGATGATAGTATATTAATAAGAGCCCTGTTACTTCATCTGGTTTGTGTGGGCAGAGGTGCAGAAGTAGATGTGAAACGGCTACCAAAGCGGCCAGCTCCTCCACGCTTTGGGCGGAAGTTATCTGAGGCGCAAAAGGCAAAACGCCTCGGCTTTGGTTTTTATTATTATTTTGCCATTGTGTCTTCTCTTCATCTATTTTGTATGACAATTTGATTATCTAACAGGTCGCAGTTTTGGCAGGCTAGAGCAACTCACATATGTCTTGACTGTGGATTCATTTACACACTGCAGAAACCCTTCGATGAACAGGCAAACCCATTTTACTACATTCAGTCATTCGTTCTTGGCCATTCAAATATAAGCTTTTAAATCATAATCCATCTCCCTAAGTCTAATGTGGTAATGTTAATAGAATTTGTAAGCTTAGCACTGGTGTGTTGATGGACTGCTGAATTTTGCAGACGGATTCGTATACCTGTCCACAATGCCAGGCACCTAAGAAGCGCTTTGCTGGCTATGATGTGAACACTGGAAAGGCGATTGGCGGTGGGTTGCCACCAATTGGGGTGCTTGTCGGGCTGGTTGTTGGAATTGCAGGGGTCGGAGCCTTGCTTGTGTATGGCCTTCAGTGACGAACGAAGTGATTCATTATTTTGGAAATTCCGTGGCGCTGGTACATACCTCTCTTTCATTATTTTTTTTTATATCTGGTACAGAGTCATTTGAATGGAATTGCTAGCATGTCTACAAAACCTATTCCATTTACATGCCACTTGCCCACAGTTCAATCTCAATTCCCAAGGATGATTTACTTTGCTTTGCAGTATTTTATGCCCCTGATGTATCAGATGAAATGTTACATGAAGAGAATCATATAGTGCAGTGCAGATGTAACAGACCAATCTACAATGGAATGCAAGATCCTTCATTGCATGTTTTGAAATCTGCGAACCACAGCTACAAACTGTTAATTTCATATTTGTGGCTCTGTCCATATCTGCCAGGTTTGAGAGCAAAGCTTGGCCATTGGCCAGAATATTCTTGCCCCAAACGGATTGTTGTGAAAGATTTCACTAGGTTCATAAAAAAAATCCTAGATGATAGATCCTATGGGCATTCCATTGTAACAATCCTGTGTGATGATTTATTTGTAAGTTTTGGCTGTTCACCAGACTGGAATTACGGTCTCTAGAAATATCAGGCAATTTTAGGTACATAGTTCTTCTTGTTCAAGTATGTATTTTGAAATTCAAAAGAAATGGGTCTGTTCTTTTGGCAGGCCTACAACCCTGGGCCCAGGTTTGGCCCATTAAGGATTCAGACTCTCACATAGGTCCATGGAATCCCATATGACCCAGATCAGTCCAAGCGCCAACTAGTGCTGATTCAGGTGGAGATCTTTATTTGAGCAGTCTTGAGTCAACTTGGATGAGAGAGAGAGAGAGAGAGAGAGAGAGAGAGAGAGAGAGAGAGTAAATATATAGAAAAATGTAAAAAATATCGGTTCTATCCATATTCTCTTGGACATATATAGATTCTCTTGTCAATCCTATTAGTGAAATTCTATTGAAATCCATCTCGTAATCATCATCAAAGAAAACAACATACATGTCCTAGGGAAAGAGCCCATTGCATCTTCGAACCTTGTCTTCCTCTAAAATTACAAGAAATGAGATCCTTATCTACCTCTATTATTAGACTAGAAAGACAACAGAGTTGATTACATAAATCACAGATGAAGGTGGCCACATTGTTTTATGACAGCCTCCATGAATTATTAATAGTGAGCCTTAACCTCACTTACCGACCACCCCTAACTAAACTCAATTAGGGTCAACCAGCCAAAAACATGAATCAAACATAGTGAGTGTAGTCCCAAAGCCATTACCACCCTTGTCTTTTCTCTACAAGAGAACTTTATCTAATCCTCCCCCCTCTCATCAGTTCTTGAGGAGGTGCTGGTGTGTGTGTGTGTGTGTGTGTGTGTGTGAGAGAGAGAGAGAGAGAGAGAGAGAGAGAGAGAGAGATGGGTTCTGGGCCATCTCCACTTGTCCCCTCTCTGATGGTTGTAGCTCTAGGACTGGTCATCTGTGGACCAATCCTACTGGACACTGCCTTTCTTCTTCTCAAAACGAGGGAAACTAACTTCTCTATCATCTTCATCATTCCTCTTCTACTGCTATTGGTAATTCACTTGCTCAGTAGATTCTTCCCTTATGCAACCATGCTTTCTGGGGGTGAACGCTCGATCACTAGTTACAGCCAGGACGGGGATGGATATGGAGTAGGATCCTTCCTGCTACTGTTGCTCTTCTTGATCCTCTATAACTTCTTGTAAAGTTTGGTCATCCGTATAATATAGAATATTCTGTGTTGGATATGGAACGGATGAGTTCATTTTACATTATACAAAGATTGTGCAGCTTTCGGTATGTATATCTAATTAGGAGGTGTTCAGCTTCAAGGTGTTATATTGGATTTAACATCCTTATTGTATGTACTATTTTCGTAGCATCATAGTTAAAAACTAGACCAGACTCAGCTAAGTTAACTCAGCTCAAAATAGTGTGAAGTCAAGCAGTTCAACCAGAACTCACTCAACAACTGGGGGTTGCTCAGTTGGCTCGCAACTCTGGTTGTCACCTGGCTGCCCAGGGAATCTATCGCGGGGGGTGCTCTTTAAAAAAAATAAAATTCTTGGAGGGGCCAATATGGTCCCAGCCCCCTGGCTGGGGTACCCCCCCAAGAAAAAGAAACTCACTCAGACTGCTTGTGGCACTTGGTATTGTATTGAGTCTAAACAAATCTTAGAAACACACTGCAGAATATGTGATTATGTCTGCTGAGATGAGTGGAGTAATCTGCATATTGCCCTAAGCTACTTTTGATATAATAATTCATCAATTCCTGAGTGAGAAGGATAGAATAAAAGAACCATTAAGATGAAATCTAAGAACTACGTCTTGGATAAATTTACTGTGCTATTTTTAATTGAGAATAGTTTGTGCTATTCATAGATATTAACATAATTACAAATTTAATCACATCATAAACCTAAACTAACCTAATTCTAATCACATCATTTGATCATAACACCAACTCATCAATCCAATCTAATCAAATCTCCCCATCAAAGAAATATTCTCTACTAAAAGAGACAATTGAAAGTTGAGAGCTCGTGGGGGGGATTGAAGATATTTGGCTGGGAAGATTTCCTTCTCAAAACCACCCATGTAGGAGTACTATTTTCAAATCCCTTTCAGAAAGGCAAAATGAAAAAGCCTTTTAAATGGTTAAATTCAATACCCTTTATAGTAAAATTATGCTTTTATCGATTTATGAGTGTTTTCTCCTCTTTAACAGGTAATTTATTTCTCCAACTTTTTTCAGGACAGTACAAGAAGAAAATTACTTTTCTCCTCCTTTTACCCAATTTTATTCTTGTTTAAATGGCCTAGTCTTTCTAATTAGGTGGAAAAGACTAGGACTAAGGGCTTGTTTGTTTGCCCTGTAATAGAATAAAAATAGAGTGAAATAAAATTTAACGGTTTTGTTTTCTTGAGGATTCACGGGAAATACCCCTTAAATAGAAGATGCAAGAAAAAGGCCCAATAGATATGCTTAAACATCAGTGGTCCAGTGGGCTAGTTTTGTTATTATTATTATTTGTTTACTGTGTTAGGCGAGCATCGATATCAACCTGAAAGGCCTAAAGAGAAAAAAAAAAGGTTTTTTTTTTTAATTTATTTAAATCATCTTTTTTTTTATTACTCAAAAACTTGTTTGTGGAGATTATAAGCAACGAGTAAGATTAGATCTTTATTCTATTTCATGGCAAGCAAACAGACCCTTAAAAGGCAACTTTGTTGTTAAGCATATGCAATTTTTAGGGCAGGGAATTTATGGGTTCAACCATCCGATAAATGTGATCTTGACAAGTCAGAGTAGGTCAAACTCAAGCAAGACAGTTTCAAGTCATGTTGACCATCAGGGTGGCTAATGGCTATAAGAATAGATCCATCCTGAACCAAAACAGTTTATTAATAAGATTGGACTTGTCAATCAGAAACCCTTTTGCTTGTTCGGTTGCAAGATAAGGAAGACTGTTGAAGAGTCCGGTAGCAAGTATTGACTCAAAGTATCAACCTGAACCTGACCCATTAAATGATATGGTAGGAAATGCCAGCCAACCTAAAACCTGACCTACATTTATACCAGAAAAACAAACACCTGACTTACATTACAGCATTGACTTTTGGTTGCTTTGTTGGATCAGGTCAGGAATATTTGTCCCTGTTTGCACTGTAAAACAGCAATGTGGTCAATAATACTACCAAAAAAGGGGAACTGTTTGTTTTATTTAAGATGTTAGGAGCAGGTCTGTTAGGTTATCAGCCCAACCCGAGCCTGACCAGAATTGTATTTAGGTAAGCCAAAATCCACTAAACATGCTCAACCTGAGCTTGACCTGATATGCAATTGATTTGGACTACTTTGCACCTGACTTTCCTTGTTTCAAACTTTTTATACGGTTGTTATGCATATAGTTGTACAAAAGTCAGGCATGGGGATCAATTTTGGGTACATAAATACAAACCAAGTCTGCATCAAATCCCATCGGCTACTGCTTAGTCCTATTCGGACCTAATTAAGTAGGGATGTGAACAGCAAACACACTCATAATTGATTGATGTTAGCACCTTAATCTCACAGCCGAGCCCAGGATCAATCATTGGGTCTTCAAAGTGGAAGTATCATGCTTAGACAAGTAGCCCGACTTAGCAAAAAAGATTTAAAAAAAAGTAGGGATGTCAGCAAGCTATGACAACTTGGCTTGGCACGACTGGCCTCAGGATCAAACTTGGCTCATTAAGGCTCTGCTTGAACTTAGCTTGGCTTGCGGCTCAATTGTTTTTTTGTTATCCTTCGTAGTTTCTCTCTCCCTCTTTCTCTCTACTCGTGAATCACGCATGCCATCTGCTGGAGTACTTTCAAATATTAGAAAGAGACACGAGAGGGAAGTTGCCCAAACAAAGTTAACACAATTTTTGGGTGCCTTGCAACTTCTAGATAACCGCTGTAGTAGGTAGCCCATGGGGACCTCCTTTGTGGTCTCACCCATTCCTCCATTGAACACATCATACTAAATACCCCACAAGTCGTCCAATCCTAAAATGCACATATCATCTTCGACTATGAACAGGCATCCCAAACGCCCATATTATCACCAAATATGATTAGTCATCCTAACATTGTAACCGTTTATTTGCACCATGTTCCATCCATCATAGTATCAACCAAATGGAAATGTGGATTTCAGACCACAAGTGACGCCACCCCATGTACAAGATGTGGTGCACCAGTGACTCTCCTACTCTCTACCAACATTGTTCGTTTCTTATCTCAAGAGCCTACTTGATGAAACTAATGAGATGAAAGTTGATTAATTTAATGAGGTGTGGGAGTCTCCCTATCAATTTGGTTGGATTAACCCTCAACTCCAGCCTACCTACCAGATTAATAAATTACTATCATTGGCAAGGTGATCGACTATGGTCCAACATGGTGAAGAAAATTCTGTAATTTGCAAGTCATGGAGGTAGTTCAACCTCAACTCACATGCTCTTCTAGTCTCCCAGTTTCTCAAGACTCAAGAAAAGCCATCATCACTATCATCATCATACACAGAAGTGGTGCAGTTTGCAAGGGTAACGGTCGGAAATGGGAGGGCAGGGCAGCGGCCCATCGCCTTTGGTTCCATCTCTGATAATCAGTCTCTTGATCGTGGTAACCTGTGGGCCGAGTCTAATGAACAGCACGGCGTTCATGTCGGAGGTGGAAGATACGACGGTCTCCTTCGTCTTCATCATCCCATTGCTATCGCTGCTCATGATATACTTTGTGAGTGAATCAGTCATCGTCCCCTTGGTAGTGCTGCTGCTGATATATTTTCTAGGGAGAATGGTGATGGGTCCTCTCATACTACTACTCATAATTCATGTACTCAGCAGCTTTTCCCCGTCTTATCAAGGAGGACCACCACCACCACCACCACCACCACCACCTCCTCCTTATTCTTCTTATTCTTCTTATACTCCTTATTCTTCTTATTCTTCTTATACGAGTGTGGGTGTTGGAGGAGGAGGATATAGCTCTAACAGGGAAGGAGAAGGGTATGGATGGGGAGCTTTTTGGCTTCTAGTGGTCTTCCTTGTCCTCTTGAAGATTTACTCTTGACTTCCATAATTCAATGGGTGCTTGCTTTGCTTGATCATTTGGCCTGCTCTCATTTCAGAAGCTTTCGAGAGGTGAAAGAGGGGCAAAGGAAAAGGAAAATCAAGAAAAGCTGTTAATTTTTTTTTGGCTGTATTAATTTATTATCTTATTTTTTATGATATGATAAGAAACAGAGAAGATGTGAATACTCCCAATTGAATTTGGAATTCCATGTTGGTATATGAAAATACTCTTGCGAGTGGACAGAATGTGCATCCCAGATCTACAGGGCCTACTTGGGTCATTTTTGATCAGTGCAGCTGCCCTTGATACTCTCATCATCCCGTGATCTGTTATCAGGCCCAGTTTTACAATCATTGAATGCGCCCTTACTGATGGATTGGAACTCAAAAAGATCTGCAGTTAGGATGTTGTCTACGAACTTGATGTCTGTCAAATGAAGCGCTAGGGTTTAATTTGTGGGACTGATTTTTTTTCTTTTTTTTTCTTGGCTCCCCTTGTCCATTTATCCATAGGGAGACCTATTTATCTTCTCACTTTCGATTAATAGACATGCATCTAAGTCAGTCTCACAAGCTAGACTGTATATAATTGATATCCAGTCTGCTCTTAGGACATTCACAGGCAACTTAGGTAGGAAGGGTGATCCCTGTGTGGACCCAAGTGGGCCAATTTGCAAGGCCCGATTTCAGAAGGTAGGGTATATCTTTGAAATGCCCTCTCTGTCCAGATGTTGTCTTTCATCAGGAACCCTTCCTTGAAAAACCACATGGTTTGTATCCTCCAACATGAACAAAAAGGGATCCGCTCCGGATCCTGGAGCGGATCCTAGTGTTGAGTCCAAATTCTGATTTTTTAATCTATCTTAGATCCAAAAATAGGTTTCATATCTTCTTTATTCGGAATCATACCCATTTGCAACCAAACCAACCGTGGCGCTATTAGCTAGATTTTTTAGCTCGAATTTTAGTTCGGTCGGCTGCATCTGAACTTAACTTTCTGCATTGTTAAATGAGTCAGGGCAGGGCAAGCTAAATACTTTCAGACCCTCATCCTGGCTTGGCCGTATTTTTTTGACACAGTAGGGAGTATATATTTTTGCAGAAGTTCCCAGTCTGGGCCTGAGATTATAGCCCAAGGACCGAATACAGGCCTGATTTCTATACCAACACTCCACCATGACTCGTGAACACCCCATAGATCGATGTAAAGACTCTCCATAAATTGAAAATGCTCTAAACTACTATTCCACCTATATCATCAAGAAGAATTTCCCTCGCATCGTAGTCGTGGTAACCATCAAATTGTAAGAGCATGAAACATTTGATTTTTGTCCATCTAAGGTGATTTTTCAGGTGAATTCCTCTTCGATTTTTCATGTTTTAAAAACACATCCCCTGCTTTTTGTTGTTTGCTTCTTTTTTTGCCCATTAAAATAGACACCCCATGCTTTACTTATGACTTTCATGCCTCCATCATTCCTGTTGTCATGATAAAATTGCTGGCAAGCATTGGTGTACGCAAGTCTAGACTAGATGGTAATATATCAAAACAGGCTGAATGATGGACAACTCTGCACACTAGGGTGGACTGGTGGAGGATGTTTACAGCATCAAGACAAATCAAATGATTCACTGTAGGATGTTTGCAATAGTAAAACTAATTAAATGACCCAAACCTTAATTCATAATGAAAGCATAGTTTAGGACGCATGCCCATTAGGCACCAAGGGATTGAATTAATCCCAGGTGATCAATCCATGGAGAGGTGTAAAGGAAAAAAAAATATACAGTAAAGCATAGACAAGTCAAAATAGGAAACCCATCACGACTGCTATGTGGAGAAATCTTATTAGAGGCTGAGAATTTCTTTAGCTATCAAGAAGATCCTCACTGAAATTTTAAACATGTGCAGAGGAGCACAAGACTTCTGGAGGGCTGAGGTGTTTTACCGAAATGGATAGGCGCATTTCACATTTGTACGTTTCCAGGTTCTATTTGCAAAACAAGAATGATCAAATTTAGCGGTAAGGGGTCGATTGTCTACACTCATTTACATATGTAAATGGAAAATATGCGTAATATTTACTCATTAGTAATGTTTGTCTATAAGTATTTACGCATCTTGTGTGTGACTGATGAAACCTATGAATGAAAATCTTCCTTGTATCTCATTTCCTTTTATGAAGGTAACATCTCTATTTCCCTCTATTGCCTTACTATAAAAAAAAAGTTTATAAAATCTATCTACTATATGTAGGTTATTCTTTTAGAATTTGATTCTCTATCTTCTCTTCTCCTTTTAGATTTTCTTTCAATATCTTAATGATTTTTTTTTAAAATTATTTATTATTGTATTACTTTAAGAATATTTAAATATGTATAAATGAATGTAAGAGTAAAGGAAAAATGTATATTATATAGCATTATGGTATCATTAAAAAATAATATATAAATACAATTTTATCTAACCATAATAAATTTGTGTTACTTTTAATATAATTGAACTTAGCAATAAAATACTCATTTTAAGAACTTTCTATAATTGAATGATATTGGCATAAAGCCGGTGAGATGCATGGGTTAAGTTTTATGCAAATTGAATAATGAATTAAGATAATATTGAACTAAATATTAATTAATTGAAATATTAATAATAATTCTATTTTTCTTTAACCATCAGACTATAAACTCTTATTTCCTTAACCAAACATGTTAGAATGCATTTTTTTAAAGGTGATCATTGATAGAAATATCTATTTTTGAAAAGTATATTTCATGTTGAAAGACATTTTCATTTTTAAGGATTTAAAATGCAAATGATAACTTTGATATAAATCAGATTTTTTTTTGTCTCATTTTCATATCATTAGAATAAAATATAATTTAATTATTAATAAGTATCATTTACAAAGTCATTTAATACATATACACAAATCATTGAAACACACATAAAAAAAAAATCACATGTGTAAATGATGTGAAAAATAGTGTTAGTAGACAAACGTTGTAAAAAGAAACACATGTGTAAACGTTACATACTTAAAATTTGAATATTTATCTTTTACATGTATAAATTCTATTTACATATCCCACGTATAAAAGACAAACGACCCAAGCATAACTCTAATTGAAATTTCATTTATGATACAAGTGGGACGGTAAGTACTCTGCTGAGTTCCAAAGGTGAGACCAACTACTAATGGATTTAGGGTGATTCACAGAGAAATTATGTCCCCGCTCATAGGATATTCAGGCTGTACCTGAAATAAACAGCCTTGTACCCTGTCATATGTGAGAGATGGAGGATGGCAGGCTTGAATCAAGGATTCAGTGCATACAAACGCCTAGCGCTTGTATGTTTGCATAAAATACAGAAAACTTGAATGCATAGAAACTATTGGTAAAATGAGATCCACCAAGGGATTATGAGTGGTGAGGGAGGGATGATGATATATGGTGGAGATATGAACAGGACCTTAACTTTTGTTAAGTTTTGAATTACCAAGGTGATGACCATGTAATCATTTCACATCTTCTCTTGATTCAATTTGCATTGAAGAAGAAATTATTTGATAGTCATTTTCGGATATTCACCTTTGGTTTCTCGTTTTTAACCACATGTAGAAATACAATCCTAAACAAAAGGTACCTACCAAACATGATTCAAACCAAAAAGAAATAGAAAACCATAATATCATTACAAATTGCTCCTGATGTTTCAAATCAGAAAGAAAGATTCACAACTCATATTCAAAGATTAACAAGTCATATTCCTTTCCTCTACCTCACTGATGGAGGTCTAGCCTGTCAATTACAGCTGACAACCAACATACTAATCACATACGAGGAGAAATCCCCTTAAAACGCTCATGAAATTCAGAACTCACAATATCTTTCTTTTAAGTCCTAGATATTGCAGTATTAGAGGACCATTATTTTATTTAGACAAATGAGACTACATCACCAAACAAGTTCTCATCAAACCTCAATGGTAGTTAAGCGGAGCTGGAGAATCCCTCAGCTCATGTCCTTGGTAATGGATATCCTGCAATTCCAATCCACAACACCATCATCAACAACCAACTCAAATTCAATAAAAATAAAATAACAAAGGAGAAGTAAAATTTACAAGCCTGGTCGCATAAAGAAACGGTAAGAATTTACCGATGCAAAGTGATTAACGTCGCGGTGATGGGCCTCGTCAGCTCGGACGACCACGACGACATCTCGAAGAGTGGAGTTGGGGGGCATGCGCCAGTAGTCTATTGCAATGGCCGGGGCAGGGACGTTCTCAATGTTGCCCTTGTCGAGCTCCTTGAGGAACTCTGTGTAGGAGTGAATGGCCTCCTCCTCCAGGTAGCCCACAACGCGGTGGGCGAGCTTGGGGGAGATGAGGTAGGCGAGGAAGTAGGCGTTGAAGAAGACGCCCTGGACGGTGAAGACGAGGGCACGCTCGTACCACTTGGGGTTGGCCACCTCCATGAAAGTCATGAGGTGCATCCTCTCATTCTCGGCCTCCTCCAGCAGCGCCTTGATCCATCCCCCACTGTGCTCGAAATGGCGCAGTGACTTGCAGTGCAGGAGCATCCCTCCCACCATGCCCGGCACCGCCGCCACCGTCTCCAGCATCATTGCACGGCATCCATATCTCCTCTGCAAACGAACAAGGCCAAAATGTTTTATAGCTTGTTTCCCGCTATTATTGTCTTTTGTCCAAAAGGAGACTGTATTCAGCGAGCTAAGTGGTATCAACTGAGCTCAGTCCGGCTACAGCTCATGTAAGGGCCTATTGAGTCCCCTGGTTGAAACCGGATCCAGCTCTCCTTATCGGAACAACTAATAAAATAGGTTCCGAGTTTGAACCAAAATTAGCATTTAGAAACAATTCTGATATTACATAGGCTCGAAACCGACTCATTTCCATCCTTAGGGCTTTTTTGGGAATTCTACTTGCAGTAAGATAAAGCCCCATTTCTATAAAAAAAAAAAAATCTCACCAAAAATACTTTAATTCAAATTACCCACTATATTTTTAATTTTTTTTTCAAAAAGTAACATCCTTTCTCAACTAAAAAACAAAAAAACTCCACTTTTCAAGAAAAAAGTAAAAGAAATTCCATCACAAACAACTAAAAACAAAATACTATATTTTATTATTCTTTCAAAATAACATTTATTCCACTCAACTCTACTAGTAGCCACACCGACCCTTACCAAGCTCCATGGATGGTCTCAAGATCGAGAAAGCTCCACTCCTTGAAACAAGAAAAAAATCATCCTTACTATTTCAACAAGCACTTTTTTTAGTTTTTAGCATTTCACGGTTGGACTAGTCCCTTTGGGCCCAGATGAAAGCTAGGTATAGGTACAATTTCAAACCTACAACATCCGAATGGTCATAGGGAAAGCACTCCCTCTGTGTATAATTAAAATATACGAAAGCATTCTCTCCTAAGATTTATTTTTGGAATCATCTTTAATTTAGGGGTGGTCCCATAAACATGGGAAGGAAAACGAATTCACTCAAAAGATGGGGACGAAACATGACAAAGGTCAGAGCCAGGAAAGGAGGAAGGTAAATGATACAACATTTTTTTTTTTTTTTTACATAAATTTTAAACTTAAACTTTTTTTTCAAGTTTTCAAAAAATAGAAGATTTACTTATTTTAAAAAACATATATAACTTTTTCATACTTCTTTAAAATGAGCCATTTTCTAAAAAAATAACGACCTTATTTTAAATAAAACATTTTTTTAATTTAAAAATTAGAAAAAAAATAGTCACCATAATTCAAAAGAAATCATTTGATAAAATTTAAAATATATATATATATATATATAAAGGGATTATATGCATGGGATTCACCCCAATATAGATATCAAAACCCATCCAAGAAGACACTTTTAATTCATGCCCTGATCCAGTGATGAGGGAGCTCAGGTGGGGCCCATCAAACTACCTCTCATCATCATACAAAACATTGCCCAAAGAAAAATACAATTAAATTACCTGAAAGAAGACGTCGGTGGGAAATCTAAGCATCTTGACCGTCCAATAAGCGATTTTGTCCAAGAACGTGATGGGAACGTGGTGCTTCTTGAGATCAATCGATAGATTTGGCGTATACGCCTCCCATGGCTGTAATCATCATCACAAAAACCAAACAATCAACACATCATCCACAAAATCTCCTCCATAATAGTTCATCAAGACAAAGAAAAACACATCCTCCAGCAAGCCAACAAAAGAAACACAAAAGATTGAGAATTTGAATACGCATATCCATGTATTTAGATCTACACGCACAGCAACTTACAAACGCCATCATCATCATCATCATCTGTTCGGTTGCCTGCGTGTATGGGTATGCGTACTGCGAACCATCCCTACCGTCCATCACAACATTCACATCATCTGGATTTCAACAACCCCACTTCAAAATTAGACATCACCAACCACCACCAAAACAAGAATCTTTAGAGAGAGAAAGAGAAAGAAAGAGTACGCGAAAGGAGTTCCATTTCCATTCAGTGCCGTCCTCTTTCGCCAACTTCGAAGGTGCTATGCCCCAGTAACTGACCACCTTGTTCTCATTCGGACGCCCACTCGCCGGAGAACCAGCCACCACCTTCTCATCTTCAGCAGGAACCGCAGCGCCTGTAGATAAACTGCGACCCTGCACCGTCAGCAGCCACCCCTGTGTCGGCTGGTTGGCGGCCGTGCGGACGATCGCCGTAGAGTAAGGCCGCGAACCCAGCAGAAGCTGATTCATGACAGAGCCAGATAACCTCGATTTCATCATCGTCTGTAGAAACGACATCCTCCTCCTTCTTGGATCGAGAAAGATTGCAATTTGCAGGTAGAAAGAAAGAAAACAGAGCAATGTGAGGGAAATATTTCTATTTTGCTTTGGCTGGGTCGGTGTGGGAGAGAGGGTTTACTTGGTAGGGTTTTTATAGGGTTTTGCACTAACCATGGTTAATCTCGTGAGCTGCGTTGAGGCTGGTCTGGTGAGAATACCGTGAGATACTTTCTGGGAAAGTTCGTTTGATTTTTTTCTCCTTCGACTTCTCTTGAATGTTCCATGATTTACATTCACGAACAAGTCCAAATTCCTGACGAAGCGACGACCTTTTCTTTGTTTGGTAGCAGTGGATTATCGATGGGCCACACATTTAAAGGGGGTGATTGATTATTAATGATTTTCATCCGGTGGTGGCGTAAAAAAGAGAGCCCCGCAAACACGCAGAATGACAACCTAGTTACATGGAAATAGAGCCCACACTTGTAGAAGGGAAGCCCATACTAACGCCATTATCATTGTGGGGTCGGTTGGTCGTGCCAATGAAAAGCACATCTCTCTATTAAAAACAAAATACGGAGTGACAATTGGATTAAAAAATTATCCCTAATTTATACGAGGGTTTGGCCCAATGTGGATCGAGAAAAAAAAACAAAAAGTGACATTTGTGTACGCGACTCCAATGTAATTGGATTGAGACTTCGATAAAATGATGCTAACAAATTTGGTGGGACCAATTCGTCAGTAAAAAGGAAGATTTCGTCACGCTCGAGTCGTCGCTCCTACTGACTACGACGGACGCTTCTGCGCAATGACGCCTGCGCATTTCTTGGGGGCCAAGTTTGTGTTTTGACGCCCAAGTTATATGTCGTGGTCCCATCAATCTTTTCCGTGCCAGCTATAGAAAACGTAACAAAAATGGAACCTTGCCAATTCAGAAAAAGATTAAACTAATACACATCAGTAGGGTCCACCTATTGTGAACCTAATCTAAGTAAGCAGAAAGTGCACGATTTTTTCATATATATGTGATACATATGTATTCAGACTTTACTAAAATAAATACAAATTGAATCTTATTATAAGATTGAAAATATGGATAATTATCAATAGTATATTCAGTTTTTTAGTGAAATAAATTTATGTTGGAGTACAATTTGGGAACACCTCATGACTGGAATCTTCATTACATGGGTCCCACTATGAATTTCTCCTTGAGATCATCTAGATGACACGCTACGCTAGATTTTTTTTTTCTTTCCATATAACTAGTTTTTGAAAAGTTCATGCAAGCAAAGATGGTCAATGTCATTAAAATTGCAATAATGTTACAATCTTTTCAGTGTGCAGGTATAAATATGATAATAATATGATATTTGAATATATATATATATAGGCAAATTTGAAATTATCACAACAATGCTGTGAATTTTGCAATAATGTTGTAAAAATGCAGATAAGCTTGTATTTAAATTTAGATATGTATATGAAAAAAAAATCCTAAATTGAAACAAGAATCTTAAAGGTGTTAAAAATTGAAAACAAGCTATTAGCTTTTAACTGTTGATGGTACAAACTAATTCATATATTAATATATCATTTGTACATGTTAATATCCATCTTTATTTTTGAGAATGTTGGCCAAATACATGCCACATTAGAATACAATTAGTCTTATTTGTAAAAAGGCTAATATTCAGGTGAGAACATATTATATGGGAATTTTTTCGTGGGGTCCAATTGTGAGCCCCATTTGGGGATGGGACTAAGGGGGATGAAAAGATCTATATGAGACCGCCCCAAGTATGAAGTTTGACCCCAAACACATGTCCCTAATCCCTTCATCCATGGCCCACAAGTTTAATGGTTTTATATTAAAAAAAAATTCAACCCTCAATCCAATGATTCAGTTTATTCAAATGTATATCAATCATTGGGATTAGTGACTATCAGGGGTCCCCTATTTGTTGCTAGGTTTGGATGGGTTGCTAGTTTGGCCCCGCAAAAAAATTCTCTTATAATAGACAAGAACTAGTTCCCACTTGAATATTTTCCTTGTAGCATAAATATAAAAAAAATGACAATACAAGGAAGTACTAGCATTATGGATTATTTATATTATAAAAACGGGAACTAGATATGTCAAGTTAGCAAGGTCAATACTATTTCCTTTTTTTATTTTTGCTGAACTATACTATTTCTTTTTTTTTTAAAGAAAGGAAAAACATTTTTCATTTGACTATAACTCATGGGTCACTCTTATAAAAAAAAAAAAAAACTCTCTATAACTTCATTTAATGTGATAAAGTTAATATGAGGGTGAGCGCAACTCTTATTAGAATAAAATTATGCAAATACATACAAGATGATGATATTTATTTACAGCTATTCAAATTTTAACAAGTGTGCCCCAATGAGCCTAATTAATCTATTGTGATCTTATTGTTTCAGTGAGTAGATGCCAATGCTCTCTGACATCAAATTCAAATAATTATTTGATGGAATGGAGTACTAAATACCAAGAGGAATTTACCACATAAATCCCTGTAGGTCCCTATACCACTCATGGGGTCCCAAGAAAACCGTATTATCGGATTAGGTCCTCAAGGTCTGTATTTATATTTTTTTTGTGTTTTGGCTCTATGGCCGATATCGGCCGTAATATTGGCCGATATCGGCCGTTATGCGACATCCCTATTTCTCTTGTCCCGAATGTGTTTTGCTCACAACTCTCGTTTATGCGACATCCCTATTCCTCTCCTCGACTATTGTATGGCGATTTTTTTCCTTTCAAAAACCATGTAAAAAAAACTTCTGTGAATCGGTTGTTGGACTTCATTAAGAGGTAGGTTTGTACATTAAACACACATCTTAATGCACTATCTTCTCTAATGTGACATCGTAACATTGATTTATCTCCATTAATGCATTCTTGTTAACCCTAGATCTCTGTAAAATCCTTTGTCATCATTAGAGTACCCGGTCTCTAAACCAGGCTTTCTTTAATGCTTATAGAAGAACTTTCTGTTTGAAGGGTTTGTAAGAAACCCACTTTCATCAATCGAGTACCCATTCTTCTTTATTTCATTCTTGTTAACCCTAGAACTGTCGAAAATCCACAGTCATCATGAATACCCTAGAACTGTTTGAGAGAGCGTCATTTTGAAACATTCTGTGTAGTCGTTTTCAGGGTTCTGTTCAATCCAGCAGCTGGAGCTATGGTGGGTCGTGCATTCCATTTTATTTATGTTTAGTGTGCATCAGTAAATCCATAAATGTTATTGTCTAGTTTGTATGTTTGTATATTGTTCTATATTGATCTTGCAAACATGGATACTTCAACGCCAGTATCTCATCCAATTGGAGTTGGTTGTCTTGCTGATTGATGAACAATAGGAGAATAGGTGGAATACGGTCTAATTATTTTTTGAATAGCAGCTAGGGACAAATGAAATGGGTCTAATACCGATCTGTTGAAATTGTCATGCTGAATCTGCCTACATTTTACTGATATCTTCATAATTTTCCTGTGATTTAATGATAGCATGTCAGACAGAGAGGTGTTGTTCATATTCCACTATGACGGTGACTTTCAATTCGACATCAGCCGTCCGGTGTACAGTGGAGGAAAACAAAAAATGAAATATTTATCGTCAGACATCTCTTATCAATGCCTGGCTAACGAAGCAATGGAATCATCCAATTGGGATACAGCCATCCAGGATTTAAGCATGCAATACCTTCATCACAACGGACGGGCATTCTCAATGGCAAGCATTGACGATGATAATGATGTTCGTCTTATGTTCAAAGCATCCGGAAATGAAACGAATGGGATATACTTGTACGTCTCTAATAGTCCGAACAACAATGAAAGTATAGGGGGAGAGGACAGGTATGCCTACTAATTGTCTCACTAAATTTTAAATGCGAAATTAATTATTTATGTTAGCACTTGCTTATTTATGCCCCGATTCATTGTAAGTTACGAAGGACCGCAGTAGGATTTAAGAGTCCAAAAATGCCAAGGAGGTCGTCAGCCAGTTTGAAGAGGGAACAAGTGAAGTTATCAACAAGTCCTCGAGAACAACCCACCGCTGATCTCCGCGATGACACAGACATGCAATATCCATCTGTGCCGGATGATGATGATGTATGCAATGAGGCGTTAGATGGTCATATCGACCTTGGGATGATGCGTGCTGATGATATCCATCTTAACCGACATCCCTCTAATGGACAGCTTCATTCAAAACCAATCTTCAAGGCCGAATGTTGCAGGGATGAAGTCAATCAAACCAATACCGATCTACGGTCTAATGAAATTCCAAAAGTTGAATTTGATGATAAAATGGAGCCTGATGACATGGAAATGGAATTTGGCAACAACTCCGCACGAGAGATGTGGATTGGCCGTGTTTTTCCCGATCGACAGATGTTCCGGAATACGTTGGCGAAGTTTGCAATATACGGTAACTTCACTCTTAAACATTTGAAGACCAACATGACCAAAGTGACTGCACGATGCAAAGATCAGGATTGTCCATGGCGTATTCATGCTTCGATTGTCGAATCAGGACCACAATTTAAAGTTAGGACGTACAATCCTAACCATCGATGCTCAAAGCCACTGATGGGCATGGCACATAAACAGGCAACCTCGGCGCTTATTAGAGAGTTCATCATGGAACGGGTCAGGCAGAATGTGAATTTGAAACCGAAGGAGATCATGAATGACTATCAGATGGAGTTTGGTTCAATAATTAGTTACAGAAAGGCTTATATAGCAAAGGAGATGGCACTTTGTATTGTACGAGGATCATATGAAGAGTCCTTCCAGCTGCTACCCCGTTATTGTAAGGAACTTGAGTTGACTAACCCTGGCACTGTGACAAACATAGATACCACTTCGGATGACCGTTTCAGAAGATTTTTTTGGGCGTTCGGACCGTGCATAAGATCTTACACGTCTTCGTTGAGACCAGTGATTGCTGTAGACGGTTCACACCTCCGAGGCAAGTATCCAGGTGTGTTGCTTGTTGCCGTGACGCATGATGCCAACCATAAGCTACTTCCCATCGCCTTTGCCTTTGCCGAAGCCGAGCGGCGCGATAGCTGGGAGTGGTTCCTTGCGAACTTGTCCATATCTCTAGGAGAGCCAACTAACCTTACTATTGTTTCAGACCGGCAGAAGGGTCTCATTCCAGCGTTGAAGAACACCATACCGCATGCAATGCACTGTTACTGCTGCCGTCACATTGCTGAGAACATCAAAGCTGCTTTCAGTGACGGGGCAATCGTGATGAAATTTTGGCGTGCAGCAACGTCATATAGACCATGCGAGTACGAGGCTTATATGACAGATATCCGTGCAGTTAGCCAGGAGGCTTTCAATTATATTGATGCAATTGGGCGGCAACGGTGGGCAAATGCATACATAGAAGGCCGTCGGTACGACATGCTAACTAGCAATGCAGCCGAGTGCACTAATAGTCTCCTAAAAGACACGCGAGTCCTGCCCATTACGAAACAAGTTGAGGAGATACGAGGAAAGTTAATGGACTTCTATCAAAAGCGGCATCTTCAGTCTGAAAGCATAACAACTCGTCTTACCCCGTATGCGGAGAAAGTTCTCAGTCAAGAAATGGATGAAGCTCGCCGATTGCATGTTCGTGTGGCTGGCATCGTAGAATTTCAGGTGCAGTCTGCGGAGTATGTTGATGTTGTTGATCTCGAACGGAAATCCTGCACATGTCGGAAATGGGAGATATTGGGTATCCCGTGTTGCCATGCTATCGCTGCAATGAAAATGAGAAACTACGATCCATACGAATTCTGTGAGCATTGGTATTTTGCGAGCACGTATCGTACAACGTACAGTGAAGTGATTCATGCTACCCGTGACAGCAAGCAATGGGAGCACACAGCCGAATTGAGAGTTATTCCACCAATGTCCAGTAAACAGCCCGGACGCCCGAAAAAGAACAGGATTCGGACTGAAGATATTGGTCGTGTTCGAAGGGCAGTAACGTGCTCAAATTGCAAGGGGAGAGGCCACAACCGTGGAAGTTGTCGCAATCCTCCCGTGCTCAGTTGACGAATTAGAACAGCATCGAATGTATATTCATTTTGGCATGTATTCTGGTTGCAGTTTTTTGAAGAAGACCCTTAATGATGTATACAGATAGCTGTCCGTAGGATGTATTAATCAAAGGAGTTTTTATTTCATCACAGTACGCATACCACGACACTCCCAGTTCCTGTAACAACAGGTGCTGCAGCTGCGTGGCGAGTACTTTGATGATGCATACACTTCCATTGATGATGCCTAGATATATGCAAATGTGGACTGTAATTGTGTATTTTGGGAGTCCTGTATTACTGTATTTCATAAATGATATGTGATCCTTTTTTAATTGTGCACGCTTTATGTGAACATCGAATCTGTATCTGCTTGTTGAACCTCTTCGATTGAACATAATGAATGGACATCTTGGATCTCAGGAAGATAATTACCTCAGCACAAATCTCACCTACATAAATCTTTCAGGTAACAACCACAGTTTTAACAAAAAAAAAAAAATTCCAATCTTTCTATGGAAACCAAGTATGCATTGAGGGAGAGCAAGGATATCGGCCATTCTAATATACATGACCTGTTTTTTATACTCTCAGTTAAATGAGCATGAGTATGAAATTATGGCCGATATCGGTCATAATATCGACCGATATCGGCCAAAATAGCAGTCTCAGGCACCCTTAACTGGGAGTATGAAAAAACAGGACTGCAGAAAATGGCCGATATCGGTCGATATTATGACCGATATCGGCCAAAATAGCAGTCTCAGGCACCCTTAACTGGGAGTATGAAAAAACAGGACTGCAGAAAATGGCCGATATCGGTCGATATTATGACCGATATCGGCCAAAAAATCAGTCTCAGGCACCCTTAACTGAGACTATGAAAAAACAGAACCTGCAGAGAACGGCCGATATCGGTCATAATATCGACCGATATCGGCCAAAATAGCAGTCTCAGACACCCTTAACTGAGAGTATGAAAAAACAGTACATGTACAGAATGGCCGATATCGGTCAATACTATGACCGATATCGGCCATTTTCTGCAGGTCCTGTTTTTCATACTCTCAGTTAAGGGTGCCTGAGACTGATATTTTGGCCGATATCGGTCGTAATGTTGACCGATATCGGCCATTTTCTGCAGTCCTGTTTTTTCATACTCTCAGTTAAGGGTGCCTGAGACTGCTATTTTGGCCGATATCGGTCGATATTATGACCGATATCGGCCATTTTCTGCAGTCCTGTTTTTTCATACTCCCAGTTAAGGGTGCCTGAGACTGCTATTTTGGCCGATATCGGTCGATATTATGACCGATATCGGCCATTTTCTGCAGGTCCTGTTTTGCCTCAGTTAAGGGAAGCTGAGTTTGGAAGAAACATCAAGAAACACAGAGGTGTACAAATCTTGAACATCAAGAAACATCAAGAAACACAAACAACCATGAAACACAGACAACCATGAAATTCTATACAAATGAAAATTCTATACAACCCATTTAGAACAATTTGAATGTCAAATTCTATACAAATCATCATGAACACCACAACCACCAATCTTTCTATACAATCTGAGTTATGAAGTGATTGACATTTGATCACATGCAGGCTAATCCACTTTCAAAGTTCCCGGCTGATCGTATTCTTCATGGGATTGATGCCAAGTGGGTCAAGCCCAGTCTATTAGCGTTCAATTGCCAACTCCGCTTGAAGATTTCCACGACTATTTTGCTTCGAAAGTAACGCATGTCTGATTGCGTAAAGGCGATGGGAAGCCGGTGGACACAGTGAGTGGCAAAGGCCATTGCAAATACTCCACAATCACTCGTATTGTTCTGTCGAGGGATGTCCGTCTTTTCAACTAGTGGCCATAGAAATGGGTCGCTCCACCCAAAATGGCTATACCATTCGGCCAACCATCCCAACTACATAAAACATCGGGTCTAAATGTCAGCAATGGACAGAAGAATTTGAAATACGCGTTCGAGATAAACTGACTCTTGGCATGAAGGAAGAAAAACTTACAAACTTCTGCGCATGTTTAAATGATCGGCGATCGCCCTCCATGCTATTGTAAAACTCCCATCTCTTCTCATCAACCAGTCCGACCAATAATGTGAAATGTGACCTCTGATAGACAATGAATATCAGCGTTCGCGCTTCCCTCGCGTCCAAAACCCGGTGCCCGTACTTCCCAAAAACTGCCTCGACGGCTGTGTCACCACTATCGCGCCACCAACTCTACATACATTGAATTGATCAATGTGGGTACAATGTTCCAATATACATATAATAAAGGATTTACCCAACCATTGTTTAGGTTGTACTTACACAGACACTCGGGTCGGCAATGAAGCATGAATCACACCCAATTCTCAATATCTCAAAGTAATAATAAATGATGTTAGTGTCCATCCAAGTTCCCTCATCAAGGACACTCTTCAAATCATCTGCCTTTATCAATGTGCAAACATCACCAAGCTCATCTTTCCTGTAACAGTGAATATGTCCAAACACACGTAAGCACTTCAATCAAACAAATTAACATGATCAACACTAAACCAACATACCTGTCATCGTAGTATTCTAGAAAACCTTTGAGGAAGAATTTGTCGGGTTCAGACAGCACATAGTCGCTCCGAACGATATCATGCGTGTAGTCTTCAAACTTCAACGGTATCTTGCGCATTCGGGGCAACCGTTTCATCCTCCATACCAATGACTCAAGGGTGGCCAATGGCGCTGCAACCACCATAGCAGATTCACTGGAGACCGTTAATGGGGATGCGAACAAAGTCCTGCTGACTGGTGGGGTCTGAACAATGTCCTGGAGTGCTGGCTCAGTCATGGGTTGTTCCCTGCTGCTACCTGATCCCTCTGCATTTATGCTCACGAGGTTCGGTTCCTCGACCGTGGATTTTCTTTTAGCAGATTTAGTCTTTTTAGCCGGGCTTTTTTGCGCAGGCCTCTTCGTATGCTTAAATGTGATCAACATTTTCTTCTCCGTGGCATCATTATCAGATGCCGAGCTGCTGCATCCATCGAATGAGAAGTTCTTCCAATTCGTCCCAAAACCCGACTTAAACTTAGCTAGCTTTTTCGAAATAGACATGGATAGCTTGTCGATTGGCGTTTTCCTGCGTGCAGAACGTTCGAGGCTCCGTTCGATGCGTGCGACCATTTCTTGAGCCTGTTGATCAAAGAAGTAATTGAATTAGCGACAGTTTGAACAAAGAAATCAAGGAACTAGTGTAACAGTCCATTATAGGGTGCATTTGATATACATGCTTCTGTGGGATGGTGGGCTCATCCTCAGTGCGGGTCTCCTCTGCAAGCACCTCAGCTGTGGGGACATCGGACGCAGGCTGCTCCGTTGCCTCTCCTCTACCAATAAACATCAACGTATTCTTCGTATACCATTCCATGTACTCTTCGGACTGCGCAGCTGCAGCACAAGCCTCACCTTGAAGTCCAAGAGTGGCTCTTGCTCCCCACGTCGACACGACATCCTTATCCATCGTTGCCGCATAATCGACAACAGACCTGAATGTCCTTTCTCGTCTTAAGATCGGCATTGTAAAAGGCGGTGGGACTATTTGTTTGAGCCCGAATTGTTTCATAACACGCCAAGTGTTGTGGCGCTCGACAATCCAATACCATATCAAAACAGTGGACGAATGTAGGAGAGTGCGATCCACTTTAGATACTTTTGAAAAAAACTTTGATCTAAACCCTTCATATGGTTGCCATATGAACTGCAATACACATCAGCAACGAAACAGTTAGTCCAGTATCTCAGCAAAATAGAATGCATATAATCGAACACCGAACTAAGGAGCTAGTCAATTTCTTGTTTTACCTCGTCAACTTTCAAATTGTTTAACTGTCCTCTCACCTCCTTGACTGAGGTGAGTGGTGGATTTTCAGGCAACCTGTTCATCCATGTCTTGCACAGTGGGAATTGTATGTCCCCCTGCCACGATTCTTTTGGCTTAGGACACCTTCCGATTGACATCCTTGTATAAGCCCATATCTGCACCAGATTACATCACAATAAAGAGTTAGTTCGAATTAAATAAAAAATTCAAACTAACAGTCACTATGAAAAAGAAGACCTGTAATAGCTGTAGAGGCCCGGTTGGCGTCCTGCACAGGTGCCCTTCAAGCTCACCTTGCTTATCTTTCCCCTCTTCCACAGCAACTAACTTCTCCGGACCCCATCGAGAGGCATTGGTCAACATCCTATATAGATTCGCGAGACAAGCCGGTGCCCATGCATACGGTTTAAATTCTTTGAACAGCTCTAGTATGTAGGCCGGTCCACGGGCACCAGTAGTCTGCGAAACGATCTGACCGGACACTAGAAAGAAGAGATAGGCTCGCGTTGCCCGGATCTCGTAATCCTTGTATTTTTTATGTTTCTTTTTTTTCTCAAGTTCGGCGGCTGCAAAATTGTCTTCAAGCCACTTGAACTTCACTGTTATACCATGGTAGTCACGCTTATCCGGTCGGATGCCAAGAACCTCCTCGCACACCGATGCGACGAACTTCCCCGGGAAAGTTCGTCCAGCCACAGGTGGGCCATCTACGGGTAGGCCGTAGATGTATGCAACATCTTCAAGGGTGACAGTTGCTTCACCCGATGGAAAGTGGAAAGTATTTGTCTCCGGGCGCCACCTTTCGACTAGACCGGTTATTAGCGCGTGATCAATGACCATGCGATCGATTTCAGCTAAGTAATGGAGGCCCGTCTGCCTCACGTATGCCTTCTGTTGTTTTGTTAGCTGCCATATGTTTCGGTCCGGATTGGTTGGTATGCATCTTAGCCTCCCAAAATCCTAGCAACGTAACAATTACAAAATGTGGTTAGCAAGTACAAAACGAATATATCAAATAACAATTTGCATCGATACTTTGAAAAGTGTAATTGATTTCGTGTGATACAATATACCTCTCCTTGTCGAATTCCCTCTGACACATGAAGGCATTGGTTGTATAGTAGAACATTCGGAGATTTGGGGGCTTGTCCTTCACCTTCCTACAAAAGAATATCAAACTCTATTCAAGATTCCACCCTCTACCATGTGAGACTCTAAATAGGACACTGATCATGTACATTGATGAAGTCATAAATCCTTATACTAAGACAGAATAAGTAAAAGAACACTAAAATAAACAACCAAACAAAAGTGGAAGACAGTCACGAAAATTGTATCACATAAACCTGTGGAATACAGTAGTTTCCGCGACCAATTATCATTTAAAAAAAGCTCATACGTCGTTTTGTCTTTTATTTACAAGCCAGGAAGAGAGAGAAAGAGAGAGGGAGATGACTGATGAGTCTTACAAATTTTGACGGAGGCTTTCAAAAACCGAACCACTATAAATAAAATACCAAGGAAAAACGAATCCCATTTTTCCTCAGATTTCTCTTTCCACACCCCCCCTCCTAATGCACATGGCCTCCTGAATTTTGTTTTCTTCCCCCACCCCCCACATGCTCCTCTCTATATTTCATACTTCGTACTTTTTTTTTTCCTCGCTCTTTTGGGGATTCCAATTCAGAACAAGCAAACTTTCCAATCATGGAAGGTTTTAATTGGAAACAACACACCCTTTTAGGAGAACAAATATGCCAGTTAACATCATGGTTTTTTGTTGTGTATCAATCAGTAGAATGAATTACTCATGATATTATTCAATACTAAGCTTACTAGCATAACAACCGTCACGGCTGACACCAGGAATGAGGACATCCTTTAGAAGTTCACTTACCAGAGGTAAACATCACCAGAGGATGTTATCATTCCTGCTCCAGACCTAATGGTATAATCACCAATGTAACATCACCAATGAGAACATCCTTTAGAAGGTATGTTACACTGCTCCAGACCTAATGGAACAATAACAATTATAATGCTTAAAGCATTCAAACTGATTGTGACTCTTACTTCATATTTGTTGATAATTGTAAGCTTTTAATCATTTTACTTGATGCCTATATCTTTCTGGAACTCAGAAATGGTCTTTAATAATCGATTTGTGCGTCACAATAGATTCCATGACAACTCCATTATCCTACAGGTCACGCGCATCAACAGGGAAGAAGCTATTCATAAACTGCAGTAGTTGGGGGAGATTTATAAAATATAGCCGATATCGGCCATATACAATTCAATATGTCAAATTGAAAGTTGGAAATCTAGAAATCACATCTGCACAATGGGTAATGAAGATGAGAAGAAGATGGGAAGATGAGGAGAAGAAGTAGAGAATAACAGCCATCAAACCAAACCCTAGCACAACACGTCTTCATTCAAAATCCAAGGCACAAAGAAAAATGGTTGAAATGAGGAAGAAACGTACCTCCATGCCAGCCACCTTCGAAAATTTGGCGCCAAAGTGCTTGGGACCACCTGCTTGGGACCACTGGAAAGGGGGGAGACTGTTGACAGAGAGAAACGAAAGGGAATGGGGGAGTGCGGGTCGAACGAAAAGAAAAAGGGGCCACAGCGCGCGTGAGTGGGGTAACTGTCAATGGCCGATATCGGCCATATAGCCAAGTTACAAAAAAAAATACAATGGCCGATATCGGCCATAGAGCCAAAATACAAAAAAAAATACAAATACAGCCCTTGAGGACCTAATCCAATAATACTATTTTTTTTTGACCCCATGAGTGGTATAGGGACCTACAGAGATTTATTTGGTAAATTCCTCAAATACCAATGCACTCCCCATGTGAAGCCAAAACTAATTTGAGCTTGAAATACTATATCAATCTGGATTTATTCAAAGGCTGATGGGAAGGACGACACTTGATTTTAGCCAGGTGCAATTATTAGGCTCTTTGTAGTCTTGTAGATCATTGGATTCACACGTGGTCAGACTAGGTTGAGTTTAGGTTCAACGTACATGTTGGACTCAAAAGACCCAAATTCCTATTGGCCTATGTGAACGTGAGTTGGCCAAACGATTCATTCAACGATTCCATTCCTCCCATCATCACATGTAGTATGTGCTCTAACGGGAAATGAGACTTGGCAACGTTGGGTGTCATTATTATTACACAAATGCATGTAAACCAAAACAGCGGTGCTACGCACCCCGGGATAAGCCGGATCCCAGGCACCCCGGGTCCGTCCGGGGTCAGGATCCCAGGGTGCGTAGACTAGATGAAACCCAAATAAACAGGTACTGGTGATCATGAAACATGCGTTTGCCCCCAATTACCACTAAGTGAACCATTTCACATCTTTCTCATTCTTTCTCTTTAGGGCATGTTTGTGTAGCCCATTTCCGCGGAAAAGGTTGTGGTTTGCTGCGGAAAACTTTTTTTTCATATGTTTGGTGCGACAGTTTTCCGTAGAAATGCTTTATCGCCACGTCAGCTTTTTCCTTCCTGGACATGGAAATAGACTTCCTATGGGGGGTATGGGAAGTCCATTTCCATGGAAAACTGACCCCCCAATTTCCTCTCTCTCACCCTCACTCCACCCAACCACCCTCTTTATTCCTCTTCCCCTCCCAACCCCACCCACCCCACACACATACCAATCCACCCACCCAATATTTTTCACTAAAAAGTGGTTTTCACTAAAGAAATCTATAGCTGCACCAAACAACATTAGCACTAATTCATCGAGGAAAACCTTTTTGCACCAAACATAAAATTTTGACTTCCGCGGAAAAACTTTTCCAAAGAATTTGAAACCCATAGATTTTGCTGATGTGGCAATTTCCAATTTCTATAGAAATTACATGCACACAAACGTGCCCTTAAAGTTGAATGGTAGTTAAAAAACACTTATAAAAAAAAAAAAAACTCGAATCCCTCTTTTCTTGAGCCACATCAATAATTGAGCTCCATTTGACACTTCAAAAGACATGCCAACTGTTTATCTCTTTGAATCAATGGTTGCATCTTTTGAAAAATGGAAACACCCATTTCATATATTTAAACCATTTTTCTTTGAAAAATCTCCATCACACCACCTTTGGACATTTCTTTTCTACACATCTCCCACCCAACCTCCCTCTCTTTGTCATTTTATTCTAACTCAAAGATGGACAAAACTTAGATGAGGCAAATGCAGTGTAAAATCTATAAGGCACGAGATCATAATATGTTTACAAAAAGACAATAAAGCTGAGAAAGAGACAACTCTGTTTTATGTGTTAGATTTATATGAAAAAAATATTAATTTTAATTTATTATATATATATATATTCAGATTAGATGAGACTTAACTTGTGCATTGCACAAGGCTTTCATGCTAGTCAAATTTATTTCCATCCATCAATCTATAAAATGTTCACCCGGCATAGTCCTTCAGTCCCATTGTAAGCTAATTTTGTTGGAATCGATAATGTGAATAGAGAGAAGTGATCAGATTCCTTAATATAGAAATGTCAAACAAACCTTTCTTCCATTCTTTTATCAGGTGTTAGTGATTTTTTTTGGGCACAAAACCTGGTTCTCCTAATGTGTGATCAAATTCCTTAAAGGATGGATGTTCTAGATTGTTGGGTTTATGTGTTACATTTCGAGTTAACTGGATTGGTTCATTGGATAAACTAAAAACTAGAATTAGGATTAAGAGTATTTTGGTAATTGTATTAGAGCTTTCTTAGCTGTTAAAAAAAAAGAAAATATTTAATATGTAACTCTTGTATGATGTAATATGTTACTCTAGACTCTTAAAGAGAGTAAATATATGATAAAATATACTCTTAATGTGGATGTAAGCACATCATCAAACCACATAAATCCTTGTGTCTCTCTCTTGTATTATTTGTTTGTAAATTGACATCCAAGTCTTGTGCGACCAAATGGCTAATCACATGGAGAACTATGACAAACACTCTTCCCTCTCAAATAAAGACACTGTACGTGCATGTCGCAATTCATAGAGGTCTGCACAAGACAAAATAAATGTATTCAATTGTAGAAAGGACTACCATGCCCAATGGTGTGTGATGGACAAATAACCCTATAGATTCTTTGTTTGCATTGGATTACATAAGAATTGAATAGTACATAAAAATTCATGTTCCATTGCTCCACCAAGCAAACAAGCTCGTACAAGGGAAAACGGTGAAGAGTGGGATGTTAGGATTTCATCTAATTCTTTTCGTCTTCTTAATTTAAGAGTAAGTTTCTGCTTGGATTTTCACATTGGATAATATGAGTTCCTTTTTGAAGTAAATTGTTTATTTGAGTAATAAATGTTTTATTCTTCCCTACAAGCAATTACATTTAAAAGAAGTTAAAGCATTTAGATTTATAGAGAAACTTAGGAGGACAACGAAAATTAAAAACTCTCAAAAGAAGTTAAAGCACTTAATTATATTTATAGGAGTTGATTTGGGAGACTGCGTGATACTCTTGTGCTGACTATGAGAATCTTTCAAAGCAAGGTATTTTTTCTACGAGTCACCACCTCTGAGACTTTTGATCCATGGTGATCTCGAGTGGACCAATCACTGTCTGTTATGTCACTATGGGGATTTCTGATTTGATTATGCAGGATGGCAGGCATTCATATGGTGATGTGACGGACTGTGATTGATCCACTCAAAATCACCATAGATCAAAAGCCTCGAAGGATCCGAATTCTTCTTACACACGGGCCTTGATAAGCATTGGCCTTGAGTTTGAGATTTACACAGCTTCAGATTCTATACTAAGAAGTCAGAAAATGAAAGATTGCTGATTAATATATGTATATGTATATAATATATCCAGAAGCCTACTCCACCTGTAAAAAGTCACGAGCAGTAGAGTCTTCTTCTCAGGATGGTAACAAAAAGTCTACTTGGACAAACTTTTTGGCCAGAATTTTGGCCAACCCCCATGGTTTGCATTGAATATCACTATGATATTCAATGCAAACCATGGGGGTTGGCCAAAATTCTGGCCAAAAAGTTTGTCCATGTAGCATTACTCGGATGGTAAAAAGGGGTTCGCTCGTCTTCCTCTCACCCGGCTTGGTCGGGAACGTACGTACATGGGCTCGCTGTACTGCCAACCTATGGATAGGCTCTTGTTTGTAGCTTTCCGATTTTTCCAGACACCGTTGTCCTGTCCAGAGGTTGTGTGGTCCCTGCTCATCAAAGGCTTTAATGATCGCACATATAAGATTGTTGGGAATTGGGATCCACTTGAAATTTACCAGGACGTAAGTACATACATACAAACTGTAAAAGCATCTTTGGCAGTATTAACTTTTACTGCCTTGGTTCTCAGTAGATCCACAGTATATGTATTAGTTCTCAATTCGACTCACACTACTGCATCTAGAGGTTCTTTTGGGTAGGAGAAGATATTACAGAGTTGGAGTTTGATTGTGGTGCTATTTTTAACTTTAGTGTAGTGCTTTATTTTACATTTAAAATCCCAAGCCAAATGTAGTGGGCCAAGGTCTCAAACTGGATCTACATGCAATCTAGATATTAGATTTTGAAAATTCTGGTCAAAAGTGAAACAGTCAAGTTGATTTGTTAGCCCCCAACTGTTTCTCAGTTGATTAGGGGCATTGCATATAGAGTGTGTGCATTGGTGTGTAAGTTTGAGTATTAGTAAAGCAGAGAGTACAAACGCACCAATGATGAGTTGAGCCCAACCAAAATCTTGTAGATTATTTGATATTGTAATCTATAGATGATCAACTGTAATCTAGATTATTGTGAGCTAGATTGCATGAGGTGACATACTATTATCCTATACCGTGGTCTAAGTTCGACCGTCACATAATTTGTGAGGGCAATCATATAATGCATTCAGAACTGCAAACTTAGTAAATTCAAAACGGTCCAAGTGATCATCTCCTATTATTCTTGCAATTCAATGATAGAAATCGAGCTAAAATGGCCCGTCAAACTATATTTAGTCCAAACCAATAGTTTCATTGGTTCGGTTAAATGAAAAACATGTGCTCGTAAAATATCAATCAAATTCAATCAAAACTAGAAAATCAGCAGTTGGATTACTTGCACCCACTATATATTATTTTATAATGTTTTAATTTTTTGAAATCATGGTTGAGCATAATTAAATTGGTTGGTCAAACTAGGTTAGACCAAACTGTCCACTCCAAAACCTTATATAAAATATTCATGTGCATCCATCCCTCACCAGCATAGTAGGGTTGACTTCATAACACATCCGAACCATCCACACAGATGGAACCCCTTTAGTACACTAGACCCATTGAATTTTCATCTATCTAAATGGATTGGACCGTTATATCGAAGGTCAATTTTTCTTCCTTTAATATATGGTCATTGAATTTATGGGCCACGAATGAAAGGGTTAGAGGCATGAGATTGGCTCTAAATTTGATATATGGTCTCATTTAAGTGTCTTTTTCCATCCCCTACAAATCCCATGATTAGTGGGTCCCTAAGTGGGCCCCATTAAGTTTGTCCGTCACCATATGGTGAGGGAAAGATGTATTGGAATAACAACCCCCCCCCCCCCAACACACACACACACTAGTGGGTCCCTAAGTGGGCTCCATTAAGTTTGTTCCTCACCATATGGTGAGGGAATGATGCATTGAAATAACACCCCCCCCCCCCCCCCCCCCCCCACCACACACACCCACACCCACTCTCCTAGCTGGGCCAATTGGCATGTATGATGATTATGAAAGTTTATTGGATGGAAAGATTCATATAAGGACTACCTTTAAGTAAAATCTTGAGCCCATAAGATCATCTTAACCTTCTGATCTATGACCCTAAAGTTAATGACTTAGAGGCATCATTTTATTTATGATTTCAATCCAATGGTGTACGAAGAGTTAGATGAGTGTCAAACTTGGAATTGTAATTATTCATGAGAGGGCAGTGTGTGAAAAGACTAGATTGACTCAACATGAGCCCTAAGACAAGACAAAAAAAAAAAAACTCCCAGAGCAGAAAAATGGGTGTTTATATATAGGAAAAGTTTCAAGTGCATATATCCCTTACCATAGGGTGATGGACACTTCCCCTTTTTGCACATGAAGACAAGGAAGTGTACCCCACCCTATGTACTTGAAAAGTAACTTTTGTACTTAAAATTTCCAATTATAGAAGTGTCCCTCACACTATGGTGAGGGATGGATGCACTTGAAACTTCACCATATATATATATATATTTGACATGATTGTGGTTCACTCTGCGATTGGTGTCGTTTTATTTTGGATTGAGATTTGGCCAAGTATGGAAACAAGGAAATTTTGGAGTTTGTGTTTTGCTAGATTGGGTGAGTGGTATGGTACTCATACATCAACCTACTCGTTTAGAGTTCAATCCGTGGGCAGCTATATGAGACACTGTGTTTCTCAATATTCCTTTTATATTCACTCTTCTGCTCTCTCTTTATTTTCAAAGCACAACCAACATCTTCAATAACAACTCTATCCAACATTTATCAAATGCTCCAAACTCATTATTACAAATAATATTACCAAATTGCTCAAGCAGTGTCATAAATGAGAGATTTTCAAAAAGATTCTTGGATATTATCAATATATTATGGAATAAACAACTAATTATATTTCAATAATTAGTATATAACTAACACACAAAATATTGGGAAACTAGTAATTAATGTAATATCAATTTTTCTTATTTTGAACACAATCTCAATTTCTTATTATATCCACAAGAGTTCGAGCTTAACTTAGACATTTGATGATTTGTTTTGGGCTAAAGCTTTATCCACATATTATTCAGCATAGTACCCCATAATTAATTTAAGCCATTTGGGTTTGCTCGTGAGGGTGCAACTTAAAATGGGGCGGGTCTATTTTTAGGTTCACCCAGTCCCAATCTAAATTAAAGAGGTGAATCCAAATCTGAACCCCATCCAAGCAAAACTCAAAACACATCATAACCAAGCTTGACTCAAAATTCCAATTCCCTATCCAGGATTCCAAATGTAAATAGGGTCAAGCAGGGGTAGCCAATCATACAAACTCTGTTTACCTTTGAAATTCATGTACCCCTCTCGTCTGTTTGCACTCATTTACATTTTTTTTTTTGCTCTAGCAAATACTCATAAACTCACACACACACACACTCATCCAAGTCCCTAACACCACAAAACACAACTTGATTAGCCATTCATTTACATATGTATCTCTAATGCACATGCACAACAATCACCACTAAAAAATCCCAACCTAAGTGGATAGTGTAGGATATTATACCCATTGAGCTACTCGAGCACCCGACCTACCAAGCTTTAATATCTCTTTTAGGATCTTACATCTGATTGAGCTACTACTTATCCTTCTAAAATTAATAGGTGATAGGAAACAAAACAATAATTTTATAATAAGGAGAAGGATTAATGAGAATGATGACCGCTCAAAAATGAGAGTTTTTACGTTCACCACCCCATAACTATGGCAACAAAAACAAGTAACAATACAAATCAGTCACTGAACTGAAAGTAATGATAAAACAACACTACTTGGATACGAAGAAGATGCTTTGTCTCATGTATAAATAAGACCAAAAAGACACTGGGCAGTGGATACTGGATACTCGTTTTTAGTTTTCACTTCCCGAACTCCAAGTCCAAGAAATGGCAGCAGTGATTTTTACTGCAGCAGCAGCAGAAGAAGAAGCCCAAATAGAACCTCCAAAACCCTCGATCGAAGAAAAACCCTCTCTATCTCCATCTCTCGCCTCCTACCTCGGCCTCAGCTTCTACGTCTTCCTCACATTCCTCCCCAAATCCTACCACTCCCACATCTCCTCCCTCCAATCTCGCAACAAAACCCTATCTCTCAAGCTCTACCAGGCAGAGGACCAGATCCGACAGATGAAATCCCGCCGGAAAGAGGACTCCAAAGCCAACGCCAAGGTCGTCGAGATCTTCGCCAGCCACCGCAACGGCTGGCAGCAGGAGGAGAAGAAGCTCCTCCACCAGATCGACGCCTCAGCTCAGGAAATCGTACATCTGCGGACCAAGCTTGCTGAAATGGAGAAATCCGAGGCGGAGCTGCGGATCTACGTCGAGAAGCTGCAGAGGGAGGTGGAGGAGAGGGACGAGATGATCGGATTCATGTCGAGGAAGGCGGAGGATGCGGAGGCGGAGAAGGAGTGCGAGATCCGGGCCTTTGAGGGGTTTTTGGGGAGAAATGTGCAATCTAGCGTTGATTTTGGGGATGTTGGTACGAGGATTGGGAAGATTAGGGTTTCTCAAGGGATGGATTCGATCTCGGAGGTCTGCCTTGTGGAGAGAAGCAGCATCGAAGCAGCTGCTGCTGCTGGTGGTGGTGGTGGTGATGGGGTGATGGCGAGTGTGTATGGGCAGTCGAATGGGTTCGCTCGGGATTTCGTGCCATCTGCTTCGTTGGCGGCTTGGACGGGCGAATGGGGACAGGTTCGGATTCGAATTTTGTTCTTCCTCCTTTTCGAAAACGATCTTTTTTTGAGTAGCAGTAGTTCTAGATTTTCTTTCTTGGAGCTTGGAGTGTTGGTTATCTTTTTCAAACTTTTTAGTTGCTTTTTGTTAGCCCTGTTTCCTACCTTTTCTCCTTGACATTTGTTGAGGAAGGACTTGGTCGCTGGGCCCCACCTTGGATGGGAATGTCCCACCACTACTGATGACCTAGACCCAAGTTATTGACTATATCAGGAACCTGCATGGGCATGTAGAACCGCCCATTCCATGTTTGTGATGGATGATCAGGTGGGTCAAAAGGATGAAGGTGAGAATTGGAACATATATTCTCAAAACCCAGCTGCAAATGCCAACTATTGGTCAAATGTCAAGACTGGTTCATGATTGAAGACTTTTAAAAACATCTTAAATTTTATTGAACTAGGGTGTTTTTAGCATTCCCTCATGTACTGTAGACTTTCCTAAATTAAGAGTTTTTTTTTGTTCCCTCTTACTGTAGGATTCACAGTATGAATCCCATGATCCCCTGTTTCATATGAAGCATTTTGTGGCAAGGTAAATCAATAGACCTGGATTAAAGCTTTTCAAATTATATGTGTTATGAAGTTTCTGATAGAACTGCTTGTTCAGGAGAGAGTCCCCTTGGAAAGTGGATGGTGAATCAACGGGAGTTTCCTCCAAGTTAAAATTACTTGAGCAGGAATTACTAAATTTGGAGAAAATAGGGAATGGGGAGCTTTTGAAAGTGCCATCGATGATGAGGAAGCAAGCAAGAAGATATCAAGCTCTCACAGGAAAAATTGATGATCTTTGCAGGAGAATGGTGAGACATAATATTTTGATCAATGTTTAATATGTATAATTTTATATATGCTTTCTTTTAGAAGTGCTTTCTATATCACTGAAGGGCTTTGATCATGTTAGAGTTGTTGAAAACCATATATTTTCATGCCACGAGATGTTGACGTTGTGACGTTCACTACGCTTGCTGTTTTATGCTGATTTTTTCTTCATCTTCAAATGTGAAGATGATTATGTTTGTATGGAAAGGTTGTACCTCTTTCTGGTTAATCTTTTATTAGTCATTTTCTTTCTCCAACTTCATCCTAGTGAAATGTGAACTGATCACGCAGAAGATTTCCACTTAGAGAAGTAATAAAAATATAATGTTAATGAATTGCTCACTTTCATTGATTCATTGTTGCTGGGAAAGAATGTGCTAGAATTCTTAATATAAATCCAGTAAGCTCATTAGTATAATGTGTGTTCAGATTCAGAAGATATATGATTATATGCATGTTGATATTTGACTTTCATATGCATTTTAAGCAGCTGTAGGGGAAGGTCTGAATGTGAATCACAATTCAATGCCTTATAGTATGATTGTTCTACTATTTAGTATTGTTTATATTGATACGATGCATGTAGATGAGATTATCATTGCAGAAACAGTGGTGTTGAATCTTATGGCTTGAGTATCTGAGTCACCCCCCTATGAGTTCTATTACAATTCATCCTTAAAACCCCAAGTGGAGTGGTGCTCCTGGTTCATTCATCTGGAGGGAGTTGTATTGATGGATTGCCTGTACATTTAGAGATGCCATTAGCAGTTTGATTCCAAAATGTAACTACGGTTCATGGCTAAAATTTACTCTGTCGAGGAAGCTTAACTCTAGAAGCTGCTTTGTCATATCATATTTTTGGCCATTATTTTTTAGTTGCACTAAGCTAAGATTTTGTTGTCATTTTTTCTGTTATATTGCATTTATTGTTAATTTGTGAATCCATTGAAGCTGTGTTTCAGCAGCTTTTTCTCGAGATAAAATGATGAGCGAATAGTTATCTGAATTGTTGTCATTTTTTTTTCTTTTTTCCCAGCAAGTGAGTGACCCTTGTGAGGCCACCCTCAGCTCAGAACTCCGAACTCAACGGCAAACAGAATTCTTGCTTGAGACATTCCGTCTTCAACAGCGTGCAATTGAAACTGGGCAGAAGTTGACAGCATTGCATGCTGAGACGGTGAAGAGTTATTTTGGTGATGATCAGGCTGGCCAAGCCACAAGACGGTCTTTGCAGACCATAAGGAGTAATTTCAAGGAAATCCAAAGGAATTTGGAGATCTGGTTGGCCAGAATTATGGGTGATTTGGAGGGGATTCTGGCAAGGGATGGTGCATCACGTGTAAAAGATTATTATGTTTCTAAGTATCCTTTTATTAGGTAAAACTTCCCACTCACTTCCATTCTGTGTTCTAGCGATCTGTATTGCATTCTGTTCTTCATTGAGAGTTGGTTAGATGAATGCAATAATAGTGGTGGATCGGGTATTTCTTGCAGATCAGTTAACCAGGCAGCATAGAAACCAGGTACAGCATCCTCTCTCTCTCTCTCTCTCTCCAAAATTAATACCCATGGGTTCAAACTCCGACCTAAAGGGTACTGCACATAATTGTGACCCCAGTAGCAGTTGGAGAGCTTGTTATGCATCGAATTAACCATATTAGATTATCTATTAACTTATGTCGTACTCGTACCTGTAGACTGTAGTTTTAACATATATTGTAACGGAAAGCTAATGAGAAAGGTCAAGTAAATCTGATACAGGTTGCTGCTAACTTTAATTGGAATGAAGTCATTTGTCAGACCTACCAGATAGGATAAATGTTTGCATGTACCCCATCCACCAAAAGTTGGACGACCCATTGGATGTTGATAGCAATCTAATTGGTCATGAAAAATGGATGCTTGGTAGATAAAGTGTGAGTTTTTATTTTGGTTGTGCATTTCAAACCCTTATAGCTGTTGGTATTGGTAGATGAGAAGTGAGTTTTTATTTCAGTTGTGGATTTCACAGCCTTAGATCAGGTGGCTAATGGCACTTTATAACTGTAGGTAAATTGGTGTAAAAATGTGACTCGTGAATCTTGTTTTGATTTAAATGAGTGAGCAGTGATAAATGAGGGTTAGCTTGAGTGGTTTGTGATTAGATTTTAATAATTGCTACCAGAAGCAGGACTTCATTTAAAAAGAAATTTGGAAACCAATGATGCAATGGTTGCAGCTTCTTCTTGAGTAACTTGGCCTTGAGGTCAGAGAATATGAAGGATTGGAGATGGAGGTGTTATTGTTGAGTGTCACTGTTGACTTGGGACCGGTCACTGGAGGGGACAGGCCACTGGAAAATATCTTGTTTGATCAGGATTTCTATTATTGGTATATTTTACTTTTAGGAGCCTAAATTTTTTTTGAATGGTATTGGGGAGCCTAAAATTAGCAGAGGGTGTTTTATATTTTAATTATTTTAGAGCTAGTAAGTTTGCTTGTTCATTGGTTTAAGAACAAAGCAATTTTCCTTGAGTATTACAAGTACAACTTTGTCCGAAAAACTTTGTTTCTGTCTTGCAATGTACAAGCCTCATTTATATATAAAGTAATAAAGGTTTTTTTTTGTCCTCATACTAAAGCACACGTGATTAGTAAGAAACGAAATGTCCTGCAGAGTTCTTTCTTTTGCATGGAGAAATCTTTTGTTTCCTGGAGGCTTCTGTCTTTTGCATGTTAAATCAAGAGTGATCCAGAAACCAATTTGGCTTGGAGCAAGTGTTATTATAGCAGGTCAATTCCTAGGGGAAGGTTTGCATTCCTTTAAAGTCGTGGAATCTGATCACATGATTGGAAGAGAAGATGGATGGTAATTCAAGTTTGTTTTTTCTTTTTTTTCCTGTGTAACTGTTACGCAAAGGAGTCATGGTAGTTTTCGTACATCACATGTGGAGAAAACACATAGCCCGCAAGGGACCTCGTGGCAGAGGTGAAGCGGAACTCCAAAGTCAGTAGTGCTCTCCATGTGCTCATGCAGTTTGTGGATGATGATTGATGACATCATTGTTTGTATCTCGAATGTCAGGACATCAGAAGAGGCATGGGGTAAGTTTGCAGGGTTATTCTCAAAGGAAGAACACATGCTGGTTTTAACTCAGAGAAGAAGATAGGAAACTTGGAGCAAGGTGAACTCCCTGTTTCCTAGTTTTCCTATGCATAGAAACTGTATGTAGAGATTTGTTCCTGGTGTTTCTAGGAACAAGATCTAGATTCAAGCTGAGGAGGCTTTCTTTTCAATGGCTTTTGACTGGAACGACTATTGTTGGGTGGGTGATGCAACTGTCTGTGGATGAGCTTGAGAACATGTTCATTAGCTATGACAGGGTGCTTGTCAAAATTGGCACTTTGAAGTTGAGGACAAGTAGGGAACTGTGTTTTTGAAGGCTTTGAAGACGAGCAAAGAGTTGAGTCAGAACAAATGATGAAGGCAGGTTGAAATATGAAGGAATTTCCAGTGGTGGCTACAATAGCAACAAGAACACTTGGATGTGAAGAATGAGGCGTGTTATCCTTGTAAAAAATGAGGATACTTTGCACAAAATAAAACTTAATCCTGTAGAAGGTAACTCTACTATAGAATATTCACAACCTTGAGAAGCTAGTGAGCAAGGGAGGAGCTAGTGATGGGGAAGATTGGGATGCACAAGCAAATCGCATGTCAACTACTAAAGCAGCAATGGAGCATGCTTTTACAGATTTGTGACTAGATTGATGGCTCTAGTTCAAATCACATGATAGACTATCAAAGGAAGTTACTGTGAAGCATATGTCCTTATGATGGCAATTGAGTGGTTGTGGTTGCTGATAATTCACAACAATCAGTGATATAGAAATCAAGTCAAGATTTGGCATCGATTGCATTCTACAAGGAAGGAGTCTCCCATGTTTCATGTATGGAAAACAAAATTGTTATATGTTCCATATACAACTGAAACTGGGTGTTATATTCCGTTGGAAAATATTCACCTGCGCACTGTACATCTAGACCACATGTTTCACGTATTTAGATGTGGGGGAGGTGGGCCCACCTCTGGGACTGTTCGGATATGTTGTGTACAGATGTGCAATGCGCAGGTGAATATTTTCCACATTTTTTTTGGGTTGGGGAGTAAATTCTTTAAGAAATTCAAACTGGAGGACATCCCTATTGTGATAGGGAAGAAGGGGAGTACATGTATTTAATGTCAACAGAAAAAAGCTTATGTGGTATAAAACTCAAAAGCATGAAATGTAAGATTTTTGGCATGCTCGTTTAGGGATTATGGGCTATATGAAAAGCTTGATAAAATGGTAAAACATGAGACTGTGAGAGGTATTTCAAAGCTTAATATTCCATCTAACTAGTGTTCTTATGTCAGTTTGGCAAGGCACATCTGCTAGCTCTTAAAGATTCGAAGTTTGAATCTAGGAAACCTTTGGACTTGATGCATACAGATGTGTTGGCAAAGTGAAGTACCCATTGATTGGAGGCAACCACTACTTATCTTATTCATTGATGACTTCTCAAGGTATTAAAGTTATTTTATGCATGAACAAGTTGGAAGCTCTCGAAAATTTTGAAATGTTTCATGCAGAGGTAGAAACTGTGGTTGATAAGAAGATAGGTAGTATTCAATCTGATATCAGAGATATACTTTAAGGGCATGTTTGTGGAGCCTTTTTTCAGCGGAGAAAGCATGGAAAGTGGAAAAGATTTTCTGCCCCACTGAAAGTTCCATGTTTGATGCAGCTGCTTTTTCACTAGGAAAAGTGAAAAAATGAATTAACTTTTTCTCAATTCCACTGAAAACCATTTCTGGTTTTTGGGGGTTTTGTTTTGTTTTGTTTTGGGTGGGGGGAGGGGGGCAGACTTGGTTTTCCGCAGAAAACAAAAAGAAGGTTTTCTGTGGAACTGGTTTTCAGTATCAGCTCTGCAGAAAACTTGTTCTGCAGACAGATTTTTTTCATGTTCTGCAGGAAACCTATTCTCCTTCCCTCCACATGAAAAAAAAGGGACACCCTTTTATGCAGAATTGTGGAGAATTTAGTTCATTTTTCTGCTTTTCCTTGTGGAAAAGCGACTGAACCAAACTTGAAGCTTTTTTCGGTGTGGAAATATGTTTTAACTTCTCATGATTTTTCCATATAAAAGAGGCTGCACAAATATGTCCTAATAGACTTGAAGAGTATCTCGGAAGGCACAAAATTTGGAGGCATTTTGTGCCAACGCTACAATAAAAAAGGAGTGGCGGAGTGACAGAACTAACATCGGTTGTTGCTCCATGTTGCATGCTTAGAGCTTGCTACCTCAGGTTTAGGCCCAATGCATGAAGGCTAGACATATGTGATGATCATCCGTCTACCTCAACCCTGACTGGAGTTTGTCTCTGTATGAGAGAAGTTTTGGTGGCAGTCTGACTGCAAAGCATCTCTGCATGTTTATGTTTTATATGGTTTTATCACAAAAAACTTGGGAAGAAAACTCGATAAAAGAGCGTTATGATGTGTCTATGTGGGGGTGTGAGAAGTGGTGATTCAATAAATGAAAAGTTGTCTCTCCTGAGGTCTCATATTGATGAAGCTTTATTGCGGTGGTCAACTGAAGCACAAATTCTTTAAAGATTGTGACCATGAGGGGCAGGTATGCATCAAGGAGTGTCAAGGCAGGTGGAGGTTATCAACTTATCATGAATCCTAGTAACTATTCAAGTTCTATAGGATGTAATGTTGATGAAAGGGCAGTGTTCTCATGTGGAGAGTCCTTAGAACTGTTTCAGTACTAATGTCAGTTTGCTGAAAACTAAAAATCAATCTTAAAAACACCATGAAAATGTATAAATTTGAGAAACAATATGGTTGAGCTCCCAGGGATTGAGATTGTGTACTGACGGTTGGTAGTCATCCCTTATTAGGGAGGATGGGAAGACAATCTTGCCTACTAGGGATCCTAGATAGGTTTACTTTCCTACCTACGAAACGATTACATGCCTGTCTCTTTGTACTACATAGGATTTTCTCTCTAGTATTAGTTACATGTCAACTACTTGTCTTTTATCAATTACATCCCAATCAGTTATTCTTCTAGATCTGAGATATCGAAGAATTTTCTAAGCTAGGAATGTGCCTGGAAAAATATTTGTTAAGATATTTGCTGGAGATCTAAGAATATTTATTGAAAATGGCTACACTAAGAAAGTAGTAATGGTTGGGCCAGTAGGATGGCTGACCATGAGCTAGGCACAATGGGTCTGTCAACTATGTGCTTGGCCTGATGAGCCGGCCCACTATGGGTTAGGTCTGATGGGCTGGTTGCAGTGGGCGTATTCTTGGGCCTTCTTTTTGTAATCCTCACTCCTCAGGCCTATGGTGCATTTGGGTTGCATTCCTTTCGTAGTTGGTTTGGCAAGCAGGTTCAATTCAAAGTTTGAGGAAGCCATTGTCGAAAGCAGTTAGGTGCATCTTACTTACAATACCTGAAAGGCACAATGGATTTGGCACTCTTTTTATAAGAGAGCATCAAGCAGAAGTTAATTTTGTGATGCATGCATGTAGAATATCTGATGATCAGAATTATATATATATATATATATAATTAGTTTGGGTTCAAGAGTGCTGTCATCTTGTAGGAAGAGGCAGCAAATAATGCCCCTTTTGATGGCTGAAGGTGAATTTAGGTGAACTCTATGACCTGCACAAGATACTGGTTGGCCTATGCAATTGATATTAGTCTTCAGGTATGAGAAGACTATTTTATGATGCTACTTTGTGGCAATGGGAGTGTGCTTTGATTGTTTGAGAATCTGAAGTACTTCACGCATCTCTCACATTCGAGAGAGGGTATTCAAGGGTGATTATCAGTTTTCTTCTGGTCAATACTGAGGAATAGACGACAAATATCTTCACCAAATGGTTCGAACTTTGTGAAGTTCACAAGTCTGGATGTGATGGAATGGGCCGGTGGAGAATATCTTGTCAAATTAGGATATCCATGGCCATTTTATTTTATTTTTAGTAATAACTAAAATTAGGCTATTTTGTTTGCCTTGGAATGGAATAAAGATAGAGTGAAATAAAATCTAATTGCTGTAATTTTTTTTATTCAGTGTTTGCGGAGTTTGCTAAATCATCCTTATTTGTCACTTACAATTTCTGCAAACATGTCTTTGAGTAAAAAAGTGAATCCAACCGTTAGATTTTATTTCACTCTATATTTATTTTATTCCATGGCAAATAAACAAATTGAATGTTTCATCTTTATTAGAATTAGTTTGTTTGCTTATTCATCTGTTAATAATAGGGCAAGTGTGGTGGATTACAACTTTGTTAGCTAATCTTCTTTTCCATTTTGCTGTTTACAATCTTTTAGTATATTTGTAATATGCGTTGATAACAGAAAGTAGCTTTGTCCTCGCACTGGGTGGCTTGTCTTCATTGCTCCCATGCGAATGGCCAGAGGGGGGGAATAAGGAAAAGATTTTCTATTTGAAAATTCTGTCTTTATGCTGAAGAAGTTTTCATAGGTAGGAGGAAATGAATATGCTTGGGATTCTCGTCCGTTCATTTCATTTTTGGGGTTTTTTTTTAGGTCTGTGGTGTTTGTCAAAAATCCTGATCCTGCATCCCTAATTTAATTGTGGGCTTTTGTCAAACCTGCATTGGGATTTTTTTTTTAACCCCAGCCTAGGGGGCTGGGACCCAAGAGAGAGCCTGTACAAACACACACGGGGAGACAGCCCAGTCACATGGGAAAGGAGCCTGCACGCGAGAAAAAAGGCCGCTGGGGATTTAATCAATGTGTAGTATTCTAAACCTTGGATTATTTATTTCTTAACCACCTTGTTCTCACTAAACTGCCCAGAGTTAAATTCCCTGGGACTGGCCCTTCTCCTTTGTGTGTTAGTCTTCTTCTCAGCCTGTGTTGTGGTTCAAGCAGGGTCTCTCAAGGGTACAGCCACCTTGGCTAGTGGCGGAAAAAAAAAAGTTATCAGGAATGATATACACTTGACGAATATAACGGGCATCTAAAAACAAAATCATGTCATAAATGTTTATAAATAATCTCATACATCATCTTTTGCACCTGCAATCGATGTGCTTTCCAAGATAGCACTGGCCCAAATCACAACTCGTTTCTGATATATTTACATCATTAAATTGATAGAGTGCAACTTAATTTTTGTTTGGCATCCCAGCTAAGGGCCTGGGAGTGAGCAGGCCATGGTTTCAAATAACGGAGGTCACATTGCTGTTTTGATCATTTTTAGTAGTCTGGCTAAAGTTTCTACCCGTAGTTTTTTTTTTTATATTTTAGTTGTAATAATTCAACTAATTGGGGATGCCAAACTGCCCCTTTTAAAGTGTGGAGAGAGTCTCATGACCTGTGTTTCTTTATTGGAATTCATGGAATTCCTGTCTGCAGTGAATTCCTGAATTATCACTTCCAACATATCTATATTGAAATTTAGGGACGTGCATATTTTAGCAGAAAGTGGGATTAGAACTGGGGAGAATTGTTAGGATTTGGGTGCATGTGGGCCCAAAATTTCCGCGCGGTGGTGCATTCGGTGACTCAACAAATGACTGGGCATGTTTGTTTCATGTAATTGAATGCATAGGAATTATAAAACTTCCATTTTAAATAACTAAAAAATAATCTCCATTCTAATGGAAAATTATAGGGAGAAAAGCCCCTTACCTTACCTCAGTGGTAAGAGGCATCAGTTCTCTCGTGGCTGCACATGATTTGAACCTTGGGTATGCCACATTTCCTCACTCAAGGTCTACTACCCTCACCCGAGGGAAGGGTCCCAACCCTATATATATTTCAAAAACTCCCCACTTTAAAGTGCCCCCTTTTTTGCCCGTTTTATTTTTGGTCATGGGTTACATATTGAGTCAATCTAGTCTTTTCACACACTAACTTCATGAATAGTCACATGTCCAAATTTGACACTCATCTAACTTTTCCTCAAAGTTGGATTGAAGTCATGATAAAATGATACCTCTAGACCATTAAATCTTAGGGCTATGGATTAAAAGATTATGATGATCTTATAGACTCAAGATTTTGCATATAGGTAAGCTTCATATGGATCTTTCCATTCATTTGACTTCCATGATCGTCATGTATCTCAGTGGGTCCAACTAGGAGGGGGCATTTCCTCTTAAAAAATGTCTGGGCGTTGTGTAGCGCTCCCATATAATATAGGGGATATTTCTATGCATCTTTCCCTCCCTCACTATATGGTGAGGGATAAACTTAATGGGGTCCACTTAAGTACCCACTGATCATGTTACTTGTGGGGATGAGAAGAGACATCTTTGATGAGCCCATATATCAAATATGAGGTCAATTTCATGGATCTAACCCCTTCATCCGTGGCCCACAAATTTAAAAAAAAAGTTAACCTTCAATCCAACGGTCCAATCCATTTGGATATGTGAAAACTCGACTTCATATTAAAGGAAAAAAAAATTTAACCTTCGATCCAGCAATCCTTCCCTTTGGGCCAGAATAATCCCTACGGGCCCAGGAGAGAAAGCCGGGTAAAATTCCCCTGTGGCCCCAGTGTGGTAGAGCAGTTTCGAACCCACAACCTTCGGGTGCAAACCGTAGTCCTAGGCCAACTGAGCTACCCCTTGGGGTTCGATCCAGCAATCCCAAGGTGAAAACTCTCAAAGGGTCTAGTGTACTTAGGGGGGTTACATGTGTGGATGGTTCAGATGTATTATAAAGTCAATCTTACTATGTTGCCCCTCACTATAACATGGTGAGGGATGAATGCACATAATATATATATATATATATATATATATATATATATATATATATATACACACACACACCTACCTACCTACCTACCTACCTGCTCATCTCAAATTGTTCAACCCTCACATCTTTCATCATCCTTCGGTAAAGCTCATAGCTCATATGAATGCAAACAAATAGCCCTAAACGAAAATGGCAGCTAAATTGAATAACCAAGAGTGTTTCAACGTCAGCACTACATGTAGAAACTGCTGTTTTGGTTCATAACTAGAAAAACTAAAAGCATTAGACATCACATAGTCCCATATTCAAGCAGAAGCAGCAGCTTCCTCCAGCAGCTGCTTTATTTTGGTGATGTAGTCGCTCATGGCTTCATCTTTTGATTTTCCTGTGGATGAAGCAATTTTGCAACAAATTAATGAATCAGTTGGCAACAGAAGTCTTGAACAGAATACAGAATTCAGATGCAACAAAATGCTTTGTGTTAAGAAGATATTTCCATACCTTCAACAGCCTTCCATGCATCCCACTTTGCCCTCTCCTTCATACTGAACATCCCTGGACGGCCTACAAAATCAACCAATGTACAAACCTACGTCAGAATTGTTTGTCACCTCTTCACCTACCCTATCTTGTTTTAGTCAATCTGAAGAATTTTCCCATCCCCCTCTGCCAGGTGGGCCGGACAACAGCACTCACTACCAACATGACAAATCCACATGGTGCAGTTCTCAGGTGAACTTTTCAACACATCCTCTGTGTGTGTGTGTGTGTGTGTGTGAGAGAGAGAGAGAGAGAGAGAGAGAGAGAGCGCTTTATACATACTGGTATTCACTGGTCCAATTGTTGCTTGCTTGAAGAGCCCATAGAGAATGAGTAAGTTTTCATTTGTAGTGGTTTGCGGGAGAGTCTTAGCTTTCTCAGCGTGTTCTTCGAACTCCTCCTGCAGATAATACCAAGTCCATCCACCAAATCACCATTTATTACTCGGTTAGTCAAAAGGTTTCAGAGCAATGAACTTCCCTGAATGCAAAGATAACAATATGCTCAGCTATATATAAGTTGGAAAAGTTAAACTGTCGGCTTAGAATGTCTCAAAGGCCAAGTTTCAATGCTGCTGAGATTGAAACTCAAAAACATTTCAATGAAATGAACAATCTCAGAGTAATTGCTAAAACCAGAACGTAGTTGCCCCATATTAGAATCATAAAGCAAAATCACCCTTAAATCCCAGAAATGATGAAATGAATGCAATCTCATGCGCGCACAATTCATAGGTGATGGTACAAAAGTCAAGCATGCATTGCATTCACCCTCTCCTCTCTATTCCTCCACCATCATCTGCTCCTCTCTTCCTCCACTATCATCTCCTCCTCTGCCCACATCCACATCCTTCATGGCCTCAACTCCCTCACTAAAACACAACTCCTTTGCCTCTCCCTTTTACCGGATGATGATGGCTTTGGAAAGGGATTTTGGTGAGAGTTACAAAGGATTGTGGTAGTGGTGATGGGGAGCTTGAGAGATGATGATTTGATTTGGCTCCTTTTTCTTGTCTTTTTTAGGAGATTGCTCTTGAGAAGAAGCATTTGAACTCTCACAATAAACAGAGATGGAGATAGATTTAGGGTGCGTTGGTGTAACAAGAGGAATCCACCGTAACAGGGAAAATTATTTAAGTTTTCTGTGCAACCCCTTATTTTGATTTAGTTTTCTATGCAACCCCTTATTTTGCTTTAGTTTTCTATGCAAGCCTTTATTTTATTTTTTTATTGTTCGGTGTGACACATTTTCTCGTAAAAAAAGGGTAAGGATGAACTAATTTTCCTCGATAAAGAAGATTTAGATTTCTTATGTGATGGCTATACAAATACATCCTTACAATCTTCTACCTATTTAGTGGGACTTGGACAAGTGATCTTTGAAGCAACTTAGTTGTGGCCGAGTCTGATTCCACTCGGTGAATCGACTTGAGCTCAGCTAATTTTTCATACCCTGGCGAGAGTGCCTAAATTGCAGCTCTATCCAAACTCACGATATCATGACCCTAATCTTTTCAAAAAATATTGAGACCCTTGATTTTGGATTTGCCAAGAAAGTAGGAGAAAAGTCGTAGGAGGAACCAGTGAGTTTATATGCGACTCACAATATCACGAGTCATCGTTAAGACCGTAAAAAATTGTGGTTAAGGCCCTTCCAGTGGTATGTTTTTTTATCTCCTTTTTACATTAGTCAGCAAAAATTAAGTTTAAAAGGTAATAATCTGTAAATAAAAAAAAACCTTTGACTATTAGTATGATGTTCCCAGGGTTTTGGGTTTGAGGATTTTCAATTCTATTTAGGAAAGAAATTAGACTAAGTTAAGCAATATTATAGTGTTGCAGGAATTTAAAAAACAGTAGAAGTCAAGCTACTTTTTTTTCTCTTTGAAATAAAAGACTAAGAAGGTCCGAGTGGATAGACTAATCTATTCTTTGGAATCAAACTAGCAAGAAAGACCCTAATTGTCCAAGTTAAGCTCTCTAAAGACAACCCAGTGATAGATCTAATAACAATCAAGAATCAAACAAATATTATGCCATAAGTTAACATGCAACCACACAAATAAATAGTACAGTACTCCAAAAACTAGCAATTTTTCCAACCAAAAGGCCCAGATCCAACTTCAGGTCAGAGAAAAAAAGGCAGTGGAAATTAAATCAATCAAAGCAAAGACAGATCCAATCTCTTCATGATCTAAAAAAACAAAACTAACAATCGAGGTCCTATTCATCTTCTTCAATTGGTGAGCGTTTTTGCCAAGAAACTACAGAGAAAAAAAAGACTTATATTCCAGTATCTGCATGTCTGGATTCCTTCAGATCTGATGATAATCTTGGATAATCAAACAACCCCCTAGGAATTAATAGTAAAGATGGCGACCCATATTCTTTTATATCTAAAAAATCTTTGTTTTCAAAAGGAAAGTAGAGATTTCATCTAGAGAGAAAAATAGAAAACAAAAGCAAGAGAAACACAGATTTCTATGATTGCAAAAACATGCCATGGAGGATAGAAGATTTTCAAAGAGCTATCTATCACTAGCAGTGATAGACCAGCTTAAGATCTATGTAGATTGATATGGATGTACCTTCAAACCCATGTCTTACTCTTTTCTCTTTCGATCGATTTCGAGATTGCAGAAACAAGAATCGAATGGAGGAAGAATCCAATTCCAGCAACCTTTGTGCAGTAATATATAGCCGTCCAGGATTAGATTTTCTCTTTTGAACGACCAAATCTATCAAGATTGACCAAAATACCCACTGATAAGGCTTGTATCCGAGGCTCGGCTCGCATAGTAGGTATCGAAACTCGATGGCATTTTCGGCACCGTAAATAAACGAGATTCATTTGGACACGTTGGGGGCACAGGAGAAATCCACGGGAATATGGATTTTTTGGTAAGAGTTTAGTTGATGTAGATGAGGATTTCACATCAAATATAGGTAAAAGCGAGGATTTTTAAATCTTGTGAGGGAGGTTAGATAGTTAGATATAAAAATCTTCAATAGTCAAGATCTTTTGGGGTTTACAGTTGCCAAACATGGAGTTTTCATGACTTTGGGGAAAATTAGTGAGGAATCCCTGTGAATTTGATCGTTAGACTGACCTAAGGAAATTGAGACCCGTCTACTGCGTCGAGAGACGATTCAATAATATGTTTATTTGAAATAGAGTTGTTTCAAATACATCTACCATAAATATATCATTTGGTAGGTTTGATTCAAAACTCTTTTAAAGATAATCTTGTTATTTAGCAAAAGTTGTAATAAGTAAGGACAATTTTTTTAAAAAATTGCCTAATTGCTTACCTATCTTAATAAAAAAATACCTTTTATTACTTTCGAAAAAAATGGACAAAAGGTCTTCGCACAAATATTTAAATAGTCTAAAGCACTTAAAGGTCTATTTAAATCTTCAATCAACTATACTCAAACAATGAAAGTTATCAAAGGACACCGTACTTCATCAAACCAATTGAGCTACAGAAAAAGACAATGTAGGAAGCCCTTTTTGTGCTTATAATGCAAACCGGGTTGGGCTTGAGCTAAATCTTCTTCAAGCAGGCTAGGCTCGGGCCATCTAGTATGGCCCGAGTTGGGCTTGGGCCAACATTCAGAAGTCAAATGGGCCTGGCTATTCCTCAACCCGGCCCATGAACACCCCTACACTTAGGGCTACTTTTGATTAGTGTAGCCCATTTTGTAATCTTTTCTCCCCATCATCTTAGCAGCACCCTAAATTTTATACTTATAGGACTCTAACTCACCATAAGATTGAGTCTCAAAAGGATCTATGGTACGGTTAGGGCACATTTAAGATTTATGGTCATTAAACAATGGGCTAGGATAATCTTGCGAGGCTGATTTATGGCTTCCCTTGTCCATACCTTTCCACTTGCCATCTTCTCATAGACATGCATTTAAGTGTGCCCCACAAACTGAACTGCATGTAAGCAATATGAAATCTGCGCATAGGAGAATATTCTCCGTTACAATGTTTGAACATTGCTGGGGTTGTTTGTCTTATACTCATCTGATAGGAAAATGAATTTTACTTATACAAGTGTTACACATGTGAAACATACTATCATGTTGGTCAAAACCACCATTTTCACATGGCTAAATGAGTATATCCAGTAATGTTAAGTGTACGATGAATTTCTTGGGAACTCTTTTTTAATAAATTTTCCAAATTGCATGAGAAATTAAGATAAAATCTTTTACCTCCTCATTTGTAGTCATATAAAGAAAATCAACGGTGCGGATAATAAAAATTTAGAGCCCACAGAAGTGTGGAAAATCAGATTTTATTTATGTGATTTACCTAATATATTTAAGACAATTCTTTTTCTCCCTACCGTTCTTAGCCATATAATATTTTTATGCATGGACCCACACACCTTATAATAATAATAATATTGTTGGTGGAATTCAAACTTGGGTTCGTTGGGCCTTAAACATCACCGCCCGTATGAGGCTTCAATGCTTTGCTATAGTATCATACATAAATCACTTTGCCACTTTTTGTGTGTGAATTTTTATGCAAAAATAATACTATATATGTACCATTTTCACATCTCATTCATACATCACATGGATCATAAATCAATGTGTAACCATTATGTAATGTAATATTATAAATGATGGAAAACAAACGACCACTTACCCTCCGTTTGGAAAGGGAGGAAAATGGGGGGAGGAAAAAAAAAGAGGGAAAAGGGGGGGGTGAAGTTTTTTTAGAGGGTGTTTGGGAAAGGAGGGAGGGAAAATGAGGGGGGGGGGGGGGTGAAAAAATTTCCCCCCCAAAACGGGGGAAAATGGGGTGAAAGGAGGGGAAAAGTTAAAAAATTACAAAACTGCCATTTGTCTATAAAATATAATTTTGAAGTTTTTATAAAAGTAAAGACAAAATGGTGATTTTATCTCTATCTCATAAACAAACAAATAAAATCCTACCTTTTTACCTTTTCCCCCTATTTTTTTACTTTCCAAACAAAAAGAGGAAAAATTCCCCTCTCCTCTCATTCCATTCATTTTCCTTTCCCCTTCGAATCCACGCAAGGTATCGCTACCACCTTCACGAAAGGTACAGGGAATCAAAAGTTGCTGTCATCCATCGGTTCTTGTGCATTTTTAGGTACCGCCACTATATGAACAAAGTGCCAACTGTGGCTTGTTCATTAAAAAAGAAAAAACCAGATTCATGGAAGTCTCTTTTGGTGTGACAAATATCCTTGATATTTAAAATAAAAAATGTCAAAGAATATGTTTTTCCTGTAATTTCGAGAGTTTATATGTGGCCACAAGGAGAAACTAACTATACTCTTGATGTTTTGTGAGATTTTGTGTAATATTGTTAGGCATATTTGTTAAAATGATTTTATCTTTCTTTTTTCATAAATTCTCGTTTATTATCTTTTAGTTCTAATATCCTTGATCTAATAAAAATAATAGGTAGCTCAGTGGTGAGGCACCTCCCTTCTAAAGAAACCTTTGTGACGAATACGAATTTAATGGGCTGTGCTCATGGTTCAAAATCTCTGTCTCGGTCGGGTATCGGCCGGGCCGAAAAACCGATATGATATCGGTATCGGTCGCGGATATCGGTCCGTCGCGGTCATTGAGGTATGAATTTTTTTTTAATAAAAAAAAATTCGTAAAAATATCCAAAAAATTCAGAATATTAGAAAATGCTGGAAAACAATATTTGTTTCCATTAATAACAGTAATAAATCAAAATCTCGGTCACCTTAAGTTATGAGTCCTGTTTGTGTCGCAGACTCGCAGTTCACTGTCTTTTCCAGTATTTCATATAATGCAAAAATCAAAATCATGTTTATGACTATGAGTAGATGTAGATCTATCATGTACACACTATTAATAAACCATTAAGCCTTTGGTATCACAAATATCCTAACAAGTAACAACAATTATTTTTTGAAAAATAAAAATTAATAAAATCATTTTTAAAATTCTAAATATATAGATCTAACATAAAAGTATGTAGATCTATCATTTACACACCATACAATGATCATGAATCATTAAAACAACATATTTATGATGAAATCCCCAAAAAATGATATATTATAATTCAAATATTAAAAAATCCGAAAATAAAAAAAATTGAAAAAAAAGTTCAAAATCATGTGTATGAGTAGATCTACCATGAAAGTATGTAGATCTAACTTCTAAATAAAAAAAACAACACAATTACACAAGTCTGTAAGTGACAAACATCTATGATTCATCTATAATAAAAAAAAAACATAATATGCTTTAAGTTGATTTCCTTTTACCTTAGATAATATTTTCTTCAAAAAATAGAAGTGAGATTTGAAAATATGCAAGAGGGATGGTGGCTGCTGCTATGACTAGTAAGGAGTTGAGAAGAGAGGAGAAGAAGATGAAGATGGGGGGAAAATATAAAAATTAAGGTTTTCACCCTTTTATACATATCTCGGCCGATATTTTGAAAATATCGGCCGAGATAACGAAAAAACCGATATGGACTTCATCTCGGCCGAGATGGGCCGAGATTTTGAAGAAAAAAACCGATACCGATATCTCATTGAGATATCGGTTCGGTATCGGCCGATACCGGTTCATATCGGCCGATATGAACCGGTATCGGCCGGTTTTTAAAACCATGGTTGTGCTTGTGCCTTTCTATTTATTTTATATATATATATGGGAGATGCTCATATGAGAGTATCTCTCACCTTACTATGAGAGATAATGTGGGGGCCATCGCATCTATATCTATTGCCAACAATTTAAATGTGAGGATCTCCACCTTATCTCTCGAGAGATGCTCCTGCTCTCATAGGAGCATCTCTCATATATATATATAATGGAACAGCTCTCCTAAGCTCAAGCTTAGGATAAAGTAAGATCGAGTATATGGTGGGGCCCACTTACGGACCCACGTGGTGATGGAGATGGGGGATTTCAAGGACTCCCTAGAATCCTCCTCTCTACAAAAAATCAGCCCCAACCGTGATTTCTATAATCTTTATATCGGCCCAGAATTATAATGGTTAATGGTCCATTCGGATCGATACATAGTTGATCCAACGGTCCAGTAAATTTGGATCTAACTGAAAGATGGTGGACATGTGCAATTCAGTGGGGCCGTGTGTTTTGTCCATTTGGATTGACTAAGGGTGGGCCACACAAGTGTGAGCTTACGAAATTTTATCATAAGCTTGACCTTAGGAGAGCCTTGCTCTCTCCCTATATATATATATATATTGAAGATGCTCATATGAGAGATATCTCTCACCTTATATAAGAGATGGGGGCCCTCACATTTAAGTTATTGACATTGGATATGGATGTGAGGGCCTCCACCTTATCTCTCCTATAAGGTGAGAGATATCTCTGATAGGAATATCTCCCTATAATATTTAAGGGTCGGCTCTCTTAAGTTGAAACAGTGCCGGTCTCATAAATCAAAATCAATTATCGTTGTTTTTTTTATGATAATCGTCTCTAAAATCAAGATAAATCCAATCAGAACTGGATTTTCCAGTTCCATCATACAAAAAATAGATATAATCAACTTTAATTTGTAGGACCAGACACTTTTCAACTTAGGATAAGCTAAGCTTCAGTTTAGGATAGCTTTGCTCATATATATATATATATATATATATAGGGAGGGAAAATGTTCATATGCATCTATCTCTCACCATAGGGTGAGGGATGCTTACATAAATGGGGGGTTTCAAGTACAAAAGGGGGATTTCAAGTACATAGGGTGTACTTGAAACCCCCCATTTAGGGATGTGAGGGCCCCCACCTCATTTCTCATATTAAAGTGAGAGATGCTCTTATAGGGGCACCTCCTATATATATATATATATGTATATAACATTGTTACAAAAGGTTGAGATATAATAGAGTATGTTGAGGAGCTTTGAGCCCACTTGGAGAATACCAAGCCAATGCGAGAACTGTGAGTAGGGGTGTAAATGGGTCCCCGATTCTTCGATTACCTGAAGGTTCAGACCCGTTAGGTTCCGGGTCCGGGTCCTTATTTTGGTCCTGATAAGCAAATGGTTCCGGTTCCAAATCCTTTTTTTGGAACCGATACCTAAACGATTTCGGTTCCAGATCCACAGTGGCTCAGATCCATAGATCCGAGACCCGACCCAATATATACTAATATAAGGTAATTTTAGTATGTGAAAACAGAACCCTTTTTACTTTTCTACATTTCTACATTAGGGTTTCTACTTTTCTACATCTCATACCCGGAACCGGAACCAGACCCACCTCACAAATGGTTCCGGTTCCGGTTCTGGTTCTCATTAATATTATTGGTTCCGGTTCCGGTTCCACCCTGGACCCGGACCGGAACCAACCTATTTACAACCCTAACTGTAAGATATTTTTTGTTCTTTTTGCCCCTTAGTTGTTGTTGGGCTGGATTTTATTTGATTCTTAGTTTCTATTTGGTTAGGTTCAGTCTGACCCATATCTTCTATACCTTCTAGCGCTAATGGTAGGGCTGTCAAAGGGCCAAGCCCGGGCCGGGCCGAGATAAGCCCTTACCCCACCCTCATATATGCGGGCCGGGCTTAGGTGAAGTCAAGGCCCTCGGAGCCCATTGTGGGCCTACAATATCGAAGCCCATATCCTACCCTCAAGGGTTAGGGCCGAGCTAGGGTCGGGCCAGGGCCGGAAAAAATGATTATACCTAATGCTAACCCACCTTTATTAAAAAATAATTATTTTTTCTATACCATAATGCTAGGGTCAGGCCAGGGCCGGAAAAAATGATTATTCTTCTATACCATAATGCTAACCCACCTTTATTCGAGGGGCAATATAAAAGTCAATCTTTTTGTAACACTTCTAAAAGAATGCACAAAACAAGTTACTTCATCATTTTATAAAAAATATTAGTTAGGATTAAATGAAATAAGGTAATGTGATAGTATTGTGACATGAAACGAGGAAATACACTTTTAAATACCTTAACATACTAGCAGTAGTTACATAGTTTAAATAATGTGCTCGATTTTGTTTGTTTTCAGTCTTAATAGTTTAAATAATGTGCTCGGTTTTGTTTGTTTTCAGGCTATTATTAAGATTGTCATAGTTGAAGTTTTGCTAATTGTTGCCTTTTTTACTAGTTCATGTTCTATATATTTTATAAAGCAATAATGTGAACCATGAGAACATGTTTGGCAAGTCGTGTCTGATTCAATTAGATTTACTTTAAATAGGCATTGAACTTATTCCAAATAAATTATTTGTATATGTGGTTCAAATAAACATTCGACCACTCTTGAGTTAGCATTAACCCTAACTTGTAATTCTTCGAAAAATCACTCTTGGATTTTATAATAAAACAATTAAACTTTGAATGCCGAAGATGAATGACAAAGATGATTTGATTCATGAGTCACAAACTTTTAACTCCGGATGTGGGATCCACATGAATGAAATAACAATAGTCATAAAAGTAGGGGTATAGAAAGAAAATGGCATCAATCAATAGTTAGTGGTTGAAACTCAACCTCACTTAATGATAATGTTAATGATCATCTATCTAAACTCTTAACCTTCAATAGTTTACATTGGTGAAATTCAATATGATGAATGACAACTTGAATTCCCTTTTCATTGAAGAATATGTCCGTGTTGGGCAAACATAGAATCAAATATATCATTCATATGATAACATAGAATTAAATATAGGTGGCAATATTGTGATCTATGAGGATATCCATTAAAATTCTTTCTAAGCCTTGGTTATTATTTTTTGACAAAATATTAAGTCTTTATCATTAATTGCTAATTAGAGGAGTTCTTTATATATTTTTTTAAAAATCACTATGTCTAAATATATATTTTATATTATACATATTATTTGTTTTATATATTAATAGACAAAGGGCCGGGCCGGGCTCCCTCGGGCTTGCTAAGTCAAGCCCTAGCTCGGCCCTTAAGGTTGCGGGCTTTTCAAAATCGGGCCCTACCCTACTCCTCGGGCTTTAGGACAAAAAGAAAAGCCCTCGCTTTGAAGGCTTTTGTGGGCCGAGTCGGGCCGGGTAGGGATGGCAATGGGGCGGGGCGGGGTCGGAATTGGGCTGCCCCGTCCCCGCCCCGAAATTCCCTGTCCCCGCCCCGCCCCGCTATTTGGGGTATGGTAACATACCCCGTCCCCGCCCCGACATGCCCTGCGGGGCCCCGCGGGGCGCCCTGCCCCGATGTAGTACAATAATAAATTTAATAAATAAATTTTGAATTGACTATAAAAAAAAAGGTAAATTAATTTATTTTACATGGTAAAAAGTACATGAATGATTCATCTATGTTGTCTTTATGCCTTTAATAAAATTAAAAAAAAATCTCCCAAAATAGAATAAAAAGATCTCCCCACATAAATATTTTATAAGTGTGGGGCACTGTTAGATTGTTTAAATTTTTTAAAATTATCTAAAATTAATAATATAAATTTTCCTTTTCCTGAAATTTTACCTATTTAAATTGAGATTTTATTCTTATAAGATTTTCTCTAAGCCCTTGAAGGCCACTAACATACACTTGAAAATATCATATATGCTTTGAGACATTCTTTATAAAAAAGACAATATCTCTCTAAAATATCATGAACTCCATCAATACATGGTTTCACTCCAATTCTGGTATTGAACTGACTACATAATATATGTTCCAATTTTCCCTCAACAAGCTTACCCAACTTTCCATGGTGTGGGCCCCAACCATATGCATACCAACCACAGGTAAGAAAAAGATTGGAAGATCTTAACGAGAATCAAGTCGAGTCAAAATTATTAATAGTTGATGGTCAAATATCATTAAATATCATTGATTTGGCAGGAACCTCACTTTAAGACCAATGAACTCCACTTACTAATAAAGAGGTTGATTACATATAATTAAAATTAGTATAATTTATAGTGTTGTTAGTATGATTAGAATCATATTAAGTTACTAACTATAATTTACTTTGCTATTATAAGTTACTATAATTTACTTTGCTATTAAAGCATGATCTATCATTCTATTATATATTTATATTTGTTTTATTTAATATGATTTATCTTGTCACAATTTAACATTATATATGATTAAAGTAAAATAAGCTTAGATAGATTTTTTTAACAACTTTAACTTCATTAAATTTGAATTAGAGGGAATGAGATTATATTATATGCTTTTATAATGTTTCATTCAATTACATGTTTAACTTTAAAAAAAGTCTTCAATCAATCTACTTAACCCTTAATAACAACATAAAATCAATATATACATTTACATATAAATATGTTTATTTATTATAAAAGAAATCTAATATATATTTATATTTTAGAGGATTATTAATTTCGGGGCGGGTTATGGGGCGGGGCATGGGGCGGTATTTCGGGGCGGGGCATGGGGTGGTATTTCGGGGCGGGTTACGGGGCGGGGCAAGAGCCATACCCATCCCCGCCCTGCCCCGAATTCGGGGTATGGTTTTTTTCCCCGTCCCCGCCTCATCTAAGAGTCGGGGCGGGGAAAACCCGTACGGGGCGGGGCGGGCACTCCGGATTGGGGCGGGGCGGGTTAAAAATGCCATCCCTAGGGCCGGGCCCTCTTCAAAGGGCCGGATTGACAGCCCTGACTAATGGTGAGGGGCCTGGGTCACTGTGCATGCGTGAGTATTTACTTGAGAAAAAAAAATCACAGTCACCGCAAGCTATCAACAAGGAATATGGAACTTGTGATAAAAATAAAAGTTGCAAAAACAAAAATGAGAAAATGCCAATATCTCATCTACACGAGATTGCGGGGCGGTATGAGATTTTTCCATCTCCATCGTCATCGAAGTAGGACCCATGATAAAGACTTTCATACAAAGTAGGACCATGATAAAGACTTTCATACAGAATCCCACACGCCTTCTATGTAGGATCCCAAATATATAGAGAGAACCCTCCAATGAGAAATTCTCAGTGGGACATATGCTACTCTACAAGGTATATCAGTTATCAGGCTTTACCATGTGCTTTTGGCAATGCACAATATCTCCATTCTTGTTTGAAAAATGTCCACTTTCCCTCGCGTCGGACTTTTTTTTTACCCCAGTTAAGTGAGCTGAGACACAAGAGAGAGCTAGTATATACACAGAAATATAGCCTTCTTAAGTGGGAAGGAGGCCTGCACAAGCAGGAAAAAAACTTACACAAGTGAGAAAAGAGTCCGCACAAATAGGAAGAGGTGACGTACCCGGGGTTCGAATCCCATACAGTCAAGTAAGAACTAACGCTTCTTACAAGCCGTTCTTCCTTGTGTCCACCTTAAAAATGCATGATGCCGGAAAGGGTTAGACGTAGAGTTATAGACTAAGAAAAGAGAAATTATCAAGCCAAGTAAAAATTTCTAGCTCTTAGTTTTAAATTCTAAAAGTCTAATCGTGACTAACGTATAATTGGATTGGTAAAATGTGGGCATCTTATAAGAATTTTAAAAGGGAAAAAGAACAGCGGGTCAACTACCTATCGAATTTGGAAGTGATGGATGCCATTTTGGCCCATTCACCGTCCATATCTGGATCATAGTCATTATGATCACAGTATGGTCAATGGCTCAAAGTACATATATATCACGTTGATATCAAGGTTAGGGAACTTGGTACCCATATTCGACTCTCGTACAATGCAAAAAATTTGACTCGGATTGAGTCAACGCGGTGATTCGAGAGAGTCATATCATTTTTAAAATAATTTTAAAAATGAATCAAATACTTATAAAATATAAATATACATTTATTTACATGCATTCATGATAATAAATTCAAATAAATAAATTTTTATATATAAGAAAAATATTATAATAAGAAGATAAATTAAATATATTTCATATTACATAACTTGTTAGTCCAAACAACGAATGTAAAATATCAAATATAAGCTTCAAATTACATTCCAATCATCAATTTTAAATTGTTGACTCGTGCATACTTATTTAAAAATAAATATTACTTGTTTAAAATTAGATCTATCTATCAAATGGTTAAAGTGTAAATAACTTAATAAACCGAGATGACTCAGGCGAGTCTCCCTTATATTTGACTCGGTCCTTCATCAAAACAAGATGACCCGAGAGAGTCAAGAGTTAACTCGGGGAGTTTTCCAATAATGGTTAGTATACCAAGAAATTGTTACAAAAAAAATTATAATATATAGTGGAGCTTCCAAGATAAAACGTGCACAGATCCTCTGTATGTTGGACTTAGTTTGCAGATCTGACGACCAACCTTAAATACCAATGGTCTCCACCCAAAACACGATGATATTGATGGCCAAGATTTTATTAAAGCATGTAGATCTGATGACCAACCTTAAATACCAATGGTCCCCACCCAGAACACAATGTTATTGATGGCCAAGATTTGATTAAAGCATATGTTGCCTAACACCCGGAACACGATGTTATTGATGGCCGAACATGATGTTATTGATGGCCAAGATTTGAGTAAAGCATGTTGCCTATAAAAGATTGTATTTCTGATTGAAATTTGCATGCAATATATAGAAACCAATGGGATGGATGCAACCTTTCGTAAGAGTCGTTTTGGAAGGAATACATCAATGGCAAAAAATAGGGCTAATGAGTCCTTCAACTCCAAGCCCAAACCCTTCCAGATCAACTCAATAGAGTCACATTAAGAAGAATAAATAAATGACATTTTGTTTTCCATCATATCCGATGTGGAATTCTAATTGAGAAGCCTGAAAAGTTCTTTACCATTTTGAAAATTTCCAACAATCCCCCACAATTTTGAAAAATAACAAAAATAAATGACACAGTGTACTGGGTCTTAGAAATGAATGTAACTGAGGGTGTCTTTAGACTTGAACTCGTAAGCCGGATATACAGAACACAAACATTTTCTAAAAGCTATTGGTGTTCTTAGAAGCCTGCACGTTAATGACTATGTTCATTTATCTTGGTTTAGTGAGTGCTCTAGAGGAGTAGCCCTGAAGTCCCATACGCAACGGCCTCACTTCCGCACTTACATATGTGAGTCTATCTGAAGTGCATCTATATGACCTACAGCCCTCTATACAGACATAGACCCACTAAGAGTAACAACTCAGCCTCATTTTCCATACAGACATGCACTAATAATCTTTGGATGGGAATTTAGATTTTAATCTCTCCGTTTTAGTGCACAACCCATTACAACTATGACTTGTTCTTCCCATTGAACTCGGAAATCTGATACTAACTCTTAGTCGGGTTGGGTTCACAGGTGGTGATTATCTCAGGGCTTAAGCTCCATCCCTTGGACATTGTCAAGATCATTTCCTTACAAGGACCTTAATGAAAGGGTTTGCCAAATTGGCCCTCGATCGAATATACTCAATAGAGATTACTCCACCAGTAAGGAGTTTCGCACATATCATGCCGTGAGGCAATGTGCTTGGACTTACCATTACCTGTGCCATTATATTGTTGTAACAGCGTTAAAATACTGTCACAATATACATAAATAGCTAATATTGGTGTTTGGCAATCTCTATGAATTTCAATATACTTATAAAATATTTGACAATTTATAAGATTTCACAAGATAATGCACCAAAAACAAGAAATGAAGAGAGAAATAGGGCTGATAGACCCAAAGAGAACCCACTAATTAGTACTTACACGGGAGTGATCCATTCAACTTCTTTGCCCGCTGCAAATAATGCAATGATAGTGCTACCCAGGATTGTAAAGACTTATCCACATATAGATTTAGAGGTAACATAACCCTCATCCAATCATCCTTCTATCTTTCAAGTACGACTGGAAACCACTAGTGCAATGGTGCAATTTAGGCCTTTGATGCCCACTTAGGCCGATTTTTAATCAGTGCAACTCCTTTCACACTCTAATGCCCCCAATGATATGCAAGCATGTCCAAATTTTTGTTGATCAAACCTTTACTCACCATTGAATTGAATATAATCGGAATCAATGGACAAAAGATAATTAGCTTTTTAGGCTATTTAAATCAAGGGTCGGGATAATGTGATGAGCTGATTTTCTGCATGACCCCTATACATCCCACCTCCAATGATAGTAATGATAGTAATAATTAGCACTATGATTTTTAAGTGACTTGAATTTCAAACGTTGTCCCATTATGGACTTGCAACTTAGTTTTCAAAAATCTCTGCATTCCCCTGTAGGATCTAAACTCTGCAGGCATTGTGACACACTGTGACATAAGTTGAAATAAGGGGTCGTTTGTTTCGTGTGAAAGTGATTCACATGTGTAAATGACCCACATGTGAGTCATTTGCATATGTAAATGACTCACTTGTGGATCAGATTTCACCGTTTGTTACTAGCATACCTTTTCACATGTGAATATATGAATAAGTTGTAGATTGTTTGATGATATCTCAACATCCAAGCAACATCAATGGTTGAAAATTGGATATATGACTGTATTTGAGCTTCTGAAGAATATGAACGGTCCTGATTTTACAAGTGGGGCCTAGAACATTAAAAAAAATCATAAAAGGCGGACTGGGTATGTTAGTAACAATAGGTTGTATATTGATTAATGATATCTCAACCTCCATGCATCATCAACGGTTGAAAATTGGACACATGTACGTGGTTGAGCTTCTGAAGAATATGAACGGTCCTGATTTTACAGATGGGTCCCATAAAAATAAAAAAATCATAAAAGGTGGACTGCTATATGTTAGTAACAATAGATTAATCCAACGGCTGTGATTATGTTGATGATATCTCAACCTCCATGCATCATCAACGGTTGAAAATTGGACACATGCCCGTATTTGAGCTTATTAAGAGAATGAATGATCCGGATGTTACAAGTGGGGCCCAAAAAAATAAAAAAAATAAAAGGCGGACTGCTCATAATAGCATTGTAGCAGTCCGCCTTGTAACAGTGCTGTGTGTGAATCATGTTCACACCTCTTGAGGTGTGAAAATCTAAGGCACAAAAGAGGCTATTTTTCACACCATTTACATAGCTACTTTACACATGTGAATCAAAATCACACCAAACAAATATGATTTATGTGTATCCATTACTCATGTGATTCAATTACATATGTAAATGGAAAAAACAAACGTCCCCCTGAGGACATGTAACACTGAGATGGACCATAAGCATCATTATATATTAATGGGTGCGATTAGTTATCTAGGGAAATGCTCTTATGAGCGGTAGCTCTCAACGTCTTATAGTGAAAAGTAATATGCACGGCCTCACCTATCACCAATCTGAACCATCCACACACATGGGACTGCTGAATTACCTCGGATCAATTGGGCTTGCATATAGTTTCGCGACTATTTCAGTAGTTGGGCTTGCATGAACATGTGGCATATCCATAGTACCTACTGGCCACAATCCAATTTAAGCTCACATTTCTGTCCTCGTTCTCATCATCAATTTCGAAGTTTCGGAATTGATGATATGGAATGTATATACATGATTAGAGACACTAACCAATTCTATTTGGTGCGTCCAATGAGTTTGTTATTTATTTATTTTTACTTTCTTTTAGCTTGCATGATGATGATTATGTAGTGTGTTGTTATGAATGGTTAATAATTATAGTTAATTTAACTAGCCATTAGCATAAACCCCGAGCAATACATGGTTAAGTCTCACTCAGTTTGAATGATAAATTAATATTAATATTCAAATTATGCATTAATATAAAAATAGATGATCAATTGATTGAATGATAAACTCATTTACTGTAATCATTGTAATATAAATTTAAATTATAACACAATTAGTTAAAAAGAAATTCATACATACTGGTTCAACAATATGTTTGTAAATATTTGAGAATAAATCTATAGTTCTTCAAACTTAAACTACTTGCATATTTAGTTAATTTCTCACTTATAAATTATACGCAATCTACTTGTACAAAAAAAAAGAAAAGAAAAGACTGACTCTTGAATTATCAAAAATGTCATTTGACTCACAATCAAATCAAATCTCAATGTGGGCCACCTAAATAACAAAATCATTATGAAACCACATTAATAGTATAATGAGAGTGGGCTCTCTTAAATGATAGTGGACCTATATGATACTCATTAGGTCAGACTAGGCATGAAAACTCTAAGGGCGGGCCCAGCCGTGCCTGGGCCATACCGTTCACGGGACGTGCCCAGGCAGCTAGGGCTCAACCCAACATGACCTAAGGCATGGATTTATCCATGTCGTGCTGGGTCGTGCCACCCATGGGTCTGCCCACATGTCTCTTCTAATTTTTTTTAAAGGTTTTTAATTTCTTTATATAAATTGAAAGAGACTTTATGGACTTTTAGGGGTTCTTAACTTGAAATAAAGTTGAAACTATTAAAATAAATACACGAACATTGAGCTAATTTATAAATGAATAATAAATCTTTAATCTTTTTAATTTTTATATTTTATTTATATATAAATAAAATAAAAATTATATATATGGGCCGTACCTTGGCCCAGTTTCCGTGGCCCAACACGGCACGAATATTTTCCGTGTCGTGCCGTGCCGTGCTCAGGCCCGAGACCCTTTACCCAAGCACGGCCCAGGTGGGAAAACCAGGCCATGCTGTGTCGGCCCGTTGACCAAGTCAACGACCCAAGCATGTTTTTTCCCGTGTTGGACCCGGGTGGACCTCCCAAATTTTTATCTCTACTCTAGGTCCATCTAATCTTTCAAGCTATTACACTTGGTGATATATGTGGACAGTGGGTTGTAAAAGGGTGGATGGGTTGGATGTGATGGGTCGAGACAAAGAATGGGTGGAGTAGGTGAATTGCTCATAGTGGATTTCATTTAGGTAAATGTAAGATATGGAAGATATTCATTTAGTGGGTCCTAAACATTTAAGGTTTTTTTTTTTTTTTTTTTTTTTTTTTTTTTTTTTTTTTTTTTTTTTTAAGACACCTAATCATTTAAGTTGACATTCATAGACAAGGAGAATTTATACTGTTTTTCAAATTACAAACATTACTTCCAATACCTTCCCAAGTTGAATAAGAACCACCCGACCTCCTTCCATCTTATTAGGTCCTCATCCCCATTGGAGTGAATGTGGACAGTGTATAAACCATCCAAAAACCACCATAAAAAAAGGGCAGTTGAATGGAGCTGATAAATAGAGAATCATTCAAAAGGGAAAAAGGACAAACAGTTGCAGACTTCTCCTTTTTGTTGCTAAAACAATGGTCGAGAATTAAAAGCAGATGGAGTATTCCTCCCAAGAGTGGAAGGCATGTATTTACAAATCTTAGATAATTAAAGGTGGAAGCTACTCCTGTGAGAGCTACTCTAATCATAAATATTTAAAGGTGGGAGGTGCTCCTATGGAAAGAGCTACTATCAAATTTACTATGAGAGATAGGGTATGACCCTCTCATTTAAGTTGTTGACATTGAATATGGATGTGAGGGCCCCCTACCATATTTCTCATAATAAAGTGAGAGGGAGCATCTCTCATTAAAGATAGCCCCCAAAGCGAATATGAACAGTTTAAGAGTGCATTTCATTTCAAAGTGGTGGCATCCATGATCCACCCCATCATAAGCACATGTCTTCTCTCCATCATTTTTAATTTAAGCACTAAGTGCCATCATGATATCATCATCAAAGTTCTAATCCAAGTAATAGAATAAAATCCCCTGCAGCTTTTGCAGGCTAATGGAGGTACGCATCGACACGCTAGGCAACAACCATTTCCACTGAAGTCTGTATGACATAATGAATTGATTTAAAGTATTCCACCGTATTGATTATGGTGGTTTCTTATGTTTGTATATATAATATTATATTACAAATGGTTAGAATCTCAAGCTTATAGTATTGATTATAGTGGTTTCTTATGGTTGTATATATAATATTATATTATAAATGGGTAGAATCTCAAGATTACATATTTGCAAAATCTCTATGGCTGACACTTACACACCTTACAAACTTAAGAGATTTTATCAACTTTGAATGGAAAGTATATGATGGTGCCTCGTCAGTATGTTGACCCTCAATTATCTCAATCCCTCTTGGGTATGTGTTGTCTTGAATTCATTATCCATTGATATATGATTAGCTTGATTCCATAGTCTGAAGAAAGATGACCCACTTTGAGAAGCCAAGTTGTTTCTTACACGTTGAACTTATTTTTAACAAGTTGCCTCTTGTGAAAATTGTTTCAACTTTAGTTGTTGTGCTAGTGGTTGTATGCCTTCAGACTTTGTCGTTTGTACTCAACTTTTCTTCACAAAGAATTGGAAAGTTCATCCCATTAAAAAATAAATCAATGTTGGGTGAGACTCCATTCTGATGACCATCACGTGTTTGTTGATTTTTTGGATTAGATGCATTATATATTGTGTAGTTTTTTTTTTTTTTTTTCCTTTTATTTTCTATCTAGGTAGGGTTATTGGTCTGGAGTGATATTCAAAACTTAAAAGACCCAAGGACCGATCTCTGAATATGTGTGTGATACCGAAGTGCAGACACCAACTCTAAATCAACTGAGAACTTTCATTTTGAAAGCAAGATCGAAATGTGGTCCAAAACGAGATTGATAACTATGTTTACAGTCCCGCACATCCTCGATGAAGTAACACAATACAATATAATCCAAAATATAAAATAAAATAAACTTATCAATATATATATATAGGGAGATGCTCCCATAAGAGATATCTCTCACCTTAAATGAGAGATAGGGTGAGGGCCCTCACATCCATATCCAATGCCAACAACTTAAATGTGAGGGCCCCACCCCTATCTCTCATATAAGGTAAGATATATATCTCATAGGAGCATCTCCCATATATATATATATATATATATATATATATATATATATATATCTGTTGAATATTTAACTCACATCCACATACACTATACAAGTATGTCCCACGCACACTATACAAGTTTTTGTCAGTGAATTATCACTGAGCCATTGGTTGGTTCATATCAATGATAGTACTTTTAATGCTCTTTTCCCATTTTGAGATGATCTTCTTCTTCTTCTTCTTCTTCTCTTCAGTTATAACATGGGTTGGGCAAATTCAGTTCACATGGTCCTACTATATAAAATTGCAAATAAGGATGGCATTTGCGGAATCAGGCAAGTTTTTGACCTGTTTTTATCTCAAGTGGAATTTGGACCGAGCTGAGCTTCAGATGCACGAGGATTGCATATTTATTGTGTAGGCCCTACGATAGAGCTTCGAACATGTGTTTGTTTGTAGGAAAAAAGAAATATAGGTAAAATAGGTGGGAGAAAAATAAGATTAATGTTTCCTAAATAGCTCATACTTAATTTGCACAATGTGAGGTGGCATTGTTTCATTGGACAAATCTAAAGGGGCTTAAGCTCCTCTTCTTAAATGGGGATTTTTTGAGAATTTCTCATATATATTTTACATGTACACAGAATATTAATAAATGTAGATATCAGAGAATTGGGTACCAAACAGGCTGGAATTTACTATTCTAGCTCGGGCTCAGCTTGGGTGATCCAGAAATCATCAAGTAATGGACTTAGCCACTTGGAGTTGAGGCAGAGCTCAGGCTAGATGAATACTTAGCCCATCCCAACCCAATTGCATCGCAGTAATCACCATAATCATCGTCGTCATTGTCATCATTATTCCGTTGGTAAATTTGTTGCTTTACATGTTTTACCAAATCATACCTTTCTCTTTAAGCTATGAGATCTACGTGCTAGCCAACTGCGTATACTCAAGCCATTCAAGTCATTCATCCTTTAGAAGTAAGCGGAGATGCGTGCCATTTCTAAGGTGGTGTTGTTTTGCCACTCCAAGGGCATATTTGTGTATACACCATTTTCACCAAAAAAAAAAGAAAATTGCCACGTCAGTAAATTCCATAAAAATGAAAACCTCGGAAAAGGATTTCCGTAGAATTTAGAAATTCATATTTGGTGCAAAAAGAGTTTTTTGATTGAATTGGTATAGATGTTGTTTTGTGGATTCCTTATAGAAAATTAAAAGAATATGAGGAAATCCAACCACTTATCTTGGGATTTCATGCCATTATGGAAAGACCTAACCACTATCTTGACAGCATTGAAAGGTTGGGAGATTAGTTAATGTAGAAGTTCTCATAATAAGATTGCAAGTTTCTTGGGCATGATGGACTATTCAGATCTGACTATTTTAAACACCTCTCTTCCCCCTCCCCCAATGGCTTTAGATTGGCATATCCAGAAGTGTGTGATGATTTTCTAAGCTCAAGAGACTACTATGCTCTGCGAAGATGAAGCCAAATCTTCCAATTGCCCCACTTCGTTGATGGGTTTCATCATGTTATGTGTGGAGCCTCAAGCCTGATTACACCTGGGTCAAACTATTAACTCAGGCTCACTGCCGCGGATCCAACTTGTAAGGGTATTTCCATAATAATATTACCCCGCGCCTTTATGTAACCCTAAGATAGCCGCGAGATGTCTTGTAGCTTGTAATCTTATCTTCTGCCTTTGAGCATAGTGGAATAGGTGTGATCCATGAAGTACCTCAATCTCGAGGAACCGCGTAAATATGTACGTCTTCTTTGTATTGTTTGGTTGTATCTTTGTTCTTAAATCACCCCTTTTATCACTTTCTCTAACCGCCTCCGGGTGGGCATTTGTGTTTGTTTTCTTTTTTCGTTTTCCTTTCTGTTGTAGTTCACCCATTAAGGAAAATAAGTCATATTTTATATTTCTATTTAATGATGCCATCTCAGTGTACCTTTATCTTTTTATGAGCAACTGATTTGAACATCGAACACTAGCAAGTTGTAATACAACAGAAAAAAAAAAAATTGACTTAACAATTTAATTGTTAGCTGTAATATGATCGAACCAATGTAGGATACATATTTGTTTGATCCAGTTAGATTGATCATGTGTAAAGAAACTAACTACATATTTCTTATATCAATCCAACTGTTTGTATTCTGCTAATCAAAATGAAATCTGTGTCAGTGCCATATCCACAGTAGAATGTATCACTAGGATCAATTTGAAAATCAAGCCAAAGCCTAAATTCAGAGAGACATTTGATTCCAGTGAGTTGGACTAAATAAAATGTAAATTTGGTGCTTCTTCTGTTATGAATCTCTCTTTATGGAGTGTGGAGGAATGTCAGAACGACCTTATTGGATCCATTACAGGATTGTTCCTAATTAGTCATTTCTAGGAGTGTTCATGGGCTGGGTTGGCCTTGGCTAAGGCATATCTAGCCCGACCCAACTTTAGCCCAAGCTCGACACAGGCCGTAAAAGCCGGGCCGAACTGGGTTTTTTTTTTATTAGATTTGTGAGCATTCAAGCAATTGTTTGGATTAATTAAATTAAATTACATGCATTCCTTACACAGGTAGGGTCGGGCCACACTTTGTGCTTTCTATCACTTAATCCAAGCTCAGCCCAAGTATTAAACGGGCCCTAATTACATATCCAAGCATGGTCCAAAGTGGGTTGGGACTGGATTGGGCTAGCCTGGCCATGGGGACCCCTAGGGATTTGTCAGTCAAGACCATTTATTGAGGACGTGCTGACCCTTAATACATTGGATCAACTGGAATTACCCTCGGCCTCAAATATTGAAGGGATTGTCTCTAATTTTTAAATTCTTTTCTTGAAGTGTCACTCAATCTAATCTATTCCATCCTTTTCTCCCCTTTTTTGTTAAAGTCATTTACATGATAGGAAATTCATTAAATGATGTCCTTGTTGGAAAGTATTTTCACTGCTTCTTATTAATGTCTCAAGGTTTTGGTAGGATTGGTTAGCAGAAAGAATTTAATATAGTATCTAAGCCAAGCTGTCACTAATTAAAATTCCATGAGGAAAGACTTGATGCTAAAATGTAATTGTTGGCGGTTGCCAAAAGCCGAGTAGTCCCTTAATCTAACAACTATAATACTTAAATTTGGATAAATTATGAGTTTTTGGCTAGAATAATAAGAGATTGATAATTTAAGTTTTTAGCTGAATGATAAAATCTCATAAAATCTACAAATAATTTTTGATATAAAAAAGGGAGATGCTCCTATGAGAGATGCTCTCACCTTACAAAGTGAGGGCCACACCTTATCTCTTATAGTAAGGTAAGAAATGCTCTCACAGTATAAATGATATGAATAAAATGAAAACGTACTTTTGAAACTTCCACATGGATTTTGAGTCCATGGAAAGTAATTCTCTCAAGTCTCAATGAAATGTCAAAATAAGAAACTACTCTTTACTTGTTTGCCTTTACATATAATAATAAAATCAAAACAATATGGCACATGGCCCTTGGTGCCTGGAGATGCATACAAAATGTTTTGGCTCATTGCCTCCTCCTGTACAAACTGTTTTTTTAATCCTCTTCCTGTACATACTGTTTTTGTTTTTTTCAATCCTCTTCATGCTTTCGGCACTGCCTATTTCTATGCGTTTGTGGAAGGGAAAGGTATGATTAGAAAGGGGACGACCAAAACTTCAGAATTCTCTCCACATCAAGTCATCCAGAGCAGCAGTTCATACACTTAAGTCCCTGTAAAGATACCAGAGAGAGAGAGAGGGAGAGAGATAGATGCCTCCTTTCCAAGGTGTAAGGGACGAACGCGTCCAAGGGCCACCAGGCGAAGGACCTTCGTCGACGGTCTCTCAATCTGAGGGAACCCAGCAGAGCCAGGTATGAATATTATTCCAGTTTTGGGTCTGGAAGGCCTAAGTTGAGCTACATGGTTAACCAATTACTGCTTTCATTCCTCCTGTTTTTTTCTCTTATTCTTCTTTTCTAATTAGAAAGCTTTGTTGTTGTGGTTTTAGGAATAATCAAGTAGTAGACTGCAACTAACTGATATCATATTGATATGATCAATTGACATGGCATGATATTGGATTTTGAGAAGTGAATATTCAACAAATCCCACTCCATGCCCATGCTGTTTAATGTAGATGCTTGGTATCCATGGACCAAATACGGGTTCATAGTGGAATATAGTATTAGTCCAGGATGGGTTTGATATGGGGTTGACCCCCACAATCTTTCTACGCTTACTCACTTTTAGTGGCATGGGAATGCTAAAGATTTCTGAAAGATCTGAATACGTTTTAATTTTCCCTATGAATATTATAAAAGCCGAAGATGCTCTATGAATATTATAAAAGCCGAAGATGCTGTGGAAGCACGTACGGATCTATGACTTGTATACGAAGATCAGTTACGTATGGTTCACTCTTCACTATCCATGGACATCCTCGACGTAGAAGACGATGGATCTTCTCTCTTTCTTCTACTATTACCGGATATGAGTGATGATATTTTAAGATGGTCTCCAACCACTCTCTCTCATGTCTAATCTTTCAATTCAAATCTGAATGGAGATATGATAAAGGATAAAGAGTTTGATTAAACTCAAAACAACTCTCATCCTTATCACCATTGAGACTCCTTGTGAGGGGCGCCTTTTTGTGAGCGGGGCCCACCCACATGTAAACACAAGTGGCCCCATCACGGATGCCAACATATCAAACCTGTATGCCATACTAATCCAAAATGTAAGACTTTTAGGTGCAAGATTATGGACTCTACAGTTTACCAATTGCTTATTGGTCCCATGATAGACGGGCCACGTGATTTCTATGATGCAGCAGCATTGAGAGTGGAGGCCTTTCAAACGTAGGTAATTTTAAAACTGGAAACTCTTGCTTTCTATGGTACCCTTTTCGGATCGACTGTTACAGGGGTTGTGCCACACATTCGCCATGTAAGCCCCTATCTCCCACTCAATCTCTGACATCTATCATTTCTTATCATTTCTACTCTAGAGTCTAGATTAGATTTCTAACTAGTTGAATGGCATGTCGAGATCTGATGAGGTGGGCCGATTTTCTTTTAGTCCAATGTTTCAATCGAATTTGCCTAACCACCAATGGAATTGGACGGTGATCCCAAAAGGAAGTCTTCTAATCCTTGTCCTGATAGCAGAATGCAATGCAATAGACAGTTGGTTAGGCTTAGGCATGAATGATGGGAATTGATACTAAAAATCATGGGATCTTGTGATCAATACTGGTGGAGTCTGCTGCATTGTGTGTTTTGTATGTGTATTTCAAAGATGTATTCTCTGTTTTTGTTATTGCGTGCATTCTGACGAGTTCCTGTCATGATTTGAACCAAGTCTTTAGATTATGGAGACGTGATCTGCAGTTTCTTACTGTCTAGTAGAGATGCAGGAGGCCTTGTTCACAGAGGAAAGATCCTGTTCCTTTAAAATTATGCAAAAAAAAAAACTGATCTAAGACCATCCATCATCTCATTCCATGATCAGAGTTTCCATCCAACGCCCTTGAATTGTGTGGAGTGAAATAGACATGATTGATCTCAAGTAGACAATCCAGGATCTCCACATTGGGTGTTTGATCTAAATCGGCACTAGATCCGTGATTGAGTTGATGGGGACCATTCCTCACTATCAAAGCTTCCACTTCTTCAGCATCTAACACTCATCACATTCATATATTTGAAAAATCCCAACAAACTGAAAAAGAGGAGCGCAGTTCAACTCTTTAAACTTAAAGAAGCTAATGTGTGTACCATGCCATGAGAGAGAGAGAGAGAGAGAGAGAGAGAGAGAGAGAGGATTCAATGTTCTTATTAACTTCTCTGCATAAAAATTAAGAACAAACGAGTGGATATAAATTAGAGATAGGCTGTAAAAGTCTTCATAAAAAAGAATGTAAACCAAGACGCGTTAAAGATAAAATACTTAACAAAATATAAATATAATCTGAAAAAAATATATATATATTTCCCATGCTTTGTCTTGAATGTCAGATCCATTCACCCATTGAGGGGTTTTTTTACAAATCATAGATCAAACACTAAAGCATTTTAAGTAAGTTTTTTGCAATATTGTTTTGCTATCCAAGCAACATCTCATGCTTTTTAGTCACACTATCTTTCTGCAATATAACTTATATGGAATATCACAAATATGTAAATCTCTTTCAGTCATGAAATTTTTCTCTTTTCTGAATGCATAAAGTAGTTGAAGCTTAGATGTAGTATGCACTACCTCTAGTTGCTTCTGTATATGGAAATGGTGGCAATATTCTTCTTGATCTAGGATACTCTCTCTTTGCCAACTTATACTTTAACTTGAGAATGAAAGCATCGATCCACTTTTATTTAATATAACTTATATGGAATATCACAAATATGTAAATCTCTTTCAGTCATGAAATTCTTCTCCTTTCTGAATGCATAAAGTAGTAGAAGCTTAGATGTAGGATGCACTACCTCTAGTTGCTTCTGTATATGGAAGTGGTGACAATATTCTCCTTGATCTAGGATACTCTCTCTTTGCCAACTTATACTTTAACCTGAGAATGAAAGCATCCACTTTTATTTGATTTGGGTTGCAGAAATTGGGAAACACTGCTGACACACAATCTTCTACTGAGATGGGGGACTTGAGTAGTGTACGTGTAGATCATGTAGGCCTTGGTGAAGAAGCAGCACCAAGACAAGATAATCACAGGAAGGTTTCGATGCTACCTCTTATTTTCCTCATCTTTTATGAGGTCTCTGGTGGCCCATTCGGCATCGAGGACAGTGTCAATGCAGCTGGCCCCCTCCTAGCCCTTGTTGGTTTTCTGGTCTTCCCTTTCATATGGAGCATCCCAGAAGCCTTGATAACCGCAGAAATGGGGACCATGTTCCCTGAGAATGCAGGTTATGTTGTTTGGGTCTCATCAGCTCTGGGCCCATATTGGGGTTTCCAACAAGGTTGGGTGAAATGGCTAAGTGGTGTGATCGACAATGCTCTGTACCCAGTCCTGCTTTTGGACTACCTGAAATCAGCAATCCCAGCTTTAGGAGGAGGTTGGCCTCGGATTCTAGCAGTTCTTCTCATAACGATTGCTCTCACCTACATGAATTACAGAGGCATTACTGTAGTTGGGTGGGTTGCAGTTTTGTTGGGAGTGTCCTCTCTCCTCCCATTTGTTGTCATGGGGCTCATTTCAATACCAAAGTTGGAGCCTTCAAGATGGCTGGTGACCGTCAGCCTGCATCGTGTGGATTGGAATCTCTATCTGAACACTCTCTTCTGGAATCTCAACTACTGGGACTCCATTAGTACTCTTGGTGGTGAGGTTAAAGACCCAGGCAGAACTCTCCCAAGGGCTCTCTTTTATGCTCTCATTTTGGTAGTTTCTGGGTACTTTTTCCCTCTTCTGATCGGTACTGGGGCTGTTAAGCTCGACCTGGAAAAATGGACTGATGGGTACTTTTCAGATATTGCAAAAATGATTGGGGGAGTTTGGTTGAGGGTGTGGCTTCAAGTGGCTTCAGCACTGTCGAACATGGGTATGTTTGTCACTGAAATGAGCAGCGATTCATTTCAACTTCTGGGGATGGCTGAGCGAGGCATGCTTCCTGTGTTATTCGCCAAAAGGTCTCGTTATGGAACTCCTCCTTTGGGTATCTTGTTCTCTGCTTCTGGTGTAGTTCTACTATCTTGGTTGAGCTTCCAAGAGATTGTGGCTGCAGAGAATTTTCTATACTGTTTTGGAATGATTCTGGAGTTCTTGGCTTTTATAAGGTTAAGGATGAAGTTTCCAGCAGCAAATCGACCTTTCAAGATACCTGTTGGTACTGTTGGTGCCATTTTACTGTGCTTACCTCCTACTGCATTAATCTGTTTGGTTTTTGCTCTGTCTTCACTTAAAATCTTCATTATAAGCCTTGTGGCAGTGTTTATTGGGCTCATTATGCAACCAGGTTTGAAGTACAGTGAAAGAAAGCAATGGATGAAATTCGCTGTTACCTCAGACCTCCCTGAATTCCCATCTGCTGGACAACGTCTTCCATCTGGTGTAGTGGAAAGATGATGAATGTTATTGTTCTGGCAAATGCTTACTCATTTGTTGTTGTTGTTGGTTTCTTTTGTTTTTAATCATCATGCAATTTTACCTGCAAAATAGAGGGGTTTGAATGCGGTTTGATCTGGCTTCTGTAAATGAGTTTTCTTGTTTTATGCTTCATTTGAGGATGATTCTTGTTTAATCTGTAGAATGTGTTCTCATTTTACTTCTTGTTTTGTTTTTTGTTTTTTGTTTTTTTTTTATTATTTTTTATTATTTTTTTAATTATTTTTTATGATGATTTTTGTAGAATGCTTCCTCCTCTCAGTGGCCCTTTTCGATTCTTTTTTTTTTTTTTTTGTTGTTTCGCAGAGCGGCTATATCTCCGCTCACCTGTATATACGAGTGGGGATATCCCCGCTCATTTTTTCTTCTTCTTCACAATTTAGCGGTGATATCTCCGCTCACTCGTTCATTCTTCTTCTTCTTCCTCCTCCTCATCCTACAATGAGGACACATTCTACATATGAGGACACATTCTTGTTTAATATGTAGAATGTGTCCTCATTGTTACTTATTAAAAATAAAAAAAAATGGAATACCCATTTGCAAAGTTTGGAGAAGGCAAGGTGGAGCAGAACACGGATAAAACAACATGGATAGAGGCGCATGCATGAGAGCCTCAACAGCCATGGTGGACCTCCCAAAAAAATAAAAAAAGTGCATACATATACCTTGCACAACAAATGTTTTTTCTTGTGCGTGCATGGGAATTTTTTCTGAATATGATTATAAACATTTTCTTCCATTAAGAGCACACAAAAAAAAGGGGATTTTACTGAAAAAGTCCCATAAGACTCGTAGTAGAGCAAAATGGCTTTGGAATATATGAAATGACCGTACTAGTCCTAGTGGCCCTTTTCAATTCATTTTTTTTTTGTTTCGCCAAGCGGCGATATCCTCACTCACCTACATATTCGAGCGGAGATATCCCTGCTCGTTTTTTCTTCTTTTTCACAATTAAGCGGCGATATCCCCACCCACTCGTTCATTCTTCTTCTTCTTCCTTCTCCTCATCCTCCTTCCTCTAACTCCTTCCACCTCTGCCAACTAATCAATTACCCCTTATATATATATATATATATATATATTCAACTTTGATGGCATATGTGAGAGCCTGCTTCTACTGTAGTTTTATAGGTGAAAGTAAAGATGAAACATACCAAGGCAGTGACCGGCATTGTCTGCAAGCAAAAACTCTAATGGCCTAGGGTGGGTAGACTACTTCTCATGCACTGAAGGGATATAGATATGTCAACACTTAGTAACAATGATTTTTTTTTGAAGAAGTAACAATGATTTATATTAAAATGAGAAATTAGTACAACGAAGAGCACTAAAACAAATGGGTATTCCATTATCCGAGCATTCCAAACTCCACTTCCTAATAAAGTGGGTGCTAAACTATTTTGAATCAGAGAGAAATTCGAATCCAGATTCATGCAATCCAAAACATTCAGATTCAAAACAAATCATTATATGTTCAACCAAAGGATCCAGATCCAGAACTGTTAAATTCACATATTTTCTTTTATTTTTATCAGTAACTAAAACTTTTATTAAGAGAAGAAGAGAATACAAAAAGGAAAACAACAATGAGGCAAGAACACAGTTAAAGAAAGAAAAAAGAAAATGAAACTAAAGGGTATAAGAGCATTGTAGCCCACCCTACTCCAATTACATAATAAAACCCTCCCAATGATAGCTTCTCCCCACCCTTTGCTTGGCTAAAGCATCAGCCATATAGTTGGTTGTTCTAAGCTTGTGATAGAAGACAACATTAATGGTAGTAGTGAAAGACTGAATTTCGTTAAAGAGGAATTGAAAATTTAAAGGACAAGGCTTCCTATTAGACACCCAAGCAATCAGATTAGAGGAATCACTCTCCACCGTATAGATTTGAAGGGCCTAAATAGCTTGAGTAATATTCATATTTGAGAGTCTACTCTTAGCTTTAATCATACACCCACATAAATGTTATTTTAATTACTCTCTTTTATGCAATTAAACAAATGCACTCTATATATAATTTCGGATTCGAAATAGGCTCCCTTTTTTCTCCAAACTGATGCAAAATCCAAATACAACCCATAGGTTCGATGCTGGATATGGATTCAGAACTGAAATCTATAAAGATAAATCAGGGTCTATATGCACCATGCCAACTCATTGGAGTCCCTAAGTTTAGAGTGATCACGTGATAGTAGTTTATTGTGTCCAAATCAAACTGACTCAAACTTGATCTATTAGAATTGTGTTTGAACTTAATTTGCATTTACTATAATTGAATTGACTGTGCATTTATTTGGGCCAAGTGACATTTCTGTCAATATCTCTCTGTTTCTTTCTTAAGAGTGATGTTCAGTGCTGCTGCCTCTTGTTCCTCCTCCTTTGGGTGTGAGCTATTTTTATGTTGGTTTTGGAGCATGTATAGATGTTCCTTGTATCCTTGGGGTCATGCCCTTTATTTTCTCTTTTCTCTTAATATATTCTTTTGCCTTTAGGATCAAAAAAATTTGACTGCATAAACGATGGAGCCAAATTATATAATCCTGGTCTTCAAGTCAATAGAGTTTTTTTTTATCATTTATCTACAAATGTGAGTTGTGATCATTTCTTAGTCAATAATTATTATATATTATATATTAATGTTGCGGATTATATTTGAATTAATTTCAGTTTTGACTTTTGAATTTCATTATTAATCTTTATATTGCAAATTTTATATTATTACCTAGAAATTTTCAGTTGCTCAATCATTTAAGGGAGGTAATTTTAGTTACCTTTTCTTTTCAAATATTGTTAACATAATCTCTCTTCTTCTTTTTTTTCCTAATCTCATTGATCAAAATGGATATAAAGGAGGAACTCCTCTCTCTTAATAACAAAGGAATTCATGTCCATCCCACTTGGCAATTTGAGATTATGACCAATATAAAATTCTACAACGATTTAATTCCTACTTTGAACAAAATAATCAAGATAATTATATCGTTTTTACTCATTCCCAATAAATCTCATTATATCACTCCAATCAGAATTAGATCCATTGATATGACCGCTTATGCTTAAAATACTTGACCAGAATTAAAAGAAAAACCAAATTACTTAATGTGCAATGAATAATTTTCAGTGATTGTCATATATAAAATCTTTATTATTTCTTATTACTTCTCATAAATCTTTATCTTTGGCTTATTAATTTTTATTTTTCTTATTCTAAAATTTGACACCAATAAAATATTAATTACGATAAATTCATAAAACCAATTATATATTTAGAATTTCGACCCATATTAATACTGCCATGACATTTTTTTTCATTTACATATTCATGCTTTATGCCCTGGGTCATCAAACTACTACTTTATTATTGACATGCATCATTTACATTATCAATGACATATATTCGGTTGTACCGTGGGACAAAGCCCCATTAAATTGAAGATTTAACCGTGGGACAAAACCCCATTAAATTGAAGTAAGATTTAAAAAATTGCTACTGCAACATTTAATGGCAAAGGGCTTTGGTCTGAAGTCCTAAACTGGTTTAATTGTAGTTGGACCCACCCAAGGTTCATCCGTGGATTGTTTGAGGTGTGGTCATTGGAGGTTGGATCAAACAAAGGAAAGATTTTATGGAGAACCGCCTTTCCAGCATTTTTATGGATCATTTGGAAAGAGAGGAATTCCCGTTACTTTGAGAATTCCAGCACCTCAGCTGAAGATCTTGCGTACAAGCTCAAAATTCACCATCGCTTCATGGGTGTCTATCCTCTCTCAATTTCATGTGATTTCTATCGACATCATTTTGAGGAATTGGACGGAGGTGGCTTTCTTTTAATATTTCTGGTTGCAGGGGATTTTAGCGTGCCTCCCTCCCTCCCTCCCTCCCTCTATGGTTGTGATTGTGGATCTCATTTTGGTGTTGGTTTGTGTTTGCTTTCTTCTCCTGTTTTTGGATTTTTAGTATTTTTCTTCTTGTGCTGTTAAGTCTCTTTAATGAAGGTCAAAAAAAAAAAAACATTTAATGGCAAGGATTGTCAAATATGTGGGCCCCATACTAGAGTTCCACAAATTCCACTCACTGGTAGAACGTAGATGATATGATCCGGACTCTCGACAGTGATGTGCACTCGCTGGTGGCGTTTAATAACAGGGACCTTCACTTCCAATATTGGATGATTCTCCTAGTTAGGAAGGACAATAAATATGGCTGGCACATGGTCTTTTTTTTTTTTTAATCCCAGCTAAGGGGGACTAGAGTAAACTTTGAGTGAGATGGGGCCATCTCGTGAGAAAAGTAGAACTCTGGTGAAGTATCACAACCTCAGGAGAGAAAAGGTACCTATTTAGATTCAAATCCGGGACACGTAGGTAGCCTCTTACCACCATTCTTTGTTGGAGCATGGTCTTTAATGCCTAGAGATTTATACATGTTTTGGCTCATTGTCACCTATATATATACTCTTTTCCCCCTCTTCACTGCTTTCAGCAATGCCAATGGAAGGGAAAGGTAAGACAGAAAGGGAACGACCAAAACTATAGAATTCTCGCCGCATCAAGTTATCCAGAGTAGCAGTTCATGCACTTGAGTGTCTATGAGGAGACAACCTCACTTACAAGTTTTTACCATCTAAAATGAGTACACAATGGAACCAATGGTCTAGTGCATTCAAATGGACACCAAATCCTAGGGGAGGTACCAATTTTATGGTCCACTAAGATGGACCATAAAATAGGCCCCACCATGTGTCTTGGAGGCCGTGCTGATTTGAGGGGCTCCCTTTATTATGTAATGGTGCAGACAAGCAATCCCTTGATGGGTGAGAACGGACACAATGAAAGTGTGCCAACCATGATACGATTCTCAAGCTCTGCTTGGCTTCGGATGGAAAAAAGCTTGTAAACCATATTCTAGCATGTAGACCTTGTCAGCCAATCCGTGTTTTTTTTTTTTTCTCTCTTTTTGGCGGTTAATAGCAACAGTCCGTGGTTTTTTCTTGTTATCTTGATGAAATTCCTATAGCTTCGAGGTTTCCATAATTTACCTTGACACCCAATGACAAAGTCTCAATGCTAGTTGAAAGGGGGTGTTGGGAGTATCCCAAGCCATCTTCTATAGGTGATCAAACATTATTTACAGTCGACATTGGCCTTCCTCTCCCCTACTAATGTTGTAGATTCTCTCTCGTGGGATGGTTGTTTAAATGAAAATCTCTCTGAGCAGCTCCCGTGAACGCCCGCCCCCTCGCCCAGGTGTGGAACAATCTCATCAGCCCCTGCTTCAACGGAAATGGGTGGTGAAATTTTATGAGGGGCTACCAGAATAGATTACTAGTTCTAATTTAACCAATCAATGCATCGGAAATAAATAAATCAGACAATTTAGAACTAGCTATCTACCAATCACACACCACAAGAAGGTAGACACAATATTTAGCGTGGAAACCCTATCCAGGGAGAAAAACCACGAACCAGAAATCAAGAGTTCACGAACAGTTACAAGATATACTCACAATCTCCTTTACCACAGTCTGTACCTCGACCTAAGGACTATAGTTATTCTTGCAAAGAATTCACTGACACGACATCCACTGTGCCCCGTTCTCCTTACTTGATCTCCTTGCACCTTGTCAACCAAGATGATCAATCTTCTACAAGAAAAGTAGAAGCAGCAACAACCTTCTAGAGCAGTCATTCAGAATAGTCTCTCAATGACTCTAGAAAATAAACTCTCTCTAAGATATCTCTGACTCAAATCAATGAGAGTTGTGTGTGTTGGTATCTCCTAGGGTTAAGAGTAACACCCTATAAATAACCTCAAATTCGTGCTTTAGACTTAGCGCACAAGTAGAATTCAAACTGGGAAAGATAGTCTCAAAGGGAAACTAATTCTTGTTAAAATAAGAGACTTTCCCGTTTCTGCGCACGTTGTCCGATCGATCGGACCATCCAAATAACAAGATGTTTTTTCTTACCGATCGATCGGTTTGAGGCTCCGATCGATCGGGCCTGGGGAATTTCGCCCGGTCTGTTCTTTTCTTTTATTCTTCACTTCAGCTCTTCCGGCGACACAACCACAGTCCATTCTAAAATAAATTAGAAAATACAACTCAATGGACTCAGAGTTTTGTCCAACCCATTAATTAGCTAATAAAAATACTAACAATCTCTCATTTTGGCAATTCATGGACAACACTCCCTAGAACAATACAAATGATCTACCCAAGAGAAAAATCCAAAATACATTGAATTTTCAACCCAAAAGAAAATCAGCATCTATAGATCTTTGCTTGTTTCTCCCACTGGCTTCAGTATTCTCCCCCTTTTGTCCACAATTGACAAACAATTTTGTTCAAGCAGCTTTTGTCAATCTGAGTTCTGCAGCTCCCCCTCAAGATGATTTTCGTATCAGTACTGGGGTGGGGGTTTGATCTTGTAGATCAGGGGTGATGAAGTTTTGGCGCATACACTTGCATTTTCAAATAGTTCAGCGTAGTGTGTACCAAGAAATATGGAAAGTCTTCTTTCTTGACCCAGACAACTTTGGTTTTCATAGGTGACGCTTCCTTCTGCTTTTTCCATTGCTTTTGGTTTGGAGACTTTCGCAGCTTATTGCAATGGGGTCGAATGTGTCCTTTAATTCCACAGTGATGACAAGTGGGTATACGTTCAGGACGTGGCACATTCTTCTTCTTGACAACTGTAACATGAACAGCAGGATTAGTAGCAACTGAATTTTGAAAAAAACAATTAATACCTTTGGCTTTGAATGTAGATGCCCTGTCAGTGTAACCAATGTCATGCATGTTATTCTTTGCCTTTTGACTGCACAGGATGTCATCAAGTTTTTTAGACCCAGCATTCATCCTGTTTAGTGAAGCATTGCTTGTATCCAACTCAGAAAGAACTATCTTGAGTCTTCCTTGCAAGTCGGTATTTTCAGCTTTCAAGGTCTCCATATCATGATTAATCGAAACACACTTTTGTGCTTCAGCAGTCAATATATCTGCCAATTTGTTATTTTCAGCCTCTAAGTGACTCACTTTTGTAAGAGCTTCAGACAATTCAGCTTTTAAAGAAGTATTATGCTCTTCAGATTCTTTCCAGCTTGTAGCCACTTTTTCATTCATCTTGAGCATCTTCATGGTCTTTGCAAACAATATATGATATTCAGCTTGTCAATCATGTTCTGTCTCTGACTCACTAACATCTTGATCAGTTCCTTCATCAGAAACAAGTGGAGTAGCAGAAGCTGATGTTGCCATAAATGCCATGAATTTTTCTTTGCTAGCATTAGGCTTCTCAGATTCAGATTTTTTATCATCTTCCTCAGAAGTATCATCATCCCAAGTCAGATTGAAAGCCTTCTTTCTTGGCTTTTTGTTAGCACAGTCACTAGCAATGTGTCCATAACCATGACACTCAAAACATTTAATCACTTTAGAAGTTTTCTTCTTTACAAAATTTTTAGGGACTTTCAAATCACTTTTCTTCCCTTCATAAAAGTTTGGAATTGCTTCATAAATTCAACAGCAACTTGGGGATCAATCTCCTCAGAATCAGAATCAGAATCACTAGCAATTTTCTTGTATGATTCTTTAGAGGCTCTCAAAGCAATACCTTTAGATTTTAATTTTCCATTGGTCCTTAGGTTTGCTTCAAAAGTCTGAAGGTTGCCAACTAATTCCTCAGCTTTGAGAATATTTAGATTTTTATTCTCTTCTATGGCCACAACCTTTGCATCAAACTTTTCTGGAAGAGACCGTAGAATCTTTTTTACAACTCTATTTTCAGGAATTGGCTCTCCCAAAGTAAAGGCATCATTCACAATTATATTCAGCTTTGAATTAAACTCATCAAAAGTTTCATCATTTTCCATCTTTATGGTTTCAAAGGCTGTATACAATTTCTGAAGTTTCGACTGTTTGACAGTGTCAGTCCCTTCATGCACAGTCTGCAGAATATCACACGCTTCTTTCGCAGTAGTGCATGTAGAAATTCTACGAAACTCAGATATACTAACTCCATTATAGATAGCATTCAAAGCCCTAGTGTCACGTCCCCCGAACCCGATTAGAGAATAAACCGGATCCGGGGAGTGAAATTTAGGGCTAATTAAAAATTTTACCCTTTAGGCCCAAGGATCGTAAGTCCGCTGTGAGGATATAATATTTCAAACCTCAAGTAATATAAAACTGCGGAATTCATACGAATGAGGCATATTAAATTTCGAAGCAATGAATAATAAATCTCATTAATAGTTAAAGTTGCACAAGGAATAAAATAAAACTTAAGCAATGAAGTTAATCTATTACAATGGCCATCCCAATACTCAAGGCCATTTAAAACAATTAAGAAGTCAATGATATGAAAGATTCAACGAGAGATAAATAAGAATGAAATAAATCTAAGAAAGTCCCGATGAATCACTCTCGTGCCGGGAATGATGACGCTACTCTACGTCATCTGCACGCCACTCTCGTTCCTCCTCAACCGGTTGGAGATCCTCTGGGATCTCCTCACCTGATTGCTCCTCGTAATAGTACTCACCTGAGGAGTCTGCACACCAAGGAATAGGGTCAACGACATGTTGAGCAATAGATAAGCAAGTATAATTAATCATGACATGCATCAAGTATAAGAGTAATGACAGGCATAATAATCAAGAGAATACAAGGAATCGAATCTAGGCATAAAGCATGAATAAATAACCATCAGGATCATAAATAGAAATCCTAACAATACTAGCAATCACCACTACCAATATAATGCAATGCACAAGAGGGAGACTCCGTGGATGTCCTAGCTACCTCACGGGGTACCAGTAACAATCCTATCCGGACTACTGATACCAAAGTCCGGCTCCAGGGGGATCCCAGCTCCCAGTCCCGGGAATAGTAGCACGGTCCCAGCCCGCTCCCAACTATTCAACACCATGGACGCCGTCCAAAGCCGACTGCCCACCCCGATGTCCGAGTAACCGGCCCATCAATAAACCCCCAAACTGCAGCTGGCCATGATATGCAAATAATAATAATAATAATAATGTGGTGTTGACACAAGAATAGACCAAGACAAGCAAGTCTGGCTAGCTCAATATACAAGACACGTTCATAGGGATTATCTCATTCAAGTCAATACAAGACAAATCCACTCCCATGATAATCCCTTTAGTCTAGCCAGTCATGTTCATCAATTACATAATACGGGATCCTAAGGTACACTCTAAGTCAGGTCCAAGTCCTAATTCTACAAGAGATTATGTTTCATAATTAATTAGGTGTTTTATGCCAAGAGAGTGAGTGTACAAGGAATTACAACAACGGATACAATTAAATAAGTCAAGGAGGAATTACAATCCAAACCTAGGCAAGTGTTGCCATCCATGTACCATATGTGTTTTAACGGAGTGCGTGGGGAATTCGAATAATCAATGCTTATAAAGAATTCCCTTGGTGTACAATCATGTGGAGCATTGATTAATTCAATTCCATACGCATTCGGTTAACCGTACACAATACACGAATACCTAGACAACCCATCGAAGCACACCAAGCCACGTGCTACGATTTCAAAACCCCATTAATGGTCACATGAGAGTGGTTTCATGGTTTCCAATATCTAAGACCCAAACCTAGGCTAACAATCTCGTTACTAACAAGAAAGTGGTCTAAAATTGATCTACTAACTATTTCCCTACCTGATCCCCAATCATCACGAGACATGTATCATTGGATTCTACGCTCAAAGAGCTTTCCAACGGTATATGGCTCGCGAAATTCCGATGTATGGTTCAGAAGTTATGGCCTATAGAAGTTACTCTTTATATATAAATATATATATAAAAGTATATATATAAAAGTGCGACGGACTACACGTGTGTCCAACTCATCGGATGAAGGATCCAACCTTACCAACATGCATGTCAGGTAACGTCCTTTTGTTTCTTTATTTTATTATATTTGATTTTATTCACCCATATGCTAAGGGCATGTCAGGTAGTCAACGTTCTCATATATTTTTTTTTCTTTAAACTCATCCCATGTGCAGTGGCTCATCAGACAACATCTAAAAGTTGTCAGAATTCACCATGCCCTCCGATCGATCGGACAATGGGTCCGATCGATCGGTCTGAGATTCGTCTCAGTTATCTGGGGCAAATTTCAGTCCGATCGATCGGTCTGAGATTCGTCTCAGTTATCTGGGGCAAATTTCAGTCCGATCGATCGGACTGAAGGCCCGATCGATCGGCACTGTAGCAGAGCCCGAAAATGGGTTTTTCTTCTTCCTTTTTCCTGCATAAAACGAGCCTCCATGCTCCCCAATTATTTTAATCATTCTTTCCATACATTCTATTAAATTAAAAACCTCCAAATCTACCATTTAACAATTAATCAAATCCAAACCACAAATCTAACCTAACATGTCAATCCCAACGAAATACCCACAATAAGCTTGGAATTTGGGTAATCTAACAATAGTATCATTGCAATCAAAAGAAGACAATACAGACATGATTAAAGATAATTGCATATCTACTTGCCTCCACCAAAAGATGATTGGGAATTGGAAAAGCTTGAGGAGAAGCTTTCTACCACGGAAACCACAATCTACCCCGCTCAAAAGTAATCTAAAACACCGAGAAGAAAGAAAGAAAGGAAATATATCATGATCCAACCTATTCTAGACAAAAGAGAAAACGAATAGAAAAGTTGATGATGGGAAAGGGCTTACCCACTAATATCAATGGAGAGAGGAGAGCGAGAGGAAGAAGATGTGCGGTCCGGATCGCGAAGATGATCTCTTCTGGGCTTGAGAAGAGAAGAGGAAGAAGATGGCTGCTGCAACTCTCGATCGTTGCAAAAGTGATAATACGATTAGGGCTAATCCCTGTTTAAGAAGAAGAGAGGGAGGAAAAGACCGAATTGCCCTTTAAGTGGGTCCGGTAAAATAATTGACTATTTGAAGGTTTTCTGATCATCGGATCGCAACGAGCCAGAAGACAAAAATGATCAGCGCGACGAGACCTTTCCAACGAACCCAAAATCACGGTGATAGGAATTTTCCGGAAAAACACTCAATTTTTCCTAATTAGCAAACTACCCCCTGCTAGGATCAAACGAACTCGTAATCGAACGAAACTTCGCAAACACTATCCTAACAGTAAAAGAAACTCGTTCAAAGACTAAACCCACTTAAATATCTAAAATACAATTAATTATAATAATGATAAAAAATAAATGGGTCAATGGGCCTGCTATTGGGCTCAATTGACCCAGTAAGGTCGCGGACCTTACACCTAGAGTTGCAAGTGGCTACCAATTCTTCATCCTTTATCCACTGTTCTTCAGATTTAAAACTGGTTATCCCATCAGTAGTGACAGTGGGCAAGGAATAGTCTTTCTCAATAGATTTTCATACTTTTAGATCTATGGCTTTTACAAAGGCAACCATTCTGGCTTTCCAATAAGCATAGTTAGAACCATCCAGCAGAGGAGGCTTATTGGTTGAAGTGCCTTCTCGGTAGACATCCATTCTAGCAATATTTGGATCAACACAATAAAATAGTGCAACCCTCTCTGATACCAATTGAAATTTTATGAGAGGCTACCAGAATGGATTACTAGTTCTAATTTAATCAATCAATGCATCGGAAATAAACCAATCAGACAATTTAGAACTAGCTATCTACCAATTACACACCACAAGAAGGCAGACACAATATTTAGCGTGGAAACCCTATCTAGGGAGAAAAACCACGAACCAGAAATCAAGAGTTCACGAACAGTTATAAGATATACTCACAAGCTCCTTTACCTCAGTCTGTACCTCGACCTAAGGACTGTAATTATTCTTGCAGAGAATCCACTGACACGACATCCACTGTGCCCCGTTCTCCTTACTTGATCTCCTTGCACCTTGTCAACCAAGATGATCAATCTTCTACAAGAAAAGTAGAAGCAGCAACAACCTTCTAGAGCAGCCCCTTAGAATAGTCTCTCAATGGCTCTAGAGAATAAACTCTCTCTAAGATATCTCTGACTCAAATCAACGAGAGTTGTATGTGTTGGTATCTCCTAGGGTTGAGAGTAACACCCTATAAATAGCCTCAAATTCGTGCTTTAGACTTAGTGTACAAGTAGGACTCAAACTGGGAAAGATAGTCTCAAAGGGAAACTAATTCTTCTTAAAATAGGAGACTTTCCCGTTTCTGCGCACATTGTCCGATCGATCGGATTGTGCATCCGATCGATCGGACCATCCAAATAACTGGATGCGTTTTCTTACTGATTGATCGGTCTGAGGCTCCGATCGATCGGGCCTGGGGAATTTCGCCCAGTCTACTCTTTTCTTCTATTCTTCACTTCAGCTCTTCCGGCGACACAACTACAGTCCATTCTAAAATAAATTAGAAAATATAACTCAATGGACCCAGAGTTTCGTCCAACCTATGAATTAGCCAATAAAAATACTAACAGGTGGCCCTTGTTTTCTTCCATGTCATTTCCTTGATTTGGAATTGCACGAATCTGGCCATTTTTCAAGGAAAATTAGTTTCTCAAGATTGGGCAAGGAGACGCTTAATTGATAATCTCTCCCACTCAATATGAAGTTTGCCAAGGGATGTTCAGAGACCGCCTAATGATGCCCTTCTTCTTTTTTTGGGAGATACATTTCCAATTACTACTACTTGCTCTAATTGTTCTCTTAACAATTAATTTTTTGGGCTCTTCAGAGCCTGTACATGACTGTCTTCTTTGGAGGCATTAAGCTCGTGTATTTAATTTTTTCTCCTCTCAATACAATATCTTACCTTTAGCAAAAAAAAAAAAAAATCTTAGAGGGTTTTTCAATCCTCCGTTTTGATTCAATCTCCAATAATAATGAGGTCATTTGAAGGTCATTTTTGGATGTTCACCTTTATTCTTCATTTCTAACCACTTCAAAAAATACAATGCATGATATTCAATTACATAAAACATACGTGCACTTAACCAAATGCAAACGGCATGTAGCAGCAGCACCACCACCAACACCAGCACCAGCGTGCTGTAGTCATTGCTTAGAAGCTGCTGATTCATTACATAGTTCATCTATTATGTTAATAGTAAGAAAATTAGAATATATTATGTGTAAGTGCAGGAAAATAACTCACAAAATCAGGGAGGTGCCTCATAGGACTTATCCAAACTACCGGAGAGAGCTGATCAGTCTTCGAACCTGAAAGGAGAGAGGAAACGGTCAGAGGACCCTGGCTGTGGGCAGCGCAGGGCTCTCCGATGCCTAAGTTAGTGCCGGGAAGCTAGTCGGAGAAGAGAATGTAGTGGATGGTTGCATGCATGTAGTTGTGCGTACCTCGTTTCTGAGTGGCAGATCCCCTTAAATGAGAGAAGCCTCAGAATACTTGTTGGTGGGCCTCTTGATTTGACTGCTAGGGATATATTAGCCCATAGAGCCATCGATGGAGCCCCATCATAGCCCACATTGCATTAAATGAAGGTTCAATCAGCCCATGCTGCATTAAATACTAGTCATGTTGAGCCTGATCTCGCCTTGACTTATTGGCGGCTGGGGTCCCATCGGATCATTTCTTGGACCCTGCCCCGATATGGTTGTAGCCACCAGATGTGGCTTTGCCAGAGATTGGGTGGAAGTGGACGGCTCGGATGGCGTGTATGTCTCATCAGCGCGTGCCCAAACCCTGCCTTGGGCGGAACTCCTCACCTCGGTCGTGGCCGGGATGAACACCTTTTTCTGGTACGAGTATTTGCCGAGATGGGATGGTCTCGATATGGTCTCGGCAAGCACCTCGACTTCCCGTGCCGAGACCCCTGCAGCCGAAACGGAACTTCAGTAGGAATTATCGTCATTCTTTGCTTAGCTGGCGCATTAAGGGATGCCCCACACATTATGAAGATTTCACCCATGCATCTGAGTTTAGTTAGTAATATCCAGTTATTATATCTGTATGCAGAAGGAAATGAGAATTTTGGTAGAATGAATGCTCTTATCTATTATAATTTCCATACTGGGGGCAGGGAGGCTCTAGAGGGAAATGGTGGTTCATTTCAATGTCCTGTACCATGGAATTAAGAGCACAAGCATGAGCTAGGCAAAATCAATGGACAGTCTTCACTCATCATCTTGAAAATACAAGTAGAACTCATTCAAAATGATTACAGATAAAACCATTCAAGGAAGTATCAGTGACAGTTGTACTAATGTTAATAATCTTTTGGGTGAGTGAGCTCCTGCAATCTTTTTTTCTTAAACAAGTTCCTGCAATAAGTTAAGAGGAATATAAAATGCCAAAGTCCAAATAGCTGAGGCCAAGGAAGGTCATTCTTCTTAGTCAAAGTGGAGTTGAAGACTCTCTGCCATCAACTTCAAATGGTGGGGTGGGGGGGAATGGCAGGCCAAGTAATGGGGGCAGTTGAGATTCTTTATTGAATTGATTTTGTTCATATTCATAGAACTATTAATTAGATGGGATTAAGAAGTAGTTGCTTAGGTATGTATGTCCACAGACATTGTTCAGTTTCTCCAGTGAAGAAGGGATTTTTGCAAAAACAATGTATTTAAAGGTTTGATGAGAGGGCTGTTGCTATCATCCTACCTTGAAATGTATGTTTGCCGTGCCACACAATTACACAAAGGACATTGTTTTAGTGCGTCACAGTTCATTATCAACCGTCCAACACTTCCAAACTCTAATCTAATTAATTTAACATGGCATCATATAGCATTTGTCTGTCTGTACCGAAATTGGCTAATGTTGACAATGTGGGTGTCTCCTATGAGCAATGTAGCTAGTATGTCTGGAATCTTTATTTTATACCAAAATATTATTTTGATATATATTTCTTCTTAAGAATATATATTATCACAATATTATCCCGATAAGTTCTACCCATTTTCAGCGATGGGTTTATCTCACCATCATACTCTTGGTTGCGTGACGTTGGCACCCCAATAACACACACATGTCCAAGGATCAATCCCTAGATCCTCAAATTGAAATATCACCCATGTAACCACTAGTCCAAACATAGTAGAGAGAGAGAGATGGATTTATCTCGAAAGTTTTACGATAACATCGAGATAAAGACATGATTAGAACCCCAAGAATTTTTTTTCTTTTTTGACAGAAGTAGACATTCCTGATTTCTTGAATTTTATATTTATTTTCAATTATTAATAATATTTTATTTCAAAACAGTATTTTCCCAATAAAAGTAAAAATTGGAACTAAAACTATGTTATCTCCCAACTTTATTGTCCTAATAACAATGTGTAACATTGCTCAAGAGCAGGATTGCAACTCAGACCCGCTGATAGGGTTGGGCATCAGCTCAACTCAAGCCTTACTGGAATTTATGACTAGAATTCGAGAGGTTGTGGCTTTTTTGACATTATGTGACATTTTGTCCCTTGACATTTGAAACGTTGTGTTTCTTTCATTAGAGTTTCAAATTCCAACCACCCAAAAGACCTTTTGGAATTCTTGAAATTTCACTCTCTGTACCATTTGTTGGAATTTCAAATCCACCATAAAAAAGAAGAATTTGGAATTCCATTTAAGGGGACAACTTTTGGAGAAATTGAAATTCTCTCATACATGAATTCTTGAAATTCTAATAAAGAAACGGACCCTAAGGTGATTTATTTGAAACATGCCCAACCTTAAGCCTGACTGGAAATAAAACTTTGTAGTGTAATTCTGGTTAAGGTGAGTTGACTCGGTCGGATCGGGTCTGGTAACAAATTTTTAGGATCGGTTCGCTCTTCAGAGGGTGAAAACCTGACAAGTTCAAAATCATTACAAGTGTATACTTGTTGTGTTATTAATACAAGCAATACAGGTACGTATGTGAGCGGTTCTACTCCTACTCTTACCTCAGCTGACGTGTCCTGAGTCCTGACCTTCACAGAATCACAGGTCCTGACTGAAAGAAATCCTGAGTTTAAGGTGTGCTACTCCAGAGTGCTCACAAGTGAAAATCCCTCAAGTGTACGTGGCATATATATAAACTTTATTCCAACAAAAATTGGTCTATTCTAAAATTAATCATTTGAAAAAAAAATACATGATAATGAATAATGCATAAGATTGTATTAAATGATATCACGAGACAACTATTGAAATAAATTTGAAGATATCCTAAAACCGTGATAATTTTATTTTGTGTCACTCTTGTTTTCAATAAGTGAGCCCAAATGTAGAGCTCCACATGTAACCCGTAATTTCCCTGAGAGCGTTTTTGACTTTTTTCAGAGCTACAAAAATCAATTGTGCATAGAAGCTTTTCCGCATCCCATAAAAAACCCAGTATAACTTCATTGGAAAGGTTTTTTTTAGCAAAATTGCTGAAAACTCAATTCATTTTCCCCCCTTTTCTCATGAAAAAGCAGCCAAACTAAAAATCAATTTTACTATAGCATATAAAAGTATTTTCACTTTCCACATTTTTTTTTCATAGAAAAGGGTGACACAAAGGTGTTTTTTTTTTTTTTTTGTTATCGGAGGATGACAGACGGGTAAACTCCCCTGTAGCCCTAGTGTTGTGGTGTAATTTCAAAGTTTTGAACCTACAATCTCTTAGTGCAAATCGTGGTCCTTAACCAACTGAGTGTAACCCCTGTTGTAGTGCGGTTTCGAAATTTTAAACATCCGGGTGTAAACCGTGGTACTAGAACTTTTCAGTCAAGGCTCTCATGGGATCCAAAGACTCACTCTAAGCTGATTAAAGTAGAGCCTACTGTCACAGGGGTGGAGGGGTGGGTGACCATGAACCTTGGGACTAGGAAGCAGTTGCAGTGGCTTCCAATTCATTGTGTAATTTTTGTAGTTTAAATTCATCAGTGCCTTTCCATTATCAGGCGCACCCCCCCCCCCCCCCCCCCCCCCCCCAGAGTCTCAAGGGAACAGGCCATGTCCTTTTCATACATATAGCCTGATTTGTACAAATAATAATAAAAAGAGCTCCCCTCAACCGCGTCTTCCATTAAAAAACTGAAAGTTGCTTAAGGTCCTTTTCATGGCTTCCATCATGATACAGTCTCTTCTTCCTCAGGTAAGATTTTCATTTCATTCCCTCTCTTTCCCATAAATTTCAATACGTATAGGAAAAAAAAGTAGTACCACCCCAAATTTGTCTCATTCTGTCAATAAATCTTATTGACTTTGCTATTCATTTCCAAAATCCAATGGCTCCCCTTCATATTTCTGGTCTGTAGGAATTCAAACTGCTGACCCAGTAGTCCTTGGAAAGCTTCAGATTTTTCACTCTGACAAAACGACAACCGCTGGCTATGGAATCTGAACAACACCCAATTCTCAGATTCCTTTCTTTTCTTCTTCTTCTTTTTATTGTTATTTACTCAAATAGATGAATATTCGGGTTTGGGTCATCACCCAAATGCACTAAACAAGAGAGTTTCCAGCTTTGACTTCTGGGTTTAGTTTGGTTTTGCTTATTTAGGACACAGGAGAAATATTGCTAGTCTTGCTCGGTTTCCATTAATTGAATGTTGAATGTCCAGATTGGTGTTAGCAGCTGCTTTACCTGAACTGGATTGTTTGATCATTGATTAGTTGAACTAGCAGAAACACATCTCAACACTGTTAACTGGTTTAATCTTGTCTGTCTTGTGTCTTTTCAGTTATACCTGAATCCAACCATTTCCCTATCCAACCTTTTGGGAGGTTCTGGTCGAATTCCAGGTTCTTTAGTGAAGTTGAATTGGATTGTTTTTGTGCTGAGAGAAGGCGGGATCTCCGGAGAATATGATTGAAGATGGAAATGGGAAGGGATTAAAGACAGATTATTTCCAGAATACAGGCAGCAGCAGCAGCAATCAGAATCCAAATCCAGTTCGATATCAATTATCTCAGAGTAGTGATCCAGAGAAAAATTTCATGGAGATGGAGGGAAGGGTTTATTCAGATCTGTACAGGAATTCTAGTGAAGAGCTGTTCCTCAAATCGCTGATGGAAAGTTCAATTGGGATGGCAGCGCCAAACATGGAGACTTTGGGGTTCAAGAACCTCTCCCAGACGCTTCGCGTTGATAGCCAGGAGCTTTTCAACAACTGGCTTACGAATGGAGAGGCAAGCGATTGTGCTAGTGTTTTTTTTTTTCATCTTGTTTATGTTTCCTTGGAGCCCTCCAAAAGAGGATTCTTTGATTGGAGATGTTAGCGTGCAAAAATAACCATGGTGCAAATATAATTCTCCAAAGAAAAGAGATTTGCACTTCTATTTCTGAGTTTCCTTTTCTATGAATTGTTCATGGTGAACAATACAAGGCAATTTCTATTTGGTAATCGATTCTAAGAAAGCAACCAATAGATGAATTGAAGTTCACACGTAGATCTGAAAACCTCATTTCTTATTGGACAGAGCAATTCTTGTCTGGTAATTAAATTTAGAAAAGAAAACAATAGATTAAATGAAGTTCACATATGAAAATCGCATTTCTATGATTCTGGGTCAATATGGAGTGCAAGGTAGTCCTGCAGGGAAAACAGCACTGGTCAGTCTTAATTATAATTTGAGTGAACAAATGGTGAGCTAACAGTGAAAGGAAACCTCCTGGGTGCCCTTTTCTTTCTTTTCTTTTCCTTTTCTTACACTCCATGAGAAATAAATGGAAATTTGATCGTGCATCTGTTGGTTTATGCCAACACTAGCCTTCTAAAAAAGATTAAAAAAGGAAGAAGATTGGCATCTGACCAGAAACAGTATTTATCTATTATGTTAATTTAAGGTTCTGATATTTCATAAGCTGCTACTTTTAGGCTCAATTTGTAATGGTGTTCCTTTTTGCTCTTGCAATGGTGTTGATTTTCATGTACCTTTTGCATCTATTAATATGATATTTCAATGTTATCATTAAACAGATATACTCATTTTTTATGCTGTTGCGGGATTGCATGGTCATCCTGACATTTGATTCATGTAACTGTTTCTTTCTTCTTCTTCTTTTCCAGAATCATAACAACAATTCTACTAGCATAGCACACCGTACTCGCCAAGCATCTCGAAGGTGAGCTAGGTAGCAATAGTAAGTGCAACAACAGATGATCCCAGTATATTTGTTTATATTTCCCCACCAAGCTATTGGCAGTATTTGGTTGAACGTATATAAGTATAACTACAGTTTTAATCTTGAGCAGATTATTCTGGAGTGCTGTTTGAGAAGTTCTTTTACTTCTTGTCTTAATTGATGGTGTGACCCTGTGTAACAATAGAAAACAAATGCAGTGCATCTTTAATATGCGTAGACATAACAGAGATTCAATTATCCATGTGTTATGAGAAAATGTGATCAACAATGTGATATATTTAGGGAACAAATGTGCATGTATTAAGTTATTTCTCTATGGTTACAGCCAAGGGGAAAGGTGTCTCCTGATTATGAGTGCATTACTGCTTGCTTGGTATACACTTGGACTATATATACTACAGGGAGTAATTGTTTCTCCTTGGAATTGCAACTCTAGAATGCATTCTTTTATACCTTTGAAGTTTAGATGCGTAAAGACTTCAGGTTCTAGTCTGAAATGGGCCCTTAAAATCTTTTGTGCCAGTCATTTATTTTAATGATATCATGGTCAAACAAAGCATTGGGGATTATGCTGATGAAGGGAATGCTTTCTGGTTAATGCACTACCATTTTAAGTCGGGATGTGCTCTTATAATTGATGGATTTGGCACTAACCCGAGTTTAAAGATTTGATTTTTTTGTGAACATTACTGGATATATATGCAGTCTTCTTTTGGACATAGAAGCCTTGTGCTTTCTTCATTTTTTTTTTTTTTTTTCCTTTCTGTTTATGAAGCAGATCCCTTGTTTTGATCACATTTCTCCAAAAACTATGTGACATACTTTTATAGATATCTAAACTTGTGATAAATGCAGGATATCAACTGAACTTGCTGCATTGTCCAGTCAGCAACATGGGGCCTCATCTCAAAACAAAAGCAGCAATGATAATATCTTCCAGCAAAATTTGGGCTTATCTGATGAAATGTCAGGCGACTGCAACCAGCGTTCACTCAGGTTACTACTGCTAAGCTTAAGTAATGGATATCTGCATATGGTCCGTGTCCACCTATACATGATTTCCTAAAGGATCTCGTTTCTAGTGACACTTCATGATAGACGTTGATATCTAAATTCTTGTATTTATATATCAAGATCTGCTTCTTAAACTCATATAATTGAACATATGATTATACAACCCCATTTTCTTCTCTTTTAGCCTGACACTTTGAGATTCATTATAATTGTATGACTGACTTCTACATATGCCAATTTCGTTAAGAATTTTTATAAAGAAGTTTCTTATGGAAAAGAGAAACATACTTTTGGCACAAGTACAGCAGTAGAAATAATGGATTTTTGTTCTCCTTGATAATAGTTTTAGGAACATAAATAAAAAAATGGACAATAAAAATAAAAATTATCTCCGCAAGAAATTCAAGTACCGATGACCTTTCAATTTACAGGGACACACATGCATGCATGCATGCACAATGAAGACTTCAATGAGACAAAATGAATTGACTTGCTGACAAGAAATATAGCCCTAAGGAATGGAAAAGAGGAATTGAAGAGTTATGGATGAATACTTGGTGCCCTCTCTTTGAAAGGGCTGCCTACTTTACAGTATTTGTTTCTCTAATTACAGGAAGTCCAAATCCCCTTAATGGTGTGATTCACACGGTAATATCATTACATTCCCTAATCATCTATGAGCTGTAATAAGGGATTGACTGTTTTCCGAGTCAAATCCAGTTCCCGACTGCCACTCACATGTGCAGCGAGCATGAGCTACTCTAACAGTGATAACTGGGAAAATAGTACTCATCAAGCCAACCCTCATTGGATGGAAATAAATCTTTGATGATGACAATGATCATGCTTGCTTACATGCAATCTCGTGAGCATGACTACTTGCCATTATTACTAATTATACTACAATCATTTGATGAATAGTTGATATATCCATAGGATGTACTGATACGAGGTCTGAATCTGTTGGTCTGCCTGATGACAGACTTAGAAGTGATGATCCATGTAGCTTTTCCATGTAAAGATGATCTGATTTGCATTCACATATGGATAGGATGACGTTATAGTTGATGGCCCTAAAATAAGAGGGATAGGCCAAAAAAGACATCGATAGTAGTAGTAAAGATATATCTGAAGAGGTGTAACCTATCCGAGTATTTGGCCGATGATAGACTGGAATGGGGAAATAAAGTTAATATAGCTGACCCCAACATAGTTGGGAGTGTTGGGGCAAGGCTTTGATAATGATGATGATAAAGTTGACGATGTCGATGATGATATGGATAGGACAATCTTATTGGCATCTTTTAATTGGAAGAAGTGAGCTTTAGGTTCTATCTGTGTCACGACCCGGGCCCTGAGTCCATACTTACTCCCGTGAACTCCGAATTAACCGAAGTTAAAACGGAATCCACAAGAGATAACATCTTCAATAAACCTGTCAAATACACAATATTGCAGAAACACATATATTTGACAATATCAAATTTTGATTTACATGTATACAAAATAATAAGGTCCTTATACATGTATCATTCCCATCATTTTCTTGTCATTCGGTGTATACCCAAAACACCATACAGTAACAATTAATTACATCTCAAAATGGTTAACAAATAACTTCTCAAAACATTTCTCAAAGTATTATAGTTCTTTCGCGCGCTCGAATACCCATATCAAATGGTATTTCGACCATTCCATTCGTTCAGTCCTCCTGGAGGAACCGGAGCGGTCTCCTCCGCTGGCGCCGGGGGCGCTGCTGCATCGACAGTTGCAAACGGGCATGTGATGTCATCAATAACATTAATGAACACGACGGTTTAACAATGTATAAACAGATCTTGTAATAACACATGTTAATACATATACTGAATTCATTAAATCCATTTGGTGACAATTACCATTATAGACAAATCTAGATAATTCCTACAATGACAATAGGTAAACATAAGAGTTGATCAATAGACATTCATTTCATTTCATTTACCATCTTCCCTCAAAGGAATGATTCATCTTCCGAATTGAAAGCATTAATCAATATCTATAGATATGATCAGAATATGTGGGACTTACCTAGTGTCTGGGTCAGGGACAACTAGCATCACCACGGAGCTCCATAACGCCCTCAAATCCATCTACTGCAGTAGGATTATTCATTTCATTGTTACCTTTAGTAACTGTTCATTCATTAACTCATTCATTTATTCTATTGTTCAGTTCAGCTCAGTAACGAGCATAAGGAATTACTAAGTAGTGTTAGACTCGGAAATCGCACCATAGCTATTAACTCTATCCAAGTTCATAATCAAATTCCTAAACCAAACAAATGGGTGAAATGCTTGTTATTTAATGTACGTGTTATTCTTGATGAACATTACTTTGATAGTAGTTTGTACATTCAAATAACCTTAGCTAACACCTATGCAGGTTTAGATGACACATTTGAAGAATTAATACTTAATTCGTTACCATTCTTTTCCTTTAATTTCCTTAATCTTGATAATCTTAGATTAAGGCAAAAATGGACCGATTCGATCGACCTGAAATCATGTCCCAGTTACGGACTGTCCGATCGATCGGTCTATATGTCCGATCGATTGGACCGAAAAACCTCTCAGTTAAATGACAGTCCGATCAATCGGCCCTGGGACGAGTTGTATGTCCGAAACCTGATTTTTCTATCCCCTTTCCTTTCTCCATTCATTTCATTCACAATCGGCATTAAACATTGGAACCTCCTGTTCCCTCCTGATATACCATTCATCCACAACAATACTTCTAATCATTCATTATCCATCTTAATCATTCATAAATAATTCCATAATCTCATGGAAATTTACAAGAATCCATGAAAACTCTATGCATTAATACAATGATTGACACTAATCACAAGAAATGTTTATACTTGCCTTCCTTGAAGTCTAGTTAACTCAAAGCTCTTTGTTTAGCTTGCTTTGAGATGAAAACCCTCAAATGAAACCCTAATTCCATGAAAACAAGAAATACACAAATCCATAAGCCATTTGTGCTAGAAATCAAGCCTAAGCACTCATTATGACTTGCAAACTCATTAAAAGTTTCAAGTACTTACTTGTAGCTTAATGAGAGAAATCTTGAGATCTTTCACAAGCTCTTCACTTCAACAATGGGGAGGATGGCTTGGAGGAGATGATGAAGATGAAGATACACTCCTCACAAACTACTTAGATCACTCTTAGCTTCTTTCTTGAAGAAGAAGATTGGAAGAGACAAGCAGAGGATGCGTCTAGGGTTTATCTTGAAGTGGAAATGAATGAATGATTCATTTCATTCTAATATAGGGTTCCTTCACACAATAACTCCCTCTTAATAAGCTTTATTACATATTGAGTCAAATGAAGCTTCACTCAGTCCATTTGAGGTCAAATGGAACCGCGTCTATTATGAAAGTTAATGTACTATTTGAGATACACGCGTTGGTATCAAGAATTTCCCATTTGACGAAATACGTGAAAACTCGTATTTACAAAGAAGTCCTTAGCCTACCTTGTTTGAGTCTAAACCCACTTTAACCAATTCAATTTCATCTTAGTCCATTCTATTATGCTTAATGCATCATTTGAGACTAATTTCTCTCTCTTTGGTCATTAACCTTCATTAATACAATTATTCATGCTTAATTAGCATTAATCCCAATTAATTAGCCTTAATCGTGATTAGTTCGGGTCAGGGTGTAACATTCCCCCAAACTTTTAGAGCCATTCGGTCCTCCGAATGCATTACAATTCAATAATTAATTAAAAATTCAAATTTACCTGAACGAATAGCTCTGGATATTTTTGAACCATTTGCTCTTCAAGCTCCCATGTAGCTTCGCTGGAGTCATGATGATCTCAAAGGACTTTAACCCATCTGATTGTCCTCGTGCGAAGGACTTGCTCCTTGGTGTCAATAATTTGAGTCGACTTCTCAACATATGTGGTATTTGGCAAAACTTGGATCTCTTCATGCTAAATGACATGCGAAGGATCGGCCACATACTTTCGAAGCATCGATACGTGAAATACATTGTGAATACCAGAAAGCTCCGGTGGAAGCTCAATGCGATAAGCCACATCTCCAATTATGCTTTTAATCTTGAAAGGTCCGATAAATCTCGGTGAAAGCTTGCCCTTCTAACCGAACCGGATAGTACCTTTCATTGGAGAAGTCTTCAACAATACCAAGTCATTGATGGCAAACTCCAGATCACGCCGACGATTGTCAACGTAACTTTTCTGCCTTGATCGAGCCACCTTTAATCTGTCTTGCACTTTCTGAACTCTCTCTGTTGTTTCAGCAATTATAGTAGGACCATGGAAACTCCTTGTTCCAACTTTTTCCCAACTAACTGGAGTCATACACCTTCGACCATATAGTGCTTTAAAAGGTGTCATTTAAATGCTAGAGTGATAGCTGTTGTTGTACACAAATTCGTACAATACTAAGTGTTCATCCCAGTCACTGCCAAAATCCATAACACTGGCACAAAGCAAATCCTCCAAAGTCTGAATAGTCCTTTCCGATTGTCCATCTGTCTGAGGGTGATATGCGGTGCTAAACCAAAGTTTAGTACCCATTGAATTTTGAAAGGATTGCCAAAATGTGGAAACAAACCGACTATCTCGATCTGAAACTATCGAGACCGGTGTTCCATGCAATCGAGTTATTTCCCTGACAAATAATTTGGACATATCGCTGAATCCCATATCTTTTCTAAATGGAAGGAAATGCGCGGACTTCGTAAGACGGTCAACAATCACCCACACGGAGTCATGCTGCCTCCTCGTCCTTGGCAAACCGGACACAAAGTCCATAGTCAAATGCTCCCATTTCCATCTAGGTATATTCAGAGGATGAAGTAGACCAAGCGGTTTCTTGTGCTCAAACTTCACACGCTGCCGTATTAAGCGGGAAGACACATAGCTTGCTATCTCCCGCTTCATGTTATTCCACCAAAATCTATCCTTGAGATTTCTATACATTTTCATACTCCCCGGATGCATGGAATATCTAGTGTGATGAGCTTCAAACATTATTACCTGTTTCAAATCCTCTTGTGCTGGTGCACATAATCTGTCTCTAAAATACAGAACTCCTTCCTCCAGCACAAAATCTGGTCTAGTTGCAAGGTTGTCCTTGATCTTTACCGATTCAAGGTCTTGAAATGGCCTATCTTTGATTTCCTTGATAAGCATTGGTTCAAAGACGGACATTGCTGCAAACATTACTCTATTGTCCACCATTTCGACGGACAAGTCCAAATCTCTGAATTCTTTAATTAAATCCCATTCACCGACTAGCGGTGCCAAGTTAGCAGATTTCCGACTCAAGGCATCCGCCACTACATTCCCCTTTCCAGGCACATATGTGAATGGAAAATCATAGTCCTTGATAAGCTCTAACCAACGACGTTGTCTCAAATTGATGTCCTTTTGAATGAACAAGTACTGGAGACTACGGTGATCACAATGGACTTCAAAAGTCTCACCGTACAAATAATATATCCACTGCTTCAAGGCAAACACAACCGTCCGAGCTCCAAATCATGTGTTGCATAACTCTTCTCGTGTTCCTTCAACTGATGCGAACCGTAGGCGATTACTCTACCATTCTGCGTCAATACACATCCTAATTCAACTCCTGAAGCGTCTGAGTAAACCACGAATCCTCCTCTTCCTTCAGGCAATGCCAATATTGGGGCTGAAACCAATCTTTGCTTCAAAATCTGGAAGCTAGACTCACATTCCTCATTCCATTGGAATGGAACGTTCTTCCGTGTCAACTTCGTTAATGGAGCTGCTATCTTAGAGAAGTCTTTTACAAATCTTCTGTAATAGCCCGCCAACCCTAAGAAGCTCCGAACTTCTTGCACATTTTTCGGACTCTGTCAATTGGTAATTGCTTCAATCTTAGCTGTATCAATAGCCATCCCATCTTCGGAAATTATGTAACCTAGAAATGTCACCTACTGCAGCCAGAAATCACATTTCTCTAACTTTGCATACAACTGGTTATCCTTGAGCGTCTGCAAAGCTATTCGTAGATGATGCGAATGCTCTCGCTCTGACTTTGAATATACCAGAATGTCGTCAATGAAGACCACAACAAACTGGTCCAGATATGAAGCAAAAACCCTGTTCATTAAGGCCATAAAAACTACAGGTGCTTGGTTAGACCAAAAGGCATCACTAAAAATTCATAGTGACCATATCGAGTCCTAAATGCAGTTTTCTGTACATCTTGATCTTTAACTCGAATCTGATGATATCCAGATCGAAGATCAATCTTGGAAAAGTAAGCTGCACCCTAGAGTTGATAAAACAACTCATCGATTCTAGGCAATGGATATTTATTCTTGATTGTTACTTGGTTTATTTGCCTATAATCAATACACATACGAAGGGTGTCATCATTCTTCTTCACAAATAGTACAGGTGCTCCCCAAGGTGAGACACTTGGCTGGATAAAACCTTTGTCCAGTAAATCATGTATCTGTTTCTTCAGTTCAAACAATTCTGACGGTGCCATTCTATACGGTGCCTTTGATACCGGTGTCGTACCTGACACGAGTTCTATAGTAAAATCTACTTCCCTTGTTGGAGCTAAACCTGGTACTTCATCCTGAAATACGTCTGGAAATTCACAGACTACAGGAATATCCTTTAACTCTTGTGCAAGCTTCTTCTCAGAAATAAATGCAATGTAGCCTTCACAACCACTATGCATCAATCGTTCAGCCTTGAGTGCCGAAATAAGCCTGGTATCATACTTCTTTCATACTCCTTCAAACATTACACTAGCATTGGCCTCATCCACTTTAAAAGTGATGATTTTGCGGAACCAGTCTAAGCAAGCCCTGTACTTCGCAAGCCAATCCATGACAAATATCACATCAAAATCGTTCATTGCTAACAACACCAAATCAGCTGGCATTGACACTTCCTCAATTTTCACAGTGCATTGGGGAATATACAACTCACACTCTACTCGTTTTCCTAAGGGAGTAGTTACAACAAAATCATAAGGTAATTGCATCACCCGTTCTTAAATATCATAATAAAATGAGGGTGCTACAAATGAATGAGTAGACCCTGGGTCAAATAAAGCAAATGCAGGTCTATTGTCTACCAGAATTGTACCTTCAACCCATTAGTGGCAACTTCAGCTTGTTCCCGATTCACCACATAGGCATGTCCCACAAATTGTGGTCTATTCTGTTGCGGTTGTTACCTTGGTTGCCATTGACGCTGCTGGCCTTGACGTTGAGGTTGTTGTTGTCTAGGAGGAGCTGGTAAGGCCAACTGCCGTGGAGGAGCAGGAATCACTGCATGTCCTTGAGCAGGCTGCTGATATGGAGCTTTGTTATCTCTCCCGCCTCTAGGACACTGAGTCATTCTGTGTTCCAAAGAGCCACAGACTAGACATGCTCCAGTAGTCCTCCAGCATGCCTCAGTCCTATGAGCTTTTCCACAAGTCTCACAGACTGGTCTATTCTCTGTTCTTGCAGCAAACTTTTGCCTCTTGTTGTTATTCTTATGCTGTCCCCCTCCTTTCTTAAACTAGGAGCCAGTATTGCCACCACTATTCTTCCTTGAATTTTCAGTCATTTCTTCTCTATGCACCTCTTCAACCGTAAAGGCTCTATTGACCGCTTCCCCGAATATAGTGGGCTTATTGGAGGCCAGCACCATCTTTTTGTATGTGGGATTTAAACCTTGGAGGAACCTCTTCACCTTCTTTTCCTCGGTATCCGCCAAATCAGTGGCGTACGTAGACAATTGCAGGAAGGTGTGCACATACACTAACACCGTTATCTGTCCTTGCTTCAGATTCAGGAATTCCAATTCCTTCCTTTGTGGGATATGTTCTGGCACAAACTTCCTTCTAAATTGATCCTTGAAGGTCTCCCAGATGTCATCTCCTGGTGCTGCCAAGAGTGTATCATTGATATTCTTCCACCATGTTTTTGCCTCCTCTCTTAACATGGAAGTGGCAAGCAAAACCCTCTACATTCGTGTGCAGACTATTGTCCCAAACACATCACCAGTGTGTTCTAACCACTCGTCTGCCAGTATAGCACTTTCAGTACCGCGGAACTCGGTAGCTCCTCCTTCCTAAACTGCTCATAAAGGACATTAGTATCATTTTCCTTAGACTGTACTACCACCTGCGTTCCCACATTAGGAGGTGGTCGGACCGGTTGAGTTTGCAACTGAGCCTGCAGCTGAGTCTGCGTTTGCAACAAGGCAGCAATCTGAGCTTGCATACTCATTTAAGCCTCATGGCTTTTGGCCATTTGCTCTCTATGCTGAGCTTGCATAGTCATTTGTGCTTCGTTGCTCTTTACTAACTGCTCTAGTATGACAGCCATCCTAGTATTAACATCCGTTATTGGAGGAGTAGGTGTAGTACCATCGTTGACGATGACTTCAAGAAAGTCATCACTCCCCGATCCAGATGACATCTGTAAGCAATAAGAAAAGGTAAGATACACATCTATATCCTTCCATCTCATACACATTACATATAGTAAAAGCAATAACACAAATCCAAGAGTGGATTTGTACGCAACTCAACGTTCCTCACAACGTGCATACAGTTTTCTAGGTCTTTTAAGTTTCCCCTTGTCCTTAACTTAGCTCTGATACCATATAATAAGTATGTCACGACCCGGGTCCTGAGTCCATACTTACTCCCGTGAACTCCGAATTAACCGAAGTTAAAACGGAATCCACAAGAGATAACATCTTCAATAAACCTGTCAAATACACACTATTGCGGAAACACATATATTTGACAATATCAAATTTCGATTTACATGTATACAAAAGAATAAGGTCCTTATACATGTATCATTCCCATCATTTTCTTGTCATTCGGTATATACTCAAAACACCATACAGTAACAATTAATTACATCTCAAAATGGTTAACAAATAACTTCTCAAAACATTTCTCAAAGTATTATAGTTCTTTCGCGTGCTCGAATACCCATATCAAATGGTATTCCAACCGTTCCATTCGTTTAGTCTTCCTGGAGGAACCGGAGCGGTCTCCTCCGTTGGCGCCGAGGGCGCTGCTGCATCGGCAGTGGCAAACGGGGCTGTAATGTCATCAACAACACTAATGAACACAACGATTCAACAATGTATAAACAGATCTTGTAATAGCACATGTTAATACATATACTGAATTCATTAAATCCATTTGGTGACAATTACCATTATAGACAAATCTAGATAATTCCTACAATGACAATAGGTAAACATAAGAGTTGATCAATAGACATTCATTTCATTTCATTTACCATCTTCCCTCAAAGGAATGATTCATCTTCCGAATTGAAGGCATCAATCAATATCTATAGATATGATCGGAATATGTGGGACTTACTAGTGTCCGGGTCAGGGACAACTAGCATCACCACGAAGCTCCGGAACGCCTCCAAATCCATCTACTGCAGTAGGATTATTCATTTCATTGTTACCTTTACTAACTGTTCATTCATTTATTGTACTGTTCAGCTCAGCTCAATAACGAGCTTAAGGAATTACTAAGTAGTGTCAGACTCGGAAATCGCACCATAGCTATTAACTCTATCCAAGTTCATAATCAAATTCCTAAACCAAACAAATGGGTGAAAGGCTTGTTATTTAATGTACGTGTTATTCTTGATGAACATCACTTTGATAGTAGTTTGTACATTCAAATAACCTTAGCTAACACCTATGCAGGTTTAGATAACACATTTGAAGAATTAATACTTAATTCGTTACCATTCTTTTCCTTTAATTTCTTTAATCTTGATAATCTTAGATTAGGGCATAATCAGTTCTAACACTAATTTATAGACCACTAAGACTCATAGAAAACGTAATTGGTTCCAAAAATGGACCGATTCGATCGGCTTGAAATCATGTTCTAGTTACGGACTGTCCGATCGATTGGTCTGTATGTCCAATCGATCGGACCGAAAAACCTCTCAGTTAAATGACAGTCCGCTCGATCGGCCCTGGGACGAGTTGCAGGTTCGAAACCTGATTTTTCTCTCCCCTTTCCTTTCTCCATTCATTTCATTCACAACCTGCATTAAACATTGGAACCTCATGTTCCCTCCTCATATATCATTCATCCACAACAATACTTCTAATCATTCATTACCCATCTTAATCATTCATAAACAATTCCATAATCTCATGGAAATTTACAAGAATCCATGAAAACTCTATGCATTTCTACAATGATTGACACTAATCACAAGAAATGTTTATACTTGCCTTCCTTAAAGTCTAGTTAACTCAAAGCCCTTTGTTTAGCTTGCTTTAAGACGAAAACCCCCAAATGAAACCCTAATTTCATGAAAACATGAAATACACAAATCCATAAGCCATTTGTGTTAGAAATCATGCATAAGCACTCATTATGACTTGCAAACTCATTAAAAGTTCCAAGTACTTACTTGTAGATTAATGAGAGAAATCTTGAGATCTTTCTCAAGCTCTTCACTTCAACAATGGGGAGGATGGCTTGGAGGAGATGATGAAGATGAAGATACACTCCTCACAAACTACTTGGATCACTCTTAGCTTCTCTCTTAAGGAAGAAGAATGGAAGAGAAAAGGAGAGGATGAGTTTAGGGTTTAGCTTGAAGTGGAAATGAATGAATGATTCATTTCATTCTAATATAGGGTTCCTTCACACAATAACCCCCTCCTAATAAGCTTTATTACATATTGAGTCAAATGAAGTTTCACTTGGTCCATTTGAGGTCAAATGGAACCGCATTTATTATGAAAGTTAACGTACTATTCGAGATACACGCGTTGGTATCAAAATTTTCCACATTTGACGAAATACGTGAAAACCCGTATTTACGAAGAAGTCCTTAGCCTACCTTGTTTGAGTCTAAACCCACTTTAACCAATTCAATTTCATCTTAGTCCATTCTATTATGCTTAATGCATCATTTGAGACTAATTTTTCTCTCTTTGGTCATTAACCTTCATTAATACGATTATTCATGCTTAATTAGCCTTAATTCCAATTAATTAGCCTTAATCGTGATTAGTTTGGGTCGGGGTGTAACAATTTGTTTTCTAGATGATGATGATGCTTTTTCTTTTTTCACCAGGAATGCAGTCGAAAAAGGGATGCAAGCTAGTAATATGTATTTGGCCAAGGTTACACCGTCTCCAGCTCTGCTCTTAGTATAAATGAAGTAAGAAATATTTATCTAGATAAGATCACATGGTCTCACACATTCATAACTGATCCTTGATGCAGGCATGGTTTCAAAGTTCTCAGCCAATGACAAGAAGCCGATCTTCTGAACTGCGGTACTATTTTCCAGTTCCTCTATATGATATTTTATGAACTGTATATGCATGTCCAGGTGGCGGAACTGTGTTGAGGCCCGGGGGGCCCTGGCCGCCCCCCAGCCTTTGAAAAAGTCCTTCTTTTTTTTTAAGTCTTTTAAAACACCAAAATGCCCCCCCCCCCCCCCCCCCCCACAAGGTTTTTGGATTTTTTTTCTAAGTTAAACCCCATCCCACCCCGGTCTCCACTCCCAACCCTTTTAACTTTCGAAAACTTCTCCAGACTCCAGTCTTAAGCCCTAACCCTCTTCAGCTATTCCTTCTTTGTTTTGTTCGTCTCCTCTTTTTTTCCATTAATCTCTCATCTTCAGTGGTTAAAATTTTGCACGCCATCTTCTCTATGTCCAGCATTTTCAAGGAACAAAATCATGGTTGAACTTATAACTATGTCAAAAAGGAAACTTTAAAATATGATAGTTATAATAATTGGTGAAATAAAATTTTATTCAAGTTTTGCCCCCCCCCCCCCCCAAGATGAAATCCTGGCTCCGCCCCTGCTGTCCAGCCACAAACTTTTATGTTAAGATGCTTGCTTAAATTTGCATGGTAATCTTCTTTGTAAGTAAGTATCCATCTTTCATTTCCCTTTCTACAGACATTCATCGACTTGGTCTTCAATATTGGAAAATTCAACTGAAATAAATAAATGTTGTATTACCTTCAGTACATTCTTTGGTGGACGACAACAGTATGTTGCTGCATCAGATCACTGTGTGCACTAATGGAAATTTATTTTAAGACTCCATTGGAAAGTAATTATTATTCCAAGTTTGAAGCCTTCTAAGAGGGAAATTTGAATTGTGTATTGCAGGAGGAGATACGCAGCCATGCAAAGCATTCAAACACCATCAGGTATGGATGCAACACATAACACAACAGGACGAGCTATCAACAGGACAAAACAAGAATTCTCAAATGCTAGTGGTTTTTGTGATGTTTCAATGACTGAGATGTCTAATCAACTGCGGACATTTATGTCTCCATCCAATTCTTCATCATCTCCTTTCAACACCACACAAATGGCTACTGTAGATGCAGTTTCTTCTGTAGTGAGCATGCTCAAGGGTACACTTGAACGCAAGAAATTTGGTAACCATATCGACAAAGAAGCTGTAGGAGGTAGTTCTTTTAGCTTATTTGATGGTCAAGATATTCTGGCAAATATGAATTCTGCGGCAGTTAATCAAATTCTTGAGCCATCAGGAAGTTTTCAAATGGTGCCTCCTGTTCAGATGACAGATTCTGTGAATTTACAGACAATTGATGAATCCTTAGGAATAGATATAGAATGTCTTGTTTCCCCAACAAACCCAGTCCAAATGGCTACAATATCGCAAGAGCCCTCACAAAGTGAATCATCTGCGGCAGCACCTGTGCCCTCATCTGGTCTTGAAGCATGTGATGGTCCTGCCAGCTCTGGTCAAACCCCATCTGTTTGTGAGAGCACCAGAAAGCATGTTGGAAATGAGAATGTAGAGAATAGCTCTAAAACCAAAGGTATGCTTATAGATTTTTATTATCTGGATCATGATTTGAGCATATTTATACTGCTTACAAGAATACCATGGTGATCATTTGGATATTTATATATCTCCTGAAGTCTCCTATCAAATGAATTTGCAATGACTGATTGATCTTTCCTTTTTGCAATACAGAATTCAGGGAAAGGATGTTTGAGAATAATATAAAGGATAACCGCAAGGTGTGTGCTACAAGATGCTAAGGCATAAGTAATGGCCCTGTTTGTTTATTTCAGAGAAAGTTTGGTTTGAAGTATTTCACTCATTGTTAGCAACCATTTTCATTCTAACAGAAAGGGAATCTTGCTCGAGTGGGATCTTTAACATCATGCGGTTCAGGTAATTATTTTTGGGTTTAGTAGTTTAATTATGTATCTTTCTGAAGTTCAGAATCTCTAAAAATGAAAGGATTAATCTAACAACAAAATCTTACTTCAGTTGAATAACCATATCTTGACTCTTCTGCTCTGACACCACTTGAATGACAACTATGGCTCCTAGAACTCTTGCTACTAGTAACAAGAAGCATGTAACAAGCTTGCTCTTAACATCACCTAGATAATATGAAACCCAAGCTAAGAAGATTCTTATTACTTGGATACTCCTAGAGTCCTAGGAAAGTGCAGCAAATAAAAGTTTTAAAATAGTAGAGTGATGCAGTAATTAAGTAATGAAATACTTCATGTTTGAATACACACACTCTTTTCTCCTTCACTGGTTTTGGTACCAGGTAGGTCCTCAATATTAACCGCATGAAACTTCATGCGCTCAAACTCGAGCATGATCCCCACTGTAATCAATCTATACCAGGACAGGACAATGTTTACATCAATTGGTTGGCAATTTACTCACAAAGATAGTTGCTTTTTAGACTTTTGATACTTTGTCTGACTAACGATAGTTGTGCAGTGGACAAGGGAGACCCAACAAAGAAACGCAGGGTGGAACGTTCCCGCAAGTATGTAGCTCAACTTGACTGATATTTTAGGGTTGGAACATATGTCTGTTCAACTATATTTATCTTTTAATACAGGGATTTCAAATTTTCTATAGTTTCAAGCTTGTATTGCCCCATCCTATTTGATAAAAAAGGGGGTTATATTCTGCTTTTAATTCTCCAAAGAATGTGAGTGACGTTTTATACTTAGTATATTTTTTTCTTCCTAAGTTTGTTTGGTTTGGTGGCAGTCCTTTCTTGATGATGGACCTGGCTTGTGGGCTACTCAAATGGGATCACATTTTTCCTTTTCTGTATGCATGTATAAATCACATATTTTCTTATTCAATTATTCTTTCTTTTACGGCGACCCACTTTGATGCCTGTGGCTAGTGCAAGAATCCTAACAGCTGATTTTTTTGACAGTTAGGATGGTATAGTTTTGACCACCTATGATGCATGGATATGGTAAGGACACGCCATAGACACGGCAAGAACAGGGATTTTACTCATAAAACGTGAAAGTATCAGATATGATACGACACGATACGTTGTCCATTTTAAAGTATCCGTGCATCATAGTTGACCGCTGCCTAGTCAGGCATTGTTCCCAAGCAGAAAAGAATGTTAGCAGAAATAATGGTTCTTCTATGATTTATTGACACCATAATTGAATAGCTAATCTATCACATAGGACACCTTCATTTGGTCCCTCAGGCTCCAAACGTTATCACACCCTACTGCAGTTTTCCCAGAATTGCTACAATATTTTTTGTGAATGAGTAACCTATTTTCGACAATAACCTGATTCTTTGCCACTTGCAATGGTACATGCTAGATGATAACTTATTTTGAGATATCTTGATACAAATATTTTGTGCTGTTTATGGTCCAGGGCTGATTGTGTACCACCAATTGGAAAACTGGAAGTGGATTAAATACATTTCAAACCTGGATATTAATAACAATGTTTGGTAGAAGTATTCTAGCGAAATTTATCAAAATTTGATAAAAATAAATTCTATTGGCCTGACACGGCTGAGTAAGCAAGCTTGTGGAGGCTCATCCCTTCTATGGGAAGGCTGATGTTCTGGCTTGGTTCCAGTCTAGGGGTGTGAAAGACTGAAAGTAGGTCTAGGTTACCTGGGTCACCAGATCACAGTCCGTGATAATCCTGGTTTGCTAGTGGCAGAATGGGATAATTCATAGTTATGGATTGTTCACATGGATATAACAATTCAAGTAACTCAAGATTTCTTCCCATTGATGAATTGAATACTTAACCACAATAATGTAGATCATTTGATTATGACCCATGTAGAACCAACCCACAATGAGGATCATTGTGACCCAGATCCTGGATTGTGAGGTATTTACCAAAGTACGTGAGCATGTTTGCCAACTTCTATTCCCCTTCATGGTTATATTCATCACATCAGGTCTGTCTGGGCATTAGATTGAATATGGACCTGGCCCAGCCAACTGAATTCTTGGGTCTGAAATCTAACACTCTGTTGAGTTATAAAGCTTGTTTCCTGATGTTGGGTGAATGTTCTTACTATTTGATCACGACCCATGTAGAACCAACCCACAATGAGGATCGTTGTGACCCAGATCCTGGATTGTGGGGTGTTTGCCAAAGTACGGGAGCATTTTTGCCAACTTCTATGCCCCTTCAAGGTTATATTCATCACGTCAGGTCTGTCTGGGCTTTAGATTGAGTGTGGACCTGGCCCAGCCAACTGAATTCTTGGGTTTGAAATCTAACATTCTTTTGAGTTATAAAGCTTCTCTCCTGATGTTTGGTGAATGTTCTTACCATTTTGGCTTTGTTTAACATAAACAGACTTTGGGTTTTTACTGACTTTTCATGGTGGTTTAGAATGGCAGAGGCAAAGGAAAGAAATCTAAGTCCAGCGGTTCCATCAGATATGCAGACTATTTTAAAGCGTTGTGACAATCTTGAGAAGGAAGTACGCTCACTCAAACTGAACCTGTCTTTCATGAATAGGTAAGTGTAGAAACTATATCAATTTACTTAAAAAGTAGGATCATTTTGCTTGGTTTACTTTAAGTATTATTCAATGAAAAAAAAAAACCTGAAAGTTATTTATATGATATGTGGATCCTTCAGATCCCTCAGGTACCTATTTTCGAAATAACATGACATGTACAGGTATCTGTATTAAATATGGCTTTGTTGGACCTGTGCATTTTATATTGTTAACTAGTGTGAGAGGTCCATGCCCAACATGGCCCAAAGAAAAGAAAAAAAATATAACATGTACACATGATTGGACCATGTTATTTAGTGAATTAATCTAAAATTTAGGTGTGGCAAAAGTTGACCCTGTCACCCTGTAGCATACTAATATAATCATGTTCAAACAATTAGTAGAGGTCCGAAATTTAAATGTTATATTAATTTTAGGTACTCTACCTTTAGAAATGGAAGCAAGTTATTTAGACCAGCATCAACATGAGAATCATCATCGAAGCCTACAAATGTAAATATAAAAACTCTGATAAGTGGAGCATACTCCAGCTTTGAAAATGGAAGCACGTTATTTGGACCATCATCGTCGTCATGACCACCATCATCAAAGTCTATATATAGAAATATAATCATCCTAGGTTGACTTATTTTTTATACACCCTACTTTGATTTTAAGGAATGAGGCCTACCTATGATCGATCATATCTTCACAAACACTTAACCTTTCATAATTTGAGAGACACTCCAAATTGATACTAAACTTGAACATTAGCCCTAATAGGTTATAAAAATTGGGTGTGCCACATGTCATTCAGAGACCCCAAAAAGAAACTCCAAAAGATAGGGCACGGGCCGAAAAAGAAAATAAAAATATATATTCCAATATAAAGGCAATATCTGCACATTTCAAAGAAACCCAATTGAAAGAGAAATGCATAGTCTCATTTAGATATTTTGCGTGGCCCCGGGTGGGCCCCACTATATATATATATATATATATCTATACTTATCCTACATTGCAAATGGATAGAATTCAAAACAAAATGTCAGGATACATAGCTGTTGATTTAGGACTTCAATAGAGAGTTTTCATTGCACTGATATCTACTGTGGATCCTATTCCTAAGTAAGGCAACAACTGAACTAATGTAGATCGTGCTTATTGGGTTGTTGAAGGGCCCTTGTTTTTTGCCCAATGTGTATTGTATTCTCGGTCTCAAGACTCAGCACAGTTGATGCTCATGGATTGATGGTCCATACCATAGATCTCATGGCCCTCAGATTATACATGTGGGCATACTGGACCCGCGCTATACAGATTATCCACACCTTTCTTATGCATTGGATTGAAGGGTTTGGATTACTTCATAAGAGAAAACGTGGCTGGATCTAGGCCTAGGGTCACATGCCCACTAGAGTCTTATATGTCCAATTGCATTTACATTTATATTTATCGTGTAATACCATATCCATACCCAAAAAATAATATCAATATAACAATATGTACACCATATAATAAAGAATTTATATATTTTTCTAATATTTCTAAAAAGAAATCATACTTGGCCGTAAAGCCCATATTCAAGTCTGAATGCATTGATCCTGTAGGATCGATCCAAATCGGTTTAGCAGTTTAGTGGTTTTCTTTGTACACCCCAGCACAAATAAATGATCTTCAAGATAACTTTAAATTATGCATGATAGATATTAATTTAATATATATTATTAGAAATTCCGTATATAAGCAATAATATAAATGATATTATGCATATTATTATTTCGTGAAAAATTATATATTGGGCTTCGGAGAACAGTCCATAGTTTTTTCTTTTCTGGGCAGCATTGGTTAAAAGAGTATCCAAATAGATAAATTCTGGATATAAAGGTTAAAATTGAAAAGAGTTGGATCGATATATGAGAAAATCGATGCCTTGGATTAATGGAAGGATAGACAGCTTCAAGGACTTGGCAATGGTTAAAACATCCTAGCCCAGTTATTCGTGGATTAATGTGAAGACTCAAATCTTACGCTAATTAACTACTTTAATTGTCCATGTGTAGTCAATCTAGGCCATTGTTTTTTGTGAGAAAGGTCGTGGGAAGCATAGCTAAGATATTTAATTGGGCCCATAAAAGGGTGCATCCCCAGATTTTTAGGTTGAATCGGTATGGAAAGTGGGTAATGTTATAGGTGAAGCGCACAAGAAATTGAGAGACAACATTAGTTTTTTTTTTTTTTTTGGTAATTGATTACATTAGTGATAGTTGGTAAATTGATTTGAAAATGATGGGGAGAATAGTTTGGAGATCCTATTATGTAGGAAAATTAGAGAATTGATCCTATTATGTAGGGTGCTCTATTATTTGGAGATCGTATTATGTAGGAAAATTAGAGAATAGTGGTCTAGTGAGATTAGATGAGAATGGCAATTCCGGAATGTGGCATTGTAAAAACTCTGAGGATGCGCCACGTGTCGCTCTCCAAGGAAGCCCCCTGCCGCCACATGTCGCTCCCCTAGGAAAAGGGTGCTTTTATATATGTATATATATATATGTATATATATATATGTATATATATATATATATATAATTTGTATGGTTCAATAGAAGTTAATTAATCTTGATTAATCGGCCCCTAGATTGCCCAACTTCTACTGTGATTAAGAAATAGTATTTGGGTGTAACAGGGTTTTGGGTCTGATATTATAAATAGAGACTAAGAGTCTCTAGGATGAAAACCTCTTCTGATTGCATAGTGAATTCTCTCGACTTCCCCGTTGACGTAGGCCAAAAGCCAAACCACGTAAATCTCTGCTAGGCCCTAGATCACAACATATATTAAACAAATCATTTGAAATTTAAAAGCGTCCTGTTGTAGGATGAGGGCCTTGGATTTCACACTTCTCTTCATCTTGCTGTAAATCTCTGTGACACCAGACCAGCAGAAGGGAGGAAACTCATGCACATAGCACAAAATCTGGGTCTTATTCCAAGGATTCAAATTATATAGATATATTAGATAGACAGATAGATAACTCTGCTCCCCTGCAAGCATTGGGATTTAAAAATCCTAATTACAATAATATTCAGCCAGTCCCTAGGTTTTCAAGGGATAAACGAGGGCCCTTTTGTTTGCATGGTATTAAATTTCTGGGAATTCATGGTCCTATGGGCTCCAAGAAAGGAACATTAAAGAGGTGAAGGATATATGGTGGGAATGTAGATGGGACCCTGACTTTCATAGGATTTGATTTACTAGGGTGGTGGCTGAGTATTCATTTCCACTTTCCCCTTTATTCATTTTCCATTTAATGGGAGACTATATGATGGTCATTTTCGGATCTTCACATTTGTTTATTCAATTTTAACCACTTTTATTAATAATAATCTTAGAATTCCTAGGAATTCAATTGCATGGATTAATGGGCCCTAAAAGAAAAGGATGACTTAGTTGGCTGCTTCAGTTATAACAGAATTTTTGACTTACAAAAGAATGAGACTCTCCAAACAACCTAAGACTGCTAGACTCATAGCCATAACAGCAGTTAACCCAACGAAGCAGGGCCTCTGTCCCTTAGTTGTAATTCAGCTAGTTAGGGACATGGGTGTGTGGGTAGAGTGTATGAGTTTGAATCCTCAATGTAGCCAAATGATGATGATGATGATGACGATGACAATGACGACGACGACGACGACGAATAGTCATAATAGCAGTTAATCTAATGAAGCAGTGCCTCTATCCCTCAGTTGTAGTTCAGCTAATTAGGGACATAGATGTGTGGGTAGAGTGCGTAAGTTTGAATCTCCAATATAGCCAAATAATGATGATGATGATGCCGCCAACAACCCTGAACAATGGAACTTGTCACATGATGAAATGAACAATAGAACTTGTCACTTCTTACCTCTCAGCCAACTTATTAATAAACAACGCCTTGTTCGACTATTATGTGGGGCTTCCTTGGGTACATGTTGAGCCTTTTTTATCCTTTTTCAAGTCGCCTCAGTTCTTCATAACACCATTTAAAAATATAATAAATATTTCTTTTCATAAAAAATTTTATCTAGGTGTTCTCAAATCCTATTATTTGGGAGTCCAGCGGGTCCTTTCGATTAGCATGTGTAATCTCAGTAGTTCTTATATGATTTTGGGGTGTACTTTGAGTCACCATCGTCATAATTGGTGTCTTATCCCACCAATTTAGGGTTGGCATCAAGAGTTACTAGAAGAATGCAGACGAATTAAGGTGTCTCAGTTAAGCCTATTTGTTATAATTTCAGAAAGTGCACATACACAAGGCCTGAAGTACTGCAAAATTCAGTATTGGCTATTGAGTGTTTTCATATATTGCAATATTTAGATATTTAGCTTCAAGCTGAATGTTTTAGTATTGCAATATTTGGCAGGTGGAAATGTTTCAATTCAGACCTAACACCTAAAAGCAACCTTATTCCATAATTACTATCTGCTTTGAATCCTGGAAGTGTCATTCAGCTGTAACTACATTGGTAGTAACAAGCTACACTGTTGTACCCATTATTTATTAATGTTTTGTGCAAATTTTCAGGAAGGATTCTGAACAGACCAAACAAATAGAAGAACTTCAAAAGCAAAATGAGGACCTGATGGATGAGAAGGAGCGGTTGTTAGAAGAGATTGAGAGGATCATTTCGCAATCAGGCAAAATCTGACACCTTTTTTTCTGCTAAAGAGAGATTACTCGGGTTCAATTTTATTCTGGCAGTCCTTGTGGTATTGATATATGCAGCTTACCTTATCAATGATTCCTTAATTGACATGTCTTGTAGCATTAACCCGCAAAATGTGATTTTCATTTTTTTGGGAGGAGAGAAAAGCTTATTGATTCTGTATTGATGATCAGCCATTCAGCTGCCTGGTTTTTAAATATATGGTTGATATTATTTGGTAGATCATCAAAAAGTGCTTCTTTCCCTGTCACTTCTTCACATAAATAGGCGACTCTACCGTACTTTTGCCTTGCTATTAAGTTGGTAAAAAAAGGGGTACAGGGCTGCTCCATCATCAACTGGTGCTGGTTGTGAACCCCTGATGTCTTGCTCCTATTTCTTGAAGAAGCTCCAGATATGCTACACTGATGAATGGTTCCAAAGTAGATAAATCTTTTAACGGCATGGAACTTGAATAAATTTCGATTTGATCACTATTTTCATAATGGAACATATTTTACATGCATTTTTATGCTGACAGGTTTAGTGGAATAGAATATGGGTTAATGTTTATAAGAAAAGACAACCCATTTCTTCAAATAAGCTTATATCCATTTTAAAATGGAACAGATATCTTACTCGTCGTATTAAAGCGAAGTTTATGAATTAGGCATCTATTAAAATCTCTTTCCACCTGACTTATTTGCAAAATGGACAGTTGGACTTAACTTGTCATGATGAATTTTCACATGTACTCTACTCATTAACCCAACTCCATTGCACAACATAAGATTTTTGCATCAAAACCTTTGTATCAAAATCCATTGAACAATATCTAAACTAGTTGCATGTCATAAACAGGGCAGCAGATAGTGGCCAAAACCTCAACCCACCACAAACATGACTGGGGCCACAATATATAAATTCCTACTTACCTGGAACTTTAAAACCACTAAACCCATCACCTGTTTATGTCATCTGTGTTGTCAAACAATTTTTCTAGATTTTTCTGACATCAGAGATAGGCCATTCATCAAATCTTGTTATTACTCAATTTTTTGACAGATTTCAATCATCACCGTCCAAATCATTGGATCCGTGGCATTTGGACCTGAGAGTTTGCCAATAGGTGTGCCTCCCATTTGTCTCGGGAAGAATATTTTTGCTTCAAACAAGTGTTGTGGTGACAAAATTCTGAATAATTATTATCTACAATTCACAAATGTCATATTATTCCTTGAATATCTTGACAGAAATGTTGCTACAATGAGAAATATAGGCCAATGCTATTTAGAGTCAGAACAATTCTAAAGTAGTGACATAGACTCTCAATTCAATAGAATCATCACTTGCCTTGCATCCTTTTTGAAGGCATCAGACATGTAGACTCATCTAAGAAAGCCAAACCATCAGACAAATAAGGCCCAAAAACCCTACTGGGATACAGAATTGGATAAATACTGTTGACACAAATTTGTCTTAGATTATTTTAGTGAGTTTTTCACCCTTTGAAACAAAAAGGACTCTATGATCCTGAATACTGTGCCAATAGTCTCACTTACATGTGATAAAATTTAAGAAGTCATATTAGCCAGATCTTGATGAGTCTAAAAGGCAATACTAATAAACAGAGAGGTATCTCTTAATTTAGATATCTAATGTTTAACAGTATTGTTGGATGAGATTCGACTACAATCTCGGCATACTGTTGCTGAGTAATGTAAGGTCTTCATGACATCTCAATCAGAGGATATGCAGAATATATATATATATACATACCAAAGATGATCCTGAACTTTTCAAGAAAATCCTGTATTGTAACCAATTAAATAAAAAATCCATCTTTTTGGTGTTTTTCATTTTTATGGCCAGATTTTTACCTTTATATTTGAATTTTTCATCCAAGATGCACCTAAACATATTTGTACTGTATTTTTGCCAATATAAGCCTTCCACAATCAGATGTTGAGGTATGAATATATGCTAAATTTAAAGTTCTTGGCAAGTGCATGAGAGAGAGAGAGAGAGAGTCAATTTTGAAATCAATCCTTTTCTTTCTCGCAATAAAAAAATTCTGATCCAAATACCAAGAGGCCAGTGTTACAGCAATGGCTCACCGCCAAGACTTCATGATAATACAAGCGAACAAGAGGCCGATAATGATTGAATGATCAAGTCCCTAGGATGGTTTGAAGATGCTAACTGTTGCAACCACGGAGTTGCAGGTTTGAGTCACGTTACCTGTTGGGAAAAAAAGAAAAAGGAAGAAGAAAAAATTGAATGCAAGCAAGCCCCCATCCTGAAAAGCCCAGGGTCTGGTGCAGCCATAGAGAGGATTACAAAACCAGGCCTCGTTCTACAACATATGAAGAAGCCTCTTCTTAATCACAAGAATCAACAGATATTTGTTAGCTATTTGCCTATTCTCTGTAATAGAGGGGAAAAAGAAAGAAAGACAATTAAAGGTATTGAGCTTGTATTCTTTCCCTGTTTTGTTCCCACCAAAGCTTGGCATGTACTTCTCCAAATCTCTCACGGCTGTAGATTTCCAAATGACAAATAAGTCAGTGCAAAGCCGTTTGGTTCATTTAAATTTAATCAAGTCCAATATAATCATAAAATTAATAATATTACAAAAAAATCCAAAAATCGCAGTCTACATATTAAATCTATTGTCCTAACACTTGTAGCTGCAAAAATAATCATGTTGTAGTCTAAACATTTCAGTTATCATATTCTCTAACACTCATATGTAGCCATACAGAAAATGTAGGACAAGTTATACAGGATTCCCATTAGTACATTTTTAAATTCATGCGGTTGTGTATAGTGAGCACAGCCTAACAAATGCACTATTTATGATGAGAAATGGGTCATACTCCCATTTGTAAAACTTGAACAATTTTCACAGCCATTGCACTACATGTGCCCAAATTTCACCATGAAAGGATATGTATAAAAATTCCAGCACCCAATTCTTCATAGACAGATGAAAATGAACTTCCGTTCTTAACTAAACTAAACAACCAACTCATAGTAGATCTGAAACTACACACTACTGATTTCTAACATGGTAAACTTTTTTTTTATTGGTCTCTAACATGTTAAACATATACTTTGAGTGGGCTTTGGACCCGATCCACAAGTGGAATCTACTTGGTGCTACCATCAATCAAGAATATGCTAGGAGAATTGGAAGGGTTTTGTATAGATGCACAAATCATCATCCTATTTAATGATCATATGTATAAATTTCAAGGGCCTAATGATTCACAGTATAATCATAAGAAAATAGTATTTCAACCCGACAGTAAGAAACACTAAGTTGAGTTTCCATTTGGAGTGCCGATTCATGATTCTATATGGGTAATTGATCATATGTGGGGAAAACAAAGGGGATCGCAGATAAGGTATTTAAGGATGCTATTTTAAATTTTCAATATAATGGAAGATGTGCATAATCAAGTTAGCAGTTCTTGTACCTGAATCTCACACGTCGAAGCTCCCTAGTGCCATCAGGTAGTGCTCTGATTGTGATGTAGACCCCTGGCTCATCTTGCTCAACCCACTCAGTTTCCTGTTCGCTGGCGTTGCTGATGGATATTGAAGCCTCATCTCTGGAAGAGGTGGTTGTCCTTGAAGCATCCATGGAAGCCGTCTCACCTCTAGCACCCATACCAGAACCACTTGGCATGTAACTGGGTTGGATGCCATAGTCGTCAGATGGATAGTATCCTTTCCCAGGAGTGGGTCTGTAACAGTTTCGGCCCGACCGCTCTTTGCTTAATGGAGGAGTGATTGGGCTTTCCCTTGCAGATCCTAAATGTGAGTAAGACTCCCTCTGCAATGAATTTTGGCAGAGCAGATTATGAAATACTATAGGATTTTATAGGCAGAATGGTTAAAAAGAAGCAAAATATTTATTCCAATAGGAAATTGTGTAAGAAATCAAGAAGTTTATTTGCTGAAAACACAGTTATGATGACAAACTACATGATTTCACAGATACAAATAAAACAGCCTACTTCGCTTGGAATAGTTGATTATATAAGCAACTTCTGGAAAATTTGATGAATTGAAGATGGCATTAAATAGCCAACCGTACATACAATCATCATCAAAGCCTTATCCCACCCACTGAAGTCGGCTGGTGAGAACCAAATGAAAATTTGAACCATTGAAAATTATACCATTTCATAGAGACGGCAAACCAAGTCAACTTAACTAGGCCTGCATAAAGAGTACTATTCTGGTGAGAACCTTTCACATATAAGACCATGCAGACTGGCCTTGTGGGACACGCCTGCAGTTATGTCAATCATTTGTTTTGGGGGAGAGAAGGTTTGGGATGGAAAGAACTCAAATATAAACTCATTAAATCATTCTAACCCCTTTGATCTATGGCCCTTGAGTTTAATGGTTTAAAAAGGCTTTTTTTCTTTGTATTTTTGTGTGCGTGTGTGTGTTGTGTGTGTGGGCTTGTAGCAGTTCACTAGGGGATTGGGATGGGTAGAGTGTGCAAAGGGAGGAGTTGATCATAGGTGGGCCAGGCAGCCACACAAATGGTCCAGTACACACTTAAGAACCATGCAGATGGTTCTATCAACTGTAATTTTATAATTAATGCTTCCTTGAATTTTAACATACCCTATTGCATCGAGTGGGTATACTTTCTTTGGTGCAAACATCAGCTTTCCTAGAATCTGCACACTAGGTTCTACACAACACACAAGCTACTCTAAAATAATATGGAACAGGACTAGGAAGAAAAATGGGAATGATTGGCTCATGGATCAAGTGTGTGAGAGACAATTCAGAAATATCCGTTACTCTGCTGCATAGAAGCCTTATTAGTTCTAATTTTGATATAAATTAACTGGTCACTAGGTTTTTCTATGAATGAGCTTCAGTTGGCTACCATTTTGCAGCAGTCCAAGGTTCCAGCCAAAAATTGTTTAAATCCGCCTAAGTGGGCAGAGAAAAGCAGATTTTCCTCAACGGCCAATCGTCCCAAAAAAAGGACTTTCCGTGTAGCAGTCTTGATGTAATACTATAAATTTGATGAGTCTAGCCCAAGATGCTAATGAACTTAATGCTTAAAAAATGGGTCTGTGTCTAGGGCTCAAGACTCAAAAGAGCCCAAGAACCTGGACGACCAGCCCAAGTAGACCCTCAATATGTGGCTTATATTACTAATACAGTAAATTATCCAATACTAGCAGTATATTTTATAATATTCATATATTGTTTCGGTTATAATCATGGACCAACAAGATCCGTCTGCAGTCAAGAACTTGAGAATGCCTGACAGCCAGAATACACAAGTTGTTAGGAGGGAAAGATAGATTACCTCATCTTCAGACCTTGGAGGGGTGTTTAGAGCCTGGCGATTGAACCTCTGGACGTTGTAGAGCTCCATGATTCTGTCATAGTTCTCACCCCACCACCGCTGAGCTTGCCATTTATTGAACATCTCCCGGCTGCATAATAATGTTGTTTTTAAACTCGAAACAGAATAATCTCACACTCTCATAAAACAATAGAATTTAGAATGACCAACCAAGAGCAAGAAAGATTCAGAGAGACTGACAAGCGTACCTGAATCGTATTCGCTTTAAATCATTTCCTCCCTGAGGAAGAGAGACAAAGGTGATGTGAACACCGGGCTCAACCTGTGCCATCCACTCCCTGGGTTCATCATCATCGACAAGGACAACATCACAAGACTGAGGGTCATAGCCTCCACCAGGGGCTGACATGCCTCTGAATCTTGAGTCGGAGGAGGCCAGAGTGTAGGGGTCCCTATTGATGTTAGTGAAATCCCATGCGGGTGTTGAGCTGGCGCTTCCACCACCCATATTGCCATGCATGTATGGGTAGTTTGGCCCTTCAGAGGCAGTGTCAAAATCTCTGTAAGGGCGGTCAACTCTCCGGGTGCTGCTGCTACTGGCCCCAGCAGAAGGCTTGCTTTGCTTGTGTGAACCAGTAAACTTTAATGCCATGTCCTTGATCTGGAACAACATTTCAGATCAATTCTAGGATTGAGAGAGAGAGAGAGTTTTGAAGGCTTCAAATTCTAGAATTTGTTTTTTAGATATCAGAATTGGAAATCGAGTTTTTTACAAGAATTAGTAAGCAATTCAAATTTTACAGACAAGAATTCTTCAGATTTTTCCTTATCAAACACATTAAGTCAAAAGTGACCGTAACTAGCAAAGATAATTCAATCAAATTTTAAAATAATATTATATATTAGATGCAGCCAAGAAGGTAATGCCAGATGTGCTTCTTAACCCCACGGTTCAGTACTTCAGTTAAAATGAGCTCGACTGCCACAATAAATCATCTAAATGCATCTTGTTAATCAAGAGAGAAAAAATTAAACCTTAAAAGATGTTGAGATTAGACAAATTGCCTTCTCAACCATTGATTGATACCAGTTGAGCAATTCACTTCTGACCCTTTTTCATCATCTATGGAGTGAACTTGATTTGAACCCAATCCTACATGGCTGTTCTATTGGTTTTGGTAGATCAATCATTTTAGATACGCACATGCATGCTATGGTCTAAAAAAAAAACAAAAAAGAGCAAGCTGGACCCACAGAAACCCAAATTTCATGATTCACAAGGTTTGGCCAAGCACCTCTGGTCCAGATATCTAAAGCAAAGAAAGAATGAAATTCAGTTGACTTGACAAGTATCAAAAAATTTCAGCATCCAATTCGTCTGGTTCTCACATAATCTCAATGGGGCCCACAATTTAGATGACCTGGATGAGTTGGTCCAAAAAATTTACTTACTGGGGACGAGCAAGAGTCTAATCCATGAGACAAGCTGCAGACAGTGGGAACACAATTTCTATTCAACTTGAGATGGGGCGAGGCTCTAATCGCTGTCTTAAATACCTTTCATGACGAAATTTCCAATTGGGCCAATAGATCCAAAATTATGCAAAATCCCATGTCCAGTCCTTTGACTTACAGGTTCCTTTTTTAGGCTTTCCTTTTGTTTTAAGGTTTATGCATTTTTGTTCTTCAAACGATTGGCTATAGCCTACCCAAAACGTTTCTATTGACTACAACCTCTACTAAATTGATATTGCCACATTCGCCATCAAACTCGTACAACTTTAATGTTTTCAGCACATGGACCCATCAATGGACCCACATGTATGGCCACAAGAGCCTCAGGCCACTATCAATGGACCCACATGTATGCCCACGAGAGCCTCGGGCCACTATCAATGGACCCACATGTATGGCCACAAGAGCCTCAGGCTACTACATTAACCCAGCCTTCTAACTTCGATTAGCCAATTGTTTCCAATCACAGTTACAACCAGTAGAAAATCATATCAGTCTTCTCTATCAAGGACACACTGGGGCGACCATAGTATGATACAAAGAGAAAATCAGTCTCTTGGGTTCCTAGTCATTTAATCTCAATTGTAATAAAATCGACAGTCAAGATTAAAGTAAAATGAGTTCTTTCAAAGTTTTCATATAAATGGCTTATAGATAAAAAGACTAGAAAAAGGCCCAATCAATCTGACTACTGCGGATGATTGGTGACTTTCCTTCTACTCACTAGTTGATTGAAATGGCCCCAAAGAAATGCCTAATCCCATATTTTTATCAAACGGTGGGTACCATTGGTGTGATCCTAAAGCACACTCCACAGGGCAGAGAGCATGGCAATTGGTGGCGTTTCCGGATCCACTGGGTGATATCTCTACCGAGTCCAGATCCTCCGAATATCTCACACTCAGGCTTTCCATTTAGGGAAAGGAGTGAGACTCCACAGCAGGGGCCCACCTATTACCACCTATTAAAAAAATGGTGCAGCTCAAAATAGAATGCCCTCCTCTTTCTTATTATGTCTCTAAAATTTTACTTGAATATGAGTTGGCGGACCATAAAATTGAGATTTAAGGATATGTTTGATAACAAGCATTTCTGTCAAGATTTCTCTTTATCCATAATTCTTTATGGCAGTGCAGGTGTCATCTCCCTGCCATTCCAAATGACTTATTTAATTGAGGAGAATTCTTTAAGACGGCATCCCAAATGATACTTTTGCCATCAACCCGAATTCGGGGCAGCATTTGGAAATTGGATTTTCTCAAAATGCTCCTAGACAAGAATTGGTGGAATGCTTTGGATCAAATAGGCCCTAAGTTAACCTCAAGGGGTAGATGAGTTGGCTTAGGACTACTGTTTGCACTCGAAAATTGTAAGTTCGAAACTGAACTACTACATTGAGGCTACAGGGGAGTTTACCCATCTACCCTTTGAGCCCGGAAGAGTTAATCCAGCCCAAAGAATTGAGAACCCTCTCGTAGCAAAAAAAAAAAAAAAACCTAAGTTTAATATGTTATCAATCTTAGGAACGGACCCACTACTGCTTATAGTAAAATCCAAGGACATCCCGTGGAAAGAGAGGGCTCGGACTCACGAGAAACTGACGGATCCGAACTGGGGGCATAGACATCCTTCTGCGCATGACAGAAGCAAGGTACAAACGCAGGAGAGAAAAAAAGGGGGAAAAGAACAGGAGGGGGCATATGCCAGTGAGAGATGTGACACATGTATGCGGCCAGAGACATATATTAAGCTTCTGCACGGAACCATTTCAACATAAGGTTTCACTTTACGTTGGCCAGTTCTGCTTTCTTCTCTTTTATTTTTATTCATGTACACCCACCACAGACAAGCCATTTACACTTCCCAACCCAAGCGTGGTTTCTTAGCTGTTGCATACAACCCAACAGCGACCTGTGCTCATCTAGCCGGTCGAGAATTATAGACGGTCCCAACCCAAATCATTTGTCCCCGCACGTACCCAGCCCGTCCGCACACGTGAGATCACGACCGCTTCCCCGGTTAGATGGGGCAGCTCTTCATGGACCAAGAGAACGACTGCTTGACCTAAACAAAAAATTTTAGCCACAAAAGAATTGCCCCTCCCTATTATGGTGAGCCAATTAGAACTAAATTACGTGCCCCAAAATGCGTGGCTCCATGAGTCCATGGTCGGGCTATAAATGAGTCGGCTCAGTTCAAGTGATTTGACCGATTCCATCACCACAGCAAGCGAGTTGACTCAGTTCGTCTGGGAGCTAGGAAGAGAATTATTCTTGTTCATAATATTTGAAGTTACAAGTTTTTAGAAGCATTTATTTAAAAGATTTTTTTTTTTTTTCATAAGAGTTTCTCCTAGCAATGTCAATTGGTGCGTATAAAGCATTTGAAATGGGTTTAGAATTTCAAGAACTAAAGCCTATTGAAAATACAATTCTTGTCATTTCAAATTTTTCAAAACCAAAACCAACTTTCTTTTAAGATTTTTGCTAGATTGGGGCTACTGGCCACGCGGACTGAATTCTTGCCATGTGTGAAATCAAGGTCCAACACTCCTCAACCGCAAAAAAAAACATTTTTATCGGTCAAAATTAAAGTCAACTAAATTCCACTAGGAAGCTACCCAAACATACCCTAAAAAAAAAAAAAAAAGAAAGACTTCTCCTTGATCAAAGAAGAAAACTTATTAGAGAATGCTAATCACCAACGATTTCCACAATGCTCACCGGTGGTATGGAATCCCAGAAAGCCTGGGCTTGCGTGCTAAAACCCGGATTCACTGGAGAAAGAGAAGATCCGGGTAAACTTTCCAAAGAAGAATGGCCACTAGCCACTATCATGGGACTTGGTGTAGGGGCATTATAGTCCTACTATCAACTTACCCGATTAGAGTTTTCAAAAGCAAGAAAAGAAAGAAAGGCAAAGGCTTTTGAATTGTAAAAAAAAAAAACCAAAATCAGCAAATGGTCCCGTCGTCGTATTCTTTTGAGGAGGTGGGGGTGGGGTAATTGCAGAGAGAATGAATGTGAAGAAGTAGAAGAAGAAACTGATCATAAAAGAACGAAAGAAAAAGCATTGAGATACAGACATATCAGGGAGAAGTGCAGCGATGCGAACCTGGGTCGTCAGACTTTTGACGGCGTCTTTCGTACTTGGAGTACCACGCGCACCATCTTCCCCCGAATCGTCAAGCTGCTTCGAACACGCTATGCAAGTTAACATCTTTCTTTCTCTCTCTCCCTCTGCAACAAGTAAAGTAAGCACAACCATCATTAATAGCATGAGAAACGCATCAGTTAGCTAATAGAAGATCTTTTCAATCTAATCTATGAAGTGTGTGTGTACGTACACAAAGGGTGTTTTAAGAGGGGACCCACTCTTGATAAACGGCTATCCTCATCCATTGATTAAGTGGGGCCCACTTTTTTTGTTGACCCAATGTTTTGCTTTGAATAAAATGGGAAATCATCACGGTCTGATGGCCGAGAAACCAAAAAAAATAAAGAACAAAATTGAAGAGAAACTGAACAGAATGGAAGAAAAAAAATGAAAAATGAAGAAAGGGAGAGAGAGAGAGAGAGAAGAGGGAGGTACCAGTGTGCTGGAGCTACTGTCTGCAGCGAGCAGCAGCTGCTGCTTCTTCTTCTACTCTTACTCTCTCCCTCTATTTCTCCTTCTCCCTCTCCTTTCACTGTTCTCTTTTTCTTTCCCTCCTTTTTTACTCTTTCGGTCTAAATGGATGGGCGACTGGACTGGCCTTTTAAAGTTTTCGTTTTTAGAAGTCCCTATAATACTTAGCCACTGGAGTATTCATGGGCTCCATAGCAGGACCCACATGTTTCAAAACTAACCCACTCAAAATTAGGCAGTCCCCCGGTCAAAACGAATTCATAATTCATATTTCTCCAAACCAAACTACCAACCACTGATTCCTATGATTTGATTTGACGACCCACGTAATCTCACACACTCTCTAAAACCCCCCCAAATTTCCACCCCAAATCATCAAAGTTTCAGACAAAGGAATTCTATTGGATGGACAGTAGCTGCTGATCAGCATTAATGCCCCCAAAATCATTACCCTTTTGTAGCAACAAACAATGCCCATTTAGAACGTGGAAAGGGCGAGAATTTGGGCAAACCGGCGCTCTTTCTCTTACTGCTTTCTCACAAGGAGACAAACACCCAATAAAATATATCAATCTCTTCATTCATTCCATTGCTCATTACAGAGACATAACAGAACAGAACAACATAAAATAAGACCATCAAAGCATAGTTTTTGACATACTGGCACTGCCCATAAAGAATAATTTATCCAAGGCGAAGGTTCGACCCAAAGGAATAAAATAACATCTCTTTGATTCACATTCTCCGAGAAATGAACAGTAGCTATAAAAAGCTATCTTCCAAACTCTATGTAGTCGGTCTCAAAGCATTTGATGAAATGACCCAGGGGGGGGAAAGCGCATATGGTACAAAAGTTAGAAGCATTAAAATCTCTATTCAGGAAAAAAAAAAACAAGTTTGTTCAAGACAAGATTCTCCTTACATGAGCTAATGTCAAGTCACCCACAGCAGAAAATGCCAGAACAACAACAAAATCCAATCAATTGAAAAGCTTTCTTCTCTGTTTCATATTGTAAACTTCCCCCGGATCTGAAAATCTTCAAAATTTGATATGGAAAACAAAGAAAACAAGGAGAGAAAGAAAACCCAGTCTTCCTTTTTCCCTGGAGGATCCTTTCCTAGGATCTCAAATGAATAACACACAAGCAAAAGCGATTTAATCAATCAAACTGTGAAATTCAAAACTTCCTGCTTTTGATTTTCCTTTCATCAATATCACAAATGTATAGAAAAAAAATGATCTTCCATGGATAGAAAAGAAAAGGTCATTACCTCAATCGATCTGGTTTTCTCCAATCAGTATCAGATTATCAGCTCAGAAGGTATAGAATCCCTTGAAATTGCTTCAGAGATCTTCACAGCTTTGCCTGATTTACTGAAAAAGAGAGGGGAAAGTGGGGAAGGAAAGAAGAAAGATTTGTTTGGATTTTGCGGTCGATGGAATGAGGAAAACGAAGGAGGAAAAGGAAAAGCCTATGAAGATTTCACGGCTATTTCTCTGCTGGCGTCGGATTCTCTTTGTAGTTCGAAAACGGAAAGCATTGAAGTGTCTTGGCTCCGGATTTTCCGTTTGGACACAAATGGGAGAAAACACATGTTCCTGGCTTACTGCCTCGTATTTATAACAGAGGGGAAGGAGAGCGTTAGATTTGCCGTTAGTTAACGGAGATGTTCGAGTCGTTAACCGTCATTGCAGGTACACGTAGGATGTTCTTTCGCTTTTTGGTGGGCGTCGTGTGTTGGACTTGTAACTTGTATTCTCTGTAGTTACTCGTTATTGTGACTCGACTTGAAACCCTTCTGCTCTGTGTGTGTTTTGATGAATGGTTGGCACTGGGACTTGTCATTTTAGGTCCACTGCCTGTTTTAAGTGGGTACATGGGGTCATGCACTGTGGACCAGGTTCTATAAAAAGTGATGCAATTTTAGCCATCTGATGAATAAGATAATGTCCTAGCAAAAATGAGATGAATAAGACAATGTGGACAGTGTAAAAAGTTCCATTTTGTAATGTAGTCGTATCGTTTGTTTGGTAATTCAAATCTTAGAAAGTTAAGATATCATCTACATCCTTCACTCGTCACTAAGTTCTCAAAACTAGGAGGGCGTCATAAATGGTATAATATAAAACTATTTTGGCAATCTAGATTCTTTAGATCATTTTGACTATAAAATCTTTAAAGAATTGATTTTGGCTTTCCACAATATTTCCAGAAATTTATATTCGGCAATTGTAAATAGTTGGAGATTTGGTCCAATGAAAATCTTTGTTTTTGAGGATTTTTGGTCCCACACCACACCCTCAAAAGATTTGAAACCCTCAATCTCGTGGATTTCTGCTCTAAGATTGATTGTACTCGATCATATGCATTGATAGACACCAATTATTCAAGGGGCAACGGGGAATTTTTAGATCTGCAAATTCTTTACGTGTTACCAAACGAGCCCCTTTTGCTAAAAAGCTTACTTTCATTTGTTTCTTATTTTCTAAGAAGGACAATTCTCTTAATACAATCACAAAGCAAATGATCCGGGTTGTCGGAGCATTACTGATTTGGTCTAAATTTGTATGAAACAAATTGTTCTAGCCTAGAGCAATCTCTCATAAACACCAACAATAAAAATGGTTGAGTCAAATCCTGTTGTTTGGATTTTAATTATGATAACAAACAAGAGGTCATTTGTTTGCCCTTTTTTCGATATGTAAAATGTTAGACATGCACAACATTTACATGTGATTACATTTTTTTGCATATATTTAAAAAAAAAAGTGTGAAAATGGTGTATAGCTGAGGTATTTAAATATTTCCACACTTGAGAAAGTGTAAAACAATTATATTCCTTCTTAATTAAGAAAGCACCAGGACAAAGGATGCTTGAATAGGTTGCAGTATACTATGGGTCCCAAATTTTAATATGAAGAGTTCAAATATAACATCAAAACATTTAGTTTCATGTATTAAGCATTCATAAATTTTGAAATAAATAAAATCTTTTACAGAAATAGCTCAGATTGTTCAACATTTACTAGAACATGATATTTTACTTCACCTTTTTTTTTTCCTTGTTCTTGTACACTCACACTACTAAGTCCTTCTCAATAAAGACCGGGGACACTCCTTAGTTGTATCTATAGATAGGAAGATGACTCACCACTTGAGCTACAACTACAAGTGTATTGGCTTCACATATGTAAGTTTGACATGTAAAATCCACATATACAAAGTTTACATATGTAAATCTTATTTTCATATGCGTATAATACTAATGTAAATTTGGCATGACCCATTTTCATATGTGTAAATTTGAAATATACAAATTTTACACGTGTAAATCCCATTTTCATATCTCATAAATAAAAGACAAACGACCCTCTAAAACTTTAGAAAAATATCAAGCAAACCGATTTGAACCAAACCATCTGGATTTCAGTGAAAGGTGGAAAATTTCCCGTTTATAAGATGTGGAGATTGGAAAATCCGGACCGTTGGCCTGTTGCAGCCCACTTAGATTGGTCATAATGTAATAAAGTTGAACATAGTTGATCATGCAATGATCACAATCTGAAAGCAACTTTGTACCCTATATATTGAAAATGGTATAATGGTTGAAATCATATGCTGATGACTGATGTTTACTAGCCATCAGGCCATGGCTTGATACATTTGTTCTGATCCGCACATAGGTACAAATACAATTACAGGCCATGTTCGACTACACTGATATGGAGGTAAAAACTTTGGTCCTGCTAGCATTTACCTCGGCCCTGAGAGTGAAAGAATAAGTGCTTGTGCAAACCATCCACCACTCAAGAGGAAATCAAAGGAATGGTCAAAGATCAAGTGTATGTGGGCCATGCACTAGACAAAATAGGGTACCCTACACATCTATGGATAGAAAAGTGACTACAAAGCCTACAAGGCTACAGCATAGTCCCCCTCATATTATCATATTAGATTGCTCCTTTAAGTTAACATGTTTACTTTTTCAGACCTATGATTGACAGTAGGACTGTAAGTTCTGGGCTGTTACAAGGCCTATGAACGACGGTGGATATAAAAACTGAGTTTTGATCTTTGGGATTTCCAACCGGAGGGGACTTTTCCCTGATGAGCAATCTGATGTCAGCAATAAGATGCTGGGACCATTGAGATTTTCTGATGCAAGTGCAACACACAATCCAACTTGTCTTGGGTTGATCATTCTCAATTTCCTACTTTATTTCCCTTTCATTTGGGTCCTCCTATGATAAGTTAACTCCCTTGAAAAACTAATCTTGGGTCAAATTTGGCACTTATTGTAATGATCATTATCTGATTATACTTTTCATGGAACTATTTTTTATTTTTTTTACATTCACAGTGACCTTAAAATCAAGAGCCATAATCATTCCCATCCTGTATTGATGGTTGGCCAATTCTATCAACTTACCTACACACCTGATTGCATGCATCCCATCTGGGTTCCACATGATGGGGTGCGTTTTATGGAGTGGTATAAAAAGGCATGGATGTTCTGTACTTGAGCTCCTTCCATACATTAACCTTACTATAAAGAAACGGAAAACAGATATTCATATTGATTCCTTTTCCTAAAACAGGGGAAGGGATGGAGTATGGCACTTCAAAGAAATAAAGTTGTACTCTTCGGACCTATGGGATGCGATGGTGACAGTTAGATGTGTAGGGCCCGAATCAGTCCATAATATTAAATTAACACAGCATTAAAGAATCACCAAACCCTATGAACAAAATCTCCTCCATCATCTGGCTTCAATCCTTTTGATTGGCCTCCTGTAACTTATGCACATGGCTTGAAAGGAATTGTAAAAATCATGTGTACCATTTATTAGTATGGGTCGCATCAAATTAAGCAGTTGGCTTAAATCCCAAGATAATCTCTCTAAACCTTTTACTCCATTGGACAGCCAGATTTAGATTCAACTATGCCTTGAATGTGAATTTGAATGTGTGATCATATCAGTATCTAACTCGTGGGTCGCATGCGTGACTTGTTGGAATTGTTTATTTAAGGAAGATTGTACATCAGATTTGACAATTGAATGCTCATGGATCCCTCACTCGTTTTCCACAAAGTTGTGGAAGACCTCATGTGTTAGACAATTATAAATCCCCAATGATTCGGGTTAATGTAAATTCTCATTTTTTTGCTTATTTATACACCAATTCCATTTTTTGTTTCAAAGTTTTATACATTGATACTCAGCAATATCAATGTGAAATCATCAACGACAAATCCTTGTTGGAGTCCTTAATATTTGAATAGTCTGCAGGTGGCCGAGCCCATCTTAAAGTGGTGTGCAATGGCAACCCTTGGTCCGGTCAAGGACAGCCATGGTAAGACACTTTGTTTATTGTGGTGACACAATTCAACCAATCAAGATCTGGCTCATGTGGTAATGTCTAAAGTTGCTGATTCTGGGTGTCCCCCTGTTGGGATTCCAATGGGTCAAATACTCAACTAACAAAGTTGCACCCCAAAATCTTTTTGGGTCAAATACTCTCTACTCTTAATTATTATTAATTCAAGATTTTTCAACATTACTTCCAAATTTCCTGAAGAACAAGGAGCCAGAGATTTTACATCATGTCAGAGTATCTTATTCTTGAGTCTTACCTTCATTGCACATATGTTCTGTTTGTGCTCAGATCAGATGCCCTCATGCCCCAGCAGGTCTCAGAGAGCCCTCCTCTCTACCAGGTCAGACACTGTACTTTACGGTCAGGAGACACGCCTGACTGGCTACCGGCCACAGCCAGCGACCAACAAGGCAGAAGCCTGAGTACGGAAGGAAGATGACCGGCAGGATATGTGCCTTTTTTTTCTCTCTTTTTTTTTTTTTTTTTGTTTCTTCTGTTGGTTTGTTTGTTTTTGCATGGATTAATGTTGGGGGGGAGAGAGAGGGATGGTTGAATGGGGGTGTGTTGAGTACTTTCTTCCTTCCTTTAGCTTTACTTAAAAAGAAGGAGAAGAAGAAAGAAGAAAGAAGAAGAAGAATTTTGGAAGATCCTTTGCTTTGGTGTTGTTGTGGTGGTGTTGGTTTATTGAATGAAGGACTGTGCATTGTTGGTGTTGGTGTTGGTGCTTAATAAGAGGGGCTTTATTCCTGGCTTGTTAAAGCAAGCAAAGCTTGGGAGGGCGGGACAATGCATGAGATTTAAAGGGGAAAGGAAAGGAAAATCTCTCTCTCCAACGGCTCTGCCACGTGTCGGGATCTTGGAGGCCAACCTTTCAAAAAAGAGGTTTTCCAAGTTCTTCCGGTCGAAGAAAGGGATAGTCAAGAAGATTCATACCTCACGTCTTTTATGTTAATTGCCTTGCTCTTTTCTTCTTTCTTATTACCTTTACCTTTAGCTGATCTGGCTTGGTGGACTAGGAGGGAGGACATCACCTGAGGATTTGACTTGGTTGAGTCCTGGTTTGAAGGGGTGGGATTCCTTATTGGATCACAACTATTTAAAATCGGAGTCGTCGGGGAATACGGAGATGGTCTATTGGTAAGGAATCTCACTCCCATTTCTGATCTCTCGATCCCTGGTGGGAGGTTTGAACTCCTTCCTCTTAACCAGTGAGCAAAAAAAAAGTAAAAAATTCGTCGTTCAAAATAAACATCATTTCCTTGTATTGAGGGTGTTCCTATATTTTATCTCAATAGGAATTTGTCTCGCCATATAATTGACAGTTTGATAAAAATAAATTTTAAAAATGATTAATGAATTTGCATGAGATTGTGTTAATCTCATTTTTCATCAAACAATCAATCTTAAGGTGGGATCATATTCTATTGGGGTAGATTTGGGGATACCCCATAAACTAGAGGAGTGCTCCTTTTAGCCATTCAGATTTTTAACTGGAGGGCCCTGCTATAGAGTTCTTCCACCCCTTTAACTCAGTATTTATGCTACCAATGTCTCGAGGTTTTGATAAAACTGATTAGTTGAGAAAACTTAATATGATATCAAAGTTAATTGGTTACGAGTTTGAATCCTATGAGGAATGTCTTGAAGCTTGGAAAAAACTGTGGGTGTTGAGAAATACACACCAACCATGTTCCATTCGAAGAACATCATTAAAATATATATATATGTTGTCTTTACTAATGCCTTGAGGTTTTGACAGTAATGATTAATTAAGGAAACTTGAATCCTCGCGATTTTCCTCACTAGCATGGAAAATCTTCATTTGGTATAGCGTGAAAAAATGGTTAGGAGGATTCTTGCATGGTCGCTTGTAAATATTACGTAAATCGGACCTCCCAAACAGTGCTTGGACGCTAACATATTGGTATGGGTTTTGCCTTTGAGCATTGCTACATGGACAAACTGGGGGGACCAGGCCATGAGCCCTTGGATCCAAGACTTGGATCCAAGGGCTCTCAGGGGGGACCGGGCCATGAATCGGTCCCCCCAGTTTGTCCACTTGGACTTTCTCTTTGCCTTTCTAAACGCACCATGTGGGTCTTGTAATCATGTTCGAAACTGTTGATCATATTTAGAAGCTTGAAAACAGTTAGGAGGTCAGATATGAGCTTTTGATTCATTATATATTTTGAGATATTTTCAAAACAATTCATACTATTGGATGATTATTTTTGGACTTCTGTGGGGCTCATTTGCACAATCAAAATTGTCCAGTCTCTTCGTAATGCCAGAAACGATGGTGGGGTCAAGTTTTGTAGCGTGATTCATAGTGGATCATGAGAAAATTTAAAAACAAATATCAACCATTGAAGACATTATCAACTCAATGACAAAGAAGACAGGGAGAAACAGTAAATTAGTGGTTACCCTTTTTGCTTTAAAACCCCACTTTTTGGGTCTTGCAATTAAGATTTGACTCATTAATCATGATTAGAAGGTCCGAAACAGCTATCATGCCTAGGGGTGCTCATCGCCCGAGCTTGGATACGTAATAAAGGCCGGATTAATAATTGGGTTGGGCTTGGATTAAGTGATGAAAAGCCCATAGCCCGGCCCAGTTTGGGTAAATGCATGTAATTTAACTTAATTAGTGCTCTAATGCCCACAAAAGAGAGTCCATGAGAATTCAAACCTTGTACCTTCTATCAAGTAAAGGCTAATCAAATGAACAATTTTTAACATCCCTCGAATTGCATGTTATTGGAGAAATTAGTGGATAAATATGTACATAAGCATGATTTTAGGGGATTAAGTAGGACATGTGAATAAATATGTACATAAGCATGATTTTAGGAGATTAGGTAGGATATGTAAATATTCACTTAGTTAAAATACTGCTTGTAATCTGTATATAATTGGTTTAACCGCTTGGCTTGAGTAACATGGAAAAGAGAATTTTTCTCGCACAAAACTTTTCATGGTATCAAAGCACTAGTGCCGCAAGATAAATTGTAGACATGGCCGGCAACGACGACAACAGTAAGGGAAGCAAGAAAGATGGCGGCTCTGGGTCTGGTTCGACTAAGATACCTATGATTGATCCGACTTCTCCCTATTATCTGACTACGGCAGATAATCCATGAATCACAATCACTCCTGTTGTTTTGAAGGGAGATAATTACGACGAATGGGCAAAAGCGATGAAGAATGCTCTGCGCGCAAAGAAAAAATTGGGCTTTCTTGATGGGAAGGTCGTTAAGCCTATTGCCGATGTGCCTGAATATAAAACATAAGCATGACATCTCACTGAATGTGCTTGTGTATGTTGACGATTTGCTTATTGCCGGCAATGATAGAGAAGTTATTAGCAGGTTTAAACTATATCTCAGCACTTGCTTTCATATGAAGGATCTCGGTTCTCTTAAATATTTCTTGGGGATTGAAATAGCTCGTGGGCCTGAAGGCATTTTTCTCAGTCATCGGAAATATGCCCTTGATATCATCTCTGAAACTGGACTCTTGGGTGCAAAACCGGCGGGGTTTCCGATTGAATAAAATCTTGCAGGTGGCGATGCGTTCAATGATCCTGAGAAATATAGGCGTTTGGTGGGCAGATTGATATATTTGATGATCACGGGACCGGAGCTCAATTACTTTGTTCATATTCTTGCACAATTCATACAGAATCCAAAACATGAGCATTGGGATGCAGCTTTGCGAGTTGTGCGGTATTTGAAAGGTAGTCTGGGGCAAGGAATATTTCTGAGAGCTGATAATGATCTCCAACTGTATGCCTTTTGTGACTCGGATTGGGTGAGTTGTCCGTTAACTCGTCGTTATTTAACTAGCTATTTTGTGCTTCTTGGTCATTCACCAATATCCTGGAAAACCAAGAAACAACATATGGTTTCTCGGTCGTCTGCTGAAGTAGAATATTGATCGATGGCTACTACAAGTAGTGAATTGAAATGGTTAATTGGCATTCTAAGGGATCTTGGTGTGGAACATCGGAGACCAGTGCGCTTGTATTGTGATAACCAAGCTGCTATCCATATTGCAGCCAATCTTGTTTTCTACGAGAGAACTAAACATATTGAAGTCGATTGCCATTTTATTCGTAATGAAATACAGGCTGGCCATATAGAGACCCAGTATGTTCGCATCTCACATCAGTTGGCTGACATTTTTACCAAGGCTCTTAGCAAACAGCACTTTCATTTTCTTCTTTGCAAGTTGGGCATTCGAGACCTACATGCTCCAAGTTGAGGGGGAGCATTGGAGAAATTAGTGGATAAATATGTACATAAGCATGATTTTAGGGGATTAGGTAGGATATGTAAATATTCACTTGGTTAAAATACTGCTTGTAATCTATATATAATTGGTTTAGCCGCTTGGCTTGAGTAACACGGAAAAGAGAATTTTTCTCACACAAAACTTTTCACATGTGTTTAACCTTTTCATCTATGAGGAGGCATGAGAGGCTTGAGAGCATATATATACTAGGTATTGCCACCATTGAGGAAAAGCTCTCCTTTGCAGCTTGATTGAACAGGAGCACTTGTAAACATTCCATGGCTAATTCCCACTGCTCCCTGAACTTTAGCGACAAGGAAGAAGGCCCTTCCATTGTTGCAGATCATCTATCTGTCAAATGAGTAAGCCAAGCCCACAATCCATCAATGTCCCTAGCTAATTGCTATCATGCCCATACTTTAGGGTCCACTTCTGCCCACAAAATTAATGGTGGATTCCTAGTAATGTAAGAATCACATTCTACAGGACTCAAATATCACTTTTGATCTGATAATTTTACTAAGATATAAGATGCTCACAATAAAACCATGATACACACACAACATAGGCATAAAGAACTTCTTAGTTTTATTGATAAGAATCTAAATCTGGATATAATGGCACTAGATTCTTGATGGGTCCACAATTGAAAATCAAGGGCCCTCAACATGGATCCCTTTAATTTTATGAATTTAAGAGGGAACAAAATCACTTTACGTAAATTTTATTAGTTTTATGGCCAAAAAAAAAAAAAGAATTTTTGGGTAAAAGAAGTAAATTATATCAGTTAGAGGCTTTATTGTAAGTCTTTGATGCTTAGCAACCTCCAAAAGGAGTCTATACTGGTTATTATCTTCTTTCTTCCCTCCTCTTATGTTAGTATTTTTGTTGGCTAATTCATGGGTTGGACAAAACTCTGGGTCCATTGAGTTGTATTTTCTAATTTATTTTAGAATGGACTGTGGTTACGTCGCCGGAAGAGCTGAAGGGAAAAAGAAGACCGGGCGAATTTTCCCAGGCCCGATCGATCGGAGCCTCAGACCGATCGATCGGTCAGAAAAAGGTCTCAGTTAAATGTCAGGCCGATCGATCGGACCTGCATGACCGATCGATCGGACAGTGTGCAGATTTCGGGAAAGTCTCCTATTTTCACACGAAGTTGTTTCCTTTTGAGACTCTGTTTCCTAGTTTGAGTCCTACTTGTGCACTAAGTCTTAGGCACGAATATTGGGCTATTTATAGGGTGTTTCTCTCAACCCTAGACAACCACCACAACTCTCATTGATCTGAGTCAGAGATATTTTAGAGAGAGTTAATCTCTAGAGCCATTGAGAGATTATTCTGAAAGGCTGCTCTAGAAAGTTGTTGCTGCTTCTACTTTCTTGTAGAAGATTGATCATCTTGGTTGACAAGGTGTGAGGAGATCAAGTAAGGAGAACGGGGCGCGGTCGATGTCGTGTCAGTGGATTCTTTGCAAGAATAACTACAGTCCTTGGGTCGAGGTACAGACTTAGGTAAAGGAGCTTGTGAGTATATCTTGTAACTGTTCGTTATCTCTTGATTTCTGGTTCGTGGTTTTTCTCCCTGGATAGGGTTTCCACGTTAAATATTGTGTCTGCCTTCTTGTGGTGTGTGATTGGTAGATAGCTAGTTCTATATTGTCTGATTGGTTTATTTCCGCTGCATTGATTGGTTAATAAGAACTAGTAATCCATTCTAGTAGCCCAAAGGGGATTTTTCAATTGGTATCAGAGCGGGTTGCACTATTTTATTGTGTTGATCCAAATATTGCTAGAATGGATACCTATCGTGAAGGCACTTCAACCAATAAGCCTCCTCTGTTGGATGGTAACAATTATGCTTATTGGAAAGCCAGAATGGTTGCCTTTTTGAAAGCCATAGATCTGAAAGTTTGGAAATCTGTTGTGAATGGCTATTCTTTGCCCATTATTACTGCTGATGGGATAACTGAACCCAAACCTGAAGATAAGTGGACAAAGGATGAAGAATTGGCTGCCACTTGCAACTCTAGGGCTTTAAATGCTATTTATAATGGAGTTAGCACATCTGAGTTTCGTAGAATTTCTACATGCACTACTGTAAAAGAAGCTTGGGATATTCTGCAGACTGTGCATGAAGGGACTGAAACTGTCAAACAGTCGAAACTTCAGAAATTGTATACAGCCTTTGAAACCATAAAAATGGAGGATGATGAAACTTTTGATGAGTTTAATGCAAAGCTGAATACAATTGTGAATGATACCTTTACTTTGGGAGAGCCAATTCCTGAAAATAGAGTTGTAAAAAAGATTCTGCGGTCTCTTCCAGAAAGGTTTGATGCAAAGGTTGTGGCCATAGAAGAGAATAAAAATCTGAATATTCTCAAAGCTGAAGAATTAGTTGGCAACCTTCAGACTTTTGAAGCAAACCTAAGGAACAATGGAAAATCAAAATCCAAAGGTGTTGCTTTGAGAGCCTCCAAAGAATCATACAAGAAAATTTCTAGTGATTCTGAGCCTGATTCTGAGGAGATTGATCCCCAAGTTGCTGTTGAGTTTATGAAGCAATTTCAAGCGTTCATGAAGGGGAAGAAAAGTAATTTGAAGATCCCTAAAAATTTTGTAAAGAAGAAAACTACTAAAGGGATTAAATGTTTTGAGTGTCATGGTTATGGACACATTGCTAGTGACTGTGCTAACAAGAAACCAAAGAAGAAGGCTTTCAATCTGACTTGGGATGATGATACTTCTGAGGAAGATGATAAAAAATCTGAGTCTGAGAAGCCTGATGCTAGCAAAGAAAAATTCATGGCATTCATGGCAACATCAGTTTCTGCTACTCCACTTGTTTCTGATGAAGAGACTGATCCAGATGTTAGTGAGTCAGAGACAGAACATGATTGGCAAGCTGAATATCATATATTGTTTGCAAAGACTATGAAGATGCTCAAGATGAATGAAAAAGTGACTACAAGTTGGAAAGAATCTGAAGAGCAGAATACTTCTTTAAAAACTGAATTGTCTGAAGCTCTTACAAAAGTGAGTCACTTAGAGGCTGAAAATAACAAATTGGCAGATGAATTGACTGCGGAAGCACAGAAGTGTGTTTTGATTAATCATGATATAAAGATCTTGAAAGCTGAAAATACCGATTTGCAAGGAAGACTCAAGATGGTTCTTTCTGAGTTGGATACAAGCAAGGCTTCCCTAAACAGGATGAATGCTGGGTCTAAAAAACTTGATGACATCCTGTGCAGTCAAAAGGCAAAGAATAATATGCATGGCATTGGCTACGCTGACGGGGCATCTACATCAAAAGCCAAAGGTAATAATTGTTTTGTTCAAAATTCAGTTGTTACTAATTCTGCTGGTCATGTTACAAATACAGATTCCAAGAAGAAGAATGTGCCACGCCCTGAACGTATACCCACTTGTCATCACTGTGGAATTAAAGGACACATTCGACCCCATTGCAATAAGCTGCGAAAGTCTCCAAAACAAAAGCAATGGAAAAAGCAGAAGGAAGCGTCACCTATGAAAACCAAAACTGTCTGGGTCAAGAAAGAAGACCTTCCATCTGTCTTAGTACACACTATGCTGAACTATCTGAAAATGCAAGTGTGTGTGCCAAAGCTTCATCACCCCTGATCTACATGATCAAGCCCCCACCCCAGTGCTGATACGAAGATCATCTTGAGGGGGAGTCTATTTAGGGGGAGCTACAAAATCCAGATTGACAGAAGCTACTTGAAGAAAATTGGTTGTCAATTGTGGACAAAAAGGGGGAGAATACTGAAGCCAGGGGGAGAAACAAGCAAAGATCTACAGATGCTGTTTTTTTTTAAAATTCAATGTATTTTGGGTTTTTCGTTTGGGTAGATCATTTGTATTGTTTTAGGGAGTTTTGTCCATGAATTGCCAAAGGGGGAGATTGTTAGTATTTTTGTTGGCTAATTCATGGGTTGAACAAAACTCTGGGTCCATTGAGTTGTATTTTCTAATTTATTTTAGAATGGACTGTGGTTACGTCGCCGGAAGAGCTGAAGGGAAAAAGAAGACCGGGCGAATTTTCCCAGGCCCGATCGATCGGAGCCTCAGACCGATCGATCGGTCAGAAAAAGGTCTCAGTTAAATGTCAGGCCGATCTATCGGACCTGCATGACCGATCGATCGGACAGTGTGCAGATTCCGGGAAAGTCTCCTATTTTCACACGAAGTTGTTTCCTTTTGAGACTCTGTTTCCTAGTTTGAGTCCTACTTGTGCACTAAGTCTTAGGCACGAATATTGGGCTATTTATAGGGTGTTTCTCTCAACCCTAGACAACCACCACAACTCTCATTGATCTGAGTCAGAGATATTTTAGAGAGAGTTAATCTCTAGAGCCATTGAGAGATTATTCTGAAAGGCTGCTCTAGAAAGTTGTTGCTGCTTCTACTTTCTTGTAGAAGATTGATCATCTTGGTTGACAAGGTGTGAGGAGATCAAGTAAGGAGAACGGGGCGCGGTCGATGTCGTGTCAGTGGATTCTTTGCAAGAATAACTACAGTCCTTGGGTCGAGGTACAGACTTAGGTAAAGGAGCTTGTGAGTATATCTTGTAACTGTTCGTTATCTCTTGATTTCTGGTTAGTGGTTTTTCTCCCTGGATAGGGTTTCCACGTTAAATATTGTGTCTGCCTTCTTGTGGTGTGTGATTGGTAGATAGCTAGTTCTATATTGTCTGATTGGTTTATTTCCGCTGCATTGATTGGTTAATAAGAACTAGTAATCCATTCTAGTAGCCCAAAGGGGATTTTTCATCTTAGAAGCTAATCTGTCAAAGATGTTGGTCCTAATGAGATAGCCTGATTTCTTTTAGTTTCTATGCTTCCTTGGAGTTTTTAGATCCAAAAAAGAATTTGGACATTGGATCCGATGGCCCAACGTATGACTTGTATGTATATATCCCTTGTTTTATTTTATTTTTCAAACATTTGAGTCATAAGGGTGCTCATGGCTTGGAGCCTGGATATATAATATGGGCATGTTTAATATTTGGGCCGGGCTTGGACTAAAGTGATAGAAAACGCAAATCCTGACACAGCCCATCCCGAATAAGGACTATTTGTAATCTTTATGATAATTTGTCCAAACAATTGCTATAAAGCCTGTACAACCAATAAAATTAAAGACCGGTTAGGCCTAGCCTGGATCAATTGACTAAATGGGCAGGTTTGGGCGTGACATTTACAGCATGTTTTGGACCAGGGAGGGATAGTGGCCTGTGTTTCTAAAGTCGGTTTTCCGGTCCTGATATGCCTCACCCTGTCCTGACCCAGGCCATGAACACCCCTAAACAACACAAAACACAAAACACAAAATAAGCTGGTCCCTTTCTATCTTTGATTGATTGATCATATTACCTTAGACATGAATCTATGAATGGTTTGGGTTTGTTGATTGGGCTCAATCATGACCCATCGAAATAGAGAAATCAAAGAGGGGATCAAATGGTAGCCAGCATCCAGCATTGGGGCCAATGTTCTGATATTCTTCTCTTTAAATGGAGCAGGATTCGACAGTGCCCAACGTCCAGCCCCTACTTATCTCAAACCACAAAGGGCTTTTGCATGTGCCTGTATGGGCTATTTTGCATGTTCTCATGCCTTCTTTTTTCTAAGTTGTTGAGGTCCATTTCTACCATATCACGTGGTGGGTCCTCCTCACGGCCGGCTCAACCCTTAGGCTAACAAGGCAATTGCATATGACCCTCAAAAATTTGAGGCCCCCAAAAATTTCAGCCTCAAAATCAGTTTCCTAAAAATTCAATTTTCAAGGCCTCGAATCCTATAAAAATATTAACCAAAAGTATATTTTTTCTCTCCTAAAAACGTCATACCCATCCCAAGTTGCCACATGTTCATGTATTATTAAAGCACAGAGAGAGTCATTGGTTATAAGATAGGCATGCCCAACCTAAGTTGCCACATTTCATATATCATTAAAAGTGAGAGAGCCGTGAGTTGTTGGAAATTGGTTATGAGAATGAGTTAATTGGGCATGGAATTTGTGGGCATCACAAATAGCAAGAAAAATGGATTTTATGTAAAATATTATTAATATTATTAAAAAATAGAAAAAAAAAAAAAAGGCTCATTTAGGATTTTCGGCTTAGGCCTTATATTGGCTCGGGCCGGCCCTAGTCCTCCTGGCCTAGTTGGCAATTAGACATGGGACCGTAAATGGGTTCCACCATTCGATTGATTTTAAACACAGGATGTTGGGCCCAAACAAGTCCCAATGTCAAGTCATTCAAGATTGGAGTGTTTTGGATCCAAAAGAAGCCCATAAGACTTTATAACTTCTCGGGCCCAAGAGGGGTACTCCTGATGTTGGATGCTTGCTGGGATCAAGTCAGGGCCAACATATGTCATAAATTGGGCCTGGATCAGAAATGAATCTAGACACGGATGTTAGGCTTAGGGCTGGGCCAATACCTGTTGAACATAGGGTTTTGGGTTTGAAAGGGTCCAAACGTAGACGTCGGGCCCAGGGCAGGGCCGTTGTGCATTGGATTTTAAGAGTTTTTAGTCTTTATCATTTGGATGATATGGGTTTCAACATCCTACCCAGATTCGACGTTCGGCCCAGTTACATCCCAACGTCAATCATTTTTTAGAACTTGGGAGATCTTGGGCCGAGATGGGTATTTTTGCTTGGATTTTGGGCTCGATGCAGGCCCAACATCGGACCTTAGTCGAACCAGACCCGAAAAGAGTTTGAAAATGGACTTAAGAGCTTAGGCCCAATACATATTAGATTCTTGCATTATTTTGAAGTTCCAGGGTCCAACCAGATCCTGGACATTTGGACGTTGGGTCCAAGGAAAAGCCTAAAGTTAGCATTTTGTTCTTTTGAAGTTTCAAATTTTGGACTCCTTTTTATTTCCTTAATGTGGGCCTAAAACATCCCACCTGGTTTTGGACATTGAGGTCCCTTTGGCCATACATCCCCCACAAACAAATATACAGACTCCACGCATTATCTTATCGGACATATCAAGGCGAGCGATATAATTTCAACATGGGCATGTATGACATAAAACAAAATCTACGAAAGTTTTTCATATGCATACACCTCTCAGCATATTGCATTGAGATCAGGGCCGACCTTATTATCCATCCAAACCGTTGACACATATAGTATCATTTGAATAACACTAGATCCATTGAGTTTTCATCGATCTTAGATCTAGTGTCAAAGTTTTTTCTATTATAAAGTTATTAAACTTGTAGGCTACTGATGAAGGAGTTAGATGCAATGAATTGACACCAAACTTGATATCTGAGACCATCTAATACGGGTCTTTCTATCTCCTAATCCTGTGATCAATGGAGCCCCATCTAGCTACCTCTCGTCATAAATAATACAGTGAGAGTTGTATACACAATAACATTGCCCTATATGAAATAGAGTTTATACCTTTGACGATTTTTCCTATAGTGACTGTGAGTGAACCAATCAAAATACGCCACGTCACACTGCAGTCAGCTTACCATGCACGCTGCAGCCTGCCATCATCCGTGAAGGAGTTGCCCATGGTGAAGTGACATACTGTGATTGGTCCACTCACGATCACCGTAGGAAAAATTATTAGATGATCCCGATTCATATGAAATATCAACTTTCTAAAGTATACTATCAGAGCTAGCAATTCAAGATGGTTTCTTATTTAGAATTTAATTTTTATGAAAGGTGCATATTAAAAAACCAGATTCTGAATTGTTCAAGTCTGGCGTTTAAAGGAAAAGGAGAGGATTTTTTTGTTTTAAACAAAAAGAGGAGAGGGACATTAGTTGATTTTTTTTCTTCTTTTTAATGGGAAAAGAGGAGGAAGTAAAGGGATGAGAGTATAGCAGAAAATCCGTGTGTGAGAGAGAGAGAGAGAGGAAATGATATATGAATTGAGTGGTCTGTGTACCTAGATTTATCTTTAAGAAATATAATCTTTTTATCTCCACCAAGTGCCTTTAGGGCCTATTTGGATGTATGGTGAATTGAAGTATGGTGAGGTGAAGCATCAAATCAAGAGATAATAAAATATAAGATATTATGATGGTATTTTGTTTTTAGTTGTTTGGTATGTAATCTTTTTAACTTTTTGTACTGAAAAGTTGAGCTTTTTTGTCTTTTAGTGGAGAAAGGATGTTGCTTTTTTTACTTTTTTTAAAAAAAGATAGAGGGAATTTTGAAATTGTGTACTTTTGATATAACTCATTGTCTTTTCTTGTCTGGATAATGGAGGTTTTACCTCACCTCACCTCACTTCACCACACATCCAAATACGCCCTTAGGGTCGTTTGGCACTTTACTCATACAATCAAAGTCAAGTAAAGTCTCCATTTTCCAGACAATATGTCACATCAAATGCACTTTATTCAAAACTCCCTCCATCTTTTTAATACAAAAAGTAAAAAAAAAAAAACTACTTTTATCCAAAAAAAAAAAACTCCACTTTTCCATACAAAAAGTCAGAAAGATTCCATAACAAACAACTAAAAATAAAATACCATTACAACCAACTTATATTTTATTTTTTTCTTCAAAATCAACTTTACTTTACTTGACTATATTAGTAAAGTTTATTGTCGAGAGAATAAGTTTGTTCTCTTATTTAAATTTAGTTAAAATAATTCTTTTAAATGTTAATTGTGAAGTTTCTTTTCAAAACTGTATTATAAGAAGCAACAAGAAAATTTAGAAACCCTCACCTAAGTCTAGGATGGATTGACAAATATGAAGAGTTGGTTTATGAGATGTGGAATTTAAGGGCAATGGGGTTCGAGAAGAAGAGAAAGAGAAAGAGTTAGGAGGAGGAAAAGAGGAAGAATGTGTATTGCATTTAATCCTTATGAATTGAAATGCGTATTTAAAAAAATTGTTCGTGAAGAAGTGGAGTGAACGACAATTCATATTAATAGGCCAAATAGGTCGTGTACATTAACCATAACTTGACCCTTCTAGGTGTAGCTTAGTTTACATGTGCATGATTGCCCACATATGTTGTCAGTCGGGGGTCAGGGTAAACAAGTCAGATGTGTTTAAAGTCATCATTGACTCAACACACTCACAGGAGGGATTGGGCCGGTGACGCTATATAGGCTAAGACTATATTGTTTTTCTTATTAGTTATATATTGCTTTTCTTATTAGTTAGGTTTGCTTATTCAATTAAGATTGGATTCCTATTGTGGGTAGGACCTTATGTAGCAAGTATGTTTAGGATAGATTTCTTGGTTAGTAAGTATGCTTAGGTTTTACTATTTATATTAGTGCATGTAATTGAGTTTAGTAGAATGCAATAAACTATTTTTGGGTGCGTTCTCAACTTGTCGCTCCCTTCTCGCTCAACAAGATGCAATTCTAGTTAGGTTTTGCCACTATAGGATATATTTGCAACTTTGCACTTTTTTAAGGTGAAGTCTAAGTAGAGTATAATGAGATAGCCTAGTAGTTGGGTGTCCTGTTCTCCAGTAGCGGCTCCAGGAATTCGAGTAAATGGAGTCAACAAAAGATTTATTTTCCACAAATCGAATAAATTTGTTTTCCCCTTTATCAACATTTGTCATCTACTTTCGATAATTCGACAAATATAATATAAAATTCTCAAATAATTGATTTCCAACAATTCGACAAAGATAACATTGAATTATCAAAAAGAGAGACTTATCAGGCTATCACCTATTACTATAAAAAGAGAAAGAAAGGGGGGGGGAGACGTATATGAGGGAAAAAGTTTTTTAAAAAAGGACCTTTCTTCTTCTTTTTGGAGATTCAGAGCTTCAGACCTTAGTTATACTCTTTTTTTTTTTTTCTCTACTGCTCAGTTGGGAGCCATGAGTCTATATGCCTAAATCTAAATGTTAGGGTTTTCTCCTTCTAATATGTAGAGAATACCGTATTTAAAGGTTAAATTATGGTAAATAAAGAGTTAATGATAGAATGTCTAAAAAATAAAGTTTTCTTTAAAAAAATAAAAGTTGGGCCCAATTAAATTTTTTTTATTTTGGTAGATCGATGGCCCATTAACTTACGCATTGAGTGGGGTCAAAATCTTTTATAAGTTCAATTCATTAAATATATATATTTTTAATAATTTTTATGATGAATTGACCCCACTGACATGCATGTAGCGTCGCCCATGCTATTCTCCCAGTCAAATCTTCTTTCTTGCATAGGCGAGCAATCCTCTCTATAGCCAGTACTGGGGTTCACTATCGCATCAATTGGGAAAAAAAGAAGAAGTGAAAGTTGAATAATCATTTCTAATAAGAAGAAGGATTGTTCCTCCAGCTCTAGGGCACATTTATATAGTATCGATCGAAAGTGAATTCACCCCCCAATAAAAAAAAAAATGCTCTATGGAATCACAAAAAATCTAGCTCATCGTGGACTTTTCCTTGTGGAAATATTAGCCACATTAGCGGCACATTTGCATAAAGCCGTGAAGGCGAAATATGCATTTCTCTCTTCCGCTACATCGATTTCCTACCCTACTAGATAGGATTTTCAGTTCCCCTTTTATCGTGGAAAAAGTGAGGCAAAATTTAACTTTCCTTCTATGATTCGCCATTACACCGAACATTAATGGGAAAGTCGTTGGATTGTCATCTTCCATCTCCATGATTAAAGGCATTGCATGACTACCTTCTAAAAACCCAAGAGCGACGGGTGGAAGATGAATCGATCCCTGGATAGGTAGGTTTAGCGGTGGACCTACGTGTTATTATGCGGGTGCGGAGATTTAAAATTTTTCTTTAATACATTAAAAAAAATTATTTTCTTACTTAGCTTCATAACTTGACCTTGGCCGCACCACCCAAACAAAAATCCTTGGTCCACCATTGGGTAGATCACTCAAAAGTCGCAAGTCTGTACCCCTCAACCATCCAGGGAAAATTTAAAAAAAATTTAAAAAAAGGAAAAAGAAAAAAAAATTAAAACCCCAAAGAAAGAGGAGGTCGAACTGCACGTGCCGGCCGCACGTGACATAGGGCTTAAAGAAGGGTTTAAGGCACCATCCGCCGTCTTCTGCAACTAGGAACTCCGATGGGTGAGGGGAATCCACCAGAAATCTCACACACCATTTCTCTCCCCCACCACCACCACCACCACCACTAATCAAAAGCTCTTAAACCCCTCCTCAGTCCTCCCTCTCCCATCACCATGAGGAATCTCATTCAGTGCCACTGCCCCCTCTTTCTCAACAAATCCTCTTCTCCTTCCCACACCTTATTCCGCCACTCCCCTTTTCTCTTCTTCCACTCCTCCTCCTCCTCTTCTGCTCATCCTCATCGGTGGCACCATCATCACGAGGAACAGAGTCGAAATGTGAAGGTTTCTGTTTGGTGGGACATCGAGAACTGCTCCGTCCCCGCCGGCGTCAATGTCTTCCGAGTCGGACAAAGAATAATCTCTGCTCTTCGCGCCAATGGAATGAAGGGCCCCGTCACAATCACTGCTTTTGGAGACGTCTCGCAGATCTCGCGGTCGAATCAGGAGGCTCTCTCTTCCACTGGAATCTGCATTGCCCACGTCCCTCGCTGTCAGTAGCTTCTCTTATTTTCTTCATTCCACTTCTAATACTTCAAAGCATTAGTCCTTTTTTTTTTTTTTTCGGTTTCTGCTGCTACACTCGAAATTGTATGTGGTTTTGTTCTCTTCAATAGGTGAATAACTAGCTTTTTGCAGTAGACCCACCAAAAAAACCAAACTGATTTTCTGAAATATTTGATTTCTTGTTGGGGTGCAAAGGTTCATCACAAGACTCATGTTTATTAGCTCCCTAAGCAATTTTGAATATGTTCTCCTCTTTTAAATATTTTTTTTGGTAAAATAAAATATTATTTTTAATAGAAGGGGGTCATGGTAGTCTTTATCCATTTGTTGGTAATTCTTCCTGCAATCAAGATTCTGTTAAATTAAGTTATTTATCCTACGCCCGCCGCCCAATTGAGATCCATACATTTATGGTTAACCCATTTGTGATCCAAATGCTCTTGGTTTTTTTTTCATCCTCTCAACCTATCTAAGGTGGTCTTTTACTTCCATCCCAGATTCTTCAGCAAATCCTCCATTTGGTTTAAATTAGAACCCACTTCATTTGGATGTTTCGTATTTGTCATCGCCATCATTGTCATTAGCAGAGAGCCTTATTACATCTATTTTCCATCAGCAAAAAGAGTTCTGCTCCAAATATCATCACTTATAAACTACTATCAAGCTAAGGCCACAAAATCTACCTAGATATCGTGAACCAGAAAGTAATCTCTCTCTCTCTCTCTCTCTCTCTCTCTCTCTCTCTCTCTCTCTCTCTCTCTCTCATGCATTTTCACTACCTTCTTGTGAATGCAAAGGAGAGATATTCTTCCTACCTATTATATGAGACATGCTAAATATTCTCCCTCTGTTTAGATAAATATACACCTACTCATCTTCATCGTGAAAGCCAACTGCTTAGGGTCACCTTTGTGAGTTCTGCTTTTCTTCTCAACCCTATTCGACCATGCTCTCAGGCCTCAGCTACACCACATAATGATATAATGATATCTCTTTCTTGACCACTTCACCTACAAACTGCTCTAGCTCCATCTTCTGTCAGTACCTCCAATAGTAACCCTTTTATTCGTTTCACTGAGACAGTTTCTGGCCTTTTGTGAATGTGCCAAACCATCTCAAATGACGCTCTTTAATTTTATCTTCAGTCATAGCAATCTGTGGATTTACTTGCTTGTAATTTTGTTGTTTCCAGTAACATCGCATGCATATCAGTAGGGAAGGAAATGGGTCCCTGAATACATGAGGAGCAGGCTTGAAAAAAACTGGTTATGGGTCCAATTTTTGGGCTCGTTCTTAATTTGCATCCATGGGTCCATGGAGGACTGTATGTATATAAAACCCGGTGTGGTTAAAATATTCAGACTTGTTTCTATGTGTCTGAATTCAGGTCCACTGCATAGAGTCAACTAAAATTTGGGCCCAATTTGGTTACATGGATTTCTTAACCATGGACCCGCATACCTGATGCAGTTGCCTATATATATGGATTGATATATAATAAGTATAGTAAGTAGGGTGTCACTTGCCCTAGCTTGAGGATATCTCATTTTTCTTCATCTTTTTGCTAACGTGCCTAAGCTTTTCTTTGTTTCTGTAGCTCTTCTTGTTATGTGGCTGGGCTTGTAGCTTTTCAATATATGTCTCTTTTGTTGTTAATGATGCTTGTCTTTTAATAAAATTTCAGTTTCAATTCAAAAAAAGTAGATTAAGTCCTATTGTATTAGTGTAAAAGTAATTGGGCCTTGATTTGGGCTTGCACCAGGTCCTTTATTGGTGTCCTCATCCAGGTTTGAATCTTTAATTTACATTCAGGTATGGCACAGGTCCTATACCTGAACTTGATTCAGTTCCAAGTTTGGGCATGAGCCTTTATTAGCAATTCGGGGTTGGACCCGGTTACATTATGGACCCAACCCGAGTCTGACTTGTTTTCATACTTTCATCTCGTCGACATGCACTTATCTTATTCACATTTCTTCATTGTACAACATTCAACTCCATCCAACATACCAGGCCTAAATGTTGTCTTACAAAAATGACCCTTTTAATCTAAGAGGCACTCAGTGATGGCAGACAACTCCATTTGCTTGTCTCGACTTGGCCACGTTATCGGAACTAGCTAAATTTGCTCAAACAATCTGTTTTGTTCTACAAAAATTCTAAGGAACAAAACTTATCACATTGCGGTACTATACTGTTTTCAGTTTTGATCATCACAACTTTCAGTCTCTAATATATTAAAGTTGCATTGTATATGGTCTTAGATTCACTAGGTTTTAACTCATTTGACTTGGACACCTTTTTTTTGAAGTTCCAATTTATGTTCGACTGCTTTCATGTTTGACTAATTACTACCGCATCATTTGAGAACCACATACACCATGCAACTCCATTTTGGGTCTCTGCCTTTAAGTTGTCCTTAATCAAGGCAAATGACATGATCTCAAAGTGGACCGTTGGTGCGAAACAACTCTGACTGGAACTTGGATTTGGTCCTCAAACCTTTCCCACACTCATAATTGCTCATTTATACATATCTTTTGTGCTTTCTATATACTTCTTAGGGATGCTACTCTTCATTCTCCGCCAAACTAATTGCCTAGGCTCTCTGTTGTTACACCTTCTTTAGATTGATAAAAAGCACATGTACCTTCCAAAAGAAAGAGAAAACCCTGTGTAAATTTCTCTTTCCTCTCTAGAATTTTCCAAGATGTATATTAGAAGGAAGATGCTTCTAGGGTGGACATATCTAGTATAACCCAACCTGGTTTTTTGAATTACTAGTTTCTTGTCATAGGCGTTGCACTGTTATTCTCTCCCAGAGCTTCATCGTATGGCTCATAAGTTTAATAGCTCTATATATGGCACAATTGTAAATATCTCTTTTAAAGGAACTGCTGACTTTTGCATTGGAAGGTAATGAACCACTTACCCTATCTCCATTCATCTAGATTTTGTTGTACTTAAAATTTTATTGGACAATCTGGTTAACTAATATAACCCAATCTCCATCACCCCAGCATCTGTAGGCATTTTTTTAAAACCCTAGTAGGCTACAAAGCTGAATTTTAGGGCCACTTATTTAATCCCTGAAAAGGCTTTACATCGACCCTACCATTCAAAAGCTGATTTCTTATCCCTTCTATTGTAGTTGATCTAAGAAGGAGAATGGAGGGTTCAAGTTATAAGAAAACATATCCTGACTCGAGTCTCATTAAAGGCCCACTACTTGTATTTGGTTTCTGATTCATCATATAGCTTACATTTGTACTATATGTGAAATGATTTGATAAGTGGCAATATAGATCCCATGAGGGTTTAGGAAGATATCGAAGTCGGAACGAATCGAACCTTAAACCTTAAGTTTTGATAAGTGGCAATGTGAATTCCTTAATGAATTCAAAGTGCACTGACATTGAATTCTCTTATGGTATTCTAGGTTAAAGTAATGAGGTAAAATCTTGACATTTGACTGATTTATCCTCATTAGATGGGGAAAGCCATTACATAAAACAACAGCATGTTCTTTCCATTTTCATAATTCAATCTGAAACAAGATACTTAAAAGCTCATAGCAATGGCAATCTCTAAAACCTTCCAAAATTTATGCAAATAATACAAAATAATCTCTCTCAATGTCCCAAGATCATCACTCTACAATAATGAAGACTCTAGTGCACATCCTTGTCCCTGTACCCTTAGACATGGCTTGTGAAATAATTGAAAAGGGAATCCTTAAAACTTCACATTTATTACATACCACATGTCTAGGTCTTACACCAGCAGATAGATTTAACACCAAAATAGGGAAATAAAAATTGTATTTCACATGTGTATGCAGCAGAGATGAGAATGTTGAGGTGGATGTGTGATAAAAGTAGGGAGGATAAAATTAGAGATAAGCACTTTCAAGAGCATTTAGAGGTAGCATCAATATAGGATAAAATTAGATAAACATATTTGAGATGGTTTGGGTATGTCCAACACAGGTCGGCAATGGCGCTGGTAAGGAAAAGTTTAGCCGTACAGGTCGATGGCCCACTATGTTGGGATCAGGTCAGCTACATGAATTTTGTTTCTCCATTCCGATCTAGTCCTAAGCCAAACCCTTAGATAGGTTGCACTTCATCAAATTTAACCTTACTACTCCCATCCATGTCCTCTTCGTGCACCCCTTTTTCCTTGGTGGGACATCAACTTGCATAGAAAGTCATATTCCTCACCAACACCGTTGCTAGCCTACGTTGGACATGTCCAAACAATTTCAAATGAGTCACTTTTAATTTATCGCCTATTGATGCTTATCCCTAAATGCTCCTTCCCTAATGCGCTCATTTCTAATTCTATTGAACAAATAAATTCTAGATCCACCACAGGCTGATGCACAACTTGCATGACTCATGCTATAATACAAGTCCAGAAATAGAACAAAGATGAACAATGATGCCCTTAACTCCTGACATTTTTGTCAGAGAATGTTAGAGCTCGTAGGGTTTAGTTAGGATTAGAGATTAATAGTTAGGATTCTGAATTTGAAATTTCTTCTGTGTTTCTTTCTATAAATTGGGATCTTTTCCCTTAATAAGCCTACGATGATTTTACGCAATGCATTCGTTTTTCTAAAAGTTTCAATTTCAACAACAACCATGGACCAAACGAAAACCTGATACACATAGTTCTTATAGGCACCTTTTAGAAATAGCATAAAGATCCAAAAACCTAATACACATAGTTCTTATGGGCACCTTTTAGAAATAGCATAAAGATCCCTAAAAGCAGTAATTTTAAATCTGCATTGGGTTATTTCTTTAGTGTGAACGGCATTTCGATCCCCACTCGTATCTAAATTGTAATACATGTGGGTTCTTTTACATGAAGAGTCTTATGTTGATTTAAATATTCCTAGAAGTTTTCCAATTGCCAAATGCATGTATAAATAGCTCATTAGAAAAAGAAATTGTGGCTCCTTTTTTTTTAAAGGCTGAAACCCCTAAACCGTTGGCCATGGGAAGAATTCAGAATGATGCCATCCTTTTAATAGGCGCATTCACACAAGTTTGTGGCTTGTTTGAGTTTATTGAAAATTATTTGTCTCCACTTCTTTCAACGACAACATTAAAAAAAAAAAAACAAAAAAAAACCCTTCTTTCAATGATCTTCAGTTTCTTCCCTTCCAAAAACATGTGTTTTAATGTTTATATTTCTCAACTCCAAACTACAAATCGACATTGAATTGGTGGTACCATTATCTAAGATGTGAAAGAGACGAAATTGAAAGTGTTAAAAGTGTAGAAGACCAGTACATTCTATGGATAGAGGCAAGGTCCAACTGCTAAAAGGTATCTGAGTGATTGTTGGGGTCCACAAGTCTACCCTCTTGAGAGGGAAGGAGGGAGGCGCCAAAACTCTACATGTGTGTGTGTGAGAGGGAGGGGGGGATCTTCTTGTGTCATGTTATATTCAACTTCATTTGCATCTATCAATGTATTAATGAATATTAGTTCTCGTTGTCTTGTCCTGTCCTGCATTACCGTCAAAACTGATTTACCTTGTTTGCTTCTTTTATTGCAGGTGGAAAGAACAGTGCTGATAGGTCTCTTCTCCTAGATCTTGTTTCCTGGGTGTCCCAAAACCCACCACCTGCACATCTTTTTCTAATTTCGGGGGATAGAGACTTCGCAAGCCTTCTACATCGCTTACGGATGAACAACTACAATATTTTGCTTGCTAGTACAGATTGTACATCAGGTGTTCTGTCCAGTGCTGCAAGTATAATGTGGCATTGGAATGTGCTGGTTCGAGGGGACAGTCTTCTAGGAAAGCATTTTAACCACCCTCCTGATGGGGTGTATGGTTCTTGGTATGGCCATTACAATGGGCCTCTTGACGATCCCTTCTCAGATTCAGAACTGCCTGCTCTTTTGCAGCCTGAGAATTCTCCTGAACCTGTCATGGATGTTAAGCCTCGCCCAATTCCCAAGGCATTGGTAAATCGTATTCGTCAAATACTGAATTCATATCCTGATGGAGTCAGCCTTTCAGAACTACGCACAGAGCTTGGGAAGACTAATATTACTGTGGATAAAGATTTTTTTGGATATAAGAAGTTCTCACGCTTTCTATTATCCATGCCAAATGTTCTAAAGCTCCAACGTCATCCTTCAGGTGACCAGCCTTTGGTTTATGGGATCCACCCTATAACTGCTGAATCAATCCCATCAAATTCAAAACCAATCACAGGGTTGGATATTGCTGATGGGAACGTGGATCATTGCCCTTCTGGTGATGGCTTACCAAGGCCAAAGTCTTCCGACCTGAAACCGAAGGCTGATGAATTTGTCGATGCCAGTTCTAAGACATCCACTGATGAACCCATGAAATGTGATTTAACTGCAAAGTTGAAAGGAGCACTGCCACCATCATCTCACCAACAAGCTACAGATGTTTGTTCTTCCGCCCATGAAGAGATTGAGGAAAAGACGGCTAGTGATACAACTCCTTTGCAGCCACAAGATTCCACAGGTGAAGTGGGATTTTTCCGAAGAATTTGGAAATCTTGGTTTGGCCATAGGACTGCTAAGGAGGAAAGCAATTCTGGAACTGGTAAGTGTTCCGCTAATAGTTCTGGTCAAGATGCCAATTCTAATTCCAGAAGCTGCATTGGCTCTGAGAAAAGACAAAATAAAGAAGAAAATAACCAATCAAGTGATCATGATCTATTAGGTTCCAATTTGGGATCTTTGAATGAAAGAAAATCAGCTCCGGAAGCGAGAACTTTGGATGAAAGAAAATCAGCTCCGAAGGAGAGAACTATTGGGCATTCTGAGAAAAATGATGGCAAATCTAGCTCAAATTCTAAAAAATCAGCTCTGGAGGAGAGAACTATTGGGCATTCTAAGAAAAATGATGGCAAATCTAACTCAAATTCTAACCTCCTTAAACCATTTGTTGAGTGGTTAACATTTTGGAAAGCAAGAGAAAAGCATCCTGAGCATGATTCTGCATTTGGTGATGAAAGCACAAAAACTGATGATACTGGAAAATTAAGTGAAGTTGTCAGTCAGACAGGATGTCAATGGGAAAATCATGAATTATTTTCTAAACCTTACTTTTGGAATGACATGGAATCATTTTTCCGGACTACTAAAGGAGCAGTACTCATCACCCGATCAAATACCAGGTACTCTACCTTTTCTTTTCCTTTTTCTTTTTTAACTGAACATATAAATATAAATTGAGCATTTGTTTTCTTAATTAGTTTTTTTTTTCATTCTTTTAGTCATCAATGTCCCGCTGTCCTAGAAATCACATGATGGGTTCTTTTTTTATGATTTTTTTCCTTGAAAGTGATGCCTGAAAAATTAAAAATTGGTAATGCATCTGTATAATTTCCTGCAATTTCTTGTTATTTGTAAAATCCATAACCCTCTGTAGTTTGCGGATTTTTATTATTGGTGGTTTTGCTGCATTTGACTTTTTTTTATTCTTTTTTTTCCCAGGGAACAGATAGCAAAAGAGCTTGAAAATAAGGGCCCCTTAATTGTCAAAGCTCTTAGAGCAAACCACTTCCCTCGGTTAGTAGATATGTTGATTTCAGAGAAGAAGTGGGTAGAAGAATCTGAATCTCAAACATTCCCTTTTAAACTGACACTTCCTGCTAAAGAAAGTCATTCCTCTACACCACGTGCTTGTCAGACAAATGGATTGAGTTCCATGTTTTCAATAACAGAATCTCAATCCAAAGTCCGGCAGCTATCGGAGAATCAGGGTAAGAAACGAGAGGATAGTCACTTTCTAAATGAGAGTCCTATTAATGGGAATGTGAATAATAAGCAGCCTCAGAATGTTGAGGAGTTGAAGGTTTGGTTGAAGAAAATTCGTAATTGGACAGGAGTTATTGAGGCTGAAGATTTTAAGAGGTATTTTGAGAGAGAATTTAACAAAAATCTTGACTGTGGCTTTTATGGTTATTCTTCCTTGGAATGTCTATATATGGAATGCTCGGGTGATCATGGTAAGTCCGTCAAAAGCAACAAGAAACCATCCAGACATAAGTCCAAACTTGAGGCTGATTGTAAGAATCTTGCGGCAGAGATTGTACAAGAATACCCAGAAGAATTTAATATTCGCTCCTTCAAGCCGCTTTTCTATAAGAGGTATGGCTATGAATTGGATCATGAAAAGCTTGGTCATTCAACTCTGAAGTCTCTATTGCAGAAGATAATGCCAGGGGTGAAAATAAGGGCGGCTACTGGTACTATTCCAATTTTGGGAAAGGTCGAGACAGACAACAGTGAAGAGAAACAGCTGCAGAGAGAAGCTTCTATTTGTGTTTTAGAAAATAAAATAAGAAAGGAAAGCCACTCAGATGATGATGCAGCTGCCTTGGCAGGGAGGGACAGTTATCGTGACGCAGCAATTAATCAAGACTCTCTGTGGGAGGAACTTGGCCCTGTCGCCGAGGCGGGTCACCTAGGAAGTGGCAGCGAATCAGGGCATGATGAGGTTGGGCCTGTACCAGAGATGGTTGTTCGTGCAAACGTCGGGTATGATAGGAAAGGTAGCCGGGAAATGAGCTATCAGGCGGTTTTGGAAAAGCCTTCATTTTCAGATGAAGATTTGTCAGATTCAGAGGAGGAAAACATAGCCATAGGAGCAAAAGGAGCAGAAAAAGACAGAAGTTTGGAAGATAGCTCGTTGCTTAAAATTCTGAATTCGTGGTACAGTAATAAGGATGGCGGTGGCAAAGACAGCATGGAGAATATTGATGGCCTCGTTGATTGTTCTAAAAGTAGAGGCTCTAGTAAGCCTTCAGAGTCATCTGCTGTTTGCGCCGAGAAAATGCACCGCGTCGCTACCCTCAGGGCCAAGCTGAGGACCCGTAAGAAGTATTCTTTTATTTCAGATTCATCACAGGATGATGAGGAACAGCTGATTGATGGCATATTGGGTACTCTGCGGAAGTCTGCCGATTCAAAAGTGTAAAGCTGAAAGCAGTAGCCGCCTCATTTTTGCCTTTTCAAGTCAGGATACAGTAAGCATTTAACACATGTAGATAGATAGCATTGGAAGGATAGGCAATCTCAAATATCATGTGTAATGTTGCAGGTGCTGTTTTTTGTCACGATTTTCTCCCAAATTTTGGGTATACCAGGGAAAGATGGGAGCTGAAAAATGGATTACTTTGAGAAATAATTCTGCTTGCTGAACAAGTATATTTATTGCACCTTTGAGTTGTCATTGCAACGGTGTTTAGTAGACAAAGCACCTTTGAGTGTCATTGCAACGGTGTTTAGTGGACAAAGCACCTTTGAGTGTCATTGCAACGGTTAGAAGATTCCATTGAAGGTATTGGGAAGAAAACTTATACGTAATCTGGAGACGCAATACAAGGGGAAATAATGCTTTGGTTGTGAAATATTGCTTCTCTAACTCAGCAGGGGAAAATGTGCTTTGTAAGCATATGGACTCTCTCTCTCTCAAAAATATATCCAATTAGGATTTTGGTGTCCCTAACCAGCTGAGTTATATTATAACAAAGAAAAAAAATGCCAGCTGGCTATGACCCGGGATGTTGGATCTTTGGAACTCATTAGCTATAACCTTGAGTACATGTAGCTGTGTAATTGTTGTTGGAACAAAACAAGTGTAGGCTTAATTATAACTTAAAACTAAACTGGAGGCCTACTGTGTAGCTCGAGCTACTACCCAGATCCAAAGGGGTTCACAGCCTCATGCTGTGTATGGAGGAAAGATTCAAATGCTATAATGATGAGTGAGCAAAGTCACATAGTCAAGCCACCCACCAAGATAAAATCGTAGAGAAGTGACTTAAAATTAGGGGCACATTTCATTTGGAAACAGCCGTGTATTCAACGGCTTGTAGAGTCCAAGGTATGCTCTTTTTTGTTGACATTTTCAGTTGAAAATGCACGATCATGGTCCTTGGGCTCATTCGAGTAATGCTACATGGCCCGATTTTGGGGACCGAGAGCCTGGGATCCAATGGCCCCCTTGGGGACCGGGCCAACACTCGGTCCCCAAAATCGGGCCATGTAGACTTTTGGGGCTCATTTTGATGCATGGAACCTTGGAGAGTGAATCCACCATTATTAACTTACTACATGAAATCTTAGTCGTTTGTTCATTTTCATATTAGTATATGTAAATCATGCATATGTTCAGCATGTAAATCATGCATATGCTCAGCATGTATACATTATTTGGAAGCCATCCATATCAGGAGAATTCTCCATGAAAGCATTCTACTCGGCTTTGGAGGGGAACCATCTCCCTAGAGCTCCTTCTTCCCTTGTTTGGACGGGTTTGGTTCCTCCCCGAGTGGAGGCTTTTTGTTGGTTAGCAGTGGCAGTTAAGATCTCAACAGCAGATAACTTGAGGAGAAGAGGATTGACATCATCCACCATCAATGACACTTGTGTGATGTGTCATAAGGAGTTGGAGTCGGTGAACCATCTTCTTCTTCATTATGAGTTTACATCCAATGTTTGGGGCCATTTTATTGGTAGGTGTGGTGTTGATTGGTGTTGTCCTGAGAAGATTGCTGATGCGGCAGAGTCTTGGTTGGGAGGTTGTTTTGTTGGTTGCGGTCGTATTCTTTGGAGGATAACTCCATTTGCTATTTTGTGGTCCATTTGGAAAGAAAGAAATGATAGAATTTTTAGGGGTTCCTCCTCAACTTCTACCGAGTTGATTTCAAAGATCACTTTAACGATTGTGAAATGGGCTTTGGGTAGAAAGGAATTCTCTAATTTTTCACTTCATGTCATTCTTATAAATTGGGAATCATGTATGGGGTGTAGCCCAGTCAAAGTAAGAAAATATATTCTTTGGTCTCCTCCTCCTATTGGTGTGTTTAAGTTCAATGTTGATGGGGCTGCAAGAGGGAAGCCTGGACCAGCTGGTATTGGAGGGGTGCTTCGAAATTGCAATGGGGACGTTTTATTCATGTTCTCCAAATATGTGGGAGTTTGTGATTCTAATGAAGCTGAGGTTTTAGCTATTCTGGAATCTCTTCGGTGTTTTTCGATGTACTACCATGACAATCTTATTGTGGAGAGTGATTCTTCTAATGCAGTGGGTTGGGTTTCGAACCGGAAGGCTTATCCATGGAAGTTTCAGTTCCTCTTCAATGAAATCCGTGTTTTATCCACCGCCATTAATGTTAGTTTTCAGCATAAGAGTAGGTCATCAAACATGATGGCGGACGCTTTAGCCAAGCAAGGTGTTGAGAGAGTTTCCCCTTGGGAGGATTTTATTATGTAGTTGTGGTGTGAGGGGGTACATTTCTCTTGTACCTCTATTTTTCTTTTCCCTTTTTCTTTTCTTCATGTACTCTTTATTTGTAACCGATCAAAAAAAAAATTATGTATGATTGTGTTTATTTACCCATCACATGCATAAATGAGATTATGTAAATGGTGTGTAAATAAAGCCATTTTAAGCCTCGCATTTACCTATATAAAGAGGTGGTAAATGATTATATATATGTAAATGATGAGAAGATGGCGGTACACATGGGATCAAGTCCCATATATATATATATATATTTTTTTATATACACGCGCACTTTTGTGGGCCAAATTGATAATACAAGCTATTCATCTTCTTTATATGTCTAATAAACCCTTAGATGCTGAGTTTCATACCTACAATAAGTGCAAAATTTCACACGACATTTCAGTAGTCTGCATTATGAAAATTTCAACATAAATGATATGCGCTCCAAAAGACGTGTGAATCATGGACACGCTTAAAATAAGTGCAAACAAATGTGCACATTCCCGAGGGCCTCTTTGTTCAATACAATTGAATACCTAAGATTGTATTTCTATAAGTGGTTAAAAAAGAAGAACCCAAGGTAAATATACATACTCTTTAATGGAAATTGAATCTGGGGCGATGGAAAATAAACACTCGACTATCATCCTAGTAAATTAACACCTATGAAAGTCAAGGTCCACACCTACATTTCCACCACCTATATCTTTCACCCCTCGCCTCTTAAATAATATTCATTTGAACTCCAATGTATTTTATGTAAACAAACAAATAGACAATGTATAAGATTTACATAAAGTACATAGGTGCAAACAAACTCAGAATGTGCATCAGGATGGTATTGAAAAGAATGAAAAGAAAAAAGGTTTTTTCCTTTAATTTTGGCCGTGGCCCAAACTAAATCCGGCCGACATAAATGAGGGTAGGGTAGGCTGTAGGCAGTTGCCAACACTGCAAATTGTTGTTTCGTTCACGTCCTAAGCCTAACCCCCCGAAACAATGGGAAAAAAGTCCCAATCATAATGAATAAGATGATATCTACCTGAACAACTAGCCCCAATGTACAGAGGATGCAGTAAGACCATTTCTCCACATATAACAACGCAGGTGGTATTATTGAGTTCAGATCCTATGCCCCAAAATTTTACTCCAACGAGTATGCCCCGCCATAAATCTGACCAGATGGTGAATAACATGATTGATAATATGATCAATTACGCATAACACTGCAATCCATTATTTGCCAATCACATATTCATCGCAAGATCAATCCAACAGTGCGGCCAAACCATATCAGAGTATAAACTGTTACACCCTTGAAAGTGCCTAAAGGGCCTAAGGGCATTCTTTTGAGCAGCTTGGATTTTCTATAGGCAAGTGGTAAGCCCCACTAGGGATTCAACTAATTCCAACTTGGTAGTTCTCTAAGTCGAAAACAAGAAGATACAATATTGTATGAGAATGTTCCACCATAGATATTAACACCAAAAACCACTGTGCAGGGTGGTACACTTGAGAGGCTTAAGTACCACAAGCAGCCATTGTTTAAGACTCCCAAACATTTTAGGTCTAACTCAGTCCAACAGTGAATTATTACAATCAGCTAGTACAAAAACACATCCTATAGTTGGCAACACGAGGCCCAAATGATTACAGGCAGGCCGCACAAGAAAGACTGCAGGCATTTTCTTTTAAGTATATTTTTTTCTAATAGCAACCTGGTTACATCTTCTCAACTTGATGCTCATGTTAAATCTTCTTTTAACTCGTGCATGGTGGTATTGAAGTGGGTGATCATAGACTGTATCGTGCCTCACTCCAAATCTGAGTCCATGGCAAGAGCTGAATTGAGAGAGATATATATATAAACATTAAATGGATTATGTGTATAAGTAAAACACAGGTATTTATTCTCCTCTTTTCCCCACGGGGAAACAGTTGCAACACCTGTCAACCCCATACAGCAACTTTGTTTTTGTTTTTTTTTTTTCCATTAGTAGAACTAGTAGGTACCTAACATGCAAACCTGCCTCCAACTAACTGAAGTAGTTTCCCCCTAGAATCTCGGCTCCACTCCAACATAAGCAGAAGGAGGAGTCTAGAATGTGCCATAGGAGGACACCTCTGGAAAGCTGCTAGTCTGCTACCAGTAACCGTCAACTTCCGTGCAGAAAAGAGGGAAACATCATTAACTACATTTCTTTCATGAAATCATGAACTCTACCAGTTCATAGATCGAGTTTTCCGAAGGATGCGTGGCGGTCTACGCTTCTCTTCAACAGGTATGAGAGTTTCCATAAGCTGCAAAACAAAACTTCAACCATTCAAATTTGTACTTATTGGCTATATATATCACAAGTGGAGGAATGTACCATGTGGCTCTACTAGAGCAATCCCCATTATTAAGTGATGGGTTTTTCCATACTGTTCATGAGCACCAAATAGAATTACTGAGCCATGTAAGATATGAACAAATGGAAATGACTATAAACCACTCATGCCAAAAGTGTAACCGAAACATATAATGACACGCTCTTTATTTCATTGCCACAAATGGCAAATATATTCTCAAAGAAACACAAGTAATCATGGTTCAAAATAGCAGTACCAGAAGGCATTTTGGTGGGACTGGAAAAGCACGTTGCAGCAGTTCCTTATTCTTTTTATATACTTTAAACAAATTAGAAAGAATATCCAAAATAAATAAATATATCGTACAATGTTAGATTTTGATGTTTCATTGCATTCTTTTTTGGCTTGGAGTGTTTCCAGGAGGTGGTAACTCTCTCTCTCTCTCTCTCTCTCTCTCTCTCTCTCTCTCTCTCTCTCTCTCTCTAGTATGGGGGGTCCTAAGGATTGAGGGTTGCGTAGGGCTGGACGAGGTGGATTGAGGAAGAGTAGGGCTTGGTTGAGGGTGTAGTGGGTAGGGTTTTGAGGTATCTACTATCTATGATTGAAGGGAGTTTTAAGGAATGGGTTTGGGGTTTTGGGAGTTTAGCGCTAGGGGATTATAGTAACAAGGGACCACTAGGGCTAGGGTTTTGGGGAATTTAAGGGATAGGGTTTGTGGGATTTTGGGAAACATAGGGGATTTGAGCTTTTAGGGTTTTGTATCTGTTCGGTGGGGTTTAGGGTTTTGGTAATGGGATTTGGGGAAGGGAATTTAGGGTTTATAGCTGTCAATTGGGTGGAGGATTATAAGATTGAGGTTGCTTGTCTCGACTAGGATTGCAAAGGGGCATGAGGTAGATGCAATTGGATAGCAGAAGCTGCAGCTAGGGTTTCTATTTGGGGTTGGCAGGATTGGGCTTCAGGTATGGATCAGCTATGGATTTGAGGGTTTGGATTGGGATTTTAGGGATCCACGGGTGGGATAGGTATTCGGTTTTGATGCAATTAGGGTTTAATTCAGTTCGTCTGGTTGGGATGGGTTCAAATAGGAGAGGTTTAAAGTTTCCAGGGGTTCGGATGTGATGGGGTGTAATGATTTCAGGGCGAAAGTTCAGCAGAGGTAGGGTGACGGTTCTGCAGAGATGGTGAGAATGTTGATGCTGGATTTTGATGATGGGGTATGGAATGTTATCAATGGAAAGGAAATCAAGATGATTGCCTGATCAAGATGATCAGAGAGAATCCTTTGCTCCAATACCAATTGATGCAACCTCAGATCCACGAACATATATGGATGAACTCCACTACAGAGGTTTGCTGAATCCTAGATCAAATCCAAGCAAGAGACCAACTCCACAATGGGATTTGGTTGACTCCCAAGGAATTCAACACACACAAGCACTCTTCAATCGAAGAGAAACACTCACAACCATAGTAAAAGTAAACAAATCTATTATTGAATAATGAAAGTTGATCCTCGGAATAGAGGGGATACAAAATATATAAGAAAGCTGGACAGACTAATTCCTAAATATTCTCTGATTTAAAAGAAACCAAATAAGAAAACAAAATCCCTAAAATTTTGCTGAAATAATTCAAATCAAACTAAATTTAAAGACTCCTAACTATTCCAAAACTCCTAATTAAGTGGCTGTCCTGTCGGGCTTGTGGATTGGTCCCGAGGGGCGGGTCATGGGTCCAGCGTATGCATACATCACATCGTGTCCAAAGCCATCTTCGATGTTTGTGCTTTTCATTGTGGCATTTCCTCTTTCATTTGGAGTCTTCCTCAAAAAATGTGGCCTTTCTTAGTGCTTTCCCAAGACTCATAAGTGATGTGGTGGATGCTAAGAAGCTATGCCCATTTTCTGAAGGCGGTCAAGTTCTTTGGAAGCATATTCCCTTTTCAATCTATGGACAAATAGGAGAGAGATAAATAAGAACTCTTATGGGAGCAACAGTGTCTCAAGACAACCTGATTTTGACGGTTATTCTCAATATAATAGCCAAGTGCGTGAAAACAAGAAAAGATTTCAAGGATATGGATAACTTCTTTCTGAATTGAGAAGCTTGCTTGAGTTGTGGCGGCCCGTAAAGGAGAGAGTTCCAGTTGCCTGGATAAAGTTCAATGTCAATAGTGCAGCAAGAGGTAAACCTAGCCCAGCAGGTATTGGTGGAATCCTCCGCCATGACAAAGGTGAACTTTTGTTCATGCTTTCAATGAATGTTGACTGGAGTCTTAACAAGGCAAAGGTGTTGGCCATCTTAGAAGGTTTAAAGGATTTTCTCTACCTAATATCTTCAAGACTTTCTGGGTAAGAGTGACTCCTCTAATGTGATCTCCTCAAGATTTAAGAATTTTTTCCTACCTCATGCTGAGTGAGATTGATAAAGTCCAAGCAAAGCCTAAACTTGTCAATAGGAACATACTTCGTAAACATATATACTGGATTTCCATTGTATGAATCTTCTCCAAAGATACAATGACTTCAACCATAGTCTCTGATTAAATGGTACCTCCGGGGAATATGTTTGGTCATCCAGTGATGCCCTGATTATTAGCCAAGAATATAGCCCTCTTACTGTCTTAATGGACAACTGTTGAATCCCAAGATCACCAGCTAAGCCCTTCAACCATACTGCTTCCTTCACTACCTTTGTTAGCACCATGTACTCTACTTGTACCGTAGACAATAAAGAAACCTGTGTCTCTATCATAGACCTCCAACTCATAGCACCTCCTGCATGGGTGAAGACCTAGTCCATGGTTGATCGACTTTTATCCAAATCTCCCACGTAATCAAAGTCTGAATAGCCCGGGATACCAATGTTGAAGTCAACCTCGTTGTAAATTCAGGAGAAAGAAACTCTTTACATATGGCTTTTTTTTTTTTTTACAATGATCATTATAAAATGGTTATATCAAATATTACAAAATTAAAATTAGAGAAAGCCCTCCTTCACTCATTGATCGTGTCATATGATCATTCATATTGGAAAGTAACTCAATGTCACTGAATAGCTAAGTTGACAGGAAGTATCTAAAAAATTTAACTAGTTGTCAAACAAGTATCAATCAAGGAGTCAACTGTAAAGTAAAAACTGCATCCTTCCACACTTCCTCTTCTACATAAGTGCCCTTGTCGGACAAAAATGGCTCTTCTCCAGGGTGGATGCAACTTTCTTTCCACATATATTCAAAAGAAAATCCATTCACTCTTATCAACCTAAATAAATGTATAGCTTTATATCTGTGTGACACTTTCACACACGACTCATTCGCTTCCCTATCTTTCGAGAAAAAGGATGTTGCATGTTACAGATGGAAATTTCATGAAGTCCAAAATACAATAGGAAACATCATGAAGTCAAAAAAGAAAGAAAATTGAAAGAAAAATTAAATAAAAGTTCATAAGTATTATTTTTTTTAAATGATAAAATTTGTTATTATCATCATTACAATTTTACTGATTGGTAACATGACTCAAAACCCAGAAACCCGTGGTTGCCAGACTGAGCACCTTCCAATTGTGCCGGAGGCTCATCTTTTACCATCTTTATTATTTCAATGACTTATACTGAGCTCCAAGGGAGCTTCAACAGCTTCATCTATCTCACCAGAAAAATACTATGAAAAGAAACTAATGCATTTTTAAATTCTACCAAAATGAAAATTAATTCATTAATAAAAACAAAGGACTCATGTAATACATACCTGCTTGAACCTCTTTTTTGTCTGCTCCATCTGCATTCATAGATTTTCATTAGCTCAGAATGTTTTGGTCTTCGGTAAATCTTAAGGAGCAGCAAAATTAAAAAATTTATGACTCGGTAAACAACAGAGGCAATGTGAAATATAGTTGCTTTCATCACAGCTTAATTGTAAGGACTTGTTAGCTTTAAAAAGCATTAAAATAAGTCTCAAACATCTAGTCCTTTTTCCTTTCTTTTTTTTAATCCTCCCACATGGAGAAAAAATGGAGCCCTATGACTAGATCAAGTAAATTGGCCTTTGTGCCAGTAGGACTGGGACATGTGGCATCTTCCCATGTCCATACTGCTCCAACAAAATTACGAAAAAAAACCACCCAAAAGAGGGAAAAAAAGAAATAAAGAAAGAAGCTAAAATTTGTAAATATAATGGTTTAGTCATATGTCATGTCAATTACTTGTGACTTCATGTATATAATAAAATTTAACATGTGGACCAACTCAGCGAAAAAAAAAAGACGTGTTCCATGCTTGTTTATGCTTTCAAGCTCATTAACCTAAAAACCCTCCAGAGTCAAGAAAAGATTAAGCCTTCAAAACAAGAAATCTTATTTTTTCTAAACGCAATGGAAAGGAGATTAGTAGCAAGTGAAATGAATAAAAAATGAAAACAGTAAGGTAGGCCCCACACCCATATATGAACATGAGAATTTGGATCAGGTATCATTAATTTGATACCTACTAGACGGGCAGTTGACTATATAGACTTGGCAAGGCATACCAAACTCTGTCCACTTGTATAAAGATAGTACTCCATCACCATGCATTATCAAGAATTGGCATTGGCATATAATGATGACCAATACCTGTCCCTTTTGCTTAAAACTCGGCGAGGTGGAAAAAGAATGAATTTCTATATATGTTTTTGGTCAAATCACAACTTGACTCAGTCTATATGGGTCCTGTCACACATGCCAATTCATTCTAGTCCATGGCAGTCAAACATCTAACAATTTTTGGCTTTTGGCTTGAATATCTCCCTACATGAAGAAAAATGAACCCATGCGACTTGATCAAATAAATTGGATCTTGGCTGCTTTTAGAAAATTGATCGAGTTCAAAAGTGATATTTTCTTGAATTTCAGTTGATGTTCACACCCTCATCTAATTCAAATATTCACCTGGATTCACAACCTAAAATGCTTATCAGAAGTTGTTTTAATGTGAATAAGGAAAAACCAATAAGTGGTATTGTATATTAGGTCACTGATCTCTCTTTCTGTCCTTTGGACCCCTTTTTTCCTTACTTATTTAAGACTGGTGAAAGTCTTAATCGGCCATAGTAACAGATTTCAATGAAGATAGATTGGAACGAACACCATTGCAACACTACAGCTGACTTCGTCCCCGCTCAATGGGTGGGGCTTGCAGTTAAGCTCCCTTTTGTTTTCCCAAGAGCCAATCTCTATTTGGCCTGATGTGACCTTTGCACACGCCTTCTTTAGCTCTTTTGGAGGTCTACATCCAATAGAAACTGCCTACCTCAATCTTAACCTGAGCCTGTAGGTCTCTTTGGATGTCAAAGAGGCCTATTTAAGAACCTTTCATGCATTTTGAAAATGCATGAGAATTTTTTTTCTAATATACTCAAAAAATTTCTCCTCTTTTGTGACAAATCCAAGAAGTGTGTTGCTTTAAGCTGCCTACATATAGGCAAATCCTTCTACACCAATCCAGCTGCATCAAATTGGTACCGGAGCCAAATCCTTAGCAGATCTCTCTCTCTCTCTCTCTCTCTCTCTCTCTCTCTCTCTCTCTCTCTCTCTCTCTCTCTCTCTCTCTCTCCCTCCCTCTCCCCAAGTAAGAATTGTATTTGTCTCCCAAAAATAGGGGGAACCCCACTATACAAAAGAAAGCATCCACACCCTTATTTACAAAGTCCCGATAAGGCGACCAGCTATGACGAAGCATATGACAACCTGCAGGGAGTTTATGGTGGTATATAATATTTTCTCTATTAGCTTGAGAGATCATTCTAATCTTCCAATCCACAAAGCAAAAAACATCAGTTAGATTTCTGAGGCTCCAATGAGATCTACAGGGAGTCTGAAGCCAAAAGAAGCCACAACCTGATGGACCCTTGATCAAAATGGGGCAAGTGGGAGTCACATCAATGACTGAAATCAGCACCTTCAAATAGTTAGCTTGAGGCGGAATGCTTGTGTCGAAATTAAGCCTTGAAAATGAGAGCCAAAAGAAGCACCCAAAAGTTGAACCATCATCATGAGCAAAGAACGACAGAAAAGCAAAGGCTGAGAGGGGTGCTGATCAGCATTGACATTTACAGTGCTAGGGGCAGGCACAGTCATAGAGGTGGGTGGACAATAACAACTTGCCTTTTATGAAGAAACAACGCTCAACTAGAAATAGCTTACATGAACTCATTCAAGACCTTCTTTTTTTTTTATAACGGTAAATTTTATTCAAAGAAAGAAGAAACAAAAAAAGAACAACAAATAGGAATAAAAACAAACACAAACAGAAACTAAACATCAAACAAAATGTGAAGCCGAAAAACTCCATCCCTAGCTAGACCATTTGCCAAAGTATTAGCTTCACGAGGAATATGAAGAAACGAAGCTCCTAGATGAGAAGAAATATCTTGCACCTATTCCACCAAATCAGCTAAAGTCCACGGATGAGAAGACTTCCCAGAACCCCATTCAATCGCAGATAAAGAATCACCTTCAATAATTGCATGAAAGCCTCTCAAATGACGTAATTCACGGCAACCCACCAATAAAGCATACATCTCAGCTCCATTAGAATCAACACAACTCACAGGACCCGCAAAGCTCATGACAATTTTTCCAGAAAAGTCACGAATAACACCCCCAATGCCACCCATCTGAATATGCAGAAAATAACTGTCATCAAAATTTAGCTTAAGAAAACCATTCAGAGGAGGTTCCCACAATAGATTATTTCTTAGAATAGAACGCCTTCCACCTTGAAAATCGTTTGGCCAAGATCTAGTAAGAGAAGAAACTCCAACAAAATCATTCAAGACCCTATTGCCTATTGGTAGTGCTTTTTTTTATTCTTGAAAATTCGCCTATTCCTCTCATGCTAAATGTCCCATACTACATCGGAAAGCAGAAAAGGACTGCTTTATGCAAATCTTTGTTAAGTGTTATGAATGACGCTTTTGTTATGAATGGTGGTTGAAGAAGGCTTTGATGATGGTGGTGGTGCTTTGAAGAAGGAACAAAAATCTCCAACCATGCAAGAAAGATTAACGCCGGCCCTTAGAATATGACGTCTTCCAACTCTATCACAATCAGCCTTTGTGAAGAAAGCCAGCGGTCCAGCCAAGATCTAGTATTACTCCCATTTCCAATTAGGATCACATAGCTTTGGCAACATAAGTTCTTTCATTCTTTCTATTTACTTTTTCAATTAACTTGAAATTGTCACTCCGAAAAAATCACGCATCTAACCTCTAAAACCACATCAAACCCTTCAATTTTTCGTCCCAAATTAGCCCTAACCCACACTCAATAACAATCCCTAAGTTTCCCCACAAATCCGACCCTAACCAACCCATCCAAAAATCCCCAATTTTTACCCAAATTCTGAGAAGTGCAAAACCGTACTACACGGTTCCTGAACCAATCCCATATCATCCCTAAATTTCCCAATCTGGTGAAAACCCTAACATAAAACCCATCCAGACTTAAAATCACCCCAAACTAAACCAAGCCTTTTCCCACTAGGTGGGGTCGGCTATATGGATTTGACGACGCCACTCAAATCTGTTTAGGGTCATGTCCTCCGATCTGTCCCCAGCCCCATTTTTACCCCAAACTTAAAATCACCCCAAAGCAAACCCAAATTTCTAATTTCCGATCTGTCCCTAAGCTGCTCAATTCAATCCATAACTAAACCCAACTTCTGCACGCTGCAAAAACTGCACTTCTCCTGTCCCCGAACAGCCACGTTGCAGCCCTAAAATTCCCGGATTTAGCTCCAGATTTTCCTTTAAATAAACCCTAATTGCACTGAACCTATCCCCAAGCAGTCCTTGTCCTAATTCCCCCATGTTTCCATCCTAAATCGTGCAAAACCTGCTGCCAATTTATAGCACTACCCAAAAAGCATCTGCCCATCCCAAAAATCAGTAACCAAACACCCCTCAAACCAGACTCAGACCCTCTCAACCTTGGTGCAAACCTTCATCAGGCTATCCCACACATATTCTAGCCCATACTCTCCTCATAATATTTAATTTGAATCTTTAAAATCTAATAGGTTGCTAGTTGCACATTATGACAAAAAATATTTGTACTATGCCACATATCCAGCCCTTCATGTAGCAACCAAACAATTGTTGCCTTTGTCCTCGTACATAGCAGCAATCTATCTCATTCACAATCACTTTTGTTGTAACGTAAAGGCCCCTATTTCAGTCCATTCCTGAAATCCACTTGTTTATCTTTTGTCCTCTTGCATTCAAATCAGTATGTGAAACTTTAGAGCTTCGAATACATAATACTGTATCAGTACACGTATCGGGATTGGTATTATGAGAATGTGTTCTATTCTGAGCAGCTCATTAGTTTGAAGCAAGAAAATCATATCTTACAGTTGATAAATATGGCCAATTTCAAATTAATTATTTACGTGCATTAAAGGAGAGCCAGGCAAATGATTTAGCTAGTTATATTAGAGGTCTAAGACCGGACATGCAGGAAGACATTAATATTTTTCTGGAAAAACATTCAAGAAGCAGATAACGAAGCACAGGACAGACTTGACATTCTGACATATGACAATTATAGTCTCAAGTTCCAAAATAGAAAAGCAAATATTGTCAATTCAAATGCATCATCTTGTACATCATTGTGAAATCAAGGGAATCTTCTTCAAAGCTACTCTTCACGAGAACTACCGACTTTCTTATAATACATACTTAACAAAAAGTTGGACACATCTTGTAAAAATTTATTCTCCTTTGTTTTCACATCCTTCAATTCACTTCACTTCATCTATTGAACAAAAAGCAGAGAAAAAAAAACTAAAAAGTCAACTAAAGGACCGATTTTGTCATCAAGACAATTTAAAACTATGAGTTGAATACAGGAGATCAATGGCAGACGAGTTCACTACTTAATACTTTTTTCTTCTGGAATGGGTTTATAATTTATATTCTATTGAAGACAATTTCACCTTTTTCGAGTATGACTATTAGCTTTGACAGTTTGATGGCCAATATGGCTAGGCTAAAATTAAAGATAGTGTGAGTATTGAAGTTGATTGAAGACAAAGTACTTGATCTAAGTGGCAGCAACAGCAAGAAGATCCTCAAGTATAAGATATCCATATTTACTATAATTAAAGCACCCATTTTTTAGACTACAGCCATCAAATGAAAAGCCTCGTGTACAGCACATGTATATACTGCAGCAAACAAAAAAATTGACAAACAATGTCAATCTATATGCATGTGAGTGCATAAGACAGACACAAAAAAAAAAAAAAAATTAAAAATGGAGTCTTTCATTACATTTGCTTTAATTAATTCTGCTTTATAGGACATAAAGGAACCATTTTTACCATTTGAACATATTGACATAGTAACAATTCTCATAACAGCTTAGGTACCTGCTCCCTCACTAGCTTTGCATGATCCTCCTGTAACTGTGTCACTAAAGATTCTAGCTCCGATGTGTAAGCCTTTAAAAGAGAGAGAGAGAGAGAGAGAGAGAGAGAGAGAACACACATGCACAAGAACAAGCATACTTGATCAGAATTAAATAGAAAAAGAAGAGATTTTTCAAGAGAAAGAGCAGCAAACAAGGCGAAAATCTCACCTGCTTCCGCTCTCTCGACCTGGCAGCAGACTCTCTGTTCTTGATCATCCTCCTCTGCCTCTGCTGAGCAACCCTATCCATCGGCTCCTGCACCGCCCGCCTCTTCCCTCTCCCTCCCCCTCCCCCTCCCCCTCCCCCTCCCCCCTCGCTCCCATCCCCAAACCCTCTCACCGCGCTCTCCACCTGATGCTGCTGCTGATGCTGAAACGGATTGCTGTTGGTCAACATCGGATCCGACTGAAAACCCCCTCCCACAGACGAAACCCTCACATCCTCCTCCCCGACAGCCCCCGCCTTCGCCAGAAAATCCTCCAACGTCATCTCCTCATACGGAGGATCTTTAAACACCAATCCCTCAACCTGTCCTCCTTCGATCTTCCCCTCTCCCGCAGTGATCTCCTTCCAAACCTCATCCACCGTCTTAGCTGCTGCAGCACAGCCGTTAGATTCTCCTCCATCCATCACGCGCGGTAGCATCTCGGCCGCAGGATGGTCTGTATAGATGTTGCGAAGCAGATCGTCCATGCTCATGCTCCCGAAACTCTTGTTGTGATCGCCAAGTGAAAGAGAATGTATAGAAGAAGATTGGCGTCCGAGATCCGAATTAGCTGAACTGGAAGACGCCATCACCTTCGACGACGCCATCCGCGGAAGATTTCTAGGTTTTTTTTTCCTCCGATTCCTTTGCTAAGATTGGAAAGAGGCCAATCTCCGCATCTCTCTTTTTTCTCTTCTGAACGCGTGGGTTTCGGTTTAGGCGGTTTGTATATGGCAAAGGCAGCGAAGGGGAGAGAGAGAGAGAGATTTTGGGGATTTGGGAAAAGGGAATCGGAAGCGGTCTTTTGAGAGAGAGAGAGAGAGTGAGGTTTTGGGAGATGTGGGAAGTTACTAAAAAAGGACGGTAGGTAATAGGTATAAATGGATTTGGATAGAGGGTTGAATTCAACCGAGTACCTTTTGGTTGGAAAATTTTTAAATAAGACATTAGATTTTTTTTTTATTTTAAAAAAGGATATAAGTTTTAAAACTTTTCAAATTAGTCTTTAAGTTTTTCATTAATTTTTCTATTAAGGACATCTGATCATTTAAAGGTATTTTTTTATAGCATTTTCTCTAAATTTTTTAAAAATACTCAGAGTACCTTCATTTAAAGTTATGATATGAATCTAACAGCCACTATATTGAGCCGAAGTACTTAGTTTTCTTAGATGACTATAAGGCTGCTGGTAAAAAAAGATAAAGAAAATATAGAGGAAGTGACGGGGTGTTTTATTTCATTGAATGATTATTTGGGTAGTCTAAGAAAATTGAAGGAAAAAGTTGTCGAAAAATAACTTTAAATTGATAAATGTCTTTCATTGAAAATTTCTTGAAAATTTTAAGGGCTAATTTGAAAAGTTTTAATACCTGTATCTTTTTTAAAATAAGATAAAAATTTATGGACTTATTTGAAATTTTCTGTTTTGGTTTTGGTGGTGGTTCGGCGGTTTGGGGCTTTTGTTTTGGTTTTTAAATTGTGCCGTGCCACGCCAAAAGGGAGTTTCTGCCAAGAATCTCAACGTGGATTATAATTGTACTGTATTCTTTTATTTTATTTATACGGCCCTATGCCTTTCATACATTAAAGTAAATAGTTGTGTCCTACCACTAGGATGTTTCCCATACTTTCCAGATGGAAGTATGAGAAGAGCTAACTTAATAATACAAGAGATCATATAACGTAAATAATCTAGTCGATGTTAAAGCCTAACTTAGGCATTTAAAATCATAATCAAATGAAACTTCCCACTAAAGAATGTGTTTTGTTGCAAGTATTTTTAAATTCTTTATTTTAAGTGTAGTTCAAAACGTTACAGTTGCATTATTGGCTGGAGCGGTTAATGTCAAATACACTATTATGTAAATAACGGCACTACAGTCTAAAACCTAATAAAACTAAATAGTTTTGGTTTTAAAAGTTATTTTTTCCTATTACTTCTCCTCAATAGCCATTTTATAAAATTATTTGTATTCTTTTATAGTTTCAAATCACTAAAAAAAAAACGTAGAATTTACTACTATATAAGATTTAACTTTTTTTCCCTTAAAATATCCACTTATGGCACCACTATGGGGCCACTACGCATGTCGCAGCCACCATTTTAATCGTTGATGTAAAGTATTTTAGGATTCTTAAAATAATGTCTCCCATGTTGAATTCAAAAATGCTTGGCACCACTGACATTTGGAATGCTACTTTTTATGAATTATTCTAAATTAAATAGGGAACTAACCCAATAACCCGTGCTCAAAACTGTGTCTCCTTACACTACACTCCAAAATAAATAATCACACGTTAAAAAAATTACCCTTTCAATAAGACAAGTTTGATAAAATAGAAATAGAGAAATTGGAGTAAAAAAGGTATAGTTACATGGGAACAACTGAAACATGAGTGGTTTGATGGAAAAATGAGTGAGTAGTTATATGAGTAGTTATATAACTGGCGGTCAAAATTATAATCGATGGTCAAAATCGAATACAAAACCTCCTAACTAAGGCTGCACAAAAAAATCGGTATTACCACAAAACCAAACATAACCGACCGAACCGAGCGGTTCAGATTGGTTTATAGTAGATTGGTTTGGTTAACGGTTTGAAAATCATAAAAACCGCTTACATCGGTCTGTTATCGGTTTGAGCCCATGGTTAACCACTTAAACCGAACCGACCGTATGTAGTAACTTAAGTGTTGTTTTTTTACTATTTTAGCCATAGGGTTTCGTTTTTAACTACTTTCAAAGTTACATTTCACGACTCCATTCTCACATGAACTTAACCGTCAACACTGCCTCAATGCATCTCCTCTAATCTCTCAAATGCTTTTTGATACTTCATTGCAGATGGATGGATTATTGTACAGGGTGTTTTCCTTCCATCATAATTCATACCTCATTTTAATGAAATTTTTATCAGAAGCTACACTTTTGAGAATGCTAGGAAAGTCAGTAGAGCTTATCCTTTTGATGGTTGGTTTTGGTCTCACATAACCAATGTATTAAGAAACCTTCATTTCTAAAAAATATAGTGGGTTATGATACAGATTCCGTTTGTGTGTGATTTTTCCTGACATGAACTATTATTCTATTGTAATTTCAAATGGTATCATGTGGAATTAATGTTTCACTACAAGCTATTCTCTTTTTTTTTTGTGCGCTTACGTTTAGTCCAAACTCTTTTTTTGGAATACAATTATTATTTTTTATACGCGTTTAGTCCAGTTTAGAATGTTGGATTTTTATGTTTGCACTAAACATTGGAATAAATGCAAATGACGGGGTATTATCATTTTGAAATTTTCAATGTCTTATTTTCAAAAAATAAAATAAAAAACAACGGTTTAACCGACCAAACGGAACCGAACCGGCGGTTCGGTTCGGTTCAGTTTAAGCCCTCTCTGTCGAGTGGTTCGGTTTATACCCTCTCCATCGGGCGGATCAGATCGGTTAATTAAAAAACTGACAAATTCGGTTTGGTTGCTGGTTTTAGTATTAGATCGATCCGAACCACCCATGTGCAACCCTACTCCTAGCTTAATATATTATAATTGGATTTTTAGTGAGACAGCAATGGAAACACTGTTAGAATGGACTTCTGTATTTTACTTGGAGCTTAAGTATCTTACAGTACTAGAATTATGATTATTCTTTTATTTTAATATGTGATCAGTTCAGTGTTTTGGATTACTTCAGTATTTTTGGTCGAAGGATTACTTCAGTATAACAGCAGTTTGGGCGAATGACTACCTACGGTTGGCATGTGATGTAGATAAACAAGATCAGGACAGGCCACACGTTCCTCGAGCGGGATATAGAAGACATTGATATGTCGGTAGCCGGCACTTGATGATTTCTTCAAAAATCTTGGATGCTAGAATTCATCCCATTCCCACCAGTTAAAAACAGGACATTTCATGTACTTCGTTGATCCACTAGCTCAATAAAGTTACAGAGAAGATTGTGAACTAGTGCCAAATGTGTACCATCATTAAAGTCAAAGTGTAGGTAGGTGTAGGTGTATGTTAGGCCCTGGTCCTAGTCCTCGTACTGGGAGCAAGATGCCAATGAAGTCATTCAAACCAAGTCTCCATCTCACTCCAAGCTGGGTCCCATGGAGATCCCGTGCAAGTGATGCTCCCTAGAACCCATCAACTTTTTATTTGTGGACCATATGGGCCACCCATGATCCGTGTCACCGGCCGCCTTCCCGACCTTATCCAATTGATGCCATAAAAACCATGGAACATTGAGATTTAAAAGATGAAGAGGATGATGGGGCTAATTATTTGTCCAAATGCTGGGGTCAATCGGACCTTTTCATTCTTACATTGATCCAAGTGAGTCTCATCCTGGATATGGACCTAATTTAGTTTGTGCAAGATGTGGTATATAGACCCCCAACATATCATGCTAATGTTGGAAAAATGGGTAAGTGGTACACTAGTTTTTTTTGTCAATTTTGAGCCAAAAACTAAGTGGAACCCACTTATCTTTTTGGGTGGGAATACATGAGAATGTAATATACTCCATGAGTAGATTATGGACATGTATTGAGTTGCTCTAATCCATTTAGGAGTGAATGAGAAATTACCTCATAAACACCACTATTTGAACATGTTAAACATTGAAACAAAAGGAAGTGATGAACTTGCTTTTCCCACATTGCTTGGGAGCAAAACATTCATTGTGTATAAATATACTTACCTTGGTAGTATAAGATGAGCCCCAAGGGGCACCCCACTTTTGTGGGAGATGGAGGATCTAGATCAAGGTAGGGTCACCACCACACGCGCATGCTGCCCTGGGCCTGGCATGGGCTTTGGGCTTGGGCTTCACGCGTGAGTTGGGCCTGGCTCGGCCCACTACCCATTTATAATTTTTTGGAGAAATTTTATTTAATAAAAATTTCTTTTTTCAAAGAGAGTCCTGCTGCTACACTTTTGGTTCGCCTGTCACACAGTTTGTAGTGCTGCAACTGTTGTGAGCCCGATCACTGTATCCTGGGAGGCAATCGCTGTAGAAACACGTAACCACCATTGCGGGGGCGAATTTGTCTTAAGGACATAGTGTTTTCACACTAGCCTTGATCAATCTTCTTCTGCGGATTTCTGTGATTAATTACTTCAACAACAGAGTAAGGTTTTCTACCTTCAAACAGTAAGTAATATTTCCATTACATTCTGTAGTCCTGTTTCGCTGCTGTGGGAACTGTATACGATATACCGAACTATTACTGTATGTACTCTCACTAACAAGCGAATTTGTCTTAAGGACATAGTGTTTTCACACTAGCCTTGATCAATCTTCTTCTGCGGATTTCTGTGATTAATTACTTCAACAACAGAGTAAGGTTTTCTACCTTCAAACAGTAAGTAATATTTCCATTACATTCTGTAGTCCTGTTTCGCTGCTGTGGGAACTGTATACGATATACCGAACTATTACTGTATGTACTCTCACTAACAAGCGAATTTATCTTAAGGACATAGTGTTTTCACACTAGCCTTGATCAATCTTCTTCTGCGGATTTCTGTGATTAATTACTTCAACAACAGAGTAAGGTTTTCTACCTTCAAACAGTAAGTAATATTTCCATTACATTCTGTAGTCCTGTTTCGCTGCTGTGGGAACTGTATACGATATACCGAACTATTATTGTATGTACTCTCACTAACAAGCGAATTTATCTTAAGGACATAGTGTTTTCACACTAGCCTTGATCAATCTTCTTCTGCGGATTTCTGTGATTAATTACTTCAACAACAGAGTAAGGTTTTCTACCTTCAAACAGTAAGTAATATTTCCATTACATTCTGTAGTCCTGTTTTGCTGCTGTGGGAACTGTATACGATATACCGAACTATTACTGTATGAGTTCGGTATATCGTATACAGTTCCCACAACAGCGAAATAGGACTACAGAATGTAATGGAAATATTACTTACTGTTTGAAGGTAGAAAACCTTACTCTGTTGTTGAAGTAATTAATCACAGAAATCCGCAGAAGAAGGTTGATCAAGGCTAGTGTGAAAACACTATGTCCTTAAGACAAATTCGCTTTCGCAATGATGCTTACGAGCTTCTACAGCGATTGCCTCCCAGGATATAATGATTGGGCTCACAACAGTTTCAGCATTACAAACTGTGTGACAGGCGAACCAAAAGTGTAGCAGCAGGACTCTCTCTACAGATGATGACTCGAAAATGCAATGCAGCAACAATGATTTTATGATCAAAAGTCATGGACAAGATGCATATAAATAGCTTATAACAGGTCTCTTCATGGTAGGGTTGCATCTGTTCAGAACAGTGACTGTTCAGATGAACACATGCACACCTTCTTTGGACACACCTCTTGAGACTAGGGACACACCCTTTCATATACAAAAGGGTACACACCTCTTGGGACACACCCCATTTGAAAAAAGGAAAATTTTATTAAATAAGATTTATCCAAAAAATTATAAATTGGTAGTGGGCCGAGCCAGGCCCAACTCTTGCGTGAAGCCCAAGCCCAAGCAATGTGGGAAGCAAGTTCACCACTTCCTTTTGTTTTCATGTTTAATATGTTCAAGTAGTGGTGTTTAGGAGGCAATTTCTCATTCATTCCTAAATAGATTAGAGCAACTCAATACATGTGCATAATCTACTCATGGAGTAGATTACATTCCCATGTATTCCCACCCAAAAGGATAAGTGGGTCCCACTTAGTTTTTGGCTCAAAGTTGACAAAAAACTAGTGTAGCTCTTAGCCATTTTTCCAACAGCTAAACCCCTTGATATGACAATCGAATTCAATCAGTTTAGCACCATAAGTTTTATTTTTGCAGATTTTTAATAAGACGGTGAGGAAAGGAACAATAGAATGATAGTCATTTTGAAGCCAGTGTCAATTCATGAGAAGGGGTTCTAAGTATGTGAGCGTAATTTGATCAACTGTGGCAGGTGGCTTACATATGTGTATATGTGCACGTGCATGTGTACACATACCTTGCATGGTTTCCATACAAGGTAATGATTTTAGCCTCGATTATGATCGATCCAACCTTCTCACAGTTAATCCGAATGGAAGTTGTTTTGATAGGGTTGAACTGACGATGAATGGCTACCATGAGGGCTCACTTTGTTGTCTTTTTTATGCTTAGACTCTTCAGCTAAGCAAATGGCAAATTTGGTTATTTCTTTGATTGCTTATACCATATAATTGTCTATCTTTGTTCTCTCGAGATAAAGCTTTTATACCTGGTCTTGGTGGTGATTGTAAGGTTTTAGTTATCATTAAAAAAAGGAAAAAAAAAAGCGCAATTGCATACAACGAGTAATACTAACCATTGTGCCATGATGGATGGCCCTTATTTATCTATTTGCTTATTCATTTACCTATTCATTCAGTAAAATGGGTGAACTTGATTTAAAATCATTTTAGCATCCATCTCTCTCTCTCCCCTAACCCATCGATCCTCTCTCTCGTGAGACCTACCACTTCTCTCCTAAGTCCTAACCCAATGAAAACCTCCATTTTCAAGCACACCCAACCGTCTCTCGAGACCTTCTCTCAAGCCTAATGAAACACTCCAGTAAAGAAAACTTGAAGGTTTTTTTTTTTTTCTTAAGAGAAGAAAGAAGGTGAGAGAGAGAGAGAGGCATGCCATATTGCCATTGCAACTCTAGATCTCTAATCTCTCATGAGATATTTTTTCTCGGGCACATTTGCATTTTTTTTATTGAATTTTTTCCTCTTCCATGGAAAAATCCCTCCATGGAAAAATTCCAAAAAACTATAGTAAACCATATTTGTGGAAATTTAGCTATTTTCTTCATTTTTTTTCGTAGAAAGTAGTGTGGCAAATGTAGAAATTTTCTATCACAGAAAAAACAGCCAGGTTGCCCCATTCCTTATTCTTTATGGGCAAATGCGTATGCAAAACTGTGTCTTTATGTTTGTTTATATATAGAAAATAGATGATGAAAATGAGAGAAAACTATCAAAAAACACAAATTTCTGGTGTTGACAATTTTCTCTATCTCTACATCCAAACGAAATGAAAGGATTTTCTGATAAGGGTGTCTTCCCTAATATCAACATCAATTAATGTTTTATTTTATTTTCATTTTTCATCTTTCCAACATAGAATCATAAATAAAATTTTAGATCCAACATATCCTTTTTTGAGGAAAGTTTTGGGTTTGGTAAGCAAGATGATTCCTACCATACCTGGGATATATGATCAAACGGTTATAGTTTTTTTGTGATTTTCTCAAAATCCATGAACAATAGGCACTAAGCTTTCACCCAATGACTGTCCTTGGCTCTCTAGAGCTTTTTTTATTGCAAGTTAAGATTTGTATATATTAAGGAGACAAAAATACACAACAGATCAATAGAGTTTAGGTATCGTGAGCACAACCACACACAACACCAAAAAACAAAACAAAGATAATTGGAAGCCTATAACTGGCTAAAACAACAAGCCCACATGGCTAGAGCCAACAAACCCACAAAGCATTAGGTGGGGCCATTAATGATGCAAGTGTGGTTTCTAAGCTGAGCTGCAAACCAGGGCCTAAATTCTAGAGCATTTGAGTGGTTTGGATCTTGCAAATGAGGCTCACATGAGTTAAAAATTAATATTTTATAATATGAACTTATTCACAAATATCTTAAAATCCATTATGGATCAACAACTGAAATTGGACCCCATAGTTGTTTTGGACACACTCAATCATGATTAACAACGCAGAACTTGTCCTTGGGACCTAAAAAGTAGGGTTCTAAAATAACAAAGGGTGACCTATGTCTTGTTGGTTTCTTCATTGGAGCAGTGCCTTTTTGAATTTGCCCATTTGAAGGTATCTTCAATGGATGGCATGTTTTTTTGGTCATTTGTCTCATAATCCATGGTGAATCATGCTTCCAAATTTGAACTTACAATTGTTTTTAGGCATTTTGAAGAGATTAAACGGTTTGAATTTTACAAAAGAGGTCCACATAAGTCCTAATAAAGTGATCGAACGGTTTGATTTTTCTTTTTTTTTTGCAAACATCTCAAAACATACGAGGAATCAGCTATTGACTTTTTTGATCTACTACCCGTTTTGGGTTTTGGACATTCTAAGTGTAATTAAGTGTTCCGATTGTGATTATGGGACCCTTATGGTAGGGTTCCAAAGCAAAAATCAACAACCCTATAATTATCGTCTAGAGCAAAGTACCTCTGCCTCTCTGCAGTTTTGTTGATCTATAAAGGCTCGACCAGAGAAGTTCTGATCGGCAAAATAATAAAAAAAGCGTAGAAGACAGACTTTCACTTTGGATTCTCTTTGTTCAACCAAATGTGTTTTTTTTTTTTTACAAATCCACTGCAAAAAGACTGTTGCCCAAATCCTTTTGAATTTATAATTGCCAAATGTGGTTTTTTGAAATCCTTTGACAGGGTTGTCAAGCATTACCTAAAAGAATCATTTAACTATTTTATTTCAGACCAACTGGTTGTTCGTGATCTCACCATTCAGCCGATGCCTCTACGTGAGGGCAGCGCCTATCTACCGCTCTCTCTCTTTGGGGCATGGTGTCGGCAGAAATACTACTTTATTCAACATTTGAGCTAGTGATGTCAGTGGGTTGAGTTTGAGATGGTCTAACCCGAATCTGTCTGACTCATACTCTCCCCGTCCAAATCCTATCTATCTCGTGATGGGTCATTTATCTGCGATATTAAACGCATCCCCGTCAATAGCATCAGTTCGGTCGGTGACTCTTTTAAAAAAGTCTAAAGAGAGAGTAAATTTTAGTTTTAAGATATGCTAAACTTAAACCGACACATTAAATAAGATAAAAGAGGACAGACTTAAAAAACTCATCAATCTACTGTTTTATGTATCAAAATATTTTAAAAATTATATATATATATATTATGTTTGAACTAGTAGTTACATAGTGTTAGGTTTTTTGTATTTGCAATTTGATGGATGCATTTGCACTTTAGCATCATTTGATATTTCACACATGCATTGTTTTTAGAAACATTGAAATCTAGTTTTATACATGCATAGCTTTTAAGATTTGGAAAAGCTTTTGTTTTATGCATGTTTTGGTTTTAAACTTGGATGCATTGGTTTTAGAACCCAAAACTCTTTTGAAAACCTAATTCCTTGTGCATTATATTTGGAAAATCATCTTGTGAATTTAGGTTTGAGCTTTGCATACATTCATTACAAAAAGAATCATTTTTTGTATGCATTTTCATTTGAAAAGAGTTTTATCCAATCAAGCTAGCCTTTGGTTTTAAACTTTTGAATCATCTTAGGCTTTGTGTGTTCATGTTTTTAAACATCTTAGAATGTCTTAAAACATGTTTTCCAAGCTTGATTTAGTGGCCAAAAGGTCCCCCAAAGAAATAACTTTGAAATGACAAAAGTTGGATTTTTTGTCAAAAGGGGGTTGTCCCGGCAGTGTCGCCGGTCGACCGAGATACAGGTCTCGGTCGACCGAGACAACTGCAGGCAAAATTTGCCTGGGAGCACCAACGGTCAGAAATATGACCGTTGTGTGTTCTCGGTCGACCGAGGCCTGTTTGCCGGTCGACCGAGAACTAGCCGTTGGCAACTTTTTGCTATAAATATGAGTTCTTTCCCTTGCCAAAAGTTGAGAATTTTTAACCCCTCCTTAAGAGGATTTGAGGCATATCAAAAGGGAAAAGAACCAAGGGATGAAGGGGATGATTAGGAAAGCTAAAGCTTGGATTAATGAAGTTAAACCACCAAGTAGGCTCTTCCTTCCTTAATCATATGTTTTCATGCTTTTGTTTTATTTTTGGTAAATCATTTCTAGCATGTTAAACTATGTTTGTGTTGTGTCCTTAACATGTGTTATGTTTTGAGTTGATTTATTGTTTTGGATACAACACCATATGATTCAATCCAAGTAGTACTTAACTTTGGTAAATCTAAGTAGATCATGTTAATGAAAGAACTTTGGTAAATCATATGTAACATGATCCATATACTTAGTTGAATCTTTGGTTGTTGTTTTCCATCATAAGAACATCTCTCTCAAAACTAACTTATGTTTTGGATTCAACTTCTTTACAAATCATATGTTTTCATGTTTTGTTTTATCATTGGTAAATCTTTGTAACATGTTAATCTATGATTTGTTGTATCCTTAGCATGTGTTATATTTTGAATAGATCTATTGTTTTGGATACATCACCATTGATTCATCAAAGTAGTACTTTATCTTTGGTAAATCTAAGTAGATCATGTTAATGAAATATGTAACATGATTCATATACTTTGTTGAATCATTGGTTGTTGTTTTTTCATCATAAGAAAATCTCTCTCAAATGTATCTTATGTTTTGGATCCAACATCATTACAAATCATATGTGTATTATTGTTTTAATGTTTCACAACTTGCTTTACTTTGATAAGGTAAATCTTTTTCAAGTTGTATTTATAATTACATATGATTTGTCCCCAAATTTCAATCAAATCTATTTTTATGTTTTGAGCTTCATTGATGATTTGATTGACATCCCTATGCATCACATGTTTAGAGCTAATCCATTTCATACAACTTGTGTAACTTTGATATCATTAACAAGTTGTTACTTTTAACATGTGATTGTATTACTTCCTCAATCATAAATGTTTTTGAGCTAAAACTTTCAAAAGCCTTAGGCATACATTTATGTGCTTTCATTTTCAAAATGATTGAGGACCACACACACACACTTCATGTACTTTCATCTTTGCATTCATAGTGTGAGTGTGTATTAGTTTTTCACTTCCATATCCGCCTATTTAAGAGGCAGTGTAATGAGCTTAATTGAATCTCCATCAAGTGTATTAAAGACACTAACTTAGTGAGATAACCAACCTTATGGTTGAAGAGGTTATTGCTTAGCCTATAAAAGCATAATGTATAGGTTGATGTTAAGCCTTGAAAAACATCAATGTAAAGGTTATTGCTTAGCCTTGGAAAGCATATTGTAAAGGTTATTGCTTAGCCTATTGAAAAGCATAAATAGTGGAAATCCGGTGGGGTGTTGGTTCACAAGCCGGTAGTGGATGTAGGCATTGAGGCCGAACCACTATAAACCCTTGTGTGATGGTGCTTGCTTTGTGGTGATTGTTGTTATTAAGCTTCTGCATTTTATTTGTAATCACCACTTGTGACTAGTTTAATTTAAAGAAGTTAAAATTGTTAAAATTGGTCATAAAAGAAGCTCACCCTATTCACCCCCCCTCTAGGGTTCGGATCCCCATGGACTTACACATAGGTGATACTTCAATTTGAAGACCTAGAAATCAATCTGTAGGGATATGTATGCCAACACCACTCAATCAAGAGTGCTTTGAGTCCACATATTCATCCCACCCTAAACGCAATAGACCACTACTCGTTACTGGTGTGCACATGGGTAGTTTGGAACAATTTAGAGGGAAATTCATCTACGAAACCAAATTCATCGGTTTTCTATTTTTCCAAACCAATCGGTTTGGTTACGGTTTTTTTTTTTAATATTTCTTTTCACAAAAAAGTGGCAATTCAATTGGTGAAAGACGTTGGACTTCAAGTAATGGAGTGAGGATTCGAATCTTCTTTAAATAATTTTCCATGCTCCTTTATATATTTTATACAAAAATATGTATTTATATAATTGGTTCGGTTTAATTGCACCTTAAAACCAAAAACTGAACCAGATTGTGACTGAACTGATCTATTATAAAACCGATCTAAACCGCCCGATCCGAATCATATTAGTGGTTTCTTTGTGCACCCCTACTGGTTACTCAACTCGTGGTTAATCGGAGTGAGGCGAGTTGGGTCGGCCCCCTAACTCGACCCCGGTTCGGATTGGTTTGGGCCGGTTTAGCGGTTTTTTTATACACCCCAACCCGTTACTCAACTCGTGGTTAACCGGAGTGAGTCGAGCTGGGTCACCCCACTAACTCGACCCATTACATCCCTACTCCTCGCTGGCCAGCAAGAACAAGATTAATGGGACAGAATCCAAAGTCCGAACATCCCCTACTTTGTAAATGGCGCTATCGGCAAAGAGTTTGAGAAAGGCCGTTGTTCATCCTCTCCTGCTGAATCCTTCACCAGCAAACCTTCAGTCTACTCGCCTCGCCCTCCACGTACAAACCCTAACCCTACCCTCTATCTCTTTCTCTCTCTAACATCTCCCTCTCTTAAACGTCTCAGTTCTTCTCTTCACCAGGTTGATGGAGGTGGTTCCAGTTGTTTGGTTTACATTGCTTCTGGATGCCGCGTCTACAATGTCCAGGTACTTTACTTTCACTCCAACATTCTTAATTGCTTTGACCTAATTCATTTTTTAATCTGCCAACTGTTTTTCCATTTTTTATAAAAAGCAGGCGGAGTGCTTGGTTGGAATGGCTCTGGCTAGAGCTATTGCGTTTGCAGAAGTCAGACTGTTCCATGGATAGCAACGAATTATAAATATTTTAGGAACCATTGTTTTAAAATTCAGTAAGGCGAACCTAACCAGATTTTCAGAGGGTCCGCGATAAAATCAGAATTTGGTAGATTTGTCCTAGCTCGATTGGCTTGGATGAAGAATTTTAAAACTTGGTTGGTTGTCTGGGCAAAACTTAATAAATCTTAGGCATGCGTTGATAATACTCAATTTGTTATTACTTGTACATATTTGCATATCTGGTTTCCATTTATACTACTTGGTTGTGTATTTGAGTTGATTCAGCTTTGGAACATTTAAGTTGAACCTCCTCACACCTCTCAGAACCATTACCAATCCTCCCTAACAAGTACAAGGTTTGGATGGGTCAGATGTTTAGCCCAACCCATTTATATACCTATTGGATTAGTCTAATCAAGCCCTCCATTTTGTTAATAGTTGCTTGTTATAATGCATTCTTATTTGTAACTATATCATTTTTGGCTTGAATTGTCTTCGTTTTGATGATTATCTATCATTAGACACAATTGCCTTTTTTTTTTCTTCCAAAAGTTATAGCTTATCATTTGTTTGATTTTTACCTTAAATTGTTGAATCATTTTATTGGTTTCTTGTTTGACTATCAATGACACATTTGTGAAAAACATACATTAAGGAATGTTATCTTGGATATTTGTTGTTAAGTTGTCTATAGCCAAGGAAAAAAAAATGGGATATATGTTGTTAAGTTGTCTGCTCAGGTGGATCTTTTCATCCCCACTGGTCCCATGATCGGTGGGGCCCCAGGAAGCTACCTTGCATGGTAAAGTCCATGAGAGGTAAATCCACAGAAACAAGGCCCTTTTATATTATATCTTATATAGATTAATAGACAATGGGCGATGCTGGGACAAGACTTAGGCCGGCACTCAAGGTTGCGGGCTTTTGAAAATCGGGTCCTACCCTACCCTTGGGATTTAGACAACAAGAAGAAATGCCCTCACCTCAGCAAAGGGTCAGATTGATGGCCCTACTTATGATAAATTGATGATTGCTAATATATTGGGAGATTCAAATTTCATGGTCAGTGCTACAGTAGGTTATTTTATTTATTCTTTTGTTGAATTTTCTCAACTGTGTGATCATGGTGATTGGTGAATATCTTGTTTTGTCTTGTTTGAATCTTTGTATTGCATCCAGTTATTAAATCAGTGAGGATGTGACATAGAGTTCCTATAGTTTTACAGGATTATGCATAGTGCATTTGTTCTGTTGAATATACTGATTATCATTGTCAAGTTTTAATTGGCTGAACTCCATGCATTGGTATTATTGGAGTGGAAGTGAGTGGTACTGTGGTAGAGTAATGATGATTACAGAGAGAGGATGAGTGCAAGAGTGACAATGATTAAGAGAACAGTTGAGAGCTGATTTTATTCAATACTTTATTGTTGTAGGGAATTATTCATTGGCAATGCCTTATTAAGGCTCTAAATTTGTATTAAAGCATAGGCTTCAAATTCTTTACGACACTAGCTTGGTTGATTATGCATTCAGTTTGTTAAATAAAAAGGAATAATCTACTGGCTAAACCAATTATGGTGGACAAATTCAAATGGAATTTGTGGATGCTCCAACTAAAAAAGAAATCTCAAGTTAATATATTTAACTTGTATGATAAACTTTATTAATAATCGCTTTACTTGTTTAACTGATATACTTTTTCTTGTAGATATCAATGGAAGATTCCACCACGGTTACCACAGGAAAGGAGAGCCTCTTGATTCCTGTTCAAGCAGAGGCATGCATATGTTTTCCGCTTCTTCTTCTTCTTCTTCTTCTTTGTAATGAGAAATATTATTACTTATGTTTGTAATATAACATTAACATTGTCATTTAATGGCATTTTTGGTATTCTATTTGGCGTTAATTCCATGGAATTTATTATGCTTTATGAAGGTAATACATTCTTCATTGGTCAATCGTTGCCCACATCGTTCAGAGATTCAGAGTGTAGTACTTGCTGAGATGGACTGTAAGTAACTGTATATGATCCTCTATATTTATTTATCTTAACAAAGCCACATTTTAGAAATTCCGTGATGCTGTCAAGTTTGCTATCACAACTTTTAGGAAGAAAGTCAACGTTCTGCACAATATTTGTATCCTACATAGGTTGAAACTTTTAGGTTTGAAGAGTCTTACATCACTATATAGACCATTAACTGTGGATATATTTTTTTAAGATTAAGAAAACAAATAAATGAGAAATTGCCCAAAAGTAAGGTTGTGGAATTTAAAAAAGAGAAAAATCATTAACATTTATAGCAAGAGGCACAGTGCAAGGCAATTCGAAATGGGATATTGAATCTTAATGGTGTAGGATCAAGTGGTGAGCTGTATTTAATAGGTGGTAAAATAGGTACTTGGGGAATCAAGGGGAAGAAGACCTACAGACACATGGAAACTTAATGGTGGAACCTAGAAGTCCCAAAGATTATTTCTAAAGCTATTCAAAGAATGACATAAAACAAGTATTGGAGACTCAAAAAGGTACAAGCTAGTCTAAAACTTTATTATTATAGCCCTATTAGACAGCTAAATATAGAAGGCATGCATATTATTGGATAGTACCAGCGGATGCAAGATTCTGAAAGATGAACAGCACCTTCGATGAAAGGTTCATATAAATGAGGAAGAATCTGGCTTCTTTACTTATTAAGTTGGTGAAGGTTACATATATCCTCTTGGAAGTTAGAAGAAATTACCCTTGTTATTTACTCTAAGTGAATATCATTTCTTTCATTTTAACTTTAATTTTATGATCTTTTCCCTTTTCTCTTCTGGTAAGTAAATGACATGTAGTGTTAGAGTTGTTTTTAGAAAAAAGAGAGTAATTCAACTCTCTTGAAGTTTGGCTTTCCATATTTTTCCTTCACAATATTTTCTCTCGCTACAAGATCTCATTTTACCTTCAGCATAATCACATCCAGATAAACTATTATTTGTATGAAATGGTGATAATTATGTTAATGATTGGACAGGTGAAGAATGATAAGGAACATGAAATCATTTTAGTTTAGAGGGGCAGCTTTTTCAAATTCTTTAATATATTAATGCATCTTTTGTTGCGTTTGTTCACTTACGCATGATTTTATTCTTTTGTTTATTGCATCCATTTTCATTAGCTGTTCTTTGTTGTTGATCCATTTATTTAATTCACTATTTATAGGTAATTCAGGTGTAATACTGGGGACGGTGGATTCATATGGCCACCTTATAGTATCTCGACTTGATACAAGTGGTGAAGGTACTTTTCTTTTTTGTAATTTTGGAAAGGTGGGTCCCATGTTGTGCTTTCTAAAGGTGAGCCTCATGTACAATAAAATTCTAAATGTGGGGCCATGTTGTAATTCCAAAAGGTGGGCCCCATGTAATTCCTAAGGTGGGTATCATTTTCATGATCATAAAAGCCGGGTTTCATGTACCACAATGCATAAAATGTATAATTTCAGTCAGAAATCCTTCTAGGTATGAAACAGGGAATTTATGGAATACAAGGTGTATGAAACTATCTGGCAGGAATTCCAGCATGAACAAAACAAGGAACTCAGAAATGACTGAATTTAGCTGCATTCCAATACTCCAACATTTGAAATTCCTAAACAACCATCAGACATGAATTCTAGAAATTCTAGTAAAGAAATAGGGTCTTATTGATTAAAAGAAAAGATTGAAGAAGGAAGAAGAGAAAAAGGGAGACTGAAAAAAAAAAAAAAAGATTAAAAGTCCTAGGGTTTTAATTCTTCTCTTACATTTTTGCATTATTCCTTTATATCTTCCGTTTCTCCCTCTAAAAGCTTCGAGGGTCTAGATCTCCCAACTCTTAAGCTAGAAATCAAAATTTCAAGCTCTATTTTTGCGGTCTAGACTTGAAAACCTTTGGCAATGTTTAACTATCAACTCATGAATCCATATGATGTATTTATACTCTTTCAGTGCTTAACACCCCTTCTATTAGATAGAGGGGCCTAGATCTCCGAAGTCCCAACTCTTAAGCTAGAAATCAAAATTTCAAGCTCTATTTTTGTGGTCTAGACTTGAAAACCTTAGCAACATTTAACTATCAACTCATGAATCCATATGATGTATTTATACTCTTATGTGCTTCACGCCCCATCTATTAGATAAATTAAGTCATGGTCATTGCTACGGTGGTTTACAAGACTTAACATCTTTGTAATTGAGATGAGGCACAACTTGCATAGCTTGTTTTGCATGTTTTTAACTATTTCCCATTATTTCTTATTCTTTTTTTTTTTTTTTTTTTTCTATATGTGATTTTTTAAGACTGGAATGACCATACGAGTCCAACGGGGATGGCAAGGACTGGCATAGATGGCTTCAACTTGTTCCAAACCCAACCAGCATGAAGACCTGTACTGGATTTGAAACCTTGGAATTGGCTTACGACTTGAGCATTTTACTGAGCATTTTATTATTTAATTACGAGGATGCCCTTAGAAGGCTACATAAACAAAACTAACTTGTAAAATCTTAAAATATTTCCCAATACTTTTGAATTTTCCTTGCTTTAGGGTTATCATTATAATTTTTGAAAATTAATGTGAAGGTTTCTTGTCATGGATCAAGGGGACATTTAGAGTAACTTATGATTAAAATTCATGATGAATTTCCTTTTCTGCACAAATAGCCTTTTGCTTTTAACTTTTAATATTGGCCGGGATGCCTGATGTACTGAATGAACTCCACTCATGTGCCGATATTTGTAACTATTTTTTTTTTTCTCATGGTTTTCAGTGGCATCATGTCTTTAATAATGATTTACTGACATTAAGATCAACTCAGTGCATTTGCGGTGACATTATTTTGATGCTTCATTGTTGCCATATTTCATGTCTCTGCTTTTTAGGTGCATAGTAGTAGGCCTATGTCACTTTCTCTAATATTTGGTTTTAGTAAAATGGCTAAGGTCATATCCCTGCATGTTTTTCTGTTTATTGAAATTGAGTTCTTTTAGTTGTGGGACTTGTGGGAATAACTAGTTTTAATATTTATTACTGAACTTTTCAGATGTTGAAAGGCATACTTACTCAGTGTTGCCTCGGGATTGCGGTATAGGAGAAGGTAGTTGGGCTGGGATGTGCTTCAGTCCACAGCACTGGTCCACGGTACATAATATATTACCTCACTACAAATTACAACAAACCACTAGAACCTTCATGCATGTTTGATGTGAATGCTTTCAGGGCTTGTGCCTGTGGATTAGACAGAGAAAAATGAACTGTTGTTCCTGATAATACATTGGCTGTCTCATGTTCAATTCTGAATCTAGCAATTAATCACTTTCTTTTTTAAGAAGTAAACATTACAACCATTCCTTGAATTGGAGCTGGCTGAGTAATTCTAGAGTAACTGTTTCAAAGCCCAAACAAATAAATGAATGACATACAAGAGGATAGAACCTGGAAACCTACATTTGCTGTTGAAGTCCTGACATGGAGTGTATAGTTTGGATCCCCAGGGAAAAGATTTGGCAGATGAGTATCTGTAATTCAAGGATGATTAGTATGCTAAAATGCTTTCCTTTGACTCATGGATTTTTCACAGATTCACTGTTGCTTGCCTTCAGTGTTCATATCAGAACAGTTCCTTGAAATAAATTCATGTCAGAATAGATTCAGAAGAGGCTCCTATTCATACTGTTAATGGGGATGATATGGGTTAGTGGTTACACCTTGATGCTCCTGCAGATACTTATCATCGATGGAAGAGGTTTAATGGAGGGGTTCTTTAAAGAAGATAGAGAAGTTGTAATATCTGTATGAGTATCTCTATCACAGGACAATGCCCCCTACAAGCCTCAGAGGTCTAAGTCGTAAATTTGTATCTTCTGGGCGGGCTTTCTTGTAGCAGCATTTGTACTTGCTTGCAATCGGGCAAAGATATTACCAAAACTTTGCATTGTGATGATGTGAGAAACTACTAGTGTTATATCCAACTGCACGGAACGAGAGCAAGAGGGGATTTAGGTAGAGAAGCAAAGCATGTCTGTAAGCATAAAGCACCTAGGAGTTGTGGTTTGTGTTTTCAGGTCTCTAGTCAGTGGAGTGATGTGGATTCATGCACTGAAGACCAGGAAGATCACACAGCGGCTGAATGATTGGTTGGCTTATATGGAGGTGTATGATCATGCGCATGGGACCTATACTCATGTATAAAGGGATCAGATCCATTTGGGAGCCAAATCAGCCCCTTATATTTACAATAAGGGCCTGATGTGTAACAGTCTGATAGCGGGACTGTTTGACGCAACGAGGGGAGGGTAGTAACCATTAACCAATGGTTATTTTCCAAGTGAAAACTGGACTACGTTCTCCATTCTACGTCACACCAGTAGATAGATTCAACACCAAAATAGAGAGAGAACAGTTATATTTCATTGATTGCCTTGGAAAGAAGACTGCATCCTTTTATAAGGACAACTTTTTGGGCGTGTTTGGTAACAGCCCTCACGTAGGAATCCTCACCAGTTTTCCACGCTAGCGAGGAAAATCCACGTTTGGTAAAATCTTGCGCCAAGGAAAATTTATTTCCGTGTTCCACGCAATCGATGATTCTCTCGGTCTGACCTCCCCCTATCAGATCCCTTAAATCCTTGTTTTTTTTAAAGGGGACTATAAAAACGCTTTTCTTCGCTGCAGAAGACGATTGACCTCAAGCTCCCTGCTCGATCAACCTCAACTACAGCCTCCCTGCTCAATCGATATCAACCAGAGCCTCCCTGCTCGATCGACGTCATGCTCCCTATTTTCTAGACCTCGGTGCCAACCTAAACCCCCATCTCTATTTCTTTTTCTGTCTCCCTCCCTCTCTCTTTGTTGATCATGGCTGCAAAATCCGAACATCAGTCCCTCTCTTCACCCTGTTTCTTTTCTTCTCTATCGTGCTCTGTCTCCCTCCCTCTTTGTATTATTCATCACACATGAAAACCCCCAAATTGCATCACATTCTCCAAATCCCCAAAACCCTCTTGATTTGAGACTTTCCTTCTCCATTTCTGGCTGACCCTATAAGGGAGTGATCTCTTCTCCATAACTATTTATTGCTGTTGATTTTGGGTTGCTGGTTCGCCCACCACTTGTATGATGGAATGCCCTCCATTGCCGCTCTCTTCCTTCTCCATTTTCTTCTGCAGCTCATCCGCCTATGCATGAAATTTGATAAATTGATACTTGATACTCATTTTCTACTCTTTTTTACTCTGTTCTTCCCATCTCTCTATAGCCAAAGATGAATACGGGATGAGAGAAAATGATGGGTGGGTCGGCTTTGCTTCTGGGGTGTAGTGGTTACAAGATGACAGCCAAAAATGGAGTCATGCCCTCTTGATTTGAGACTTTCCTTGTATAAAAAATATACTTCCAAGTTCACATTAAAATGTTTGGCATGATAAATTGATGAAGAAATTATGCAAGTTGTGCATGATAAATCATTTGTATGGATTTAACAAGTTTCTTTATTCACCAACATCTTATGGTATGAATTCTCAATGTGCATACTTCCTTTCATAATTAGTTTGTCGTGAATTTTTTTTTTCCTTGTAGATTTTGATATGCTTGTCAAACATGGGTTCAAAGAAATTATTGATGGTTTCACTATGTTAGCCAAACATGGAATGTCATCAATGATCAATCCTTTCCCCCATAAATCCTCATTGAGAAATGCCTCATTCGGTGGCACAAAGGAATTCTCCAAAAGGAGGATTCCTCTCCTATTACCAAACAGGCCCTAAAGGATTGAGCCGAACCCTCTGATCTATCTCTCTAAATCATGATATGATTAGATTCCTTGAACAACTAATCATAATAAGATTCAAAGATCGGAACAACTCCATAAAAGTACATATCTACTGGTTTAGCAGGATAAGACTCAAGGTAACTGATTTATGGGTCCATTCTTGATTTACCAAGATAAGGCTCAAACGTAAATCTTTTTGTCATTTTTTAAGACTGGATGCCTGTAGTCTGTAGAGATCAAGCGCTAGTGGTGCGGATTGATGGTAGCAGCCCTGGCTCATCCTACTTCCGACCAACAATGGAATTAGAAACCTTGATTGGGTATAAGGGGTATAGATGCTATGATGCAGGCATTTCTTGACTTTTAACAATTTTAGAGTTTGTCCCTTTCTACTTCTTTCCTGCTGCTAAATTTTCTTCTGGATAACCAACCTTTTATCCCTTCGATCCTTATCACGATTTGGTTCCTACAGATTTTCCATCCAAAATTAGCCATTGCAGGCTTATGATTGTCACCCAAAGCCACCTGGTTCACAATTTTAAGTCCCATAGTTGGTATTCCTCTGGCCTAAAGGTACTCTTCCTAATCACACTCTTGTTTCTCACTTTGGCTTTGACAATTTATCACCTTTCTTCCAGTTGTCAGTCTTTTTTTCGCACCAATCATGATCGAGATCCTAGTCCTATGAGGATGTGGTCTCCTCTCCTCATTCGTGGAAACCAAAGGAAGAAGTGCTAATTACATTAGATGAAATTCAAACTTGAAAATTGGCTCTTTTGCCACAAGGGAAACAACCTATTGAGTGCAAACTGATCTACAAAATGAAAACCAAAGCTGACGGATCCATTGATAGATACAAAGCTCTTCTTGTAGCTAAAGATTACAAATAAGAATATGGCATTGATTATGAAGCGACTTTTTCTCTAGTTGCTAAGATGACTTGTTCGTGCACTCATTTATGTGCTTTTGTTTCTCACTAGCTGTTATATAAGATAAATGTTGAGTCTTTCCAAATGGATTTCTCCTGAGGTGGTATATATGCATCCACCTTCACGGCTTCCACATCCACCCAACTATGTTTATTGGCTAAAATGTGCCTTCTATGGCCTGGAACGAGCTCCGAGTGCCTGATTGGATCATTTTCTCCGTCATTCAGAGTTGAGTATCAATAGAGCTATCTTGATTCGGCCTTATTGTTTTTGCATCACTCATCTCATGGGTGAATCCTTCGGTTACTTTATGTAGATATTGTTGAGAAACATGAAAAGGACTGATTTGTGAATCCTGGCAAATTAGGGACTGTCTTTTAATTATGTTCAAATCAAGAATCTGAAGGAAGAGCTGACTATCTTCTGTTCAAATCAAGACTGCACAATTTAATTAAGTAAAGTTTTCTTGCCATATCCCTCTAAAGCTTTCTCGCTTTGATACCATATCAGATCAATCACAAAGAGACTCCTAGAGGGGAATGAACTCAAGTTCTTTCAATGGGTGAGAGCATCCTATTTATATGCATCGAATGAATATCAGTGTATCACTTACACCCTAGTATCTCCTATTTATTTATTTATTTTTGGATACTCGAACTAAACATGTTTTCACTCCACCCATGTCCCTTACTAGTGGAGCTACAACTTGGGGACTAATTGGGGTAATTGAAACTAATTGCTGACTAACTGAATCTAATAGATAAGTATACATCATGGTGTACAAGAGATGTATTGAATTGAGTGGTCCTCCTCAAGTATGGTAGTCAGTGACAAACGTAGCATGTAACAGAGATTTTGAATTATCAATTTTGTGTCTATTCATTGGAGATTCTCTCCCATTATATAGAATACAGATGCCTCATCAAAGGCTACAAATTAGTTCATCACAGGCTACAAATCAGCTCTACAAATCAGCTAATCTAATTACAATCTAATTAAAGAAAGAGTATCTAATTACAATCAAATTAAAGAAGGAAGAAAACTGTGTAAATATTTGACCAAATCCAACGAGATTGGATGCCACCAAATTGGGCCCAAGTGGGCCTGAGCCATCTTGTATTTGACACCCCCCCTCAAATTGATGCTGGGGAATCCACAAGCATCAATTTGCTAACCAAGAACTGATGGCGAGGTCGCGGAAGTCCCTTGGTGAGGATATCGACAGTTTGAAGATCAGAAGAGATGTGAGGAAGGCTAATGACATCACGCTTGTATTCGTCGCGTATAAAATGGCAATCAATCTCGATGTGTTTAGTGCGTTGGTGGAAAACTGGATTGGCAGTAATACGAATTGCACTAGTATTGTCTGCATAAATAGGAGTGACACTATTAGCAGGAAATCCGAGATCGGAAAGCAACCCGTGAAGCCAGAGAATTTCTGAACAAGCAGCAGACATGGCACGATACTCAGCTTCGGTGGAAGATTTTGAGACCTTATCTTGTTTCTTACATTTCCATGAGATCAAGCTATCTCCCAGATACATGCACCATCCTGTGGTAGAGCGACGAGTATCCGGACAACCAGCCCAATCAGCATCGGAGTATGCTTTGAGTGTCAGGGAATTGTTGGCCGGATAGAATAATCCACGGGTTGGTGTCCGAATTAAATATTTAATAATACGTCGGACTGCAGCCAAATGAAGATGTCGAGGATCCGCCATGAATTGACTGACTAAATTGACTGCATAAGAAATATCAGGACGAGTTATCGTCAAGTAGATCAAGCTGCCAACGAGGCGACGATAAAGTGTAGGATCAGAGAGAGGATCCCCACTGTCTTGCTAAAGTTTAACATTGACTTCGACGGGAGTATCGACAGGAGCAGATCCTTGGAGTCCAACCATTTCAATTAATTCAAGAGCATATTTATGTTGATGAAGTACAATGCCTTTTGCAGATTGATGAACTTCAAGACCTAGAAAATAGTTCAGAGGACCAAGATCTTTCATGTGGAAAGATTCATGAAGAGAGGCCTGAAGTTGGTGAATCATATTTGCATCGGTACCTATAATGATGATGTCATCCACATAAACAAGAAGAATAGTAATCCCCGTAGAAGTATGATGAAGAAACATGGATGGATCATATGGACTAGGATGAAACCCCAAGTGGCGAAGAGCATTGTGGAACTTTTCAAACCATGCCCTGGGGGCTTGTTTAAGGCCATAAAGAGAATGCCGTAGTTTGGCAACGGCACCGGTGATGATAGAGGAAACCCCCTGAGGAAGGCGCATATAGACATCTTCTTTGAGATTGCCATGAAGAAATGCGTTCTTTACATCCATCTGGTAGAGGCCAGGATTGGGATGCTGCGATGGCAAGAATAGTCCGAACAGTTGTCATCTTTGCTACAGAAGCAAAAGTCTCCTTATAATCAATACCATATTCTTGCCGATTACCCAGAGCGACAAGACGGGCCTTATACCTATCCAGAGTTCCATCAGGTTTAAGCTTGATAGAATAGATCCATTTGCAACTAATTGGCTTAATTGAAGGAGGACACGGAACCACATCCCATGTATTATTTTGCGCAAGAGCATCCAATTCATCTTGCATAGCTTTGTTCCAACAATCATGCTGCACAGCCTGAGAGAGTATGAGTGCGGAATAGATGTAGAAGACATGGTGGCCATCAAGGAAGTGTGGGTAAACCCATAACGAATTGGAGGTACTGAAATCCGAGATGATCGACGCAAGGGAGGGTCTCCAATTGGACCAGATGTATTATTTTGCGCAAGAGCATCCAATTCATCCTGCATAGCTTTGTTCCAACAATCATGCTGCACAGCCTGAGAGTATGAGTGCGGAATAGATGTAGAAGACATGGTGGCCATCAAGGAAGTGTGGGTAAACCTATAATGAATTGGAGGTACTGAAATCCGAGATGATCGACGCAAGGGAGGGTCTCCAATTGGACCAGATGTAGTTGGGCGATTGTTAGGGGGACTATCTGTGTTTGCCGCATTACTCCGCCTATGATATACGAATTTAGGATCAAATTTAACAAATGGAGTTTTGTCCGAAAAACCAGGTAAGGAAACAACAGATGGGGACTCGACAGACTCAAGATATTGCTGGAAAAAATATTGATTTTCAAAGAAAACAACATTACGGGAGGTACGAATGCGCCGTATTTGAGGATCATAACAAAGAAACCCCTTTTGATGACTAGCATAGCCTAGAAATGCGCATTTAACAGATTGGGCAGTAAGTTTGTTACGCTCAGAAGGAGGTAAATGTACAAAACACACCGATCCAAAAACATGCCGATCATCATAAGACGGTGTAGTTTTGTATAATCGAGAAAAAGGACTCTCATTTTCTAAAGAAAAGGAAGGTAATCGATTTATAAAGTGGACAGCAGTGCTAAGAGCTTCTGTTCAAAAAACGTGTAGGAACAGAGGATTCAACAAGAAGAGAGCGAGTAACATCAAGGAGATATCTATTTTTCCTTTCAGCGACCCCATTTTGCTGAGGGGTATAAGGACAAGATTTTTGAGAAAGAATTCGTTTTTGTTGTAAAAATGTTTGAAACTCTGTAGACACATATTCACCTCCCGAATCAGAATGTAAAATTTTAATGCAAGTGGAAAATTGATTCTCAACATATGCTAAAAACATTTTGAAAACATTAAAGACCTCAACTTTAGAATGCAGAAAATAGACCCATGTAAATCTACTATAATCATCAATAAATGTCACAAAATATTTATAATGAGCATGAGACAAATGAGGAGCAATACCCCAAACATCACTATGAACTAAATCAAAACAATGAATGCTAGTAGAAGTGGAGACAGAAAAAGGAAGAGTTTTACTTTTTCCCATCTTACATGTAGCACAATCAAAGGAAACAAACTTAGAAAATCCTATTGAGTTTAACAATCCAGAATTAACCATGTGAGACATGGTTTTAAAATTAGGATGTCCAAGCCTACTATGCCATAATTGACAATTATTTTGAGCTGAAAAACAAAAATCATTTGCTGAATTATTCCCAATTGGAGTAGATAGATCAAGAGAAAACAAGCGTCCATTTTTAGGCCCCCTCGCGATCTCCCTCCCTGACATCTGGTCCTGCACAACACAACCAGAGGAAGAAAATGAAACATTATAGTTGTTTTCAACAAGTTGTCCAACGGAAAGAAGGTTTGAAATTAAATTGGGACAGTGATAAACATTCTTTAAGGGCAAGATACTGGAAATATTTTCAATGGCAGTGATAAGAAGATGTCCGCCATCGGCTGTTTGAACATGAGCATTGCCAGTATATTTTGTCAAGCTAGAGAGTTGTGCACTGGAATGAGTCAGGTGATTTGATGCTCCGGAATCAAGATACCAAATGGAAGAAGGGGTTTTAGATTTACCTGTGACGCCAAGTACAGAAAAAGCATTGACGATCATTTGTTGAACTAATTCGGGAGTGAGAGCAGGGGAAGAAGAACCAGGCTGTGAAGACATAGATGTGGACGCAACATCAGTAGGAGAATAGTCTACCTGGGCAGCATAAGCATTGGGAGTCCGCGTTTGTGGACGGCGGCGACATTTAGTAATGATATGTCCCTTCTTCTTGCAGTAATTACAGAACTTCTGGTTGCATTGAGTTGCAAGGTGTCCATATTTTTTGCAAGAGTAGCATTGGACTTTGCTCATATCACAAGTCTGAGGAGTTAGAGAAGACTGTGAGATCTGAAGAGACTGAGTGTTCCCTTTAGCAGAGTATGCAACATGATAGGTTTCAGTGTGCTTTTGTTCCAGGTGGGCTTTTGTGTGAATGCGTTGTTCTTCTCGCAAAAGCTCATTTAAACAAACATCCAAAGATGGTAATGGGCTCCGGCTCAGCAGAGATGATGTTACAGTCTCATACTCGGGACGCAATTTCATCAAAAACTGGTCCCTGTGACTTGAGGCTTGAAGTTCTTGTATAGTTTTAAGAATATTGTTCGGAACCGAAGCATATTTAATCCCATCGTATTCACTCCACAGATTGCGGAAACCAGAATAGTAGTCCTGAATGGTTAAGGTGCCTTGACTGTATTCTGCAATTTCAAACTCAAGTTGAAATTGTCGTGCAGAATTATCTTGATGATAAACTGTCTGCAAGTAACCCCACATCTCCTTGGAGGTTGTATAGGGTTTGAGGTTTAGAATCAGATGAGGTTCCACATCCCCAAGAATCCATGTTTTAATTTTTGCATCTTTTGTATTCCAAGTAGAAATCTTTTTATCATTCTCTGTAGGCTTTTGGATCAGAACTAGAGACAAATCCCCATAATTCCTTGGCCTCAAGATACAATTGAAATTGAAAAGCCCATGCTGGATAGTTTTTCCCATCAAATCGAATCAATTTAACTTCAGATTTTTCCATTTAAACAGTACTAGAACCAAATTGCAGCAAACAAAAGAGAGTGAAATCCAAACAGTGCAAACAGCCTGTTTTGATGTATCTCCAAGCTTGATTACAAGAGCAGCAGCCAATTTAAACCAAGCCAAGAGGGATCAGATCAACTCAAAATGCTTTCAAATAGTACAGAAATGACAAACAAGCTGTCTGAGAGTTTTTTTTCACAAAATAAAGGCCCAGGCGACCTTGATTTTGACTGCTGGTTCCTTGCGTGGGGCCCACTGCTTGATCTGAGTGAGGATCAGATCCACAAGATGCAAATAGGATCAATTTATCTTTCCAGTGGTACAAGATTTATTGAAATCCATCCATAATCCAAGATTTTGTACGGCTGAGATCAAAATTATCTTAGAAAACTTGAAAATCACAAGTTGATTCAAATGGCCTACCTCTGATCTTGGAAAAATGCTGAAAAAATCTCCAAAATTACCAGTAGAGGTGGTCGACCACTGCTGAAGAGTTTGCTGAAGATGCCATGATGATCGCAGGTGGGCCACTGTTGATCATATCACGACAGAAGACTGTTCTGTTTACAATGAACACAGATCCCTGATCTGGTTGTTGCCAAGGTTACAGATCTTTGATCTGTTTACTTTTTAGACACAAGATTGTGTTTCCCAAGAGTAGCAGTGCTGATCTCAGATGGGCCACAACGATCAGACTTCAAGATGTTGATGAAGATCTATGCTGATCATGCACGAACAGCCACAAGCAATGACTGTTATCACCAAGATTCGACAAGAAATTGAAGATGGATAGCTAGAAGACAGAGAGCTCTGATACCATGACAAACGTAGCATGTAACAGAGATTTTGAATTATCAATTTTGTGTCTATTCATTGGAGATTCTCTCCCATTATATAGAATACAGATGCCTCATCAAAGGCTACAAATTAGTTCATCACAGGCTACAAATCAGCTCTACAAATCAGCTAATCTAATTACAATCAAATTAAAGAAAGAGTATCTAATTACAATCAAATTAAAGAAGGAAGAAAACTGTGTAAATATTTGACCAAATCCAACGAGATTGGATGCCACCAAATTGGGCCCAAGTGGGCCTGAGCCATCTTGTATTTGACAGTCAGTTGGAGTATCTTCATTTCAGATATATCAACTTGCGAACTATTCTCTAATAAGATGTGATATCAAGAAGTAGTTCCCTACTTTTTTTCACTAATGGCATGGTTTTTCTTATTGGAGTATTTGCTGGTTTTGTGCCTAGCATTTCAATTTCTTCTAGTAGATCCAATTCATTCTTCCATTGGTAAATTGATGGGATAAGGTTATAAGTTGGAAAGATTGTTATCATTCAAAAAATAAGTTGGAAAGATTCTCTGCTTTGGTTTATCATTAGGTGAATGAGATGACATGGCTTTTACTAATGATTCATATTTTGTTCTTTTCAGGCAGCAGTTGCTCGTGCTTTATGTAAAAGCATAGATATATATGAGCAAGATGTTCATATCCAGTGTTTACGTACGTAAGTTATTGACAATGTGGAACTTCTTCACAATTTAGAAATTTGAATGCTCTCTCTCTCATGGAATTTGGATATTAAGCCATCATGTTATATTTGAGAACCATTTTCTCATGGCTGGTTTGTTAGATTCCATTTGGTGAAATTGAAGATTTTTTTTCTCTTTATAATCTATATAATAAGTTGGGAACAAGAGTAGGAGAGAGATATTTCCAAGCTTGTAAAAATGAGGCAAAGAAAAAGTAGGGAGGTAGACCGTGTCAAATGTATAAAGAGCGATGGCCAAAAAGGTTTTAGTGAAGGACAACGATATTAAAGAAAGACATGAAATGTTTTACCAACTTTTAACAATAAAGAAGCAACACATGCGCCATATGAGTGTAGCATAGATGAGAATGTTGAGGTGGATGTGTGGTAAAACTAAGACGGATATAATTAGAAATGAGCGCTTTTGGGAGCATTTAGGGTTAGCATCAATAAGTGATAAAATAAGAGAAACCTGTTTGAGATGATTTGGACTATCCAACGCAAGCCAACAACGACGTCAGTGAGGAAAAGTTCTTCTATACAGGTTGATGGCCTAACAACTAGAATGGGTAGGCCAACTAGCCAAAGAGGACGTGGGTGGAAGTAGTAACAATAAATATGAAGAACTATAACCTGTTCGAGGATTTGGCTTAGGATAGATCAGAATGGAGAAATAGAATTCATGTAACCAAACTCAACATAATTGGAATAAGAGAGGATACTTTCTTAGTAGGATATATCTTTAATTGGAGAATTAGAATAGCGGAAGTGAAAAAAACATTGACAAAAATGAAGACATGAGAGGTTATGGGGTAAGATGGCATTTCGATAGAGGCTTATAAATGCTTAGGAGAAATTTGATAGATTTGGTTAACTAGGCTCTTGAATTAGATTTTTTTACTCCAAAAGAAAGAAACAAAAACTAAGCCAAAAGCAGAAAAAAAATGTACTTAAATACAAAACAATTAAAATAAAAGGAAATGCTCTTTAATAAGATATTAAGAATAAAGAAAATGCCGGATGATTAATGAAGTGTTGTAGTACCATAAGAACAAAGGAAATATACAAAGTTGTACCAATTATCATGGGATTAAACTTATGAGTCATACTATGAAACTATGAGAGAGAGTAAAGGATCAAAGACTTAGATAAGTGACCAAAATATTTGAAAATCTACTCTCCTCACTAAGATATTAAGAAAAAAGAAAAATCTGGATGACTAAAGAAGTGTTATAGTACCACAACACAAGAATAAAGGAGACATACAAAGTTGCACCAACTATTGTGGGATTAAACTTGTGAGTTACACTATGAAACTGTGGGAGGGAGTAATGGAGGAAAGACTTAGACAAGTAAGCAAGAAATCTGAAAATCAATTCGATTTCATGTGGGGAGGTCAGCTATGGAAGCTATCTTCTCACTTTGGCAATTAATGCAAAAATGCCAAGAGAAGAGGAAAAATCTTCATATGGTTTTTATCGATCTTGAAAAAGCCCACAACAAGGTACCTAGATGTTTGATTTTGTGGTTTTAGATAAAAGGAGTGTCTCAAGAAGTTACATTGACATCAATCAAGACATGTATGAGGGAGTGGTAATGAGCATGAGTGTCAAGTTCAACTAGCCAATACATTCCAAAAGCGTAAGTTGCTAGGAAGTAGAAGATCAATCTACTTAACACCCCTCCTCGAACGGGACGCCATTCTAATTTGCAACCCACACGTGTCTATCCACGCGGTACGTGCTTGCCCACGTGGCCTAGGGGAACAACGCCTCCCTGGGGTTCGAACTCATGACCTAGCATGGCTCTGATATCATGTCAAGTCCAACTAGCCAGCCAATACACACTAAAAGCTTAAGCTGTTAGGAAGCCTACTTAACGTTGAGAACTACCCGTGGAGAAACAAGTAAGTTTCTAGTTACCAAAGGTTTGCATCAAGGGTCAGCTTTAACCTTGTATCTCTTTGCGCTAATTATGGAAGAGTTAACTGCTCATATTTATTGAATTGGCTTGTTGATAAGTTTTAGGTATCTAATATAAAGCAACTCTCTTTTTAAGCATTTTATCTCTGAATAATTGGGTTAGGATCCTTTTCATAATCTTGTGTCATCTTAACCTTTCTTATGCGAGAACAATCTTACAATAATTTTCTAACAGTTGTACTACAGTTGAGCAATGAATTTCAGTTACCATTTAAAAAAAAAATGAAAAATGAAAAAAAAAGTTGTACTACAGTTCCATTAAAGAATTTCCTTTTGGATTGAATGTTCAAACTGTTTATTGGGATTTTTTTTTGTCAATTGCATGATCCATCGAGCAGCTTGTGGAACCCTGCTTCATTATGCTTTCTAAGTAGTTCATTATCTGGTAACGGATCTTCTTCAATGTTGGCTGTTGCAGAAGGTTGCCAGGTATGACCTTTGGTTAATTCCGTTCTCACATGTCAATGAATCTCAGATTGTTTACCTTAAATGTTTCCACATTCACCATTGTATTTACTCTAGCTGACCATATGGGACTTGAGAACAAATTACAATGGTGGTTGTGTACAAAGAATTTGTGGTACTGTCGGGGACTGCTTATATGCTGTTTGCAATTCTTTCGATGGGGCAATTGCGGCTGGTGGATCTGATCGTACTGTCACCATTTATGATCCTCGCAGGTTGGTAATGAATCTCTCTCTCTCTCTCTACACGCACGTGTGCACACGCACACGTAGAGGTTATCCATTGCACACCGGGAGTGGGAACTCACTTGGGAGTCCATCCAAGTGGGCCTATATATATATATGGAGATGCTCCTATGAGAGATATTTCTCACCTTAAATGAGAGATTATGTGGGGGCCCTCACATCCATATCCAATGCCAATAACTTAAATGTGAGGGCCCCCACCCATATCTCTCATAGTAAGGTGAGAGATATCTCTCATAGGAGCATCTCCCATATATACTTATAGAGCAAGGCTCTCCTAAGCTCAAGCTTAGAAGAAAATTTCGTAAGCTCATGCTTGTGGGGCCCACCTTTGGTCCATCCAAATGGACCAAACACATGACCCCTCTAAATTGCACATGTCCACCAACTTTCTGTCAGATCTGAATTTACTGGACTATTGACCATTACACTATTGGGCCTATATAGAGATGATAGAAATCACGGTTGGGGCTGATTTTTTGTAGAGAGGATCCCAAATAGTCCTTGAAATCCCCCCCATCCCCATATGGGTCCCCAAGTGGGCCTCACCACACACTTGAGCTTACTTTATCTTAAGCTTGAGCTTAGGAGAGCTGGCTCCATATATATATTTATATATATATATATATGGACGTGCTCTTGTAAGAAATACTCTCACCTTACTATGAGAGATATGAGTGGGGGCCCTCACATTTAAGTTGTTGGCATTGGATGTGAGGGCCCCCCACCTTATCTCTCATAGTAAGGTGAGAGTGTCTCTCACAAGAGCACCTCTCATATATATAGATATATATAAGGCCCTCCTCTCCTCAACTTGAGCTAGCAGAGGAACCCGTCCGCTCAAGCTTGCGGGGCCCACATGGGAATGGGGATTTGAAGATCTGTGTGTGCCCTCCTATGGACAAAAATCATCCTAACCTTATCATCCAAGGCCCACAAGTTCAGTCCATTCGAATGGGGTGTGCAGTCGATCCAACGGTCCAGTCCATTTAGATCTATCCAAGCCCGGGGCCCATGTGAAATTCGGGGCGCGGGGGGGGGGGGGGTGTGTGTGTGTGTCTTAGACGGATGACCCACCAGTGGGCTTCCTCCGTCAACTCAAGCCAAGGAGAGGATTTCATATATATATATATACACACACACACACGATATACTTCAAGCTGATAGCTATTTTTAGCATGGTTGGGGATCAGATTGGTCATTTTTTCCTCCCTTAGCATTGGAAATGTATGTGCAATATTCAGTATTACTTTTAGGTGCCCCTTTATATGACATGATATTTGTTACTTTTCTTCCAACAAGAATACTAGATGCAATTGATATCTTGAATGCAGATGGTCAGCTTTAAAACGTTGGGCGAATTGCTCAAAATATGAGGTGAGTTGCTTGTCCAGAACATGTTTATTTATATTACAGAACTGCATATTCCTTGTTTGACCCTTTTCTTATTGTTCTTTTTTATTCAATTCATGCCTCTTATGAACTTTATTTCTTGTGCTCATCAAGAGGGATCACCATTATCTATTAATCTATTTATTTTTGAGGCCCGTTCTTTGGATTCTCAAGTACCGCGTTAGAATCTATTATTCAGATGATATCCTTTGGTGTCAGTTATCCATATTATGTTTGTAGACAAACACCTAATTGGAAGACCCATGTGTCCTATGCCCATGGTATGAAATATAGGCTAGTATGTACTGGTTTAGATTTCTTGAAATGGAAATTTAGGCCCACATGCGTCCGTCCCAAAGCAAAAAAAACTACGAAATGCTGCTGAGGCATTTTATGAAACAATTGTGTAGACGTTGGTTAGTCTAGAAATCACAATCCTCTTCCAAACCCGCAAAAAAAAAAAAAAATCATCTTCAAGACAACAAATCCAACCAAATGATTCTCATTTCCGTTCATCCATCCTCGTGATTTTTTCTTCTCTTCATACAATGTAGCATGGTAAAGAACAGCCATCATGGAGGCAGGACCCTGCTGAATCCAACCTGACCCAGCTCGGACTCTCTGTGTTTTAAAACGTTGGTAGGGTTCGGACTCACTGAGTTTTAAAATGCTAGTAGGGTCCTTATTTATGAAAGATGCTTTTGTGACGTGAAAGGGTGTTTGAGTCTCAAAATTTTTCTTGGGGAAAAAACCCTTCTCTAAATGGAGAAATTATTTAGTTTTAACTATAATCCTTTAAATAAATCTAAGTTAAACCTTTGATAGTAATATGGTATATTATATATCTTATGACATTTCCAGACAATTAATATAATTGTAGCATGAACTTGGTTTTTCTTGACATGCTCTAACTTCGTGGAACGATTTTCATCACAGGGGCAGCTGCACAGTAAGTATTGCCTTGAGAATCTAAGTCATTACTTTTATCTCATTGATTGTGCAGATAACAGGCCTTGCTTTCTCGTCACTTGATCCCAATCATCTCTATGTACAAGGCGTTGATTATGAGGTAATTGTTTGAAACTTAAAAGCTCTAAGCTGTTTTTTCTTCTTTTTTTTTTTTCTTTTTGCTCTTGTTTAGCTCAAACTCGGAATGATTTCAGGACATTATGTTTCTTGTGGAAATGTAAGCTCAACAAAAACAATTCATGAACTATATTACTCGTGGACTTGTTTGTCTCTTTATATATGAACTTCCATAATGGTTTTGTTGTTAATGGTCTCAGTGGATGAAAACTAAATTACCAATCGATATTTGACAATGATATATTTCTGGTTGGAAGTAATAGTGTTGCAGGACAAGGCTTTTGGTCAGTATTGACAACATTGACGAGAATTTTAGTTTGAATCCTTGCTCCATTAAGCAGTCCCTTGGGGGTTTATCTAGATTAGATGATAATGAGAATAAAAAGCAAGGAAAAAGGATAAAGCTAATAGCAAATAAATACCATCTTAATCAGCCCAATATCTTGCCCAGTCAGTGGTCATCACAAATAAAAAGAAATGTCTTTCTTAATCAGTATAGTAGAAGTCTGCTCTATATGAAACAATTAGAAAGCAATGTTAGTCGCATGCTGCAGTCTGAAGATTTGAAGCCACATGTCAGTGTGTGATAATCTGACAGTCCTAAGAATTGCTCTCCCCATCTAATACATGGACCATAATTTTGTTACAGCAACAATAATCATGGTCCAGCGATCATAGTTGTTTTTTGCAATAGGAGTGAAGTCACCCAAGAGATTCTTTTTTATTCTTTGGTTCGATAATTAGCGAGGATGGAGAGATTGAGGAAGATGTCGAACAAAGAATAAGAGCTGGGTGGTTAAGTGGAAATTGCTTCTGGGGTGCTTTGGGATCGATGTATACTGGCAGGATTGAATGGTAAAGTTTTACAGGGCATTGATTAGATCAGCCATGAATTTAAGGAGCAGAATGTTGGCCAGTCAAGTAGTAACGCATGCACAATTGAATGTAACAAAGATGATAATGTTGACGTAGATTTGTGGTAAAACTAAGAAGATAGAATTAGAAATTAATGCATTTGGGAGCATCAATAGGTTATAAATTAAGAGAGACTCATTTAAGATGGTTTCAATATGTTGTAGGCTCCAACAAAAAAAAAAAATGTTGCAGGCCAGCAATGACGCCAGTGAGAATTTTTTTTCCCTAAGCAAGTTGATGGCTTGCTAAGGGAAAGCGGTAGGCCAAAGAGGACATAAATGGAAGTAGTAAGGTTGGATCTGAAGAAGAATAACTTGTCCAAGGATTTGGCTTAGGATAGACTGGACTGGAGATACAAAATTCATGTCGCCGACCTTGACATAGTTGGGACAAGGCTCTGATGATGATGATGTTGATTCCCAAGAGCGACTAAGCACGCCTTGTTTTTATCGTCGGACTCATCTAATTGAGTGTAACAATGTAGACCCATTTGGACCCAATGGTTGGACATTCCGTGGATGAGAAACCATATCTCATGTTTGATTCTTAGCCAGTGTAGCCAAGCCTTTTGTCACACTCATGTCCTTTTCCAACGGTCATAGTTGTTGGCCTTGGCATACAGGTAAGGAATAAAAATGGAATCCAAGGATGCAAATAGTAAGTGGGAAGAAATCATATCTGTTAGGTGGTCGAACAGCAGGAGGGGAATGAGCAAAACGAAGGCAGGGGAGGAATCACTAAGGTGAGTATCTGACAAAACTTCCCTTTGTTCTCGTTGCTTACAGACTATCCCTTCCTTGAATCAACCTCTAGAAGAATCAGCAATGGTTTTGTGAAAAAAAAGATGCAAAATGGATGTTGATGGTGGAGGAGAGGCAAAATACTATTGATGGTGTCCAATCGAATGTTTTTTACTGCACTTCCATTTTTTCTTAATTCCTTGTCTAGGATGGCAGAAACTCAAATTGAATGTTCTTCATTTCACTTGCACACTGTTTTGTTTTTGGCTCCCCTGTTTAGGAGCAAGTAAAATACTCTCTTGATCTTATATAAATATAAACATTGGAAAAAACAAGAAAAAAAAAATTCTCTGCTCACAGAAATCAACATAATCTTGAAATATTAACATAAGGAATCAAATGATCCTTTTGCAGGTGTTTTGTGGACAATGGAAGGAAAGCAGAAAAGCTTTCTCATTTAGGGGTGATGCAAACTGGCTTGGATTTGGCAAGGTACAGCAATAAACTGGATCAAAGTCCCTGGTAATGCCTTAGTTTTGTCTACACTCCAAATAATGAAGTGTTCCTGTCAATGCAGAGTGCCAACGTGGATATTTTAGCGGGATGGTCTGAAAGCGGTAGCATCTTTGTTGCAGACGTTGTGAAGGAGTAACATTATTGCAGAATGCTGTCTTTCCCCCTTAAACAATACTCTCTCTCTCTCTCGGAAATTGAAGGAACCGCTATTAGAGTCAGCAAACTTAATATATTGCAGAATGCAGAATGAGAGCAACTGGCCCAGTGCAATTTTGAGCCTTGTCTCTAGTTATGTATTCCCACCATCCTGTTCAGTTTAAATTTTGGCCTCTCTAGAAATATCCCAAATGGAGGATGCACACATTAAATTTATAGACATTTCAGCGAAGTTTTGTGCTCAATTTTCACAGATTTCTTACGAGTTTGACTGATCAATAAGGGATGGGATGACAATGAATCGGATTGGGTGCCCCAACTTACTCGGGTTTGGTAAGGGATGATGGTTACTAATAATAATGACAATGACAATGACGACGATGATAATAATGTTCTTTAATATTAAATAAGAAAAACTAATAAAAACAATGTTTCAATGACGAGCGGATAATAATTTATCTTTAATAATAATAATAATAGTAAAACAATGACCATGACAACAACATTAGTGTATCTTTATATTAATGTTAAGAATTGCTTATTTTTCATTTTTGTTTCGGTTATAACTGTGGCCCTAAATTGAACTTGCTCCAAGTAGAATTGGGTCATGGTATGTGTCCTACAGTTTTTTTTTTTTTTTCTCAGTAAGTGAGGATCCTACAGTGGGACTTGAATCCAATTAATTTGTATTCAGTTCTGGCTGGACTAAACCAATTTACATCTCTACTAAAATCATAGTGAGTGGGTCGCCCTGAAGCTAAGTAACATGCAATCTGATGGGCCACGCAGTATGTGCTCGGCATTTGTAACATATATTTGTAATCTTAAAAAAAAAAAAAAAGGTTTAAAATCTTACAAAAGCAAAAGGTTTAAGAAAATCAAAAGAAAGTACGAAAAATCAGGAAAATGGAAAATTGTAATTTTCTATTTGGAGAATTTCTACCCTATTCTGCATGCCTATCAAGCCTAGATCTTACCGTTGCCGAGATACATATCAGGATAAAAAATCGTCAAAAAGGGTCCATAATGGCTGTTAGGCTGTTATTTTGAATATAGCGGCCGTTATATTCAAAATAACATCCATTATAACACCTGACATGATTTTATTTTTAAAAAAAAGAAAAAAACCCTTCCTTTGGCCTTGTTCTTTCACTTCTTTCAATGTGTTTCTTCTCTAAGAGCTTTCTAAGGGTTCTTGAGGCATGCTACAACTTCTAAGGCATGGAGGAGTACCTAAAAGTTTAGATTTAAGTTACTTTTGGGTGGATTTATATGTGAGGAAATCTAATCAAACTCAAGGGACGTCTTTGGTAAGCTTATTTTTTTATTTTTTGGAGTTCTTTTCAAGATTCAACATCATAATAATTTAGAGATGTTTGAGGTGTGTTAGATCTATACTTTTAGAGCAAAAAATTTCAAGTTTTAGCACTTTTTGTAAAATTCTTTATTTTTTCATTATTTAAATCCGAATTTTTTTTTTAAAGATGGTGTAATACATGAACCAAAGGCTTTATATTGAGTTATATTTGATGTTACTCACTAATTTTTCTCTAAATCTAGTATTTTAAGGTGTAGATCTAGATTTTTTTATTTTCAAAATTCGGGATTGTTCTTGATATCATTTACATTTTTCCAAATTAGTGTTCAAATGCATTTATAATATGTTAGTTTACAATAGATCTACACTTTTGAAACAAAAAGGTGTGAATCTTATGATTTAAAGTGTAGACTTTAAATGTTTAACACTATTAGTTTGCCCCAAATTATGGTTGCATTATGTCAAATTTATGATATTTCAACTTATTTTAGTATATACATCGATACAACAATAATACAGGATGTTATAATTTGAGGGTTTCAACTTATTTTAGTATATACATCGATACAACAATAATACATGATGTTATAATTTGAGGGTTTCAACTTATTTTAGTATATACATCGATACAACAATAATACATGACGTTATAATTTAAGGGGACCGTTATTTTGCTTTAAAGTGTGCACTAATGGAAAAAAAAATAGTTTCTATCATTTTATAATATTTTGGATTTTTTGGATATTTATTCGGATTTTTTTTTATCAAATAAAAATTCGCTTCACAATGGGCTGTGAATCGTGATAACCGCGAACTGTGACGCGATGACTGCGAATCGTGATTTTAAACCATGCTTTTAATACTTCAAGCAAATGTGTTTTTTTTCTTTCTCCAGGGTATCTCCTGTACAGTCCAGCCCAGGGGCAAAATGTGTACATGCAAACCTTCCTATCCACTTGTATAATGATTTTAAATATTTGATTATCATGAATTTTATCAATACCATTTACATTCCTATGTAACACATTAAGGGTCTTTTTTCCCCCGAAGGTTAATGGTCTATTTAGAAAAAAAAAAAAAAAGGCTTAAGAGGATATAGATGAAAGTAGTAAGGATATATTAAAGACGTGCAATCTTAGAGAATAAATCAAAATAGAGAAATTGAATTAAGATCACCGGAGCAAGGCTTTGATGATGATAATTCACATGCTAACTAACATGTAAATTCCAACATGAATGGGTCATAGCATGACACTGTTGGCCTAGTGTATGTTTGTTGGCATCCACTTGTATTGAGTGATGGAACCATTATTGAACAAACAATAGTCAATAGGGATGGCCCCCACGGTAATGTAGCTATTGTCACGAACAAAGCTGCAAAACACAACTCTCAAAAAATTGAATCCCAGGAAATCACAGGAGTGTGAAAAGAATTACAGTAGAAGCATAGCTTGTTGAAAAGTCACACACGGCTGCTAACAACCGCACCCCCACCCACCCTACCCCCACCCTAATCTTAGCCAAATGGATTATCTGAAACCCTTCTCTCTCTCTCTCTATATATATATATATATATATATATATATATATATGAGAATATTTATGTGCATCCCTTCATTACCAAAGGGTGAGGGACACTTCCATAATTGAAAATTTTCATGTACAAAAAGAGAAAATATACTATTTTGTTATATACATAAAATGAATATACATGTGCAAAAAGCATATATATTGGCTATGCCCGAAAGCCTCAGGGGCCAGGGCATCTCATTCATACATCTATCATTGTTAGTTTTCTTGTTTTGAGTCATCAAGTTTCCTTCAATTTCATTTCATTTTTACTTTATTTTTGGGTTGGGTTTCTATGCATTGGAACCTTAAAGTTGATTAAGAAAAATAAATAAGTCTTTAAAAAAGTAATATATTATCTATCATTCTTAAAATTTATTCCATGCGTAGGCAACATACTTAAAGTTTCTTGATCTTGGTACGTTAGAATCACACACATGCATAGGGATCTATTCCTCCGTCTTGAACTTTAAACCATCACATTTGACCAGTAGTCCAACTTAGCAAAATCAAAGAAACTATATAAAAAATTCAAAAGTAAAGTACATTGAGCATTAGTAAAACCAGGTGGGAGGATGATATCCTCAGAATTTATACAAACAAATAATAATTCTCAAAATTCAAAAACCATTCAACCCTAACGTAAAAAAAAAAAAAAAGAATAATAACATAATAACTAAAGTAGATATATAAAAGTGAATTTTGTTAATATAGATAACATTAATCATAAGAAATGTATTTAGATTCTTTTAGTGCAATAAGCCCACGCCCAATGTGGGCCATGATAAAAATAATTAAATTTTAAAATAAAAATACTTTAAAAATATTAAATAAATTGTAAAGGAATATTAACAAGTGACTGCTACAAATATCTACGCTCGGCCATTGAAACCATAAAAAATTAGTTGAATATTTCATACATGTGCCCATCTTTGCCAAATAAAGTGTCACTTTTTGTTAGAGATATTAGAAAATTGGTGAGACCCACCCGTTAAATCCAATTGGTAAGATCTGGGTCATAAAACAGAAAGTAAAACACAAAATGCGGCATAGATACCCACCCTTGCCCATGTCTCTTTGGTTGACATGATTTCATATTATGATTTCATGTTATATAGATGGGTTGCTCGCACACGGCATAATTACAACAATTTTTTTTTTAAATTTACAAGTGGGATCAAGCTGCAGACATGATGGGCCCATTTCTTAATGTTAATCAGCTTACCATCTAACTATTAAAGTTTTAAAAGATTGATCAAAATATCATGTTTTTAACACTCTAACGAACTAATTCGTGAATCAAAATAATATGTATTTGTTTTGATATATATAATGAGACAGACAACAAAGTCAGAACAATATTATCAAGGGTGTTTGTAATTAAGCATTGTAGTACAAGGGAGCTCCCGAGGTGTTAGCTCATAAGTCAAATGTTCATGACTTTAAGAATGGGTGATGTTCTCCTATGAGCAGACTATGCTTCTGTATACAGTCCAGCTCATGGGGCATACTTACATGCCAATAAATCAGTGGGAGTGGGGTGGGGGTACATGGAAAGGAATCCTTAGGGACAAGGCTAACAAAAAAAATTAGCTCCATCAACTCATCCTAACTCTTTATTTAATAGTCATAAAGTTTAGTGGTTTTTTAAATATAGATTTCTTAGAAATTTAATCCAATGGTGGATAAAGGTTTGATGAGAGTGAATTTGGGCCTAGTGCCAAATCATCAAGGGAAGAGTGTGAAAGGGCCTGCTTGCCTACAGTAACACCAATTGAGGGGTGTTCATGAGCTGGGCTGGCCAGGTTGAGGCACATCCAGGTCGGCGTGACCTTACAAAAATTGGCTCGTATCTAGCACAACCCCAACACAGGCCTTAAGTGCAAGGCCAACTCGATCGCCTTACAAATGTCAGGCCTGAGCCTACCCATTTAGTCAATCAAGTCTGGCTGGAGTTGGCCTGGCTTGATGGTCTTTGCTGGATCTATAACCTCTATATTAAAATTGAGTATATTGGCAGTTTATACATGATATCAATACTAGTTCATGGATAAGTTAACAGAATCAGTAAAATGCAGAAAAAATATGATGGGTTGGTGCTTTTGGTTCATCGTAATACAGTCTTCACCCTTTCTCCAAGTCCAAAAATTGGATCCATACCAACTTTTTCTTTCCCAGATATACGGGTGTTCAGACTCAAAGTCCCAGTTTCACCCCTAGTCTTAGTCACATTGCTTCTATCTATAGAGCTATCTACAACCCATGAGATATTTTGGGAGTGTTATCTTTGAGTTAAATGGAAATTTGGACTCCATCTCTGATGATTCACAAACCCCAATGTCCTAAATGCATTACAAGAGGGTGATACATGTTGGAGTTCAGTAGTCATTTCTGTTTCAGAAGTATGAACTTGGACAGCTTAGGTTGAAATGAAGTCCACGTTCAAATTGCATCGATCGAGTAGTTCAAGGAGTTTAGTAGTCATTACACAAATGCAACCTATGGTCGGGCCTTAGACTCTACTTGAAAGTGTCCTATATTTTAAATTTTTTTAACTGCAAAATACTATTATACCACCTTTTGCGAAAATTTTTATAATTTTTGGTTTCCACAAAGCTGAGAGTAGTAGTGATATGGTGGTTGGTTCGGGACATCTGAAGCATGTAAATACAAGTCTTAATGACAACCCAAATCATGGGCGGACCCAAAATATAGGAACGTGGGTGCGGCCGCACCCGTCAAACTCGCATAGGGCAGCAGTCCCGCATGCATGGCAGGTTGCACATAATGACATAACAGGCCGTGATAGGTCCACTCACGGTTACCATGAGGTAAAGCCTCATAGGATCAGGACTGGACATTAATTTCATGCAACTCTCGACGCATCAACTAATAGTTTCAGTTCCGTTTAAGCTCAGACGACCATATGTGGCGTTGCAGTTTATAGCTATAGATTCACAACATAGCTATATTGATTTTAAATGTCTCATTGTCATGATATTAGTAACACCATTGACAATCCTATGTAAGATGTAAGCTAATTAACCCGTGAATTCCAAATTGAATGAGGGCACAGTGTAACTCTGTTGCCTTCTTGACATTCACTTAAGCAAGTACTCTCTGGCAATTGGCATCCACTTGCAAATTGAGTGATGGAACCACACGTTAACGTAGCTTTTGTTACGAACAAAGTCAAAGACTTGACTTGGGAGAAAGTTGCCGTGTAGACCCAACCATTTAGAAGGGTCCCGGTCTACTTAATTGTTATCATGACAGGAGATGTATCAACTTGAGGTTTTGCTTAGACCTCTAGAGCTTGATTTTAGGCAACCTGATTGAACCCACTATACATGGATGATCCCAAAAACCATGTGTCCAGATCCCCAGAGTGTCTCCCTCACGCTTCCTCCAAGTGGAAGGAGTGAAAGTCCATAGTGGCACCCACCTGTTGAAAATTCGAGGAACTCAAAATGACCGCCCTCATATGTAGCAAATATCCTCAAATTTTGCTCAAAATGGGAGTCATTCTCACAGTAAGATTGAGCATAAGATTAAGAATGTGACTAACACAATCTTATGCCTAATTCATCATATGAACTAATCAAGTGAAATGTTTTTCTGCTCGATCTTATTTTGAATTTATATTCTCAGGAATTCAATGAGTTATTATGTGTTTGCTCACCACTTCATTCAAGGTGTTTTTTTTATAATTCCCTTAAATATGTTGTATTTTTCTAATGATGTTTTTTTATGATCATTTACTCTGAATCATGGCGAACGATATTTCTCTAATTTGCTCAGTTTAGAATTATAAGTTTTATGGGTTTTGGGAGAGTGGAATATTTAGTTGTGATCTGCTTTATAGATGCTCATTTGATTGTCATAAGTGTATGTATTTAAATTATATGAGTTCCAAGCTACTCTTCATTCACACAATGGGACTCACTATTTGGAGTTTTGGAATGTCTAGATTTACGAGCATACATGTAGTCACCGAGGGTCAACTACTTACCTTAACATTGTTAGGTAGTTGTTTGTATGGTTTTCTATCACCAATTGATTTTGAGATTATGGGCTAGCAACTTTGTGAGCTAACACATCTTGGATTCAAAACCACACAAGGCAAAAAAAAAAAAAAAACATCTTGGGGTCGAAACCACACAGGCCAAAAAAAATGTCCCATGCCGACTATCTGGACCAAAGACTTGACTCTGAGAAAACAACAGGGATGGGCCACGTGGTGGAAAAAGGCCAAAGACCTGGCTGGGCTGGCTAATGCTATTCAAAGCCCAGCTGATCTAGTCATCAATATTAAGTGAAAACCAATGTCTTGATCACTTATAAGTCATGACCCAAACACAGATGAATTGACACTTATGTCCTGCAAAATACGAATCTCAAAAAATCGATTCCCATGCAACCAAGCATGACTTACACCAGGACCACAGCTCGTTGGAAATTTAGGCACCTGTGGGCCAGGGCAGCTACTGTCTCACTCAGCCAAATGGCTTATCCGGAAATCCCCTGTAACTTGCTCTCTATCTCTATAAATGTGTGCTTCACCCAAAGCCTCATGGCATCTCGTTCACACATACTTTATTCATCGTTTCTTTGAGTGATCATGTCTCCTTCAATTTCATTTCTACTTTATTTTTGGGTTGGGTTTCTATGTATTGGAACCTTAAAGTTCAGTTCCTATGTTGGAGGTACAAACGTGACTTGTTTGGAAAGAGAGAGACAAGCTCTTCTCAACTTCAAACAAGGTCTCAAAGATCCTAGCACCCGGCTCTCTTCATGGTCGGGTGACGACTGCTGTACATGGAAAGGAATTCGCTGCAACAACAAAACAGGGCATGTTATCAAGCTTAACCTCCGCAATTCATATCAAGAAAAGTTCTCCCCAAGAAAATACATTCTGTTCAACCAACCTGACATGAATGATGATTTTGAAGCAGAATTCAAGAGGTCATGCATATCTGGTGAGATAAACCCATCTTTACTTGAGTTGAAGTATTTGATGCACTTAGACCTAAGCTTCAACTGTTTTGGAGGAATAGGCATCCCAAAATTTTTCGGTTCCTTCAACAAACTGACATATCTCAACCTCTCTGGCTCGGGCTTCGGAGGAAGGGTTCCTCATGAGCTAGGAAATCTCTCTACACTATGTTATCTTGACCTTAACGATGATGCCTGGCTAGATGGTTATGCAAGTGTCACTGGAGATTATGCTTCTAGTCTTCCATCTTATGGTTTACATGTTGATAGCCTTCATTGGCTCTCTCACCTTTCTTCTTTGCAACACCTTAACATGAGATCCTTGGACCTCAGTATGGTATCTGATTGGTTGTTATCAATAAATATGCTTCCTTCCATTCGAAACTTACAGCTTCCCAATTGCTATCTCCCTAACATTTCCACATCTCTTCAACATATGAACTTGTCATCTCTTCTGACCCTTGATCTCTCTGGCAACATGTTTGGTCCTGGGGTTCCTACTTGGCTGTTTAATATAAGCAGATTGATGTCCCTTAATCTTGATTACAATTATCTCAGAGATCCGCTTCCCACTGCACTTGGGAACCTTTGCAACTTACGGACATTATCTTTGCAAGGAAATTTTATCAGTGGAGAGATAAACAAATTTAAAGGGTTTTTCAAAGGATGTATTAGTAGTAGTTTGGTGGACTTAAATTTGGAATCAAATCGACTCAGTGGGTATCTTCCTCACTGGTTGGGACGATTCACTAATCTTAAGTCTCTCGATCTTTTTGGTAATTTCCTTTCCGGTTCGATTTCTCCATCTCTTGGAAGATTGTCATCCTTGACAGAATTGAGTCTTGGAGACAACGCTCTTTCCGGTTCTATCCCTCCGTCTCTAGGAAGATTGTCATCCTTGAGAGCATTAGATCTTCAATTAAACTCTCTTTCTGGTTCTATTCCTCCATCTCTTGGAAGGTTATCATCCTTGAAAATACTCTCTCTCTCCGATAATCAATTGAATGGGTCTATCCCTCCAAGCATTGGACAACTTTCAAATCTAGAGTATATATATGTGAACAATAATTCTTTTCATTGTATCCTGTCAGAAGCTCACTTTTCCAATCTCACAAAATTGAAAGTGTTATCCACATATTCAACTTCGTTACTTTTAAATGTGAGCTCTAGTTGGATTCCACCTTTTCAACTCACACATATCAGGATGGATGATTGCCAATTAGGGCCCCAGTTTCCACCTTGGATTCCAACTCAAAAAGAATTAGTTTACTTGTCCCTTTCAAATGTAAGCATTTCTGATGCCATCCCTGATTTCTTTTGGAACATATCTTCGACCATTTACTTTATAGATCTATCCAGCAACTCAATTTCAGGGACGCTTCCAAAAAATATTGTAGAGAAGACATCCAATCTGATGCATTTATCACTATCCTCTAACCGCTTAATGGGAAGCATCCCCATGTCCATATGCAAAATGAAATTTCTAACAAATCTTGTCCTCTCAAACAATCATTTGATGGATGAAATTCCTCCATGTTTAGGGGACCTGCAATTTCTGAATGCTTTGAATTTGGAAAATAATAGTCTCTCTGGAAGTATTCCAAACTCCATAAGTTATTTGTCCTCGCTTAAATCGTTGCACTTGAGTAAGAATCAGCTTATCGGAGAATTCCCAGCATCCTTGCGAAATTGCACAAAATTGATCACGCTTGATCTTGGGGAAAATAGATTCGTGGGGAAGATACCAAAATGGATCGGTGAAAACTTGACATCTCTTAGTTTCCTCATCTTGCGATTTAACATGTTTGATGGTAACCTTCCTTCACAATTGTCACTACTTTCTGAACTTCGAGTCTTGGACCTTTCCCAAAACAATTTCTCAGGAACCATACCAGCATCCTTTGGTAACTTCAGTGCTATGTCTATTGTTCAGAAAGGAGACAGGTTTGTGGATATTGTTGATGATGTATTCGGTGGTTCAGAGAGTATATGGGTGTCATTCAAAGGAGCTCAATATGAATATACCCACACAGTTTTGCTCGTGCTGAACATAAACTTGTCAGACAATGATCTGCACGGAGAGATTCCCACAGAAATTACTCAACTTCGAGGATTGCAGAGTCTGAACTTGTCAAAAAATCATTTGACAGGAACAATCCCAAAAGAGATTGGTGACCTGCGATGGATAGAATCTATTGATCTCTCATGGAATCAACTTTCAGATGCAATTCCGGATAGCTTGTCAAACTTGACTTCTTTAAGTAGGTTGAACTTGTCATATAACAACTTTTCAGGAAGAATTCCATCCGGAAACCAACTTAATACCATCAATGATTCGTCTATTTACATGGGAAACCCTTTCTTATGTGGGCCCCCAATTTCAAACCAATGCCCAGGAGATGAAACATATAAAAATCCACAATCAATTGTTGATGATGAAGAAGCTAATGATGTGTTTGCAACACAGCTATTTTATATTAGCATGGGACCTGGATTTGTTGTGGGCTTTTGGATTGTATGTGGTATTTTATTGTTCAAGAGATCATGGAGGATCGCATACTACCACTTTTTTGATGACATGGGCGCTTGGTTATATGTTGCAATTGCAATCAAGGTCATGAAATTCAAGAAGAAGGAAGGATCAGCAAGTAAGAGAACTACAAATAAGTCCTAAATATGTGCATCCTCATACGTTGCTTTGGCATCAGGCGAGTTGGTGATCCTTCATGTAGCATCTACAGGTACTAATCTAAACAGTTTCATTCATGAGTCCTTTTCTTTTCTTTTCACGAAGTTTCTTTAAAGTATTTTATGGCCATTCCATGCATGGTTAAGATTTTCCAATCGATGGTTCTCTAGGGTAGGCCACAATGAAATAGTAATCATTGATGCACATGATTGTCATTTTTAGTCGAAGGCATGGAGATATAGTATACACAAGTGGAAATAATAATACTTTTTTTTTTTTTGAAATGGTAACTTGTATTGATAAAAAAAGGAAATTACAAAAGAGCTTTACAGTATAAAAGAATTATACTGAGAAGCGGTCGGGCAAAACCCCAAAAAACAGCCACCTCCCAAAAGGAGAGGAAACAGAAGCAAGGAGAGGGAGAGAGAATCAAGTCAAGATGAAATGATTTCCCTCCAATTGAACACTATAGCATTAGTAGAATAGCCCCAAAAATCTGGAAGATGAGAGACCCACGAGGCAACGCAGAGTTTCAGTCTAAGGATTAAGTCTTCTTTGGAGGAAGTAATCCCTTCGAAACATCTTCTGTTTCTCTCATTCCAAATCGTCCAGATACAAGCCAAAAAGGATACCCGCCACATGATCTTCGATTTGGAGGTTTTAATTGGGATAGTCCACTGATGAAACAGGTCTTAGGAAATAATAATACTTTACCAAAAGAAAAGGGTGGACATACTAGTAGGAAACTTGTGGATATGACCAATGAAAAGAGGAGTGTTATTATGCATTAGTATTCGTAGTATATAAGCAACAATATATTTAATGATATGGAAAAGAAGTGTTTGATTTTTTAATATACACTTCGAAGAAGAATTTAGAGCTTTTTTTCTCACCTTTTCTTTCATTTTTTTTTAATAAAAAATTTCACCTAACGTCATTAATAAATGTGATTTGTCCTAGAAACCTTCCAAAAGTCAACTGTTCACTAAATGGAGTATCGAGTTGTGAATTAATGTGATACTTTCTAAAACTATAAAGAAGGTTGTGGAATATGTTTGGTCTACACTATTATCATGCAACAATTGGACAGTTATTTATATAAATATGAAGTGTAGCCTTTTTAAATAACAACAACCCAATAGAAATAGAAGATGAAACCTACATGACACAAAATAATATTTGTTCATTGAGAAGACAGATAGGACTAATTGAAAAAAAAAGAAAAAGAAAAAAGAGAGAGATAATGGGGTTCTTCAATGGTGGAATCCCTCTGCCATCTGAAACTGTTACCATGTTCCTTTTAGACTATGGAATGGCGGAATCCGTCCGCCATCTTAAACAGTTGGATTGTTTATTGATGATGTTTTTCAATGTGCAGGATAAATGAGTGAACTGGAACTCTACTTCATTTCGGGTGAGATTGGATATAGCATTGGCAAATGGAATGATATTCGTGTGTGTGGCTGAGATTTTAGACTCTTATGTTTTGAGGTGTTCTCCTGTGATTTAAGGGGCTGTTTGACATGTATTAAACAAATCCAGACATTGTATCTTTCATGAATGTAGACAGTGTGTATTTTTCAAATAGGCAGTGTTTGAATCAGTAGCATTTGCAGCACTTGTAGAAGCTTCAAGGAAAGAGAAATGGTTGGAATCACAAGAATGTATCTGTTAGTGTCACATTTTCGTGAAGCATTGTGTTTGTGTTGTCAATTCCGCGCCACTGTGTCCCGAAGACCTAACCTCTCAAAGTACTTCAAGGAAGATCAAATTCAAGAGGTTTATCAAGCTTTTGGAAGGAACGGATTCGTCAAAGAAAGACTCCATGTGTGTGTGCCAACCTTCTTAGGTAATTTAGACCTAAAACTATCCTCTTTTGGATCCTAGGACCCTTTGAAAAAGCTCCATTTTAAATCTGTTTTCAAACTCATGTTGTTAGCTCCAAAAAGTCATGAAGGAGGAGGTACGGTGACCTTTTGGTCACTTGGCGGCTAGCCTCTTTACAAAAAGCAGCTAATCGCCAGGTAACTGAAATCCCACGGTAGCTTTTCCAGAAAGCAAACTTCTCATCTGATATGGGAGTTCGGTCACCTAGCGGTCAGCCGTGCTGGCGGCTAACTGCCAGGCCAAATTCCACGGTTACTTTTCCAAAATGCAACCTGTCTCTGGAAATTGGATTTAGTCACCTAGCCACTCCTAGCAGTCACCTCACGCTAGCTGCCAAGGCCACCGACGGCTAACCGCAAGCTGACCAAATTAGTGACCGTTACCTCAAAACAATTGAAAAATGGCTAGCCAAGGTGCTAAGAGGCTAGCCGCCAAAACTAGCTGTTGGGACTTTGTTTGTAAATAGCTGGAGCTCATTTTGCTCGAAAATAAGCCATTTTTGAAGAGCCTCCCTTGCTACTTTCTCCCTATCAAAACTAAGCTCTCAAACCCTCTTCCAAAAACACTTATATAGGAAAATCTAAGAGCTTGTTTAGCTCCAAGATGAGTGTGTTTTTAGGAAGAGCCTCTAAGGTCCCTTGATCTCCAAGTTTCTTATCTTTGCAACCCTAGAATCCCAACCTCTTAAACCTTGGTTGAACAACACAGTGGAGCATTTTCATCTACACCTAGCTAGCATCAAGAGGTTAAAGCTTCAACTCCGGTTAGAGCTTCAAGGAATACTTTCCAGGCTTCATCAAAGGCAAGTGTTCTACTCCTCATCAACTTCTACAATATGTGTATGATGTGATAGTGGTTTGAAAATGTGTGATTCAACCACTCTAAAATGTGTGGGGGATTAGATCTATGTGATCGAACCTCGTCATCAAAATTGAGTAGTGTAAGTGATTGGAATTATTACTTGTGTAGTTTGATTCTTCTTAGTAGAACCAAGGGACTGTGTGACCCTTGTGAGTGGATGTAGGACATATGGTCCGAACCACTATAAATCTGTGTGCATCTCTTTATCTTGCTTGTTTCAATGTCTTGATCTTCTAACATTGAACATTGCTAAGTGTGTCCGAACCACTATAAATCTGTGTGCATCTCTTTATCTTGCTTGTTTCAATGTCTTCATCTTCTAACATTGAACATTGCTAAATGCACACACCTTACCTACTTCTCACTTGTTCACTTTGAAATCTTGTTTAATTTGTTAAAAATTGGCAAAGAAGTTTCATAATCCTATTCAAACCCCCACCCACCCACCCCGGACTTGTACATTGGCCTAGCTGCGCTTTCAGTATCTAGTGACAGCTCAACACCACTATGTACCAAGTGACAGCTCAGGACCACTATCTTCATGGGTCATCACCCTGATCAACATCCATACATTTGAGAGATCTCTTCTTCACTCTTATGTTATAAATCCCATCCAATTATACAGCAAATAAGGAAGGGAGGACTAGGGGAAAAGGTTCCTGGAAGTTCTTACTTCATGTTTTGAAGTGATGCTTCTATCTCAAGTTCTCTATAGGTGTGATTGCTTTATATCTCGAAATGGATCTTTAAATGGATGGTTTCAGGGACGACCTTTATGAGAGATGTATTAGACCTTTATGAGAATCGAGAACTGTATCAGGGACTCTGATAAACCTTTGAAATGGAGTCCAATGGATAATAAATAGTGAGAACCTATCAAAAATTAAATTTCATGCAAGACGCTTGAGAAACAATAAACCAGCAATAGCTGCAGAGCATGCAGCTTTATGAAACTATATGAGTAGTCATTATAGCAATATAGCATATTGTTCAAAACCCATTTGATCAATCCCTGTAACAAAATTACTCGATCATAAAAAAACTTTCAGAACTAAATCAGACAATCATAAAAATCACAAATTCAAACATTTCACAATCTCTCAAAACGTATTACAACTTCTCAAATATTCATAAAAAGCATCCATCAAACAGTCACAAGTCCACCAATATTCATAAAAATCACTTGAACATTCATAATACAGGAATTGCTGTAGCTCCAGCACCATCCTTGAAATGAAGGGCTTCAACACAATTTAACATTACACCATTTTTACAATGCCAGAACTGAGAAGACAGCAACTGATCTGCTGCAATTGTTTACACATAAGACCTCAAACACAGAGTAAATAAATTGAACCATATAACGACATAACATATCAATCCAAAATAGAACAGACTACCAGTGCACACACTTACCCTGCACACGAGAATGCTCCATAAACACAATTAATTTGAATGTTAAAAGACGTGCTTTTGTTTGAGTTTGAGCCTTTTCCTTTGATGATTTGAGTCTCTTCCCATGCCCCTTTGTAACAACACGTGAAGGATCCCAACAATTAACTTCATTATCTCATGCCATCTTTTCCTCGCCCTTGTGGTTGCTTGCATCTGACCCCTTGTTGGAATTTATCTTTTGCGTTTTCTGATGCTCTTCAACAACTAATCCTATCAAATATTCAAACCACTCTCTAGATGTGTTGGCATCTTCAATGAGCCTCGTGGTAGCATATGACAACTGAGTATGTCTCACCACTAACGCGTCATTGCAAATAGATCATATTTCAATCCCACTAGCATCGATAACTCTTTTCTTTGGCGTACCTGGTCCATCTCTTTAGAATGTAATGTTGCGGTAATTTTTTTATGTAAGATTGAATTAACACAGGCAAAACATGATGGCATGGAATGCCTTCAAACTCAAACATTTTACATGTACAACATGCATGTATCACCTCCTTCTTCATAACAACCTGCCGTTGGATCTCATTTTCATCCGCCAAATTAATAACAACATAATTACAACTGACTTCGTCCTCTTTTACAAGTTGTGGAACACATGCCGTGATCATCCACAACTCATATTGAAACTTGTAAAATATTTTTCGTGTATAAATATCTGCCATTTGCTTCTCCATTGGAAAAGGAGACTTCAATTTAGGCTTGTTGTTAAGAGACTCCCGGTCCTCCTTTGTCTCAAGGTATTTTTGTCGCGCAATGCCTTTCTCAAAACACAATATAAAACCAATTAAAGTGTTCTTGTAAGAGAAGTGTTGCTTCAAGGATGCTTTCATGCTTACAATTCTCAGAGTGGTGGACTGGCCTCCAAAGAAAATGTGATCTAAGTATGTAGGGATCCATTTCTCACGAATCTTATACAAATCACGTAGCCAGTCATTGTCAACAATTTCAAACTCTTCCAGAATCTGATTCCATTCACCTTCAAAATGTTCTGGTGTGTCTGAGTTGTAAATCCAACCTTTTAACCTTTCCAAAAAAGTCTTCATTGTGAATTGAAACTCCTCCTAACTTTACGGGCAATTTATCCAAAATTTTCCACAGGCAATATCGATGGCATGTGGTTGGCATGACTAACTTAATGGCCCTTGTCATGGCAAAATCATGTTTTGTTATAATAGCCTTTGGTGGACCTCCTGGCATAGCTTCAAGCCATTTATTAAATAACCGCACAAATGACTCAAACCTTTCATTTGGTAGGAAACCACATCCAAATACTGTTGTTTGACCATGGTGATTGAAACCTGTGAATGCACCAAAAATTAATTCGTGACGATTTGTCCCATAAGTTGTGTCAAATGTAACAACATCACCAAAATGATCGTATGACATACAAAATGAATGGTCAGCCCAAAACACACGTGTTATCCTGTCCTCTCCATCTTTCTCTATGTTGTAAATGAAGGTCGGGTTCACTTCTTTGAGATCTTTAAAATGTTCAAATAACATCTGAGCATCTAGATCCCTTTTTTCTTCACTCTTATCTCTATGGATATTCTCAACATCTTCATCGGCACATCGTATATTTTCATAGGCCCCTCCCTGCACTTTGAAGACTTCCATTTGATGCGTGCTTTGGATATTAATGAAATCATAGGTCTTTATTAACTTCTTCTTTGAATCCATCACTCTACGGCTTGGCCTTAGCATAAATGTTTCACAAGGAGTGGTGAAGATGCTCCCGAACAAACTTACACACTATATATCCACCAGATTTATCCTTTTTCACTTGAAACTGAGCCTTACAATTTTCTCTTGTTTTCATACGACGACGTCTTTGAACTAAACCCGACTGATGAGATCCTTTTTCATCAGTTGTACCTTCTTTGGAACAAAGATACCGCTTCCAAACTATTTCCCGGTCCTTAGTTCTACTTGAATCTTTTCTTACTTTGAACCCTGAAAGTTTCGCATAATCATTATAAAAACCAAATGCCTCGTCTATGGTATCAAACTTCATCCTCATTTTTGGTGTCTCTTCCTCTTCTTAGTCTTCTACAGCCGGAGCATGTGATATTACTGATGAAGATGAGGCCACATCCATCTTAAAACTGGATCACAATTTAAAAAAAAAAAAAAGGGCGGTCTTAGTAGAAGTTGATTTCAGCACCAACCATCAAAACAAGTATACAGTAATTGGGTGTGTGTGAGTTGAATGTACACGTGTATTATATCAATGAAGAAAACTGAAAAAAGGGTAATGCTACTTGGACAACCTCTGGGGACCGGACCATGGCCCGGTCCTCATGGGGACCGGGCCATGGTCCGGTCCCAGAGGTTGTCCAAGTGGACTTAGTGCTGAAAAAAATGAAGAAACCCTAATATGGGGAGACATTCCAGGGAAAGGGAGAGAGAGAGAGAGAGTTAGGGTTTAGGATTACCCGGGAGAGTTCGATCTGGGGGAGGGTTTTTGGTTTTCCTCTTTCGTTCTTCTCTTCTTCCTCTTCCTCTGCCACTTTCTTCTTCTTCTGCTACTTGCCCTTATCGGCCTTTTCAATCTCTCTCTCTCTCTCTCTCTCTCTGGGTGCTCCGCGTCTAAACTTGGCGGGAGTTTTGGGCGCGAACGGAGGAAAGGAACGAAATCTCTGATGCACTCACCAAGTCATGTTGGTTAGGAAAATAGGTAAACGTTACGCGCGGATTAGGTGTTATTAAAATAATTTCAAATGAAATCATCCTAAACTTTGACCTAGTTGCCCTGATTTTAACTTGGTATTAGTCCACGTTAATGCCTAATTGGATCAATTGCAAATAAATAGAGTAGGCCTGTGAAAGATTGAATCGATCAAATGCCTAGTTTATAAAAAGTTCCCATGAAAGTTTAAACAATGAACCCTCAGAAACTTCCCACTAATTTGTTTCAGTTCAGCGGAAAAGATGTCAACTTAGGCCATTTGGTCACACCAACTTTCTTATAGCCCATCAAGCCACATCGATTTCGCCAGAACATCATGTAGATTCCTCAGGGCATGAAACCAGAACCTACCCTTAATTGATCCAATCATTCTCAAATTTGGGATACACACACCAATTCTTCTTCATTCATTTTCCAATTAAATAAGCACAAAACTCTTTTTCTTCTATTACAGAGATTCAGTGATACCTTCCTTTCAGTATAAACTATAAACCCAAGTCAATATATGAAGTAATATCATAAAATAAGCTTTGGTACACCTCCCATTCTCTGATTGCAACAAATGATAGCGACGCAGTGGCTTTCACAAGTATATGATTTAGAATCAAGCTTGACATTAATCGTTAAGCCAAGCAGGCCTAATTTAGCTTGGCTTGATTTAGAATCAAGATTAATCATTAGTTTTCTCCAAGTAAATGCAAAAATAGTAGAGCATTACTAGAGGGAAAAAATATCTGACGAGGGAGTTCTTCGTCTCGATATTTCTCTTCATTTGTCCACCTAGTGGGGATTCCTCCTAAATTGTCATATTCACCTTATCTGAACAGGCCATTAGGGGTCTACCATTCAATGGGATCCATGGGACAGGATTTTATTTGATGATTTACATTTAAGGTGGGATCCCACATCATTCAATGGGGAGGACAACCAGCAAAGTCACTGGTTTCCCTAACCAGAAGATCTGGACTCTAAATTGCTACAACATGCCACACCAAGTAAGAAATAATCTCATTTGTGACAATCTGAAGCTGATGGACCCTTCTTAAATTTGAACCACCAAATCAGAGGGGGGCCTTTTATTGAAATGGAAGCTCCAAGTTTCATTCTGGTCAGAAGTGATAGTCACTGTTAGCTCGATCAAACATGAATAATATGATCAATTTCAAAACTCAATGGAAGCTCATAACATTTTTCTAACATGTGATCGACCAATAGTGACATCCAGAATAAAACTTAGGTTTGTTATTTTATGAAGGGCCCTTTGATTGGTGCTATAGATTTAAGAACGATGGGCCCGATCAGGCAATCACCATGCAGTAGGACATACAGCCAAGGATGGTTTCACCCCAAACCAACAAATCCAGACTGTTCACCACTAGCATCCATATTTAAAGGACACATGTGCCGTGTTGAGATTTTCTAGATGCACATAGATATTCAAATGCAACAAGGACTTGGGAACTTAAGCCCAAAATTTTAACAATAATTACAGTTTTTCCCATAATAGAATGGGGTCATGAAATAAGGGCTTTAAATTAGCGAGAAGACATTATTATGTAAATAACATAGGTTAAATGATACATATCAGCACATAGAGAGAGCTGTTTTGCGGACTACACATCATTTGCTTCAGCAGCATAGAGTGCTTTAATTTCTTCAACATCATCATAGCTACCCAGGAATATGGGAGATCGCTGATGAATCTGTGTAGGAACCAGGTCAAGTGCCTGTAAAAATGGAGGATGTAATTAGTCATGAATATTTTTTCAGTTCATTCCTAAACGAGCCAAGATATTCCAAAAAAACTAATACACAGTCTGTTGCAATACAAAAAAATGGTGTTCAGGGTATGCCATCATTTGAAAATAGAGTGCTTTCAGAAAATTGTGCATGGAACTTGTCAATGAACCATGTGTTTTCCAGATCTGATAGTCACAGGGATTAGTTTCCAGAAAATCCTATCCTATTAGGCGTTGTATATGTACCAGGCTTCAAGAGTGCATAGGACATTAAGGGTTATTGGGAATGCGGATACCAGAAACTAACCAGATGAACATATGCATAAAAGTTTTCTAAATCAAGATTACAATACTAGAATCAAGATTTAACATATATATATATATATATATATAAATGGAAATAGAAAATTAAAATCTAAGCAAGTAAGAAAAAAGATCTGGTTTGTACCCGTTGCTTTCCTGTGAAAGCTTGACCTCCAGCTTGTTCCATCAAAAATGACATTGGAAAAACTTCATAGAGAACACTGTTCCAAGTGGTACACCAGTTAGAGTCAACAGTGTAATAGTACAAATTGCTAATTATCTGTATTAAAGGAAACTGCAATCTTCACCGTAGTTTTCCATTTGGACTCTTCTTATCTGCAGGATACAAAAAGACACCCCCATAAAGCAATGTGCGGTGGACATCAGCTACCATGCTGCAAAAATAAATTGTACAGCATTAGCAATTATAGATCTATGTGCAAGGAAACTACGGCAAAATTATTATTATTATTTTTAATTCTTACTCACTGTTCAAGCCAGCGGTCAATCACATCTACAACTACAAGAGCTTCAACCCCATTAAAACAGGTCGTATACTAACATAATAAGTTAGAAAAAAAAAAAAAAAAAACCCCTTACTTTCTAAATATAGCAGACAGCCAGACACATAACATAGATCTTTGCACCTCTCTCCTGTATTTCATTATTTTTTTTTATTGCCAGAAATTTGTGTTCTCTTTCATTTTAATGCAATTCTTTAATTTAAAAAAAGAAATAGAAATTATGGTTCATGCATATGGTAAGTTGAAAATGTTCCACATACCTTCCAATGTATCTCAGAGACTTTGATGAGGAACCATCCTTAGGGAACTTGCAGTTCTCCACATACCTGTACACGTAATAACATTTAGCAATTGGTCCTGAAAAACTAGCAATTAAAATGAAAAAACAGTAGACTGATTGGTACATACTTGGCTGTTGGTCCATCCCAGTACTTGGCATTTCCTTCATTCACTGAGTAAATTTTTCCTTTTTTGGGAATCTACATGATAGGGGAACTACCAGTAATATTAAAATATGCTGAATTATAAATCTACAATTGAGATAACACCTAAAATTTTAAGAGACATCATCTGATAGCGTAAGCATAATTGAAATCAGAATCCATGTGTTACTAAATCTCAAATAAATCTTTTCATTTTCTTAAATCTTAGAGGGATAGTGGGTAATGGGTGTGGGCATCATGCTTGAAAAAACTCATGAACAACAAAATCTCACAATTGGAGGTTCTTCTAAAATTCTTAGAAGGTGAGGATTTGTCTGCGGAGGGAGGGATTGTATACATCTGATAGTATAAGCATAATTGAAATTAGAGTCCATGTGTTACTAAATCTCAAATAAATCTTTATATTTTATTAAATCTTACAGGGATAGTGGGTAATGGATGTGGGCCTCATGCTTGAAAAAACACATGAACTACAAAATATCACAATTGGAGGTTCATCTAAACTTCTTAGAAGGTGAGGATTTGCTGTTGAGGGAGGAATTGCATATGCGCATAGAGGATACTAGTGTAACTTTCTTGAGCAAATCTCTTTTCCTGGTAACCCATCCTAGAATGAATCTCATTTTCCATTTAAATACATACAGAAATCCTCACCTCCCCCAAAGAGTCGAGGCTTTTTGTTGGACTGCCACATCCAATAAAATTCAAAAAATTGATCACCTCAAATCGGAACACATAACTTAAAACATAGAGCTTACCAATTGAAATCGGAACCCTGACACTGAAAATAGGTCTGGCCAATAGTATAGTGCAGGTACATTCATCATATTTAACCACCCATCAAATTTGCATGAAACAATATTTAAATTAAGGGAAAACATATACAGTTCTACTTGGTTGGAGAAAACTGGTCTTGAAAGCCCCCCTATGCCCACATCAATATGAGAACTCAAACCGGAATTTTTAAATTTTCCAAGGTGGTTCTCCAAAAATGCAGAAATTTCTAGAAATCAGGATAACATAATCCATATAGGCTTTGCCGAAAAATTCATGCCCTCATGCCCCAGACAGTACAGATGTTGATGTCATCATTACTGTACAGCTACTAAGGTTAGCCCTAGATCTGAAATGCAACTTCACTGTAGATCCAAGCTCTGCTACTTCCAGGCAAAGTTTTATTAGGGTTTGGAATTAAAATTAAGAGTGAGAAAGAACAAAAGGAAAATATGAGAGAGAGAGAGAGAACAGAGAAGTTCGGCAGAGGTTATACATCACACTAGATGATAAGTACAACTATTTTACTACAAATACAGTCCCAGATTCATATGCTAGGCATTAGAGCCTGTTCATTTCATGTATTGAATTCCTAAGAATTCTATGATTTTGTATTTCTGGAAGCGGTTAAAAGTAAAGAATCAAAGCTGAATATCCAAAAATGACCATCAAATAACCTCTCCTTTAATGAAAATTGGGTCAAGGGACGATGAAAATGAATACTTAGCCATTACCCCAGTAATTCAAATCATAGAAAAGTCAAGGTCACATCTACATCGCTAACTCTCACCTCATATCCTTCAACTCTCACCTCTTTAATAATCCTTCATTGGAGCCCATCCAAGCATGACTTCCAATGTATTATATGCAAACTTTTTTTAATGGTATTATTCTATGCAAACAAACAGGCCCTTAATTTAAATAGATTAGATCCATTGGCTGGAATTGCTAACTTCAAACCAAGGCATTATTAAAAATAATTGCTGACATCAGATTTTATTTTATTTTATTTATTTTTAATGGTGGCATAAGATGTATTTTAGAAAAGTTGTAGATAACATGCAAATAATGATGAAAAAATTATTTGTTTTCAATTATATTGATACAACACTCAACTGCAACAGTCACCTTTATGTCTGGATGAGTAAGTATAAACTCCCCTAGTGATGGATCAAGAGTGAAACCATTGACACCGGTTCCAGTGCTCAGCACAAACTGCAAAATATAATTTGTTGAATGAGGGCACATACAAAAATGAAATCGTAGGCATGAAACTGCAAGCCAATAAAATCATTTAACACTGGTTCATAAATGAAATTGGAACAAGATAGATATGTATTTAGGTAGGTTCAAACAATCTCAGAACAGGGAACAACATTCAAGATTGAAAGATTAGTGTATTTTCAGATTCGGATTTGGGGAAACTTGGCGACGGTGGATGCGTGAGTGTATTTCGATTACATTTTCTCTGTTTTGGTCAATGGCTCTCCTTCGAAGTTGTTTAAAGCTTCCAGAGGTATCTAGCAAGGGGGTCCACTCTCCCCTTTTCTATTTACGATTGTGGTAGAGGCTATAAGTTCCCTCTTGCTGAAAGCTAGAGAGATGGGAGTGATAAGTGGGTTTCAAGCAAGTAGGAGTGGGAAGGTTATTTCTCACTTGCAATTTGCAGATGATACGCTTCTTTTCAGCTCGACTAAAAGGGAGGAAATCATGGCTCTTACAAGAATTTTGCGGTGTTTTTAGTTGGTTTTTGGTTTTAAGGCTAACATGTCGAAAATTCGATTAGTGGGAGTTGGGAGCTCAGAAGAGACTGATCGGTCTTTGGTGGCCATGTTGCATTGCAAATGGGGGAACTTCCCATTTTTTATTTGGATCTTCCTATAGGGGTGAAGTCGAGATCTAAGTCTTCGTGGGATCCAGTTATTCAAAAATTTGAGAAGAAGTTGTCTTCTTGGAAGAGACAATATTTATCATTGAGCAGAAGGATCACTTTGATAAAAGCTTGCTTGTCAAATATCCCGGTGTAATATATGTCGCTCTTCAAGATGCCGAAGGTGGTGTGGAGAAGCTAGACTGTACTCGCAAGAACTTTCTCTGGGAGGGCAAGAGTAATAAGAAGAAATTGCATTTAATGAAGTGGAGTGAGGTGAACAAACCAAAGTCGTGTGGGGGTTTATGCCTTGGTAATTTGGAGAATAAAAATGCAGCTTTATTAGTGAAGTGGTGGGTGGGGGGAGGGTTGGTGAGGAGAGAGGCACCGTGGAGGAAGGACATTGCTAATAAGTATGGGGTGGACAAATTGGGGTGGTGGCCCAATCCGGGTCATAAGTCCCGTAGATCGAGTTTGTGAGGTGCAATTGCTTCGGTTGGGGATGCATCTTCTATAAGTGGGGAAGTGTTATCCAAAGGAGTGGGTTTTGTGGTGGGAGATGGGAGGGATGTTAGGTTTTGGTTGGATGATTGGGTTGGGATGGGCCCCTTGTGTGAATTGTTTCCTAGGGTCTTTAGACTAGTGTCCAATAAGGAGTCTATTGTCAATGATTGTTACGAGGTGAGGGATGGTTGTACTTTGTGGGGTGCGACCTTTAGAAAGAGTCTTCGTTTGTCGGAGGAGGTGTAGTATGGGGAGTTATTGAGTCTTCTCTCTAACGTCTTTTTGTACAGGATTTCAAGGATTCTAGGATTTTGAAGCCATCCATATCTGGAGAATTCTCAGTGAAATCTTTTTACTCGGCTTTGGAGGGGAATCATCTCCCTAGAGCTTCTTCTTCCCTTGTTTGGACGGGTTTGGTTCCTCCTCGAGTGGAGGCTTTTTGTTGGTTAGCAGTTGCAGCAAAGATTTCAACAACAGATAACTTGAGGAGAAAAGGATTGACATCGTCCACCATCACAGACACTTGTGTGATGTATCATAAGGAGTTGGAGTCGGTGAACCATCTTCTTCTTCTTTGTGAGATTACAGCCGGTGTTTGGGGGGCATTTTATTGGTAGGTGTGGTGTTGATTGGTGTTGTCCAAAGAAGATTGTTGATGCGGCAGAGTCTTGGTTGGGAGGTAGTTTTGTTGCATGCGATCGTACTCTTTGGAGGATAATTCAATTTGCTATTTTGTGGTCCATTTGGAAGGAAAGAAATGACAGAGTTTTTAGGGGGTCTTCCTCAACTTTTGCAGAGTTGATTTCTAAGATCACTTTAAGGATCGCGAAGTGGGCTTTGGTTAGAAAGGAGTTTTCTAATTTTTGTCTTCATGACATACTTATTAATTGGGAATCGTGTATGGGGTGTGGCCCAATTAAAGCAAGAAAATCTATTCTTTGGTCTCCTCCTCCTGTTGATTGGTTTAAGTTTAATGTTGATGGGGCCACGAGAGGGAAGCCAAGACCGGCTGGTATTGGAGGGGTGCTTCGGAATTGCAATGGGGACGTTTTATTTATGTTCTCCAACTATGTGGGGGTTCGTGACTTTAATGAAGCAGAGGTTATTGCTATTTTGGAATCTCTATGATGTTTTTCAAGGTACTACCATGGCATTCTTATTGTGAAGAGTGATTCTTCGAATGCAATTGGTTGGGTTTCGAATCGTAAGGCTTATCCATGGAAGTTTCAGTTCCTCTTTAATGAAATCTGGGTTTTATCCATTACCATTAATGTTAGCTTTCGACATCAGAGAAGGTCAGCAAACATGATGGCGGATGCTTTAGCCAAGCAGGGTGTTGAGAGAGTTTCCCCTTGGAAGGGTTTTATCATGTAGTTGTGGTGTGAGGGGGGTACAATACTCTTGTACCTTTGTGTTCCTTCACTCTTTCTTTTGCTTTTCTTTTTTCTCTCTTCGTAATATCTACTTGTTTCAATAAAAGTTATTGTTACCGATCAAAAAAAAAAAGATCGAAAGATTAGTTATAATGATGGTTCGGATTTCACATGGTTCAAACCATCATGAAAGCCTTTAAGAACAAATGAATGCAAATTGGTGTAAAAAAGTGAAAGCTTCGTTTACCGTGCAAGAGCTTCCATACATACAATAACCAGCTGCTAGCATATTTTTCCCAGGCTGCAAAACATCATTTAGCGTTGGTTCTTTCGTATCTTTCATCATGTATATCCCAAAAATCTGGAGGCACAAGACATGGACAACAATCATAACCATGAACAATTAACTTTTAATATATAGAAACATAAGAAAAATAAACATCATTGACAACAATCATCACCGTGAAGGCATGAACAACAGACTTTCTAAGTTTTAATATGTAGAAACATAAGAAAACTATAAATCATTTTAAGCACGAAGAAAGGCAACACGTGGGTTACTTTTCCATTTCGTACATGTGAATATAGCACATTCCTTTCCAATGAGAGGATACTGATCAATATAAAATAAAAAAATATGATTATTATTCAAGCACATATCAAGGAACAATTCAACATAAAGGACTCACCGTTCCAATGGAAACACCGCAGTCAATGTTAGAGGAGCCATCCAATGGATCAAAAACAACACAATACCTGCACTATTAATAAGAATTAAGATCAACTACATCAGTAATTGTAAGTCTAATGATTTGACAGGAGTTATATGAATATCAGAAACTATGACTTTCAAAGAACACCTTCCACGCTTTGATGGCTCCACAATTGTTGCTTCCTCATCCTCTTCCGACACAAGAATGCACTGTAAAATATGGTCCAAATGTTTAATATGATTAGTATTTTCACTGAATTCATAATGAGAAAGGGACACTCATAAGACTTACCGTTCGACCGCTACTTATGAGTGCCTTGACGAAAACGTCATTTGAAAGCACGTCCAGTTTCTTTTGTTCTTCACCCTGTATACATGAAATGAGGCAATCAGGTTTTTCTCAGTTCGGAAAAGGCATTAGAAAATTATAATTGAAAGACCTACAAGGATCTGTTGCAGAATGAATGGAGAAAAATTCAGTAATACAAGGTTTTACACAACTGCTTGATCTGAATATCCAATTTCTTGAAACTATGTCCTCATTTCTTTGCAAGTCAGCATCTAACATGAATCAACAGCCACAGAGTTCAGGGGAGACTAACCTGAACATTAGTTTCTCCAGCAAGTCCAATGAGTTTTGCAAGACCTGCCTGTTGAATAAATAGTACAAGGATAAGCAATGCATGACAAGTACAAGAATGGAAAAAAAAAATTGAAAAACAAAATAACCCAATCACTGTCATAAGTTAAATTAATTTTTTTAGTCTAATTATCATAAGTTAAATTATGTATTTGGATCTCCAACGAATTATATGATCCTCAGGATGAGGCATGCTAGTACCCCAAGCCTTGTGAAGTACAAGCAAGGCAATGGACTCTGGATCCAGACCCATTCTGATGGGCCCCACTGTGGATGATCAACAGTGCACCAAGTACCTCACCAACGCACAATTGTGATAGGACTTTAATATAAACAAAAAAGAAATCTAATACCAGCCCAAATCCAACTGAAGGAAAAGGAAAAACACTAGACAAATAGGATCTGCCAATCTAGGAAATGTTTGCCCATTTTGGGGCTTGTCTAACCATAGTAGAGCCACCACCAGTCAATGTGTATCCTTTGGTGATGTAGGAGGATGATTGGATTCAAATTCGAGGGGCTTGAACTAGATCCGGGAACTAGCACGTAAGATCAAACATTTGCACACAAAGCCACCAAAATGGAGAGAGAAAATCATAACTTCATTAACAATAGCATGAAAATGAGAGGGAGATAGTTACATCGGATAGAACTACAATGCAGCGGTGTTGCATCATGGTGCATGGTGGGGCCCACCTTTTCCAAATCTAAGCCGTTCATCAGCTTTAACGGCACGCCCATTATATTTGTTGCATCTAAATTTTCAAAGGAGTTTTCAGTGGGCCACCCATTAGATTGATCACGCGTAGGGACTCCCTACATTTTTATTCCAACAAAAGAAAAGTAAAGCAAGTTCCATCATGTATTTTAGATCAAGTCAAATCCTCTGTGTGTGTGTGTGTGTGTGTGTGTGTGTGGGTGGGTGGGTGGGTGTGGGTGTGGGTGTGTGTGTGCGGGCGCGGGGCTATGTTACATATTTAAATAATAATTTTGAAGACGATCACTACATAGGCTGTTAGGTCCAATGACCGGCTTGGATTTTCAAAGGGTGAGCGGCCTAGGGCTGTCAAAGGGCTGGGCCGGGCCGGGCCTGGGATTGTCCTAGCCCTACCCTCAATATATGCAGGGCCAAGCCAAAGCCCTCGAAGGGCCTACACACCCAACCCTCAAGGGCTAGGGCCAGGCTCGGAGCCTGAAAACAAAAAAAGTATTATTTATTTATTTTGCGTTGTTACCATGAATGTGAGTGTCGATAGGGCATTATCTTGTCTAAGCTCAATTACAAAAGAACCATTAAGAAAACATTGGGAGAATGTGACTTCGGTTCTAGAGATACAATTTTATTTATTTTGTCAAAGGAGGAAAATGGTTAAAGAGTATGATCTACTTCACACCTTTCATAAGCATTTCCATGTATTAAATCATCCCAGCAGTGTCTTATCTTTGAGAGTTTTAAACCATTTACACTCACATACCTTTTATCAATTGACATTATTTTTAATTCAACAATGATCGGACTATTAGGCATTGTTGAATTTCAGTCACAAAAATAAATGCACTTAAAAAATAATTTTTTGTTTAGATTTTTAAAAATTGAGAGTTATAATAATCTAATTAAAAGGATATTTAGATCACCCCATGTCCTTAAAGTTCCATGCACATACAAACTACCTCTATGAATTGGTTGACAAAGTAGAGGAAAAGGTGCATTATTATCAATAGGAAGGAGTACACCTCGTTTTCCACTAACAAGGATTTATAAAAATAATATAAAAGGCCTAAATAAGAAGCAATAAAGCTAAAAGAAAAGGATTAGAAGCAACCGTGCAACACTTATTGATTATGTATTAAGTACAATACGTAACTTAAATAATTAAATACAGTTGAAACGAACCAGGTATGCATGTATAGATTTTTAGGACATTTTGTAATGGGAGGTGGGTATGAAACTGCCTTCATATCCCCCTATTACTACTCAGTGACTATGATAAGGGCGATTTAGTGTAAATTTACATATATATATTATATAAAATAAATAAAAGTAGGAGGGCCAGGGCCAGGCCTGGCTAAGTACTGTCAAGCCCGGCCCTCAAATCTCAGGGCCTGCAAAAAAATTGTCCAAGTCCAGCCCTAGGGCTTTTTGATAGAAACAAAAGCACTCATTTTAAGGGCCTTTTGAGGGCCGGGACAGGCCGGGCCCCCTTGTCTCAGGGCCAAATTGACAGGCCCCCACCATGCATTAAAGAAGGGAGCTGCACCATAGTATGATGCAGCATCACTGCAATGTAGTTCTACCCTAATTACATCATACATAAATAGAAAGGTGGTCAACCACCCCTACATTTCCTCCTTTCTTTTAAAGGGCTAACTTAGTGATTATAATAACAACCCATTCTTTCTTTCTTTTGCTAATATGATTCCCGTGTCAACTAAGATTTTTTAAGCCAATAACCGATAGATTTTGCAAAGAAAGGTGAAATATATTATTGCTAACCTACTATCATGTGGCTGCACATATATCTCCACAGATATCTGCAAAACAAAACTTAAGACTTTGGGTCCACTTCAATCTCATGCCCGAGGGCCTAGGGAAGAGCGTAGGCCTATCCTTTCTACCTCCTCGTGTACAATTGAAGTCCATCTTGGCTTTGGGATATGGCCTTTGGCTGTACTAACCGAGCTTTGTATTTATTTAGTGTGCCATCAGCATTGAGCTTTTCCGTAATAATCCATTAGTGACCAATATTTTACAATATTCAAGGAAACTGACCAATATCCAAGCTATATACTTTCCTTTATGAAATTTATCTCTTCAATGATGGCCTTTAATCATTACTCAACACTATTCTGAGCAGTTTGCCTATGAGTAAGATGAGTTTTTTAAGTCATCAACGGTATCAACTAAATTGTACTAGTCATCTAGATATGTCTAATACCTCTTGTTTCCTTGCCAAATTAGTTATCGCTACTTTGAAGAGGTCAAGGAGAGAATTAGAAGTGTCTCTTTTATCACTTGTCAACAGGACCAGTATTAAAAAGGGATTAGTACCATGCATTTCAATTTCAGCAATATGCAATTTGGATGCAATCATTACCTTTGTTTCAGCTATTTAGATTTTGGTTTTCACATAGATGAGCATTCAGTAGGATATCAATGTTACAATAAGGATATTCGCATGTGGTGTTTTGGACCAAATGGAATATTCTTAGCATGTGGTCTACATGCAAGTGGTCCTCACAACCACAAGTATGTGGCGAGCCATACATGCATGGCCCCACCACTTGCTTCTTTGTTTCCAAATCTTTTGGTTTTCTTGTTATTCAAAAACACATGAATTTTTTAGAAGTGCAATCTTATTGAAAGTAGGTTGTTGATTTGGCTGAGAACTCTATGGGATAGTAACCTGTCTTGGAAAGTCTCTTCGACCGTTCGAGAGTCCAATAAAGATTTCTATAAAGTGTATCTGGTCCCTGCTCTCCTAAATACCAATTCACATATTGGGGGTATCAGTCTACCATGTCTCCGTATAGAGATTAGCAGAAGTGCCAATCAAAAGATAGGAAAAGAAGTCAACGAGCCAAAAGACAGTTACATCGAAGCCGGATGCCTTCACCATTACCTTCTGGTACGCAATAAATTTGCCATGATTTCAATATATTCTCAGCCTAGATCATGTCATATCATAGATGATTGGGCAAAGCCCGAATAATCAAAAACAATGAATCCAACAAAGATAACCCATACGAGTCACTATGTAATCTTATTATTGGCAATAGAGGAATAATTTCTTATAAAGATATAATTTTTTTACCAAACCCATAAATCTTCATTTCTTAACAATCCAATTCGAACACATTCATCTTTACATTTCCATAATATTACACCATGATTAATTCATTTGAACCCCTGCCTAAATCACATCTAAATGTGATTCCACCACATGGCCATCCAAAAAAGAAAATTTTTTTCCCAACACTCGATATCAAAAGTAGGACGAATTTCATATCAAAGCCAAGCGATCTTTCCTAATGTCTCTATCCAATGCAAAGCCAATTAATGCAAACACAAAAATCAAATTCCATGAAAACCCAAACAACCCACAAAAACCCACAAGAGAATTTGACCAAAAAAAAAAAAAAAGAAAGAAAGAAAGAAAGAAAACCCAGAGAGGGAGAGAGACCTTATTGACAGCAGAGCAGACGAACTTGCAGCCGAGAACAATATGGCTGAGAAGAATCGAGAAATCACCCCTCGATTCAGGATGCTTCGACTGTTCATTCAGCACATGACGAGTAATCGTCATCAAATCCGTCCGATAAGCATCCGCCTCATGATCCATGGCTCACCCAATAACACCCACAACACAAACAATCAATCAGCGGTTCAGATCTCAGCTCACTTCCCTCTTCTCACCCCCACCACCCCTCACCTTAATATAGAAATCAAAAGAAGAAGCTTTCAATGAATGTTGGAAGGAAGAAGAAGAGGAAGAGGAAGAGGAAGAGGATAGGGCTATCTGATGTCAATGGAAGGTGGATTCACACGTGTCGATTACGCGACGAATAAGCATATTCGTGGTCGCAGTGAGGATAGGGCTTTGTTTTTCCTCTATTTATAGATCCGGCATCATCTTCTCTTGATTTTCCTCGCTCGCTCGCTCGCGCCAGGAATTCTATTTTTGGCCTTTCCTTCTTCTTCTGGCGTTGCGTTTGTTTTCACGGGGGAAACGAAAAACCGGAATCCAAGCGGAGAGATTTTGATTGCTGAAGTGACGGGTGATTGAAGTTGAAATGTGGGCCCGCCATGCTTGCCCCCTAGGGATTGGGAGTTGGGAGTGTATGTGTGATTGTGTGTGCTTTCTATGGGGGCCATTTTTCCTTGGTTTTCGCAATTTAATAAGGGTCATGTCAGTGATGTAATCTATATATTTTTTAAAGGGAGGTTTTAATTAAGACCTTGAGTTTTTGCGTTGTTTTTAAAAAAGGATATAGGTTTTAGAAATTTTTAAATTAATCTCTAAGTTTTATCAAATAAGGATATTCAGCCTTTTTAATGATTTTTGTTTGACGTTTTTTTCCTTACCCAAATTACCCTTCATTTAAAGTAACGACATGGTTCTGGCATCTACTACATTCAGTCGATTGTCGAATGAAATGAAGAGAATACAGAGGAAGTGATTGAAGGTTTTATTTTACTAAATGGTAATTTCAGTGTTTTAAAAAAACGAGGAAAATAATTGCTAGAAAATAGATTTAAATGGATGGATGTATTTAATTGAAGACTTTCTAAAAAACTTAGAAATTAATTTTAAAAGTTTTGAAATTTGCATCTGTTTTTTTAAATAAAGCAAAAACTAAAGGCCTTATATGAGTTTTTCTCTCTTTTCTTTTACGAGAGAGTGTAACGTTGATTGTGTACACCAGGTGATGAGCACATCTAAGGCCCATAGATCAAGGCACATTGGGATGAAAATCCACTCATTATGAAATAAAAAAAGTGGGGTCAATGAACATGCCTCTAACCCTTTAATTCATGGCTCACGAGTTTCACAACTTTATACTTATTTTAAAAAAAATGATTGTTGATCCAACAATCTTGTCCATCCAGTGGGTATAAACAAGGGCGAACTAGGAATTTTTTTAGGGGGGGCAAAGTAAAAAAAAAAAAAATTCCATTAAAAAGTTATAAATTTTAATAATTAAAAACATAATAGATAACACTCAAAAGTGAAAATACATTACTCTTATTTAGAAAAATCAAAATGTTAGAAGTTCATTTCATAACCCTCGTCACCTATCACTAAAAAGTAAATTTATGGATTATTATTTTGGAACAAACAATTATGCCAACTATTATATATTTACGAGCATAATCCATATTTAAAATCTAGACCATTCAAAAGAGGGGTCCCATTAGTTTTATCCCGTCAAAATAATTTATTTCATTCAGATTTATTATAACATAGAAAATCATAATTAAAACATAACTTTTTTAGAAATTGTTTTTCCCCTTTCCTTTTTTTGTTTTTCCTTCCATCATTCTAATCTTTTTCCCCCATAATCTGCTACGATTTTGTTCCTTTTTTAGAGTTGTTCCTTTTTCTTCCTTCCTTTCCTTTCTTTTCTTCCATCATTCTAATATATCTTCCCCACAATCTACTATGATTTTGTTTTCTTTTTTAGAATAGGAAATTAAATTGATTAATTAATATTATAAGAAGAGGCCATTGCCAGAAGGACCTTAAATAGAGATTTCCAGAAGGCCTTGCGCTCAGAGTTAGGTGACTACTGGGGATAGTACCATGTGTGTGAATCATTTAGATGGATCGTAAGCTGGGCCTGCTGTGAAAGTTCTCACTGTCATGCAATGAGAGTGTAAACGATGCACATGAAGATTTGCCTATTTTAGCTAAAGGCTTGAGATAAAGAGGATGGGCCATGTTGTGATTGCGATCTGTTATTGGATTTGTACAAATACGTGTGAGAAGCTCGAAAGTCTAACCTACTCAGGTTGACCCCGGACCAAGTATAATATAATGATACAAAATAGTATAAATCCATGGCACCTGGTTGCACCAAGTCAGCCTTTATCCAAATGGTTGTACCAAGTCAGCCTTTTTATCCAACTTACTCCACAAATTCTACCCTATACTCAATCAAGCATAAGCTTAATCAACACAAAATCAAACCAATTAAACCAAAGACTCAATAAAAGGTTCTTTTATCAATAATCAAAACTTAAATCAAAGTCCAATTCTTATCTTAAAAATAGTAATCAATTAATAATAAGGTGATTTTCTCTTGCAGACATTCTTGTGTATTTTTTTTTTCTTTTGTGCTATAGGAGGGTTTCCAACTCTTTGAATTTGACTAATCCCTCCGGCTCAGAGGAAGCCAGTTAAACTCTCCTATAGTCTCAATGTATAATGCAGTTTCAAACTTACAACCTCTCTGCGGGCAAACCGTACAAACCGTGGTCCTAGACATTCCTGTATATATGGATGAGTGATGTTGCCACGATTAGCATCATGAGATTTTTTAGGCCCAATCAACTGATGCCCTTCTCACCTCCTTAACATCTGAATCAGGACATGTGGAAGTCCCATGAGAGAAAATTTCACATCAATAATCCATGTCCAAAACACTAACTATGTAACCTCCAATCTAATCCTCAATCATTTGAATCAAAACCAAGTCCTTAGGATCGTATATCATAATCTAAATCTGAGTCTAAGCCAATCTCAAACCCAATATGAAAGTCATCCATATTCTGTCTTTAAAAAAAAAAGGCTATTCCCAACTTCCAATGCCCCTTACTCTAACCTCATCCAATCATTTCTATAAACCAATCCAAACCTTAGGTGAGTTCAATCCAAAAATCATCCAGAAAACACTCCAAATAAAAAAAAAGTTAGACTCTCCCAAAACTAGGGGATGTCGCCCAGCCCGTGCGGAGGAGGCTGGGCCCGCCAGGATTGGCCCGCTAGGCATGGCCCACCTGACCCGCCCAAAAATGGATATTTTTTTAAAAAAAATATTCATTTTAACCCTCCAACAGCCATAAAACAGTCATATAAGGGGTATTTTGTGTCCTTTTTCAATTTTACAATGTCAATAAATACTTTAACCCTCCCATTCTTTTTCTTTTAATCAAAGTTTTATTTACTAAAAAAAAAAAATACAAAGGATGTCAATCATTATATAACAGGTGGGCCCATTGTGACAAAATCACTGTGGAAATTGGGCCCAAATAGAACATAAACTTCTTCTGTGCATTTTTTATTTTGACACCTACCAAACATCACAATTTTCCCATTGTGTATTAATACAGCTCATTTCCACACAAAAATGTGGAAATGATAATAACAATGAGAAACTTTATGAAAAAAATTGTAAACAATGTAATAATATGCAAATAGCTACTTTTAAAACCAATGCATTTATGTTGATTATATTAAAAGTATGAGAAGCAATGCTACAATCGTGGACATCTGGATCAGCATTTAACTTGTGAACTTTCTTCACCACCTCCTCCTCGGATGCTTTCTTTTATGAACCGGTCATCAACATCATCATCATGTAGGCTTGCCTGATTAACTGAGATCGGTTTTAAGAGTTCTATTATTAGACCATAAGATATATTATTAGACCTTAGCTAGGAGGTGTTGGTTTTGATTTTGACCATCGATTATAATTTTGACCCACGGTTATATAACTACTCATGTGATTACCCACCTTTTTTTTTCTATCAAACCATCCATGTTTTAGTTGTTCCTATGTGACTATATCTTTTTAGTTGATTATAATTATGACCGACGGTTGTATAACTCCTCATGCAACTAACCGCTCATTTTTCCATCAAACCACTTATATTACAGTTGTTTCTAGTAATATATCCTTTTTAGCTCCTATTTCTCTATTTCTATTTTATCCAACTTATTTCATGGAAAGAGGTAAAAAAATTTAACATGTGATTATTTATTTTGCAATACAGTGTAGTGTAGGAAGATACCGCGCTAAATACGGATTATTGGGCTAGTATGTATTATGTAAGGTTTATCCGGGATCAATCAAATTAATCCCCATTCACTTCATATTTTCTCCTTGACTTAAAAACTATGATAAATTATTCTAGCCCTAACCTAGCTTAATCTATGAATCTAGGGTCAGTTTGATAGTGACTGGCCCATAATCTTTGTGTTTGATTTTAGCGGCAAATTGAGGATTTTCGCATAGATTTTAAAGTACACACTTCTCAAGCACACACATCCATCTTGTCCTCTACCTAAGTATACTACTTCCAGTCCTTGACTTGTGAGTGAGAACTGAGAAGTACTACTGCTTACTTTATTTTAAATTGTGAGGTAGAAATATGGCTGGAAATAATTAGGTGAACAATACATTGTCTCATAATAGGCCATAAGATATATATATATATATATATATTAAAAAAAATTGAACAGGCCAGCCTGGTCCGGCCCGCTCCAGCCCGTTTGACATCCATACCCAAAACCATTGTATGAATGTCCAAGAAACAAATTTGATAAAAACTAGTCAAAAGCATAGATATGAGTGTGCCAGAACTAAACAAGTGCTTTTTCTTGCAATTATTATATATGAAGGTCAATGATTTTGACCAACTCAATTTTAGTTTTGACCTTATATGGAGCCCACACACTCATTTTCAATCAAGACAAGATAACAGGTCAGGCTACACCCGAACCCGAGCCGATAAAAAGCTAAAGTATATACCTTGTAAAAGATTTTTACTCACAACATCTCACTTTTTAATACTCTTGAGAACATACTCTATGTATTTCACTACAAAAAAACTTATATATAAAGATTGTTAAAAGAGAATATTAAAAGTAGTTACAAAGGGGATTGGGGCCTTTGACACAGATGATGAAAGATCTGATTCATATCATGGTTGCTGAAGGGAAATATGCACTATATCATTCTCATATTTTCTTATATGAAACCGTATTATCATATATATAGGGAGGCTCGTATTTACAATATATAAGGATTTCAATGATTGAGAATACTGATAGAAAAACTTACCAACACCTGTGACTTGATTTTTATTCTAAAAGCTTTTTTTTTTTTTTTGACCCAGTGGATCTAGCTTTAGATTTATACCTTCTATTTTTTTAATTTTTTTATTATATTTATTATTTATTTATTTTTGCACCCCAATCATATTTTACAACAAATCAATTTAATGGTACGCCCAATAGGAACTTAAGTTAAATTTGTTCTCGAGAATCTTTGGATATTTTATATAAATGATCCGTTACTGATCAATATATATATTTTATACAAATGAACCCTGGGGGGTTTGGAAACTCAAAATTTAAGGGCTTATTTCAATTTCTAGAGCTTGTTTTTATTCTAGGGTGTTTGATAAATCTCTAATTAGAGTTTTAATTGAAGTAGAAGCATAGGAAGCCTCTAAATAAAAAGGTAGCATGCATGTTACTTTTCTTTAATAACTGATTATTCTTCTAAAGCAGTAAGAGAGGGAATGGGCTGGTTTACTAGGTTATAACAAAAATACCCATGCACATATTTTTCTCCTTTGCAACATCACTTTGTTTAGAAAAGCCTTAATCAAAATTCTCCTAAGCCTTGTAGAATCCTACAATAATAATAAGAATATCTACTAAAACTTTAACCTGAAACCATCCAAAATCCTTCATATCAAATCGCAATTCTCTCTCCATGTATATATATATGTATAGGGAGATGCTCCTATGAGAGAGGGGTGGGGGGGCTCTCACATTTAAGTTGTTGGTATTAGATATGGATGTGAGGGCGCCCACCCAATCTCTCATTTAAAGCGAGAGTATGGGAGATAAGGTTCGAGCTCTCACATTTAAGTTGTTGGCATTGGATATAGATGTGAGGGCTATCACTCAATCTCTCATTTAAGGTGAAAGATGCCTCTCATAGGAGCATTTGGGTGGAGGCCCTCACATCTATATCTAATGCCAACAACTTAAATGTGAGGGCCCTCACTCCTATCTCTCCTATTAAATGAAAGATTGGGTAGGGCTCTCACATCCATATTTAATGCCAACAACTTAAATGTGAGGGGCATCACCCATACCTCTCATATAAAGTGAGATTTCCAAATAGACCAAACACACAACCCCCTTAAATTGTACATGTCCACCAACTTTCAGTCATATCCGAATTTACTGGATTATTGGGTCAACTATATATATATATATATATGAGAGATACTCCTATGAGAGATATCTCTCACTTTAATTGGGAGATTGAGTGAGGACTCTCACATCCATATTCAATGCGACCAACTTAAATATAAGCGCCCTCGCCCCTATCTCTGATATAAAGTGAGAGATATCTTTTATAGGAGCATCACCATATATATATAAAACAGTATTTATGAAAACTTTCAAAATAAAAGACAATAAATTTTAGGCTTGACCCACCTTTTACAAGTCAAGCCATTCAAACTTACGCATCCTCCATATATGGACCCTCCCTTCACCCAATTGTAGCAAGCCATCTCTCTAGTTAAAATTATATGTATGAAAAAAAAAAAAAAAAAAAAAAACCCTCATAAGGCTCTTATTTGTACGCGTGCCAATACATACTACTATTAGATAAAAGCTTTTCTGTAGAATATTAGCAAGTGAACTATATGTAAATTAGAACTTAAAAATTAGTGCTATCTATTTTTTTTTTTTTTTACCTCTAATCGAACTAGCATTTATTAGATTATACAAGAGTTTCCATACTAGCCCAAAGTGGAAGATGATCGCCACTGTCACCATGAAAGGTTTTAAATCTAATTTTTTTACTTCATAAAGGTTATGCGAAATTATTTGTGCATTATATACTTATTTTATTCTTTTTGTAAATTATCGATATAATCTTAATCTTTTTTATAAATTTGATATCTTTATAAGTAAAAATTAAAAAAACTAGTCGAATTGACTCCACTTTTTGGCTTGCCAAGACTAAAGAGTTGATAAGCCATGGTAGAACACCCCATTCACCATTTAGACTTACAATTGGCATTACTTTTTTTTTCCGATAACTCAGAGTATCTCCCGCCGTGTCCAACCCAAGAGCTTTTGGCCATGAGCCCGAGATTCTAAACCGTCGAGAACTAATTCCTACGGATACATGCAAATCCTTCTATCCACATGCACCGAGTAAAACTCTAGGAGGTGCCGAACGAGATAAGTGTCGAATAAAAATAATTCTCCGCTTCCTCAGAGTCCTTCATCATTGAGAGAGAGAGAGAGAGAGAGCCACAACGATTCCACTTCAAATGCTTCTCCACAAGGCATTCAAAAGGGTTATGAAAATGTAGCCGTGGAATGTTTCATCAGGAAACTTGATAAAACACCTTTGAGACAACAAACCAAGTTCCTTCTAGGATGGACCCAAAAGCTAAATGAGTTCTTATGTGTAAGATAAAAATCCCTGCAGCTACCACAAACTCATTAATGTAAAGAAACTAACTCGAAATAAATGTTCTAAATAGAACTACTAAAGCAGTGGTGCATTATGATTTTGTACAAGAAGATAAAGACCTTTACAAACTCAAAGTGTAATTAGCACTTTGATCAACCCCTCATTACTTCTATTCTCTGCATGGTAGCAGACAAACTCAGCTATGGTATATGGATATAGAGCGGAGATTCAAGAGCTACCGGATATATCTTATAACAGGAAGACGTGCGAGCAGTATAGAAACAACTGTACATATGTACACACAGTAACCAGCAAAATCAAGATTCCAGAGTGCCTTTGGCTATAGTGTTGGCTGTTAAACCACCTTGCTGAAGTATAACGTCCTTCACTTCTTTGAAGCTCCTCAAATCTTCCAGTGCATCAGCAATCGTCTTTGGCATGAAAAGCCCCGAAGAAACAATCCCTGTATTTGATTCAGAAGTTTGGTGGGTCACCTTCCCTGAAACAAGATTTTGGTTTGGTAGAATCTTTTCTCTCCAAGAATTGGGTTTGGGGACTTGTGGAAACTTTGACAGGTTAGAGGAATCCTGCTGGAGAGGTGCTGCAGTCTGTAGCATGCCTACGAGGGAACCAATGGCAGCATCATGGGAATTTTTTACTGCTAACAGACCCTGAGATTCTAGGCTCTCAGTCTTGTGCCCTTTTCCTTCAAATGATTCAGATCTATAAATGGCAACAATATGTGGCGGGTTAGTAAAACACCAATGCAGATAAAAACATTTAGAAGAGTAATTATCCTCATCCAAGACCAAAATCCATCAAGAATAAACAATCTAAGGCCAAAATCCATATCTATATAGAGCGTGAAAATCTGTGTGAATGAACACACGAGACTTATTGGTGGCATCGAGGGAAGAGTGAAAGAAGACAAAACACATTTATAAAGGTATCATAACAAAATCCAAAAATCTAAACTTGTATCCCTTATGTTACCCTCTGACTTATCAATTCTCCATTGATGGCCATCATTATCAACTTCTTTATAGCCTTAACCCATCTATTTAGAGTCCCCTTTTTAGTAGTTTTTTTCAACTAGACCCTGTTTAGAGCTATGTTCTTAGTAACTGAACACATACAGACACGTCTTCCTTGCTACTTTACCCAAGGTCTTCAACAGTATCCCCCTTCTAATTTCTTGAATGTACTACCTTTCAACTCATCCTACAGGAGTTATTTTTGGCTTTCAGTAAACATTCTGGAGACACATCAAAATGACATTTCTTGATTATTTTTTCCCTTCACTTGCAAATACCTGTATATAAAAATGACGTTCTTAATTCTCTCCTCTTGTAACTGCACTCATCCTTCCTATTATATAAATTTCTTGTACTTCAATTTCTTCTGTTTCTTTCTGTTGCAACTATCCTTGTATCTAACCAAGCTTTGGTACAATGTTGCTTATGAGGAGCGCCCTATAATTGGGAATAGATCTCATATTTAATTAATGTGTGTATCTGCCAAGAAACTTTGAGAAAGAACAAAAGCTTTACGTTCTTGTTCATAGTTTCTTGGCAAGTTTTGTGGTCCCAGGCTCCTAGGAGTGTTGCACTTCTAACCTAATCAATTGGCCAAATTTGAACATATGAAAGACACTTGGGACTACTTATCCTGTCTCTACGTCCAAATGAATGCCACATTGAATGGGAGATGGAAAAACTCTGAATCAGGAACAGCATCTATTCTTGACTTCTATGTCAGAATGATGGGTTTATGTGATTAAGTTGTCCTTCTGGAGCCTCAGTTTGTCTTTAGTCTTTACAGTAGACTACTACTACTTTTGATACCTACAGATTATTGGGAATATAATGCGATAGTCACATTATTATTAGAGGAATTTACGGGACAAATCCCCGTAGGACCCCATGCGTCCTATCAAGACCCCATATCACATTGGATACAAGAGAGGTCCTCATGTGGCATTTTTTTTTTTTTTTTTGTCGTTTTGCGATATGGTCGATATCGACCATTATGTCAGTCATATTTTCTTCAACATGTAACTGTCTTATTTGTTGAATACAGCAGAATGGTCGATATCGACCATATCGTGAAATAACAAAAAAAAAAAAAAAAAAGACGAATATGGGTTTTCTCCCTTGGAGGAGGAGGGAGGATCGCCTCAACATGCCCATCTTCTTCTCTCTCCCCATTCAAGACCTCATCCCACAGACAAAACAAGCACATTCTCTCTCTCAAACCGTTCAGTGGAGGAAAAATCTCTCTCAAACCGCTCAATGGAAGAAAAATCTCTCTCAGGCATTTCATCAAACACCTTCGTTACGTACTACCAACTAACACAACATCGACAAAAATGACGATAACCCATCCCTGCCCTCCACTCTTTTGCTCATATTCCGACTCTTCTCCTCCTTCTCCCCAAACCCCACGAACCAAATCCCTCAAAATCCCTTTTCTTCTCTTCCCTCGAAATCCCCTTTTCCTCTTTCTTCAATCTCTTCACCCTCACCCCTCTTGACGTCTGAAAATGGGCAGGGATCATCTCTCTCGCCCTTGCAGCAACCAACGGAGAAAACCCAGATTCGTCTTTTTTTTTTTTTTTTGGTTATTTCGCGATATGGTCGATATCGATCATTTTGTCGTGTTCAGCAAATAAGATGATGACATGTTGAAGAAAATCTTACAGACATAAGACCATATCGCAAAAAAAAAAAAAACAAACAAACAAAAAAAGAAGAAGAAAGAGGCCACATGAGGACCGCTCCCGTGTCCAATGTGATACGTGGTAGGACGTATGGGGTCCTAAGGGGATTTGTCCGGTAAATTCCTCTTATTATTATGGTTAAGTGACCATAAGGAAGATAAGAAGTCTATTTGCAATAAGAATTAGAGTTCAAAGACTTATTTATAATAAGACTATTTCAAGGCAATTAATATAAACTAAAATGAGGGTTCGTGGTGTTACTCATCATCATCTTCTCTTCCTTTTGACAAGTAGCCCGACTTAGCAAAATTAAAAATTAAAAATAAACTCAGAAATCTAGCACTGTTCGGTGAAGGAGAGTCTGGTACTGTTTGACATCTGTACCTGGGAGGCAAAGAGGAATCGAAGAAGAAAACAGATCTGAAAAATCAGATCTGATAATTCGTTCCCTGACATGTTCGACTGATTCTGGCTGTTGAAGCAGTGATTCTCTGTCTTTTTTTTTTCCTCTGGCCAGGGTCGTCTGCAACAGAGAACCCTTTGACAGCCGACAGCCCAATCATAGGACTCATACTTATCAAGGAGGCTTGATTGGGGATTTCAAGAACTTCCACAGCAATTTTGTCTGGCATCCAGTCTGATTGACTGGGATTTCAGAGCACACAAACTCAGCGAGTTTCTTCGGTGTCATCTGAGAATCTTTGGATTGGTTTGTCAACTGGGGACTGGGTTTTTGAATAAACCCTCTTTCGGAAATAAGCAGTGGCATTGTTATTTCTTTCTCTTGTCTAATGGGGCCTTGTTTTTTGAAGAAACCCTTGTGGAAGTAAGCAGTGAAGCTATTCGACTAAGAAGGTTCTTTTCTCTAGAAACAGATATGTAGTTAATTTGTTAAACAAGAGTCATTTACTTGTTCAAGACTGTTTGATTCAATGGCTGAAGAAAGTGGATCTGGTAGTGGTTTCAAAGGCGGTAGTGGTGGTGTTCATAATTCTCTAACCATGGGAAGACAACAAACGTAAGAGGAAATTCCTTTAAATTAACCACAGTAGATTTCAACAGGACCAACTATCTTGAATGGTCCAGTCTACTAAAATCACCCTTGCCGGTGAAAGAAAGCTTGGGTATGTCAAATTGTTGACGGGAAAATAAAAATACCACCTGAGGTTGATCCAACCTATAGTGATTGGGAAGCCAAAGACACTGAAGTTATACCTTGGTTACTTCGGTCCATGGAACAGTCTATTTCCAGGACGTTTATATATTCCAAAACCACAAAAGATATTTGGGATGGAGTGGCTACTTCTTAATCACAAAAGAAAAAATATGCAAGAATTTATGAATTCCAAATGGAAATTTCAAAATTCCAACAAGACAATCAGACCGTTGGAAACTACATCTCTGCTGTCTGTATGTAGGAAAGAATTAAGTCACTATCAGCCTCCAACCTCAGTTAAGTGGAGGGAATACATTGAACACCAGCATATTTATGATCCATTCCCCTTTAACACTTTTATCTTTTAACGAAAAATATCTTTCACCAATTAAAGAAGAAAAAAGAAAAAAACCACTTCAAAGTTTTCTTCTTTCTCTATAGTATGTTTATCAGAGCCAAAACTCCTACGTCTCAAGAAAAGTCATCTTGGTGAGTCCTTTCTTCCAAGATGAACTGTTGGTACCAGTCCTACATTTTGTCCCTGTGGACCGAGGAGAAAGGGGGGCTCAGCGGGAGGAGAATTGCACCATGAGAGAAGCAAGGAGGTCAACCTGTTTCAAATACAAAAATGGATTCTGGCAATGTGATGTAGTTGGACCCTCGTTTCGATCCAAATGAATCAGTCTTTCCACATTATGAGAGCTGTTCATAAGGACTAAGAAGTATGGTGATGAAATGCATTCTTTTATCAACAGCCACCCCCAAATCCCATCCCCTCAAACACGTAAAGCACAAAGCACAATCTCCAAGAATTGTAAGCTTTCTCCACATCCGCTCACATACATGTAGGACTTTTCTTTGGAGCCTTTATACTGTAACTGGCCATCAAAAACCAATCCACAAGTTGTCTTTTACTGAACAAAAGTGCCTTGGAATGGAGAGATGACAATTTTCATTAATTATCTCAATCAATTTGCAGAGCTGCAAAATAGCATATTACAGACTCCTGCTGAAAATGATATGCAATAGTTGCTATTGTTTGCCACCCCTTCCACCTTGGGAAGCACTCAAGCTTCTGCTTAATTTCTTTCTACTAGAAATTTCTCTATCACTTCTGTCAAGTCCTTCCAGTAAGCCCACAAGCTTGGTAAAAAAAAGAGGCAGGATTGATCCATGAGGCCTAAAGCTTTATCCTTCCAAATATGAAAGCAGCTGCATCTATTTCATCTTCACTAAATTCCCTTTCAACCAAACCGCCTTATCCAAGGGGTTTGAAATAAATTCCAACCCATCCAATGTAATCCTTTTAATGGCATTCCCTGTATACAACTTGGAGAAAATATTCAAATCTTTCTTCCCAACTGCTGAGCCACCCATTCAACCACTCCACCTTGAATGAATTCCAATCCATCCAATTTCAGCCCTTCCTTTGGAAACCACTAAGAAAAACAAGTTCACTTTCTTGCCAAACTACCGAGCCACATCTCGTAAACATCCCTATTTACTTTTAATTTTGATATGTAATTTCTCCACCTTCTCCTACTTGCCATTTTGTAGTTAAATACTGAACTCCCTAATATCGGATGAACTGCACCCACATGTACCAAAGTTTCTTAAAACTTCCGTGATGCATGTGCATTTCCAAGTCATAATCCCATATCCATATCAGGGGTCTCATGAGTATTCAATGCATTTTCATCCTCACAGTCACAGGAACGAACAGGTTTGGCAATATGTATTGTGTCAAGACGTTGTTTGGACTAACATGAGCTGTACAAGTGGATGGAAATCAGAAAGCGACTACATGTAACCATTGAAACACCTTGAAATCCACTTTGTAAACAGAAAATCTCCTAAAATCATTTTAAACCGATTTGAGAATGTGCATTTGCATTGAATTAGCTAGAAAGTGCACCAATCCAGAGTTAAAAGGAAGAAGTCTCTGAAGTCTGAACTGAAAGCCGTCAATGAAGCAACATCATCCAAATGCCTAAAATAGCTAGAAGTTCTTTCACTCCAGGGCATTTCTAGGTACTGTCAGCTGTTTCCACATGTACACACACACACACACACACACACACAAAATGCATACTACACAGCCAAAGAAGACAAGCCAGACAAAAAAAAAATTAAAAATATAAATAAGAACATATCACTATACTAACCAAAAACATTGTGCTTTTCCAACTAAGCTATGGGCTATTCTCATTCATATGCATTACATACCGTATGGATGTAGGAAAAAAAAAACTGAAAAAGGTCCCAAAGTCTGTCTATAGTGTGTTTGTGTGTAGAGACTGAAAGAGCAATAAACATTAGAAGACTGTACCTGTTGCATGGGTCTGTTATATCATCCACAAGAAATGGGCAAGGAAATTCAGAATCATCAAACTCATCCTGGAAAGACTGCTTACTAGAACTCCTAGAAAATGGTAGCTTCTTCCCATAGATATTTCCAACATCGTCCTTTGGAAAATAATGGATCTAAAGAAGAGAGGGGGGAAAAGAGCCTCAATATAGCAAACAAGTTGGAAAATAAAACTTGATTTTTAGAAAGACACTGTAAACAGAGGGGCAGCGGCATGGCTGGGCAGGTTCATTCATGTGGTTCCTGCTAATAACCTTGCATGCCACAAAAATGAGCTACCCATCAGGTACAGGTACCACACTGAGCAGTAAACCACCAACAAAGAGATGGACTACCCACTGGGTACCCAAGCTGAATAGGAACTTGACAAATCAAATATATATTACATCATCATCCTATATATTCTATAAGCATGTATGTATGTGTAAATTGCAGTGTACTGTAGCCCATCTGTTGTAAACTAGAGGGGTACGCCATGAGGTCAGGTAGTGCTGTCGGGAGGCCCATATGGTACTCATGGGTGCCAATCTTACAGTCAAGTCTTGTTTGGATAACAATGGCACCCATGGGTGCCAACCCATATCAGAGCTTGCTTAACTTGAAAGATATCATGTACTGCCCATTTAAAGCCCTTGGATGGCAAAACACTACCAGTACCCAGCCAGATATAACCCATGGCTGGTAGGTACCACTACACAATGGGTATGCCTGACCATTTACAGCCCTATTCATAGCTGGTCCATCCTAAGTTCATTTATTCAAAGATTATTGAAGAGGAACTTCACAGCACAATTGCCAACATGGCAGACGTGCAAAAACCCGCCATTTAACCTGTTATTTTCACTGTAAGCAGGCATTGGAGTAAAACTGGAACTGATCTAACTCCAGGTGGATCACAGATTTATGCCTTAAAAGGACCTTGATATTCTTTTTCCAACCACCCATTACCTCACAGAATTGTATGAACCGCCACCAGAATGGAGCAGCCCGATTTTGAGGCAAGGGCATCTCATATAACCACACCTAATGAATGGATAAAGTTATGCATGTGCCATGTTGGCTGTAAAGATCCTGTTCAGCTGTCTAATGCCAATATCCTTGCAACTATGTTCACAAACACCTTACCTTACGAGCTGAACTGCTGGCCTGACACTCCCCTGATCCTCCTGGATCTTGCTTCACTTGATATTTACCATCGGTTGGACAACTGTGACATACAGAAATCTGGGAAGCCTGAGCTCTGAGACTGTCGGATGGCGAAGAACAACCTGGCCTTGTCCCCTTTGGTGAAAGAGATGGAGGAAGAACAGTGTTAGGTAATCCGCGACTCTGGTGAAGCCTAGCTGAAGGTATGCTGACTGGAGCACTTTCCGTGCGCATAAGAGCCTTTGATAGATGACTACCAATATGGGTTGGTGGAGAAGGCGAAGGAGATGGCGAGAATGGAGGTGATGGCCAATTCTCATCGAAACTCAAATTCTTTTTGTGGACCAAAGATTCAGTACTTATGTGAGAGGTATGAGGCAGTACATGATGGGTCGAACTAACAGGATGCGAAAAATTGATGTTCACATGACCCCGAGGTGGCAGGTGATGGGAACTTGCCTTTGAAGGCAAAGCATGAGAATCTGAGTGAGTAGGCGAAGGCGAGGGAGAGAATGACGGTGTGGCACAATGAAGGTCGTTACTCCAGCTATTCCACCTCACAAATGTTACAGGTGAAGGAGAAGCGGGCGACTGCGTCAAAGGAAGAAAAGGGAACCTCCGAAGGGGATCAGTAGTTGGGCTTCCAACATAATCTGATATAAATTGTGTAGATATCGGCGTCGAAGGTTCCGAACTCACATCCAACAGGGTTCGACGATACAGCACGGATAAACTGAGCTTGCCACAAGTGGTATCCACAGGCACAAAATTGAACGGCTGCATCTCTGCCTCCTCTTTACGAGTGAAAGTCTCAACAAAGGAAGAGACCCTGTAAGCAAGGCTAAAAGGGCAGATCTTCCCTGATGAATTGAGGTCTCGGAAGAGCTTATAAGCAGGTAATAGCCTAACCGTCAGATATAATGACCGCAGCAGTATAATTGATCTTTTATATATCTTCTTAAAAAACAGAGTGGGTGTCTCTGAAGAATGAGAACTAGTACTACTACCCATTTTCTTAGTACCTGAGCTTAAATCCCTCAAAATTCCACTATTCTTCCGACTCTCATACTGTACAGTCCATCTCTCTATTATCGTCTCGCGCTTTGCTTCCGATATGAGCTGTTCCTGTCCTGCATTCCACCCACCCAAAAACTGATCTCTCAATGATGGATTCTTCAGGTGGCTCCCTTTCGAGAGTGGAGGCCGGACAGCATCCGGATTTTCTGATCTCTGGATGAGGACTATATCAATGATCAATGGATCGTGATTGCTTTGACGCCAATAATCCAAATTCTCCAAAGACACTGGGCACTCTCCAAGTACTAGATTGAACCATTTATCCCTAGGCCTCACACTCGACGACGAGGAGGAAGAAGACGGGGAGGACACTGTTCCACTGTAGTTTCTCCGGGATGAGGCATAAGTAGAGCGCGATTCAAGTATGATTCGCATACTCTTTGCAAAGAACTCAGTGATTATCTGCTCAATTTTCAAAGGTTCTGATTGAAGATTGCTCGGCGAAGAGGCCATAGTTCTTTCTCTACAAAGACAAACAAGACCCAATATAAACAACTTCTCAAGAAAAATTAGACGCTCTTCAAAAAATTCTCCAGTCCCCTTCCCTTGCATAAAGTACATACGAATTCATGATCACATGAGCTCCATCTAAGGATTATTAGTTTGCTTGCATAAAGTACATAGGCATTCATGATCACATGAGCTCCATCTAAGGATTATTAGTTTGCTTGTATAAAGTACATAGGAATTCATGATCACATGAGCTCCATCTAAGGATTATTAAAGAGGTGAGAAGGGGGTGAAGGATATAAGGTGGAGATGAAGATGGGACCTTGACTTTCCTAGGTATTGAATGACTAGAGTGATGTCTATGTATTCTTCTCCCACCATCCCTTTCTTCAATTTCCATTAAAGGGGTGATTATTTTTATTTTTTTTATTTTAATATTCACCTTTGGTTCTCTACAATCCTACGTATTCAATTACATCAAACAAACAGGCCCTCAGTGCTATAGAGCTAAACAAACAAACAAACAAAAAAATCCAAAACAACTCAGAAAACAGAATCCTTGTAATTCAAAACCCAGGACTTCCATCCTCAGAAAACGATTTGCTGCCGATTTCAGCAATCCTTTCTCATACCAATAAAAAAAAAAACACACTAACTGCATAGTGCAATTAGGGTTAGGTTTTGGTTGCAATAAGGAGACAGTGAATGATTGTAAAGACGAAAAATCGCTTACCGAAAATTCTCTCTCAGTGCACGGCTTGAATTGTTAGAAACCTCCTCTGTTCGACTGTTGTTGTTGTTGTTTTGTTTTGTTTTCATAATCCGGAAAGGAGACGCCAACAACTACACGAAAAGGCCTCAGCTTTTCTCCTAGGAATTATGAAGTGAAGAAGATATAGTGGTAGAACGGTCTGAGAATGACTTTGGAAGTGGAAAATTGGAGGAAAGAGGAAAACAAGGATTGTAAAATTGTGGGGTTTGATGGATTCTTTTTTAAAGAGTGTTTCAGTAAAAATATCAATACAGATAGGAAACTAATTCCTATCAGGTAACTATCAATTTACATGGAAACCACCCTATGGGCCAACTTCATGTGCAGTCATCTTGATTATATGATCATCCACTAATCTACTGTGTATATGTATTTAAAGCTGTTAAATCAAGGATTATGATAATTTAGTCAGTCGTTTTTAAGTGGGACCCATAAGTTGTGTCCATGTTTTAAATGGGTCCCACGAGTTGAACTACAAATACTAATGTTGGATATTCTTCTTAATTCTCCATTATCTAGGTATGCCAGGGTTTGGATTTGGTATGGGTCGGTCTAAACCCAAATACAGGCCAATTGATCATAAAAAAAGAAAGGCCCCACCTTGTAGTCAACTTGTTAATTGACATGTATTTGACGTTGGGTCCCAGGTCAAGTCGAATTAGGATTAACATTGGTTAATTTAATTTGGTTGTCTAAGACGGTTCAAATTTTTATATTTGACCACTTCAACTCAGGTTAAGTTAAAGCTTTAAAGGATCCGGACTCTCACAAAGTAATATGTGAAGTGTATAAACTAGTCCTATTAAACATCACCAATTAGAGATAAAAATCACCAAATAGGATCTTAACCTCCATTACTTCATCTAGACAATTGAAAAATCAAGACATTGCTTAGCTTCAACATTTAATTTTTGCATTAGCTTTAATTCATTGCATTAACATAGTATGATGTTTATCTGAAAATTTAGACTCTCATTAGATGTTTTAAATAAAATGACAAAACTTTAAAATTTTAACTCTAATTAAATTTTTATTTATTTTTTATTTAACGATTATAAATACCTCCAAAATAAAATATTATTTACTTTTTATCATGGCCTGCATTGGGCGTCTTGAGATCTAATTAGAATATCTTCTTACACTAAAGATCTTCTTACAATGATTTTTTATAGTTGTCTTGAGACATTGTTTGGATCTACCCCAAATCATGCGTCATTAGGTATGTAGTTGGTATAACATTACTTTTCTATATCTGGTTTAGTTTTTTTTTTTTTTTTACGTTGTTGAATGGATTATATTTCAAACTTTGTATATTCCTTTTAGATTTATTTTTAATCATATTTCTAATTGTTTAAATCTTATTTTAAGAGATGTTTATATCTAATTGATTGTATATGTAGCATTGAAAAATATGACATGTAAATTCCTAGAAAGGGGGGTGATTGGGTTGGATTGATCGTGTAAACCAGCCTGCAGATTTTATCTAATCCAAACCATATAGTGACATGTACAATACAACTATACATCTCCACTTTTAGTAATGGCATCGATTGCTTTTAATAATCTGTTCTACTATCCTTTGATGTATCTATCTTACTATATATTTTTAAAATTTTAATTTCATGCTTATGTGTAGAAAATATAAAATTTTATATTATGGACTCCAATTTTGAAAAAATCTATTATTACCGGTGAAAAAATAAAATTGGTTGGTTTGCTTATAGCTCTAACTATAACATGGTCAAACTTTGAATTGAGTTGATGATATGAATTTAAATTCAATCTTGTAATGCTGTAAGTGAATAGCTGTCTTTTTGAGACAGTAACAAGTACAGGTCGAATCCACAGAGAGTACTACTGAAATATATTTTTATTAAAATCTAAATTTTTTATTAATAAAAATAAAAATAAATCAAGATTTGAACGAGAGATAAATCTACTATGCAAGATGAACAGACAACAATGATGATAAAGGTAGATCAGAGCAATAAATAGTCCATTGATTAATTTCAATTCTCAATCCACATACTTTAATTTAGTCTTTTGTCTTGCAAATAACTCAGGTCAGAAACAACTCAATATTTCTGATCCGGAATATATTTTTCTTTTAAATCCAATTCTTAAACAGAAGAACTAAAGATCTCCAACACCTCATAAAAATCACTTTGAGCATCAGTTAATTAATTAAGCATAAAATATCAAAGGTATAAAAACTTAAGTATATCCTATCGAAAGAAGATTAACTGATCAAAAAGAAATTTATTTAAAATATAAAGCAAAGGTTTGCCTGCGGCACGAAGGCAGATCTATTATTCTACTAAACAAGCATCATAAGGACATAAAAATTAAATTAAAGACATAGAACAAAAATAAAATCACTTAACTTCACTATGTGCTCCGATCCAAAGAATTTACTCCTCCATGGCAATTACAATTTTCTCTCACACTCTTCTAATCTAGCTCTGGAACAGGGCCCCAGAATACCCAAAAATAACTCTTAAATTCTATTAATTAGGGAAAAAATAGAAAGAGAAGAGAGAATAATTAGGGACGTCCAAGTGGGGGAGTGTGTCTCGTATGCTTCCTTTTGGTTCCTTTTATATCTCCGGTTATCTTACAGATACATTGAATCTGGACACCTTCTTTTTACAGATTTGATTTATCTTCATTGATAAAGTATATCTTTTATCCTTTTTTAATTTGAATGAAGTGGAAACTTCTGGAAACCTCTGGGTGGCTTGGCTAATCTTCAAATGGGGTCCCACAAGGGATGTGCAGCAATTGATTATCAACGGTGTGGATTTAATTTGCAATCCCGTCTAAAAATGAATATGAAAATCTCCGGACCCATAACTTTGTCAATATAGCTCTTATTTGTACATTCTTGGGCTCCGCGAGTATCTACTTTGAATAAGCTTTGCAACGGCAGATAAATTTCATCGATCTGACGGTCGAATTGAAAGTTATGGTCATTTGAAGATGAGTTGTCCTGAGAAAAACGAGATTAACCTTTAAAATTTAATTTGCAATGTATTATATTTCTGCACTACTTTCATTTTCAAAAAGACATTAGATGTGGATAATTCAAACTCTTATTCTTCTGTTCCAATTAGAATGGTACTCTTTGAATTATCCATTAATAATTTCAAATTTGCAACTACTGCGGACCCTGCCTTGTGGGACATTTCATCTGTTTGAATAGTAGGCCCTACGAGAAGTCTTCTACTATAATTAGGACTATTCAATTGACATGATAAGTGGACCCCTCCTTTGATTGATTTGCATATGGCTTGTGTGTGGGGTCCACGTGATAAATTCTTCAATTTTCTTCTTTTCAAACTTTAATTCAGTAATGCAGGGCCCAGGATAATCATGCGTGCTTGAAAGTGGACTCCATGACAAAGGCCTGCAATTCTCATTTTCTGCACATTCTAATTCAACACATTAAATACTGAAGAGCCCATATTGAAGCGGGACTCATTCAGACAGAGTTTTACTCTAACTAGGACTATTCGGAGAAAATTTGCAAAACATTATAAGTTAATGCAGAAAATGTATGAAAATTCAGGTTCCTAGGTGAGAATGCATGAAATGATTAAATTAGATGAATAATGATGCAATTCTCCCAATTAAACTCCTAATTCATCCTAATATGATGCGTAAATATGCAAATTCATGAACTCAACAATTGATATTAAATGGGATCAAATTTTGTAATTTTAATTTTTCATTTTAAATTTGTAACGATCACATATTAATCCCTTTTTGTTTTGCATGAATTCTATAGGTGTTTGTTATATAATACTAAGAAACAAATATCTTCCTCACTTATATTTAATTAAGAATGGAACATCAAGAAGATATGAATCATTCCAAGATTGCAAGGCAACGTCGAACTCAACTTTTACGGATGAAAAAACTACGTCAAAATGAAAAAATAATAACATCTACAGGTGAAAACATATTCAATAAAAAATATTTTAATTTTATATTAAATAGATTTAGTTTATTGATAATTGTTATTAGTCGTTCTATAAAATTTGTCATTAAACAAATGCATATAAAAGTAAATATAAACTTTCGAAAATGAGAAGAATGACAAGAACATGGTAAGTTTGACTCGAACATGATTCGAAGTTTTGCTTTTGACGATTGATTTAGGTTTATATATAAGATTCTTTTAAAATATTTGCATTGATATAAAAAAAAATCATGCCTCCCATATGAATTTGACCAACAATTACTTCCTATTTATATTTAAATTTACTTTCAACTAAACTCTCTCTATCAAATATCCACGCCCCATGAATGGGAAGGCATAAAGGTACATGAGGTTCTCCAAAAGATTGGGTTATCCGTGTCTATTTTCAATTTATATTGGGCTTTCCTTCCATGAATTAAAGGCTCGTGTTGGGCGCGGCCCTGAAGCGCTGGTTATTATATATTAAAGCAAACGAGGGGGAAGGTTGTGAGGAGTGCCACGTCAGCACCCATAATTTCTCATTTAAGAAAAATACTTATAAAATCACACAGAGCTTTGGGTTTAATGTGGGCCACTATACTCCTCCCAAACAAGCCTCTTATTTTAAAATCTCAACTTAAACAAATCTTCTCAAATCCCCGCCCTTAATCCTACGAATAGTTATAATCTTAAATCTGATTCCTTAAATCTAGATCACACTACCATTTCTAACAACAAAACTCCTTAGATTTGTTCTCCCTAAAATCTCGATCACTCCCATTTTAAAGTAAACCTTATCTCATTTTTCTTACAAGATTAGAATCAACTCCATTTAATAGGTCTGTGGGGCCCACTTTCATGTTGTTGGTAGTCAGAGAGAATGGGCATGACTAAATTATCATGATATGAGAATAGATCAATCATCTACATAAAGTAGAAACAATAGATGAATTTGTGGGGACCACTTTGATCTCCAAATTGATAGACACATTCAAAAGGCACCACTATCCAGCTTGGCCCATCAAACCAACGGCACGGATGGTAGAACACCCAACAAAAGGGACCAATCAATATGGAGTTGTATCAAGATCATTACTTTCATGATCTAAACTGCTAATTACAAGGTGTAATCCAACGTTCAACGAACAGAAAATAATGGACTCTGATGATCAATTATATTTGTTATTAAAATGCATATTAAGAATACATTTCATTTCTAATTATATATACATGAAATAGTATAATGATTGATATAAGACCTACCTTTAATAATTGTTGTAGACGATGCTACATTTAAACACATCATGATGCACCTTAATGAATTAAGATAAGAGGCTCACTTTTAAATATTACATCATGTGACCCCACCAATGCTCCTTGGAACACCACATTAACAAGGGCCTACTGTCCAAATGTTCAGTTGGACACACCTTTAGATATTTGGATATGGGACTATCTTTAGATGTTACATCATGTGACCCCGCTAAAGATCATTGGAATGACACATCAGCAAGGTCTCACTGTCTAATTGGACACACATTGAAGGAATTAGGATATGAGGCCCACCATTAGTTACATCGTGTGACCCCACCAAGATGATTTTTCTTTTTTTTATTAAAGTTACATATATATAATAAATATAAACTACTTATTTAGTTCTATAAAATATGTTCTTTTCCAATAATATTTCAGAAAAGAATCACATATTTCATTAAATTTTTTTAGCCCGAGCACCATACCTCTCCATTTAATTCTGTAAGTTTACGCTTGTGGGGCCCACCCTTGGTCCATCCAAATGGACGAAACACACAACCTCCCTAAATTGCACATGTCCACTAGCTTTTGGTCAGATCCGGATTTACTAGACCGTTGGATCAACTGTGTACTGATTCGAGTGGATTATTGACCATTAAACTTTTGGGGCTAGATGAAGATGGTAGAAACCACGGTTGGGACTAAATTTTTACAAAGAGAATGATCCTAGGGAGTCCTTGAAATTCCCCAATCACCACCCCCATATGGGTTGCTAGGTGGGCCCCACCACAAATTTGAGCTTACATTAACCTAAGCTTTAGCTTAGGAGAGCTGCCCCTATATAGACATACATTCATACTTGTGTAACAGTCAATGCCTTTAAATTTAAGAGGTCGTTATGTTATGTACATTTACTTCATTTTATATTTATTTTCATTACATGTTAAAAGATTCTAATATTCAAAAATAATAATTTCTTTCTTTTAGACTTATTTTATCTTAATAATATTTTAAAATTATTCTTAAAATTTTAATATATTTTTATTTTTGGCCTGGGCTTAGCACGGGCGTTTGTTGGTAGTCTTTTTTTTATGTGAAAGAGGAATCCTACATTCTCACTCCTCTCATAGGCAATTGAATCCTATTGAGGAAAATCAATTCAATTTTCTTTTTTCCTTCTCTTAAGAAAAATGAATTTTTGTCATTATTTTTTTTCTTGGTCACAAAATAAGTCCAAGCTTATTGAAATTATGCATAAATATAGGGATAAATAAAGGAGCATAGGTGTTATCTCGCTCCAAAACCTTATCGTAGTTAGAAAAATAGGGCTACTGATTCTGAGACATGGAATGAAAGGCATTAAGATTAAAAAAAAGAAAAGAAAAAAAAAAGGGATATATCATTAAATGCTGAAACCCTATGGACCTATTTATAAATTCTAAAAACCTGGTGGGAGTTACATATAAAAACAATTCTTATATCATGTGACCGCTGACAGTTACACGTCTCAGCTAAAATGTCACATTCTATGAACCCAAAGACCCACTTCTCCCCCATCCAAACATTCCAATACATCAGACAACGGGACAAAACAAAACCCATGGGAGAGAAACTAGAAGAGGTAGAGATGGAGAAGGGGAAATGTGCTATATGCACGGACCTACGAATACCTTCCACCTTCACTGCCTCTAATCTGGCTACAGCACCAAGAAGAAGATAAGTGAAAAAAAGAAGAAGAAGAGGGGGACCAGTGTTTTATCTCCCATCTCAGCCAAGATCGGGGCACGTATACATTGTTGGCCCAAAAAAAGAATGTAATGATACAAGGCCTTGTAGGGTCATTTAAAGAATTTAACCTTTCAGCCATGCAATATGAATTTAACATGTGCTTCCCCGCAAAACAACCATTGTAGAAATTGTCAATGATGTTTAGGACATAGGCTGGCCAACCGTTGGATCTGAGATCAAGGTGTCTCTTGCCGTTCATTTAACATCTCCATATCTCAATCATGATGGACCTTTAGGATTTAAAGAAACATCTCTCTTAATTAAACCAGCACTAATCCCACCCCCAGGTTGACACACAGGGTTGTTGCCAAAAAAAAATTTGTTTGTTTGGGTGATATTTATGATCCATTTTGGGTCTGCAACCCCCTAATTAAACTTGCACTGATCAACAGATTGATTGGGCCATGTAATCAACGTCCAAACACTCCTTAATCTCAGATCACAAATGATGATGAGTGGGCCCAACAGAGGTACTGGTGGGTCAAACGATGAAACGAATCTATGTGTGCAGTTATAACATCACGTGGGCTTGGGCTGAGACCACTGAGTTCGGGACTTCGCAGTTTGCACACTTGTAGTGCTTAATCATATATTCATATGCAATTCTTAGCAGAGCTTGGGCTAGGTCAATAGTCTGACCCAGCCGCATCCCAGTCCACTGGTTCTGCAAAAACCGGCTAACGTTTTAGCGGTTCTAGTTTGACCGGATCAGACCAGCCGGCAGTGCAGACTGCACTATTTTTATTTGAGTATTCAAAGGAAAAGTTTGACCAAAGTGGTAGGGATCGAGAAAAGCTGGGATATAGCAGATAATCCGTCCTCATCAACAGCTTGGATAAGTTAATGCCATTGCGAGCTCCATTATTATGCATTAGAAACACAAAAACAGACTGGCAAAACCTCCCAACCGCTGAAAATAAAAACAAGTACAACGCGTATTGAATTCTCACCCACGTAAAAAACTTTTTTTTTTTTTTTCTTTTTCTTTGCTATTGCAGAGAGGAATTGTAAACTAAGTGTCAAACTAGCCTAATCTATACATCCCACGGATCATCCTTGGGGCGTATGCCAGAGTCAATTTCATGACACTTAGAGCCTGTTTCTTTACTATAATTCAAGAAATTTCTGCCTAAAAAATTTATGAATTCCAAGACAAGTTGGAAATGCTCCCTTGTGCCCCCTTCTCATTGAGCTTTTGTGGGTTTCTCGCCCTAGTTGTAATTATGTTAAAAGCTAAGGCGCTACTTTCTGCAATGGCAATGGAATCAACATTGCAGCGCCCACTTGATGAATATCCAAACCCCACCCAGATCTGACATGCACCCATTCTCTAAAAATTCAACTCCCAAGGGCCAATCCACTGACGTATCAGTGGCAATGCACCTTAGTTTCAAGTTGACAATTTGACAATAAAGGGATTGATCCCTGGTCTTAAGTAGGAAGCATCACTCCCTGCCACTGAGCCACTGTAGGGAAAACAAGAAAAAATAAAAGTCCCCAGGGTAGGAGCGTTGACATTAAACCCATGCACCCAAGTGGAATGAAACTCCGATCAGATAAGGCTTCATGTACCCAAATTTTTTATATAAAAATTCAATAAACATAAATATCATCATAAAATCAAAATTAAAAAGAAAAAGATTGAAAAAAAAAAAGTAGATGGATTCCCTGATGGTCTCTTTCTTTGTTTGCAGAAAGGCATCAGCCCATCATCAGCTCCTGGTGGCATTTCTACCACTGTCTGGCTTGAACGCCGCCCTTATTGCGCGCAAAGAAGGAGTTCTTGCTGGGTTTAGGAAGATCATGAAGATCCAGTTTCTGAATTGTGCGCTGCTTCTTAGCTTCATTTCACAACCAAAAAGTGACAGAGACAATGAGTGCGTGGTGACTAGAGAAATGACTATAGAAAATATTTCTACAGTTAAAAAAGGAAACCCCTACCATTTTGGGCTTCTTGGTAGTTCTCATGAAGCCTCTTTCTCGCGGAGGCGAGCTTATCCAGATCAATTTCCTTTGATTCTTTCTGCTTCTGCAAAGATAAAAGAGAATCAACTGTAAAGTGAGGCATTTTGGCAATGGCAGGAACAAAGGGACTGAACAAGTTAAAAAATAAAATCAGGCTTTGGGCCTGCTAAAGCTCAAACCCAAACTTTGAAAAGGCCACCCCAGAAACCATCCCAAATCCAGCTATGCACTCCATTCACATAACTCATAACTTGCATTTATTTCTCTTCTTATAGATAGTCAATCTTAACCAAAAATAGAAATTTGTGAAAATTCAATGTAAATCGCATTTAATGTGCTTCATATGTGAATAAAGTTCAAACGGCCAAAGGCATTTTTAAACTGACATGGGTCATAACCAGCAAAGCCGTTTTATTACAACTTACATTGAGACCACGTTTCAAAACCTTGGTTTAATTTGATCTGCATCAGCGTTTAATCAATCAAATCTAAGTATAGCACCTGGCCAGCCAGTGAGCCAGGCCAAGCTAATAATGAGTCTACAACTGTGTTATTACGAACTAAACAACTATAATTTCAAATCTTTTGTAAAGAGTCTTACACAACCACCTTTAAAAACTGATCAAACCACAGCCTTTTGCCAGTTTTAGTATTATATTTTTAACAGAGTTTGACCTGATGTTAGTGGGACAGGCCAGCTTGACCTGCATCAAGTCCAGCCAGCATTTGGGTGGGTTTGGACTCTGTTTTCAGGCTCCTGGGCTGTATCTGAGCCCAATGTTCTGGGCTCATTGTCATATTTCATAGAAGGGGCTGGGGCTTCAGGCCTGTAGGATGGATCTAAGCCCAAAATTAGGCCTAACTACTAATGGACCGAGCGGATAAGCTTCGGCCCTGATCCCAACTCAACGTGTGGGCCTAGACAAATCCAGTTTCCAAATCACTGTTCAACATGTGAAATCAGATAAATAGAGTTTTTTATGTTTTTCTTTTTGGATAGACATCGGATATAAAAATTAAAAAACGTAGACCACGCCAAAACCCTGAGTATATAAAGAAAACTTCTGTTTCCGTCAAAGTCAGGTAGGTATTGGGCTCGCTCAACCAAAGGTGGACCCTAGTCAAGTATAGAAAACCTCCAAAATAACCAAACAGAAAAAATGAGAAAAAAAAAAAACATATACCCATCTTTGTAGAATTGATTTGCACTTTGGTCGAACAGTGAAAGCTAGAAAGTGGAGTCTTAGTTTTATCCACCCACGGAAAAGCCAAATACCATGGAAAGGATTCTTCCACCCCAACTTTGCTTTTCGCCAGTCCATACCCACTCTTAAAACTTATAAAAAAGAGATGGCAAGAAAAACTAAAAGAAGAAAATAAGTAGAGCGGATATTACATTGGCAGTAGTGCAACTAATGGGCGACTGGCTTTTCTTTGTCTGCACATCTCTTCGAGAAGCTGCTCCTTTCCCATCCACCACTGGGGTTTGCTTGCTGAAACCACTGCTTTCATCTGCTACAATAACATACAAGAATAAACCAAATTGAGTTCATTGGCTTTTATGCACAGAAAATATGGAAAAAAGCCAACACACACAACAACTTCAGTCACTTACTGTGATGATGATTGGGAGAGTACCCAAAATCCAGTACCTGAAAAAGCAAATCCCAGAAGGCTGATCTTTTAAAAACACTAGGTGGTAGAAAGTGTGCACTAGATCTCTATGGGTGAGGAGTGGGTGTAATTTCTGTTCTTCTTTTTTGAGTGTAATTGTGGGTGTATTGGAATTTTTTTTTTCTTACCTGGTTCCCATTGTGAATACTTTTGGCAGGCATTTGCCGAGGGGAATCTCCATCAGCTGCCAATTAATGCCCCCATGTTTCAAGCTTTCTATAAATGAATTCTGGAACTTGGAAGAAAAACATAGAAAACTGATGCTGGAATCCCAAAACCTACCTATAATCGTTGAAGCTGCAGTTTGGCCGGATGTATTCAATTTCACCCATTCGTCAACAAGATCTTTCCACTTCCTGAAAACAAAAAGGGAAAAATCACTCGTTTCTATGACTCCCATAACTCAGGTTACTTTCCAAATTAGCCTCAGTTTCAGGTTACACTCAATTCACCTGACGAGCTGTTTTACCAATTTCCGCACTTCCGTTGACGGATGCTTGCGCAGACTATTCACATGTCTTCCAATGTCGGTTTCCTGAAATCGAAAGAAACCAAACAGATCGATGATGATTTCAATAGCTGAAATTGCAGATATAGCAGCGAAAAGCGGGAATTTGATAGATCTTGATCTTCTTCATTTTTTCTTGCCTTGAGAGCTTTGAAGGTAATATCCATGTCCGAAAGAGTTTGCAGAAGATTGACCAGAGAATCTTCCGACTGAAGAAGAAAACAACACAATCAAACACCAAGCCAAACAAACACATCTAAAAACAGAAACTTTTAAGGAAAAGAACGAATGAGATGGATTTCGATTCAGAAAAAACCTGATCGGGAACTTCGAGATGCTCCTTGATAGCGAGAATCCTGCTCTGCTCCGAGTCGATTGAGAGATCGTTCGTCCGATCCTGATCTTCTTCCCTGTTGATCGACTCCGGAGTGGAAGGAGAAGCTCCAATCCCGTCATGGCTGCTCATCTCCTTCTCGATCGAAGCATTTGCTTCCAAGCTTTTGATGTTCTTCTCCTTGTCCGTACCGTTCGATCTAGGAACTTCGAGATCACAGTTCCTGCAACGAGGAACAGTCGTCGCGTAAAGCCGCGCCACGATTCCATCTCTTCGATCCTTCAATTCCTCTCCGTAATCCGCACAAGCCACAGAAATCGCGGTGTCGATGAAATCCCACACATCTACACCTGTATCCTTCAAAACCGACCTAAAATCATCCAAATCCATTCTCCAAAACGGAATGGAAACTCGAATCCCAGCCCTTTCGCCTCTACAAGCCTGTTTTCCTTCCAATTCAAGCCATCAAACGATCGATCCCCCTGATTCTTGCATATCAAACCGCAGAAAGATTCAGATCTACAGCCTCAACACGTTTCGAGAACGATCTGCAAATTCACTGAAATCGTCACCAAATTGTAACTATAACGATCTTTTCATTGTAAGATTCGTATCAGGAAGATTTCGACACCGAAATGATCAAGATTCTCCTGCTTGCAGACAAAGCTAGCATTCGATTGATTACCTGCAGAAGCACAGATATCGATGGGAAAAAAGCTCCAAAATCTCACGAATTCGGGTGCTTTATCAGGCGGACGATTGGAATTCCAGATGAGAAAGCGTGCAAAGTTTCGGGGAAAACGATCTAAAAGGCTGCAAAATCCAAGATAGCAAAACCACTAAAATGAGGAAAAGCACAACCTTAAAAACCTAGTGGAAAAAGGCAAAGCCCGCTTTTCGGATGCCCGAATATCTCTATGAGCATTTTTTTTTTTATCCTCTGTCTAGTATTCTGTTTTACCGATAGCAAACATGGAATTAGAGATTCGCGGAAACCACGGTGGATTTTTAAAACATAGGTTTTCCCCCTTTTTGTTTCTTCTTCTTCTTCTTCCGCGAATGCGATCGAGAAAGAGGAAGGAAGAAAGGATGGAAGAGAAAAGGCAGTAGCGAGAATTTGAGAGATTTGAGAAATAGAACCTCTCGCTATCTCTCTCTTTCTCTCGTTTTTGCGGCTTGGTCCGGTTGGATGACTTCTTCTTCTTTTTTTTGAGTAATGTAATGTTTGATGTTTGTTTTGTAATTTCTGATATCTGAATAGGGCTGATATGGGTATCTTCTATGATCTATACATGTGTATATGATGAGGACGAGTTCCAGTATTGGAGTTATTCTCTAGTTAGGATTTTGAGTATGTTCCAATTGTGATGTAATTACAAGTATGATATATGGAGACGGCGAGGAGGAATATTTACAGTTATGGTGTAGTCAAGATATACGGTCAGGAGGAATTTGTCCTTTTTTTGCTAAAAGGAATTAGAGCAATTAGAATTATGATTAGGTTAGGATATAGATTTGATATTGAATATCCCCCCCCCAGCTTATGCAGACCTTAAGCTTCTTGTCATGCGTGTGGGGCCCACTGTTGGCCCGTCCAGGTGGATTGACCATGCACTTATTTTGGATGATGAGAACTTGTCGACCGTTGATCAAATGTTTATGATGATCATCTGAGCCTCTGTTGTTACTGCACATGGGTGGGGAATGGGGAGATCTTTTAATCCCCCTTATCACATCATCAAGTGGGGTTCCAAGTGGGCCAGTGAGCATGAATTGATGAAAAGTCATGTCTGCTTGAGCTGAGGAGAGTGGCTCCCTTTGCTTTGATATCATTGGAACGAGATTCAAGTATTGTCCAACCCGATTAACGCAGCTCCTTTCACACTTTAATCCCACTATGATAGAGATACATTTTTGTACTCTTGAAATATTTGCTCAATGTTGGATTGAACTTAAGGAAATCTATAATTAAGACAATTAAACTTCTATCAAATCAAGGGCTTGAATAATTTGATATAGTTGATTTCTTTTCATAATTCTTATCTGCAGAGATAGTTTTCCACCTAACCTACCCTCAATGATAAGAGTGTATACAAGTGGGCTCCACGAGCTGCACCATATATAAGCATAGTATATATAGTTTGCTCATAAGGATAAATCTTCTTTATCATGTGTCTAGAATTAGATTAGATTAGAGTCACATTATGATTAAGTTATCTATAAATAAGAGGGTTATCAATCAGTCCCAACTCTTAAAAAGCCTATAAAATGAAGGACTCTATTTTTTTTCCTAAAAAGCTTCATAATAAGATAGGATAAGATTTTTGCAAGCTCACCAGCTTGGTTGATCTAGGACAACACCTAGCCTGACCCTGTCAAATCTGGTGTTATGACATACATAACTCTATACACACACATTAATATATTATATAATTACTAAAATAGTCATTTGTTTCACATGTTTTATACTTGCGATTCATTTACAAGGTTTGTTTTAACTTAGTTTTTATGGCAAAGGCAAACAACCATGATAGTTGTATTATATAAATACTCATATTTCACACACATACACATATTCAATTTTCTGTTAATTAATAATCTTATTTGACAATGAATTTCTATAATCCAATTCCATACAAACAAATAGGCCGTTATGGATGGGTAATGGTTACAATTCCTTCTCTACACAATATGTGTTTTTTAGATTTAAAATTAAATAATATAGGATTAATCAAAAATGAAATTGGTGGGTCAAAACTAAAATTAAGGTGGTTTATGAAAATAAGTAAGTGTTATGTCAGGTGAGCATAACAGTCAAAATTTAACCAAAATCAAAATCCTTCTTCTGAAATATATAATAATGGATGGGTCAAGGTGTATGGATATGCATAACTAGGTTGAATAGAGTGTTTTAGCCTGTTTTTATTTTTATCTTCTTGGATCATTTTGTGGGTCATTCCTAGTGTAGAACAGTGAGAGTTCCTTGAATGATCATTTTATTAGATGGGGCACCCACAAATTTAAAAAAATGTGAGCCTGATAAGTGTTTTATATTGTCGAATCATGTCTGTATGAGCAGCCCGATTGAAACAATATCAAAGAAGCACATTAGTTTTCCTTAATAACTGCCAAAGTTGCTGTTGCATATTAGTTATCTTGATAAATCACATTAGAATCATTGTTAATAATAACAATATGCATGTTGTGAAATGTTTCATCTGATGGGGAGTGTTGAATTACACTCTAGCGACAAAGGCTAAAAAAATGATAAATTACATGAGTTTATGAGATGTTAGAATTATTTATAGATGTATAAAAATATATTCATAAAAAGGGTTCAACAATTGGTATTCAAATCTTCAATCACAATTACTAACAGCCAATATCAACAATAAACCAATACAAAGATAAAGCTAAAAAATCCATTTAATAGCAACATTAAAAAGTAATAATATTATTAATAACAATTAAAATAGATATAAAAATCTAAGTTTTAAATATATAAAATATTAGTAATAAAAAATATGATGGTCATTGATCAAGTGGTTGGAATGATAATTCGAGTATTTATCACCACCTTATGTAGTTAGGTGGAAAGGAGATCAATCCCATACCCTTCAAGGATATATCTGAACTTAATTCAATTGAAGTAGGGCCCATTGTTTGATTGAAACTGTGATGGAAAAATGATTTGAATGATTTCTATTAGAATGGGATCAATATTTTGTAATGTGTCTTAACCACTAAAATGTGGCCAATATTTTTCTTAATAAAAACCAGTCTTCTAGTAAAAGATTCTCCAACTTAAGAAGAGACATAAATCTTAAAAATTAATCACTAATATCCGGTGTAATATTAGAAAAGAGTAAACAATATTGAAAATAGGTAAAGACAAAGTAAATAAATAAAGATGTAAGTATTGAGTATCAAAAGGGGGTAAAAGGTGAACAAAATAAATATATATAATAAGTCTTAAAAATAAAGTTACAATAAGTCTTAAAAATAAAGTTAGAATAATAGAGAAATACCCACCCTTTGTTTGGGAAGGGAGGAGGGGAGGGGAAGGAAAATGAAGGGGAGGAATTTTCCATCCTCTTGTTTGAGAAGTAAAAAAGTAGGGGGAAGAAAAGTAGAATAGTATAATTGTTTGTTTGTGAAGTATAGAGACAAAGACCATTTTATCTTTGCTTTGAAAAAAAATCAATTAGAGTAAAATGGCAGTCTAGTCATTTCCAGAACTTTCCCCTCTTTTCCCCTCATTTTTCCCCCTGTTTTGGTGGGAAATTTTTTGAGGGAAAGCAATGCATTTCCCCCTCCCCCCTTCCCAAACACCCTCCAAAATCAATCCCCCCCCCCTCAAAAAAAAAAAAAAAGAGGGTAAGAGGCAATAGTTAAAAAAAAAAAAAAAACCATGTTGGGACTTCAAAAATTAGTATTGTAGTACACATTAAAAGAATTATTCTAGCTATCTGATCCAATCCCATTACACATTACGATGTAAAATTATTAATGAAAATGAAATAAAAATCAAAAGTATTTTCTTTCTTATTCTACAAATTTCCATAATTATTGTTTTATTGTTTCTTTTTTTATCTTATATTCCCTTCAAAATGATTTATATTCTAATTTTTACTTTTGTTATTACTTATTAATAATAAAAATTCCTCTAAGTTTATATTTAATTATCCCTCTATTGGAAACTAATGATCTAGGCCATAGGCAATATCCTATACATTGTAAAACTCATAATTATAGAATGGAGATGTGAGTAAATAAACATATATGAATGAAAACATTTGGAAGTAGGATTCTCTCACTTTTTTTTAAACAACAATAAGGTTTTCTTTTTGTCACATATGAATGTCAAAAGCATTATGACACAAAAAGATAATAATCAAATCAAACAAAGTTCCTACAAAGTAAGGAAATATTTGACCAACAAAATCAAAGAAAATAATATAATTTATATAGCACATGATGAGTCCTTAAAAATGCAGTATTTCATGCCTATTTTTAGACTTTTTAAGGACTTATTAATTTAAAAAGAGACTCATTTACAGTGAAATTATATTTTTATGCATTTTGGATTCATTTAAAACTTTGCCAAAATGAGACTTTTAAATGAAACTTTTTTTGCAAGTTTCTTGATAACCATCATAGATCAACGGTTCAAATTTGGTGCGATATTAATTCTTACACTCATACAGCTATCCAACGGTTTGGATGATGGTTTGGTGGTCCCACAGTCAAGGAAAAAAAGAAAAGAAAAAACGGATTGTTCAAGTCTTCTGGCTTCCGATTGTGGGAGATCCTACATCCCTAGGATATCGCAGCCTGCAATATCCTACGGATCAAACAGTTACGAGGTAAATATATATTTTCTAGCTATTCTTGGGCAATTGTCAGCTTTAAGACCATCCGTACGGTAATTCTAATTCTCCCTCGATATTTTGATCATTATTTTCAAAATATTGGTTGTTATGGACTGTTATGACTGTTATATTGACTGTTGTGAACCGTTATTTTCACTATCTTTTGACACTGTGACAGTTATGACTGTTATATTGTAAATATCGTAAGAGATATAGGCCGTTACCATTTCATAACAACCATTATGAAAGGGTAACGACCGTTATTTTAAACTATGTTGTGGATCGACCTGGTCTCACCAGTTTTATTACTACAATTGAAGCTTTGCACCTGGAGCCGCAATCAGCACACTTTTACTAACCACCATTGTCTGCAATCCCTCAACACTCTAATTCACTACGTACGCCTTGGACTCTAATTCTTGATAACCGTCAGAGATCTGAACCGTCCGTCCGTCCAATAAATCCCATCATTTAAAAGATCATACGAGAGGCAAAATAAAATATTAAGTAATAAAACAATAGCAACCAAATCCAAGTGTCTTTTCTATTAACTTTGATGCGGGAATTTTAATATTTTTTATTGTTTTTTTTTATTTGATCTTGAAACCCAACGAGAAGGTACGTAACTTACTAAACTATATATGTATTCTGATCATAATTGGTCAATCTTGTAAGGATTATTATCATTTTCGTTCGCTGCAAGAAAACCAATAACATGGCTAATTTTTGTCTCATTGATCTAAGCATTAGACACATCTACAATGATCAAGCACTCTCAGAGCTTCATGGCTACACAAAACATTAGCAATAGTCATTGTCTCTTGGGATCCAACTCAGAGGGCTCATATCACTGCTAGGTTGCTATCATCGTGTTCGAATAAAATAGCAAATAGAGCTTAAAGTAAAAAATAAAAGCTCACTAAATACAATATAAAAGAGCGTCAAAATCCATGAAAAAAAGTCCTCACCGCTGTACCGCATATCTCAATCGACTCCGCCTAGAGTTGTAGAAGATTGAAATGTGGAGGAAGAACTTGCCAAGCCTTCGTCCGACCTCAAGAAGTTGATTGATGATATAATAAAAAAATGGGAGTCCAAATCCCCTATTTATACGAAACAGAGAGATACGATTTCATCCAGATCATAATCGTCAACTGTGTAAAATCTCTTCCTTAAATTTTTTTATTCCAAAAAAGCAATTGAAAGTGTGCATTAGTTGGCATAAGATTTTACACAATTGACAATTGTGAATTGGATGAAACTGTATCAAAACAAGGAGATACGGTTTCATCCTATCAATATTCGCCAGCTGTATAAAATCTCTTCCTTTCCTTTTCATTTCAAGGAAGCAATTGAGATGGTGCATTAGCTGGCACGAGATTTTATATAGCTAGCAACTGTTAATAGGATGAAACCGTATCTCCATGTATCTCATACTCACATTGAGATGTCCCGAAAATCCAAAGGTGATATTGGGAGGAAAGAGGAATTGCTAACAAAGGAAGGGCCATTAACGTAGTACTCAAATAAAATATCACTATTCAATTTTAGGACTTGTACATGCATATTTGGAAATTGGATAAACGCGTCAAATTATATTAAGACAAAATCTTGCCAAATCATATATTGTATTGAGAAAAAAATAGCTTGATGCCAAATAGAGAAATTCTAGAGGAGAGATCATCGTTGGAAAGATTTTGAAAGAGGAATAATAGAGTAATTTTAGGGTGAGGAGAAAGCTCAAACCCAAAGTGACGTGGCACATCAATGCACTATATGTTTTTTGTATTTATTTTCTTTTTTTGAAAGGAGAATTCTTTTGAAGCTGATGTGGCACTCTCGAGAGCACGACTTTTCATTGCTTTGATATATATAATAGTTTTCAGATGAACCTTATTTTACTTGGTATCTCTTGCCGGGTATGTTGACACACAAAAATTCATCTGACCAAGGATTACAATTCTCATGACAAAATGTTCATTTTTCATAAGAAGGAGACTATTTTTTCTGGCCGCCGAGGTCTGACTGGCCATGGTGGAAAATCTCCAACGGCTATGATGAGTGTTAAATATTGTATATTTTACCTATCATTAGTTCAAATTTTATTAGCATCTCATAAGCATATCATTTGTTTTACACGGAGATTTATCCTTTTATCACATTAATGGATTATCGGATTATCATGTATAAATTCGATTATTTATAGCGCATTTTTATGTAATTTCTCTTGTGTATGTGGGCCCAGCGACTACTCCAACCTTCCAACTAGTGTCCCATGACATCAAGAAGAAATTTCAATAAAGAAGTTAAATGAAGAAATCTTAGGAAGGGTTGAAGAATTCCAAAATAAGAGGAGAATTCTTTTGGAATAAAAGAAGTTATTTTCTAACACAAAGGAATGGTTGGTGTATTGGTTAGAGCTTGGGTTGGTATGAAATATGTTATGAGTTCAAATCCCAACAATTATCATTCAAAGCAAAAGGCACATCAACTTAAAGTTCTATAAATTGAAATGTATCTGTAGAGTGAAAAAAAATCTTTTGGCAAGTTAGTCTTTTTATAATTTTATTTTTACTTTTAGATTGTAATTAAGAGTTTCTATATAACTAATATAGAAAGAAAGTGTGTAATTGAAGATCATTGATGAAGATTTAGAACTCTTTCTTGATGTTTAGTGGCTAAAGTTCTTGGATTAAGCTCTCATTTTGAATCTAAGTAATGTGATTAGTTCAATTACATGCATGTTTTAGGTTAAATTCTCTACTTATGCTTTGATTGATTAGTAGATCTTATATCTAATTGTGCTAATATCTCTCATTTCTCTGCTCTATCTTTTTACTTGATGTTTTGATAATCTCAATTGATGCTTTGTAGTTGGATTAAGTTCTCTCACATAGCATGCTCCAGAGCCCTTATTTTTTATCTTTTGTACCTTGATTTTAATGATTAATTGTTAGAATAGTTAGGTTATGATCTAAGATTTTGGATTTTGATTTTATTTACTTTGAGCTTCATTGTTATATTATCCAATCCAATTAGGCCTAATTGGATTGTAAATTTGGAAGTTGAATTAGAACATGCATTGATTGGATTAATTACATACTTAGTGGATTTTGGATTGCCTAATCTCTTATTTTTATTATTGTTAATTTGAATCTTTGTTTTAGAATCGTACATACTTGACATCACTTGTTTTAAAATCATACGCATTTCACACATCTTCATCTTAAATCTTCCATTTCCACCACCATTCATCCACTAGTTTAGTGTAGTTTGTTAGATTAGCTTAAATCTTGCTAATTTCATGTTTTAGATTGTTAATTAGAGTAGTCTAATTGTTATTTTAGTTTTATTCTACATTTCATTTAGCTTAATTCCATTTTTCACACATCATTTATTAATTGTAATTGTTCACTTTAATTGTCTATATTAGCTATATCTTAGTTCAACTCTTATTTAATTTGATTTATTGCTTGTTTCATCATCTCTCCGTGGGATCGATAATCCAGATTCTTTAGTCCTTTACTACTTGACGACACTGTAATCTTGTGGTTAAACGTTGTACATATAAGTGTCGATCAGGCTACTGTGAATGAGACCCACCAGCCACTGTGATCTCCAAGGCATCAGTCGCTCAGCGCAACAAAGCAGCCGCTGATTTCCGTTTGGAAGTTGGATGGCCACTGGACGCTGTGAGGCTCCTCCACACATTAGCCGCCGAGCTTCTTCTCTCCCAGTGGCAGTTTCAAAACTACCTCCACTCCTCCATGATTCATGACAGTTATGGCTCCTCAAAGGCTATAAATTGAAGACTTGGGAGGGTAGCAAGGGAGATTCCGGATCAAGCGCAAAGAAGCCCACAAACTCTGCCATTTTCAAAACTCTCTCATCCTTTATCCACAAGGTGAGAATCAGGCTGTGGTGAGCACTTCTTATTGGCTCTGGGCGATAGCTTTGAAAGCCAACCTTTGTTCCTCTCACCATGGAGGAAGGACAGAGCTTGTCTCTGCTGTTTTGAAGCAAAATTCTCTGAATAATCCTTCTTCCTAAACAGTGGTGATGAACTACAAAGACTGACAGAAGAAGCTAAATTACAGACTTCTCCAATTTCGTCTCTAGCAAACTCTTGAAGACAACGGACTTCTCTTCTCTCCCTTTAATTTAGATTTCCATTATTTTGATCTCCTAAGCCTAACAAGGGGGTTGTATAAAAAATTGTAAACAACCTACACTCAGAAAGTGAAGCAAAGAAGAACCCATGTAAATAAAAGTGAAAACGACTCTTCCTGCACGATCAAGCATTCGTGCAAGTCATTTACACATCTTTCTGTAATGTTCAAAGGATGAAATAAAAAACTTATTCACCAGACTTTCATTATTGTCCTCTTTTGGGCGAAACAGGGTAAAAGATCAAGAATAGTGCTGCTATTTTTTTAAATACTCTTGAGTCTTTGCTTATTGGGGATTTTATCAAAGAAGCCTCAAATATCTTTGTACTTCCAATAACATTTTCAAATACAATGCTACTAAAACTTTCTGCACAGGTCCTACTAAGCAATATATGTGTGTAAGGCCCCGTCCCGAGTTAATCAAGATTAACTATAATTGATTAAGTATTAAGGCTAATTAACTATGTTGAATTAAGTTAGTGATGGTTTATGGCCAAATGGAATTGAATTAGCCTAAAACGAATAGATTAGGCTTAATGAAGTGATAATCAAGGTTATTAAATGAATCGAATGAATTTTTGACTTAGATTAAGAAAATAAGGACTTTTTCGTAAATATGAATTTCTGCGTATTTTGTCGAATACGGAAACTCTTGATACCAACATACGTATCTCGACGAGTACATTAACTTTCGTAGAAGACTTGAAGTCGTTTGATGATAATCGAATCAAATGACCCTTCATTTGACTCGAATCATAAATTATAGGAGATTATGAGCCTAAACGCGATTAGATAGCTTATATAAGCCAAATGAGTTCATTCATCTCATTTCCAACACAACCAAACCCTAGGCACCTTCTTATTCTCCTTCTTCTTCTTCTTTCTTCAATTTCATCTCCATCAAGCACCAAGGCTGAAGCGTTGGAGTGATCCAAGTAAAGAGACGTCATCTTCTTCACCTTCTTCATCTTCTTCTTGAGTTTTTCTTAGAGATAGAGCTTAAAGTTGAAAAGTTTCATCCTCAATCCAAGCTAGACAAGAGGTTTTTGTCGATCAACCTTTAATTAGAGGCAAGTATATGTATTTCTATTGATTTGTGATGTTATTGTAGTGATTTGAGTTCAAGGAACTCAAATTCCGAATTTTGATTTAGAATTCTGAAGCTCTGGAATTTCATTTTGGGTGCAGTTCGGCTGACCGCTAGGCTAACCGCCAAAATCCATAAAATGGGTCAATATCTGGAAAGCCGACCGCCGACTGATCGTTGAATTTCAGTTAGCCGAATTTAAGATTTCGGCTAGCCGAAAGGTAACCGTGAGCTGACCGAAGTTGAGTTAGAAATTCACATCAGAAGACAAGCTTCTGGAAAGCTAACTGCAAGGTAGCTGAGTGAGTTCGGCTAGCCGAATTTGAGAATTCGGTTAGCTGAGGGGCGACCGACGAGGTGACCGCCAGGGTGACCGATGAGGTGACCGAAGTAAGTGAGTGTATCCGAAATTGCAGGGTTCTGGAAAGCTGACTATATGTAAATCGGCTAACCGCCAGGTAACCACCAAGGTAACCGACATTGAAGAAAATTACAGATTGAATTATGAATTTTCTGAATTGAAACCCTAATCATTAAGGCTAGTGTTAATGATATCTAAACCTTCATAAGTATTAGCTAAGGTTATCAGAATGCACAATTTAATTAGAGTAATGTCATCCATAGTAACAAGTGCATAGATAACGAACGTTTCACCTAATTGTTTGGTTTATATAATTGTTTAGGATTGGAATAGGTTGAATAAAATGGTTGATTTAGTTCAATTTATGAGTCTGGCACTACATAGTGGTTTCCTAAGCTCATCATTGAGCCACACTAGATTAATGAACGAGCAATGAAAAAGTTCTAAATTGTAACAATGAACAACGAACAATTACTAAATGTAACAATGAATTAATGAACAGTCCTACTGTAGTAGATGGAATTGGGGGTGTTCCGGAGCTTCGTGGTGATACCAGTGATCTCTGATCCAGACATTGGGAGATCCCACCTTATTTGGACCGAAAGGTCATAGACTGAAAAGTCATTGAATTGAAAAGCCACACTATATGGACTGACGAGTCCCATTGATAAGCCATACATTGGACTGACGAGTCCCACTGATAAGCCATCTAATAAATGCTTAATGTAATTAATGCATTAAATGTGCGCACTGAAACGAATGAATGTGAATTGACTGGCTAGTTCCTTTGAGAATAAGTTAAATTGAAATGAAACCAATGCTAATGTAGTTGCCAACTTAGTTATTGTTGATACTTGTATTTGTTGTACATGACACTGTTATAGAATTGATTATCTAGAATTGTTAAATCAATGAATTGATAGAAATGATATGTATTATTATAGAATTGTGTATACATTGTTGAACCGTCGTGTTCACGGTGTTACTGATGATGTTACAGGCACAGTTGTCCGTGCCGGTCAAGCAGAGGCCGAGCCGCCAGTGGAGAATGCCCATCCGATAACTCCAGGAGGTTTAATCGAATGGACTTAAATCGGAGTGCCAAATAATAGAATATTTTGGAAAAATGTTTTGATAAATGCTTGTATATAATCTTTTGAATAGTAATTAGATGTCACGTGCATTGTATTTGAATGTGCAGTTGTGGACTTAGTTGTACATGGATTATGTATGCTGGCTTTACTTTATGTAAAGAATTTGTTCAGTTTTAATAATTCGTCAATGTATGTATATATATGTTCCGCAAATGTACATTGATAGGTATGTATGATAGATCCCCTATGGACTTCATCTTAACTTCGGTTAATTAGGGGTTTACGGGAGTAAGTATGATGGTCTCGCGACCCGTGGTTGATTCGGATTGATTGGATCTCGGGTCTGGGTCGTAACAATGTGTTACCAAGTAATATATATTTTTTACCCAAAAAAAAACTAATATATAAATAGGCATGAATCCGGTGGAAAAAAAAGGTAATGGATGTATTTTGGGATAACCAAAACCCAAACCACGGTCTCAAACTTTATTTAAGTCAAAATAAAGAACGATACTTTCCCTTTTTTTTGGCACCCCGACCAAGGGTTCTGAGACCTAAGAGAGAGCCCACATACACATGAGAAGGTAGCCCACTCAAGTGGGAAGGAGGCCTGCACAAACGGTAAGAAAGCCCACACAAGTAGAAAAGGAGCCCGCACGAGCGGAAAGAGGTGACGTACCCAGGGTTCGAACCCTAGACAGCCAGGTAAGAACTGACACTCTTTTCCACTTGGGTAAGGAGCCATTCTTGAACTATACTTTTCTTGAACCCAATAAACCAACCATCAACGCTGCTCTTGATAGGAGCGGGTCGTGGTGGCTCACCTGTTGAATCGGATCCATCACCATCCTATTGATAACGACGAGAGGCTTTTGTGAAAATTGATTCTAAATTTTTGAATGCCCACGGGTTTGTTCCTTCTATGGTGCCATATATTTTTCTTGTGGAAAAGAAAAGGAAATGAATTAATTTTTTTAATAGAGAAGATTTCAATTCATATGAGTGGAGTGGAAATATAGAATTCCTCTCTCCAATAGGAAGATAAAATCGTTGAGTTCAACATCTTCTCGACGAACAAACAAGTTGAAGAGTTGTTGTACCTCGAGAACGAAAAAAGACTTTGCTATTCCCTACAACTCATTTTGGACTTCTGGAAGATTAACTCTTTTGCCATGCTCGTTTTCACTGAAATATATAGGGTGGCTAAAAATAAAGATCAATTTGTGAAATTTTTTGCAGGCTATCATAATGGATACTAGTTTTAATTTAACCAATCAATGTAGTGAAAATAACCAATCAGACAGTATAAAAGTAACTATCTACCAATCACACACCACAAGAAGGTAGACACAGTATTTAGTGTGAAAACCCTATATAGGGAGAAAAACGACGAACCAAAAATCAAGAGTTCACGAATAGTTACAAAATATACTCACAGGTTCCTTTACCTTAGTCTGCACCTCGACCTATAGACTGTAATTGTTCTTGCACAAAATCCATTGACACAATATCCATCGTGCACCGTTCTCCTTACTTGATTTTCTCGCACATTGTCAGTCAAGATGAACTATCTTTTACAAGAAAAGGTAGAAGCAACAATGACGTTCTAGAGTAGCCATTTAGAACAGTCTCTCAATGGCTCTAGAGAATAATCTCTCTCTAAGATATCTCTGACTCAGATTAATGAGAGTGGTGAGTCTAGAGTTGAGAGCAATACCCTATTTATAACCCCAAATTCGTGCTTTGTAGTCAGAACACAAATATGACTCAAAGTGGGAAACCAAGTCTTAAAAGGAAACACTTATGTGTAAGAAAATGAGACTTTCCCGAAGTGCCTGCCCTTGTCCTATCGATCGGATAGTGGCTTCAATCGATCGGACCACCTAAATAACTGGGGCGCATCTACTGTCCGATTGATCGGACAGAGGGTTGATCGATCGGACCTAGGTATTTCACCAGGTCTTCTTTTATTTGTTTCAGCTCGTCTGGCGACACAACCACAGTCCATTCTAAAATACAATAGAAAATACAACTTAATGGACCTAGAGTTTTGCCAAACCCATGAATTAGCCAACATAAAAATACTAACAAATTGAGTTTTAAAAAAAATGGATATCAAATACCAACTTATTTTGATTCCATTATTCTAAACAAATTATTATTTTATATTTATTTTTAAAAATTCAACATAAAAATACTAACAAATTGAGTTTTTTTTTTTAAAAAAAAAAAGGATATCAAATACCAACTTATTTTGATTCTATTATTCTAAACAAATTATTATTTTATATTTTTTTTAAAAAAATCATTTTTAGCCCTATGTTTGTGAATGTATTCAGTATCTATGTATAATAATGCACACAAATATGTCCTTTTAGATGACAGGACAATAGAACAAAATTTTCCAAAAAGGATTCATCACTCCTTTGTAAGTTTTGTTTTGGTTAAGGGGCCAAGACCGTGACACAACTCACACATATGAGGTGATGAAAACTCACACAAGAGAGGAGAAACAACCATAACTCATCTATTGGGGGAGGATAGAAACTCACACATGCGAAAAGACATAAACATGGCACAAGTCACACATATGAGGTGATAAAAACTCACACATAAGAGGAGAAAATGGACATAACTCATTCGTCAGGGGAGAATAGAAACTCACACATGTGAGAAGACATATAGGGCCCGTTTCTTTACCAGAATTCATAGAAATCTGGTCTGGTGCTTGTCTGGGAATTTCAAATGCTGGCATTTGAAATACTTCTGAATTCTAGAATCCTGAATTCCATGTTTCATTCAAAGGTCTGAATTCCTGGAAGTTCAAATGACAGGGTCCAAGTTGTTGCTAAAGGGTCAGAATTCCACTGCCATCAAACTGGTTTTCCAAATCCTGGCTGCAAAACTGGTTTTTCAAATCCTACCTTTTTAGGGATTTCAAATACCTAGAATTTCAAATGCCAGTGAATTCTGGTAAAGAAACGCAGAATTCCTGACAGGAATTCTAAATTGCAAGACACTCTGAATTCCTGTAAGGAATTCTTTTAAAAGAACAGGCCCATAGAGTTGTTTCTTTAGTGGAATTTCTGTCAGGAATTTACCATATTCAAGAATTCCTGGATATGATGTGACAGGTTGTCTCCTGAAATTTCTGAATTCTATATTTCTTTACTAGCATTTTTGGATTCTAGCTACATGAAAGGTCTTTTTGGGCCTTTAAAAATCCAAAAATTTCACTTTCTTTTATATTTTGGTGGAATTTCTTGATGCTCAAACCTGAAAAGGAGCATCCAAAAATTATACCTAATCTGAGAATTCAGAAATTTCCCTACACAGGAATTTATGGAAATCCAAGAAAGAAGCAGGCCCAAACACTCCTTTGTAAGTTGTAAGTTGTAACTCATGCGGCCAGCCACAGCGAAGGAGTACCCACATAGTTGAACCAAAAGACAAGGACTGGAGGACAAATTCCCCGAAGAAGAAAGCGGAAGAACAGGAAGAAAGGGTTAAAATCATTTTCAAAGACGTTCAATCTTTCAACCCCACGGCCACACAGGTTGCGATCTCTCCGGGGGAGAAGGGTCGAACAAAACCCACCACCAAGGAACTTCCTTTCGTTTTCATTTCTTCGCATCTTCTGAGAAGAGAAATGCAGGTAGAGAGATGGAGAAACATGTTGATGTTGAGAAACTACTTGGCCCCATCTTCTCATTCCGCTCCCTTTCACTCCACTCCCATCTCTCTTGCCAAGTGGAAGAGCAAATGGAACTCGGTCAGTTTCCAATCTCTGTTTTCTTCTTTTTTAGATCGTCATGGACATGTTTCTCTGTTGTCGAATCGTCAAAAGACAAAAAAAAAGGTTTTTTTTTTTTGGTCTGTTGTCGGGAAGATTTGTCTCTCTGCAGTGAGTTTTTTTATCGACTATTGGGTTTTGAATTGAAGGCGTATTTGCCTCTGATTAAGGTTCCGGTTCCAGTAAAAATTTCAGGATTCCACCCTTAATTTTGAGGGTAAAGCTGACATCTTTCTCAAAGATTCCTGATTGAAATGACCTTAAGGCTATTTTGGATTGACCCATGAGCGAAATGGGCATTTTCATGCAAATTTTTTGAGAGGACTATCAAGCTTGAATAGTTCCTTGGCGAAACAATGCAAATCATGAACATTGATTAAGTAAAGTTTACATGTGTACTAAATGTGCATGCAAATGTTGGAACTTGATCCTGCCCAAGGCTTATGTGTTGGTTTGGGAAGATTGGATTAGTCTATGTTGGGTTTGTTGTCGTTTATTTTGGTGATGCAGACTATGTGTGTACTAGATTGCATGGGAAGTACCTAAACAGCTCTGGTACCATGATGAAACTAGAGCTCATGCCTTAGTATAATGGTATCATGAGTTGCAGATCGTAAACAATCATCCTAACATATCCGTATCCGAAGCCAGTCTTGCTGCGGTGTGATTGCCCAACAACATCTAGTGGTCTCCCCTCTTTACTACGCCCGCCAACAGACGGGAGATTCGGATACTGACCGATTCTGTTATTTATAAGATCCCTATACGAAGTTTCCAGCACTATTCTCAATTCCTGTTCCGATCGTATCCCTTCCCCCTGCTCCAGCAGAACAATGGACCAATGCGATATTAGTATCAGTACTCCATGCTGCATTGATACTTCTGGGTAAAGGTTTATTGTATTCGACTTACCAAGTCCATTATTTCATACAGTTCTTTTAGTTTTCTTTCTATCAACATAAAAAATGCTAGAGAAGAATGTAAACAATGATATTTTCATTAATTCAGAAATGTTTAAAAGAAAAGTGCGGACAGTTGTATTCATATCTGTGTTTGTGTCCCAGATTTACAAATCTGTAGAATTGTTTCTCCGGTCTCCTTATTCATGCCAGTGTCCGTATCTGGACATCATATGTATATATGTTGATCTAAAGGATTTTTTTATTGGGGTTGGGGTGGTTTGCGGACGTATTAATATCCAAGTTTAATATAGAAGGGGTCTAGCCCGACAGGAAAGGTAGTCAGGGATATGTGAAGAATATTAGGTGACCTGCAATACTCACCCACTGTAGAAGCAGGGGTGAGGTATTGGATGGACCTTGAAAAAGCCTGAAAGGGGCTATGGTCCAGACAGCCCATGCCTCATAAAATATAAGCTATCACCACTCAAACGACAAAATAACGAAGAAAATAACATTATGGCCATCATACGCCCCCCTCAAGTGAAAATCCTAGGTTTGCCACTGGCGAAGAGGAGACTCCAACAATAGAAGAATTCAGGGATATTTATAGAACTCTTGCCTTGCCATAAGCCTGATTGCCTATTCTCAAACAATGGAATCTTTCACGTCTTCCTCAACAGAAATCTTTCATTCAAATATCTACCCATTTATCTCCTTCCAAATGGACCACAACACGAAATAGAGCAGAAACCTGCAGATGATCCACCCTTGTCGAGGAAGGGGCTCTGCACTGCCTTGTGCAAGGACTTAAAGCACCAACTGTCACCAGACCTAGAAGTGGTAAAATTCCAAATGTGTCTCAGAAACTGCTGATGAATGAATTAATTAGTGATCTATAGGCTTCAACTTCTTATTGCATAGGGAATATTGGGCTGAGATAGCTAACAAGGGAATCTTCTGATTATTGTTTTGCTTTGTCAAAACATCGTTTCTCTCAAATGCAAGGAAATAGGAATAAAGGGTGAGTGGATGGCTACTGTTTAGGTGTATCAATTGTGTGAGACGTCTTCTGATTACTGTTTTATTGTTTGGCAATTTCCTTACTGAAAGTTGGATTTGGTCACCTTCTTTTATTTGATTTTGTTGTATATTTTGATCAGTTGGCTTAGGTACAATCCGAGTTGCCTTGGCTTAAAATCTCTTAGCTTAGTTGTCACAACATTATACTTTGATATGAAACTAAACATTATGTTAATATTACTGCAGGATGAAGGAAGAGGATCGCAACCATCTAAGGTATGCCATATTTTCAGTTGGATTATTTGGATGATCTTTTGCCAAATAATGTTTGGAGCTGCATAGCATGTTTATATGGAAGCAGTGCTATGTTGAATATGTCAAAATATATCACATCTAACCGATGAATTGGGAAACTTTATCAAGTCCAGGTAATAAAATCTTAAGGAAAAGAAAAAAAATAACAATTATGCAGCAAAATTGCTTGTCCATTAAAATATGGACAGCCACAAGGAGAAAACTATGCACACAATCACAATGTAATGCATTCTCAATAACAAATTAGAGCAAGAAACTTCAGCTTTGCTAATTGATCCATCTTTTTGTTCTATACTTCCACTCCTGAATTTCCACAAGAAATATTGGAGTATTGCATTTTCTTATAATCTTATCTTATCAACCACAAAAACCAGCCTCCATGAGGATGGTGATTGGCTGATTGCCCTTTCGCCCATCTTAAAGCATTAACTGAATCTTCCTCACTGAGGAAGAACAGGAGATATTGAGCAGTATGATGATGCCCTCTCATAGACAGTGTCTCCACTCTATTGCAGTTTTTGTTTCCCGCAGGTCCTAAAAACTAGTTGTATTTCTGATTTCTCATTTTGTAAAGAAGCCTCTTATGTATATAATGACAATTTAATTTACTTAAGCCTTCGAGGATCTTAGTTTGACAAGAACATTATTCAGTCTTAAGAAATAATTAGACTGGATCCATTTATGAGCAAGATAATACTTGATATTTGGTAAGCCTGATGTCTTCATTGTGTGCCCAATAGACAACAATGCTCAAGTGGGAGCTAGACAAGAAGTTTAAATGCTCATCTCCTTCTTTCTTCCATAATCAGTATCATCATCTTAGCCTCATCCCATTAAATTGGATTGGCTTGAGGAGTTGTACTATATGACTATCAAATAAGCTGTAGTACCATAAATCCTAACTACTAGCTATGGTGCAGGGACTCTCTCTCTCTCATTGAAACTTTTAATCCACAAGATAATTAAGTGAAAAAACCTAAAAGATTAAAATAGTAGTATTTAGAGAAGAAGATTAGGGTTTTAGACATGGTTTTAAAGAATGGCTGAGTCCGAGCGCCGCCCCCTGCCCCCGGGTGAAACCCCCACCAATTCCTTCGACAATTTTTTTTTATAATATAATTCAATTTAATGTTGTTGGAAGATCAAAACCATATTTTTGTGCAATAATGTAGCATTGAAGGATTGGAGGTACTATTCATTCAACTTGGCAGACATGTAGCCACTTAATGCTACTTAAATTCATTCTTAATGGTTAAAACATGTCTGGAGAATTTTAGATTCATTAGACACCATTTTCTATTTCTTAAAGATTTGTTATAATTATTTTAAGAATTTCAATGATTTTAGGGCCCAAGGGTGCAACACGATCCAACTCAACTGAGTCTCTGATGCAAATCAGCCACTGACTCGACTTGAGGGGGATTGAGTCATCCTCTAATTATCATCATCATCAAAGCCTTGTCTTAACTATATTGAAGTTGGCTACATTCACAATCTATTTTGTGTCGTCCTCCAATTTTGAGTTTTAAAACCTCTACTTTAGAGGGGTGAAAAAGAATTTGGAGAAAACCATGAGCACTGGTCATCTAACCCCAATCTTGACCCTCCCTATCACTTTAAGTTACATTATTCACTATTTTCAGAAATTACATAAAAACTTTCTCACTAATGTTCTCCGCGATTATCAAACAGTCCATAATTACTAGAAAATTACAAAGAAGTCTCTAGATGTTTCTCAATACTCCTTAATTTGGTGCATGGATATCTGCTAGGCCCAGCTTGTGATAAACATTATATAGCTTTTTTTTTCTGTGGTGGTGAGATTTGCCAGCTTGGTCTTCACTAGCTCCATATCTGGTCATCATGAAGTGGGCCTTACTAGCTGCATGGATGTCTCTTGATTGGCCAAATGGTACTTTCTAGCCATCTGATCCAAGGCAAGGAGATATATATTTGGAATCTGTGAACATCTCACAATCGACTTCTTTAGCCTTCTGATAAAACGGCTAGCAAAGCCCAATAAATCTGATTTTTGGTATGTGGCTAATCCACAAATGCCCCTCTTTTATCCGGTGGGACCCACTTCATACAACATGTGGTGTGTCTTTACAGATTTGTCAAATTCATTTCCAACAGCGCTAATCACGCTATTAACAGTAAGAAACAAAGCAATATTTGGTGATGGGAATACTTTCCCATCATCTTGTTTTTAAGTGTGATCACATGATGCCAACACACTCATGGTTGAGTGGTGGTGTTGGTATACACATCCCAGACCCAGTTTAAAGTATCACTCCTGACCAATAGCCCAACTTAGCGAAAAAAGTATGATCATGATATAAAAGTTCATTCTCAGAAAAAAAAGGAAGAAAAATGTTCTGCTGCAACATCATCATCAAAACCTTGTCCCAACTATATTATGGTCAGCTAGATGAATTATTCTCTGCTGCAACATGACTTAGATTTTATGACATGGTGTAGTATATTGTGGGTAGAATGGTGATACACTGCAAATATGATCTTAGAAAAATTACTTGATGCATATTGAATACTGAATAGAGGAATTATTATTTCTGTGTTTCAAGCTAGTCTGAACTCATCAAACCTTGAACTCAGAATTATGTGAGGTATGCAACACGTCAAAAGCGGGCTGATGGAAGGAAATCTCTGAAAGATCTTCTTTCAAACACATCTTATAAGCTATCATTTCAGGTAATCCATTTCTTCCATTTGATGGGAAAAATTATGATGCTGTGTATTAGTTGGTATCGGGTGCTAAGGTGTTTCTTTACTATTTTATAATTTTTTGACCCTTTCATCTTGGACCGTATAACATAAGCTATGTTTTGTCCCTCTTATCATCTTGAGTTGATTAAGGACATCTCTGGATCAGTGTAGTTCCAATCTTGGACAGCTACTCATTAGTGTCTTGTCCTTCTCTCTCACCATGAAGCCGGCCACCTGGAGATAGATGTTCTGCCCCTCCCACTTCTTTTGAATTCCTGTCTTTCAAAAATAAGAGGCTAATGCTTCCTTCCACACTGTGTTGGGCTGTTCATACTTCCCTGCAAGCATGCAGTTCTTGTTTTTGGATAACAAAAGTTAGTTAAAAGTGTTAAGTGCATTTGTGTTTTGTTACTTGTAACATTCAGTTACATGTAAGCAGAGTTACAGGGTAAAGGAGTTTGAACTTTGAAGGATCCAAACAGGATCTAAGGATTGCCAACTATACTGAGTTTAAAACTTGGTTATAAAGAGTCCAATTCTCAGTATGTAACCACTTAAGATATTCTTTCCATTCTAATCTAGGATGAAGATCGAATGAGTGATGATGAAACAATCAGCAGAGATGCAGAAGATATTCAGCCACAACCAAAGAAGTCATCCCAGAAAGCTAAGCCTCGCCACAACAGAAACAAGCGTGAGTGTTTTTGCATGCAAACTTTAAAAAAAAAAGGTTCTGATTTTTGGAAATATTGCTTTGTATTTTTCTTTGATTGAAAATGAAATTGTATTAAAAGAGAATGTATAGTATGAAGGCTACACAACACAGGAACAGAGCTGTATTAGTCTGCAAGGGTAAATCCAAAAATCATTTCCTGTTTCTGCACAGGCAGACCCCTTTCTTTATAAAAAAAAGAAAAAAAAACCCATTTAAAACCACAAAATATTCTCTCTCACTAATCACTATTTCCTGCATGGCTAATGTCTCAGCTGCTTCATTAGTGGCTCTCAAAACACGGTTAAATGAAACAGACATTGGTTTTCAAAGATGTCATATCCTCCTGAATTATGAAAGCCAATCTCCTTGGAATGTCTGTCCCTTGTAGCCCACCTGATTGCATTATCAGAATCTCTTATATTTACATGTCCAGAGTACCTCACTCTGAAGATCTTTGACACTTCTCATGCAGCCAAGTCTTCTTGTTCATTTGATTCCTTCAATCCAATATTCCAACCAGTCCAAAGGTGATGCATAAAATTTCGTCCAAATGGTTTTTGAGGCCCCTACTTATAGACATTGTGTTCTCATTAAGTATAATAATTTCAGTTTTTTCACACATTCATGAAGACTTTCAACAGCTAGCAACTAGGAAATTCAGATTCAAGTTCCTTTAGTCTCATTATTTTTAAAAACCATCTGAAAAAAAGACAAAATCTCATCAATTGATTTTACTGGGTGTCGCTAATCGCTATGCTCCACTAGCAGATTGGGCCTGGTCTGGAAACAGGCTTGAGGCTCAGCTTGCCAGCGGGCTAGCCTGGTTGGTCTGGGGATTTGGCCTCTACTCTCACTGATAACAAAGGAGCGGCCTGCTGGGGCCTCCACAACAATCTTGAATCTCCGGTGCCCAAAATAGGGGGAGCTTTAGTTGTAGTATCTGATCCAACCTAACTAAGAGAAAAGGGTAGGGCACATGCAGTCTGAACAGTCCACTTAGTGGCTGGTCAATACCACTGTTAGGTTGATGGGGGCCATGGGGCGATTAGGTGGTCCCAGATCATTATCACTGTTAAAATATATTTATCTTAAGGTGGTCCAGGAATCTTGACTTTTGGACCAATTGAGAGCCTTAAACACTTAATGCGGGTGATCTGACGAGATAATCGTATAATCAGAAACTCGTTTAGGTTCACCCACTTGTTACAGTTTTGTTGATCACTGCACCAACACTGAGTCATTTGGTGGGCGTGTCACTTGATTGAAGAAGAAAGAGATTTAAAAGAAAAAGGGAAAGCAACTATATTGATGTGTGTGCATGTGTGTGAGAAGAGGTCACTTTTATTTTTTTTACTCTTATGTAATCCAACAGTCTGTGCAATCATTGCATTTTTATTTTTCTTACTCTTATGTAATCCAACGGTCTGTGCAATCATTGTATTGCGATTCATTGCAATTCTTTTTGCTGTTTGAGAGAGGTAGAACTAGTCTGTTGTTATGTTACTGCTGTGAATCATTGCCACGTGGATCTCCAAATTCCCTTGGGTTTGGGGTTTTTTTTTTGTTTCTTTTGTTCTCTTAATGAGGTTTTCTGTTATAAAAAAAAAGTTTTTAAGTAATAGAGCTGCATGATTCTTTTTCTTAGATTCTGCTCATAATCTCTGCTGAATTTGTGATGTCTATTACTTAGGTAAATGGAGTAAGGATAACTTAGGCAGTGACTATGATGTAAATCCGGAGACAGTCTTTCAGGCAACTTTTGGAAACAGATGTTTCACGTGGTCTTTTAGGTCATGGGAAGACTCCAAATTCCAGAACTCTACCTTTGGATTTGAATGGAGAGAGAATTCAGATCAGACAGACAGCAGAAGAGTATGGGAAACTAGTGAATCTGATAATGATGAAGCTACATCTATTGGGTTGTATTCTGAGAGAGTTACCCTTGGGCTACCTCCTACTGGCCCTTTAAAGATTGAAGATGTTAAAAATGCGTAAGTTATTCTGAAATACTTTTGATGATTTATGTTCTACAAATTCATGTGTTACAGTGTGGATTCTACACCATTTTCTCTACTTGCAACTACTTTGTTTGCTTCTTTTTATTACATTTTAACTTGGTTCAATTTAGCTTCGCGCATGATGCAACTGTTTTATTTGCAGTTTCCGTGCATCAGCATTGAAATGGCATCCTGATAAGCACCTGGGCCCATCAAAGGTATGATCCTAAATCCTTTAGTTCACCTTTTAAAATTTTAATGTTTGCTTGTGTAATATATCATTGTGTTCCAGATATATGTTAAAAAGTCACTATGGTTTACCTGTGATGTAGTCAGTAGTATAACTTAGGATCCTGCGCCTAGGTTTGTAAAGGAGTCAGCACAGACTAGAGGAATAATCACCTTCTGAGTAGGGAGTCATTGCCACTTGGAGCACCTACAGGTCTTGGAGTCATCACCTTTAAGAGGCTGGTGTGATACCAAAACATACAGAGAGAAGCCCGTAGCTTTCTTTAAATTTTCTAATTTACTCTAAGAACTGTTGCAGGTTACAAAATCCATGTAGCATGCATAGGGAATAAATAACTCCTAATTTGACATACATTGACCTTTTTAATGCAACATTTTAGCTATGACTTAGACTGAGACATTAAAGTAATAATTTAGACTTTTGAATGGAAATGACTAAGACTTATTGAAAGTTGAAACAATGACCAACTTAATGACTAATACCTTGACTCATAACTAAAACATTATCCTATTAGAACATTGGATATTACTTATTCGATAGTTGTCAAAACTAAACTAAATTGGGCTGTTGGAAAGAAAATTGAATGACCCAGCAAATGCACCTGATTTCATGCCATCAGAAACTTTCTTATTGTGGAGAATTCTGTTGTAATTGGTCATGCTTTGTCTTCACTTCTTTTTGCGTGGTAGTGAGTAGCAAGGATCAAAGAAGCAGTTCTGACGGGTGTATCATCCGCCCCCAAACATATGTATCAGTTGCAAGTGATATGTATTGAGTATCGGCATGAGTTTTATTTGAGGTAAAAAAATTCTGTAAGAATATCCGTAAAAACTCAGAATACTAGAAAATGCTAATTTTTTTAAAGACTCGTTAGCAACGAAAGTAATTATGTTGGACCCCCCTTCAGTGTTATGCAGGTCCCGTATCAATGTCGTAAGATTTTAGATAAAAATACTAATGTATTTGTTCGCCTGCATTCATATTACTTAGGTTTGTTGAAGTTAAAACCCGTTATTTTTTTGAGTATTGACGTGACTTGAACCCACAACTCAAGGTTTCAACGGTGAGCACCTCTGCTAAGTAGCATAGTGGCCGCTATATCGGGAGCAGTAGCCACTAAGTAGCATAGTGGCCGCTATATTGGATGTAGGTATTTAGCGCTGCTCACATTCGTAGTGGTCACTATAGTCTTCTACGGCCGCTAAGGAGTGAGACAGGCTGTTATTTTCCAAAAATTCTTAAAATGCATAATAAGGCTTATTTCTTAACTTCTTCTCTCCAAATAACATTTCTACGCAACTTTTCTACCATTTTATGTTTAAAAGAACAACAAAAGAAACACATGATCTTGCTGAATTGCAATCGATACGGAGAGTTCCTCTTAAGGGCTCTTTTATAGGTGTATCCTGGTATGCCCCCTTTGGTAGAGGTATTTTTTTTTATACACTCAACAAAAATACATTGTTTATTTTGATGAAAGTTAATTTGTTATTTGATTTGAACTTTAAATTTGAACATTAAACTTTATTTAAGCATTATTTTATAATTTATATATCCTTTGTTATTTACCATTGAATTAGGAATTTAGAAATGCATGATAGAATCTAACTTAGCATAACATGAATACATGGAAAAAATTAGATCAATATTGTTTTTTTTTTTTAATAATCATTCGATACATAACTTTTATGCACTGAAGGGACCGCTTCACCCCTATCTTTGTTATTATAGAAAAAAACATCAAATTCTATCATTTTCCAATATCCTGGATTCTTTGGATAGTTTTTTCAAATTTTTTTTACAACCTTTTGGATTCACACCGCTTCGTTGCTACTACTATGTATCGGCCGTTACGTAGCTTTTTGGCCATTGGCTGCTATGCTAGTTGGAACCGCTATTTTAATTCTTGCCACTGTGTCACGGGCTCTTGTTCATTAAAATGCTATGGACAAGCAGTTGAAACAATATTTCATCCCTATTTAGTATTTACTACTAGTAGTTCGTATGCACTATATAGTACTTAGTAGCTAAATAGTTATATGAAAATCCCCTAATAAAACCCCCCAAATGTTGGAAATAATGCTTGTAGTGGCAAATCTAACCTCAAAACACTCACTACAAATCTAACCTCCAAACACTCACTGCTTATGATTTCAAATCATTCGTATCCGAAACAAACCAAAAACACCTACATATTTTACTCATTCTCGGTTTTTTTCTTACCTCAAATATAATCCTCAAGCTAATATTGTCATTTCTTTGGATCTGATAGATCATGTGAACTATCAGACCATTGGTTATTTGGATTAGTTTGATCGAGCCTAATGGCTTTGGATTCGTCCCAATCAAGACATGAAAACATATCTCTAACCTATCAAATTAAAGGATCTCTTTTTGATTAATATTCCTTTCAATCTTCTTTGGGCCAGGTATGTCAAAAAACAAGAATTTGATCTTGTGTAAGGCTTAGAAATGTGGCTCCCACAGTCGAAACTAGGTTCTCCAAGAGAAGAAGGGGCTGTTAAATGAGTTTTAAAAGGGCAAAGAAGCCCTTCTTATAGTCAGCCGAGTCACATTGATGTGCAACTCTGGTAATGAATGTAATACATGAAAGATCATTTATTGTATAAACTATTGTAAGTGTAGAATCATACCCAATTTCTGGATCTGTGTCTGTATCTGTACCCATTAGCAAGGCATCATAGAATATGATTATTTTTTGGGAGATAAAAAAATAATGGGAGAGGGTACTGTTTCACAGAGAAGAATTCTGAGCTTTTAAAGATTCTTCAGTTTTATTTTTATTTTTGTTTTTTTTATAATTAATAATTTGGCTGCTGAATGGAATGTAGAGGGGCGAAAGATAAAATCATTTGGGATTTTTTTGAGGCTTTTACTTGAATAGTAGTCCTTGTAACCTAAAAGGGGGAAAAGCCAGCTAGTAGTCCCTCTCTGTAAGTGTAATATGAAGGAAAAATATTTTAGAAGGCCGTGGTTTACATAAGACAGAATACCATTTTAGAGTCCAATGGTCCTTCCTCCTGAGGCTCAGGTCTGGTCTGATAAGGGATTCAGACTCTAAACTTGGCTGAGGCTGGTCTGTTCGTCAGTCTGAATCCAGTGTTTTTTGAGTTTGGACTTAGTTGTTTCTGGGTCAGACCCATGCTCACTGAAAGTCCTAATTACAGTTCATTTATGCAACACACATGATATAGCTATTTTTAGAAAGACAAAATACAGCTACAAAAAAAAAATCCTATTATTTCCTAATTGCCAGATTTGCTTATTTATAATTTCTTCACAAGTTAATTATTAATCTTTCCTATCAGTTTTAACTCTTACAGTTATTTGGAGACAATCACAACTCGTATCACAGAATATGTCAATCAGATGTTGACTATACTTGATTGAGCCTCGTCATATAATTATAGTTTCCTAGCATTGATTGCATAGTGCGGAAGTCTCATACATCTTGGACTGGAAAGCAGCCATTGTACTCTTTCCCTGAATTTGGCCGATCATATCTTTTGCAGGAGGCTTAGGATTGGAATTATTTAGATGTAGTTCCCAAACACTAATACACTGATACAAGTTTATTTGCCTGTCATTGCAGCTGTTATCTGTCCACTTAGCTGCTTGTTTCCCTTTACTCTTTTGCTTGGATCTGAAATATTGTTCCACGTATCTATTTAAGCTTCATGTTCATGCTTGCACACATATGTTTACGTAATTCTATGCAGTTGTGTTTTTTCATTTTTCTTTCCTCATAATATTTTGGTTTCTCAGTTTTTTCCCAACTACTCACAATATGTAGATGAAATATACAGGAAAAAGCTGAGGAGAAGTTTAAACTTTGTGTTAATGCTTACAAATCTTTGTGCAATGCTCTCTGAGTGTAGCCGGCATATATACTTCAGGAAGAATGAAGCTTATTTACAGAGAACTATTTAATCTCTTTTTCATTTTTCATTTTTCTTTCAGTAGTGCTAGAAATGTGTTATTAATTCCATTATTATCTTCTAATTTGATTCTCATTTTTTTCCTACTTTATCTAATCCAAGCTCTTTGAGATGTTATCCAGAGCTTGCAGATTTTTGTCCATTGTCTTTTACTAAAATATGAATTTTGGCATTTTTGATATATGGTCTACTGTAGTTCATTTACATTTTCACTTTAGCATCATTACCATCATAAAGCTGAAGCCCATTGATCTTGGGTTGGATTTTTAAGGACTTGGAGTGCTTGTTTTTTTTTGGTGTGCGCCCGCGCGTTACAGTTCTCTGCAGCATTTGATGAATGTGTTTCTGCTGCATGTAGGATAACAAAATGATTCTGTACCTATTTGATCCGAGTCTGCTTTCTGCAAAATTTGTGGAAATTGCTTTCACCTTATAAAATAAAGTAACTGTGGAAAATGTTAACATGGAACGATGAAAATCATTCCCTCAAAACAAGTTGCGTTTACTGAATGAACAGTCTCTTCATCCATGTTCCACAAGGCAAAAAAAACTGATGAAACGTGTGCCAATCAACATAACACGTTGTACAAATCTTGTGCTTAATGAGGATGGAGTATATCCCAAGTTCACATATGCTGGAATATCATAATGAAACAATCATTAGCCATGATTTGCTTTCATTTGTCTATGAGAAAAGGAATCTAGAGAATTGATTTTCCCTTATATAGTACACCCAAAGTTTATAAGGCATATCCATACATTTTGTTTATTGGAACATTGTACCAATACTCCAACAGGGTTCATCATCTGGGTAACTTTATAAAATGAAATTAAGATGATGTTATTATCATTGTTGTCATTGTGGTCATGATTGTCATCGTCATTTTAGTTGTCCTTCTTTGAGAATTCTGCTGGGCTCAAAAGTAGCCAGTTCTGTTTGTGTGAACAAGAAGCATGCAAGAGATTGAATGGTAAACACGAGAAAAAGAATATGCATGCAAATACTCTTAAGAAGGATTTATAGTATCCCATAGCAAGGCATCCTCTAAAAAAGATAGAATATTGGACATTTTCTACAACAAAGCCATGTTCATGTCAACAGCCATGAAGGATTCATCAATATTAGAAGGTATTTTCATATATTTCTGATAAACTTCTTTCATCTTATCAAAGATAAAAAAGATTTTAGAGAACTGTTATTTCCAATAAAGTGTACCCAAATTTTAGAAGCCATCCTTGTAAACCCAAGTCATTGTAATGGCAGATCCATTGAATTGCTTACTCTCTGCTTTCCGCTTACTTCCTGTTCTACCTATTTCATGCAGTAGTCTTTTCCCATGTGATCCCCATCTTACATTCCTTCTTAGTAGGATTATCTTTTCTAATTGGGTTGTTAACGTTCGAATATCTTGGTAATAATTCAGCAATGGAAAAACTTGGGCAACAATTCAACAAAGATTCCTAGTCCAACTTTCTCCTATCCGGAGAAGGTAGATGCAGTCTTGCTTTCTAAACAAGATGGTTCTTCGGAACTTACATGTTTCATGCATTGTGCAAAGCCTGGTTGTAAACCCCTCCCCAATTGCTTTACATGGGGTAGTTGACTCAAGGGGAGGGCATGCTTCCTTTGGCATTTTCTTTTTTGCTACATTAGATACTCTTACTCACACGCTCACATCTCTAACCAACTGAGCAATAACTACAGCTAAGAATGTTGCCTTTGGTATTTACTATTTAGAGAGTTTATGTCTTCACCAGCTTGAGCATACAGACTTGAAGTTTGGTGCTCATTAGAGAGAAAGAGAGAGAGAGAGTTCTATTCTAGTTTCTTAATAAAGTTCTTGCTTTTGTTTATTCCTAATGATTAATTGTCTTGCTTGCTTTCTTTTTCTTGAGCCTTTCTCCTAATAGAGTGGTATTCTACTCTTTTAAGTCTTTTCTCGTTTCCTTTTCCAGTATGGATATTCATTTCCCTCTAAAAGTAACTCTTTCCCAAAGCCTCTTTACGACTTTTCAATCAGTAGAGAAGGGACTGCTCTCACATATGATGATAAAGTGTAATATCTAGATCCTAAAAGCATTGAGCCCCTCAAGATCTTTCTCCTACATGTCTCTACCTCTATCCCCTAGGACCCAAGCAATACTCTTTTGCATTTATTTGAAAGAAATTCTACACATGAATTCATTAGTATAGAACTCAATTTCAATGGAATCCAATGAGAAATAAATATTTCCTATCTATACCTCTCAAAAAGGGACAATTTGAGGAGAAGAGCCACAGTTATTATTATTATTTTACAAGACTTGGTCTGCTTTTATTTGATATTGCACTGTACAATTCCTCTGTTGTGGAATCACTTTCACTTGAGTGGGTAATGAGAAGAATCCTAGAATGGATTGTTAACCATCCTAGATCTCAGGGTAAACGTAATTTATTGATAAAACCTCTTCAATGGAAGCCAATACCTTAATACTAATAATTCCTAACAAGTTCAACAAAAAAAAAACTAGTCTATATCTTAAACACCTTAGATGCTTGGACTGAATTACAGGTAAAAGCTCATCCATAAAAGGCCTTTTGTCCTTATAACCCATCGATGAATGAAACCGAGACTGTTGATTAAAGCTTTGGCCATTTGCTCATGTTAGAATTGTTTGCTGTAGATATACCATGATCTGACATCACTCAGATGAAAATTTCATCACCTTCACAAATTTTAGGCCTTTTTTTTGTGGGAAAGGGTGGGTGAGAAGTTAATGGTGGGGTTGATATAGTCATGGAGACCTTAAATAATTGAGTGGTCAATTTTAGATCTCCTCCACCCTCCACATGGGAAAAATGAAATCAAACCTATGTACATCTCCACCCTTGACTCCAAAGCCTTCGGCCCTTCCCTTTCTGCGGAAAGCAGGAAAGAGATTTTCAAGCAAGTCTTTAAGTTAAGGGTTTAGATTTAGTAAATAACATCGACTGTATATACGGTTTCATATGAATACATGTAACTTCAATGCATGTGAATGAAAAATGCTATGGTTCTATTCCAAGGATTTCATCACTGCAGTAACATCAAAAGGTCATGAGTGAAAAAAAAAAAAGTATAACAGTTTCTCATTTTATTAAAGAAGTGACTATTAAAGAAACACATTTCAAAGAATGAAATACTCATGACTTGCAATCCTTGAAGGGTTGGTCCAAAGCGTCGGGGAGTTTTGTGCTTCCTACACTCTAATCTAACTGCTCTGGTTTGTATAAATAACTTGGCATGACAGAACTCAAGATATATGAATAATCACTCTTCAGAGTATTATAATAACAAATTTTCATACAGTCAGTTACATCCTCAAGGTTGAATGAAATGACACTTCTAGAGCAATTACAATTTTGATAAGGAAATGCATATTGTTGCCCAAAGCAGAACATGATGGGGCTGTGGACGCAATAGCATCAGTGCTCTGTCCAACTTGATCCAAATCAAGGGAAAATTTTGTTTCAATGAAATGTGAATCCGGGACCCAAGTTACTCTAATTCTCCCTATCATGCTCGACTCCAGTATAATTTAAATTCAGCAGGTATACAACCAACCCAACTACAGGGATGAACCTCAGATTACTGACTATTTGTACCTTTTCTTCTTTCACATTCTGCAGGTTGTCACCAATCAGCCAAGGTTGAAAGATAGCATAAAGGCAGACATCCCAAAGGAAGGCGTAAGCTAGCCTCTCTGATCCGACATACTTTGCAAAGAATTCCAAACGATCTGGCACTGATCCGAAACCACCATCACCACGGCCAAAAAATGCCCACAAGGCTGAGATAAGACAAATGACCCCACCAATCAATCCTACAACTGGTGCACCACTTGTCATCACAGTACCTAATTTAGACAGTTTATTGCGAGAATTGTCTACATCATTGTCATTAAGCCGGATTGCCATGTAGGGTATCAAGAATGCTGTAGGCATCATAGAGAAACAAAGGTAAGTCAATGCAGCAGTCAGATATTGGAAATTTAAGGAAAAGCACTATAGAAAAAGGGCGAAAGAATTAAAGTAAACGATAAAGCATGCTGTTTGTGAGAAACATCTGAAGGTCCCTTAGATATTGAAAGTTCAAGGGAAAGAAATGTGAAAAAGAAAGGGACAAAGAAATTAGAGTTAATAATAAAGCATACTGTTTGTGAGGAACATCTGAAAGCCCCATAGTACATCTAGTGACCCTTTGTATCTGTCTCGTCTATAATCCGTGAATAACAAAGGAGCAAACATGAATGTCCAACCAATGACAAAATTGAATAATCCTTCAGATACCTGAGGAAAGAATATGGTTTTCCATTAGTGCTACTAACTATGAAAGAACTTATGGATTAAATACTGCTGTCACATGTCACAGGGAACAAGACCAGCACTGAAGCAACTATTTAAAGCTTCTAGATACTTTACCGGGTGAAGCACTGGGGAGTCAATTAAACGTATTCCGACTACTCTGCCAAGAAATACAGACCATTATTATGAAAACTGAAATGTGTCACCCACCATCAAAATATATGGGAGTAAAACTGGTAGGAAATATCAATATGCTTGGGTTGATATTCTTTTTTTTTTTTCCTTATTCTAGTTTTTCCTTCCTAAAGAGTGTATTTGTAATGAAAAAAGTAGAGAAGAAATGAAAATTGTTTTTTTCTTATTCTATTTTTTCCTTCTTAGAGAGTGTAATCGTAATGAAAAATAGAGAAGAAATGACAAATACTAGAACTTTGATAACCGACGATACTCAACATACCAGAGTTTAGAAAGGGCAAGATAAAGAAGAAGTTCAGGGAAAGGTCCACTAAATCATTGACTGTATCCATCTTGATTGCCCATACAGGATCACCCTATATCACAAACCAACAATATGAAGTAGGTAAGAGATTTTATATTGCACAATTGCTATTTGCTCATTAAGAGAAGCTATGTTCATTAAACTTAAGCAGTCATACACAAATAGAACTCTCAGCAGGTTCGTATTCAGCTTGGTTACAAAAGATAATAAAGATCTTCCCTGCGTTTCCTTTCTTAACAACATACATGCAAGTTGAATCCATATTTTTGAAAATACATTTTATGGAAACATCTAGATCATAGAGAACAATTCTGTGATGAATTAATATTGCAAAACCATTGAGCTTCTCACTGTAATAACCAATGGGCCTGCCTTCCTGAGTAAGAACCACACCAATCCCCACATGACATGCATCTCAATCAACATAGAAGACCTTATCAAAGTCCGGAAGAGCTAAAACAAGTCCTTCGGTTAGCCTTTTCTTAATGTTTTCAAAACTTTGTAGTGTTGAAATTTCTAATGAACCAGTGATAGAATGTCCCCAGCATGATGCGGAGGGCAGTGGAGCTCATGAAGATCGCATAGTGGGATAGGCCTTGGCATTTGTGGAGGCGTTTGATTGTCCACATGGGTTCTGAACCCACATGTAGTAGTTCACATTGAAGAATGGAGCCAAATAGTCCCCTAAATTACAAAACTAGGGACAGTTTGATAAGGAATGAAAACACGGCAAGACTTGTCTGCAAATAACAGGAAACTCTGCAGAAAAGAAAAGGAAAAAGTATAACAAATTGCAATAGAATTCACAGTACAGTTTGATTAATCTCCTTGAATGATTTGCAATACTATTTCGATTTTCAAAACAATAATTTGGACAGAGTATAATGAGTATTATATATGAATCAACTGCGGGTTTAATCAAATCTATCAATATTCAAGGATCCGATGTCCTCTAACTAGTAAGAACATTTTCCAGCAAGAAAATTGAAAGGATGCTTTGCAGAGGTTTATGCAGTTCAATTCCCATTCAGCCAGATTAAAAGAATTTATTCAAGTCATTCAAGGGAAAATCAAGATTCATCTTCTACTGCATTCACTCGATCTAATATCTATTTGGTCTTGGTCTCCTGGCCCAAGTTGTGGCTCTCTATTCTTGTGCTTGAGCACTGTGCTTGGGCTTATTTTTTTCTTTATTTGATGCTTGTGCCTTGTAAATGAGCTCATTTCTTTTATTTATTTCTAGTGATGGGGCTTTGGGCTTTTCTCCTTGGGATGATCTCTCCTTTCTTGATTGTTTAATGAAATGCACGGGGAATGTGGCTAGTATAGCTGGAATCTTTACCAGCATTGAGCTTTCCAGTTATAAGTTTTAGTCTTTGTATTCTTGTACATTATGGGGTTTTCTGACCTGGTTGTTATTAATATACTTAATATCTTTAAAAAAATGTAAGTTCTAGTAAACATTTAACTTGCATATTAGTGTAGATTAATAAATTATGCCAAAGATTTGTTCAAGGTGATTTTTCTTCATATTGCTGTCTTTTGGAAGTAAATAGATATTACCAATATGCTTCAAAATCTATTACATGCGACCTTTCAATTATAAGAAGAATGAATAAAGAGGGACCTTGTGTCAAGCCATACATATAAGCAGCAGAAGTCCTAAAATAAGATGAGAAAGAAATTCAAGGAAGATGGATTAGTAGTCAGTACAGGAGCATATGGTAGAAGGAATAACCAAAGTATGTAGGCTCCCTCAGAGGCCCAAAGGGCAACTTGCAGTATCTGTTTCTTCTGTCCTTCTGGAAGTTGCTCTGTGTTCTTTTGAGCCCTACACAAAACTCCTTCCCTTCTTAGTTGCAGACCCACATAACCGCATTTTTTGCTGCTGATGATTTTGTTATTGAAGTATTTCCCTCTGAATTGAACACATGACATGGAAGTTGCAAAAAAGGGCTTGACCACACAAGAAGAGCAGGACAGTGATGTGGGCACCATCTCTTGTTCCACCCTAAAACACACAAAAAAGAAGGAAAAAAAAAAAAGTGAAAGGCCAGATGGAGTTCGTTATATCTAAGAATTTGCATCTTCACCCAAATATATGAGGAATTTCAACTTGAATTGAAATGATTTTCCCATAAGTACTTCTACATGCACATACAGGTTTTGGATATAAGCAGAAAGAAGCTAAATTACAAATAAATATAAGAGATACAAATGAGGAAAAATATCGATATCAACTCGGGCCATACCCCCAAAAGCAAGATCCTGAAACACTGAATTCTTTCCTACCATTCAAACAGATCATGAGGCAGACTAGGCGAAGAAACAAGAAAGTCAGTCCTTGGAGAGGATGTACACATTGCACATGATAGCCTCCTACCAAAGAAAATGATAATCTATCTAAATATGCTTAGAATGAGTGCAAAAGTAATTAAGTTCAGCCAAAGTGTGGAGCACTGGCATGAGGACCATCATGTAAAGCTTTTCCTGATCGCCGTTTTAGGAACAACGTAGCATTTACATTCATTAGGTGCAACTTCTGGTCATCATCAACTAGCATTGCCACTAGGATTACTATGGATAGTGTAGGATCTTACACCCTATTGAGCTACCACTTATCCCAAAACTAATTGGTGATAGGAAACGGCACAACAATAGTTTTATGGTGAGGGCGAGGGCTCGATCACAATTGTGACCGCTCAGGAGCGAAGGTGGACGTTAATCTCAACAATCCCTCCCTCAACGGCACACTCGCCGTGACTCCTGCTGCGAACTCGCAAAACGCGTGTCCCGTGACTCGAACACCCGACTTACCAGGCTCTGATACCACTTGTAGGATCTTACACCCTATTGAGCTACCACTTATCCCAAAACCAATTGGTGATAGGAAACGACACAACAATAGTTTTATGGTGAGGACGAGGGCTCGATCACAATTATGACTGCTAAGGAGCGAGGGTGGACGTTGACCTCAACAGATAGGAATCTCACAACTGGAGAAAATATCTCCTCAAAATCTTTTCTTTCCATTTGTAAATCCCTTAACTGCTAACCGTGTTTTGTACATATCTAAGTCTTATTCGCCAGAAACCCACATCCTACTAATCCAGCTGGGAGTCTTATTTGTGGGTACAGATCTAAGTCTTTTGCTTACCGTGGGATACTAATTTCTCTATTGGCCACAGCGATACTCGATCTCACGTGGGACCTGTGACATGCGGGCCGCACGATTTCCAACACATCATAGTATAATGGGTAATCATGGACATAGATTCCACCTATCACTGGTTGAGCAATAGCTGGTTGTTACTTCTCAACCAAGATAGGAGAATAACTTGAAGGTCAGGGATTCGTGTACACAAAAGGCCTGTTTGTCTGTATTAAGATGCATAGGAATTGAATATGTGAAATGAACTCTACCAAAGATTATTAAAGTGGTGGGGGGTGAAAGATACCAGGAAAGGGGTGAAGGTGGAGATGTAGATAGGACCTTCATGTCCCTATGCGTTCAATTACTAGAGTGTCCACACAAGCAAAGGTAATTTAATGCTCTTTTTTTTTTAAAAATTACCTTTAATCTTCATTTTTAACCACTTATGACATGAAATCTTATGTATTCAATTCCTATATATTCAAATGCAAACAAACAATCCCCAAGTGTAGTCAGAGAGAAAAAAACAATAAACAAAAAAAGGAGTAAGGAGTTTATTGTTAGGATGAAAAAGAAGACTATGAAATGGTACATTCACATAATGCAATGCATAGCTGAGATTCTGAGAATGACTTTAACTTTTATAACCCAGTCTAGATTGATGAATTAAGACTCATATGATGATTTCTCTACCAAGAACATCATCTACTCACACAGCCCTCTTTTATACAGAGAATAAAAGATAATAAAACTGCATAAGGAAATTTAAAGAGGTGAAAGCACCAGTGACAATCTATAAAAATGATTGATGGCTCACCAGTTGATTCTGTGTTAGCCCAGATGCTTAGAATTGAGGAAGTAATCGAACGAATGATAGTAATTGGCTTTTCCCTCTTTGGGTCTTGATCAAGTCAAGAGGTCGATAAAAGCTATTTGGACAACTGGGTGTTTGTGGGAAGAGATAAGGATGCCAACCTTCACTGCTAATTTAACCATAAAATCAAGGGAAGATTGTATGGGCTGAAAAACCATAGCATTGGGTCGGTCCGACCACATCAGCAGGTCAAATCCGAAAACACCAGTTCATTAAAATGGTTGAAAATTTGACCTTCAACCGGGAGACATAACCCATGTCAACCCGACCATGTTGACCCGTCCCGCGCTAACGAAGTTGGAGTGGGTTCCAACTTTTAATTAACAGGTTGGGTTGAGGTCCATTTTAGTTGGATTGAGATAGGTTGGTAGGTCAAAAAGTAAGAATAGACTCAAAGTGATCCTAATATTTAATCGGGTTAAAAATGTCGATAAAAACTCACTCCAAAAGAACAAGTAAATTAAAAAAGATAAAATAATGTAAATTATAAATGACTGAGTTGGGTCCACAAAGTCAGGTCACAAAATGAGTTAAAAATAACCTTGAGTTCATCGTGTTCATATACTCTCCAACATTTGTAGAAAAATAGTTTCCAACATTATTTAAAATATTCTCTATAATCCACCAGATCTACCTAATTAATCTCCATTTCATGATTAGCAAATCTCTCTCCAGAAGCCGTTTCCTGGGTCTGGGCTTGGGCCTGGATGTATATATTTTGGAACTAGATTGGGCCTGGGCCTTAGTCTCAGGTCCATCCATAGTCTTGATGCCTGTGTAGGTCCTTTCCTTTTTAGGTCTTATTGCAAATAGAGCAAGACCCAATTGTCATTCAAGAGATGTGACTTCAAAAAGAGCAAATTATGTACTCATTCAGCCCTATCCAATGGAAGTCCATGACTTAGTGCAACAATTATCACTTGCTGCAACCTTGAAGAATTACAGTAAAATCACATATTATCCACATTTTCTTAATATAATAAAAATTTTAAATAAATGAGAACCATATAACATGGATTAAACCATCAATTCAATCCTCCCTTCATGCATATAATCATTTAAATTTCAAGTCAATTGAACAAATTTTTATTGAGGTTGGGCACAAGTAAATTTTTTTTTTTTTTTTTGTGGCTAGATAGTGTTTGTCCAACCCACAGTTGAATTTTAACTCAGATTGGGGTACTTTAATCCTTTTTAGTAGAAGAAAGATGGATAAAAAAATCATCATCCTATGCATATGAGTATCACTGCTCTTCTGCTAATGGTAATGAGCAAGGATTTGTTCGTGTGAACCGAATGTGTTTCACATTTGGAATCATGTTGGGAAGGTTCGGATTTTATTTATTTATTTATTTTTGCCATCGGAGGGTTTCCAACCCTTTGGGCTGGACTAATACCTCCGGGCCCAGAGGGAAGCCGGGTAAACTCCCCTTAGCCCCAGTGTGGTAGTGCAATTTCGAATCCACAACCTCCAAGTTTCCAACCCACAACCTTAAGAAATGACAAGCAAGGATTCAGTATTATTTGAAAGTAGAAAAGGGATCAAGATAGGACCTGTCTGGCAAGAATTCCAAAGAAAGAATCTCAGTTTTAACAATGCAGTTGTTTTTAACATGGAAGCAATGGTCAGATACCAAAACTCTAAATCATCAAAAGGTTTAAGAATCAGATGCCAAGCTATATATATACATGTTGAGAAGCATGCCTAGCTAACTCATGATCAAAATCCTCTGTCCTCCTTACAGAAACAGAACAAGACCCCTCTCAATATCACAATCTCTTCTATTGTAGAACTACTTCAATTCTGGTCATGGCAGAACAAGCAGCTAGACCATCTAGACCATCTCCTTTCCGCTTCCGATTTTGGGCTGCACCTACACCTCAACGCTCTCCGGCTCCGCCTCCGGCTCCGCCTCAACCAGCAATCCCAGCTCAACGTCCACTATTTCGTCCTTCCACTTCACCATGGCAGCCACAGCCACAGCCTCAAATGCCCCGGCCCCAAGCCCCGCCTCCTGCTGCCTCCACTGCCCAACCTGTGGCTAGTGCACTCCCTCAACCTCGATTTGTATCTCCTGTAGCAACCTCTCCTCCCACTTCACAACCAATGCCTCCAGCATCCCAAACACTTTCCAAAGACGCGCCGCAGACAGAAACACAGAGCCTAGAGAAGACAACAAACCAGACTACTAAGGTGGAAAGCCAGTCTACACCAAATGTAGCTTCCTCTTTAGACATTCCTATTATGCGCGCAATATCTGAAACAAAAGCAGACACAACTGAAGATCAGAAGCTGAAAACAGATTCTGAAAGAAAGACAGAAGCAGCTGAAGATGGGAGGAAACCTGAAACAGAAACAAGAGCAGAAGCAGCTCAAGATAAGAAACCTGAAACAGAAGCAAGAGCAGAAGCAGCTGAAGAAGAGAAATGGAAAACCATGGTAGAGGCGAAACCGGAGGCGTTGAAAGATGAGAAGCCAAAAAAAGAAGAAGAGACCAAATCAGAAGCAACTGAAAAAGAGAAACCCAAAATGGAGTTGGTAGAAACAAAACAAGAAGCAATTGAAGATGAACATGAGACAGAGTCAGAAACAGAACTAGATGCAACTGAAGAAGGGAAACTCATAGAAGAACCAAAAGCAAGCGCAAAGGAGATACAAAAGGAGCAAGGAGACGGAGAGTCAATTTCATATGCAGAATCAGGCTCCAAGACTCCACCCTCAACAGATCAACTCACAACAGACCAAAAGGATGTGACATCATCTAATTCAAATGGTAAAGCAACTGAAACTCTAATTTCCTCTTATCCAAATGAAAGAATTGCAGCCGGTGAAATATTAAATTTCTTTAGCTAGCCATTCTTACCAAAACTTCAAGGCGGTGAATTTATCTAAATTTTTTATGGTATCAGAGCTAGGACCAGTGATGATCTTACGATTAAACTGGGTACAGTCCTATCTTCCGCAATAATCACCGTCAATTTTTCTGTTTTCAATAAAATCAATCAAATTCCCTCTCTTTCCTCCATCGATTCAAGCATTCAAGCCTTATGATCTCGTCATCTTCATCAAATCTTCATCGATCAAAGCTTCTGGAGTCGCGTTAGATCTGATCTACAGGACCATCAGCACCGACAGACTCGAGAAGAGCGGGTTGCGATAGTGATGGATCAACGGACAGATGACAATCACTAATAGCCATGATGATTGGATTTGGAATAAATTTTCATATTTTTTTTTCTTATTTTAGAGATCAATTTATTTTCATGTTACCAATCATAGATCTTTTTTTTACAAAAAAAATCATATGATTGAAGGAGAATGTTAGAGAAACAGAATATTGTTAGGATTTAATAGATTATCCTTATCTTTATTCTACTAACGCCTTAAGGTTTTGGTAGTAATGGTTAGTTAAAGAAATTCCTGATGGTATCAGAGACAACTGGTCGTGAGTTTGAATCCCATGAGGAACGACTCGGCACAAAAAAAAAAAAAAAAAACATGTCGCCAAAAGTGCGCCGGCCGGGTTCGAATATTGAAAAGTATTTCCGCTGCCTCTACTAACGCCTACCATTCCTACCAAAACCTCAAGGCGTTAGTAGAGGCAACGGAAATACTTTTCAATATTTCTCCTTGGGTGGAGCTCACTTCTCAATACTCCCCCTCAGGTGGAACCCGGCCGACGCACTTTTGGCGTCACGCATTTTTTTTTTTTTGCGTCAAGTCGTTCCTCCTGGGATTCGAACTCACGACCGGTTGGCTCTGATATCATATTAAATTTTTTTAGCTAGCCATTCCTACCAAAACCTCAAGACTTAGTAGATGCAGTGGAAATACTTTTCAATATTCCCCCTTTGGTGGAGCCCACTTCTCAATATGAATCAGGTGCAAGTGATTCAACATCCCAAGCTACTTTGAAGAAATCTACTCAGGAAGATGTTGCGACGATCACCGACAAGCAGGATGCAGACCTTGTGAAGCAGCCCGAAGGCGAGCACGCATCTAATACTGCAGAAGGATCCATGAGTGAAGGTCACAACTCTGTAAATCACGAGGGTGCGGTGCTCATTTGCAGGGGCCACGATCACAACAAAGATGAGGGGCCACTGGTGATCAACAGCAATGAGGAAGGGGGGTCTGAAGGAAAAATGTATCATTTAAGGAATGGAACTAAGCCGTTTCCCGCGTTCATTAACAGCAATTTGCAGACATTCAACAACTCAATTGTATTCGAAAGTTTCTACAAGGAAAATAGTCCTGGGGTTCACTTGGAAGTCTATAGTAACCCAACTGACCCAGTTGATCCAAAGAGGACATGGGAGACCTTTGAGGCTCACAAGGCAGAGATGGAAACAACCCCAGTTCAAAACCTTATGTATGAACCTGATGCTTCCCTCAGAGGTATTGCTGTAGAATCTGGTGTCTCAGAAGCCTGAGATTGCCATCTCATCTGTGAAAAGAGAGGGAGATTAGAAGAAACTCTTCTCAAATAATGGCAATTGAAGGAAGGATGCAAATGAATATAAAAGAAGCTAATGGATTTAGAAGATGCTGCAGCTTTAAGTTGGTTTTCTTGTTACCAGCATCTCATGAAGAACATAACGCAATCCAGATGATGTATGAAATAATCATAACAATAGTACACATGATATTTGCCATTTTGAACATGTCCATGTTTGAATGTAAATGTATGGGAAACAGATAATGTCATTTTGGCAATTGAAATGATCTTTGCTTATTTGCTCCAATCTCTGCAAGGCCTTGGGGTGGGTTGGTTTGTTTGTTTTTTTAACTCATGAGACATGTAAATCACATTTACATATGTAAGTTTTATGTATGAAAAAAAATAATACTGACATTTTGTTTGAAAATAAAATTTTCACATTATTTTCACCATGTTTATCTCCACTTAATGCATAGCATGGAAAAGGAAGCAGAAGAGAGGATCTATCTTAGTTTTTCTACAATTTAGATAATCCCTCTTAAATTCAAGTTCCACTAGATAATGAAAAAAGTTCCCAAAAATACAGTCTCTTCACTATTGATGATTTTGCCCAAATCCTATGATATGGTGGTAGTCTGGTAGAAACATAGAATGGTAATCCTAGAAAAAAAGTGGGAATAAAGATTTTGAATTCCCCAAAGCAACTCTCAACCTAATCTATAGAAGAAGGTACAAGCCAGTAACCATCCTTAGTTTTTTCCATTTGAAAGTAACCTTCGTCTCTCCGAGGCTGCTCTAACTACAAAGCGAGAACAGCCATTCACCTCATTATTTGGCAGTTCTCACTTGACTGCCCAGGGTTTAAACTCTGGGTGCGTCACCTTTTCCAAACAAGTTAGCTTTCTTCCCACTTGTACGGGCTTTCTTCCCACTTGTGTGGGCTTTCTTCTCGCTCTCTTGGCCTCAAGGTTAAAAAAAAAAAAGAAGAAGAAATAATTACAGAGCGAAAGGGAATAAAAGGAGCAGAAAAATTATGTCTTGACTGCAGTTCATTTTACCACACTAAATAAATAAATCTCTGATTAAAAAAAAAAAAACAAAAGCAAAATGCTCCACTCCCCTAAATTTGAAGTTCCTTGTTCTCCTTAAATGCAAAAAAACTAGTTAAACAGATCAAATAATAATAATAAAAAAAATAGAATCCTAATCCAATGTTGACTTTAGATTTTGTAATGAATGTGCAATGGGTAAATATCATGTCAATTATTTCATCGGGCTCCACTTAATGAGATGGTTTGATGAACAACACAATCACATTACTAATTAAGTGCCCAATCTTATGATAGGACCAACTCCCGTTTGAGTAAAATCTAGAGACATCCACATACTAGATTTTTCAATAGCCGGGCTCTGCAGCATGAATTCACTCCTTCCCTCTGGGACGACAGGGTACAGACACTTGGTTTGTCAATAGATATGATTTCACCCCTTCCATCTACGACAACATCTGTTTGCATGGGTTGGTATTTAGAAACTCCAAACCAGAGATCCTCCATGCTCTGATATAACGTGGTTAAAGAACCCATCTAGCCCCTTACACCCTCACATCGCATCGAGATTACTTGTTGATGGGGCAAATGGTTTGGAATTCAGAAATGTGGGCCCCACCCATGTGTTCAACAGGGCGCCAACACCATACTTCAACTATGGCTTTTTTCGATTTAGCCCTACTCAAATATAAATCCTGGGTTCGCCACTGCCTTAACATGTGTGGGTTGGACCATCAGAGAGCATGTACTACCTCGGCCTTTATAGTCTCGTTTTGACCAGGGCATATGCAAGAGGAAGATTAATTTCTAATTTCTTTTCTATATTGTCACTTGGCACTGAATGTAAATCTGACGATAATATTCTTTTATCCAAATTTGGATCATCAATGCAATGTAGCAAGCAACATGGAGGTAGATTCCTACTTTATTGCACATCTTATTTAGCATGAGCAGCCATTTACTTTCAAGATACAACTAATTGATGGTATTGATGAATCTTATCCTAACTCATGGATTTTAGGTCTTTGATAGAATGCTTCGCGTTAAGTAAGACAAATTGATGCAATATAAAAAGGAAAGAAGGAAAAGAAATTACCCCGTAATTCCATCTATTCATTGCCATTGAGATTTTGTAGCAATTTATTTTCCAAGTTGTTGCGCATCTAAGAGGGCCCCACATTGGACCTAATAACTAAGAGAAGCGATCTCATGCTATTAAGAGCCCACATAAGAATCACTTGAATTTGAAAATCATGCTTAAATAAGTGCACATATGTAAATAAGCCACTGGTAAAAGAAATCGCATAAAAGCCATATTTGACTTATATAAAAATCACATAAGAATAACATACAAAAGTTGATATAATAGTCGCCCAAGAATCATGCTCTAGTAAACCCGAATGTGCTCAAATAAATTCGTATATATAAATGATAATAGAAAAACGAAGTGCCGAGCTAGGCCTAACGTTGTTCAAGCCTAGCCCTAAAATTGACTCAAGTTTTTGTTCAAGCCGGATAAAAAACAAAAGCCTACATTTGCACTATCAATTTATGATTGGCGAAGTGGTGAGGACCACGATTCCTCCATCTTTCGGACCTAGAAGTCTTGGTATTGACCCCCGTTTCCCCTTTTTAGAAATCGAAGGTTGAGTTCACTAGTGCTACCGCCTTGGAGCCACATGAGTATTTAAGGGATTAGTCCAACTCAAAAGATTGAAACCCTCCCATAGCGTGCAAAAAAAATTAAAAAATCAATGAGGCCCAAATTGGATTCCCTTGTTGGTGGGACTGATTGCACCCCATTTCTCATAAAACCCCAGCTATGTCTCTGAAAGCAGCAGCAAAGAGAGAAAAACCCTAAAACCCTAACTTTATAAAACCCTGCTTCCGTTTCCCTCCGCATCTAAAAAACAGCACGAGAGAGAAGAGAGAGAACCCAAGCTTCCGTCGCTCTCGTCTCTGCATCTGATAAAACGCTAAAACCCTAAAACTTCTGCGTCTCTATGACCTAAAACCCTAAATCTCTATACCTCTCTCTGTGCCATGGCTCTCCATCTCCTCTACGAGTCCGCTTCTGGTTTCGCACTCTTCCTCGCTCACGGCATCGATGAAATTGGTCAAAACACCCAAGCGGTACAAAACTCGGTCCTTGATCTCACCCGATTTGGAAAAGTCGTAAAGCTCATTGGTTTTCAGCCGTTTTCATCGGCTCTTGATGCTCTGGAACAATGCAACAAGATCTCCGAAGGTGAGCCGACAAAGAGCTAACTTTTCAGTGTTTTGGGCCTCATGTATTTAGGGTTTTCTGGGTTTTGGTGCTTTTGTTTGAATTTCATGACCAGCGTAAGGATTTGGGTTACAAAGATAGGACATATGAGTTATGGTTCTGATGTTTTAATGGGGTTTTTTTTTTTTTTTAATTTATGGGTTTTGGTTGTTTTGTTAAGAGTATCATGACTATCATCATTGGCTTGTAGGTTTCGATTTGAAAATGGGAACTATAGCCATTCTGTTGTTTGTTTTTTTATGAGGCCAAGATTTAAGCCGACCCCAGCTTCATGGATAAGGATAAGATGCAAAAGGTGCTGTTGGTATTGATGATTTTCGTGGTTTTTTATTTTCGTTTCTTGGCTTTGGTGCTTTTGTTTGTGCTCATTGTTTGTGTATGGGTTTTGAATAGAAAGATAGGATCTATGGTCATAAGCTTGTTAGTGAGCAAATCTCAGATTGATGTGATAAGGGTATGATGATGACGGTGAAAATGATATGTTTGGTGTTTGTGGTGGTTTGGGGTTTTTTAATTTACCCTCAAGGGCTTGTTTTTTTGCATTTGAATACATATATTTCATGCCAAAAGTGTTAAAAATAAAGAACAAAGGCTGGGCAATTTAGTACTTAAATTCATGACTTCAGTTTCTTCTTTTATTTTCTTTAAATTTTAGGGATGTTGACCGAGGAATTGAAAAACTTTTTGGAGCTCAATCTTCCAAGAGTGAAGGAAGGAAAGAAACCTAATTTCAGTCTTGGAGTTGCAGAACCAAAAATTGGGTCTCAGATCTCTGAGATGACTAAAATTCCATGCCAAAGCAATGATTTTGTTCATGAACTCCTACGTGGTGTACGGTTGCATTTTGATAGGTTTATCAAGGACCTTAAGGTTTGTGATTCGGGTTTTCCCCTTCTAAGTTAACGGATTTTGTAAGTCTTCTTTCTGAGATGACTTTTAAGCTTTTATCTGCTTTTGTTTAAAGCAAGGAGACTTAGAGAAGGCTCAGTTGGGGCTGGGGCATAGTTACAGCCGTGCAAAAGTCAAGTTCAACGTTAACAAAGTTGACAATATGATCATTCAAGCTATCTTCCTTCTTGATACATTAGACAAAGATATTAACAACTTCGCCATGAGAGTCAGGTTTGTTGACATGTCAACTGAGTTTTCCTCTTTTATTGGGTGTGTTTTTATGTTAGAAGCATCATTCATTTCAATCTGGTACATTTTAAATTGTTTATTAGTGTACAGAACTTTTATTGGGTTCTCAAAATTTGAATATGTGATGTTAATCTCCATGTCAGTTGAGATTTTGACAGCTTTTTGCCTTTAGGTGTGGATGGAAGGTATTGCTTTGATCTACCATGATTTGATAATTGATAATGGCAACTCTTCTGTTTTGATTAAGCAGAAAGGAGACAACATTGATTAGATTTTTCAGTTGGATTTCATTAAAACAAGACAAGGACTGAGATTGCATCAAGAATACATCAGAAGGAAGCTACAATGTGGCATGAAAAAAACTAAATTACGTCAAAGGACCTGATACCTCTAAATTGATTGGTTGACTACCAAAGTCTTAAATTCGCTAGTGGCCTTCAAAACATAATAAATTCTGTGTTGATGGAGTTGCAATTTTTTTTTATACCATTCAACATAAACTCGTGTTTCCATAGATTATCGTGGTTTTTAACACCCACATTGTAGTATTTGAAGAATTGTTTTCAACAATCTATGGCCCAAAAACGAGCCTCGAGAAATTCTGAAAGCTTCCTTTTTGGCATAAATATCCTACCCATTAGAATTTATCACCCCTAACAGACTAGATGACACCACTTAAATATTACAAACTTTGTCAATCAACTATCACCTATATGCACTGGCCCTAGTTTGCGCCTCAAGCAGCCCATTTAAATTGAATTGGAACTGCTTAATCGACCTATATAAATATGTAATTGATTAATTAATTTTCTGAAAGATTACTTTCTATTTTTTTTTTTTGATGACTTACTTTCTAAAATTTAATCAGGTGTTGACTGTTAGCTTAATGTGATCTCATTTATCACAGTATAATGGAGTTAAAATTTAAGCAACTGACAATGGGAAGAAAACCCTTGTCAATCAGAAGTAAATAAGGTCAAATATATATATATATAGATATAATGTTTATATTTCGAAGTTGTTGCTTGGCGACCCATAGATTTAATATGAGATGCTCAGTTTTTTGGTACCTTGTTTAAAAACTCACTTTATTGTCTAGGAACCGAACGAAGTTGACTAGATTCAAAATATAGACAAGATTATGTAAAACTGGTTTATGAAACTAGCCCTGTTCCAGTTGAGTTGGCCGGTTTCAAGGCCTCAATGAATTGTCCAAGTTATAAAACAGGTTGGTTTGTCAGGTATCTTTATGTTATTTTTAAAGTATAATTAAGACCACCATCTCTTCAGGCAGTTCATCACACCTTTACATGGTTTAAATGGGTCATGTCAGACCTGAGATCCAACTAGACCTGGTTTGAAAAATATTGGGTCTTGGTCAGAGTTTCGAACTGATGGGTTAGGTTGACTGTAGATTAGCATGGCTTAACAGATCAAAGTGTTGTGATAACCTGACGTGGAACTGAAATTGTAGTGTGGTCTGTCATTGTAGCATGCTTTAATATTTATATGTGATTCAGGTTATAGTCATGTACCCAACCTAGACGATCAAACAAGGTGTGGCCGAGTCTCCAGGATTGGGACCTGAACTGGACCCAGCTAAATTTAATCAGCCTTTGACTGGTACTGGCTAGACCCTATATAAACTCTGACTTACTGGTAGCCCTATTTGTTCAGTATGCTTCGTATTTATATTTTAGTCAGTTTACAGTTATGGATCCAACCTTGACCAGATTAAACAGCTCTGGGCCCTGCATTGCAACCTGAACTTGACCCAGATAAATCCAATTGGGGTCCTACACTGGGCCTGGCTAAACCTTATCTAAACCTAATTTTTCTGTCATATTTATCATTCACAAATATTGGACCTATAGTCAAGAATCTTAACTATCCCAAATGTGATACTTCATGTGGATGGGCCACAACTAATAGTTTTACACTGTGAAGAACTCAGCCAATTGGTTTTATCTAATTGATGGCGCGGTCTAAATTCATAAAAAAAGGGTTAAGGTTGAACTTTCTAGGCCACTAGTTGTGGTGAAATAAAATAAGAAATTAATAATACCGAGGTTCCTCCACAAAGTAGCCCATGATACCACAAAACAGGTATTGCTAAGATTTACACATGCGTGCATGTATGCCACATTTAGTATTATTATTATTATTATTATTATTATATATTTTGCTAGAATTCAATGAGCTGTGCAATTCATCCACCGCATAGATATCCTGACCTGACTGATGATGATATGTTCTTCCTGAATTTTGTTTATAAATATTAAAATATCCTTCAAATATCCTTGTTCTGTCAATATAAGAATTATATACTGTTGTTATTTGTCTTTTGCCTGTAAAGATGAAAATTACCTCAAGTTGACCTGACTGACTCTGCCGAATCAGGACAAGCCTAGGCTGAGTCATCAGTCAGCTATGAGGTCTGACCAAACAAGTACATTCCAAGTTTGAACCAATTTTGGTGACATAACGGAGTTTATGTGGCCACATTCCAAGTTGACTAGGTCCAATACTATGAGGTGGACTTCTGGAAATGGAATCTAACACCCCTGATTAGGGTAAAATGTTATGGCATTCATGTATGCTATAATTACTTTTTATTTTGTGCAACCATCAATGTTTCTCTCTTTCTTGTAATGGATTTAACTTCTTCCTGCAGAGAATGGTATTCTTGGCATTTCCCTGAACTGGTGAAGATTGTGAATGATAACTATCTCTATGCCAAAGTTGCAAAATTTGTAGAGAACAAAGAACAGTTGTCTGATGATGAAATACCAGATTTAGCAGACATCCTCGGTGATGAGGACAAAGCAAAGGAGATTGTTGAAGCAGCCAAATCATCAATGGGTAAATCTTAAGAAATTGAGTTTATTTTGGTAGTTTAGGTATTTGACTTACCATCCTTCAATTTGCTGTTTCAGGACAAGATATTTCTCCGGTCGACTTGATTAATGTACAACTATTTGCACAGAGGGTAATGGATCTCGCTGAGTACAGGAAGGGCCTTTATGAGTATCTTGTTACAAAAATGAATGACATTGCACCAAATTTAGCCACTTTAATTGGGGAAGTTGTTGGTGCCCGTTTGATTTCTCATGCTGGTAGTCTCACTAATCTTGCCAAGTGCCCCTCTTCTACTCTTCAGATTCTCGGTGCAGAGAAGGCACTTTTCAGGTGTTTGCTTCTTCTTTTCATTCTTCTTTTGGCAGAGGGGATGATAGAAATATATTGACATATTTTGTTGAATAATGAAAATGATGTTTATGCTGTTAAATATTTATTAAGAATATTTCCTGTTAGCTACAACCTTTTTCTGTCGATATTGCATAAGCCGAGCATAAAATTATATGTTTGTGTACATAATTATAGACCTTTTCATTTCTATCAATGTTCTTTGATTGGGTTAAATGGTGAGATAATATGATATTTAGGTATTGTGTTCTTGCATCAAACATTCCTTATTTATTTCGAGGAGTGATCTGATGCTGTTGTCAGCACCATAGTGGCAGCATCTCACATATGAAATTCCATTAATGCTTTCCACCTTTGCTTGATCTTACCGCTTCACTTGCACACTCACGTATTTATAGGCAGTGCGTTAAATTTCACTCCAATTGCAGTGTTGCATTGCCTTGGATTTAGAGTTGTAAAATATCTAGTTATTTTTTATTTACATGATTAATTCAATAGTGTATATCGGTCATGTTAAATTGAAGTTTGGGTTAGTTCCTATACAGATGGAGACATGTGATTTGAGTGGGATTGGATCAATAAAAGGTGGTTAATCCTGCCATGATTAAAGCTAGATTTGTAAAATATCTAGTTATGTTTTATGTACATAATTAATCCTACCCTGGTAATTCATATTTTCCTTCGATAAGTATGGTACTGATAGCAGCAGAGGATCGTTGCTATATTTATTACTTTTGAAGATGATCATGGGTTCCTGCTACAGATTAAAATCTCAGATCATTTTTACATTTAGGAATGGGAATCTAACTGCTGCTTTTGGCTGCTTATTTTTGAAAACTCTCGCCTGTAATCTAAATTCAGGAGAAATGTTATCTTCTTCTGAAATGGAAGGCTGTCAATCACAGACTTATCATTTGCATAAGCTCTCTTGTTCATGTTATTTGTCAATAGGGCATTGAAAACCAAAGGGAACACGCCAAAGTATGGACTTATCTTCCATTCTTCTTTTATTGGCCGAGCATCTGCACGGAATAAAGGCCGGTTAGCTCGCTACCTTGCAAATAAGTGTTCAATTGCATCTCGTATTGACTGCTTTTCAGGTTAGATTTGTTCCCTGTTTCATAAATATAATAGTCTCTCTCTCTCTATATATATATATATTGTTATATTATTTATCGCATGGGATGACTAGTGTTCCTTTCTGTATTTACAGAGACGAGCACCAAGATTTTTGGAGAAAAGCTTCGTGAACAGGTGGAGGAGAGACTGGATTTCTATGATAAGGGGGTTGCACCACGCAAGAACCTGGATGTGATGAAAGCTGCTATTGATATTACAATTAACAACGAAATGCCAGAGGCAAAAGGTTTGCACTGCTGCTCTTCCCAGAACCAAATGCCACTTTATCTGTCTAAACTGCTTTGATTTTATGTTCACAAATGGAGATGCAACATTTCCATACAAGGATCAAAATCTTGTAACCTCCAGTGTATTGCTCTGTTTAACCTTATTCATTGTTTTACTAATTTAAACATTCTATGCAAAGTTGCTGCAAATGTCAGGTATGTAAGAGAATGTCTCATTCTTTACAAGTTCAAATTATTATCCAAATACACATTAGCATTGATGGAGATTTATACCTTTTAATATAAAAAAAAATTGTGTTGATGTGTGATGATCTGAAGTCTGAACTTTCTTCGAGTTGCCAACAAGAATATTGGATGAGACAGTAAAATCACTGCAATTGATCTTAAGGAGAGGTTGAAATTTACAGTGATAGTAGTAGCATCCTGACCACCACCACCACCATCATCATCAAAGCTATGTTCCAAGTATGTTGGGGTCGGCTACATGAATTCTGCTTCTCCATTTTTATTTATCTCGAGTCAAATCCTCAGATAGGTTAGCACTTCAGATCCAATCTCACTACTTCCATCGATGTCCTTAGATCTAACCTTACTACTCTTCAGTCGATGTCTTCTTCAGCTTACCCATTCCCCTTGGTGGGCCATCTATCTTCGTAGAAAATCTTGTGCTCTTGCTAGCTTGCGTTGGACATGACTAAACCATTTCAAATGAGTTTCTCTTATTTTATCACCTATTGATGTCACCCTTAAATGTTCTTGAAATTGCTCATTCCTAATTCTATCTTTCCTAGTTTTACCATACATCTACCCCAACATTCTCATATTTACTACACTCATTTTGCGTGCGTTGCTTTTTTATTGGCCACATTCTGCCTCCATAGGTCATCCACTTGATCATCGACTTAATAATAATTGGTTTGGTTTTATGATGGTTGAGTCAGCATCTTTCCATACCCTTATTCCATCCACAATGAGATTCACAATTTCAAAGTTCTAGAATCTATATTTTTATGGATGGACACATACTTCATGGATGGGTTGTGATAAAACTTTTGCTTTGTGGACTACTTAAAACAAGGGCAAGCTAAATTTTTTTTTATTATTTTCAGTAGCAAGCATTTCAGTTGGACGCATTAAGCATGCATTGTGGTTTTGCATTGAGCCCTCTCACACCTTTTGGTGGTGTAAAAAACACTGTTCAAGCTACATGTTCAGATAGGCATCCTGGTTGCATGTTCAGAAATTGTGCAGCTGGTTGCTCCCAAGATTGGAATATTTACTTGTTTTCTGCATCTCTTATCCACCCCAAGTTACATGCATATATGAGTTGAGTTTTTCTGACATTTCCCGTTGTGACTTGCAGAAGGAGAAAGAACTCAGATGGATGCAGATAATGGCCCACAAGAAGCTTCTACCAAGAAAAGCAAGAAAAAGAAAGCCAAAGGCGAGGCTATAGACAGTGAACCCATGGTGGAGGATAAGCCAACGGAGGTTGCAGATGGGGATGGTTATACTGAGCCTGAAACAGAGAAGAAGAAAAAGAAGAAAGAGAAACGAAAGTTGGCACAGGAGCAGGCTTCTGAAATTTCAAATGGGGTGAATGGGTTCGATTCATATCAGCAGGAGACTGCCAAAAAGAAGAAAAAGAAGGGCCAAGAGGTAGGTGGCGATGATCTTCAGACAGCTAGTGAAGTGAAGAAGAAGAAAAAGAAGAAGGTGAAAATCGATGACAGCGAGTGAACTGTTCTGCCATGAAAGTGTATGGCTGTCATTTTGTACTGTTATAATTTAGTTTTGCCTTAGCTACTGCTTTTATTATGTGCTTTCTATTGTTGCTCCCTTAAGTACTTAAATTATGCAACAAAATGGTATTTGCAATTTACTCAAATGCTTGCTTCCTTGGATCCTTTTTTTGCCGAAGTGTACTGCGCTCCTTGGTGGTCTATTTGTCTTTATGCCCATGTTGGAAGTTAAATTGAGATAAATTTGTATTCATCGAGCTCTGTTGTAAATGGGTGGGCATGAATTCAATTTGCCATGTTTGATACTGTTTATTGGTACAACTAGCCTGCTTGTGGCCACTATAGAGCATTGTGGAATATTACACTTATATGACAATTGCAGGAATGTGTAGTCTGCAATTGGGATTCTCTTAGGAAAAGAGTGGAAATAGATACCATTCTACACCTTTTACAAAATTTACCCTTCTTCTACTCTTTAGGTACCTCATGCTCTAACCACTATTATTTCATAGCTTTTCTTTTACCAAAGTTAGTTGGAATACCTAAATTGCTGACAAGAAGCTTTTTCCATCTTGCTTGGTTAGTAGAGCTGGCAAAAGCCAATCCTACCCGTCAATCCAACTTGACCTGTACAACCTGACCTCCATAATATATAGGTTGGTTGCGGGTCGAGCTTTTCTTGATATAATAATTTTTAAATTTTTATGAGTTTTTTATTTTATTTTTATTAGTTTTGCTATTCTATTTCTATAATTGCTATTTAAAAAATAGAAATAATTCCTTCCCTTTTCTTTTTCTTTTTTTCAAGTAAACCCTTTGTTTAATTAAGAATATTTTTACGTGGACTATTGTGGATATGACAAAAATAAAATAAATAATTAAATAATGGTTGAGTTCTTGATAGTTTTTAATTATAGAACTCTTGTTAATAAATTTAGATTTGGGTGCAAGTTGTGTGGGCCAACCCAATTCATAGTAACCCGCAATGGTTATGCGTAGGGGTGTAACGGTTCGGTTAATTGGTATTTTTGGGAAAACAATTAACGAACCGTAACCGCTATTTTCTATCTTTTAATACTGTAATTGTATCCATAAAAACGTTGGAAAATCGAACCGTAGTTAACTGTATTAGACGGTTCGGTTACTGTTAATAACTGTGGAGAAATCTGTTCATGTACCATTTTCATACCTTTTTGTGTGCTCTCTCATTTCCATTCCTTAACTTTAATTTTAAACAAGGAGCAACACATCTGCACCGTATACTTCAGTAAACGAGGAGCAACACATCTGCACCGTGTACTTTTCCATGCAAAGTCCAAAACTCCAAATCCAAGCCCTTGCTGCAGCGAGGCATCACACCCATGTAGGACATAAATAACCAGCAATTTTATTCAATCCCGAGAAGAATACATGATTCCAGAAGGAGAAGACCAAAACTATCTTTCTGCACAATGATCGAATTCTTAAAAAAAAAAAATGCCTGAGCCAAAGTAACACTAGATTCCATCAAGTCAACGAAACCCTCCACTCAAATGGGACCCAAATAAACCAAAAAGGAAAGAAGGAGATTGAGAAAAAAGCTGCCAAACAGATTTTGTTCATAATATATACTTGACCTGAAATCATCACCACCAAACCTAGATATGGAGAATGAAGCGAGAAGGGACCGGACGATTGGGACTGGGAGTTGAGAGGAAGAGGCGAGAGAGAATGGGGCTAGGGTTACTTTGTTTTGTTACTTACTTATACATAAGTTAATAAATATTTCATTCGGTCAACTTATTTTTTTTCTTTTATATATATAAAATACGGTTCTATTAACCACAGTGAGTTATTACGGGAAACCGTAACCGAATCATGAAATATGGTTATTAACCGCGGTTCAGTTCGGTTCCGTTAGATGATTTTTCGACTTTCTTTTACATCCTTAGTTATGCTTATGCGGGTTAATGCGGATCGGATTGACCCACATCGGGTGTGACCCGTTTAATAATTGGGTCTGACCCATTTAGCCTAACCTGACCGTTTGCCACTTGGACCACACACTTTCCCATACAGGGTGGGTTGCCATGGTCATCCCTAGTCAACTGGCATCTTCTAAATAAATACGCAACAATCATCCAAAGGTACGGGTTCAACTGGCTTCTTCTAAAAATAAATGAGCCACAATCATCCAAAGGTACGGGTGAAATACGCTTTCATTTTCATATTGGACGTTTCCTGTCATCATCACGCCCCCCTTTAAAAGTTTCTACTTTGCCCATGCTAAGATTGCTTAGATGACAAATTTGCAGACCCGAGGAGATTCATCTGCAGCACACAAAAACTGAACTTTGGAAATACAGATACCAAACTTGACAAAGGAGATTATCCAGCTTTCCTAGAGAAATCCAGAAGTGTAATTCTATGATTTGAAAATTCAGAGTCGTCCCCCTAGTTTATGTGTTAGTACTAAATTTTACTCAAATAAAATCTGGCCCCACACTTTTAAAGATTGATTCGAATAAAATATGATTAACTTAATCTCATTCATATTAATATTCATGTTATTCATCTTATGTTAGAAAATGCACGACTTAATTTTTACTACGAAAATTTAGCAATTCACAACCATATGGTATTGATGATTTTACAATTTTTAATAAGGGGCATACTTCATGCAACGAAAGAATTTTGCGATGGGGAGGAAAATAGCTTTAATTTTAAGCAACCCAATCTTTTGTAACATCTTTTGTAACAGTATAAAAATGTTTGGAGAAAAAATAAATGAGCTGATTTTTTTTGTCCGAGAGTATTTCGAAAATCCAAATCCTAGAAATGCAGGATTTCTCTCCCTTACACAAACACACAAAAAAGAAGAAAAAAGAAAAAAATAAAAACCATTCAGTAGAGAATGAAATTAGAAAATCCATGGAAATCAAGCCTTGCTGTCGGAAAATAAAAGAAGCTTTTTTTAGCTTTAACCTCGTCGGCGCAGAATCCTCGCATTTCTCAATCAGCACGCGTCAAAACCGACAGCAAAACATGAATTCCTCACGTCCTCATCGAGAGGCCTGTTTTGAAGCTGCTAAAAAAAGGTTGCAGCGCTCCTCTTTTCAACCGCTTCTTGTACTTTCCTTCTCTAGCACTCGCTATTTTCACCTCTTTTGCCCTTTCCCTCTTCTCCCACCACCTCTCTCTTTCTCTGTTGCTACCATCCATCGCTCATTCATCTTGGGCCAACTGCACAAGACACCCCAGAGAAGGAAAGACCAAAGAAAACCATAAAAATCTGATCTTTTTCATCTGGGGTGCCATCATCCATCATCAGAAGCAACTCCATGGATCTAATGAGATCTCTATCTCCCCTCATTCTTCTGGTTTTCTCTCTTTCTCTTGCTTCTGCAACAGGGGTCTTCAATGTGAAGCACAAGTTTATGGGACGAGGGCGGTCTCTCAGCGATTTCAAGGCCCACGATGCGCATCGCCATAGCCGCATGTTGGGATCTGTTGATCTCCCATTGGGAGGAACCTCTCTCCCCACTGAAGCAGGGTACGCGAGTTTTCCCCGACTTTCTCTCTGCCGTTTTATTTAATTTTTCTGTTTAATATCTAATTTTTGCTGTTGTGTTAATGTTAGTCGATTTGGGGTGTGTATATTGATGTTGGGTATAGCATGTTGATATAAAATTCTGCAAGAATATGTGTTTGGGTAACCTTTATTTGAATGGAATTGAATGCGTAGAACTAGGAATTCATGGTCAAATGGGCTCCCACAAAATATGATTATTGAAGAGGTGGGGGTGGAGGATATAAGGTGGAGAGGTAGATGGGATTTTGCTTTCCTAGGATTTGAATTACTTGGGAGATGGCAGGCTGGGTATTCATTTCCCATATTCTCTTGACACATTTTCAATTAAAGGGGAGATTATTTGATGTTCATTTTTGAACATTCACCCTTTTTTCTTCAATTTTAAACACTTTTGGAAACATGTCTTGGAATTCCCAGGAATTCAATCTCATGACCAAACGGGCCCTTTGTGTTGAGTCTGATGGCTGTTTTTCTTTAATTATAGTGGTTCTTTGATTCTTTCTTCATTGTCTTTTCATTTAATTCGTATTTTTAGTTTGATGGTTTCTTCTCTGGATTTGTTTAAGGTTGTACTATGCGCAAATTTCGTTAGGGACTCCGCCGAAGAGCTACTATGTGCAAGTTGATACAGGAAGCGACCTTCTGTGGGTGAATTGTGTCGAGTGCAGTCAGTGCCCAAGGAAAAGTGAGCTTGGTGTATGTTCAATTCTTACTTTTTTATGTTCTTGTTCCTCCGTATCATCCATCCTTTTTTTTTTGTTTTATAGTCTCTGTTGTTCATGTTTTTAAATCTCATTTCTCATTATGTTGCAACAGAGGATTTGATATTTTCCCTAACTGAGAAGATTACGCATGAGAAGGTCAATTGAGGCCAGCCATGGTTGGTCACAGCATGCAAGTGAATGACCAATGATGGTTGCCAACTTTAGCCCCATTAGAAGGAATCAAGCATTTCAGAGAACAATTGACTGTCACTTGTGGATCTTTACCACAATCCGTCTTTCTTAACCCCTCCATTCCTGGCAAACCAATTTACTTTTCACAGGGTAGTGCCAAATACGCCCTTGCATTTTTGAGCACATGTGCCCGCATGTGGAAGTGCCATTGTGTGTGTGCCATGCTGTCATAAAAAAACAAAGCATCTAAAACCATGGTTGCATTAGGTGTAGAGAGAATGACCTTGTATAAATTTTCTGGTGCCACAGTGAATTAAAAGTTATGCACCTAGGTACTTCTTTAGCCTTTTCTACTTAAAAGCAATGTCTTCCACATATACATTTAAGATGGTTACTTGTTTGCCTCTTCTTTTAATAAACAATGTATGGGGTTTGCATGGAATATTTTAATATCCAGTTTTCAACATTGTTTGACTAAGTGGTTTTCTGCTTAGTCTTTTTGTGTTCTTTTGCTGGTGCAATAAAACTTACTGATTAAAAAAAAAAAAAAACCACATTGCTTGACTAAATCGATTAAACCATGCACGTGGAGACTATTTCAACCCATATAGAGCCTTCTTCAATCGACAAACCTTCCCACTTTGATCTTTTAAAGAAAAACACTAGCACAATAACCCATCCCGTGCTTAGCATGGTTACGTCCATATCCATACATTTCAAATTGAATATCCTATATTGCAACTTAATGTATGCACGGTAGAAAAAGATTTATGAAAATTTTAATAAATGATCATTACAAATTTAATATTTATAAATTTGGAGAATTTTAATATATGAACCTTTACTTGATGAATGCCATAATTTATTATGAAATTCCCATTCCATCCTACAAACACTTAAATCTTTTTTTAAACTATAGAAGAAATAAAAGTAGAAAATAATATGAAAGTACCTTTTTTTTTTATGGCAAACCAAGAGGAAGTATAGTAGAAAGGGAAGGGGAGGGGTGGGTTACAAATGCAATAAGAGAATATAGAGAGTTGCATAAAATATAGGGACTGAGGTGTGATGGCTCAAAGAGAGTGGGGATAACTGTCAGTCAAAATTACAAGATATGGCCAAAATTCAATCCAAAACCCTTGGCTTTAATATATTATAATGGCGACCAATCCACTTGCACTTCTTGAAGATTTCAATGAATAAATGCATTTTTTATACCCAACTGATATGGCCCTAGGAAGCATGGACACCTCTCCGGGGCCGGAGTGTTGGTGTCCGACACGTGTCGGACATGGACACGCTCCGACACGTGTCAGACACGCAAAAAAGAGTTTCCAGTTTATTTTTTAATTTTTTATATTTCGGACACGCTGGGGACACGTCCGGACACGTGTCGGACACGCTGGGCCTCTTTTTAATTGAAAAAAAAATAGAATAAAAGGGCCATCCTTAAAAAAAGAAAAGCAAAGGGGGCTATTTGTAAAAAGAAATTGATGCTGCTCCCTTTGTCTTTGTATGAATTTTATGGAACTATGGATATTTCATGTTTAATGATTATTAATTATGTTTCAATTTTGCATTGCTATTTGATAATTTGATTTGTTTGTTAGTTGGTACAGTGGTACTTGATTTTTTTATTTATTTGATTGCTAAATTGATTACAAAGTTAAAATGATAGTATCTTTTAGTATATTATTAGATTTATTATTATTATTATTATTATTATTATTATTATTATTAACGTGTCCCCGACGTGTCCGTGTCCTACTTTTTTGAGAAATGCCGTGTCGGCGTGTCTGTGTCGTGTCGTGTCCGTGTCCCGTGTCCGTGTCCGTGCTTCTTAACTCAAGATTTGTTGCAATAGAGAGAATCACTTTGACAGAATTTTATTTTTCCATCGGAGAAAATGTCAGAATAATCCATGGCATATTATTGAGTAAATTCTTTGCCACTAGCCTCACTCTATACCGAACCATATGGATTACACTTCAAAGCATACAACCACTTGCATCCTACTGCACGCTTCCCTTTCAGAAGATCAGCAATACCCTGTATTTTGTTTTTATCAAGGGCATGCATGTCTTCCGTCATGGCTGCTTTGCACTTTGGCTCTTTTAAGGCATTAGAAACTCATGAGGGTATGCATTTAATAGACATTTGTAGCATAGAAGATCGAAACATAGGTGAGAAGTAATGATTAGGTGCAATTTTGAGTAGGATGGTAAGTTACACAAGTGTGTTTTTATTTTCCATGAGTAATAGGAAGATTAGGATCATCAAGAGGACTTCAAGATTGACCTGGTAATGAAGAATCAATCTCTGGATCTTGGACATTTGTTGGGTGGACCAAATAAGAAAAATCTGTCATTATTCTTTTCTTTCCAGCTTGAATAAACTTAAAGAGGATGCTCTTTTGGGGTCTTTGAGTTCTTTCTGGAGTCCAATGTATTATCAACTGCCACTGGCTCTTGAGAATATATTCGCAACAACATATCATATGTTAAGAATTGAAGTTCTCCGACTGTATTTCCTTCCTTTTGGTGAATAGAAGGGAGTGTTCTAACAAATTGTGATATCCATGCTGACGACATATCTTCCGCCTGTTCCTAGCTGGGTGCTTTTGCATCGAATTCGTCTTGCTGATGCTTAGAAATGTGAACGAGAACCAAGCACATCCAAACACTTTTGGAGGAATAGAAAATAATGGCTAAAGTTATAAATTTTGTACTGGTGACTTTCCTGCTAGGGTACTGGATGGGATCAGGTTAACAAGGAATGCAACTGTAAGAAATTTAATAAGCTAGGAATACTGGCCATCATCACCTAAATCTTGCATATTGTTTCCACTAGAAACAAAAAAGACTAATGCTGCTTCTTTTTGTTTTTCTTGCTGAATGTTCAATGTGCAACATCTATTTTCAAACTTTTGATTTAGAACTATTATTTTTTGCAGATAGAACTAACATTATATGATATAAGGAATTCTGCGAGTGCAAGTATGGTTGCTTGTGACCAGTCTTTTTGCTCTGAGTTATACGGTAGTGAGCTTGTGGGCTGTGCACCAAATATTAGCTGTCAGTACAGTGTGACATATGGGGATGGCAGCTCAACTGCTGGGTACTTTGTGAAAGATTCTTTACAGTACAGCCGAGTCTCCGGAAATTTCCAAACCAGGACATCCAAAGCAACTGTGATATTTGGGTGGGTTCTATTTCTGTTTTTACATTACTTGAATATTTGACCATGCATCTATGTAGAGACACCATACAGTTAGTATCATCATCAGTTTTCTGTTAATGACCATGCATCTATATCAAGACATCATATGGTTAGTATCATCAACTGTTGTCTGTTAATCCAGGATTGTTCAGTGTATTTTACTGTTAAATTTTGGTTGACTGACAGTGTATCTGTTGAATTCTTGATGATCAATATTGTGTCTTCTTTGATCTGTTGCTCACACGTACTTTTTGGTTCCTAGAATGATTTGCTGATTCTTGATACTCTACTTGATTTTGTAAGTTGATGTTACACACTGTGGCTTCTATGTTATGGTTGCTGCCATCGCAAAATTTGCTACCATCCATGGATTTGATCTTTTCCAACTGTTGTATGGTGACCCACTAGAACCTTCTTTGTTTTTTGATAGGTAACATGACTTGAACTCATAACCTTGTGGTTGCGATAATGCACACCTTCCAACAGTGCTATGAGTTCTTGTTGACCTGGAAGTGGATAATCTTTAGTACCAAAAAGATCCATAGCCAATGTCATTCATAATTGACAAATCTATGATCACAGAACTTGAAAGATGATAATACTCAAACTGTATTATTCCGTTCTCTCCTTTGGAGATCGTATGACAATATATAGGTATTACATGCCTTAATCAAGGCTCTAAGTTAAGAAACTGACTAATTACATCAATTGCTATTGTAAGTTAGGAAACCAAATCACTAATAGAATATATACTGCTGCATTATATATTGACTCAAATAAAACCATGTGTGATATATTCTTGTGCTGGATTGGATCCTTTCATGGGCCTTGCGCCTGTTTAACAATAATTAATAGCTAAACTATTAAAATAAATACTTAGCTGAAGAAATGAAATGAGAGAATTCCTGCAAAAGTTCACAAAGTCAAGACACTTTTAGACATTGAAGGCTTATTGTTCGAAACTATATGAAGGAAGACATTTAAATTGAAGGGTTTTCAAGTTACATTTAAATTGAAGGGTTTTCAAGGTCATAGGGTGTTTAGAATTGTTCCTAAATACCACTTTTTCTACTAGATGGTCCTCATTTAGCATAAACATATCGATATTATTTATTTAGATTGTGTTTGAAGTGGGCATAGAATAAATGACTCAGCTTTCTTTATTGTGTTGCATGGCCAAAGACTTTTTCCTTCTCAGTGCTTGATCCTGAACACCAATGGTTGACACCCTCTGTGATATGTCTTAGTTACCATCTCGCTTCTTCCTTCTCTCACAACAGTCTATATTTAGCCCACTGTAAATGGAGGCGTTTATATATGGTTATGTGGATGAATAAAATAAAAGGTAGAAAGTAACCCAGAATCAGTTATCATAATGAAATGAGCAGATAATTTATATTAAATTGGAGGAGCTAATTATGGCACCCTTATTTTCTGTTTGCTCTTTAGATTTATTTAACAGCTGAAGTTTGATGTAATCTTTGTGGGAGGGCATTTCAGCATGGTCACCATATGTTTCATTTGACATTTTTTTTCTTCTTTCCCTGGATTTGATATTTAGTTTCTGGGATTGTCTTTATTTCACACAGGTGTGGTGCCAAGCAATCTGGAGATTTAGGGTCATCTACTGAAGCAGTTGATGGAATTCTTGGCTTTGGACAATCAAATTCATCTATGATTTCACAGCTTGCCTCATCTGGAGCAGCGAAGAAGATGTTTGCTCACTGCTTAGGTTCCGTTGATGGAGGAGGAATCTTTGCCATTGGACATGTCGTGCAGCCGAAAGTGAGAACAACCCCGTTGGTACCAAATCAGTATGTGATATATCTTCAAGGAATTTGTTTTTGTTCTGTTTCTTTCTAGTTTTGTCTTTGGTTTATGTTGAATACTTTAAAGCACCTTTGCAATTTCATCTGATGGTTTATTCTGGGTTAGTTTTACTAATTGGACTGTTGTCTTTTCTCATTATGATAGTACGTGGCAACACTTTGGGTTGGTTTTAATGTAGGGGGTTTTATGTAATTATTCAATGTTACCTTTGACATATGAAAGAAAATGAAAACGAGGAAAGTTTTTGGTAGCAATGAGCTCCACATCATTCATGGTGCATGTTTGGAGTTTGGTTTCTTAATTCTTTTAACCATCTAGGAGGGTACTCAATGGGTGAACTAGGACAGTATTGCCATCCCTAGCTAGTGGAACCACAATTGCAATCATTAAAATCAGGGTCTTATAAATATTATGCCAGCTAATCATGATACAAATTCAACTTCTTAGTGGCCCAATACCCTTTCCTTAACCTGGCATATGGATATGAACAACATCAAGAATATCAACAATGATCACAATGATGATCTGCGGCCTAGCAGACACTTCACTTGGTATTGTAGGTATAATTATCAAACCTGTTTATTGCTTCATGGATGATGAATGGTTAATGTTTGAACTTTAAACTTTAACTCAGGCACCAAGCAGTCAACACCGAACACTATTATTTTGTTATCTGCATTCATTATTGAATGTTGTGTATTGTGTAATTTGTAAATGTGCTAAATATTGATACAATTTTATTTCATCAGTTTGTCATTAACTTTTTTGTAGTTTTTAACTTAAAGATGTCTCCAGTAACATCAAAATCTAACATGTGCTTAAAATATTTTAGATCTTTCAGATATTCCGATGCCTATCATCTTTTTTTGGGCCAGGGAGGATTTTTTTAATCCTTGTTCATTATCTCTAATATTTGAGACAAAATGTTCATATACAAATTATTAGTCTCTTGATGCATGCTGCCTATTGGGAATTTATTGCACCCGATAAGTTGTTTTTTCATCATCATCATCATCATCGTCATCAAAGCCTTGTCCCAACTATTTTAGGGTCGACTAGATGAATTCTGTTTTGCATTCTGATCTTTTGATGATACCTTAAATGCTCCAGGAAGCACTTATTTCTGATTCCATCCTTCCTAGTTTTATCACACAACCACCTCAGTATTCGCATATCTACTACACTCATTTTGTGCATGTGTTGCTTCTCGATTGGCCAACATTCTGCTCCATAGGTCGTAATTGGTCTAATTATTGTCCGGTAAAATTTTCCCCATAATCTTGTTGGTTATACACATCGATCATAAAGCACTCCAAAAGCAAGTCTCCACAGTAGCCATCCGCTACAATTTCTATTAATCTTCAAAGTCTAAGAATTCCATCTGTACAATTCCATATAAATAATAAAGAAAGCTTGGGGACTAGGATTCCTAGGAAAGCAAATTAGAAACTATCCTTATCACAACTCTTTAGTAAAAATTAGAAAGTAATGCAACTAATTAAAAAATAAAAATTAGAAACAATAATATTTAAATAATCTTGGGTGGTACCACACATGGGATCATCCGTTCTGTCTCATTTTATCCTATGTTTGACATTTTCCTCAATCTCGCCATCCTTACTAATTTTTGAGCCAACGTATTGAAATGATTCTCTCAAGCTCCAATTTTCACGGTAATTTTTGCTCTCTGTCCATGCCCACTGAAGTTGCAATCTATATATTTTGCTTTTTACTACTTATTTTAAGCCCTTGGATTTTAAAACCTCCGGACATCTCTCTAGTTTTGCATTTCCACCATCTCTTGATTTATCCACCAATGCTATGCAAACAACATATACCAAGGTACTGACGCAACGATCGGGTTGATAGATCAATCTCCCGAAGGATTGATCGAATCCAAGAGGATTCCAGCCACTAGGGCACAAACGAAACCATAAAACAATCCATAACTCACGTGAGTAATCTTTTGATTAATTGAAAAGCATGCCTATTACAACAGAGAGCTTCTCTATTTATAATGTATTAAGACTACTAAAATATTAAACTATAATGAAAATAGAAACTGCTAATTCTCATGAAAATAAGCAATAATTCCTAATCAATCCTAAGATAAAATTAGAATAATTCCACAGTAGCATTCTCAACCAATTTGGGCCTGTGGGCTACACCCAAAGGGCTGGGTTGGATGGCTGGGCCCATCATGTGGGCCCAGGGCCTCTTTTGGACTTCCGTACTGCATCAACTCTTCCCGGCTTGAAAGAACTCGACTTCGGTGAGTTAATCGCTTGATAGTGCTCATAAAGATTTGGATTCAGGCGCTGGAAGTCGATAGCAATAATCCAGGTAGCATCGGAGATGGGCCGATTTTGCCAACGAACAAGGGACTTCTGAAATCCTCCGTGATGAGTAGAAACAATCTGATCATCAAGATCATCAATGATTTTATCAGGCGGTGGCGGAGCAGTTAGTAACGTAATGATTTGCTCATCAGAATCGTCCTCATTATCATGCCCACGATAGAGAGTGAGATCGACAACATTGAATGTGGGGGCTGATACCAATATCAGATGGCAACTCGAGAGTATATGCATTCAAACTGAGCTTCTTCAACACTTTGAATGGACCTGTATTTCTCGGATGTAACTTCTTGTTTGCGCTTGGCGGTAACCTTTCCAGATGAATACGGACCATAACCATGTCTCCTTCATAAAGCTCTACAAAACGACGATTTTCAACATGAGCCTTGTAACTGTCATTGCTAGCTGTAATATGTCGTCGAACTTCATCATGTATTTGTTGCATATGTTTAATGAAGTTATCGGCTTCAACACAAGGGCGTGCTTCAAGAGGCAAGGGGGCAAGATCAAAATAGGCAAGCGCGGTCGAACACCTGTGACTGCTTCAAAGGGTGAGATGCCTGTGGACCAATTAACTGAATTGTGTAAGAAAATTCAGCCATAAGTAGAATCTGGTCCCATGTTGTGATATGATCACGTACAAGGCACTGTAACAATTGTCCAAGACTTCTATTAACAACTTCAGTTTGTCCATCAGTTTGCGGATGGTAAGCAGTAGAGAAGTGAAGCTTTGTTTTTGTGGTCATCCACAGTCTTCCAAAAGTAACTCATAAATTTAGTGTCACGATCTGAAACGATTGTTTTGGGGAGGCCATGAAGACGGATAACTTCTTTGAAGAATGGTTGAGCTACGTTGTAAGCATCATATGTGTTGTTGCATGGAATGAAATGTGCCATTTTAGAAAAACGTTCAACAACAACAAAGATGGAATCAACTTTTCATGCAGTCTTTGGAAGTCCTAACACAAAATCCATGCTGATATTTTCCCATGGTGCATTAGGAATAGGCAATGGCTGATGTAAACCTGTATTCTTCTTGTTACCTTTAGCCAATTGACAGGTGCGACATCTTTCACATATGCTGATAACATTAACTCTCATGCGTGGCCAATAGAAAGGATCATCCACGAGAGCGAGTGTCTTGTCACGTCCCAAATGACCACTACAACCTCTTGAATGCAATTCACGAACAACATGTTCTCGAATCGAAGTAGCAGGGAGGCAAAGTTTGTTACCTCGGAATAATAATCCATCATGTACGCTGTAATGAGGGTGCTTGTCCTTGTCGCCGTTGAGAAAATCCTCATAAATAGTGCCGAAATCCTTGTCTTTTGTATACTCCTGCTTTATTTGCTCAAAATCTGTTACAATGACTGCCATAGTGTTGAGGAGATGTTGTCGACGACTTAAAGCATCAGCTACTAGATTTTCTTTGCCAGCTTTATGACGGAGACTGAATGTGAATTGTTGAAGGTAAGAGCTCCATTTAATGCGACAATCACTGGCATGTTGTTGTGACTATTTATGCTTCAATGCTTCATGATAGGAATATAAGACAAAGTTGTTGCCAACCAAGTAATGAATGACAGAGACTGAATGTGAATTGTTGAAGGTAAGAGCTCCATTTAATGCGACGATCATTGACATGTTGTTGTGACTATATATGCTTCAATGCCTCATGATCTGAATATAAGACAAAGTCGTTGCCAACCAAGTAATGACGCCAATGTCGTAACGCTTGCACAACGGCGTAGAATTCAAGATCATAAATAGAATATCTGCGTTTGTCATCGGGGAGCTTCTCGCTGAAAAATGCAATTGGGGGACCTTCTTGGGTAAGCACTCATCCAATGCCGATCTGAGAAGCATCACAAGCAACTTCAAAGACTTTGTCAAAATCTAGAAGTTGTAGGATAGGGGCTTCCGTGATCTTGCACTTGATTTCTCCAAATGCTCTAGTTGCTGCACTTGTCCATTTAAATTCACCCTGTTTCATACCATTAGTGATTGGAGCTATAATACTGCTGAAATCTCAAATCTCAAATGAACCTTTTATAGAAAGTAGCAAGTCTGTGAAAACTACGAACTTCAGTGAGAGTTTGCGGAATAGGCCAATCGAGGATAGCTTGAATCTTGGATGAGTCCATTGCAATACCCTTAGAAAAGACAACAAAACCAAGGAAAATCACAGAATTGCTCATAAAAGTACTCCAAGCCCGACCCAATTATTAAATTGGCCATAACTACATATCCAAGCCCGGCCTGAAGTGGGTTGGGGTTGGATCGGGTTGGCTTGGCCCGTGAGCTCCCCGACTTAAAGCTGACTCTTGATGCAAACTTATGATCACTGAAAACTCATTTGTCCCTTCACAGGTAGTTCTCACACACATTACTGCTTGTGATGGACCTGGATATTGGGTTTTGGGGGCAATCACCCCCGTTGGACCTTGAAAAAACCTGAAAGGCGAGCATTGAATGGTGAAATAAGCGTATAAGGCCATAAAAAATAATGAAGAAATTAACCCATGCCCCTGCCAGAAATAAGCCTCCGTTGCCCTCAAATGACAAAATAATCAAGAAAGTAACATTATGTCAACCCTGTCAAACAAAAATCCTGGGTCCGCTACTGGTTATCGATTCCCTAAACATTTCTTTAATTATTTCATTATAATCTCTTGGAACAGTCCTTTTATTTAAAACCCAGCAAATTAATTCTCTAGGTACCCTGTCATAAGCTTTCTCTAGATCATTGAAGACCATTTTGCCTAAGTGAGAAGATAGCTTCCATAGTTGACCTCCCTTGCATGAAACCAAATTGATTTTAAGATATTTTGGCCTTTTATCCAAGTCTTTGCTCCATTACGCTCTACCCCATAGTTTCATAGTGTGAATAATAAATTTAATCCTACATTAATTGATATAGTTTCATTATTCAAAAAAATAAATAAATAATTGATATAGTTTTGTATATCTCCTTTGTTCTATGATAGATGTACTACAACACTTCTTCTCCATTCATTTGGCATTTTCTTTGTCATTAATGTCTTATTGAAGGGCCTAGTTAACCAAATCCACCCGATTTTTCCTTAGCATTTCCAAGCCTCTATCGAATTGTCATTTGGCCCCGTAGCCTTTCATGTCTTCATTTGTGTCAATGCTTTCTTCACTTCTACTACCTTAATTTTACTTTAAAAGGTATGTCTTGCTAATGAAGTATCCTCTCTTGTTCTTATTTCCTATCTATTGTGATGCACAAATCATACAATTTTGTTTCAACTGTTTGTCATTAACATTTTTGTAGGTTTTCGCTTAAAGATACCACTAGTATGAATATGGGTGAGCAAATACATGACTTGTATGACACTGAGGGTTCAATGCAACATTTATTTTACCTGCCGATAAAAAAAATTCAAAATCTAACATGTTCTAAAAATATTCTGGATCTTCTTGATGTTCATATACTAACCAAATTTTTTGGGCAGGAGGCAAATTTTTATAATCCTTTTTCATTATTTCTAATATTTGATACAAGATGATTATTTGATACAGAATGTTTGTGTAAAAATTACTAGTCTCTTGATGCATGCTGCCTATTCTGAATCTACTACACCCGACATGTTGCTTCTTGTCAGAGGTTTCAAGTTTCTTTTGTCTAAACTCTAAACAAGTTATCCTTGCTTGGATTCATATTGATAGAGCCATCATTTTTGTAGGCCACATTACAATGTGAATTTAAAAGCAGTTGAGGTTGGAGGGACTGTACTACAGCTCCCTACTGATTTATTTGACAGCGTAAGTGTGGGAGGGGCAATAATTGATAGCGGAACTACTTTAGCTTATCTTCCAGAGGCTGTTTATAAACCAGTATTCAATGCGGTATAGAGCTCTCATGAAATTGGTTGATTCAAATATCATTTGAGTTATATAGTTACTCACATAGTTATGTTTTTCTTAGATTAGGTCTTCTCAACCAGATATGAAATTTCAAAAGGATACAGAAGACTTTCTATGCTTTCCATATACTGAAAGGTATGCAATCTATGACAATAGCACTGGCTCTTTGCTGGTTCTGTTTGTAAAAATTGTTGCACAGTTATTTCTGATTAATGTTTGATTTGACGTGTATATTTACTTTTGACTTGGCATCAGACTTTCTTGGTTGCTTTTTAGTAAAGAGAAATTGCTAATTTGAGACTGTGATGCTTGTTTCTGAGCATCTTTCTTTAGATCGGTGAGGAGTAAATTATATTAAAGATGAAATGTAGCACAACAAAATGAAACCACATAATGCAGCACAAAAAAAAAAAAAAAAAAAAAAAAAAAAAGGAGAGTAGGCTGCATGTGTGACGGCACTATGCGTTACACTTACATAACTGCATACTAGTAGCTAAATTTAATGAGATGATCCACCCCTTTCTTAGCTAAGGCCTCTGCCATCCATTGGTAGACTTACTAACATTTAAAACCTTGTAATAATTAAGTGTTGGTTATATTGGCCCATATAAAAAATATTTGAGTGGTATGCTGGGTTTGAAAATCAATAATGCTTTCTCTCTCTTAGTATGCATTGATCAGCCTTCTTGATGCCCTCTTACATATTTATCTGTTTTTTTTTTTTTTTTTTTTGGGTTAAGATAGGTAACATGATCAAAATTCAGAAATCATCTAGTCCATTAATCTTAGTTTTGGCTATTTTAAATTTTAGTAGATCTATTGAGGCTAGTGGAACAGTGGAAGCATGACCTCATGTGGGAGTTTTCTTGAATGTCACAATGGTAAAAGTTTAAATTTATGTTGTTGATCTTTAAACCTCCTAGGGTCATTGCTTTGGTGCAATGTTTAAAGTCTCGGGTGCCATACGTGACAATGCAGGTTCGAGACCTGCTTGCAGCCACTGTGTAAAATTGCCAAAGGTTAGGTCTATCTCCAGTTTGGACCCTCCCAGGACCCTGCTTTGGCGGGACCCGCACTGGGTAATGACCTTTTTGATGTTTAAACCTTTTTAAAACCCATCTATATCACTCGGCTATTTCACAATTGTGACTGTATATCTATAAATGGTTAGCTTATTTGAAGGGACTGTAGAAAAGAAAACCTTTACCCTGCCATTCCTTGGCTGTTTCAGTTATGGCTTTGTACCTTTTATTCTCTTCTCTGGGGTTTTCCATTGCTCAAGTATGCTCTCAACATGATTACAACCCTATATTAGATCTAAGTGATAGAATTCTGACCCTTCAGTTAATCTAGACTGTTATACAAAACTTAATGAAGGGAAGATTGAATGCCCTTAAGTGGGTGAAAAACAACTCAAAAGAAGATATAACAGCAAGTAAATTAGGCTGGGAACAGGGTCATCCCTGAGATTGGCTCCAGTTGGGCCAGCTGAATAGATCATGGGGCTGTTGGGGCTTGCAGCTGGAACTGGGGGGCCGTGTTGGGTCGTGATGTCCCATCTTCTTCCTCTACTGCTCATACACTTCCATGGAGTGTTTGGCCAACATCAAAATGGCATCAATAAATAACTAGCAATTTTTTCTTTTATCTTGAACTAGGCCCTTCATCTTCTGACATTTAAGGGAGAAAACACACTTTATTTTATTTTTTTCAGATCACTGCCATCTAATCATATGTATCGGATCCTTTTTTTTTATAACATATGTATTGGATCTTTTGTGTTGGCATTTTAGAATCCTTGCCATCTCCAACATGATAATGATTAGATGTCTTGTCTTTACATAGATCACATCGGTCTCAGTACCTTACTGATTATTTTATCTGTAACACTACCTTAAGCAGCATGTTTTTTGATACTTTTCTATTAATATTCCTTTCCTGTAATGCCTAATTATTTTCTTTACATGTATTCTTGCCCGGACACTTGCTCTGGAGTAAGTTCTTTGAACTTGTTTAACATTTATATTTCTTGATTAACGTACATTGATCTTATAAGGTGCCATTTCCTCATAAATTGCAGCGTTGATGATGGATTTCCGACTGTCAAATTTCATTTTGAAAATTCACTATCATTGATGGTTTATCCTCATGATTATCTTTTCCACTACCGAGTAAGTCTATTGATAGCACCAAAGTGAACAGTTGTGTTCATCACTGTGCAATGTTTATGTTTGAATTACGTGCTCTACATTTTGGTAATGTCTTGATGGGATGCTCTTGAAGTCTTTGCCTTTATTATTCTTCCATCATTTTCTACATCTTCTAAGTATTTTGCTCGAACTCATTTGCATCTGGAATTTATATTCCTGGCTAGTTGCATTTAAAACCATTGTTACCTGATTCTCAATTCGGTTGATTCGAATCCGAGTTCGCAATTCGTAGTTCGACACTTAAATTCGAAAATTCAATGGGGTAGGTTTACCTAGTTCGTTTTTCGATTAGCTAGATTTGCAATTCGAGTTCGATGTGTTCGATGTACTAATTCGAAAGCCCAATTCCATGCACGCACATGCGCGCGCGCACACACACGAGCTTTTAGATACTTTCATAAATATATAAATAATGATATTTCACAAAGAATTTGAAACAAATAAATATTTCAAGACCATCTGATTAACGTAAATTTTAAGGATATATCATATGCTTGGAGGGAGATTATTTTAAATGGTTCAGATTGTAATATATAGGCCCTTTGGTGGGTTTACTTCTTTTTTTTTTAACTCAAGATTTCAACAAGTTAATTAAAGCTGAGAAAAATCTAGAGTAGAGAGAGAGAGTTTTTTTTTTTTTTTTGTGTGTGTGTGTGTGGGGGGCGGGGGGGGGGGGGGGGGGGGGGGTGGTGGACTTCAATGCTACCTTTTCTCTTGCTATTAAACAAGTATTAAACAATTTTTTTTTTATGATGAGTAGAAAGGACAGATGCATTTCAATTTTCAATGCTACTTTTTCTCTTGTTATTAAAAAAGTAGAAAGACAACTATTTAACAATTATTTTTTATATTTGGTAGAAAGTACAGATGGGAAGGCAAGTATTTAAAATATTTAATTCTTTCCCTGTTGATGGAATGGGGCTGGGACGATGTCACGTTTCTTTTTCAACTTTCCATCTCCTTTTCCTTACTTTTCACTATTCATCATCACCTCCGATGTAGGCCCTAGGGTTAGGGCTTGCGTGGGTGCCAAGCACATGTCCGCAGACACTTCAACACGTCTCGGCATAGACAATAACAAGGACGCACCTCAATGGGAAAACCGAATTTTATTACTCAACTCTGAAATCCCAACTTCTACAATGCCATCTAAATACGAAAACATAACTTAGGTCCAAAGAAAACTAATAAAAATTGGAAACTAAGCAAACCTATCCTAATTATAATTCTTTAAATAAAATTAGGAAACTAATGTCATATAATAAAAAAAAAAATCCTAAATTAACTTGGGCCGTACACGTGGCCTTTGAGGTCTATCCAGCATCAACCTCTCTCCCTCTTATCTCTGCAATACTAAAAACATGAAGAAAGAAATACCGAACTCTTACAAATTACAGGATTTCAAACCTCTGAACCCCGCTAAATAGATTCCTTAATCGATTCGAATAGTTTGGGATTTGGAGGATAAGTGAGAGAATCATGTTGGGATAAGTTCTATTGATTAATACAAATTTCTCCATAGAGTTTTCTCTTGGTTGTGTGTCTGTGGTGTGAGACCAAGACAATTCGATCCTATGGATCCCTATCCCTAAGCCTTTGACTTGGAGATCAGCTCATTGGCTATTCTTCCCTACCCATGCTGCATCAAAGTGTGTTTATATGTATGTACATTGCCAACTAGGGGTGGCAAATGGGTCGGATTGGCTAGATGTGTCAATAAGTTGGAGTCCAACCTGTATTCGGCTCGTTTTTAACATAGGTCAGCCAACTTAAACCTGCACCCGATGCAGGTCAATCTGACCCGACCTGTATGACGTGGCAACAAAAGAAGAAAGAAGAACTGAAGAATGAAGAAACAAGAGGACAAAAAAGAGGTGGGGGAGGAAGAGAACTACTGCAACTTTAGAATCAAATTCACCCATTATTGGTAAAATTTCAGAAGCACCCATAGCATACAGAGAAGAGAGAAGAGGGATGGAGTTTGAGTAGTATTTTGATGAGGACGAGGTGGGCCACCTCGAATGTGATCGCCACTAACTAGAGGGTGATTTTGCATGTGTCGAAGTGTAGGCAGCCAGGGCAGCTCCTACCGATCTTTGTTATGGGCATCAAATTAGTTTTTTTTTTCTCACAAAATTGAAGGATTATTATGCTTATAAACACCATTTGGATAAAACTTGAAATGCATTATGCTTGTTTGAGAGACAATATTGAAGGGAATTTGTGTCTTTTTTTTAACTGATTTTGGCCAAGAGTACCAACCTTTAAAAAATTGTGTAAAGTTAAGGACTAAAAACTAATTTCCAATACTACAAGGACTTCTAGATAATTAGACCAAAAGGCAAGGATCCAGCGACTATATAATAAATTTCCCTAAAGGAAAGGTTTTAGAGGGAACTTCTCTGTAAATTTTGTAGATTGTGACAACCCCTTGTATCCTATATGTACTGGAAATATTACTATTTTAAGGGGAGAAGACAACTGTAACAACCTATCTTAAGAGATACATTTGTCAAATTGGTTTGGTATAGTAAGGTTATCAGTCCTAGGGTGTATAGAAGCATCTAACCTTTAAGTTTAATACACTATTCTTTCGTATTATTCAACACAAGTCATTTGATTTGTATTTGATTCTCTTCATTGTAGTTATTTTCTGTTCAAGTTTCAATTTATTTCTTATGTGTTTTTATTTCTTATGTTTTTTTATTTTTTTTATTTTTTATTTTTTTTTATGCAGGATGATTTATGGTGTATTGGTTGGCAAAATAGTGCCATGCAATCTAAGGAAACAAGAGAGATGACACTTTTGGGAGGTATTCAATGAAAGTCAATATGCAAGTTGAAGGCCCTATTTTCTTTCTATTATTTCTCAAGTTTGTTCAATCTTTATTTGATAGTGTACCTCAATCATTTTTGAAGAGCATTGCATGGAGCTGGACAAATATCGATGCCAACTAAAATCAACTTGGTTGAGCTTCAAAGCCTTAATTATTAGTAAAAGAGTTGTCTTTTCAAATACTCATTTGTTCATTGAGAGGAAAATTCATTCCAGAATAAATGTGCTTATTTAGTTTAACATCAATTTATTCGAACTTGGATAGTAAAACAATTTGTTATCGTGGGTCTAATCATAATTTAATATCCAAGCAATGCCACAAAGTAATGAATGTATGATATAGAAATTCTCAATTTTTTAGATCTCATTTCAGGAACTTTAATTTGGTAGAAGTCACAACCGTAAGTCATGGTTTACCTTACAGGAGGCATTTCTCGACATGTAATAGTCTTTTTTGAGCTTCAGTGGAGATTTGACACAGTCAAAGGGGAATTCAATCCAATCGATAGTGAACTTAGAACTCCATATCCTCAATTGACAAAAAAAATAAATAAAAAATCACTACATTAATCATAAGGATAAACAATGGATTTTGCTAACTGATCACAATAAGATCAATAAGGTCCTGGTGTTGATCAAAAGGTGGGCCCCACAGCATGATTAAAAATCCAACGTCATCATCGGCTGGGAAGAGAAGATGCTTGATATAGATGATCCCTAGCTCTGATTAAGACAAGATAGTGAAATAGCTTCCCAAATTATATAGCTTCCCAAAATTGCTTCTATCAACATCAGTCATTTAAAGCAGAACTGACAGATCATGATTTCAGGAAAAAAAAAAAGAAAACCTAGAATTGATCAAGCAATCAATATTCACAAACAAAAAAATTTTTACGTGACTCTGATGTCATGAAAATTCCAAGAAGAGGAAAAGATTGAATAGCCCCTCACATGCTAATGTGAAAGAATAGTTACAGCAAGTGAAACCCCCTTGATTGGGGTAATTATAATCAATATCCCCTTGATTAGGGGCACTATCATCAATCAACCAGATATGTCTTCACTCTACAAAAATATTACACAAGAATATCTTCAGTGATCTCTGCATCCATGTGGATTACTTTATTATCATCTACTACATCTACTCCATCCAATGGCATGAAATATATTTTAATAAAATTCTGAATTTGTGCTGTCCTCCAGAGTAGATCAACATAAGGCATATAAAAGTTCTTGAAAACCCAAAATAGATCTCAGCCACTCTTCAATTGAAGTCCTAAGTTATAGAAATCCTAAATAGGATAATGCTTGGAGACTGCATATTGTTGATGTGCAGTCCAGCACATGGGCCCCACTTAGATGCATGCTTATCCATGGGATAAGGGCAGATGAGAAGGGTTGGTTGGTTTTTTTTTTTTTTTTTTATTATTATTTATTTATTTTATGGATAAGGGTCATCCAAAAACATCAGCCACATAAGATTATCCTAGGACTTGATTCAACAGCCTTAAATTTTAATGGCTACCCTAGAAATTTTTTTTTTGAGATTCAATCCAACGGTGAGTGATGGTTTGATGAGTGTAAAATTTTGCCTCATGCCAGATCATTGAGTGAAAAATGTATGAGAGGAGCTGGACTGATTAAGGGTGGGCCCAAGTGGGGCCCAGACAGCTGGACTGCAAACATAGTCTGCTTGTAGGAGAACATTCTCCATCCTAAATAAATTTAAACATCTTTTAAATTTCCTAAAATTACTAAAAAAGAATGAAATCGCAAGTTCTGGAACGTTGAGAACTGTTTTTATGTTTGAAGCTGTGGGACTCACATTGCTTACCATTCCATCAGATGGACCCACCGGAATTTAGGGGACTTCTGGAGAACCAAGCTGGTGTGAAGCTTTCATGGGTTTGGGGGCCCATTTCAATGAGGCCCAATAGACAGCCTGTTTGTTGGATTTTCTACTGGAATTGCATAAAAACTTCTAGTTTCTGACTGTCTATCAAACAAGTTCCTGACAGTATAATTTATTAATTTTTTGAGGACTGTTTTGGGGTGCATTCAATCCTTGTACCTCGTAGACACATGTCTGGTTCAGTGAGCTCGAGCATAAGCATCCAAAAGCTTTAAAGCTTTTTGATCATCATAATGGATGTAGGTTGATCTACATCAGTCAGTAACAACCGATTTCACTTTTGATGATGTTATACAAGAATGATAAACACTGCATTTAGATTTTTACATTCTGGTGACCTAATCCTTGATTGTCAGTTTTTGTATAAATTTTACTTTTTTAGAGATTGTACTCATGCTTTCGCATTATTCTCTGTTGTCAATGCAGATCTTGTGTTATCAAATAAGCTTGTTGTTTATGATCTTGAAAATCAAGTCATAGGATGGACAGAATACAACTGTGAGTAGATATTCTTCTCTTTCTTATTTCAGTTATTTTGTACTTCAATTTTTCCTTGAAATTGTATTAGGCTTGATTCAGTTAAAGTGAGTTGTTATTTAGTTAAATGAGCCATAAGATGGATATTCCTTGTATTTTAAATCTATTGGTTTGTGATTTAAATTGTGTTCTCGGCACTTGTTTGATATTTAGAAGGAAAAGTTGCCATAGCGTAAACTTTCACTGATGACGGTCTACAGTGGGCCAGATCACCATGATAACTTATCATGTTAACATTCTAGTTTTACTCGACACTTTTTAATAGATCAAGTAAGGGAAAGTATATGATGATGTAGGTTGGGCTCCATGGCAAACTATTGGTAGTCAAATGTTGACTCATTGAAAAGAAACTTTAAAGTCTGTAGGGGAAAATTTTTGGAATTTGGCAAGAAATGGTCCAAAGTACAATTCCTGTAGGTCAACTGTTCTATATAGTTTCTTCGAAATAGCAAAGGTGTGATGTGTTGGTTATGTTTTCTGAATCTGTGGGAGTGAAAGATTCCAATGCAGTGGAGGTGTTGGCAATTCTAGAAGCTTTGCAGATCTTCTCTGGTTGTTTCCAAAGCTTGTGATGGAGAGTGATTATTTATATGCTATTACTTGGGTGTCTGCTTCTATGCCTCAGCCGGAAATTTTAGTTCTCTTTTAATGAGATTAATCTTTTATTTTCTGAATCTTTGTTGGGAGGTCGGCTAACAGTGTGGCGGAAGCCCTAGCCAAGCAGGGGGGTAGAGAGAGTCACTCCTTGGGTGGGGTTTTCCTTGTAATGTTCCTTCTGTAGTGCAGGCTTGATTATAATGGTCTTATACCCAGGTCGCTGTCCCTTTTGGGGTTTTCTTTGTTGATTTGGGGTGGTTCATTTTTTCTTCTGGGTTGCCTGTTTTTGTGGGGATTCAAATTTTTATTTGCTGTTATAGATAAAAAGGGAAAAAAGAACAAAAATGTAGAAAAACAAGACAAAATGTTCTACATGGTTTCACTACTAAGAAAAGAAGCTTTTACTCGGTTAAACCAGAGCAATGATATCCCTTTTGCAATAATGAATGATCAGAGACAGTTATGATCATGCTACTCTATTGATGATGATCCACTGCTCATTACTCACACCTTTCTTTGACGTAGACCTGCTATGGGACCCTCCTAGATGCATGGAAATTAATGAGGGGTGTGGAATGGGAAGATCTAAGTGACACCTAGGGCTGGACAAAAACTAGCCCCATCATATCATTTTAACCCCTTGATCTTTGGCCCTCAAATTTTAATGGTTTACATTCAATGACAATTTGATATTTTGGATTTGTAATCCAAGTATCCAACAGTATCAGTAGGATGAGTATCAAATTGTGGATGTGAATTCATCAGGAAGGGGTGTGTGCCGTGTATTTTTTCCCCCTTCTCTAGATGGGTGGTGGGTTTTTTTTTTGTTGGTCAATTACTCTGGCCTTTTTTTTTCTATTTTATGATTTTATAATAACATAAAACATGGAGGGCTTCTTTGTAAGATTTTAAAACTTTATTACCAATAAAAAAAAGGGCAATACACACAGTCTAACCCATCTATGCATGTTTTCTCTCCTTGCTTCTTAATTTTTTGAGTGGACCAAAAATTGACTTAATTGGCCATAAGTTTGCAAATGGATATCTAAGTACCCGGTCCCAAAGTCTTCAGTTCTGAGCAAAGTGGGTTTGGAACTTTACTTTGGAATTTGGGAGAGATTGAGGTCTAGATCTGGATTCAAGCGTATAGGATCTAGAACATTTGGATCTAGATCTGGATCCGATCCTTTGTATGTTTTGTCCCGACTCCGAGGATCCACATCCAAGATGATTATATCCACATATTAAAAATATATACAGGTTTTAGGGGCATAACTTGATTCCTTTTGATATTTGAAAGTTTACTCTGATTTAATCATATACCATTTAATAGCCCCAGTTGTATAATTAAATAATTTATTTTAAAGCTCCTTTATACCCCAACCTAGTTGGGACAAGGCTTTGATGATAATGATGATTTTGAAGCTCTTTTATCCAATTATACTAATGCACTCCAGATCTTGGTTTTTTAATAGGGAGCTCAAGTATACTTTGCCGGGAAGCACAGAGTTGTCCCTATGGATAAGGGCACTTGCTCCCATAGCTCCATCCAGGGATCGATCCCTGGCTGGGGAGGTCTACTTTCACTTCCCTGGCCAGTGAGCCAACTCGGCAAAAAAAAAGAAGAAAAGAGTATACTTTCCCATTTCTACGGAGGCAATAATAGTTAATTGCTTCTTCTAGGAAGGCTAATACAAAGCATTTTTACCTTTTTCTGTTTCTTTTTCTCATTGGTTGAAGCCTTTTTTCATATTTTGGAGATGCATTTGCAGGCTCCTCAAGTATCAAAGTGCAGGATGACAAGACTGGAGCAGTCTACACTGTTGGTTCCCATAATCTTAAGTCTGCTTGCAGTCTGGAGATGAGTTTCTCAGTACTGTTGTTACTCGCTGTGATGATGCTGAATTTGATTTGTTGAAGTGCTGTGAATGGTGACATGGCTTTCATTGGTTTGACTACAATTTCACTTAACATTCTTTAATAAAAGAGGGGAAAAAAAGGTGTACTAGTTACATTTGTACATGCTCTGCTAAGTTGGGACAGTGGTACAGCACTTGTGAAACTACCTATCCACCCAGGGATCGATCCCTGGGTGTCCGCGTGAGATGAGATGCTCCTTTCACTCGAGCATCTCATGCATCTCCATGCGGCTTGTTTGTTGTACTGCTTCAAACTTTTGAAGTGCTTGCCCTATTTTAGATGGGTGCATTTCAGCGCTGACGTTTTTCGGCTTTCATACATTGATATTTAGGGCACTTGGGTTGAATCTAACCCTGATTGTAAGGAACAACAAACAGTGGATGTAGTTCTTTTCTTTTTAGTGTCCATTTTTATTCTTGTTATCATCATCCTTATCAGGGTACACTGTTATTATTAGTAAAGTTGAAAGCATCTCTCTCGAAAGAATATGGTCTTCACAATGAACTCTCTACTTGTATTACACATGTTGTGGAAGATTAGAAGAAACAACTCTCCCATGAATTATTGCTCACCTAAATTTGACACTGCCAAGTTTTCGAGGCCCTTGTGTTGATCACGGAGCTTTTGCATCTATCCAGCTGTTTATCAGCTAAGATTTGAAAAGTTCTGGAGTTTTTTTTTTTTTTTTTTCCCTTGTGTAGGTGGAGACCTGTAGAACCATAAGGAAAACTTTTTCGACTTCTTGCTTTTAGAGACTATACTTTCCCTTTTCTTCTTTTTATTTTTATTTAAATTTTTATTTTTTTCTCTTGTCGATCAGTGTACTGGCTCCTTTTCTCCTATGTCAAGGATGAAAGAAGTCTCTCTTTTCCAGGATTTACGTAGAGCGGCCAGGGTGCTAATGAGCAAACAATTCCCTGGTTTTGGCAATCACATTTCAGATGCTTGCCAATCAGGGAGGCAGGCCTGTTTATCGCCTAGTGGCGTCTAACTAATGAGACCATTTGGGGATGTAAGCAAACCTCTGATTACTCAGTTGCCTGGGCAGACCCTTTTTGGACCCAATCGATAATGGGGTCTGGGTCCATCAGGTTTATACTCCAAATACCTATTCACCCAAGTGATAAAGAGTAACATATTATATATCCAAATGTCTTGTTATCTATGAGGAGAGTATATGATATGTGCTCAGATCTTTAAACGAGGGTCTCAAGTTCAAAACTTGATGGCAGCATATAAAATAAAAGGAATGTACATTTGCATTTGATTTCTAATCAAAGCTGGTTCTGAATCTGACTTATTTACATCCCTTGGCCCCTCTGATCATTATAATCAAGTGCTAGACAATTTTTATCTTATAACTTAAATGCAAGTTTTTCTATGCTTTTTTGCATGATCAATTAATTCAATTGTTAATATATGTTGGAGGAGTTGTCGTTGCATGTAGCTCAGCTGGTTAGAGAGACCAAGTGCCCTTTGTGAGTTCTAGTTGTTGATGTAGGGGATTTTTTTTTTTTAAAGAAAGTTATTTGTTTAGTGTCAAATTGAGGTGTGAGGACATGATATTGATATAGTTGAGCCGAAGTGGGCCCTACGGGAGAGGCTTTAATTTATCATTACGTAATTTATCATTACGTGTTTCCACATTGAACAAATCCTATAACAGTTTTGTTAACTTAAAAAAATCCATCAAAATAATAAGTCATTCCACTGATTTATGGATTCATCTGGATCATCACTCGCCAGTGCTACATAGGTACTCTATTCAATCCTTTTCCAGCAATTTTTCGCCTCTTCCCGAACAATTAAAGAGACTGAGCTCAATTCTAAATCTTATCATATCTTATCCTCCCAACCTGTAAAGGTTAGATTTTTATTGTGGCATGTTGGCCTGCCAGGAACAACTGACTGAGATACTATATTTCTCATGCTATGTTGTTTTGTTTTCCTTCCTCTCTGTGTGTAAGTTTATTTATTAGTATACTCTAGTATTTTGTTTGTGTTAGTTTACTTATTATATTAACAAGAGCGTCTGTTGGCTGTAGTAAACTCTAGTATGAACTAGTATTAAATTCCTATTCTTGCCTTGAACTCTGGTGACTACCCAATTCAAGAAGTTCTCTTTCTGTGGGTTACCAACACAAAGGCCAGACTTTATTTTTTATAGGCATGCAGGCCCAATAAACTCAATCTAAGATATGTGTCATCAGATTTTCATCTTAACTGGTTTCAGACTTAAGAACATGCTCTTGGAGAATGTGGTGTATCATTAGCAACCTCATGAACACCATACTCCTAGTAGAACATGATGCAAATTGCAAAGTACTCTTGTCTCTCTAACAAGATGTTAAGCCTACATATGATCTGTTTTATATTTAGAAAACTGGTACATGGAAAGAAAAAAAATTGAAAATGAGTAATATCATTGATATGCATGCATGCCAGCTGAAATCTTAGCTCAAAAGATCAACAGAAAGATGTCCAGCACAGATAGCAACAGAAAAAAAAAAAAAAAAACCCGAAAATAAAAGGATTGAACTTGAAATGCATCCTAGGTTGCAAGTTCTCTTCACGTGCTCATTCACATTGGAAGTGCCAGTCCTTGAGTGTCAAGAGGAACTTGCTGTGAGAATAGTTGAAAGAGAGCTTTTGGAGAGGTGGCAAAGGAAGGCCTCCATTGACAATACAGTCATCGTAACTCAGTACTTTAAATTGTCTTGGATCGACCACAGCCTGAGAGAAGTTCCCACATTTCACATGAATGTCGATGACGGGGCACATGGGGCAGTTGTTCTTGACTTCCACCGCAAACTTCGGTGGCTCTCCAAATCCCACCTGAACCTGCCGCACCGTCGGAGCTTTGGTGTCGCATCTCGCACCGTGCCCTGCAAATGCCATACAATTTGGTTAACTCTCAAGGTTGTCCATTTGAAAGTATATTAATTTGTATGCTGAAAACAAAACCCATAAGAAGAAAAAAGGAACAGAGAGGATTAAGACCATGGTGGAGGATCAAGGATACTGCAGTAAGAGCCCACAATACAAGCTTGAGAGGTGGTGAGCTTATCATGTTTCAGTTGTAGCTGGAGGCTGTGAATGAAAGGGATGTGTTTTTTCAGTTGTTCCAGAAGTTATGAAATGAATGATGTTTGTTGCATTCTTATATGGATAAAGTGGAAGAGTATGGATTGTGTGAGCAGTGTCTGTCTGTCTTATGAACATGGGAGAGAGAGAGAGAGAGCAGTGTGTTGCATGTCTGTCTGGAGAACATGGGGGGGGGGGGGGGCGGGGGGGGGAGAGGTGTGACTTGTATGACTTTCTTGAGAATATGAGTGTCAGAGAGGGAGAGAAATCACATGTATAGATGTGACTTTTTTTGAGAATATGATGTTGAGAGAGGTCACATGTGGGGATGATGTGTGGAAAAAGAGGAAAAAGGCTACTTGGCCTCCCACCAGACGACCTATGTCACATGGAAAAGTCAGGAGCAAACTGCGACAAAACTTACTGCAGCTGAGCAAACAGATCACATTATCGAACACAATACCTCCATGTTGCACTGCATCTGTTTGTCTTCCATGCATGCATCAGCAACAAGAGCGGTTGCCTTTATAAAACCCATAATTTCATTGTCTCCACCTTTTTGCTTTATAGGGGCCTCATTTCCATGAAATTGAATTCCTAGAAATTCATAGAAAATTTGGTGTGTGAGAATTTGTAGACACTAAAGACAGAAAGCACCTCTAAATAATCAAGCAAGAACAAGCTATTCATAAGCATGTAGTCTGATCACTTCATGGCACATCAGCCTTCAAAAGAAGCTAGCCCTCATGCCCTAAATCACTTCAAATTGGTGATTCTCCTGCCCTAAGTGGATTCCTATGACTTGGGCTATTGGGCAAGCTAATGAGGAGTACTAAGAGCCATTCCAATGGATTTTAGCAAGAGAGTTCAGCAATCAAAGTGTTGAAGCTCTAAACCTGCTATGCTATATTATCCTTTGGTAAGCATTCTAAGCATAATTTAGGAGTTAATATGGCTTTGTACGAGCACCATGTGATGAGGCCGCCTTTGAAATCTGATGATCTGAGCCATTAAAAAGGAAAATAAATGCAAAGAAATTGAAGAATTTGGGGATTTGAAGCTCGAATGTGAAAAAATTATACAAGATTGAAGTGTTTGAAGCTTTAAAATATGCAAAGGCAGCCACTGTAGTGTTGCAACAAATAACATTGTGGGGCACACTGTTCAGCTTGATCATGCAATCTCATGAGGATTAATCTGAAAAATCAAGAGTTCCAAAGATACTTGAAGACCTTTGAATTGTTTTAGAAGTTCCAAGGAATGTTTTGAAGCCTAAAAGAAGAAGAAATTACTTAGTCAAAGCCATTTTTAGACTTTAAGAAGGCATTAAAGAAGAAAGGAAAGAATAAAGAAATGTGAGTTGCAAATTATTGTACCTGTATAAGAAGAAAGAAACAAATAAAGAAATGTGAGTTGCAGAATTATTGTACCTGTATAAGAAGAAAGAAACAAATAAAGAAATGTGAGGCAGAATTATTATAGCAGAAAAGCTATAGCAATGTTATTCAACAGAATTACTGCGGCAGAGGTATAGTAGCTGTGTTGTAGCAGGTAGAGCACTTGATAGTAATCTCTCTCTCTCTATCTCTTTGTTGATGAGGTGTCAGGCCTCTTTGAGAATCAACTACTGCCCTGGGCAAGTGAACTCATGAAGTACCTGCCTTCCTCGCACTTGGGATAAATAGGCTTTTGCTTGGGAAAATGGCACTAGGGAAAAGAGTGCAAGTTCAAAACCGCAACATCCAGTTCCTAAGCCATATAGTCCTAGCCAACCGTGCTACCCCTTGGGGTTAGGGTAGAGCCCCTCTCATTTGCACCTTTTAGCCCTTGAAGCCTTCCAGAGCTCTCCCAAGGTAAACCAAGGGCCTATTTGGCGTCATATTTTTGGAATATTTGTGTGTTCCCATGGGCTAAATTTGGTTGATATGCGTTTCGCTAAAGTGTTTTTTTTTTTTTTTTTTTTAACTTCACTGCGAATAACATTTCACGAATTAAGAGCCAGCCAGTTGGAACCAAAATTTCAAAAAGATCACCCATCGTTTTCTGTAGAGGAATGATGTGTTTCAAACTTTCAAATACAAAAACCATCCAGAATTGGTACATGGTGCAACACATCCAATGTCGATTATCACTATCTAATATTTGTAACCACTTTGAGATTCATCTAATGTTAGTAATGAAAATGGAACTCACCTAAAATGACAATTATAAGACCCATCTAATATTAGCAATATGGAGGTCCATCTAGTGTTGGTAATAGTTACGAGGCTCACCAAATATTGGTAATTAGTATAGGGACTTGGATCATGTTTATAATCACTATGGGACTAAATAATGTTGGAATAGTGGGATCCATTTATTGACACATAAACTACCACATATAAGAGTTTTGGTTCATTTTCAAAAAAGCACATGAAGATTTGAGTATATCATAAACGTACAAAAGGTTTTCACAATTCTTTCAATCAAGCCCTCTTCATAAAAAATAAAAAAATCTAAGAAATGACAAAAATAACCTTATTTCAATTTTGAAAACTTTCCTTTAATCATTTAAGAGAAATGATCAAGTTCAACCCAAATGACATTCAACTACATTCATGCATGGATGGTTAAAAAGGGGAAAGAGTTTAATAAAAGAGAAGAACCTCTCATAAGGAAGGGTATTCTTGTCATTTCTCAGAAAATCTTTACGAGCAGGACTTAATTGAAAGAATCATGAAAAACTTTCATACTTTTTTAAATTATTCAAATCTCCATGTAGCTTTTAAAGGGAGATGCTCTTATGAGAGTATCTCTCACCTTATTATGAGAGATAAGGTGGGGGCCCTCACATCCATATCCAATGTTAACAACTTAAATGTGAAAGCCTTCACACATATCTCTCATTTGAGCGTCTCCCATTTTTTAAAATAAATAAAAGACTTTCTAGTTTTCTAGTTTTTTTTTTTTTTGTCATTACTTTCCTTCTCTTGTTCCTCCTCTTCTCAATCATAGGATACGATTAGAAAAAAGGTCAGGGCACAAAGTTCCAACTATGCGCCCCAATTTTCTTCTAATTAAAAGAGGGCCCGAGCATAAAGATTCTTTGTCCGGTCATTATTAGGCAAAACGAGGGATTTGCGCCCAAGTTTGAACTCAGATTCACGCCCCTTTACTCCTTTTGGCTTTTGCACATGGGAGATGGAGACGGGACCAAAAAAAAAACCAAAAACCAAAAACAAAAAAGGGAGCTGCTGTCCGCAAAGCTCCACTTCCTCATGGCACATTCTTATTTTTTAAAACTTGGGCACAGTTATAGGAAATTTTCAAACTATCTCACTATCTCCCTCTCCCTATGCTCGCTGCCCACCTCCGCCCGCGCCCTCTCCATTTCTCTCTCTCTCACCCTCACCCCCACCTTCGCCTGGGAGGGAGGCTCAGAGAAGGAGAGGGGGAGAGCCGCATACGGAGGTGAATGGGGTCAGGAGGTGGCGAGCAAGGAAAGGGAGAGAGACATGGAGAAGGAGAGGGAGAGAGGGAGGGGGAAGAGGGTCAGGCATAGGCAGAGGTGGGGGTGAGCAGGGGAGAGAGGGAGAGGGAGAGGGCGTGGGCGGAGGTGGGGCGAGCAGGGAGAGGGAGAGAGACAAGGAGAAGGAGGAGAGTAGGGTTGTAAACGGGTCGGTTCCGGTCCGAGTCTAGGGTGGAACCGGAACCGTTTTCTAAGAGGGGGAACCGGAACCGAACCTGGTTCGGAACCAGAAAACTGGTTCCGAAACCGAAACCGATAATATTAAAGGGAACCAGAACCGGAATCGGAACCATTTGTGAGGCGGGTCTGGTTTCGGTTCCGGGTATGAGATGTAGAAAAGTAAAAACCCTAATGTTAAAAGTAGAAAAGTAAGAAGGGTTTTGTTTTCACATACTAAAGTTACCTTATGTTAGTGTATATTGGGTCGGGTCCCGGGTCCACGGGTCTGAGCCACTGTGGATCCGGAACCGGAACCGGAACCGTTTAGGTATCGGTTAAAAAAATAAAAGGATCCGGAACCGGAACCATTTGCTTATGGGGACCAAAATAAGGACTCAGAACCGGAACTTAACGGGTCGGAACCTTCGGGTAAACGGAGAATCGGGGACCCATTTACAACCCTAGAGGAGAGGGAGAGGGCGTGGGCGTGGGCGTGAGCGGAGGTGGGGCGAGCAGGGAGAGGGAGAGAGACAGGGAGAATGAGGAGAGGGAGAGGAAGAGGGCGGAGGTAGAGGTGGGCGTGGCGCGGAAGTGGGCACCGAGCAGAGAGGGGAGGGGTAGTTTGGGGATTTCCTATAAGGTGCCTAGGTTTTGGAAAAAAAAAAGGGATGTGCAATGAGCAAGTGGAGCTTTGCCAATAGTAGCTCCTTCAAAAAAAAGGAAAAACTTCGAAGAAGGCCTTAATTTTTGCCTTATTTCAGAAAAAGACAATTTTTCAAAGATTTTCAAATTAGTCCATAAGTTTTCTAAGAAGTTTTCAATTAAGGACATCCAACCATTTAAAAGTATTTTCTGGCGACTTTTTTCCTCATTTTTTTAAAATACCTAAATTGCCCTCCATTTAAAGCCATGACATAGTTTCTGCAGCCACTACATGCAATCGATCACCGTGGAGAAGTTATTTGTCTTTGATCATAGTGAAGTCGCCAATAAAGGAAATGAGGAGAATATAGAGGAAGTGAATGATGATTTTATTTCAATGAAAGGTGATTTGCATATTTAAAAAAAAACGGGGGAAAGGCTATCAAAAAATAGCTTTAAATGGATGAATGTCCTTAATTGAGAACTTCTTTAGAAACTTAGGGACTAGTTTGAAAAGTTTCCTTTTTTTAAATAAGGCAAAAACTTTAGGCCTTATTTGAAATTTTTCAAAAAAAAAGAAAAAAAAAAGAGAAGAAGTATGAAGGGAAAGTGGGAATGGGGAAATGAGAGAAGAATTATTAAGGGAAACAGGAATGGACAGAAAACCAACTTCTTCCTTCTTTTTTTAGAAGAAATTGGTTACACAAACATGTCCTTTACGAAGGGAAACAAGAATGGACAAAAGCAAATGGTGAGCTTCGCTACAGGCAACATACAGAGCAGACCCATAAAATCTTCCTTGCAGGGGTAATTATATAAACAAAATAAACTTAGAGGGGCCATTTATAAAAATTACAAGTGGCAACATATCTGATGTCTGAACCATGATTATGAACCCTACCTCCTTCATTGATTATTTTATTCTCTTTTTTCCTGTTTTTACTTCTTCTTCTTTTTTCCAAATTTATGGGGCTTTTTGTGAAACTCAAAATATAAAGGGCTTGACGATGGATTTTTCAAATGAAATTCAAAACAGAACTTTGGATTAGACCTTGGAGTCAACTGGTATAGTTTGATTTAGTCAGGTTCTGGATCTTTTTTAATATGGGTTGAATTTGGGGGTCGAATCTAGGGTTGTTAAGGTTTTTGGAATTGACATCAATCCGAATTACTGTTTTATTTTGATCATTTTGAGTTTGGTGAAGTCTGTGTGACCTTTTATTTTGATCATTTTGATCTTGGATTTGATGTTATCTCAGTTTTCACTCTTACGCCGAATATTCTGGTTTTATAATTTAGTATTTTTTTTTTAATTTTTTGGTAAGTGACTATTCTTTTTGAGTTTTTGTTGAGAATTAATCTGATTAACTGTGATGGTGAGTTCTAAAGATTTGTTTGTATTTGGGTTCTGATTTTAAAGAACTTGATGTTTTTGGAAATATTTCATCGTCAGTTTAGCATCCATTTCTTTCCATGGAAATTGGTTTAATAAAACTCGGTAAATTGGGCTGTAAGGAAGAATTATTATAGGGTGATGGATGAAGGATATAAGTTGTAGATGTAATTGTAAACTAACCTTGGGTTTTCGATTAAAATTAGTAGATGAATTCAAAATATCTAAAAAAAAAGTATGCGTGCTTGAATTGGACAACATGACTCTGGGTCTAAGCAGCCAATTGAATTCAACTCATATAAGGGCATGTTTGCGTACATGCAATTTTCATGGAAAGATGAAATTACCACATCAACAAAGTATATGGTTTTTAAATACCTCAAAAAAGGTTTTTCGGAAATTTAGTAATTCATGTTTCGTGCAAATTTGTTCATCAATGAATTGGTGTTAATGTTGCTTGATGAGTGTTAAATATTGCATATTTTACCCCTCATTAGTCCGAGTTTTATCAACATCTCATATGCATATCATTTGCCTTACACAGAGATTTTATCATTCTATCACATTAACGGATTATCGGATTATCATGTATAAATCCGATTATTTGTAGCACATTTTTATGAATTTCTCTTGTATAGGTGGACCCCGTGACTATCCTAACATTTCGGCTAGTGTCCCAAGCCATCAAGAAGAGATTTCAATAAAGAAATTACATGAAGAAATCTTAGGAAGTGTTGAAGAATTCCAAAATAAGAGGAGAAGACTTTATGGATAAAAGAAGTCATTTTCTAGCACAAAGGATTTGTTGGTGTATTGGTTGGAGCTTGGGTTGGTATGGAATAGGTTATGGGTTCAAATCCTAACAATTGCATATTATTATTTTTTTTCCATCCAACTCACCGCTCCATGTGAAAGGATATGAGCCAATCAAAAGCCTCTAAGTTGAAGGACTACATAAAGCAAAAGGCACATATGCTTTTGGAAGGAAAGTTTGTTGCAACCAATCAAATTGAAGCTATCCATGTGAAAACAAAAGAGCCAATGAAAAGCCTCCAAGTTGAATTCAAGCAATCCATGTGAAAGCAAATAAGTCAATCAAAAGCCTTCAAGTTACAACTAATCAAATGGAAGTAATCCTTGTGAAATGAAATGAGTCAATCAAATGTCTTCAATGTTCCTATAAATTAGAATGTTTTTATAGAGTGAGGGGGATCTTTTGGCAAGTTAGTCTTCTTGCAATTTTATTTTTACTCTTAGATTGTAATTAGGAGCTACTTTGTAACTAATCTAGAGAGAGTGTGTATTTGAAAATCATTAATGAAGATTTGGAGCTCTTTCTTGATGTTTAGTGGCTAAGGCTCTTGGATTAGGCTCTCCTTTTGAAGCTAAGTAATGTGATTAGTTCAATTATATGCATGTTTTAGTTCAAATTCCTTACTTTTGCCTTCATTGATTAATAGATCTTAAATCTAATTGTGTTAATCTCTCTCATTTTTCATGCTCTATCTCTACACTTGATGCTTGGATAATCTCAATTGATGCTTTGTAGTTGGATTAAGTTCTCTCACATAGCATGCTCTAGAGCCCTTATCTTTGATCTTTTGTAGCTTGATTTTGATGATTTATTGTTAGGGTGGCTAAATGATGATTTAGGATCTTGGCCTTTTATTTTCTTTACTTTGATCTTCATTGTTATATCATCCAACCCAATTAGGCAAGAGTTTGCTAATTGAATTGTAGATTTGGGAGTTGAATTAGAACATGCATTGGTTGAATTAATTTCATACTTAGTGGATTTTGGATTGCCTAATCTCTTCTTTTTATTGTTGTTAATTTAAATCCTTGTTTAATTTGTTATTTTCACTTTTAGATTCTTACATCCACATTTCAAATCACTTGTTTTAAAACCCTACACATTTCACACCACATCTTCATATAAATCTTCCATTTCCACCACCATTCATCCATCCACTAGTTTAGTGTAGTTTGTTAGATTAGCTTAGATTTTGTTAATTTCATACCTTAGATTGTTAATTAGTTGTTTACATTGCATAGTTTATTAGTTTTAATTATTCGCTTCATTTGTCTATATTAGCTATATCTTAGTTCAATTCTACATTAATTGGATTCATTGCTTGTTCCATCCTCTCCTCGTGGGATCGATAATCCGGACTCTTTAATCATTTACTACTTGACGACACCGTAGTCTTGCGGTTAAGCGTTACACATCTAAGTGTCGATCAAGTTCTTGGCGCCGTTGCCGGGGATAGGCATTGGAAAGCTTTGAATTTCATAGAGTTGAACTAATTTTTAGCTTAGTGTACTTTTTATCTTTCCTTTATTTTCCTTGCGGATTCTACACATTATTTGTGTTTGTTTTGTAGGAAATTTCTCAATTGGAGTGAAGGAAAGTGGAAAAGTGCTTTGGAGAACTTGAAAATTTTATTTGCTTCCTAGTTTAGGAATTAGTTTAGACATTTATTTGCTTCCTTATCATCAAAGTTGTAATAATTTTGGTTGCGGGTCGGCCCGTGACCCATTTACTTTACTTAACACACTTTACTTGCTTTAAGTAGTTAGTTGTTTAAGTAGAATTGCAATAAATTGCTTGTAGGGAAGGAGGACGGTTGGGCTATACCGTTGCGGCCCCTCACATTCGTACACGGAAATTGGTGTTCGTGGTGTGAGTCGACAACAATTGATTCCTCCCCCGAAATAAATCGGGAGGTTTGCATTTCCTAACCCCCGCGAATCCCTTGCAAGCGGGTTTACTTTGTTGGTTGTTCCGTGCTTTGTAGTGTAATTATTTCAAATACACTTTTAATTTGGTGCACTACTAGGAAAGGGCAAATTACCCCAACAAGATAAGGATTCGGATTTCATCACCGTTTTCTTGCCCTTAGGATTTCATTTTAATTCTCACTTAGTTTAGAACCAATAAACCATAATAAAATTGAGTAGAAACGTGACCTTAGGTTACGAGCTCACTAGGGAAGACCACTGTGGTTGTGCCAATTGTGTGCCTTGGTGGAATTTCTGGTGCCTAAGCAAACCTTGTCCCTTGGCACCATCTTGCCAAATAGGGAGACAACTTTGTTGTTCGAGGAGTTGGTTTTTAAGAGGAGCCTTCGCCTAGAGCGTCGTGATCCCACCATCTACCTGGGGGTTAACTGACTAGAATTTCCATTTCATAGGTTCAAGTTGAAGGCCAGAGTGTCATCTTCACAGTTAGGAGCTGTCTAGAATTCTTTAGGTAACCTTAGTTTAGATTAGCTTTTCATTTAGTTTTCACACTTTTTGTTGTGTTGCATTCATTTCATTAAGTGGACCATTGCATTGCTGGGTTAGTCGCAGTTGTATGCAAGTGTGGATACGTGATCAAGGCCGATTAGTGAGGATTGATTACCTTGCTTTACCCGCCCCACCCATAGTACCCACAATGGCTGCCCAAAACCTTCAGCAAAGGACCCTTAATGAACTATTTGCACCATTTTCATCCACTTCACCTAGTTGTATAGTTTTGCCAGAAAATAATGCGAACCAATTTGAGATCCGGCCCGCCACCATCAACATGTTACCAAAATTCCATGGATCCGAGTGTGAGCAGCCCTATATTCATGTGAACAAATTTCTGACCATCTGCCACACGTTTAAGAATCAAAATCTGAATAGTGAAGCTGTGCAGCTTAGGTTGTTTCCCCTCTCACTAGAAGATCATGCAGCCGCTTGGCTGAATTCCTTGACTCCAAACTCCATTACCACCTGGGATGAGCTTGTGAAAAAGTTTATGTCCAAATTTTTCCCAGTAAGTAAAACTGAGCAGTTTAGGAGTGCCATCAGGAACTTTAGGGGACGACTCGAGGAGGAGTTTTCCAAAACCTGGGAGAGATTTCATGACCTATTGATCAAATGCCCACATCATGGGATTGACAAAGGAGAGTTGATACATTTCTTTTATAGAGGTCTTACAAATCCCCAGCGTATCTTGATTGAATCAATGCATAAAGGAGAATTCATGAATCAAACTGCTGATCAAGCATACGAATTCCTTGTCAAGCTTGCAGAAAATTCACAAAATTGGAGCAGTAGTAGGAAAGACTTAGAGAGAGATGAGATAGGGATCCAGAAGCCTGGAATGTACAACATCAAACAAGACCCTGAGTTGAAAAATGTGATGACTAGTTTAGTTCAGGGAGTGGAAAATTTGAGCAAAAAGATAGGATCTATGTCTGTAATGTCATGCCAACCCACCCCTCAGCAACATGAGCCCACCTTGAGAAGTATGGGCGAACCGCATCATGTTTGTGTGTTATGTGATAGTTGTGAGCACATGGTTGAGAGTTGCCCTAGTCTACCATTTGTCAAGGCCGAGCAAGCCAATGCGCTGAATTCCTACGGAAACTTTCGGAAACCAACTATTAACACTTTCAGTCAGACCTACCACCCAGACAATAGGTTTCACCCCAATTTCTCGTTCCGTCAAGCCGAGCCTATTCAGTCCCAAGGAGGTCAGCCCGGATTCCAACCGCAGTATCCTAGGCAGCAATACCAGCAACCTGCTCAAACTAATCATCCCATAGTTCCTCATCCTCAGCAACCCATACAGCAGAATCAGTTCCAACCACAGAACCAGTGTAGGGCACTAGTCCCAGATCAGATGCCTAACTACTCTACACCAGCACAAGCCCCTCAGCAATCCTCTCATCTGGAGAACCTGTTGACCAAATTCATTCAAATCCAAGAGCAGACTAACCAGGCCCAGAACCAGTCCATTGCAAAACTAGAGGCCCAATTAGGTCAGCTCACCTTACAGTTGTCTGAGAAAGAAAAGGGCCAATTCCCGAGCCAAACCATTCCTAATCCAAAAGGACAACCCAATCAGCCTAGAGGCCAGTGTTCGGTAGAGAGTAATGAGCATATGCAGGCGATCCATACACTGAGATCAGGAAAGACTGTTGACAATAGAGTTGAGATGCCTGAAGAGGATCAAAGAGAGAAGATTTTTTTAGGAAAACCAGAGAGTTCGAAGAAAGTTGTCCAACCCGAGAGAGAGAATGTGAAGAAAGATTTGAAAGAGAATGCAGAAAGAGAAAAAGTGAAAGAGAGAGGAGAATCCATACCAAGAGGAGACCCACAAAGAGAGCAGATTCAGAAACCCATTGTAGCTGACCCATCATCCTCAGAAGGGGTACCTAGAGCACCATTCCCACACCGATTAAAAGAGACTAGGAAGAAGGATCACTTTGAGGGAATCTTAGAAGTTTTCAAAAATGTCCAAATAAACATACCCCTCCTTGATGCCATAAAGCAAATTCCTTCCTACTCCAAGTTTTTGAAAGACCTGACCACTGTCAAGCGGAAAACATCAGTACCCAGAACCGCTGTGATGGCAGCCCAAGCATCAGGGTTGATCCAACAGACCATTGCACCCAAATACAAAGACCCTGGCTGTCCTACCATTACCATTCAGATAGGAGACTCCGTCATGGAGAGGTGTCTCCTTGATCTTGGGGCAAGCGTGAATTTACTGCCGTACTCCGTGTACACGCAGTTAGGCTTGGGAGAGCTGAAGAAGACTGATATTACCCTTTGTCTTGCTGATAGGTCAGTCAAGTATCCAAAAGGTGTGGTTGAAGATGTGATCGTAAAAGTTAAGGATTTTTATTTTCCAGTTGATTTTGTGGTTCTAGATACCGAACCAGTGGCAGCCCCCGACCGACATATTCCTGTCATTCTTGGTCGACCGTTCCTTGCAACATCAGATGCAGTGATTAGATGCAGGAATGGGGTTGTGACACTTAGTTTCGGGAACATGAAGTTGGAGTTGAATGTTTTTCGTAACGGGCTCCAAACATCAGACCTAGATGATAATGAGGAAGTAAACATGATTGACACATTAGTTGATCAAATAGTTCAATCATCATGTTACACAGATCCGCTGGAGGAATGTCTGGCCCACTTCAATGCCAACGTAGACATCGACGGGTCCATATGCGAAGTTAATGCATTATTGGATTCGGCCTAGCCAATGGATGTTAGCCAATGGAAGCAGAAAATTAAGCCTATCTTTACATCCACCTCTGAATCTAAGGTCGAAAAATAATCAGTTATTGTTGAGCCACCCAAGTCAGAATTGAAACCATTACCCGAGAATTTAAAGTATGCCTACTTGGGGCCCTCTGCTAGCAACCCAGTAATTATCGCCTCAGACCTTGAGGAAGAGCAGGAAAAGAAATTACTGGATGTGCTGAAAGACCATCAGAGTGCCCTAGGTTGGACCATCTCGGACATTAAAGGAATCAGTCCCTCTATAGTTATGCATCAGATTCATCTGGAAGAAGGTGGCAAACCATCTCGTGAACCACAGAGGCGACTGAATCCGGTCCTAAAGGAAGTAGTGAGGGGAGAAGTAATCAAGCTTTTAGACGCTGACATTATCTACCCAATTTTTGACAGTCAATGGGTGAGTCCTGTCCAAGTAGTACCCAAGAAATCTGGCGTAACCGTTGTCGCCAACAAGGACAATGAACTGGTCCCAACCCGTGTTCAAACAGGTTGGAGAGTCTGTATTGATTACAGAAAATTGAATTCAATGACCAGGAAGGACCACTTTCCATTACCCTTCATTGATCAGATGTTGGAAAGATTAGCCGGCCATGCTTTCTATTGCTTCTTGGATGGTTATTCAGGATATAACCAGATTCATATCTCCCCCGAGGACCAAGAGAAGACAACCTTCACCTGTCCTTTTGGCACATTTGCCTACAGGCGTATGCCGTTTGGCCTGTGCAACGCACCTGCGACTTTTCAAAGGTGTATGTTGAGCATTTTCTCAGACATGGTGGAGAGATTTTTGGAAGTCTTCATGGATGACTTCTTTGTTTTTGGCTCGAGTTTTGATAGTTGTCTACACCATTTGACCCTGGTATTACAAAGATGTAAGGAAAAGAACCTGGTCTTGAATTGGGAGAAGTGTCATTTTATGGTCAAATCGGGCATTGTTTTGGGTCATATTGTGTCGAGTAAGGGCATTGAAGTAGATAAAGCCAAGGTCGACTTGATTGTGAACCTGCCCCCTCCTAAAACTGTGCGAGAGGTGAGAGCCTTTTTGGGCCATGCAGGCTTCTATCGGCGCTTTATCAAGGACTTCAGCAAAATTGTTCGCCCTCTCTGTGATCTCTTGGCAAAGAATGCTATTTTTGATTTTTCTGCTACATGTTTAGAATCATTTGATCGTTTGAAACGAGAGTTGACATCTGCACCCATTATCCGTCCTCCTGATTGGACGAAACCTTTTGAATTGATGTGCGATGCCTCTAATTATGCTCTTGGAGCTGTACTGGGACAGAGGATAGATAAATCGCCTCACGTCATCTACTATGCTAGTAGGACCCTTAACGACGCACAGCTTAACTATACCACCACTGAGAAGGAATTACTGGTTGTCGTCTTTGCGTTGGATAAGTTCAGATCCTATCTCATAGGGTCAAAAGTCATTGTCTTCACTGATCATGCCGCATTGAAATATTTGTTGAGCAAGAAATATGCCAAAGCTCGGCTGATCAAGTGGATACTGCTTTTGCAAGAATTTGATCTTGAGATACGGGATAAAAAGGGGTCTGAAAACGTGGTAGCTGACCATGTTTCACGTTTGATTGTCGATTCCTCTGATGACTATCCGATTTCAGAAACCTTCCCAGATGAGCAATTGTTGTTGATCGATAGTAAAACCCCGTGGTATGCAGATATAGTTAACTATCTGGTGACCGGGAAAACACCAAGCAATTGGTCAAAAAATGACCAATTCCGCTTATTGTCTAGGGCTAAATACTATTTTTGGGATGATCCCTATTTATTTAAACAATGCCCTGACCAAATCATTAGGAGGTGTGTACCCGAGATGGACCAGAAGAGCATACTTGAATTCTGTCATAACCATGCTTGCGGGGGACATTTTTCTAGTAAAAAGACAGCAGCAAAGGTGCTGCAATCTAGATTTATTTGGCCTACCCTTTTCAAGGATGCACATGAGCACTGTAAGAATTGTGACCGGTGTCAACGATTGGGGAGGATCTCTAAGAGGAATGAAATGCCCCAACAACCTATCTTGATCGTTGAGTTGTTTGACGTTTGGGGTATAGACTTCATGGGACCATTTCCCGTTTCTTTTGGTTATCAGTATATTCTTGTTGCGGTTGATTATGTGTCTAAGTGGATAGAGGCCATTCCTTGCAAGACCAATGACCACAAGGTTGTGGTTGAATTTTTGAAAAACCAAGTTTTCGCTCGCTTTGGTATACCCCGCGCAATCATCAGCAACGGTGGTAAGCACTTTTGCAACCGAGTATTTCAAGCTTTAATGGGAAAGTACCACATCACACACAAAGTTGCCACACCATACCATCCCCAGACTAGCGGGCAAGTAGAAATTTCCAATCGTGAGATCAAGAACATCTTGGAAAAGACAGTCAATCCAAATCGGAAAGACTGGTCTCTGCGTTTACACGATGCACTGTGGGCATATCGGACAGCCTTTAAGACACCTATCGGAATGTCTCCGTACAGGTTGGTCTTCGGCAAGGCGTGCCACTTGCCGGTTGAGCTCGAACATCGAGCATATTGGGCGATCAAGCATCTAAACTTTGACTTAGAAAAGGCTGGGGTCCAACGGAAACTTCAGCTTGCTGAATTAGAGGAAATGAGGAATGAATCATATGAATCTGTGAGGAGTTATAAGGCCAGGACCAAAATGTTTCATGATAAGAGAATTCTAACAAAAGAGTTCCATCCTGGTCAGAAAGTTTTGCTATATAATTCCAGATTACACTTATTCCCAGGCAAGCTAAAGTCTCGATGGTCAGGACCCTATGTCGTTCAGATAGTCCATTCCCACGGTGCAGTTGAACTTTTGAATCCCAGAGATGGTAGCACCTTCCAAGTAAATGGGCAGAGATTGAAAGAGTACCTTGAGTTCATGGATCACGAGAATGTTGTTGAGGAGGTCCTTCTTGTGGAACCTGGATAAATGGACCTCATACCCTGTTAGTTACGTCTGGCTGAAGACATTAAACTTAGCGCTTGTTGGGAGGCAACCCAATATACCCGTGTGTCGACACCCTATGGTAAGAAATTCCAATTTATCTTCCTTTTTCTATTTTATTTATGTTCTGCATAAACATTGGGGACAATGTTTAGGATAGGTTTGGGGGTGAGGCACTGCATTTCATGCATTGCATTTTGCATGTACATAAGTCTTGTTTTCCATTTATACCAAAAAACCCTAAAAATTTAAAAAATTCCAAAATCACTAAAAATCTGAAAAAATTTTAAAAATTGTCCATGGATTTTAGCTTGAAGAGTTGTCAACAGAAACTTTTTACACATTTAGCCACATGAATGTAGTCCAAGAGAAGAGCAAATCACTTCTGAGATACCTGAAAGAATCATTAGTGGAGACTAGAACCCATTGAGCGATTGAGCCTATCTATATCCGTTTGGGTGATGACTCTTCTGTGCTATTCCTGAGTAGAATGAAGAGCTACTCCTAGAGCTTCTTAGTCCAGCATTTCCGATCTCATAAGTGCTATTCCTTGTTCTAACCATAGAGGTGACATCAAAATGCGAAGAAACCTTGACTTGTAGCTTATGATGCATTTTGCTGAACTTAGGGGAAGATGATAGGCATTCTAAAAAGAAACCATGGCCAAAATTTTGAATCCACATTTTATATCCTTAGTAGCCTTCTTGAGCCTATCTTACAAGAAACCTTCCTTCATTGACCCAAGCCTCATCACCCACATATATATCATCCTTTTTGACCTATTGTTTTTTAGAAGGGTAATGATACATGATGAGAGGAAGGATTTGAGCATTAGCGTTGAAGACTTCACATGGGCTATCAAAAAAATAGATGTTCTACAAAGGGATGACAATGGAATTTGAGAGTTGAAAGTCCAAAGAAAAAAGAAAAAAAAAGAGAGAGAAAAAAAAAACCAAAAAAAGAAAAAAATAGAGAGAGAGAGAGAGAGAAAAAAAAATAGAAATGAGAACCAAAGAAAAAGATATGGGAAATCAAAGAAAATCAAGCACAAAAAAAAGAAAAGAAAAGATAGAGTGGAATAAAGAACACAAAGCAAAAGAAGTGAAGACAGTTGAAGACCTTCCTATGAAGACTTGAAGACCCTTACCTTATCAAAAAACTTTAGCCATATTTAACCATTATCCCACCTATTAAACCCTAACCCCATTACAACCTATGAAAGACCTATTGGATCCTAAGAAAGGTTAGGTGTTGAATGAGTGAGAAGTTGAGTGAGCATTTCCACCTTCTATTGGTTATATCTTGTTCTATGAGATCAATCCTTCTATACATAAACTCCATTCTTCATCAATTATGTGAGTTCTTAGCCTTGTTCATACTCACATACTGGCAGTTAGTCAGTAAAATTTGTGTGCTTCCATTGTTGAGAGTATGACCTGTAAGGCTGTAGTCAAAGCGAAATGTATTTCGAAGGGGATTAAGGTTGTGTGAGATTCGACTTAAAGATTGCATGATTATTGGCTAAATACACACACATACACAGTTGGACTTAGGTATTGACTGTCATATCTTCAAGAGTTGGCTAGTATTCTTGCTAAGGACTGTTGGACACCAAAAATATTTTCTTTTCAAAATAAAAAGAATTTTGTGGGATTTATTCGCTGAAAACCCTCACGAGACAAAACTCGTCCACTAGGGGAAACCTAGGGGTTTTATGGCTTGTTGCACGAGCTAAGTGCAACCGCGATTCCTGCGAAAGTGAGTTAGGATCTTTATTGTGTTTTCTTGCATATTGTTTAGTTTTTCTTCATAGTTTTGCTCGGGACTAGCAAAATGTAGGTTTGGGGGTGTGATGAGTGTTAAATATTGCATATTTTACCCCTCATTAGTCCGAGTTTTATCAACATCTCATATGCATATCATTTGCCTTACACAGAGATTTTATCATTCTATCACATTAACGGATTATCGGATTATCATGTATAAATCCGATTATTTGTAGCACATTTTTATGAATTTCTCTTGTGTAGGTGGACCCCGTGACTATCCTAACATTCCGGCTAGTGTCCCAAGCCATCAAGAAGAGATTTCAATAAAGAAATTACATGAAGAAATCTTAGGAAGTGTTGAAGAATTCCAAAATAAGAGGAGAAGACTTTATGGATAAAAGAAGTCATTTTCTAGCACAAAGGATTTGTTGGTGTATTGGTTGGAGCTTGGGTTGGTATGGAATAGGTTATGGGTTCAAATCCTAACAATTGCATATTATTTTTTTTTTCCATCCAACTCACCTCTCCATGTGAAAGGATATGAGCCAATCAAAGCTTGCCATAACACAAATTCATGTGAAAGGATATGAGCCAATCAAATGTCTTCAATGTTCCTATAAATTAGAATGTTTTTGTAGAGTGAGGGGGATCTTTTGGCAAGTTAGTCTTCTTGCAATTTTATTTTTACTCTTAGATTGTAATTAGGAGCTACTTTGTAACTAATCTAGAGAGAGTGTGTATTTGAAAATCATTAATGAAGATTTGGAGCTCTTTCTTGATGTTTAGTGGCTAAGGCTCTTGGATTAGGCTCTCCTTTTGAAGCTAAGTAATGTGATTAGTTCAATTATATGCATGTTTTAGTTCAAATTCCTTACTTTTGCCTTCATTGATTAATAGATCTTAAATCTAATTGTGTTAATCTCTCTCATTTTTCATGCTCTATCTCTACACTTGATGCTTGGATAATCTCAATTGATGCTTTGTAGTTAGATTAAGTTCTCTCACATAGCATGCTCTAGAGCCCTTATCTTTGATCTTTTGTAACTTGATTTTGATGATTTATTGTTAGGGTGGCTAAATGATGATTTAGGATCTTGGCCTTTTATTTTCTTTACTTTGATCTTCATTGTTATATCATCCAACCCAATTAGGCAAGAGATTGCTAATTGAATTGTAGATTTGGGAGTTGAATTAGAACATGCATTGGTTGAATTAATTTCATACTTAGTGGATTTTGGATTGCCTAATCTCTTCTTTTTATTGTTGTTAATTTAAATCCTTGTTTAATTTGTTATTTTCACTTTTAGATTCTTACATCCACATTTCAAATCACTTGTTTTAAAACCCTACACATTTCACACCACATCTTCATATAAATCTTCCATTTCCACCACCATTCATCCATCCACTAGTTTAGTGTAGTTTGTTAGATTAGCTTAGATTTTGTTAATTTCATACCTTAGATTGTTAATTAGTTGTTTACATTGCATAGTTTATTAGTTTTAATTATTCGCTTCATTTGTCTATATTAGCTATATCTTAGTTCAATTCTACATTAATTGGATTCATTGCTTGTTCCATCCTCTCCTCGTGGGATCGATAATCCGGACTCTTTAGTCCTTTACTACTTGACGACACCGTAGTCTTGCGGTTAAGCGTTACACATCTAAGTGTCGATCATTGCTTGGTGCGGATGCATATTTATTACTAAAAACTAGTATTAAAGAGGAGAGTGAGAAAATGAAGAAATAAAGAGAGGAAAAGTTTTCTGCCGAAATGGACTTCTCATACCCCCACAGAAACTCTATTTCCAAACTATTCAAGGAAAATGTTGACGTGGTGAAAAAGCATTTCCATAGAAAATTATCGCACCAAACACATGAAAAATAGTTTTCCATAGAAAAATATACCTTTTCTGCTGAAATGGATTCCACAAACATGCCCTAAAAGTGTGTCGTGTTAGATAAAATGAAATACAATCTCCCACACATATGTGTGAGTGTATGTGGGAAACTCTACCATGGAGCCTACATATTGATGACCAAAACTGTTTCAAATGAATGCCATGCCCTTCAACTGTACATCCTCAATTTTACTTTAGAGGAAACTACCCAGAAAAGGACCCTAAATGGCCACTAATCGAAAAAAATGTCACTAGTCAATATTGCACGGAAGTGGTTCTCTGTGATCACTTCCGTTTTTTTTTTATTAAAGATTTAAACGTGTGACGACGTCATCGCTTAATATCCCATTTAAACGTGTGATGACGTCGTCGCTTAATCACCTGAAACCCCATTTCCTCCATTCCCCCCTTGTTCCTCCTATCATTTTCCCCCTTTCTCTGGTGGTTTTCTTCTGCCCCTCCTCACACTCTACCATCAAGCACGTCACTCCGTTCTCTAATTCCTCAGCACTAACCCACCCATCTTTCTCATAATCCACATTGAATTCCATCCACAATGCGAAACGAATCCCCCTACAGCAACGCGTCCAAGGATGGCCACTTGTGGGATTCAAGATTGCAGAACCAATCCACGACCTTTGGTTTGGTCTAGAAACACATATGGTAGGATTTTGTTGAGATCTGTGTCTGTTGATGAGCGACATCGCAAAGACCATAGAAAATGGTGACTGCTGCGTTTAAGGCCCAATGCCATTTCTTTGAGTTGTCCAGTTGAGAAGGAACCCATGCTTCCAAAGCACAAGAATACCACAGATGAGTGGGGCTGTTGGTCAAGTCATTCCATCAATTGGCTCGTCTGTAGTTTTTGAGATTCCTAACTCAGAGAGGGGGGGAAAGGAAACCGCCAGAGAAATGGGGAAAACGAAGGGGAAAATGGGGTTCCAGGCAATTCAGCGACGACGTCGTCACACGTTTAAATGAGATATTAAATGACAGAGTCGTCACACATTTAAATCTTTAATAAAAATAAAAACAAAAGTGGTCACAAGGAACCACTTCCGTGCAATATTGACTAGTGACATCTTTTTCGGCTAGTGGCCATCTAGGGTCCTTTTTTTTGTAGTTTCCTCTTTATTTCATTTTGGAGTTGGTCCTACCATAAAATTGAATATATGATTAATAATATAATTAGCATAGTTTTACACATTTATTAAATTATGCATTAATCACATTATAAATTATGTTCAATATAACAATGGGACAAACTCTAACTGAAATAGAATTTTTAGGACATGTCATTAAAGTGGATGACCATTTTCAACACGTTAGATTATCAATAGATGGACCAACAAGTTTGTTGGAGGCGGTTAGGGATTCAAATTTTTTTTTTTTTTTGCTAACAGAGGGTTCTCAACCATTTAAACTGGACTAATCCCTCTGGACCCAGTAAGAAGCCGGATAAAACCCTTGTGGCCCCCAGGTGGTAGCACAAGTGGACTCAACCTTCAATTTCTGAAGAGATGGAGACAGAGGATTGATACCAAGACCTCTAATTCCTAAAGAGGGAGGAACCGTGGTCTCAACCACTCGACCAACCCCTTTTAGGGTTAAACTTGTTGTTTAATATTGAGAATCATGGTCGGTTGGAAAATTATTAGCCTCAACTAGTACCACATGGGGATCCCCAAAGTTGGCTCCTACACGCTTCTTGAGTGGGATGTGTGGAACTCTACCGCACAGACAGTTTTCTTCTTTTTTTAAAGATAAGTTCTTTTTCTATCCTCATTAATCAAATATACTGAAAAGGAGTAACAAGAAACTAGTTACACCCAATGGGACATACACCTTCATACAATTAATAAGCTTTTAACTGTGGGGGGCAGCTATAGATAAATCTAATCCGTTTGAAATTACTTGCATGCCTTCTCAAATTTTAACTCAATGGTCTACCGTAAGTCTAATCACATGACTGATAATGTGATTAGCACAATCTTATGTATAAACCATGTGTTCAATCTTAACGTGGAACTAACTCCAATGGAAGAAAAATTCAGAACATGTCACGAGAAGGAATGACAAGCTTTTTGGATTGTTTGGATTATCAATAGGTAGGCCCCATTATAGAGTTCTACCCATCATACTGCAAGTGCATGTGGGAGACCCCTTAATATAATTGAGTTGAGTCAAATTAGGGAACCCGGACTCACCAGCACCATGACAAAGGCAACATAAGATCTTTCAATAAAGGTAGGTTGAGCTTGATATGGATCCTCAAGGTTGAGAGTAAGGATGTAAATGGGTCTTCAATTTTCCAATTATTACCTGAAGGTTCCAAATCGTTAAAAACAGGGTCCGGGTCTTTAATTAGGCTCCAACAAGTAAATGGATCTAGGTCCGGTTCCACTTGTTCGGACTTGTTGACCCGAGACTCGACATATTACTTCAATTTTAAAAAATCTCTTATAAAAATTATTATTTTTAATATCATTCTCTAACTAGACCTGGACCTGGGTCAAGACCCGTCTCATATATGGTTCTGGTTCCAATTTTGCCTTCCCCTTAACGATTCCGGTTCCGGGTCCTCCATGAACCCGAACTGGAACCGACCCATTTACACCCCTACTTGTGAGCCTGAGCCCAACCCTGTAGTTATAATTGGGTCTTATGGGTTCCAGCACGGGCCATTCAAACCAAATTCCTCAAAGACTCATAAGTCATAACACACAGGCTATGAATATGGAGTTGAAATTTTATCCTGCAAGCACACAGAATGTGCAGTCCACGGGGCCCGCCTGAGAGTAGTAGTACCTCTTTGATACTGTATGTATTCCCTCGCGTTTACAATCCTCGCATGAGCTGGCATCATGCCGACATTTACTAATCCGGCGTTTTGTTGAATCTTAGGAAAAATTTATACTTGAATGAATGGTCAGGATGACCTAATCTGATGGGGCTGATTTTCCTGCATTTCTTTCCATTCAAGTCTAGATCCTCAAACTGTAGGACACTCACATACCCTTCAAGATTAGTCACATCCCCTCTAAAAGAAAATTAACCCCCAGGTTTAAGTCCAAAAGGAGCGGGTCCCACCACCCTATCATATATCTATCATCGCGCTCAATTATATAGTGGGACCCACTTCATTCAAACTAAAACTTTAGAAGGGGATGAAAATTATCTTCAATTATGGAGTTCCACATGTTTACCTCTCGTACAAAGGTGTTAAGAGGATCCGGATTCTTTCCACACCATAATTTTACCAGCTTCCATCATCTGCTTGGGCCCCCCCACAAAGTGGGCCTCTTCATGCCCCCCTATTATTGAGTCTCGATTCAAAATTTTACACCTTTAGTAAGAACAGTAAGCTGTCCGCATTCCGAAGCTGCAATCTGACTGTCACCCCCCTTCTTCCCCACTGAAAGTAAAGTAAAGTAAAGTAGCTGCAGTGTAGTGCAGTGCTTCTTACTGAGAAAACGAGTACGTGTTACTTCCTTTCTTTTCTCTTTTCCATTCATTCACATCATCTCTCTAAATCAAAGGGCAGAAAGAGAGAGAGAAAGATGAAGATGGGAAGCAGTAATAGAGATGGAGATATGATGATGATGCTGATGCTGATGCTACTCTACTTCCTTATCCTCTTCTCTAATGTTGCTTTTGGTGGCGACCCTTTTGCCTACTTCCACTGGGACGTCTCCTACATCAAATCCTCGCCTCTTGGAGTTGCACAGCAGGTCTTTCATTTCATTTTCCATGGATTCTATGCTTTCCCCTTTCTGTTTTACCCATTGAGATTTCTTTCTTTCAAAAAGTGGAGGGGCGTTGTGAATGTTAGGTACCAGATTCCGGAGGGGCTTTTTCAATCTCGACCATTCTCTTTTAGAATTGGACACGTGGCTTGTTGGTGGGTCCATTTCGCTGGCCTGGCCATGTTTAATGTTTTTGGGGTTAGTAGATTAAACAAATGAAACCAACCCCAACGTGTCATTGTTAGTTATTTCATCTGAAGCTTTGAGTTTAAAGGTCTTGATCACCAACATTCATTAAAATTTTGGTAGATGCCTGATCAAATACTTTGTTGCATGTGAGGATGTAAATGAGGCAAGTTGGGTCATAAGCTGTTCTAGCTCTGCTCAAGCTTGGTTATGCATGGAATCTGGATTGATTTGACCTCCTCTTATTGGGAGTTTTAGCTTAGAAATATAGGCATTACATTATACATATAGTTTACACTTTTGATTGAAACAGATGTATTGGTTATAGAAATAGTAATTGATTATATAGCTTAATACATAATATATTAAACTTAATATTATTGTAAATGTTATGAAAAAAATAAGAAAAAAATGAAAAACTCAGTTAGCATGAGAATTGAATCTATTTTCTAATGATAAAACTGTATTGACATTGCTAACCAGTTGATTTGATTTTATATGTGGGCCTACCGCTCTAATATCCATGTCATCTATGCCATGCACTAGGCGGTCCAAAGTGGGCGGTATGGAACGATGCTTTAAGCCTCTAATGGATATTATATAAGGGGGTGCTTAAGAGAAAATTATTGTACACACATATACAGATGCATAACAAGTATGTGCTATAAATGTATGAGCATGAGTTGAGGTTAATCTTGTTTTGTATTATCAAGTTGATTCAAGCTTAGAATAGCTAGTATTGCTTCCTTAATGTGTTTGTTACAAATGATTGAGACCAACCCTATTTATAGACCTTCCTATACAAAGTTTATCCACATGTCATTGGTCCAACAAATGAGAACTCTGTGGATTCTACTCTAGAAACTTTTACACAAATCTACCCTATTCTTTCCCATACTCTTCCACACTATTTTAGAAGATCATACATCTTTACACATTTCCAAATATATAAGAGTACTCCAATACTACAAATATTTCTTCGCAATTGAAGACTACTCTACAGTCGTCTAGATCCTTCTAGACCTTGAAGATCTTTGTTAGACAATCCAGATCCTTTTGCCTGTCTAGTCACATGCGTGTCCTACCACTTGGGCAGTCATGATGCACTTCGGACTAGCCTCCTTCTTTGTCATGATATGCTTGGGATGCTAGCATGCCTCCTCCCATTCCTTAATGCGACTTGCCACTCCACATGTGTGTCATGATTTGTAAGCACATGGCAATTCGATTATGCTAACGCCCTTTTCACAAATCAATGTAGTGCTTCTTCACACACCATCAACCATTTAGATTGCTCATTCATCTTATCGTATGTCCCATGTGATCTGACTTCGGGCAACTTCTATTTCTTTTACGTGCTTTGGGCATACCATAGCACTAGCTACTTTCATGCCTCTTACTCCTTTAGATAACCATAAGGAAGAGATGTCTATCCTAGTCGGCTTCCTTCTCACAAATGGCACCAGACATGATGATGTCTCATACATGATCATCAACACATTTGCCTCCAAATTTCCCACCAGATTTGTCTCATAAAAGAAGTTAATGCCTAGACTAAGTCAGTTCTCCACACACAAACAACAAAGTGAATCACACTTTTTAATTGCCCCACTTGCAAGTACGCCTTGTTTGCCTTCCATTGGTCCTTGTGGCTATAGAGTTTGGCGAGTTGATAGTATAAGATGAATCTTCCTTGCACTTTAAGATCAACCATACGGCTTCCTCCTTGGTCATGAAGTTGCGAATCACTTCTATGTCGTAAATGCCTTCTTTCCATTTACAAGCAAGTCTATGAGATAAGCTCATTGGATCCTTCTTTGAATCGACCTCTTGCATCTTTACAGAGTTAAGGAGTTGAGAGTTTGCTAATACTAAGTTTCTCCATGCCATGCCTTTGGCCTTCCACTATTTGCATGCTACATACGTGTGGATAATATTTTCTCTTGGGAAGTTCCTCTCTATATGAACCAGCTTTTCAGTTTTCATATATGGAAGACCACAACTCTACATTTTTCCTTTCACCACTATTCTTGTAAGTGGACCTCCTTAAGTCATCTTTTGGCTGAGAATATCTGCCCCACAAGTGATCCCTTTCACCACTTTCCTCTTCTCTCACCATTGGTATTACGAGAATTAGAAGGTTTCCGTTTGCATTCCACAATTGCTGTGGCGTCTTCTTCTTGCGAGTGTAGGGCTACTAATGCCAGTTATGTACTTTACTGCAACTGTATCTTTTGACCTTGTTGAAAAGAAAAGAGATACATGGAAGAGGAGGGATCAATAGCTTCCCTGCTCATCAAATAGATTCGCAGAAGAGGAGGGATCAAGAGCTTCCCTACTCATATAATGGGGAGAGGGAAGGAGGGAGGGAGAGTTCCTAGCATGGGACCAATGCCGTTTGCAGAAAGAATTTATTTCCATTTCCTCATTGTGGAATGCAATTCTTTTTCAGCTTTGAGTTGGGGCTGATGAAAGGGGGGCCTTAAATTCCTCTTCATTTCTAATACAATCAAGGATTTTTTTTTTAATGGTATACAATGAAGGATTAATGCTCTTTCCTAGACGTGCTTTTCAGCATACAAGGTCACGGATGCTCTAGCTAAGGCTAGGAGTCGATATGTTTTCTTCTCATGTTGTCTCTCTTCTATTGTTTGGTTTTGGGCCGGTTGCATGTTGTGATCCGTACTCTGTAGTCAGCACAGTCCTCTTATACCACCCTTCTCTACTGTAGTTATCTCTTCTTCACTGTTACTGTTTTTGTTTTAGAAACAGAAAAATTCATTAGTTCTTTATTTTCAAGAGGCATAAAAATCTCTAAGCTAACCATTTCACCACCGAACTGTATCACAAGAAAAAAGCAATATAAAGAGATAAAACAGTATGGTACTCATAGTGAATGGAAGCTTAACCCTTCTTTTGATGTGGAGATACTCATAACTGCCATATCTATACAACTACTACTGGAAAGATGCAAACCAATGGAGGACCTTCAATAGAGAGGGTTTAAAATGTTTTGAAGTCTAAAACACCGTTATTACTAAAGTGAATAACGAAAACAACTTAGGAGATAACAAATAGTCTCAGAACATGCATGAACCTGAAAATAAAGGACATCTCATATGTGGAATGACCACATGTACACATTAAACATGCCACCAGTCATGGACCATGGAGTCCTCACATATGCAAGTCACAGGTCTCCTCCTGGGTGTTTTGTTTGCGGGCTGCACACCACAAGGTGGGTGAGATGGGTTCAGGACTGCATCAATAATCTATCATCTAGACTTGGATCCACACTTGCCCCGGTCAAGTCTGGACTTGGGCCTTACCAACTCATTTACAACCCTAGAAGTGAGTAGATGATCATCACCCTTGTATTTGGTTTCTGTGTTCTTTCCTTCCTAATTATGATCTCCAATTTCCCTAGGTAATTGTGCACTCACATAAAAGTTACCAATGTTTATTTGAGGTGTAATTTTTACCGTAATTAAATTCTTTCTAATTGCTGGTCAAAATGATAATCATGGTTGCAGGTGATTGCAATAAATGAACAGTTTCCAGGGCCAATTATTAATGTGACCACGAACTGGAATGTTGTTGTGAATGTCAAGAACAATTTGGATGAACCAATCCTTTTCACATGGTACGTGTGTGCTGGGATGAGCCAACATTATTATTTATTTGGGCTATGGTGACTGCAAAGTGAATGACAATGCTGAGTGCTGACAATGTTGTAGGGATGGTGTACAGCAGAGGAGAAACTCGTGGCAGGATGGTGTTTTGGGAACAAATTGTCCTATTCCTTCTGGTTGGAATTGGACATATGAATTTCAAGTTAAAGATCAAATTGGGAGTTTCTTTTATTTCCCTTCTACAAGCTTCCAGAAAGCTGCAGGTGGTTTTGGAGGGTTCATCATAAACAATCGAGAGGTGATTCCAGTACCGTTTGGGACGCCAGATGGAGATATTACTATCTTTATTGGTGACTGGTATACAAAAAGTCATAAGGTCTGACTAATTTTTTTCTGCAAATTTATTTACTGCAGGCTATGTTACTCAGTCACTTCCGAATTTACTAACTTGACAGAACAACAGGACCTGAGAAAAGATCTTGAGGACGGCAAGGACCTTGGAGTGCCTGATGGGGTTCTCTTTAATGGATTAGGCCCCTACCGCTATAATGATTCTCTTGTGCCTGCTGGTATTGTTTATGAGACAATAAATGTGGAACCAGGTTGGTAGCTTACAGTGTGAATTTGTACAAAATTATAATTTTTATCTTAATAAGTTAGCTCATTTATTTATTTGTTGTAGCATTTGTTTTTTGTCCCATACCACAAGCGATTGCATGCTTTCATGATAAATAGAATGTGTTTAGATTTTGGGTGTTTGTTTGATAAAATGACTAATCTATTTTTGTTTATGACAGGGAAAACTTACCGCCTTCGGGTACACAATATTGGCATCTCAACCAGCCTGAATTTCCGAATCCAAAATCATAATCTGCTCCTTGTAGAGACAGAAGGGTCCTATACAGTTCAGCAGAACTATACAAACATGGATATCCATGTGGGTCAATCGTACTCATTCTTAGTCACAATGGATCAAAATGCGAGCAGTGATTACTACATGGTGGCAAGTGCACGATTTGTTAATGGAATAGACTGGGCAAGAGCCACTGGTGTTGCCATATTACACTACTCCAATTCCCAGGGCCCTGCTTCAGGTCCACTGCCAGATCCCCCTAATGATCAGTATGACAAATCTTTCTCTATGAACCAAGCAAGGTCTATCAGGTAGGATCGTCATATTACGTACACATATTTTCCTTACAGTGTGTTTTTAGAATCTTCTAATTTTTTTTCTTTGAATCATTTTTGTGCAAGTATCTGGAGCTTTCTTCACAGATGTTTGTCTAGCAACTAACAAGTGATTGCCTTCTTATTGGTTAATTCTATTATTATGTTTGTGATGTTAATCTGCAGATGGAATGTCTCCGCTGGTGCTGCTCGCCCTAATCCCCAGGGATCTTTTAAATACGGCCAGATCACTGTCACAGATGTATATGTACTTCATAGTGGGCCTCCAGAGCTTATCGATGGAAAATGGCGAACTACTCTTAACGATATTTCATACTTTGCACCTGAAACACCCTTAAAACTGGCCCAGCAGTTCAATGTACCAGGAATCTTCAAGCTTGACTTTCCAAACAGAATGATGAACAGACCTGCAAAGGTTGACACATCGATAATCAATGGTACTTACAAAGGTTTTATGGAAGTTATATTCCAAAACAATGATACAATTGTCCAAAGCTATCACATGGACGGATATGCTTTCTTTGTTGTAGGGTAAGCTCTGACTCCCACATTTGTTATCTTAATAATTTTCTTTTCTTAGTAGATGTGTCCAAGAACTGTACAAGTGAATGTCTTTCTTTTCCATTTCTTTGGAGTGTAGCATGGATTATGGAGTTTGGACAGAGAATAGCAGAGGTACTTATAATAAGTGGGACGGGGTTGCTCGCTGCACCACACAGGTTTGCATGTCACTGAACTTTTCCTTCGAGCTATTAACTATACCCGCAGTTTGTGAATTACCCTCATTTGAATGCTAGAATGGATGATGATCTAGTTGATCGTGAGTAGGTTCAACAGCACTGTCTAGGCTAGCTTTGATGCAACCCCAGCTTTGGAATAGTACTTGGTTAAGATTGGAAAATGGCTGGACCAGGGCCTGTTTTCCTGGCCTGGGTCAGGAAGTTGTCTGCGTGACAAATTTGCCTTGCCCGGCCCAACTTGTTTGATATATTTATTTGTGGTTTCAAGCATAACATTAGACTAACAAGTAGAAATGGAGCCTGGCTTTTGAATATTTTGAAATTTATGCCCACTTCTTTGTACCTTCTCATCTCTCAGTTAATACTGGACTTCATTCTGAATGTTATAGTCTGACTGATAATGTGCTGCTGTGCTTTGTGATCGCCTGTCTCTGATTTCAACTATGGCACCAAATATTGTTCATTCTGTGCATAGATTTTGGGACTTCACTTATTATGATACCCTTGTATAATGTACTGGCCTTAGGTACAGAATTAGAGTGTCCAGGCTAATGTGCAGGAATGAATGCTATGAATGAATGAAACCAAGCTGTCTATGAAACAAAACATAGAACTAGGAAAACAATATTGAAGGAACTTTTGCTTTGTTGAATATATGATTAATCAGTTCTGTTCACCAGTTATCCCCATTTAATCCCTGGTATGTATAAGTAGGCTGTTTTGAAAAGTGAATGGATGTTGGGTGCCAAAAGTTAAGCTTGACATGTGCATCAATGAAGACATTGTGAAAATTTATGCATGATGACTGATATGTGGTCCTTGCTAATTTATATAGATGGGTACATGGCTGATGGCTCAAATAGATAAAAATAAATAAATAAATAAAATGAAGGGGATGAGACAGAAGCCGGGTCGATGACTTGTAAAATTGTCCTGGTTAGAATGCTCTAGAGTTCACTTGACTCAAGGATGCTGTTGAGTCTTGCCCGAGTCTAAAATTCAAGATGCAGTAACAGAAATAGAAATTTAAGTTTGCTGATGTTTATGGTTTTTTTATTTTTTTTATTTTTTTACTGATTGTCCCATCTTTTGTACTAATGCATTTTACAGTTCCTTTCTTATTTACCCCTGAAAATCCGGTGACATGACATCGCTTGCTTTTCTTAAGTACTATTTTCACTGAATTGGAATGATTTCATAATGAGAAATGGCATATTTTGGTTGTCAAGATCATTCTAAGTTTCTAACCACTGTTTGACTGGTGTAGCCCCCACTGTTGCTTTATCCAACCCCATTCATATTATATTCCGTCTCCACCCCTTATAGGCACTGGCTCCCTCAAAAGAAACTCAGGTATATATCATCAGTGTTATTATCTCAGAGTGTCATCAACCACCATTTTCACTGGCACTGCCTGTTTTGTAATTTATATGTCGACAACCTGAGAGAAAAGTTACGGCCACTAGTCCTGTCCTTGAGGAAGATTGTTAACTGAGAGTGAGTTCATCACTCTTAGGAAGTCCTTGACATGGTTGGCTGTGGTGAGAGAAGCATGGTATTCAGCCACTCAGGCCTGGACAATATAGGTATTCAAGGAGGTAGTAGCAGTAGTTCCTAGCAGAGGTATTTTGACATGGTTTAGAAAACCTGATCTATTCATCTCTAGCCAGTCTGCTTTTATCAGTTGTAAGCAAGATATTACTTTCATATTGACTCAGAAACCCTATTAGTCATTTGAATGCTTCTTTTTTCTCAAATTTTATTTTTTTCATCCAAAAAACTCCAAAATGAAGTTATATTTAAGGACAATTTTTTTTTTTTAAAATGAAAGAAAGAAAAGAAACCAACCTTATGCGAAGCCTGGTTTCATTTTGAATGGTTTTTTGGGTCTGGAATCAAAATATGGGGATTTTTGGACCTGATATTAAACTATAGGTGCTTATGGTAAATTGGTAATATTTTCTTGATCTATATACTTGGTCCAGAAATATTTTGATAATACACCCTAATGGGTACTAAGCCGGACCATTTTCACAAGGTATTTGTCTCATTTTGTAAACCTTCACTCATCACCAACTTTATACATGAATTTGCATTATTGGAATTCCTTGTATCGTTACTTGACATCCAGGAGGTCATGCTTTTGACATTGTATAAAGTGAATTAATGCTTTTTGGAACACTCAATAAATTTTCCCCAAATACAGGTATTTCCTGAAGCATGGACAGCCATCCTAGTTTCTCTAGACAATGTGGGCATTTGGAATCTGCGTTCAGAGAACCTGAAATCATGGTATCTAGGGCAGGAAACATTTGTGAGTGTGGTGAACCCAGAGATCACTAACAAGACCGAGCTTTCTGTTCCTGATAATGCCATATATTGTGGTGAACTTGCAAGCTTACAGAAGTAAGATGACATACAAGCACTATGTTATTTGCCTTCCCTTCATATCATTTCTGACACTCTGCTCTTCCTTCAATTGCAGAGAACAGTTCCATAGAGTGAGATTTTCTGATGCAACAACAATTTCTAGTGCATGCCGAGTAATTTGGGTCGCGCTTTTCGCTACTTGGTTCAGTTTCTATTCCTGATTAAAACCAGCATTTTTTTTGGCACTCATAGAGGGAGCGAAAAGGTACCAAGTGTGGAGATTTGGTATGTGTGTTTTTAGCTGTAGGCATTTTGACATGTATTGCAACTGTATAGCAGAAAATTCATGAAATCTGTCATTCAATGAAATTGAAAAAAGCATATGATCTAAAACTCAAATTTTGCATTTTTTTATTTAATCTTGAACTGTGATGGTAGATTTTCTTTTGAATGCATTTGCAGCACCCTTAATTGCGCTTGTTTCCCTCATATTGGCAAAGCAGTTTTGAAAAAAAAAAAAAAAAATCAGCATCGAATTGCATTCAAGCTTAATCACTTTGAAATCGGCCATTTGCCTAGTTGGACATTGAAATTTGGGCTAAAGTTGTCCCGTGGAATAATATTCTTTGTTGTTGTTTGTTGTTTGTTGTTTGTTTTTTTGGTAAAGAGCGGAATGTCCAAAGTTGCTGGTTTTCTACTGTTAAACCAACAGTCTTGGTACCATGCACATGGTTTGGGTTTGTATTTGAGTACCCTCTTTCTATGTAGCCCTTAAACCTGACATCATCCCAACTAGTTACACCATGATGGCCTGCCAAGTGCCAACCCAACCTGACACCACCCGTTAACTACAAGCATACCAGGTTTGGGTTGAGACTGTGCATGTTACCGTCCATGCTCAACCTGACCCAAATCCAGTCCAATTGGACCAATCATCAACCCTTCTCATCCAGTGGTGGGCCAATATTGATCAGATTGTGGCTCAAATATTGGCCTGGCCAACTTTTCATGTTGATCAGATGTCATCATCTTATCTTTATACCATTGATCCAGGGACGTCGTCGTCGTCACCACCACCACCACAAAGAACAATGACCACTGCAGGTGACCATCACTTGTTGCTGTTGGTAACAAACATTCAGTGATCTCGGTAACAAATTCAGCAAAGGAAATCTGGATCTTCAATTCAACAAAGACTCATAGTTCAACTTTCTCCTATGCGAAGGAAGATTCATGGTCTTACGTTCTAAACAAGATGGTTCTTCAAGATTTGCATGTTTCATGCATTGTGCAAAGATTGGTAGAAAACCCTCCCCCAGTCGCTTTAAATATAGGGTAGCTGACCCAGAGGGGAGGGCATGAATAAGTGGGCCACGTTTGAGATGGAGGCAGGAATTTATGGCCCAATCCAGTAACTCAAGGTTCGAGTTGACCATTTTATTTTCAGGTTTATTTTAGAATTTTGACCCGATTGACAAAAGAGTTAGGGTTCAGCTGCGGCCACTCTTGCTATTTGACCCACCAGTCACACTCAAAACTTGTATACTACTAAAAAAATATTTTGATGGAGTGATAATATATTAACAACCATTGACATCCACCCACTAACCTTACATGAAAATGTACTTTTTTCAATCAAAAAGTACATGGGTGAAATGAAAATGCATTTCCTTCTTTTTTTCTTATTTTTTTCTACATAGTAGAAACCAATAATTATGAGACGAAGGGATAAGGGCAGATAGGAAATGCAATGTTAAAATAACAAAGAAGAAGAAGAAGAAGACGACGACATACAAACGACATTACTTTTAACATTTTCATGAAAATAAAGTACATTTAATTCTAATCCAAATCCCAAATATCTAAATGCAGCCTGAAATGGTGAGGACATGTGGACTAGCATCCCCACCATTAAAAAGGGGACTGTTAAATTAAGTCTCGTCACAGTTTAGTAGCCAAGTCAAAAGGAAATGTAAGTGAACAATAAATATGAAAGCTGTGAACGGTTTGAAATCATTGCCATTGATCTAAAAGCCAACAATGTTAAATGAAGCTGATCTTGTACGTATGGTTAATCAACCAAACACCACCTACATGTTACATTTCCTGTATCTAACTGCCCTTGCAGTAAAAGGCGAAGTACATCATTAGGCTAGCATTTCCATATAAAACACTCCGAGATACAAAAATTGATGAGTATGTACAAGATTGTAAAAGAGCTACATATTCTGCAGAGGTGGAAGTGTACTTCACTGTATGATAGCTTGTAGGTGAACACCAGGTCCAGTAACTTTTTTGACATACAATTCTCCTCCTCCTCCTCCTTTCCCTTTTAATTCCTTTTTTCCTCTACAGCTTTGCTGGTGAGTTAACTGAAATCCACTCATTATACTCATCCATCCTTATGATAAAAGAACTCGAACCAGGACAACCTCCCCCACCATATGCCTACACATTTACAGATGCAAAGCAAACCAAGATTCAGAATTTCTAGACAGGGACTGTATTTTGAAGTGAGGTTCTACTTCCAAGAAACCATGATTCTGTAATATCCACATTGCCCCATCAAACTTGAGGATTGCGTTTTGATAGAACATGTGGAATTCGGATTTTAATGTAAGTGTGGAACTGACTAAATAGCAGATTTTACTAATATCCCACTACCGCCAGGGTCTAATGATACAGGATTGAAAACCGTGTTTAGGTCCTCAGAAAACCAACTTCTGGCCCCTAATGCCACTAAGCCGAGCATAGTGGGAAAATAGGGTGTTTTTTATGCAAGGTTACCTCTGAATGGCAATAAGGCCTTTGGCATCCAGAAGAATTAGCCAAATCAATGGATGCAAGCCTGAAGAATTGGAAGGTACCCCTAGGGCCCACGTGCCCAAGGTTTACTTTTGGATGGGTGGTATTTTTGGATGACTGCTACTGATAAAATCAGCAGAAACCTCTGGCTACAATGTATAATGAGCCGGTTGTGGTTGATCCTTCTCTTCCGGAGGAATAGCTAATTCTGGTACTCACAACCAAGGTTCCAGCCAATTTGCCTTCGGAATACGGAATGTTCAGGTTGCATCCAATCCTTTTTGCTAATTTTTATGAAGGCATCAGATCTTATCCCCATTCAGAATTTAACCTGATGTAGACAGGCCTAACAAACCATTCCAAAAAAAAAGGGCCTAACAAGATGGCCTAGACCCTGCTTTTATCTCCGAAAGATCAGAAAACAACATACGCATTTCATCCAAATCAGAAATTTTGGTCGAATCTTGTCAGGTGAAACAAACCAAAACTGTCCTGCCCTGTCAAGAATTAAGCCTGAGGCAAATATGCCTCAAGGCTGGATGGTATGCGCACAGGCGAGATCACCATATCCTAGTCTATTTCTCCACCAAACATTAACTTAGGTCCTTGGGCAGCCATAAGTATCACAAACATTGACTTGTTGACAAAAGGTTTGGCAGGACCAGAACTGGGTCAAGGCCGAACAACAAGACCAGATCCACACAATGACGAGCTTGGTCTTAAGCTGACAAAACCTCCCTGGCCCATTGACAGATCTAGGATTATCTAAAACAAGAGGAATACTCTAGTTTGAAACCGACCATTGCACCATGTTAAGGTGCTTTTATTGAACTGTGACACCTACCATTGATGCCCCGGGCTTCCCTCCATCACATTGTTCCAGTCTATTTACTAAGAGCATATAAAAACAGCTGCTCAGACCAAATCTAGAAGAGCCACTTACTGTGCATATTCATAATGGACAACTAGGATGGTCAAATCAAGGTGATGAAGGAAGGCCTACCAATGTAATGCAGGCTTCACTTATCCAGCAGTCTACTAACAGAGGGGCTCAGTATCCACTGTAAGGGCCACCACACTAAAATGACATTTGAAGATTTCAAACCAGATAATTTCTTAGCAGAAAAAAATTGGATATGCGTGATTTAAAGTACCTTAGCAATCTCAGAGGTGTCAGTAGCACTATCCACACTCCTTAAACACATTTTTAGGTTACCACGTTGCATATATACAACTGCGCCGATGGGCCTGTATTCGCAACCAAAATTTTCTTTTCAGATAATGTCATGCATGTATCAAAAAATCAAGATAATCTGCTAAAAGCTTATATCCAACAATTAAGCAACATAGTTCCTCAGAGAAAAAATGAAAGCTTAACATAGCACGACTCAAAATGGGTCAGGGTTGACTTGAAGACTCAGCATTCATATTATTAAACAAAAAAAGAGGAATGGGAAAGTGTATACAACTACACCATAAAGTGCAGTGCAGCCATAATAAATCTCCAACTTGGAACCCACTTTTCCTCAAGTTCTATCATTGGATCGCTGCCTCACCCTGTGATTGGTCCTGGGTCTACTATTACTTTGGTCAGACTGATGTTCACCGATCGTTTGAAATATGGAAACAGTCTAGATTGACAGATTACTCGCTTGATCTCCACTTTCCAACTTCAACAATGAATATCTCTGATAAGAGTGGTATCAAGAAAACCCATAGACGTGAGGTAAGAATTTGAATAAATGGTTAGCCTTCAACATGTGGAACCCACAGCAGAGATTTATCAGGAATATTCAGTACTTAATGGCGTGAAGTTTGGTACATTTGATCATTTTTCAACTAAGAGTATCAAATTACAAATCAGATTGAAGTGTAACAAAACCCATAAAGTACTTTAAGAGCCATAAGATAACCATACCTCAAACCAGCTGCAGCACTCTTCACACTTAGCTCCTCGCCAATTTCATTGCTTAAATCAGAATTTCCATCAGCCCTAATTCCCTGAAGCCAATAGAAAATAGAACAACACTAGGTTTAATTGCTGGATAAAAAAAGGGATCAAGTCTTCCATGGGAATTTTGAGTGACGACAGGAAGGACCAAACCAACAGGAAATAAAAGTTCAGTGTTCCCATTTACTGACGTGTCAAGATCAAGATTCTACTATACAACAGGATATAGAGTACATGTTCAGTGAGCCGATGAATTAACACAGATAAATAACAAACCAGTTACCCTTATGCCAAGGAAACACAAGCTGATTTGTCAATTCAAGAAACAAACTGGAACAAAAACAATAATTCCCAAAATGCCCCCAAGACGATTAATTAAAAACATTCCCACATTATAAAAATATAAATTATTGTAATTCAAAATATAATAATACAGACAGAGAATCATGTCATTGACGTCATCATCTTAGCCGTGTGATATCAATCCGGGGTTGGTTTGAATGGTTCTACAATATAAATGCAGACAAACTATGTCATCTAATATGCTACTAGGGTGAGATCAAGTGGGTTTGAAGGGTTCTACCATATAAATATAGATGAAACACAATCACCTCTACTGAGACAGCAATTAAGAAGGGAAAAACAATAGTACAGCAATGGAATTCAAAGATTTATTGACTAAAGTCCTTCAACTAAAAAAAGATCAATAGCAAATAGAGGTGCATAGTCATTCAAAATTCAAACAAAGTAGTTTACATTTTCATCCGGATAAACTGAGCCTTACCAGACACTCCCCATAGAATCCTCTGCCTAACCTAACTTTTAATGCTTTTCCCAACAATTTCTTTGCAGCATCCTCACGGGAGGAAATATACAAACTTCCCCTGTCAATCATATTGTTGGCACTGATTTCCAGCAGCTACAAACAGGACAGTAATACCCAAGGTCAATGAGTAATTTATCAGAAATGAAAGGACAATAAGATACATGCTGATGAATAAAAATAATAACAAAAACAATTATAGTATAAGTCTATAATATTTATATTCATGTCATTGGCACTGACATCCATCAACTATGCAGGATGGGAATACCCAAAGCCAGTGAGTATCAATTTATCAGAAACTGCAGGACAATAAGTTTATTGCGGATGAATAAACAAAAACATATGGAATATAACTTCCATTGTAATATATATATATGTGTGTGTGTGTGTGCGCGCGCGCGCGCATGAATATTTGTATTTTAGAATCCATGGACAACTAGTTTTGATAAGCTGGGTTTTCATTTACTTAGAGAGAGTGCGAGTTCCTGCTCTTATTCCAATTGTTTGTGCAATTTATGCATTATACATAGCGGCATCCAAACAGTGTATTTGGGCCAACCAAAATCAAAATGAAGGATGATATTATGTTCAGTTTCTGCTGCTTGACAGAAGAACAGAGAATTAAGTTATTTAATTATATTCAAATGACCAAGACTTTGAGTATTCCATTCAGATCAAACACACCTGATCAAAGACATATGGGTTAGTCACACAATTCAACTTTGAACGCTCTTCTCTGAGTCCATTATTGAATGCTTTAGTGTCAGGTAGGGCCCATCGGCGAAGGTCATGATCTTCAATATACTTGATGACCATTGACACACGATCTCCATCTTCCTGATTCAACAACCGCACTACCTCCCCCTATTTTTCATAGAACAAGAAATCATTTTTTTTAATGCATACTACAATATGAATCAATCATGAAAAGAAAAGCTGGGCAACATTAACAATCACAAAAAGGACCCATGAATCTAACCCATACACTCATACATATGAACGTAAGTACAAGATTTGGACTATTCATCTTTCAGTGTGTTGCATGGGTTCTTTGTTTCAAGCAGCATGTGTAGGATATGATCTGGACACAAAAATGTATGAGATACTCAATTACCAATGTAAACAATGTCTTGTAGTCAACAAAACATTGCGACATGCTCTCTTATTTTGAAATCTAACTAAAGCATTGAGACATTTATGGCTTAATTATTTAGAGTAAGATGAAGATCTGTTCATAATTTCTTTTATTGGTTCCCATTTCTTCAACCATTTTTATTTAGAATAAGTATTTGTTTGAATTTTGTTTCAATATTGTGCCAAACCCAGAAATGCTTGGGGATTGCTGTGGTATCAGGAGCACATACCTGTGCTCACACAACTTTAGTCTGTCAGGCAATCAATGTGATTCAACCTATGGTAACCAGATAGACCAAATGGATACAACTTGAGCATCATTTTAATTCTCACAGTTTGAATAGGACATGATAACAAGGATGTTACTCGTCTTTTAAGTATATTGACATCGTAATAAATTGGCCAAAAAAAAAAAGGAAATGGAAAGGAGTAATTGGAAGATATGGACCATCCTATCTGATTATGAAAAAAACTCAACTCATGGTCTGCATTAACAGAAAAGGCCTTCCAAACAAGTAATTAAATCTGTCTGATAAGCACTTTGACCTTGGAGTGCAGCCTATCAAAAATAGGGCCTGCCAGATGAGCAGTTGCTATCATTCATCTTCAACACCATATAGCACATGAGATCCTATGATGCCCAGATACGGCACGGATACGCTATAGACATAGCAGGGATACGGATTTTACATGATAAAAAGCGAAGTATCGGATACAATACAACACGATACATCACCCATTTTGAAGTATCCGTGTATCATAGATGAGGTCTAAGCAAACAAGTGATCTAACTTCTAACCCCCACACCTGTTTCTGCATACCTCAGATGGTTTTGCATCTGCAACTTTCTTCGAGAAGTAATCGTATACAGCAGTTGCACTGCTTCTCTCAGTATCAATATGTAGAATTAGATTATCTGTACAATCCTCTTTTTTTGGAACTTTTGCAAGAGTAGATTTTCGATGATCAAAGACTTCAACCCTTACAAAAACAAAAGTCAATCAAAACTGTCTAAGCCATATTTTAAGTCAAAATCAAATGTAAGAAAGGATAATAAGAATAAAAATAAAAACAATTAATCAATCAATCACCACTACCATCATCATCATTTTAGCCCATCAATCTGGGTTACCTTAATTTCTTCTGTAAGTTAACATTCAATCCATAATAGTACTAACATGTCCATCCAGAAAAGGCTTGTCTTTTGCAAATCTAGACCGTTCATCAAGCTGGACCCATCATTCGATTGTTGATAGAACAAAAAAAAAAAAAAACCTACTACATTGATGATTGAACAAACCCATCATTCCATCCAGAAAAGGCTTGTCTTTAGCAAATCTAGACCGTTCATCAAGCTGGACCCATCATTCGATTGATGATAGAACCAAAAAAAAAACCTACTACATTGATGATTGAACAAATGCAAGCCATTATCCACATTTCCTCACACTAAATCATTGTCCAACCATCCACTGTAAAAATGGGGGGTCCACTTTTGATCGATGCAGCTCTCATAATAATCCATTTGGCCCCACACGAATAATGGGCTCTTGAGATGAGGGATTCATAGTATGATGAATGAAGTAGAGAGAGAGAGAGAGGAGAAGAAAAGAAAAGATGTATACCGTGGGATTAGCCGCGAGAGCTGTACTGCAAATCCTGATGGTCCGATGAAGCCGAGAAGATAGCAAGTTTCAAGACCCTCAAAAATCAAATCTTCAACCCTAAGAAGGAAAAGAAAGACAGAGAAATTGAGAAATCAGACTGACTTGACTCCAGAGCGGAGAAAGAAATGAGGGTTGGAGAAGGATTTGATTTGATTTGATCTTTAGCTACCTGAGGGGTTCGACGGAGGAGAAGGGTAAGATAAGAAAGGGGATGTTGAGGCGAGAGTGGTAGAGATGAGCGAAAAGAGCAGAGAATGCGCCAGAAAAGGAAGGGTAGTTGTAGAGGATGAGATTTGGGATTTTGCTTTCCGAAGCATTCATTAAGGAATCCAAGGCTGCCTTTGATCGGAAGCTTCGATAGAAATTCTGGAGGGCTCCCATTGCCGACTGCCGAGAGACGAGAGGAGAGTGAAGCATGCAAAGCATGGCATGAAATGAAACGGAAAACAAAAGTCCAAAGTTTTTCAGTCTTCTTTCAAATACATCTTTTCCTCTGCTTACAAGTTACAACTAGTTTTTGTTTTTTTGAGAATAAGGTAGATTAGTCCAGCACCTTCACGCTCACTACCTATATATGAGTTATCACATGTCCAAATCTGACATTCATCCAACTGATTGAAATCCTAGATGAAATCCTAGATATTGATGCCTTCTAAACTATTAAATTTGATTATAACGAAAATGAGGCTTAGATTATTTAATCTAATTGGAACTTTTGCGCACACATTTCAATTCCCCACATTTCAATTCCCCACACCCAGAGGTTGTCCAAGTAGCATTACCCTAATTGATATCCCTTATAATTGGGCATGGCTCCAAGTAAAGCCCAAAAGGGACTCTGCATGCCTGCTTACTTTCTTCACGGACTCCCAAGGAGTTCGGTAGAAACGCGAAGATAGTATTTCATCCGATCCACATTCACAAATTGTGTAGAATCTTATGTCAGCTAATGCATCCTCTCAATTGTGTTTTTGGAATGAAAATATAAAGAAAGAGATCTTACACCGTTGATGAATGGGAATTGGATGAAATGGTATCTCTTTATTTCTATGAAATAGGAGATCCAAACTCCTTTGTTTGCGGGTGGTCTTTTTCCTTTTTTCGTTTCCGTTTATGGATCTTTAGTTTTCTTACTTTTTTTTGTCCCTTCAATTTTCTGGCTTCTCGGGTCCTTGGAAATCAATTCCATTCAAACATGTAAGCCCTTTAGAATTGGAGTCTTCCTAGGGCAATTTCAGATGTCACAGGTGATTTATAGGTGCCTTACTGGCTGATTATCGGAAACCATGAACTTCAGTTGAGCACATGGCACCTTGGTGGGTCCCATCACTGCTAAATAACGGTGGCCTGTGGATTAAAAGAATCTCCAAACCCGTCCAATCTAATGGAATGATTTGAGCAGTCCAAAATATAATCACCTGATTACTCAAATTATCATCTTAGATCAGATTGATAGACTTGTCCAATGGGGTATTTTTGTGAATCCATAATACAAAGCCTATGAGTACATAGGGCATGTTTGTTTGCATTAGAATACATAGGAATTCTGATCCAATAAGCCCCAAATGAAGGTCAAAGGTAAGTATGATACATAGGACTTCCCGCTCTAAGCAGTTAAAAATGAAGATCAAAGACGACTATCCAAAATTGAGCATTAAATAACATTTCCTTTACGGAAATAAAAGCAAAGGGAAGATGAGAAATAAATACCCCAGCATCACACTGGAAATTCATAGCCCGGGAAAGTGAAGGCCCAATCTACTTGCACTACCTTATATCCCTCACCCCATATGCTTCATCCCTCCCGTCTTTAACATTCTTAAAGATTGAGCTCATTTAACCTTGAATTCCTATTTATTCCATGTAAACAAACAGGCCCACAAAGTCCATACTTGGCTACATTCCACCATTGCTTTCGCTAATAGTATTTTCAGATTTACATTAGGCTATCTACACTACTTGGTCTGACAAGTTGAGCACCAAAAGATCAAGGTAAAAACTATGACATGCATTCATGATTCATGCATACATGCCGCCTGCAATGCATTCATGGAGGCCAAGCATACAAATAAAACCTGTGTAAAATTGCATGCTTTTACTCTAGACAGGATCGCCCTCCCACTGGGGCAGCACGTTGTTTAAAAAAAAAAGGAGCAGTGTATCTTCATCACAACCTAGATGCTTCCAGTTTTTTACATGTAAAATGTGTCAACAACCATATCCATAGAGCATCAATGGCTTATATGGGCATCATAGATTACATCCATCAATGGCAATGGCAAACTTTGTTTAAAGCATCAAAAACATTTTGTAGAGAGACTTCTTCCACAAGCACGACCTTGTCCCTTGACTTCGAACCTGAACCTATGGATACTTGCCTTCGCTTCACTCCTAAAACCTGCATAAACAATAAAAAGTGTATTTGAACTTCCACTGAAAGGAATAGCTCAGAAGACAATGTCAATTCTACATAAAAAACCAAGCTAACAAATAAACATGCATGGAAAATTGTCAATGAGAAGTATGTATCAGCACAGGTGCTAATTGTGCAACCTATCCATGGATTAGGCCCAGAATAGACGGGAATGGAGACGTAGAATTCATGTGACTAACCCAAACATTGTTGGGACAAGATTTTGATGATGATATGATATATATTACTGCAAGATTACCTGTACAAGATAGGATGATAACAAGTAGCATTTACTTCCCTCTTGATTTCAATGGAAGAAACTTGCATTGCATGCACATTTGGAGCTATGTAAACCAAGTGCAGGTAACCTAATTTCAATGGAAGAAGCTTGCATTGCATGCACATTTGGAGCTATGTAAAACAAGTGCAGGTAACCTTATTCAGATATGAATAGTAAGTTCAAGCTGTTGAACATCCACACTTTGCGTAAACAAACTTACCATGCAACTCTTGTTATTTTTAAAATAAATAATGATTGCCTTTTAGAAATAAAAAAACAACTGTTTTTTGTTAGTGGTTAAAGACTTCAAGTGCAAAGAAAGCTGTTGTAAATTCAAGCTTGTGCAAATTAGCTTTTTCTGGGTTGGAAGGCAGATATCTAAACACGTCAGGTGGATCTTTTTCAATTTCACTTGTTGCCAGATCCAAATGAACTCCTAGTTTGGTTGATGAACAAGGTTAAAAAGAAGTTTTCAACTACAAAGAACGAGATGATATTAAGGATAAACTCATGAGTCATGACTATGAAGCTCTTGGGAAACACCATTGGATGGAAGAATCATATACAAGACGTGTCCAGCAGGTAAGGAACAAATAAATTTTTGGGGGAAAAAAAAGAAATAAAAACTAGACTATAGCAAATTCTTACTGGTGAATTATGCAGGGGTCCATAGCAAAGGCGTCAAAATCTTAAAATGAGGACGCAAATTGGTTTGTCAAAAGGGAGGAACGTTTGGGTGATGCTGAAGGGCACCACACCAGCTTTAAGGGATCAGAAAGCAAATGTCCACTGGAGTAAAGTTGGGATTTTTTTTTAACTTGTCAGCAAAGATTGCGATCTTAATCCAATAGGGACTATGGTAACATATGGATAGGAGGTGCCCTATACATCTGGAGACCTTATGAAGTACATTGTGCTTATAGTTTTGATTGTAACCCCCAAAATCGGGGGTTGTAATTACTCATTTTATCGTATAATATAGAGGAAGGAAGTCCTATTCAATAAAGGAAACACAATTGCATTCCAAAGTCTCTCTCTTTATTTTACGGATCCTATGATAGTCACTCCAATCCACATGACATCCACACCATGCACACCCAGGCCTAGTAAACTTGCTACAAGTGCTCACAAACAGCTCCAAACCCTAGCCAAAATAGTCCCAAATGGTAGCCCCAAAACCCACTGCAACCCATTGCTCAGATTCATCCAATGCCCACTTCCTATAAAAGATCCCCCAACACCCCCCAACATAACCCACCCCAAATCCCTATCTACCGGATTTACAAGGAAATACTAAGAGCCCGTTTGTTTACAGGTATTAAATTCCTAGGAATTGAATTCTAGGAGTTCTAAAAGTGGTTAGAATAGAAGAAACAAAAGTGATGGAAGACACATAAAAAAAAAAATCTCCCCTTTTAATGGAAAATAAATTGAGGGTAAACAGAAAATGAATCCCCAGCCATAACTCTAGCAAATAAAATCCTAGGAAAGTAATCCTCTGCTTAAACCCATTGAATTCCTAGGAATTCAATTACAATTTACACGAAACAACCAGGCCGGCCCTAAGAATTGAACAGGAGTAAAACATGAAAAAAGCAGTGCATCTTACCGAGCTCATGTAATCGATGAGGGCTGCATTGGCTTCTCCATCCCTTGCAGGAGCATCGATCTGAACACCCAACGCCTCTTCGCCAATATCTGATTGAAAAAGTATCTACTCACTCAATCAGATTCAAAGATATAAAGAAATAATGATGAGAAATGCATGGCAAAGTTTGAAGAAGAAGAAGAAGAAGAAGACCTGTGATGGTGGCGAGTTTGGAGCCGGGCTTGGCGTGCACGGTTATGGAGACGGTGGATGGAGAAATGAGACGAAGGCAAGCAGGGATGCTGCTGGTGGTGTCGTTTGAAGTAGAAGATGATGATGATGATGATGATTTTTTATCCTCCCTCTTTCCCTTTCCAGATTTTCCTCCTTTGTTGTTGCTAGTCCTTTGATTTTGATTTGGGGGTGGAGACATCTGCGATGGGGTCGCTGGGGCTCTGGGAAGAACAACCCGGGACAGGAGAAGACGACTCGCACGCATATTACATTGCACAGTCACATGAGTTTAGTCGATTTTAAAAGGAATGGGCAGCTCCCTTTTACGAGCCATGTCAGTCCCACGTTTTACCCTCTGTCTGGGCAGGGGGTAAAAATGAGGGGAAGGAGGAAAAAAAAAAAAAAAAAAGTAGAAATTTGAAGGTGTTTGGGAAGGGGGGTAAAATTTGTATGGGCCCCACCTTAAAACTTTCTCTTCAAAAATGGGGGAAAGTATGAGAAAAAGAGGGGAATCTTTGTCATTTTCACTTTTTCACAAAATAAGAATAAACTGATAATTTTCTCTCTACCTCACAAACAAACAAAATCCTACTTTTTTAACTTTTCATTCTTATACCTTTTGACTATCCAAATAAGATGAGGTAAAATTAATTTTCCCTCCCTTCCCCTCCCAAGCATGAAAGAGGGCAGTGGCGAATCTAGGATTCAAATTCATTGAGGGCATAGAAAGAATGCGGGGGTCCGGGGGCAGTGCCCCCAGATATTTTTTTTTTGTTATTTTTAAATGCACAAGGAGCAACCAGTGACAATTTTTTTTGGAACTTGCAATAGCAGTTGGACATATTTAAACACACAAGGAGCAACCAAACATATAAAATACAATAGAAACTAGAAAATAGATGTATATTTTGTGACAGCCACTCGCAAAAAAATAATTAATTAAGCTCAAGAAAATTCATACACGAGTCAACTCTTTTAACTATTTTAGCACTGATTCACTTGACAAAACTTCTTAGACTACCTCCTTCCTCACAAAGATATATTCCATTTCCCTCCCGCTGTCAGGCTAGCTTTTCCACGAAGTTTTAAATTTTCAGGCAGTAATATAGAGTTAGATAATACATACAAGACATAATAATGCATAAAAAATTGGTAATAAAATAGTACATACTAATTTTCAAGAAATAAAACAGTACATACTAATTTATCTTAACTGTTTTCAGCGATAACTGATTTTAATTTTCCTTGGCATTAGCTCTTGTAGGAGACTGAGAACGCATTGATGCTACAAGAAAGTGATTAAAACAATCAAAATTAGAGAGGACAAGAATATGGAATATCTAAAGTTAATATTAGGCTACAAAAATCCATTGGGGGCCCAAAAAATTCACTGGGGGCCTTATGGAAAAAAAATTAGTGGGCCTCACCAAAATTATAATTGAAACTTAGAAATCCACTTGAGGCCTGGTTATATACTCCATCCGCCTCTGAAAGAGGGTCCTACTCCTGTCACAGCTATATTAGGTTCGGATACATGGAATTTCACATCTCCCCCATTCCAATCACGGGGTACAGATGTGGGACCCACCTGTAACCCCATCGTGGGGGACCAACTTGTGTATAGTGATGGAGGCTCGGATGATCATCATGAACCCTTGATCAACTGCCCACAAGTTTTCATCATGCAAAATAAGTTGCACCGTGAGTATGACGGTTTAGTCCATTTGAATGGATACCAAACCCCAAGACCTGTGACTATAAAAGGTTGGTCTTCTAAGATGAGCCAACAGTGGCCCCACACGTGTGAGCGGATGAGATTGCCCGTGTGAGCTGTGGAGAGGTATACTGCAAATTTTATGCTGTAAATATTGCCGGCTGTCTGCGAATGCAAAGATGTTTTCCATTGCTTGCCATACTAAGTAAAAGGCATCTTTTGCTAATTTTACACTTGTGCTTAGTCTCTAGATGTTGAATTTCACCACAAAAGGCAATGCTGGTGGTAGCCTTCTGTCACATGTCAAGGGTATAACGCTTTCTTGATTACATTTCTTTCTCATAGTAATCTAATGTACTGTTGCGAGAAAATTAAAATCCTGAAAGGCCCTAGATCAGTTTTCTTTTTTTTCTTTTTTTTGTTTAAGAAAAATAACTTGTAAAAGTGAAGTTTCGAAAATAGCTTCTTGCATATTGAACCTCTGCTTCTTTATCATTTGATTATGAGTGCGATCGTAGAGTAACCATTTCCTAATAAAGGAATGTTTTACCTTCCCCAATTTTAGTCCCTTCGATAGGAAGAAATTGCTTAGAATTAAGAGAAATTCAACAGGTTATGTGCCACGTAAATTTGATGAATTCATTTAACAAGCAAGCTTGATGAATTCATTTAAATGAATTCATCAAGCATGCTTGGCACATATACTGTTGAAGTCGAAGGCTCAACCATGCCCCTGCTTGCATTTACTTGATGATGAACTAGATCATATCAGAAACTATGTGATGGTTTCAAATGCTTACGTGACAACAAGAAATGTGGAATGTCATGGATGAGAATGCTGATATTACACCTGGGTGCAATTTATTTTAGGTGAATAGGGTGTTTTGAGAGTTGGTAGCAGGTGATGTTCCAGATCTGCTATCAGCTAAATTTTGTAGGATCCTAGGGCTGTCTGCTTTGCAGCTCAGTAAAATGTTCTTTATAATAATCACACATTTTTACAATTGAAAGTTAAAATGCTCTCTTCCCCTGTTGAGCCGGATTGGATCATGGAATACTGCTTTTATTGCCTGATTCATCTTCTCATGAATTCGTGGCCATAGAACTCATCAAAGGACAGGCGATTAACTGTAAATGAGGAAAAAAAAAAACAAAAGATTCATCAGTAGTAGTTTAGATTTCCATAAAGCAAAATTACAAGCAAACTCATCCACCATACATGTGATGTGGGTATATGGATACAGCCCAGATATCATGTTGTATGGATGGCATTATCATACTGGTGGCCATCAATGGACCTTTAAAAGGAAATGGTCAGAGGTCCAAATTTAATGGATGAAACACAGATGACTGACGTGTTTCACTGCTAGGCACACAATAGATTGAGTTGCGATGAAGTTTTACTTTGTAAAAGAAAACATATGATAGTCATTCGGAGATGAGACGATGAAGTTAGATGATACACCTCACCTGGATTTTTACAGAGTAATCTTATACACATATCAACAGAGTATGGATGTAGCCCAGGAAGGATGAGCTGAGAAAATGGCAGACATGTAGATGACTTGATATTCCGCAGCAGCTGAAAGAAAATGTTGTAATAAGAACAATAGAAGCGAAAGAAGAAAAATAATATTAATGGTCAATGGCGGACCCAGAAGTTTCATTTGGGTGGTGTGGGAAATGATCATGTGAAGAAGCTAAATAATCAAATTGAATTTTTTAAGATCTTATATAAGGGGTTTCTCGAGTCTCATGGGTGGGACCGCACCCATGTATAACACTGGTAACTGTCATGGAAGGAAGCCACCAACCTGGACACTATTTCTACCGCAGAATGGTGGATATCCATTTAGAAGCTCAAATAGAATGGCCCCAAGACTCCACATATCAACCTGTAAACCAAAGTTAGGTTCCAAACAACCATGATTTGAAAGAGAACTAAAATACAGCAATTACAGGAATGGAAGAGTCAACCAACTTATGTCCAACCAAATTTCCGGTAGACTCGGTTATTCTATTCGACTTAGTGTCCTTCGAATGGGATTGACTCATCCAAGTCAGGTATGTCAAGCCACCTGAATGCCAATACCAAAGTTCATAAGTGCGATCTCATTGGTGCCTCTTCCTCCTTTTCATAATTATTTTTCATTTTTCTGGGTAAGTTTCATTAATTTCAATATTTCAAAATCAAATTTTTTAGTTTTCTTTTCCTTTTTTACAGAACCTTTTATTTTTTCCATTTATCACCTTTAAGAACTAATGTTGTGAAACCTAATTGGAAAATGAATATGAATGTGCATGTAGAAGCATATTAATTTTTTGTGTCTCGCAGCTCCTATTTCAAGTTCCAATTTTCACATGACATATACCCAAGTAGATAACCAAACTAAAGTATGAGATAATCGTTCTTTAGAAAAAAAATGCACATATTTATTTGACTTCTATTTGCAAATTTACATAAATTCCACATGATAGATATGTGTGTGAATGTGAGACACATACCCCTATACTACCCGAGAATGCAAACTTCACTAACTTTTGACATTTTTTCCAGATTTTCTTGGACCTTAAAAAAAAATTAACCCAATAACTGATACATATCTCTGTAACCAATATATATGGTTGATGAGTATCATTTTCTCAAGCATCAGACACTTTGTAGTTCCCACAATGCAATAGTTTGAACGTTGATGAAAGAGGGCATCCCAATGGAAAGAGAACTGCTAAACAATTTAATTCAATAGCAAAGTTCCGTTTGGTGCGAAGAAAATTGATGCTAGCTAATAGCGACATATGAAGCTTTACCCGCCAAAGAGGAGTTCTGGTTGCCAAGGGTAATTTGCATGGAACATTCTTCCTTCTACTATGGCAATGAACAAAAAATTGAGAGAGAGAGATTTGAAATCTGCTTTTCATTTTGTTTAATTACAGCCATATTTCGTTACGTGGATCAATCATTCAACATGAAATTAGTGGGCCACAAATCCAAGTTTTGGAAAACCAAAACTATGAAAATTGTGCATGGTCAACTAAGCCCACCTAACAGACATTTTCATCATCCATTTATCGCGTGGCCTCTTTGATCAGTGTGAATGAGTAAACCATGGACCCACATCTATGTAATGGGTGCAATCGGCAAACTGGAAATTAGCAGTACAAGATCATCTTATGGTCCTCAGAAGAATATAGTTGTTACCTTTTCATTGTATTTTTGGAATTGTAGTACTTCAGGAGCCATATACAAGAGCGATCCACAAACTGTCTCAGCATAGTCTCCTGGAAGAACAACTCTGGGACAATTGAGAGGTACTGAAAATAATCAGAGTTGTCACTGATAAAATAAAATCTGTAGATGCATTGTGATCTACTCCACAGTCCATACTGCACTAAGATTGTATTTTCTCGTAGATGGCTTTCCAGCCCACTGGTGTTTGGCACAATGTGGAAAGTTAAGACTTTTCCACCAGAAACTCAAGCTGCATTTGGCCATGGTAATGATTCAGGGCAGAAAGAAAATCTATATCCTACTAACTATGGCTTCTGGGTTGCAGCTGCCCCAAATGTATGGCTAACCGTCCATTTTTGCATATCCAACCACCCGAGGCTTCGAGGGCATACAGAATACACTTAAAGTTTACAAATGAGTCTACTTATATGGTATAATTAATGCTTTAATAATTAATGCTCTCCCAAAACAAGTATGATCAATGATCCAACATCTAAATTTACACAATATATTGCATACCTTGACTGACCAAAATCAATGATCTTCAAGACAGCATCCTCATCAGGATTGGAGAGTAGAATATTCTGCTATGATATAGAAGCACATGTCAAACTCATTTTAAGAAATTAATTTTTCAAGACAGGAAAGATGATGCTAATGATATCTCAACCTCCGGTTTCAAGTCCCGATGGACTATATGGTGAGCATGTAGCACCTCTAAACCAGCTCCTACAATGTAAAGACCAATAATGATAGTTAAATCTAAAGCGAGTGTTGAAAGAGAACTTGTGGTAACAAGTGCATTGGATATTCCTTTCATGTCATATACTGTTTGTTTCTTGGACAGTTTGCTTGCAAAGGGAACAAGTGTATTGGGAAATATTGGAATGGAACAAACATTATGATATAGTGTTAGTTTCTTGGACTGTTTGCTTGCAAAGGGAGATCTTGGAATGGAACTCCCACCTTTGGTATGCGATTTTTGGTAATCAATATTAGCAAAACTCCAGATAAATGATGTAGACTGAAAGATCAACTGAAATCGTTTTTTTTTTTTTTTTTTTAATCGGTAATGGAACCTTTATTAAGAAGAAAAAAACAGGGCAAAAGGCACAAGAAAAAAAAACCAGAAATACAAGGTTATAAAAGCATTATATCAACCCCGAGGGGTAGCTCAGTTGGCCTAAGACCACGGTTTGCTCCCAGAGGTTGAAAGTTTGAAACTGCACAACCACTGGGGCCACCGGGGATTTACCCGGCTTCCCCTGGGCCCGTAGGGATTTGTCAAGCCCAAAGGGCTAGGACACCCTCCGTTATAAAATGAATAAATAAATAAATAAAAGCATTATATCCCACCCACCAAAGCGAAAACACCCAAATAAAACCACCCCAAACAACAAAAGATTACATAGATAAACCCACCCATGGAGAAGCTCTATCCACCCCTTGTTTAGCCAAACCGTCCGCCATATTATTGTCAGGCCTCAACGCATGACCAAAAGAGACAACCAGAGAGGAGGAGATCTCCTATATTTCATTGAAGTGAAATTGGAACTTCCAAGGTCTAGAATCATGCTTCAAGAGCCACCCCACGGCATTTGCAGAATCACTCTCCACCAACAATGGGCCATGAAAAGAAGCCACAAAGATCCAAAGAGCTTCCAAAATAACCAACACCTATGCTTCATTGGAATCTCTAATCCCCCACACTTTTAGTGAACATAAGCAACACCTAACCCTTATCACTATGAAGCACCCCACCAATACCAGTCGGCCCTGGTTTGCCTCTCGCCGCACCATCGACATTAAATTTGAAAATAACTCTAGGAGGAGGAATCCAAAAAAAGGACTTTTTTACTTTAGGAGCACCTCACCCCATGCAAGCTTGCCAATAGTGAAACAAATCTAGCACTTTGAGATTTTTAAAATCCTTCCTGACCAAAGCCCACTTGGCAATTGAAAAAACTAACCTTCGAAACTAAACCCTCCAAAGAAGAGGTAGAGTGTCTAAAAATCCTCCCATTCCTTTCCTTCCACATTACCCAGAGGATGGCAAATGGAATAAGATGCCAAAGTAGGAAACCACAACTGCGAAAAGGCCCCCATGGCCCATACCCATTCCTCCGCCAAACTCACCAGGGTTCCTGGGACACACCACAAAACCCCACACAAGTTGATAAAGTAGAACCAGATGCGAAGCCACCTCACAATGAAGAAGAAGAAGATCAATAGATTCCCTCTCTTTCCCACATAGAAGCTGAAATCTCAGAATAACAAGAAAGATTTTGACAGTAGTTATTTTTTCTCGAAATGGATTGCAACCAACTCACCCCATTTCATCACATCATAGAATTCATTTTGTCCAAACCAATTTTTCTGGACAAAATGGCTTCAGCGTTATTAGAAATCTCAGATTTCCTCCTTGCAAGCAAATAGTTCCTTGATAAAATTCATTTTTTACCCATATAGATGAAGACAGAATTGGATCTTGAATTTTACATAGAAACAAAATTTATAACGCAAAAGTGCAATTTGTTGATATGCCAATATTTATAACACAAAAGTGCAATTTGTTGATATGCCAACTCCATACATGGGCCCAAAATTCTTCTATCTATCCATTACCACCAAGATGGATGGGAAATGCTTCAAAAGTCTCTCAGATTGGAAGATCCAAACCCTTCCTTTAGCATTAACACACAATAAATAGGCAGCTAGGGAAGGAATACAACAATAATCAAAGGGCTATGATCTGGAAATCTGGAATATTTTCAGGCATCCCCATTGAACGTAGGCGAATGATCTGAAAATGAAAAATGTATCAAACATGAACAGAATCAAGTGCTCAGCAAAAAAATACATGTTATGGGGGCTTTAGACCACGCCACAGATAACTCCAGAAAGAATATCCAACATTTTATTCTGTAAAGAAATAAGTACCAAGCTGCTGTGTGAACTTTTTTGCAATCTGTTCTCGTACTCTTCCATGTTGACGGATGTAAGAGGCTAAACTACCCCCAGCACAGAACTCTAAGACAAGGAATATGCAGTCCTCCAACTGAGACAGGAGAAGATTCAACCAGTCAACCTTAACCAAGTCAGAAATTCATACATAAAAGGCATTCAATCAGTCACAAGGAATTATATGATCCATGACCTGAGGTTTTGCATAAGAATCAGATTGGATAACACACCTGTGTGCATCCATATCTTTCTCCTATTAGAGACAAAAGCATTATACAACCAAAATCTGATGCCATCGTTGGCAGCTGAATCTCAAGGGAAATAAAGTTATCTCTAAGGTCCTGGTACAGTGGACTAATTTACATGAGAGAAGATGCAACTTGGGAAGAGTACTACCAAATCCAAAATCATTGTCTTGATTTCGAACCTTAAAGGCCCATTCATTTCATGGAATTGAGTTGCTTAATTCCTAGGAATTCTAAAACATGTATTCCTAATAAAACATGTATTCCTAAAAGTGGCTAAAATTTAAGAAGCAAAGGTCAAGATCCATAGTCCCCAGCTGAAGCTCCGCTGATTAAGGACATGGGTGTGTGAGTGATGTTCCCCATGTAGCAGAAAAAAAAGGTGAATATCCGTGACTGGGCACCAAATAATCTCCCCTTCTATGGAAAATGAATCAAGGGGAGATGGGAACTGAATACCCAGCAATCACCCTTGTAAATCAAATCCTAGGGAAATTCGGATCCAGTCTACATCTCCACCCTATATCCTTCACAACTCACCTGGTTAATATTCCTTTGTTGGAACCCATTTTACCATGAATTCCTAGGAATTCAATTCCACCAAAATAAAAGGGCGTAGGTACAAGTTTCATCTGAAGGAGGATTGGCTTGGTTAGTTTCTTGCTAATTAGATCAATAGGTTACAAGATTTACAATAGTAAATCCTAGCTGCTTAAGGGATTCCTGACATTCGCTGATTTCTCTAATTCCTATCACAATTCCTATCTCTATTTCCTCACTATCCCAAGACTACGTATATATGCTATTCATTGATGAGCACAGTTTAAAAAAAGAATCCAATGCTTCCAAAGCATTAAGAAGTTGCACTTACCTCGAAGAAGCCCATAACAATTTCCACATCCAGATGCATATTTCGAATTCAAAATTCCAAACCGAACAACCCAGTGCAAGAAACAAGAACTGAGTATCTTCGGAAAAGCTTAAAATTCGGATTTTAGACCAACCTTGCATAAAACGAGTTTCAAAGACATTGCTTCTCAAGAACTAGGAATTGGGTCTTCTTCCCTCGCAGAAGCCGATATCAAATTTCCACATACAGAAGCATTTTCTAAATCCACAACTTCAATCCAGACCTTAAAACGCACCAAAACACAATCCAATGCAAGAAAAACGAACTGGGTATGTTCCAAAAAGCTTAAAATCCGGATTTTTTTTTTTGAGCGATTTCGGGCGGGGCTAAACATATAGGAAACATAAGATAGAGAGAGAGAGAGAGAGAGAGAGAGAGAGAGAGAGAGAGAGAGAGAGAGAGAGAGAGAGAGAGAGAGGAACTGAGCTTCACATGAAGAGATACCTCAATTACATCGAGGAGGCGAATAATGTTTGGGTGTTTGACGCTGGCGAGGAAATTGAGCTCGCAATCCAAGCAGCTCTTGAGATTGCAGTTGAGTTTGGAGAGAAAGATCTGTTTCAGCACGACCTGGTTCCCGCTCGATCGATGCTCTGCTCTCCAAACAACAGACAGTCGTTGCCCTTCTCCACCTCCCACTCTCTCTTTTAACACATACTCTCTCACTTCTCTTTGGAACCTGCCACAGGAAGTTGAGATTTCTTCCTCCCCCAAGCCTTTCATCATTCTCATGTCCCTGTAACCAGAAATCCTACTCCATAGCTCACAAGAAAGATCCAGAAAAAATGCCTTGCTCAGTTGCTCGGTTGCTCCTGCCAGCCAAAACCCAAATATAGTTTTTTAAATTTATTATTATTATTATTTTATTTTACTTTATTTTATTTTTTTCTTTTGGAGCGTTCTCAATTCTTTTAGCCGGATTACTCTCACGGATCAAAAAAGAAGTTGCCGGTTAAACTCCTCTGTAATCCCAACGTCTAATGCAGCTTCGAATGTATAATCTTTGGGTGCAAACCGTGATCCTACGCTAACTGAACTACCCATTGGATTTATTATTATCTAAAATTGGAGTCACATGCTTCCTCTATAACTCCACTGTGGGGGGTCCACACATTGATAATCCTGACCGTTCAATATTAATCTCATCTCTTCTAATAAGTTATCCTTAAATTTCATTTCAATTGGAGTAGGTTCCAAAGTAAAATCAAGCATATGATTAGTAGTAATACATGTGAGTACCCAACACATTCCTGGTTGATCAGTGTTGGCACCTAGATTTCACACCATGCTCAGGGATAGCTCCCTTGGTCTTTAATCTAAAGTATCACTCTTGTGTCCTAACCACTAGTCCAGCATTGTAAGATTTTCAGGTAATTTCAATCATATGCTCAATCTAACAGTGAGATCCACTCCTATTGCAGTGAAATTTGAAAGACATCTCACTAGAGGAAACAACATTCATCATGAAACCCCACGGTGGAGTGCTGGACATGGAATAGACACAAGGGGATCCGGCCCCGTAAAATTGGGCTGGTAAAGGACCCATCTACTGAAGCAAATTGGGCCAGGCCAAAGTCCGAGGCAACATGTCACTCTTGCATCAAAATCCAATTTAGCTGGGCTTGTTTGGCGTTGAGCCCAGCTACTGGATCTACATGTCTGTTATGCTGATATATGAAATTCCCAAACCATATGGATGGTGAGGTGTATACTGGATTGGCACCAGCAGCTGATTTTGAGCACTCATATCTAGACCACTTTAGATCTTTGTCATATGAGATTTTAGCAGGCCCCTATCCAAGTATAGCACTTTTCTAACCTTTCTGCCCTTTCCACCCAAGTGAACCCTACTGCCCCCTCGCAAACCATGGATAGGGAGGTGCTTCACCATAGAGCTAACACTGGATAGGCATCAGCAGTTAATTTTGTGACTCAAATCTAGAACAAGACTACTGAATGGCGGTGGGTCGAGTTTAAACAGGGATCTGCTCCAACCTTTTCTTATTAAGGCGGGTTTGGACCGAAAAAAAAAAAAAAAAAAATAGATTGCTTTGATGAATATTAACAGCTCAGTTGATAGGCAAGTTTATCATGCACAGATGTACCAACAGTACAGTTACAGTTGATAAATGGCATGTTATTCTTCTGGTAAGGGAGTTTCTATCTTTGGTTTTCAAAAATCATGTACAACTGATTCCTGTCCTGTACAAGAAGGGCATAGTATAAGTAGGCCTAGCGTGTGGCCCATTTAAAGCAATCATCAGTAGCCATATTAGGCCAGTCGAAAAGGAATCATTGATGTCTGCTTAAATGTTTAATTACACGAATTAATCGATTCAGAGGCACAAAACTTTAACTTCATAAACATTTAGTGATTCAATCATATGGTCATAACTAATCCAATCTTGATTAAAATCAGACCCCTGCTGAAATGTGGAGAGAGGTCTGAGGGCTCGGCAGCATGAATTCATTAAGTGGGAAGTCCTTATCACCTACAACTGATGGTGACCAAGGTGGAACTTACTCTTATAGTCAATCAATGCAAAACTGCAAAAGCAAACCTCCATCAGATGTATTTCCAGAGGAAATAAAGAAAGATCTCCCGAACCTAAACAGATCGGAGTCTGGACTGCTGCAGATTTTGTGATGACTTATTATGCAACCATCAATATCAGTTGCATAATTGCATAATAAGTGGAAGTTTTGGAACATTGGGACCTGTTTGTACAACAAGATGATTCCATGCTTGGCGGATCTGTCTTTCCACATAGAGTTGAATCTTATTCCTACACGACCCATAGGAAAATGAGATCCTCCCACACCATCTCCCTTGAAATTGTAAAGGGAATGACAGATTAATAGATTTACTGTTGTTTAGAGCCCCAAAATCAACATCATTTTACATATTTATGTGATACACATTGATAAAGCTAATGCTGTTTTTCCTGAATTATGATCAAATCTTGACAGAGTCAACTAAGTCTCAAGCAACTTGAATCTTGAGAATTTCACATTGAATCATAAGTTTTCATCAAGTCAAGCAGAAACATAGAGTCTAACTAGTGACTAACCAAGTTATTAAAACAATTTCAAGGAGACTTGCAAAGTGACATACATGGGACAAGGGCCACATAAAAAATATGGGATGAAGATTTACAAATGAAATCTAATCTTAGAAATAATATATAAATACAAACACCTCCCACATACACAACCAGCAATCCTCCAGTCACAACTATAAATCACTAGTTTATGTCAATTACACACATAAAACATTGTACAAACAAGTAGGAACTGCATATAATGACCTCCCAATACAGGGCTGAAATGAAAAGAAGCTACTCAACTCCCTACAGCCAATCATTTGATGAAGTGCTTACTATCACACATTCACACCAATCCAAACCAAACCAAGGGAGTCCAGATATGATCTAGATCACTGATTCTTCTCCTGCTTCTGCGTAACCAAATTGTTTCAACATAAAAATTACAAGGCTAAGAAGAGATATGGAGAAACAAACGATTTATTCACATCTCTCAACAAAAAGATATCGGGAGATACCTTTCCCTGGGACAATTATAACAGGAGCAGATTTGCAATTGTGAAAGCAGTGTTCGCTTACACTTCCCTGCAAGACACTGTATCCCAAATTATATTTATTAGTATTCCTATGCAGGTTAAAAGGATGAAGTTAATTGGCAGCCGCAATGATATTCATTGGGGGAGTTCCAGCCGTTCAAATATCTCTCCCTCTCCCCTTCCCTTCCCTTCCCTCCCTCCATGTTTTTCAAGGGCCACAAAATTGTACAGATTTTAACCATGAAGATGAAGGCCAGTTTATGTCATATTTGCATGGTCAATCCAAGGGCTCGGAGAGTTTGGATGTATGTCAAATTGACGAGTGCTAAATCATTTGGAGCCTGGAGGGAGTTTAAGTGAGTGTAAAGGGATAAGACTGACCAAAGGGAGGGTAGGCAGTTCCCAAAAGACTGACTTTTATGCTAGTTACGTGGTTTTTGCATGATCGATCCAATGGCCAGTACAGTTTGGATGACAGTCAAATTGGTGAGTGGCAATTCATTTGGAGTAAAGGACTCAGATTGATCTAGGGGGCCTAGGAAGTTCTCACAAGCCTGGCAGTTATGCTAGTTAGGTTGGACAAGCATATGCATGTCCCAGGTATGTACTAAAAACGGGGACCATATGAGCCATAGGATAAGGCTATGATGATGATGAAGATGATCATTCTAACCATTGGTCCAAGGGTCACAAAATTGTACAAATTTTAAACTAAAAGTTCTGAAAAGGCCAAACAAGGAAAGGCAGATGTACCTCTTGATTAAGCTTCTTCCTCTGGTTCCCATGATCACAGCAACAGGCTTCAACTTTTCAGCTTCCTTGCATATTGCCTTGCCTGCATCTCCTTCCACAATCCGAGCAACTGTCTTCACCTGCATCCCCACCATTACCAACCCTTAATAAAATAACCCATCAAAAACAAAACAGAGCAAGATAGGAATAGCAGTGACAATGGTTTCCATTACAGACCATGGCAACCTGGAAAGCCTCCACAGCGAGCTTCTCCATCAAGACCCGGCTCGTGTCATAAACAATCTGATTTTGAACACCTTAAGAGGAGAGAATCAAGTAAAACAAATAAGCTTTTGTAGGATAATAATATCTATTTTGTATCTCATGGGAATGGACATCGAACAAGAGCAGGAGACCCAATTCAATTCACCACTGGGTTTCAACAATTAACCGGTTCTGGAAAGTTACAAACAAAACTGAAACCGTTACGCAACTGTTGATTTAACGTAACGTTCCAGACCATGGTATCTCTCCATTTTAGTCTGTTACACCGACATAAAAACAAAAGGGACTCTTTTATTGAAAATCACCATATCTAAGGATTTTTGGGGTATATACTATTACTATGTAGTTTGGATTTTGTAAGCTATTTTGTGTCTCCTGTGAATGGAAAACGAAATAGAACAAAAGACCCAATTCAATTCACCACTAGATCTCAACAAATCAATCGGTTCCAGAAAGTTACAGGCAATACCGAAACCGTTACGTAACGGCTTATTTACCGTTGTTCCAAAACATGGCAAACTCCGTTAACAAAAAGGACCCCTTTTTTTTTCCATGGGAGAGAAAAGTGTAGAAAATCAAGATTTACAAAGGACCCCTTTTCTCTCTCTCTCTCTCCCTCTCCATGACGAAACCGTTACGTACCGGCCTTGTTTTTCGGAAAGACAAGAAGAAAAGAAAAGAAAAAAAAAAGAGGTGATGGAAATGCTTACTGGAGACGGCATGGACGAGGTGGATGGTATCGGCGAGCCTGCAGAAGTGAAGGATGGCCCAGTCGAAGGCGTGCTTGCTGTTGGGGCCATGATCGATGGCTATAAGAATGTCTCGGCCTCTCCTCCTCTCACCAGTCTCCCTCTCCAGCTCTGGCTCTGAAACCATTGGTATCAGAGATGGCAGCTTCACCTCTCTCCACTCGTACACCACTTCTTCCTCCAACGTCTCCATCTCTTACTCTCTCTTTATCTCTCTCTTTGCCGAACAGGAAGATATTTGTGCAAGTCTAGAAGGGGAGAAGTATGACAGACATCTATCCTTTTGTCATGAACGTGGCAGGAAGAAGATGAAGGCGGCTGCCTGGTATACTTTTTGACCTTTTGTGTATGCAAGACAAGCGGTCTACTTTCAACATTGGGAAGACGTGTCGTGTCTTCTTTTTATATCTAATATATGTCTAGCAATGTTGTAATTAGTTTTTAAAAGACAAATGTACACATCACTTGGTCAGCTAACTTTGGATTAAAGCTTTTCTCAAGGACCACTCTATAGCTGCTCACTGGCCTTCTTATTTTGTCTTTCTTTTAGATTTTAGAATCTTGACCTGAGTTTCGGCCATCATTTCGGTCGAACAAGATGAAATATTTCACTTCTCTGCATTCGGCAAAAAATTTCATAAACTTTTCGGATTAAAATTTTTTAAAATTATATATATATAAAATTATACATGAATATTAAAAAGATTAATTAAAAATTTTAAAAATAGATCGGAATTGACAATCGAAATGGACTGAAAAGGACAGTCGAAATAGACTGTTATGACCAAAATGAATCAAAATTATCAGAATTCAAATAAAAAAATTTAAATACTCATTCCATTTTGATCAGAGGACCAAAACGAGCAATTTCGACCAACACAAAACAGAATTAACAACTATACCTGAACATCACATTTGCTCCCAAGATGATAGAAATTTATAGATTTTCTGGATAACTATTTGTGCAATACAGATATATGATGTTGTGGATGTAAAATATCGCATTTATATTAAGATATACGTGTGATATGACATGATTCTAATGTATTACACAAATATAATTGTTGGAATTCAAAAAACCTTTAATGATTGTCGGGTAAATATTAGTTATTTTTTTAATACTCACTTACCCATGGGAAAGAAGTGTAAGGAAGACGGTGGATTCAAGTTTTTTTATTTATATGATATGTAATGATCATCATCGTTCGTCAAATTTAAATAATAAACATGTGTAAACATTTATTTTTTTCCGGCTGAACATGTGTATAAACATATTATCGGCTTTACATCCGGGTGCTCCTAACTTTTTTATTGAAAAATGGCTGAAGTGGGCTCCACTAGGTCGGGTTTCCACTTTCTTGTGCGTACGGCACCAGATATTTCTGAATCTTTAGGTTACTGTTTGAGGGGTTGAGTGGGGCTCACGAGTCATGATGACTTTCGTGAGTCACGTTTATAAAGATCACACTGAGCGGGGGTTGGTGTGCTCCACCTCCACGTAGTAGGGAAAACTGTAGCCTTTAGAAAAATTAGTGGACCATGGACCATATCAAATTAAATTAGGCAAAATCAGCGTGGTCCAGGGACTAGGCAAAATTAGGACCAGACAAAAAATTAAATTAGGACAAGGAAATTTGCGTGGGGTCCATGGACCATATCAAATTCTGGAGGGATTTAAGAGCAGATAAGCTTAAAAACCAGATTCATTAGATTTTCATGATATTTTCATAGTGGGAGTCTATTTTGTGTAGATGGTGAACTACAAAACGAGTTGGGTACTTGCTACAACAGGGAATGCATTTTCCTTGTATGTGAAATGAATTTCATGAAGAGGCATTCTATGCGAAAAGGGGTAGCAGGCATTTACACGAAACACAAGTACCTACATTCAAAGCAGAAATATGAATGTAGAATGCGACTAAGGGCTTATTTGTTTGCATATAATTGAATATAGATAAATTTAAGGTCAAATGGGCTCCAAGAAAGGATTATTAAAATGGCGAGGGTTAAGATATAAGATGACGATGTAGATGAGTTCTATGATCTTGACTTTCATAGGATTTAAATCACTAGGCTGATGGCTAGATATCATATCAATCTCCTCTTAATTCATTTTCCATTATACATACAACTATTTGATGGTTATTTTTAGATATTCACTTTTGTTCCTTAAGTTTTAACCACCTTTAGAAATAATAGTGTTAGAGTTCCTAAGAATTCAATTACATGAACTCTATCGGGAAATGCTCCCGTGATAGTTAACTCTCACCGCTTTTTGTGAGAGAACCATGATGGCCCCACTTATCACGGGACTAAAGGGATGGAACCTAGCTATCAAGTTTGGATTCAATCTCATGCCTCTAACCCCTTGATCTGTAGCCCATAAGATACTTTGAGGTGGATAGTTGGGCATGTTGACAGAAGGGCTTGATTTATGTGGATAGTCATCTGCTACCAAATCCATGTTATGCAGGAGTTAAATTTGTTTCTGAAAATCCACTAATTTAGTTATATACATCACAATCTAAGTTTTAAAAACACCTGGACCAGCCAGTTCGGTCTGGACAAACCAGAACAAAGCCCGCAGCGGTCTGGTCGAACCCATTGGTTTCAATGATGTGAACTCTACAGTTGGACAGGCAAACTGTTGAAATGACAAAACTTCACATTGGAGTGCTCAGCCAATTCATGCATGCTCCAAGCATTCACACATATGGAAGCAACTCCGAGCATTCTCCATTTTCTGTAGCACCAGGATAAAGGCAAATGCTCATTTGTCCATCCAAGCCTTCTCAAATGCTAATTGGGACTTCGTTTAGTTTAGATCATCAATCTACTTGAAGGTATATTGAACTACTGTTGGTGGAAACATGATGTCTTGGAAGAGTTCGAAAAAATGAAAATGAAAAGTTGTTCAAGAAAGGTTGGCTGAATACTGTTATTGATGAGGAGAATATTGATGAAAATGAGGAAGATAGTGAAAGAAAGGATAGTGGGAATAGTCAGAGAACTGTGATCAAAATGAGAGAGAAGGAAATGAAAAAAGATGGAATGGGAGTTTTCTTTGATAAAAGAAAAGACGAAATGTGTGGCCTTTTTTTTTTTTTGGGTAGAAAGATTATATAACTAGCAAACCCTTGAAAGACTGAAATTCCTACAGGTACCTCAAATTATTAAAAAAAAAAAAACAAAAAAAACAAAAGGCACACTTCCAAAAGGAAACTGAAGTCCAAAACTTCTAACACCACCAATATAACTGTCTAGATATCAAAAGCTGAGAACTCTTCTAGCTATACTTTGAGATGAATAGCTGATTGTCTGACCTATGGATGGTCATCTGCTACTAAATCCATGATATGGAGGAAAAGATGATGCACAAAATATACTGCATCATTGATCAATGCTGCCCAGTGCATGATGTACCCGATTGCATGCCCACGGGTAGAAATTTGGTAAGGTGGATTTCTTAAACAAGAGTCGAGACGGGGAAAGTCTGAAGGGATTACCCAGGGAAAGGGAAGCATGAGTGGGCATGTCGAGAAACAGAGAGGAGCTTAAGTTGTCATTTAATGTAAGGTCTTGCTTTTTCAGGTGGGGTTGACCTAAGTTGTACGGTAAGGATTTAGGGTTGTAATTGGGTTGATCTTTGAAAATTTAGCTTTCTTAGTAAATAAATTAAAATAAATTAATGTCACCATCTTCTTTTTCAGATCAGTAATTAATGTTACCATCTCAGAAAGAAGACAAGAAAAAATTGTTGATCAGACTTGAAGTTGAAGAGTCATTTCTTATTGAGCTTTCCATCAAAATTGACACATGTGATTTTGTGAGATTCAAATTGCAAGACATATTGTAGCTTATCCAGTTTTCCTCTAACAGATGAAACATATTGCCAGTTGTCATTTCTGTGCAAGACAGTGGAATGCCTTCATTCTATGCACATGAAGCCACAACATCTTTAGTTGTAACACAGTATATTTAGTAGTCCTTAGAGCCACCATGACTGTAAATATCTCATGAGATGAGTATCTTAGAGATTCGCAAGTACAGCACACATATGATTGTACATACATCTATATACATCTACAAATATATTGCTCCTCCATTCTTAGAGCACAGCTTTCCTATGTCTCTTCAAAACCGGTATCTAAGCCACTTTATGGCATCGGAGCTAAGTTTGTTGTGCTCAATCATATGTTTGGAGAGATCTCTCAGTCACAAGCAAGAGACCCAGTGCAGCCTACTGCTCATCATCAGTCAAAAAAGATGAGGACCCCATCTGGTAGGATTTTCTTTGGATGTACTGCTGACTAGTCAATTCTGAATCTGAATATGATTGGGATCAGCCATTTCTTTGCATACTTTGAAACACATCTTGATTTCCCGGTAGAAGACATGATTTTGATTCATATCGACCTCGACATCTAATCTGAGCATAAGGTAAAGATAATAGGTGTTCACTGTGCTGTGAACCCTTGTAGGATTCCTATTTATTGAGAGGAAAATACAACTCATGATTGGAATCAACATCTAGGAGTCATTGATATCTTGAAACTTATCATCTTAAAATCCTAGAGATATGGAATCGTTCCTTATCATTCATATCTCTATCTAGGAAATCATTCTTGAGTCTTACGATAACTTTCATTATGATAGGGCTCATTCAAAGAGGGTTTCAAATCTTTCCAAAGAGCTGACTGTTAGCCCTGTATTTTTCTAACATTATGTTTTTTCATAGTTTTGTTCATGTTCAAAATGTTTTGTGATATATCATCCACGTGACACTTTTATATTTCATCAAACAGGTTGGGGGTTAGTTGTACACCCTTCATCACCACCAGTAATAAACTCACACATATTTTCACGAAACCTCTAGGAAGTCATTAATCCAAGTCATCCATGGTTGTATCGGCACATTAGCTTGAAGGGGAGTGTTGAAAACCGCAAAAGTGGCTGTCCCGAGGAGAGACTTCTAAACTCTCACCCCCTCCACCCTCCACAATCCTCATTACAATGTGTAATAATGAGAAAATCTTCCATCCTAAATGATGATGATGATTGATGATGATCATCATCATCAAAGCCTTGTCCCAACTATGTTGGGGTTAGCTACATGAATTTTGTTTAGCCATCCTAAGCCATGTGCTTGGATAGGTTGCACTTTTCAGATTTATCTTTATTACTTCCATCCATGTCCTCTTCAGCCTACCCCTTTTCCTTCAGGACCAACAACTTGCATAGATAAACTTTCCCTCACCGGTGCTATTGTTAGCCTACATTGGACATGTCCAAATCATCTCAAATGAGTCTCCTAATGCTAACCCTAAATACTCCGATTCTTATGTGTGCTAAATAAGACACCCTCTAGGTAAAAAAAAGGATACATCTACGTGCTTTACCATCATAAAACCAATCTACTTAGGGTTCATTTTGTCAGTTTTGTTCTTCCACTCAATTTATTCAATGTCATGCGCCTAATTACTCCACATATTGACATGTCTTTCTTCACCGCTTCAACTAAGGTCTTTGCCATCCTCCCTCTTCTCTTAGCACCTTCCACTATTAACCCTTAAATTAGTCTCGTAGGGCCAGTTTCCATCCTTTTTTAAACATGCCTAGACAAAAGGAAAAGATATTCTTTGATTTTATCTTAGATTGCAATTTGCCCTTAGGTTGCTCCCAACGTACTCATTTCTAATAACTTCACACTTCCTTCTAAGTATGCATATCTCAGTCACATGAACTTCAGCTTCTGTGTTTCTTTGTTACCCGGAATTCACATCCATATAACATAACAGGCCTGATTACTATTTTATTAAAATGTCTCTTTAGTCTAAATGGCACTTAATGATTCCATAACGCTCCACTAGCTCGTCTCCACTTAGCCCATGTTGTACTAAGTATACTGGCTATATCTTACTTGACCGTTCATTTTGTTCTACGGTAGCTCCTAAGTAACAAAACTTTGTGCATTCTCAAGTGCAATATAGGTATTAATAGGAAACTCGTTGTCTTATCCTAAAGAACTTAACTATTGAATCTGTTGACATTAGCCATTTCATTAATTTTATTGGCAGAATTGTATATAACACTAATCAAATACATGTTATTTACCATTAAAAAAATGTTGTTTACAATATAAAAAAATACATGTTATTTATGTATTAGTGACCGCATCACTCAATAGGTTTAAGAAGATTGGTATACAAGCCAAATTTAAGCCCATGTTAGGCCCCACATTGTGCTTACATTGAAGTGATATTTACCTTGGATTGGGACCAGAGCAAAACACTTCATGTCATGTCTTCATCAATAACATCATTTGCTCTGGTCACAATCTAAAACTGAAGATCACACTAATGACAGTGAAAATTCGGGTGCCTAACAGCTCACAGGGATAGTTTCTTAGATCAGTTTAGGTTTGTGTACGGTGTGTGTATAAGCTGGCAAATGTAAGAATGATCAGATGTAGCCTGGTTGCCTACAATGCAGAACAACCTGGTCTAGTGGGACTAAGTTAAGAAACCTGATAAGATGGCTTTCCCTGGATATGCATATGATCTAAGTTTCACTCTTAACATGGTCGTGACCGTCTGAGGAATGCTCCTCAAAATAAATGGCTGCAACAATTCAGTCCAGTCATCCATGTTGCAGGTCAGTGATTTGCTAGCCATAGTCATCCACCAAATCAAACTCAAAACCATATGATATCCATTATGATCATTTGGAGCACTTCTTTTCCACACATCCAAAAGGGACAAAGTGTGCACCAAAATGCAGGTTGTGCAACCAGTTTGGACTTGATCTCTCTTCTCTAAATATGAAAGGAAGACATCTATATTATGCAATGAGAAATGCTCCATGTGAGAGTACCTGTGGGCTTTGCAACTGATGGAGCACTTGCATATGCAGAAGCCAACACAAGAGCACTGCAGTAACATCAGGAAGAATAAAATGAAGGTCCTAGATAAACTGGAACTCTTCCTTTCTTTTTCTTCTTCTTTAAATGATACATGGTACATCCAAAGGAGTAACACAGGAGCTAAAGCTTATTCTTATAAGTTAAAAGGAAATCCTATACAAAATCACTTATTGCCGCCGCCCCCCCTGCCCCCTGCCCGGTTTCAGATTCGCCTCCTACTATAAGTAATCAAACACCGACGACGAGGCTCGTCACACCTACTCTTTAGCACATTTGAAGAACTCCCATTATCCCCAGCAACACATAGAGCCTCACCCCATTTCGCCGAATCGATATCCTTCACCCCATTCTTCTTCCCACAAAACCCAGACCCAGACTCAACACTATTATCATCTTCACTGGAATTAGCCACCTTATTAGAACAGCTCCCCTGCTCCTCTCTCATTCGCATCTCCAATCGTTCATCCTTGCCATTGAATTTCTGAGCAGCACCCACTTCTCGCCCTCTCCTCAAACTCTCCACTCCACCATTCTCCATTTGCTTATCTCCCAATTTGGTCATCTCCCCATTGACCAATTCCAATTCCACTGATGAATTCCTATCAGATGCCGTATCTGTAACAACATGGTTCTCAAATATCTTACTGATGCACGCTTCAATCTTCTCGGAGATGCTATCACCATTGAAATCAATCCCTTCAAATAGCTTCTCATCAAGAGCAGCTATAGACCCTGAATCCGCAAAGCTCAAAACCCTAGAAATACGTGGGGAACTAATCATCAAACTATGCAATTGAGCAGCCAGTTCTTTGTTATCATGTACAGAATTCTCATCTCTCGCGACAAGAAAGGCAATACCCAATGCAGTCCTCGCCCGTTCGGCCGCCTCTTTCGCAGAAGCCGCCTTCTTGCCGGCCCTCTCCCTCGCCGAGGCAGCAGCGGCGACCACCTTCTCCACGTCCTGGAGACGCCAACGCCTTTCTCTAATCACGCTCCTCGGAGAGCTATCAGAAGCTGGGTCTGGCGGCGGCGGTGGCGGTGAGGGCCTCTTGCGTGCTTTCGGCTCCCAGCAGTCAACGCAGGTGAAGGAATTGGAAGCGGTGGGGAGGAAGGAGAGGCAGGAGCGGTGGACTCGGCAGTCGCAGGAGGAGCAATCGATGCCGTCCGAGGGGGAGATAGAGACCTTGGAGAAGCAGTAGGAGCAGATTTCGGAAGATTCGATGCTGGTGATGCAATTGGGGCAAAGGAGGACGATGCGCCACTGGCTGGCTAGGGTTTGGAGGGCGGTGTTGGCGCGGGTGCCGCAGGAGTGGCAGGTGGAGAGAATGGGGTAATGGTTTAGGGTTTTAGGGGTGGAAGAGGAGGGTTTGGAGGGAATGTAGGGTTTCTTTTTAGAAGAACGAGAAGATCGAGAAGCAGATGCAGAAGCAGAGAGGATGCTGGTGCGAATCACTGTTGCTCTCGCCGTGTCTTTCATTGTGGATTGGAGAAACAAAATGGAAAAGATGAAGATAAATTTTGTGGGAAAGGAAAGAGTTGGTGGTTTGGTTGGTGTATATCACGCGATTTGTGCTGTGAGAGGGAAGGGTACATTGTAAACTATACAGTGGGAGATGCGTTTGTATTGAAAATTTTATAATCTGTTTGGTAAGTGGACAACTGTGAATTCATGTATCTGTGCAGGTGAAGTAGGAATTAGGAGTTTGTAAGAAGGTAGGATTAGGAGTCTGAATTTTTTATCACTCAAGGGTAGCTAATACCTCAGTTCGTGTAGGACAAGGTTTGCATTTGGAGGATATAAATTTGAAATTACACTATTACATTTGGACTACATAAGAGTTTATTCAAATCCAGAGGGAGTAATCCAATCCAAAGAATTAGGAACCCTCCAGTAGCAAAATAAAAAATGAGTCTAAATTTTCGGGACCATATTCATGATGTGATTAGGATTAAATTAGAGCTGTTATTAGATTATCTATGGTGCATTATTGATTGTCTGGCCTGCCTTGTAACGAGCATCCAGAAAGGTAATCGTGGAGACCCAAAATTTTGTACCACAAAAATAACATGTGTGGACTTAAGGATGAAGCCAATTGGGGTTGAAGGGGGTCTAGACTATGAGTGTCTTAGTCACAGCTACACTGAGAGGAAACGAGATTGAAACTTTATAATGGAGCCCACCTATTCAAAATTTAAACGGCCAACAATTAAATGACTCTCTGCCACAACTTCTAATGAGAATTATAGTCATTTTTAGTTTCTAATACTTTTGTTAAATCATGGACTTTGAGAATCTCGATGTTGCATTTGGTTTTGCTTGTTTGGAGTTTCCTATGAGAAGTGCGGTAGACCGGCAGTTGAGGATTTTTGGCGGGTGGAGTCAAATCATGTACCCTTAGCATCCCTAGGCCGAAATTTTGAACAACTTAAGGTTTAACTTTTGCAATGCTCAGAATTCCAGCTTTATAATATTAGACCACACAAGCATTTGGAATGTTCCAAATTCTCTCATACAGAAATTCTTACAAACAAATGGGCAGTTCCTCTGTTGACCAGAGCACAAGGAAATGAAGTGGAATTTATATCATTCCAGATACATGTTGTTATCAAAGAGAATCAATGAGAAAACCTTGAAAACCTTCATACTCAAACCCCAACCTAGCAGCAAGCAGAGGAGCCTTGCAAAGGGGTTGTAGCTCGTTTGCCAAGTGCTAGAAGACTAGACAATGTATTGATTGGGGCTTTTTCGACATTTACTGAGTCATGCAAGATGCCCCTTGTCCATTGATGTCAATCACTAGGATTTATGGAACTTGGTTTGGATATTTTGTTAGAATTCCTTCAAAACCCATTTTTGGTTGATGTGATTTGCCCACCTATCCACCATGGGCCAGGAGTTTCTAATGACAATCAAGTGGCTGGACATGGGTTGACCAACCTAATATCTGTAAAGAGAAAGGTGGAGAAGGCTCAGCCCAAAAAGTCACAAACCCAGTACAGGGTTCAAGTTGTAAAAGAACAATTGTAATTATTCTTCTAGAATTTGTTAAGAGAGAGATAGATGAGGCTTAGCCCAATAAGTCATAAACCCAGTCCATGGCTCAAGTTCTAGAAGAATAACTGTAATTATTGTATCATATCTATAAGATTAGTCAATATTTCTTTACAATCTCCACCTCTCGTCTTACAAAAATCTAATGAAGCTAGGCCCATTATCCTCAATGTTGGTTTTGTCCACATTGTTGCGGGCTTGTTTGGCAACTCTACTAATAGAGACAAGTAAGGTAAAGTCTCTATTCCCCCCCCCCCCCCCCCAAAAAAAAAAGTCCCACCATAAGCACTTTAATTCAAATTTCCTATTATATTAAAAAAAAAAAGTAAAAAAGCAACCTCGTTTCTCCGCTAAAAAACAAAAATACTTCACAATAAATACAAAAAATAAAAAAGATTCCATAATAAACAACTAAAAATAAAATACCATTATAACTCACCTATATTTATTATTTATTGAAAATAATCTTTACTCCATTCAACTCCTTTAGTTAAGCCCCCAAACAAGGCACACCACATGCACCACACGGTAATTGTATTTGATTATAGAGCTAGCCAGGGATCAAATCCCATCCACTACTTTTTTTACATAATTTCTTTGCAACTCCATGCTTGCCATTTGAAGCGTTCAATTTGTATTGAATTGATAAAGCTTGTGTCAGTTAAGTTAATTATCTTACATATTCATATATTTTGAGTAATTTGTGAAAAAAATAAATAAAAAAAATCTAACTTTTATATCTATTTTTCTACAGTTTTGTGGACCTCTTATTTATGATCCAAACCACTCAATACTCTCATATTAATGAAATGTATCAAGATATTTAGTTCGGTATCTTAAATCTTCATAGGTTTTGAAATTTGTGAAAAAACTAAAAAAATATTCTACACAAATAGACCGTTGGACGCACTCATTTATTGTGTAAACACACAGTGACTTCGACAAACATAATCCTGCATTCATATGTGTGGCTTATGCATATTTAACACTTACATATGTGAAAACTCATTTTCCCATCCAATCCGCATAGGGCAAGTAACTTGCAATCACCTAACTTAACCTATTAGCTTATATTTCTAAAATTCAACCTCGAAGGGGTAATTTGATTGGCCTAGTGCCACGATTTTCTCTTTAAAGTTGATGTTTCAAAGCTGGAGTCATAAAGAGATTTATCCAGCTCCTCAGGAACCGAAAAAGATTAATCTGACCAAAAGGAATACGACACCGCAACACCCTCCCTTCGTCATCCAAAAAAAAACAAATTCAATTACCTACACAAGTGCCACTAAAAAAACCAAAATTCCTCATCATGCAGACTTGTTTTTATGGGCTGGGAGTCCTAGTGTAAGGTCTGACTGGCAGCCTTAATAAAATAATGCATACCTCCTACTGTCCTACAGTGCAGACACTTGGGCCAGCAACGTTGTCATACTTACATTTTAGTATTAGTATATACTCGGTACTCCCCACGTACTCCCTATATTTCCTCTCCTCCGACATTTTATCCAAACGCAGTGTGCTTTCCCACCACCACCAACTGCCAAAAGGACAAAAAGGGAATAGCCAACCAATGAATTTGCCTTCCAATTTTCCCTCTTCCTTTTCCCAGTTTTTCCTGATACTCCTTCAACATTCCTCCTCTTTTTCAACCCCTACCTTTTCCTTTTCTTAGCCTTTCCTCCCTCCCTTTTGATAGGAAAAAGCAAATTCAGAAAAACTTCATCTGCTACAGTTAAAGGATTTGACCATTTTACCCTTGGGCCTTTCTCTAAATCTCCCTTTCCATTATCAGATTCTTCTCACTGTTGGAGATCCCTTTCTGTCGCTGACCAACCCCTCTCTCTTCTCTCTCTCACAGTACATGGTCTTCTTTTTTTTTTTCCCCTTTCTGAAACAGTTTTATCTTCTTGATTTGTTGCATCCCTTTTCAGGTATTATTGAATGTTTCCATTCTGGGTTTTGGAGATGAGGGTGGTCTGTTGAAGATTTTGTGGGTTTCTTTTATGGTTGTGGTGATGATAGGGGTTTCTTGAGTTTTATCTTTTTCTGGGCTTTTCTGGGTTTTGGAGATACAGAGGTTTTAGTGGGTTTTTTTTTTCTTGATTTGGAATTTGAGGAGTGGGAGATGGAGTTGACTGAAGGAGTGGGTGAGACTGAAGGAGTGGGTGAGAGCTCATCTCCTCCTAGGACTTTTGGGGGTTTCAGTTACTACGACATGAAGAACGACATCTACAATCGCTTGGTGGAGAATGGGAACGAGGAGGCTGTTTGTAATCCAGGGTTTCGCGAGCTGTTGGATGCGCATTTCAATCGGTTGCCGCATAGGTATGATCGTTTTTTCATTGATCTGTGTTGGGTTTCATATTGTGTTTTTTGGTCTCCGTGGGCTCCCGATCAGGGGACGGCTTTGAATTTGTTCTTATTGCACTCATGGGTGAAATTTATGGGAGAGGGGAATTGTCAATCTTTAACGTTTTAGAGTTGATAAGTTGAAAGTTCATGATTTGGGTGCTTTGGGATTTGACGAAATTTAAAATTATTCACATATTTGTTTAGGATCAAATATAATTTCCACATGGAATTTGGATTCTTCTTGTTAATGTTTAGTGCTGTAAAGCAAAATCCTCGCATATTGCACTGCGGTCACTTGGTTTTGTTCTTGTTGAGTCATAGGGTCTGACCCATAAATGCAATAAGGCTAAGATGATTAAAGACTATGACGACGGTGATACTTTCTGTTGATTCTGGAATTTGATAGAAATTAGAATCTTTATTCAATCTATATTTTCAGAATTAGATTCAATTTCCGTTACCCCCTTTTGAGATTCAGACATGCAGACCCTTCCTCAAAAGTCTGTCAAGAACACAAGGAATTGACCAAGATTGAAATCCCACTAATCTGCTGGCTTAGAACATTGGAGTGTTCATAATAGAGTTATCAAATTGGTATTGCTTCATTTGTATCAAGTCGTATTTGTTTATAGCTAATGGAATTACTAGACTCCAAGGGCTTGTCTGTCTTGACACATCAGTAATCGCGGGGTCCTTTTTCTAGTTAATTTGGCAGCTTGTTGCTGTTATTGATACAAAAGTAGAATTTCGAGCGATGCATGAACCTGATCTCAATGTATTCCACTTGTTTCAGTTATGGATTAGATGTGAATATGGATAGAGTTGAGGATGTTTTGTTGCATCAAAAGATTCTTGCGCAGGCAAAGGATCCAGAAAAGCGGCCTGCATTCCATGTTCGTTTTATTGAGGTACTCAACCAAACTTTATCTTTTGAGTTGTGAGGCTTATAATTTTGCATTCAGTTAATTTTAGCTTTAAACTTTAGCGGACAATCTTGCACCTTTCCTTTCCCACTTGTGAGAGTTGTGGAATGTAAAGTTGTACATCCATGGTCATGCTTGTTGTAGAAATTGCATTTTTTAGTTATTTCTTTAGTGAATGAGTCATTAATACACCTTCCATGAAATATTTCCTCTCTGAAATGTGTCAGTCTGATGTGTTTTGATTTTTTGAATCACAGTTTTTTCATTTCATTCTGAGAACCTTCCAATTTGGTGTTAAAATGGAGCCATTCCGTACTGAAAAAAAAGAGGACATGATGAAAAAGTAAAAGAGTTAACATGGATATAAAATGGTAAAAATGGTCGATCTCCGAAACTATTAAAAAGCATACTTGCATCATTCAACATAAATTACACTACAAATGACTACTGCATGTTAAATATGTTGATGTCATGCATCTAAGCCATGAGTTATATGCAACGATCATTTTACAACATGCAATTAGAAACACGTATATGATCAAAGCATTTTTGTAAGTGAGAATTCATTGTCAAATGGGACTGTTTGTTTCCTTGGAATTATGGGCCTTATTGTTTGCATTTGCATGTAACTGGAATACATAGGAATTCATTGATGGAACATGCCTATTTGTTCGCATGGAATTGGAATGTACAGGAAGTAATTAATTTAGATGGGCTTGCTTATTTGTATGGAATTAGAACACATAGGAAGTATTCAATTCAAATGGGCTTCTTTGTTTGCATGGAATTTAATACATATATAGATGAAAATTATTTCATATAATTGCAAAAATTAATTTCATACATTTACACTGACATATTGTCATATACATAATGGGCAAAGTAGGGGTGTCAAAAGAACCTGAAAAACCGTCTAACCAACTGAACCGAACCGGCGGTTATTAACCGTGTTTCACGGTTTCAGTTACGGTCATTAAAATCGGAAAACCGTGCTTCGCGGTTCGGTTTCGGTTTTCAATCTCGACTCATGGTTATTAACCGAACTGAACCGTTACACCCCAGTGGTTGTGTAATTTTATAACTTAAATAACCCCTTTCAACTTTTGAGCCCTCGTTGTTGGAACAAAAAACGAAAGAGGGAAAAGTGAAGGATCAATGATGTATTTGCTAGAAAAATGCACTTTATTATTTCATTTGTCTATGTGAACATATTAATGCTACTTTAGTATTTTGGAATTATGTAATTTGTTATCTAGGATATTTGGTTTTGACTTTTGAACATGTATTTTGCATTCTGACATGGTTTTTAAAAACGGAAAACCGTAAAATACAGTTCGGTTAACGATTTTCCCAAAACACTCAGCGAACTGAATCATTACACTCCTAGGGAAAAGGGCATATACACAAACACATAATTGTATATATTAACATCATCATCCTCAAAGCCCTGGCCCGACTAGTTTGGGTCACTTACATGGATTGTGCTTCTCCATTCATGTTCTTCTTGGGCCATATCCTTAGATAGGTTGCACTTCTTTAGATATATCTTTACCACTTCCATCACGTCCTCTTTGGCCTACCCCTTTTCCTTGAGGGGCATGAAAAAACTTTTCCTCACGGGCGCCGTTGCTGGCTTGCATTGGACATGTCCAAACCATCTCAAACCAGTCTCCCTTAATTTGTCACCTATTGATGTTCCCCTTAAATGCTCCCAAATGCGCTTATTTCCTAACTGATATAGCCCTAGACCCATGATTGATGGGTCGACTGGGCCCATTGGGCCTAGTCCGCACGCCTAATTAGACCAGCCAGCCAGCCCACTCAACCCATGGGCTGGACGACCAATTTACTATGAGAATTTGAGTTTAATTAAGAGTCTCTAATTAGGAGTTTAATTTGATTTTGGTTGTTTCATCAAGTTTCTAATTTTTAGTGTTTCAATGGTGTAGGATTCCTAATAATTCAAGGCCATGATTAAGGAGTGCCTTAATTAGGAGATTTAGTGGCCGTTTAGGAACTCTAGTCTAATTAGATTAAGGTCAAATTAGAGATTTTTTAAGTTATAATTTATAATTATTGTGTTTGGTAAAATTATAAAAAAAAAATCTCTTATTTCATGAGGTAATTGGGGCCCACCTTTTAAAAATTACATTGTAGAACCCGCCATTTGCATCATTTTGAAAGTTTTAGGAGGTTGTTTTCATCCAAAACACATAAATTTTGAATCGTCCACCTCCATCTGTTTCAGCTAAGAAAGCTCTGAAAAAAGCTGGTCCCTTAGCTTATTTTTTAAGAGGTAAAAGTTCTAATCTGTAAATAAGCTCTAAAATTAGAAAGTACAATTAGAGGTTTACCAAATGCTCAAATATATAAGAGATTATTTTTAGAGTTACCAAATGTCCCTTTAGTTTCTTTTTTTTTATTGGAGAAGATTTGGAATTTGAATGAAACTAGGAAAGGGAAGAAGGGGATGTCCAAAATCCAATTTAATTGATATCAATAAAATTTCTTTTTCTCTGTGGGTGCAACCCTTGAGTGATTGTGTTACTTGAAGGTCCCTATGTTTGGGTGGATCCTTCCACCATCTTGCTGCATCATTGACCTAAATGAAGGACTTGCAGAATAAATTTGTTAAGAAGAAAAGGAGAGGAGCAATGATTCAAACTCCAAAAGGAAAGGGAAGAAAATGTCTCTGAGTGGAGGATTGGGATCTTCCAGTATAAAATATATCTATGGTTTGGATGGAAAATCATGGGCCCCACTTCTGTGGAAATCGCTGCCTTAGCTAACTATATACTTGTTGAGATTCATGACCTTGTAGTCGTTTGGTAATTTTACTTGTCAACTAAAGTCAAGTAAAGTAAAGTTAAGCATCAAATCAAAAGCACTTTAATTCAAAACTCCCTCCAACTTTTTCAAAAAAAGTAAAAAAACAACTACCTTTATTCACTAAAAGACAAAAAAACTTCATTTCCCCATACAAAAAGTCAAAAATATTCCATACCAAACAACTAAAAACAAAATACCATCATAACCCACTTCTATTTTATTCCCTCTCTTTATTTCACTTCACTTCACTTTATTTTAAAAGTAAAATTACCAAACGGGTCATGGAAATATCAGTTCTTTACTGTTTTTATTTGGTGCCCCAGCAGTCTATTGGATTTTTTTTTTATCTCAATTCTTTTTTGTTATGCTGGTTAGCATGTTCAGACTAGAGTGGATGGAAGTGATGTACAGCAATCTGCAAGAGTCTTTTCGACTTCAAGGTGTGATAATACTGATCATGAAGGTGTCATGCTGTCAAATAGCAGGTTAACCATCCATGGAAGATCTTATCTCAACACAAATAATTTGGTCTTTGGGACAATGACAACATTCTACTGTATATGCATGCATTTCCATACTAAAATTTCGTTCTGCACTTATTTAATCTGATGACTTGGACTTTTCTTTTTCTTGGTTCACATTGATAGCACTTCTGTCAGTAGAAAGAAGGATTGTGAGATTGACTTTGAACCTTGCTCAAAGCTTGAGGACTTAAATTTGGATGTAAGAAACAATGCTGAGGACATTGAAGAGAGAAACCTCACTGAAACCATTTATGGAAGGTAGACCTTGAGCCCATGTTTAAATTCATATTTTTTTATGGGCCTTGTGCATCATGGTTACTTGAGTTTACATGATATTTTGTTGTTAAATTTGCACAGAAGGATTAAAACTCTGCTTTAATTTTGATTAGGTGATGGAAGATCTTAATACCTAATTATTATTATTCTGGTAGGACATTGTCAATATGAAATTCTGCTGTAACTCTGGTTAGATGATGGGATATCTTAGATACCTTTTTTTATCAATATTATGGTAGGACAATGTCGAGATGGAGAGAATTGGCCATGCAGTGCAATGAGCTGCAGTCCAGGGTTCTTTTCGACCTGTGCATTTGCAACATGAAACTTAAGTATTATACTTTCTACCTACCGAGGTTACTTTACTCAGATTGAGGAAATCACACAAAGCGCTGCGCCAAGTGTTGAGGCATTGGATAAGCAGCTCAAAGGTGAGAGAAACAGGACAGGCGAGAGTTGTCCTACAAAACACAGGACACTGGGAGAAGAGAAAAACTCATGATCATCTGTTTGTCCTCTAGGAAAAAGGGGGGAAGCAAGAGAGTCACCCATGAACAATCTTTGACTTTTCAACAATGAATCAATAAAGACTGACTTCGATGTCAGCCAAACTGAGTCAATTATGGAAAAACCATTAATGGGAGTAAATGAACTGCAACCCCTTGAAAGCATAAGAAAGTGGGAAAAGTCTGAGACCCACGATACTGCTGTCTGCAGATATCACCAATTCATTTTTTTATTTTTATAATCAGATATCACCAATTCATTGTACATCAATCAAATGAAAGCGTAGATATACGTGACAAGATTTAATAGATGATCGGACAAGGGTTGTCACTGTACGGTGAAAGGCTCAAGCAACCTCTGCATTTTGAGGCTACCTAAAGCCTCAATCATAACTTCGGAATAAAGGGTTGCTGATTCTTCCCTATTGACTGGGGACAAGATTGAAATAAAACCACCCTCCTTATAAGATACTGTTATTTGAGTAAACTTAGGCTCGGATCAGGATTCCTGGACAAAAACTTCTGTACGCAAAATAAATAAGAAACAGGGAATGTTTAGAGAAATTGGGCGCTTCTGTTTAAGACTAGAAGATTGTTGTATGTGTTAATGTTTACCTGCACTGAAATGCCTTCCTTGGCCCCTCAGAGGCTATAAGTTTAGAAGTCTGTATCAACTTCTTCTTGAAAAGTATTTATACATGCATCTCTCTGCAGACCTCAGTGTCATATGAAATCAAAATAAATAACTAATTACAAAGAAGCACATGTTTTGCAGTTGCATTATGAGTTGTGATCAGAATGTTTTGTTTGACTTTTCAAAAAAAAGAAAAGAAAAAAGAAAAAGGAAGAAGAGGAATAAAAGATAAGAATATTCTTTTGTCAACTAAACATTTCATCTGCACTGATACATAAGTTATTGTGCTGGAAAACACATGCCTTGAGCCCTGTTAATAGAAATTTAAAACACTTACTTTTTCAAGTATTTAAGCTCATAGTTATCAGAATCCTACGATTCGTATCCCGAATCTTAAGGAAAACGATTCGTATTTATGCAACGAATCCCATTTACAAATGAATCTTAGGATTCAGGTGTGAATCCTACAATTCGATTATCGTTTTATCGAATCTTACGATTCAAGCAATTCGGTTAACTGAGAATAACTATAACCAATAAGTTGATATTAATAATCTTTTACCTTTTCTTTCTATCTTTTAGCGCTCTTATTTCTAAAAGTTATTTTGTAGTTAACGAAACCTCCTAAGTTTTTTTGTGTCTTTGATAAGATTTTAAAGATGAATAAAGTACATGCATTTAACTAAAGCACTCCAGTGAAGTTTGGTGCTTGTCTGTATCTTCTTTATTTTTTTATTTATTTTGGTTTTTTCCTTCATGAACACTTTCTTAACTTCAAGATTGATGGTTTTGGTTTTATTTTTTTTTTATTTTTTTATTCAAAATAATAATAATATATATTGATACTTTAAACTTATTTAACTATTTACACTTCATTTATTCCATATATATATGTATATTAATATATGTCATAATGTTCTTGTTATGATTGTTTGATAGACTTACCTGTCATTATATTTATACTTCTATAAATGTGAAAATGGATGGTTATGAATAATTACTTTTTTTCCTTTTCTTTTAATTTTTAATTATTTTTCATTTTTATTAGAAAAATAAAAAATCCTACGATTCGCGATTCGATTTGATTCATGGGTATGAAAGATTTGCGATACGATTCCGATGTTGAAAACTATGTTTAAGCTACATCTTTGGAGGTAATGACTCCAACTTGATATTGTGCAATGCAGGCACGATGCTCCACATATTCCAGTGCATGAAATTATATTTTCTACCATCGACAAGCCAAAGCTTCTTAGCCAGGTGAGCAAAAGCGGTCTCTAAGATCCTCATTCTAATTGATTTCTTCGCTTCTTGATGGAATTCTCATTGTGTTTTCCTCTTCAAAATGTCTGCTCTCTTCTTTTCACTAGGGAAATGGAAAAATGCTTTGAGCCACTGATTAATTATACTTCATTGTGTCAATATTTCTTCCTTTTCCAAATATGCATTTTCTTTCAATTTCAATTGACAAGTCTGCTTATCATTAAAAAAAGGACAAATCTGCCTGTCGGGGAAATAGATAGGTGTTAAATTTTGCAAATATTCACAGCAATATATTATTTTATTATCTCTTAAAATTTTATAGGAAGCTTCTAACCATGTGGTGTGGTTTTCCTAGCTCTCTGCTTTACTTTCCGATAATGGACTAAACATTCGTGAAGCGCATGTTTTCTCGACAACCGATGGGTACTCATTGGATGTGTTTGTGGTGGATGGTTGGCCTGTTGAGGTAGGTTCTTTGTAAATGAAATGGTTCTGCCATTAATGTTATCTATTGTCTGTGTGTTTTCCACCTTAATTTGTGTCATAAGATATCTATAAAGATGAGAGCCTGTAGCACCAGTTAGAAAGTGCTCATTATTGCAAGTAGAAGGTTGTGGGACTCCAAGTCATGTTACCTATAAAAAAAAGTTACTTATCTGTAAAAGCAAAGTAACTTCTTTCGTCTTTCTCTTTTTTTTCCTCTTCGGATACTTTTTCAAATTTTAATTTTGTACTTTTTACATATTTTTTCCAATTTTTTGGCAAACTAATCCTATCTTCTGTATGTGGACTGAATTTATCCTTAAAAAATGAATAATATTACTCAAAGGGTATCCACTTTTGATGGAGTTTTAATGCCCACCTCTTTAATAGATGTTGACATACTGTAATGTAGAAGTCAATTTGAAAATTACTATTTAATCTTTAATAAGATCCATTATTATTTCATTATTTTTTTTTATCAATAACATAAAATTTTACTAAAGCAAGAACCTCATACAACAACAAAAAGAAAAGAGGGGTATGAAAGCATTGTACCCAATAAAAAATTACATATTATTGACCGACCTGACCTCATGATGAAAAACCACATCCAAATATGCAACTACGTCTTTTATTGAGATGGTAAGAAAAGAATATGCAACCAAATATCCAATACATTTCATTTCCCTTGGTTGATTTCACTGGTTAAACTAACTTGTGTCTTGAGTCAAAATAATGAACCTCTGTTGATGGTAGTTGAACTTCTAATCTGTGTTGACTCTTATATGTGCTTGCATATTAGATAAATGTAGCCGAGTCAATGTACATGAATTTGTACCAGAGATTGGTTCTTCCGAAATAGTCATGACTTAGAAGACATGCATTGTAACTGTTGTTTTCCATGGAGACCTTGTTGGAACTTGGTGTGGTGTAGTGTAGCAATGTAGGCCAACTCACTGAGTGTGTGTGAAAGAGAGAAGAGGACAAGATCTTGCCAAATGTGAACTGTAATCAACCCAATTGACCTTCCTACCAAAAAGGAAAAAAGGAGGAAAGAAAATAATAATCAACCAATCGACCTTCCTACCAAAAAGGAAAAAAGGATGAAAGAAAATAATAATCAACCAATCGACCTTCCTACCAAAAAGGAGGAAAGGAGGAAAGAAAATAATAATCAACCAATCGACCAAATTTAACTGTTCAACTGCAATCATAAAACCAGCATGAATTTTTGTTAAATATTGTAGGAAACCTTGTGAAGCATGCTGGCAGCATGCAAAATAAGCCTTGACAGGGCTTGAGTAAGGGATAGATTATGAGAAACAGTCCAACTATAGCGGTCAACTGGTTTGCTGATTTTATTTATATATTTGGAAGAAAAATACAGCTCTATAGCTATCTTGGCTGTTAATCAAGTACTGGGTTACTGATGAGATGTTTTAATCATAACAATAAATCCTCTTCCCCATTGTTGTCTTCATCGTCACCGCCATTATCATCTCAGCCTTATGCATCAATTTAGGTTTGTATTGAGGAGTTCTAATATTTAATTCCGCCGCCACCGCACGCGCGCACACCAAAAAAAAAAACATATGCCTGATGTTTTTGGTTGGGAAGTGTATAGGGACTTATTTGATGGCTATAAGAAAGTAATTACTTTAGGTCTAAACAAATAAAACATGCTAAAACAAACGACTAGAAACCTAAAACATGTATTCCCTAAAATTCTTACCCATATGCTCCTCTAAGACTAGTTTCAACATCTGTATCTAATGTTTGTTAAGTGCTTGTTATCACACCCTTAAACTAGTCTTTTTTCCCATCAAGTAATGATAAGCTATCACCCTCATTGTAGCCCATCCAATCTATTCAGGGTTGCCTTTCTGAGTTCTTCTTGTCAACTCATCCTTGAACATAACCATACACTATGTAATTCCACATTTTAATGTCTTTCTTCAAAACTTCATTCCAGCTCTTTGCTAGTCTCTTTTTTGAACTTGGGAGCTATCAGCATGTTGGACATGGGCTATTTCTAGCCTTCTGTCCTTACTCCCTATAATCTAATCGTTTCATGTGCCATTCATTGAGTTTTCCTCTATTTATGTTACTTTTAGATTTCTGCTTACAAGCTCATTCCTAGTTCTATACTTTCGTGAGAATCCTCATCCATTTTAGCATGGGCATCTGAGCCACGTGTACTTTAGCTTCTACTTGTTTCTTTGGTGTCGAACATTTAGCTTTTATAAAAGAGCGAATCTTCATTGTCATCGTATAAAAATGCCATTGATTGTAGTGGCAAGTTGATCACATAGCACTCCACTAGCGTGTCTCCACTTTGCTCACATTGCAGCTATACACTTTATTTTACATCTAGCTTAAACTCATTGTTTTGTTCTATAGATTTTTTCTAAACAACAAAGTTAATCACATTCTTGAACAAAGTCAGTTTCAATTTTGACCAACACATTTGCTCTACTTTCAGGACCACTAAACTTGCACTCTATATATTCATTGTTTTGTTTTTTTCCTAGGAAGAACTCGAAGTCACACATTATCACCCCCCAAGGGAGTCGTTTGCTGTTCCTAACCAGCTACGCTATAGCGGAGGTCCTCATCATTCTTTGATTGGCTAATCTTCAACCTGTTTGGCTTGGATCTTTTCTCCGAAGTTCTAGCTTATCATTTTTTGGCTTTCTTGTCTTATTAATGAGTACCATATCATCTGCAGACAACATACACCATGAGACTTCATCTTGGATATTGTTGTTAAATCATAATTAAAAAGCAAAACGGCTAATATGTCGAACATAAGTTTTTTTTTTTTTTTTTTTTTTCTATAAATGTAAAGTCAAACCAAAACGTCAATTGATTTGATTGTCCTAGCCTAGGCTGGCATCTTAACCATGTGACCCAATCAGTTTCTAGCATGTGGTCCATGTGTCTCAAAGTTGGCTTACACATGGGTCCTCATGACTCTTCCTTTGAAGCTTCTACAGGTATGCTATTGTACCCTCCATGTGATACTTCTGTCATGCCTCTTCGTCGTTCATCTGGGGGCATAAAGCCTCCTCACCGCTGTGGATTACTTTCTACATCCCCCATCCGTTTCAGTTCGATTTCTATTTCAACTCTTATAAGCAAGTAATGAATCATAAGTGTTGGCAGGCTGCTATGAAGGAAGAGTTGTAACTCTCTAGGATAATCACACATGGAATCTTGTACCTTTCCCCTCACAGGTCAAACCTATTGGTTGTAAATGGGTTTATACCACAGTTGAAAGTTTTGTTTCGGAACCTGTTTTGATTTGGCCTCCAAACCGAAATGTTTTGCCGTTTGGGAGTTTCGATGAAACATTTTGGAAAAAATTTAAAAAGAAAAGTATATAGGTATAAAAAATTAGAAGAGTATTATTAGAGTGAAATTTGGCTAGGCCACTTTTCTATAAAACTGAAATTTGGCTAGGGCCTATATGAGTGGTTCATTTATATTGAACAGGTTATATTTTTAATCAATGGGTTACAATGTGGAGCCCATTAATTTCTCTTAGCTGGGTAACTTAAATGGCGAAAGGGGTAAGACCATTTCACCCCTTTCACCCAATGAGAGAATAGAAGCAGGGAAGTGAGAAGAAAGGAAAAGAAGAAATAGAAGAAGAGGAGGAGCTAGCCAGGTATACTCCCCCGTCTCTCTTTTTTCTCTCTTCTTCTCCTTTTTTTCTTTTTCTTTTTCCATTCAACAGAGAAACCGGTGGTAAATCCATTTTCGACTTCTTTTTCTCTCTTTCCCCTCAAGGTCATCAGTTTTTCAAAAAAAAAAAAAAAAAAAAAGGTCGAAAGGCCCGAATTTTGGCTGAAATTTTATTGGGGTAGATTTGGTTCAGATCATTGAATGAACCGAAAAACTTTCGCAATTTTTCTTGGACAAACCGAAATTCATAACTATGGTTTATACAATAAAGTTGAAATTTGATGGAAATCTTGATAGATATAAAGCTCGCCTTGTTGTGCTTGGCTACCAACAAGAGTATGGTACTGATTACAATGAGACATTTGCCTCCTGTTGCAAAAATGGCAACATTACGAACAATTTTGGCATTTGATGTTGCCAAATTTTGGCCCATTTTACAGCTAGACGATATCAAATGCATTTTTACATGGAGTTCTCAAAGAAACAGTATACGTGACTTCTATGAAGCACCTCCTTTTATTTATTGATTTTTTTGGTAGGTAATGTCCTTGATTGATCTTCTCTCTGAAGGGTATTGGATGTGATTTGATCTATCAAGAGATATCCTTTCAGTTGCAGTTGCTCTTTCTATAAAGAGATGAGACCCGTCAATTCTTTCTCTCTCTCTCTCTCTCTCCCCCTCCCCCCACTGCACAATAAATGTGCATGTGAGAGAAGATAGGAGGGGAAGGGACCCTGGTGCAAAATGAAACAAGAGAGATGGATGGGGAATTGAGAGAGGTTGATTCTCTTGGAATGCGAGAGAAGGGTTCTAAACTGTTATTACTGGACTAAAGCTTGGGCTGATCTGTGCAGGACCTGAGTCTGTTGATCCAAAACCCAAATAGTACTAGAACAAGTGATTTTGGTGGGCTGACCTCGATAGAAGGATTAGTTTTCTATTAAAAAAAATTATGATGATGATTAGTTTTAATTGAAATTTCTTCATTGGGGATCCTGATCATTAGATGATTTTGAAATGTTATGTGAACATGTTAGTCAAACATATGATCATTTGATCGATGTTTTATCAACAACTATTGGTACTCTTAATTCTCAAATCAAACACCTCCAGCATATCTCTCTCTCTCTCTCTCTCATGTTGGTTGAGACCAACCTTTTAACATTAGAATTATGATGTTGCACGTTTTGACATCTAATTGCATATAAATTTGTCAATTAAGTTTGATTTATTTATCTCATAAACAATTATAGGCCAACACGTGTTGTATCAAAGACAGTAACTTAATAAAATATTAAGAGCATTGTGATTCGATTTTCTTATATGACAGGGATCTAGCTGAGCCCAATTGTTGCTGACTTTGCAATGATTTGGTCAGGACACAGATGGTTTGCACAAACAACTGGAGAAAGCTATAGCTGGGAGTGAGGTGAACCCTTCTCAGTTCTCTTGATGATAGGATTTGTTTTACATAGCTGAAATAATGCGTGTGGAACTTTTATTTCTTCATATTATCATGTTGTTTAATGTCAACACGTCTTGCCCTAAAACAACTTAAATACTTTTTTTTTTTTTTGAAAGGAAAGTTTCATGAAGGAAAAGCAAGCAGTACAAGCCATGAATACCTATTAGAAGTTGAAACAAATCTTGGTTTTCATATATTGATGCACATACATCGTGTAGCTCAGTGCGATGGAAGTATTTGACCATAGATTCCTGAAATGGTTCTGCATTTTATCTTCAACTTTTCTCTTTCTGATAATTGATGGTTGATTGTTTATTTCTATGAAAATTTCTCTTTTATTGTTGAAAAGGAGCGATGGAGCTAAAATTCTTACAGCACTTGCCTTGGAACCTGATGCAGGCAGAATAACTTGAAACAAGCTCAGATAACTATTGGTTCAGCCCAAGTAGTATTTTGTTCCAACAATAGGAATTAAATCCAAACTTACAAAAATCCAACCAACAAAAAAGATTTGACAACTGTTATAAAAAAAAGATTTGACAACTTAACTACTTAAGTACAATGTAATGTCGCAACATCTACCAAAACTAGCCATGAATCAACGGCAATTAATCTCAAATTATCTCATAACGGCTGCACATGAATATTTATCAGACAAAAGAATGAGTTTTCAGCGAGTTAGGATTGTACCTTTTATATCGACCCTTGAACTAGATCACTCCCATGTTTGATGTGATCTGGTTAGACGTGCTCATATGAGGGCAAGAGATGTGTAAAACCTTAATTTAAAAAATCGGCCGAGCCTAAGTTGACTCGGACTTGACCCTAAATGAGTCAGGTGCACTTGGACTCAAATTATGGGACTTGGCCGATTCCCATTTTTATTTTTATTTTTTAATTTTCTATGCAGTTAATTGGGACTTGGCCTGACTCAGCCCTGAGCCCCTGACCAAGTCGGGTCCCCTGGTCTGAGGTTTTTTTTCCTTGGGTAAAACTCAAGAAGTGAGATAGGGGGATTGCAAAGCCACTGCAAGAATGCTTCAAATCCTTTGCAGGAGTTTCACCTCCAAAGTCCAAACTCTAAAGAGGAGATAGCATTAAGTGTCTATTCCATTCTGCTTCAGCCAAAAGCAAATGCAGAATGTTTCGTTGCAGAGTAGATACCAGAATGGAACCCATTACTTTGTCTTTATACTTTGTCACCTATGACAAAGCATCAATGTTGAACCTATTCCTCATCCTTTTTTGTTAGCATTAATATGTAATGTGAATGAGGATGTGTAATTCATTTCCATAAATACCCTAAACAATCTAGGAAACAAATGACTTAAGGGACCACATTGTTACCTCATCTTTTATTTCTTGATACTCATTGCTATGTTTTAGTTTTACTCATATATCAATTTTCTTTCATTAGCATATTATGGCACCCTTCTGGTCAAGTAGAACTTCCAGTTTATGTTATTGCTTATGACTAATATTGGTTAGCATAGAGATACTTTTTTGCCACTGGCCTTTCATGGTATACTCATCATCTTGTGTTGGAAAATATAGGGGTCCTTGTCTGGCTCCTTGCCTCATTCGGCCATAGAAAAGGTTTTAGCAGCCAGCCAGCCCAAGCTTAGTGATTGGGAAATTGACAGAAGGTTACTGATAATTGGGGAGAGAATTGCATCTGGTTCTTGTGGAGATCTGTGAGTCCACTGCATTGCCTTGTGGAGCTCTGTAGCCTAATGTTCTATTCATTTTTATTATGTTTCCTGTTTGTGGGTGAATCTCTTTTTTGTGGTGTTATTATTACTATTATATTTTTTTTCAGGTATCGCGGTATCTACCACGATCTTGATGTTTCAGTAAAAATTATTAGATCAGAGCAGTTAAATGAAGCTTTGAAGGTTGAATTTGCTCAAGAAGTCATGATCTTAAGGTGAAAAACTTCACAACACTGCCATTATACAGTTTATTTCTTCTTTATAAATATGTATGTGTGCACGTATATTTGGACTGAAAGATTTTATATAGTAATTAATCTTATTTCTTGGGTTTATTCTACATTTTGGGGGGCTCCATTGCTAAAGGATGAACTTTTTTTGTAGCATGGAATGGACAACATATTGGATATTTTGTAGCATCCAAATTACAGTAACTCCTCTGGGGATATACCAGGTGCCAATATGATCTGCCTTTTTACTTTCAGAATCCATCAAGCAATTGCTGGTTGTTTCAGACATCCTTTTGCCAGCGGTAGTCATTTTCTTGAATATGGTGACGGTCAACGTAAAAATCCTTGATGGAACACTAGCCGCGATTGTCATGGCTGTGGAGTTGCCAGTATAGGAGGGGAGATGTAATAAGATCATATTGTCAAATCTTGCTTGAATTTCATTGTATTTTTCTTTCTTTTGGTTATGTTTACGTGATTTTTTCAATATTACCGAGTAAGTCTGGGTTTTTTCTTTCTTTAGGATTTTGTAATTTTCCCTTCCCTTCTATCTTTTTTATTATTTTTACTTTTCTTTGAAGTATAAAGTTTTGATTTGATATTTTGTTCATTTTTTCTTTTTTTTTATTGGTAACAATAAATTATATGAAAGTGAAAGAGTCCATAAATCAAATAATGGAACCAAAAGCTCAAAGAAAGCAAAACAGTGAAGGTATGAGAGCATTATACCCCACGTCAAACTCAAACTACAATCCCAGTTCCTATCCACACCATGCTGAGGGCACCCACCATGCCATTTGCCAAGCGTCCCACATGATGAAAGTCCACTGAACCAAGGAAGACAATATTTTGATCTCATTGAGGTAGAAATGAAACTTCCATGGACTTGGTTCAAAAGAGTTCACCCAAGAGTGATTCACTTTCCACAATTAAGCTTTTATGGAGGGCACTAGAAAATATACAAAGTGCTTCCAAAATATGTCATCACCTCCCTTTTGTCATAACCTTTGGCACCAACAGTCTTAGAGAACATGAATAATACCTTCTTCTGCTACTGCAAACAACTCCACTGATGCCTGCTGGACCCGACTTCCCACTTGCTGACCCTTCCACAAACTTAAATGACCCAATAGGAAGGCGGATTCCAAAGAGCTGCTCTCTTTACCATATTCTGGACACACACAATACCAGCGTCCCAATTATTCATAAAGCATCCAACATTAAATGATAAATTCCTTTCTCACCAACAACCACTTTGCCAACCTCAAACCCACGAAGACGTGATAGTCTCCTAGATGAATTAACCCAATAAATATTCTATCATTCTCTCCTTCCAAATAGACCACAAAATAGTGAAAGGAATATCCCTGCACGTCAATGGACCACAACCATGGAAGGGACCAAACTGCCAAGCACCAACCAAATTGTATATAGGGGCCAAGATGACACCAACTCGAGTTGCATTTTTGTGAAAAATGATACCACAACTTCGACTCCACGGCACACTGAAGAAAGAGATGGTTAATTTTCCCCTTCCATACCACAGAGAGCATAGATCCGCAATATTCTCCAATGAGTTGCTTCTCCTCCTAAGGTTATCGGTTGTAAACACCTTACCTTCCACTTGCTAGCCAATAGAATGCCCCTACATGTGGAGGAGCCAATCCTAGCCACACCCTTGCAACCAGGGAGATAGATAGCGATGATCCTTCCAATGCAAAATAGGACTTAATTGAAAATTGGCCTGAAGGAGAAGCCTTCTAAATGCGAGTATCCTTAATTTCCCTGCAAATAAGAACGCCAGAAAGCAGTCTCAACTGAGACAAATACTTGACCTCATACTGACACATGACTCTCCTAAAAAAACACTTCCCAAGACATTCTTCCCTCCCCTCCCCTCCCACATAACACTCCTGAATTGATGACTCTATATTGGACACCACCATGAACACTAGGGAAAGACTACACAAAATACCCACCCTTAACCAGTCATCAACCCATAAACAGGCACTTCTCCCACCCCCAATTTTTAAACCTATCCCTTTGCTAAACACCTCTCCTCTTATATTGTACACATCCCCCATACAAGCAATAACACCCAACAAACTCAATACCATGTACAGGAACTACTCCCACCCTTAACCAGTCATCGTCTGATAAACAGGTACTACTCCCACCCTTAACCAGTCATCGTCTGATAAACAGGTACTACTCCCACCGGTCCCCCAATTTTAAAACCTATCCCTTTGCTAAACACCTCCCCTCTTATATTGTACACATCCCTCATACAAGCAATAACACCCAACAAACTCGATACCATGTTCCTAGAGATTGATCTAGGGACCTACTACCACTTTTCCTCACCTTAGTTAGTTAGATACAATAGTCTTTCTCCACAGCACCTCCTTTTCTATCCAAACCTCCACCATCACTTGCCTAGTGATGCCCAATTTTTCAACCAAACGTATCCTAGAACCAAGCCCCTTTTGTTTTTTGGTTGCAGCACCTCACTTCACTTAATCAAATGCATTCTTTTCTGGTATCCCTTCCCCTTCTATAATAAGTTGCTCCTAATACAATCCAGTCTTTCCTCCACAACACTCGGCATTTTGAACTGAGGAGTAATATATCAACAAATTGGACATAGTAGCTTTGATTAACATGATTCTCTCTCCTGTGGACAAGTATTGTCTTTTCCACATGGATAACTTCTGATCAAACTTCTCAATTACATGGTCTGAAGGAGCTTTCGATCTTATTAGCTCTAATTGGCAAACCAGGATATTGCAACTTATGTCCATTTTGTCCACCCTGTCTGAATCTTATTATAGTTTGATGGATTTAATTGTCTATAAAATTTTGGTAGGATAAGCCTTCAACATGATGTACCCAAAAAACAAAGAGAAAGGACTAAATTATCTTTATGCTGTAATAGCTACTATACCCATAAAAGGCTGTTACAATACTGAAGGATCTTAAGCACAGTCCCTTTTTCTTCTACCATATATCATTTCTTAGGTTTTAGTGTTGTTAATGCATAACTTTTGCATTATGAGTTTTCACTTTGTTCTTGTTACATTCTTATTTCATGTGTTAGTGTAACAGGGAAGTTCAACACGAGAATGTTGTTCGTTTTATTGGTGCTTGCACAAGGCTTCCTGAGTTGTGCATAGTAACAGGTAGTTAATTAATCGGCACATAATAGTTCCATTTTTTGTCTTCAACTAAATGATTTAATGTTACCTTTGTGGTTGATTGGTTGGTATTGGGTTGTAAATGTTGACTATTGACGACTATATAAATGGAGATCCTGTTTGCTTATTAGTCATTATTGACCAAGAAGAATACTCATGGGAGAAATGCTCCATGTTAGCTCTTAAGATGTGTAAAATTTTTTAGTTGTCCCAATCCCTTTAATACTGTGGTTGTTGTATTGTCTACTTACAGAGTTCATGCCTGGAGGGAGTCTCTACGATTTCTTACATATGCGTCATAATTTCCTGGAGCTATCTCAGCTGCTGAAGCTTGTGATTGACATATGCAAAGGGATGGAGTATTTGCACCAAAAAAACATAATTCACAGGGATCTGAAGACAGCTAACCTGCTGATGGATGCTGAAAAGGTATGTATCATTCCTTAATTTTTCTTACATGATGGAACTGTAGCATTCACAAGTAGTAACTATGTGAGGGTAGATGATCTTGCTAAGCAGTCATGGATAACGGAATGGGTGAGTATGGGGGCTAGAAAAAAAAAAATCAATTTCCTTGCTACTTTGTATAACTGTAGCATAGTTTGACAACATGATAATACAATCATTGTTTTAACTCATGTATCGGATTATGCATATTGTTGACCTTTGCTTATCCAAATACGAAAGACCAAAAAGTGCATATATGGGAATCATGCCCGTGTCATTAGTATAGCTGATTGGATCCAAGCCACCTCAAATGGGCCAAGAACTAGTCAGTCCTGGTCTATATCTAGGCCTTTGACCGCCCAAGAGATTAGATAAAAAAATCTGGTCCAAATTTCAAACAATTGCATTCCTCTGGTTAAACTTAAACATCACAAAGAAGGGGCAGGATTTACTTAGAAATAAACATTGTCTTATGGTACTAGTACGAGATCTGATACATAGGTAATTCATTTATACTAGTTTATAAGGGAAAAAAAAAGATTCCAATATTTTAAAATCTTCTAGGAAATTCCAGGTTTCTTGAAGTAAAAATAACATCACAACAATATGGGTTTTACACACCAATTTTTGCCTAGCTGATACAGAGTCTCATATTTCCACCCATAACTGCAGCTTGAAATGATTTCCAGCCTTCCAGGGTGGAGATAAAGACTCAAACAGGTATTTGAATAATACTAGTGAATATTGTGGGTGGCAAATGTACAATGAAAATGCCTGCTCTAGAATGTTTTGAGAATTAGCATTTTTCCTATTTAATGCATCAGCTGTGTCAAGTTTATGTTTCTGGTTCTGTGAGTTGATTTGATGAGCAAGAGCTCTGAAGAGCGGTTCAAAATATTGGAATCTGAAGACATATCAACTGGTCCAGAAAATGTTACATATTGGACAACACATATTGATGGACTACACATATGATATAGGTCCTCAAAATGAATTTTCTATTGGCCAGAAAATTTTGGGAAAAAAATCCAAAAAACTTCAGAATGTCAGAAAATGTTAGATTTGGATGTGTATTGCGTTCTTGGCCCTCAGGTTTTAAATAGGTATGCACTGGACCTCTAAATGTCAGGCAACTCCTATTTCTTACCGACTTTATAGGAACTATATTTTTTTCTCCTTTTCCTTTTGGTAACCAAAAACTTACATTAAAGGGAGTGAGAACATTACTGCAAAAACAGAACCGAAACAAGGATATATTAAAGGCCCATAATCCCAATCTATTATATTGGGATCGGCTGATACCTGCTAAGCATCCTTGTTTTGGAGTCTGTCAGTAAATCCACTGGTGTGTACATAGGAACAACAAGAAATAAACATTTTGTTCAATCAATTGCTGTACAACTTTTTGAGAAAGTTCTGCTCAAATATATGGTTAGATTATGTAGTTTTGAAGGATAAATTTTTTGCATGCTCCCCATGATATTTGTAATGATAAGATATGGACATAGCTGACATTTCTATATGCTAGCAAGAAGGTACTGCAACTTTGTTTCGGTGTAATGACTCAAGTTGTTCTGTCCAGGTTGTAAAGGTGGCAGATTTTGGCGTTGCACGGTTCCAATGTGAAGGGGGTGTAATGACAGCAGAGACTGGAACATATCGATGGATGGCACCTGAGGTGTTACTCTCTTTTCTTATAGTCCACTCTATTTTCTTTAGATATGTGTCAAATATTAAGACTTTCTTGGACCTGATTGGATTGACTTAAAATTTCATATATGGGATGGTCCCGCCTCGGCCTTTCGATCCCCACATTTGCCATGATTAGTGGGCCCCCACCTGGGGGTGGGAATGTGGTGGATTGAAAGATGTGGATGGGCCCTACGTCTGTGTAAAATTTCAGGCCCATCAGATTCATCCTAACCCCTTGATCCGAGGCCAACAAGTTATCAGTTCTAGATATAAAAAAAAGACTGTTGATCCAACATTCAAGTCCAATCGGATTGGTGTAAAGGAAAAAAAAAGGATCAGTGACATTCAGGGTGTTGTGTGCACGCGCAATTCGGATTGGTGATTAGGTGGGCCCCACCAGGTCTGCAGCATTCACGTGTGGTGTGCACTGGATCACGCGCACGTGCACACACACAGAGGACCTGGCTATTAATTATGTTTCTCCTCCAACACTTCCTCATGAAATTAGGTCTCGGGGCTCGAGTCCTGAAACTTCAAAGTCGAAACTCTTGAAACTTCATTGGAAGCTTTCATTGCAGAGAACACTTATAGCCTATGATACCCGGATATGGCATTTCACCTGTGGTACCCACGTTGACACCATCCAATACAGATCCAGGTATAGGGCACAGGACGACATGATACATTCACGATACAACGCAAAAATCAAGGATATGGCTTTCTCATATTTTATGGGAAAAGAAAAACGAATTTGGACGAAACAACAATTTTTGTTTGAATTTTTTTAATCATTAAACTTCATGTGTTTTTGTCATAACTTATAAGGAAAAAACAAACCTAGCCCTTTTCCCCCTTTCTTGCTACCAAGAGAAAGAAAAGAACAGATAACACACAGAGGAGGAGGAGGAGGCTGACCTCTGTAGTCAGTCGGAGGAGAGGAAGAGGATCTCCAATTCAGGGACCTCCTTCTCTCTCTATTTCTATTTCTCTTTCCTTTTCCTTTCTCTCCAGTGTCCATTGCTAGTTCTTTGTTGTGTTTGTCAACAATGAAAGGAAAGGGGCAAATTCCCTTTTAAGTATTTCACTTTTTACATTCAGCCCCCTATCGTTTTGTTTTAACAGGGCATAATTCAGAATCCACTCCACTTTACATATCCATTTTTACATTCAGCCCCCTTTTGTTTTATTATTAGACTGCAAAAGTCAAAACTCAGTATACAAGCGATGATGTGGGTAAAATGTCCCTTAAAAGGGTATTTCCATTTTTAAATTCTTCTCTCTCTCTCTCTCTCTCTCTCTCTCTCTCTCTCTCTCGTTTTTGTTTTTGAGGCCTCAAACCCACCTCTCTCTCTCTCTCTCTCTCTCTCTCTCTCTCTCTCTCTCTCTCTCTCTCTCTCTCTCTCTCTCTCTCGTTTTTGTTTTTGTTTTTGTTTTTGAGGCCTCAAACCCACCTTATAACTTATAATCTAACTTGAGAATTGTGGATCCACAATGATCTCACCTATTAAAAATTTAACCTGCTAATTAATGGGCGCACCCACCCCCCCACCCCCCGCGTCCGCTCTCTCTCGTTTCTGTTTTGAGGCCTCAAACCCACCTTATAACTTATAATGTAACTTGAGAATTGTGGATCCACAATGATCTCACCTATTAAAAATTTAACCTGTCAAAAATAAATGTCATGCTACTGCTAATTAATGGGCCCTAGCCAAATTTAACTCTTAACAAAAATTTATGAAAGTGATGCTATACCCATATTCGTGTCCTAACTTTTTGCAGTTGGCGTGTCAAATCCCCTTGTCCGTGCCCGCATCTGTGTCTATATCTGGGCATCGTAGCTTATGGCACGTTTGTGTAATGCTTTTTCTGCAGAAGAGATGTGGTGGGCTCCAGTTTAATGGTTCATGCCATTCTAAGTGAGGAATCACGTAAAACTTAGCAGATTTAATAGTCAAGGATCAAACAACAATACCTGATCTTTGTGACTTTGTAGGACAAATGAATTACTTTATATTATAGGATATTCCGATATTTTGGTATTTTCGGATTATCTTTTAAAACCCATTTTTGGAAAAATGAAAATTCACATCGCAACAGGTTGAGAATCGCGACTTCCGAATTTTTAGGGCCAACCCCAAAGCGCACTACGACTGCAACTTTTATCCATGGTCCTGACACACTCAAAGTTATGATATTAAGGCATCAATGTAAAAATTGCCATGGATATTGCAGGGATGCTGTACTGACACTTAAAATGAAGCATCATTTATGATGCTGTCATTTCTATGTTATCTGTTTTCTTGTACCTGCATATCAAAGATCTTAACTCTGTATGTCCTCATATATAGTTTAGGTATGGTCCCCAATTCAGTCCTTACTAACAGTATGCCAGGACCTGCAATTTATAGTGGAAAGTGGCCAGCTACTCATATTTCTGGCCCATAATTCCTTATTTAACTTTACATCTCTAACTTTCTCATTTTGGTTATATGTGCTTCTCCATTTCCTATTATAAGATTTCTATTATGTTATTTTTAATTTTTCATATGGTTTCAGTTCATTCATTTATGTTCTCTTCTCTTCCTCTTGCAAAAGGTTATAAACCATCAAGCATATGATCAGAAAGCAGATGTGTTTAGTTTTGCTATAGTACTGTGGGAGCTAACAACAGCCAAGGTACACCCTGAAGTTGTACTTAGTTTCAATTTATAGATCGGTTGTTAAGGTTGTGTATGCACCTTAAGGCAAGTGAAATTTACATGCGAGAGCAGAGCCTGTCCTTTATGTTGTGTTTGGGGAAGCATGGTAAACACTAAACAGGGTTCTCATAATGAAGCCTATTGTTTTTATTCTTTCAAATTAAGATTGGTTATGTTTTGGGTAATTCCTGAAACGTAAACAATTTTGATTTGCATTTGAAAGGCATGCCGGCATTCTTGAGAAAGCAGCATCCACGCACTGCCTTAAATGGTTATTGGTGTGAATCATCTTTTCTGAGATGAAGAATTTAGCTGGTTGGCATTGCAGGTCCCATATGATAACATGACACCTTTACAAGCTGCCTTGGGAGTGAGAAAGGTTTGTGATCCCATCAAATTGATGCTATTTCTTAACCTATATAGTGCTAACTATGGAATTGTTCCTCTGCAGTTAACCTTCTTGAGGTATCAATAAACTTCTATTTTTTTTTTACTGGACATACAAACCGAGGGATTAATGGACCCTAAACCTTAAGAAATGTACAGCTATATGATGCACAATTTTGGCATATGCCGTCATTTTACTGCTAAAATCAACACGAGGTTGTCTAGCCAAGCAAGTCTATGGGCTTCAAGTTTCAGATTTTAAAACAATCATTTATGAAGAGCCCTTTATTTCGTGATCTGCATGATTGATGTTATGGGCCCTACAACCTATAGGGGTCACTGGCAAAGTTTCAAGGTAAGTAGAATCTAACAACTTATAAGTTGAATTGACTCCCTGTAATACCAAACTGATTTAGGCCCTTGAAGGTTGAAGAGGTGGTCTCTAATATAGTTGAAGACAGGGTATACACCCTTGCCTCGTCAAGATCTACAAAAGTGGTCGAGAAACAAAATCAATTAATAGCTACTATAACTTGACAAAGAAGTCGAGGATTGTGGAATCTCCAAGAACTGAACCTCCGTAGTATCTAGCAAGTCGAGTCTTATGTCGGTCAGATAGAACACCAACACAGAGAAAAAGGACTGGAGGAACCGGTCCATGCCTTGACATCAGTTGAATGCTACCTCCAATTTCTTGTATGTTTGATAGAGCCAAATCTCCAATTCCCTGTAAAAAAAAAAAAAAAAACAAACAACTGATCGGAGTTCGCCGATTACCCCCTGAACCGCACAAGATAGTTACCACCTATCATATGGCTTTCTAACTCCACTTCTTTTTCTGGTTGTTCCACTCTGTCGGATTGATGGTAGTATCAGAGATCTGTAACCCCCCGGCGTTTTTGACTTCACACAAAATTAGACAAAAGGGTTGATTTTAATTAATAGAGAAAAAGCTAGTCCGCTAATCTGCTTTATACCTCTTTTATAAGTAGAAGAAAGGAACCTAATCAATCTTAGCCATTAAGATTTGAAATTATATCCTAGCCATCTATACATAATAAAAATAAAAAATGGCAAAAATAACCCTAAACTCATAAATGTTTTATAACAGAAGAGGAAAATGGCCATAACTTTTTCAATAGTTATCAGAATCATACAAACTTGGGTGTGTTGGAAAGCCAATTGAATAAGCTATCCAACGAATCCAATTTCATATCATTCTGACATCATTTGACTGATGAAATTAGACCAACATTGAATAACAAATATGAAAATTAAAGTAAAACTTGTTACCCAGGGGGCCCTGGCTGGCTTTCAGCCACTTGATTAGGACTTGAAGTATGTCTATGTATACGAGCTGCATCAACCTTGATAGCTTTTAGTAACCCATTTTCTTGAAGCCGCTTTTACTAAGGGCCTGTTTGTTTGCATTATAATGCATAGGAATTGAATACATATAATTCACCAATCTTCCTTGTGCCTCACTGGTTGCATGATTAGGAGTCTACACAAGAGGTCCAGGGTTCAAGGATTGGTACCATCCTCTTCATCTAAAAAAAAGAATACATATAATTCATACCATAAGTGGTTAAAAAGAAAATCAACTATGAATTTTAAAAATGAACATCAAATAACCTTTCTTTTTAGGGAAATAGAATCAAAAGAAAATGAGAAATGAACTACTTGGGTGATGGCTGGGAGAAGGATAAGGTTATTTGATGCTCATTTTTTAAAATGCAGCTTTGCTCTTCATTTTTAACAAGTAATGGTATGAATTGTATGTATTCATTTCCCATGCATTTCACTGGTTGCATGATTAGGAGTCTACACAAGAGGTCCAGGGTTCAAGGATTGGTACCATCCTCTTCATCTAAAAAAAAGAATACATATAATTCATACCATAAGTGGTTAAAAAGAAAATCAACTATGAATTTTAAAAATGAACATCAAATAACCTTTCTTTTTAGGGAAATAGAATCAAAAGAAAATGAGAAATGAACTACTTGGGTGATGGCTGGGAGAAGGATAAGGTTATTTGATGCTCATTTTTTAAAATGCAGCTTTGCTCTTCATTTTTAACAAGTAATGGTATGAATTGTATGTATTCATTTCCTATGCATTTTAATGCAAACAAACATGCCATGACATTTTCATTTTCATTTGTCTATTTAGATTTTATGAATAGTTCTCTGTCATATGCATGTCGCAAGCCAAGTTGCAGGCATTAAAACGTTGAGGAGATCAGGTGTATTGTGTATCTACCTGTGAAGATGCTCATTTCTCTGTGCTTTTTCTTATTAGGGGCTGCGACCGGAACTTCCTGAAAACATGCATCCCAGGCTGTTAGATTTGATGCAAAGATGCTGGGATGCGGTTCCTAGTCAACGACCCTCCTTCTCCGAGATAAGGATCGAACTTGAAGATATCTTGCAAGAAATTCAGGTAACATTTGTTTCTCTAGTTGTTTTTCATGTCACAATGTGGCTTGATGCGCATAGAAATTTGTTGTACATTATCTTGAACTTGCCAGGAAACTTAGGAGAGCTTGGGGAAGGCCTGATAATCAATTTTTTTCGCGGAGTTTTCAGCAGTGGGTTCAGCACAATTATGATACTATGTTCTACAGTTTGTTACAGTAATAGAGCTTGACTATGACAAGGAAAGTCAAATGCATGGTTTGAACTTTTATTTTTACCAGAGAGAGAGAGAGAGAGTATATCAATGTTTTCCAGATACTCCTTACTACTAATATAATGAGTTTTTACACACACACACACACAAAAAAAAAAAAAAAAAGGAACCCTCCTACTTAGAGTGTAAAATTGATGTCTCACAAGCTGATTTTTTAGTTTCTCGTTGACATTAGGATGGGGTGATTAGCTGATGTGATGAATCTATATAAGCAAACAAGTAGTGTTGTATGATAGAGGGGCTTGTGTATTAACCATCTATAAAAAGTATGTTAGATTTTATGGGACTTATTTTTCACCTTTTTATTTTATATTTTTTGAGTAATTTGTAACCAGCTGATGTAAGGCGAAGAAATAGATGGTACTAGCACCCGATCACATTTATGAAGCTATATACGAGGGAGCCGCCAAAATCAGAGGGATCTCTTTTCTGATATTACTGGTCTCCAATCACCTGGGTCTCACTTTGTGCACCATATCTCTGACAAATTCGCCCCATTTGTCTCTGGCAATCGATAGCAAGTAACACTTTAAATATTGTAGTGTACTGCTACACCTGCAATCACCACCACCGCCACCATAATAATAATAATAATAAAAGCATTGTGACATCTATGTTAGGGTTGGTCACATGAATTTTGTTTCATCGTTCTAATCTGTGATGGGCGAATCCTTGGATAGGTACCAACTGTTTGAGATCTATCCTTACCATTATCCAAGCCATCTTTGACCTATCCTCTTTTGACCTCACAACTTCCATCCATGTCTTCCCAAGTCTATGTTTTTTTTTTTTTTTTCTCTCTAACGACTTCCATTCATGTGTTCTTTGGCTTATATACTTTTTTAAAGTATCATTGACTTGCATAGAAAATCTTTACCTCGCTTGCGCCATTGTTGCTTTGCATTGGATATGTCAAAACCATCTCAAATAAGCCTTTTATCATCGATGCTAGTCTTAAATGCTCACAAATTCTAATTACATACATATCTGTCCCAATGCCTGGATCAGAAGTTTAGTCCCGTGGGCTGAAGTGGGGGCCTTAGCAACAGGCCTGACTGTGAAATGAGCCGGCCGGTCGGCTCATTGCTTGCAAGTGTAAGCTTTATTGATGGATCTATATGGTGCTTGCAGACCTTTTGCAGAGAAATGCATGCATTGCTGCCTAAGCCTAATCTTCTCTGGGCCTCTCCTGTATTTAAATGGGAGGGGTCTCGCTGCAAGTCCTTTTACTTGAGTAGATTGCAGGAAATATGGATGTTTTAGTGGTACAATTTCGAATTTTGGGTTTTTATCAGGGAAACATCTTAAGAATAAAATATCTTTAAAATATAAAATTTGAAAACCACAAACCCTGGGTGGGGCTAGTAGACTCAAAAAAATTTCTTTTTTTAATATCCTTGAACTTTTAATGTAATAATATCAAGATAAATCCAATTTTACCTTATATTTATTGATGTCATCACATTTTTAGCTCTTATCATTGTAATGATGATTATGATATTTGAAGTAGCAAATATTGTGGTTGTGACAATTATCACTTCCCAGCTGTCTGATATTCACCACTTAACCATTATAAGTTTAATATATATTGTATATGAACCTTGTGAATACTTCAGACTGACTTGGTGGAAACTAGAGGCAAAAGCCCATCATGACCCCAAAAAGAATATATATATAAATAGAAATTTAAAAAACTGAAAAAGAATGAATGACAATGAATATGTAACATTTAATAAAGAAAAAGGAAGAGAAGCATTTAGATTATTTTCTTAATTTACTTAATCTGCAAAGATGGGTTCTATGTAAATCGTTAGACTGATGTTCATCACATATGTTGTTATATTTTAGACATGACCAATCCAATAGTATATATCACTTTCATTGGTATGAAATCTAAGGCCAGTGTTTGCATGCGAGTAGGAGTAAAATGTAAATTGAGTAAGTTCACGCAAAATGATCAAGCAAAATAGTTGTTTCTTTCACATTTTTATTGATCCTTGAACTCATGACCTCTTTTACATACTTCAAAGTCATGCAACTATAACGATACAAGAAAAGATTGGCTTTAAAAGAAATTAAAATTAAAATTAAAAAGACGCCGTTGCCGGGGATCGAACCCGGGTCACCCGCGTGACAGGCGGGAATACTTACCACTATACTACAACGACTTGTTGATATAATTTCTCTCAGTAATCAATTTTATTCCTTAATCATGTGGTTTTGTTTGTTCAATGCCTCTGTGCCCTGTTTCCCAACCCCAAACTCCCATGGGTCGCCACTCCATCATCAACCCCCAGTTAAAAGAGAGTTTGCTCAGATATACCATCAGACAACTCTGGATCTACAGGGTTTATCCAAGCCACATGTATGGAATCGCACTTCCAAATTCCAAACCGACAAAGCAAATTCTCTCTCCTTCGCCCCGACATTAAATGGTCTGCCATATCTGTAGATATACATAAGGTTTTTCTTTTTCTTTTTTCCTTTTTTGGTCCTTTTACTACTCACGTATGAGAGTCGAAGTCATGCACTTTCACACACACTCATGTCCTTAACCAGCTTAGCTCCAACTGAAATAGAAATATAGTAAGTTTGGTTCGGAAGTTCAGATATATAAACTGTTGCTTCACCCTGCAGGGGAAACTTTCCACCTACGATAGTATTTATATAGTGGTCCAGCTCGTGGGGCCAACCTTGATGCATGCTAATCAGCGTGGTTAAGAGAATGGAAGGATCATCTTGGACAGGGTGAAGGGTAAAATCAGCCCCATCATATTATCATAATGTTTCTGAGATTCAATCTTGTAGTGAGCGAAGGTCAAATGTGTCAATCAAATTGGGCATCATGCCAGATCATGAGTAGATCCAGAGCAAAAGGGTATAGTATAGGCCAAGTGGGACCTATAGAATTGAACTTCATGCGCAATCCACTGGTAAGAGAAATTTCAAACTGTTAAAGGTTGTTAAATCAAGGGCTAATAATAAAAAAATTGCGAATGGCAAGGGCCAATAAAATTTGGTGTAGCAATTTTTGGCCCGACTCTTTATAGTTGATGCGACATTTCCATCTTACTCCCACTGATAGGCATGCACCATGACCAGGTGACTATACAGTCCACACTCGGATGAAAATTCCCACCTTCATCATGCAATTGGACATCTGTGGTAAGTTGATACCAATATTTACATTGGATAGAAACCCCACTTGAACTACAGAGTGAATTTTTATATGGGATGCTCCCCATTTGGACCAATAGAGCACCTTTTTCCCTGCCCTGTAATTTTTCACTTTGGCTCACAGCATCCATGGCAGGAAAAGGCACAAAGTTGAGCATGCTTTTTCTCCCTATAAAGGAAATTAAGGTTCCATTTGACTAGGCTGTTTTCATTGGAAAATATGAAGGATATTGGATATTTGGTGACCATCCCAATATATCATGCATTTCATAGTACCATTTTGTCTCCCCCTTGTCACCCCATTCATTTCCCCAACAGTTTCTCTCCTACAAAGCAAAGCAAGAGAAATTATGGAAATAAATTAACTACAATAAAGCAAGAATTGAATCTGCAAAACACCTCATCTAGTCATCTTGTAAAAATTATGCTCTTCAAATTTATGAGAAGCATGAAAGGAATGTTGAAATGAGAAGTGACTGAGAACCATAGGCAGGGGGGAATGAGCTTCCTCGTAGGCACAGACTCCTTGGGGTGAACCAATCAATTCTTTCAACACTCTAGCATAAGCAAATTCCTAATCCACTGCTGGATTGGACATGCAAGTTTCTATTAAAAGTACAGTACACTAAATATATAGAATTTGTACCACTGATAGAATAAGGGGCTACAATACGCTGCATATCATGAGATAAACACCATGACAGGTACACATGTAAATCAATACATAAATATATACACATGCTATATCTGGAGGTTATCCTTTGTCAGCCTCAAAGAGAGGAGTTAATTTACAACAAAGTCGTATGACTAGATATTGTTGTTTGAGCCTCTCATGAAGTCCATAGAGCCATGGCCATGTGGAGACTGACCCCCTGCGGTTGGGCCATTTGGAGATAACTGGGTCAAATGAACCTGCTGGGTTTGATGACCACCCATGTGATGCATCTGCTGAGAGTGGGAGAAAAATGAAGTCGACTGTTGTGATCCTCTGTTGAAGGCATTGCCATTGACATTTTGGATTTGACCTGTTGCTATCTTAAGCCGCTGTACTTCTTCTCGCAGTGCCTCATTCAGAGCTGTAGAAGCAACAATAATGATAAAGAAACCAGAAAATTATGAAAATTGCATCGCACTATTGTCCAGTCCTGGGAAAACAATGGATTCCATTATTTGTTTGTTTGTTTGCTCTATGATTCTTGAGTGTAGAATGTCACAAAACAAGATGGCAACATGCAGTGCTCCCCTACGCAAATACCTAATTACAGGTATAATATCTTTTCTGATTCTGCAATTCTCCCTTGCTGGTTATATTTGTGCACTACTAGGTTCCATCAGCAAAATGATGCTTTGTTGAGTTCGAAGCGAGGTGGTATAGAAGATACCTAATTCTGATTTGAACAGCAACAAGTTGTGATTATAACAATAAGATTAAAGAAAAGAAGAATGGAGATGTAAGATGAAGAATAGGAAAAGAGGTGAGGGAAAATTTGTGTGTATCATACAATTCCTAAGGTATGTTTGTTTGTGCACATTTACACATAATATAAGTAAATGAAGTGTGAAAACGGTATGTTAATGGGGCTATTTTCATATGAAAATTTTCACACCTGCAAAGGTGTGAAACATTTACACAACTCCTTGCCAGGAGTAGCACCAGTACGATTTCCACCAATACACGTCGCAGTATCAAACCCCATCATCACCCTTTATTTTTTGCAGTTTTTGTGGGCTCCAAATTTTTAACCCAAACCATTCAAATATTTTATTGACTCATTTAAACCACAAAACATTTAGTTTCATGTCTTAAATCTTCATGTATTTTGAGATTATGGGCTATATTAAGTTTTTCCATAAGGGATCAAAACCGTTCAACATTTACTCACGTGAAAACGGTGTCAACAAACAAACATGGTAATTTGTTTCACATGTAGATCTTACATAGGTAAAATTCACATATGTAAATCTCATTTTCATATCCCATGAACAAAAGACAACTGACCCCAAATCTCCTATTGTATCACTTTATTAACCTTTTTTAGAATCAAAACTAGCACCCCCAAATGTCAATAAGTTATATAAATATAACTATATATATGTCTAAAAAGTGCCTGCTTATTTCTCTAAATGCCCCCTCAAGCTGAAGGATATCTATAATGTCCAGGTGGCAGCAGATAGGCTGGAATTGTTGGCAAACTAGTTCATCTGGTTAAACAGGTTGAAAGTAGATCTCCTAACTTTTGATAATACATCTTAGTTTCATCTCATGCCTCGATGTGTTTTTTAAGCTGGGCTTGAACAAACATGAACTGCAGCCCTATTATCACAATGAAGCTAATAGAATTGATAGATCTGGAGAAATATATAAAAAGAAAAAGAAAAATTGGGAACAAACAGATCATGGGTCCTGATCAATTTATAAGGCTGAAAAATCCAGTCAATGGTACAATTACGGCCTAATTACAGTTATCAAGATGATTGAGATTACAATGAATAAAAATCTGCTATCTGAGTTATGCTAATATCCCTAACATTAGTATAATTGACAGTTTCCAAAAAGGCTTCATATACACACGTGGGATCCCTATCTCTTAGTTGTGGTCCCTATCTTTAAACCAACCTTGTGACCACGTTTGGTCATAGCTTTGGTGCAGAGATCAGCCAGCTGAAGGTGGGAAGAAACATGTGGAAGATGGATGGCTCCAGACATGACATGCTGGTGAATAAAATGGCAATCAGCCTTGATATGCTTAGTTCCCTCATAAAAAACCTGATCTGTAGCTATCTGTATTGCACTTGTATTGTCAGCATAGAGCAGAGTAGGACCAATAGGGTAGAACTTCAAGTTCACGAAGCAGATGGTGTAGCTAGATCACTTCACCACTCATGGAAGACATGAAGCAGTACCCGGCTTCAACAGAAATTTTTAAAATAGTCGTTTGTTTTTTACACTTCCAGAAAATCAGTGACTTACCAAGGAACATACACCATCGTGTGGTGAATCGTTGACTGTTGGGAGTTGGGACACCCATGACCCAACCCAATCCGCATTAGCATAAGCACTAAGAAACAGTGAAGACATAGAAGGGTAAAAGAGAACCCAGTCAAGATTTCCTTGCATATGGCATGGTATCTGATGAACGGCCCATGAGACGTGGTTTATGGAGATTGCTCACAAACTGACTAATGACTTGAACCGCATGAGAGATGTGTTTGGTCATGTCATTGGGAGATAAAGCAGACTCCCGTCAAGTCGATGATAAAATAATCAAGCAAAGGGATACCTTCCTGTTTTTAATTACAGAAGTGAGAGAGCTAGAGGCACGTTGTTCACGATCGTTGAGTCCTTTTCATTCCACAGAGTGAGAAATCCGCCTAAGTACTCTTCGACTATGTTGTCACCCGGACCGTACTTGGCTAGTTCTGTATCTAAATAGAATTCCCTAGCTTTATTTGTCTGATGATATAGCGTATGCAAGTGGTTCCACATATTAGAGGCTTTGGAGAAAGATTGAAGTGAGAGAGCAATGGAGGACTCAATTGAGTTCAAGATTCACATAACTACCTTGGAGTTATTTTGACTCCAAGTAGCCAATGATTTGTCTTCAGTAGGCTTTGCAGTGGCCCCATTTAGGTGCCTGACAAGTCTTTCCACTTACACAAAAATGCTTGAGATGGAAGGACTGGCCCATGTAATTTCCATTAAATATGATGGGAATTATATCACTTTTCTCCATTGAAATAGATAAGAGGATTCCAGTTATGTAGACAAATCAATCAACCGGAGAAAAAATTACAAGTGCTGGATTTATGTAGAAAAAAAAATTTGACCAGAAAAAAAAAATCCAAGGGCTGGACGACCCATAATTTTGTCAATGGAATGCAAATTCATCACGTAAAATCTCTCCAAATTTCAAATCCTTCTTCCAGGTTAGGAAGCTCATGTATTTATGTTGCTTATATTCAATTATGTATTAATCGGAAGATTCAACGGTGATGATGAAAAAAGTCTTCAAGAAACTGTCAACCAAGAGAGGGTGTAAAAAATAAAAAATAAGACCTGGAAGTGTCAAAAAGTTCCAGAGAAATATTGACAAATACCAAAAATATAGGATGGCCGATGCTGGAAATTTCTGCCAGCACCTGATCTCGATTGGTGAGACTGAGGTCCACAGAACAGACTGAACCAGATGAGCCTTTCAAATTCAGTTGTTGGAAGGAAAGACAGCAAGAGATTCAAATATCTCCTATCCTTTAAAAGCTGAGCCCGAGCAGTCTCTGAGTAGAGGTTCTCTTAGAATACTTCCTTGAATCTATGATCAAGCAATTGATCAGTCGACTAGATAGAACTCAGTTCTCTTATGGAGAGAAGGAACACATGAAGATCTCTACAAGAACCAGCTCTTCATTTGCGCAGCAAACTTTCTCCTCATGCAATTCAATGTGATTTTCTTGGTTATGGGGATACTCAAAAAGGTTGCATCTGTCATAATCCTGTTTCAAATAGGATTTTTGTTTCTCTTAATGTAGTCATCATTGAATACATTCCTTACTTTCTTCCTGCCAAATCTTCATCTAACTCTCTTTCATTCCTGCCTATATTCTCTCCAATATTGATGCCTCCATTGCCTAACAAATTTTTGCAAGAAAATGTTTATCGAAGAAAAGCAACGACCAACTCAAGTAACCCATTCCTAAGGAAGACTCCATTGTGATCCCTCTTCATCATTCCACACGGGTCTCAAGCACCAGACCAATATTCTTTTCGATTGGAGTTGCTTAAGTTTAGGTGCAAAACCGGTGGATTTGCCAATGAAACAAAATCAGGGTTTGCATTATGAAAGTGGAGAGTTCATACATTATCTATGTGCATATCAGAGATTGGTTAAAAAATTAATTTATCTCACTATAACTTGGCCAGCATATCACATGTTGTATGTTTTGTAAGTATGTTTATGCATGCCACAAGGTCTAAACATCTAGCTGCAGTTCACAGGATATTGAGAGATTCAAAAGGAGCACCAAGGAAAGATATTTTTTACACTTGTCATGGACATCTGAAGATGGAAGCATGCATGGATGATGACTTGACAGTCTCCAAGACAGATATTAGATCGACTACGGATACCACACGCTTCGTGGTGGTAATCTGGTTTCTTCAAAGAACAAGAAACAACCTGTTGTTGCTCGATTAAGTTTTGAAGCTGGATATCGAGCTATGACTCATGGAAGTTGGGAGTATTTATGGCTAAAGATTTGGTTACCTGACTTGGGCCCCTAAGAAAAAAGGAACAATGGTCCTTCACTGCGATACTATGTCAGTTATAAATCATGCCAAAAATCCAGTCTATCATGAGCAAACAAAACACATTGGAGTTGATTCATCATTCATGAGAGAGGTTGTCAAGAAAGAGATCAAGTTGGTAAAAAAAAACAAAAAAGAGCACTAATGATCAGCTTGCAATTTTATCATGAAAGCAGTGGCTAGGAAACAACAAAGTGATGTTCTATCCAAGCTGGCATAGTAAGCATATATGAACCAGGTTGAGGGAGTGTCAGAAATTAGTTCCAGAATGTTAGAATTTAGATTCAAGTGGTTTTCATCACCATCCTCATCAAAGCCTGTCCCAACTAGGTTGGAATTGACATTAATTCTATTTCACCATTCCAATCTATCCTCGGCCAAATCCTTGGATAGGTTGCTCTCCTTCAAATCTATCCTTACTATTTCTATCCATGTCCTCTTCGGCCTATTCCTTTTGCTTGGTGGGCCATTAACATGCATAGAAAAAACTTTTTCAGGCTTTTTTTATATTTCAGGCTTTTTTTTTTTTTTTTTGTTGCAAATGTAGGAAATTATACGAGGTCTTCTGTAAATACTGAAAATTTGTAATTTTTAAAATATATGAGGATGTTGGACATCCAATTCTAAAAGGGATAATCAGAAATCCCTTTCTCCTTTCTCACTTTCATGCTCTTTTTCTATTTTAATCTTATTTTTCTAGTATTTTTGGTTTTTTATAGAAAACCAGATATAGTCTCGATTTCAACGCTTCAATTACTATCACTGTGTTGAATCCTAGTGTCAATATAAACTGTCATGTCGTACACTAATAGCTCAAGTTTTGGTGTTTCTGGTTATTAACATGGTATCAAAGCCAGAGGTCACGAGTTCGAAATCCTTGAGAGGCATGTTACCTCCATCTGTCTGTTTTGTCTGTCTATTGGGTTTTGAATTTGAATGACTTCCCGTTCAAGGGGGGTGTTGATAACCTCGGAACTAGATAGTGCCACAACTGGCTGCTTCTTGCTTCAGTGAAACTAAATTTTTGGTGACAAGTACAGTATCATGTAGTTGACCTTCTATCCATCTTACTGATTCAGCATTTATGTAAGGCTTCCATGTTCAAATCAAAATGACATGAGTACAAGGTACCTTGTCTTGGAGCAACTTTACATACTTCAGTATTCTGTAAACTGCTGCCAAATGCTCAATCCTTGGAGACCATGCACAAACTGACTTACAATGCTAGCATATGACATGTCTAGTCAAGTTACAGTCAGAATAGATCAACTTTCCAACTTGCCTCTGATATCCATGTGCATCATGTAACGACTTGTCACTCATAGAATGCATGCCATAATTTTGTTCAATTGGAGTATCTATTGTCTTTGCACCCAACCTTCTTGTTTCTTCAAGGTCCAATAAATATTTCCACTGTGAAATTACAGTACTTTCTTGGAGCCTGCAACTTCAATCCCTAACAAATATTTTAATTCTCCAAGGTCCCTTATTTCAAACTTCTTCCTAAGGTATGCCTTCAGATCCTTGATTTCTGCTTCATCAATCTCGGAGACTACAACATCATCCACATAGACAATGAGAATGGTAACATAATACTTTATCTTCTTACAAACACCGTGTGATTTGCATGACACCTTTTATAACCATATCACACCATTGTTAGACTAAACCTGTCAATCTAAGCATTTGGTGATATGTTTCAACCCATATAATGCTTTCTTTAGTCTGCACATTTTTCTTTCTTGTCGGAGGTCTTCATTGTAGACTGGTGATCTCTTTCTTTAAATTCCGCTCCTTCACTTCAATGGATTATTACTCTTGAGTAATTGTCTCATTGGTTTTTTAAGTCGACTAAATAAGCTAAAGCATTACAAGAAGGTGTCCCATAAGGTCTCAACATGTCTCTCGAGTGATGCTTGGACCTACCACAGTGTGAGAGTGTGGGCAGTAAAGTTTATCTCGATCAATAACAAATCATCCACCAGGGCCTCGTTCACTACCTCCTCTGTGACCACCTTAAAACCCAACATGGCCATGAATGCTGCCTCCACTATCTGTATTGTTATGTTACTGCATAGTAACAAACTGGAGGAGGTTGAGAAGAGTTTGTAGATGACATAACTCTTCTTCAATTCTCCATACCTTGAAGCAGTGCATATACTATTCTCAAAGGGGTCTTGACCGACATCCTATGCAATCACAACACCAAATTCTAGGTTAACACCACCCAGTAAATCAAAGATAGTTGTTCTTCGAGTTCCTTTGATTGTTCTTTGAGTTTCTTTGCTTTTTTCTTTCGCACAGCACTGTCTTGGCCCTCATTATAAAGCCAACTCACACCACATACTCCTACAGTTTGCATAATAATTCCCGATTGACAAATCCCCTTATTTGAAGGCTACAATCTCTTTGGTCAACTCAAGGATTCTAGCATTGTTGTCTTTATGGGCAGAAGCTCAATGTGAAGAAATTATAAAGGATCTACATTTGCATAACATCAGTCAATGAGAAGAGATCTCTATTTAGACACAAGAAGTGAATGAGATAAAGACGTCAAAATTCAAAAACCGCGATTGTTAACCAAAAAAAAAAAAAAAAAACAAAGATCCAAACCCTTGATTTCTCTTCATCCCTCACATGATCATCATCTTTTGCTAGTGATCACCATCTGTCTTGGGAAGTCTATCATTGCCGCACCCCGCTGTTCTTCTTTTTCCTTTTTTTTTTTTTGGGGTGGAGTCCTGCGGTGCCGGCGGCCCCTAGATCAGATCTATCATGATTCTTCCAATAGCATTCATTATACAGCTCCATGAAAATAATGAGATTGTAAGGCTTAGATAAATGCGTGGACTAGGGAAGATGCTTGATTCTCTTTTTATTTAAAAAATATTATAGAAGCACAAGGGATAGGACCATGGCTGGCCTATTTGCAAGACCACAGCCGGGCCATAGCTTTGATACCCTGAAGAAATTCTAAAGGAACTACAATTGCATACAATGAATCAATGAGAAGAATTCTGAATTTATACACAAAAGAAGTGAATGGGATAATATCTCTAACCTAAAATCGTTCATAACTTCATCGCTAACAAAATGGACTCCAAAAGTTCCTTAGTTGTATCACAAAATTAACGGAAGCTTGTGACGCTACTCTCTTCCATTAATTGAGAATCCAATTCATGGTCAACATGTTCTCAGATTCCCAATCTATATATTTTGGATCCTCTTTAAGAGGTTCCACAATTTTCCCATCTATGTATCCAAGCCTCTTTGCCCCACCAATTGACATCTTAGCTGAATAAAGCCATTCCTTATAAGGATTGCCATTAAACAAATTTGGAGTAATCCGTTTATTTGGAGTAATAACATTAGGTAATTGGGTAGAATCCATAGTCTTAGAGTTGTTAGCCAGCAATCCTAAAACCAATTGGTGATGGAAAACTCCACAAACAACTACTTAACACCCCCCCTCAGGTGGGACACTGTCTGGACCCGAAGCACATGTCCGCACAAGACTACAACATGGAATGGGGCCTTCTTGCCCTGTGCACTTGGGCCCGCACAAACACACAACGCGGCATGGGGCATTTTTTTGCCCTGCGTGGTTTCGGATCCGGGACTTGTTGGCTTTGATACCATCTCAAAGTTTTTAGCCAGTAATATCAAAACCAACTGCCGATGGGAAACTGCACAAACAACTACTTAACACGTAGAACTTTCTCCTCCATATTTGGACTCCATTAGAAATCCTAGATTTTAATTGATTGACTTCTTGGGACAAAAACAGTTCTCCAAACAGTAAAATAATGCAATACTCCTTAATCACAAAAGAGGACAAATACTTATCCAACAACAAAATTTATACAACATCTAGGAAAGAGGGACCGACTCTCCTTGATTCCACCACTTAAAACAAGTAAAAACACCATGAAGAACAAACCTCAATGATGTCGATTTCTGCTGCATCACATCAGAATCATTCACTCACAGAAAAACCTCCTCAAAAGTCAAAACCACCTAACAGCCACTGCACTTGCCACCATGGGGTGCTGGCATCAACTCAGGATTGCTCACATCATCCCCTAATCCCTTGAAAAATTAATCTTTTGGGGAAAAACCTGCAACTGTTCTCTAACAAGTCTTCTTCGTGAGGATGGGCTTTGATACCAAATTCGAGTTTTGGATTTAAAGTTTGGGCTTAGGGAGGAGTCTGAAAATTTTAGGGTTTTTTATGCGGACAGCGGAGGGAAGATGTGGGGTGAGCAATTGTGACGCTCCAGAGTCCCACATCGACTATAGAGAGGAAAGTGAATGGGATTATACGTAGAGCTTACACCCTTACCTTGCATGAGGCCTTTTGATGGGTTGAGGCCCATCAGAAGAAAAACTGTGAGGCCCGTGGGACAAAGCGGACAATATCATGCATGCGTGAAGGGTGGGGCGTCACAAATGGTATCAGAGCCGACTCTCGACTAGTTCGAGTGTGGGTCCCCTGCCGTGGTCTGGTGCAAGTGAGCGTGTCTCCATGTGGGCAAGCCAAAAGGGCTGGCAGGCTACTGCACAGGGACGTGCAGCCTTAAAGGGGGGTGGAATGTGACGCCCCGGAGTCCCACATCAACTATAGAGAGGTAGAGCTTACACCCTCACCTTGCATGAGGCCTTTTGATGGGTTGAGGCCCATCAGAAGCAAAACTATGAGACCCGTGGGACAAATTGGACAATATCATGCATGCGTGAAGGATGAGGCGTGACAAATTAGATGCGCTTGGGCCAGGTCCTCTGGTCGAGTAGCCCATGAGCTAAAGAGGACAATATTGCACCGGGCCTGGATTGGGTCGTTACAAATGGTATCAGAGCCGACTCTCGACTAGTTCGAGTGTGGGTCCCCACCGTGGTCTGGTGCAAGTGGGCGGGTCTCCATGTGGGCGGGCCAAGAGAGGTGGCAGGCAACAGGGGCTGGCAGGCTACTGCAAAGGGACGTGCAGCCTTAAGGGGGGTGGAATGTGACGTCCCAGAGTCCCACATCGACTATAGAGAGGAAAGTGAATGGAATTATATGTAGAACTTACAATCTTACCTTGCATGAGGCCTTTTGATGGGTTGAGACCCATCAGAAGCAAAACCGCGAGGCCCGTGGGATAAAGCGAATAATATCATGCATGCATGAAGGGTGAGGCGTTACAGCAATGAAAGCGTGTGGAGATAGGGGGAGATAGGGGAAGATTGGGCTCTCACCAAACTCTGATCCAGAGGCATTAGTGACTTGGGCTCTCGCCAAACTCCAAACCAGTAGGTATTAGAGATTTCGATGAGGAGAACTAGAAGAAAACTCAATTTCATTAATCATTAACCACCCTTCTTAGCCAAAGAGGCTTTACATCATTATATAGGAAAAGAAATAATCCTAGGACTAATCCGGACCATCCAAACACATTGATGGTCAGGATTAAAACATCTTACTAAAACAACTTAAAACATAATTAAAAGCTCCAAATAACATAAAAATAACATAAAATGAATGGGCTGAGCCCAAAGGCTTGGTCAAGACAGATGGGCTGGGCCCATTGGCGGGTCGATCCATGGGGACCATGGGTCTGTCTTGCATCAGATTTAGGGGAAAAGAAGAAAAGAGAAAAGAAAAGGAGAGATTTAGCATTTGGAAATCAACTTGCTGCTTCATTAGGGTTGGGCAATCAGCCCTGTAATTTATATTATTGAAATTTTAAAAAATCTAAAAAAACCCCTATTGTATATAATATTTAACCGCTGTCTCACAACAAGAAGAAAAACTGGTATATCACGTGATCCCAAGTTTCCCAAGTACATTATTCCTGTAAAGAATACTTTCAATATTTACAGCTAGCACCACATATATCCAGTCCTCTACACAGAAAGCACCCAGTTATTTCAATGCATCCAGTGGCTGCAAGGAGACTATCCTATTTGATATAAATTTTGCTGTACTTTTTTTTTCTAATAACAAATTCTTCGCGACAAAGGGTGTATTTTGATGCAAGAAAATTACATTATGAGTTACAGTTACATTGCATGAATAAGGTCTACATTCCTCTGCACATTTGGATGGATAGGAAAAGAACCGCCACAGTAGTGGGGCTTTTTTCCACCTTTCTTGCCATGAATCACCAATTCCCAGATCAATTCTGACAGGAAAGAAACAAACTGGGTTGGAAAACGGTAGGATTTTGAGGCCCAGCCTAAAAAAAATTGTGTTTATAAACAAAAAGTTGTGATTTCCAGAAACAGTCTAAAGAAACATTGTTAAAACTCTTGCTCTTGGGGTTTTTTACATCTCAATTGGAGATCTTCAAAAGTCTGGGTTTTCTCAGGATAATATCAGGAGAATTCTGTCAAAAATAAAATTGTTAAAGAAAGAAATATAAGAAAATAAGTTTAAAAATACAATAAGAAGAGCAAGAAAATAAAGATTCTTGGTTGGGCTCACGAAAATATCACAGTAGTGAAATTTTGAGTGGTGTTTTGTAAACATCACTATATTTTTTGCTTATCCAGTTTCATTATCTTCTAGCAAAAATAACTTTAAAAATTTATCGTTTAGCAAAAATATCACAATATTTTCAAAATACTGCATTATTGCAACAATAAAGTTTATACATTTAAAAAAACAAAAACAAAAGTCACGTCTCCTTATATAATGGGCATGAGAACTGCTTGCCAAAAAAAGGCATGACAACTAAAAATATAATATGTCACCAATGATTTTGGACTGGGTGAGCATCTTGAACCCCATTTTCAAATATAATCTATTCTTTCACATAAATTGTATGGCATGACTTACAGGCTACAGCCCAGTTATCAACCACCTTTTAATGATAAAATTAAGAAATCTAAAAAAATCTTAAAAGACATTTTACGCAAGCTGCAAACAAAATTATTATCTACAATCCTAACCAGGAAACCCACCTCCCAAAAGAAAGTTGCTGTAACCAAAAACTTGAGTCTTGTGGAATATCTAGTCATAGATTACTACCTCTCCCTAGGTTTGGAGTATCAGATCTCCAATGAAAAGAAAGATAAGGAAGTAACTCTTGATATAGAATATCGGATAGATTCTATCACAAGAAAACATACCATCACGAAGATGTGCTTGTTGCTCCATTGCCTGCAATCGCAATTTGAGCTCTTTGTTCTCTGTAGTCAAACCAGTAGTGTCTCTCTGTAATTTTGAAAAAAAAAATCTAATTAATACACACAATGTATTTAGATGTGGCATACATTTGAGATTTGACACTTCAAATAGCCAGAAACCATCCTAGTTCATAGCTCATTTGTGTCCATATTAGCAGCTCTTAAAGATATTTTAAATTTTACCATATTTTAAACTTTACCATATTCGGAAAAAGGACAAACAAATCTAGCAAGATGCACATATAGACACACCAGTCATAAAATTATTGTTTTATAGAATAAATAAATAAAAAAGGTTACTTTTATGAAGTTAATTTAATATTTTTGAAAATGTTAAAATGAGACCAATAGTCCAAGGTAAGTTATATTATTTTATCTTTTAGATTACTACACAGATGTATTTTAACCAAAGGAATAATTAGCTTCATATTAGTAGGACAAGAGTGGTAACACTAATTACTAATACCAAATGTGATACAGTGTGTGGTATATATAACAAGAAGGTGTAGTCATATACTGAACCACACTCGACAAAAGATTGGAACGTAAAACCTTTCTACATCTCATAAAGTTTTCTTAATTTCTACTCTCTTTTTTATCAGTAACATAAATCAAACCACTGTGCCATGGGCTGGTGGCATTCTGATTTGGAAAAGACGGAATGCAAAAGAGGGAATAGTTACAAGAATTAGAAAAGGAAGGAAAAATAATAGAAACATATGTATATCATTTAACATTAAGCACAATACAATTAGCTACCTCTATGTATCAAATATGTCAAGAAAGTCACAAATTAAATAAAATGATCGATCAACAAGAAGCAGTTAAGCACATACAAAAATGACTAATCACATTCATAACTATGGTTTCTCTTTTAAGCCCTCCCATTCAACTGGGAGAGTTAACAAATGCTTATACCCTATGAAACCTGAATACTTCTAATTCCCATGGTATCATGTTGGACCAATATGGCACTCATGTTGATATCGGCACTCAATACTGCACTGATACTTCTAGAGTACAACTTCAATATATCCTACTTGCTATATCCATTATTTCACATGGTTATTTTAATTTCCCTACTTCTCAAAATAAAAAATGTTACAAAGGAATGCGAACAATGATAATTCATCAATTCAGAAATGTTCTAAAGAAACATTGGGAAGCAGTATCGAAATATGTGTCCTAGATTTTTAAAACTGCAAAGTCATATCACCGATCCCCATATCCATACTTGGGCATCATATCTTATGCCCCTTTTTTCCTTTTTCTCGATGCAAGGGTAAAAATTTGAAAAGTAAAAATTAAATGTCAAAGTAAAAAAGTTGTCTGGCCAAGTAGACTGGAACAGCTGTTCTGGTTATAGGATAGATGATGGAACGTGGGTAAAGGAAGAGTAGGCAGAAGCTACTCTCCAAACCAAAGCTTAGGGATAGGGATCCAAACAGTCTTGGTCTCACACCACAAACACAGCCGAGGGAGAAAAAAAATCAAGGAAGAAATTTTATTATCAATGAACTAATGAATGAGACTATGAGAGGGATTCATCTCTTTATAAAAGCTCCATACCCTAATTCTAATTTAAAAAAAATTCTAATCAAAATAAAAACCTAAAGCAATTAAAATTCTCTACAATAAGACTTTCTAAATATTCTCATGTCAATCCCTAAAACTCAGCAACTATTAGAAAATGGGAAAAATACTGCACGATGCATGATATGGTTGTCTCCTTTGACTAATGGGACTGAGCCTCTGGGTGAAAACTTTTGGGACTGGGCTGGGCCCAATGGGCTGGCAGACCTCCAGTTTGGCCTGTGTCAATAGACCAGAATGGCAGGAATAAGCCGAAATTTTTATTCCCACTGATTAGATATGATCAGTCCTACGGTTGTGCCTCCATTGATCCGACTTCCAGGGATAGCCAGCACAGCTGATGCCTGCAACCAAAAATCATTTTTCCTTTGTTTTAAGGATTATCAAGTGACTTTGTTTGATACTCTTCATCACATCATGTATGGAATCATGCAAATTGGATTCCAGCATTTGAGAAGGTTTTAGATGCTTGATGTACATCATGTACATCTTTATGAAACATCCCTTGAAGACTTCCTAGCACAACTTTTTGCTCAACATCACCCAAGGAATGTGAGGTCATGGTACTTACTCATTTTTTGGAGATAGGCATTTTCAAGCAATGCCCTGGTCCCTCATTATAAGATGGTATATACTTTTCAGACTCTCTGATGAAAACATTCCAATCTTTCCAGCTGGAATGAAATAGAATTGACAAATATAAGGCCATTTCAGGTAGAATGGAACAGAGTTGACAACTATAACTGGAATACGACCTATATTTTTGCCACATGTGATACAGATAGCATACATATATATATATATATATATATATATATATATTTTGTTGTGTCTAAATGTCATGGTTTTTGTGGCACCCACGATTCCCAACTACAGTCCAGAGACGGTGAACAGCAATGAAACAGGTAATAGAGGACTGCCAGACAGGTTCTTATATTCCCAAAACAAAACAAAAAAAAATTAAACAAATTAAAATGAAATGCTACTAGTACATAATTGAGTAATTCAAGATTACATGAAGAGTTTCAAACTTTACACTATGATACCCAGATACTTGTGTAAGCCCAACGTATCCGTATCGGACCAATATGACACTTGTATTGGTACCTGATACTGCACCAATACTTATAAGGAACAAGTTTAACATATCCTACTTATAAAGTCCTTTATTTCATATACTTCATTTAATCTTTTTACTTTTCACCATAAAAAAGTGCTAGAAAGGGACGAAAACAATGATAATTTCATTGATTCAAAGTGAACTAAAGAAAAATTAGGACACCTGTATCCATATCCGTGTCCTAGATTTTCAAAAGTGAGGAGTCGTATTCATGATCCCTGTATTAGTGTCAGTATCCATATATGTATTTAGGCATCATAGACTTTACATGCTAATAGAACTGCCTCACATTCCATACCTGTAGCAGTGTCAGCTGTGCCGAGAGAGTAGTCGCCTCTGTTTGAAGAGTCTGCACCTTCCTCTCCAGCTCACTAGTGTATCGAATCTTCCTTTCTTTCGACCGTGCAGCTGACTGCCTATTTGCTAGAATCCTATTTGAAATAAATATAAATAAATAAACAAAGTCAACAACCCCAGTTCATGTGCACTAAAAGACTAAAAAGCAAAACATATAAACATCAAGCACTCATCCAAGTCCACAATGCTGCATTTAGATGTATCTGAAATCACCAAGTACTTTAAATGGAAGAAGCATGAAGATGGAATGAAAATTTATCCAGCACTGAATCAACTGGATCCCAATCATAACTGTATAAGTTTCCAACCGGAATAATAAAATAGCTCTGACTTGGTCATGCAAGGGCAGCATGTGCCGGTATGAGACCGACACAAAGTGAACTGTGAATCAAGTAAAAACATTTACAAAGATTTTTTTTTCACTTTTTCAGTTCAATTTGGAAGTGAAAGGAGCCCGGTAGTTCACAACAACCATAGACAGGAAGTTCTTTGGATGGAGTAAAGAAACCATTAAGCTTCTAGCAGTCATTCTCCACTAACTGATGGTGAAAGTAATGGGTGGTGCTGACGGAGTTTCCCATGACAACGAGAACCAAGGCTTTGATCATCTTGATGAGGAATTATCATCACCCCCAGGACAGTAGAGAAGAATTTATGCAACCTTTGAAGATGAAAATGGGTATCTAGACCAGTATCCATATCCACTGGTTTACAGGAGAGGAAAAATTTATGGCCAGAATAATAATGCTCAAAATAATGGACCATAAGGACACAAATCCAAATCCTTATGTTCAGAATGCCAATGAAGCCAGAGGAGTTAATGAATAATTTAACACCTTTAATTTGTTGGTTCCCCAAATTTTCCAACAAGGAGAGGAAGTCATGATAAAGATGATGAAAATAGATTTAAGAGCTCAAATCTCAATGTGCTATAGACAATTGGTTGACCCCATGCCCTCATCCCTCAGCTAAATACTGTGTTTTGAGGTTTTCTATTTTAATATTAATGTCAACCATCAAGTGAAGTTATGAATAGTTCTGTTTGATTGGTCATGTGGCACTGTTTCTGTGTTAAGTAATCTTTAACTATGAAGTGATAAATATTGTGTCAGCATTAAAAAAAAAAAAAATTTTAAACTAGTCACTATGTTTACTCGTTTTTAGATCTTTTTTCCCATTATTTCTTATTTTAGTTTTTTTAATGTTTGTGTTTTTTAAGACTGGCACAGTGGCATGGCACAGACCCACCACTTTGGCACAACCAGCATCAGCTCATCCTGGGACTAGCACGGGACTTCTATAGTTTTATTTCCTTGATCATGACCCATTTAACTGCCCCTATGTCCTCAAGATGGCACAAAGGTAGCAAACTACATTTAATTCAAAAAACTACAGGATCCTGAGATTTAGGATATATACAACTCTTCAGTCATCAATTCCATAAACATAGGGCCTAGATTTCAAAGATCCCAAAGGCTGAAAAGGTGCAACCCACTTTAGATGAGATACACCAAAAACACAAGGACCAGAAAATTGAAGACCTTTTATTGTAGTTCTGTACTAAGTAGTTTTCTTTCTTTACTTTTGTAAGGATACATGTGACTATCTGTAATTTTCCTGCTCATCTTTTATATACATATTTTTCTGAGAAAAAAAAAAAGAGACATTACTTTTCTCTCTGCAATATGGATACACATCTTTTTAGCAATCTATTTGTAGGTTTCCAATAAAAGTGTCATGACTTCTACACATTAGCATTGGGTCTTTTTAAAATCTTTTGGAACCATTTTTTTTTCTCATGGGAAGTCATACAGCCATGGGTGGTCAATGTCCAAGTGAAAAGTGGCACCATTAAATTTCATTTGCATGCCTTTTTTTTTCAGTGTCTAAAATCTAAATGAAGGATGGCACCATTAGATTTTACTTTCGTGTTTTTATAATAATGGCCTACCTTCTCATAACAAATAATGTCTAACTGACATGATATTGGATTGCTGGATGGATTATTCAATTACCGTTGTCACATTTACTAAAGTTAAGTTGTGACCTTGTTTCCAATAAGGTGTTAGCCCGTTAGGTAATGACAGGTGTTAAGGATATTTTGCCATCTTCTCTTTACTCATGTCTAAAGGGTCGTGATTAGAAATCAAATTCTAATTTCCTGTTAAGGATTTGGGGAAACATACATGAGGAGCTCCAAGATACAGAAATGAGGACCAGCAGTTAGAATAGCAAGCAGAACTGCATTGCTATGGTTATTGTAACATACCAATTAGAAGTTTGTAATTAGGAAAGAATTTTTATTAATTAGTTGTAATTGGACCCAATTAAGGGAGAAGTGATTTATTTTACAAAGAAAAATGTGTTGTCTCTCACATTTTGAGGTCATGCAAATCCAATCTCCCATCTATTCCCTGGTTTGTGCTCTTGTTATCATGGTATCAGAGCCCACGACCTCAAGTATTGTGGCTTAAATGTGGTCCACTATTTATAGTCACTGTTAAAGGGACCTGAGAGATTGAATCATGCAAAGCAAGAGGAATTCCTAAATCTCCAGTTCACCTCAACTGAAACCCACATTCTAGACTTCATTCTATACTCTCTGTAGTCTGTTGAGTTTCTCTTCTACAGTAGACTGAAAAATCAGCAACTTCAGTTCCTTCTTACAGATCTGCAAGAAAAATTTCTCCTGTAGAATCTAATATAACAGGTTCTGATCAAAATCAGAAGCAAGGATCCAATATCAGAGAATTGTGTCCTCCAGTCGATCTACATGGATGACATTGTTATTACCACAATGATACGGAAGAGGTAGAGCGGTTAAAGAAACATCCACATTACAAATTTAAAATCAAAGACCTCTGCGAATTAAGGTATTTTCTTCTACTAGAATTCGCAAGGTCAAAGAAAGGCATTGTGATATTTATGTCAGCAAAAATATACTCTTGATCTACTGGAAGAAACAGAAATTTAGAGAACAAAGCATGTAGATACTCCAATTGAGCAGAATCATGGTGTAAGAGTTGGATCCAGAGAGTTACTTCATGACATCAAATTATATCAAAGACTAGTTGAGCAGTTATTGTTCTTAACCATAACTTGTTCACAGTCCACATATAGCTTATATTGTAAGTATTGCCCATCAGTTCATGCACACTCCAATTGTATACAAGACTTTGAAGTTTGAAGTATCTCAAGAAATCATGAGGGCAAGGGATTTTGTACTCTAGACATGGTCATTACTAGTAGAAGCCTATAATGATGCAGATTGGGCAGGTTCAAAGATAGATAGAAGATCAACAACCAGATATTGCACCATGGTAGGCGAAAATCTGATATCATAGAAAACCAAGAACCAATCCATGTTTAGATCCAGTTCTAAAGCTGAATATCAAGCAATTGACGCTTGGAACTTGTGAATTATGGCGGCTGCAGATTTTGCTATATGGGTTGGGATTCATTTATAAAGGCCTTATGGTGTCATATTTTGATATCTCTTTAGCACAGCAGATTTCAAACAAACAAATAAATATAAATACCAGATTTTCATGAATGTACAAAATATTTTGAAGTTGATGTCCATTTTGTCATCGAAAATATTGAAAGCAAAGATATAGAGGGAAGTATGTTCACACAGATAACTAATTGGCAAAACTCTTTATTTTTCAAAGGAGACAACTGTCTATTCATGTAGAATGAAAGCTGGGGGCTTGGAGGGGTTTCTATTTTTTTTTTTTTTTCTCTCTTTTTACTTTTGTATGTTTTCTTTTCTTTGGATGGGGCTTAGAAAGCTGTTTCTTCTTGTGGGGTTTGGACTTTGGAGGGGTTTCTAGTTTTTCCTTAGGTATGAGTTGCAGTGAAGCAATATATATAGGGTATTTAAAGAAGATATATATTCTACCATAGATATTTTTATCCAAAACTTAAGAAGTCCTTCCGAAAAAAGTACTAGACAATCCACTTCTTTTAAGAGGTTTTTTCTCAAATTCTAATTTAATTAGAAATCCAACCCACAGGTTTGCCTACAAAACACTCTAAAATATAAATGAACTCTAAAATTCTAAATGAGCTTTAACCACAAACACCCCCCAAATTTCATTATCAGCAACTAGAGGCACAGTAAAACAAAAAAAACAGTATCCAACCATGTGAGATTTTCACTTTCTGCAAACTCCAACCAAACTCAAAGTGTCCACAGTGTCAAACCCAGCCACCTTTTGGAGGATACCCCAAAAGAATCAAAGAAAGCATACAAAAGGTAAATATGATTCACTTTCCCTATCAAATCAAAAGCAGACCCATGAAACAGAGATACTTGAAAAAACCATTCAATCAAATATAATCAAACTCAGATATGAAAATTTAACAGAACAGCCCAAAAACTTAAAGAGAGCAAAGTCACAAACCTCTTAGCTCTCTTGGGATCAATAAGAGCCAGCTCTGCAAGCTTATCAGGGGCCATCGCCTTCTTGGAATAATCCGACGACAAGGTATCCGCTTCAAAGGAGGACGTTGACCCATCCATGGAGTTGCTGTGCCTGTGCACGCCCCTCTCCTGAGCCCCCCTCCCGCAACCACCGCCGCCCGGCTTCTCGCTCTGCCCATCATTACCCAGAGGCTGAAGCCCCAAGCTTTCAAAGAAAGCGGCATCCACAGACAAGCTCCTGAAATGGCTACTGTTGTTTCCGGAAACTCTACCCTTGGACGCATCTCCGCCGTTGGATTCGCCCAATTTCGCGGAGGAATCGACCAGAGCCGGGAAGGAGGCCGAATCGGTGTCCTGAGGGAGCATCTGAATGTCGGGTAGTGAGAAATCGGCGTCGGCATCGAAGAGGATTTCGTCGTCGGACGGGAGGCGGAAGAAGGTCTCCGACTGAGCTCGGCGGTGGGAGCCCCGTCGTGGCGTGTCGGGCATCTGATCGATGTCGTTTCGGCCGAGGTATCGGCCGAAACAGAGCTTGCTGGGATCAGTGTCTGGGAGATGGGCTGCTTCCATTGCCGTCTCTTTTCTCACTTGGGTTGAAGAGAGAGAGTGAAAGAGAGATAGAAAGAAATGGGGATTTGGGTAGATTTTCTTAAGATATGACTCCAAGTGTTAGGTGGTGTTGTTTGAAAACGACTGCATCGGATTGAATTTGAGAGAGAAGAAATCGGCAGGAGAGAGAGAGAGAGAGTGAGAGAGTGATGAACGATGTATCTATCAAGCTGATAGTATCTCTCAGCCTGAAGATGCTGTGTTACTTGTGTGGTAGGTTGCTGTAGAGATACTCGAACTGCTGCTGGACCTCAACTTAATTGGTCTGACTGAAGATGGCTGGGTCTACTGCAATACCCATGTATACAACACCAAAAAAGTCTGATCCCTGGAGGAGGAGTGTAACTGGACTGGACTGACTGGGGAGCCATATATTGAATTTAGAACCGGCCAAAATAAATGTCTTCAATTTTTTTTTCAACACTAAATTCACTGTTTAATTAAAAAAGAGTTGACGTATTTGTATAAGATTATATTAAGCATGTTTTTTTATATTAAATGTTCAATTCAACGGTGGAATGAATTTAGATTGATGTAAATTTTAATAATGGCTCGTATATTTTATAGGGAGATACTCTTATGAGATATATCTCTCATTTCATATAAGATAGGAGTGTGAGCCCTCATATTTATGCTATTAGCATTTAATATGAATGTGACGGCTCCCACCTTATCTCTTATAGTATGATGAGCATCTCCTTATCTTATATATCTCAAAAGTGTTTGACCCATTGTAGAGTTTCACTTTTTTACCGTAAGATTTCTCCAAGTTGAACTAGGAGATAATTCAAATTACTTATGGGGTAGTATATGTATGACCCACTTGCCTATTATATGAGGTGGACAATGTTTTCCTGTGTACCCCCACTTAAGTGCATGCAAACGTGTTTATAGGACCTGTATGGATAAATAAGGAGTCGAGTAAAATGAAATGGATTTCACATATGGAGTAAAATGGAGGATAAATAGGTTGAATTTAAAGTAAAGTACTTCACTTTACTCTATTTGGATGCTTATTTTGAAGTTATTTTGAAGTTAAAAGTTTTGAGTATAATCCAATTTTATTCAAAAAAATGGAAGTATTTAGAGTTGAACTGAAATGGAGTACATGTAGCTCGCAACATTATTTAATCTATCAGATCCAAATAGGGTAAAATTGAAAATTTAAACTGTTAGAGCTCATTTTAGTTCAGTCTACTCTATTTTTTATTTTTTATTTTTGTATATCCAAACATGCCTTCAATGAAAAGAAGGCAGATGGAAGAGCAGCCTTATGAAATATGGGAAAGGGAAAAAATGAAAATGAGAAGCAGCCCACCGAATTATTTTAGTCTTGAAAATTAATTACATCTTAATCACGGATATTATTGAATTTCAATCCAACTGTAATTGAAGGTATGAGCATACGTACAGCACCACAAGAGAATCAACAATAACGGTTGCAATGATCAAAGGTGGGAACAAATAGTCTCCATAGAGTAGGAGAACATTCTCCCAGGAGAGAACTTAGGATCCAGCGGTTTAGAGAAGATTGAGTTGTGGAGTATCCAATTATTAAGTGGAGGGTCAGAATAAAAATCCTGCTTGTCATTCATTTGAAGAGGAAAATAAAGTGTCTGTTGTTTAGTATTGTCATGTTCTGACTTTATGACTAAAAGGATTGATCCACTGTGAACAAAGCTTAGCACTTAATAATGGATATAAACATGTGTGATGTAAAAGGCATGAAAAAATATACTGGTATCAGCCAAAGTGTCCATTCACAATCTTTTCTTCCTCCTCCTTACATCGTGCTGTGTGTAAGTGGCAAACGAGAGCTGTTGGGAGGAATCAAATTATGAAGGTGTTGACTATAAAAATGTTTGCTATGAAGGCAAGTGAGTAAAATAGAGGATGTTAGATCAGATAATGTATGGTTTGCAATGAACATAGATAAGGGCTTTTAAACTTTAAACACGTCCAATCAAATTTCATTCTTGTGAGCAGTGTCGGCATGTGGTATCCTTTAAACTCTCCTGTGATACTAAAAGAGGTAAAGGATGAAAATATCTCATTGAGAAATAGGTATAGGTATGGAAAATAACAACCAGATTATAGCACTTTCTTCTTCTTCTTCTTTTTTTGTGGGGAGAGGATTTCACTAGTAAAGACGGCATGATTTTCAACAAACACAAAAAAAAAGGCAATTCCAACACTCCCCTCACATGCAAGTCCAAAAGATTAGTATGTATTGACTCAAAAGCTTAAACTGATAGATGAAAGACCCAAACAGATATATGAAGCACAAGCGAACTCAAGGCTTTGACGATATGGGATGAAGGACTTTCCAACAAGTGCCACCCGCATGGAACCGGATCCCTTGTTTCGTCCAAACAGGGGATCCCTGTTTGGGCGAAACAGAGGGCGCCACCTACGGGGGCGGAGGAAAGAGAGAAGACCTATTTCTTTCTTCCGCCCCCGAAGGTGGCGCACTCTGTTTCTTCCAAACAGGGATCTCCTGTTTGGACGAAATAAGGGATCCTTTTCCCACCCGCATATACTGCTATGTAAACTAGTCTAATTAAGGAGCCCACTCGAGGGTGTGCATGCATACCATGAGGGAGCTGGGAGATGAAAATATCTTAATAAGGTCGGAAAATGTTTTGAATGGGCGTCAAATTTAGACTCGTAAAAATTCACAGGGTGCAGTGTGTGCGCGAGAGGGCAACTCGATTTGAGTGGATTAAATATTAACATGAAAAAATAGACATCATGTAGACCATATAAGCATTTTGGTTGAGAGTGACAGGGTCGTCCACTACCCCGTGCCTTTACATGGCACGAATGATAGTTGTGCCTGAGGTCGCACACATCTCCTTGCCCTTATGCCCATGGATTGTCAAGCTAGCACTCCACCATGTAGCAACTATTTGCTACTAGGCACCTTTATAGATGGGTCCATTAGGTCATGATACGACAGTTAAAGCAACTACCAGGCAGTTATTGACGTTGAAGGTTGGCATGAACCCATTGAGTTTTCGCTTCCCAAAAATTTGATTTCAATTTCTGCTCTACAACGACTCTTAGATCCTGAATACGTATAAATAGCCTCTCTCTAGGACAGTTTTATGATCTTTGGCCTGCAATTTTTGTTTTGTTTGTGTTTTTTTGTTCTTTTTTTCTTTTTTATATTGTTTTTGCAGCAATTAACTTTTTTTTGTTGTATTTCACGTGATTCTCACTGTTTGGAAATTTACTAATAGAATTGAGTGAAGTAAAAATTATTTTGAATAAAGAATAAAATATGAATGAACTGTGATAGTATTTTATTTTTAGTTATTTGTGATAGAATATTTTTTACTTTTTGTATTAGGAAGTGGAGTTTTTTTATTTTTTAGTAGATAAATGAGGTTACTATTTTACTTTTATTTTAAATATGGTAGAAAATTTGAATTAAAGTGATTTTGATGCGACTTTTTTTTTTAATATAAATGGGGGCTTTATTTTACTTGACTCTATTAGTAGAGTTGCCAAACAAGCCCAATATTCAAAGGCTCTTAATCGCACGTTTGGATGATTCACTTATAAAGCGAATTAAAATGAACAATCACTTTAAAATAAAAGAAAAGGAATGGATCATGTCAAAAAGTATAAATTTCAAAAATAATTTTTTACTTTTTCAAGTTAAACGTAGGGGTGTAAAAAAGAGAAGAGAAAACCCTATAACTAACTGAACCAAACCGACGGTTAATTACCGTGTTTCATAATGCGGTTATGATTACAATTATTAAAATTGGAAAACCATATTTTACTGTTTAGTTGTGGTTTTTAGTTTTGACTCACAGTTATTAACAGAACCGTTACACTTATAAAAAAAAATTAAATTGTCTAAGTGTATTGAATACTAGATGTTTTGTAATATCATTTTAGACTTTTAGTTGTGTTTATTTTAGTGAAAAATGATAGTGTTGTCTTGTTTAATATGTGAAATATAATAATATTGTTCTGTATGTAGAGTCAAAGGGCAAAGATATATTTTTTTAATTAATAATTAACCGTAAATGGACCGTTTAATACGGTTAACTACGATTTGATTTTTAACGATTTTTATGATTTAATTATGTTTTTAAAGATTTTTTTGATACAATTACGATTAAGGTTTTTAAAAACTAAAACCGTATAATGGTTCGGTTAATGATCTTTTCAAAACAAATGGTTGACCGACTAATTACACCTCTAGTTAAACAGTTATTCTCTCATTCCACCAAATGACAAGAGGCTCTCCTTTTTATCAATTTTTTTTTTCATTCTCATTCTACAAATGACAAAAAAGTCATGAAGGCGAAATTTAAAATTTTATACTTTTTTATATACTCGTTTTCCTTTCTTATCTATTAAAGTGATCATTTACTTCAATTCACTTTACAAGTGAATTATCCAAAACGGGCTCACGTAGTCTTCAATGATATTTTAATCTTTAGGCTTTCGGTTGTAGTTATAGGAATGCATTTTCTCAAGTGATTAGGTTATGTTGTCAAATTGTTAGACTTCCCTTTGGACTTGTCACGGAACCCATTTTAATGCTTGATCAACCCCATCTATCCCATCTATGATACACTTAAAGGAGCCCTTTTATGCTCATTAAGTGTTGAACCAATTTGTCAAGAAGTTCAAATGCCACAAGATCATTAAAAGATCTATTGGAGAAGTTTACAAGCATTGAAAAATCAATGACCTGCATCCATATTGATGAACATGAACTCTCTTGTTGCCTAATGACTAATGAGGCCGTAGGATATGTTAGTTCACCTTGGTCGTGAATCGCATACGACGACGGAGTTCGAACGATACGTGGCACTCCCATCATTCTTATGTTGAATCATTTTGGTCAAACCATCATATGTAAATCAAAAGAATACAATTAGGGTTTTTTTTTTTTTTAAGTATGAAAAATACAAAATAACAAAGGGGGGTGGGGGGTTGACACCAAATATTCTATCGAAGAGATTAGAGATGTAAATGGGTCACCGATTATTTGATTATCCGGAGGTTCCGACTTTTTAAAAATCGAGTTTTTAAGGCTCCGATAAGTAAATTGGTCAAAGTCAGGTTCCTCCTTAGTTCGGACCCATGTACCCGACACATTACCTCAATTTTCAAAAATATATCATAAAATTTATATTTTTTAATATCATTATTGACCTAAACTTAGATCGGATCTGAATCCAAACCCATCCCATATATGCTTCTGGTTTTCTTTTCGGAGCCAAGAAATCAGTTCCAAAACGAGATCAGAACAATCCATTTACAATCCTAGTAGAGATGCATGATATTGGCTTCAAATATGTGTAAATTTTCTTAAAAAATGCACATGCAAATAAAGTACATGCAAAGAAGAAAAAAGCCCCATTGATCTGATCTCAAGGGAGCATCCACAAATTCATCTCTTACCCCTTTTCACAGCCATTCATCATGAACTGCAAGAATGTTCCCATACATAGAACATACTCTATACAACTCCATACCACTTTACTATGAGCTTTGATAATGGAAGAATCAACCACTAAGAATGGTAATAGGAAGAGAAGATTAACAAGAGGTGTCCTCTCATATTATTTGGGCCGACCAACGTGTGACACACGTGGATCCCATCACAGACGTCAACATTTTCTTCATTCTAAACTTACTAGGTCACCTAATTAGGCTAGACTTTTCTAGCCTAGGCTTTTCATATCAAGTATTTTGACCTTCATGCAAAGGCAACGCCCATGCCTTCAGCCATTCGCCGCAACGCACGGTCGCATACATAGAGCACACGACAGGGGGTGGTGCTCCCAAGAAAGGAAGATTAAACACCTTACTACTTGGAGCCATTAAGAAATAAATCCTTCAGCACCACTAGCACCATCAAAACCAAGTAATGACATAATTTTTGTAATTTCCTAGCTCAAACCAGACACACCCATCTGGCTATCAAGTCTGCTTCCCAAAAATTGTTGGTGCGTGAAAACCTTTCTAAAGTCAATAAACAGAACATGACTTCTTTCATGTACATGACCGTGACAAACATAAATAAGAAGCGCCCCCCCCCGCCCCCCAAAAAAAAGTCACACCCCATTTATTACTTTCAATACATATTCTGATTCCATCAAATATAGATTTTCAAACTGAAGGTTCTGGTCAGAATCATACTGAATGTGGGCCAGGACCAAATTTTAAATAATTGTTTTGGATTTGATTTTAACAAAAAACCTAATTTTTTGGTTTCAGACCTAGTTCTAGACCACTTAAAAATCTGGAATCTAATTCTAAAATCGGTTTTAATTCCTCTTTATCTATTGATTTTTTTCTTAAAATAAGCATATTATTCAATTTATAATAATACATCAAGTCTACTACCTCTAATATTATACATAAAAATATAAAAATAATAATAATAATTTTAAATTACAATTTGAAATATCAAAAATTCATATATTGAGGTTTCAAGTCCACGGGTTGAAATCTTAATGGATTTAGAACCGAATTCATTTATCAATCAAAGCCCAAAATGGATTTCGGACCGAACTCATTTATCAATTGTAATCTAAAATAGATTTCAAATCCGACTTTTTTAGTAAAAAAAAAAAAAGCATCCATGTAATAAAAAAATGAAATACCTATTTATAACCGTAATAAAAGATATGACACAGCGAAAACCGATTATCAGTCAGGTCAAAAAAGGAAAAGGTCTGCATTTGGAGGTCAAGCACGAGACAAGAGAGCAATCGGGTCCATTGACATGTCAATCTACAGTTTAGTCAAGAGTGGTTGCACCTTTTAATAAATAAACGCACATGTGAGAGAGAGTACACGAGTCCATAGTCCTCCTTCGTCTTTGACTGGTGTATTTACGGACGCGACCACTAAGTTAAATCCGATTCTTCATCCTCACTGACAGATTTTCTCTCTTCCCGTACTGCCCCCGGTTTTCCGACGACGGTGTCCGCAGTCCGCCGCCCTCCCATTAAAAAAAAAACAAAACCCGACCCCGAAACCGCCATTCCCCTGTCGGAAAACCACCTTCTCCTTCCACACACCAAGTCAGACCAAGAGAAGGAGAAATAGAAAGAGAGAAGACTCGAGCTCGAAGCCGTCTCTCTCTCTTTCTCTCTCGAAGGTTCTTCGAAGCTTTTGGTTGGGGTTTTTGTATGCTTTCATTTCATTCCATTTCTACTTTCAGAGATTTGCAGTAGATCTGGAAATCTGTGGTTTTCATAGCTTTTACATCTTCGTCGTTGTCTTCTCTGTTGCTGTTCGTTGTATTCTTCGAATATTTGAAATTTTTTTGGGAGAAGAGGAGCTTTGACGAGCTGCTTATTGATGATCGTCCGAGGAGGAGTTTGTCATCTATGATGACTGCAATCTCTCTACGATCGATGCGGGTGGCGTTTCGGAAGGCCTCGCACATGGAATGGCAGATCTTGTTAGCTACGGGAATGCCGACCGAGACATTGAGCAGGTAAGGGTTTGAGTAGATTTTTTTATTTTTTATTTTTCTAGTGTAGCTTTTGTGGAGTGGTTGATCTTGTTGTTTTTGTGTTTTTTGCGTTTAATTTAGTTGCAACGACCGAGATTAAAGTGTCAATAGTTCAATCTTATGGGCAAGATTGCATTTTTAGGGATTTCATGATTGATTATTCAGACTTGCATGAAACCTAGGGTTTTGGACGCGTGAACCTTATTGGGTTGATTGTGGGGGCATGGGAATCAACATTTTTGGGGCTATTTCATATGATTATATCTTGGTTTTGCCTTTTAGTTTTGTTTCTCTTTGGATTTGGGGATATTTGAGAACCTGTCAAGGTGGGCTGTGTGGACTTGGATTTCTTGGAATGGTGTTAGGGCCACAAGGTTCTGCATCTTTGGAGAGGTCAGAGTGCTGTTCTAAACAGGAATATTTGTATGTGGGTGTAGAATTGTTGTTCGTGTAACTGGGAGTGATTAAACTAGCTGATGTCAAGGACTTGGAAACTCGAAAGCTGAGAAAGCAACGAAAAGTTCTTAACCCCTGCCTTGTGAGGCTTGGGAAATTTGTCCTCAAGCAAGAGGGAGAAAGTCCTCTGTGAGTTTTATGACCACTCTCTAATGGTAGAGAAGCATGTTATGGGTGTCATGATTATCCTAATGAGAGGGGTGAAGAAGTTGAAGTAAAATTAGGGATTGCTGAATTCTTCTAGGATGAGTTCCTAGATTGGTTGAGTGCAGTGGAAAGGGTTTCTGACTACAAAGATCTGTCCGATATAAAGTTGAACTGTTGGGCCTAAGCTTCAGAAACGGGCAATGGCTTGGTGCAATATCGGCTTAACAAGAGGAGGGAGTGCAAAGGTAAGGGACAAACCACAGTTGGGACAAAATAATGAAGTGGATGAAGGCTTACTTTCTCCCTTTTAACCATAACGATGAATAAGCTTTAGTTCAACATCTTTAATCTGTGGCAGGGATGCTAGAGTATAAACAAATTTATTCAGGAATTCTATTAGTATTATCTTTTAGCTCAGTACGAGTGATAAGAAAGAGATGTGAAACAACAGCTGGTCCTTGTTATTTGAGTGCAACAATGCATGACTATTTTTTTTGTCCTTTTCCCATTAACCCATTATGAAACGTGACTGAGGCTTGCTAATGGCTTATGGTGGTTAACAAGCATCAATGGAGAGGTCCACATAGTTCCAAATGTGTTGCAAGTAGATCTACTTGGAAGTTGGTTTGCGGAGTTTCCAAGGTGCCAAGCTGTGAACCTAGGACGATCAGGCTTGATTGACTATCACTCACTCCATAGTCATAATGTTGCTGAAATGGATGACTGGGGCAAAGTGAAAGCGGCTCTTAAATGTTTCAAATGCAATCGTATGGGCTATATCTCATTTGAATGCCAGAAAAGGGTGGTAAATGTGGTGGAAGAAAGCTCGTGAAATGAAGAAAGGGGGGACACCTGGTGAAGAAGTTAATGACCCAATTTTGATGTAACTATGATTGAGGAGGAAGAAGATATCACTTATGGAGATACCAAGTTATTACTAGTCCCAAATTAAAAAATGATTTCTAGTCATTCATAAAAGCCTGAAAGCAGCTAGAGCTTCCTTTGAGAAAGATTGTCAAAGTTGAAACAATTTCCACTGAATGTTCATGTTGTAATGATGGCTATGGCAGATGATCATAGATGAGGGAGTCTTGCATGAAATTATAAATAAACTTGAGATACCGGTAGTGGCCACAAATATCATTCTCGCAAATTTTGTTTTGAGAAATTATTGGGATATTTTTTAAATATGGATTTCTCAAAATATTATTGGGAAAATGTCCTAGAAAATAATAATAAGTTTAGATAATTAAAAATTATAGTTAATAAATGTATAAATCTTAAATAATATAAGAAATGGTGAAAATATATTAAAAAGAAAAGCACCATAGGTGCTATGATGGGCCATTTATCTCATGATAGATGAGCTTCTACATGCAATATGTCTATTTTTGTTTTATGGTTATGCATATTTACTCAACACTTTCAAACAATGCATTTGGATGTCAACATATATCAATGGTATATTAACATATGTTAGTTGTTTATGGTTAAAAGTTGATAGTTTTCTTGTGAATACTATGTTAAAAGTTTCATTTTGCTCACTATTTCAACCTCAAGGTTGTTGGTTCAATTCATGCTGCTGAAAAAAAAAAAATGTTTTCACCTTGGAAGGAAAAGACTTTCCAAAACGTATATTTTTGAATGGTGACTTTTCAAAGCCTTACTATAATATTTGCGATTTTATTTCGAACAAACCTGACAATATTTGGAAAATATTGCGATGTTATTACGTCATGGTGATATGACGATACTTCAAAAATATCACCGATATTCAAGCCTCACAATATTTTGATGTTATCACGTCATTGCGATATCACAATGCTTCCAAAATATTGCTGATATTCATGACTTTACTGGTCAAATGATATCCTACACTTAACCATCTCTCTTGGTTTAAGAAGGGCAATGAGGTTGTGCTATGCAATGTGGCATGCTTTAAAAATACCTTACGACTTGTCCCTTAGAATCCATGATAGTAAGTATATTCCAGACTACTCTTACAATTGGTTGTGCTATGCAATTTTCTGAGATGGACTCCATGGATTTCATTTATCAAGTTAGTTTTTGATGAGTCCTATCCATTGGCATTTAGCTTTCAAGGGCACAAGAATTCATGGACACCAGGATTTTGTGCATCCAGAAGAGCCCTTAGCTTCATTTTCATGTTAATGATCTCAGGGTTCCAACAGAACTTACAACTCATGACTTGATGAAGAACCAGTTTCCTATACAAAATTGGTTGTCTAATTATAATTGCTTTATTTTTAAAGGCACTGAATGCTTTGAAGAAAGGTGCTCAATTGCTCAAGTATGGTCGTAAGGGGAAGCCAAAGTTCTATCCGTTCAGACTTTCAAATGTGAGTTTGGTACCTAACTCGCTTTCTTTGGAACTTATCTTCTTTTTTTTTTCCATTAAGCAAGCTTAAATCAATGAATGATTATGCCATCTAGTACGTGTGCTTGCTTTATAGATAGCAATTTTCTGTGGGGGCTTCTCACTAATTTTTGGAATTTTAATATTTCTAATTGAAAGAATCTATTTTGGTATTTTTGGCTCTCATCTTTGACTTCTAGGGCATGTTTTGTTTCTATTAAAAGTTGAAGCCCGTTTCTAGTACATTAAATATTTCCACAACACAAGCAAGCCACATCAAAAGGATCCCTGGCCCTAGCTTCTTGGACTTTTCAATTGTAATGTATGATAATGTAAAGAATTAGGCAAGGTGAGCTAGAAAACTGGTTTAGGCCTGAATTGAACAACGCAATTGCTGGTTAAGTAAAAAATGCATTTAGTGAATCTGGGAACCCTTCCAAAACTCACACCATTTTTCTTTCTTTGTTTTTTTTTTTTTTGAATGGTAACTTTCATAAAAAAGTTAGTAGTACATGTGCACTAATATCGACAAGCTTTTCACCCCAGAAACAAAACCATGGAACGCCACGACTAAACACACACACACACCCCCCCAAAAAATCACACCGCTGAGTAGTTGACCTTCTTGATCGAAGATTTCCAAATAGAAGACCTTTAGAAATATGTGGCTATGATCAAAGCTCGAGAGTATCAGAGCTCTCATAAATGATATATCTAAGCTTTTAGAGACCTAACTAAAACGATGAACTTCTTAGAAGTGAAGCTGAGAAAGATCCAACTGTTGAAAGAATTGTCTTACCACTTGTGGTTAACTCATGTATATATATTCTAAAATGAACACGCTGATTGTAATCCTCTTATACAGGGGTGTGTTTATGTATAAGATCCCTTTTATTAACTTTATGATCATCTATAAAATCTTCTATTTGGTTAATAGAAAATCACATGTGAGAGCATAGAACAAGGTTCTAAAAATCAGACTTGGGGAGCAAATTGGTGTCACTTGAGTTGAGCCGACTCGATTGAGTTAGACCGAGTTGCATTGTAATTTGCAAAGCTCAAAACCCTATAAACATGTTGGAAAATGTGATAGAAAATTTGAAAAATCGAAAAATAATGTCCTATATATATAAAATTATAAGACATAGTATGACGAATCAAGTATAAGTTTTCATTTTTTTTTTACTCAATAATGAAGAGTGCATCCCATTTTTTATTGCTCAGATTTCCACAATTTGGTTTTAATCTTCTAAAATCAGCATAAAAGATCCCTATAAATCTTCCAAAAGCTTCTTCCAACAAGAAAATAGGGAGAAAAGATGTGTTAAAGGCCATCCTTTATAGGAATTGGTAAGAGAAGAGTCTCGGGAGGGTGATTCAACGCGGTAGGTGTTGGAAGTAGGTGGGCTCATGGACAGATTTTTCAAAACTTTTGACCCACTTGACTCAATGATCAAGTATCCATAAGCTCATAAATCATATCCAGGATGCAATCCCTCCATCTCATCAATCAAGTACAGCAATAAAACATATCTAAAAGATAGAAATCAGCAACACTATGCAACCAAAATAATCCACAATAAAAGGAGAAGCAGATTATACCTTTGGAGCCCGGTAGTGCTCTAATGGAGAAGAAGACAATCAACTAGATCAAGAACTCTTCTTGAACCAATTAGGATCTCGAAGACCTCGTTGTCTTCCACGCTATGATCTGCTATCAGATCTCTTTTTTCAAGAAGATTGGTGGAAACTTAAAGAGAAAACCCAACTAGAAACTCCAAGGAACTAGAAGAGAGAAAGAGAAGAGAAATATTGTGCAACACTTGCACAAAAGGATGCTGGGTGTGGATTCCCTGTGGGACGTCCAAGAGGGGTTGGTTCCCCTTTTTATAGCACTTCAAGCCTCCTCTTTTCCTAATTAAAATAGAAGTCCTACTCCCATTATTAATTAGTAACTTTCTCCTTCCTAATTATTTTAGAAGTCTCACTTCCACAATAATTAGTAAGTTTAACCACTATTAGAAGTCTTACTTCAAATAGAAATAGTAACTTTCTAATTTATTCCTTTTAGAGTTCAAGTAGGATTAGTATCTTTCCAATAATTTGGGCTAGCATGGGGACCACTAGGGATTCCATAGAAAGCTGGCTCCAACTGGGACACCGCGACCCCACATCTCATGTGCAATCCGGGCCCACAATTAATTGCAAATAACACCACTATATAAATGCAATTGCACTCTAGTCTTAGGAATAAATTACAAAGAAGACCCTAAACTTTCCGATTACCACAAGTAGGCCCCCTATCAATATTCATGGATCAATTGGAATAAATCTGGCACTTCCAATCTTAGATCCACATCTTATTATCCTTGAGCCCCAATTAATCACAGTGATCATCAGTACCATCCAATTAACTCTTAATCGATATGGGTGCGCACTTACTAATGACAAATCCATTAATTGGCACAAGGGGATAATGTAGATAGATTCCATCTTGACCATTGGATGTTCCCACAGTCCTACTACCACGTACTCAAGACACCGAGGTGTTGATCTACAGTTGGCCTCACTCATTGGTGACTCAAAGCAAATGAATAGATAGAAACTTGAGTTCATCAATGTTTCAGGATTGAGAGCCTATTGCTAGGTAATTATGAGAGCAGACCTTAAACTTGAGACAGTATTCCAGAAGGTGCTTTTCATGGTTCTTCAATACATCCAATGTACCAGCACCTCGATTCAGAATCTTACATTCTGATGATCGAGACAAATCACACTATCTTATAGTGATCAAAGTACTGCAATCTTATCAGATGAGATGCTCAGTCTCATCACTAGTTGTGAAAATGTTTAAGTATAAGATTTGTGACACATGTAATCTGTGTGTGGATCTCATCCATACACATATATCACATCTAATATATTAATGGGACCCGGTTCAACTCATGAACCATCATGTCATATGTATTGATCATGTGCATAAAGTAATAAAAACACCATTCATCTCATGAAAGGAAAGCATGATTTTATTGATAAATAAAGAAATTAATCAATTTATTACATCAACTGATGGATTGAGTCCATACAATCTAACAAGGCAGGTTCTGAAGTTTGAGTCAACTTGGGGTCAGCCGTGTTTTAATACCATAGCAAAGAATGAAGGATGCTCTAGTTGTGGTTCTGTGTTGTCAGGAGCACCGAATCTGGTGGTGCTCTACATGCGTTTCACTTCTTTTCACCTTCTAAGTTTTTGACAACTACTCAAATCATTCAAAGATGGTAAAAGAAAGACCGATGTCATGCAAATAAAGCTAAAAATATTTCTTTAGGACCACTTCGTTGGTTATGGATGTGATGTTCTTTTGATTTCATTCTTGGACCATGAATACATGTGTATTTAAAAATTGCTAACATGTCTTGCATCTAGAGAAATGTCAGGGCCTCTGTTGGCTGACCGAGTTTTCTTAATGTAATTTTATTTATTCATGAACTGCAGGATGAGTCGTCATTGATCTGGTTTTCAAGCAGTGGAGAAAGAAAATTGAAGTTAGCTTGTGTCTCGAAAATTATCCCTGGACAAAGAACTGTGAGATTATCTATGTATCTGTTATGCTATAATTATGATACTTTCTTTAAATCATTTTATGTTGATAACTATGAAAATTCAATAAATTATTGTTGGTGCGAGTATAAGGGTCCCTTCATTTCTTCTGTTTTTAATTTTTCTTAATGCTTACTTTCAGGCTGTCTTCCAACGATATTTGTGTCCCGAGAAGGATTACTTATCATTTTCTCTAGTATACAACAATGGCAGACGATCACTAGATCTGGTTAGTACTAAAATTTTGATATTCTTTTTAAAGGTTTATCTGTTAAGTTTCTATGTACTTATTATCATGTTTTCAATGTGTTCTTCTGTTGCTTTTAAGATTTGCAAAGATAAACTTGAAGCGGAGTTGTGGTTTGCGGGCCTCAGGGCATTGATTTCTTCAGGTCAATGTGGACGTTCAAAAATTGATGGGTGGAGCGACGGAGGACTCTGTCTAGATGTAATTTATTTGCCAAAATCAGTTTTATGAGCTTTTTTCTATTCAAATACATAGGTAGCTCTTTCTTGCCGTAAACTTTCTCATGCAAACTTGAGGATGCTCAATGCTGTATCCTCAACTATATTGATATAAAGCTGAACTTTGCACGGCTGAGTGAGATGTTGAGCCTTGTCTAATAATTATTTGATTCTTATATTTCCATAGCTGATTATCATTCCATAGCACATGAAATCTTTGCAGTGCATATTGATGCACCGATGTTGGTTTGCATGATAATTTTTATCTCAGTTTTACAACAATGCTTAGTTTATGATTTGTTCTTATGAATTCGTAAGTAACAATCTTACATGTGGTACATGTCATGTTATATTTTCATTGTTTTAGCTTTATCTCTTGAATGCCATAATTTGTGAGAACCGAGAATCTTCCTTGATCTAAATATTGTTTGTTCACATGCTTTATATGTAAAATGTATGTCATTTAGTTATTTGAATGTTATCTTTTAGCTCTTGTATATTACTAGAATTCTTGTAGCTTTAACACACAGAGGAAATGATCGTGCTTCTTGAACAACACGAGTCTCTGGTGACTCATCCACTTTCCACATGTCAGACAACCTTGTCAATCCATATTGTTCTGACTATGAGCCTTATTGAGGATGGAGTATGTCACGAAACATGCTTTGATCAGACTAATGATCACTGGTCAAATAATTTCTCTTTGGAATGATGGTAATTCTATTACCATGAAATAGGTTTTTAATTAGTAGTGCTCAGGGGTCCAAATTCATTGAGTAATTAGAATATTAGAGTTTTTCTGTTAAAGTTTGAGTTATACTATCCAAGGTTCAAATTATCTTGGTATTGAAGGTTGTTTTAACTGGGAAGTTGACAAGTAGCGCATGTTGGACTGCATTGATGTGATTTTCAATGATAAAACATGGAAAAAATTGTAAATATTGGAAAATCCATATATTTCATTTTTGCATAGATTAATAGACTGCATTTACCTATTTACTGGACCCTATGCTGCCCATACTACGCTGTTGATCTTGACTGATTTCTTACCTTAAAAAATAGCATAATTTGATGATTCCTACCATCTATTTTAGATCCTCAATGTTTAAGAGTTTAATCCACACATGTAAATTGTTGTACTTTGAGGCCTTCAAACAGGTGATCAGGATCATTTGGTTATGCTGATATTTGATCCACCCCTAATCCATACTAGGACCTTGAATCCCAAAATGTTTATCAAATTGAAAATTGGATCACATAGAGAGTTGATCGCATGTCACAAAATGGTGGAAGGACTGCCGTAAGACCCAGTTGGATGGGTACCAATTGATGGGGATAGTGGATCGTGAAGGTTATTCTTTTATTTTTTATTTCTAATGAATGATGGTGATGAAATATTTCAAGTGTGAAGTTTCTCCTCCATCCAATCCCCCTAACTGCCTTGGACTTAGCTGTTGATCTTTACAACAACTGGAATGCTGATGGGCATTTAACTTATGTAAATTGATACTATCGGGGCCAAACTTCAACCATGCCTTACCCAAGCATTGATCTATGGATGCCATTACCCCTCATGAGTTGGAATTCATCAAACTGGGCCCCATAGGGTGTCTTGGACATTGTTCCATTGCACAGGAGCACTTCTGGCATTATTTATGTATTTATCTATGAATACATAGATGCATCTATTCGTGTATCTGGTAATAATCAGGTGCACATCATGCTCATTTAAGCAAGGAGTACACCTCTTTCTGGTAAATCAAGGTAGGATGGTTTGATAGTCAGGTTCATATTGATTTAAAGGTGACATGGACTATGATTACACATAAAAAAGATGGAGGCATATAAAAATTGTGTCTATAGAAAGATGGAAATTTACTCACGCATTTGGATGGTGGGTGCTAATCATCACTGTATTCTTTTTCCATATTTCCAGTTCACCTTTTTTAGTTGTACACTACTTATACATTTCCACTTCATTCTAGTATGTTCAGCCAGAATAGAGCCTGTCGGGCCCATTCTGCCCTATTTCACTTGCACGCCAGTTTTTTTTTCATATTTAAAACTCATTTAAGGTGAAAACAAGAGGTATACAAGTCTTTTAACCCTCCTAGTGGAATGGGAGGGCCTAAGAGACATAAATCAAATAATTTCATACGAATTTAAGCATTCATATATGTGTTTGATTGCTTTATTTATTTGCAACTCAGATGCATGATGTTGAAATACTTGACATGTAGAAGTAGCTATACATAGTTTATGCTAAATGATATAAGCATCCTTTCTTTTTCAAGTGTTATCCACCCTTAAACCTATTCCTATTTCCTATCCTTCCCTGTGAATGGCATGCATCGAGGAACTAGGTAGGCCCTGCAAGGAAGGTGTGGTCCACATATAAAAAGGCTCAGTGAGGATCAGCCCCATAAACCCATTTTCAAATGAGAATCGAGCTCAAATTTTCAAAATTGATACCACTATCTGAGGCTCACCTGGATGCTGCCACTCGTGCGGTTATGGTGGGATTAAGGTCTTATTGGATAAGGGGCTTTCAAAATCAGTATGATGTCATGACCATAACCACCTATTTAAGCGCCCCAAAGTTAAATGATTCTGTTAAGTGTATGTAAAACTGTAAACTTTGGGCCCTCAAAAAGATGTTAAGGTTCATCTGATCATGTTAGTTTTATTCATTCTTAATTCACGGTAATACATAGTAATCCTGCCCTATCCCTATGACTGGCATGCATTCAGGTTCCCCATCAGAACTATTCTCATGTTAAATTTGAGCCCAGTTCTCAGCTAAAAATTACTGTTGGAAATTGACTTTTTCTTTGATATATTCAATTTTACACCATGATTTTTGTTTCAGGATAGTAGAGATTTAACATCCAGCAGTCCAAGTGAAAGTTCGGTCGGGGCACCGCCAGACATTGGCTCTCCAAAAATCTCTATCAGTAAAAGTGCAAATCCTTTACCCAAGAGTTTTCCTCTTGAAAATTCACAACATTCAGAAAGGTTAGATGTAGCATTAGACCTCAAAAATATGCAAGTAAAAGGAGCTACTTCAGATGCATTTCGAGTTAGTGTTTCAAGTGCTCCTAGTACTTCTAGTCACGGTTCTGCACAGGATGATTGCGATGCATTAGGGAATCTATACATATGGGGTGAAGTAATCTACGAGGACTCTGTAAGGGTTTCGGGTTATAAAAATATTAATTCTTCAACCACAAGAATTGACGTGCTACTTCCCAAGCCCTTGGAGTCCAATTTAGTGTTGGATGTTTATCGTGTAGCTTGTGGAGTGAGGCATTCTGCTTTGATTACAAGGCAAGGGGAAGTTTTTACCTGGGGCGAGGAATCTGGAGGACGCCTTGGCCATGGAGTTGGTGCAGATGTTATTCAACCTCGTCTTGTTGAATCTTTATCATTCTATAATGCTGATGTCGTTGCATGTGGGGAATTCCATACTTGTGCTGTTACTATGGCTGGGGAGCTATATACATGGGGAGATGGCACACATAATGCTGGGCTTCTTGGTCACGGAACAAATGTTAGTCACTGGATACCTAAGAGAGTTTCTGGTCCATTGGAGGGACTTCAAGTTGCTTCAGTTACATGTGGTCCTTGGCATACAGCCTTGGTTACAGTAAATGGGCAATTGTTCACATTTGGTGATGGAACCTTTGGTGTCTTGGGCCATGGTGACAAAGAAAGTGTTGCGTATCCAAGAGAGGTTGAATCTTTGATGGGGTTGAAGACAATTGCGGTTGCATGTGGAGTGTGGCATACTGCTGCAGTGGTTGAGGTTATTGTGGCACAGTCTAGTGCTAGTATATCTTCAGGAAAATTATTCACTTGGGGTGATGGCGACAAGAATCGTCTTGGGCATGGAGATAAGGAACCACGATTGAAACCCACTTGTGTGCCTTCACTTATTGACTACAATTTTCACAAGGTAGCTTGTGGGCATAGTCTTACAGTTGGTTTGACTACGGCTGGTCATGTTTTCACCATGGGAGGTACTGTTTATGGTCAACTTGGAAATCCTAATTCTGATGGAAAGCTACCTTGCTTGGTAGAAGATAAGCTTGTTGGTGAATCCGTCGAAGAGATTGCCTGTGGTTCATACCATGTGACAGTGCTAACATCCAGGAATGAGGTATACACATGGGGAAAGGGAGCAAATGGAAGATTGGGCCATGGAGACATTGAAGACAGAAAAACACCTACACTAGTCGAAGCATTAAAGGATAGACAAGTTAAATCTATTGCATGCGGGTCAAACTTCACAGCAGCCATATGTCTTCATAAATGGGTTTCTAGTGCGGAGCAGTCTCAATGTTCAGCATGCAGACAGGCGTTTGGATTTACTCGGAAAAAGCACAACTGCTACAACTGTGGACTTGTACACTGTCATTCGTGCAGTTCTCGTAAAGCTTTGGGAGCAGCATTGTCTCCTAATCCTGGAAAGCCCTACCGTGTATGTGATTCTTGTTATGCCAAGCTAAGCAGAGTGTTAGAACCTGGTCTAAATGCTAACAAGAGAAATGTCATACCTCGCTTGTCGGGTGATAACAAAGACAGGTTAGACAAAGTTGAGATAAAAGTATCCAAGACTGCATTGCCTACTAATGTTGATTTAATGAAGCATCTTGACAGCAAAGCTGCAAAACATGGAAAGAAGAATGATTCTTTGGCTCTGGTTCGAGCCTCCCAAGTTCCTAGTATGTTAGCACTAAGAGACATTTCTTTTCCTAGTACTGTTGATATGCGAAGAACAGTTCCTAAACCAGTTAATACATCTGTAGTTCAGTCTGGTGTGAACTCAAGAGCTGTTTCACCTTTCTCAAGAAAATCTAGTCCTCCACGTTCTGCAACACCTATTCCTACAACATCAGGCCTTTCATTTTCCAAAAGCATTGCCGATAGTCTTAAGAAAACTAATGAACTCTTAAATCAGGAAGTGCAGAAACTGCGTGCTCAGGTATATTTGCTTTTAGTAATGCAAGAAATATTGCAGATCTAAATCCTATTTCCCTTTTTTTAACATTCTTGATTTGATTCAGGTCGATGTTCTGAGACAACGATGTGAACTTCAAGAATTTGAACTACAAAAAGCACTGAAGAAAACTCAAGAAGCCATTTCTTTGGCTTCAGAGGAGTCTGCAAAGTCAAAGGCCGCAAAAGAAGTTATAAAATGCCTTACTGCACAGGTGATTTTCTGTTTTAGGTTCATTGTATTTGCTTGTGGCCTGAATATAGCTACCTCAGAAATAAGCTTTGGTTACATTGATTGATGCTGATAGTTCGAAAGAGCTTGTACACTATATGGGTTAGTGAGTGCGTAACATCTGCATGAAGATGAAAACTTAAAGAGTTCAGCTAATTTAGATGTTGGCAATCGCTAATGATTTAATAACCATCTTTATAGCTCCAGAATCTTTCAGTTTATGCTCCTACCTATTATATGGATATACCAAGAGAGATGTACGGTCTAATGAGGCTACTACGAAATATTGACTCATGGGTGGGGCAAGCTCCTCTATTTTGGTTCATGGTTTCTCTTGGCTCTATGGTTCATCTGGGGGAGAGATCGAGCTTCAAGAAATAGTGAATGGTCTTATCAATACACAACTGTATAATTCTCCAGGAATTTCCATTGTGCTTATATCCATCACTGTAGGAATTGGGTTCATGCTCTTCTTTATTGGATTGGAATGCTTTTTTTTATTTTTTTCTTTTTAAAATCCTAATAAATGTATCAAATGCAACGTTCTATTTTAAAATCTTTGTTTTGGTCTATCTTAACCCTTTCGTTAAGAGTGACTGGGTGAGCTTTCCCCATGGTTATTCTTTGTTGTGTCAGTTTATTTTAAGGGCTGAAGTGTAAATATGAGTGTTTGAAGGTTCCAATTAAAACTGAATAACATGTATCCCGATGAGCATTCTCATTGTGCAGCAAAATTAAAAAAATTAAAAACTTTAATATCTTTGAATTTGTGTGTGTTTCCTTTTCGTTCTGGGATGTCCCTTAGTCAACTGGTGTTTGTTGTTTTATTTCTTTTTTCTGGAAAAGTAATGCGTATTTTGCTATATGTTTTTATGGTAAAACTTTGACCACTAAGGGGGGTGTTTGGATACATGCTGAACATTATATTGATAGATTTGAATATTGTTAGATTTCAATATCACATATCAAAATATTATTATATTATAATATTGTATTATTTGTGTTTGGCAATTCTTACAAATTTTAATCGAATATAAATTGTGGTGTTGGGTAGTTTTTGAGGATTTCAAAAACGTCATCTTTAAAGCAATAAAAAGTATGCAATTTCTTTTTTCCTTTCAATGAAAAGTAAATCAGGCAATTCCTTAAAAGATTCAGTAATTTTTCACTTTAATATTAATTATATTTATGTCATTGAAGCTACTCATGGATATATTATAAAGTGGTTCATAATTGAGAATATAGGATGTTTGTGTGCTAGGACTCCCGCATCCTACTGCCCTAGACTGATCCCTTGGAGGTAGGTTTACCTAATCCTCCTTAACCATAAGAAGAAGTCAGCACAATAATAATAATAATGGATTAATGGGTCATAATTATGGCATTAGAAATATAAAAACTATTATAATAATCCAAGCATTACCTTAATTCAAAGGAAATTACAAATCACAATATTTATGACTTTTATCATCATTGATAACACATCGATTCGTGGTTAAGAAAATGGAAAAAAAAAAAAGAAAGAATATAGAGATGTAGGATCAAGTGATGAGAGTGAATTTCCCACTAAGAGATCATGATTTACTCTTTTTAAAAAAAAAAATAGTCAAACTTTCTACACAGGTATCTATTCCTTTACCCATGAAGAAAGAAAATAAGAAAATAGATCTAGTTTCTATCCATTGAGAAGGGAAAGAATAAAACCTAAAAGGATCTGTCCCCTACAAAACTGCTAGCAATGGGTTTCATATGGCTGCCGTCCTCACCAAGTAACAAAGTCTATCTTTGTGCTACCTTAAAAATGCATTGAAAATGTCCATCTCTCGACCTCCTTCAAGCTCCTGTGTCTACCTGTTCTGTTATGATGTTTACTACAAATTTGATAGCATCGGACCCAAGACCTGTCATGATCTAATCATAGATTCGACCTCGGAATACTCTATGATCATCTCCAAGATATTCACAATCAGCATGTATGATGCGACTGGATAGGTATTTTGAAGAGACCACCATGGAAAACGTAAATGCGTTATAAAGGAAGCCCGCACTTCTCAATATTAGAATATCCGGAATATAATATACATAATTCCCCTACAGTTGGAAATCTTTTACATTTTTAAAGAAACTCAAATATTGTAACATATTTTATGATGTTACCAAACAAGTCAAATATGTAGGTCAATAAAACATAGAAAATTTCCTACAATATAGTGTTTTCTCTAACTATCTACCGTATCCAAACAGGCCCTTATTGTACTATGTTAATGAATATATGTATAGGCATATAGGCATTTGTTCCTGTGACCGTGCACACCACCTAGTGAGGCCCACTTTCACCGATTCGAATGGACTGGACTGTTGGATCAAGGACCATTTTTTAATTTTCAATATAAAAGCGTTAAACTTGTGGGCAAGGGGTTAGAGACATTGGACTGACTTGAAACTTCATTTCTGGGATGGTCAACCCTGGATCTTTCCACCTGCCCCCCTGTCCCATAATCTGTGAGGCCCCAGAAGGGCCCAGCAGCTTGTATGCACAGTAAGCTGTGCACACCGCTTGTGCAGGAACATCTTACACACACGCACATTTGATGACCATAATATCTTTGTCAAGCCAATGACATATACATAAATACTACCTTGTGATCACTTGAGTTTTTGTTGATTCAGGTAAGGGATTGGAATTGCTTTTCCAATCACTTGAAGCTCACCCTTTTGGACTGCGTTGCTTTTCCTATAATTAAAACAGCCCATTTTACTCCCAAAATTACAAATGAGTCCACTACTTTGAACAATTTCTTGTGGATTCAAAAGAGGTTGTAGTTATTTTTATTTCTGATCTTTGGCGAGGAGTTTGGTATCGTTAAAAATTGTCTATCGGGGGCTTGTATTTTGCATGTAAATTATCTTAAATTTGTTAAGAAAATTTTGTTATCACTTCGAAAGAAGAAAACTATAATGACGTTCCGTATTAAGCTGAAGACGAAAGTTTTCTAATTGAACAAGAATTTGCAGATTGTTAAGCATTTCAGATTCGGCACTCTTTTTTCATTGTAGAACAACTAAAGGGCACAATAAACTCAAAACTTTGTGCTGCACTAGGTCCAAACTGATTTAAATAGGCATACAAGCCTATTACAACCACAGTCTGCTAAAAAAGCCAATAACAGATACTACAAAAAAAAAAAAAAGACCTTGAAATATTCTTTATGCCGGCTATAAATCCCAATAACAGGCAGTACTGTAACACTATCATTCTTTTTCGTTAACTTCCGTAATTTTCTTAGTTGGATCTCCATTACCTACAACCTCAAAACCCATCCCAAGAATTACATTTTCTTGAATTGAAAAGCATAGACCCTTTTTAAGCTCCCTATCATGGATCAAAATATTGGTTGATACGTATCATATCAGTGAGGCCATATCAGCCAAGACCATGTTGTTTCTTATTATCTATCAGTACTCTCATGCATATCAGTGTATCAGTTACTAAATTGGACGTATCGGGCGATATGCCCCAGCACAAGATGGATCAGCTGATAAATCGTTTGTATCTGCTGATACGCTCTATTATTTATTGGAGGACTCCTTTTAACGAAAAAAATCTCTATCTTTTACATTCTTTTGCAAGGGAAAGAATGGGAGGAGATTTTTGTGCCTTTCTAATCCAAAAGGTCCAACAAAATGACTTTTATGTCTAAGAATTGTAGCAATATACCACCCATAGCTTGAGGGCATTCCTTTAAGGTGAGGAAAAAAAATTGAAACTTTGAGCAAAAATATGTCTTTTTCATTTGTTTGTGCAGAGGAATGATATCAAAACATTCACAATGCATGTTGGGACCATAGACTTATGCATTATTTGGGCTGTATGCAAGTTTTCTTCTTTGGATTTTTTCTCGTAAATATCCATGAATTCTTGGAGATTTTTAAGAATATTAGATTTTTTCCCTAGTGTACTAGTGTTTTTTTTTTATCTTAGATTTATGTGTTCCTAGATCAATCCCTTAGGGCCCGTTTGGCACTTTACTAACACAATCAAAGTCAAGTAAAGCCTCCATTTTCCAGACAAGATGTCACATTAAATGCACTTTATTCAAAACTCCCCCCACTTTTTCATATAAAAAGTCAAAAAGCAACTACCTTTATCCACTAAAATACAAAAAAACTCCACTTTTCTATACAAAAAATCAAAATGATTCCATAAGAAACAACTAAAAACAAAATACTATCATAACCCACTTATATTTTATTATTTTTTCAAAATCAACTTTACTTGACTATATTAGTAGAGTTACCAAACTGGCCCTTAGATCTAAGTGTAGTTCTAAACTAAAAACAATAAATACTAATTATTTTAAGTAGGTCGGCAAGTATTAAATAATATTGCAATAACTGAGCACTAGTATACTGCATACTAGATAGTAAATGATCGATGATGTCATGAATATGCAGTGATTCAATTTTGATTCAACTGTTTGGCCACTGACATTTTTAGGTTGTCTTAATATAATGGAGTCACATAGTATAGGTAAATAAATTGCATTGATATTGTTTTTTTTTCTAAATCATACAACGATACATGATGTATATGATAATGAACGGTCCAGCAGATGCATTTATTTTAGTTGCCAGTGAAAATAAACATCAATATCTAAGTATCCTAATATTATGGGTTTTTAAAATTTATTTTTCTGATTTTTATACCTCGAATTAATTTCACTCCGATACCCTATATGGGCGATACATGTAGTTGCAATTGATCCATATCGCCTTATAAGTTATATGCATCTTTTGGAGGGCAGCTGATGCTCCCTCCTCTACCACATTTTTTAATCCTTGCTCCCTTTCATTTCCCCCTTCCACTTAGTTTCTTGTAAAACAAACTATGTTTAATTGTTTATCATCTTTTTCGTATTATCTAATTTTAAGGCCATCCATGTTGAAGTACCCATATTCCCTGAGGCCGTTGTAGCAGTGTGGAATTTCTTTCTTATTTCTCACATTGCACTTGCCTTTGTTTTTCGTTGCTTCTATAGCAGCCAATCCTTCACTCATTTAACACTACAACCAGGTTCTGTTTAATTTCTTTCATCAGTTATGGGGAATGCCCTAGTTTTAGTAGGGTACTCATAAGAGACAAAAATGGCAAGCTGGATTCTTTGTATATGGATCCCATCTATAGATAATGAGATATCAAATCTATGGAGTTGTCATTTCTCATGCTGCAGATTTCATGCATAATTTCCAACTTTGACAAATGATTTTTTATTTTGTGCTAAGTACATTAGTCAGTTGATATTGTTAATTTAGTTTTGGCATGTTAGTTGCACAAGTAGTTATCTCTCTGTTTTTTTAATGGTACAAGTAGTTCTCTTCACCTTGCATAGTATTGCTATTGTTTAGGATGGGTCTATACCTGCAGCTATAATACCCAGATACTTCAAACGGGCAACATATCCGTTTGTATCATATCTGATACTTCACTTTTATCCGTAGAATTCATATCCTTGTTGAATTCATTTGTATCTGGGCATTATAGGCCTGCAGTAGGCATGTACCTACTTGCAAATTCTTCTATTAATCAGGCTGATCAGGGCCTATGCCTACCTAGAGGTCAGCTGGAACTCTGGCCCTGTTTAGTAAATAATCCTTAGGGCTTGTGGATAGCTATTGGGCTGGACCTTGGTGCATTACTTGTCTATTGGGGTATGCTGGTTTTGTTTTTTGTGAGTTGACTGCCTGTACCTGGAGTATCCAGGTCTGGCCAACACTAGTCTAATGTCGAAACACTCCATTGGTTTTTCTGTTCATTATTTTTGACTTGCTTTTGGTATAATGTTCTGTAGCTCAAGGATATGGCTGAGGTGCTGCCAGTTGGGGTCTATGACAATGATGATGTGCGACCAGTATACATACCAAATGGCATAGATCCAAGTTCCATTCCCCACCCCAATGCTAATGGAGAACATCAATTGAGAACTGATGCACGCAACAGTTCTGATTTACCTTCTAGTGCTACATTGACTGACTTAATTACAAATGGAGTATCTGGCCAGACTCATCCAAATAGAGATGCTCTTGGAACCAATGAAATGACTACTCAAAATGAGAGATTCCCCGACTCCATTGATGGAGAAGAACACCCTGATACGGGATTGCCAAATGGAAGTGGAAGGATGTTTGCATCTACTGGAAGATCACCAGATACTGATGGCAATGGTGAAAATGGTTTGATGTCCAGAAATCCTACCCCTGCAGTTAATCAAGTTGAAGCAGAATGGATTGAACAATATGAACCTGGTGTTTATATAACTCTTGTGGCACTTAGAGACGGAACCAGAGATCTCAAGCGAGTGCGTTTCAGGTATTTGAGAAAAAAATATTGATTTATTTCTACTCTTAGGGTGCATTCTAACAGTTTGAGGCAGTTTGGGGGTTTACATAAAATGTCTCATTACCACTCCAAAATCAATAAACAGATTAAAAGAAAAAAGGTATAATAAAATAATCGTAAGGTGCATTTTGCTGCATCTGTTTTGCGACTGAGGCGACTTGTGTAACAGAAACAGACACAGTTTGGTGGGATTCTGTTTTATTGACACTGCTGTCACATTCTTTTTGGTGTCTTTAGCAAGATATCCAGATATCCAGAAAAAAACCATCCCATCTTTCAAGGTTCAAAAAATCAAGTTTTTTATACACTAATTAATGGCTGGGAATAAACCATTAACGATCCTATATGACAGCCCAAGTTGTCAAGTTTGAGTTGTGTGGTCAACTGTCTGAATTTTAAAAAATACCCAGAGATTGAAAGATTCATTGACTCTTCACTATTAGTCTTTTTTCTTTTTTTTTTTGCCGTTTTAACCACTGTTACGAATTTCAGACAATTTCTTTGGATCAGTCAATGATCCAAACCGAATTACTCTGCCCCCTCCCAAAAATTTGTCCAGAAATTCGGTCCTTTTTGGCCAAAATCTGTAATTTTAGGATTTTGGCCAAACAAGACTGAATCTTTGATTTCAGCCGTTTCTTTTTTCGTTTTAGAAGAAATACAAACTGCCGGATGCAGTTTGTAAAAGAAAGAAAGAGGACAAGGAAGAAGTGAAGATGGTGGGTTCTGCAAACCCTTCTTAAAAAAAATACAACAAAGGAAGGAAGGGAAGGAGGTCCCTAGCTGAAGGCTGTCAACTGCTGGTCTTCTCTTCCCTCTTCTTCTCTTACCCTCCTCCTGTCTCAATGAAAGGGCTGAATGCCCTTTTAAGTATCCTTTCTTCTTTTATACACATGGTCGTATTTTGGGTTCACTCGATATTCGGAGGCTCCATAGTGGGGCCCACCTGTTAAAAACCTAAACCATTTTAAATGAATGTCCCAGTCCCTAGCAGAATTTCACTCTAATCGAAAGTAGGCCCTAGCCAAATTCCACTAGGACTCCAGTCATCATCATCATGAAGGCATTGTCCCGACTCCCAACTATGTTGGGGCTGGCTACATAAATTCTGTTTCTCCATTCCGATCTATCATGAGCCAAATCCTTATAACCAAATCCTCGGATATGTTGCACTTCAAATCTATCCTTATTATTTCCATCCGTTTTTTCTTTGGCCTACTCCTTGGTAGGCCATCAACCTACATAGAATAACTTCTCCTCAATGGCGCATTCGCTAGCTTTCATCACTAAAGGCCCCAATGGAAACCACAAAACCTTCCTACATACAATGAACTACTCTCTCTCTCTCTCTCTCTCTCTCTCTCTCTCTCTCTCTCACACACACACACAGAGTCCCTCTACCTAGAATATGATACATCCTAACTGGTGCAGCCTTAGTTTTGGCTAGTTAAGGATAGACTTAGCCCCTGTTTGGCAACACTAACTTTTGCCTTTATTTCTCAAAATCTCTCAATCGGGTATAGATTTTGAGAATAAAGCGTTTGGCAGCCTTTTTTTTTATGTAGAGAAGCCCACAGCCCACCATTGATAGCATGTAGAAAGTAGAGGGAAAAAAAGAGGCAGGTGAACAAAGTTCTTGCCCATTTACGCCCCAGTCTGTTGTTTTATTTTTTATTTTCTCAAAATCTTATCAAGATCCAAACCGTTGGAAATGTTCACAAGATCAAACATAGTCATGACACAAAATTTCAGCCGTTGGATCACATCAATCTAGAGATATGTGCAAAAAAGTGAGCCATTGAATGCAATTTTCTGAAATCTATGGGCCCCAAGCGCAAAATCGCGCAAAATCCACACCATTTAGATCTCTTTGGAAGGCTGAAAAACAGCTATGTGGTCAACTTTCAAGGCTTGACACCTTGTGGATCTCTAGATATTTACAAAACAATATCAGTCATTGATGTATTATGCTCAATATTGGATTTGTCCATGAGTTGTAACGTATTTCTTTAAAAAAATATATATACTTCTGGTAGTGTAAATCAAGATCCAAACCATTGGAAATGTTAAGAAGATCAATCACGGCCATGACACCAAATTTCAGTCGTTGGATCATTACCAATCTCAAGATATGTGCAAAAAACGTGATCCATTGGATGCAATTTTCTGGATTATGTGGGCCCCAAACATAAGATTTAAACCGTTAGATCTCTTTGGAAGGCTGAGCACAGCTTTCGGGTCAATTTTCAAGGCTTTATATCTTGTGTATCTCGAGAAATTTATGAAAAACTTTCAACCATTGATATAAAAAAGTCTATTTAACATAGATCTTTGCATTACCAAACACTTCTTTTGATTTTAGCCTCTTTTATATATATATATATATATATATATATAGCTCTTTTTTTTAATGGCTCTATTTTGACGGATCTATACAAAAAGAGTAGAGATACCTAACAAGGCCTTATTTTCATTGATGCAAAATCCTATTCAAGGCCATATACTTTAGGTTGGGTTTATGAGTTTTGTTCTATTACTCACATCATCTCCATGCTATCAGTTGCTCCCCATAATGGCATGTCTTTCATTACTGATTATCCTATTGTCTTGGCTGGTCGTCTTCTTATCCTAGAACCTTTCACTAACCACTGGCGGAACCAAGGAGGAGTGGGGGGTGGCCATTGTTTTTTTTAGAGAAATGTGTGCGGATTTTACATGTGGCCCGGGTCCGTCCGTCACTAACCCTTTAATATTTCTTTTAGCTTTGTTCAAATCATCTTAAATGATAGTAAAATCCTTGACTACTGTATTAACATAGTAAAATCCTGACAACATTGTCTTTCCTAACACCCACTACGTGCAGTGAACTGAAAGTAAAATATATGGTTGCATATTATATAGTTCCAACTGATTTATTTTTCATATCATTTTGACATAGCAATCACTATGACTACTAAAACTGGTACTATCGGGCAAAACTGTTACATAGTAGCTTCTGTCCCAGACCATGATTGTCATTTTACATGCTGGATGCTGAGTGGCTGACAATGTCCAATACTCCAGAATAGATTGCAGGAGACTCTTCACAACTTTCAGTCTATTTGTTGGTGCCTTTGTATCACGTTCTTCTTCTAGAGAGACTTTACGTGACCAGGATGTGATGATGGATCAGTTGTGTCCTATTCCTTGTGCTTTTCTTTCTTGAAACTGCTGCCTGGATCACTTGAGCACACACCCAAATAGCTGTCATGTTTCTAATAAATCATGGTAAAGGAAAAGATCACAAATTAGTTAATATCATGTGCACTTTATTGGCACATTGACAGCTAGCTTAAAAATTTGTCATTTTAAATGCTTCTGTCCCAAAACATGTTTGTCATTTTAATTGCTGGGTGCAGAATGGCTAACAATGCCAAATATTCTACAAACGATCGCAGAAGACTCTTTGCAGCTTTCAGTTTTTGTGTTGGTGCCTATGTGTCACATTCTTTGGACATTCTTTCTTCTATAAAGACTAAATGTGTGGGTTGATGGTGAATCAGTTGTGTCCCATCCCTTGTGCTTTCTTCCATGCTACCGTAGTGCTTCCTGGGTCACTTGAGACATGCCCAAGTAACTGTTATGTATCTACTCTAATAAATCATGATAAAGGAAAAGGTCACAAATTAGTTTATAACGTTGCATTTTACTTCCTGTTCACATCTTCAAATATATAATTGTTTTCTAAGATCTGAAATGTGTGTGCAGCCGGAGAAGATTTGGAGAGCATCAAGCAGAAACGTGGTGGTCAGAGAACCGTGAGAAGGTGTATGAGAAATACAATGTTAGGGGATCAGACAGGGCATCATCTGCTACGTCACTCCAGTCTGCACGCAGATCAGAAGTCTCGCCATCTTCCTGAGCTTAGCAACAATATTCTTTTGCAGAAAGAGACACCTCAACATTTTTGGTTGAGGTTTGCATTGTCGAAGGCAATATAGGAAAATCCCTTTTGTAGGGAAAGCAAAGTTTTTAACTTCGTTCTATGCATGTTCTTTATTCTGTGCCTTATTTCATCTCTTGGTCCTGCCCTTGTATTGTTGTGTATATAAAAGGCGTCAATTGTGAGATTGTGCGGGCAGGAAAGGTTTTCTCTGGGGGTTTGGAGTTGTACGTCCAGGGCTCATCTTATGGCTCAGCTGGCATCAATTCTGATTTTTCTAGTCCCTTTATCCGTACAAGGGATCAAGGATACAAAATAGAAGGTTGGATTAGGAAGGAGGAAATCTCTCCAGTGAAGCAGTTAAACCGATTTCATGGAAAGAGTATGCATGTGCAAGTTGGTAATCATCCAGAACTTATCCCATTAGATTCTGTATAGCATTATCTGCACCAGGCTTCTCTCAGTCAATATTATTCATCTCCCGGAGGATTGATTCTGATACAAATGGGCTTTCTATCAAAAGGATTAAAGGAAGAGGATGGGGATCTACAAGGTGCCATCAAATTCCCCCAGCCCCATTTGATTGGAAATTATGACCTCCTCAATGCCATGGAAATGAGTCATAGGAATTTGACGATATCCCTGGTATACCTCTCAATCTTTAGCCGTTCTCACCTTGTTGAAAACTTCTTTCATATGAATTAAAGAGGACTTAGCCAAGTCTGAAGGTGTCTGTGGAGAGCATTTTCTGAAGAAAATGAAAATGGCTCGTGTTATTATTTTTCGTGATTTTGATTTTCCGAGGTGAGAACATTTTCAGCGGGTTTTGTTGGATGCAGAGTCTTGCACAGTAGGTAGAAAAGCATTTCATCATGAAACAAGTTTCACTCCAAATAGTAACAGACCATAGAAAGTAAAGCCTTTAATTTTCCTTCTCTACACAAAATGGAATCGCTGTGAAAAATGCAGCAAAAAGAAGCTGCCTTTTGCAACAAACATGTCATCAAGTGCTGGGTTAATTTGAGGTTTTTCACTCAACGTTCACCTTTGGTTCATCTAAGAATCAATATTAATATACATACGCAGGATGCTCCTGTGCATTTGTCCTGCACAGTTCCATGCCAGGCAGTACTTGTGGGGCTCACCATATCACCAATCCGAATGGACCATTCAACCCCACCAGCTCTTAATGTGTGAGTGTGGAGGGAGAATTCGGGAGATGTCATAACCTTGGAATAGATTGAGACTTGGGTTCCGTTCGTTTGTAGGAATTGGGTTCCTAAGATTTCACATTTATTTCTACGCATGGGAAGAGTGGCATGCCCATGGATCAATCTTCGGGCAGCTGAGTGACATGTGGGGTTGCCAACTGATTAATCCTTCGTTATCAATTTCTGAAAGTGGTTGAAGAAACAAGGGTTGGCAACCAAAATTCAGAAGATCTCCCCTTTAATGGAAAATGAATTAAGGTAAGATGAAAAATGCATCCCCAACCATCAATCTAGTAAGTCCAATTCTAAAAAAGTTTAGGTCCTATCCACATCTCACTCTATATCCTTGATCCCTTACCTCTTCAAGGGCTTTTTTTTTTTTTTTTTTTTTACAATGGATAGGAACTTGTGCTATAACTGATTAAATTTAAAGATTTGAAGGGGAGATTCCAAAAACAATCATCAAATAACCTCTCCTTCAATGAAAATTGAAAATTAAATCAAGGGATGAGTGTTTATGTGATATGCAAGCATAGACTACCTTGCATTTCAATAATTCAATGTATCTTTCACTTTGTCACTTATCATCAACTTACGCATCTTGTTCGTTTTATTATTCTTCTTGTTTTCTAATCCTCTTGCAAATTAGTAGGGATTCCTTTGGGTGCGTATGTAGAATGTCACTTAGCTTTTTCCATGAATGGTTGAATCCCCATTCCGACTCTTTCTCTTTGAAATAAGAATTCTACTCAATTTTAAAAAGCAAAGCACCTCCTTCACAATGTTCTTTTTGCTTCTTTTTCAGTTCCTTCGGTGCTTTGAATAGTAGGCAATAAAAATGTTCACTGCTTTCCCATTCCCACAAGATACACAAATAAGCCCAAGATGTCCCTAATTACCTAGAAGGTGTTGCTAGTGTGGCAATTCTATGAGCAAGATCAATGCGATAAAACCTTTCAAAATCAAAACATGGTATGTTGGAGAGATACATGAGCCCAAAAAGAAGAAGAGGAAGACGGTTGTTTTTGGATAAGTTATGCACCTAAATGCAGCTTCATCAGTCATTTTTTCTTAATCATATGATGTTAGGCAAGGACACAAATGGCTGAAAACAGCTCAAAATCATTGACTAATCCATGTACCCCAATCATATGGGGAGCTCCACTTTATCTCACTCGTCCAATTGAACTTACATTCCTTCTACTTCTCTTCAATAGTTTTCCAAGGGTGGTCACACCAGACCAGTACCTTTTTCTAATTGTATCTATGAGATCATCAGCGTCATATAGATTTTTAAAAACTCAAAACTCCACTGACCATGAAAGGTTATTGATAAATTATTAAGACAAAATTCACCAACATTGGAGCGATTCATTAGATATATACTAGTCAGAGGAAGCAACTTGCTCACATTTGAATTGATCACATAGTTTACACATAACCAACTCGGCCAATTCTTCTCCCTTTTTCTGATAAATCTAGTTACATGTAATAGCATTTGCTGTTCTTAATTTACCAAACCAAAAAAAAAAAAAAAAAAAACATTTGGTTGCTGAAGTTAGTGCTACACCCTGCTGAGGGACTTTAACAGTTAGCCTATATTACAAGGGGAATATTACTGATTAGATTAGTTAAGCCATTTGAGTTTAGAGTTGGTGGTCCCTGCGCATGACTTTCATGGGACATTGTAGCTATCTCTAACTTGTTCACTTTGGGGAACATGGTGGGGTCCTGAAGTCTCTCCTTTCCTGTACTATTTCCCACAAAACCCTCCTGTCCTCTAGTCAACAGATTCAACATTTACACCATATTAGAAATACAAAATATAGGAGTTTCATGACACCCACAATCCCACGCCATAGATTATAGTACTAGGGGCCGTCCTTGCCTTTTACATTTATTTATAGAAGATGATGGGGAAAACATCAAATCCTACAAAAACCCATGAGACAGGTACTCCTGTTTGGAGCAGAAACAACAGCTCCCTTACTTAAGTAGGTCATAAATACGTGGGCCCTTGGACTACAATACCGGACGGCACCACCATCCCTTTTTCTGCTTGTCCTCTATTCTACTCATCAAGAAAATAAATGGGTGTCCAGAGGGACAACTGAAATAGTATTCCATAAACAACAGCTCCCTTGGGCTTGTCTTTTGATAACTGCAGCTCTTTTACCGTGCTCTCATCCCCCATGATCCAACGCCATGCCTACTTTTATGCAAATCAAGACTTTATTCGCTGTGGTACTGAATCTCAGAAAAAAAAATCAATAGTTAAACAGACCATAATTGAGAAAGATAAATCTAGGACTCAGGTGTTTTGATAGGGCTGAATTTTTTATAGTCATTAAATATATTTTTCCATCCATTCTATCTTCGATGATAGAAAAGCATCTAGGTGAATTCCATGAACCAGACTGTATATTGTGCTAATTATGAGCTTGTAGGTGAGAAATGACTCATTTCCATGATAATAAACAAGCATGAACAAGGGTATCAACTCATATATATATATATATACACACACACACACATTTTTGCTTCTTACTTGCATAAATATTTCATTTAGAATTAGAAGAACTCTTTTGACCAATCAATTGTTAAAGAGACAAGGATCTCCTTTGATGAAGACAACAAACTATAACTAATCATGGATAAAAAGGGTTTTTCAAGTGTCATTTCCGGCGTCTATCTTTGATGTCTATCACCTAAATTTGACTCAAATAAACTTTTTCTTGCCTTAAGCCACTTGATAAAATCCACATGAATGTTTAATTAAACCAGCAGCTTTAGACATTTTGCACTTTTTTTTTTATAAGCTGGCTCATATAACTTTTATAGTATCACAATTTTGTTTGTTCTATTTTTTACCTCAGGTCAAATTTATCTGTACTATTTTTACTATATGGAAACTTTGCCTATATAAATTTGATAATACGATAAAATTTAGCTACCTCTTCTAATTGAATTAAACTTTGCCAAACAGCCTTACTTTCAAGAGAATACAATTATTTTAGTTAACTATATTTCAAAGAGTACAATCTTAGTACTCCGGAGAAGTACGTTATGCAGCCCTCTCCCCCTTTTGCTATTCATTTTGGCAAGGCACCCACTCTTGGATTCACCATCTTGTCACCTTTATTATACCACCCCACTCCAAAGGAGCTCCTACCCTCTCACCAGTCACCACCCTTCACCTTACCCCTACATTTAATTCCCCATCCAGAAGTCCTTGCCAGCCAAGTCTCCCTCAACCCCATGAACAGTTTCTTCCAATTCATCTATAAGCTTTCTTTCACTTTCAAGACCCTCTCTTTCTCAACTCCTTTGAATTTCTAACCACCAAGCCTCCCTTCTCATATTTGAAGCCTCTCTCTTCTCTTCTCTTCTCTTCGCTTCAACAACATGGGTATTTGCACAAGGCTTGCAATACCACTGTTTCTCTTCCTTCTTCTTGCTGCACAATGTCATGGTTCGAGTTCGACAAAGAAGCAGGTTCTTTCAACAAAGACAAGGTCTGGAAACTTCGGTTCCTTCTTGGGGTTCTTTCCAAGAGCAAGGCCAATACCTCCATCTGGTCCTTCTAAGAAACACAACACCGTTGGCTTGAGAAGCTGGAGAACACCTTGAGAAGGAAGATGATGTAGTGAGGATTTAAATGTAAAGGTGTACTTTTGGGGTACTCTTCTTTTACTTTTTCTTATAGTTTGTTTAGGACATTTATATGGACCTTGGTTTTATGATATGCGGTCATGTTGTATGTATGGACATTTAGTTCCAACAGATAAGGTGATGGCTACAGGACAAGTTGGAAATTTAAGCTACTCAGCTCGAAAAGAGTGCAACGATGATGGCCTAGCAGATGGGACATTTAAATCTCTTTGATGTGTAAAATCTCGTAGAACTCTTTACTTTGTATGTTAAGATGATAAAAATTTTTGGGACCATATGTGGGTTTTCACTGGTTCTTTGTGATGAACAAGAAATTACAAGTTTTGAAGTTCCTTTTGCTGTGAATGTAATGGTGGATGGGGTGATGTTTAAGCTCCAGTGGCTCTTGTCCTCTCTCACTGCATGTGGTATAATGTATAGTGTTTTGAGCTATGGAAAACTCCTTCTCTGCATTTCAAAATGTCACTGTTACAGCAAGCACAATCAAATGGGGGTGGGGCATGAAAGAGTCCGGTTCCTCTAAGGCTTCGACTTATGACGTGTTTTGTGCAGCTGCCGGTTTGTGGTTTCCTCTGTTGTACACGGAGATAACCACACGAGTTTTTTTGTAACTTATCCAGGATGAAATGATGTTGCACCAAATGTAAGGCTAAGGAGGTGTCTCTGTAATAATGCCTCTTTCAGCTGAAATGGAAGAGACAAAGGCAAATTTGTTTCTTTCTCGTTGCCATTTGGTGCGGTGAAGAATAAAAAAAACAGAAACCACTTTTCTAGCATTTTTTCTTCCTCAAAGTCGTTGCGGTGGTTTCCTCTTCTCCAGCGTTACTCAAACAGTCAAACACCCTCTTTTGAAGGGCACGCAGAGAAATTCTGAGCTGAAGGAGTGGAAATCACGTAGAGCACATTTATTGAAAATTAGTTGTTGTTTGGGTAAATCCCTAGCTTAGGGATGATATTTTTAACCCGTCCCGCCCCAAACTGGAGTGCTCGCCCCGTCCAGTATGGGATTTTCCCGCCCCGACTCTTAGACGGGGCGGGAACGGGGCAAAAAAATATACCCCGAATCCGAGGTGGGGCGGGGATGAGTATGTTTCTTACCCCGCCCCGCCCTGCCCCGTAACCCGCCCCGAAATATCGCCCCATGCCCGCCCCGAAATTAATAATCTTCTAAAATATATATATTTTAGATTCTTTTTATAATAAATAAGCATATTTATATGCAAATGTATATATTGATTTTATGTTGTTATTAAGGGTTAAGTAGATTGATTGAAAACTTTTTTTAAAGTTAAACATGTAATTGAATGAATCCTAGACATTATAAAAGCATATCATATGATCACATTCTCTCTAATTCAAATTTAATGAAATTAAAGTTGTTAAAAAATCTATCTAACTATCTAAGCTCATTTTACTTTAATCATATATAATGTTAAATTGTGACATGATAAATCATATTAAATAAAATGAATATAAATATATAATAAAATGATAGATCATGCTTTAAGCTTATAATAACACATGATTAGAGATAGCAAGGTAAATTATAATTGGTATGATTCTAATTATACTAATAACAATATAAATTATACTAATTTGATATAACATTACAAGATATATCATGCTATACGCATATAATAACTTATATGATTAGAAATAGTAAGGTAAATTATAGTTCGTAACTTAATATGATTCTAATTATACTAACAACACTATAAATTATACTAATGTTAATTTTATGTAATCAACCTCTATTAGTTAGTAGAGTTCAATACCAAAAATGAAGTGAAACCATGTATTGATGGCGTTCATGATATTTTAGAGAGATAGTCTTTTTTATAAAGAATGTCTCAAAGCATATATGATATTTTCAAGTGTATGTTAGTGGCCTTCAAGGGCTTAGAAAAAATCTTATAAGAATAAATCTTACTTTAAATAGATAAAATTTCAGGAAAAGAAAATTTTATATTATTAATATTAGATAAATTTAAAAATTTTAAACAATCTAACACTGCCCCACACTTATAAAATATTTATGCGATGAGATCTTTTTATTCTATTTTGGGAGATTTTTTTTATATTATTAAAGGCATAGAGACAACATAGATGAATCATTCATGTGCTTTTCACCATGTAAAATAAATTAATTTACCTTTTTTTTTTATAGTCAATTCAAAATTAATTTATTATATTTATAGTTATACCACATCGGGGCGGGGCGCCCCGCGGGGCATGTCGGGGCGGGGACGGGATATGTAACATACCCCGAATTGCGGGGCCACTACTAGAAAAATGAGCATTCGCTCATCAAAAACGCGGGCGGCCGCCTGTGGCGGTCGCAAAAGACCCATTAGATGAAATGGCGGTCGCTAAAGCCCAACCCCGCCAAACCCTCTTTTTCCTTCCCACTCCTTTTTTCCCTGGCTCCCGCGCGCTCATCGCTCATCGCTCCTCTCCTCTCCTCTGCTCTCGATCCGCGCCTCGATCCTCATCTCCTCTGCAATCTTTCTCTTTCTCTCTCTCCTTCCCTTCTCTCTCTTATCTCCCTCTCCTTCTTCCCTTCTCTCCCGCTCTCTCCCTGCGTTCACCCTCTCTGGCCAGCGCCCTGTGAAACCCTTCCCACTGATTCTCTCTCTCTTCTTCTCTCTTCTCTCCCTCTCCTTCCCTTCTCTCCCCCTCTCTCCCTGTGTTTCCTCTCTGCCCAGCCGCCAGCGCCCTCTCTGCGTTTCCCCTCTGCGTTTCCTCTCTGAAACCCTTCCCACCTATTCTCTCTCTCTCTCTCTCTCGCCAGCGCATCCCTCACCTCACGCCTTTCTCGTCTCCTTCGGCATCTCCCTCCTACGCTCACGGTCGCCAGCGCATCCTCCGGCCGGCATCCATCAGGTATGTATCATGTTACCATTTGAAGCGCTGCATCACTTTTGTTGTAAGATTTCCAACTATTTGTGATTTTAGTATCTCTCTCTAATGTTCCTTCTTTGTATGTGGATTTGTGATTTCAATATCTCTCTCATTTTCCCTTCTCTGTTTTGTTGGGACCGTTGAGTTGCTCCATGCCCCTTTTTTTTTATTGTGAGTTTTTGGCAGCTCAAAACCTTCAATTTTTGGCATTCTTAGGAAAGAGACATGTATGTTAGAGGTGTATTATGCAATGCTCAATCATGCAGTCAATGGATTTAGATCAGCCAGCATCATACTAGTGGGTCATTTTGAATCATTCATGCCCCAATATATATACTCCAAGCCATGCAACTGGAGAAGATTTACTTGTGAAATGTGTTCCATTATCTAAGTTTCGTTTCGAGCCTGTAATTGGAGCATGTTCCTGAGAAGTGTTCCTCAAACATGACTCGTAGTGGAGCCCACTGGATTCATGGTCTGGATTTTGCACTTGCATTCCTGCCTTGAAAACTAATGGGCTGGCTGATGAAATGCTTTTTCATTAGTTGAGCATCATGTAATACATCAAGTTTGATATGAATGTAATGAGATTGTTATATATAAACAGACCCAGATGTCATAAAATTACATCAGATCTCTTAGAAACACTTAAATTCGCTCTTGTTGGATGAAGGGTCCAAAGTCCAAACAACCATCTCAAGCCTCCATAATCTTGTTGGATGAAGGGCCATATTGTCATATGATCTTATTTTGGAAGAAAAAGTGCATTAGTTAACTGTGCCCTGAACCCTGATTTATTTTCAGCTGATTAAATAAATAAATGCAGAAACTCCCTTCATTTAGAACAGATACCTGGTCCTATTGGAACTTGTTCCTGACTGCTTATTTAGTTATTGATAGGAAACTCTTCGCACACAGCCAAGGCAGGAAGTCCTTCACTGTGTATTTTATTTATTTGTATGAAACACTCTCTGCACATTGCCAATTGGCATGTTGGGCTAGAAACAACCATTTTTGTGAATCTAACAGCACCATATTTTTAAAGTCCAACAGTTCAACCGGCCTATGCTCAAGACCATCAACATCATTATAATTATAATTAATTTAGACTCCATTTTCTTTTTTTTCATTGAACAGAAATAACAAATGCCCTCTTGACCTGTGATGGGAAAAATGGTTTTCAAATGCCCTGCATTTCCTCCTAACAGAAGCAACCTATAGTTTTCAAATGCACTTGGCCTGCATTTAATAGACTTGTACAAGGTTAGGTGCAGCCGGCTTTTACCCATCACCTGGTTGGATGACTTAGTGAGGCACACCATGGCTAAGGATTGTCAAGTTGATGATATGGAGTTAAGTTAGTCTCATCAAACTGAGAATAAACTAGTCATAATAATATCATAATCCTTCAAGCTTATAAGTTCTGCTCTGGGGTTTTACTAGTATAATTTAATTATCTCCAAATTCCAATCAAACTCCAAGTTCTGGGGTCTCTACAGATGCTACATTCTGATTTTATCATACAGTGACCCTGATTCTATCTCGAGTTCTGAATTTATTGTTCACTTTCTACAAGTTATGTTCTTCTTCACTGCACCTTTCCTTCTACTTTCTATCATTTTCATTTGACTATTTGACGGAGGGGAATGGTTGAGATGTTTTATAGAAGTAGAGAAGCATAAAAATACCTATAGAATGGAAAAGACAACTCAAATCGAAAGCCTTTCTCAGAATTACAACACTTTTATTCAGTACTTGCAAAAGTTTAGTACAATATTACAAACAGCATTTCACCCAAATCAAAATAAAACAATAAATGGTCTAACTAACCAAGAATGAAAACAAATAAGAATGACTGCTTGATGAGAATTCACATGACCTCTCTCCCCCATTGATGAAGTGAGGACTTGAAAATCACTTTGCTTGCGGAGTCAATAAAGTAGGAGACCTGACATTAGCATAAAATGGAACATAAGGATGTCATCAAACAATCCAAATATTGAAATGTCTTGGAACATTTTATTGATAATATTTGTTGTTATTCCAATGCCAGATGTTTTATTCCAACAGCAGAGATATTGCAAGATTTAGATTTGATTACCTCCAGATATTGAAATATTCAGATGGAGGAGATGGAAACTGGAAACTTTGAAAAGGTTGGCCTTCCAAACATAGGTAGCATACATCTCCAATCATAAAAAGCATTAAGATGGTCAAGAAACAATACTCACAATTTCTAGGGGGCTAACTCTGTGCAGAAGGAATCCATCATTATGCATGCCTCTGAAAAAAGGAGCATTCCGTTAAAATCAATTGGAGAGAGGGAAATAATTGTATCTCTTTCAAGCAAGGAAGACGCTATAAAATCAGTTGGAGGGAAATAAATATAACTATTTGAAGCATGGAAAAAGAAACTCACTTAAGAGAGCTAGAAGTTCCATTTTCTAAGGGATCTATATGGCTTTTGTCTCTGTGATCTGGGTTTCCAATATATGTGACTGGGGTCTCTACAGATGCTACATTTCTCGAGTTCTGAAAAATGGCATCTAGGCATGATGTTTGTGTTTTTGATGGACGATGATGTTGCATTATCTGTTCTTTCTTTCTTTTTGTTATTTGTTTTGTCTTTGGTCGGATTATGTGTCATAACTTCATAAGCTGGGGTGCTGATTCAACTTGGTTTGGAGGGTCACTGAGTCAACTCAAATCAATGACTCCACTGATTGTTGGTGGAGTTGTGATCGATGATGGAAACTATGTATAAAATATATCTGAATCTTGCCAAATTATTTATGGGTCTTACTCACTTTTCCTGCTTTGCTATCCTTACAATCTTTTTTTAATTTTTTTTATTTTATTGTGTTAGCGGTACTGAAAAGGATTTGGGTTGATTACTTTCACCCCCTTCTTGTTTGGGGTCTTGTTTGTTTTTATGATTGCTAATCCTTTATAAGATTTTGTTTATGTGAATATGATGATGATGTTTCTTGGTGTAAAACACATTTCATTTCAACAGGTTATCAGCCATAATAACCTTTTCACTTTAACCAACCTTTTTTTTTTTTTCCTGCTTGAAGGAGAAAACGGCAGTACCTTTTTGCCTTTGGAATTAGTAAAAGGATGTAATACGGTTGGATTCCTTTGGTCCTCTTGTTATAGACATGGCTTTGCATGGACGCCATGAATATTGTTTAGACCTTTTGTATCATCTCTCACTAGTTTTGACTATCGTCCAAGTGGCTTAAAAGCATGGTGTGTCTTGTCCAATCCGGATCCTTTGAAAGGGCTCTGACTCTGAGAAATAAATGAAAAATACTGGGCATTTCACACTTTTGCTTCTGTTTTACGAAAAATTTTGATGAAAATGACCACCCTAGTTTGTTTATTGGCTACTTTCAATGAGGGTTGGTTGAAACAAAAAAAAAAAAAAAAAATTTGATATGAGCCTTTTTATAGAATTCGGGAGAGATCCAACCACTCGCTTTTGACTCAGCTCATGTTTTTCCTCTCTCTCTTTTGCCTTTTCTGATTGTATTATAATAACTTCTTCACCATTTCTTCTCTCCCAAACCATAGGAATCTCTTCTCTTGTCTTCTCTGAAACTGAGGTATTATTTTCTCCTGCTTTTGAATTTTGATTTGATCTCTCCATCATCATCTTCTCTTATATGTAAAAGTTTGATCTGAGTCATGTTTTTATTGAATACTTGTTTTTTTTTTTTTTTTTCTCTGTGATGGGCTTTGATTTTGGATTTTGATCTCCTATGTTGTTTATGGAAATACCCCAGATTACAAGAAGTTTATATGTTTTCTGTTGGGTGGATGGATTACTTTTTGTGGTTAGAAGGAATTGATGAACACATCAGATGTGATGCTTTATTATTATCATCAGCATCTTCTCCTTTTTCCCTTTGAGAAACCCAAATCAATGTAATTTCTGATTCCTTAACCACCCATACTGCAGAAACAGATAAAATATTCATATGGTTTTTGGTTTCCTGCAATTTTGGGTATACCCAATCATACTTTGAAAAGTTAATTTGGGTTTCCTGCAATTTTGTGTAAATAATTTTTAAATGTTAATTTCAATTATCTTGTTTAATGAAATTTATCTTACAAACATTTGAACAGATATGGCAGGACGAAAGAGGAGAGATCGTCCGCTGACGATGGACGAGCTGCTGCGCCAGGCCAGCGGACCGTCTGGGGAGCCTAGACCGGCACCGGATGCCGCCCAGTCTAGTTCGATGTCCCCACCGAGTAGGTCATCGGCATCTCATCCGAGTCCATCCACTCCAGTGGATGCTTCGGCGTCGTCCAGTGTTGCAGCTCCACCATCTTCAGCACCACCATCAGCAGATACACTGACTGGTATAAGTTTATTTAATGAAAACATTTTAATTCTAGCAGATTATTTTATTTCAATTTAATTAGATTATCTTGAATTTAAACAGGTGCTACGAGCACGGGCCCATCTTCCAGCAGGGGGAGAGGCCCTGCTAGAGGGATCCGGACATGGAATTCCGGCCATCCCATTGACGTACAGTTCGATGAGACATATCATCCGGTGGGCCCTCATGCTCGCCAGCTCATTAGCCAGTTAGAACATATGGTCCGGGATCCATATGCATTTCCTTTGACCACACTCGATTGGGAGGCATTCCCGGTGGCGACGCTAGATCGTACATGGCAGCAGGTCAAGGTAATAATTTAACATTTCTCCTCAGGATGTGTCAATTTAAACCATAACTTAATGAAAAATAATTTGTCAATGAAAAATTATTTGTCCTTTTCAGGATAATTTGAAGGCCTGTCCTGAGCTCCTCCGGCCAGTTTGCATGTCGAAGTGCCGGAAGATGTGGAAGGATCATAAAAACAAAATAAAGACGCAGCACTGGATGCCTCATCAGGATGCGCCTGACATACTTCAGCGAGTTCCGACTGGCGTTCTTCCTGATCAGTGGGCTCAGCTCGTCCGATACTGGACGAGCGAGGAGGGTCAGGTGAGAAACTTGTACTTTCTTTATTTTAATTTTAACATTTTACTAATAACTAACGTAACTAACAAAAATTCTGACTGATAAATATTGAAAACAGAGAGTGTCTGCTACGAATGCGCGGAACCGCGCATTGCAGGGTCCTGCACATAGGTTGGGGACTCGACACATCACCCAGGTCCGCCACGAGGTAAAAAGTTAGATCGTACATTTAATTTATGTTTTTGTCATTCTGTATGATAGTAAACTAGTAATACATTTCTCCACCAAACAGTTGCGTTCCGAGGGTGTTCCGGTGGATAGGATGTCCATCTGGATGCGTTCTCGAGATCCTCGCCACCCAGATGTTGCAGCTATCTTCGTAAGTTTTTATATTGAACTGTTTAAATTATGTTTCTATTAGTATGTCTTGTTATGCATGATAATATACTAAATGAATGAACTACGCAGGCCCAATATCAGTCACGCCTCGAGGAGTTACCCGAGGAGGAGCGCGCTTTGCCATCGCGGAGGGATGAGATATTCCACTCCGTCGTTGGCCGGGATGGGCATGGATACACGCTGACGTATGGGACGGGCATTCCACGCTCTCACATCACGCGATCGGAGTCATCCGGTGCTAGCTCCTCCCAGGGCATACGCTTCCGTACGGATGAGGAGGTTCAGGAGTTGCTGACTTCCATGAGGGCATCGATCAGAGAGGAGATCAGTGCGGAGATGAGGGCCGAGTGGAGAGCGGAGATGGCAGAGCTTGAGAGTCGTCTATCACAGAGTCGCGCCCCGCTTGCTTCAGACACACCACCCACTACTCAGGTTAGTAAGAAAAAAAATTTGTACGTATAAATTGTCAATTATGTCTTTGATGCATCAATACTTATGTCTTTTTTATTGTTTTTAACTGTATAATAAATAATTTCAGGCACCTAACGCTGGCAGCGGCCACAGGGCTAGACATGACTTCGGTGGAGAGGGCAGTCATGATCCAGCAGGCTCGACTGATCCTGACCAGGTATAATTATTTGTTTTTTAATTCAATATTTTAATTAGCCTCTGTATACAATCACCGAGCAAACGGGCTCCGGTGAGTTACATTCATCCATTAACAATATAAGAGAAGTTCCCACATTTTTTGATGAATCCAAGAACATAGTAACCAAGCAAATCTATAAGAAATATAAGCAGGTAACTAGTTTTATGAAAAATTTAGAACTTGTATGTTTTGGTACCAATTTCTAGGATATGGATTGTTTGAGACTCTTTCCCGTATGTCTAAAAGGATAGAAACCTAGTTACAGACCTAGGAAACCTATAACATTGATTTTATCATAGTCTAACACACACACACACTTTTATCTGGTTTATTCTAAAATATGTACATGGGATTGATTACATAAGTTTGACCTGACTTTGTGACTCTTTTAAAAACCCAGGTGCTATGAAATCCATAAGCCATAAGCCATAGGAAGGACACTTGGTTCCACCCAAAATCAAGCAGCTTCTGCTGTGAATTCTGACACCACCCAATTTGTTCAGTGGTCTATCCGGATTTTTGCCGCTGCTATGATCCTTCAGGTACTCGCATACTCATTCTATGTTTGGATCCTTACCGTTCTTGGAGATTAGAATCTCTCTCAATTTGTTAAGCTTCCATTATCTGCTCTATATTTACGAATAAGGTTATTGCCTAGTGGACATTACACAGAATCACAGGGATTCCATAAATAAAACCATGCATCATAATCAGTTCTGTTGATTCTAGAGGTAATTAGGAGGACTGTGTATGTTTCTGACATTGATCAGCAGGTAATTTTTCTACCCACCCATGTTGTGTGATTTTGGTTTGGTATTTTTGTGTTTCCTGTTGTATTGAAATCCCATAAAGACTTTAGTTTGCCAAGAGGAACTTACTTAATAAGACTTTAGTTTTCATAGGGGAATGTTTGGTTTTACTTCTTGGAAGAGAAAAATATAGTGTTTTCTTCACAAGGGAGGATAGGGGTCATCAATCAAACGCCAAACATATCCAAGCACAACATGGGCAATATGTGTTTTTGGTCGCTCCTTCCCTGTTCCTCCACCTTCTATCCATCCAAATTCCCTATAAGTGGCTAGCAAAATGTACTAAATTCGAAAAATGTATCATGCGTGACACATCCAGATGGCTGTCTTCTGATTATTTTGCATTCTCTCCAATTTATACATGCTTGGAATATGTTCCATGCTCTAGTAATACTATTGTGTTAACACGAGTTCTCAGATTTGGTGTTGGTTTCTTTTGGTGCTTAGGTCACTGAAGAACAGCTTGCAGCACTCTTCATCAATTGTGGACAGGCAATTCGTATTTCCTTTTGTTTCTTGGAGTATTTAAGTTTGTTCAGACTTGTGTGTCTGAATGATTTTGTTTTCCCGGCTGAAGGTCGTTGACTGCCGTGTGTGTGGGGATCCAAACTCTGTTCTTCGTTTTGCTTTTATAGAGTTTACTGATGAAGGTAATATTTGATACTTACATGGTTGGCTGGTGTACATGTGTATGAGTATTCTATGTTATGCTTGCAACCAATAGTCAATAATCTAAATGGGTTTTGATACTCTAGAAGGTGCAAGGGCTGCTTTGAGCCTGGCAGGAACAATGCTAGGATACTACCCAGTAAGAGTGCTGCCTTCAAAAACTGCAATTGCACCAGTTAACCCAACATTTTTGCCAAGGGTGAGAAAATTTCATGATCGATGGTCATGTATTTACTACTTAACCATAGAAGGTCATGTTATATTTGTTTTTCTGTAATAAAAATTATTATAAATGCATTGTCCTGATTCTCCTGACATTTTATATCTTCTGTAAGTTGATACTAACTCATTTGTGGTCTTTAGTCTGAAGATGAGCGTGAAATGTGTGCGAGAACTATTTATTGTACAAATATAGATAAAAAGGTACATTCATAATTGGTCTTCTATTGGAATTGTCTGTAGAATATGAAAAAGGAAGCCTGCTTCTGATCTCTTCATTATTTATTGACTTGGTCTAGGTTACTCAAGCAGAAATCAAGCTCTTCTTTGAGTCAGTGTGTGGAGAGGTTTGTAACTGCTACAAACTTGAAAGTTCTCTTTCTTCTTTAAATGTTTGATTTGAGCAAGAATCAGTGAACTTTATTTTACATGGTGTAGGTTCAGCGCCTGAGACTTCTTGGAGACTATCACCATTCTACTCGTATTACTTTTGTTGAGTTTGTAATGGTCAGTATCTCTAACTCATGATGCAAACATTTTGCTATTTACTCCTTTTTGTTTGTCTTCAAAGCTATACTTGTGTTAGATAGTGAATGTCGAAGATACTAATTGGACCTCTGTAAATGCTAACAACACAAGAAATGACAGAAAACCCGATTCCAATAAAGGGTCAACACCCACAACCCCTATATAGAAAATCACTAGGAATAAAGCCCAACCAAAACAATATCATATCCCAAAACTCACCAGAATCTAATCAATGGATAAAAATAAAAATAAAAACCCTATCCCCCTAAACGATCAACACCCGCAGCGCCATATAAAAAATGAATATGAATCTCCGGGCGCCCAAAATGATTTTTGTACAGTCAGCCAAACTTAAAACTTAGAAATTGAGTCTCCGGGCGCCCAAAACGAGCAAACGGGCTCCGTTGCCCGTGAAACTTGACGGGCACGGGGCCCTTGTCATTCATGACTTGCAGGAACTGACGGAATGAGATTCCGACTCCCGAATTGCTCGTAAAGTTGAAATGTAGCTTTAAGCCGAAACCTGAACTTAAAACTTAGAAATCGAACTTCCGGACGCCCCAAACGAGCAAACGGGCTCCGTTGCCCGTGAAACTTGACGGGCACGCGCCCGTAGTCATTCATGACTCCCAGGAACTGACGGAACGTGATTCCGACTCCCGGATTGCTCGTAATGTTGAAACGTAGGTTTAAGTTAGAACGTTAACTTAAAACTTAGAAATCAAGCCTCCGGACGCCCAAAACTAGCAAACGGGCTCCGTTGCTCGTGAAACTTGACGGGCATGGGCCCCTAGTCATTCATGACTTGCAGGAACTGACGGAACGTGATTCCGACTCCCGGATTGCTCGTAATGTTGAAACATAGGTTTAAGTTAGAACGTTAGCTTAAAACTTAGAAATCAAGCCTCCGGACGCCCAAAACGAGCAAACGGGTTCCGTTGCTCGTGAAACTTGACGGGCATGGGCCCCTAGTCATTCATGACTCCCAGGAACTGACGGAACGTGATTCCGACTCCCGGATTGCTCGTAATGTTGAAACGTAGGTTTAAGTTAGAACGTTAACTTAAAACTTAGAAATCGAGCATCCGGGTGCCCAAAACGAGCAAACGGGCTCCGTTGCTCGTGAAACTTGACGGGCATGGGCCCCTAGTCATTCATGACTTGCAGGAACAGACGGAACAGGATTCCGACTCACGGATTGCTCGTAATGTTGAAACGTAGGTTTAAGTTAGAACGTTAACTTAAAACTTAGAAATCGAGCCTCCGGACGCCCAAAACGAGCAAACGGGTTCCGTTGCTCGTGAAACTTGTTGGGCATGGGCCCCTAGTCATTCATGACTCCCAGGAACTGACGGAACGTGATTCCGACTCCCGGATTGCTCGTAATGTTGAAACGTAGGTTTAAGTTAGAACGTTAACTTAAAACTTAGAAATCGAGTATCCGGGCGCCCAAAACGAGCAAACGGGCTCCGTTGCTCGTGAAACTTGACGGGCATGGGCCCCTAGTCATTCATGACTTGCAGGAACTGATGGAACGGGATTCCGACTCACGGATTGCTCGTAATGTTGAAACGTAGGTTTAAGTTTAGAACGTTAACTTAAAACTTAGAAATTGAGCCTCCGACGTCCAAAACGAGCAAATGGGCTTCGTTGCCCGTGAAACTTGACGGGCACGGGGCCCTTGTCATTTATGACTTGTAGGAACTGACGGAATGAGATTCCAACTTCCGAATTGCTCGTAAAGTTGAAATGTAGGTTTGAGTTAGAACGTTAACTTAAAACTTAGAAAACGAGCATCCGGACGCCCAAAATGAGCAAACAGGCTCTGTTGCTCGTAAAACTTGAGGGGCACGGGCCCCTAGTCATTCCTGACTTGCCGGAACTGACAGAACGAGATTCTGACTCCCGGTTTGATGTTAATGTTGAAACGTAAGTTAAAATTTTAATTTTAATTCTTAATTTTTTAAATTTAGTATAAATTGCCAATTTTTATACTTATCTTTTAATATTTATTTTTCTTTTTCTGTTCAGGTTTGAGAGCATCGGACATACCACGGCACCTGGCAAATTTTTTTTTTCGTTTTCCTGTAAATGTAATGGATATATTTTATTGAAACTTTTGTAATCTTTTGAATGAAATTAATATAAGATTTTCTTTTTTTATTTGTGATTTTAATTGATGGTAGTAGTTGTATGTTATTTGTAATTTTAATTGATGGCATGATTTGTATATACTCAGGTACAGGTACAGGTATAAAAACAAGGAAATAATTTGAGAAAATAAAAAGATTTTGTTAAAAAAAAAAAAATAACCTTTAGCGACCGCCAGTAAGAGCCATTGGCGGTCGCTAATAGCATCAAAAAATAAAAAAAATTCAAAAAACAATGTATTAGCGGCCGCCAGATGAGTATTAGCGACCGCTTTGGCGGCCGCTAATACTAAAAAAAATTTAAAAAAAATAAAAATTCGAAAAAAAAGGGCATTAGCGACCGCTGTATCAGTATTAGCGACCGCTTTGGCGGCCGCTAATACTAAAAAAATTTAAAAAAAAATAAAAATTCGAAAAAAAAGGGCATTAGCGACCGCTGTATCAGTATTAGCGACCGCCTTGGCGGTCGCTAAAAGTCAAAATCTGTTTTTTTCAATTTTTTGGCGACCGTCATGTGGCGGTCGCTAAAAGTATTAGCGACCGCCAGTGGCGGTCGCTAATACTTTTAGCGACGAGCTTTTCGCGGCCGTGGAGAGGCGGTCGCTAGGCGGTCGCTAAAGACTATTAGCGACCGCCAATATACTTTTAGCGACGGCAAATGGCGGCCGCTAAAAGTCAATTTTCTACTAGTGAGCGGGGCGGGGACGGGGCAGCCCAATTCCGGCACCGCCCCGCCCCGTTGCCATCCTGGCCCCAGCTCAGGAATTGAAACAAATGGCTGGTTTTTTTTTTTTTTTTTGGCATAGTGAATAATGCATAAGATTGAATCAGGTCTTAAAAGTTTACTGACTTTATATTGTACAAGCTTTTTGTAATAAAATTTTGGTGTGAATAATTAATGCCCGTATCAGTGAAAAAATCAGGATTCATGTCAATAGGGTGTGAATGGAAGAGATTGAGAATAGGTAGGCCTCCAATTCGGAGAAAGAAACAGGTAGGAAACCCGTTTTTGAATCTCTGATTCAATCTCTCCAAATTGTTAATACCCTACTGAATTCAATTTGGATTGAATTTGGTTGGGCTTGTATTTAGGAACTAAACTTTTGGGTTTTGTGTGTTTCTCAAGAGATGTTATAAATTTAGAATATATATATATATATGGAGCCAGCTATCTTAAGTTCAAACTTGGAATAAGGTAAGTTCAAGTGTGGTGAAGCCCACTTGGGGACCTGATAGAGATGGGGGGATCTCAAGGACTCCCTGGGATCCTCCTATCTACAAAAAATCAGCCCCAATTATGATTTCTATCATCTCAATATGTGCACAAAAGTTTAATGGTCAATAGTTTATACGAATCGATACATAGTGAATTAAACGGTCTAATAAATTCGAATTAGCAAGGTTCTCCTAAACTCAAGCTTAGAATAAAATTTCGTAAGCTCATGCTTGTATAGGACTCATCTTTGGTACATCCAATTGAACCAAACATATGACCCCCCTAAATTGCACATGTCCACCAATTTTCGGTCAAATTCGAATTTATTAAACCGTTTGATTGACTATGTAATACAAATATGCAATTACATATAAAGTTGAGATTTTTTCCAAAAGAATTGTGATAGATCATTGTCACCTACCCTTTATCAAATTACAAAGAATAGTGTTTATTCTAAGATTTTCAAACAATATAAAGAATGAAGTTTCTATGAAAATCTTCAGCATTCGCCCATCAAATGATCACAATTTCACCAATCAATTGATTCTTATTAACTAACGTGAGTGGTTTGGTTTGCATTTGATCAAATTTGATATAGATCCTACTTTGATTGGAGTGAAATACAACTATAATTGCTAAAATTGGAGAAAATATTATTTTTAGTGGTCTGATTCATTATAGTGAACTATATTATTTTCGTATTTTTAACTGCCCTCGCAAAGTAATAGAGAAGTATACATAGAAATTTTTAGGTGTTTCTTTAGATACTGCTGTAAAAAAAAAAATTTAAATGATTAGTAACAAACAATAAATACATTACACTGATCTATGTCAACCATCCACCCACAATCACAAGAGAGTATTGGCTTTGTGGTTCCTCTCCCTTCACATTTTTAATAATTTTTTTTTGAAACTTATTTTACTGTAAATTATTAAAAATTATATTATTTGCAAACAAACAAGCCTTAAGAGGCTTCAAAACTTGGGTCAATCATATACCCTCCGTAGTTGTTTTAATAGCCTCACTCGTTATTGTTTTAAAAATGTCAAATCAACAAAAAAGATAATGATTATAAAGAAGCGATGTATACTTTTGATAAAATAATAATATATTTATTTCCCGCATTATACGGTAAATTAATTTGAAGTGAGTTGAGAAGCCAACAAATTCTAAAATAAACTCTTTTTTCATGTTTTATGGAGTTAAATTTTTTAGCGGGTGATAAAATAAAAGTTAAAATTTTGGTAAGGTACTTTACTTTGTTTTGATTAACTAAACATGATTAAAGTAAAATTTATTTACTATTTGAAGTACTTTCCCCCTTTGTGTTTCACTCGTTCTTCTAGTGACTGAGGAGAATGGGACTCTGCCGTCAGCCCTACCTTTTGGAAGTCCCTGCACAGTGCACATGGATACAAAATCTTCCATATTTAGATTCCGGATATGAACATGGGTATGTCGGCAGCTCTTAATGCTCCCGTAGAGGGAGAATGAAGAAGGCCTTTCTATCTGTAGCTTTAGATTTTGTCTTTTATGTGAAGGACTCTCATGTATTTTTGACATCTTTATTTTTAACCTCTATTATTCTAAACGCCTAAAGCGGGTGGTATTTTAGAAAATAAGAGCATGTACAATTTTACCCTCTACCTACTTTAGAGCATGTTTGGTAACATGCGAGGAATCCATAGATAGAGCTGATGATTATTTACTACCGCAGGAACAATGATTCATCGCTGGTAATTTGTATAGTTGATGGTTTCACATTAATATTGGTATGTATCGATATATGTAGCTGAGAAAATAGGGTTGGGCGTGCAAATCCCCTGAAGTGAGGATTTTCAAATCTTATGAGGGCAGTTGGATCTGAAAATCTTAACAAATAAATATTTCCATTTGTCCAAATCCTCGGGAATTTACAATTGTCAAACATGGATTTACCACAATATGAGGGAAATCGAAAGTATTTTTTCTAAAGATTTGGTTGCCAAACATGACCGAAGTAGATGCAAATTCCTTTTAAAATGAAAGAGACCTTGTCAAAATAAGAGCTTTAGTTTTTTTATTTTTTTATTTTTATGACCCCATTGAAATAAGAGCAGATATGCCAAATAAGCAGCTAGTATACTGGAAAAAGAGTATTATTATTATTATATTTTTACAGTTTGAGATCCCTCCAAAATATCTCTCTAACATTTTCTATTGGGATTTTTATGGAAAGTGCAAGTTGAAACTCTTAATTCAAAGTGCAGTAAAGAAAATAAACCATCAGCAAAGTGCATGTAATATATACATACATACATATATATATATATATAAATGCCCATAGTGGCAATATTGTTTCCCTTTCTTAATCAGGAACTCTGCAACTCCATTCCAAAACCTTTTAGATTTCACTTCAATATGAGTGAGTCCACTCCCACCTTTAGATTAGTCACTATAAACACATATAATATTTTGATTTACTAATTTCTTGAATAATTAATCCAATGGTGCGCTCACCTCTTGTTGGAACAAAATTTAATGGAAACACATTTAAAGTCAGTAAAAGGAAATCACATTTTTTTGGGCCGTTGATCACAGTGACGCTTTAAATTTGAAGACAAGATCCAAGGATCGATCATGTGTGATATATAACTAAAGTGTCCACACCACTCAACCATCAGTGCGTTTGACAAAAGAGGACATCAGAGTCCTCTTAGTATGGATCATATCACAATTATTACACCATAACACATTTTAAAACTCCATTGCAGGGCTCACATTGAATCCATCTTGACTATTCAAGATGAAGAATTGGGAGATGAGATTCATCTTGAACGGCAAAGATGATCACTATGTGAGCCCCATAATGGAGTTCTAAATAGTTTTACATGATACCATGTAATAGATTGGAGGATCTTGGCTCATTCGGGTCAGGTTTGGAGATGTCAAATGGGCCAGGCTGGCACGTTTTGGCACAGCATGAATTGCAGCCCGGCCCGGCACATTGGCTGAGGGTACTGGGGATGGTAGGTACGTGGGCCGACCAATCCATCCATAAGGATTGGCCGGCCAAGCACCTCCCACCCCAAAATGGCTTTTCTTTGTAAAAAAATCCATTTTACCCCCCAACAGCTATAAAACGGTCATATAAGGTGTATTTTGTATCATTTCCAATTTTACAAAGTCTATAAATACTCTAACCCTCCCATTTTTCTCAGTGGAGTAAGTCGAGTTTGACCGAACCACTTAAATATTTTTGTCGTTCTCTGTGCTTGTGTTCTAATTTTTAATTTTAATATTAAAATGAGAAAAAAATTAATAATATTTTTTTAAAAGAGGCATGCCAAGCATAACAGGCACGAAGGCATGGCACGGCCCAGCCCGCTTGCACGGCCCGCCCCGTGGCCCGGTCGGGCCTGGATTTGGGCAGGCACGGCCCGTTTGACATGCCTAGTTAGGTCGTCGAGGCGTATGGACTTTTGTGGGCTCTTGGCGCAGAACCATGGAATCCGGTCACGTTGGCGGGGTTTTAAACTTGAAATGTTTGTGGCAAACTATCAATAAAAACAAACCCTTCTCCCGCAATCCAAATACAGAGCAGAGTAGCAGGCGGATATGAAAACGTGAACATTGATAGAAAGGGCGTCTTCCAATCTCTCTCTAGTTGGGGGTTTCTTTATGCTTCTTCCACCACATGGCAGCAACAACATCAACCTCCTCTTTCCCTCCTCAGGAAGACGACGTAAGTAGAAACGCACACATAAGCTCTATACATAAGTATCTGATTACAACGATGAAGATGACAATCTTGATATGATGTTTGTCTCTGCCATTTTCTTCTGACAATCACATTCCACACATTCAACATTTCTTACTAAAATGCTCTTCTTAAATCTTAGGATTTTGGACTAAAAAATCCCTCTATCTGCCTGTAATTTGAATTCAAGGGATTGTTTAGGTTAATGGGAATAACCTGATTTCTCCGTGGAAATCACTTCAAGTGAGTCTTTCAGGTGTATTTGCCTACTCTGGCCATGTCGGATTAGTTCGCGCTGCGCTGCTCTTGACCTAATTTTTGTTTTTCCCTCTTCCTTGCTGAATTCTGATAGCTCTGTAATGGTGTATTTCCGTCTTCTTTCATTAACATTGTATTGGTATTATTATTTTATGGACGTGACAAGTGTAGAGGATTTCATGAATAGTTCAATTTCATGGTATTTCAACTGAAAGCGCTCTTTTTTTTTTCTTCGATTTCCATTGATTTCTGAAACTTCCACCATGCAGGAGTTTGACTGGGAGGCAGCTGTCAGGGAAATTGATGTTGCCTGTCAGGTCGTTGCCTCGACTTCAAATGGAGAGAATTTTGTCAAGTCCAAGTCTACTGTTCCTAATTCTAAGCCAAAGACATTTGTTGGTTCTAGGCAATCCACTCTTGATAAGTTTGTTAGTACTGTGGGAAGGTCTAGCATCCCTCATGTATCTCATCTTGAAAATGGGAATCCAAGTTTTGATATGGGCGACGACAGTAGCTGTCCAAGAATTGATCTAGAGGCTGCCAAGACATGGATTTATCCAGGTCAATATCTTCACTGAGTTGTGCAATGTTTATTGTGTTTGATCTTTTGTGTGTTTATTTGATTTCTATTTAGGGAGGATTTGGCAAATTACTAATGAATTCATAAGACTTCTTATTAATTTAGATGCGCTTTTGTTTGGGGGGGGGCGGTGTTGGGGGGGGGGCGGGGGGGATTGAACTGATGGAGATCTAAGAGGGATCATAGAATTTCAATTAAGATTCAATTTCATAGGATAAAGGGTGGGTAACCATTTGCTACCCATATGTATGACAATCTACAGTAACGATCCTTCATTCTTAACCCCTTTGATAAAGTAGAATTCCCTAATTCCTAGGATGTGATCAGTAGTTTTTATGACCTGCCCTTGAATGTTGTATTCTTTTAGTCATCTTGAGACAATTCATGTGGCTATGTTTTCAATTTCAAGATTGATCATGCTTACTGTACACATTGTATTTCTTTCTTTGCAGTCAATATCCCACTTCGAGACTACCAGCTTTCTATCACTGAAAAGGCTCTCTTTTCAAATACATTGGTGGCATTGCCAACTGGACTTGGGAAGACTCTTATTGCCGCTGTTGTCATGTATAACTACTTTAGATGGTTCCCGGAAGGTAGTGTTCGTGTGATCTATTCATTATAATGGTTTTCTTGGCTACTAGTCTCCAGATGGACATGTTTTCGCCCATCGCTTAGAGTTGTTGGTTTTGGATCTTGTATTTCTTACGTTGGCAATGACTTAATTGCATATGTTTGGAATAGTTATTTCTATGCTTTTCTTATCCGTAACTCCATATGCCGCTCGAAATTGCTCCCTTTAATGTGCATTTTTTTTTTTAATATCAAATCTGTTCCTAGCTGCCTTCTGCAATATAAGGTGTGTTGCTCTCCTCGAAAGATGAAGTGACAGAATTAGTATTATTTGGATATGGTGGCCATTGGCCAGTGTCATTAACATAACGGGCAAACATTGGAACAAGGAAAATGAGTATACATTGTGAAGCTCGAGGATGGTTTATTAATATTAATCAAATTTTATGACTATTCCAAATTGGCATAAAATGCATTGCAGGTTAAGGTGCATACTTTAAGCTATTTGAATTCAACATTAGAAGAGCCTTGTCTTTTTGAAATCAAGAGTACTGTTCATGTTTGTAGAAAGATAATTGGAAAAATTATTAAGTTCTTGTTTTAGTCTAGTTGCTTCCGTTGGTTTTAATTTTATCATCACAATTTATTCATTCAATTAAGTTAGAAGTTCAAAATCTATTGATAAGAGAATGCATTACTTTTGGCAGATAGTTGTTGAGCTTGGTAGAGGTATTGTTTGTTTGTTACAATTTGATGAATTCACAGTTCCAGCAATTGAACCTTTCATGGGAGAAGTCTGTTGAAGTGGATTGTCAGCTTGAGAAAAATGGGTTTGAAGGGCATTGACAAATAATGCATCAAATTAAGGGATCAGTTGATTAACATGTTTGTTATGGTTCTTGAAATACATATTGTGATATCATTGGCAAGTTAGTATGCTTGATATTAATGCATTAATTTGAGGGTACTGTATGAAAACTAGCCTTAATTATTTTAGTTATTAACTTATGAGATAGTTTTATTTAAAAAAAAAATCCTTTATAGTTTCTAGTTAGTGACGTCACAGCTTGAAAATTTGTACCATAATTCGATCAAATTATTGAATTAAATTAACTTGTGTTAGATCTATTAATGGAACTATTGTAATTGATTTTGCTAATTTTTATTTATTATTTGTATGTAAATGGTGAGAAGGCCCAAACTTGTTGGTGCAAGTTTTTAGAAAGGGGAGGCTGATGAAGATTTGGAAGTAGTTAGAGGCAACATGTTAGGTTGTCAGCGATAGTGAACTTAGCCTTATGGAGGAACGAGAGAAGTTGTTAGCGATAGAGAACTTAGCCTTATGGAGGAATGAGAGGAGAAGTCAAACTGACAAAGCCAACCTCAAACAGATGGGATGAGGCTTTGGTGGTATGATGATGATTAAATAGTGGTTCATCAACATCATTACCTTCTTTATTATAGTGTGTAAAAATGGAGAAAATCATGAAGTGGGTCCCACAGCATTATGCGCATAGGATCTAGACTGTATATGGGCCAACTAGGTGCGGTGCTCATGAAAACGTTAGCACCGGTCCTCAGCAGAAGTTTTCCCATATGGGTACCCCTCTACCGAGCACTAGTCCTTATGCTCCACGTGGGGATGGGACCGAGGTGATCAAAAGATCCACACCCCTCTCCCCTGTTGGTGATGGTGTCTCAGATCATCACCCTAACCACTTGATCAATGACCCACAAGTTATCACCATCCAAATGAGTGCACAATCGAACCAATGGTCAAGTCCATTTGGATGTATGCCAAACTTGGGATCGGTGACTATAAAGGGACGGAGGTTTTCCACATATATATACACATATAAAATTGCCATTTGACAATGAATTGTTTTTCTTGATTGGAGTTATTTCTTGATGATTTATTACTTACAATGCCGTGTGACATCATTTTATCCTGTTTTATTAATTTTGAATTTCTATTTCAGGAAAAATTGTCTTTGCAGCTCCTTCGAGGCCACTAGTCATTCAACAAATTGAAGCATGCCATAAAATTATGGGAATTCCTCAGGTGAATAGACAAAAACAATATGTATACAAAACTTTTTAAATAAGAATTTTTCAATAGAAAAGCATTTGGGGACCTCTATTAGGGCCCATCTATGATTAATCCAACCCTCTTACTCACTAATCCCATTGAATTAACACTCATTCAAACTTGACACTGATTAGATTGATAGCCACCTTAGATTTTAATCACAAAACTCTAGGGCCCATAGATCGATGGTTAGGGTCATAAAATCAAGTTAGTTTTTTATGCACTCATGGTTCACTCTAAAATTTTACCATCCCATTTTAATCCCGTGATTGGCCTGCATCCAAATGGGCAAAAAAAGGTCCAGTTCTTAAATGCAAGGCCTCATGTGACATGCAAACTACTTTCCCTCACTCCATACATATACACTTGCATATACACGTCCGAATGTCTGTTTGAGAAGGACCTAGAAACTGTGCTTTTTTGGGTCAGAGAAATATGTTTGAAGCAGGTAGACCATTTGTAATACAGTGTTTTAAATGAGATTCATGCCCTGTTCGTTTTTTTATATAAATTGTGGGACCCAAAAATATGATATGAATTGTTGGATATCTTCAGAAGCGCCAACACGGCCACTGTATCAAATTTGAGCCATTGATTCTTTATGGATCTCTAGATATTTGTGAAAAACGTGCATTTTTCATCTGCATTTCTGAACTTTGTGGGCCCCTATATCAAAATAAGAATCGTTGATCCTCTTTAGAAGCCTAAGAATGGCTATATTGTCAAATTTCAGCTCTTGATTCCTCATGGATCTTGAGAAATTCACAAATAAATGTTGGACCATTGATTCTTTTATGTACCGACTGATTGAGTTTTGACATCAGAAAACCCAGTCCAGTTTCTTTTTTTTATTTTTTTTTTTTTCAGTTGTGGGTCCCTCAATCTAAATCTGAATCATAGGATCTCTTTGGAAGCCCCAACATAGTTACTCTAGAAAATTTGAGCAGTTGATTCTTCACACATCTCAATATATTTGTGAAAAAATGTGAACCCTTAGGTTTGCATTTCTAAACTTTGTGGGCCTCTATATCAAAATCCGAACTGTTGATCCTCTTTAGAAGCCCAAGAATGATTGTCGTATCAGATTTCAGCCCTTGATTCCTCACGGATCTTGATAAATTCACAAAAAACATTGGACCATTGATTCTTTTATGTACAAACTGATTGTGTTTTCACGTTAGAAAACCCAATCCTATTTTTTGGTTTTTTTTTCTTTCTTCTTTTTCCAGTTGTAGGTCCCTTAATCTAAATCCAAACTGTAAAATCTCTTTAGAAACCCGAACACAGCCATGATGTTAAACTTGAACGGTTGATTTTTCACGAATCTCAAGATATTTGTGAAAAAATATGGACTATATGATCTGAAATTCTAAACTTTATGGGCCTCCAGATCAAGATCCGAACTGTTGATCATCTTCATAAGCCTAAGAACAGCTATGGGGCCAAATTTCAGTCCTTGTCTCCTCATGGATCTCGAGAAATTCATGAAAAATGCCGGACCGTAGGATTCTAAAATGTCTATTTCACAATGTGAATTGGTCTTACCAAACGGTCTAAAAGTGAAACATCTATTCTACACAGATTTATTATCCAAAGATCTATTTCATATAGATAAGATTTGCCAAACAGGGCTGTAGTCTTTTTAATTTCTGCTTCTTGCACTCGAACCGATCTTAACTTACTTGGGTTTAGTTGGAGCTTTCTTGGGCATAGGACTCCATCGACTCTAGGGTTCTTGCGTTGTATCTTGGGTTTGGAAAGTGGAAACCTTCAATTCTTCCTTCTATTTGGTGTTGGGGGTACTTGGAGAGTATTTTCTTTGGTGGTGTTTGATTCCCTCTTGTGCTGCGTTGCAGGCTAGGTCCATTTGACCTGGTCTTCGTCAAATTTGAATGTGTAGAATGTTGATCTAGACTGCCAATTTGGTCTAGCTTACTATCTGTGGCCTTGTGTAAAAATTGCTTGGATAAAATGTTCCATAGCATCAGAATGACGCCTGTTTTTGTTATAAATGATCTTTATTGTCTATTTTTCTTGCTACTGATATCAGTGTAGCATTGTTCGATTTGATGAACGATTGTATATATCCCGTTCCTTTTTTTGTATATATTTGAATTATTTAAGACCAAATGGCTTGCAGGAATGGACAATTGATATGACAGGTCAGATAGGTCCTTCCAAGCGGCGTCACTTTTGGAAAGCCAAAAGAGTTTTCTTCGTTACTCCTCAAGTGCTTGAAAAGGATATTCAATCTGGTAACCGGACCATTTTTCCCTAATATACTGGATGTATTTGTTATCACCTAACAGGAGCCATATAAATATCGCATCCAAGTTCCAAGTGATATGCATGTGATGTTTCTAAAAAAAAAAGGCCTGGATTTGTAATGTTTATTTGTTTGATACTGTATCACTAGCCTTTTTAATATGAAGCTTCTGTTGAAAGGCAGCTTTGCCTAAGTTGCTTGCTTTAAAAGAAAAACTGTCAACTTCCTAATCATGTTTTTTTGTGATGGACAGCTTTCTGCTGTGGATATTGTTTTTCCGCAGCTTGCTTTCTTTTAAAGGAATCTTTTTTTTTACTTTTACCGGCCATCAAACCGGTTACCATAAATTATGTCTTGAAAACCATCAAAAATGGTGGAATATGTTTTTATACCATTGGTGCCAAAAGTAAATAAATTAAAACCAACTCTAGCAATCAACTAACAAAATTTAAATCCACCAAACTATTCTTGGTTCTAATATCTGCTCCTCTTTCAATAAGAGAGACATTTCTTTAGAATTGCCGACCACTAGAGAAAATGTCACCTACCTTGAAATATCAGCCAAGAGCTTCACTAAGCAACTTCGATTTCTTTTTAAAGGAAAAGTTGTTGATTCATTCTTTCAATAACATTGCTGATTATTGATATATGTTGAATATATGTGTGAATATTTGAATATGTTTAAGATCAATTGGATTAGGAAAAATAAACCGGTGTGTTTTTTTTTTTGTTGGTTCACTTAGATCCAAAAAAAATGAAAATTAAATCTATATCATTAACAATATGTGGTTAGGATATGCTGCCCGAAGTTAAAGAAGTGAGTCATGTTTTCTGGAAAAAAAATTATAAGGAAGAATATAGGGTGATAACACACGATAACACACCAGTTGCATACCTTTTCCTTATTTATCTCAAAAATCTCTCCAAAATCCCAGAAATTCTTATTTTAAGTGGTTCATTACTTAATTGCATGACCCAACTTATGTGATTTTCTCATGGTTGCCAATCAGTTTTTAAATACCTGAAATGATTGTCTTGATCGATAAAACAGACTCTCAATGTATCTAGATGCAGCTGTGAGAAAGCTTTGTGCTTCTGGAGCACTGGATCATTTGATGTTATTATTTTGTCCAGTTAATTTCATCGGTGGCAAAAACTCGTACCACAGTGGGAAGTTGCTTATTATTGTTCTCAACCATAAGGTTGCAAGTTTGAGTCGTGTTACTAATTCAACCAAAAAAAAAAAAAGTTTCATCTGCCCATCTTCTTCCTTGCTGTTGTTGTTGCTATTATTAGCATTTCACTGGACTTCAACATTTATGTGATGGTTGACCTCAGGCAAATGTTTGATGAAACAATTAGTCTGTTTGGTGATTGATGAGGCTCACCGTGCGATGGGAAATTACTCCTACTGTGTGGCTGTTCGTGAGGTATATCTCAGTTTCTCAATTACATCTTGAAACACCCACGATAAAGTGAACCTATATTCGGTCATCTTATCTTCATGGACAAAATTTATTGTTTCCCGACTCTGGCTGTGCTCCACTTTGGTAGTTGATGGCTGTACCTGTGCAACTAAGGATTGTAGCTTTGACTGCAACACCAGGATGTAAGTTCCAATAAACTACTGACACCCACACATTCCTCTGCAGTCTTGAAAACCTTGTATTGGTTGTAATTGTGCAGCGAAGCAGATGACTATACAGAGTGTAATTGATAACTTGCATATTTCAACCCTTGAATACCGCAATGAATGTGACCATGATGTCAGCCCTTATGTGCACAACAGGAAACTTGAATTAATGGAGGTATAACCTGTTGGATTCTTCATTGTTGTGTTTATTCATAATATCTGTTTGCAACATGTTGATGATGATCTTTTTGCAACATGTCAGGTTACCATGGGTAAAAATGCCACTGAAATAAACGATCTGTTGCTGGAAGCTATACAGCCATTTGTTTCCAGGCTTTGTGGACTTCAGCTGCTTTTTAGGAGGGACTTTTCAACAGTATGGTTCCTTTCACATTTCTTTTGAATTTATTATATGGTTAGAGATCCTGTGGAAGTCTGATCAACATTCCTAGCTGTTTTCTTAAATTGCCTTTGTTAGTTTTCTAGGAATCGAGGAATATTCATAGAAAGGAGGGAAAGGATTGAGAATAGAAATGGGAACTGAAGCTTTATTTCTATGTATAATAAATAACCTGTCAACACAAGAGACCATTTGTCTACCCACCAAAAAAGGGATCATTATTCTCTCTAAATATACACAAGTTACAAAGAGATAACTATAATCTAAACCGAATCTTATCAAGCAGCCAGTTTCAATAACAATTTCATAACAATTGGGAGTGATGGATTTATAGATAGTTATGTACTTAATGTCCTCTTCTCTGATTTGGTAATTCAAAGGAGTCCATAACTTCCTCTACATTCCCCCTCAAGGTGGAGAATAAAGATCATTCATGCACAGCTTGAAACATAATTTTCCACAATTGGCTACGTTAAAGTGCTTGTCTGCTAACTGATAATTTATGTTCACAATTCGTGTAGAGTTGTCTTTTCTAGCCGCCTTCTCGCTAATAAATTCATAACCAGCTTCGATATGCTTCATCTATCCATGAAATATTGGGTTACTCTCGATGTCATAATTGGCGATTACATTGTGTTTCCTACTTTTCCTTGTTTTAACTTATTTCCCTTGAGTGCAAATCTTGCAGTGAGGTATAAAGAGATATATTCATTACATAGTTGGTATACAGGTGTGGGCTATTTTGGTGTTTCCTGGTGCTGTATTGGAGGTGGCTGAGTCTTGGGTGTGGGGCCCTTTCTCGGGTGCAGGCTATTATTGTGGCTGTTTATTTCGTATTCTGTTCTATGGTTGATTTGGAGGGAAAGGAATGAAATGATATTTAGGGGTACCTCATCATCAATTGAAGATTGATTTCTTTGGTGAGTTTAGGATTGCAAAGTGGTCCTTGGCAAGAAAGGAGTTTGTTAACATCAAGATGAATGTGATCCTCTTCAACTTGGAAGCTTGTATTGTATGTGGTCCAAATTAATGAGAGAAAGTTGTTAGTTTGGTACTTCTCTCCATTAGGGATGCTAAAATTGAATGTAAGTGGAGCTGTGAGAGGAAAGCTAGGATAGGAGGGCATTGGTTGAGTGCTTTGTAATAATAGAGGGGAAGTGTTGTTTAAGTTCTCCAAGTATGTTGGAGTTAAAGATTCCAATGAAGCGGAGGTGTTTGCTATTAGATCTTTTCACAATGTGGACCCACTTGGACCACTGAAATAATACTCCTGTTAGACAATATATTAATGATACCTATAAAATAATTTCATAGATTATATTTGCACTGATCATTGGAATTTTGATTGTATTCACACCCCAATTAACAGGATATACTTGCCCTAAATATTCTGTAAAGATCATTCAAAGGATATAAAAGTAGGAGACCTCCCAAGGGATTAATTCAGGAAAGAATCCAATATAAAAAGGGATCAACCACAATGGGGAATCTTTCAGTTGAAGCAGATCAACTCTACAGTTAATTCTTTTTCTGGTGTCCTGTTGGTTTTGTCAGATGATGTGTATCAGCGACACATCAAAAGGTCTCCTGGAAGGGGGATTTCATACAATCACCATGTGCATCTGAGTGTGGTGCCCTATTCAGATATTGACTGAGAAAGCTCTCCAGATTACTACATCCAGGTATTGCGCATTTCTGGGAAGTAATTTGATAAATGAAAAAAAAAAAAAAGACAGTCTGTGGTTGCTCACTCTAGTGCTGAAGTTGAATACTAGGCTATGGATAATACAGTGAGTTGCTTTGGTTAAATCAATTGATGGAAGAACTGGGGCATCCAATAAATGAGCCCATTTAATGCATTGTGACAGCCAAGCTACGACTCAAATAGTGTCAAACTTACTTTTATTTTTAAGAAATGACAAAACATGTTGAAGTAGATTGCCACTTCATTTGAGAGAAAGTTCTTACTGACGTTATTTGTACACTGTTTCTGAGATTTCCAAATCAATTAGCAAATGTGTTTGGCAAATAATTTCCAAGAATTCAATTGTAGGATATTCTTACCAAGTTGGGATTTGAAGGTCTCTAAGCCGCACGAAATCCTCTCAATTTGCGAGAACATTGCAAAATGTGAAAAAAGAAGTTTCAAAAAGAATACTTTCTGACTAAAAGTTATATGAGATTGAAACTTTCAGTTGGGCGTCTTGTCCCTCCCTGTCATAATAATGAATCTTTTTAAATTAAAAATGCAATTTTTTATATAAAAATTACAAAATGTCCCGGAAATTGTGAAATTAAAATTAAGCTCCTGTCTGCATCTCAGCACTCTCCCTCATGCTGTGCATAAATGTTTAATTAGATTGGAAAAAGTTAGATAATTGCTTTTTAGTATCTTATCAGATCCTTGGTGCCTGAATGTTTTAATTTTATCTTTTTCTTTCACCTTCTAACAAATTTAGTCACAATCTACTAAAATATTCCTTATGTGCTGATAATACACTGGATTAGAAGCAATAGAAGCACAATAGTATTTTCACAATGTAAAATCATAAGACTACTTCGCATAGATCCCAACTCTCTCGGCATAATCTTCATATTCTCTTTCCAAGTAAGCTTTCGAGCATTTAATCTTTTCCTCATCATATCTAGATATATTGCATCTAAATGTCTTTCGAGGTGCTTGCATGATATTGACTTACCACACGGAGATCACAGGGAATTTCACTTCTTGTAACAATTCAAAATTTCCACTGGTCTTTGGTACATACCATGATCATAAAAAAGTTCACCCGCTACATGAAGATGATGACTAACTTCATTGGTGGATCAAAAAGTTTACAACCTGCCTTTCCTCTATTTCAAGATGTATGAAACATCTGTGAAAATTGGATTCCTTTCTCTGACAAAGCAACTTCAATGCCCAAAAAACTATTCTAGGGGACCTGAATCCATGGTTTCGAACTCTCTACTGAAATACTCCTTTATACTTGGAAATTCTTTTGCAAGTTCACTTGTAGCAATAATGTCACTAACATAAGCAATGGGAACTATTGTTCCACTTCAATCTTTTTTGACAGAGGATGTATGATCTGCATAACTCTGCTTGTAGCCTAATTTCAACATAACATTGCTTTTAAGACCATGTACTGTTCTGCAACCTTCACAAATTTCTTTGCTCCTCTCAAGTCACATGACTAGGTTGAGTAGCCATAGATACTTCCTCCTTCAAATGTCCATGCAAGCTTGCATTCTTTATCCTAGTGGTATAGTGGCCATTGCCAATCCCTAATGGTGTCGAGAGATAAAAAGTGTTCAGACTGTGTTCAGGTCTACTTTCTAATAGTATAATTCCAACGGGGGTCTGGGGGAGGGATTTCTCTAAGGTCATTTTATAAGAAATTTTCGTAGGGGAATTTCTCTAAGGTCATTATAAGAAATTTTAGTTCCCCATGATGGATTAGTGAAATGATGGTATTATAACTAGGATCACTTCTTTTTACCATTAATTTTAAACTTAATGCTTCTTTCTTCTGCTTCAAAGATATTTGGTCTTTGTACATTAAGGAAAGATACATGTATTCTGGCATCTCTATTGTTATGGCTTGTTTCTGGATGTATTTATTAATGACCATTTGGAGTAGAATATCATACATTGAATCTAATCTCATTCGCTTTTTATTATTTTTCATTTTTTCATACCTTGCATCTTCAATACATCTTTCCATATAAAAGAAATCATTTAACTGTTCGAGCAAGGCCTTATTGCTAGATTTATGCTACTAAATGAGTGTACTTTTTGCTTATTTATATAAGGGCTAGTGTATCATGATAACAAATTTTCAGTTTAGTTCTTAGATTGACCCCACATAGGGCCCCACTGATCATGGGACTTGGGGGGATGGAAAGAGACTTCTTGGATGGAGCCCATATATGAAGTTTGGGGTCAACCCCATGCTTCTAACCCCTTCATCCGTGTCCCACAAATTTAACGACTTTATATTAAAGAAACAAATTTGACCTTCGATCGAACGGTCCAATCCATTTGGATAGGTGAAAAACCTGATGGATACTCAAGGAGGTCCAATATATGTAGATGGTATGGATGTATTATAAAGTCGACCCCACTATGTTGTCCCTCACCATAATATGGTGAGGGAAGGATGTGCATGAATATTTCCCATATATATATCCACACCATTATTGAATTTACTTTGACTCTATTTTCTCCAGCACCTCCTCTTTCCTTTATGCTTATGTAGCTAAAATGTACATGCTCGTCTTTCTTTCAAATGTTGAGTTTCCATTAACACCTAGAGTATTTATGTATTATTTTGTAAAGCTCATCATTGATTGTTATCAGTTGAGCCCATGTGATCTACTTACTTTGAGAGAGAAATTTCGTCAAGCGCATCCTGTAGATCGCCCACATGCAAAGTTTGGAGAAATAGATGGATGTTTTGGGGTTCTTATCACGCTCTATCATATCCGTAAGTTACTTTCAAGCCATGGAATAAGGCCAGCATATGAGATGCTTGAGGAAAAGTTGAAACAAGGGTATGTGCGTCCGCTTCTATAATTAAAATGTTTCACTAAATTCAAATCTTGTTATTATATTCTTAGAAAATATTTATTCTAAATCATGTTGCTCGTCATAATCAACATCTTATAATGCTGCTTGTAGGTATAAGACATTTAAGGAACTAGTTGAGGGACCATTTGCCTTTAAGATCATTATAGTCGATAGTTTGACTGAGTAAACTAGGATTTGACCCCTGCAAATGACTTTAGATGGGCAAAGTCTAGTTAACAAATTGATACTCTTGTTGATAGAGTTCCAATGGTGTATAATTCTTGATAATTTAAACGCATGGATCACATGATTTTGCGTTTGGAAGCTAAGGGGTCAATAAAGAAGGAATAAGGGGAGTTGGCCAAGGGACTTAATATCGCAATGTCCTAGAACCCACGTCCAGGGGGGTAGTTATCTCCCTATGTTCCACTTCCATGGAGATTCCTGACTCAATGAGGGTTTCCTATTTTGGACTGAACTCTTTCCAAACAGCGTTTCTTGCTGTCTGGCTCCAAGCCACTCAAACTTTTGGAAGACACTTCAGAAGGGGAAGATAGCAAGAGAAATCCTCATTCATGCCCAAGTGACTTCTCAGAAACCAACAACAATCAGGGAGGTAACTAAGTAAACAAACTCCATACCAATCAAATCCACATCGAATGTCCAAACAGGAAACATTAAGCAAACACTTAAAAGATTGTTACTATAATAACTGCTAGATATGGAAAAAGAGTTCCATGGTCCACCTGTCAAATTTTTATGGATGATCCAGACCCGAATGGTCAACAAATAATCCAATGATCAGCCATCTACATCCATAACAACACTCAATTATATACAAGGGCTACATGCAGCCATTTAATGCCTGTAATCTAACAAATCATCATAACCAATGCACACAGAACCACCTAGTCATACATGGGCACAGTGCTAGCTAGCTAAATGGGCGAGGAGATTTAAATGTAGGACATTGAAACGCATAGCACGAAAACTGAAACTACTTTCTGCCATCTACTGATACATTTCAGATCAAAGAGACTACTGAATATATATCTGAATAGCCACAGTCGACAAATTAGACATGTAACGAGTAGATCAATAATTGCATTTGCCTCCATTGAGCCAAATGGCGGCAAATCTGAAACAAGAATCGCTAGAGCCTTTTTACATCATGTTACACCTGAATCCATTTCTTCAAATGTTTCTGACCAGTCCTGACTGTACGGCTCCAGAGGTCACGGGAATGGTTCAAAAGTAAATGTATACACTTCTCTAGACCTATGGATCAAATATTTCTGACCAGTCCTGACTGCCACCTTTTTTCCTTTTACAAAGTAACTCTATTTTGCATTGGGTCTTAAAGAAAAACTTTTCAATCTTGAAAGGTTCTTCCCAGCCCACTCTTACCTTAGATCTTTAAGATACCATGTAGCAACTTTAAAGCTTAAGCTGATAGGTGGAAGGCCCAAACAGGTATATGAAACACTGTCAAACCCATTTCTTGGGCGATGTGGGACTTTCCCAACGCTCCCCCTTGGGCGCAGGCCCAACAGATTTTGTGGACGGGCGTGTCATGTGGGCTACACAAGAATGGCAGAACCAGTTTTGATACCATGTAAGATACCATGTACCAATCCAAAAGCTTAAGTTGATTGGTGGAAGGCTTAAACAGGTATATGAAGCTCTGTCAAAACCATTTGTTGGGTGATGTAGGACATGGGACTTTCCCAACAAGCGCAATTGGCTAAGAATGTTCTAGAACTATAAGTTGGCAAAGAACCATTGTCAAGATTCACCAGGGTGAAAAGTTTCAATTTATTGCTATAGCAAATTATAGTTGCTTAGCAAAAACCTGGTCTTTTTGTACCTGGTGGCATCATCACAGGTATGAACTGTAACCAGTGACGGCGTTTACCAAATCCGATACTACTGCTACAACAGTATCTAGTGATTGCCGAATTTCTTTCAGAGTTGACAATGCAAGATAATAGTGGTTGATTCCCTCTGAATGATCAAACCACCGACACAAACAGACCAATAAACAAGAGATGTTGACAGAAACTTCACACGAGAAGAAAACAGTAAGTAGAAGGCTTCAACTGTGCCTTATTCCAATAGTATAGAACCGTTGTTTCAAGCTGAGACCACATGGTCAACTTTTACAATGCATATTATGAGCCAAAACACCGAATTTCAGCAAAAATATCTCATGATTCTTTCACTAGGCACTAATTAGCAACTATTAATAACATAATGGAAGGAAATCAACAATTAATAAGAAAGAAATTGAAAGATATACGAGTTTCCAAGTGGGTGTCATTCCAGACACTTTCCACATGGCCCATTTGATGGAGAGTGGACCCTGCCTGCTGGCTGTACACTCATTGGTGACTATGGGTGTGCTGGTTGCAGATGGGTTTGGGCCCACCTGGACCTTCAATTGTGCAGCGCAAACAACCCAGACGAGTGTCTTGAGACCCCCTTTTTGTGCACTGTTATGAAGTGCAGTTTTATTCATATTTGCTAAACAGCCCCTATAGGTGTATACCTTAGAAGCTGTAGGCTGTGTTTGGCCTCCATAATGCAGTCGGGACTTCTACACATGGGTTCGGACTGCATGTGTTCAATCAAATGCTTCCATGAATGTCAAAACCTGCTCAACCACTCGATCATCAAGTTCATCCGCATCAAAATGGAAATGATATATTTTGTTAATGGGTTTAATTACTTTTTCTTCATCCATGCTAGATCTTATCCTGGAGAGATATTTGGTCAATGTGATAAGATAGATGTTGAAAGAAATTTGAGGCTTTGGGGTTTTCTTTTTATAATTTCTGCCACTTTGATATGTTACCAAGCTGCTTTAGGCATATCTTTTAGTGCATTTGAAGAGTTCTAAGGGTTTTGTAATTTTTTTAAACCGCCAGCTCTATCGCTTTCCTGTGGTGGTTCCCTTGTAGTTTTGCCCCTTTTCAGTAAGTTACCAATTACATAATATAAATAACTAACCAAAGTAGGCTTATTAATCCCATCGTATTGTTTGTAGTCTGATATAAAAACTTTTCCTTTGAGGAACACTGACCAACTTACGGGGTATCAGCACAGATATGGATCTGGTAGAATAATCTTACAACAGCATATGTTGTTTTTCAAAGCTGTAGTTTTGCACAAGTTCCTTTGAATAGGCTTCATGCGTTATATATAGGCATGTATCAAAAAGCACATGCGAGGTATTTTAGGTGCGGTTTTTTCTGCAGGTCATTTGCAAGACTTATGAGTAGAAATGAAAAAATATGGAAGGTAAAGCTCTTAATGGAACAATCATTGTCTCTCGGTGCTCCAAGTCCAAAACTGCTGAAGATGATTGAAGTGCTGATTGATCATTTTAGTATGTGAAATGGCACCCTCTATTGTCTACCTCATTTGTCATTGTTATTATATTGTGTATTTGCTTATTTTTATTAATCTTTTTATTGCCTTCAAAGTGACACTACAAGTTCATTAAAATTGTGCCTTTTCTAGATTTAGAAATCCAAAGAGAAGGTTGTAGGTAATTTTACATCTCTTCATTGCTATTCTTCATAATCATATTTAGGAAAAACCTTGTCCTTTTTATTTTATTTCATTTTATTTTTAAAACAATGATAGATACTCCATAGTTGGGATGAGCCTTTTGAATTTCTTTACTTTATAATTTGGTAATGATTAAATGTAGTATTAATCTTTATTGGGATTGATATTTGAATACTCATTGTTTTGTTTTTTTATATCTATCTTTCCTTTTTTCGTCATTTTCTATATTTTCTTAAAAGCCTTTTTAACAAAAAATTAAAGATTTCTATGAATATGTGCTAGCATTATTATGCAACAAGCTTTTGCCTTTAAAATGACTTCCCTTTGCATATCAATTTTTTATAATAATTATGTGCATACGCACTTAACATGTTAAAAATTTTGTTTTCAATCTTGCAATTTGAATCTTGTCATTTGTTTGATATAATTAAAAGAATGAAGTCTTCTTCTATCCCTTTAATTATTACGGATGACTCGTAATTTGAGAATGTGAAGGATAATTAGGCCATGCTATGTCTTATTTCCTTATTATCATGCACGAGTTTCATAGTATTAATCTTCAAATATATCTTGTTGCAGAAACAAATGATCCCAAGGCCTCAAGGGTGATAATCTTCTCAAATTTTAGGGGCAGTGTTAGGTAAGGATAATTTTAAATTCAATTTTTTATAAGTATATATATTTTTTGAAATGGTAACTTGAATTGATAGAAAAAAGGAAATTACAAAAGAGCTTTACAGTATAAAAGAATTATACTGAGAAGCAGCCGGGTAAAACCCCAAAAAACAGCGACCTCCCAAAAGGAGGGGAAACAGAAACAAGGAGAGGGAGAGAGAATCAAGTCAAGATGAAATGATTTCCCTCCAATTGAACACGATAGCATTAGTAGAATAGCCCCAAAAATCTGGAAGATAAGAGACCCACGAGGCAACGCAGAGTTTCAATCTAAGGATTAAGTCTTCTTTGGAGGAAGTAATCCCTTCGAAACATCTTCTGTTTCTCTCTTTCCAAATCGTCCAGATGCAAGCCAAAAAGGATACCCGCCACATGATCTTCGATTTGGAGGTTTTAATTGGGGTAGTCCACTGATGAAACAGGTATTGTAAGGACTGCGGCATGACCCAGCTGCAATTGAACTCATACAGGATTGCAGACCAAAGGGCTTTAGATTGCTTGCAATGGAGCAAAAGATGGTCAACTGATTCCTCATCAAACTCAATAAAATGAATTGCATGTTACTCTTTGTCAAATGGGTCAGTGGGTCACGGCCCAATGGGTCAGTAATCTCCAAAATAACCAGGAGAGATGGACGACCAAGGCTGGAGTGAGACTTGTGGATTGTGAGATGATCGCAGGTGGCCCACCCTAGATCAGCATTATCAAGCCAGAATATTGCAACCAATCTGGTCGCCTGCTTCCTCTGGTATTTGTAGGCATTGGTTGAGGATTTTTTTCACACAGATCAAGGATCTGTGCTTTGCAAAGGCAAGTCGTCACTGTTCTTTCATCTGATCAACTGGTGGCCCACCTGCGATCATCTCACAATCCACAAGTCTCACTCCAGCCTTGGTCTTCCATCTCTCCTGGTTATTTTGGAGATTTTTTCAGCAATTTTCAGAGAGCAGAGGTAGGCGTTTGGCTCCCTCTTGTGATTATTCACTTTCTTTAAATAGTTTTCATCACAGCCGCACAAAATCATTGATTCAGATCGGATTTGGATAAAACTTGTATTGGTGGAAAGGAAATTGACTCCTAGTCTCTAGCTACTGATCTGATCATCATTCAGATCTTTCTGTGGGCCCCATGCAAGGATATTACTGCTGATTTTTTGGTCGCCTGGGCTGTTTTAGTGCATTTTTTTGCACTCTGTGTTCTGTTTCTGCCTGGAATCCTCGGTTACTTCATCTGATCTCTTATACTATTGCTACTGTGTGCTGTCTTCAAGGATCTGTTCTTCCTTAATAGCTTACTGACATGGATAAGCCTGAAATTACATTGATCAAATTTAATGGAAAGAATTATACTTCCTGGTCCTATCAATTTCAAGTCTATCTTGAAGGAAAGGAAATGTGGGGACTCGTTTCAGAACTCGTTTCAGAATGGGATCCACGACCTAAGGAGGATGAGAAAAAAATACTCTCTTGGAATACCAAGGATGCCAAGATAAAAACATGGATTCTTGGTTCTGTTGAACCACAATATATCCTGAACCTCAAACCGTACAAGACATCCAAGGAGATGTGGGAATATCTGAAACAAGTGTATCACCAAGGGAATTCTGTCCGACAATACCAACTTGAACTGGAGATTGCTCAATATTCCCAAGGCACCTCTTCCATCCAGGACTATTATACGGGTTTTCTTAATCTATGGGCAGAATATGATGAAATCAAATACCTCAATGTCTCTGAGGCAGCTCTTTCTGAAATTCAACAAATACAGGCAACTTCTCATAGAGATCAGTTTCTCATGAAATTGAGATCCGAATATGAGATCATTCGTTCTAATTTGATGAGCAGAGTTCCATCTCCATCCCTGAATGAGTGTCTTCATGAACTCTTGCGAGAGGAACAAAGTCAATTTACTCAGCATGCTTTGAAGCAACAGTTCTTAGGAACCTCTCCTAATGTCGCATATCCTGCCATTACCAGTTACACCCCTGGTGTCTCTCATGGTCCTACGTCTACTGCTAAAGGACAACCCCCTGCAAGAGATCTCAGCAAAATCCAATGTTTTGGCTGTAAGAGTTATGGACACTATGCTTCACAGTGTAAGACCAAGTTTTGTAATTACTGCAAATCAAATGGTCATGTTATTAATGATTGCAAAAGGCGACCACAGAATCGCACTCCATGGGCATATCATGTCAACACTGCCGATGCTACTACTTCCAGTGATAGTCCTTCAACACCGGTCATGCCTTCACCACATCCTGCCTCCAATACTGCTCCTCAGATCACCCCTGAGCTTATTCAACAAATGATCATAAATGCCTTCTCTGCACTTGGCATTTCAGGTAACCACCAATCATCTTCCTCCATATGGTTTATTGATTCTGGAGCTTCCAATCACATGACCTCCTCCACCACTCATCTCACTAACCTGCAGCCATACAATGGCAATTTGCAAGTTCATACCGCTGATGGTCAAAAGCTTCCTATTACAGCTACTGGTGATATCATTCATTCATTACCTCTCACAAATGTCTTTCTATCTCCTCATCTCACTACGAACCTTCTGTCTGTTGGACAACGTATTGATGATAATTGTAATGTTTCTTTTTTCTCGCTCTGGTTGTGTTGTGTAGGATCCAGTGTCGGGGACGGTGATCGCGAAGGGGCCTAAGTGTGGACGTCTATTTCCTCTTGTTATGCCTTTCTCTCAGAATAAATAGATTTCTGCTTTTTCTTGTTTTTCTCCTCAAGATGTTTGGAGGCTCTGGCATAATAGATTAGGCCATCCTCATTCAAAACTGTTATCTTTGATGTTAAACACTGGTAGTCTTAATAAAAATACAACATCTTTTAGTCATATTTCTGATGAGTGTTCTGTTTGCAAAATTGGAAAAAGCAAAGTTCTTCCTTTTCCTTCGAACTCTACTATGGCTTCTAATTGCTTTGACATTATTCATAGTGACGTCTGGGGGATTACTCCTGTAATCTCTCATACACATTTCAAATATTTTGTCACCTTTATTGATGATCATAGTAGATTCACATGAGTCTATTTCTTGCACTCTAAATTTGAAGTCTTTGATGTTTTTCAAAAATTTATGGCGTATGTTGAAAATCAGTTTTCTACTCGCATCAAAATTCTCGGATCTGATTTCGGAGGGGAATATATGTCCCATCAGTTTCAAACTTATTTGCAACAGCACGGGATTTTATCGCAGCGTTCGTGCCCTTACACTCCTCAATAGAACGGAGTTGCAGAACCGAAAAACAGACATCTCGATACTGTTCGTTCTCTTCTCTTAGAATCATCAGTTCCCGTGAGATTTTGGCCCGAAGCTTTAGCCACTGCGGTTCACTTAATCAATCGCTTACCATCCTCTCGCCTTCACAATCACACACCATACTTTCGTCTCTTTCATAAGGATCCTACTTATACCCACATGCGCATCTTTGGATGTGTGTGTTTTGTTTATCTTCCTCCTACTGAATGTACCAAATTAACTGCTCAGTCCGCCCAATGTGCGTTCCTTGGCTACACATCTCACCAAAAGGGGTATATATGCTATGATCCTGTGATCAACCGCATTCGCATTTCTCGGAATGTCACATTTTTTTAAAATCAACGGTTTTTTTTCTACACATCCCTCGGATTTACCTTCTTTTTCTCATCTACCAGATTTTTCTGACACAATCTCTTCTCCACTTCTTGTTTATGAACGTCGTCGTCACAAGGATGTTCCACTACTGCCTCCCCCACCAGATCCCTCGCCGGCACTTGATCTTGCCCCCACTTCATCATCTGATGCTGCATCTCCACCTCCACTTCGACGCTTTACTCGTGTCTCTAAGCCTCCAGAAAAATATGGGTTCACTCACACATCCTTGCTTGCTACCCTTTCTTCCATTGCTATTTCTACTTCTTACTTACAGGCGGTTTAGCATGACTGTTGGCGAAAGGCTATGCACGAAGATTTAGATGCACTGAAGCAGAATTATACTTGGGATATTGTTCCATGTCCCTCCTCTGCAAGACCTATCGGCTGCAAATGGGTTTTTTCTGTCAAACTTAAGGCTGATGGCTTGTTGGATTGTTATAAAGCACGGTTAGTCGCATTGGGCAACCGACATGAATATGGCATTGACTATGAAGAAACATTTGCTCCAGTTGCAAAAATGACAACAATCCGGACTGTTCTTGCCATTGTTGCTTCTCACTCATGGCCTCTTTATCAATTTGATGTCAAGAATGCTTTCCTTCATGGTGATCTCAAGGAAGAAGTCTATATGCGGCTTCCTCAAGGAGTTACGGGTGTCTCGGCAGGTGACTGTGCGCGCTTACGACGCTCTCTATATGGTCTTAAGCAAGCTCCGCGCGCTTGGTTTGAGAAATTTCGGGATGCTCTCCTTCATCTACAGTTCTCTCAAAGTGCCTCGGATCCTTTTATGTTCCTGCATCGCTCCTCAAATGGGATTACTGTCCTCTTGGTGTACGTGGATGATATCATCATATCTGGGACAGATTCTGGCATGATCACTCATCTCCAAGCTTCCTTACATGAATCTTTTCATATGAAAGACTTAGGGCCTCTCACATACTTTTTAGGTCTTGAGGTTCATCAGTCTGCGAAAGGTCTCATCCTCGATCAACACAAATATGCCATGGATCTCATTGAGACGGCTGGTCTTCAAAACTCAACTCCTGTAGATACACTTGTTGAGGCCAATCTTCAACTCGCACATGATACGGGTGATCTTCTTCCTGATGCCACAATGTATCGCCGCTTAGTCGGCAACTTGATCTATTTGACTATCACTCGGCCTGATATCTCATATGCGGTGAATCTGGTTAGTCAGTTCATGACACAACCACGCCATCTCCACCTCGTTGCTGTGCGGCGCATTCTTCGTTATGTTCTTCATACACCATCTCGTGGCCTTTTCTTTCCTGTGGGCAATTCAACTTCTCTCATCGCTTACTCAGATTCTGACTGGGCTGGTTGTCCAGATATTCGACGGTCTACCACGGGCTGGTGTATGTTCTTAGGGGACTCGTTGATCTTCTGGAAGTGTAAGAAACAAGATAAAGTCTACAAATCATCCACAGAAGCTGAATATCGTGCGATGTTGGCCGCCACTTCGGAAATTGTCTGGCTTCGGGGTCTCCTTTCTGAGCTTGGATTTCCACAATCTGGACCCACACCTCTCTATGCTGGCAATACCAGCGCCATACGGATTACTGAAAATCCTGTCTTCCATGAACGCACAAAGCACATTGAAGTGGCTTGTCATTACATACGTGATGCATTTGTGCGTGAAGCCATCACTCTTCCTCATGTTCCTACCAGTCTTCAAATTGCCGATATTTTTGCCAAGGGACTTCCTCGGCCACGGCACCGGTTCTTAGTTAGCAAATTGATGCTCGTTGACTCACCCGCATCAATTTGAGGGGGGGTGTCAAATGGGTCAGTGGGTCATGACCCAATGGGTCAGTGGGTCACAACCCATGGCAGATAAAGCTTAACTTGTGGGTCAAAACAAGCCTCGTATGTACAGCTATGTAATTTATTCCTTGCCTTATTAGGAGATCTGATTAGCATACAATGACTGTAATTTAGTTTATTACCCCAAATCTTGTAACACATATAGCAACTTTAATCTATATATTCAAAGATCGAGACCCTCAAAAGGGATGATCGAATTCACGTAGACTATTTTCTCTTCTTCCTTTGCTGGCTTTGACACTCTTTTCGTTCGAGTGTTAAAAATGGCAGGTGCTTCAATTATATATATACATATATATATATATATATATATATATAGAGAGAGAGAGAGAGAGAGAGGTAATATTCCTGCGCATCACCACAATTATCAATTTCATTTCGTTTTGGCTGAAGTTTTTTGTTGCTGTCATGAAGCCGAAACAAAATGCATGTTGTAACTTTTTAGTTTGACTTTCGGTCAATCTCGGCCGAAAACATGGATTTTGGCCGAACTTAACCGAAATGGCCAAAATGCTATGAGGAATTTTTCCAAACTTCAATCTTAAAGGTTATTAACTTTTATTATTATGAAAATTGTGTTTAAACTTTATTGTGGCAAGGAATGTGCTTAAATTTTTTACTTGTATCCATAGTTTTCAAAATCGGAATCGTATCGCAAATCATTCAAATCCATGAATCGAATCGAATCACAAATAGTAGGATTTTTTATTTTTCTAATAACAATAAAAAATAATTAGGAATTAAAAGAAAAAAGAAAAAATTAATTATTCATAACCATCCATTTTCCCATTTATAGCAGTATAAATATAATAAGTCTATCATACAGTCATATAAAAAACAACATGACATATATTAATATATATATATATATATATATGAAATAAATGATGTATAAATAGTTAAATAAGTTTAAAGTATCAATATATATATATTTTACTATCTTTAAATTAAAATATAAAAATAAAAATAAAACCCAAACAATCAATCTTACACAGTAGGATATCTCTTAAAGTTAAGAAAGTGCTCATGAAAAAAAAACCCAAATAGATTAATAAAAGAAGAAGATTTAGACAAGTACTATATGTACAGTCAAATGCATGTTCGTTATTCTTCTTTAAAAGCTTATCAAAGCTGTAAAAAAATCTTAAGAGGTTTTATTAACTACTAAATAACCCTTTAAAAATAAAAATGCGAAAAGAAAGAAATAATAAAGAAAGAAAAAAAGGTAAAAGATTATTAATGTTAACTTATTGGTTGTAGCTATTTTTGCATTGCCAAATAGCTTGAATCATAAGATTCGATGAAACGAGTATCGAATCATAGAATCCACATCTGAATCCTAAGATTCATTTGTAAATGGGATTTTTTGCATAAATACCAATCGTTTTCCTTACGAATCGGGATTCGGGATATGGATCGTAGGATTTTGATAACTATGCTTGTATCTTATAATATTGTTTCATTATAATGAATTAAATGCATGAATTATATTTCATATTTTGTTTTTATTTTTATTTTTCTAGTTATATGTATATTTTGATTTTATTTATTTATCAGAAACATAACTCCTAAATGTTACACCGAAATTTTGAATCGGCGAAAACATTTTGTTCGTTTTGGAGGCCTGACCGAAATGTGGTCCAAAACGAAATTAACAACTATGCTATGCACTCTAGCTGCATGAGCCCACCAAGGGGCCCCCACAGATCATGTTTTTTTTTTGGTTTTTTTTTTTTTGGGGGGGGGGGGGGGGGGGGGGGGGGGGGGGGCGCAGATCCACTCATGATGGACCTAGATATAAAAATTGCTTCTATCTCATTCCTCTAAACCCTTGATTGATTCGGTGGGCGTAGGTGTAAATCCTACGGTTTAGTGTCCACGAAGGGGGATTGTAACGCCTCACCCCATACCCATGCATGATATTGTTCGTGAGGCCCGTGGTTTTGTTTCTGATGGGCCTCAACCTATCAAAAGGTCTCATGCAAGGTAAGGGTGTAAGCTCTACATATAACCCCATTCACTTTTCTCTCTATAGTCGATGTGGGACTCCGAGGTGTCAAAGTCCACCCCCTTTAAGGCCACATGTCCTTGTGCAGTTGCCTGCTAGCCCTCTTGGGCCGCCCACTTGCACAAGACCACGTCAGGGGACCCACACTCGAATTAGTCGATAGTCGGCTCTGATACCATTTGTAACGCCCCACCCTTCACGCATGCATGATATTGTCCGCTTTGGTCCACGGGCCTCACGGTTTTGCTTCTGATGGGCCTCAACCCATCAAAAGGCCTCATGCAAGGTAAGGGTGTAAACTCTACATATAACCCCATTTACTTTCCTCTCTATAGTCGATGTGAGACTCCGAGGCATCACAATCTACCCCTTTTAAGGCTGCACGTCCCTGTGCAGTAGCCTGCCAGCCCTCTTGGCCCGCCCACATGGAGACTCGCCCACTTAACACCAGATCACGGCAGGGGACCCACACTCGAACCAGTCAAGAGTCGGCTCGGATACCATTTGTAACGCCGCACCCTTCACGCATGCATGGTATTGTCCGCTTTGGTCCACGGGCCTCACGGTTTTGCTTCTGATGGGCTGAGCATTACAAGGATTATCTACATATGCCTCGTACCGTATTACGATATAGGGCATACAGCGCCGCATGTTGGGCCCAACTACCACCAATTTGAGCCATCCACACACATGGACCTACCTTGAATTACACGCACATAGACCCGTATTATGGTACTGGGTAGCATGTACAATTATTATTTTTATTTTTTATATATGACTAATATTTGAAATATCGAGCTAAGATTTTGTCTGAACCAACCCGAGTTGGACCCACCTGACTTGAATGTGACTCGATAGAGTTGCTTACTCTTTTTTTGCCTCGTGGTCAGTTGCAAAAATGAGGGAAGGACAATGATTGGTTGAAGATGTGTTAGTTGCAAGAATGGGTTGCAAGAGGAGGATTGGTTAGATGCAAGAATGGGTTGTGTGTGATATTAGAGTTTAGGGTCTTGGGGTGGATTGAAGGAAGGGATTAGGGTTTTGATCGGTGTGGATATGGGGCTTGAAAGGAACTTGGAGGGAAAAGAAAGAGGAAGAAGAAGAATAACACAACTAAGTTGGACCGACTTTGGGGCTCTTCATGGATATGGATTTGGCTGTTTTGAGGTGGGATTTGGGGTTTTGAAAGAAAATTGGAAGAAGAAGATCAAGACTCGCCTGAGTCGGGTAGGACCCAACTTAATCATGACTGAGTTCGAGTAGACTTAGCCGATTTTTGTACCCCCAATATGACGCATAAAGCATCCTAGGATATTAGTGTTTGGGTTATGAAATTTGGAACTTTTGTGCAAGGCTCTTATTCTTCCTCTCTCAAGGTTCTCGTCAATTGCTGCTAGTTGATTCCCTAGCAAGGTTTTAAAAATCAGCCTAGTTCGAGTCGACTTAGCCGACTGTACCCTACTGACTCTCATCCCAACCCAATTTCTTCTTCTCAAATCTTGATAAATCCTCTCTCAAACCATTTCTTCTTCTTCTTCTCAACAAACCCACTCTCAAAAATCCTAACCCAATTAACCCTCTATCAAACCCTATCCCTACAAACCCTCTTTCAAATTCAATTCCCCTTTCAAACCCGAACACAATGAAAACCTCTCTCTCTCTCTCTCTCTCTCTCTCTCTCTCTCTCTCTCTCTCACACACACACACACACACACACACACAAATGAAATACAATCAAATGGATTGGGCTGAGTCGACTTGGAATCGGACTTGGCTCAGTTGAGGTCAAGTCCAAGTATGCCTTCTTAAACCCTGTTCCCCAGCATCAATTTGAGAGAGGGTGGGGGGGACTACCATACTTGAGGAGAACCACATTACTTATCTATTGGATTTAATAACAATGAGTTTCTATTACCCAATTAAGGGGATTCTTATTGCTGTAATTGATGCACAAAGATTTCATACAATGTATATAGATAGGGATGCTTTTACCCATTGGAAGGTGCCCAATTCACTCCAAATCTCTCTTGCTCTTTGTTCTGAATATATTGTCACAAATGGACTCTAAGTTTGTCTATCTGATTCAAATATTGAAATACAAATCTGATGGGAAACCGAAATTACGTCAATGAAAGAAGGAACTTGAGTTTCTTGGCTGCTGAAGACCCTTTTTACGAAGTTTACTATAGATAGTATTGGCTTTTAATTATGTCTAATTACTTACCAAGTACTTATCTTTAGATGTAGTGTACATCGAGTGAAAACAATGAGTATGTTGTTATGTTGGTTTGGTGTTCTGCAGTACCAATGTCTTGTAGTGCCATTTTCGTTCTCCCTAAAGCTTATGCTTAGGTTCGAACATCAATTTCGATTAAGGTACTATTAATTGATGCAATGTCATCTGATGAGGAGAGTATGCGGCCATCCATAGGGGTGTATCAAAAGTTGTATATGTGATGATTTCTGTGACCTCTAGAATTGGCTGTTGATGACTTAATTTCATTTTTTCAGTTTTTCTGAACATTTAGTTTTTTTTATATCTTGATTTCTTTCTTGTACTACTAAAACATGAGTAGAATGACACTAGCATTCCTCAATTTTCAGAGACATAATGCACTCTTTATCAAACATTGGAGAGTTTGTTAAAGCTACTCAGTTTATTGGACAAAGCTCAGGTTTGTTGGTCATCTCCCAACTTGTATATCTATAAGCTCGCACATGTACTATGATTTCAATTCTTTTGCTAAAATACAATTCTTTTTGCTATTTAGCTTGTGTGCCCTGCCGTCCTTTATATATATATATATATATATATATATGGGGCCAACTCTCCTAAGCTGAAGCTTACCTTATCCTAAGTTGAAACAGTGCTGGTCCCACAAATCAAAATCGATTATTGTTGTTTTTTGCATGATGATCGTCTCCAAAATCTAGATTTCCAGTTCCGTCATGCAAAAAATAGATATAATCAACTTAGATTTGTGGGATCAGCACTATTCTAGCTTAGGATAAGATAAACTTCGGCTTAGGAGAGCTCTGCTCATTATATTATATATATTTATTTTGAATGATTACCTTAATTAATAAAAGCAAAATAGTACAAGAGATTAGTACCGACAAGCTCAAGACAGGAAAACAAAAGAGAAGCTAGAACCCAAAATCATCTAGCAAAGGCCCTGCTTAAGAGAAGGCCAACCCTTTCCATTGATACACTATTTGATCTGTGGAGTATCCTCTAAAAGATTGGTTGATGCACACCCAGAGAGCCACTAAAAACTTGGTTTTCTCTACCAATTAGCTTTCTCTAAATGCTATCCCTTCAAAACATCTTGAGTTTCTTTCTTTCCATATTGTCCAAATCACCGCCAAAAATGTCAACCTCCACATCTCCTTGCCTCTTGGATCTTCGATTGGAGCCTTCCAAGCCTGAAAAAGCTCTAGGATAGAGCTAGGGAGGACCCAGCAACACTCAAACCACCCTACCACTATCATCCAAATAGATTGAGCTATTTTGCAGCTAAGCAATAGATGGTCCACGGATTCCTCGTACCTCAAGCACATAGGGCAGCCATTCACTATAGTCATCCCTCTTCTCCTTAAGATATCCATTGTAGGAATTCTTTTCCTAAGAGCCAGCCACCTGAAGACTATCACCCTTGGTGGTGCTTTCAATTTCCATATGCTGCACACCATGCTCTTCTCCCTTGGATTTTTAAAATAGCCTTGAAGAAAGAGGAAATTGAAAAGGTTTCGTCTTTTGAGGCTTCCCACACCCTTGCATCTTCTCATACAAGAAGTTTATGAGCGATATAAATTAAGATTCTTCATATTCCTTCAGGTTCCTTCTGAAAGTAGGACACCAAACCACCTGCCCTCCAATTCTATTCATACAAGAATTGACTAATGTTTCCTTGTCCTTCGCACACCTAAACAGGTTAGGGAATTGAGTACTTATTGTCTGCCTTGATTCATTTGCTTAAAAGGCCTGATTCCCAGACATCCTTCCTTTGGTTTACATATGGAAGCCCAATCCACCACGTGAAACTTCTTTTAGGAACTACTTCCGTGCCATAAGAATTCTCTTTGCAACCTTTCCAATCTCTTAATAACTGAGGCCGGGCATTTAAAGATGGAGAAGTAGTAGACTTGTAGATTCGATAACACTGATTTGATTAGGGAGACTCTTCCTCCGATAGACAAGTAATTTGCTTTCCATGTAGACTCTCAACCCTTTCCACTACCGGGTTCCACAATGATTTAGTTGTCCTCCCCGAGCACAAAGGCATCCCTAAATACATAAAGCTGGCAGCTCTTCAACCTTACACCCCATTATTTCTGTATATTTGAAAAGCATTGGCTTCTCGGTTCTTACCCCAATCACCTCACTCTTGAAGAAGTTAACTTTAAAATCTGAAATCGCTTCAAAACATAGGATAGTGGCTTTGACATTTATAACCTGGTCTTCTTCAGCTCCACAAAAATTGAGGGTGTCATCTGCAAACTTCAAGTGGTTGATTACAGGGGTATTTCTAGCCACTTTAAAGCCTTCGAACAAACCCGCACTCATTGCCGCTTTAATCATTCTACCCAGCGCTTCTACCACTATTAGAAATAGGAAAGGGGAAAGAGGATCCCCTATTCTTAGCCCCCTTCCAGCCGGAAAAAAAGCCCTTTGGAGACCCATTCACCAAGATAGAGAACAACGCTGACGAGACACACTCTTGATCCACTTCCTCCACTTTTCCCCGAACCCATTCTTTTGAGCATATATTGAATGAACTTCCAATCCACTCCATCATAGGCCTTCTCCAAGTCTAACTTGCATATAATCCCCGACAGCCTCTCCTTAAACCTTGGGTGCACACACTCATTGGCCACCAGGATGTTATCCAAGATTTGCCTCCCCTTAACAAAGGCAACTTGCGCATTGGATATTAATTTTGGCAGCACCTTTTGAATTCTCCCTGCTAAGACTTTGGATGTCCTTTTTATATTTGTTGGTTAAATTTTTTTGTAATGTTTTATGAAAATGATTAAAAAAAATCTGTATTGGGTCCATCAGCTGGCACAGCTAAGTTACTTTTTTATGACTCATCAAAAAGTTAAATTTGTAGATAAACCAATTTCTTATATGACATTATATATATTGGTGGTAGTGTTTTTTTTTAATATTTTTATGTACTTATATTCATCTTTTATGTACATGGAAGTAATTTATATTAGTTGTGAGGGCATATTAGTCTAACTCCTGTACCCTATGTAGAGACTGTATGCTTGTTACAGGTCCAAGCCCCACTGGTCCATTACAGTAACAGTCCACCAGACTACTGTAGTGTGTAACTATCTGTTGTAATCTGTAAAGATAATATAGGATAGCAATTACTATCAGCAATTACATTAGTTTTCCTTTTCCAGTTTTCCTCTTATGTACAGCCCAAGTCTTTGAAGTATAGAAGTATATTTGGATACATGCTCTCAAAGGGATACAATCTTCTTCTCAATCTATTTTTTTCTCTTAATCTTTGTATCAGAGCTACTGCTCTGTTGTGAGATCTCCGTGGAATTTCATGATATCAGTTTCAGCAACTGATATGCCCTCATAAAGTTCTTCTAATGATAACTTCATCTGGATATCTGTGTTACCCACCTGGTGAATCTGACTTGGAAGTTTTTGTGACCCGTCTGCCAGTCAAAAATACAGATCTTTCAAATCAGAATTTACATCTGACAGCAGATCCCCCCTTGTTTCATGATTTGTCAGGTCTCTAGTGGGCCCCACTAGGTGGCTTGTACTATAAGACCGTAAGGGAAGCTTGTACAAGAGCTTTTCTCATATATATATATATATATATATATATATATATATATGGGGAATGTTCATATGCATCCATCCCTCACCATAGGGTGAGGGATGCTTCCATAAATGGGGGGTTTCAAGTACACCTTATGTACTTGAAATCCCCCTTTTGTACTTGAAACCCCCCATTTAAGGAAGCATCCCTCACCCTATGGTGAGGGATAGATGCATATGAACATTTCCCTATATATATATTAGAGTTTTTGGATTTCATTTCACAGCAGTTCTTGAGTAATTTTCTGGTTGGCAATGTTTCTGGACTAGTTTTCCTCATAACCATCCATTTTTTTTGGATTCTTAAACTTTCTTCTGAAATCTTGCAGAGAGGTAAGCGATTGGTCTACCTTTTAGATCCTGTTTAATCATTTTACATGTAAAGTAAAGTGCAGTAAAGCATCAAATCAAGGGATGATAAAATATAATAGGGTTATGATGGTATTTTGTTTTTAGTTGTTTGGTATGAAATCATTTTGACTTCTTTTTATAAAAGAATGGAGGTTTTTTTTTTAAAATTTTTTAGAGAAAGGAGGTTGCTTTTTGACCTTTTTTTTTTCTTCTAAAAGATGGAGGAAATTTTGAATTAAAGTGTTATTGATGTGACCTCTTGTCTGAAAAATGGTGGCTTTACTTGACTTTTACCAATCTAGTAAAGTGCCAAACGGGCCCTTAAGTTATAGCCACTGATCAGAGAGTTGATGTTTTTTTTTAGTGTACTTTTCTCAATTCCAGACACTGTAAAGGACACCCAGGGCCAATTTTTGTGATTCTTCTATTTCTTTTAAATATAAATCTATGGATCGTTTCCGATACATTTTATCGCCATTGAAAAAAATTATGATATTGTCTGTATTAAACTAATTTGCAAGAAAGTTTATGTGGTGATTTTTTCACCTTATGCATTTTGTGATTCTGTGCATTAGCTTGAGGGGGAGTGTGAGAAACAGCTAGGGACCTATTTGTAATTTTCTAGTAATTATGAACTAACTTGTAATGATGGAAACTTTGGTGTGAGAGATTTTTATAGGAAATAATATAAATAAAGTTGTAGGGGTGGCCATAACTAGGGCTGGATAACTGGTCTTTGTGGTTCTCTCCTAAATTCTCTTCTTTGTTTTTTTGGGTTTTCAACCTAGTTAAAAATTTCAACTTAATAAATGAGCTGACTCATAAATAAAGAGGAGATATATACTAAGCTGTCTGTTCTCCCATGGAAAAACACATCATTAAAATAATACTTAGTAGCCTTCATTTACAAAACTGCGCCAGAGTTACTGTATCGAACAGGATAAGTACATGAATAGATAGTAGAGAGACTATAAAAGATAAAAGCTATTTGTAAAGGAATGGTCGAAAGTACTTTATATTTATAATACATTAAGGTAGTCTGCAAGTGCAAATTCATCGTACAAATGCTCTGTATGCCTTTTTTTGGTAGGCCGCCATAATGGCTTGCACGGTGGTCCTCAACAAGTGGAGCAGAGCTTGAATGCTACTGCTCCCTATGGTAGCCAATGCCCTAGCACCAAGCTATGCTTGCAGGGTCAAATTTTTTGCTAGTTTTACTTTTTTTCAAACAGTAGTCCAGTTTGATTATTTGGTACTGTTACACTGGTGTTTTTTTCTTATGGCTTAAGCCTTAACAGGAAAATCTCTAAAAGGGCAGACTCAAAAAGTTCAACAAGAAGTTCTACAGGTACTCTTGTAGTTCCTTGTCATGGTTTTTTCTTATGTTTCTGCATAAACTGTTTCGTTACATTCTTGAACAGAAGTTCCGCACTGGTGAATACAATGTCATTGTTGCAACATCCATTGGTGAAGAAGGCCTGGATATCATGGAAGTTGATCTCGTCATCTGCTTTGATGCCAATATCTCACCTTTGAGAATGATCCAGCGCATGGGAAGAACAGGAAGGAAACATGATGGACGAGTGGATATCCTTGTCACACAGTTTCCTTTGTTTTTGCCCCTGCAATGCCAATCTGAATGATAATAGCGTATTAACAGTTTCTTTTGTTTTATTGCATTGCTAGCTTGTTGAACAGAAGTTCATGTGTAGCTTAGAATATAATTTGGGTTTTCTATATGCTTCTTAGAGTGGCTTCTTTAACGATAGATATACTAGTTTTGGCTTGTCAAGGACCTGAATTGAAGGGATACTTGAGAAAGCAAGCAAATAGTAAGGCTGTGAGGAAACACATGCATAATGGTGGATCCAATAGCTTTAATTTCCATTGCAGTCCTAGGATGGTAAATGCTAAACAAGGGACACCTTCTAGTTTCTTAAACTAATATTTTCTTCTTTTAATTCATTCACTCTGATTCTTCTCTTTTTAGGTGCCGCATATTTGCAAACCAGAAGTTAATTTTGTTGAATTATCTATCGAACAATTCATTCCGCGAGGGAAGAAAGTGAAAGATCTTCCCATCCGCGAACCCTCTTTTAGGAGCAAAATGTCAGATGCTGAGGCTGATATTATTGCCAAGTACTTTCATGCTTCTAGAGAAGATACATGGAGGCCATCTCTTATTTCCTTCCCACACTTCCAAACATTTCCTTCCAGGGTACATAAAGTAATGCATTCCTCCAGAACAACCGGGATGTTGATTGATACCATGCAAAGTCTTCAAGGATTGTTGTCTTTTAGATCAAAGAAAACTCTTCCGGCTGAGGTTGGCTTTCTTTACATGATATTATGCAATTTTTACTCAGATATTTATCAAACAAGTTGCCTTGCTAATGTGACCCTGTATTCTTTATAGGTTGAGCTGAAGTCTTCGTCAACCCAATACTTGGAAGTTGCAACTATTTCAGGAGGTGGCAATAAAGAATTTAATATTATATCCTTACAAACAAGCCTATATACAAGAATAAATGATTTATATATATATATATATATATATAAAGTTGCACCAATTATCATGGGACTATGATGCCCACATACGGCATGGGTATGACAGGGACACACCATGGATGTGGCAGGAACTCAAGTTTTACACATAAAAAGTGAAGTATTGGATGCAATATGACATGATACTTTCTTGTTTTGAAGTATCTGGGCATCATAGTCGTTGGGTTAAATTTGTTAGCCACACTATGGAACTATGGGAGAGTAATGGAGCAAAGACTTAGACAAAAGGCCAAGATAGTTGAAAACCAATTTGGTTTCATGCTGGAGAGGTCTACTATGAAAGCTTCTTCTCAATTAGATAATTGATGGGGAAATATTGAGAGAAGAGGTAAAATCTTCATATAGTCTTCATCAATCTAAAGAAATCCTATAATAAGGTAAGTAGAGGTTTCATTTGGTGGATTTTAGATAAAGGTAGTCCTAAGAAGTTATATTGACATCACTAAAGAGTAAAGACATTTATCATGGAACGTTAACAAGTGTGAGAACTACCTATAGAAATACTGATGACCAGTGACCATACGTTTGCATGATGGGTCTAGTTTTTATCTTTTTGCATTGAATTTGGACGAGTAAATTGTTTCAATTCAAGAGTATGTACCTTGGGGTATGTTGTTTGCAATGATAAAGAGTTGGTGGATGAATTGAGAGATCGTGTGAATGTGAAACTTAAGAGATGTCAAGAGGCATTAGAATCCAAGGGCTTTAGAATAAGCTGTAAAGACATAATATGACTTGCAACTTTAGGGGATGTGCAAAGAGATGCGACTCTTATGAGAATTGAAGCTCAAGACATACCGTTGGGGGGAGGGGGGGGTGTTTCAAAGTTTTTGGGCAGCCCCCACTTAGTTCCGTCCTTGCCAACGAGATTGAAGGAAAATTTTTACAAGGCAATGATTTGACTATTTGTAACCCATGTAGTAGAATTTTGTCAATCAAGAAACAACACATGCAATAAATGAGTGTAATAGCTATGAGAATGTTGAGAAGGGAAAATCTTAAATAAGGCCTTAAGTTTTTGCTTTATTTTAAAAAATGACCTAAGTTTCAAAACTTTTCAAATTAGTCTCTAGTTTTCCAGTAAGGACATCCAATCATTTTAAGTTTTTTTTTTGATGACTTTTTTCCTCAATTTTTTTTAAATACCCAAATTAAGTTTCATTTAAAGCCATGACATGGTTGCGATAGGCACTACATGTAGTAGATCGCTGTGGGGACATTGGTTGTCCTTGATCACCGTGAGGGCGCTGGTGAAGTAAAGGAGGAGAATATAGAGGAAATGAAGGAAGGTTTTATTTCAATATAGAGTAATTTAAGTATTTAAAGAAAATCTAGGAAAAAGTTACTGAAAAATTACTTTAAATGGACGGATGTCCTTAATTGAAAACTTTTTGGAAAACTTAGGGTCTAATTTGAAAACTTTTGAAAATTGTGTCCTTTTTTTAAATAAGGCAAAAACTTAGGGTCTTATTTGAAAATTTCCCAAAAGAGAATAAGAAAGTGAGCATGTATCGGTGTCGGTGAGAAAAAGTTTCTCTATGCAGGTTGATGACCCCTCAAGGAAAAGAGGCAGGTCGAAGAGGACATGGATGGAAGGATGATGAAGGATCTGAATAAGTGACCTAATTGAGAATTTGGCCCAGGAGGCCAGGATAGATTGGAATGGTCAATTAGAATTCATTCAGCTGACTCCAACATAGATGGGGCTAGGCTTTGGTGATGATAATGATGATATATCCTTATCTTAAACTTCTCCATGAGTTTTCTCAGCAGGAAATGACATAAAGTAGATCAACTCTAGGGTTAGAAATGGATTGGGTTGGGTCGGGTTAGCACTATGATGGTAACATCCACAGGCTCAACCCAAATCCCTCCCATTCATTAACAGGGTCGAAAATGTCAACCCACCCCCAACCTAGAAGTTTGAAGTGTCAACCTGAGCCCTTGATTTACATGTCAAGTTTGGTTGGATTGGGGTTCAAATTCCAATTTGTAGTGTAAGGTTTAAGTCAGGTTGACGGGTTGAATAGTAAGAATAGACTCAACCTGAACCCATCTCATTTATTATTGGATCAGAAATGTCAACACAAACCCCAACCAAATAATAAAAAGGGTCAACCTGACCCCTGAATGGGTCAGATTCTGGTTGGGATGGCTGTCAGGTGAAGAATTGCCACCGTTGTGATTACCTAACTTAAACCTGAAACTAGTTTTGTGAAATATGGGTATCCACACTAGAGCATCTAAAATATCACACATGAAAAGCCCACTTTTGCTGTACTGTGCCGTCTTTTTTTCTAATTATTCTTATTATTGTGAGCTTACAAACCAGAAAGCATGTTTGATTCTGGAATTTCATATTGCAGTTGCTGATTCATTTACATCCTATGACAACCTGAAAACATTATCAAAAAGCAAAACATCGGATGTTGAAACGTCATCTGGAGGAAACTCAATTAAGGAAGATGAGCACTGCCTGCCAGATCTCCCAAGCCAGAGTCCTGCTCATTGCTTCCTCTTTGGGGCTGATTTTGTATCAGTGAATAGTTTGGGAAGGGTTTTAATTGCATCTTTCCCTGTCATTCCTGTTCTGAAAGATGATTCTACTTGTGTGCATGATATACCTTCAAAGACCAATTGTTTGCTGATGAATCGGATTTCCTGTCTACAATATGACAAACTAAATACGCAGCCTAATGCTAATGTGGAAGTAATGGATTCTGAAGATGCAAGACTAAGAAACAAGTGGATAATGGCTTATCCATTGTCCAAGTTTGATTCCCAACAGCGAATGCAGAACAGGATTGAAGAACCTCTTCTTCAAACACCAAACTCTGACAATGAGTTAAAAGATTCTGAATGCCACGTTGCTGAGACACCGATACATATGGAAATGGAAACAAAAAATTCGCTGTCTGCTGAATTAAAGGATGATTTGAGGGATGCGGAGTTGAGTCCTCGGCTAACTATTTTTGTTGAGAAAGGTGTTGTTCCTGAGTCTCCTGTAGTTGAAAACCATAGATCCTCTTCGACAATGGAGCATAGGGTTTTAGAAGATCCCAGTATTGAAAATGATAATTCTGGATTGCTATCCGACTGCTGTATTAGAAGAATGGATGCAAAGAAAAGTATAAAAGATATGGCAGATCCTGCAGGCATTCAACGGAATCAGTCTCCCATTCCGGAGCATGTTTTACCTGATATTCCAAGGCTGAGTACTAATCCAACTTCAAAGAATATAATCTCAGAGAATGAGATGGTCAATATCCTATATCATGCAGATGAAGTCAACATAGATATTGGGAAGATGTCAGGTTCTCCTATCAAGGAAATTCAAACACCATTAGTTAACAAACAAGACCATAGCTCAAGTGAAGACTGGCAGCTGAGTTCTGGTGAAGCATTAAAGTCCATTCAGCAACCACACAAGTTTAAAAGATTGTGCAAGTACGTGGACATTGGCAAAAGATCATCTTCTCAGACTTCAAAGAAAGCTCTAAGTGAAACTCGAGCAAGCCTATGCCGATCCTTGAATCAAACCAAATTTAGTCCCATGAAGAATATCACTGGTACTTTTGATTTTAGTCTTGTTACTTTAATTTGATTTTCAATTTCAGTAGTTTAGGCAGTAAATCTTGCCGCCTTCTGTTTCTGCATTTGAAGTTTGTGTTACCCAATCTGTTCCATGCATTCCTCTCCTTTCCCCCTGGAGCTCGATCATGTTAATCAGATACAATCCTATTCCTTTAATTGTCAATATCTCCAATTAATTGAATCAGATTTGAGGATATATTGGGCATCATAACTAGATGACTGTTTCTTGCTTTCAGGTAAACAGATGCCCAAGGCTCATGTGACAGATTTCATAGAAGATGAAGCCGAGTAAGTCATTTTTTAGTAGGTACCATATTTTATACCTAAATATGATCAGTTCTTGAAATAAGTAATAAAAACTTCCGTTGCAGAAATTTGAAAAGGAAAATATGGAAACAAGGAAACTCTCTTTAAAACCTGCAAACTAATCCATTTTACAATGCTGGGCATGGTTGTTAATAATGATGATTACAATCAGGGTATCTGCAGATGCAGAAGTATCAGAGGATGAGGAAGATGTCAATGGAGACAATGAATGTGATGATAGTTTCATAGACGACAGAATGAGCTCTCCTTCAAGTAATCAAGCAGAAGTTGGCAGAGTTGACATGATGGCAATTTACAGGTCAGTAAAGTGCAGCCTTTTCACTTGTTTTCAACTCCATCAATCTGTGACTAATCACTGCCTTTTGGATTGGTTTCACTTTCCTACTATGTATCTCTTTTTGAAACCCACAGCTTAATAATGTGAAGCTCGCAATGTCTTTTTAACAGGAAGTCTTTGCTCACTCAGTCACCTTTAATGCAATCGAACTATTCCACTAACTCAGGTCATGAATCTGCATCCCCCATGACTGATGAATGTGGAAGTTATTCAAAAATGGTCCATAATTCTCTTCAGACTCCTGAAAGCATTTTTTGTTCTGAAAATCAGTCCACTGTCAGGAACTCAAAATCCTGCCAATTGGACAGAAAGAGAGCTCTGCTATCACCAGTGGCCGAAACCCATGACCATTCGAAGGAAGATGAAAGCAAGATGGATAGCAGAAAAAGAAAGCTAAGTTTCCTAGAAATTGCTTCCGTTTCTGTAACAAGTTCTACACAAGAGTATTTGTTTATATCAAAGGACACAGGCAATGCCTCCAATGTGTGTCAGGCTGAGTGCAATAAATTAAATAGCGACATGTTTGATGATGATCAATTTTATCAGAGTATTGATCTTGATGCGGTAGAGGCACAAGCTACAGAGTCTCTGAAGTACAAGACATCATTGTCAGTTGGGATGAGTCAAAGGGAGAATTTTAATCCTGCTGAGGAAGATGTCAGTCTAAAACGTGTAAATTCACCATCTTTTGATCTTGGGATATGATCCTTTTCACATTTCTCAAACATCGAGTGTATCATGGTCGGACAAGAACTTTTCTCACTATAATCATTGATACATTAGATATGGTTATCCAGCACCAAAAAGTTGTTGAAAGTGGAAGTGTCCTGGATTCAGACTCGTGCAAGCCGCTTTACGATACAGATCAGATCTGCAATAACTTATAAAGCGAAGGGTTAGTGAGGACATTGGAATAATTCAGAGCTGAATGCCGTTGGAACAGAGGTTTTCGCTTTCTTCTCATGAGAGGCTCTTTCACTGGAACGAAGGACCCTAAAGCAAGCGTCCATGTAATGGTTTTGGTTTTGTTAGCCTTGCTGACCCCAAAAGCAGGTGGCTTAGTTGAATTGGGAATGATTTAGGAGGTTCTCCAAAAGCAACAATCGCTTGTCAACCAATCTTCTTGTGTCAACTTGTATACATGTTTCTTTTTAAATTTTATTTTTTGGTTCGAAACTTATTACATGTATAGATTGTGCTACAACATCTGTTGTATTACTGTAATTATTTAGGTTTTGTCAGTGTAAAGAAATGGAGCATAGTGGACAGTTGAAAACTTGATTTTTTCTTCTCCTTCTTTGTGAACATGAAATTTGAACAGTCCGTCAAATTTTGTTATATATATATACAGAGAGAGAGAGAGAGAGAGAGAGAGAGCACAAACTAAACAGATAAAAGGCAGTGTTGCTTGATTAGCTACAAAACTACTAATTTGATGTGACCCACTTGCTACCAACATACCATTTTGATACACGTGCATGAATGCAGGCAAATGATTAGATTAGTTGGGACAATTAACTATAACCAATGTATAATTTGAAGGACCTTAACCTTTAAAATGAAAACAGCAATCTCTGAGCAACACAACCATTTATTCCCAACCAAATGCACTCTCAAGTCTTGCCTAACTTGCCCTAACACATTCATGGCTGAGTGGGACTGGGACCCAGCCCTCTGGTGAAGAAAGTGGACCTCTGGTAAGGTGAGAGAGCCTTCGGGTGAGGTAGGACAGCCATAGAGAGAGAGAAGACATACTGGGCTGGTTCAGTAATGGCAAATGTTATCCCTATAGCTACCCATATTTGGTTGCATTTGCCGGTTCAAATACCTGAGTTTAGTCAAAAAGTTCACTGCAGTGAAACGAACTTCGACAAGGGTTGTGTTTTTAAAAAGACGAGTTGGGTTTTTTTGAGTTCTCATATCGTACTACATTACCAATTGATCACTGCCCCCAAGTGTAGTGTCGTCACGATGAAGTAATACCGAATGAATCCGGGGCCGATCCAAAGGGAGCTATCAGGCACTTCTTAAAACCTGTCCTAAAGAAAAGCTGTCACTAGCCTAAGTAATCTATACAATCAAATCTCCTACTTTTGCCCAAAAAATAATTAATTATAATGTCTTTACAAATCAATAAAAAAATCCTAACTAAAGAGATATTAATTATAATATCTTTGAAACTCTACTTCTTTATGCAACTCTCTTCACTTGGGCTCACTTGATCCAAAGAGAAATTATTCAGGTCTGCGATTTGAAATTTATTTTTCTTTTATTTCTCTATATCTTTTCTCCTTCCTTCTTTTTTTTTTTTTTTTTCTCTTAATTTCTTTCTTCTTGTGGGCCCCAATTTCTGAATTTTCTTGCACATCAATTAAATCATATTCACAAATAATAATTTTTATCAAAGCGAATAATGTTATGCATGGGCCTCAATAATGCAGATTTTGATAATCTCACCAAAACATAAATTTTCTTGAGATTTTTTATTGATTTTGACATACATTATAATGCTCATATATATCAAAGGGGTCCATCAATGCAACTACATTTAGAAATGATTTCCACATTGATGAGTTTTGAAAAACGCACATTTTCATACACATTTTGGACCATTTTAAAGGCTTATTGATATTAAAAGCTTCATTTAGATTCAAATCATGTTTTTTTGCATTTAAGGTCCATTGTAGTGCATTCATGCGTAATTTGCTAAAAAATCATACTTTTTGTATAAATTCATGAAACTTGCCATTTTTGGAGTTTTTTTTTGGAAAGTCGGTTATTTTGGATGCTTCGCGTAGGGTCTCATGCATCGTTCATTTAAATTTCTTATATAGAATTATTCTTGAATCCATTTGTTTTAACTTGTGTAAGAGTAATAAAAAATGTGACCTACATTTGGTGAAATTTGAAGGAGGTCAAAGGTATGACATCTTTCATAGTGGACCCATATATCTTAATATTTTTTTTGGAGAGATTGAAAAATCAACAATATGGAAGGCTAGATTTGTGATTTTAAGATAAAGAAATGAAACTTCAGATTTGATAAGATCTAATTCTTACAAAAGTTTGAAACCTCAGAAGTCAAGAAAGAAATTTAAAAAAGGAAAGTGTGAAATCGGAAGGAAACCAAAGATGGAAGAGGAGTCAAGAAACAAGGAAAGAAAGATCTCAAGATCCCTTTGGACCTCAAAATGGATTCCCTACACCCCATTGCACAACTAAAATTCCATGAGAAATGGATTTGGATAATTTCACTTTACCTATTTTCTTAATTTACAACTAATCCTTTCCATCCCAATCACCGGCGAACCAGGTGAAAGGCTATGGTGACTGAAGCTCCTACCTATATATATATATATATATATATATATATATATATATATATATATATGAAAAAGACTTAGGCCCTGTTTGGCAAATCTTATCTGTATGAAACAGACATGTGGATAATAGATCTGTATAGAATAGATCTGTATAAAATAGACATTTTACATTTAGACCGTTTGGTAAGACCATTTCACAATTTAAATAGACGTTTGAGGATCCTACGGTTCAATGTTTTTCATGAATTTCTAAAGATGCAGAAGGAATTAAGGACTCAAATTTGGTGCCATAAACGCTCTTGGGCTTAGGAAGAGGATCAACGGTTCAGATCTTGATATACAAGGCCACAAAATGAAAAAATTCAGATCATACGGTCCACAATCTTTCACAAATATCTCGAGATTGACAAAGAATCAACGGTTCAGTTTTCATGCCATAGTCTTTCTTAACATGATAGAGAGAAACAACAATTTTGATTGAAGTTGAGAACCCCACAATTAAAAAGAAAATCAAAAAATAAGAGTGATGAAACCTAGATAGTTTGAAAGCGCTGATATCAAAGGTTCCGCCATTTTGTATGATTTTCTAGAGATTCTCAAGGGATCAAAGGTTGAAATTTGATCCTATAATTGTTTTTGGGCTTATGAAGAGGATCAACGGTTTTGATCTTGATAGAGGGTCCCACAAAAGGTTAGAAATGTAGATCCAATGGTTTAAATCTCTTTGAGATTATCTCATGATTTGTGCAACATCAACGGTTAAAACTTAATGTCATAGCCGTTATTGAGGTCATTAAGGCATACAACGGTTTGGATTTTCACCCAGGGGCCCATAATTTCAGAAAATTACAAAAACACGGACTGACTTCAATGGGCACTGTAGCATCACATCTCCCCGCTTTAGATGAAAACATTTGTCCGAAAAAGGATAGGTTTTGGTTCTTCCTCATACAGGCATAAAATGTCTTTTTGTCTATATAAAAAAGATACATACATGTACCATCCAAACAGTCTTAAAGTCTAAATATCTATTTCAAACCTCATTAAGAGAAATAGAGGTGAGATTATAGACTTGCCAAACAGCCCCTTAAACTGTACATATTTTTACATTTATCCCTTCCCTCAATAATTTTTTACATAAAGCCTCCCATGTTCAATTTCCTGGGTCCCCACTAATCCCAATCCCTTGGTCACCGTACATTCAACCGTGCCCCACTAAATGTAACTTGAGTTAATGAGACTTTGATTTCTGACATTCATCAAAAAAAAAAAAAAAAAAAAAGGAAAAACCACATGTTACACACTCAAATCATAGGCCTTTTGTAAAAACATAAAATACAAGAGACTTTTAAAAAAAAGAAAAAGAAAAGAAAACATAGAGGCCTTTCTGTAAAAACACATTTTATCTGGGTTCTATTATAATATAACTCTAGGGCATCATTTTGCATTCAGATGAGAGTGAGAAACAGAGAGAGGGAGAGAAGAAAACGATTTCATTTCCTCCTTTGAGATTAGATTAGAATCGATCATGGCTTTCAACGGGCTTTTGAGATCTGGCATCAAGTCTTTGATGTCCTCTGAATCCACCATCTCAAAGTCAGGCAAGTCTCTCTCTCTCTCTCGTCTCTCTCGTTGATTTATTCTTCATCATGTATTTCTGCTATCATTTTCATTTGGGGACTGAATTCATGATTTCAGTTTTCGTTGTATAGCATCTGGAAGATGGTCTGAAATCAGTGAAGTAGTTGATGTCATGAAAATCTTTTTGTATTTGAGAGATCTTCATTTTGGTCTTAGCATCATGCCCTATGTGGATTCCTTGTGCATAAATGCATCCTCAGGGCCTATTTGCCTAATTTGTAGTGAATCCTTGGGAATTCATTGTAAAGTCGGTTCTCATGAACATATGTTGAGGGATCGAAGGATGTTTGTTGATGAAACCCTTGATTTTCTGGGATTTTATTTACTAGGGTGATTGATGGCCGGTATGTTGAGGGATCGAAGGATGTTTGTTGATGAAACCCTTGATTTTCTGGGATTTTATTTACAAGGGTGATTGATGGCCGGGTGGGTAACAATTTCCTTCCAAAGGAGGAGCTATTTGATGGAATTTTGTGGATCATCGTCACTTTTTGTCCATCAATTTTAGACCCTTTGATAGCAAGGAACTTCACTACCAATTAAACAAATTGGCGTTAAACCTTAGGCGACTTTTTCTTAATAATTATAAAAGGGACATTCTTTGAGGTTCCATTTGCCATTACCTACGATGCTATGGGTACGGACACAATTCAGGGATCGGGGATATGACTCCACTTTTGGAAATCTAGGATACGGATACGTGTGTCCTAATTTTTTTTGGTTTAGATCGCTTTTGAATTAATGAAGTTAGCATTGTTTTTGTTCCTTCCTAACATTTTCTGTGTTGAGAAATAAGAAAATTTAAAGAACTATATAATATAATGGTCTTGTTAAGTGAGATATTCTAAGCTTATACCCTAGAAGTATCGGTGCAGATTAGATACCAAAACAAGATATGGATACATTGGGCTTGTACAAGTATCTGGGTCTCATAGGTCATTACATTCAACATCTCTCACTTAACATTTGGAGCCAAAATTAGTTAATATGTATCACAAAGTTTGTTCCTGCTATGCTGTGGATTTAACCATCGTCAACAATTCTGTTCCGTGAATTTATCTTTGGTTGACAATGCATTTATCATGAGATTTTTTCACGGGGTTGCAAATATGAGCTTTCAAGGCCCATTTCTTTATGGGAGTGTCTGGACTTCATGTTGGGGAATGCTGTTGAATTCTGTCATTCTTGAATTCCTTATTTCGTTCATGCTGGGATTTCCGCCTAAGAATTTAATGCATACTGAATTCAATAAATTTCATAGGTACTAGAATTCTCTACTAGAAGTATACCTGTGTATGCATTTTTTTTTCGTGCAGATACTATAGTGCATGAAACGCATAGATTCATTGCTACTAGATTGCATGTCAATTTGTAGGTACCATACTATACATATATGTCTCGCTTAGTCACAAAATGCAATAATCAAACTTGGGGTCCACAAGAAAATAATTGTGGTATGTGGAATTTGTGCATAACAAAATGTCAAAAAATATACTATTAAAGTTTTAGAGATTCCAAGATATAGAATCTACTCCATCATCCTACATGAAGACATCCATACCTGCATGTAGGTCCTTGTTTGAAACGAGCATTGTGGACACCATAGTCAGTGGCAGACCCAGGATTTTCATTTGAGGGAGGCTGCCAATGTTTGATTGAAAAAGGTCTTCAAGGTTATCTTGACAACCCACCCAGAGAAGGAAAATGTCAATGAAAAATTACCCACCTAAAAAACATGTAATTGAGGGTCATTTAAAGCAGAGAAAACGCACAAACTAAACTTTAACATAGAGACATGAAATACATAAAAGAATAAAAAAAAATTAAAAGATGCATTTTACAGAGGAAACCCACAAATTGAAAATCAAACTTTTCAATTTAAATTAAGAGTCTTTTCTGAACTTGATAATAGTGGAGAAGAATTTAAAATGTTATTGAGGAGTGGGCTCCACTCGAGGGGGAAAATTGAAAAGTATTTCTGTTGCCTCTACTAAAGCCTCGAGGTTTTGGTATGAATGACTAGCTAAAGAAACTTAATATGGTATCAGAGCCAACCGGTCGTGAGTTTGGCGCACTTTTCGCTACACGCTTTTTTTTTTTTTTCAGCGCCGAGTCGTTCCTCTTGATATTCGAATTCGCGACCGATTGACTCTGATATCATCTTAAATTTCCTTAGAAAGCCATTCATACCAAAACCTCAATGCTTTAGTAGAGGTAGCAGAAATACTTTTTGTTAAGTGGGCCTAATTACATGTGGGTTATGACCCAATTTGTGACACAACCCACATATAATTAGGCCCATTTAACACTTTTCAATATTCCCCTTGGGTGGAACCCACTCCTTAATAAAAGAGAATAATATGTGTAGAGGATTGTTTGAGTAGAGAATTGAGAGAGGGAGAGAGACCAAGACAGAGTTCTTTTGCAATGGAAGAAGGGGGGACTAAGGGCTTTTTTAAGTGGGGGCTGGGCCAAATCAGCCTTATAGCCCTTTGGGCTTTTTTTTTTCCAGGTTCAGCCCCCACACCCACATATGTGAGTCCGCCCCTGACCATAGTTCCATTGCAAAGCCGCCGGAATTCCTAGGTTTTGAAAATTCCGAATGCTTGCTGTGGATTTGAAGATACTTGATTTTGGGTATTTGATAATGCTGGGATGCTTGAGTTTTCAAAATTTTACTTAAGAAACAAGGAATATCCGACAGTAATTTCAGAAAACCAGTGTCCCAGATAGCTGGTACTCCTATCAGAAATTTCAGCAAAGAAACAGACCCTCAAGAACATTTTTCTTGATGAATTTTTTATTTTCTTTTTATTTTTTAAATTTCACGAAGTATACCGTGCCACACAGTTGTTTCTTGCTATGCTCGGCAATTGCATATGATCTAAAGAGGAAATCATGACCTAAGGTAGACATGTTAATGTCCTATTTTAAACAGAATCTTATACATGTCTAATTATTATCATAAACACTATAGGATTTAGCAATATACCATAAGGTTTTTACTCTTTACTGCTTGGAAACTTTGCTCTTCTTGACTACCATTCTTAGTATAATTTTTTATGCTCTTGTTGATATGGTTGATTGATCATAAATTCTTTCAAGCATATAATCCTCTATAACAAGAATTGATCGTTGTATCAACATATTATTTTGGTGGTAGTTTCTACTTGAATTATGGTATTACACTGGAGCTATCAACTTACAATTCAAACATAGAGTTTAAGCTCAACTTGTTTGAACTGATTTGTTTGTTCTGTCATACTTCAAGACTAAAGTCACTTAAAAATGCTTTGTCCATAGACCAAAGTATCAATAATAATATGCTTTCTTAAGTGTGGCGACATAATCACTTCTTGGAAAATTATCAACGTTCACCTCATCTAATTGCCACACACCAACGAAACAAAAAACCTTCGTGATTATATGGCTAATAGCCACATATCAATATTTTCTCCCACTTCCCCCTAGCCTATACAGATGGCCTGTTCATTTTTGTCAGTCTGTCTAACACTGTTTTCAGATTTGCACTAACAGATGATACATTCATGGTTAAAAAAAATGGCCGAGTCCGAGTTGACTCAGACTCTGCACATACTGAGTCGGACTCTTGAGCTTTTTTCTGGGGTCGAGTTGGGTCCCAAGTCCGTCTCTTTATTCCTTGGATACATGTCAGGATGTTTGATTCAGTATTTCGATTTTGACCGTGAGGTCAAATGTCACGTGTGGCTTTGAGGCATAAAAACAGCCAAAATTTTGTTAGTTTCCGATTAAGTGATCTTAAGTATTTGTTCTACCTTGTGGCTGTCATAGTTGATGCCATGGGGCTGTGCATCCTCAGTATACTGATCTTTCCCTTTCTTTCCTTTATTGTTCTCATTCCTTTAGTCACCTTTAGATCTTAATGTTACATGGCCATGTAAGGTCCTGGTTATTTTCTGCATACCAGTGAAACATATGCTCAGTATTAGGCAACCATGTATCAGTTCTCATAAAAATGAGCCTTCAGCAAGGTTGCATTTACTGCCCATTCCAACACATCCATCCCTGTGTGTGTGACCCATCTTATTTTTTGGGCTTCCTCATTCATAAACAATAATATGAAGAAATCTTTTTAAAACAAAGAAGAGAAAGGACATTCCCCTACATTCTCCCAAACCTTATTGCGGAAGGGGATTCATTTTGTGCAATCCAATGGGCTAAAGCTAACTGCTAAAGCCCCTTGGAAGTTGGCAGGTGTGGTTGATGATATTTTGGATCTTGCTAGTAGCCTTCAAGTTATGTTTTCCCCTAGAAGCGGATCGTCTCGCTAAGGAGGGCGCTTCTCATCCTGGTTTGCTTGTTAACGTGTTCCCCTTGTTGTTTTTGTCTTGTTTTTCTGTTGGGCTGGGGCTTGGGTCCTTTTTTGGGTCTTGGCTTCATGCCTTATTTTTTTTACAGCATTCCTCTCCTATACTATATAGCTTTCTTTTATAAAGTCATTTAAAAAAAATTATGTATCACATTACAAGTTATACAATTTTCTTTGATCTGACACTGTTGGTAATATTTTTTTTGTTCACTTCAAAATGATATATTTAAAATGATTCAAGAGTTTTAGATTTTCCTCCATGAGCGGGGACGTCTCAAGTCGTAGTAATGTTACATATTTAGGATACAAACCAGGATGGAATTATAACTTGGTTGATATTATGCTATCCTTCGAGTGGCTTTATCAAACCCCCGGAGTTGAGTCTTTTTTTCATTGTGGCCCTATCACAAAGTTTGGCCTTATCTTAGGCAACTTTTTCTTAATAATTATAAAAAAAGGGCAATTCAGGCCACCACCAATTGCGATAAATCTTTCACAGACAAAAAAAACCTCTGAAAATTCTATTGCTCCTTTCTTTCTACACCGACCACAAGATAGCAAAAGGGATAAGCCTCTAGAGAATCAAACCACACCGAAAAAAGAAGAAAGCCTGCACGCTTCAAACATCCCCACCAATGAGCTTGGGAAGCTCCAATGAACACCACACCGATCTAGAAGCCTGCACCACAATGAATAAGAAAACTCGCAATGCACTAACAAATTGTCTACCGTCTCAATGTCCTTCCCACACTAACACACGTTTGAAATAGCCATTGAAGGCAATCCTGTTCTTCTAAGGTTGTCTGCCGTAGAAACTTTCCTCAATAAAACAAAGCCACACAAAGGCCTCCATCCTAGGAGGAGCCAAGCCCAACCAAGCCAATGACACTAAAGCTTTGATACGTGGTGAACCCTCCAATTCCTTGTGGAAGGACTTGCAAGAAAAAGCATAGGAGGGGCAAGGCTTCCAAATGTGAGAATCGGCTATATCCCTACAAATGAAAACGTTAGAAAGAAGACTCTTCAAATAACCAAACTCAGACTCCTCGGGCTAACACAAGACCCTCCTAAAGGACACATCCCAAGACCCAAATCCGTCCTCACCCGCATAACAGTCTTTGACGGAAGCCCACTTGTTGACTACCACTTTAGACAATATAGGATAAGATAAAGACAAAGGACCCACCCCCACGCAATCATCAACCCCAAAAACGGACATTAAGAAATATCAATTGGGCTCACTGTGACAGTTTGTGTTCCGTAACTGGGTCATTAGGAAATACCAATTGGGCTCTGCAACTTATGTCAAACAAATGCACAGAAATGGGCCTAAAAACTTTTGTGAGAAATTGACACTGATCGATGTTGGAATCTTTAAAATGGATGAAAAATAGAAGATGAGAAAGAAATGATTTCCTTGCGGACTGTTTCTCTTTCTTCACTTTATTCTTAATTTTTTAACATAAAGGCAAGTCCTTTTTTTTTTTTTATGTACTAAGAAAAAAACTTATTTATTTTGTTTTGCATAATCCCTTCTTTACTAATGCACGATAGTTATTAGCAAGAGAGAGTCCCCCTTTTTCGAAGCAATTTTTTAAGGTTATGCCGTAGGACTGCATATAGGGATGCATGGAGTTTTCAAAGTACATTGGGATTTTTTAAGGTTATGCATGGAGAGAGTCCCCCTTTTTCGAAGCAATTTTTTAAGGTTATGCCGTAGGACTGCATACAGGGATGCATGGAGTTTTCAAAGTACATTGGGATTTTTTTTTGAAATTTTGGTTTTTGGGGTGGGTGGTGGGGCATATGTTGAAAAATTAATAAATTTCCTGAATCATTTGTTGATGTAAGTTGTATGTATTGGATTTCACGTACCAATATTACGTCCATTTCGTGTGAAAATATTATGAAGAATCAGTTCACACACTCTTTCGCCCATGCAAACGGAAATCTCTCTCTTTCTTTCTTTCTTGTTCCATAGTTTGAATAGATAGGCAATTAGGATATCTCTTAGGCTAATACATGTGTTGATACATAGTGCATCCAGCTCTCTCTCTCTCTCTCTCTCTCTCTCTCTCTCTCTCACACACACACACACACGCACGCACGCAGAGACTGAGCTCTGATATGATATTGCATGGTTTAAATTACTGAGCTATAAATTACATGTTTTAACAGTGTCTAGAGGTTTGCATTCGACGGGGGTGAAGAGAATGGGGGGACATGGTCACGATTCAGAGCCTTTTTATCTTCATGCGAAGCACATGTATAACTTGGATAGGATGAAGTATCAGAAGTTGACGATGACTGTTGCAGTCCTCGGTGTCGTCAGCATTGGAGTTGGTGTTCCAGTCTTTGCTGTCATATTTCAGCAAAAGAAGACCGCCTCTGCTTGATTTGTTGTGCGCCAATTGAAGAATATGAATAACTTCAATATTTTCATTTTCTGTGGTTTCTTTGGATCCTTGAGAGAGGAGATTAGGTATGAGATTTTATGATAAATTTCAACCTTTGACAAGGATGAATCTGGAATGCGTACCTTTTTGGTTTGATATTTTCCAATGTCTGCATTTTAGATTTGCAAGTTCTTAATAAAATGAACTTCAGTTCAGTTAGGATGCTTATTCAATTGCATATAAGATGCTCATCTTTTAGGGCAAAAGGAGCATTGCTGGTTTTTACCGTTGGTTTAATTGATGAATATAGTGCTGATGGAGGGGAAATGTTCTACAAGCAACTGCAAGTACAGTCCAGCTTCATGGGGCCCACCTTTCGGCTGTACAGCTACCTTGATAGTCTTTTCATCCCATGATCGGGCATCAAGTCCAATTTTACACGTTGGACTTCACTCACCATTGGATTGAATGTCAAGAAAATCAACGGTTTAGATTCCATTAAATTTCAAGGATGCTAGGTGGAGCTGTTTTTTTGGACCCTCCTTGTCCATGAGGAGACCATTCAATCTGCCCTTTTTATATTGTTAAACTTGCATCAGTGTGGGGCTCTCGCAAGCTGGACTGCATATAAGCTATATGCAGTCTTCTCGCGGGTGAACATTTTCCATAGATGGAGTATGATACATGCTTTTCATGTGCATGGGGTTGGGCTATCTACTGCCAGAGTTAGAGCTGTTGAAGACGTCGGCTGCGGAAGTGTGGTAGTATGTTACGGTCCTAAATGTTTATAAGACTTAATTTGACGCGTTCCATCAGTCTTGGGGCTTTTGGTTTATTAGTTAGGTATATAACATTTGGTATCAAAGCCGGGTTCGAGTTACGGAAAGGGCTACTTGGAGTAGAGTGAGAGCCGTCTAAAAAAATAGAGAGTGACTACCTACTGTCAGAGTGAAAGCCGCTGTAGAGAAGGCTACCTCCAGTAGAGTGTGAGCCCTCCTAAGAGGGGAAAAGGGCTACCTGCCGCCAGAGTGACAGCTGCTGAGGAATGATGTGGACAGGTTGCTGGTATATTAGATGCTGGCATAGGGTAATGTTGGTGGTATACTTTTGTTCAGGTTGCTCAAGACTAAAGATATTGTTATCTCAGTTTCAGGGCAAGATGACGGGCCTGCATTTTGTGAATTTATTTTACTCAGAATCAGTCGTGTATAAGAGGACATTGGATCCTCACAGGCAAATGTGCGGGACAAGTGATACTTTGTGGCATGGCCCACTAAAATCTAAACCGCTTAAAATAAACACCTTCCTCTTATATGGCTTGCATCGGACTTCTACTCCTATAGGAGTTGGTTGCATTGTTGGATATGGTGTAAAAGTTGCCCACATCTCTGACAAGGGACGGGTGTTCATTTTGAGCTGTTTAGATTTCAGTAGGCGGCTCCTCCTTTGTGGAGACCCTATTGTCTCACCCATCTAGTCAGCGAGTGCTTTGTAGGATTCAGAATACAGGATATTGTTGGATCCATTGTAAAACTGCAATTGGGTCTTATTGTGGGAGCTGTATAAGTGGTTTCTGACATTGGGTTGTCAAATTTTAAGTAGGTGCGATACTATGCAGCCTACGTATCCGTGGTGCTATTGATTGGTCGAATGGGTTGAATTTTCAAAAGGCGGCCGATATGATTGGCCCCATCTTTTGGGGTTTGGGGCTCACCTGGGTGCTGCATGGCCCCGCTGCTCTGCTGGATGGATGATGTTCCCCCCTTTGAATCTTTCTTCTTCGTTGCTTTGTTTTGTTTCCTTCTTTCTTAATTTTTGAATGACAGCTTTATTTTTCATGAGTTGTTTGTACATACCTTCAAAGTTTTTTAGGATATGTAAATAGGGTTCGGATTTGTAAATAGGCCATAGTGGTTTCAGTATTTACTTATACATTCATACTCTCCTTTTTTTTTTTTTGTTTTTTTTGTTTTTTCCTTTCTTAATACCTTCCATGTTCCCAAAATGAGTGGCCTTATAGCCGTTATAAGGGACATATGTTTTCAATTGTGCTAGGGTCTCTGTGTTGGCAATTGTAATTCATACGGTAGTAGCACTGTCTGTCATACTTTATAGTCAACTCAACTTGTCGTTGGCACCCATTCAAATGAATTGGACCGTTAAATCGATTTTGCATTCGTGTTTGGATGGTAAAAGGCTATAAGCTTTTGATCAAGTGATTATGATGATTAGGTGGGCTTTAAATTTTGCACACGGCCATATGACCCACCTAGATCTTTCAATCCCCACCTGTCCCATACCTAGTTGGGATACACAACCACAAGGAAATGAGCCCACCATAAGGTGAGCTCACTAGAGGGAACCCCTGCATGTAGATATATGTGAAGACTGAAAATCTTTGGACAAAAAGCTTACGGGGATGACTGTGTCTTTCCAAAGCTGAAAAGCCTGTAGCTGAGAGTGATTTGCTACTTTTTTTCTTCTTTACCTAGACTAGAAAGAAGATTTATTCGACAAAGCAAACTGGAAGAAGTGCAAGTATCCTATGCCTGATGAAAAGAAAAAACAACACTAGCACTAGCACTCAACTATAAATTACCAATCGATGAGCTCATCTGTAGAGTTGTATCCATCCCCCCAATATGATGATGATGTAGTTCCCGCAGAACCTTCAGCAGCATGTGCAAGAAAACTCGGAAAGAACCAGCAGATCCTTTTCAAAAGCATGTGCAGGAAAATTTGGAAGTTGATTAATAAAAAATTGGGAGGACAGCAAGAGCCAACTTAGCTAAAGTTGAGAGTTTGGTTTTTTATTTTACTGTTTTGGTGTCAATGTCCACGACCTGATCTACTTTCAATAAATCATTTAACATTTGATAGGTCATCAACTTTTAGGTCATCAACTTTACACTCTTCCATCTTTCCTCCGTTTGGAAAGACACTAGTGGGTTGGGCTTCTATTTTTAGGTTTTTATCATATTATTATTATTATTTTTATTGTTGTTCATGTGGCTCAAATGTAAACTTTACCATATTAATAGTTCCCACATGATTTTTTTCCCCTTCTTTGCCTAAAGAATATATTCTATTTAAAAAAAAGTAAATATACAAACAACTAATATATCTAAGATACAAAAGTAATAATATAAGGCTTTCTGGTGGAGCAGATGACTGGGGGATGTGGCGGCTGAGATAAACTAGTGGTTCGGATTGATTGCAGAGATAAGTAGAGACTCCGTGCTCCTGGAAAGATCAAAATCTCTTAAAAATTTGTTTGGTTGTTAAAATTTTAAAATAATATATAAGAAATGCAATTATCCCGCCTACCCCCTCTGAAAAAACACATTGCTTGCTTTCATGGGAAGAATTTTGGACCATGAGCAACTGGTGGACTTTTTTGTTTTGTATTTTATTCACCTCATTTTTCTTCTTATTGTGTGAAAATCCAGCCGAAATACACTTTTCCTTGAAACCCGGAATTCTTCAAAAATTCGAGAGAAAAGAATTCAGTCAAATTCATTTCATTCAAGATCGTTTTTCTGTATTTGAAATCATGTTTGTTTTGACCCTTTTGATCTTTTTTTAGCTCGTGTCTCTTGGCGTCACGAGTGACAATTCATGGAGGGGTACATGCATGAATATGTGAATGACTTAGGCTTGTGAAATGTACAAAATAGGGAGCACCAAAGTAGGCTTAGAAAGGATTGATTTGCAAAATCTCTTTTCCACTTCTACATCAATTTGATGAAATCTATTGATGTTTTTTTAGCTTCTTCGTTTTCACAATGTCCATTGATAGTTTTGGATTTTAAGGTTATGTTTTTTTCAATTTTTTTTTTCTTAAGTATGTTTTAAAGTTCTGACCTCCAAGAAAAAAAATACGAAGAACATCCAAACTTTGGTAACTTTTTTATTTGTTTATTTCTTCTTCTTCTTTTGCAAGTAGTCACACACCCATTACTCAATTCCCTCACTGTTAGCCAATGGCAGAACTGAAAAAATACGCCTTGAAAGGCCACTATGAAAACAATTTTAGTGGGGGGAACCAATGTAAAAAAAAAAAAAAAACATTTATATAAAATTTCCAATCAACTTAAGCAGTTTTTTGAAATTGCAGAGGGGCGCGGCCGTCCTCCAAACTTGCTATCAGCACTACAATCAAGAATTATTTCTATAGAGGGTAGTTATCTCACCGGTGTGTTGTGAGTGGATTGGTGAATAGCCATAAGGGAGTGATTAGACAAATAAAAAGATAAAGAAAAATGTTCCCAGTAGGGTTTTAGGGGATTCTTTTTTTCCTTTTTTTCTTTATGCTATATTGGACTACTCGTCAGGAGTTATATTTTTAACTTGAGGACCTATAGATGGGTCCCTCACCACACGTACGAAACTAAGGTCCCAACACAACTCAAACATGAATGTATTGGTGGCAGCTTGGAGGGGTTTCAAGCGAGTTATTTTAAAGGAAAAGTTGTTGTACAAATGAAAAATACATAGAGGGCATTAAAGGAACAACCCATTTTACTGGGGTCTTTCTATCCTATACGGTCTATATATTCTTCCCATTAGTGCTCTAGATAAATAACATCTTATTCAGAAATCTAATGTAAAAACCAATTTGTTGTTAAGAGGCTGTACCTTTACTTCTAATTCAATTAAAACTCTAATTAGAGATTTTTCAAACAACCTAGAATTTAAATAACCTATAAACTCACAATAAACTCTTTGAGTTTTGATTTTCCAAATGCTCCTTTACCCTTACTATGATATTACAATATGTTAGGTAACTTGCAATTTAAACCAAGGAGCATCTCCAATAGAGATGCCAAATCTAAGGTGGACATGCCACGTTCGATTTCTGGCATGGATTTTCACTCCAATAGTTATGCTAAAAATGACATGGTATTTGACATATGGGAGTGAAATGTCAAGTTTGACAAATGAAAAAGGGAGACGCCAAATCATATTTAGACTTATTTTATTTTAAAATAAACCATTGGAGATTAATTGAATTTAATGTAAAATCCAAAAAAAAAAAAAAAAAAAAAACAAAATATTACATTTGACATCAATGGAATTGTCACTTTTAAAAATATCAAATTCCCGCATCACTCACTAAAAAAAAAATTTGGAATCTCCAATTTGGCATCTCTATCTTATTTTTATTTATTTTGTTATATTTTTTTTCTCTTTTCTTTATCTAAAGTGTGAACATATTCAAAGCAAAACAGCAAATGAAATTGATTTGACTTTAGTACTATACTGATCACCCCTTTCTATCATATGAATTGACTGAGAAGAGAAGAAAAAACTTTCCCTTTCTACCATTCGAATTGAAGACTTTGATAGGACTTGACCCGAAAATTAGACTTTCCCTTTCTACCATTCTATCATTTCTTTGTCACAATTAGCTCTAAATTGAGAGTATTGAAGGTGTCCTGAATGTATTTCTAACAAGACCATTATAATTTTGATCATATCCAGTTCACCTATATCATTATCCAGTTCATTCTACATGTGCATCAAATTTTAAGATTGACATGAGGAAACCTTTATCTTAGTACCCAGCCCCCACTTGTATGTCAATTTTTAAGATATTTTGGAGCCAAACCCAATGAGACCCACTCCTGCAAGGTACCCAGCTGCTGCATTCAATTAAAGGTTAGAACAGGTTCTAAGTTCTAATTAACTAGGCAACCCTTGTTCTAGATTTAAGGAAAGCCTTGGACTTTTCAAATACACATAACTGTACCTGTCCCTTGGACTTTTACCTGTAAAACTCACCTGTAACTGTACTTGGCAAACTGGCCAACTAGGCAACCCTTTTACTTGTACCTAGCTTGTAGACTTCTTCTGATTTCTACGGCTGCGTTTGGTCACAGCAACTATTGATAGTAACAGAAATAATGTAGAAGCTATTGCTGAAGCTGGAAACCGAGATTATGGAAAATCAGCGATTTGAGGCTCTAGAAGCTGTCGTTGTACCTTGTTGTTGTCTTGTATTTGCGTTTGGCCAATCACTGTACCAATCGCTAAGAAGTTGTTGTGACCAAACGCACCCTACGTGTTCTCTAGGTGACCAGTTATATGTTATCTTGACCGGCATTGACTTAAAATCAGGGGACAATTACTCTTCGGACGGTCATGTACCTAACAATACTCTCATAATAGTCCAAAAATTGGATCCGTACGATATCGCAGGCTTCAACATCTTAGGAATGTAGGATATCTCACAATCAGAAGCGAGATTATTTGAACTGTCTGTTTTTTTTTTCCTTTGACTATGGGACCACCAAACCACCATCCAAATCATTGGATAATTGTATAAGTGTAAGAACTAATATCACACTAAATTTAAACCGTTGATCTATCACGATTATCGAAAAATTTGTAAGAAAGTTACGTTGTTTTGTAAATTATAAGAACAAATTATAAGCCATTTTTTTGCGAATTTCTTGATAATCGTGATAGATCAATGATTGTCCCTAAAATCATTGGAAAGTTCTAAACCTATTGAGTTTTGGCCTCCCTCGTGGGAAATATTCTGCCTTCATCATGCTAGTTTATGATATATGAAAAAAGAGAATTGTCAGCCTAAATCAGATATTCAGTGGGCATGATCATGAATGTGGGGCCCATCAGATACGCCCGAGCCCATTCGGCATGGTTAAATGGGCTGAGCCTTATGCCTTCCCAAAACCTTAATATTAACCAACCTGATCACCTTAAAAACACAGGAGCATGAAGATTAGTAAATAGGGTGGGTCTTTGGTCTCGTTTTTCACACCCAAAGTCTGAATAGGGTGGGTATCGTATTGGTCTCGTTTCTCACACCCAAATTAAGGCTAAAATGGAATCCTGACCTTGTTCTTGTTGTTGTATACAAATATTCAAAAACCAACCAAGACTCTGCCGTGCACATCCCCAACTGTTTTTTATTTTAAACAAACCCTACCCAAAGAAAAACAAAACATTAAAAAACCTGCTTTCTTCTGGGTCTAGACATCTGACCACTTCAATGCTTCCATGTCGCCCATCTTGACATTATCAACGCCTGTAATTTTACTTGGCACAAGAGTTATTTCAACAAGTTGAGGGCCCTTGTATGGTAATTCCCACCTCCAAAGTCAGCCTTCTCTATGTCATCTGCCAGCAACCTGACCTGAGGTGGGCGCCCTCTCTCCCTCTCCCTCTCTCTCTCTCTCTCCCTCCCTCCCTCCCTCTCTCTAGACAAGTTGAAAGAGTCTCTGTCTCTCTCTGTCGATCTTCATCGACAAGTTCAAAGAATCAAGCAAACCGGCCTGCTCAATTATATTACATACAAGACAATATATATACCCTTGTTGGAGTAAAGAGTAATTGTCTTGTTTTCAAACACCTTTTTTTTTTTTTTCCTTTGACTTGGGAGTTTTAAATGTTGGGGGGGCCTTCTCTTCTTATATTTCTTGGATTGCAATCCAAAATCTTGATTATGGGTCTCTAGGTCACATTTTTTCTTTTGAGCTCCAACTCTGTGTCTTCCTAGTAATAATCTACCATGGATCAGTCAGATTTCCCTGTGGAAAAATCACCAAGAAGAGAACTGCAGCTCCAAGGCCCCAGGCCGACGCCTCTCAAGATAAGAAAGGATTCACACAAGATAAAGAAGCCACCCATGGCGCCGCAGCCTTCTCAACCCCTTCATCAGCCCGTAGCACAACCCCGCCCTCCAGTCATAATCTACACCGTATCGCCCAAGGTAATTCACACTAGCGCCAGCGACTTCATGACGCTGGTGCAACGGCTTACTGGGTCTTCTTCTTCAACAACAACAACAACATCGTTATCCTTTCCATCGTCGTCAGCTTCATCTTCTTCAATGTCATCTTCTATGGGGAGTGGTGCGCTTTCTCCAGCTGCACGTATGGCAACAATTGAGAAGGCTAAAAGCTATGAAGGGGAGAAGACTACAACGACAATCAGTCCGGATCTCATGGATCAACTCTTGAACATTGTGGACATTGATGCTAACGTCGAAAAAGGGAGCTCCTTTCCAGGGATCCTATCTCCGGTACCGTCATCTCTACCACCCATTTCTCCAAATTTCTTTTCGCCTTCGTTTGATACGAATTCATTAAGCTTCTTACATGACTTTAGCCCAATTTTTCATGGAAACAAGAATTACATAGAGGGGAACTTCATGACTAGTCCTACTACAGCTTTTCTTTCTGCTCCTCTTACTTCCCCTACTCCATCTTTTGATCTTTTCAATCAATTTTTTGACCAGTAGGTTTCCAATCAAACAAGGGGTAATTTGTTGTACAATACAAAGGAACCAAGGTATATACTGGTTTTGTATTCTTAGGAATTGATAGAGAGAGATCAAGAGGAAAGGGGGATTTCAGGACTGTGATAGTTCATGGACCCTTTTTTTTTTTTTTTCTTTTTTGGGGGTGGGGAGGGGGTTGTGGAAGATGACTTTTTAGGGTTGGATCTTTTCATTGAAGTGCTGCTGCAGTTGGGAATCTTTAAATGGGCCTTTATTTTCTGGGCCATGGGGAAGACTTTAGGCTTTATCAAATGCATGTGGTATTGATTTCATCATGTCTAACTTTCTGCTGGCCTCTTTTGTCCTTATATGTATGACTTGTAATCTGCAACGAAGGAGCTATAAATTTTAATTTTTTTTTAATTCATTTGTTTATTACTCTTGTGTTTTTCGTGGGGTACCCCTTTTTATGTCATCTACTCATCAGCATTAGCAGTGCAACTTGTGCCGGCATTGGCAAGCCTTTACCATGGATCTGGTCCAAGCACAGTGTCTAAATCCTTCATGTTGGTGGGGCAATAGATGTAAGTTTTGGTACACTGAAAGTCTCAAGCCCAAGCCCAAGCCCAACCCTGGCATAAATCTCTTGACGGCGTAAAAAACCTCAGGCCCAGGGGTGAACACCAATTAGCCTGGCCCAATTATATTTTCTTGTGGCCCATAAAAAGTGGGTTTCATGGCATGTTGGCTGCTCTCATCTCTTTCCATACAACTATGTCAGGATTTTTGACATGTCAACCCCCTGACATTTTCAACCATACAATTATTATATATTATAAATGTAGTACATTTTCATCCATACAATTATTATATATTATAAGTTTAGGATCTTATTTTGAAATTGGAGTCCGATGTCGCAATTGATTGAAAAATTGACTTTTAAATTTTCAATTCATTTGATCTAAATATGAGGTTCTTTTCAAAGAATCACATCATCAATTATGAGAGATTCTACCTTATCAAGTTAATCTAAAGAGAATTTCAATCAAATAGGAGAGATTCTACTTTATCAAGTTCATCTAAAGAGAATTTTAATTAAAATCTAATCATATCTCTCCCTAAAATCTCTCATTTTTTTTATCATCAAGTATTTCATACAGGTGAAGTCCATTTTTCATTGATCAAAATAGTTTAACTAGCTCTTCCGACCGCAGAAGAAGAGGATAAATAAAATATTTAGTATTTTAAGATCAATTTATCAAGTTGAAAATTGAATTTCAACAGTTGGCAATCTCTTTAACCTTTAATTTCTATGACAAATATCGGATAGCAAGAGATAAGGCCCTCTAGAACCCATGGTTGTACGGCCCACGTCGTGGGCCCTATCAAAGGTAAAATGCTGCCACTTGAATACATTTTGGTTATAGTGACTACCAATTTGACCATGTCAAGGGCCCATTTGAGATTTTTTGCCCCACATATTTTATAGAATGGTCCCACCTAATACACCTATATATTAGAGGAAGTTTTATGCTTTCCTTATAAATGGTCCCACCTAATAAATTATTTCTATATCAAGGAAAACTTCTCGGTTCCGCCACTGATCTGGGCCATTAGTTTGAAACAGGGTATGACCTAGCTCATTTGGCCTATAAAGACAATGGTGCTAGTCATTGGAACTTGCAAGACTTATGGTGTTAGATGACTAAGACCTATGATGTTAGATGACTAAGACCTAATCCTGCCTCCCTTATCTTGTGCAATCTCATCATGGTTATTGATTTTGGATGAGATTTAATTGAATTTAGACTCTTTAATCTCTCTTTAGTCACATAATTCAAATTAACTAGAGTGAGTGAAACATGACGATTCTCACGATAGCATTTTCAATTATTTTTGCAACACAATTGTGCCAAATTTATTTCATTTCTTAAATTTCTTTCCTTTTTATGTATTTTCTGGTGTCTTAATGATTTTTTTTCTTCTTATCATAGTTTTTTTTGTTATTTCCTTCGCTTTTGTTGGCTCTTTTAGTTTTCGTGGTGATAGATTTTCATGGATTTATGTTCTTTTTTTTTTTAATTCTAATTTTTTATTTTTACACATTAGATTTCTATAGGTTTATTTGTTTTTTCGAAGTTGTTTTCATTATTGGATTGTCCAAGGACTTTTGTTTTCATATTATATTTTTACGATAGTTTTATCAACTTTATTTTTTATTATGAATTTATTCTTATGATTTCAAAAGAAAGTGTGTAGCAAAACACTCAATTGATTTCAAACAAATTAAAGTGCTTTTATTTTAAAATTAGCTAACTATATTTCTTTGTTATTATTTTTATAGGTTTTACTTTTTATTGTAATTTTTACCATCTCAATATAACTTAGACTAAATGTTATTTAAGATTTTATTATTTTTAAGATTATAAAGGCATTAAATTCCTCGTGCTTAGTGCGGGCATGTTTTGCTAGTATAGCTTATTGGTGCATTTCCTTGCAAGAATTTTTGACGGAGTTTTAGTTTTTAGGAAAATTTATTGCATTTTAGTGGTTATCCCCCAACATTTGAATATCTATAATTTGTTTTGTGAGTTTTCAAAAATTAAGCTTTGAGGATTTTTTTTTTCACTTACAAAAATCATTACAAAATCCTCTTCCTTTTTGCACATCCAACTTCCAAAATGTTTAACATCCTTGAGCATTTGTGAACCTAGCTTGACTTCAGAGACAATATTTGAAATTCTCATATATCCCTAGACAGGAACTCTCATATATTATCTAAAACAAGTAGGTTAAGATAGTATTAGTTTGATGTCCATTCTCTTATAAGATTGAATATTAGAGAGCTTAGTTGAAGAGTCCCATGGTGTAATTGGATAGACATCAATAGTGCATGGGAGGTGGTCCATTTTCAATTTAATCAAGGATTTCATATTTCACCAAGCAAAGAATACATAATTGAGAAGTTAGACCCCCACCTCCATGACTTGTTTGTGCAATGCTGAAATTCTCCGATGTTGTAATCCTCCCCTCCTCTCATAGAAAATGATAAAGTAAAATAAGATAGTTGAGTGTTTCTTCAATGTACAAAAAAAAAAAAAAAAATCTTATAAATGAATGGAAAAATGAAAAAAGAAAAAGAGAAAAATTAAATGCTTTTCAAGGCTACCAAGATATCATAGGGGAACAAACTAGTCCTTAAAGAAAAGAGTATCTACCATATTGCAGATGGTTGGTAGGCCTTTATTGTATGCATCTCTACACACATTTATGGTGTATCCATTTACACCAAACATCCTCTCATTGTTGTGAGTATATACATGTGTGTGTGGTTTGGTTTTGCGCGCGGTGGGTGGTGGATGTTGTGTTTGTGAAGAGAATGGTTGGGTGGGATTGATTTGTCGGTAGGTCAATTGGTTTGGTAAGATGATAGGTGTAAATCCAGGATACAATTATAATTTAAGTATGATTGTAGACTTTTTGGACTTTTTTAATAGAGCAATTACAGGGACTCTAATCCCTAAATCCTAGGTCAAGATGGGGGTACTCATGGACTGGGAGGCCCCTACCCGAAATAGGCCCAGCCCACTTTGGGATGGGCTTGGCCTAAATTTTTAGCGTAGGGTGGGCTTGGATGTAATATTTGGGCAGGATTATTGTATCGGCCAGGCCCTAGAATCAACTGTAAAGCCCGGGCTTGAGCTTAAGCCGTTTTAGGTGGGCCGGGCTTGGACACCACACTTATGGCCGGAGTGGGGCTAGGGCCAGCGTTGGGCCAACCATTTAAAACTAAGGCTGGGCCTGGGTATTCTTTAGGCCGGCCCATGAACATCCATACTTTTATTTTCTTGTTGGTAGAGTGTGTTCTGTGGTGGATTTCTGAAATTTAGTATTTTGTTGTTCCTCAAGTTTGAAGACTATTATTGTTATTATTTATTTATATTTGTATTATATAAACATTAAAGCAATAGCCTCTATACACATGGAACACTTTAATTTGAAATGGACTCTCTTTGTGAGGCTGTCATTTCGGTTCCAAAAAAAAAAAGGTCCAAATAGTTCTTCTCGGTTCAAAACCCACCAACCTCAATTTTATGCATTTTAAAATGCACATAATTTATCTCATTTTATTTTATTTTTTCAACTCTTGTGGACACCCAATTTGTGATCCAAACTGTTAACATTTTCAAAGAGATGATGAACTCCAAGGTGTAAAGTTCCATATCTTACATCATCAATTTTGAGAAATATGTGAAAAAGCTAATATCATCTAATCTATTTTTTTTATTTTTCTGCACCATGGGACCTTATTCATGATCGAAGCCATTCAATGTTTTTATAGACATGATAAACTCTAAGACGTAAAGTCTCATCTTGACCCTCATGGATTTTGAGATACATGCAAAAATAAATTAGTCTCAACTTTAAGGTTTAATTATTTTCTAATTAAGTGATAAGATGGCAACTAAATAATTTTACTTAAACACTTTAGGCCTCTCCAAGTAACTAATGAAATATCCATGTGGATCATACAACTTGATTTTACATGATCATCCCTAAATGTGTAAATGAATCATGTTTCCTTTTTGTTTACAACTCACAAACAGTTTTCAGAACAACTTAACTAGGAACCTGATTCAATATATATACAATCATCTTTAGGGCTTCTCCACTGCATTAATTGATTTATGTAATTTGTCATTACTAACCATACTCGTAATCGTATCTATTCTATGCATTTCTAAACAATACCATTTTGTTGAAGTCCTTTTGGCTTTGTATATTGAGCAACAATGCCTTCGCTTCTAAGAATCTAGTAAATGGATCTAGTTATACTATCACAGCATTTACCACTTTTATTATTAGATCTCACTATCTAATTTATTTTCCTTTTTTTTTTTTCTTGGAATACCTTAAAAGAACACACATGACATCAGATTTTTCACATTACAAATAAACATGGCTGAAATATGAGAAATCATCAATAAATGTGAAGAAATACTCCTCCCAAGTGTAACAAGGAACATGTAACTTTCCACATACATCTATCTGCATTATCTCTAATTAGAGTTATGAACTCATTGTGGCAGTTCTCTTACTGGTTCTGGCTTGCCTACCTTTAGTCTATGAAGACACCAAAGTCAATGGAATCCAAGATTTTGTAGTATACATCCATCCTTTCCATTCCTTCTTTCGAGATGTATCTTAAATATTTATGCCATAAAATTAATTTGTCTCATTAGTAATATTTCCTCTCTTAATGCTATATTCACACTAAAAATTTGTATCTAGGATCATAAGGGATTTCCCAAATAATGGATCCAGTCAACTCCAAGATAAATAAAGTCATGTCCATATCGTTTAGCTTAAGCTTAGCTGCCAAATTGGTCCATCTCCAAGATATGTTCTTTGATACTCCTACATCTATATAGTATCATAGTAGCCAATCTACTCATTGTTGTTGCTCTGATTGCTTTATGACTTTATCTGTCACCTCAAATTTCTTCTTTGTATTGTCAACGCAGTCTTTCACATTATTTTTAGTTGCTGATGATGTTGAGGTTCAACTTACCCAGTCACATTCATCAAGAATTTTTCCGCTCTTTCTGCAGTGGAGCTCTATTCAATGGGAGCAAAAGGTTTGAGTTTATGCAAGTCCAGTTAACAGAGACATATAACCCTTTCTAAATCGGTCATTGATGTATATTTGTTATTAACCATAAGTTCTAATACCACTTGTTAGCTTTCATGATCAGTATTATAATAGGATCCAATGTAATCATGATATAGACCTGACAACACAAAACTGAAATCTAAGTGAATGCTTGCCTCAATGATCAAAGACAATTTCTCAACAAATGCTTGTGCCCAACTACTCTGTTAATTATATTATATTAAAGACGAGGGTATTAAAGCCAATATTGACCGCACCTACTACCTACTGATTTTGACGGGGATTTACACCCATTTTCTCCCCCACAATTTTACATGCAACCACTCAACTTCTTCTCACTTTTTACACCTCTCGACCACTTCATTTCCCGCCCAAATCTCACTTACCCTACATAGTCTCCTCTTTCCTTTCCACTCCACCTCTGCTGCTCCATTTCTATGCCACAAACTCTTGGATTAATAAATAAATAAAAAAAGAGATATTGGTAACTTAGGGATGACCTAGTGGTACAAGCTTCCATTTCCATCCCACCCACCAGGGATCAATCTCTAATGGATGACTTTACTCCTCTCTGAACTTGGCCACTAAGCCAAGCAAGCCAAAACAAAAGGAGATACTGTCATTAAGTGTTTGAGGATGATTCTATGTGGTTTGAATTTTTTTAAATTGGTTTTTATGCACGTTGCTGCAAATTTTATTGGTAATTATGTCCATGCTAAGCATAGATTATTGTGCTAGTAGGGAATTATTACGCTCATCGCCTCTTATGTATCATCCAACAACTGAACCTATCTGTTTCTCTGAAGTGATGGGGGATAGTTTTCTTTACTTTTATGACTCGATCCCTTTCCATGATGTAATTCTTCTTTTAGCAGCTTTTGTAAACCCTCTTAATTAGCCAGATAAGAAGAAACCTTGATTATTGGAGACTTCCCTTCAAGTCCTAGCTAGTTTTAGGAAAGCCAAAACAAATGGAGTCCGCCTATGTGGGGCCCACTTGTGGGGTCATGTGGACCACACATTCGTCCAACATATTTGACTTAAGTCTTCGTGACTCATTGGGCAACTCACTCACCATATAACGTGAAAGTTCATGCAATGAAAAAGTAATGCTAGTGCGAACAGTGGGCTAGCCTTGTGGATAAAGCGCCCGCTTCCATTACTCACACAAGGTTACGAACCTTAGTGAGAGTCCTATACTTTCTATATCATGGCCATTGGGCTAATTGAGCAAAAAAAAAAAAAAAAGAGTCAAGCTAGTAGCATGCCTCCCCATTTTAGAGCCCACTCTAATTCGACTTCCTCTGATTTGAAACTCTAAGATAAGTTTGTAAGTCATTGGGTCCACTTGATGAAAAACCTCACTTGGTAGAAATTAGGCTCATTATAAAGCACATGAGTAAAATAACATAAAACTTCATGTATCTTTAGTGTTTAATATGTAGTGGGCTCAACTCCTATAAAAATTGTTTAGATTTTTAATAAGTAAGCTTCACTAAGAGTGAGCCTGGAAGGATCAGGACTCACTTGCTCTTCTTGTTTAAGGTGTTTCGCCACCTCTCACTCACTCCAAATCTTCTTCTTCTCTTCATCATACCAACTGACACTAATTAATTATCTCTGTAATGGGATGAAAGTAATGAATTTTTTTTTCTCAGTGCCCGATTGTGTGACAGACAACGAAGAATTTTTAGGCACTCAAATATCTTTGATTAATTTGCTAAGTTGTGACTTGTGATTCTTCTTAAAGATAAAAATAAAAAATCTCAACTGTTAAAGCGACTTGAAATCTCGTCAATACAATCCAAATGTCCTCACATTCAAATTCCACTCGGGCCTGAAATGATGCTGTTGCTAAAGTAGAGTACCACATCCCATGTTACCTTAGTAATGCCTTTGGAAATGCTTCATATATACTTGTTTGGACTTTCACCTATTAAATTTTTGGATTGGTACATGGTATCAAAACAGATTTTAATCATGTAATTCCTAAACTTTATACATATATATATATGAAGCTTGAGCTTAGGAGAGCCTTGCTCATATATATATATATATATATATATCTATTTATCTATTTAGACCTTCCACGTGGGTCCCAATGGGAGCTTGTAAACACCGCATACCAACGAAAATATCTTATTTGTTCTCAACACATGTTACCACACAAAAAACACCTGGGTATTTGCTATGCAGGTAGGTTCCATCATTTAATATGAGTGGCTGCTACTTGTCATCAAAGAATGATGCAAGGCACCAAAAACAATGAGACTCGTCATTTCGGTGAGCAAATGAGTAATATTGTTGTCTAGCTCACCTGTGTTATGTTTATCTTTCATAGCTATTTCCCTTGCAGTCGATACTTTCATGTCCTTAATGGCTACTCTAAACTCATTCTGAAAATTAGCTCTGTTTCCCTTCAGACTACACTTACGATAAGATCAAAGGTGTTCTTTAATAAAATCAGTGATTATCTTCAATGTTGATTGATGATATGCTAGTCCCATTGTAGTTTTTGAACAAGTTTGGTTTGGAACTTTGTGGGCCTGTAAAAGAATGTGGAGAGAGAGAGAGAGGGGAAAACAAGCAATAATTTAAAAAAAATGTGTCATGAACATAATCAATAGTAATAAAATTGTTAGAGAATAACGTGTTTAATGGATAGGATGCAGTGCAAATAACAACAATACCACAAATAACATGATGATGAGGAGGAGGACTAGAGGATCCTTCTTATGTGCATTGTGATGTGGCCACTGAAGAGAGCACTTTGATAATGATAGAATATCTTACAATTGGCCACATTACAATTGTTCTAGAATAGTGTATATAATAGATTGACACCAATCCACGTGTTTGGAACAGCTGCATCATCCATTTTCTTTTTATACATAGGGTAGGAAAATGAGTTTTGTATTTGCAAATGTTACATATGCGAAACACATTAGTCAAAATTAGCATTTTTGCACGAGTAAATAAGTACATCCAATGGTTTTAATGTATTTGAATATTTTTTACATTTTTCACAATTTTCTCAAATCTATAAAGATTAAGATATGAAACTAAACGTCTTAAGGTTTATCATTAATAAGAGAATACTAAATGGTTGGTTGAAATTCTTTGTAATGTTTTTCCATAAATTACTCAAAATTATGAAAATTTAACATAAAAAACTTAAAGGGGGGGGGGGGGGGGGGGGGGGGGGTTTGGTTGGTTTATTAGTTAAATAAACAAATTAAATAATTTATACTGTAGATATGTGGTTAGCAGGATTAAAAAAGTGAGAGCAGTTGAAGCATGTGATCTAATCTCGTGATCAATTGCATAAACCAAATGTAACGGTGTCTCCTTAGGAGGTCTAGGGTTCGACCTTGGCCTCGCCCCCACTTCTTGCATGTTCGAGTTTTTCTCCTCCTATGTGTGAATTCTGTCTCCTTGCACGTGAGAGCTCTTTTCTCCTTACATATTCGAGTTATCACTCCTTGTAGGTTTTTTTTTTTTTTTATAACGTAGGGTTCCCAGCCCTTTGGGGCAGAATAATCCCCTTGTATATATAAGTTAACTGCATATATTTGCATGTTCTTTTTATTAGCCTTAGAGGATTGGGGACCACTGCCATGTCAGCCCAACATGGCCCCAACCACTTTGGATGTAACGCCCCTCACTAACATAGAAAGAGCATTTCATTTCTTTTATATTTCTCCTTTATTACTTATATTGAATGGAGAAACAGAAATTAACCTCTTTATTCCTCTTCCATTTGTTTCTCATAAGGCTCTCTTCTCCACGGCTATATAAGGAGAAAGTGAGGAAAGAAAAATATACAAGAAACTACAATCTTCTTCTTCTCCTTTTGATCTTTCGTTTGCCCAAGTAATCCGTCGGCACATAAGTTCATTCATAAGGCACCCATCTTTAAGTCCACGAACAATAATGAGTGATTTGAGCGAGAGAGAATTATAGTGAATCTCCTCACACCTCTTGACAATACACTACTTCATTATCTGTGTCGATCGGTCTCTTGCGCTGTAGCGGACTCGTAGCAAGCGATCTGAACGAGTGTCTCATAGACACAGCCCCCTTAGTTGTGATAAAAAAATATATATATATATATATAATTGAATTATACCACCTCTTTGAAAGTGGGCGATTTGAAAGAGAATTTCCCATTTTATTTAAGTGTGAGAATTTGAATGTAAAAATATCATTAACAATGCATTATAGGTAGAAATGAGTGTAAACAAAGATCACACAGTACACAATCAATCATTACACATGTGAATTGATAACACGAGTAAATCACCCCAAAGCAAAACAAACAACCCCTTACCACCTATCTTTTATTTGTGGCATGAGTCATGACTTAAAAAAAAAAAAAAAAAAAAAAAAGAGAGAGAGAGAGAGTTTAGTTTATGTGAGCTAGAGCAGAGAGAGCAAATCAATTTAGGACAACATCCTCAAGTCTTGCTATCTGATCGGGCTTTAGCTTTCTCAAGACTCAAAATGTTCCGACCGCGACCAAGCTCAAATTCCAGCTTCGGTCGGCTCCTCCAGTCCAGTCCACGCAGCGAACGCGACTCTCGAAAAACGCGCACATGATTACCATCATCGCGTACGTTAGCACAATCTCAACAACGTCCCCGCGTCCCCTTCCCTCTCCGCCGCTACCTCCCTCATTCTTTTCTATTTCCCTTCCCCCTCATAAATCAATCTCACACCACCACAACAAAAACAACAGCAACAACAACAACAATAGGAACCAACATTTACATTTACATTTAGAGAAGACACTATCATCTCTTTCTCCCATTAAAAGTTAAAACCACACCCTCCTCCTCAATCTATCTCCATCCATCCATCCATTCATGTCTCCGTCAAACGTAACGGCGCAGAAGACCCTCTGTCTCAACAACTCCGTTAGGAAGCGGACGGAGGCGCCCCGCTTCCTCTGCCCCCATTCATCCCACCCAAAGAAATACAAATCCCTATCGGAGATACTGCAGACGGCGCAGCATGCCGCCGTCATTATTGACGACGACGACGACGAAGACGAATACGGGGATGTGGTGTGCGAGGAATGCGGGTCGGGTGACGGAGGCAGTGAGATGGTGCTCTGTGACAAATGCGATAGGGGATTTCACATATACTGCTTGAGGCCTATTGTTGTTCGGGTCCCGACTGGTCCTTGGTTCTGCACTAATTGCTCAAGGAAAAAACGTGTAAGAAGTAGGTCTTTTGATTCTATTGATTCTTACTTTTCTTTCTTCTTCTTCTTTTTTTTTTTTTCCTGTAGAGTTAGATTTTGATTACAGAGAGAGAGAGAGAGAGAGAGAGAGAGAGAGAGAGAGAGAGAGAGAGAGAGAGAGAGATGGAAATGGAATGATGGAAATGATGTGATTTTGGTTTTGGTTTTGGGGGATTAGTGTTTCCGCTCATGCAGACGAAGATTGTGGATTTTTTCCGGATACAGAAGGGTGCCATGGAGAAATGTGGATCCCCTAAAGGTAAATTTTTTTTTTTGATGCATTTTTTTTTTAGTAAATATTTGAAAGTGGATGTTGATTTGTATGTTTGGATCATTATATGCGAGTTAGATAGGTAATACTGACAACCTTAGATTACTAAGAAATCGAATGCATAGGGATTTATGGTCAAATGAGCTGCGATTATTAAATAAGTGAGGTGTGAATGATATGAGGCGAGGAGGGTGAAGGATTTAAGGTAGGATGTAGATGGGGACATTGGGACTGGTGAGTGGGGGGGTGAAGGATTTAAGGTAGGATGTAGATGGGAACGTTGGGACCTTGACTTTCCTAGGATTTGAATTTATGGGGGGGTGGTTGGGTATTCATTTTCAATCTTCTCTTGATTCGATTTTCATTAAAGGGGAGGTTATTATTATTATTTTTTTATAGCAGTAAAAGTTTTATTTCACAAAAAAAGGAACAAAGCACAATGATAGAAAAACATCAAACAAAGAAGAAAAGATAACTAAGCATCAAAAGACAAGGTAGAGCTAAAAACTCCTTCACGAGCAAGACTATTCGCCATGGCATTAGCTCCCCTAAGAATATGATTGAAAGTGGCTCCCAATCTCCTTGAGATATCGTGCACCTCATCCACCCAATCTGCCTATATCCAAGGATAAGAAAAACTACTAGAACATCACTTAATTACCGAGAAAGAATCTCCCTCTAGAATAGTACCATAGCCAGTCATCTGAAGCAACTCTCTGCAATCAATAAGAATAGCAAACAACTCAATTTCATTAGCATCCGAAAAGTCAATCTGCCCAGAGAAGCTCCTTACCATCTTTCCATTCCAATCCCTTATAATTCCACCAATCCCTCATTAAATGGGAGGTTATTTAATGGTCATTTTGGTATATTCACCTTTTTCTCTTCATTTTTAACCACTTATGGCATGATTTATTATAGATTTTATGTAAGCAAATAGGCGGATAAGGTGAAGATGATGCTGGAATTTTTTGGATGTGGATTGTTTTGTTTATTTATTTATTTATTTTTGATGAATTACCGATTTTAATTTGCTTTTGTAATGATTAGTGTTGCTGAAGGGTACCTACTTCCAAAAAAAAAGTAAATAATGCTGTCAAAAATGCCTTTCCATGGCATTGCAAAAATGCGAATTTGGGGAACATGGAATTCCAGCATTACACAAACATGCCCTATGGGCAAGCAAATTTGCGAAGGATCCAAACAACACTTATATGCAATTGAGTTTTATTAATTAGGTTCACTGTGTGATTAGAGCTATAAGGATCTACAAGGATCTTAAGGGTACATTTATCTACAAAGAATCACTCGGACTGTATACCCCAGAAAATGCATTTTCCTTCATACGGTGCACCCTATCACCAGGACAAATAAGGTACTTAGATAGCTGATTTGTAGCTTTTGAGAGAAAGTCGGTCTTTAATGGGTTGCTTCATTAAGTGAATAATGGAAACAACATCATAGAAAATGAATTTTCATTGAAAAATTTATGTAGCCCATTGTGCTTTTAAGGTTATGCTCAACATTCACGTAAGCACAAAGAGAAAGAGGATCAATAAAACAATCAACAATTGATAATGCCTTTAAGTTACCAAATTATGTGATGAGTTGCTATAAGAATTCGTCACTAACAATCAATATGTCATTCAATGAAAATAATATAACTAACAATCCACAATTGATAATTCCTTTAAGATACCGAATTATGTGATGAGTTGCTATAAGAATTCGTCACCAACAATCAATATGTCATTCAATGACGAGAATATAACTACTCCCACTACCTTGGCCCAAAAGCATATCTCACTATGCCGGGGACAAAACAATTTTAGCGTATGATCTTATGAAATTCTCGTATCACTTTCTTAAGGATTCTATAAATCCACACAGTGTTATCAAATAGTTTGTACACGTTTATCCTCATGATCTTTGTACCACATAATTCACAGATTACTTGTAAAGCTCTTCCTACACTTTGCCGTTTAGGATCGCAGCCTTTACATCCATCAAGCTGTATTTCTGTATTTCATATCATCACAAACAACTATTGCCACTAGGATTCGTATGATGACAATTTACACCTGGAGAAGCGTATGAGGTGTAAAAAAACAAACTCGCTAACAATTTGTATCGCAAGAGCAAATGTCATATCTAGTCATGGTTAAGCAGATGAGACTTTCCATCAAGCGACGATACGAAGTTGGAGCAGGTAGGGAATGCTCTCAATGGCATTGTATTTCAAATTAAGTTCGAAGTGCATGTCCATAGTCCGTGAATCTATAAGATGGGCCATGGATCTAAATTCTTATGAATGTAAATACCTTCATGAGACTTAGTAATCTCCAAGCCAAGGAAATAAGTCAGTTGTTTGAGATCTTCATATGGAGGGTTCATGACTCATGAGATACCTTTGAAGATCACCAATACCAAGAGAATCATCCCTAGTAATGATAATGTTATCAACATAAAGCAGTAAGGTAGTATAACTTGTGTGAGTAGTGCGATGAGACATGGTCGATCAATTGGGACTTTCGTGAAATTGAGCATTTAGAATAGCAGTGTGGACTTTGTCAAACTAAGCACGTGGAGCCTACTTGATGCAATAAAGAGCTTTCCTGAGCCAACATATAACATTAGGAGTAGGGGTCTTCATGGATGGATTAAGCTGGTTGAGGCATACCCACACTCGACCTAACTTTATAAACATAAGCTTGTATTCAGCCAGAGCTCAACATGGGCTTTAAGTGCCTTGCTTGAGCCTGGCCTGCTCAAACATGTTAGGCTCGAGCCTGCTCCTTCAGTTAATTGGGTTAGACCGGGCTAGGCTTTGTATCACTTCTTTGAGCAAATCAGTCGCTAAACTACAAGCACTACTTATTTGGGCCGGACCAAGCTTTCTATCCCTTAATCCAAGCCCAACCCAAATTTAAAATGGGCCTAAATTTTAGATCTAAGCCTGGCAATTTCCAAGGTTGGAACTCGGACCATAGCGTTACTAATTGAGAGGACAAATTTACCTTATGGCTTCCTGTTAACAAACTTATGTAAACTGTTGAGAAATAACTAGGGACTTAGTTGTAATTTTCTAGTAATTATGGAGTAATTTGTAATTATAGGAACTCATGCAGTCCACCCAACAATATCCATATTAGCTTGGGTTTCGTCGAACTTTGAGCCACCTTGAAGATAACCTACAATGTCTTCATCCTTCCGTACCTCGCTGAAAGGTATGCTCCCACCCCCTACGACTGGGTATGGTTCTTGCACCCATGGGGTGTACCAATAGTCATGGTGCAGCTTTGACCGAGTCCAATTGAACCTTGAACTTTTTTTTGTAGTTGCTTCCTTTGATCTAAGCTAAGCTGTAGTAGTCAATTTTGTTTCGATTGTCGTTCTGGTTTGGCCTTATAAGCCTTATAGCGGAGCATTAAGGTTTATTACGGTGTTCCATTCTGAAAAAGGCATGATTGAAAAATGAAAGTAAAAAGTGAGAATACCTAAAATTGGAAAATATAATAGAATGCTAAAATAATACTAAAAAAGCATAATTACGTCATTTTCTATATAAGTAAAATTTGGTTAGGGCCCTATTTTCTATTATAGTGAAATTTGGTTAGGGCCTATTTTCTATTTTAGTGAAATTTTGTTAGGGCCCATTTTATATCAGAATGAAATTTGGTTAGAGGTCATTTCCTATTAAAGTAAAATTTGGCTAGGGCTCATTTTCTATTAAAGTAAAATTTTGGCAAATCCTTATTTCCTATTAGAGTGAAATTTGATTAGAGTCCTATATCTCATTATTGTGAAGTTTGGCTAGGGCCTATTCCTATTAAAGTGAAATTTCGGTTGGACCTAGGGACTTCTATTTTAAATGATTTAGATTTTTATTAGGTGGCCCTACTGTGGAGCCTGCGTTTTAATTTCTTGGGAAAGGGCTCAAGATCTCTTGAAAAGGGACGAAAGGTCGTCCAATCTAGGTAGAGAACTTTTTATTCACTTGAACCAAAAAGAAACGAAAAAAAAAGAAAGAGAGGGTAGCATCTTAGGAAGAAAGCCAAAAGTAAAAAATAAGATAAAGAATGATGCAGCAGCACCAATAGACTACTGCAAGAAGGCTCATGTCCCATGTGGGTGGGACCACCCAAGATTATTTAGAGATATTATTATTTTCTAAATCCAATTGTAATTAGGAAAGTTTCTAAGTTGCTTAAGTTTCCTAATTTAACTAGTTTTCTTAGGGCCTAAGTTTCTTTTACTATTTATATGGAATTGTAGAGATCATAATCTCAGAGTTTGAGTTAATAGAATTTTCCCTCGTGGGATTTATCGTTGGAGAGTGTTCTTCATCGTGAAACTCTTCATTGTGTTGCGGCACCTTCGATCCAAATCCTAAACCCTAGTATTTGCATCAAAGAACCTGGCTGAAATTGACCAATTTCGGTTGTTCCGGCCGGAATGACCCAATCCTGACATGGCTGAAATCTTCCCTTTTCCTCTTTATTTTTTAGGATAGTTTCCTTATTCTGTGTGTTCGGCTAGGTTGGTTCTTGGTGTACACAGGGTTGTTTAACCCTAGTTATGCCTAATTCCTTGAATATGCCTGATTAGAGTCGGGATTATTAGTGATTGTCTTGGAAGACAGTCCTTGTAAGTATTTGGGTATTGAGTATACATCCAAATCTGTTAAATCTGATTTGCGGGAGTGTTCTGACTCAAATAAGATCTCTACAAAGTTTATTTCAGAAGTTTTGTGTTGATTTAAAGGATTTTTCTATAATTAAAAAGTCTCCAAGTTTAGTGTGTCATGGAGTCCAAGCACGAGGAGGTTCAACCTCACAGTCTCAGCCCTTACATAGTGTTGTAATTTGTGAAGCCAACCACTATGATTATACCAAATTTGTTGAATGGTTACAGTTACATAGATTTGGCCTACTCTTCTAGAATGACCATTTGTGAGTAAAACAGACTTGGCTATATCAATGGGAGCATTAAAGACTCTCCAAAGAAGGACCCAAAATACTTGGATTGGGCTTCTCAAAATATGTTAATTATGGACTGGATACTGACTCAATGGCAGATAGTTCTGGCTAAGAAACTTTAGGACTCAATTGAGGTAGCTTATGCTGAGAAAAGGAATAATGCTCAAATGCTAGAAATGAAGAAGAGAATTGCAACATTTAAATAAGGAGATTTATCCATAGGAGACTACTATGCAAAATTCAAATCCTAATGGCATGAGTTATAATTATTATGTAGCTAACTCTAAATCGGCTAGACATATCATAACTCGTAAGCAGTATGCGTTATAATTCAGTTAATGCATGCTTCTAGGACTGAACATTTAGGTGTAATTCATGGAATTTTGAGATAGTTAAAAGGAGCACTTGGACAAGGTAGTTTGTACACTTGTTATACTCACTTATATGTGGAAGTATGCAGAGATGTTGATTGGGCAAGTTCCAAGACAGATAGGAGATCAACTACGGGATACCGCACAATTGGTGGTGAAAATTTAGTCTCATGGAAGAGCAAGAAGCAGCAAGATGTTTCACTATCAAATTCTGAGCTGAACGCAAACCCATGGCTCATGGATCCTGTGAGTTGTTGTGGCTAAAACTACAGTTACACAAGTTGGGCTTAAAAAAAAGTGGACCTATGATCTTGCATTGTGATGGTATTTCTACACTTCATATTGCTAACAATGCAGTATATCATAAATATATTGAGCATATTGAGGTTGATTGTCAGTTCACTAGAGAAGATTATACAAAGAAAAAAATACAGCTGGAGTATGCTAGCATGGAGGATCAGATTGCAGATTTTCTCACAAATGCGATGATTAAGAAGCAATTGTATGATGTTTTGTCCAAGCTAGACATGGTAAACATATATCTACCAGCTTGATAGGAGGTGTTGCGAGGCAAAGTAGACATTTATGTAACTTCAGAGAAGTCAGGGATTGATTTGTAAATATGTTAAAAGGTGGGTTTTTTTGTATTTTTTTTTTATTAATATGAATATATAAAGTTGGTCGCCCCAACTCTAAATTGGATACCATCCAGATTTTCCCTTCTCAATCTCTTCTATCTTCATTTTTTTCCTTTCTCAAATTTCCCAAATTTTCAAACCTTTTCACCTTAAACAAAGAACTTTAAAATTCATAAATCCAATTTGGACATGAGCCCTGTCACTGATAGGAAAGTCCACACACCTTGGTCTTGGTTGGGTGACATTGAATCTGAAGAGAACTGGCTCTGATGATAATCCAACCAGCTGAGAGGAAAATAAATTCGTCATTTACCTGCTCCGGTTACTAGTCTCAATGGAAATATCCCCAGTTGCAGATTTGAGGGTTGCCTAATGCTAGATCTATGATCACATGGTCTGCTACAGCACGCATTATCTTCCACTCTTGGGTGATGTGCAAAGTTAGCAAATCACTTTTGTATGGCTTCCTATCTTTAATGCAAAGTTGCAAACTGAAGAATGAGAGGAAGGTGGGCTCATTCAATTCTTGAGCTCAAATCAAGGCCACAATCCAACATCTTGTCAACTTGTGATGGCATAACACGAAGGAAACAGACCTCACGTTGAAAGTTTCCTTGCAGCGCCACAGTTATTTTTCTTCAAAACAGAACAACTGAATAACAATAGACTGGATACCAAATAATAATAATAATAATAATAATAATATATTATTATTATTATTATTAATATTAATATTAACAACAGCAACGACAACAACAACAACAATGGGAAGAATGAAGTACATTGCACGTTAACTATGGTTCCAAAAGCTGAGATCTATACTCAATATAAATGTCTCGTATGGATACCAGGTGAGTCCACTGGTTCAAGGCTAGTAAGGAATGACAATGCACTTAGAGAAAATTAACCAAAGGTATGAGCGTGTGAGGGTGTGTGTGCAAGAGAGGTTTCCCTATGGACCTTACAGAAGTTTCCATCATCCACCTATTTTACCGAAAATGGTTCCATCCCCATTATTGACCCCTTTGGAAAATGTTCTTGCTAAATCCTTAAAATCCTCTAGTTTACTGAAAGAAGTTCCCCATTATTGCATTCTAAGAAATTTTCTTGTTTAATTCCTTCATTTGACTAGTACACCTAGTTACTGATGAGAAAACAAATGAATTTGTTTGCGAGTTTAGTCAGAGTGCTTAAACTATGATATGAACACCATGTATACAGACATGGACACAGGGCCCTGTTGAAAGCCACAGGTAAACATGGTTCTTTAATTCTTGAGCTCAAAGCAGGTGGCACCAGTACAGTTTGATTGATTAACTAATATATGTATCACCCCATTTCCTCAACCCAGCCACTGAGGACTAGTTTTGATGGACCAAAGTACAGATACATACACAAGTATACCTACAATTGGGCAATGGGCATGGTAATATACTACATGAAGGTTCACTCGTAGGAATGGTCATGAGAGAAGTTATCACACTAGGCCAACACTTCCTTTCTGAGATTCTCAACTCTTGAAATTTGAAATTCTTTACCTTCAACCTTGAATTCTGTGTCTTAGTGAATACTTTCACTTAGATTTTTCTTTTTTCTTTCTTTTTTTTGGGTAAAGTACTTAGGTTTTAATTGAAAAATGAAAATAGATCTGTTACCTTATTTAGAACATGGTAATTTTTATCTAATTGAGAAAACAATGTCCTCTCTCTCTCTCTCTCTCTCTATAGATGGAAGGAAACGCCGTAGGCGTTCAATGCGTTTAGCGATGTGTAAGAAAAGGAGGAGGTTATTGCCATTTATTCCAACAGAAGATCCTGAACGGCGGCTGGAACAAATGGGCTCCCTTGCCACTGCATTAACTGCATTACGGATGGAGTTCAGCAATGAGCTCACCTATATGGCTGGCATGGCTCCCAGGTCTGCAAATCAGGCCAAGCTTGAAAGGGGAGGCATGCAGGTTGTGAAGTTTTGTTTTTATGAATTATTATATTTAGAACTTCAGGCTCTCTGGATGCTTTTCTTAACCATACTTTCATCTTATAAATTCATTTATACAAGTTATTTTTTCAGGTTCTTTCCAAAGAAGATACAGAAACCTTAAAACTTTGCAGAACCATGTGCAGAAGAGGAGAATGGCCTCCTCTCGTGGTAGTTTTTGATTCATGTGAAGGGTATTTACATTCTTGGACTACTGATTCAGTGTCTTAGGAGTTTTGATGTTTAGTTATATATTATGTGGAATGTACTATTTGATGCAGTTTCACTGTAGAGGCTGATAGGAACATAAAGGATTTAACAATAATCACAGAATACACCGGTGATGTCGACTACCTCAAGAACCGAGAAAATGACGATGGGGATAGTATGATGACCCTTCTTTTATCGGCAGAGTCATCTGAAAGTCTTGTTATCTGCCCTGATAAACGTGGAAATATTGCTCGCTTCATTAATGGCATTAACAATCACACTCAGTAAGTTTGTTTCTTATGGTATCTTTCATTTTTCATTGCTATTGGTAAAAATTTGCAGATATCTGTATAACTATTCCTGCTAATGATTTTCTGAAGGAGGTATGATACAATGCTTGGCCCATATCTAGGTCAAGCACTTCATATAGTTTGGTTTATATCTCAGTGATGTTAAGTTCATTCATAGTAACGAACAATCTCAATAATCATTTTGGTTGATTTTACATGGTGATTGTGGTTGCTGGCTATATTCTGAGCGCTGGTCAGTCCATATTCAGAGACTTGTAATTTTATGGTGCAAAGTCATTTGCAGGGAGTCTAATTGGATGAAAAGATGGGTCCCCTGTATGTAATGCTTGGGCCCAGACTTGGGCCATGTAACTTTCTCAATTATTTGTTTTAACTATTTTATGTTCGTAGTTAACTGCATAAATTTTTTGGTTAGGCTTCATTTTCGATACTGAGGCTTTATGACTCCCTTAGTCTAGTTTTTTTCCAGGGAAAAGTAATTGCCAACATCCCTCCAATTACTAAGTGAAAACACTATTAACATTTTGTGCTTGACAAGCATTCTTATTGGTGCAGGGAGGGTAGGAAGAAGCAGAATCTAAAGTGTGTCAGATATAATGTAGATGGTGAGTGCCATGTCTTATTGGTTGCCACTCGTGACATTGCGAAAGGGGAGAGGCTATACTATGATTACAATGGATATGAGCAGGAATACCCAACTCAGCATTTTGTCTGATTTACTCCATAGCTACAGTAATCAAATCCACCATTGATGCGAATCAGAAATTGGGACAACAGCAGGCCTGTTTTCTCTTTAATTTTTTTTTTTTCTTTTTCTTAAAGGTACCTGATCTTGGTTCTTCCATGGCTCATTCATTGTAGTCTTTCAAATTTCTTTCCCATCTGCAATTATTTTGGCCTTTATTATTTATCTAATGTAATCCTGCCCCATTTTGTGGTCAGAAGAGATGGGACTTACAAGCTTGAGTCTCCTACAGCATTTATCCAATGAAAGGATGACTGCAATTGATAGTCTTCATATTTCTCAAATATTGTTGAAAAGTTCCATAGCATTTCTTTGTATTTATTCCAGTGCCTGAAATTCTGGATGGGCTTAATTGCATGGGTTTTTTTCTGCTTTTTCATCATGCACTTTCAATTTCTGATTACCTGGATTGCTGTGAGAGATGTTTCCATGCTCTAATCACTTTTGTTTTAAAAAAAAACTCGGTTATAGTCAAATCAATTAAGAGTATATTCGATAAAAAGCTCAAAGCAGTAGAACTCAGTTGAGACTCTACTTGGCCGAATTGGAAACTCACTTAAGAAGTATCTTTATCTTGTTTAGAACTTAATCTTATGTAAGTGCTTATATGAGCCTCAAGGGACTTGATTTTGCTGAAATGGAAGAATGGAAGAATAAGAAAAATGGCCAACCGATTTCTTTCTTTAATAGGTGGTTTCTAATATTACAAAATAGTTTGCCTACAAAAACTGAAGTCCAACCTGGAATGATATTTGTCTGGATCCTCTGGTTTTTATCTCCAGCTGCTTAATTTTGGACAACACCTTTCTTTTTCATGACCTAGTCTATGTGGATTAGCTGGGATTTCATTGAAGGTTCTACAGGGTCTAAATTTATTTCTATAGGGTCCAAATTTATGTATTAGATTCATTCAATTATGGGCTGCATCATAAATCTTACTTATTCGATTATCATATATGGGGAATCAAAGGGGGTTTTTAAGACTTAAAAGAGAAATTAGGCAAGGTTGTCTTCTATCCTTATTTATCTTTGCCATTTTTATGAAATTTCTAACCTGGGTCATCAGAGAGATGGAGCACAATGGTTCCTTTTACACACCTTTCAAACGGAGGTACAGGATCATTCAAGATGATTCACATCCGCTCCAATGACATATCCTCACATTTCACTTTAATATGAATGGGGAAATAAATACATGATTGAAAACATGACAGTATGCTGACTTGGCATCATTGCAGATGTGGTGTTAATCATGTTTCTGTCGTACTCAATCTGACAGTGGAGCCCACTCCCATTGCATTGAAATTTGAGAATATATTCTTGTAGTGCCCACTCCCATTGCATTGAAATTTGAGAATATATTCTTGTAGTGCATGGAATTCATTTTGAACGGTCCAGATTATATTTGTGGCCTCCATGATGGAGATCCTGACGTGTGTTACATTCTTTGTCTAATAGCTATGACAGGGATCCAGCATGCAGGACCTGTCATAGTTGGACTAAAATCCTAAAAATTGATTCCTTCTATACCATTATGCATTTATGCTCGAGAGGCATTAATCCATGGCACTTGGAATTATTTTCCTAAGATTTGATTTACCAGGTTGAAGGCTGGGTAATCATTTTCCACCAAAGATGAGACAATAATTTGATATCACTTTCTTTTGCCACTCTCTCTCTCTCTCTCTCTCTCTCTCTCTCTCTCTCTCTCTCCAGCCAAATAATAATAATAAGACACTACACTTTTCCTTCAATTTTAGCCCTTTAATAGGGAGGCAGAGCTTGAAATTCCTAGGAAATCAATACCGTGAAAAAACCGGGCACCAAAAAATAATAATGCAGTTTGTAATAGTAAATAACTTGATTCAATTATAGATTCTGTCAAAAAGTTGATCTGCACACAAAACTGTGTGCGCAATACCTGTATCATTGATACATTTACAAAAGATAATGAAGAATCTAAACTAATTAATAACTACAGTAAACTTGACTCCATTCCCAAAAACATAGAATCGTCTAATAGACATTCTATGTTAGAAGTTTCTGAACAATAATTCTAAAAAGTCCTAACACTAAATTTAAATTACTCGGATAAAACAGCCGACGTTGTACTCAATCATGGAATAACAATAGTTTAGACCATATCTTCATAGTGATCCTCCACTCCAGATCAGAACCAGATACTTTCCCGGAGTAGATGATTTACTCACCAATGCCCAAGTGAGACCTTCAGTTTATGAAGTTGAATAGCAAAAGCAGGAGCATAATGTTCATCTTTTTGCTGTTGAATTCTGTGTTCCGCCAATCAAAGTTCCAACACTCTCTCCAAGAATAGCTTTGGAGATGTTGCCAGGTTTGGATAAATTGAAAACAACAACTGCAGCAGGAAAGCAATGTAGTCAAGATTCCAATAATCAATAGGTTTATTAAGTACATCTGCTGAAATAACATGCTTCTTTTCACATCAATGTCTAATTATATATCAGTAGTACACATGCTAATCCATGCCATCTATCAAGTAGGGTTAATCATGTAGAACTGGTCCTATGACTCATTGACTGGGTCGCACATGCAAATTAAGTGTGCAGCCGTTCTTTATCCATACCCAATTATTCAGTTGTTATAGACTGCCTGTCAAGTTGGCAGCCTGGCTGACCTTTTGCATTGGATCATCAGGCATGGTTTAACCCACCTTGAGAATGGCCCAACCTTGCAAAAGTCCATCTCATCCTTACGCATGCAGTCGTCGGAGGATTAACAAATGTCCAATGGTAAGGTTAAGAAGAATTACCGGGGATATTGTTTTCCTGACACATTGTGATAGCAGTCAAGTCCATTACAGAAAGATCCTTTGTGGTTACATCCTGATAGCTAAGAGTATCAAGAAGAACCGCATTTGGGTTGAGCCTGGGGTCATCGTTGTAGACACCATCCACGTTTGTAGCTTTCAACACAACCTCAGCATTAACTGAACAATAAAAAATGTGGAATGTCAGAACACAAGGTCTTCTTATTGGCACTCCTTGACTCATGTGCCTCTAGCGCATGTTCTTATGTACTGCAACTAGGACTCCAAATAGAAGTAGAAATGAATACCCATGGGACAAAATTACTAAAAAAACTATTTATTAATTTATTTTCTTTTGTATTTTCACAGTTTTTCTAAACTGCAACTACAGCCATAACATCATGCTCAAAGACATTGTTTATATATTACATCATCCTATTTAGTTGAAGATGGTTTTCATTACTTTAACTAATTATATGTTTATATCTATTGCTCCAAAAATCTCAATACATGTACCAGCACATTTAAAAAAAAGTGTGGACATGCTGGCATCTCGAGCTTCTAAAGTTTCCTTTGGCTGACATTTCACTCAAGTTAGACAGTGGCACTTAATCTTGGTTGTGAAAATGAGCCTGAAACATGCAACACAACATACATGTACTAATCCAAGCCATCCATCATTTCGCACCATCATATGGATGCCTGGCCAAAAGTCAGGTCTACTCTGCCGGGTCAGAGCACGAGACGACATAAATAAAAGAAAATTGTGCCCAAAATTTGTTAACAGACCACTTGTTGAGTAATCCACCTTGATTTATGGGGTAGGACGCCTATAAATTGTGGCTAACCTGATGGACAGCTAAGATGTGTCATGGGTGACTGCCCTCCATTAACAGAGTCTGGGCATAGCAAATGCACTTTCACATGATAAACTATTAAATCATCCCACCCATTTAGTCATAGCAAATGCCCTTTCACATAATGAAACATCAACTTACTTTCTGCACAACGAAGAGCAGCGGCTGTATCAGTTGTAAAGAAAGGGTTTCCCGTTCCAGCTGCAAAGATCACCACCCTTCCTTTCTCCAAATGTCTGATGGCCCTTCTTCTGATGTATGGTTCTGCGACTTCAGACATGCGGAATGCAGTCTGGACACGTGTAGGGATGCCAATGCTCTCCATCGTTGCTTGCAGGAATATAGCATTCATAACAGTAGCCAACATCCTAATCCAAAGTCCAATTCAAAAGCAGCTAAGCAACTTGCTAACAAAATAACTTGAAAAATAAGAAATCCTGACAAAAGGGCGCTTCAGTGTTAGTCTCTGATAAGGGCTCCCAACAGAGTCTCTTGTAAACATCAATATTTCAAATTCATTGAAATGAACAATGTAGCAGAGCCCAACAAGAATGGTTCTAATTGGGCTTGGCCTTGGCAGTGTCTCTCGGGCTGAGTCCTATCAGGAAAAGGTCAGAACTTATATTTCTTTTATTTTCTTGTTGTGGGCAGATGCTGAAGGCTCTTGGGATCCCTTTGCACTTATTTTGAAAGATCAAAACCACATTTTCTAAAAGACTTAAGCATTTAAAGATTAGAGGTAATGTTCATCTGACTAAATGAAAATCAAATGAGACCAGCAATTATTACTTAAGTTCAGTCTAGATAATCAAAACACAAGTGGTTTAAATTCATAGGACATTTTTTTCCATCTTTAAGCTTCATTATAATTTTTCACAATTTTTAAGATTTCACAGGGCTCTACAGTGTGACTTGTTAAGCCAACTGAGTCTCCAATAAGAGACTTGGCCAAGTCAACTGGACTTAAAGGTGACCGAGTCGTCCCCCGAGTCCAAGTTATGAAACCTTTCCAACAAGTATTTTACACATCACACATTGAATTCTTAGATTCGCCTGCAACTGAAACATCATTTTGTAGTTGATAAATATTGTGCTTTTACTTCTTTTAAATATAATATATTTAAATGTTTCTTAACTATTCAGAGAAAGTCTTCCACATAATTTTCTTCAATGTGCTATTTTGGCATTTTATTTTTTTAAGAATAATCATTTGTTTAAATTTACTTAAACATTATGCAAAATCCACTAAATAGGGTTACAAGCTCAAGGAAATTTAAGGGGAGGACGAATAAAGGCATTGATTGTGATGCAGCACATATACATGGGACCCACTTGATCACAAGCCTCAATCAAGTGGCCGAATTTTTGTGTTATTTTAAGGATGGCCTCATTTCAGTGACAAATGATGTCCGAATTACTTACAATTGGATCTGTTGGAGTGCTTATTCAATTAACAAGAAGCCCAAGTTCATGCAATTCTGACTCTTATTAAGAAAATTATGGCCAATTTTCTATTGGGGTATAAGAGATTTATGAATTTAAGGTTAATTTTGTCATTTATTATGTTTAGATTGTTAGGATAGAACTTTCACTTTTAAACTGTTTAGTTTAGATAAACTGTTTCTTCTCCTAATTACAAAATAGATGTAAATGACATGTGGACTAGTTTTCTCTAATAACCAACCCTTTCTGGCTTATTTGGTGTGAAGTTCTAGGAGATTCAATAATTCTCTGGATTTCTTCTCAAGTTAAGTAGATGTCAATGGATTTTTTTTTTGTAAAGGGACATACCCTACCCTCAAATGTATTATACGTTGTTATCTGGAATTACAGAATTGCAACCCTTTCAACTTTCAAGGCCTTCACCACCTTGGTATTAGAACAAAGGTTTTGGATCACAGCAATCCATCATATATTTTACCTTACTTTTAAGTTATATTAGAGGAGAATCACAGCCCCTTATTGATTTGGTATTAGAGAGAGCTCCTTTGACTTTCAAGGGCCTGCATCAGTTTGGTATTCACAGCGGCCTGTTTCAACTTTAAAGGGCCTACATCAAATTGGTGTCAGAGTCAAGGTTTTGGATCCCCCAAGTATTTGATAAACTATCTTTACCAATATTTAATGTTCAATCAGTTAACCAAATATGTCAATGAGACATGCGTATGTATAAATAGAAGAATAGAAAAAACAAATAAATATTATAAGCCTAGAACCACATATATGAATATAAATCAGGCGAAGGTGACTCCAAAATATGATTCACACTAGCTTATAGCTTTTGCAGGAAGTCATACAAATCCCAAAGCAGACAGCAGATTTAATACGAAGACACAGAAGATCTATCGGAAGATCTGTGTGTAGATTTCAGAATGGTATAATCAATTAGATGGAGACCAAACCAATAAACTGGAGGAGATTTATCAAACGAGGATTTGGTTGGGGGAAACCTAACAGATGATGATCCTACAAATAGAGAGAGAGAGAGAGAGAGAGAGAGAGAGAGAGAGAGAGAGAGAGAGAGAGAGAGAGAGAGAGAGATCCCAACCATAGTTATTGAAATGGATGATCTAATAGTCAAAGATTTAAATGAAAAAAATACCATAGATCTCGAGATAGGGGATGATCAGGAAGGCAGTTTCACCATACATCTTACTAATGTATATCAAGTAGAACATGGATCCAAGGCAGATCTAACATTACAACCATTAGATCAGAGTTTTAGCATATGACCCAAGATTGTCAAGAGATGCAGAAACAATTGATTTTGTGATTCATGATTGGGGTTATTTTGTATTTAGTTTACCTTTAACTTTACTCGAGATAAGAACAATTTGAGTTTAAGTAAAAAAAAACATAATGGATGACTGCTACAAAATAGCAGGGGATGGGACTCGCGACCACAAATCCCAAGCTGTTAAATCAATAACATGCCCTATTATATGAGTGACTTGGGAATAATTATTGTCATATACGATATTCGAATTAGCTGGTACAAATCATACAAATTTTCTATCACTAGAAAATCAGAAACGGCACAATTTAATTAGCTTTACAGGAAAAAAAAATTCTCATCCAAACCCAAATGACCTAAGGTCTGTCGCTCCCAAAATTAGCAGCTGGGCATAAAAGTTATTGAAGAAAACTCCTTAATAACAAAGGGATTGAGGGTGGTGATGTGTCAGGATATGAACGGCTTCTCATCCCACACTCTTCAAGTGAGCATCACTGTGGAAGAGAGCTTCCAGAAAGTATACTGGATGGAAAGATTCTAGCTATCCAAGCACCATCCTCACTTTTTTAGCTTTAACCATCCATGTATAGTCCAAATATTGCACAGCAGGGCCTTCCAACCAAGGAACTTACAGTGGCATCCCCCATAGATCAATGCCTGGATTTCACCGAAACAAGGCCCCCAACAAGGAATGGTGCATCAGGATAGCTTTCATGCTTAATGAAATAGGACCCTAAACTCTTCTTCACGGAATATAAACCCACCAGCAGAGTTTAAGTCTGCATACCCGATGTAATCAGCAGATGAGCGGTCAAGACCACTGCATCCAGCCCAAGAGGATCCACGAAAGATATTTCCCCCACCAACCACTATAGCAACCTGTAAGACTAGCAACAGTGTTAGCCCACATGTCTAGGCAGGTGGATGAAGCTTACAACATTTGATGTCACAGATTTTGTGAGAGCTTATAGAAAAAGTTGGTATGCAGACAATCCCCATAACATAATCAACAAAAGAATAAGCAATTCGGTTTTATAACACACTTTATACTGACAAAGAAAAATAAGAAGAAATCCTCACCTCTATACCTAGCCGAGTCACAGAAGCAACCTCCCTGGCTATGGACATTGTAACCTACAAGAAAATGACACAATATTGTTATGGATAAAGACTACAAGAAAGCATTTAACAAAGGAATTAAGCATAGTCTATGGGTGAGAATTACATCAATCTCTTTCTCAATAAAGATCTTTTAATTTCGTTCATGATGTCTTCAGACTGAGTTCATTTTTTTTTTTTTATTATTATTTTGAAATGGTAAAGTGAAATTTATTAAGAAAACCAAGATATCAACAAGAACATTAAAATGATAAAGGATGCAAAATATCAGCACCATTTAATGATGCCACAACACTTGATCAAAATGGAATTAAATCCCATTATGGAATTCAAAAAAGGGGCTAAAACAAGATGTTTTGATTGTAAGTACAACTGTACAAGTCCTATTCTATTAATTATGCATGCATTTTGGAATAGTTGCATTTGCTTTCTTTTATCTTTAGTCATAATTCTCCATTCTAGTTTCAGGAAATTTTGTGGTCTTTTTGCTTGATTTATACAAAACCCAAGAGGTAAAATCAAATTTAACCCTGAGATTTGAATTATTACACTAGATTTTGGTTCTGGCTATGACTCATGCAATCGAAAAACCGCATTTAAGCACATCCATCAAGCTACCTCTAACCATACCATTTCAGCAATGAAATCTCTGTATTTTATAAATTGATTTGAAACAGTTCCACTATGAATGGGTTGTGGTCAAACAACCCAAGAAAAAAAGAGAGTAATAAATAACATTTGAATTATTCTGAGTGGCTAACAACATCTCCAATTATTGGTTTTTTACACTTGACCTTCCATTGTGGGACAAACAATGATGGATATGGACCCCAGTAAACCTATCACAGAAAAGGTTGAACAAAAAGTTTACAAAAATGCGCAAATTATGAGATACTCATTCATTGATAAGGAGGAAATAACATGGAAAATGGTTGGCCATTCATTGACAGAAATGAAGATTCAGTAGGGAGGCTGGACCTCCAGTGTTTAAAGAGAATACGTCTGTTGAATCAGGATAGGCTGGCCAGGTTAGTGATAAGGATAACGTTACATAGACACCTGATGATTATGGAAGTACAGATTGTAGTGATGCATGCCTAATTCTTAACACATTCTCACAACAGAAAGGTGGAAGAGAAGATGTTGAAGATTGGTAAAGCGGAAGGAGCTTCTTTTGGTTAAAACGACAATGTTATGGAATTATTTATCAAAGGATTTTCTAACAAGAAGTCTAAAGAGAGAGAAAGACAGAGGTATTAAATCTCCATAAATAAATTAATTATAATTGATCAATGTAGATGAAGGAGAAGAGAGCTTTGGTATGCTGTTAATGTGAGTTCTCATCCTGTCCACCATGGAAGCGAGTTGGTGTTCAGGATGTTGGAGATAATTTTATGAGCTTTGTAGCATTGTATGGTCCAGAGCCTTCTTCTTCCATCCTTGTTTGCTGTTCTATTCTAATTGAAATAAAGTTATATTACCATTTCAAAAAGAATCGTACAAACAACATGGACAGTTGGGAAAACGAAAAATAGGAGAACAAGAAAATGGAAAAAGGAAAAAGAAAAGATAATAAAAATACTCCTAGTAATTTATAAAATATCATACCAATTTCCAGCAATAATATTCGCTATTGGCTCAATATCATATGGATGGAGTGCAATGTACCACATCTCATACCATATACCAAGTTTGGAAACTACTATACTTACCCTGATAAGAAGAAACCATTGAGATTACAAATACTAAGGGTGCTGACTTCATGACCATGGAAAATTTCTAACTTGATAACAATTTACAAACGTTCTTTCTACTACTAACTTATAACTATGAATTTTCACATTCTCACCTTTGGATCAATATTTTGTGCATGATCTCCTGCAAGTGCTTCTCCACTTACTTTCAGCAACACTCGACGCCATTTATACAATGGCTTAGACATGGTTGAATCATCTGTCGGAAACCCAAAGGGCAACATAGTTGATGCTTGAGATCTGTTTATAACCATAGAGTTAATTCTGAAAATATAAATCACTGTACTTCCTAAAAGTAATAAATAATAAATTAAGTTAAATTCAAAACCATATAATAAATTATCATCATTATCAGCCTCTACCTTTTGGGGCTGTCTCAAAACCTATGAATAAATATTAGAACAAAATACATATGCAAGCATGCAAAAACAGCCTGTAATGCTACACTCAATCCCCATGACACCAAGAACATAAAAAGAAATCATTTAAGAGGAAAAAAAAGGAACAATAAGGAAATGATATCTAGTTCAAACAACCAGCTACTAAAATCCTTTTAATGTTCAATATTACTCAATACGATAGTAAATACTTGTATAGGGGTTTAAGGTACTGATATTGGATCTCTTACAGATATACTACATGTTCCTGTAGTTCTATTAGATCTTACTTATCTTTTGTTAAATGGTAATTTATTCTTACTCATCCAACAAAAAAATCATGAAGGATATGTTAAGTAGTGATAATTTCACTGGAATTAAGGCTGCTTTCCGGTTTCAAAGAAGATTAATAACACTTTGAACTTAAAAAAACATAAAAGCTAATAAGCATGGTGACAACTTCTTCAAGTAAAGAACAAAACAATGACAATAATGACGAGCACTCCATCAGTAATCTAATCAGTGTCCATTTCTTGGATTTAAGAAAGGAGAGTCATGTTCCCACTCTCCAAAACTGTTTAAAACTGGATAGAATTGGTGCTAGTCTTCAAAGCTAGTACATCTGCAGCATTCTTGGGACTGGAAGATACCAAGGAATCCAATGAAGCAGAACTGTTAGCCATGAAAGAAGTATTAGGGGGTCTTCAGTACAGATTTCTAAGGTTCATTGATGACAGAGGGAAATTCATCCACCCACTCTAATTAATAGCTGAACTACAAGACAAGAACCCATAGATGTAACATAACTTACAAAAAAGTAACATGTAAACAGAAACGAAAAAACAGTCGTACCCACGTATTTATTACGTAATACAGTGCGAAACAGAAGAACATTTGGAAGCATTTTTTTGTTTTTTCACCACAGGCATACATACCTCGAATCAGAAAGAGAACCCATTTCAGATGAAGAGCAGTTGAGGACCATAGGATTGTCTTTCCTCCTAAAACCCAGCATCAGACGGGCAGGAATATTAGAAGAAGAAGGAGAAGAAGAAAATCTGGAGTGTAAGGGCAAAGAAGAGAAGCGGGAGTCTGAGGCTAGAGGAAGAAATGCAGTAGAGGTCGCCATTAGAGAGTAAAACTAAACCAAAAGCCAAGGATGATTTTTAAGAGAGAGAGACACAGAGGTATCTCTAATTTATAGTATATGGGAAATGAGGAAACCTAAAACTATAGAAGTGAGGCATAGACTAGACTTTTGGATGGGCAGTCACTCTTTTGATAAGAGGCAGAGTGAAGAGAGTCTCCTTGAGAGGCTCTTGCTTAAAAAAAAAATTGGGTAGTCCATAGTGGAGCCTACAATCTATTGAAAATTGGACCTGTTCAAAATAAATACTTCTCCCATTCAAGGGTTTCAAAAATTCATGCCTTTTCATTTTGATATACCATATTAATAATCAATAATATTAAAAGCTCAAGTTATTAGCAACCGACGGGACAGTTTATACTAAATACTCACAAGCCCTCGAAAGCATCCTATAGGGTTTTGTGGTAATTGGAAGTTGGAGCAAGTAGTGCATCCTCCTAAAGAAAACTTATTGGTTATACACAAAATATAGAAATAAAAGAAACTTATTTGTATGTATCAAAAAAAAAAAAATTGTGCCCTCGAGAAAATTAAAGGTATGTTTTTTAAAATATTTGGAATCCTTGGTATTGCACAAATATGACTATCATTGTGTTAGAAGGGCATGGACTTGGGCCTTTTTTTTTTTTTTTCTCTTGATTTTTATGAATGGCTGAATGTTTAAGAAATATATATATATATATATATATATGTGTGTGTGTGGATTGGGATGAATGATAAGTGTAATAGAAAATTAAAAATCATTCCAATATACATTTTAGAAGTGTACTTCTAACACATGAAACACAAACCCATATGAATGCATGTCAATAAACAGGGTAAGGAGATACACAAATTACTATCATAATAAGTTTTTCCTAACTTTTTGATATTAGGAGTTTGACGCATCTGCTTGCAGTGTGCAGTGCAGTCGGAAGCATTAAATTCTATTTTCGAAAGATTTTTTCTTTTCTTTTTCGAAAGATAAGTGTGTATATTTCCAAAGGTAAAGTACGATCTCCAGAAAGAAAGAGGCAAAGCTCCCACTTACAGGGAACCTCTAAGATAGAAGAAGCATCCAACAGGGAGCAAACCAAACAAAATAACCCACAGACCAGGCCAACCTAGAAAAGGAACCTTAGATTTTTCATGCCACTTGCAAATTTAGATCAAGGATTAGAGCTATCAGAGAGAATGTAGACTGATTTTAAATCTTCAACAAGTTTACTCTATGTCTTGTTGCTTCAAATCCAAGGTTCCAAGGAGAGTGGGCTGGATCAGAGATAGCTTCATAGGTAGTAACTCTATCAATACTAATGCAAAGGCAGTCTGACTCTGAGACTTTTGCAGCTTCATGGATGATGGAGCTTGCAACACAACTCTTCATCTTGATTGGCGATTTTCACCCATAGAAGTGTAAAGACTAGAGCCCGATTCGTAGAACCCCAAGAAAAAGTAACTTGAAACAGTACCATACAACCCCCCCTTGTGGTGTACCCCTGGATGCATTCATGCATAAGGTTGCAGAGGGACCCACAATCGGTAATTTTACCTAAACTCGCAACCCCAAGATCGCAATTGTGAGAAACATAGGTAACTAGTAAACTGCTAGCTAGCTGAAGGATAGAAGGTCAATGAACAAGCAAACATAGGTATATATCAAATTGATAGCTAGATGAACACTTTAAACTCGACATATTTCAATTAATGGCTAGTAGTAGATAACTGCTGATGATGAAAGAGATTAGAATTAGTAAAATGCAAACTCGAAAAATGGACAACTTTGAGTCGCAACTCCCTTCATTGGATTGTTCCAGTTTTCACACACAATTAGATCACAAGGATACGTTTCAAAATGCTACCCCTCCCTGGGGATTTTCACCTACCAGTGCGTCAACAGAGGTTGCCTACTTAAAAAAAAAAAAATGCCAGAAAGAACAGTTAAAAGGACACTGCTGTCAAAGAAAATGGATTCCTTTTGCTAGCCATATATTTCTTTCTTATAAAATTCTCAAATTTATTACAATCAGTATCTTTCATCCATATGAAACTCCTCTGGGCTTGTAATGACTTTTTCTTTTCCTCTTTCGTGAGAATAAAGGCTAGTAATGACCTTTTCTTTTCCTCTTTCATGAGAATAATGATGGTTCTCCAGACCCACATTAACAAAGAAAATATGGATCAAGACCATGTGCAGCTCTTCAGCCAACGAACCGTCATGGCGTCATCAAGTCAATGACATGGAGCGAGTTGCAAGCTCAGAAACATTAATGAAATGGATATACCATACGATCATGGTGCTCAGTCAGCAGTTCAAACATGAGAACAGCCATGTCTACACCTCAACAACAGCCAATTCTACACTGGTCTATGCTGCTGTAGCTGTCAGGTGCTGTATCTCAAGAGCTTGTTTAAAGAGGTGAACATGCCAGCGCACCGCTGCCAAATCTCGCTCTTGCTGTGGCAATCTAGAGTTTGGCCAAAAATTTATGGGTCGCAGAATAAGAACCCATAGATCTTTAATATCTTGAATTGGGTAGGCCGAGTCTACAATCTCATCTCCCGCTGGGCAATCCATAATTATGGAAAGACCTGATCATGCCATCCAAACCTGCTGTTACAATCACCGTACCCCATGTTGCTGGCAGAGATATATTATGTTCGTAATGATGGACATCGTTGAGGAGCTGATCATCACCATCTTCTGAAACTGGGGGAGTACATAGGGGAAGTTTTTCCTCAGGCCATGTGGCAGAAGGCCTCGACAAGCTGTCACTGAAGAACCAACTACCAAGAGAGAAGCGATCTGGATCTCTAGGCCATGAGATGGTAGCCTCCAAGTGTTGAAGTTGTTGGGTGGAGCAGCAAAGACTGCCTTCACCATGGCCCTTCTTTTCTGGTTCCATACCCAACCATGGTAATGCTACCAATACCCCTTCAGAAAAGAAATGCTCACATGAACGTATGGATTTTGCCTTCTTGGAAGATGGAACGCCCAAAGCACTGTAGTTCCAGATGTAAACACGTGAATCCTCGCCCACAGATATTATATGTTTCCCATTAGAAGTGAATGATGCAGACATCTGATTTCCTGACTTCCGAAGACCTGCACATGGAAAAGACCTCAAGAGATGAGTGCCATTTTTCTGTATGAAGTGAATGGTACGAAAATGAATTCAATGCTGGATTTGAGAAGCATGAGTAAACAACCATTTAGGAGCTTAAGTAAACAATTATTTAGAACAAAACATATCCCCTATCATTAACCACTTGTCTAGCACAATTGTTTGAGCATTGTTTCATTCGAGGACAACTACAACAAGATGGACCTAAATGAGGACGATACCTAAAAAAGGGATTAAAAAAAAAACACGTGTCTTTCAGATCTCTGCTCTTATAGTTGTACAACAAGCACAACAAACATATCTGATAAGGGCAGCTATCGTAGAGAGCCACTGCCTACATGATGAAACCTAGGGTAACCTGGGTTGGCCCACGACAGTCCTCTCATAGTAATATCATGTCAGTTTTTACTTATATAAAAGATAAAAGCCCTAGTGTACAGTATGGTATTGTACGAAAATCAAGCTCATCTTCACTTTTGTACCCTTGAGCATGTTTGGCTACATAAATTTCCCAGTGTGAATGATTGGGTTTTCCTAAGTTCACTTCTCCAGTCCTCCCCTAGGATTAACATTGTACTCAAATTCTCAGAAAATAACTAGCAAGTGCCCCACCTTCCTGGCCTTTTCGAAAGCACCAAAACAATAGGATTATAAAGAGTTTGCTTGACACTTGAATTGGGGCCCCTTGAAAAAGATGGGATCTTACTCCAACTCATAGTCATGAATTTCGTTTCATTTCGGAAGAAATTTCCGAGATTTTCCATTTCGGCCATTAAACCGAAACAGAGACACCCCTCAAAAATTGTCAAAATTTTCGGTCCACTTCAGTCAATTTCAGTGAAATTTCAATCCATTTTGATCAATTTTGGTCCTTTTCATCCCTAAACTGAAATAAAATAGTATATATTATTTTAGCTTTTTAAATTTTATTTTATATTTTTTACATAGATTTTTATATTTTTTCCGAAATGTAACTCTGAAATTCCGAATCAGCCAAAATATTTCAGTTTGGAGGTCATACCGAAACAGGGTCCAAAACAAAGTTCGCACTATCTACAACTTTCTATTTTGTAGGCAAGTTGTAAACAATATTTATTACTTGCATCGTATACTTTTAGAAACACAAGGACACTAAAAGTCTAAAACATAACAACTAAACCATTTGGGCATTAAAGTGGGTCCCGTGCTAACATGCTTTATATGACTATGCTTTATGGCCACAGGCTGGGTCTCAGGCTGGATTTAGCCCATTATCCCAACACGCTTCATGTAACCCCTCTTGGGCCTGCATCAATTCTATTCGGAGAGAACTCAACCTTAAGTTCTGTTGATGTTCTAGATTAATGAAGATCCACTATACAACTATTTGTTGGTTGATTTTTGTTCTTCTTACATGGCTCAAGCACATGATATTTTTCTTGAACTAAAGGTAGATTGGAGATGTTGCTTCCTCTGATGGTTGGATTCTAATTGGTTGTGTAATTGGACATTGAATGTTTCAAGTATAAAATTTGTATTACCATATTCATTGTTGATCCTTGAAAATGAAGCTAATGTGAGGGACTCAATAGCTAGATGCTCTTTTGAAACCACCAAGATAGTGAAATTTTCATCTGATAATTCTTTCTTTTCTTTTAGAATTACAGATGACTGTTTCGGAACTTTCAATTCAAGCAGAAACCCTAGGTACCCTAGGTGTAGACTCTTCATTCTTCTGACCGGGCTTCTCTTTACTTTCGAGACCTTCTGTAAGATTAGGTCATCGGATGGTTACGCTATCCATGTTCTAGATTTGGCTTGTTAGTCTTTTAACGGCTTTTTGTTGGCTAATGTTATCAAATATACAGCAAACGATAGAGCCGGGCCTGCCTAGGGTAAGATAGGATCATTGGCTTGGACCAAATGGCTTTCGGAGTTAGGACAAATAAGCTTAAAGGACTGATTGGGGTCCTATGACCTATAATTCTATTGTAATTTTAAGATAAATGATAGTAACTGTAAGTGCAAAAAATCTCGCGGACTTACTTAGATGAATGTAGAACTTTTGGGAAGGATTAGTTGCCTGAAAACCTGAAAGGAGAGGAGAAGCAACGGTCAGAGACCCTGGCTGCAGTCAGCGCAAGGCCCTCCGACGCCTGAGTTAGTGTTGTCACTGAACAAAGGGTGAAGTGGGGTGGAGAAGAAGAGAGAGAGCTTAGAGTAAGGGGGGTTCTTGTGTATTTGAACCTCTCCACTTTTCTGGTGTTTACCTTTCGCATAATATAGAGGTGGGGAAGTCCCATCAGAAGCTTCCTTAGTGGAGGTAGGTGAAAACGGGATGTCCCATTTGCCCATACCTCGATCTCTGGTGGACGTGACCATTTGGCGCCCATCCTATCTGTCAGTTCGTATTGCAACGTGGTTGTGTTGTCATCTGACACTACTGCCTAGATGGAGCACTTGGCCGAGGTGAGCTGTCTGGCCGAGGTGGAATTGTCTGGCCGAGGTGAGCTGTCTAACTGAGGTGAGCTTTCTGGCCAAGGTGAGCTGTCTGGCCGAGGTGGAACTGTCTGGCTGAGGTGAGCTGTCTGGCCGAGGTGCCTTTTTCGAGGCCTAAATGATGGAATTCGGCCTAAAAACAAAAAGTCCATTGCGTAGTAATGGATTTTAAAGATCTCGTTGTTTCCTTTCCAGAATGGGGTTTCGTTCGCGATTTTGACTCTGGAACCCTAATTTCACCTAGTATCGTTAGGGCGAGATGGGTTGAGGCGAGGTGCCGAACTGGTACTCTTACCGAAGCTGGAACGACCTTGGCGCTGTGAAGCTGCCCTACTAGTGCTGGCTCTGTTGCCGAGATGGGGTCATGCCGAGGTCAAGATCTGCTGAGTTGGTTCACTTACCGAATCTGGCACGATCTCGGTATTATGAAAATATCTCCACACTATTGCCCCCCAGCTCCTGACCTCTTAGAGTTCCCTAACTCTTGGAGGTCGGGAGCTAGGTATTGTGATGGGAGAGCTGGTATGAGATGGATAAAGTCGAGGGGCCGAGCTGGTACTCTTAGTGGAGCTAGAACGACCTTGGCATTACGAAGTCGAAGGCGTCCGAGCTGAGGCTGGAGATGTCACCGAGTCGAGATTTTGGCCGAGTTCCATAACTGGGCGCTTTGTATAGCTGGTTCTGTATCCGAGCTGTGGTCTCTTCTGTGCTGCTGCTGTCACCGAGCTGAGATTTTTGCCGAGTTCCATAACTGCGGCGCTTTGCAGTTGGTTCCGTAACCCAGCTGTAGATGGCTGGTCCTGTGACCGAACCGAGGCAGCTGGTTCCATAACCGAGCTAACGCCGAGTTCCATTACTTGGCGATTTAAATTACTAGTACCATAACCGGGCGGTGGAGGCTAGTCCCGTGACCGAGCCTTGACAGCTGGTTCCATAACCGAGCTGACGCCGAGTTCCATAACTTGACGATTTTAAATGGCTGGTTCCATAATCGGGCCGACGCCGTAACCGAGCTGGTGTTAGCGAGCCGGTGCTGTCACCGAGTTGACGCTGTAACCGAGCTGGAGCTGTCCGAGATGGTGTTGTCACCGAGCTATAGCTGTCACCGAACTGGAGCTGTCCGAGATGGTGTTGTCACCGAGCTATAGCTGTCACCGAACTGGAGCTATCCAAGATGAAGCTGTCAGAGCTGGTGCTATCACCGAGATGGAGCTGTCACCGAGCTGGAGCTGTCTGAGCTAGTGCTGTCACCGAGCTAAAGTTGTCCGAGCTGGTGCTGTCACCGAGCTGGAGCTGTTGAAGTACCCATCGAGTTCTCTAACTTGATGTTTCATATGTGCTTTCCGGAGGCAACCAAAACCAAGCTGCTCCCAGCCTGATTTTTGAAAGTCGAAGATCCGTCGATGAAGACCTTCCAAGATAAACCAAAGAATTGTCTCTTGCAATACCGGCGGCAACTTCGCTGGTACTGCCTCCTGCAGTACCGGCAGTGACTGCGCTGGGAATATCGGCGGCAGTGGTAAGGCTTTTGATGATTCTCCGCCCTTCTTAACTTTCGGAGGCATGGCGTTTTTGAATCGTTTCCCATAGACGGCGCCAATTGTAAGTGCAAAAAATCTCGCAGACTTACTTAGATGAATGTAGAACTTTTGGGAAGGATTAGCTGCCTGAAAACCTGAAAGGAGAGGAGAAGCAACGGTCAGAGACCCTGGCTGTAGTCAGCGCAAGGCCCTCCGACGCCTGAGTTAGTGTTGTCACTGAACAAAGGGTGAAGTGAGGTGGAGAAGAAGAAAGAGCTTAGAGTAAGGGGGTTCCTGTGTATTTGAACCTCTCCACTTTTCTGGTGTTTACCTTTCGCATAATATAGAGGTGGGGAAGTCCCATAAGAAGCTTCCTTAGTGGAGGTAGGTGAAAAGGGGATGTCCCATCTGCCCATACCTCGATCTCTGGTGGACGTGACCGTTCGGCGCCCATCCTATCTGTCATTTCGTACTGCAGCGTGGTTGTCTTGTCATCTGGCACTGCTGCTTAGATGGAGCACTTGGCCGAGGTGAGCTGTCTGGCCGAGATGAGCTTTCTGGCGGAGGTGAGCTGTCTGGCCGAGGTGGAACTGTCTGGCCAAGGTGAGCTGTCTAACTGAGGTGAGCTTTCTAGCCGAGGTGAGCTGTCTGGCCGAGGTGGGAGTATCTGGCTGAGGTGCCTTTTTCGAGGCCTGAATGATGGAAATCGGCCTAAAAATAAAAAGTCTATTGCGTAGTAATGGATTTTGAAGATCTTGCCGTTTCCTTTCCAGAATGGGGTTTCGTTCGCGATTCTAACTCCGGAACCCTAATTTCGCCTAGTATCGTTAGGGCGAGATGGGTTGAGCCAAGGTGCCGAACTGGTACTCTTACCGAAGCTGGAACGACCTTGGCGCTGTGAAGCTGCCCCTACTGGCACTCGCTCTGTTGTCGAGATGGGGTCATGCTGAGGTCAAGATCTGCCGAGTTGGTTCACTTATCGAAGCTGACACGATCTCGGTATTATGAAAACATCTCCACACAGTAACAATTGTGGTCTCTACGGATTAGTGTAATCTTTGTTGATAAGGGTAATTAGGGTTAGCTACCCTACCCTCTTTGTACTAAATCTATATATATATATAAATATATAGGGAGGTGCTCCTGGGAGAGTATCTCTCCCCTTGCTATAAGAGATGGGTGGGGGCCCTCACATTGAAGTTGTTGGCATTGGATATGGATGTGAGGGCCCCCACCTTATCTCCCATAGTAAGGTGAGAGCATCTCTCATAAGAGCATCTCCCATATATATATATAATAGTAAAGCCTAAATAAGAAATACATGATGGTGGGAACCAAGAAGCCATGAACAGTTCTGACACCATAACATATCAAAGAGGAAAAATAAAGAAATTTTTTGGAGAGAATGTTCTTGGCTTCTTGGTTCCCATGAATTCATTTACTGATTTAAGGCTTTGGTACGAAGAGATTAAGGCAAGTAATCCTAATTACTTTTATAAACAAAGATTACACTGATCCTTAACATTATAACAGAATTATCAATTATGGGTCAAAAGCCCAATATCCTGTCCTGTGAGCTCATCTGGCCCACAGCCCATTCGGTCCACGCCCATGATCCTATCTTAGCCTAGGCAGGCCCTCCTATGTTTTTGCTCTATATTTGATCGATACATTCTTGAACCCTTTTGCTCAGCTTTCTTCGGTGGTGAGAAAGAGAGCTTCCTTGGGATCAATTGAATCTTCTGTCCCTTATATATGAGCTAATGTACACTGGAATTGACTTTAGGATCATATAGCCATGGCATACCAAGTAAAAATGTGTGTGATATTTATAATGATGACATTGCACCAGACTGAATCTTCAAAGAAGTTGATCAAAATGTAATTATGCATAATGACAAGGATTGTGGCAACATCACCCATGATACTTTGTACTGTTATCATGTGTTTCTGTGGACAGGCTCAACTTGTTGATGGCTTCTTGTTAACTCACAATAATTGCACTGCATTGATGATATAAGGTTGTAAATGCAGTCACACAAATGGGCTCTTGTGCTGAAGATGGTATTTACTATTTAGGATTGCAATCTTCTATCAGTGTTCATGATTGGAATTTCATCACTAATGGGATTCTCCAACTTTTGGAGGCATGAAGAATGGGTCCTTATCATATGAATATTTGTTGATTAGTATCAACTTCATTTCCTGTGGTGTTGATACAATCAATTGCAAGAGTTGTCACAAGTGATCTTCTTATGCCATACCACAGGACTAGAGCATTGTGTTGGAGATTCATATGTGCAGAACCTATAAACGGCAATTACCTGTCATCCCATGCCACTGACAGTAGCCTTCAATTGAGTTGATTCAATTCAAGAAAAAACATTCATCTTTTTCTCCCCCTAAAAACCCTCCTATACCACTGAAAATAGTCTTCAATTGTGTCAATTCAATTCAAGAAAATACATGGATGTTTTCCTTCTAAAAGTTGGAACTTCTAAACAACTCAACTAAACATGAAGGAAGGAGATTCAATATTTATGAACAGGGAATCGAATCGGGATGATATTGAATGGGATCAACCTCTGTGGACTATCATTGAGAAGGTACAGTCACTGTTGGGACTAGATCTTTTATGGAGAAAGAAAGTAGATAGAAGAGGGGAATGTTACAACCACTTAGGGGTTACTGCAAAATAGGGTGTGCTGCTGTTAGGCAAGAGATGATGTATGTATTCAAATGGATCGTGCGTCTGAAAAGGAGAGGTTGAGGTTCAGTTTAGGGGTTGGTATGGGTTTGGAAATTTGAAAACAACTAGGACTGCAGCCGGGCCAGGCAAGTTTGTATGGGAATTATAATAGGATTAGGACTGTAGTTTGGGTAGGCGAAGGTGTCAAAATTTGTGTACAGTAGGGACCGTCAATGAGACAATCCTAATTGCATTTGGATTATAATTTTGGGATGGTTTTGATTTCGTGTTGGTTTAGGAGTTAAAGTTGGTTCAAGAACTGATTTGGAAAGAGTTTTGATGGGGTGCTTGCTAGAATTAGAATTAACAGGGACTATTTCTGGAAGAGTCCTAACTGGATTAGAATCCAAGCCTACTTGAGACTGCCTAAACTGGCAGCAAGTTCTGCACAAATTGGGATGTGTTTGGGGAGTTAGATTCGTTTTTTGTCAGGAATGAATTCTGTTTGAGCATGTGACACTTTTTTTTTTTTTTTTTTTGAGCATGTGATGAGTAAGTTTCATTGTAATGTTAACTTTGAGGAAAATTGAGGTTAATTTGAGAGGTTTTGGGCAACATACAGATTAAGAAAATTCAGGAACAGAGTGCCGAATGTTGGGGACGGTTAAGGCTTATTGTGGATTTGATTAGGACAAATCTTGGTGTGGGAACCAAAAGTTCAAATTGGCCACAGGTCAAATGAAGTCAGAGCCATATTAGTGTGGGTTTTTGGTACTGTTGGAGTTAATTAGAGTCATGGAATTGGGCAGTGTAGATTGGGTTTTGTTTTGGACAGGTTTAGGGCCTAGGTCTGAGATTTATTTAGGGTGCAAAAAGATGGGACTGCATGGGTCAGGTTGAGGATTTGATTTTCTTGGGATTTGAACAGGTAGAATCTGGATCATTGGATGCACAAAATTGGGGTTTGGATTTCAGAGTGATTGGGGCCAAAATGGAAGGGAAATTAAGGGGAAATTTTAGGAGTTCCGTAGGGATATGGGTTAGGTTCACTTTGAGACTAAATGTTGAAAGTTCTATGGATTTTTAATAGTTAAAATTAGAGTCTTTGGGGTGTTACGAAATTGGAGAAAATAATGGAACACGAACTAAAGGATTCTTTCTTCTTCTTTGTTAATGTAATTAAAGTGAAAAGAAAATAATTTCCTGCAAGAATGAAGTCGGCCGCTCGTGAAGGTCGTTCGTCTCCTCATTCAAGGCTGTATGTAACAAGATCAGTCAAATGGGAAGGTAGTTGGTCAGCTACATCCACAGATGTTAAAACCACTATTATATGCCATTAAGTTCTTTGGCTGTACAATAGGATCACAACACATCTCTCCTTTGTGTGTGCGGTATTTCCACCATGAGAAAATAAGCTTTGTTTTTTCTTTTTGAGGTGAGTGGCCTCCTGATATCATAGAGAAGGATGATTACTACTTCCTGGAGTAGTAGATGCAGACGCAGATAATCTGGGAAGTGATACTGTCCTCACAAGGCGATGAGACTCTCTTGAATCTGAAGGAGTGAAAAGAACAGATCCAAGCATAGAAGTGTTTGTCCAACCAAGATACTGGACCAAATAGTCTCACATACAGGATTCATTCCCCATAATAGATCAAATGTGTGCTGTTGTTTTATAAGAGTCCTCTACTTCTTAACGCGGCCATAATAATCTCATCTGGGAAAAAATCTCCAGTGGCAGATTGATGCAGGCCCTAGGGTTAGGGCTTACTTGAGAAGTGCTCAAAGCACAATGGGTGCTGAAACATGTATCCGAAGACACAATAAGTCTCCACAGAGACTATAAACTAGGACGCACCTCAATGGGAAAACCCAATTTTCATTAATCAACTCTCTTTATAATTCTTCACTACAATGCCATATAAATAAGAAAGCAAACTTAATGCCTAAGAAAACCTAATCTAATAATGGAAACTTCCCTAATAACAATCATTAAATAAAATTAAACACTAATAACTATAATTAAAAACCTAAATCTATGTGGGCCCTACACATGTGGCCATGAGGTCTACATTGCATCACAGATGCTGACTCAGCTGCTCCACAAAGGCCTGCATAATAATCTCCAAGGGTCTCTCTCCTTTACACTCCATAATGGCCTACTGTAGCCCATTTTCTCTCCTACTGTGAACAGACTTTCAATGATAGTCCCAATGTGCAAAAATGAAGGAACAAGAAAAGGATTTGCCCATCAATGACTAATGAGGATAATATCACTAGGTCTTTTAAAATCCAATCTTTATAATTCGTCGCCCTACCTATTTAGGTTTCAAGATTATCTCACTCCATAAATTGTCGAGACAATAGTTTCTTCGCAGGTTAGGACAATTCCAAGTAATTCTTACCATTGAAATCAAAATTGTTACCCCTTTGGGTTGACTCCCTACAATCATTCCTTGCCAACCACAATTGCAGAGATTTCTCATCATTACCAAACCTTTTAGCAACCATTTTCTAAGAACTAAAATCATAGAAACAACACTTTCAGAATCACCAGAACAAACTGCACATACCCCAACAAATCACAAACTGGATAAAAGATGCATCAAACAGTGGGCTTAGGGTTATGTATAACCTCAAGAAGAATCCAACAACTTCAGATATAACCTTCGGAAATTTAAGAAACATAACATATGTTGAATGAAAACAACACTGAAAACGCCAAAACACTGTTTATGAGTTGTACTTCTCCAATCGTAATGAAACCTCATGCATTTGATTCATAAATATGCAGTCCTGACGATGATCACAGAAACTCAAATAAAAGCTCTTTATTTGTCAAACAAAGAAACAAAAAAGCTCTTTATCTGAATGCAGAAGGCAAGAAAAGAGACATGTGATTTTTACCAATTTTCTGTAAAGACAACTTTTCACTCACAAAATGATCTAAAAAACCTAATGAAACACCACAAGACCCCAATATCTAGGAGACTCCTGTGATACTGAATTTCCTTGATCGCCTCAATTTGCTCTAGTCGACCAATGTTCAAAATATTGGTATCTAAGGTGCAGTGGTTAGGTTGGAAAAAGATACAAATCGGACAGATACATATTGGTCATCAAAGTTCACTTTTTATTTGCCCAAAAAATTCAAAAATCTTCAGAAATCCAGAATATTAGAAAATGTTACGTTTTAAAGTTTAATTTGCATTCAACGATGGTATACAGTAGGTATTGGATTTGGACCTCTAAATATCATGCAAGTTCTGCATAGTAATTTGGTTCTTAGTTAACTAAAATGTTATATGTTAAGATTCAGTTATATAATTCAATTTATTGGATGAAACTGAAATAAATAGAAGTACAATGCATGAGAGTTGTATGTGAATGATCATGTAGCTTAATTTGTAACAGAATGGTTTAACAAGCTAAAGGAGAAGGGATCAGGATGTGCCAAGAAAATTAATGACTTAATCCACTCTCCTTGTTAACAGTTAAAAACTATAAAGGATCACTTAGAAACTACAATGCCCAGATACGCAAATGAATACTACCATAAACTGCACTATTCTACATAAACTAAAAATAGGAAGAGGGTTATGTGCTACCTTTGTATTTGTGAATGACATCCAAGCCATCAAGAATCCATACTTTGGAGTCGGCAGATGTTATCATAACCCTATGTGGATCTTCTGGGAAAAACTGTAAGAAGGGACCATCATTAAGATTCATCAAATGGAACCTAAAAGGAAAAAAAAAAAATATATATATATATATATATCATTCAAGTTTCTAACCTGGAAGCCAGTTATCATCTTTCCAGTGGGCTTCTTTTTACCTTGAACACATAGCTGTGCATCCAGTTGCAAATGATTACCTGTATGTACCATTGAAATAACTAACTGATACTTCCTCATAGAGGGTAAATTGCAATAAAATCCAGACTGTGATAGGGCAATAAATGTGTAATAATCTACACAAACATGCCAAAATAGGATTGTATGATGTTTTGAAGCACCCTTCCCACATAGTTTATCGATAAGCAACTAAGATTGTTCTTCAACTTGGAAGGATGTGTACCTGATGCATCATAAAAGCAACAATTGCCAGCAACAGAACCGACAATGCATCCCTAAACAAACAAAAATTACAAAGTAATTATCATGAAAAAGACTCAAACGTGATACAATATAATAAAAATACATAAGTAATTTCATCAAGACGATCTTATAATGTTTGAGCACCTGCCCATCTGGCCGGTAGCATACGGCGGTGATTATATCGTGCACCTTGGCCCAGTCAACAACCCGATTCTCCAAAACTCCCCAAATTCGAATATTTCCATCAATGGAACCACTGATAAAGTATCTATCATCAGCAGGGTTGAACTGAACGCATGTAACTGCTCCCCATGTGAAAAGCAAACAGTAACAAGAATAAAGAAAATGGAAATCATAAGCATATAATGTGCAGACTGCAGAAAGGCAACACAGTAATAAAGGTGACATCTTTCATGATAAAGCCAGCAAAAATATGAATTATACAAATAACCAGAGAACACTTGAGGCTACTCATATTTACCATAATCACTGTGGTGAAATACTTTAAGACACGTTTCGCAGCCTACTTCCCACAGACGAACAGTTTTGTCCTCAGATGAAGAAAGCAAACACTGTGACAAAAAAATTTACAGTATCTTCAGAATGAGTGTTTTGGCCATAGATAAGAAATTGATGGAGATCATTGAACAGTGCCATGTAAACATAAAAATTTCGGAAAATCAACCCTGATAGAAATTTTTGTCCTCCCTAATGGGATTTTAGAAGATATGCTTAGTATCACTGAGCCCTTAGTTTTTACATGAGAGATGCAAGTTACAACCACCAAATCATTAAAGTTTCCTGAATTCTAAGGGATGCCCCAAATCTTCCAGATTGGAAGATCCCACCAGTTCAATCATGTCTTTTTTGTTTTTATCCTTAAATATGGACCAACCCCCTTTTTTTCTTCTTTTTCTTTCACTGTACATTTAAAATAAGGCCACCAATTCAATCAGAGAGAACTGTTCTATTAAGATGATATTCATGTAGATTCCATCCACAGGGGCCTATCAAATTACCAGGCTGCAACTGCATCAACAAACCACAGCCCCCCTGCATCCACAAACCACTGGTCCATCCCAACTCAGGCCTCTCGACAAGAATCATATATGGTTTGCAAAGCGGCAAACGCCACAAACCCAAACAACAAACAATATTATTTACTGCTTCCAATCAATAACCTCCAACTTCAAAGAACAGAACAACTCACCTTAGATTTGGACCAAGACAGGTCCAAAACATCACTGGTATGGCCACGAAATTCATGCAGAGGCGTCTCTTCAATCCTGAACACCTTGTCCGGAACAACAACAACACAAGCAGAGTGTGGTTTCTTCTTCTCACATATGGACTCCACCTCTTTGATTCTATCAACACCATACTCAGACCAACTTATATTCTCAGCATCAAGGTACTTGCGAGAAGCACCCGCCGCTTCCCCAACACGCCATATGCGAACAATTCCATCTTCACCACCAGTAGCTAGAAATTTCCCATCTGGGCTGAACTTCATTGTCCAAATGAAGCCCTTGTGTGCTTGAATTTCTTGCTCCATGTAAACTGCAGTGAACTCCGCACAACTTTTCTTGTGATTCCTCACTCGCATTCGCCGCGCCTTGGGTGATAATCCATTACATAGAACATTACGCTTATGCTTTTGTGTTTCTTCTTTGTGTCTCTTAATCCAGCGTTTCCACCAATGCAAACCATTCTTCTTCTTTTTACTACCATTACCAGTAACTCTATCCCAATCCTCTTTCTCAGTGGAAAACTTGACTTCCTGCGCTGGTCTCTGTTTGATTGATGCAGCCTCAGCTCCCACATTCCCAAAAACGTTATTTGGCTGGTACCCCAAATCTCTAATTCTACCAAATGAAGAGTTCTTTGTCAAACCATTCGAAGGAGGCGACGAAGAAGTGGAAACAGCATTGCTGCTGTTTGTAATTCGTTCAAATTCTGTTGAAGTCAGGGGCTTTACCTCCTCATCATCATCACAATGCAACTGCGAAGACGAATGCGCGAATTCACCAAAACCCATTTCGCGAAAGAACTTTTTACGACGCTCGCGGACACTAATCGGCTTCTCCCTCCAGATATTGTAGCAGAATTCGGGAAATGCTAGATCTGTAGCCTCAATGACTGAATCCTCAGATGATGCAGAACCAGGAGAAGTTGGGATGAAATCCAAGGAATCAAAGAACATATCATCTTCTTCTTCATCAACATCACCATAACACAACATGTTTACGCGATTCAATACCAAAATCCCACATCAAAGACCGGTTTGAACGCCCTCATAAACCCTGCAAACATCAGACAACTTCGACCCATCAAAAACCCTAACATCAAAACACTCAATCAAAGGAAGGAAAATGGAAAAAAGCTCTCTTTTTGGTTTTGTGATAATCAGAAGCCGCAAAATTGGAGAGAAAGGAAGAGCAGTTTCTGTATCATTTACAGCTCTCAGTGGAAACAGAAGCGGAAAATAAGAACAGAAATCGAATGCTGGAGTACTTTAGTCCGCGGGTCCACGGAAGTAATTATACTCTCGATGGACTCATCCACCGTTTCTCAATTTTTTTCTTCTTTTGGTAAATGCCACATCCACGTGAGTGGCACCGAAAACTAATTTTAGATGGTAGAGAAAGCAGAAGGGAGTGGGGAATTTTACCTTTCTGGGAAGTCCATGTCAAGGATGGATCAGTTTACAAAAAATAATAATAATAATAATAATTCCCCGATCCTATTAGGCTTTTAACTAATCCTCATTAGTTCAGGATTGGAGCAAGTAGTATCTCCAAATTTTACCTCAATATTTGCTAGTTTGAAAAAAAAAACCCTTTCATTGAAGTATAATTTATGTTGATCAGTAAAGTCATTGGTTTGAGGGAAAAAAATCTCTAATTGAAGTAGAATTTCTGCTGATCAGTGAATTCATCGGTTTTGGAAAAAAAAAAAAACCCCTAATTAAAGTAGAATTTGAGGACACCCAAAATGCAAGGAATACGTTTATTTTGTACTATGTAGATGTTGAGCTAATTGTGGAGTTCCACTTCGTTTTAACTCAGGATTGCCCTTCGCTAGAAACTCATGGGATCAGGACTCAACAAGGATCTATTAGTGGGACCCACATCTAAGGTTAGCTGGAGACAAAGAAAGTTAGGGATACAACCTAAGGCCACCCATACGTTCGTTGGGGCTTACATCTAGAATAAAAAACCAATTGGCCTAGCATCATTAAACAAAAAAAAAAAAAAATTTGGATTCAAATCATATGGTTGATTTGAAAAGATGGATTACCATCATCCACACAGCATCTTATTTGTGGTACCCTTAGATTCATTACATATTACATGTAAACTATGTGCAATACAATAAAAAAAAAAAAAAAATAATGATTTCAATCACATGAATGACTTGTCATCAATCAATCAGACAGTGGATCACAAATCTGTTGTGGGCTTCAGTAATGGGATAAATTCAGACAAGTATCTGACTTCCTATCCCTGAGAGGATCAGGGGGAGCCAGGAACTTACTTCCATTGTCCGCAGGATACGACCCAACTGATAACATCAAATTTAACAATTCAAATGGATCAGGGAAACATAGAATACGTGCCTGAAATTAAATGCCGTTCAATTCACTGGGGTTCTATCTTCTTTTTCTTCTTCTCCTCTATTTGTAGAAGCAGCAGAGCAGAAGAAGAGGAAGAGAGCTAAAAAAATCAATGCAAAAGCCTCGAGATCTGGAGAGCAGAATCAGATAGAATAGATACGTAGGTAACGTAGGTAGAGTTGGAGAGGAATAGTCTATAGATAGATATAGGTTAGCAGCAGCGCACGAGCGACAGGCACGAGCGGCAGCAATGGTCCGGTGCGGTGCGGGACAGTGTGCGAGAACCAAGACTCTGTTCTCTCTGCAGTGCAGTGCAGGCTGCTCTGCAATTGCAAAGGACTCTCTCTCTCTCTCTCTCTCTAACCCGTCTCTGCGACTCTCTCTGTGTCCTCGTTTTTTTTAACTTCCCCCCCATCTCTAACTATCAATCCATGAATATGATATTCTTTTCATTCATGGATGGTTATAAAGGACGTAATTATTATAGCCCAGAAATAAAGACCTTTACTTTCTTTTCAAATCAGTAAAATATGTGTCACCCCACATCTCCTTAGTTACTGACTTTGTGAGGCTTGGGCCCACTTGGAGGATGGCTTTAGATGTGAATGAATGTCCATTCTATTATCTTGGTCCTTGGTTCTAATTTTTTCTCATTCTATTTTGATGATATAGGTATTCGTGCAGTCTTTGATCAAATCAGACTATTCTCTCTAGTGATGCGATGCGCCCCTGTAAACTCACAAAAACGTACACATGGCATGGCAAATTAAAGTCGGATTTGAATATAAAAAATGGGGAGCAAACCTAAGCCCTTGATTCTAAATTCTTAACATATATTGTGCTAATTAATTTACCTTTTTTGGCATAAATCATGCTATTTTACTTGAAATCCAACCCTCGGATTGTATCTAGATTAAAATCTGCTCTAGTTCGAGGATCCTATACTAGGGATCTTTAAGGATTTTGTGATAAAAGTAAAGAAAAGGTTGGTGGTCCATGGAATATTGAAGTGGGATTGTGGTCCAGGGATAGGGCGTTCATTGGATGGGTTAGGTTGGGTTGGGGGCCTTGGGGCTTATCCAAATTCCACCCATTTAGTTATCATGCCTAATATTCATGCCCAGGCATCTAATGCATGCGTCTTTTGAGAATTTATTGGCCTAGGCCAAGCCCATTTAAAAGTTAGTCAGGGTGGATGATTAAAATCGAGTACAACCCACAAGTCTTAAAAGTGAATGTGTGCTTCCAACTTTCAAGCCCAAAAACATCTTCAGGATTGTTTAACTGATCATGTGATGGTTGTGACAAAAGTTTTAAGCCGGAATATTTGCTTGATATATCCATAGAAATATGTTGTTGTATTTCCAAGTTTTGGGTTATATTAATTATTATTCAAAAATTTTGTAAGAAATAAATAAAATTTTAAATAATAAAAAAATAAAAAAAGAAATGCAATTTATTTTTTTATATCAACTTTGATATATTTCTCACCATCTTTATTCTGAAAAATATTGAAAAAAAAATTCAATGTTTTCCTTTTGGTAATATTTCGAAAATATCACAATGTTATAATTTATAAGTAATTAAGATGACCTCCATATAAATATTATGACATACATAAGAATAAGATATTTTCAAAATATTGGCAAAACTTATGACATGAACAGATGAACTGAAGACCCATTTTATGGGCTTTACCATGCCCGTGTAGGTCCTTTCTGTTAATAATGATATGCTGTGATGATGTGACGCTTGGAGAAAGGTTGTAATGGCCCTCTTGTTATCTTTGTAGTTTGTACCCGATGGATTCATCCCAAGAGATTCGGGTATAGGCACAGCCTTAGGTTTAGATTTTTTTTTCTTACGTGCCATCCCAGTAATTATTATTTCCCAATCTAGCATCTGATTCCCTAATCATTATTATTTTCCAATCTAACTTCTGATTTTAAATATTGAGATCAATCTAGCATCTGATTCTAAATATTTTTCAATCTACTACTACAAATCTACATGGCAAATCAATTTTGAGCACTTGTTTGAACACCTGTATGCTTTTTAATGAGATGGCACACTAACTTAAAGGCTGACCCATCATTTGTACTTGACTCAATAGGGCCCACATTGGTTTGTCTTGTCAAACTTTAGTCTCTCTTTAAAATGGTTGTGATTTTACTTCGACACGTCTTCGCAGAAGATCTATGGGCATCCAACGTCCAGTGATTTCAAATTTGTCGGGGTAAACAAGAGTTACAGTTCATAATTTCAATATAAAAACATTTCAAGTCATCATATTGGTTTGTGAGAGTAAACAAGAGTTGGTTTTGAATTAATCACAACCATTGGTTTGGACACTTGTAAGATAACACACGACTAATTAAACATTTAGTAATTAGACAAGTAAACATAAATAATATATTAATTAAACATTCATTAATTCCTATTAGGACAGGACCTCCTAGTGTGTCCTACAGTGTGACAAAGACCACAACGATGGGGTCTGCGAGCACCATCCCTAGCATCCATCTCATTGTGAAGGCGAGTGGACTGAGGCCGGCCTTTCTTACTCCTCCGCAAACTAGGATCTGAAACAATAACTGGGCCATAGTAAGTGGGCCAGGTTGACCGATTTGATATTGGAAAAAACATTGGAGCCCAAGTATTGAAATAACTCTGTATGGAATAAAACCCGTCTACGAACTGAGATCGATTAATTCTTCGGGTAGAACATACAGCAATAACAAGCGAACAAGGATAATGATAGATTAACCACTCGTTGCATGTACATTTGGCATTGCCCAAGTCAACAACATTTGAAAGTCGAGGCCTGGACGGATGGCTTAATCTTGATGATGCACGTTTCACTTCAAATACCCCTGGTTGATGATGAAACATTTCCACCTCATATGCATTTGATTGTTGTCTCAAACCCTGCAATTTCAAATCTATCTCTGGTGTGAATTCAGCTAAAAAAAAAGCCCGAGCCCGACCATCTTGTCGATGGAGGGTATAATATGCATTACACCTATAGAAGGTTAGTTGCACCAACGCTGTGATTGGTAAAGCACGAGCAGCTTTCAAGACACCGTTAAAAGTTCCAACCATATTTGTAGTCATCTGTCCCTACCTTTTGCCTTCGTCATACAACCATGGATCAAAAAATCGGTCGATACCGAACTGATATCGGTATCGAAAAAAATCGCCAATATCTCAGCCCATATCGGCCGAGATTTGGTTCATCTCGGTTGTAGCGATATCTCAGCCGATATTTTCAAAATATCGGCTGAGATATCTCAAAAAGGGTGAAAACCCTAAATTTTTTTATTTTTTCCCCCATCTTCATCTTCTTCTCCTCTCTTCTCAACTCCTTACTACCCATAGCAGCAGTCACACTCCATCACACATCTCTCTTGCATGTTTTCAAATCTCACTTATATTTTTTGAAGAAAATATTATTTAAGGTAAGAGAAAATCAACCTAAAGCATTTTACTATGTGTTTTTTTTTTTTTTTTTTATAGATGAAGCATAGAGGTTTGTCACTTGTGTTGTTTTCTTCATTTAGAAGTTAGATCTATATATTTTCATGCTAGATCTACTCATACACATGATTTTGAACTTTTTTATCAATTTTTTTTTTCAAATTTTTTAATATTTGAATTATAATATATCATTTTTTGGGGATTTCATCATAAATATGTTGTTTTAATTATTCATGATCATTGTATGGTGTGTAAATGATTGATCTACATACTTTCATATTAGATCTATATAATTAAGATTTTGAAAATGATTTTATTAAAAAAAATTCCAAAAATTAATTGTTGTTACTTGTTAGGATATTTGTGATATCAAAGGCTTATTAATAGTGTGTAGATGATAGATCTACATCTACTCATAGTCATAAACATGATTTAGATTTTTATTTTAATTATTTTATTTTTGGGTTTTTAATATTTGAATTATAATATATCATTTTTTGGAGATTTCATCATAAATATGTTGTTTTAATGATTCATGATCATTGTATGATGTGTAAATGATTGATCTACATACTTTTATGTTAGATCTATATATTTAGGATTTTGAAAATGATTTTACAACTTTATTTGATGATTAAGTTAGTATTAAATGATGATTGATATGTTATCTTTATTTTCTTATATTTGACACTAATAAATTGATCATGAGCATCAATAATGTTTGCATTATATGAAATACTGGAAAAGACAGTGACTTGCGATACAGACAGGACTCATAATTTAAGGTGACCGAGATTTTGATTTATTGCTGTTATTAATGGAAACAAATATTGTTTTCCAGCATTTTCTAATATTCTAGATTTTTTGGATATTTTTGCAAAAAATTTTTTATTAAAAAAAAATTCATACCGCGATGACCGTGACGGACCGATATCCGCGACCGATACTGATATCATATCGGTTTTTCGGCTACCGCGACCGAGACTGAGATTTTGAACCATGCATACAACAATGTCCAAGATGCCATAGGAATCTTTCGTGGCCATCGAGTAACAGCTCCATCATCGATGGTGTCAATCTCGGCCCATAATTCTTCAAACTGAGCTTGTTGGGTTAGTAAGGACATCCTGTGGACTACATTCTTCAACTCCTTGTTCTTGAACAAAGTGTTGAAATTACTGGCCAGATGGCTGATATAGAAACGGTGATATGTCAGTGGCTCTCGCCAACCAAGATGGGGATCTTTCATGGCATTGATGATGCCGATATGTCTATAAAAAATGACACATAAACCTGGTTGATCTGTGACCTTATCTTGTAAGCATGCCACAAACCAGTTCCATGAAGAGTTTGACTCCCCCTCTGTTACAGCAAATGCCAATGGAAATATTTGTCCATTCCCATCAAAACCTACAGCAATCAGCAATTTCCCCTGGTATTTCCTGTATAAGTGAGTACCATTTACACATATCACCGGTTGACAATTCCTAAAACCTTCAATTGCAAGACCAAATGCCCAAAATACTCGTTTGAACATTTGGGCGGTTTGTTTGTTCACAATTCCATACAACAACCGTCCCCGGATTTGATCTTTGGAGTGCATCCATGAACTCTGGTAGAACCCTGTACGACTCATCCCAATCACCGAACAACTGAGCAATGGCCATTTGTTTTGCAAGCCATGCTTTCTTGTAAGAAATTGTGAAGTTGAACCGTGCATTTATGATAGCAATAATAGCACCGATGGTAATAGACAAATCTATTTTTATTGTCTCTTTGATATAATCTGTAACGAAACCAGAATCAAGTTGAGCGTGGTCACAGTTTATAATAGGATTTGAACAAATATGAACAAGTTGTAGTCTCACAATCCTAAAGAAATCATGCCCATTGGGCATCGATGCAGTCAGTTTCTAGTTACAGCCACCTCTTTTTCTGCACTTCAAGATAAGACGACCAGGATTAGAGTGTGTTACTTTGTATTGCGCATGTGCTTCAATGTGGTACATTTTCACTGCATAAATCAGTTTTGCCTTCGTTGCAAATTGTGCTCCAACATACAATTTTTCATTTGTATTTTGGAGTTGAACTTCTTGTTGCATCCACTGACTATCCACAGCTTGGTTGGCCCAGCTAACATCTATAAATTCTAGAGCTGGAGACTCCATATGGTGAGCATATGTCCCAGCACCCATACTGTCACGAAATTGAGAGCATGCAGAAGGCCCTGCGTCCATACTGCTCTGAAACCGTGAGAATGTTGTAGGCACTGCGCCCATATAACCATGAAATTGAGATTGCTGGCTAATCTCGTATTGATGCTCATCACCATCATCATTCTCCAAGATCTCGTCTTCTTCTTCAGAATCATCGGATCGAAGATCATTGTGGCTGAAAGTATCAGCACTGAGAGCACATATATCCTCTTGTGATATCAAATTCGGAATTACATTTAAGTTCACTGTGCTAGCCCTGAGATCCATGGGTGATAGGAGGAAAGGCAGGGACTTTGAGTGTGAAATTGATAAATGAGCTGTGGGAGATAGAATGTTGTTGATAAATTATTTGAAGCGAATAGAATGTTTAACTTTAGGCTAAACGACAAAACAAATAAATTATTTATACTGCTTTTGGGGATGTGACCTATCATCACCAAAACATGCCAAATTTAAGGTCAAATCTACTTCTCTAGGCTTGACAATTTAGTAATTTTTGGGACAAGCAAACTTTGAGAGAGACCAAAACGTGCCAATTTTAGAGAGAGACTAAAGTTTGACAAGACAAACCTATGTGGGCCCCATTGAGTCAAGTACAAATAATGGGCAGCCTTTAAGTTAGCATGCCATCTCATTGAAAAGAAGACAGGTGCTCAGACAAGTGCTCAGGATTGGTTTGCCACGTAGGTTTGTAGTGGTAGATTGAGAAATATTTAGAATCGGATGCTAGATTAGGAAATAATAATTGTAAGGATGGTACATAAGAAAAAAAATCCTGGGTTTAGTACAACTATACCCAAATTATAAATTATCATGAAAGCAGTTGTTTTAATTTTGACTATTTTGATTTTAATTTTGAATTCATTTCAATTTTGACTTTCAAATTAAAGGAGCCAATGGAGCTCATATTGTGGTTTAAATAATTATGTAGTAAAAATTATATGAACCTGCACCCTTTCATTTCTCTAATTGTTTTAAGGCCACTCCAAATTAGACCATCGCAATAAATAAATTTTTTACATCAAGATCTACTAAAAAATGTCTAAGTAGGTATTGCTAATCCATTGAAAAGTAGTTGTTGCCCTAGTTACTTTCGTGTGTATAACAAGGAAGCTAGCATGATAAATTCTTGTTTATGAAATCATCTATTATATATATTATATTAAAGCCAAGGGTTTTGAAGTTAATTTTGAATGCAACGGATTTTGACCGAAAGTTACCTCACATGTTCTACAAATAACTCACTTTTTTCTCCCACTTCCAACATGTACTTGTATTGTAACCAATTAATTAAGTCTTATTCCCATTTTTTCTTATCCACTACAACTTCATTTCTATCCCAAATCTATTTCTCTTATTTTCTTTCTACTCCACTAGTCCTAGCGCATTTTTATTGTACGGATTCTTGGATCGAGAAAAGTAGTACTCTCAAAATATCCACTTCTTTTATACTCTTTTTAAAATCTTATGCTTTATCTAAATCAAACCACTATCAATAAGTGTTTGAGAATGATTTTGCCTGATCTAAACTTTTTTAATAAATCATGGAATATATTTTGGAGTTGAACAAGCCCTTGCTTAGCACATATTATTGTGTTAGTTATTTATTATTGAGATTGTCATAGATCTGATGATTGTTGAAGCCGTGATGAAAGCATTGACGCCAAAACACTTTAAAAGACATAAAAGACATGAGTTTAAATGAATAGCTAGCCTTTATGGAAATTAATTATGTAAAATATGATGGTTGGATATCAAATGATGATGATTTTGTATTCTTGATTTATTTCTTGTGCACCCGTGATAATGATAAAAAAACGAGAAGTTAATATTATGGGATCATCATGGTACCCCACAAAATAGAATTATCATTCTTAATCTTATTTCCCTCATTTGTGACTCGATTTTGTGGGGGTTACTTTTTTTTGTAAATAGGGAAGGGGGAACGCTGAATTAATGATACGTGGCCATCATTGATTCACAATAGTGTTTTCATTTAACCATGAAAGGAAAGTATTAGCACAAAAGAAATAATTGAATCTTTTCTAGATCGAGGCATTTTGCAAAACAAAGTTTTTTTCTTTTTTTTGAATAAATGAATATATAAGATTTTTAAGGATGTTGTATTTGATCATATGGACCAAGTGGGAGTGGGAGATTTGGTTTACGTGTGAGACTGTAGCCCACATGACCACACAACTCCTGCAAGTGGACTCCCATTAATTTGGATGACTAAATGCAGGAGAGAATCTTCTTAATCTTGGTTTCCTAGAAACTTGGATATAAATTAAATTTTCAATTAGTTAACGAATTTGATTTGGCTAATGATAAAGGGCAACTAAAACCTACTAAAGGTAGTGGTTTCAAGGTTTCATATTGTTCAGATCTGTCCTAATGACAGTTGATCCTATGATTGTAAATTGTGATTAATGCTAGCAAAATTTTTGATTAGTTTGTAGGGCATAAACACCAACATTTCTGCCTATACAAATTCTTTTGTATTGAGAGAGAGAGAGAGAGAGAGAGAGAGAGAGAGAGAGAGAGTGATGTGGGCATTAAGTTAGCTGTTAGCGTGGAGAATGCTGGACCAGACATGGTTGTCTTCCGTTGTGCCTAATATAATTGATTTCTAACATTATTATATGAAAGTGTGGTGGAGATAAGAGCTTTGTGTTATTATATCAGCATGGTGACTATCATTGGCCTGAGAAGCATATCTTCTCATTAAAAGCAAAAAGGTGTTTCCAACATATTGCTGTTCCTTTGCTTAGCTTAGAGGAGTCCCCTTTTAATAATAATTCATTTGATTTTTGATTGTAAGGAACAATAATTTATTTGATAATGCACTTTTCATGCTGGATCTCTCCAAGAAATCTTGTGTTTTCTAAAGGATTCTATTCCATCAAAACCAGATTCCCCACGTGCATTTTGGTTTTCTTCTTGAGAGTGGGGAGATTATTGAGCGTTTGACTTGAAGTGCACATGGCCTAAACTGCTACACGTCCAATTTTCATCTGCTCATTTCAGACCTTAGGTGTCAACATGCATAGGGTGTGGCCCAAGTATAGGCTTTTGAAATCTTCCTTGAAAGGAAAACCAGACTGTTCCATAGATAAGAACAGTGCTGAGTGCTAACTAATACCCATTATTGAGTGTTGATATTTTAAAGATTAGGATATCCTAATTATAAAAACCAAACACAATCTTTATAAGGGTATGTGATGGGATATGGTCATTAATGATTGTATAATATAGAAAGACTCAAGTCAGCATTATGACCAGGGCTGTCCAAAAGCCAAGCTTTTAGGAATAGCAACAGATTGGGCTGAACGGCTGGCTCCAACCAGTTCCTATTAGGGAGGTTTAGCCAAGGTTATCGGGGATCAGAACAGGTAAGAGTTGATAGCTTTTTTACTGAGTGGTACATTCTTTTCCATTTTTTTTGGTTAACTAGCCAAGGGGGGTAGGACCCATAAGAGCCCCATTCATAGAAAGAAGCTTGCTTTTTTTTTTTACACAAAGAGGAGCCCTGGAATCAAATCTTGACACTTAAATGAGAAATCGGGTATCCAACCAACAGGGCAACTCCTTGTTGGTTGTTTATGTGGAGTTGCCATGAAGGATTGGGATCTTGTTGTAAAAATATTGGTTTTGATTTCTTTTCTTTTTTTTAATTAAAATAAGGATATCATTTGACTTACAACAGTGAATTAAGTATACTCCCTCCAAAATTAAATATAAAAATGATTAACCAAATTTGATTTGGACCTACAACTTACAACATTAAAGACTCGTATGTCGGTTCTCTAGTCCACAGGTTGGAACTTGTATGGATTTGGAATTGGACCCGTTTATCAATCAAACCCTAAACTGGATTCCGAACTCGGATCCATTTATGCATCAGGTCTTAAAATAGCTTCTAGACCTGGTTTTTTACAAGTTGAATACCTGTTTACATCATTAGTAAGTTCCAATCAATTTGAGAGTTTATTTTATTTTTTTTAAAGGCAAAATGTGAATATAATAAATGGGAAGGGCTTAAAAAAATAACAACATCAACAACAAAAGCCTCCACAATTGCTGGTTTAATTGGACCATGGGAGACTGGGAGTTAGCATTATTTATATGCTTACAGTGCAATGCATCATAACCACTTATAACTACTTTCTACAGTCTACCAAAAAAAAAAAAAAAAACCCTACTTTCTACAGTTTACCTAAAAAAACCTACTTTCCACATAGCTTTCCGTTGGTTTTAAGATTCTCCCAAAATTAAGTTGTATTGTCCATAGACATTCTATAAACAAATTAAAGATTATAAAACACCCAAAAAGTCCATTTAAACTTTTGCCTTTGGCCATGCATGATCTGAAACCATGTTCTAAAACCTTTGGCATTGCCCGGAAAAACCTCACCAAGTGACCATCAGATGTTGGTCAGATCAACATCTGAAAGTAGATATGATAATGGCCCAAGATCTGCAGTCAGGAAGGTAATCTCCAAATCTGGGGCTACTAGAATCCGTATGATTCGGTGGGACGTTCTAGCCATATATGTGATCTCATCAGGAGAGAGATTCCAATTACCTACTCCCAACTTTTCAACACTAATCAAAGTATTGATGGGGCTGCTGAGATCCCCCCCATGCTAAATGTGCAGATTCTAGAGTTCCTTTGAGAGTGTCTACAATCTACATGCGCCAAAATAGAAACACTGGCGTCCCTACCTCAGGCACTGTGGGTATGGTGTCCACTTCATCATCTTAAAAAACTCCTTTTTTCTTGTCCAGCCATGTGATTTATCATCTTGGCTTAAGTAACTCATTCTGAAGTGTGTGTTGATTGCAGTAACAAGAGCTTCCTTTCAACATATATTATTCGATGTATCTGCATTAAGATCTTTGCATTATTGCATATCATTAGGCATTAGCCACATTGCATATTAGCACTCTTTGGTGTAATTTGGAATTTAAGGTAAAACATTTCGGGCTATCAAAGGGTGGGGTTGAGCCGAGCAAGACCAGGAGTTGTCTAAGACTCTAAGCCCTACCCTACATATATGCAAGTTGGGATTTTGGACAAGCCAAAGCCCTCAGAGTACCTACACCGCCGAGGCACTTACTTTGCCTTTGTGAGCCCAAGTTGGGCCAAAAGCTTGAACTGCAGAAAATTCATATTTTAACTTTTTTTCCCCACACTGCTAGCAAAGGCAATTGAGTGTGAACCTGACATTAATCATCCTCCTTTATCTGAGCTATGAGAGTACCCGACCTGACTCAGCCATCTGACGGAGGTTGGCACAGTGAGGGTTTTTGCATTCTTAAAAGGCCCAGAGGCGAGCTTGGACAAATTTTTTACAGTCCCACCAATTTGAGGGCCGAGCTTGTAACCATCTTCATACCGATCCACCTCCAGTATGATTAATCGTAATCGGTCCGTTCTTCGTGTTATGGGCGTCCGTTTACAAAGGGCTAAACTTCGGGCCGTGTATTTGTTTGTTTTCAGAATTCAGATATCTATGAATAATGCAAACTTGCAAGTTAGAATGCATTCTCATTTTTTTTCAAGATTCTTGTTAATGGCGAGCTTCAATTAATCCAACCCATTTGGAGCAGTAGGAATCCACATGAAGCCCTCCAGTTGGAATGGGGTCTTTGGGAGATTTTTAGAAATCAATGGAAAACTAAAAGCAAACAATTTCGAATTTATTCTAGATCCGAAAAATTAATCTGGGCTTGATCTGGTAGGCCCTACTACCTCTATTGGGCACGCCTTTTCAGTCGCTTAATCTTTTTTTTTTGCTAAGATCTATATCATTTCTTGTTGATATTATTGTTATTATTATTTGATTTTTATATTTTTTGGAAGTTGTAGGTTCGAAACTGCACTACCACACTGGGGCTATAGGGGAGTTTATCCGGCTTCCCTCTAGACTCGGAGGAGTTAGTCTAACTCAAAGAGTTGGGAACCCTCTAATAGCAAAAAAAAAAAAAAAAAAAAAATCCTGCCAAGTACATAACTACGGGGATTTAACAAGCACAATTTGCTGAGAGGATCCAAAGGGCAAGCACAGGCCATGCAATTTGCATAGTTTGGGGCACATTTTTATTGCTGGCCCAAATTTGAATTTCTGCCTAAGAGAGGAAACCCGTCTCATAGGACTTTTTATTTTGATTATCTTGCACAGCCCACTGAGCGCGTGAGGCTGTTGCATCAAGGCCCATGGAAAATTCTTGTATTTTGTGGGGGTTTTTCTGCACAAGAGAGGAAACCAATCTCTCTGGTACTCTTTCGATTTTGATTATCTTGCATCACCCACCGGGCATGTGAGGCTGTTTCATCAAGGCCGGAATGCATGGATTGATTTGATCACGAAGCAGGCATGTAATTATGTTTTTGTTTGGCAATTTCTTTGCATCTTTTCTCACTCTCTAGCGTCAACCCCTTCTGCATGTGTTGCATCCAATAGATGGTGTCTCATAAATCATATTGTAATAGTAACCTGATCAGAGGAGAGAAGTTGGATGGTTATAGATAATGAATCATATTTGGCAATGTGACGGTATACTCATGAGTTATGTCTACTTCCCTTCAGGTATACTCCCATTCTCTCATTCTCCACTCTCAATGGAGTTGTTTCAAAGAGAATGGCTCTTCATTCAGTTCTCTTTGGGAGATCTAGGCTTAGAACTTGACCTCCCCACTCCTTACATATGTCAGTGAGTTGCCATTACTTTATATGTGCTAGTTCTCATCACCTCGCATGTGCGAGTCTCACAGGGTTCCACCCCTTAACTAGGATGCTAAAAAAAAAGGCAGAGTTGTTTCAAAAAATTTTAAAAAAAATATCGATATTATTTTTTATGCAAAAACCCAAACCTCGTACTTTTGAAAAATATATCTCCTACTCTCCACGTCCTCAATCTCACTCATCACAAGAGAGATGTGGACCCCATCTCCTGGAATAAAACTCCCTTTCCTATTTCTTCAAAATATGAGATAGATGAATGAAGCAGAGAATAGAAGGTATTATTCCAGTACTCAAGGATTTTGCAACAAGTAGAAAGATGCAAAGAAGAGAATCTTGAAAAAATATCTCCTACTATTTTAGGTGGATCGATCGAGCTACTTATTGCCCGACGCATGTCTAGGCCGAGATTGGGCCTATAGCTTCGAAACCTGGCCAAGCGTAGATATTCCTTAGCCGACCTGATCCGGCTCGTGAATACCCCCCTTTTCTCACCCAAAACATGAATTAATTATCTTTTGTAAGGAAAAACTAGAAAAAGACTTCTAATTGCTTAAGAGAAGATCTGTGGGGATAGAAGGCCAATCATCTTGCATTTGCTAATATATCTTCTGAAAGAACTAGAAGGCTTCTAATTGCTTTGGAAAAGATCAAGAAGGATAGGAGATCCATTATTATACATCCCATCAACATCTTTAGTAAATTTTGCATCATTTACACCACATCATTTAGCGAACGTATGTATAAGCATGTATGTTGTTTTTAATGTACTCATAAAGACCCTTAGAGGGAGGAAAATGGAATTTCTGTGCGACTAGGTATAAGCATGTTGTTTTTAATGTACTGGTAAAGACCCATAGAAATGTCTCTCGGTACCACAAAAAAGTGATCATGACTCTTATCCTTTCAACTCATCCCTACACAAACAGACAGACTGAAGGAAAAGCGATAATTATGTATGATTGAGTATTTCTTACATCATTCCATGTGATTTTATGGACTTATGTAGGATAAATTCATTGAATTTCATAAAATCATGCAATTTTTTGGCATATAAGGTTGAATTTATGTCAAAATAAGTCAAATTTCACATATTGCATGGTTTTCATGAAATTATTCTTTTTGATCATCTAATTATCCTCTCAAATAGCTTTTGATTCAAATGAAAGATCGTGTAGTTTCTTGGCATCATTGCATTTTATGTGAAAAAAATCGATGAATGCATTGTATTCATATGAGTTCATATATTGTGAATTGGGCCCCATGTGTTGCATTATTCTTTTGCACATAAATATTATCCTTTTAATTTTTATTTCACTCTTTTGTATACGTAGGACAATTCAGACTTTGGGGCCCACAAAGATAAAATTTGAGAGAAAGAAGAAAAAGAAGAAAGATTTCATGAAAAAGCCGACCTTGGGACCCAGACTACGTTGGGCATCAATCCCAAAGTAGGGGCAGCCATTGTAGGGCCCACTTTGATGTGCAAAAATTCAGATTCAGTGCATTGACATAATTTCTGGATTTGTGGGCGTTGAGATGAGGTTTGATTTTCAAATTAGTGGGGACCACTATGGAAAAAATCTGATGAAAGTATTAGTCACAAAGAGAATATTGGACCTCCCAATGAAAACTGTCGCACCGTACCTAGTATAACGAGAGCTATTCTCAAAAGAAAAAACAAAAGAAAAAGAAATCATAATTTTTTAGTGAAAAAACATTCCAGTCTTGAGAATCTTCTTTACTCGAGAAAAGAACGGTAATCCTTCGACATTTTTCACAATTCCCGTCACCCAATTTTTTCATTGTTGAGTTTTGCGCGAGTTCCTCTAATTAGAAAAGTCAGTCTTGCTTAGAGAAGGAAAGCATGACAAAAGAATGTCCTTGTTGGAAAAGGAAAGTGAGACAAGTGGGTGAAGATCATCGGGTATCAAATGAGAATTCGACAGAAGTTAAAATGAACAGAACATGGATTATATTGAACCAAGGCTCAAACAAATGGCCCAGAATCAGGTCTATTCATTCGAGGACTTATACAATTCGGTCCCATGCAAACAATTTCTGATGGGCCAAGCCCAAATGGCCCAAGCCCAAATGGCCCAATCCATGTGGAAAGCCCAATCTTATAAAGACCCACCAAGCTCAAAGTGGTCCAAGTCCAGTCAAGTTCATCAGGGAGCTACATAGCCTGGCTACATCATCAGGAGAAGCATCCAGGAGCCTCACCCTCGCCACCTTGGAAGGAGTCAGCCCTCTCCTCATCTTTGACCGAGTCTCATGGAGAGCACCTCAACCACTTCGTCCGTTGAGAAGAAGTCGTGAGCTCCACCACAATAGCTATCTAGTTGCTAGTAAGTCGCCCCAATCTGTTAGGGGGCGACTATAAATTGTAAGCCCCACCAACACTTGGGGAGAGATCACATTTTTTACCTGAGCACGACTCTCTCATCTCTTTCTCAAAGCTTGTACTCTTTGGTCCCTGCACCCTTGAGCTAATAAAGTACCCAACCAAAGCCATGCAAGAGTGGACGTAGGTCACGATTGACCGAACCACTATAAAGTCTCTCTCTCTTCTTTAATTTCCACATTAATCACTAATTACTTGACCGGTGGTGTCCGAAAACACTTTTTTGGCATCATCAGTTTGGCGCCGTCTGTGGGATTCGAATAAAATTTCCTGTTTCAAAATTATGGTGATCACCACAAGATCAACGAGACGACAAGATGGTAATCCCTCGCGGGAGGGCGAGGGTAATCCTATACCGACTAATCATGCACCGAATACTCCTGCTCCATCTCCTCAACAAATGCTGGAAACCATGCAGCAGCTGGTGACCCAAAACCAGCAGATACTGTAACTCATGCTCGCAGGGCAAGGAGGAGCACAATTTGGTACAGTACCACCGCAGGAAGTACCGCGCCCGAAGCATTTGACTGCTCCACGCAGAGGAGCACCTCACCTGGGCGCCCATCCCCATGGTGCCCGGGGCCGAGGAGCCGCCCGTCCTCATCCTCACCTGGGCGCCCATCCCCATGGCGCCCAGGGCGCCTCTGCTGGAGTTCCCCATGTCGCCCCACAAGGAGTACTTCTGGTCGACCCTCAAGGCCGCGCCCATCACGAAGTGCCTCCACCCCCGGGTGGAGCCCAATTCGGAGGACCTCCAGAAGGGGCAAATCGCGGTGGACTTCCACCTCCTCCCCCTGCTTCTAACGAGGAGGATCCTCATTTTCAGGAGGGGGGAGTAAAAATCACAGCATGGAAGATGGAAGTTATTTCCCTGGTCCGTCCAGGGAACCCAGCAATTGCTGGGAGGAAAAGATCAAAGAAATGCAGAATCAACTGGGCGATGTCTTCAACGCCATAAGGGCGCAGGCACTAGAAATGGTAGATTATCTGGTCGGGCGAACGGATACACCTTTCAAGCCTGACGTGGTGAACTACCCACTCCCTCGGAAGTTCAAGATGCCATCCGTGGAGACCTTTGATGGAACGTACAAAACCAAAATGCAGCTGCATAATATCCCTGACGAGATAATGTGCAGGGCGTTCCCAACTACATTAAAGGGTTCCGCTCGGCAGTGGTTTGTCAATCTCCCCCAAGCATCCATAGCCACCTTTGGAGAGTTGAGCAAATCTTTTGTCTCACATTTTATCGGTGGGCACCACCACCAGAAGCCTGCCACACACCTGCTCAGCATAAAACATGACCGAGATGAGAGTCTGAGGAGTTACCTCACTCGTTTTAACGAGGAGGTCCTCCAAGTCGAGGAGCCCAATGATAAAGTCACCATGACCGCCTTTCTGGGAGGCCTCCGTTCATCCAGTTTCCTCTTTTCAGTAATGAAGCGACCACTAAAGAGCATGCCAGAACTGTTGGCAAAAGCTCAAAAATATATGAATGCTGAGGAAATCAATAGGTCCAGGCGAGGTGAATCATCTCGTGGATCGCCAAAAGCTTGACCTGCCTCTGCACTGTTCTTAAACAGACAGTCTATCTCCAGCTTAGCAGCTCTCGCGGGTCGCCAAAAAAGCTTGGCCTCTGCGCTGTTCTCAAATAGGCAGTCTATCTCCAGCTTAGCGGCTCTCTCGTGGGTCGCCAAAAAAGCTTGGCCTACCTTTGCACTATTCTTCAATAGGCAGTCTATCTCCAGCTTAGCGGCTCTCTCGCGGGTCGTCAAAAAGCTTGGCCTAACTCTGCACTGTTCTCAAACAGGTAGCCTATCTCCAGCTTAGCAGCTCTCTCATGGGGCGCCAAAAGCACGGTCTCAAATGCAGGATCTTAAAACTCAGGTTATCTGCAACCCGATGGACTACATTAAATTAGCGTACCCAACTGTCTGGCCGCCCAAATAAGCCAAACCAGCGCCTGGAGGGGCGCCTGACCCACTTAGCTCGCCTAAAGTGGCGCCTCTTGATGCATGCACGCCAAGGTCAGCCTCCTTCGTAGCGCCCAAAGGTCCCAAGGCAGCCCTGGCTCGCCCAAGGTGCTCCAAACGGGGCGTATAATATACCTCTTTGCTCGCTTGGATTAGCATCCCTTGGTGCCTGATGGACTAGAGTAGCCTGCTCACCCGCGTGCTCGCCCACATTGGCACACAGCAGGTGGCGCCCCAGCCCCGTCCGTCGCGCGCAGCAGCGCCAGGAGCACCGTCGCCAGCAGAAGCACCTGCGGCGCCCGGCGCAGCAGGCGCAGTGGCGAACACCCCGCCAGTGTCTCCCCTCGGCGACAGGCACAGCAGCAGTCGGGGCGCCCCGCCCGCCGTGCGTCGCAGTGGTGCTTGCAGCAGCAGGTGGGGCGCCCCGCTTGTCTCTCCCCTCGACAACAGATGCAGCAGCAGCAGGGGCGCCAGCCAAGTCCGCCGCCCGCAGAAAATAAAATATTGTATTAATTTATAGTTGAGCAACTGGAGTATGTACCCAAAAAATTGATCATCAATGCCATCCCAAGCTTTGAACAGTTACTTTTCTTGCCAAATCAGTCCAGCAGTGGCACATTTGACAAATAAAACCAAACTCACCAACTCTCTCGACTTTTGTCCTTGGCTTCTTTCTCATATTTTTGAATTGCTCTATCATCAACCTGACCGCTGAGGAAGAGTATCTGCCCCCCAGTTGTTGACTTTCCAGCATCTACCATTGACATGAAATATATTCTAATGAGTAGAAGCATGAAGCTATAAAAATACTCTATTCGCGGCGCCCGCAGCAGCGCCCCGGGCGACGCCCGCGCTCCCACCGCCCGCAGCGGCGCCCGCGCCCAAGCTTTGTCCACTGCCTGTTGCAGTGCCCGCGCCCAAGGGGGCGCCCAAGTCCACTGCCTGTTGCAGTGCCCACGCCCCAGGGCACCCCGTCCGTTGCTTGCAACACGTGATGCCCGTCCTCCCTGCAGCTCCTCCTCTGCGCAGACCACGGGCAGCCCCTGGGCTCTCTTCGCGCAAACAACAAGCTCGCTCAGTTGGACTGCGCCCCTAGCCTGGATTGCAACTCCTCCTCTCCCGCGTTGCCCCCACAGGCGCCCGGGGTTTCAGATGCACGCCCAACCAAATCCACTCCAGATGCACACCCAACAACGACCCATCATTCAAAAAATGAAAAAATGGAAAAGACTTGAGGTGTTTAGCGAGGCAAAAATATATCATGAAGGGAAATAGTCATCTAGCAAAGGGAGTCTCCACCACCTAGAGCTCAAAAATTCAAGCTAATGCCCCTTCTCCAAGTTTTCTTAGACAAGGGGCATTGGGGGGCAAATGATGGGTCAAGCCTAAATGGCCCAATCCATGTGGAAAACCCAATCTTATAAAGACCCACCAAGCCCAAAGTGGTCCAAGTCCAGTCAAGTTTGTCAGGGAGCTACATAGCCTGGCTACATCATCAGGAAAAAAGCATTCAGGAGCCTCACCCTCGCCACCTTGGAAGGAGTCAGCCCTCTCCTTATCTTTGACCGAGTCTCATGGAGAGCACCTCAACCACCTCGTCCGTTGAGAAGAAGTCGTGAGCTCCACCACAATAGCTATCTAGTTGCTAGTAAGTCGCCTCAATCTATTAGGGGCGACTATAAATTGTAAGCCCCACCAACACTTGGGGAGAGATCACATTTTTTACTTGAGCACGACTCTCTCATCTCTTTCTCAAAGCTTGTACTCTTTGCTCCATGCACCATTGAGCTAATAAAGTACCCGGCAACCAAAGCCATTCAAGAGTGGACGTAGGTCACGATTGACCGAACTACTATAAAGTCTCATTCTCTTCTTTAATTTCCACATTAATCACTCATTACTTGACCGGTGGTGTCCAAAAACACTTTTTGGCATCATCAATGTCCATTACTTTTCATTTTGAGATGAGAATCTCAATGGATCCAATGATTCACTGTATTTCTCAATGTTCTCAATATGTATGATGAATCAATTATATGACATTTGACCCCAGGATTTTATTAGCCTTCCAAAGAGGATGAATGGTTCAGACTGTAATTTGGTGGCCCATAGAATTTTTAAACAAATTTAGTTTGGAGTTTTTCACAATTTTCTTAAAATCTATGATGAATCAGTGACTCAAATTTGAACCATTAGATGTTTTTAGCCTTTTAAAGAGAATAAATTGTTTGGGTCATGAAATAGGGGCCCGCAATAGTAAAAATTCGAAAAAGAATGAATTGCCTCAAAACCATGTTAAAAAGAGGGCCATTTTCAATGAATACATTGAATGGTTTACCATGTCTCGAATTGCTCGAGATCCATAATGAATCAAAACATGAGATTTGAGACCTTGTTGTCTTCGCCTTTCAAAGAGGGTGAACGGTTTGGAACTTGAAAATTAAAGGGCCCATAGAAGTCCAATTTAGTAGATATAATGGTCTAGGGGTTGTTATGTTTTTTTACATTTTTTCTCTCGAGACTACGATGACTCAACACTGGAATTTTACGCCATACCCATTCTTGGCCTTTTAATGACATCAAAATGTTCAGATCCTCATTTTTGGGGCCCACAAAATAAAAAAAGTAAAAAAAAAAAAAATGGACTGCCTAAAAAAAAAAATGGACTGCCCAAATGTGCAATGTAGCACCCCATGAACAATGACGTGCGTAAACTTTTCACACCACAGGAGATGTGAAGATTTTGGGTATATTTTCACACTTTCATTTACGCATCACGTGCGTAATTGGTCCAGCGAAACATGAGATGCATAATCCCCCACACCACAAGAGATGCGAAGATTTTGGGTATATTTTTACACTTTCATTTATGCATCACGTGCGTAATTGGTCCAACAAAACATGAGATCCCCCCACCTACATTTACATATGTAATTGGGTGCAACCAAACAACCTTGAATCAAAAAGTATTTCTGATGGGGTCAGAAAATTCATTCCTTTGTAGAATAGAAGAAGGTCTAGAAAACTGGTTTTTGGTAGGGCGTACATAAACATGCACTTGGGGCTTATTTGGTTGAGAGTGTTTTTGTCAGGAATTCCCTTATAGAGGTTGACTCTAGAAATCTACAATTCCCTGTTTGATTAAGCTTAGATGGAGCTTGTTAAACCGGCCAAGTGAAGTGTCACTTTTGGCTAGCTGAATTCTCTTAATTTCAAACTTTAGAATGCTCTTTAGCCATTAGCATTTTAAATTCTACTTCGTGGGCAACAATATTTAGAAATCTCCATATTCTTTGGACAGCATATCTTCAAATTCTTGCAACGACACACGCCCTCAGCTGATGAATAGTAAGCTGAAGTTACACATTCCATCTAGGTGGTGGTGCTTGTGGTCCTACCAGATGCATTGGTGGGCTGTGGGTCAAGTATGTCTATTTTTAAGTTTTAACCGATCTTGTTTGTTGCCGACTGTTTGTCCCATGGAGAAGCAGACATCATCTGGCTTGGTTGGGTGTCTCTATAAAATCATGCCCACATGAAGGTCATGACAATCAATGATGTTTCCCCTTTAGGAGAGAGTAGGTAGGATGAAACCAGCTGTAAATAAAGTCCATTGCATTTGTTCATGCATCTGAAACATTCAATCAATCATCTGCGTTATGCTTTGTATTATTTCTTTTTTATTTTTTAAGCTTTATGCTTACTTGCAGTGGTCTGGAAAACAGTTTTATTTTAATGTGCTACACAGTTAATGTATAATTAGATATTTTAAACTGTGGTCAATCAATTGTCTCTAGTTTCTACTCAACTGGTTAGCGACACGGACGAGTGTATTGTAGTGCAAGAGTTTGGTTCCCAATGTAACAAATAATAATAATAATAAAAGCAATCAATTGATTCATGGTGATTCATATATAGGTGTATTGACCATGATTTAGCTAGTAGAGGTGAGGCACCTTATTATTGAAATAAGAAATTGCCACAAAAATGAATCTCTCCCTCTTGAACTAATCTCTTCGATTGATCATAAAAGAAAACAAGTTATAATGTTAACAAAAGAACAATATACTAGGTTTTATTAGCCATAAGTGAATGGTTATTAGCGATTCGTACTTTTCAAAATTTTATACCGGCACGTGTTATTGAGAGCATTTCTAGCAAGAGTTCCTCTAGTTGGGAATTCCTGATAGAAATACAAATATTGTCTATGTGAATTCACAATTCCCTGGTGATTAAGTTTAGGTGGTTGAAATTTTCTAAATTGGGCAAGTGAAAAGTCACTTTCAGCAAGCTAATTAAATCCTTTTGAATACTGGAATTCAAACTGCTCTATTGCCATTAGCATTTTGGAATTCTACTTCTTGGAAGATAGCATTCCAAATTCTTCAAACTCTTTGGAGTGCATAATACCAAATGCTTCAAATCAAACAGGCACTTGTTTTTCAACTATGCAGGTGGATGAAAAGGGCATTCAATTGATTCGTTAGTAGGGTCCATTAAGCTCTAGCTAATGCTTGTTTGTTCTTCAAAGTAACCTACCCAATATATCATATTATCATTGACCAGAAAGAAAAACAGAAAGATGATGTGAGATTCTATCTGGAGAAAGTGGGGGCATCTTTCAATCAAGTCACTTTGTTACAAAGCCTTTACCTTTTCCTCTTTTCCTCTTCTTCTGTATGTCCATGTTTTCTTAACAAAATTACAACAAAAAAAGATGGGATTGATTGTCAGAATAGTTGGGTTATCAGTTTCAACTCCTCTCTCTTCCATACACAAATAGACAGATGGACCAACAGCACCATGGAGTGATACAAAACAGCACCATGGAGAGATACAAATTTACACACACTCGGGGAGGTTCTGAGATAGAAGGAAGAGTAGATCAGCAATGTCACTTTGCAGCAAATCCGGAAGCCGAACATTTCCAGTTTCTACCATTGCATCTCTTGAGTCATTAACCATTCCAAGCGTCAGTTCTCTCTCTCTCTCTCTCTCTCTCTCTCTCTCTCTCTCTCCACCTTTATGTCAAGCTATGGGGGCCTATAGGTGGAGATTTTCAATTTTTTAAAATGTTTTTAGAAGTTAATCAATTTTAGCGGCGTAAAAATTTTATTTTGTTCCATTTTTTATTTGGGAGAATCAGAAATTAGTGAAATAGAATTTTGAAAATATCGAAATATCGTCTTCAGGGATGTGAGCATAAATAATAAATATGGTTTCCATATGTGGTATGTTTCTCACAAACAATGAGCCTCATATGCTCCCTGTATTACAAAACAATATCATGTAATAAAACATGGCCCAAAACGGAGTCATATCACCTGATACCTGTTTTGGCATATGGGCCCATCATCAGGCCCATATGTGTGGGCATGAGAGCTTCATCAAATCTATTTAATTGGTCTATCACATAAGCCTATTCTTACAACATGATGATTTCTAAAATTCTATGATCAATACTTATTTTTTGTGTATTTAGTCAAACACTTACAAAATCATTGGGAACCCATTGACCACATCTAAAGCACCCTAAAAGGCCATTTAAAAAATAAGGAAGATATGCAATTGTTCATTTTCAGATTTTGCTTTAGAATTATTCACTTTGGCAAAGAGGGCCAAATGGAACTGATATATCATACTAGTACCAATTTATGGGGGGATGCATTAGAAGTTTTGGCCTGGTAGGATGCAATGTCCTAATCCATGATAGACATACACCATCTTTTTTTTCTAAAAAATTCTGTTCGGAGGCTTCCTTGTGGGTTTGTATGTGTGCTTAGATCGCAAGTGATGTTTAATTTAAGCTTTTGTTGAAGATGGCATAAACATTTGTTGTTTGAACTTTAAGCAGGTTCAAGAAATTATTCTGAAAGCCGATTTGGAATGCAGCCAGTGCTGGAAGAGAGTAGCATCCATGATTTCAAGAATGGGAGGTAATTCATCTAATAAATTAAGACTCAGTTTGTGCAAGGAGAGGATTCACTATTTTCACATGAAAGGAATCCTACATTCCAACCCCTCAAAAAAAGTTTGAAATCCTCTCTATTGAGGAGAACTAGTTTAGTTTTCTTTTTTCTTTTTCCATGACAGAAATGTGTCAGAATAGTGGAATTGAAGAGTGGGTGGGTTGCTCGAGAATTCTTAACAATTTTCATCTCAATGAGAAATCCTCTCTTCACACAAATGCACCCTATTTCTTTACTGAAATTCAAAGAAATCATATTTGGAGAGTTCATAAATTCTCCAAAAGTCATCTCGCACGTGGAATTTCTGAATCCTCCTTTGTACTCGAGCATAAAAAAATTCTAGAAAAAAGCAAAGATATTGGAAATATTTTAGGATTCCAAAAGTCATTTGAGACTCTTTATGAGGCTGAAATTCTGGAATTTTGGTAAAAAAACATGACATTTGCAAATACCTAGGGACAAGCCATTAATTCCAAACTTACCAAATTCTTATTAGGAAATTCTGATAAAAGTTCCCCTTGCAATTTTAAAATGCTATGTTTATTTGCTAGAATCTCAAATTCCACCAAAAATAAAAGTATCAAATAACTTTTAGAAATTTCAGAATTCCAGCCTCCTTAGCATTTGTAAGTCCTTCACTCGAGTGGACGATTTAGGAATCTCCCAAGGACAGCTTGTGAAGAATTTCCCCAAACATGAATTCCCAAAACTCTGCTAAAGTAACAAGCCCTCCGAGGGTCTCTATAGAAAGATGCTCCTGCTTTGGAGCCTACATCATGTGGAAATAAAAAATCTTAGAAATATGAGAAATTCTAGCAAAAACCAGCAGTGAAGAGTGAACTAGATATCACTCATGTCCAATGATTCTATTGCCTAATCTCTAAGTCCCAAAGTTCTCTAAGTACTGTTTTCATTTTTTTTTCCTAATTGAGGATTCGAACTCACCACTTTAGCTCGCACACATGTGTATCCAGAAGAGCCACTGCCAGGCACTATTTTTGTTACTGAATTGAATGATATCATTTCAGATAATTGCCAAGCTCAAACTTATGCTAAATCACAAGGATATGTGGTAAGAGCAACATAGATGCCCTACTTCTCTTAGAGAATAAGGGGTTGTTGTTCAGTTGGTTGAGTACCTTATTTCTCACTTAATTGCTCATGGTTTGATCCTTAAATTCCCCTCTATGTGACAACAGGCTTCTTTCCCAATGAATGAGACTTCTCTTTGTGGGAGTAGCTTCTTTCCCCATAGTTGGGGTCTCTTATTGGTCCAACCCCCTTGATTGGGTACCCAAAAAAGATTATTAGATGCCCCCTATACAAAATCGAATGAAGCACACTTTTAAGATACTATGCATATGAGAACAAAGGGATAGCCCAGTGGTTGTGTATGTTGTTTCTCACTCAATTGTTTTAGGGTTCAATCCCTGTGTCGCCTCTCTTGCGTGTGCGGGGGTTCACTATCACATCTATCAGATCTCGCACGGGTCCAACCCCATTGCTTAGTACCAAACAAGAAAAATGTTATCAGAGATGATGTCATGCCCTTTAATTTCATATGAAAATAGGACTTCCAAATACTAAAAATATAACCTCAATGATGCATTAATTAGCAAGGATTAATTGTATGCACAAACGAGAGATAAAGTCATTGGGAAAATAATCTAAATTAAGAATAAATTACACACAAAACAAAGGGATAGCCCAATGGTTATTTATTTATTTATTATTATTATTTTTATAATCCTAGCCTAGGGTGTTGGGGTCCAAGAGAGCCCCTTGAAGTGAGAAGAGGATGCCCACACACTGGGAAGGAGATCCTTTACAAGTGGGAAGAGGAAGCCCATAAAGTAAGGAAAGCCCACATACATGGGAAGAGTAGCATACCCATGGATGGATCCTTGGGCCGCCTGTTCAAATGCTAGATTGCCAACCAACTGGGCAATTCCTTGTTGACCTAGTTGGGTATCCCGTTTATAACCTTAGTGTCAGGCTACGATCCCTATGACCTCTCCCCTGCGTGCAGTTGGTCTATTCCCCAGTTGGCCTTTTTCCGGGCAGAAGAAAGCATCTGTCTGGTCTCTAATTAATGGGCCAAGCCCCCTTGGCTGGTAAACCAAAAGAAGAAGAACAAATTACACAACACTCAAGGATGATTTGATTTATCCCTATAGGCTTTATCTATGGTTTTTCCTTTGCCTACCAGGCAAAAATTTGTATTTAACTAGAAGAAAGAGTAGGCCTTACTGAGAAATAAGCCCCCAAAAAACTACATCATTCTATATACAAAAGGGAAAGAAGATCACATGCGATATGTGTCTGTACTTTCGAAGAATCCAATATTGCAATTGTGTACGTTGCAAATATGATAAATTAGATACTTATACAAATATGAGAAAATGACCCTGCATTTTCCATTATCTTTCATTACTGGGAGAGGATTTATTACTCTTTATCTAACCTATGCTCTCTCTCTCTCTCTCTCTCTCTCTCTCTGCTTTTTAGCAGTGTCCGTAGAGTCCATGGTAGTGGACGTAATAGAGAAGAAAGTGACACTCACTTGTAGAGCTCGGCCTCCTATGAAAAGATCGAAGAGTAAAGTTGCTGTTGTCCAATCCTTTTGTAGTCCTCACAAAAATGTCAAAAAATACTGATCTTTCTCTATCAATATGACTATCAGCCGATTAGATGCTGCTGTTAGTTTAAGTTACGTGTATACGATAGTTCAGGTACCAATTAATGCATGTTGAATATTATTTGTTGTCTGCAATTTCCCTCAGGCTAGGGTTTTAAATGGGTATCTTGTTATTGAAGTCTTCAGTTTCGAATAAAACAGGTAAGACATCTGCTTTTGAATCCGGATGAAATTTAGACTAAAGTTTCAAAACATCAAAACATACAGATTCAGAACCAAATCCCTATATGTTCTGACCTGAAGATCTAAATTCAAGAAAGTTGCTTTCACATATTAAAAGCTTATATTAGTTTCAAGCACCTATATAGCTTATTATATTCATTAATTGACAATGGAATCCATTCACAGATAAGTTCTCATTTGATTGCTTAAACTAGGGATAAATTGAATAGAGTATGTAAAATTTGAGAGAGGTTTCATTAAGCTGATCAGTAGCTACTAAACATGTAAAATTGGTTGCTCCAATTGCAGAAAATTGGAGCAAATAAGACATGAGCTTGCTTGAAGAATGAAAGGATAATGAGAGTTTTATTATCGCTCTACTGCCCTGTATGAGTCTTGGGTCCCTTGTACTATGTGTACATGAATCTCTTTGTGTGTAGGTAGTCCTCTCCCCAACAGGTACTAGGGTTCACTCCTACATTCATGCCTCTCGAGGACCCAACTACCATGGCTAGTGAAAAATGGCAAAAGAGAACATGGACTTGCTTGGAACCCAACGACTACCGGCTCCAAACCTGACAATAGCACCACCAAACCCGTCTCAGTAAGTGGGTCTCCTGATTAACCCAATCCATTGTCATCCCTAAAATAAACATGTATAGGGATGGTAATGGGTTGCATTTGTGCGGATTAGGAAAAATCGATTTGCCCCACTCAAACCAGTAGAAGTGTAACGCTGTCTCTTTCCGTATGTGAGGGCTCATTTTCCACTTGTGAGGGCTTTCTTTCCGCGTGTGCGAGCTCCTTTCTCACATGAGTGTGCTGTTATCCCTTGTGTGCTGGTCCTCTAGCTCGATTCCACTCTTTGATTGGGGTTAAAAAAAAACAAAAAACAAAACAAAACAAAAGTGTAACGCCGAACCAGACCTCCCTATATACCCAATCCAACCTATTACATTTGTCCAGCAATGAGTAGGAGTTAGTATAGGTAAGGTTTACAACCAAATTCGCCCCCACTCATACATACCCAGTTGACATGCATCCTATCACTTTGACTACTGTTTGGGAACTTCAATGGTTGAGTGGAGTGAAGTAAAGTCTCTAATTTTCAGATAAATAGTCACATCAATAGTATATGTTTTCAAAACTTCCTAAAAAAAAAGTAAAAAACAACAACCTCCTTTCTCTATTAAAGGACAAACCACTTTCTAAACAAAAAGTAAAAAATAAAAAATAAAATTCCTTACCAAACAAATAAAGATAAAATATCATTATAATCCTCTTACATTTTATTCTTTCACTACTTGAGCCTTTACTTCACTTCATTCTACATTAACTCAAATGAGTTGTATATGCAAAATACCAAGTTGTCAGATCATCCTAATCATTGACTTATTATGGCCCTAAGTTTAATAATTTTAAAAAAGTGGGTATGACTAATTGAGAGGTTTGAATTGGTAGTGGGGTCCCACATGCTTCAAAATGGGGATTTGCACGATTTCTCTCATTAGAGACGATTTCACTTGAGACAAAGGCTAGTATATAGCTATCATATGTTATAATCTGCTAAGTAATATGTAAAATTAGTCATAAAATGAAAGAGGGCTAGAAGGAGTCCTAACCCACATATTATGCATTATAATCTGCTTAGTAATATGTAGATTACTCATAAAATGAAGGTGGTCTAAATGGAGCAGAAGGCCAAAACCCTAACCCACCCTACCCTCACTGTTTTAAAATCTAAAACCCCATATGTGCCCTTATCATTTTTTTTAATCTAAAAGTCCCATTGCCTAGCAATCTTAATCAAAGTTTATTGTGGTTCATCCAGATCTTGGACATGTTTGACCTATGGCCGTATAAGTACACACGTGTATAAGCTGACCGTCTGGCGTCTGCGCTTCTTTGGAGGCCGGAGGCCCTGCCTCTGTGTTATTAGCTTTTAATCTGTCACTTGAAGGGACATCTGTATGACAAGTTAGTCTTCTGTACCAACAAAAGATGATGACCTTTCTGGCGCTGTATGCGAAGTAAAAGATGAAGCTCCCTGTAGACCCTGGACAGCCTCTTAATCCTATAAAACCATAGATCAGACAAGTCCATGTGACAATACCCTTCGGTTTCCCTTGGTTTCCAGACCGTCATTCAACAAGACAACAACGCCGCAGCAACAGGGAACAAAAATAGTAATACAAGCCTTAAGTACAGAGAATTACAGTATTTTCTGAACTCATGTTAACCAAACTATAGACATCTGTAATTACTGCTTGCACAGCTTTAATACAGGACTTGTTGGATTTGGGTTTACTTAATATCAACATTGTAAGTTGGGAGAGTGTTATTCTCAACAGTTGGGATGTTTTCGAAAGTGAAAATATCAGTTCCTTCATACTGTCACTTTGGGCTTCGATCGCTAGCCGTCCACATCAATTCAATCTTATTTATGATGGCTGACATGTTATATATGTCCAGGGTAAGTTGAAACTCACTCCAAATCTAGACATGTTTATATTGATGAAGAGACAATGAATAAAGATTGAAAACCTGATTTCAATTGTTAACTAAAAGTTTTTAAACTTTGAAAATTCTATGAGGGCTACCGGAATGGATTACTAGTTCTATTTAATCAATCAATGCAGCGGAAATAAGTTAATCAGACAATTTAGAACTAGTTATCTACCAATCACACACCACAAGAAGGCAGACACAATCTTTAACGTGGAAACCCTATCTAGGGAGAAAAACCACGAACCAGAAATCAAGAGTTCACGAACAGTTACAAGATATACTCACAAGCTCCTTTACCTCAGTCTATACCTCGACCTAAGGACTGTAGTTATTCTTGCAAAGAATCCACTGACACGACATCCACCGCGCCCCGTTCTCCTTACTTGATTTCCTCGTACCTTATCAATCAAGATGATCAATCTTCTACAAGAAAAGTAGAAGCAGCAACAACCTTCTAGAGTAGTCATTCAGAATAGTCTCTCAATGGCTCTAGAGAATAAACTCTCTCTAAGATATCTCTGACTCAGATCAATGAGTTGTGTGTGGTATCTAGGGTTGAGAGAAACACCCTATAAATAGCCTCAAATTCGTGCCTTAGACTTAGTGCACAAGTAGGACTCAAACTAGGAAAGATAGTCTCAAAAGGAAACTAAATCTGTTTAGAAAAGTAGACTTTTCCGTTTCTGCGCACACTGTCCGATCGATCGGACTGTGTATCCGATCGATCGGACTGACAAAATAACTGGATGCCTTTTCTGACCGATCGATCGGTCTGAGGCTCCGATCGATCGGGCCTGAGGGATTTCGCCCAGTCTTCTTTTTTCTTCTATTCTTCACTTCAGCTCTTCCGGCGACATATCCACAGTCCATTATAAAGTAAATTAGAAAATACAACTCAATGGACCCAGAGTTTTGTCCAACCCATGAATTAGCCAATAAAAATACTAACAAACTTTAAAGCCCTCAAAATAAAGAGTCATACTAGTGGATTTCTTTGTATTTGGAGGTGGTATCAATTTAACCACTACGTCGAACTCATCTATGATCAGCCCAAAACCCTTTACAGATACTTGATAGTCACCTAAATTTTATACTAATATTAATTCTTTTAACTGTGGAATTAAATTAAAAAAATTAAAATATTATTAAACTTTAAGGTTTTAAATTAATAGCTGTGATAATCTAATTGAGAATATTTTTACTCGTAATCATATCCAAAAGATATTTGCATTACACTATCTCTTGTCACTTGTGATTCATGACATTAATCTAAGTGGCTCTCACAAGAAACTTAAATCTTTTCCTTCCATGGAATTTGTGAGTGAGTTTGAAATCCTAAAACCGTAACGAAGGATCTCTTGTTTCCAACAAACATTTTTTTAGTCACTGCGTCCTTTACCTAGCATGAACAAAGGGTCAGCCTCTTAGATAGGGCCATGCTTTGCTTTAGAATGACACCAAAAGTCTTATATATGTGTGGATCCACCCATACAAAAAATGATTCCACGAGATACATCACTCACGTGAACAATTATCATCATCTATAGTAAAGAAATCAGCTTAATATACAACTCTCATATGAATTGATGCTCAATCTAATTTGATGCTCACCCAAATTATATTTATCTTCGTATTTACATAATTATAAGAGTGCTTTTGTATGACAAGAGGATTCTCTAACCTATGCTTTTACTAGGATATATTTTCTTTGTGAACTGATTTTCCTTGATAGAGAGAATTTTTTTTTTCATATGTAAATGGTAAGAGTATAAGATTTTTCACTCTCATGAAAACATAGACATGCATAGCGCAAAAACACCTTTTGCACGAATAAGTCATAAGTTTTGCACTTTTTCCTTTTGAGTTGGTTTCCTGTTCTTAAAATCCGATGCTAAACAAAATCAATTACTTTATTTTTTACCCTATAACGGTGGCCCACTTAGGGCCCACTTTTCATAACTATACTAACCTTCATGATTGGCTTATATCTAGGTGAGCACCAAATCCAATGGAAGAACCCTTTTTACTCCCAAATTGCCATAATATTTTAGAAGAAGGCATCATTTATTTTTAATGGAGCAAATATGTATGTCTGTGCGAGTATAATTAATGGAGCGTATAAATGTATGTCACACTAGACAATGCACATGTTTCTCTTAAATCTCTCTAATGCCTACCTCCTATGAGGGTCAACCTAGATCTATGATAACTTATCCTCAATTGAGGTTCATTGGTCGGCCTCTCCTATGAGGGTATACTGCTCTCAAAAGGCCTGTAAAATAAGAGTTTTCTTTTTTCTTAAAAGTCATCGGGCTTGGACAAGAGTTTTTAGAATTCAGCCAATTTGAGGGTCTGGCTTAGACTACTATATGAGGCCTAGCCTGGTCTAGTCATCTTATTTTTCTTATTTGCATATATTCAGATTTATTTCAGCATATATATATATATATGTGGGTTTTATTAATTTGACCATGAATATATGGTTTATTTGAGCATGATTCTTATGTGATTCTTATATTATTATTTTTATGTGATTCTTTTGTGATTTATCACGTGATTCTTTTTGCAGTTTTTTTCTTTGTAATAGTTTATCTACAAATAATTGTTGTATATGTGGATTTCTTTGAACATTTATGTGAGTTTATTTGAGCACAATTATGTGATTCTTATATGGGTTTTCTTAATAGCATTGGATCATTTCTCTTTAGTTATTAGGTCTAGTGTTTAGCCTCATATTTAAATCTAAATTCATGGCCCACCTCTTGGATGGTCAACCTCCTGGAACAAAGGGTTGCAAAATCTCAATGTCATGCTATAGAATAAATTACAATATAATCTTTTTTTTTAATAGGATTCATTATTTTGTTCAGTATTTAGTTCATGAGAACTCAATGCAATGCTTTTATCAACAGTCTAAAATTGATAAATTAAAACATAATATTTGTCAAAACCATTAAATGGTTTTCTCTTAGATAGCAAATGATTGCCGATCCATCACCCTATTGAATCGCACTATTTACATTTCTTTGTTGATGGTCCCAAGATTGGATTGGGGAGGAGGGTTAATCTCAATGTCGGTTTACATTAGATGCCAAGGGTCAGTGTAGAGAGAAGGTTAAAAATTGATTTTCTTCCCTAGTGTAGAGAAGACCGGCCTCTTACCCTAGCGGTAAGAGTTGTGAGTTCTTACCAGCCCGTCCTGGGTTCGAACCTGGGCATGCACATTCTCTCACTTGAGGACCGTGCTACTTCACCTGAGGTCTTTTTCCTTCACCAGAGGGCTCCCCGCACCATAGGACTTGGGTCTAACCCCATAAACTGGCCGGGTACAAAAAAAAAATATATTGATTTTTTTTTCCAGTCTTTGGGCCCGACACTCGCCTTGCCCTAGCCTACAAAGATTGGGTAAGGGTCAAAGTAATGAAGGCCCTCTGAGGGCTTTGGCCCGCATATCTTGAGGGTGAGGCTGGTCACATGGCTCTACCTAGCCCTTCGATAGACCTACTCTTGTCCCCTAAGACCCGTTAGATGATAATAGGAGCTAGTTTGCAGAATAGGTTACAAGCATATTCAATATTGGTGAAGTCATTTTAAGATATTCTTAGGAGATGTTTGGGTAATGATCTCAGAGAGGTATCCTCTATGGTTTTCCTTGAGTCTGAAGAAAATCCACGTCCGAGTGAAGGGAGAAAAAGTGAAAGAGGTCCCAACTTATAAAAAACTCTCTTCCACTGATTCCTCAGTCTTTACCTCCCTTTATCAAAATTTTCAAATTCATAGAAGCGAAGATTTGCCTAAAATGGCATAACTACCGTAACTCCATGCGTCTCTCTTTCCCGGATTGATTTTTTCAAAATTTTTGTAATATGTGGGACCCACAAGCAAGATCCAAACCGATAATAATATTCACAAGGCCCAAAACCGCTAGAAAATCAAATATCAGTCGTTGATTCATCACAAATTTTGAGATATTTGAAAAAAAAAAACACTAATTAAACAAATCATCATTTTTGGATTTCTATGGGGCTCATTTGAACAATCTGAATCGTTGACACTCTTCAAAAGGCCAATTAAGACGAAAGGATCGGTCTTGGTAGTTCGATACATAACGGATCATGAGGAAATTGAGGAAAATCCAGACCATTCATCATCCATTATGCAAAAAATGGGATGCTACTAGCAATCCATCTTTTTTCCAATTTGTGGTTTTAGTGGGCCACATATGCATGATCTAAACCTTTAAACCTTTGAAAAAGGACCCAAACGGACATGGGGTCAAATATCAGCCGTACATTTATCGATTATTTTGAGATATTTGCAAAAAGATCTAGCACCTTAAAACTAGATTTTTTTTAAAATTTCTGTCGGGCCCATTTGAAAAGTGGGAACTGCCAATCATCTTTACATTGCCAAAATAGGTCAACACATCAAAATTTAGGAGTTAATTGATCACTAATTGTGAGAAATTTATGAAAAAGTTGTGATTGTTGGATCTAGCGATTCATTCCCTCACATTTCTTAGGTGTTTCCAAATCCGAAGACTTGGAATGCAGTGACTCCTCTGTTGCTCCTCTCTACAGAGGATAGCATGGTTTCAGGAGAATAAGGGCACATTTGGCAAAGGGCATAACAGTGGAACCCCCCCCCCCCCCCCCCCCTTGGACCGAGTGAATCCATGCATGAGTGGAAAGGCTGAGCTACAGTAACCGCCATAGTAACTGAGACGTTAATATGGTTTTGGACGGTTTTTGCATTTTTAATGCATCTTTTGGGTCCCACAATCAAGATCCAAACCGTTAATAATGTTTAAACAATCTAAAACGGCCATATCACCAAATTTCAGCCATTGATTCATCTTAGATCTTGATACATATGCAACAATGTCCAAACCGTCAAATGGCCAAATTCTGAGATTCAACAGGGCCAAAACCGGGATGGAGACCAATCCATTCTTTTCAATTTCTGGTTCCTGTGGCCCCACAATCATGATCTGAACCAGTAGTTATTTTTGGAAGGTCAAACACGGCTACTTGACCAAATTTCAACCGTTGATCCTTACCATATCTTGAGATATTTGCAAAAACGTAGAGGTACTAAAATATTAATTTCTTGTTCTTGTGGGCTCCTTTTGCACGATCTGAACCGTTCAGATTTTCCAAATGACCACAAACAATTTTGAGGTGAAAGTTGAGGTCTTAATTTTTCATGGATTTTTGAAATTTTTATAAAAATGTTTATTACCATTGGATCATACATTCTACAATCTGTAGGAATCCTCCCTCATCCAAACATGGAACTATCATTAGGAATCCTACTTGAGGATTGTTGCCTTCTTTGGAGATGGAGAGAATCCTTTAAATAGAGAATTCTTCATCATTTACCAAACATGCCCTAAAGAAATCCTCTGGACTTTGTTAATAAAACGTTCCCCTTTTAGAGTCTATTGTCCTCTTATAATTAAGAGCTAAAATAAGAGGATATGGGCATTTCCCATAATCGTCGAAGTGTTGAATCAGTTTATAGGATTATTCTACAATTTCAATCAGATTGGTAGTTTTACTAAAAACACAAAATGGCAGGGTGCGGGGTGGTGTGGTTTGGGATTAATGAAGCATATAGTGGGGCCCTATTCTAAAATTGCTCAAAAAACCTCTTTAAGCTACTATCCTTTTTCCCCCGTACAAGATGTATCGTTCCCATAATCCAACTGAAATGCCATTTACTAGAATGAGTCTGGATCCTACGAGTCTTTAACCTAGTTGATTCTGGAGTTAAAAAGGAGTTAAAACTCCATGGTGGGAGGATGCACCTTTTGAAATCCAATTTCCAAACCTTTGAAAATAAACAGCCAGCTTTTAGATGGGGGTATCCTCAAATTCTACGCCAATATGTATTTATTCCACTTTTAGATCGACTTTTTAATGAAAAAGATGATAATCAACATCCATGAAATAGTGTTAATGAAATTTCTTTTATCAACCATATTCGATCAAACGGTGGAACAATCCCTGATTAATTTAAAATATGAGGATACCTCATGACTAGAGGGTCTTTGTTTTGAGTATTAATTTCAATTGCTGGTTACTCCTCTAGGTTAAAGCCTCATATTCCGACTTTTTAAAGTATTCTTATTAATCTAATTAGAATTCTTTTATTTCAACAATTGCCAGCTAGAGTTGGAATCGCTCGCCCATTCCCAAGGAACAAAAGAGAGAATTTTTTTTTTCGTAAGACGAATATTGATGTTGGATTGACAAACTTGACTGACCCATTCAAATTTCTCTAAAACTTGGCTCACTCAGCTTTTCTTCGATTTTCAAATAATCATTTGTAGATCATCTCATTAAAGATGATGAAGTAACCCATTCAATAGTTTTTATATCTCCACCCCAATCTTTTTTCTCCATCCAATATCTCCCAACATGGACTGGCTTATAATTTTTGACCACCTTTTAATGTCAGGCCCTACCAACTAATGGGTCATTAATCCTACTAAGTAATGACCCATTTAATATCCAAATCAGTTCGTAAGATGGTAAAAATTAATCTAGTTTGTACCAAGACTCAAACTCAGGACAATATGAATTTCAAAGGAGCGACACTACCACTACACCATAGAGCATCTTTTTGTTAATAGTTATAAACAAAAACTTAAAATTAGTTAATGAGAAAAGGACCCGGCCCCACTTTGGAATATTGATCGTAAGTTGGTATTTATCTACGAGGTATTTATAAAAATAACTATATTTTTAGAATATTGACCCCTATAAATATTGTTGTTATTATTTTCATACTTCTGCCTTGTACTTTAAACATCGATTATCAAACTTTTGAAATAACTATTTATATGATTTCCTATATAGTCATTAATTTTCTAGGACAACCATTTTACAATAAAACTAAACTCAAATGAATATATAATATATGGAATTGATCAACAAAAATAATAATTTTCATAATTAATAAGAAAATGATAATATTATTGAAAAAAAAAACTCGCGACAACAGCGTGAAGCTAAAGAGGAGGCATAAAACTTTCCATGCAACTGATGTGCTTCCATGCACGCTTGCCGAGGGAGAAATGGTGAACTTTGATTTTTTTCCTTTTTTGTGTGTGTGGTTTTAACTTTTATAAATCGTAATGTAAATGGAGTGGAATACTACGATAGACCTCGTCTATTAAAAATCACAATGATTGAGGCAAACATCCGTAATATTTATGGGATACCTCAAATTCTCATCGTAAATTGATTCTCTAATAAAAAAATATAAAATACTGGAGTTTTCCAAATAAAGTTTTTTTTTCTTTGAATTGGAATCTCCATCATAGTTTTTGTCTATTAAGAAACTCTCAATATCATCCTATTTCTATCAAAGCAATAGCATTTGAGTGTTAATGGGTCACAGTGTCTATAAGTGCCATTAATTTAAGGAATTTCAAGTATTTTTGTTTCTTCTGATTATAAGATTTTTTTTTTTAGAATGTGAAATGCCGATTTCTGGGTTGTCTGGTTTATTTAATCTTTAGTCTTTTTTATTTAATCCACTTTCGATTCTGGGTTGTCTGCTTTCTTTTTTATTTATTGATTTTGATTGTACACTTTTTTTTTTTAAGAATGCGGAACTAATGGTAAAATGAATCTTCAATAATATTGGTCAATCTAAATAAAGAATTAAGCTCATTCTTATTATTATCATCATTTTCTACTTTCTCTAATATAATTATATTTCTCTATGTCAACAAGAGAACTTTCATTTTTTCTATTCATTTACCTTTAAGTTCATTTTATTTTTTTAGAGCAACTCCATTATTTTATTTTTTTGTTTCTATGTGTCTCTTTTTAGTACCGTCTCATGTCTCATTTGCATGCATAGTTTAAATTAGTGTTCAACTCATTTTAAATTGTGAACATCTTGAGACAATGGTGCAATTACTAAACATTTCAATTTGAGAGGTAAACTTTTTTTAATTCATTTACTTTTGAGGTCATCATATTTTATTTGAGCAATTTTAGTTATGTCATTTTAATATGATTTATACAAAATAATCATCATTTTAAGATTTTTATAGATTTGCAATATTTTTATGGTTTGTACTTGTCTGGTTTTCATAAATTGTGATTTTCTTTTCATTTTTTTGTTTCAACTTTTGGATATTGGGTTCTCCTTGGTTTTTTTTTTAAATTTTAAATCACTTTTTATCATCGGATTTTCTGTGAATTCTCATTTTTTTGTTTTATTTTTAAATTTTTTTAATGCTTATCATTATGAGTCAATTTTTTATTTTACTTCCATTGAGTTCTTTAAGTTATCTTTTTGAACTTTTTATAGATTTTTCTTATTTCTTTTGTGGCTTCAAATTTTCATTTTTTAGTTTTAGATTATCATAAGTTAGTTTGGTTCTTCTAAATTTCTTTTATCATTGTATTGTCTATGAATATTTATTTATATATATTTTTATCGCCTTTTTGATAAAATTTATTTTATTTTATTTTGTATTTCTTTTACTATAATTTCTCATTTGTGATGGGTTTTAGTTTTTTTTTAATGATCGTTTTCATGAATTTGTGAATTCTTTTGTCTTTGCCCATCTATGCTCCATTTTTTATTTTTTTTCCTCATGAGTGTTTGATTTCTTTAAATTGCTTATGTTATTGAGTTGATTATGGATTTTCATTTCTATATGTCTTTCAAATTTCATTGGATTTTATTCATAGTTTATATTGTTTGTTTTTTTTTTTTTGTTTTCTTGATCATTAATCTTCAATTTTCATGGGCCTGTAGTTTTTTTTTAAAATTATATGGTATTCGATATTGAATTCTTATGGACTTCATTTTTCCTCTCTCTCAAACTAAAATCTTTTTATATTTAATTTTAAAGAAACTGATAATAAATTTTATTTATAAAAAAATTAATAATTATTCGCTCGGGTGTGTTTTTCTAGTATTAATGATCACAGGATCTCATATCCCAAGACCGCTAATCAACATTCTCTCTATGACATTTAAGTGCGACCACCCATCAATAAATATAAATATAATGGCTCGTTCCCCCTGCAAAACTTTTTTAATTCCCACTTCAATTTCCTCTCTTTCTTTGAGCTTTTGGGAAAGGAAAGCGGATTATCACTGGAATGATTACACTGGAGGTCCTCAGAGGCTGTTCCTCTACGCTTAATTACTTTTTTAATTGCAGGATTGTACTCTGTACAGATTTTTCACTCCCACATTGATTGCCAGCCATCGAAAAACGAATCTATAAATTCATGTCAACCCCCCTCTAGTCTCTCAGGCTTCTCTCTCTCTCTCTCTCTCTCTCTCTCTCTCTCTCTAACATCTCCAGAGCCTCCCAAAGACTACTCTCTGCTTAGAAAGAGCAGACAACCGTATCACTCCTTCATTACAAAGAAACAGAAATGGAAAGACAGGGAGAGATGGCAGAGTTTGGGAGGCATTTGAACACAGGCACCGAGCCCCAGAAGAAGAGCACAGGGACAAGGAGGTCTACTTCCTCGTCGTCTTCTTCGTCTAGCAACATGAGATACCGAGGCGTGCGTCGTCGTCCCTGGGGCCGCTATGCAGCAGAGATTCGAGACCCTCAATCCAAAGAGAGACGATGGCTCGGCACCTTCGACACTGCTGAAGAGGCTGCCTGTGCGTACGACATTGCTGCTCGCTCCATGCGCGGATTCAAAGCCCGCACCAACTTCACCTACGCTCCTTCTCTTCCTCTTCCTTACCACCATCCAAACCCACCATCTCCCAACCTCCAAACCCACTTTCACGCGGAGGCCTCTGATTGGGCCAGCTCCAACGTTGGCCTCACCCCCTTCCTCTCTTCTTACGACACGCCTTGCATGAACGAACTGTTGCAGTATCCTCTACCACCTTGTCTTCTCTCCTGCAATCCCTCTCTTATGGGAAATGATGTGCGTGAGGAGTTTTCACTTGTTGATTCTTCTCTAGGGATGCCTGTCGCTGGGATGCAGAGCTCCTGTGCGGCTGCTACTGCTGCGGGGCCTCAGAAAACGAGTACCGACGATGGAATGGGATTCTTTGCATCAGAGGCGTCGGACACGGGGCTTTTGCAGGAAATAGTTCATGGGTTCTTGCCGAAATCATCTCCCATGCAGCCGGACCCTTTTTCTTCCTACGGTTTGGATTGGTGTGAAGAGGGATTGACGGATCATTACAGTTTACTTTTAAAAAAATATCAGGAGCCTGAACAGCAGCAGCAACTTGATGCTTCTGTAGGGATTGAGGAGGGTTTGTTGGAAAGTGTCGTACAGTATCAGTAGTTTTTTTTTTCTCTGATGTATTTGCGTCTAAGCGGCAGAATAGTTGAATGGTGAGCAGAATGGAAGTAGGGTTAGTTGCAAGTGCTTCTGTTAGCATGTTTGCTTTTACTTTCTCATGTCTTTTGATTTAGTACGTACTTGGTAGGGAAAAAAGGTGTAGAACTTGAATCCGTTGTTTTGTCTTTGGTACTGTGTTTATGAAGGAAAGCACAGAATTATGTTGAGTGTTGAGACTTTGTGAAATGGTGTTGCTTTACTTTGTTGTTCATGCAAGTTTCTCGGCCCCTTCCCGTTGTCTTAGAAAGTTGGTGCTTTTAGCATGAGATATCTTAATTTATACCAAGGTTATTGTTGATAGTCGCTCTATCATTTCATGCTATGGCCTTATTTTCTTTTCTTCTTGTTGTATACCTTTCAAGCATTTTGAAATAATGATTTACAGGGAACTTCAAATATAGAAGTGAAACAGATAGAAACTAGTGTAGAATGAGTTTGATATAAATCGTAGGGCTTTTGGGTGAACACCCATTACGAGAGCTAATCAATCAATACATACTTTCAGTTGAGTTTTGGAAGCTTGCAGCCCGAGAATCGTTTTCTTTGTTCGGGTAACTGTACTGGTTTCTTTGTCTTCGATCCATGTGTATTATTTGTGGTGAGCCATCTCCGTCACTGGCCATACTTACAAGTTACAAGACAAGGAGACTACTGAGCCCTCCTGGATTACATTGGACACAAGTGCATCCCCTGTTTGGTGTGGAGCCTGATTTCACCCGAGACAAAATGTTAATTCAGGTCCACTGTTGCGAACCTTGTAAGGGTATTTTTGTAATTTTATCCTATACTATTATTAACCCTAGTATAGCCCTACAAAAAAGTTGTATCTTATTTTCTTGAAGGAACTAGGTAAATTTGTCTGTGGTTGTTTATATCTTTTGTTCTTTTCTTCTTAACATCCCCTCCTTTGAATTAATTAGTTTTGAGGCATTTGGACAAATAATATCAAGATGGACTTGTGTGGTGGCAATCATGCCTGTGCAGTATAGGAACTTTAAGATTTTTTCTTCTGAGTGTCTAATTCATGATCTTAAGATAAAGTGGTTATTAATATATTAATATCAACAAACTGGCAAGTCCAATTCTATTTGATTGAGAACTGATTAGAAAAGAAGTTTTGAATACACATGTTGTTTAGGGAAGTTTATGTGAATATTGAGAAGCATTGAGACTTTTTAGCAGCTTTTTTGAAGAAAATTAAAAATGAAAAAAAAAATTCCATAGGACTCGTCAAAGCAACCAGACAACTTGTAGTATATGAAAACTCCACTATCCAAGCTTCACTGTTCACAGCCATCTATCGTTCATCTAAACCCTCAATATAAAATATAGGTAATTAAGCCTTTTGAAGGGTTGAGAAGCTTCGATCCAGTTTAGCTTGACCCACAATAGGCTAGATTTGGGCTCTTTCTCGGGCCATTTTATGGATACAAGCTTGTTTTAATGAAAGATAAAGTTACCAATAACATCTATATTTATTTTGTCAAAAAGATGTCGATCTTTTTCTTAGAAAAAAGAAAGATCACATTTTATAATGATGTACATTTTATAATGATGTAACTAGAAAAAAATACCGGATTAGAGACCATTTCCATCCCATAGAATTAGACCAATTTATGATCAATACAGTTCCTCTCACACCCACATACGTCCAAATGTATTGGTACTCATCCTAATAAGTGTAACAATATATGATAAGGGGCTCTTCTTTTCTCCTTTTGGATTCCTTTAATTTTTCAAAAGAGAGCATTAGATTTTAGTAAGATAGTCAAAGAGCTTGACCAATAGTCAAAGAGTTTTCATCAATTCTTGAAAATAAGGGGTCTATTGTTACTCAAAGAAAAGTAAAGTAGATTTTTACAAATAAGCCAAAAAGTAAGGAGAGTCAAGGGGGTAAGCAGGAAAAACTAAAAACCTAATCCTGTGGGGGATAAAGGTCTTAGGTGGACCCAAGTGGCACCCACGGCCGACGTAGATGGTTGTGACAAGGTGAGCCACACATATGATGTATGACATTGGGGTCTCACAATTCTTCTATATTTAGTCAGGAAGCTTTACACAAAAGGCCTGTCTCCCGTCGATCTTTTCCACTTTGATCGAAGCAATGGCTGAAGTGCATGGATAGCGCGGTCCTTCATCGTAGGCCTTTACTTTCCCGATAATCGAACAGCAGCAGGAAAATCCCTGATCGAATCGTATGTTTCTGACTTTCTACGATGGGACGTGCATTAAATTTTCATCGAGGTATTAAGGAGTATTAAGCTATTTGTTTGTATTTCATTTGCATCCTGTATTGCCCGTGGCTTATAGAGTAAGCAGGAGCCCTGCTTAAGTGGAGTTGGTTCTTTGTTTGTATTTTTTTGAGCTATATACATGGGCCGAATTCGGCCCGGTCCCCCATGAGGACCGTTGGATCCCAGTTCGATCCGTGTGGACTTTTCGTTTTTTTTTTTTTTTTGCCCCTTACTGTCTCTCTCTTTCCCTTTTTTCTTTTTACTGCTTTAGGTCAAAAGAGTGGAGAGTCCTATATAAGGAAGAGTTGGTAAACCAAGAGCTTGCTAAATGCTAGGAACACCGAACACTTGAATTGGATCTTCTTTGGCACAAGATCTCACTGCAGCTTTATAAAAGGGAAGACATGGCATTTTTCCCATCAGCCAAGCGTCACCGGAATTCAATAGATGGGCAGTCAAAATAGTTCTTGTTTTTGCCTTTTTGGCATACCATTCACTAGGTGAGGCACATTGGGGCATCTAGAAACCCTCTTGTGTATCATATAGGATAACAGGTCTTAAAAACACTTTATAACAGTACTTATTTTAAAAATGCGATATTAACCGTGTGATCATAAATGATCCGTGAGATCTATTACAACCTAAAATAACAGGGTTAGTAAGAGATAAAACAAATATAAGGATGATAAGAGATTGCATGCAGTGGTAGACCTGCATTATGCAGATCCGGTCGCCCCACTTCTGATCCAAATCAGAAGAGTATGTTCAAAAATTAAAATTTTTTTTTACTGAAGAGTGTTACCATAAATTGTTTTGTAATGCGGCCGAGTGAAGGTGTCATATTCTGGAGTTAGGAAAGTGATTGAGATTATATGTAAAGCTAACATCTTTATATTAAGACTTTTTGGTCGGTGAAGGCTTTTGAAAGAAAGCTATCTACTTTTTATTCTCCGGGAAGAAGAAATTGAGTTGTTTGGTATAGATGATCAGAGATTGTTTGACGTAGCACAAGAGGAAGATTTCATTCATTGCCTCGAGTTATCATGGAGACAGTCACGAGAGAAGGAAAAACAATACCCGGAAAAATAGAGGGAATACTGTTATCATTCAACTAAGCCTCATGCCACAAATTAATGCGAATGCCATATCCTAATTGACATTTGGTGCCTTCTTGGATTATAGGAGAACTTTCTTATCTTTTTCCAGATGCAGTAACCCGAGGAAGGTTTGTCAGAGTGTCATATTAAAGAGGATTTGAACTGCTGAAGTACCTCAGCCAAAACCCGAGGGCCCAAAGCTTGGAGCAGGTTGCAGATGACCTTGATTTAAGAATGCAGTCTTCATTTGAATCAGAAAGACACTTGATGCCCAGCCCTCCTGATGATTTGGGAAGACATGCTATTTTCCATTTCACCTGAGTATCTTTTCTTCATGGTAGAACTAGATGATCCTAACAGCAAAATCCACATTTGCGAAGATTTTTCTGTGTTGGATCGGCATGGATTTGAAGAGGATGGACTGGAGACATCCACCCTATTGAGTTTTGTTAAAATCGGATGCGCCCCACTTGGATCAAATGATTCCGTGCGCCTGCGGATTTGCGGAGCTACAGTGTATTAGGCGTTAATATAGGGGAGACCCGTTATTGCGATTTTTGAGTTTCTATGGGCCCCACAATAAAGATTTGGACCGATAATAGTGTTAAGAAGGTCCAAAACGGCAATCTTACAAAATTTCAGCCGTTGATTCATCTCAGATAAAAACCATCCATACCGTTAGATAGCAATTTTTGAGATTATATGGGCCAAAAAGGGATTAAAACCGGTCCATTCTTTCCAATTTTCTGGTTTCAGTGGGCCTCAAGATCATGATTTGAACTGGTAGTTGACTCTGTAGGTTAAACACTGCTAGTTGAGTAAATTTCAACCGTTGATCCTTATCATATTTGGAGATATTTGCAAAAAGGTCCAGGTGTTAAAATATTTATTTTTTATTCTTGTGGGCTCCTTTTGCACGATCTGGACCGTACATATTCTCTCGATGACCACAAACTTTGAGGTGAAAGTCGAGATCTTGATTTTTTATGGATTTTGGAAATTTTTCTAAAAATATTTGTGACCATTGGATCATACATTCTACAATTTGTAGGAAACCTCCCTCCATCCAGCTATGAAACTCTCATTGGGAATCCTTCTTGACGATGTATTAGTTCTTTGGAGATGGGAGAATCCTATAAAAAGAGGATTTTTCCACGTTTACCAAATGTGTCCTAAGAAATTCACTATAAGGCGTTCGATTTCCTCGCAAATAGCGGATGGAAGAGGCAAAGCCACAGAGACATAGCAGAAGAAGAAGGTCTTCTTTCACAATTTACGCTACCGTCATGGAATTATTCTATTACATTGACGAATGAGGCAGAACGACGAGACAAGCCTTTCTTCATTCTTCGCCCATTAAATTCCATTTACATTTAAGACAAAAGAAAACAAAAAGAACAGAGAAAGGCACACCAATGAGATTATTAATACTGCATTCCCAGACAAACCATTAACGCTAGTTCTTCTTATGGTTACTATCCCAGTAAGAGCGGGCTGCATAGTAAGTCTGTGCAATAGTAAGTGCCATAAGAATGGTTTCAGCCACAACGGAAATGAAAGTCCAAGGATTCTTGAGATACTTTTGCTTCAAATTAGGAATCCATATTAGCTTCCAACTGGCAATCCATTCCCATACTGCACTCTTGCATCATGTCATCCTTTCCATGTAGAAGTCGTTGAGTTAATCTTGAAGCCTCTATGCTAGCTGAAGTTAAAAAATTGTTACCCACAAAGTTGAACATAAATAAAGGCTCTATTTTGGACAATTTAAATGTATCTTGTTGCTATAGATTTTTTAATTAAAACTATTTTTTGTATTTTTCTCAAAAAAAAAATTGGAAGGTAAGAAAGTATTCATCACGAAAAGGAAGAACCTTGAGAAAGAAAAAAAAGAAAAAAGAAAGCGTCTATTCATGATTAAAAAACTTTGATAAGACTACCAACTATGCCGGAGCATATAATTCTCTCCAACATGAAAAATAATAAGGATAGGGGTAAAAATAAATAAATAAAGTGGCAGAAAAATGAACCCACAAGCCCGTTCAGCTGAACACAGAACTAATGAAATTAGGCTGGGGCCGAACATAGCTTTAATTAACTTTCCATACAGTAGAAGCGTTATATGCTGCTAAATTTCCAAGTGATGAACCTGGTCCGGATAGTGACAGGATCCAAGGGCCAAGCACAGGCCATGGAAGTTGTGGGACCTAGAGCGGACTACACAACACCATTAAATTGCTTTGAATAAAAATAACAACATTAGATTGCAAATCATTGATTATGTCAATCTCTCCATATTATGGAGATAATAAAGTAGTGATTGATTGATTACCTTGATTTAGGTAATATGATTAGTGATTGATTACCTTCATTTAAGTGATTGATTACCATGACTTGAGGCAATTCGTTTGTAATTGATATCGACGACTTAATGTAATTATTACTAATAGATAGAATGGTTTCTATGTTTTTTAGGCAAGTAATTCTATAAATATCTTGTGTTCCTCTTTATGAAAAGCAAAAGATTATTCCCCAAAATTGTGTGCTCACACAAGGAGGTAGTCCATCCTCGAACTTGGACATAAAGAGGTTTAGTCCATCCTCGAAGTTGGACAATTTTTTCTTCTACTTTCCACTCGGTTCAATCTAATGTTGTTATTTTTATTCAAGGCAATCTAATGGGGGTTGTGTAGTCCGTGCTAGGTCCCACAACTTGCATGGCCTGTGCTTGGCCCTTGGATCCTATCAGATCGATAGCAACTATTTTCTTCACGAGAGGCAGTAGCAATGACCAAAACAGAGCATTCTAGTCGGTGTAGAAGGAGTTGAACTCGTTGATGGTTGAGGTTCTGAGGTACCTGCAGTTCACCGCTGAAAAGTACTGATTATGAAGTTGATTTTCCTCACCAGAGGGGTGAACATTCCCATCAGCAAAGTCATCATAAAACTATTGCTCCTCATATAGCAGGAAGAATTGCATGGCCTATTATTGCTAGTATTCCCAAGCCAACAAAAGAATCTCTCAGAAAATTATTAAAATATTTGCCTCCACTGTTACAGTGTTTGATTAGATTTATAGACTACTTAATCCGCATAAAGGTACAGGACACTGTTCCATTCCATGTGAAGGACCAGAGTCTAGAGTACTCTTGGATTAGTGTTCTAAAACTCGACTGCCTAACCAATCTCATCCGGTAATCAAGTTAACTTAAAACTCGCTGGACTTGTCAACCTGTCAAGTTTCAAATCACTGGACAGTAGGGGCAGGTCTACTTTAGCTTCATCTTCAAATGGGTCCACAACATTAAGGGCCTGGTAGGCCTGTTAGTCTTTCATGGTAATTAAAGATAGGATATAGGAATGATCCTCAAATGGGCTGTAGAATAGGACTAGTAAAAGAGATAAGGGGAGGTTTAGGGTGAAGGATGTAATTTGGTAAATATGTAAAGGGACCCAGAATTTTCTAGGGCCTGAATTACTAGGGCGAGTGATGGCTGGGCATTCATATCCCATCTCTCGTTGACTCATTTTTCTATTAAAGTAGAAGCTATTTGATAGTCATTTTGGAATATTCAGCTTTGCATCATCATTTTTAACCCTACTTTAAGAAATATTAGTCCTAGATTTCCTAAGAATTCAATTAAATGAAAGAAAAAGCCTCCAATAGAAATCTAAAATGAGCCCACTTGATAACTCAGAGTTTCAAGTTCAATCTAAATGACCTGAGGCTAGCTATTCTTTTCTCTCATTCTCATGTGAAGAAAAGGTTTTCTTCCACAATATGTGCATGCAATTTTTTTCACCATTATGCAATGATTCTATTACATTGACGAACGTGGCACAACAATGAGACGAGCCTTTGTTCATTCTTCGCCCATTTTACTCCATTTGCAATTAAGGGAAAAAAAAACAAGGAAGACACATAAAAAGAAAAGGCACAGCAATAATACAATGAGTTTATTAATACTGCATTCCGAGACAACCACCAATAAAAGTGTCACTTATTCTTGTGCTTACCATCCCAGTAGTAAGATTGGAATGCATAGTAAGCAGGGCCGGTCCTGAATTTTTTAGGGCCCAGGGCAAGAGTAAAAGTTATGCCTCTTCAGTCATCATATATGATAATATCATTGGTGAGTCCCACTGATGTGAAAAATTGGCAATGGGTTGATGATGCCCAAGTATAATTATTTGAAAAAAAAGAGAAGAAAGAAAACTCAGACCAGAATTTAAGCATCATATATGGGGAATTAAAAATCATTGGTGGGCCCCACTAACAAATGAGAAGAACGGGTGTAGGGCTGAAGGCTTGATGATCTATTTGTAAAAAAAAAAAAGCCCTAAATCATCTCAACACTAGACCAGATTCTCTCAGAATTTCAGCCATCAAATATAAAATATCATTGGTGGGCCCCTCTGATGGATGCTCGAATAAGTGATGTAATAAGCACTCTCAAATGATTTGATGATGGGTCTATTGATGCCCAGGACGATGGAATCCATTGGATGAGCCCTGCCCTCACCAAATGATTGAAAAAAAAAAAAATAGAAGGGATTTAATTTGGGGATTTTGGGCCCCCTCAAAAGATGGGCCCGGGGCAAGGGCACTTACAGCCCTTGCCCAGGGCCGGCCCTGATAGTAAGTCTGTGCTATGGTAAGAGCCAAAAGAATGGCTGCCGCCACAACAGAAATGAAAGTCCAAGGGTTCTTTAAATAGGTGTTCTTCGAGAAAGTAATCCATTCCCAAAGTAGTCCTCTCCATCCCGTCATCCTCTTCTTGTAGAACTCGTCGAGCTCATGTTGAATGTGATACAGATTATTAATTTTACCTATAGCCATGTTGCCCTTTGCAAGCCTTTTAACGGTCTCGAAAATGGTATCATCACTTAATTGAGTGCTCTGGATGATTTGCAGGGACCGTAGACGCTTTACATCCGCGGCAGAGGCCATTAAACCATTCATGAAGGTAAAGTAGGAACAGGTAGCAGTACCTTTCTCATGGTGCATAAGCTCAAAGGCAATCATGTTACACCCTATAACTTCTGATTTTAAAGAAATACGAATGACAGGAATGGTTAGGACATTATTTTCCCATTTAATGGATGAGAGGCTGATGACATTGTTATCTGCTGCCATGAACTTGACTCCTGCATGACAAAGCTCCGTAACAGACCTGGGTTTTGCAGTGGACCCCTCTATTGCTTCTCCACTATGTTTGTCAACTTTCTTTTCTACGAACAAATTTCTAATAATGTCCAACATATGCAGGCCCCGTCTCTCATCCTTCTCCTGAAGTGGTTTCCCGAGGATGAAAACGGACACGAGATCGTTTATCTCCTTACAAATCTGTGCGATTTTGATGAGAAATAATAAATAAATAAATAAAATCCTTTTCTACTTCTTTTGGGGAAAAAATTAGAGGCAAATTATATTAATTATATGCAATGTTGTTAGAAATAAGAGTTGTGGCTTACCATAAAGTGTGTGGGGCCTATGCGGGGTTAATTACTATTGAGTCTTGAGTGTCAGATGCACGACCGTAGTGGGACCAAAGATATGATCGACCAAGTATGTAAGTGGAGCACTTATGAAAAATCTAAGCCATTTGAAACATAGCCCCTTCCCTAATAACCTTTTAAAGATTTAATTTAAATGGTGTGTCCAGAGTCACAATGATAACTCTTAAAAAACTTAATGTTGGAAAAATATAAATACTGTTTAGAGATCAACATGACAGTAAGCCTATGTAATAATGAAGTGATATTTCTCACAAAAAATAGAAATTCATTTAGCACTAATGATCTTAACACACAAATTTTAGGTATAGAAAAAAACAGGGAGTTACAAACCTTATGATGGTCTTTTGGGCTTTTTAAATGTCACACGTGCTTTCCTAAAAGTAACTTCCAAAAGTCTGCTTTAAAGTGGTTTTCTAGGAGGAACTGTTGGACCGAATAATGTAGCCCACAATGTCAATCTAAAATTTCAGTTATCCCTCTCTTTTCAATTTTCCTTAAATGAGATTAATTCTTACCTTTGGTAACTGCCATCTAAGTTAATTGAGGGTTAAAAGGTATTTATTCTCTTCTTGATGGAATGAGAGAATTAGGGCCTATAAAAGGCAACCTGGGTCACTCTCTTGGCTACGATTGTTTTCTCTGCAACCATCACTCACCGGAGAAGAAAAAACAAGGCACAAGAGAGTTGTGATTCCCCATTGAAGACCAACCTTCTGTTGGATCAGAGTTTGAAGATGGCACAATCAGGTACCATTTTACTACTCTAATGGTTTAGATTATATGATTACAGTATTATTGGATTGATTCCAGAGAGGGTTTATAAATCCAAGATTTTCTAACATTTGGTATCAGAGCCTGCTGGTTTCAATCCAATGATCTATTATTGTTTTATGGGGCTTTCTGGTTTCTTCCGGGAATAAAAAACCAAATATCCAAAGGAAAGAAATTTTGGGTATTTGATAAAGGGTATTCAATTTATTGAATAATAATAGCCTAAAAAATGAGGATTACAGTGCCCAATCACAATCTGAAAGAGATGGAAAGAAAAAAATTATTTTCTGTCATTTAAAATTTTTTTTAATTAGAGATTTTTTTTATCTCATGTTTTGTTACTGTTATCATTTTTTGGGCTTGCCAGTAGCATGATATGATAATATGAAAGTATCTCAAAAAAGGTCATAAGGGATGATATTTTCTTTTAATGAAATTTATATTAAAAAAAAAAAAAGGGTTGCGCGCTGTCCTGCTCATGTTCTGTGCGCAAGACAGCGCACGGGATGAGTACGTCCTGTGCAAGTCAATCTTCATCATATGGGTGGTAGTAAATTCTATGCAAGTCACTTTTTTGGTAAATGGGTGATTGGGCCAAGCCAGGCAGGTCGGGTCAACCCGACCTACTAGCCTAGCCTGGCTACCCAAGCTGTTTGGACTGGGTCAGTTTCTGGTTCAGCCCAACCAGACCCGACCCTGCCTATCCATTTCTGACTTCTGGACTGGGTCAGGTTCTGGTCTGGGCCAGTTTCTGGGCCAATGGTGGGTTGGGCCTGACCCGTTAATGGCCCACTAAGCCCATTTCAGTTTTGGAGAATTTTTTCCAGATGGACCCACTTATTAGACAGTACATATTTGTACATTCAATTAACCAAAATAAGCTTCAGAAGTGACCCAAATCAAAGTTTAAAAGTTGACCCTGAAATATGAAATTGTAAATTATAGTTTGATCGATGGTTCTGATTATTCTGATAATATTTTTTTACTATCAAATCATTCTATCAAACATTAATAGGGTCTCATTGTATTTTGAAATTTTATTGGGCATTGATTGGTCAAAATCAAGTTAGATTGATCATTAAAGTTTGATTCTAATTATTCTTATATATTGTTTATTCAATCCAATCATAGCCATTAAATTGATAGTATTGGCCATAAATAATATTATGAATTTATAGATTAATTTCAGAATTGAACGGATTGGTCAATAATATACGGTCCAGATCTTATTGTGATTATAAAAGACACATTTGGACACGGATTTACGATCCGTTTTCTTCTATGTATTGATGGCATTGAGATCTATCACATGGGCAGATCTGATGGACTGATTAATCACTCTAAATTAGAACATATTTTATTTTAACATTATGTTTAACTCCTTTTTACTACTTCCGCTGCAAATCTTACTTATTTAGCAATATCAAAATTCTATTTCTTATTGTTAATATTCAAATATGCTCACTATAGTTTCATATTTAGAGTTATTTATTTCTTGGATTAGATGGATGTATAGTTATGTTGAATCAATTAAAGATATTAGGTATTGATCAATGATCAATTAATGATAATTTGACCATTGATTTATGAAATGATGCCTAATCAACTTAAATGTGATATAATAAAGTTATTCGGAAATTATGTAATGGTACATGGACCAATATTTTTGATTGATTGGTTCATCACACTTGGTAACCGAATGAACTAAACTTTATCACTTAAGTGTTGTTATCAATTTAAAGAATTTAACAATTTCTTAACTTGGTACCGCCAAAGCGACCCAATTATAGATAATTGTTTAATTTTTTAAATTGAGTTAAGGTAGTACAAACTCTATTGTTTGAATATGACAACACTTAAAATTGCAATTTCATAATGGAAATGATTCGATTAAGCCCAAAGGTATGATTGTCCATAATTTGAAATTGGAATATGACATGGTTAATAAATGTGTTTTGCTTGTATTTGATTTATACCCAAAGGAAGAAATTCAATACAATCAAATAACATATTATAAGCATGCTCATATTAATAAAAGAAAAGTAATATATTTACATATTGTTTTTCCAACCCAAAGGTGGCTTTACAATGATGTACATCACTTTTAAATTTAAGTATATTGCGTAGCTAAATTCAAAGCATCATATAACTTATTGTTATTTGTTTATTTTTTCAGCTACAAATTCTATGGCATCACTTTCGACTTTAGGGAATATACCCATGTTAGATGGATCAAATTTTATTGAATGGTTGGACATGTTATTGTTAGCCATTACTTACTTGGACCTTGATATGGCTTTGGATGAGCCTAAGCCACCAATGCCCACGGATGCGAGCTCAGTTGATGAAATGGCTAACTATAGTAAATGGATTAAGGCTAATAAGGTTGTGATAAGAATTATTACAAATTCAATTTCGAAGACCATTAGAGGTTCCATCGAAGCAAAGGAAAATGCTAAGGACCTACTGGAAGCTATAAAAGGTCAGTTTCAAATAACTAATAAAGCTTTAGGTGCATCCTTGATTAGCCGTCTTACAAGTATAAAATATAATGGAACGTTGGGAGTAAGAGAACACATATTTACAATGACAAATATCGCTTCTAAATTGAAAGAAGTTGATATGACCGTGTCTGAAAAATATTTGGTGCAATTCATTTTCAATTCTCTTCCTCCCGAGTTTGGCCCATTTAAGGTAGCCTACAACCAGAGCTCCACTCCGTGGTCACTGAATGAGTTGATCGCAAAAGCTGATCAAGAAGAAAGGAGGCTTAAGGCTGAGGGACAATTAACAGTTAATTATGTCTCTCAAAATAAGTCCAAGGGAAAAGGAAAAGGAAAATAGAAAACCAATGTTCAGGAAGCAAAGCCCAACAGGAAAGAGAAAGGTGCACAGAAGAAATGTTTTTTCTGTGAAAAGAATAGACATTTCAAGAAGGATTGCCTAAAGCGTAAAAGTTGGTTTGAAAAGAGAGGTAAAAATCTATCTTTTGTATGTCAAGAAACCAACTTAGCTAATATCCCATCAAATTCTTGGTGGGTCGACTCTGGAGCAACCATTCATGTATCTGGTTGTGTGCAGGGATTCCTTTCAAGGCGGACTCCAAATGATAACGAGAAAACCATTACGATGGGGAATAAAAAGGAATCAAGGGTCGAAGCTGTAGGCACTTATAGGCTGGTGCTTGACACTAGTCATTTCTTGGATTTAGATAATACTTTCTTGGTTCTTGATATTTCTAGGAATTTGATTTCAGTTTCCAGACTTGATTGTAATGGATTTAATTTTAACTTTGGACATGGTATTATGCATATTTTTCGCAATAATACTTTGATTGGGAATGGTTATATGTGTGATGGTTTGTATAGATTAAAGTTAGATTCTCTATATGAACAAAGTTTACACACACCTCACATTAATTGTGGATTGCACATAGGCATGAAAAGAGGGCCACTACATGAGAACTCATCAAGGTTGTGGCGCAAAAGATTAGGGCATATCTCTGAACAGAGAATGAAAAGATTGGTGACTGATGGTTTATTGCCCAATCTTGATTTCACCGATTATGGTGTTTGTATTGATTGTATAAAGGGAAAACAAACCAATACAAACAAGAAAAGTGCCACAAGAAGTTCTGCACCCATAGAAATTATTCATACAGATATATATGGTAAAATTCATGTTCCATGTTTTACGGGAGAGGAATATTTTATCACTTTTATAGATGATTTTTCACGATATGGTTATGTCTATTTGATTAAAGAAAAATCTGATGCTTTAAAAGTTTTAAAGATTTTTAAGGCAGAAGTAGAAAAACAATTAGACATGAAAATTAAAGTAGTGAGATCCGATAGAGGTGGTGAGTATTATGGTAGATATACTGAATTGGGTCGTAACCCGGGCCCATTTGCTAGATTTCTAGAAATGGAATGTATTGTAGCATAGTATACAATGCCGGGCACACATCAACAAAATGGTGTAACCGAAAGAAGGAATAGAACGTTAATGGATATGCTAAGGAGTATGGTTAGTAACACCAACTTACCCGATTCAATGTGGGGAGAGGCACTAAAGATGACAATGTATATATTGAATCGTGTTCCTACGAAAGCAGTTCCCAAAACTCCTTTCGAGTTGTGGACCGGTAGGAAACCCAGATTAAATCATTTTCATGTCTGGGGTTGTCCATCTGAAGTGAGAATTTTTAACCCACAAGAAAGGAAATTAGACCCTAAAACAATCAGTGGATATTTCATTGGTTATCCAGAAAGGTCTAAAGGATATAGGTTTTACTGTCTGACCCATACAACTAGGATTGTTGAATCTGGAAATGCCAAATTTTTAGAAGATCATGAGAAAAGTGGGAGTGATCATAATAGAACTGTAACTTACAATGAAATAAGGGACCCACTAGAGTTGCCTATTGAGCAAAGTAGAGTTGTTGTCCCTCTTGATATCATAGTTAATGATTATCAAGAGGAACAACAACCACACAATTTTCCAAATCCCATCAATGAGGCATTCCCTGGACAAAATAATGATCCACTTCAAAATACACAACAAAGCATCAATGAATCCGATCCGGAAATATTGAGAAGGTCAACTCGAATGAGAAAACCTGCTATTTCAGATGACTATGTAGTGCATTTGGAAGAATCTGATATTGGCATTAAAGAAGATCCTAAGACGTTTAAGGAAGCCATTGTAAATGAGAATTCTGATAAATGGTTAGATGCCATGAATGATGAGTTAGAATCAATGGCCACAAATGAAGTTTGGGATATCGTTGAATTACCCAAGGGTTCCAAGGCCGTTGGCTGTAAATGGGTCTTTAAGACCAAAAGGGATTCCAAAGGTAAAGTTGAACGGTTTAAAGCTCGACTCGTGGCCAAAGGTTTTACTCAAAGGGAAGGTATAGAATATCATGAAACCTACTCTCCGGTGTCTAAAAAGGACTCATTTAGAATTGTTATGGCAATTGTAGCTCATTTCAACTTAGAGTTACATCAAATGGACGTCAAAACAGCGTTTTTAAATGGAGATCTAGAAGAAGAAGTGTATATGGAACAACCTGAAGGTTTCGTGAAAGAGAATGAAAATAAACTAGTTTGTAAATTAAAGAAATTGATATATGGTCTTAAACAGGCTTCCAGACAATGGTATTTAAAGTTCATTCGCATTATTACATCATTGTATATATCTCAAGGTTATTGGGAGCCGATTCATGATTTTAGTCCTATATGTCGATGATATTTTATTGGCTAGTAATGATCTTGGAATGATTTACGAAACTAAGGAATATCTTAAGAACAATTTTGATATGAAAGATATGGGTGAAGCGACCTTTGTAATAGGAATCGAGATTTATCGAGATAGATCTCGAGGATTACTTGGGTTATCACAGGCAGCCTATATTAAAAATGTACTTAAGAGATTTCGTATGGAAGGGTGTGAGGCACAAAATGTACCTATGACTAAAGGTGACAGGTTTAGTAAAGAACAATGTCCAAGAAATGAAATTGAAAGGCAACAGATGGAAACTTGTCCTTATGCAGCTGCAATCGGATGTTTAATGTATGCACAAACATGCACTAGACCCGATATCAGTTTTGCAGTTGGCATGCTTAGTAGATATCAAAGTGATCTGGGAATGGCACATTGGGTAGGAGTTAAGAAAGTTTTGCAATATCTTAATGGCAAAAGAAATCACATGCTCTCTTACAGAAGGTCCAATCACTTAGAAGTAGTCGGTTATTCAGATGCTGACTTCGATGGTTGCCTCGATACAAGAAAGTCGACTTCAGGATAGATCTTCCTGTTAGCTGGCGGGGCAATTTCATGGAGAAGTGCAAAACAAACTTTAGTGACTCCATCCACATTTGATGCTGAATACGTGGCATGCTTTGAAGCCACGGGTCATGCTCTATGGATGCGTGATTTTATCTCAGGACTACGTGTTATGGACACCATTTCTGAGCCTTTGAAGATTTATGGTGATAATGACGCTGCAAGAAGATTTGCTCAGAATGACAAGGTTTCCAGTAAATCAAAATTTCTGGAAGTAAAATACCTTGTACTAAAAGAAAAGGTACGAGATCGGTTAGTGTCTGTCGTTGGGATCCCGACAAGCCTTATGATAGCAGATCCTTTGATAAAGGCCTTGGCGCCAAAGGACTACAAAGTGCATGTTAGAAATATGGGCCTGATAGAATTGCCTTGTTAAAGATATGTATAGACACTGTCATATTTATCACTGAAATAAGATTTCGTATTTTCTTACTTTATTTTATTGTCACATGTGATTGAAGTGTATAAAGTGAGAAAAATTAAAGAAAAATGACATTATTGTACCCAATAAATAGGATTGCCATGAAAATCATCCTATTTTACCCTTATTAAGGATTGTGTTAAGTTAGAATGTTAGTGAATTAATTATGGAAGGAAGCACGTCGCTCAAGACATGTAACCGCCATAGTTCTCATTGGCAAACTGACTTAATTACAAATTAAAGATTAACATAAAGGTTGAGATGGCAATTGTTATTTTAAAATGGTGATCACCAGTCAAAGTCATTTTCGAACTTAATTTTATTTTAAATATATATATATATTTTTATGGACATGTGGACCAAGTGGGAGAATGTTGGACCGAATAATGTGGCCCACAATGTCAATCTAAAATTTCAGTTATCCCTCTCTTTTCAATTTTCCTTAAATGAGATTAATTCTTACCTTTGGTAACTGCCATCTAAGTTAATTGAGGGTTAAAAGGTATTTATTCTCTTCTTGATGGAAGGAGAGAATTAGGGCCTATAAAAGGCAACCTGGGTTACTCTCTTGGCTACGATTGTTTTCTCTGCAACCATCACTTACCGGAGAAAAAAGACAAGGCACAAGAGAGTTGTGATTCCCCATTGAAGACTAACCTTCTGTTGGATCAGAGTTTGAAGATGGCACAATCAGGTACCATTTTACTACTCTAATGGTTTAGATTATATGATTACAGTATTATTGGATTGATTCCAGAGAGGGTTTACAAATCCAAAATTTTCTAACAGGAATGGTAAAGTGGTTATCAACAAAAGTTTTGCAAAAAGCAGCTTCTAGCATATTTAACTAAATAATATATAAAAAATTATAATGATAATAAGTACAAAATACATAAAACTATTAGAGGAAACAGTCTTCGTAGAATATATATGACCTAATTTAGAAGCCACAAATACCCAAGAAACAATCCACAAACACCCCCAACAAATTAAAGTGGAGACTATCATTAGAATGATGGACTTGTTTGGGTAATTTAGTTGGATGGTGTTGTAAAGTAAATGGTCAAATCAAAAGTGGAGAAAAGAAGAGGGAGTCAAATAAAATATCCCTAAATGATAAAAAAAAAAACACTTCTTTCCCATGTTTTAGCTTTTTTTCTGTTAGTGCCATGAGAGAGTAGCTTTTTTACTTCTTTCGGTAAAAAGAAAAGAAAATTTTTTCCATTTAGTGTGATGAGAGAGTAGATTTTTACTTCTTTTTTTATGTAAAAGAAGATATGGTTTTTGTAATTTAGGACATTTTGATTTGACCCCCTCTACTTTTACTCTCTCACGGTTTGACCCTTCTCTATACCTCACCATACAAGTAAATTACCCAACAGGTGTAAATCTATAATTTCCTTAATTTGTGAAACTCCAAAGTAAGGCTTTGGTTTGATGGTGTTGCCCTGGAAAATGATGATAATGATGGTGGTGGTGATAAAGGTAGCCTTACCAATCCCCTATAAAGGGTTACAGAGTATTGGATGGTCACCAAAGACCAACTCCTAGATTGGAAGAGGATTTGGTCAAGTTCGAGGATCGGTTGCTAGGAACTACTACTTGGGTCGATATTTAGTCCATCCCTAGCTATTCCCTTAAACCCTATGATTATCATGAATTAAGTGGACCCACAGCGCAGTCCCTGGTGTTTTACAAAGTACATATGAATTGATTTCAACAAGAATATATAGATAGATCATAGAGAGATATTACCTCCTCTGATTTCTTGCCAGTCTTAACGGTTAATATCGTCTCGATAGCAGTAAAAGGCACCTGGTTTTCAAGCATCATCAGGTCAAATGCGATATGAGGAAACGATATGGTTCCTTGATGGGAGAAAATAGGGTCATGCTCTTCATAGCCTTTAAACTCCCCGTTATGGACTTGCAATATCTCGAGTAAGAAACACCCGTCGATGAGCATTAGCTCCAGGAAGCTTCCCTTATCGTCAACCTTTTGCATCCATGACTTATTTAGCTGTCTATAAGAATCCATCAGATCTGGCAGAACTTTCAACAAAGCCTCGATGTAATCCTCTATGGGTTTTTTGGACTTTTCGATGAAGGATCGAGCTGCTCTATGCTTGTGCACCTCCATCGGCATAAGATGAACTTTTCCATGATGATAAGGGCCCATGGACACCATTTTCGGTGTGAAGGCCTCGCGATTGACAGCCACCATAGGTTTAGGGACCATGTAGATCGAGTTCTTATTCCAACGCCTAACTACCTCCTCGCCTTCATTGAACTTTTTTGTAAGGTCTTCTTTAATCTTTGTTGTGTCTGTGTAGAAGACAATAAAGCAGAGCAGGTCTTTTTTTATTCCGAAAAATAATAAAACCCAAGTTATTGTTTCAGTCAATGAAAGGATTCACCTGTATCTATAACTAAAGATTCAGATTTATAATAAAAAAGAAAGAATTAAAGCATCTTGAACACTATCACCTGCAACATTTGCGGAAACTTCATTGTCCTTGAATTGGGCCTTAGCCCATGCCCCACGAATGTTAAAGAAATCGCCCCACGTAGACCCTTTTATTCTCTTCTCTAGTGGAAAGGATTAAAAAAAAAAAAAAAATCTTTCGATCTTTATGGGAGAGTAAGACCATGTAGTTCATCTCCATTCCGTGATTGAAGAAGAAAGATGAATACTCTTGTATGCTCTTCTCTGCCTCTAGTGATTTTGACCTTTTTTTCTTAGATATTGTCTATTTTTTCTTATTGGTTTTATCATCTAGGTCGTCCCAAAATCTGCTATTGTAGAAGTTGTTGAGGGAAGTGGTAGAGCTTGGAATCGGCGACAATGCAAGAGAAGGCATTGAAAGGACAGTTACACGTAGTTTGTCTCTCTCAACTTATATGAGTAATGAGTGTCTTTGTAGAAACGAGAGAGCTGTTAACGTTGAACCTTCATTTTATTTAGACAAAGGCAAGGAAAAGAGGTGTCTAATAAAACTTAACTTCTATTTATCTCCAAAGAACCCTAATGGAACCCTAGAATAAGATCAATGGAATTTGGGAAACTAAGAATCTCTAAATCCTAATTCCAAACCTAAATCCCCAAATCCTAATCGTAGTACTAAGCCCTAGATCACCAAATCCTAAATGCAAACCCTAAGCCCTAATTCCCCAAATTTCCTTTATTCATAAGCCCTAGCTAATACCATAAACTCTAATAATTCCCCGAATTCCCTTTTTGGGATTTTTTTTCTTATACTATAATATGATATTTTTTATTTTAATAATATTTATTTGCAAATATAGGTGGTCTCATATGATAGAGGAACTAGTCAGAGCTTTAGGAAAAGTTAAAGACTAAAAAGATACCAATCTTCACAATATAATGATTATTACTTTTGGGGGTTCTCTAGTTTCTTGAGTAATTGAAAAGGCTTAGTTATGAATTTAGTGTTAGTACTAGGATTCCTTATGAAAAAAAAAAAACTTGTTTAAGATCATGTCTTTAGCTTATGATATAAATGCAGATTATTGGTAGTCGACAATGATTTTGACGCAATTGACTTTATATTTAAATTAGATATATATGAAAAAATATAACAGAAATAGATCAACTGCTAATCTATTTAAATGCTACACTTTTTCTCCTTTTCTATTGTTTATGTGAAAAATATTGTTTATTTAAATGCTAACCATTGTCCACACCACCCAAATGAAAATATTGGGTTCGCCACTGGGTGTATAGGTTAAAGGAAGAACATGATGGTGGCAAGCGATATAAAGCCAGGTTAGTTGCGAAATGCTTCTAGCAAAAGATATGTATGGATTACTCGGAGGTATTTTCTCTTGTGGTTAAATTGAATACAATCAGAAGTGTTTTGAGCATTATGACAGTACAAGATTTATAACTTGCTCATTTAGATATGTGAAAATTGCATTTCTCCATGGTGACTTGGAAAAAGACATTTACATGCATCAACCACAATGATATATTGTCCCAGGTAAGGAGAAAATGACGTGTAAGCTCAAAACAAGTTTATACAGTTTGATGCAGGCCCCAAGACAATGGTATATCAAATTTGATAGGTTTATGTGCAACACAAGTTATAAACGATGTCAGGTAGACAATTGTTATTATTTTAAAAGCTTCGATTACTGTTACATTATTCAACTTTTGTATGTAGATAATATGTTAATTGTAGGTTTAGACTTGTATGAAATAAAGAATTTAAAGAAATAGTTGTTACGAGAATTTGAAATGAAGGATTTGGGTGCTGCGAATCAGATCCACGTCACATAGGAGATCTTTACAATTAGTTCAAAATTCCTTTTTAAGGATTCAAAGATACGCAATTTCCAAACCAAGAGATTGTGAAAATCCATTTCAAGAAATCAAAAGGAAAGAAGAAGATGGTGAAATCCACCTCCAAAGCTCCATTGCTCATAGCATAAGAGATTTTTTTTTAATCAATGTAAAACCCATTTTAAAAATCAAAGTAAACACAATTCCACATGCAAGAGATGAAGAAAATGTATTTCAATAAATCAAGAGAAAAACAGAAGGGAAGAAGTGGTGATAAAACCCACTTCCAAAACACCGTCACTCGTTGAACAAGAGATCTTCTTTAATTAATAAAAAATGCCTTAAAAAAATCAAATATATTCCAATTCCCAATCCAAGCGATCAAGAAAATTTATTTTCAAACATCAAGAGAAAAGGGAAACAAGAAGATGAAACTCATCTCCAAAACACCATCACTAATAGAATAATTGATCTTCAATCAATAGAAAACTCCTTTTATGAAATCAAAGATATTCCAAATTTCAATCCGAGAGATCAAGAAAATTCTTTTTAAAATTTGAAAGAAGAAAAGGGAAGTAAAAAAAAAAAAAAAAAAAAACTCACCTCCAAAACATCATGACCAATGCAAAAACCCTTTTAAAAAATATCTTGGTTTTCAATCCAAGAGATCAACAAATCCATTTCATGAAACAAAGGAAAAAAGGGGAGAACAAGAGATAAAAGACACCTCAAAAACACTATTTCTAATAGTAGGGCGATCTTCATCAATAAATGACTAATTTCTTCTTCTTTCCCATAAAAGGAGACCCTATCGTGTGACACCGGGAAAGATGATATATATATATGGAGATGTTCTTGTGAGAGATATAACTCACCTTATATGAGATATAGGAGTGGGGGCTCTCACATTTAAATTGTTGGCATTGGATATGGATGTGAGGGCCCCTACCTTATATCTCATAATATGGTGAGAGCATCTCTCATAGGAGCATCTTCCATATATATATATATTTTAGCTCATTGGAGACGAACATTTTTGTCTCAAAATATAATTTGTTTTTGCGACGAACATAATTCGTCACCAATAAGGATAAGTTTTGGAAGATGAACATATTTCGTCACCAAAATAAGGCGCCAATTTCATTTGCTTTGGCGCGAATTATTTTAACTCATTGGAGACGAACATTTTTGTCACAAAATATAATTTGTTTTTGTGACGAACATAATTCGTCACTATTAAGGATAAGTTATGGAAGACGAAAATATTTGGTCACTAAAATAAGGCGCCAATTTCATTTGCGTTGGCGCGAATTATTTTAGCTCATTGGAGACGGAAATTTTTGTCACAAAATATAATTTATTTTTGTGACGAACGTAATTCGTCACTAATAAGGATAAGTTATGGAAGACGAAAATATTTCGGCCAACAAAATAAGGCCCCAATTTCATTTGCGGTGGCGCCAATTTCATTTGCGGTGTGCCAATTTCATTCGCACTTGAGCCTATTCCTCTCTTATAAGTATTGCTTTGAAAAAGCCTTTAAAATGACTAAAATGGGCCCCCCAAGCCCTAACGTCCATCCCCCCTACAATCCAACGCCCCTTTTCCAAAACTCATTTCTCCCTTTGTCCCTTCATCTATCCCGGTCTCTCTCTTCCAAAACCCTTTTCCCCCTTTTCCAAAACCCTTTTCTAGAAGAGGAGAGAAGAACCATTTTCCCCATTTTCCAAAACCCTTTTCCAGCATCTCCCACCCATCGTCTCAGGCAGCAGCCCCATGGCTCATTGGCCCCCATCAATCATCATCACCATCCATCAACACACATAGTGCAGACTCATCCCTGATCAGTGATCCCTCTCATCTCTACTTCTCTCAGTCTCTCTCTCGCCTAGAACTCCCAGACGCAACCATCATCACCAATCACCATCATCTGTGCCCATCATCCTCCATCCAGGAGTCCGCCACCGCCAGGTACACCTACCTGTCTCAGTCTCTGCTACTGTGAGAACTTGGTCCGGGCGGTACCCTTAACTACGGGGCGTAGCGTGTCAACCACGGGCTTCAAACGGTGAGTCTCCGTTAGCCCGCATCGGAAATGTCGAAGTCCTGACCTTGGGCTTATAAGTCAAACCCCGTATTAATTTAGCATGAGGCTTTTTAAAACCGTGTGGCCCCGAAAATAGTAAGAACTTCGAAGTTAAGCGTGCTCGGGCGGGAGCAGTACTAGGATTGATGACCTCCTGGGATTGGGCGAGGCTGTGACAGTTGGTATTAGAGCTGAGGACGACTTTATTTCTAGTGGGGGAGAATGTGAGATCTTGGTCCGGGTGGTACCCTTAACCACGAGGCGTAGCGTGTCAACCACGGGCTTCAAACGGTGAGTCTCCGTTAGCCCGCATCGGAAATATCCAAGTCCTGACCTTGGATTTATAAGTTAAACCCCGTATTAACTTAGCATGAGGCTATTTAAAACCGTGTGGCCCCGAAAATCGTAAGAACTCGGAAGTTAAGCGTGCTCGGACGGGAGCAATACTAGGATGAGTGACCTCCTACTATTGGGCGGGGCTGTGACAGTTGGTATCAGAGCCGAGGACGGCTCAATTTCTAGTGGGGGAGAATGTGAAATCTTAGTCCGGACGGTACCCTTAACCACGGGGCGTAGCCTGTCAACCACGGGTTTCAAACGGTGAGTCTCCGTTAGCCCGCATCGGAAATATCCAAGTCCTGACCATGGGCTTATAAGTCAAACTCCGTATTAACTTAGCATGAGGTCTTCTAAAATCGTGCGGCCCTGAAAATCGTAAGAACTCCGAAGTTAAGCGTGCTCGGGCGGGAGCAGTATTAGGATGGGTGACCTCCTGGGAAGTCCTTGGGTTGGACAGGGCTGTAACATCCTTTATATTAAACGCGACAAAATTATTTCATCTCCATTTCTTATATTTTATGACAAAATATTTTTGTCTCTAATTTTTTCCTTTAATGACAAAATATTTTGTCACTAATTACTTCCAAGTATGTTTCCAATAGAGTGTATTGGAGACGAAAAAAAATATTACTTACAAGTATGTTTCCAACAGAGTGTATTGGAGAAAAAAAAAATTGTCACAAATTTATCTTTTTTAATGATGATTTTTTTTCCGTCTCCAATATCTTTTAACGACAAGGCTTTGGCAACAAAACGGGTGACGAAAAATTTTCGTCTTAATTAGTTTCGGTGACAAAATATGTACATTTTGGGATAAATTTGTGTCGTCCTTAAACCCCAAATTTCTTGTAGTGTGTTTAGTGTAAAAGAGATATGTTGTAATTGCACAAAATACTCGCAATTGTGTGGCAATACATTCATGTTGTGGGGCCATATATGAGCAATTTTTTCTGAGTAAAAGGAAGAAAATAGAATAAAGCCACAAGGGCCTCTAACAACATTTTTAAAGTGTCAGTGCTTCTGCCCTAAAAAAATGTGTTTGACAAATATTTTTCCCATAAAAATTCCTAATATATATGATGGTATTATCAATTATTATATGTAATAAATATAAATATATATGTGTGATTACACACTTGAGCAAAAAGAGATTAGGGTGTGGTTCCAGCAAGGCGAGAAACCAAACCTAATAACCGGCCTATCCATTAATCAGGGGCCTATCCATTAATCAGGGGTCTCTTGACATCTTTAACATAATACAGTGGGTGGCTTTAGTGTTCTTTCATCTCATTTCCACTATATGAGTATGCAAGAATGAAGCCATTATCTTTATTTGCAATCAACAGGAAAAAAAATAAAAAGAAGTGCAAGAGAGCTATCTAGACATAGGAGAGCTCACGTTACACATTTTAAAGAAAGTTTCTAAGGCAGGAGTCGAAAAAGAAAAGGCTCCCACTTAATTGGCAGGTTTCCAAGGGATGTTTAGAGGACGTTCTTTTTTAAACAAATCTTACCTTATACCTAAATTTTTTTAACATAAAACAATTATTTATAAAAGAAAATCATTTAACATAAAACAATTATTTATAAAAGAAAATCATTCTAATCCATATCTTTTTTAAGATTTAATGTATGGAAGCAATATTTGAAAATTTCACATATTTATGTAACATACGTACTAACGCAAACTGAATAACTAGTGTATGGAGTGTGGACATATAAAGTAGTCAGATGTACTATACATGAGGTCTTTTTTTTTTTTTTTTTTTTTTTTTTTTTTTTTTTTTTTTTTTTTTCTGGAATGCAAATGTAAATGAATAAAAGAATAGGCTCAGGGAAACTAAGACCCAAAATCCAACCGACAATGCATGAGAATGACTGTATAATCATAGAGTTTTTTTTTCTTTTTATGTAGATATTACGTTTGAACTATTCAAGAAAAATTCCATCCTTTAGGGTGGCCTTATAAAAATTTCCACTCCAATATGAGTTGATTCTATTGTTAGCTTGAGCAGATAAAAACTTTTTAGAAAATACCTATATTTTGTTTGTAATCAAGCATATGACTAGTCCAGCATCACAAGATTTTGGATTAGTTTGAGAATAAGAGGATTCGTACCTACAGGAATTGAAGAATTCAGATGTATATATTTAACGAAGGAAGCATGAGTAAAAGGAACTCTAAAGAATTAATTTTTTTATCTATCAAATTTTAAAAGGAGCTATATAGAGGGCAACACCTTCATTTCCTTTGAGTAACCTTGGGGGTCTATGTGAGGCCCAAAAAAAAAAAAAAAAAAAATCTTTTTAATCCAAGACTTGTTTATCAAAATAATACCAAATAAAGAAATTCTAAAAGTGGATTTCTTTTTTGCGTTTTCAATCTCCGTTCCTTACTAATATTATTTAAAAAAAAAAAGAGGGTACAACGTATAAATGGGGGCGAGAAAGAAATAAAGAACAAGTAAAGCAATGAAAAGAGTGGTTACAGGAGGAATAAGAAAGGAGCCCACCATCGTCACTGAGTTGTCTTGTAAGGCAGCCTCTCTCCATCTCATCTGAAATCTCGACTCCAAACATTGTGCTGCTATGGAAGCCTCTCTCCTTATTTCCTTATCTGTCAAGTGGAAATGGTAGTCAGAAAAAGGACGCTACGCTGAAGGCGATAAATAGGGGTGCCCCCCCCTAAATTACAAATAAAATAAAATAAAAAACTTTGGATAATTTAAAAATGAAAGTTAATTTTATCAATGAGGCCCCACAAAAAAAAAAAAAAAATCACAATGGCCAACCCAATGGCCGAACGGGGTGTGTTACACGTTTCTGGTAATCCAAACTCAAGAGGGGAATTTTGCATCTGCATACACTAATCAAGCTGGTGAAGCAGCTAGCAGTCCATGTCCATTAACTATTCAAGCTGCTGATGCATATAGCACCTTAATTAATGTGCCTAACCTTCCGGTTTCATGTTTCCAACTTCACCTATTCTTCCGACCTGATAACCAAACTCACCATTTAAACCTCCAAACCCACTTCCTTGTGAAGGCCTCAGACTGGGCCAGCTCCAACAATGGCCTCAGCCACTTTCCTCCCCTCTTCGAGTCCAAATCCCCTGTGGGCTCTATTACGTGGAACCACATAACACAGTATCGTGGGACCTAATCACCTAATTAAGGTATCGACTTTAGATAATTTAAAAATTAAAGTTATTTTTTTATCAATGGGGCCCCAAAAAAATAAAAAAAATCACAATGGCCAACCCAATGCCCATATTTTGATTCTGCCCTTGGTCAGATGTTTAGGGTGACGCTAGGCATGTGTCTTACAAGCCATGCCATCAACATGTGAAAAAGATTTTTAAAAAATTCTCAACCAAGTCGATAGATTTAAAAAGCCTTACCTTAAAAAAAATTACTCTTGAGAAAATAAATAAAAATCGACTGCTTAATAAAATTATAAAATAGTAATGAGCTGCCAGTGATATCATTTTAATTGGATGTGAAAAGCCGTCGGATATAATTGATGTAGGTAAGACGATCTAAACTTTTAAAAGAAGAGAGAGAAAAGAATTAAAACTAGTGGGAAGAGTTAATGGGATGTGAAAGGCCGTTGGATATTAATGAGGTAGGTAAGACGATCTATACTTTTAAAAGAAGAAAGAGATAAGAACGATCTATACTTTTAAAAGAAGAAAGAGATAAAACTAAGAGGAAATTATATATATATAAAAAAAAAGACTCTGACAGCATGTAATCGAAAAACAGATTACTAGTCAATATTGTATAGAAGTGGTTCATTTTGACCATTTTTATTTTTTTAATTAAAATTTTAAACGTGTGACGATGTCGTTATTTAATATAGAGAGCTAGCGACAATGTCGTCGTTAATTCGTCAAATCTGCATCTTCTCCGACTTTCATCATTTGCGATTGCTGGTGAATCAGAACTCTATGTTATTATTTTTTTATATACAGATATATGAGTGTGAGTCACAGATATGGAAAAGCAAGGGAGAGGCTCAATGGGGTTTATGGGGAGAACGATGTGAGGAAGAAAGCATCAATGGGGTTTTGAATCTAGGGTCCTTTTGAGCATGTATTTCCCCCATTGATGCCTTCTTCCTTCCATTGTTTTCTCCCATAAGCCCCATTTACCAAAACTCTACTCCATACTTTTTCAAATCGCCAACAAACTCTACTCCAATGGAAGGACCTTGGAGACACCGGCGGAACAAAGGGGGGGCTGGCAGGGGCCATGGCCCCCCCATAATTTTTGAAAACCCTCCTTTCTTTTTAGGGATTTTTATGAGTTTTTGCATATGGCCCCTCCAAAATTTCTTAAAAACCCTCTTTATTCTTTAGAAAACTTTATGAGTTCTTACATATAAACCCTCCAAATTTTCTAAAATTCATTTTTTCTTTAAAAAGATTTTATAAATTTTTACATATGGACCCCCCAAATTTTTCAAAAAAAACTACATGCATTTTTCATATGGGACCCAAATTTTTTTTTCCGACATAGTGGCCCCCCCAAGGAAGAATTTCTGGGTCCGCCCCTGCTTGGAGACACTCTCTTTCATGCATCTCTTCACTAAAGCAATTAGCTTAGGGCACTCATTCTTTATGCTGAAATTGTCACCAGTCTCATACGTGTAGAACTAGCAGGCGAATGGAAGAAGCACTACATCCACATACCCCAAGCTCTTGCCTCCATAAAATGACTTATTTTCGAGCTCTCCTTCCATCAGATTCAAGTAGTCGATGGACTCTTTTTTAGCTGCCTCTTGAGCCTCTCCCTTGCTCTTCCATATCCGTAACCCACAATTATATATGTGTATAAAAAATAGTAACATAGAGTTTTGCTTCATTTTGGTACAGAAAACCAACAATCGCAGATGATGAAGGTCGGAGAAGGTGAAGATTTGACGAATTAGCGACGACGTCGTCACTAACTCTATATTAAGCAACGATGTCGTCGCTTGTTGAAAAAAGACAAAAAAAATGAATATTCTAGCAGGAATACCGATTCTGTTGCATTAAAACTATGAGTACCTCTTTTGGTTAGTGGCCATCTAGAGTCCTTTTTTTGTAGTTTTCTCAAAAAATTAATATTGGTGGGAAGAGAAGAATATGGCGGTACTTTTTTAGTTAGGGCCCATTTGGTAATTTTACATGTAAAATAAAGTGTGGTCAAGCATCAAGAAGAGAGAGTAAAATATAATGGGGTTATGATGGTATTTTGTTCTTAATTGTTTGGTATGAAATATTTATGACTTTTTGTATATAACAATAGAACATATTTTGTCTTTTAGTGATGAAGGATGTTGTTTTTTTACTTTTTTTTTTAAGAATAACGAAATTTTGAATTAAAGTGTTATTGGTGTGACCCTTGTTTGAAAAATGAAGGATTTACTTGACTTCAAATAATCTAGTAAAATGCCAAACGGAATGAGGGAGGGGACTGAGGAGCCAGAGGCTCTGATATCTCATCAGAGGACTACTTCATCACCCGAGGGCCCTCCACCTCATCTAAGGTTTAGTGTCCCCACCCCCTCAATCGGAGGACTACTTCATCACTTGAAGGCCCTCCACGTCATCAAAGGTTTACCGTCCTCGCCCGATGAACAAAACCCCACCGCCCACCCCCACAACCCCCGCGCCAAAGCTGAGCTGGGATTAAAAAGAATTATGTGCTATAGTGGACCCTTTTAAGATATATGATGCCTGCAAAGTAGGATGGAGTTCCTTGCTGTGTCCCAGTGCCATCTACCCAAGGGGGTGTGTTACACGTTTCTGTGTCCCAGTGCCGAAGGGAGTGTGTTACACGTTTCTGTGTCCCAGCACCAGAGGCGGACCCAGAATTTTCGTTTAGGTGGGGCGGAACTTTTACTAGAATTTTTTCACATCAACAATAACAAAAGAAAAAATGTATTCCATGTAAATAGACGCAAAATTTTCTCATCAGTCCAAAGTGAAAAAATAAAAGATGTGCTATACAACTGAGAACATCACATATTCACATGCATCTCCTTATCTCATTTACCCAAATAAAATAAAATAAAATCAAATCAAATAAAAAATCACAACTAAAAGAAGAAACAAAAGCATAAATGTGAATGTGATCGAGTCAGTCACAATCAAATCACCCTTTTCCCTAATTTCCTCCATAAATGTGATCAAGTCAGTCAGTCAACGACATCCCTACACTTGATTTCCATAATTCCCTCCATTTATCAGAGAAAGAGAGTCATAGAGAGTCAGAGAGAAAATATTCTTCTCAAGTTGAGAGATCATACTGGATTCATGGATCTCTAGGCCTCTTAATCTATATATGTGGGTCGCCTTGTCGCCGATCCAAATCATTAACATCATGGGCCACTGCATCAATGCCACTAATCAAATGCCAGCCATACCAGAATATCTCACCATACAACACCACGAACCTCACCTTTGAGTATGCCCAGCAGCTGTAATTCTTTTTTAATTATGTGTAGGCTCATCAAGGAGATTTTGGAGGCATGGATAGGACCCATTACATCAACAGACCCAGATTGCATTCCTCTTTTTCTTGATTATGCAAAACACTGCTAAATAAAACCCTGGTTTGCATTTAATATAACTTGGTATGTACCAAGGTTTCACTTCCTTCAACTCAATTACTCAATCACCCTTTTCTCATTTTTAATAGAATAGAGGGCACTGAACTCTCACTTCAAAAGAAAAGGGAAAACTAAAACATAAACCCTAATGTGCAAAGGTGGAAGAGAGGAAGAAAAAGAAGAAAGGAAACTGCACAAACCCTAACCAGAGGGAGAGGGAGAGAGAAGCTACAGAGAGAGAGAGAGATACCTGGACCGTTGAGCCTTGAAGGAAAAGGATAGGTCGTAAGAGACGAAGAGCGGAAGAGGGAGAGGAAAGAGCTAACAGCCAAACAGCATTATAAGTTTTTTTCTTTCGTTGCAACTTTTGATCTGGGGCGTGGCTTTTGTTGATATGGGGCGTGGGCAAAGGCCAAATACCATTTGAGGAGGAATTTGGAAGTCGCCCAGGTCTTCACAACGTGGGTCCGCCTCTGCGCCAGCACCCTCTCCCGAAGGGAATTTAATTGCATCTGCACACACTAAATAGAAACAGCTAGCAGTCCTTTTCCATTAACTAATCAAGCTGCTGATGCATATAGGCATGGCATCATCTCGCAACATCGTGCTGATGCCAGCACCTTAATTAATGTGCCTAACCTTCCGGTTTCATGTTTCCAACTCCACCTACTCGTACGACCTGGTAACCAAACTCACCATTTAAACCTCCAAACCCACTTCCTCGTGAAGGCCTCTGACTGGGTCAGCTCCAACATTGGCCTCAGCTACTTTTCTCTTCTCTTAGGACGTGTTTGAATGTGTAGTGAAATAAGGTAAAATGAGATAAAGCCTCCATTATCGAAATAAGAAAAGAAAATGGGTCATATCAAAAGTACACAATTTCAAAATTCCCTCCATCTTTTAAAAAAAAAGTAAAAAGCAATATCATTTCTCCGCTAAAAGACAAAAAAGTTCAAATTTTCTATATAAAAAGTAAAAAAGATTTCATACCAAACAACTAAAAACAAAACACAATCATAACACCTTATATTTTATTATCTCTTGATTTGATGCTTCACCTCACCATACTTCAATTCATCATACATCCAAACAGGCCCTTAGAGTCCCGATCCCCTGTGGGCTCTATTATGTGGAACCACATAATTACACTATATCATGGGACCAAAATAGAGATAATGTAAACCATTGAAGATGAATCTTATCCCCTCCAGTGACAAATTCTCTGGGTTCCACCATAAGATGGAACACATGATGCAAAATATGCTCAATAGGATGGTGAGACCCACTCTTATTGAACTATGATTAATGCTATAAATATAAATGAGAAGTGCTACAAATTGCCCATGTGTATTGTAAAGAAAAAACGCCCATATGTGCAACGAATAAGAAAAGAGGATATTAAAAAATTGAGGATAGCTCTAAATGCACACTGATTTTTTCTCTCCACACACTATACTTTTTTTATGATCAATATATCCATATGTTAAATTACCTAAAAGGACATCTCTTCCTCCTCAACATCTTTCTACACCCACCCACCCTCATTGCCACCCCCACCCACCACCACCACCGCCCCCTCCAGCAGCACCGCTAGAGGGGGGAGTGAGTGAGAGAGAGAGGGAGGGGGCGAAGGCGGGTAGGGAGAGGAAGAGAGGGAGAGGGAGAGGGGAAGGCGGAGGGCAGGCAGGAAAAGGAAGAGAGACAAGGCGAGGGAGAAGGAGAGAGACTGGGAGAGGGAGATAGGGAAAGCGAGTTGCAACAGACAAGGGGGAGAGAGGCAATGATAGAGAAAAAGGAAGAGGAAGAGAGGGAGAGAGACAAGGAGAGGGAGGGTGGGCGACGGTGGGAAGCAACGGAGAAAGGGAGGGAGAGGAAGTGTAGAGAGTTCAGATAGGATAATTAAGGAAAAAAGGGGGGGTTGGTAATCTGTGGTTCGGGGTGTAACGGTTCGGTTAATCGCGTGTTTTGGAAAAACCATTAAGCGAACCACATTTTATGGTTTTCAGTTTTTAAAAATCATAATCATAACAGTACCCTAAAAAATCGTTAAAAAAACGAACCGCGGTTAACCATATTGGATGGTTCGGTTACGATTAATTGTCACTTAAAATACATGGTTTTTTTTTTTTTTTGTCAAAATGCAAAACAGATGTTCAAAAGTCAAAATTGAATATCCTAGATAACAAATTACAAAATTTCAAAACACTAAAGTAGCAATAAAATGTTCACATAGACAAATGAAATAATAAAGTGCATTTTTTCAGTAAACACATCCTTGATCATTCACTGTTTCCTCTTTCATTTTTTGTTCCAACGATTAGAGCTCAAAAGTTAAAAGGGGTTATTTAAGTTATAAAATTACACTATACTCCCTTGCTTCTTCTTCTTTTCTTTTAAATTGGGGTGTAACGGTTCGGTTAACTGTGTATTTTGGAAAAACGGTTAACCGAATCGTATTTTATTGTTAGGTTTGGCTAATAACCGTGAGTCGAAAATGAAAACTAAAACTTAACCGTGAAGCACGATTTTTCGATTTTAATAACCGAAACCTTAACTGCAATTGTGAAACACAATTATTAACAGTCGATTCGGTTTGTATAAGGTCCCAGACCTTAACAGTGTGTTTAGCTTCTTAATCTTGGTGATTAGCTTAATTAATTGTGATGCTAGCTAATTATGCAGGTTTAGTGCTTAATGAGTTTCTTTTGTTATTAGGAAGATGTTCGTGGAGTTTCATTCGATTCCAAGTACGATTAGCCTTAATGGGGGTCAAGTTGTGAGTTTTAGGAAAATTGGGTATTTTCTCAAAAATTCAGTTTTCACCGAATTTGGGCTCACTAGAAAGATCTCGTCACGCCCATCGTTTTCCGTTCTTGACTCTTCACGATTCGACACCTCGAAACCACCCCTCAATTTCATATGAAAATCAAGATTTCCAGTTTTGCCCTTCACCTAAACTCCCTTTAAAACTCAGCTGGGCAAGGCATTTTAGACCTTTCACTTTCCACTTCCATTTAAACCCAATTCCAGTAGAAAACTCATTTGCTTCCGTTCATTTTCGAGGACAGTTGCTGGGCTTATTTTCTTCTTCCATATTTCTCTTGCATGTGCCATTTAGAGAGAAATTCAAAGACTTCTAACTGCACCATCATCTTCCTTTACTCTCCCTCATCACATTGATATCAATTTTGGTAATTTTCCCCAATTCTACTTCTTTTAATTTCCTTCCTTGGTGCTGTAGAGGTGTTGCATGTGAATGAATTTCCTTTCTTTCTTTTCCCTTGTGGTGTTGGAGTGTAGAAGAAGCTTTTGGGAGGGCATATTGGCTAATGAGTTGTAAGGAGTTCTATTCCTCATGTTTTCCCCAATTTCTTTCTCAATTCACATCCTTCTTGGTTAAGCCCAGTTGATTTGCTATGTATAATTAACATGCATGTATATTTCCTTGAAGCCTTGATGATTTTATTACTTAATTACCCACTAATTCCAACCTTGGTCAATTATTCACTGATTCATTTGGAGATTGGAGGTAATCGGACCTTAATTGGATGATGAATGGGTTTGATGATTTGCTGGTGGAATGGAATGGATGCGGAGAATATGTACGCTCCTTTTCTTGTAGGAAATGACCTTGGACGAAAAGGAATTGGATACCCCCAGACTAAACTTGGAATGCTTCAATTCATGTAGGTTTGGAGCATCTGCTCTAGCGGTCATGGGTGTAGCTTGAGCAGATGTGTCTCGGGGAGGCATATCTTGCAGGTGGGCACGAGCGGAGCAATTCTGGGAGACGCACTAACGGTATTTCTTGAAATACTGTGAAATTGTGGTAGGCAGTAATTATGGACCCATTCTTCAAAAAACTTATTTTCAGCAAAAGAAAATGGTAATTCGGATAACACAATCATTTTAACAAGATGTTGTCTAGCATTTTATGCATTAAAAGAAAAATGACCCAAATTACTACTGTTATCACTAGTAGTAGAAATTTGAGTCTATGAACCAGGCCCCCCTGCCCCTACATCCGTTGGCATATGTGAGGCTAAACATTTTTGCCTATGTCTTAACAAAAGGTCGATACCTGCTTTTGATTCGGCACTATAAATATTACCACAAAATTTGCATTTTGCCTTTTGGACTTTCTTTCCTTCTTTAGATGATTTAAACCTATTATATAGATCCCAAACTATTGAAGTTTTATTCCTCTTGGATGCTCTATGGGAACTACTAGTAGAGGGGTGGTAAATCACCTACTTCATCTTCTAATTCAATAAAATATTCTTCTCATCCTAAATTAACGGAAGAAGATTCTAAGGGAACTCTTCTAAAATATCATCTAGCCATATTTCAAAAAATAAAATTTAGAAATATTAATAGTAATAGCCTTCTTTTTGTGATAATTAATATAAGAAAGAGGGAGAAAATGAGAGTTAATATAATATATTATAAACTAACAAATATGAAATCTCAAGTTTAAATGATATAAACACCTCCAAATTTTTTAAGGCCCCTTTAATCTTGTCTCTTGATGACTTGATCTTTGGCCCTCCAAAAACTTCTTACAGAGAGTAAAAGAGTCGAATACTTTGAGAGAGAGAAAGAAAGCTAGAGAGAGAATTCTGTAAATTGGTGAGAAATGAGAATGGGAGGGTTAACCTATTTATAGACTTTATAAAATTCAAAAGGACACAAAATACCTCTTATATGACCATTTTATTGTAGTTGGGGGGGGGGGGGGTGTGAAATGGACAATTTACATGAAACTAGCCGTTTTTTGCCGTTGGACGAGCCGACTGTTATGGACAAGTTGTGTGAGGCCCCGCCCTTAGAAATACCTAGTGGGACAAATTTGACCAAGCCAACCATAGGTTAGTAATCTCCCATTAATTTAGCCTAGTTTATAGGGTTAAGACCCTTATGAGATTAATAGTGGTTTCCTAGAATTAATTAGACAATTAGAGGCCTTAGTTGTAATCCTAATCACGGATGAGTTTTCCTTAGAGAATTGTGCAATTAACCTTAAAATGACCCAACTACCCATGGCCTAACAAATTAGCCAATTAATTATATGAGGGCACTTTAGTCTTTCCTACCACACATTTTTCCTCCTTTTTGGAAATCTCAATATCTTAAATGACCTTGGCCTCCTTTATTCTCTACCAAGTAAACATATGCACTTTTGTCATAATAAATAGTCTACCTTTGTTACCCTTAGGCTCCTTTATTCAGAACCACTCATTTGATGATACTTTAGTCATTATATGTGAATACCTAAACTACCATATTCCTTATCATTTATTTCTATTAGCAACCAAGGACCATTTGGTCATTCCATTTTAACCTTTCCTAAATACGCTTCATCCCTATTCACAATTCTCATTTACTAATGAGGGCATTCTAGACTATAACCCCACCAATTCCTATAAAAGAAAACCCTCTCATCTCTCCCTCTCATTTCACTACAATTTTCCTCCCATCTCTCTCTCTCTCTCTTTAAGTTAGAGATTAGGGTTTTTCTCTCTCTAAATCCTAGCCCTCCAAGTACTAGAAGCAAGAGCCTCATCTACATCTAGCCATCTACAAGCAAAGGAGCTCATCTCATCTCCTAGGTCTCTCTTCCCTCTCCAAGTAAAGGTAATCTTCATCTCCCTTTTCAATTTACTTGTAAAATAGTCTTTTCTCTTATATTTCTCTTCCTTATGCATTTCTCTCTTTGGGAATGGGTGTAGAGATTGTAGATTCAACTATTAGGATGATCTTAGAGCTATTGGAGTGAAGCTAAGCTATTTGAGGAGCTTTTTTCCCAACTAGGTAAGTAGACATGCTTAGATTCTTTAATTAAAGTGATTAACATGCTTAGATTGTCACTTACTATCTTTTATGGATATTTGGTTTGATTTCTGTAATGGGATGGTTGTATGGATGCTATGTTGTGTAGATCTTTCTCTTTCTAAGCCATTTTATGTGTTTTTTTGCCATTGATGGATGAGAATCCCCATTTGAAAGATCAATGGCTCATTTGTGATGAGATAATGATGTGGGAGGTATGTTTGATGTTTAGAAGTGTTTGGTGAAGATCCAGAATGTATTTGATGAAGTTGGATGAAAAAGGAAAGATGACAGAATCCTGAAAAATGGATTTCATGTGTACTCGGTCAACCTGGTCACCTAGGTTGTTGATTGGGCACACAGGGAACTTCCCCTCAACTGAGAGTAAAAAATGGTCTCAAGGTACTTGATCCAATGTACCCGGTCAACCAGCCAAGAGGCTCGATCGATCGGCCACACTGCAGTACCCCTCACCTGCCAGATGTTTGTAGAAATTCCTGCATTTCACCCGGTTGACCGGAGGACCCTCCAAGCCGACCGGGGACACAATAGACTGTGTTTTTTGACTCCCAGTTAGCTGTCCACTTTCACAGTACGTATGCCAGGTCGACCCGTGGAACCATGATGTCGACCTGGTACTCTGTGGAGGGCAATTTCTCAAATTTAGTTCCTTTTATGATATGATCATGTGTGGGCCCCGTTGACTTTCCATTTGGACTGTTTGGGATACAGTAAACACGAGTCAATGGCCGGGCTTAACCTTGACCTGTGTAGCCATTTAAGTAGGGTCTTGGGTTGTAAACGGAACCCGATTCAATGGTTATGGATGTCTTATGATGCTAAATACCTACAGGAGCACCAATGATACTTAATAAACATCTAGGACTCCATGATCACTGTCTTAGGTGAAGTGGGACCTTAGACTTGAAGAGAGGGGCAGCGATTATCGATGGATTTGTGATATGTGGTACTTATATTGTGGAAACGGACACTAAGGCTAGTTGGTAGGTCTGAACCTTGAATGTTGGCCTTGAGAGGTACTATAAATCAGGGCATTGCAATTAGGCTTTGATCCATGATCACGGTCTGTACTGTATGATATGTCGAGACTTTACACTTGAAGTCTGACCTGTAATATTGAGAACTCAACGGTAAATATTGATGGACGGATTGTATAAAGAGGTAATGTTAATTAAGCGTATCGAGAAGCGGAGCTTACAAGGGTATACACTATTAACTGTTAGGAATTGTAAAGATGGATTACTTATACCCGAGCTCTTTGTCTCACACCGTTGACTAATATTGTCTCATAATATAATGATAAGGCGATCCAATTTGGAGCACCCCCACCTAGTGATCTGTAGATTTGTGGATGTACGTTTGGTCCGCCAAGGGATATGATGCCGGCATGGACATTGATATTGAGATATGGTTGAGTACAGTAGGTACCGATGGGTGATCGGGTACCAAGACCGCCGGCATTCGGACCAGGTATATGTGGATGGATATTGATGTTAATCTAGCACGTAAGACCAATGACTGGGACTTGGTAGAGGCTATTGATGAGTGTTGAGGTAGATCTAGTATGTAAGACCAATGGCTGGGACTTGGCTGTGGCTATGGACATTGATGGACTCTTGTACGCTCCTATTCGATGTGATGGCAGCGATGTGTGGCTATGACCCCCCTGGTTGATGTCCATCGACAGTTGTTGGGACGACGACGACAGGTTGGCTTTGACCTCCCACGTCCTTTGCACTTCAACTATGGACGTATCTTGCTGTGCTCATGTCATGTTTATTGCCTTTAATTGTCGACATTGTTATGGTCGGATCTAGATGTGATGGTTACAGATATGGTAATGTTACTTCCGAATATTACTTCTGTTACCATGTGACTATGATGTGCTTGTATGGTTTATATGATATCTTGATGATGATGGCTTCCTTTATCTACCTAATATGCTGTATCGAACATCAGTTATATAAATATCTCGATTATCGTTCTTGCACTACACTCCACACCGTTTTCTATTGCACTCTGATATTCTATATTATTATCGAGATACTAATCATGTAGGTACAGTTGTGATCATGTATGGTCTTCTTCCCTATTTATTAATATAATGTGTTGCTATCTAAACATGCATATTTGCATGGCTCATCGATTATAACCTAATCCTTGGTGTTTTCAGGTATCTTTTCTTCCGCTTTATTTGATTGGTGGTTTGCGTAGTGGTTGATCCGTTGCCGCAGGGATCAGAGAATGATGCAGTTGGTGCATCGAGAGGTGTCTATCACTTAGATCTCTATTCTTTCCTTTTCTTGTAGCTGGTCGTGTTGGTTTAGGATTGAATAGTTAGTTTAATTACGGAAAGTACCTTGTAATCCCTTAAAGTGAAATAAAATTATAGGACTTTGTCCATTTACTTACTCATATGAGATTCACACTTGATTATATTATTGGATTTTTCGCATCTCTTGGGTACTTTCTCGTAGCGCCCAAATTTTGTGGTGTTACAGGTCGGCCCATAGCGTGCCATGCTAGTTCCCTCGAACCAGTACGGCCCATGCCTAGTGGGTTGTGCCATTGACCGAGATGTGCCATGAGCCGCCGACTATGGCCTGACCCATTGACATCCCTATGCATAGGTACCTAGCCCAACGATCCCGAGGAGGAGGAGACGGAGGAAGTTTAGGCAGATCAGCTTGATGACCTCCACGAGTGATGTGCGGACAACATATTCTAATCGTTCTGACCCCGCATCCGAGAGCCTTCAAAAATATATATCTGGATAGTTTTTTGTTCTTATGGTATTTTGGTTGGCCCAGGTTTTTAGTTGTGGCCACTTGTGTATAAAGTACTTGGTTATCCTTCAAACTTCAACTTTAGCAACGTTAATCATGCTTTGTTGTTAATTGTTCTCTGCTAATGCCATTTGTTACATTATGAAACTTCCGCTATATTTTATGGGAACCGAGGAGATATTTTTACCTCACTGTGGTCTTCGGTCCTTATGGAGATGATTGGGGGCCACATGTATTTGGTTAGTGTGGAAAACTTCAATTGGCCCCTAATCTCATGCATAATCCCTGTATTACGGAATGGGGGCGTGGGGTGTGACAATTTCAAGTTAAACAAACCATGTCTAACGACGTCCAACATATGCAGGCCCTTGCTCACATATGGATGTAGTCCGGTGAACAGGTTCACGAGGATGATATCTTTTATGACCTAGGAGTACTGCATAATTTTGGGATGAAAAAATAAAATAAATAGTACATGGTTAATCGGACAAAATGGTTGATTATCTAATGGGTTTGGTCGCATCTCCATGACAATTACCTCTAACATCCGTGTGAATTTCAGAAAATGGGTGGAAAACTTGGAGACAAAAGGAGAGAAGAAAGATAAGAAAAGGGCTCAAATAGGTGATTTTAGAAAAGAGCGCCTGGGTTGCAGTAGCGCAACTTATGGGTCTCTAGGTCAAAAGAAAATCTAACTTCTACAAGTTATCCTTTGCAAAAATTTAAATCTTTATTATTAATTGCGCTGCTAATGGATAGACATTTATATAATTTTTTAATAAAAATTTTAACAATTATTTTATACAACATATTGTTGAATAACACCATGCTACACAAATGAGCAAATACTTGAAACCATGTCGATGCAAGTGCATATGGCTAAGAGTGATCCACGTTGACGTGGCCCTACCCTCATCCATGCATGATGCCGTGCAGAAAGTCGTTTAGAAGGGCGGTTTGATGAGATTGTAACATGAGGCGTTTGGAAAAGTGAAGATGGTCCATTGTATGGGGAAGAAAAGGTAAGGTTTTTTTTTTGCTTGCAAGGTAAGTTTGTATTAAGAAGAAAGAAAGAAAAGAATACACAGAGCTGATAGCTCCCAAGAAGAAGAAACAAGGCATCTAGCAACCAGAAAACAAAAGCAGAGAGTCAAAGGCTCTCTATCAACAAAGGCCACAGAAATTCATTAGGAGAGCTTGAAGAAACAAAGGATTGGGTGAGAAGGGAAAACAAAACTCTGACCTGAACTGTGACTTGAAGCTAAATTAACAATACTCTTCAAGCTATCATGTTGTGATCTAGGGCTACGAGAAGAGATCAATCACACACAAACAACAGAGATTTAAGTGGTTTGGCTTTTGACCTACGTCCACGGGAAAGACAGGAGAATCACTATGCAATAAGAATAGTTGTGTGTACATCCTAGAGACTCTGGGTCTTTATTTATAATATCAGCCTCAAACCCTGTTACACCCAAGCCCTACTTCTAATCACAGTATAACTTAGGCAATCCAGGAGTCCGGTTAAACAAGACTTACTAATTACTAGTGAGCCATACTAGTTAACAAATCTCCACCCTGCCGAACATTGAAGCTGATCCTCATGCACAAAACACGTCTCACTGTCTCCACCTGCCCCTAAGGGCACTCAGGTACTGACCACATTGATTAAGTCCAAGCAATGCTTGAACTTGTCTGTTGGAATAGTCTTGGTCATCATGTCTGATGGATTATCCGCCGTAGCAATCTTAACTATTGCAATAGCACCCTCGACAATGACATCTCAAATGAAGTGTGTCCTAACATCAATGTGTTTGGTCTTTTCATGATATTTAGGATTGTGTGTCAGATCGATCGTACACTGACTGTCACAGAAAACAATTGTCAGCTTCTATTCCAATTCTAGATCTCCAATCAAGCTTGTAAGTCAAATAGCTTCCTTCACTGCTTCTCTAGCTGCCATAGATTCTGCTTCAGTGGTAGACAAGACAGCTTTGGATTGCAATGCTGCCTTCCAACTAATGACACCGCTAGATAAAGTGAAGACATAACCTGTCAAGGATTTTCTCCTGTCTAAATCTCTAGCAAAATCTGAATCAACATATCCAATAACACTTCCAGAAGTGTTGTTGCTTTTGTCATACACTATCCCAACATCAGTAGTACATTTCAAGTAACGGAGTATCCATTTCACTGCCTACCAAAAAGCTTTCCCGGGGTTATCAATGTATCTTCTAACTACACTAACCGCATGAGAAATATCTGGCATCGTGCAAACCATGGCATAGATGATACTTCCAAATGCACTATCATAAGGAACACGAGACATGTGCTCGACCTCTTTCTCAATTTGTGGTGATAAAGCAGCAGAAAATTTGAAATGGGCTGCCAATGGAGTGTTCACAAGTTTCGAATTTTGCATACCAAAGTGCTCCAGAACCTTCTCAGGTACCCCTTTTGTGACAAAGACAATTTGCCCGCTTTTCGGTCCTTTCGTATCTCCATTCCAAGAATTTTCTTTGCAGCACCTAAGTCTTTGATTTCAAATTCACCATTTAACTGAGCCTTTAACCTCTTAATCTCAGATATGTCTTTTGCAGCAATCAACATATTATTAACACATAATGGCAAATAGACATACGAGCCATTTGAGTACTTCTTGTGATAGACACAACTGTCATATGCACTCCTACAATAACCATTTCCAACCATAAAGGTATCGAAACACTTGTACCACTGCCTAGGAGACTGCTTCAGGCCATACAACGATTTTTTCAGCAAACATACGTGGTCTTCCTTTCCATGAATTTCAAACCCCTCTGGTTGATGCATATAAATTTATTCATCTAACTCGCCATGTAAAAACGCAGTCTTGACATCAAGCTGCTTCAGTTCTAAATTCAATTTAGCAACCATAGCAAGTAGCACCCGGATAGAACTATGCTTCACCACAGGAGAGAATACTTCATTGAAGTCAACACCCTCCCTCTGAATTACAAATGAAAGTAAATTTTACAAATAAAATAAAATAAAATAAAATACTTTGGATAATTTAAAAATGAAAGTAAATTTTATCAATGAGGCCCCCCAAAAAAAATCACGATGGCCAACCCAATGCCTCTATTTTGATTCCGCCCTTGGTAAGACGACATACAAGCCATGACATCAACATGTGAAAAAGATTTTAAAAAAAATTCTCAACCAAGTCGATAGGCATGCGGATTACATTTCTGTGTTCCAGTGCCATCTACCAAAGGGGGTGTGTTACACGTTTCTTTGTCCCAGTGCCATCGGCCGAAGGGGGTGTGTTACACTTACACGTTTCTGGTAATCCAAACTCAAGAGGGGAATTTGCATCTGCATACACTAATCAAGCTGCTGATGCCAGCACCTTATTTAATGTGCCTAACCTTCCGGTTTCATGTTTCCAACTTCCCCTATTCTTCCGACCTGATAACCAAGCTCACCATTTAAACCTTCAAACCCACTTCCTTGTGAAGGCCTCAGACTGGGCCAGCTCCAACATTGGCCTCAGCCACTTTCCTCTCCTCTTTGAGTTCAGATCCCCTGTGGACTCTATTACGTGGAACCACATAACACTGTATCGTGGGACCACGTAAATAGAGATAATGTAAATCATTGGAGATGAATCTTACCCCCTCTTGTGAAAATTTCTCTGGGTTCTACCATAAGATGGAACACATGATGCAGAACATGCTCAATTGGACGGTGAGCTCCTATTGAATTAAGATTTAATGTTACAAATATAAATGAGGAGTGCTACAAATTGCCCAGGTGTATTGTAAAGCAAAAACGACCCTGTGCAACGAATAAGAAAAGTGGATATTAAAAATTAAGGATAGTTGCTAAATGTACACTGACTTTTGCTCTCCACACACTATACTTTTTTTTATGATCAATATACCCATGTATTAAATTACCTAAAAGGACATATCTCCCTCCTCGGCTTCTTTCTACACCCACCCACCCTCAGCTACCACCGCTCCCATCAGCAACACTGCCGGAGGGGGGAGGGGGAGGGGGAGCGAAGGCAGGTGGGGAGAAGGAGAGAGACGAAGAGGGAGAGGAAGGCAGAGGGTGGGCAGTGAAAAGGAAAGAGACAGGGCGAGGGAGAGGGAGAGAGACCGGGCGAGGGAGAGGGAGAGAGATCGGGCAAGGGAGAGAGGGAAAGTGGGCTGCAACGGGCAAGGGGAGGGAAAAAGAAAGAGGGTGGGAAGCAGCAGCAGAGAGAGGGAGGGAGAGGAAGTGTAGAGAGAAGTTGAGAGAGGGTAGTTAAGGAAAAAGGGAGGTGTAAAGAGTAATTTTAGTAATCTGTGGTTAGGGGTGAAAGGGTTTGATTAACCATGTATTTTGGGAAAACCGTTAAATGAACCGCATTTTATGACTTTTGGTTTTTTAAAAACCATACCCTAAAAAATTGAATTGCGGTTAAATATATTAGATGGTTCGGTTACGGTTAATTGTCACTTAAAATACATATTTTTTTTTGTCAGAATGCAAAATAGATGTTCAAAAGTCAAAACCAAATTTCCTAAATAACAAATTACATAATTTCTAAATACTAGAGTAGCATTAAAATGTTCTCGTAGAGAAATGAAATAAAAAAGTGTGTTTTTCCAATAAATACATCATTGATCCTTCAATTTTTTTTTATTTCGCCTTTTGTTCTAACGATTAGGCTCAAAAGTTAAAAGGGGTTATTTAAGTTATAAAACTGCATAATACCCCATTTCTTCTTCTTTTTTTTCTTATAAATTGGGGTGCAACGATTCGATTAACTGTGTATTTTAAGAAAATGGTTAACCGAAACGTATTTTACGGTTAGGTTCAATTAATAACCGTGAGTTAAGACTGAAAACTAAAACTGAACCGTGAAGCACACTGTTTTCCGATTTTAATAATTGAAATCGTGAAATGCGGTTATTAACTGTCGGTTCAGTTAGTTAGACGATTTTTTGGTTTTTTTTTTTATTTAACACCCCTATTTGTGGTGGGAGTAGAGAAAAGAAATGTGTGGAGAGCAAAAATCACTGTGCATTAAGCAGCTTTCAAAAATTGAGTTGACGTGGCGTTTATCATAATGACAGTACATTTTATCCAACTTTTAAATGACTTCAACGAATTTCTCTCCTCTAAACTAGAGTCCAAGGAATAAGACGAGGATTAAGGAATGGATTTAAGTCTCACCTAATTTTAAGGCATTGAAGTGCTCCCTGTTTTTTTTTTTTCCTTTTTTAAGTAACTAGTGATAAGGCTGTGAAATCTATTTGGTAAAATTTTAAATAAGCCCTTAAGTTTTTGCATTATTTCAGAAAAAGACATAAGTTTTCAAAATAGTTCCTAAGTTTTTCAAGAAGTTTTCAATTAAGGATATCTATCCATTTAAAGTTGTTTTTCCACAAGAAAAATTCACAAACCTTTTAAAATATCCAGTTTACCCTTCATTGAATTGAAATAAAATCCTCATTCAATTCTTCTACACTCTCTTCATTTCCTTCACCGGCATCCTCACGATCATCAAGAACAATCAACATCTCCACAACGATCGGCTACATGTAGTGGATGCTGAAACCATGTTATGACTTTAAATAAAGATAATTTGGATATTTAAAAAAATAAATAAAGGAAAGGCTGCAAGAAAGAGAGCTGCTAAATGCACACCCGAAATTGCTCTCTACATAGTGTAAATTTCTTGACCAAGATACCCATGTATGAAATTACCTAAAAGGACCTTTATCAAAACTCTCTACCTCCCCTAACTTCTTTCTACACCCATCCCCCCTCATCCCCACCCCAACCCCAGCCAACACCTCCCCCTTGGGCAGCACCAACGAAGGGGGAGAGGGAGCGAGAGAGAGAGATGGGGGAGAGATACTAAGAGAGGGGGAGAGGGAGAGAGACAGGGAGAGCGAGCGGCCGCGGCCCGCTGGCGAAGTAGGGTGGTAGGGAGAAGGGGAGAAAGGGAGAGAGGGAGTCTAAAAAGGGTGTTTTATGAAATATGAGGTGTGTAGAAAGAAATCTTGGGATTAAGTGGTGGTTGTAGAGAGAGAATCAATGTGTAGAGGGGAAAATCATGTGTGCATTTAGCAACTGTCTACCTAAAAATACCTTTAATTGCTGGATGTCATTAATTAAGGACTTACTGAAAAACTTAGGGACTCATTTGACAATTTTTGAAACTTCTATCCCTTTTGAAATAAGGCAGAAACTTAAAGCCTTATTTGAAAATTCTCCAATCATGTTTTTGGTTAAATGTTAAAGGGCATAAATCATCTTCAGAGGGGCAATTGAGAACCCCATAGTGGGGATCACTTTTGAAAAATCCAACTTATGATTTTCATAATCTAAAGGTGAGACCAACTACTTTTTAAATGAAACTTGGTGAGGGTGTCTATAAAAGATGAGGTTAGTCACTTTGATCGGTTAAGATCTTACACTTACATAAGTAAAATAATAACATGTGATGAATTCCCAAAGCGAAGGGTAATTTTGGATATTTAAAAAATAATAATAATAACTCTTCTGCACGGTTGAATGAGAAAGAGGCGGCATCTTTGAGTTTTCCAAAATTAATTACAAAGGGTTATTACCAAGTTAATGGTTTTGAGTTTTTAACTTGTTACGTCACTCACTTTCTTTGGGTAAGACGAGAGGGAAAAACTTCTCTTTTAGAGAGGGGCAGTTTACTGAAGAGATGGGGTTCATCTTGAATCATCAGAATTATCATTATGTGAGATCTCGGGCATGTGTTATCTGGCTTCATTGTAATAGCTGGGACTGGGGCTCTGAACTCCTCTTCTTATGATACGCCTTGAATGAACGAACTGTTGCAGTATCCTAGTGCCCTTCCTCGCCCACTACGCCTGCTATCATATGTAATTTCTATCAAGTCACTAAACAGCGGGGCCCACAATGCAGAGGGACCTTGACCTTCCTACGACTTGATTTACTAGCTAGGGTGAGTAATCAACTGGATCTTCATTACCTGTCTCCTTCTGATTCATGTTTTATTAAAGTAACCCTCTTTTAGAAATGAGTCCTAGAATTCAAATTCCCAGCAATTCAATTAGTTGAAACGAAACACCCCCAAAATGAACCAGACCTAATGATACAGAGATTCAAGTCCAATCTAAATGAATTGGGGTATACCCCTCTCTTACGCGAAGAACGCATATTTTTGAACAAGGTCTTCTTTCACAAATTATGCATGCAATTCACCGTTATGGAATTATTCTGTTACACCGATCATGAACGAAGCACAATAATGAGATTATTGTATTGCATTGTATTCTCAAACAGAGCAAAAGACAGATAAAGTGTTAGTTATTCTTATGGTTACCGTCCCAGTAAGGGAGGGCTGTATAGTAGGTCTGTGTCATGGCAAGGGCCAAAAGTAAAGTTGCCGATACAACGGCAATGAAAGTCCAAGGATTGTTGGAATACTTTTGCTTCAAACTAGTAATCCATTTCCTCAGTCTACCCACGCATCTCGTCGTCCTGTTCAAGTAGAACTCGTCGAGTTGTTCTTGAACTCGCTTCAATTTACTGAATAGGTTTGACATCAGTAGTTTACCACTCAAAATCCGTCTAAAGGTCTGGAGAATGCCTTCATCACTTAAATCAACGCTTTGGATGATCTTTAGGGACCGTAGCTGCCTTACATCCTCGACAGTGGTTATTTCATGAAGCTAAAGCAGAAAGCTGCATTATGAAGATTCCCGCCGCGAATATCCTCAAAGACAACCATGTTGCAGCCCAGAACTTCAAATTTATAAGAAGGGCGAATGATAGGCAGGGTGAGGACCCCATTTTCGAATTTAATGCTTGAGAGCGCGACCACTTCATCATCTGCCGCCCTGAACGTGACTCCTGCATCACAGAGCTCCATAACAGACCGGGATTTCGCGGCGGTATTCATCTTCTTGACAACGGCTGCGAGTTTATCCTTTTCAGCATGAACCCATCCACCTGGACGACGCATTATATCGAGCATCAACTTCAAACGCTCATCCTCCTCCACTTCCCTTATATTAGGTACAATATCTTTTGGTTCAACCAAGATTTTTCTAGCAACGTCCAACATGTGCAAGCCCCGGCCCACACCCGGGTCTGGTCTCCGGGCCAAGATCAGGGACATGAGATTGACGATGTACTTGCAGTTCTGCAAAAACCAGAGGAAGGAAGAAAGAAAATCCTTTACTTCTTTTAAAAAACATTAGCGGCAAATTATATTGAGTACATGCAAAGTAGTTAGAAATTAGGGGTGAGGCCTACCATTCAACTTATGGGTCCTAAGCAGGGTTAATCACTCCCATAACCCAATTACTAATCCAAAGAGCTTGGTTAAGATCCACATGATAATGAGACAAGACTAGCAAAAGAGGCATGGGATGAAAGAAAACACAAATCACATAAAAACAAAAGTAGGATAAGCCCAATATTGTACGCATCCAATTATTACCAACCATTGGATTGAGATCTTAAAAAACATAACTCCTAAAATCATTAAATTGATGGCCATAAATCTAGCTAGGATGATATGAATGGGTTGTAATTCAGCACACCTATAGTTCTATTTTAAGCATTTCCACATGGCCCCAATGAGTTCATCCCACGCATTCTACTATTTATGTGATGTGTTGAGGATAGATTTGAATTAGTACAAACTACCCAACGATTTGGCCTAGGATAGACCGAAAAGAAGAAATAAAATTCATGAAGCCGACCCATCATAGTTGAAATGATGGTTTGATGATGATGATGTGCTATTTATAAAAGGGTTATTATCATTATTCGCTTTGCTGAAACGATAGTGATAGTTTGTTGAGCTTTGAACATTCAGAGACGCAGAGCTCCATATGAGTCTGGATCCCTTATTTCAACAAAACAAGGGAATGCTATTATGCCAATCCCCAAGTGCCATGTGTAAGAAATGCAGTATGACGTATGGACCCTCTCAACTGCTTCCCTAGAAAGAAAAAGAGAAAAGAAGAGGGCCCTTTTTGCAAATACAAGAAACTGGGTGAAACAACATAATCTTCATCTTCTGGGTCTGGTTCAAGTTCTTCTTCGCGTTCAAGTTTGGAGGTTTGTTCATCTTCTTCGTTTAGGAAAAGGGTTTTAAGGTATTGGGGATGGCGTGCTGTAGAGGAGGGGTTTGCACATGGGGATAGATGGATCCATGCTTCCCCATGTCTGCAAGGTTTAGGATCGATCTAGACCCTTTCACTTTCTTTTTTGTGCAAACCTTACTCAGAATCTTCCACGGAGAATATCAATTCAGACCTCTGCAAATTCCTTTCCCACATTCCATCCAAAAGGAAGAAGAAAATAAGTTCGATCTGGATAGAAAGTGCTTGCTGGTGGTGGTTTGGTGAGGGTGGTTTTGAGTAATTTGAACAAATTACTCACTTAAGAAGTTGTAATTGAATGGGGCCTAACTAGAGAGCTGAAGAATCTACAGAACACATTGAATGGTATGCAAAGTGTGATTGAGGATGCCGAGGAAAAGAAAGTGCAGAGCCCGGTTTCGAGGGATTGGCTGATAAGGATGAAGGAGGTCGCATACGAAGCAGATGATGTCCTCGATGAGTTTGCAATGAAAATTCTCCAAACGATTAGGGAAACTGGGAGCAACAACAAAGGGGTAAAAAATGCCTCTGTAACTTCAGTTTTGCTTGCATTTCATCTTAAAATAGGGCATAAGATAAAATACTTAGCATGCAAATTAGATGTAATTGTGGTGGAGAGGTCAGGGTGGGTTTGGGGAGAAGTTGTAAAATGGAGGGATGTGAGACCACCGAGTGGTTCCATTCTACCAAGACCAAAAATTTATTGGGGTGAAGATGAGAAGGAGAAGATTGTCGATTTCTCAGTCGGCACCTCTATCACCTCTATCACAATTTGACAAGGAGGTGGTAGGTTGAAGAAGATATTCCAAAGAAGTAGTTGAGGTCCATATCTAACAAGGCATTTTTTACACGTGGCACTCGGGGATTAGCCAAAAAAGTGTTCTCCTATTTCGTTGAAACAAGGGATCCATCCTCGGCTCCATATATATTCAATAGCCCCGAGTACCACGTGTAAAAAATGCCTTTTCAGTTATGGAACTGCTTCTTTGGAACGAAAAAAAGAAAAGGAGATGACCCTTTTTTGCAAATACAAGAAACTGAGTGAAACAAAACACCCAGGCCTCTATTGGTCTTCTCCAACCTACTGCCTCCTTGTCAAATTGCGACAAAGGTGCCAACGGAGAAATCTTGTGCACGGTTGAAAAGCAAGCCGACAATCTTCTCCTTCTCATCCCGTAATTGCATCTAATTTGCGTGTTATGTCCTTTATCTATTCTAATCCCCTATTTTAATAGGAAATGTAAGCAAAAATGAAGTTAAAAAGGCATTTATTACCCCTTTGTTGTTTGCTCCCATTTTTCCCAATCGTTTGGAGAATTTTCATTGCAAACTCATCGAGGACATCATCTGTTTCGTATGCGACCTCCTTCATCCTTATCAGCCAATCCCTCGAAACCGGGCTCTACACTTTCTTTTCTTCGGCATCCTCAATCACACTTCGCATACCATGTGTTCTGCAAATTCTTCAGCTCTCTAGTTAGGCCCCATTCGATTACAACTTCTTGAGTGAGTAATTTGTTCAAATTACTCAAAATCACCCTCACCAAACCTCCAGTAACTGCACTTTCTATCCAGATCGAACTTATTTTTTTCTTCCTTTGGATGGAATGTGGGAGAAGAATTTGCATAGGTCTGAATTGATATTCTCTGTGGAAGATTCTTCCATAGAAAGAAAGTGAAAAGGTCTAGATCGATCTTAAACCTTACGATTTGCAGAAATGAGGAAGTGATGGATCTATCTATCGCCATGTGCAAACCCCTCCTCGTCGGCATCTCTATTGCCATCCCCATATACCCCAAAGCTTTCTTTCTAAACGAAGAAGACGAATCATAAGTCATAAGTCATGGAAACCATGTTGAGAAGGATTTTAAGAAAGATTTTTTAAAGCTTTCTCTTAAGTCATGGAAACCATGTTGAGAAGGATTGTAGATAAGATATGAGATATTTCTAAGGGTGTGATAAGATATGAGATACATCTAATCTAATGATGAGGCTAAATCTAGATATTATTAAATGTGTAGTTGCGATATAATAGGAAATTGTCTTCTATTAAGGCACTGTGGTATTAATAGTATAAATGATGTGTATCTTCTGAAAGGATATTTAGATAGATCAGATGTTACCTCCTCTGGTGTCTTATCGTTCTGAACCGTTAAAAGCCTCTCAATAGCAGCAAAAGGCACCTGGTTTTCAAGCATATATAGATCAAGCCAAAGGTTAAAATCGAATGCAACACCGTAACCGGAGAAAACAGGGTCATGGTCATCATAGCCTCTGAAGTCCGAATTACAAATGCGCAATATCTCGAGCAAGAAACACCCATCTATGAGCATTAGCTCCAAGAATCTTCCCCTATTCTCTCCCACCCAGAACTGGTCTAGCTGGCTATAAGAATCCATCAACTTTGGCAGAACTTCCCATAAAGCCTTGATATAATCCTCTGTGGTTTTTTCAGAATTTCGGATGAAGCATCGAGCCGCTCTCTGCTTGTGCACCTCCATCAGCTTCAAGTGATCTTTTCCATGATGATAAGGGCCTATGGACACCACTTTCGGTTTGAAGGCCTCAGAATTGACAGCCACCACATGTGCAGGAACCTTGTAAATTGAGTGCTTCTTCCAAAGTTCAACTCCCTCATCATCTTCATTTAGCATTATATGTTCAGTAACCGTTGTTGCAAGTTGTTCTATCTCCCTTAAGTCTGCATAAAAGATAATTATGTTAGAATGTTTTCCCCATAAAAAGACAATAAAGCCTTACCAAATTCACAAAAAATATGTGTTTTTAATGGCTCGAGAAGTGTTTGAAGTGTTGAGAAGGAAGAGGAGCTGCTGGTGCTTGGAGGAAATGGGGAAGAAGATGAAGAAAAGGGGGAAAAAGGTTTTAGGGCCACCGGCGGCCAATATATCAGCCCAAACGATAATTTGAAATTATCGGCTGATCAATTGGGATTTTTTGGCAATACATTACTGAAACTGATAATCATCAAATTATTGGTTCGGTATCGGCCGATATGAACGGATATAGGTCGATTTTTTCAACCATGCTCGTCCCCATTAATTGGGCCTCACAATCTTGGCACTCTGAATATAGGACTCAACAAATGTTACATATCTTCATATGCAAGAAACATACAAAAAGAGACGGAAGAGATTTATCACTAATATGGCATAGAAAGTGTTATAAACCTAATTGATAGGGTGTTATTATATTAATAAAAAAAATGTATGGAGAGAAAGACAGAGAGATTATTATTAAGAGAGTGTGTTGAAAGAGAGGTTTTAAATGTGAAAACCGAAGGATGAGGACCATTGGATAGGTATTGGAGACAATTGAGGGATGTATTTGGTTAAAAAGACCCCACAAAAAATGCTTCTCGCTAGTGATTTGTATGGAAATAGAGGAAATCATGGCTCATAATAAAATCAACTCAAAATGGATATCTCATATTAAAATCCAAGTGGTCACTTTGGCAAATCCCTTAGCTGATTTCAAAGTATTTAAACCTAAGCTATAGCAATTTATTATTAAAGGACGAAAGGATTTATCATTAAGACATAAACAGACTGCATAGAAATTTCTTTAAACCTAATTAATAGGTGTTTTTATTAAGAAAAAACCATATGGAGAGAAAGAGAGAGCTTTATTATTGTTAATAGATGTTCTAATGAGGAAACCAAGCCTCACAAAAGGGTGTCTCCGTTTGCTTTTATATATATATAAAGAGGCATTGGGTGGGGGAGATGAAAGAAAAAGGTTGGTCAAAATCAATTGAACAAATTGAGGCTGATTTCTCAATTGAAATCAGGCTGATGTCACATGAAAAGAAGACAATTTTCTTGCTTAGTAGGTAAAGATATGTTGTGATTGCACAACATACTTGCAATTATGTCACAATCATGGAGCATATGGCCTATAAACGAATTTGTCCAAATTAACAAAAGAGAGAAAATCATGAGGCCCTCTGGTAACATTTTCAAAGTATTAATGCTTCTGCCATAAAAAATGTGTTTTAACAAATATTTTCCCATAAATAATCCAAAAATATATGACAGGATTGTTTATCATATTTTATAATAAATATATAAACATATATGTGATTACATGCTTGAGCAACAAAAGATTCGGTGTGGCTCCAACTGGAACTGAAACCAAAGCTATCAACTGGCTTATCCATTAATCAGGGGTCTCTTGAGATCTTGAACATAATACAATTTAAAAGACAATCATTCAAATCCATATCTTTTTTAAGATAGTATATATGGAACCAATATTTGGAAATTTTCTCATATTTACGTATCATACTTAAAGCAAACTGACTAACTCGTGTAAGGAGTGTGGACATATAGAAGTAGTCAACACGGACAATGCATGTGAGTGACTGTAGAATGATAGAAACTAGAAAGTTATTTGTGCTTGAGTAGGTAGCAGTTGAATCAAAACCATTCAAGATAAATGCCAAGACAAATGTGAAATGCCCTCCTTTTAGGTAGGCTTATAAAAAATTCCACTCCAATAGGAATTTATTCCATTGCCACCTGTAAAATATTTGCATAAAATATTGTGGAAAACGCTCTTATTCTGTTTGTGATCAAGCAGATGACTGGCCCAACTCCCATTTGAATCGAACTTGGCTGAAGTCAATACCAGAATGACATATCTATTTTAAATTTAGCAAAGGCTTGTTCAACAAATCTTATCTATATCAAATAAAACTATGGGTTATTGAGTAGAATAGTCATTTTATAAATAGACCGTTTTGTAAAATAAATAGCAGTTTGAAATAGACATTTTATTAATATGAAAATCCACATTTTTCACAAATTTATCGAGAACTATGATGAATCAAGGGCTAAAATTTAACCTCCTAGGCTTCTCTTCTTTTTTTTTTTTTTTTTTTTTTCATTCAAAAGAGAATCACCACTTCGGATCTTTCTCAAGGGACCCGCAGAAGTCGAGAATGCATATTTAATTGTTCACATTTTATCACAAATATCTCAATAAGTTGCAACATCAATGGCTGACAGTTAACCCTACGGCTGTGATGGACACTCAAAGAGATTCAATGGTTTGAATTATTGGTTTGGGCCCTACAATACAAAAAATTATAAAAAAGAACTGAACGGCCCCTAACCCAGCCATTTTGACACTCCACGATTTCACATGAATATTTCGAGATCCACGCGGAGTTGAGAGTTGATATTTGACGCTGTAGCAGCTCTTTTATAGACTTTTTTTTTTTTTTTTATAAGTCCAAAATTTTAGATCTAAGGTTCACATTTTACCAGTCACTTTACAGTTTACACACAAATGGGTCAAAGGTATTCGATAATTTATTGAAATCCGCAATTAATGAAGAGATGAGATTTGACTTATAGCCATTCTTGGCATTCCACAGAGGATATCTACACAGGAGGTCCCACATAAAGCCCAAAAATTTAGATCGACTGCTTCACAATTTTTCAAAAATATGTCAAAAGATCTATATAAAATCCATTTTTAGGGTGATGAAGACTTTCAACTGTTTGGATCATCATGTGGGGCCCCAAATTTTAAAAAATACATATATTTAAAAACAGATTGAAAAAAGGTTTATTGTAAGAAAAATTTCAAGAAATAAGAAAGAGGGGAACACAAGAAGGGCCCACCCTGGTCATCGAGTTGTCTGCCCGGAAAGCCTCTCTCCATCTCTGATATCTCCACATCTTCCATTCTAGTGATTTTTTTAGAAATCGTATGGCCCGCTGGTCAGTCCTTTCGCGCCCGTTGCAGATCTACAGAAAGAAAAATCGGTAAGTTTCTATTCACTTTTAGCGAGAAATCAACACTGAATGTTGCTTTATCCCGCCAAGATTTCACAGCTGGCCAGTCCTCTGCAACTAGAGTTGGTTGAAAATCTCGGCGCATGCGTGCCGGTGTCGGCCTTAACCGAACAGATAAACTAATGAGTATCGGTGGCAGTATTAGATAGGTTAGATATCGCTAAAATATCGGTCCATCTCGTCCGATATTTTCAAAGTACTGGCTGGCGAGCTATGTCTTTACTTACTTCTTCCCCGATTCCTTCTTCCGGCATGCGGCAGAGCAGATTGAAAAGGAAAAAAAAACAAAAAACAGAGGCATATTGCAAGGGAAGAGCAAAAGAAGAAGATAAAAGAGAGAGAGGAGGAGAGCAGTGAAGAAGAAGAGGCGTACCTGGGTTGGGGCCTGAGATCTGCCGCCCTTTCTCCTCCCCATCTCATTTTCGTTTCCTTTCCCCACCTGTTTCTTTCGAAAGTGTCAAAGGCGGTGGAGTACTTAGGGCACTCTTCCCAAAGTTGGGAAAAATTTTAAATATTAACTTAGATTTTTGTATTATTTCAAAAAAAAGACATAAGTTTTTCAGCCAATTTTCAATTATGGACATTCTACAGACTTTGTTCCCATAGCTTTTTTAAATACCAAGATTGCCCTTTATTTAAAGTCAGGCACGATTTCAACAAATTTCCGTAAGGCACTAGTTGTCCTTAATCATTGTGAGGATGCGAATAAAGGAAATTAGGAGAATATCTAGAAAGTAAATGAGATTTTTATTTCAATAAATATTATTTTATGTATTTTAAGAAGATCGAATGAAAAAGTTGACGAAAAATAGTTTTAAATGGATGGATGTCCTTAATTGAAAACTTCCTATAAAACTTATGGATTTATTTAAAAAGTTTTGAAATTTATGTCTTTTTTTGAAATAAGGCAAAAACTTAAAACCTTATTTGAGAATTTTCCTTTTAAGTTTTAAGGGTTTTTTTTTTCTTCTTTTCTTTCTTTTTTGAGGATCTTACCGAAAAATATCCTAATATTTTTTACTCTAAACCGAAAATGACTTCAAAGATATGAATCGATTACACTAGTCCTAGAAGCCCTTTACATTTCATTTTTTTCTAGTTTCACCAAGTAGCGATATCCCTGCTCGCCTACATATATGAGTGGGGATACCTTTGCTTGTTTTTTCTCCATCTTTACAATTAAGTGATGATATCACTATCCAAGTCAGATGCAGAAAAAAAATCTTTTTATAGGATGGTGGTCTCCTGGTGATGGAAGCTGAATGGTGATGATGAGTAAATTTGAAGATGATAGTGAAAGAAAATTATGTGAGATGGGAATCGATGGCAGGTATAGAGTTGGTTTAGGGTGGCTTGAAAATGAGCAATGGTTGTGCAAGGAGATGAGAAATAGATGCTGAGAAAGGTGGGTTGCAAAGAGAGGAAAAATATGGGTTCAAGAAAGAGAAAGAATATGAGTTATATGAGATGGGGGTGAAGTTTCATTAGTTTGGTTGGAAGAGGCTGAATGGGTTCAGATGAATTTGTTGAAGTTGTGGAAGAAAGAGGGATGAGCAAGATAATGGGTATAGATGACTATATGCGATACTAAAGTGTTTAGGTAACAAGCTCCCACCTGCACCCAAGTTGGAATATCCTCACTCGTATATGCAGGTAAGTAGGGATATCACCACTCTGCAGAATAAAAAAAAAATGGCCCCTGGGACTACTACGGTCGATTCATATCCTTTAGGTCCATAGACGTGAGCCCACTTATGCAGCAAGTTTATATCATGTGGCCAGGAGCAAACCTAGGTATAGGGTTCTCGGGGCTGAAGTCCCCACCATACTTGACAAAGTTAAGGAATTTTAAAAAACCCTGTAGATTTTGAGAATGTTATGTGTTTTTTTTTTCATATTTTTCCCTTCCCCTAATATTTCTTTTACACAAAAGCCCCCCAAGTTGAATTCTTGGGTCCACCCTTGCATGTCACACGTAATGAGTAGTCTGCAAACATTAGAGCGAAAATACTTAAGATAATGCCAATAAAACAAACAAAACCCTATTTTTTCACTTTTCTTCCCCCGACCTTTTGACTTTCTAAACAAGAGGAGGTAAAATTAATTTTCCTTCTCCTCCCATTCGTTTTTCTTTCCCCTCAAATGTTTCCTCCCCTCCCCCCTTCCCAAACACAGGGTAAGTGTCTGTTTTTAAATTCCCCTTTCCAAAGTCAATGGTGGTGAGGAAGGCGAGAGGTAATCAGTTGAGTTTTGGAAGCTTGCAGCCCGAGAATCGTTTTCTTTGTTCGGGTAACTGCACTGGTTTCTTTGTCTTCGACCCATGTGTATTATTTGTGGTGAGCCATCTCCGTCATTGGCCATACTTACAAGTTACAAGACAAGGAGACTACTGAGCCCTACTGGATTACATTAGACACGAGTGCATCCCCTGTATTGTGTAGAGCCTGAGTTCACCCGAGTCAAAATGTTAATTTAGTCCACTGTTGCAAACCTTGTAAGGGTATTTTCGTAATTTTATCCTGTGCTATTTTGTAATCCTAATATAGCCGTACGAAAAATTGTATCTTGTATTTTCAAGGGAACTATGTAAATCTTTGTATGGTTGCTTGTATCTTCTGTTCTTTTCTTTTTAACATCCCCTCCTTTGAATTAATTAGTTTTGAGGCCTCTGGACAAATACTATCAAGATGGACTTGTGTGGTGGCAATTATGCTTGTGCAGTATAGGAACTTTAAGATTTTTTCTTCTTAGTGTCTAATTCGTGATCTTAAGATAAAGTGGTTATTAATATATTAATATCAACAAACTGGCAAGTCCAATTCTAATTGATTGAGGATTAAAAAAAAAGTTTTGAATACTCATGTTGTTAATTTATTTAGGGAAGTTTATGTGAATATTGAGAAGCAAGCATTGAGACTTTTAGCATCTGTTTCGAAGAAAACTAAAAATGAAAAATAAATAAATTCGGTAGGACTCGTCAAAGCAACCAGACAACTTGTAGTATATGAAAACTCCACCATCCAAGCTTCACAGTTCACAGCCATCCATCGTTCATCTAAACCCTCAATATAAAATATAGGTAAGCCTTTTGAAGGGTTGAGAAGCTCGATCCAGTTTAGCTTGACCCACAACAGGCTAGATTTGGGCTCTTTCTCGGCCCATTTTATGGATACAAGCTTGTTTTCTAGACTACCAGCAAAATCTAATAAGCATTCGCCTTTTCATGCTTATAATGAAAGATAAAGTTACCAATAACATCTATATTTGTTTTCTACACTTGTCATAAAGATGTAGATCTTTTTCTTAGAAAAAAGAAAGATCATTTTATAATGATGTAACTAAAAAAAAATTACCGGATTAGAAACCATTTCTTTCCCATAGAATTAGACCCATTTATGATCTATACAGATCCTCTCACACCCACATGCGACCAAATGTATAGGTACTCATCCTAGTAAGTGTAAAAATATATGATACGGGCTCTTCTTTTACCCTTTTGGCTATTTATATTTTTTCAAAAGAGAGCATAAGATTTTGGTAAGATAGTCAAAGAGCTTGACCAATAGTCAAAGGGTTTTCAACAATTCATGAAAATAAGGTGTCTATTATAACTCAAAGAAAAGTAGATTTTTACAAATAAGCCAAAAAGTGAGGAGGGTCAAGGGTCTAAGCAGGAAAAACTAAAAGCCTAATCCTGTTGGTGATAAAGGTGTTAGGTGGACCCAAGTGTCACCCACGGCCGACGTAGATGGTTGTGACAAGGTGAGCCACACATATGATGTATGACATTGGGGTCTCACAATTCTTCTATATTTAGTCAGGAAGCTTTACACAAAAGGCCTGTCGTTCGTCGATCTTTTCCACTTTGATCGAAGCAATGGCTGAAGTGCATGGATAGCGCGGTCCTTCATCTTAGGCCTTTACTTTCCCGATAATCGAATAGCAGCAGGAAAATCCCTAATCGAATCGTATGTTTCGGACTTTCTATGATGGGACGTGCATTAAATTTTCATCGAGGTATTAAGGGGTATTAAGCTATCTGTTTGTATTTCATTTGCATCCTGTATTGCCCGTGGCTTCTAGAGTAGCAGTAGTCATGCTTAAGTGGAGTTGGTTCTTTGGGTCTTTCTGTTTTTCCTTACTCTCTCTCTCTCTTTCTCCCTTCTTTTCTATTTTCTGCTTTTGGTAAAAAGAGTGGAGAGTCTTGAATCAGGAAGAGTGGGTAAACCAAGTGCTTGCTAAATGCTAGGAACACTTGAATTGGATCTTCTTTGGCACAAGATCTCACTGCAGCTTTATAAAAGGGAAGACATAGCATTTTTCCCATCAGCCAAGCCTCACCGGAATTCAATAGATGGGCAGTCAAAATAGTTCTTGTTTTTGCCTTTTTGGCATACTATTCATTAGGTGAGGCACATTGGGGCATCTAGAAACCCTCTTGTGTATCATATAGGATAACAGGTCTTAAAAACACTTTATAACAGTGCTTATTTTAAAAATGCGATATTAACCGTGTGATCATAAATGATCCGTGAAATCTATTACAACCTAAAATAACAGGGGTAGTAAGAGATAAAACAAATATAAGGATGATAAGAGATTGCATGCAGTGGCAGACCTGCATTATGTAGATCCGGTCGCCCCACTTCTGATCCAAATCAGAAGAGTATGTTCAAAAATTAAATTTTTTTTTACTAAAGAGTGTTACCATGAACTGTTTTGTAATGCGGCCGAGAGAGGAAGTGAAGGTGTGATATTCTGGAGTCAGAAAAGTGATTGAGATTATATATAGAGCTAACATCCTTATATTGAAACTTTGTGGTGGGTGAAGGCTTTTGAAAGAAAGCCATCTACTTTTGATTCTTCAGGAAGAAGAAATTGAGTTGTTTGGGATAGATAATCAGAGATTGTTTGACGTAGCACAAGAGGAAGATTCTATTCATTGCCTTGAGTTATCAAGGAGAGTCACAAGAGAAGGAAAAACAATACCCGGAAAAATAGAGGGAATACTGTTATCATTCAACTAAGCCTCATGCCACAAATTAATGCGAATGCCATGTCCTAATTGACAATTGGTGCCTTTTTGGACTAAAGGAGAACTTTCTTATCTTTTTCTAGATACAGTAACCCGAGGAAGGTTTGTTAGAGTGCCATATTAAAGAGGATTTGAACTGGTGAAGTATCTTAGCCAAAACCAGAGGGCCCAAAGCTTGGAGCAGGTTGCAGCTGACCTTGATTTAAGATTAATGCAGGCTTCATTTGAATCAGAAAGACACTTGGCGCCCAACCCTCCTGATGATTTGAGAAGACATGCTATTTTACATTTCACCTTAGTATCTTTTCTTCATGGTAGAATTAGATGATCCTAACAGCACGTTTGGCAACAGTCTTTGCCCCGGATTCCTTGCCCAAAATCCGCGATCGTGAGGATTTTTCTTGTGTTGGATCGGCATGGATTTGAAGAGGATGGACTGGAGACATCCACCCTATTGATTTTTGTTAGAATCGGATGCGCCCCCCCTCGGATCAGATGATTCCGTGCGCATATGGATTTGCGGAGCTACAATGTATTAGGCGTTAATATAGGGGAGATCGGTTTTTGCGTTTTTTGGGTTTCTATGGGCCCCACAATAGAGATCTAAACCGATAATAGTGTTAAGAAAGTTCAAAACGGCAATTTCACAGTATTTAAGCCATTTATTCATCTTAGATAAAAAAACCGTCCAAATCGTTAGATAGCAATTTTTGAGATTACGTGGCAAAAAAGGGATTAAAACCAGTCCATTCTTTCCAATTTTCTAATTTCGGCGGGCCCCAAGATCATGATCTGAACCAGTAGTTGACTCTGTAAGTCAAATACGGCTAATTGAGTAAATTTCAACCGTTGATCCTTACCATATCTCAAGATATTTGCAAAAAGGTTCAGGTATTAAAATATTTATTTCTTATTCCTGTGGGCCCCCTTTGCACGATTTGGACCGTACATATTCTCTCAATGACTACAAACTTTGAGGTGAAAGTCGAGGTCTTGATTTTTCATGGATTTTGGAAATTTTTATAAAAATGTTTGTGACCATTGGATCATACATTCTACAATTTGTAGGAAACCTCCCTCCATCCAAATATGAAACTCTCATTGGGAATCCTTCTCGATGATGTATTTGTTCTTTGGAGATGGGGGAGAATCCTCTAAAAAGAGGATTCTTTTACGTTTACCAAATGTGTCCTAAGAAATTCAGTTTAAGGCCTTCGATTTCCTTGCAAACAGCGGCTAGAAGAGGCAAAGCCACGGAGACATAGCAGAAGGTCTTCTTTCACAATTTACGCATGCAATTTTATTCACCGTCATGGAATTATTCTATTACATTGACGAATGAGGCAGAACGACGAGACAAGCCTTTCTTCATTCTTCTCCTATTAAATTCCATTTACATTTAAGACAAAAGAAAACAAAAAGAACAGAGAAAGGCACACCAATGAGATTATTAATACTGCATTCCCAGGTTCTTCTTATAGTTACTATCTGTTACACTTCAACCTGAGTTAATCACGATTAACTCTAATTAATCAAAATTAGCATGGTTTAAACGTGATTAATCGAATTAAGGGTGATTAAGGACTAAAGTGATTTGGATTAGTTTCCTTTGAGTGATTTAGACATAATAGAATGGACTTGAAGAGACTTCACTTGACTGAGTTGAATTTAGACTCAAATTGGTGAGCTTAGGGATTTTTCCGTAAATACGGATTTATGCGTGTTTTGTCGAATGAGGTGAAATTTGATACCATCGTGTGTATCTCAATGAGTATATTAACTTTCATAATATACACACTTTCATTTGACTTAATATGACTCAAATGAATCATGAAGTGACTTAACTTAAAAATAGATATAAGATGTGGGTTCATATGCAAATGCATGGGTTATGTGTCAAAGGAATGTGTTGCATGTTGTTGCATGTAGTGAGGTGGCTTTATCTCAGCAAAGTTTGAGACAGAGGAAGTAACACAGCAGCTGAAGGTTTTCCTCCTTCGTTTCTTGGCTCTCAAGTTGTGGAATTAAAGAGGTTTGAAGTGTGTTTGATCAGTACAATTACTTGTCATCTTCCTATCATACTCTCATCAAGTGGGTTGTTAGAAGAGTGGGTGCTTTTGGGATTTCAAGATTTCAAACCTTACAGAGAACGTGGGTTTTGTGGTAAAGCACTGTAAAGCAAGCAAAGGCAAGTACAAGCATTTGTGCATGATTATCTGTCATGGTTTGAATTGTAGGTTCCATTTGATGATTTATGAGATGGTTTGTGTATAAGATTATTTAGAAGTGGAATTGATTTAATTATGAATGGATTAATTATATAACAGAATAGAGAAGTGTTGTAGATGTGTATGAAGTGATTTTAAGAGCTTTCATTATCCTCTTCATCAAGTGGGCTGTGAGATTTGGTGCTTTTGATTTCCAAACTCAAGGAACAAGTGGGTTTCTTAGAAGTTGGAGCTTTTGAATCAACTAGAGATTGGAACAAAATTGATTGTTTTGTTTGTTGACTCCCAGCACCAAGGCAAGGAGAATCAATTATGTATGATTGAAGTGATGATGAAAGGGCCTTTTTATGAACTTGACTCTGTTGAGTTTGTGTCAGGTAGTTGCAAGCCTATTATTAAAATCTATTATACTAAGGAAGAATGGCTTTATTCTTTCTTATGGATGTATACTATTTATCTTTGAAGATTAACTCAACGTGAATTATATGTTGAACACGGATAACTTACACTGCTAGTTCCTTGTTCATAATGCATTGGTAGTTTGTACAAGTGGAATAGTATTACAACATTTAATTCTGAGGTTATTAATTTTAATTGAGGGTTTAGTATATTATGATCAATGAATAATGGAGTTGTTCTTTGGTTTATGCAATGTTATCTTTGCAAAAGTGAACTACATAGTAACCACTGATTAACTAAAGTCGAGTGTACGAGAATTTGCACAACGAATTCATAATGCATTGAGAGTGTATGAACTTCACAGAAGTTCAGCACTTCGTTTTGAAAGTGAAACCAATAAAGCCTATTGAATGTTGTAAGACTGTTATGGTCCTTATACCTCCATGAGTGTGGATTCAGGAAAATTCAAGGTACAATATATCTTTATCTGTAATGTTCATCGAAAATAACACGTACCTTGACCACCTGGGATTACACTTGAGTGGATGGTAATAGTTGTTTATTTGATTATTTATGGACTTATCTCCCTTAAATAAAATGAAATGAATCCTTGGACGGCCTGGGTCATGAATGGTGCGCCCTTCCGCCCTGTGCCAACAAGGATAATGCTAACTAATGTGAAATGAATTGGTAATTGAATTGATCAGTGAGTCTGGCACTACATGGTGATTTCTATAAGCTCATTGAGCTGATTCTGCTGCAGTAGATTAGTTGGGAATGTTCCGGATCTCTGTGGTGATGTCAGTAGTCCCTGGCCCGGGCTTTGATAATTTCCACAATAAATGAATTCTTCCATATGGAAGAGATAATCCTCTCCTTTGAGGGAGATGGAAATGGAATTGAATTGAAATTGAAATGCTATGGTAGTTTGCCACATAAAAAGACTCTACTTGAAAATGAGTTGGAATTGGGATTAAACCAAGAAATATTAAATGAAATGTATATTTATCATGTGAAATCATGAACTTGTTTATACATTGCTGAATTGTAAAATTCATAGTGTTATTGATGGCATTACAGGCACAACTGTCATTGCCGGTCCTTCTGAGACCACAGCGAAACCGGAGACGTCCGGTACGGTTCCGCCAGGAGGACTAGTGGAATGGAAATGAAACTTTGAGTTGACATGAGATGAAACGTTTCATAGTCACTACAACAAATTGCACATTTCCCGACACTATTTGCCGATGCAGGGAAAATTTGCGTTGGCAAAAGTCTTATTTCCAACGCATATTTGGACTGCGTTGGCAATTAGTGTCGGGAAATGATAGTTTTACCGACGCAAGTAAGACCGCGTTGGCAAAAGCTATTGAAACCACATTGGCGGTAACAAAAAAAACACCAAAAGAGAGGGAAAGTTTTGCCAACGCGTTTTTATCTAATGGCGATGCAATAATGCATTGACAATTATCTTGCTTATTGGCGACGCACAAGTGTGCGTTGGGAAAGATTTGAGCTTTTATTCGTACAATTGTCAACGTATGAGTTGCGTCCCCAAAGCCCCATTTATGACAAACTTACCTTTTCCGACATTATTGTCCGACACGGTGAAAAGTTGCGTTGGCAAAAGTCAGAGAAAATTGCTTCTTTTACCGACTCAAGTAAGACTGTGTTGGCAAAAGTTGTGGAAAAACTTTCCCGACACTATTTGCCGACGCAGTGAAAATTGGCATTGGCAAAAGTCTTATTTCCGATGTATATTTGGATTGCGTTGGCAAAAGTCACATAGTCTTGTATCTAGCACTGAAAATTGCATATGGTCAATAACTTCTGTAAAATCAACAAGAAGATAACAGATCTATAATCATGTTATTTGATAAGGCATAAAGGCACACAGTGTCATCAAGGAGACACTAACCAACAGCAATTGTAGCCTCATGAACCACCTCATCAATTTCATCGGTTGTCACTCCAGGTTTGATCACACGAGCTGCTGCATCCAAAACTTCCCTTGCAATCTGAGAATAATTTCATTATATCATTCTAATAAAAATTAATCAAAATTAGCACAACAAAATTGGAATAATGTCTAAACATGGCTTTTGGTGATTATCATACTAAGTCCTAACTGCTCTAAATTTTTTTTAACTTACAAAGAGATATGTACTCACTTTGTCTCTGTTTTTATGTTCTATTTATAAAATAATCTTTTAGGTGTGTGTGTGCCCTTTTATGTCTATTATTATAAATATTTATAAATATTTTTATCGCCATTATTATAAAAATTTACTTACTCAATTCATTATCTATTACTTGTAATTTTCAGCGCAAGCCACAGAGGAATAAAGAGAGCCGGAGCAAAGTGAAGACGCTTCATACATCTGGATCTCGATCATTTGCAGCCCAGTTCTCGATTATGCAGGCAGATGAGCAACATGATCCTCCATCTCAACCTGATTTATATCGACAGCGACACTATAGCAAGAAGAAGAACAAATGGATCACAGATCATGTTGAGGAAACACATGTGAGTTGTTTCATAACCAAACTTTGCGTGGATTTTTGTTTTCTTATTTCAGTTGCCTAACATATATTAATTACATGACATATTTGAATGCTTTGATAATGCAGCGAAGAATGGAAGATGCACTGTCGCAGCCTGAAATTAACTCTCCAGTGGCTGAGCAACAGGTGATCGAGAATCTGCTAGGGAAAAGGGTCGCAAGGAGGCAAGGGTACCGCTCGAGGGGCCCATCATCATCTTCTAGTGGTATCTTAATGTCTTCTGAGATAAGCACCCTACGGCAGCAACTAGCTGATTCTTTGAAAGCACAAGAAGAGTTGAGAGAAGAGTTGCGGCGACAGTATGAGGACTCGCAGAAGCAAATGCAAGATCAGGCAGCTATGCAGGTTCAAATGCAGAGTCAGATTCAGTTACTGCTTTCCCGGGTCGGTATGGATGGTTCGGGCTCCTCCGAAAGATAAGGATTTGATGGTTTTATGAATTGGCATGGGTCATCCCTCTAACAAGTTCATTTTGCTCCTTGCTGGCCGTGTTTCATGGTGTACTTTGGATATTTGATGATGATTAGATTTTAGTTGAGATTTAATTTATTGAGATATTTGACTTTTTTTTACGTGGGATATTACATTTTATGTAGCATGGACAAGTTTTATGATTGGTTTTAGTTTATTGATGAGTCATTATTTTTTATTGTTACATGATGAATGTGGGATTATTTGTTGTTTATCAATGCTTATGCTTGTGCAATGTTGAAAATGTAGATTTGAACAGGAAAATATTGTACAGGAATTTTTCCTAATTTTTTCAATTATTTCTTAATTGATAAGAGAAGTTATTTCCCAATGCACTCTCTGCGTCGCCAAAAGTAAATTTCCTACCCGCGTTGGAGACTTTTCTCGATGCATTAACACGTCGGAATATGTACGACTGGCGTTGTGTATGCGTCGTCAAATATGTATTCCGCCGCTAGTATGTGTGTTGGCAAATGTATAACCGACGTTATTATGCGTCAGCAATGACGTAAATCTATTTTCCGACGCACTCTTCGCGTAGCCAAAAGTAATTTTCCTGCGTCGTTAACGACATAACCCGATGCTTCAACACGTCGGGATATGTATTACCGACATTGTGTATGCGTCGTTAAATATGTATTCCGACGCTAATATGTGCATTGGCAAATGTATAACCGATGTTATTATGCGTTGGAAATTAGGTACATCTATTTCCCGACGCACTGTCTGCGTCTCTAAAAATAATTTTCCTGCGTCGTTGAAGACATTTCCCGATGCTTCAATACGTCGGGATATGTATTACCGGCGTTGTGTATGCGTCGTCAAATATGTATTTCGATGCTGGTATGTGCGTCGGCAAATGTATAACCGACGTTGTTATGCGTCAGCAGTTAGGTAAATCTATTGCCCGACGCATTCTCTACGTCGCTAAAAGTAATTTACATGCGTCGTTGAAGACATTTCCCGATGCTTCAACACGTCGGGATATGTATTACCGGCGTTGTGTATGCGTCGTCAAAGACGTATTCCGACGCTACTATTAGCGTCGGCAAATGTATAACCGACGTTGTTTAGCGTCGGCAATGAAGTGAGGTTGACCACTAATATAAGCTCGATGTTTTGCCGACGCTGTTGGAATTGCCGACGGTTGGGACGACGCACCATTGCGTCGGTGAATGACCATTTTTTCCCGATGCTAAACATTATTACGTCGGGAATGGTTTTCCAGGCATTTGGTTGCCGACGTGGTGCCGACGCATTGTCTACATCGGTAAAGCCTGTCTCGACGCAATTCTGATTTTTCTAGACGCGGTGACCGCGTTGGAAAAACTGTATTTTGTTGTAGTGAGTTTTGATCCTTGCATTGTAATAAATATGCAAGAGTTGGAGTTGTAAATAGTGTAAAGAACTTTTGTTGTATATATGAACAATGTATACTTTTGTTTTCCGCATAATATGTATAAATGATATCCCTTGTGAATTTTAATGCGTTGAGATTCACGGGAGTAAGTATGGGACACGACTCGGTGTTAACTCGAATTAGTCCTAATCTCGGGTTCGGGTCGTGTCACTATCCCAGTAAGAGCGGGCTGCATAGTAAGTCTGTGCTATAGTAAGTGCCACAAGAATGGTTTCAGCCACAATGGAAATGAAAGTCCAAGGATTCTTGAGATACTTTTGCTTCAAATTAGGAATCCATATTAGCTTCCAACTGGCAATCCATTCCCATACTGCACTCTTGCATCATGTCATCCTTTCCATGTAGAAGTCGTTGAGTTAATCTTGAAGCCTCTATGCTAGCTGAAGTTAAAAAATTGTTACCTACAAAGTTGAACATAAATAAAGGCTCTATTTTGGACAATTTAAATGTATCTTGTTGCTATAGATTTTTTAATTAAAACTATGTTTTGTATTTTTCTAAAAAAAAATTGGAAGGTAAGAAAGTATTCATCACGAAAAGGAAGAACCTTGAGAAAGAAAAAAAAAAAGAAAGCGTCTATTGATGATTAAAAAACTTTGATAAGACTACCAACTATGCCCGAGCATATAATTCTCTCCAACATGAAAAATAATAAGGATATGGGTAAAAATAAATAAATAAAGTGGCAGAAAAATGAACCCACAAGCCAGTTCAGCTGAACACAGAACTAATGAAATTAGGCTGGGGGCCGAACATAGCTTTAATTAACTTTCCATACAGTAGAAGCGTTATATGCTGCTAAATTTCCAAGTGATGAACCTGGTCCGGATGGTGACAGGATCCAAGGGCCAAGCACAGGCCATGGAAGTTGTGGGACCTAGAGCGGACTACACAACAGCATTAAATTGCTTTGAATAAAAATAACAACATTAGATTGGAAATCATTGATTATGTCAATCTCCCCATATTATGGAGATAATAAAGTAGTGATTGATTGATTACCTTGATTTAGGTAATATGATTAGTGATTGATTACCTTCATTTAAGTGATTGATTACCATGACTTGAGGCAATTTATTTGTAATTGATATCGACGACTTAATGTAATTATTACTAATAGATAGAATGGTTTCCATGTTTTTTAGGCAAGAAATTCTATAAATATCTTGTGTTCCTCTTTATGAAAATCAAAAGATTATTCCCCAAAATTGTGTGCTTGCACAAGGAGGTAGTCCATCCTCGAACTTGGACATAAAGAGGTTTAGTCCACCCTCGAAGTTGGACAATTTTTTCTTCTACTTTCCACTCGGTTCAATCTAATGTTGTTATTTTTATTCGAAGCAATCTAATGGTGTTGTGTAGTCCGTGCTAGGTCCCACAACTTGCATGGCCTGTGCTTGGCCCTTGGATCCTATCAGATCGATAGCAACTATTTTCTTCACAATAGGCAGTAGCAATGACCAAAACAGAGCATTCTAGTCGGTGTAGGAGGAGTTAAACTCGTTGATGGTTGAGGTTCTGAGGTACCTGCAGTTCACCGCTGAAAAGTACTGATTATGAAGTTGATTTTCCTCACCAGAGGGGTGAACATTCCCATCAGCAAAGTCATCATAAAACTATTGCTCCTCATAAAGCAGGAAGAATTGCATGGGCTATTATTGCTAGTATTCCCAAGCCAACAAAAGAATCTCTCAGAAAATTATTAAAATATTTGCCTCCACTGTTACAGTGTTTGATTAGATTTATAGACTACTTAATCCGCATAAAGGTACAGGACACTGTTCCATTCCATGTGAAGGAACAGAGTCTAGAGTACTCTTGGATTAGTGTTCTAAAACTCGACTGCCTAACCAATCTCATCCGGTAATCAAGTTAACTTAAAACTCGCTGGACTTGTCAACCTGTCAAGTTTCAAATCACAGGACAGTAGGGGCAGGTCTACTTTAGCTTCATCTTCAAATGGGTCCACAACATTAAGGGCCTGTTAGGCCTGTTAGTCTTTCATGGTAATTAAAGATAGGATATAGGAATGATCCTCAAATGGGCTGTAGAATCGGATTAGTAAAAGAGATAAGGGGAGGTTTAGGGTGAAGGATGTAATTTGGTAAATATGTAGAGGGACCCAGAATTTTCTAGGGTCTGAATTACTAGGGCGAGTGATGGCTGGGCATTCATATCCCATCTCTCGTTGACTCATTTTTCTATTAAAGTAAAAGCTATTTGATAGTCATTTTGGAATATTCAGCTTTGCATCATCATTTTTAACCCTATTTTAAGAAATATTAGTCCTAGATTTCCTAAGAATTCAATTAAATGAAAGAAAAAGCCTCCAATAGAAATCTAAAATGAGCCCACTTGATAACTCAGAGTTTCAAGTTCAATCTAAATTGACCTGAGGCTAGCTATTCTTTTCTCTCATTCTCATGTGAAGAAAATATTTTCTTCCACAATATGTGCATGCAATTTTCTTCACCATTATGTAATTATTCTATTACATTGACGAACGAGGCACAACAATGAGACGAGCCTTTGTTCATTCTTCGCCCATTTTACTCCATTTGCAATTAAGGGAAAAAAAAACAAGGAAGACATAAAAAGAAAAGGCACAGCAATAATACAATGAGTTTATTAATACTGCATTCCGAGACAAACACCAATAAAAGTGTCACTTATTCTTGTGCTTATCATCCCAGTAAGATTGGGCTGCATAGTAAGTCTGTGCCACGGTAAGAGCCAAAAGAATGGTTGCCGCCACAACAGAAATGAAAGTCCAAGGGTTCTTTAAATAGGTGTTCTTGAAGAAAGTAATCCATTCCCAAATTCTTCTTCTCCATTCCGTTCTCCATTCCGTCATCCTGTTCTCGTAGAACTCGTCGAGCTTATGTTGAATGTCATACAAATTACTAATTTTACCTATAGCCATGTTGCCTTTTGCAAGCCTTTTAAAGGTCTCGAAAATGGTACCATCACTTAATTGAGTGCTCTGGATGATTTGCAGGGACCGTAGACGCTTTACATCCGCGGCAGAGGCCATTAAACCATTCATGAAGGTAAAGTAGGAACAGGCAGCAGTACCTTTCTCATGGTGCATAAGCTCAAAGGCAATCATGTTACACCCTATAACTTCTGATTTTAAAGAAAGATAAATGACAGGAATGGTTAGGACATTTTTTTCCATTTTAATGGATGAGAGGCTGATGACATTGTTATCTGCTGCCTTGAACTCGACTCCTGCATGACAAAGCTCCGTAACAGACCTGAATTTTGCATCGGTCGACCCATCTATTGCTTCTCCACTATGTTTGCCAACTTTCTCTTCTACGAACAAATTTCTAATAATGTCCAACATATGCAGGCCCCGTCTCTCATCCTTCTCCTGAAGTGGTTTCCGAAGTTGTTCCGCAAGTGTTTTCCCGAGGATGAAAACGGACACGAGATCGTTTATCTCCTTACAAATCTGTGCGATTTTGATGAGAAATAATAAATAAATAAATAAAATCCTATTTAACTTCTTTTGGGAAAAAAATTGGAGGCAAATTGTATTAATTATATGCAATGTTGTTAGAAATAAGAGTTGTGGCTTACCATGAAGTGTGTGGGGCCTACGCGGGGTTAATTACAATTCAGTCTTGAGTGTCAGATGCACGACCGTAGTGGGACCAAAGATATGATCGACCAAGTATGTAAGTGGAGCACTTATGAAAAATCTAAGCCATTTGAAACATAGCCCCTTCCCTAATAACCTTTTCAAGATTTAATTTAAATGGTGTGTCCAAAGTCACAATGATAACTCTTAAAAAACTTAATATTGGAAAAATATAAATACTTTTAGAGATCAATATGACAGTAGGCCTTTGTAATATTGAAGTGAGATTTCTCACAAAAAATAGAAATTCATTTAGCACTAATGATCTTAACACACAAATTTTAGGTACAGAAAAAAAAAACAGGGAGTTACAAATCTTATGATGGTCTTTTGGGCTTTTGAAATGTCACACGTGCTTTCTTAAAAGTAGCTTCCAAAAGTCTACTTCTTTAAAGTGGTTTTCTAGGAGGAACGGTTAAGTGGTTATCAACAAAAGTTTTGCAAAAAGCAACTTCTAGCATATTTAACTAAATAATATATAAAAATTATAATGATAATAAATACAAAATACATAAAACTATTAGAGGAAACAGTCTTCGTAGAATATGACCTAATTTAGAAGCCACAAATACCCAAGAAACAATCCACAAACACCCCCAAAATATAACAGTCACGTGTCTCCAACAAATTAAAGTGGAGACTATCATTAGAATGATGGACTTGTTTTTGTAATTTAGTTGGATAGTGTTGTAAAGTAAATGGTCAAATCAAAAGTGGAGAAAAGAAGAGGGAGTCAAATAAAATATCGCTAAATGATAAAAAAAAAAAAAAAAACACTTCTTTCCCATGTTTTAGCCTTTTTTCTTTTAGTGTCATGAGAGAGTAACTTTTTTACTTCTTTCGGTAAAAAGAAAAGAGATTTTTTCCATTTAGTGTGATGAGAGAGTAGATTTTTACTTTTTTTTTTTTTATGTAAGATGTGGTTTTTGTAATTTAGGACATTTTGATTTGACCCCCTCTACTTTTACTCTCTCACGGTTTGACCCTTCTCTATACCTCACCATACAAGTAAATTACCCAACAGGTGTAAATCTAAAATTTCCTTAATTTGTGAAACTCCAAAGTAAGGCTTTGGTTTGATGGTGTTGCCCTGGAAAATGATGATAATGATGGTGGTGGTGATAAAGGTAGCCTTACCAATCCCCTATAAAGGGTTACAGAGTATTGGATGGTCACCAAAGACCAACTCCTAGATTGGAAGAGGATTTGGTCAAGTTCGAGGATCGGTTGCTAGGAACTACAACTTGGGTCGATATTTAGTCCATCCCTAGCTATTCCCTTAAACCCTATGATTATCATGAATTAAGTGAACCCACAGGGCAGTCCCTGGTGTTTTACATAGTACATATGAATTGATTTCAAAAAGAATATATAGATAGATCATAGAGAGATATTACCTCCTCTGATTTCTTGCCAGTCTCAACGGTTAATATCGTCTCGATAGCAGTAAAAGGCACCTGGTTTTCAAGCATCATCAGGTCAAATGCGATATGAGGAAACGATATGGTCCCTTGATGGGAGAAAATAGGGTCATGCTCTTCATAGCCTTCAAACTCCCCGTTATGGACATGCAATATCTCGAGTAAGAAACACCCGTCGATGAGCATTAGCTCCAGGAAGCTTCCCTTATCCTTATCCTTAACCTTTTGCATCCATGACTTATTTAGCTGTCTATAAGAATCCATCAGATCTGGCAGAACTTTCAACAAAGCCTCGATGTAATCCTCTATGGGTTTTTTGGACTTTTTGATGAAGCATCGAGCTGCTCTATGCTTGTGCACCTCCATCGGCATAAGATGAACTTTTCCATGATGATAAGGGCCCATGGACACCATTTTCGGTGTGAAGGCCTCGCGATTGACAGTCACCATAGGTTTAGGGACCATGTAGATCGAGTTCTTATTCCAACGCTCCTCGCCTTCATTGAACTTTTTTGTAAGGTCTTCTTTAATCTTCGTTGTGTCTGTGTAAAAGACAATAAAGCAGAGAGCAGGTCTTTTTTTATTCCGAAAAATAATAAAACCCAAGTTATTGTTTCAGTGCATGAAAGGATTCACCAGTATCTATAACTAAAGATTCAGATTTATAATAAAAAAGAAAGAATTAAAGCATCTTGAACAGTATCACCTGTAATATTTGCGGAAGCTTCATTGTCCTTGAATTGGGCCTTAGCCCATGCCCCACGAAAGTTAAAGAAATCGCCCCACGTAGACCCTTTTCTTCTCTTCTCTAGTGGAAAGGATTTAAAAAAAAATATATATTCTTTCGATCTTTATGGGAGAGTAAGACCATGTAGCTCATCTCCATTCTGTGATTGAAGAAGAAAGATGAATACTCTTGTATGCTCTTCTCCGCTTCTAGTGATTTTGACCTTTTTTTTTCTTAGATGATGTCTATTTTTTCTTATTGGTTTTATCATCTAGGTCGTCCCAAAATCTGCTATTGTAGAAGTTGTTGAGGGAAGTGGTAGAGCTTGGAATCGGCGGCAATGCAAGAGAAGGCGTTGAAAGGACAGTTACACGTGGTTTGTATCTCTCACCTTATATAAGTAATGAGTGTCTTTGTAGAAACGAGAGAGATGATAACGTTGAACCTTCATTTTATTTAGACAAAGGCAAGGAAAAGAGGTGTCTAATAAAGCTAAACTTCTATTTATCTCCAAAGAACCCTAATGGAACCCTAGAATAAGATCAATGGAATTTGGGAAACTAAGAATCTCTAAATGATGGTGGCAAGCGATATAAAGCCAGGTTAGTTGCGAAATGCTTCTAGCAAAAGATATGTATGGATTACTCGGAGGTATTTTCTCTTGTGGTTAAATTGAACACAATCAGAAGTGTTTTGAGCATTATGACAGTATAAGATTTATAACTTGCGCATTTAGATATGTGAAAACTGCATTTCTCCATGGTGACTTGGAAAAAGACATTTACATGCATCAACCACAATGATATATTGTCCCAGGTAAGGAGAAAATGACGTGTAAGCTCAAAACAAGTTTATACAGTTTGAAGCAGGCCCCAAGACAATGGTATATCAAATTTGATAGGTTTATGTGCAACACAGGTTATAAACGATGTTAGGTGGACAATTGTTGTTATTTTAAAAGCTTCGATTACTGTTACATTATTCAACTTTTGTATGTAGATAATATGTTAATTGTAGGTTTAGACATATATGAAACAAAGAATTTAAAGAAACAGTTGTTACGGGAATTTGAAATGAAGGATTTGGGTGCTGCGAATCAGATTCACGTCACATAGGAGATCTTTACAATTAGTTCAAAATTCCTTTTTAAGGAATCAAAGATACTCAATTTCCAAACCAAGAGATTGTGAAAATCCATTTCAAGAAATCAAAAGGAAAGAAGAAGATGGTGAAATCCACCTCCAAAGCTCCATTGCTCAGAGCATAAGAGATTTTTTTTAATCAATGTAAAATCCATTTTAAAAATCAAAGTTAACACAATTCCACATCCAAGAGATGAAGAAAATGCATTTCAATAAATCAAGAGAAAAAAAGAAGGGAAGAAGTGGTGATAAAACCCACTTCCAAAACACCGTCACTTGTTGAACAAGAGATCTTCTTTAATTAATAAAAAATGCCTTCCAAAAAATCAAATATATTCCAATTCCCAATCCAAGAGATCAAGAAAATTCATTTTCAAACATCAAGAGAAAAGGGTAACAAGAAGATGAAACTCATCTCCAAAACACCATCACTCATAGAATAATTGATCTTCAATCAATAGAAAACTCCTTTTATGAAATCAAAGATATTCCAAATTTCAATCCGAGAGATCAAGAAAATTCTTTTTAAAATTTGAAAGAAGAAAAAGGAAGTAAAAAAAAAAAAAACTCACCTCCAAAACATCATGACCAATGCAAAAATCCCTTTAAAAAATATCTTGGTTTTCAATCCAAGAGATCAACAAATCCATTTCATGAAACAAAGGAAAAAAGGGGAGAACAAGAGATAAAAGACACCTCAAAAACACTATTTCTAATAGTAGGGCAATCTTCATCAATAAATGACCAATTTCTTCTTCTTTCCCATAAAAGGAGACCCTCTCGTGTGACACAGGGAAAGATGATATATATATATATATATGAAGATGTTCTTGTGAGAGATATATCTTACCTTATATGAGATATAGGAGTGGGGGATCTCACATTTAAATTGTAGGCATTGGTTATGGATGTGAGGGCCCCCACCTTATCTCTCATAATAAGGTGAGAGCATCTCCCATATATATATATATATATTGGTTTGGTAGGTGAAGATATGTTGTGATTTTATTCGTTCTTAAATTGACAAGGGTATCTCCATATTATTTTTCAATTGGACTAATCTCCCTGGTGCATGCATGACTCCGCAACATATGTGCACTGGATAAAGTTGTTTAGTGTAAAAGAGATATGTTGTAATTGCACAAAATACTCGCAATTGTGTGGCAATACATTCATGTTGTGGGGCCATATATGAGCAATTTTTTCTGAGTAAAAAGAAGAAAATAGAATAAAACCACAAAGGCCTCTAACAACATTTTTAAAGTGTCAGTGCTTCTGCCCTAAAAAAATGTGTTTGACAAATATTTTTCCCATAAAAATTCCTAATATAGATGATGGTATTATCAATTATTATATCTAATAAATATAAATATATATGTGTGATTACACACTTGAAAAAAAAGAGATTTAGGGTGTGGTTCCAACAAGACGTGAAACCAAACCTAATAACCGGCCTATCCTTTAATCAGGGGTCTCTTGACATCTTTAACATAATACAGTGGGTGGCTTTAGTGTTCTTTCATCTCATTTCCACTATTTGAGTCTGTAAGAATGAAGCCATTATTTTTATTTGCAATCAACAGGAAAAATAAAAATAAAAAGAAGTGCGAGAGAGCTATCTAGACATAGGAGAGCTCACGTTACACATTTTAAAGAAAGTTTCTAAGGCGGGAGGGAGTCGAAAAAGAAAAGGCTATTCTTCCCAATCATGGGCAAGGAGATGCATGCCTGTACATCTCTCCCACTTAATTCGCAGGTTTCCAAGGGATGTTTAGAGGCCGTTCTTTTTTAAACAAATCTTACCTTATACCTAAATTTTTTTAACATAAAACAATTATTTATAAAAGAAAATCATTCTAATCCATATCTTTTTTAAGATTTAATGTATGGAAGCAATATTTGAAAAATTCACATATTTATGTAACATACGTACTAAAGCAAACTGAATAACTAGTGTATGGAGTGTGGACATATAAAGTAGTCAGATGTAATATACATGAGGTCTTTTTTTTTTTTTTTTATGGGATGCAAATGTAAATGAATAAAAGAATATGCTCGGGGAAACTGAGACCCAAAATCCAACCGACAATGCATGAGAATGACTGTATAATCATAGAGTTTTTTTTCCTTCTTATGTAGATCTTACGTTTGAACTGTTCAAGAAAAATGCCATTCTTTAGGGTAGCCGTATAAAAATTTCCACTCCAATATGAGTTGATTCCATTGTTAGCTTGACCAGATAAAAACTTTTTAGAAAATGCCTATATTTTGTTTGTAATCAAGCATATGACTAGTCCAGCATCACAAGATTTTCCATTAGTTTGAGAATAAGAGGATTCGTACTTATAGGAATTGAAGAATTCAGATGTATATATTTAACGAAGGAAGCATGAGTAAAAGGAACTCTAAAGAATTAATTTTTTTATCTATCAAATTTTAAAAGGAGCTATATAGAGGGCAACACCTTCATTTCCTTTGTGTAACCTTGGGGGTCTATGTGAGGCCAAAAAAAAAAAAAAAGAATTTTTTTAATCCAAGACTTGTTTATCAAAATAATACCAAATAAAGAAATTCTAAAAGTGGATTTCTTTTTTGCGTTTTCAATCTCCGTTCCTTACTAATATTATTTAAAAAAAAAAAGGGTACAACGTATAAATGGGGGCGAGAAAGAAATAAAGAACAAGTAAAGAAATAAAAAGAGTGGTTACAGGAGGAATAAGAAAGGAGCCCACCCTGCTCACTGAGTTGTCTTGTAAGGCAGCCTCTCTCCATCTCATCTGAAATCTCGACTTCTGCCATTGTGCTGCTATGGAAGCCTCTCTCCTTATTTCCTTATCTGTCAAGTGGAAATGGTGGTCAGAAAAAGGACGCTACGCTGAAGGCCATAACTATGGGTGCAGGCCCCCCTAAATTACAAATAAAATAAAATAAAAAACTTTGGATAATTTAAAAATGAAAGTTAATTTTATCAATGAGGCCCCCAAAAAAGAAAAATCACAATGGCCAACCCAATGCCTCTATTTTGATTGGTAAGACGGCATACAAGCCATGACATCAACATGTGAAAAAGATTTTAAAAAAAATTCTCAGCCAAGTCGATAGGCATGCGGATTACATTTCTGTGTTCCAGTGCCATCTGCCAAAGGGGGTGTGTTACACGTTTCTGTGTCCCAGTGACATCGGCCGAAGGGGGTGTGTTACACGTTTCTGGTAATCCAAACTCAAGAGGGGAATTTGCATCTGCATACACTAATCAAGCTGCTGAAGCAGCTAGCAGTCCATGCCCATTAACTATTCAAGCTGCTGATGCATATAGCACCTTAACTAATGTGCCTAACCTTCCCGGTTTCATGTTTCCAACTTCACCTACTCTTCCGAACCGATAACCAAACTCACCATTTAAACCTCCAAACCCACTTCCTTGTGAAGGCCTCAGACTGGGCCAGCTCCAACATTGGCCTCAGCCGCCACTTTCCTCCCCTCTTCGAGTCCAAATCCCCTGTGGGCTCTATTACGTGGAAACACATAACACTGTATCGTGGGACCTAATCACCTAAATAGAGGTATCGACTTTAGATAATTTAAAAATTAAAGTTATTTTTTTATCAATGGGGCCCCAAAAAAATAAAAAAAAATCACAATGGCCAACCCAATGCCTATATTTTGATTCTGCCCTTGGTCAGATGTTTAGGGTGACGCTAGGCATGTGGCTTACAAGCCATGCCATCAACATGTGAAAAAGATTTAAAAAAAATTCTCAACCAAGTCGATAGATTTAAAAAGCCTTACCTTAAAAAATTACTCTTCAGAAAATAAATAAAAATCGACTGCTTAATAAAATAATAAAATAGTAATGAGCTGCCAGGGACATCATTTTAATTGGATGTGAAAAGCCGTCGGATATAATTGAGGTAGGTAAGACGATCTAAACTTTTAGAAGAAGAGAGAGAAAAGAATTATAACTAGTGGGAAGAGTTAATGGGATGTGAAAGGCCGTTGGATATTAATGAGGTACGTAAGACGATCTATACTTTTAAAAGAAGTAAATATTGTACACAATTGGTTCCTTGCGATCACTTTTATTTTTTTTAATTAAAAGTTTAAACGTGCGACGATGTTGTCACTTAATATAGAAAGCTAGTGATAATGTCGTCGCTAATTCGTCAAATCTACATCTTCTCCGACTTTCATCATTTGCGATTACTGGTGAATCAAAACTCTATGTTATTATTTTTTATATATAGATATATGAGTGTGGGTCATAGATATGGAAGAGCAAAGGAGAGACTCAATGGGGTTTATGGGGAGCACGATGGGAGGAAGAAAGCATCAATGGGGTTTTGAATCTAGGGTCCTTTTGAGCATATATTTCCCCCATTGATGCCTTCTTCTTCCCATCGTTTTCTCCCATAAACCCCATTTACCAAAACTCTACTCCATACTTCTTCAAATCGCCAACAAACTCTACTCCAATGGAAGGACCTTGGAGACACTCTCCTCCATGCATCTCTTCACTAAAGCAATTAGCTTAGGGCACTCATTCTTTATGTTGAAATTGCCACCAGTCTCAAACGTGTAGAACTAGCAGGCGAATGGAAGAAGTACTACATCCACATACCCCAAGCTCTTGCCTCCATAAAATGACTTGTTTTCGAGCTCTCCTTCCATTAGATTCAAGTAGTCGATGGACTCTTTCTGAGCTGCCTCTTGAGCCTCTCCCTTGCTCTTCCATATCCGTAACCCACACTTATATATGTGTATAAAAAACAGTAACATAGAGTTCTGCTTCATTTTGGTACAGAAAACCAGCAATCGCAGATGATGAAGGTCGGAGAAGATGAAGATTTAACGAATTAGCGATGACGTCGTCGCTAACTATATATTAAGCGACGATGTCATCGCTTGTTGAAAAAAGACAAAAAAATGAATATTTTGGCAGGAATACCGGTTTTGTTGCATTAAAACTATGAGTACCTCTTTTGGTTAGTGGCCATCTAGAGTCCTTTTTTTTGTAGTTTTCTCAAAAAAATTAATATTGGTGGGAAGAGAAGAATATGGAGGTACTTTTTTAGTTAGGGCCCATTTGGTAATTTTACACGTAAAATAAAGTGTGGTCAAGCATCAAGAAGAGAGAGTAAAATATAATGGGTTATGATGGTATTTTGTTCTTAATTGTTTGGTATGGAATATTTTTGACTTTTTGTATATAACAATGGAACATATTTTGTCTTTTAGTGAAGGAGGTTGCTTTTTGATTTTTTTTTAAATAATGAAAATTTGAATTAAAGTGCTATTGGTGTGCCCCTTTGTCTGAAAAATGAAGGCTTTACTTGACTTCTACTAATCTAGTAAAATGCCAAATGGGATGAGGGAGAGGACTGAGGAGCCAGAGGCTCTGATATCTCATTGGAGGACTACTTCAACACCCGAGGGCCCTCCACCTCATCTAAGGTTTAGTGTCCCCACCCCCTCAATCGGAGGACTACTTCATCACTCAAGGGCCCTCCACGTCATCAAAGGTTTACCGTCCTCACCCGATGAACAAAACCCACCGCCCACCCCGACAACCCCCGCGCCAAAGCTGAGCTGGGATTAAAAAGAATTATGTGCTATAGTGGTCCCTTTTAAGATAAATGATGCATGCAGAGTAGGATGGAGTTCCCTGCTGTGTCCCAGTGCCATCTACCCAAGGGGGTGTGTTACACGTTTCTGTGTCCCAGTGCCGAAGGGGGTGTGTTACACGTTTCTGTGTTCAGCACTAGAGGCGGACCTAGAATTTTCGTTTAGGTGGGGCGGAACTTTTGCTAGAATTTTTTCACATCAACAATAACAAAAGAAAAAATATATTCCATGTAAATAGACGCAAACTTTTCTCATCAGTCCAAAGTGAAAAAATAAAAGATGTGCTGTAGAACTGAGAACATCACATATTCACATGCATCTCCTTATCTCATTTACGTCCCAAATAAAATAAAATCAAATAAAATCAAATAAAAAATCACAACTAAAAGAAGAAACAAAAGCATAAATGTGAATGTGATCGAGTTAGTCACAATCAAATCACCCTTTTCCCTAATTTCCTCCATAAATGTGATCAAGTAAGTCAGTCAACGACATCCCTACACTTGATTTCCCTAATTCCCTCCATTTATCAAAGAAAGAGACACAGAGAGAGTCAAAGAGAAAATATTCTTCTCAAGTTGAGAGATCATACTGGATTCATGGATCTCTAGGCCTCTTAATCTATATATGTGGGTCGCCTTGTCACCGATCCAAATCATTAACATCATGGGCCACTGCATCAATGCCACTAATCAAATGCCAGCCATACCAGAATATCTCACCATACAACACCACGAACCTCACCTATGAGTATGCCTAGCAGCTGTAATTCTTTTTTAATTATGTGCAGACTCATCAAGGAGATTTTGGAGGCATGGATAGGACCCATTACATCAACAGACCCAGATTGCATTCCTCTTTTTCTTGATTATGCAAAACACTGCTAAATAAAACCCTGGTTTGCATTTAATATAACTTGGTATGTACCAAGGTTTCACTTCCTTCCACTCAATTACTCAATCACCCTTTTCTCATTTTTAATAGAATAGAGGGCACTGAAATCTCACTTCAAAAAAAAAGGGAAAACTAAAACATAAACCCTAATATGCAAAGGAGGAAGAGAGGAAACTGCACAAACCCTAGCCAGAGGGAGAGGGAGAGAGAAGCTACATAGAGAGGAAGAGAGATACCTGAACCGTCGAACTTTGAAGGAAGAGGATAGGTCAGAAGAGACGAATAGCGGAAGAGGGAGAGGGAAGAGCTAAGAGCTAAACAACATTCTGAGTTTTTTTTCTTTCGCCACAACTTTTTGACCTGGGGCATGGCTTTTGTTGATATGGGGGCGTGGGCAAAGGCCCAGTACCATTTGAAGAGGAATTTGGAAGTCGCCCCAGGTCTTCACAACGTGGGCCCGCCTCTGGTAGTGCCAGCACCCTCTGCGGAAGGGAATTTAATTGCATCTGCACACGCTAAAGAGAGACAGCTAGCAGTCCATGTCCATTAACTAATCAAGCTGCTGATGCATATAGGCATGGCATCATCTCGCAACATCGTGCTGATGCCAGCACCTTAATTAATGTGCCTAACCTTCCGGTTTCATGTTTCCAACTTCACCTACTCTAAACCCCAAAGTGGTAGCTTAGTTGGCCTAGGACTACGGTTTGCTCCCGGAGGTTGTGGGTTCGAAACTCCGCTACCACACTAGGGCTACAGGGGATTTACCCGGCTTCCCTCTGGGCCCGGAGGGATTAGTCCAGCCCAAAGGGTTGGGAACCCTCCGACAGCAAAAAGAAAAAGAAAAAAAAAAAAAAATTCACCTACTCTTACGACCTGGTAACCAAACTCACCATTTAAACCTCCAAACCCACTTCCTCGTGAAGGCCTCTGACCGGCCAGCTCCAACATTGGCCTCAGCCAATTTCCTCTTCTCTTAGGGCGTGTTTGAATTTGTACTGAAGTAAGCTGAAGTAAGATAAAACCTCTATTATCGAGATAAAAAAAAAAGAAAATGGGTCATATCAAAAGTACACAATTTCAAAATTCCCTCTATCTTTTTAAAAAAAAGTAAAAAAAGCAACATCATTTCTCCACTAAAAAATAAAAAAATTCAAATTTTCTATATAAAAAGTCAAAAAGATTCCATACCAAACAACTAAAAACAAAACACAATCATAACACCTTATATTTTATTATCTCTTTATTTGATGCTTCACCTCACCATACTTCAATTCATCATACATCCAAACATGTCCTTAGAGTCCTAATCCCCTGTGGGCTCTATTATGTGGAACCACATAATTACACTGTATCATGGGACCAAAATAGAGATAATGTAAACCATTGAAGATGAATCTTATTTTTCCCTAAAAGAAAATCATTTAACATAAAACAATTATTTATAAAAGAAAATCATTCTAATCCATATCTTTTTTAAGATTTAATGTATGGAAGCAATATTTGATAAATTCACATATTTATGTAACATACGTACTAACGCAAACTGAATAACTAGTGTATGGAGTGTGGACATATAAAATAGTCAGATGTACTATACATGAGGTCTTTTTTTTTTTTTTTTTTTTTTTTTTCTGGGATGCAAATGTAAATGAATAAAAGAATAGGCTCAGGAAACTGAGATCCAAAATCCAACCGACAATGCATGAGAATGACTGTATAATCATAGAGTTTTTTTTTTCTTCTTATGTAGATCTTACGTTTGAACTGTTCAAGAAAAATGTCATCCTCTAGGGTAGCCTTATAAAAATTTCCACTCCAATAGGAGTTGATTCCATTGTTAGCTTGACCAGATAAAAACTTTTTAGAAAATGCCCATATTTTGTTTGTAATCAAGCAGATGACTAGTCCAGCATCACAAGATTTTCGATTAGTTTGAGAACAAGAGGATTCGTACTTATAGAAATTGAAGAATTCAGATGTACATATATTTAACGAAGGAAACATGAGTAAAAGGAACTCTAAAGAATTATTTTTTTTTATCTACCAAATTTTAAAATGAGGTATATAGAGGGCAACACCTTCATTTTCTTTGAGTAACCTTGGGGGTCTATGTGAGGCCAAAAAAAAAAAAGAACCTTTTTAATCCAAGACTTGTTTATCAAAATAATACCAAATAAAGAAATTCTAAAAGTGGATTTCGTTTTTGCGTTTTCAATCTCCGTTCCTTACTAATATTATTTAAAAGAAAAAAAGGGTACAACGTATAAATGGGGGCGAGAAAGAAATAAAGAACAAGTAAAGAAATAAAAAGAGTGGTTACAGGAGGAATAAGAAAGGAGCCCACCCTTGTCATTGAGTTGTCTTGTAAGGCAGCCTCTCTCCATCTCATCTGAAATCTCGACTTCTGCCATTGTGCTGCTATGGAAGCCTCTCTCCTTATTTCCTTATCTGTCAAGTAGAAATGGTGGTAAGAAAAATGGCGCTATGCTGAAGGCCATAAATAGGGGTGCAGGGGCATGTCCCCCCCTAAATTACAAAAAAAAAAAAAAAAAAAAAAAAAAAAAAAAAAAACTTTGGATAATTTAAAAATTAAAGTTAATTGTATCAATGAGGCCCAAAAAAATCACAATGGCCAACCCAATGCCTCTATTTTGATTCCGCCCTTGGTAAGACGGCATACAAGCCATGACATCAACATGTGAAAAAGACTTTAAAAAAATTGTCAGCCAAGTCGATAGGCATGCGGATTACATTTCTGTGTTCCAGTGCCATCTGCCAAAGGGGGTGTGTTACACGTTTCTTTGTCCCAGTGCCATCGGCCGAAGGGGGGTGTGTTACACGTTTCTTTGTCCCAGTGCCATCGGCCGAAGGGGGGTGTGTTACACGTTTCTGGTAATCCAAACTCAAGAGGGGAATTTGCATCTGCATACACTAATCAAGCTGCTGATGCCAGCACCTTATTTAATGTGCCTAACCTTCCGGTTTCATGTTTCCAACTTCACCTATTCTTCCGACCTGATAACCAAACTCACCATTTAAACCTCCAAACCCACTTCCTTGTGAAGGCCTCAGACTGGGCCAGCTCCAACATTGGCCTCAGCCACTTTCCTCTCCTCTTTGAGTCCAGATCCCCTGTGGGCTCTATTACTTGGAACCACATAACACTGTATCGTGGGATCTAATTATAGTGGCGGACCTAGGATTTTTATTTGAGGGGTGCAGGTCCAAACATGCAATTGGTCTTTTGGAACAAACCCTGAATTTTCTTGTGTGTTTTGAGGGCAGGTGAGAGATTTTTATGTAGACTTTCAAAGCAGAGTTAGAATTTTCATTATAATTTTAGAATTGGACTGAGGTTCAACGGGTGCGTCTGCCCCCACATGGATGTATGTAGATCCGCCCCTAGACGTAAATAGAGATAATGTAAATCATTGGAGATGAATCTTACCCACTCTTGTGACAATTTCTCTGGGTTCTACCATAAGATGGAACACATGATGCAAAACATGCTCAATTGGACGGTGAGCTCCTATTGATTTAAGATTTAATGTTACAAATATAAATGAGGAGTGCTACAAATTGCCCAGGTGTATTGTAAAGCAAAAACGGCCCTCTGTGCAACGAATAGGAAAAGTGGATATTAAAAATTAAGGATAGTTGCTAAATATATATTGACTTTTGCTCTCCACACACCAAACTTTTTTGATGATCAATATACCCATGTATTAAATTACCTAAAAGGACATATCTCCCTCCTGAGCTTCTTTCTACACCAACCCACCCTCAGCTACCACCGCCCCCATCGACAACACTACCGGAGGGGGAGCGGGAGGGGGAGCGAAGGCAGGTGGGGAGAAGGAGAGAGACGAAGAGGGAGAGGAAGGCTGAGGGTGGGTAGTGTGTAACGCACCACCCTTCACACATGCATGATATTGTCTGCTTTGGCCCACGGGCCTCACGGTTTTGCTTCTGATGGGCCTCAACCCATCAAAAGGCCTCATGCAAGATAAGGGTGTAAGCTCTACATATAACCCCATTCACTTTCCTCTCTATAGTCGATGTGGGACTCCGGGGCGTCACAATCCACCCCCCTTAAGGCTGCACGTCCCTGTGCAGTAGCCTGCCAGCCCTCTTAGCCCGTCCAAATGGAGACCCACCCACTTGCACCAGACCACGGCAGGGGACCCACACTCGAACTAGTCGAGAGTCGGCTCTGATACCATTTGTAACGCCCCACCCTTCACACATGCATGATATTGTCCGCTTTGGCCCACGGGTCTCACGGTTTTGCTTCTGATGGGCCTCAACCCATCAAAAGGCTCGGTACATAGGTTGAATAATAATAAAAGAAAAAAAAATGGCCAAAGAAACGTTGACGGATGAAACGTTGTGGCCATGGCATAAGTGCATAGGAATGAAAAAAAAAAGAATAAATAAAATAAAACAAAAAACGTTGATGGCCACTACTGCTGACATGAAGCTGTTGTTGCATCATACATCCGATGAATCGGACAGATGGATGGTGCGTCGCGCTTTTTATATATATATTTATATATAAATATATATATATATATATAAAAGGGCAAACTTCTATGGGCCATAACTTTTAAACCATACGTCGGAATTTCGCGAGCCATATACCGTTGGAAAGCTCTTTGAGCGTAGAATCCAATGATACATGTCTCGCGATAATTGGGGATCAGGTAGGGAGGTAGATAAGGAGATTAATTATTAGACCACTTTCTTGTTAGTAACGAGATTGTTAGCCTAGGTTTGGGTCTTAGACATTGGAAACCATGAAACTACTCTCACGTGACCATTAATGGGGTTTGAAATCGTAGCACGTGGCTTGGTGTGCTTCGATGAGTTGTCTAGGTATTCGTGTATTGTGTATGGTTAAACCGAATGCGTACAGAATTGAATCAATCGATGCTCAACATGATTGTACACCAAGGAAATTCTTTATAAGCATTGATGAATCGAATTCCCCACGCACTCCGTTACACCACATATGGCACATGGATGACAACACTTACCTAAGATTGGATTGTAATCTCTCCTTGATTTGTTAATCGTATCCGTTGATTTTGTATCCTTGTACACTCTCTTGGCATAAAATACCTAATTAATTATGAAACATAATCCCTTGTAGAATTAGAAATTGGACATGACTTAGAGTGTACCTTAGGACCCCGTGTTATGTAATTGATGAACATGACTGGCTAGATTGAAGGATTATCACGTGATTGGGTTTGTCTTGTATTGACTTGAAGGAGATAATCCCTATGAACATGTCTTGTATATTGAGTTAGCCAGACTTGCTTGTCTTGGTTTTTCCGCGTGTCAACACCACTTTATTATTATTATTATTATTATTATTTGCATATCATGGCCAGCTGCAGTTTGGGGTTTATTGATGGGCCGGTTACTCGGACATCAGGGTGGGCAGTCGGCTTTGGACGGCGTTCATGGCGTTGAATAGTTGGGAGCGGGCTTCGACCGTGCTACTATTCCCAGGACCGGGAGCTTGGATCCCCCTGGAGCCGGACTTTGGTATCAGTAGTCCGGATAGGATTGTTACTGGTACCCCGTGAGGTGGCTTGGACATCCACGGAGTCTCCCTCTTGTGCATTGCATTACATTGGTTGTGGTGATTGTTAGTATTGTTAGGATTCCTGTTTATGATTCTGATGATATTTACTCATGCTACATGCCTAGTATTGTTCCTTGTATTCTTACGATCTTGTATTTGTCATTACTCTTATATTTGATGCATGTTATGTTTTAATTATATCTTGCTTATCTATTGCTCAACATGTCGTTGACTCGGTTCCTTGGTGTGCAGACTCCTCAGGTGAGTACTACTACGAGGAGCAGGCCGGTGAGGAGATCACAGAGGATCTCCAACCAGCATAGGAGGCACGGGAGTGGAGTGCTGATGACTTAGAGTAGCGTCATCAATACCAGGCACATGAGAGACTCACTTTGGGTCAAACTTTAGATTTTATCTATTCATTGTTATTTCTTCGTAGAACTCTCTTTCATTGACTCTATGTTGTTTTATGGCCTTAGTTTATGGGATGACCATAGTAATTAAATTAACTTCCACTTTACCTTTAATTGTTTCTTGCAACTTTAAATTTTAATTGAGATTTATTATCCATTGTTGATATCAATGTATGAATTCCGCTATTGTTTTATGTTTTGAGGTTGAAATACATTATTCTCACAGCGGACTTACGATCCTTGGGCAAAAAAGGGCAAAAAATTTTAATTGGCCCAAAAATTTCACTCCCCGGATCCGGTTTATTTTCAATCGGGTTCGGGGGACGTGACATAGTGAAAAGGAGAGAGACAGGGCGAGGGAGAGGGAGAGGGAGAGGGAGAGAGACCGGGAAAGGGAGAGAGGGAAAGCGGGCTGCAACGGGCAAGGGGGAGAGAGGCAAGGAGAGGGAAAAAGAAAGAGGGTGGGAAGCAGCGGCGGAGAGAGAGGGATGGAGAGGAAGTGTAGAGAGAAGTTGAGAGAGGGTAGTTAAAGAAAAAGGGGGGTGTAAAGAGTAATTTTAGTAATCTGTGGTTAGGGGTGAAAGGGTTCGGTTAGCCATGTATTTTGGAAAAACCGTTAACTGAACTGTATTTTATGACTTTCGGTTTTTTAAAAACCGTACCCTAAAAAATTGAATTGCGGTTAAATATATTAGATGATTCAGTTACGGTTAATTGTCACTTAAAATACATATTTTTCTTTTTTTGTCAGACTGCAAAATAGATGTTCAAAAGTCAAAACCAAATTTCCTAAATAACAAATTACATAATTTCAAAATACTAGAGTAGCATTAAAATGCTCTCGTAGACAAATGAAATAAAAAAGTGTGTTTTTCCAATAAATACATCATTGATCCTTCAATTTTTTTTATTTCGCTTTTTGTTCCAACGATTAGGCTCAAAAGTTAAAAGGGGTTATTTAAGTTATAAAACTGCATAATACCCCATTTCTTTTTTTTTTTTTTTTTTTCTTATAAATTGGGGTGTAACGATTCGGTTAACTGTGTATCTTAGAAAAACGGTTAACCGGAACGTATTTTACGGTTAGGTTCAGTTAATAACCGTGAGTCGAGACTGAAAACCGAAACCGAAACCGAACCGTGAAGCACACTGTTTTCTGATTTTAATAATCGAAACAGTGAAACGCGGTTATTAACTGTCGGTTCGGTTAGTTAGACGGTTTTTCGGTTTTTTATTTTATTTTATTTTATTTTATTTTTAAACACCCCTATTTGTGGTTGGAGTAGAGAAAAGAAATGTGTGGAGAGCAAAATTCATTGTGCATTTAGCAGCTTTCAAAAATTGAGTTCACGTGGCGTTTATCATAATGACATTGATTTCGTACATTTTATCCAACTTTTAAATGACTTCAACGAATTTCTCTCCTCTAAACTAGAGTCCAAGGAATAAGACGAGGATTAAGGAATGGATTTAAGTCTCACCTAATTTTAAGGCATTGAAGTGCTTCCTGTTTTTTTTTTTTTTTTTTTCTTTTTTAAGTAACTAGTGATAAGGCTGTGAAATCTATTTGGTAAAATTTTAAATAAGCCCTTAAATTTTTGCATTATTTCAGATAAAGACATAAGTTTTCAAAATAGTTGCTAAGTTTTTCAAGAAGTTTTCAATTAAGGATATCTATCCATTTAAAGTTGTTTTTCCGCAAGAAAAATTCACAAACCTTTTAAAATATCCATGTTACCCTTCATTGAATTGAAATAAAATCCTCATTCAATTCTTCTACACTCTCTTCATTTCCTTCACTGGCGTCCTCACGATCATCAAGAACAATCAACATCCCCACAACAATCGGCTACATGAAGTGGATGTTGAAACCGTGATATGACTTTAAATAAAGATAATTTGGATATTTAAAAAAAAAAATGAAGGAAAGGCTGCAAGAAAGAGAGCTGCTAAATGCACACCCGAAATTGCTCTCTACATAGTGTAAATTTCTTGACCAAAATACCCATGTATGAAATTACCTAAAAGGACCTTTATCAAAACTCTCTCCCTCCGCCAACTTCTTTCTATACCCATCCACCCTCATCCCCACCCCAACCCCAGCCAACACCTCCCCATTCGGCAGCACCACCGAAGGAGGAGAGGGAGCGAGAGAGAGAGAGAGATGGGGGAGAGATACTAAGAGAGGGGGAGAGGGAGAGAGACAGTGAGAGCGAGAGGGAGTGGCCCCGACCCCGGCCCACTGGCGAAGTAGGGTGGTAGGGAGAACGGGAGAGAGGGAGTCTAAAAAGGGTGTTTTATGAAATATGAGGTGTGTAGAAAGAAATCTTGGGATTAAGTGTTGGTTGTAGAGAGAGAATCAATGTGTAGAGGGAAAAATCATATGTGCATTTAGCAACTCTCCACCTAAAAATACCTTTAATTGCTGGATGTCATTAATTAAGGACTAACTGAAAAACTTAGGGACTCATTTGACAATTTTTGAAACTTCTATCCCTTTTGAAAAAAGGCAGAAACTTAAACCTTATTTGAAAATTCTCCGACCGTCCTCTCGGTTAAATGTTAAAGGGCATAAATCATCTTCAGAGGGGCAATTGAGAAGCCCATAGTGGGGACCACTTTTGAAAAATCCAACTTATGATTTTCATAATCTAATGGTGGGACCAACTACTTTTTAAATGAAACTTGGTGAGGGTGTCTATAAAAGATGAGGTCAGTCACTTTGATCAGTTAAGATCTTACACTTACATAAGTGGGCCCCATTGAAAAATAATAATAACTTGTGATGAATTCCCAAAACAAAGGGTAATTTTGGATATTTAAAAAATAATAATAATAACTCTTCTGCACGGTTGAATGAGAAAGAGGCATCTTGAGTTTTCCAAATTTAATTACAAAGGGTTATTACCAAGTTAATGGTTTTGAGTTTTAACTTGTTACGTCACTCACTTTCTTTGGGTAAGACAAGAGGGAAAAACGTCTCTTTTAGAGAGGGGCAGTTTACGGAGGAGATTGGGGCTCATCTTGAATCATCACATTATCATTACGTGGGTTTCAAGATTGAGATTTCGGGCATGTGATATACGGCTCCATTGTAATAGCTGGGACTGGGGATCTGGACTCATTGTAATAGCTGGGACTGGGGATCTGGACTCCTCTTCTTATGATGCGCCTTGAATGAAGGAACTGTTGCAGTATCCTAGTGCCCTTCCTCACCCACTACGCCTTCTATCACGCAATTTCTATCAAGTCACTGAACAGTGAGGCCCACAACGCAGAGGGACGTTGACCTTCCTTTGATTTGATTTGCTAGTTAGGGTCAGTAATCAACTGGATATTCATTACCTATCTCCTTTTTATTCATGTTTTATTAAAGTGAGTTATTTCCTTGTCATTTTTTGAATATTCAGCTTAATTTCCATCTTCGTTTTTTTACCCCTTTTAGAAATGCATCCTAGAATTCAAATTCCTAGCAATTCAATTAGATGAAACAAAACACCCCCAAAATGAACCAGACCTAATGATAGAGAACTTCAAGTTCAATCTAAATGAATGAGGTATTCCCCTCTTATGTGAAGAAAGCATTTTTCAACAAGATCTCCTTCGAGAAATCATGCATGCAATTTTATTCACCGTTATGGAATTATTCTATTACACCGATCATGAACGAAGCACAACAATGAGATTATTGTATTGCATTGTATTCTCAAACAAAGTAAAAGACAGATAAAGTGTTAGTTATTCTTATGGTTACTGTCCCAGTAAGGGAGGGCTGTATAGTAGGTCTGTGTCATGGCAAGGGCCAAAAGTAAAGTTGCCGATACAACGGCAATGAAAGTCCAAGGATTGTTGGAATACTTTTGCTTCAAACTAGTAATCCATTTCCTCAGTCTACCCACGCATCCCGTCGTCCTGTTCAAGTAGAACTCGTCGAGTTGTTCTTGAACTCGATTCAATTTACTGAATAGGTTTGACATCAGTAGTTTACCACTCAAAATCCGTCTAAAGGTCTGGAGAATGCCTTCATCACTTAAATCAACGCTTTGGATGATCTTCAGGGACCGTAGGTGCCTTACATCCTCGACAGAGGTTAATAAACCTTTCATGAAGCTAAAGCAGAAAGCTGCATTATGAAGATTCCCGCCGCGAATATCCTCAAAGACAACCATGTTGCAGCCCAGAACTTCAAATTTATAAGAAGGACGAATGATAGGCAGGGTGAGGACCCCATTTTCGAATTTAATGCTTGAGAGCGCGACCACTTCATCATCTGCCGCCCTGAACTTGACTCCTGCATCACAGAGCTCCATAACAGACCGGGATTTCGCGGCGGTATTCATCTTCTTGACAACGGCTGCGAGTTTATCCTTTTCAGCATGAACCCATCCACCTGGACGACGCATTATATCGAGCATCAACTTCAAACGCTCATCCTCCTCCACTTCCCTTATATTAGGTACAATATCTTTTGGTTCAACCAAGATTTTTCTAGCAACGTCCAACATGTGCAAGCCCCGGCCCACACCCGGGTCTGGTCTCCGGGCCAAGATCAGGGACATGAGATTGACGATGTACTTGCAGTTCTGCAAAAACCAGAGGAAGGAAGAAAGAAAATCCTTTACTTCTTTTAAAAAACATTAGCGGCAAATTATATTGAGTATATGCAAAGTAGTTAGAAATTAGGGGTGAGGCCTACCATTCAACTTATGGGTCCTAAGCAGGGTTAATCACTCCCATAACCCAATTACTAATCCAAAGAGCTTGGTTAAGATCCACATGATAACGAGACAAGACTAGCAAAAGAGGCATGGGATGAAAGAAAACACAAATCACACAAAAACAAAAGTAGGATAAGCCCAATATTGTACTCATCCAATTATTACCAACCATTGGATTGAGATCTTAAAAAAACATAACTCCTAAAATCATTAAATTGATGGCCATAAATCTAGCTAGGTGATATGAATGGGTTGTAATTCAGCACACCTATAGTTCTATTTTAAGCATTTCCACATGGCCCCAATGAGTTCATCCCACGCATTCCACTATTTATGTGATGTGTTGAGGATAGATTTGAATTAGTACAAACTACCCAACGATTTGGCCTAGGATAGACCGAAAAGAAGAAATAAAATTCATGAAGCCGACCCATCATAGTTGAAATGATGGTTTGATGATGATGATGTGCTATTTATAAAAGGGTTATTATCATTATTCGCTTTGCTGAAACGATAGTGATAGTTTGTTGAGCTTTGGAGTTAGTCAATTGTGACAGAAAAACATTCAGAGACGCAGAGCTCCATATGAGTCTGGATCCCTTATTTCAACAAAACAAGGGAATGCTATTATGCCAATCCCCAAGTGCCATGTGTAAGAAATGCAGTATCAGGTATGGACCCTCTCAACTGCTTCCCTAGAAAGAAAAAGATAAAAGAAGAGGGCCCTTTTTGCAAATACAAGAAACTGGGTGAAACAACATAATCTTCATCTTCTGGGTCTGGTTCGAGTTCTTCTTCGCGTTCAAGTTTGGAGGTTTGTTCATCTTCTTCGTTTAGAAAAAGGGTTTTAAGGTATTGGGGATGGCGTGCCGTAGAGGAGGGGTTTGCACATGGGGATAGATGGATCCATGCTTCCCCATGTCTGCAAGGTTTAGGATCAATCTAGACCCTTTCACTTTCTTTTTTGTGCAAACCTTACTCGGAATCTTCCACGGAGAATATCAATTCAGACCTCTGCAAATTCCTTTCCCACATTCCATCCAAAAGGAAGAAGAAAATAAGTTCGATCTGGATAGAAAGTGCTTGCTGGTGGTGGTTTGGTGAGGGTGGTTTTGAGTAATTTGAACAAATTACTCACTCAAGAAGTTGTAATTGAATGGGGCCTAACTAGAGAGCTGAAGAATCTACATAACACATTGAATGGTATGCAAAGTGTGATTGAGGATGCCGAGGAAAAGAAAGTGCAGAACCCGGTTTCGAGGGATTGGCTGATAAGGATGAAGGAGGTCGCATACGAAGCAGATGATGTCCTCGATGAGTTTGCAATGGAAATTCTCCAAACGATTAGGGAAACTGGGAGCAACAACAAAGGGGTAAAAAATGCCTCTACAACTTTAGTTTTGCTTGCATTTCATCTTAAAATAGGGCATAAGATAAAATACTTAGCATGCAAATTAGATGCAATTGTGGTGGAGAGGTCAGGGTGGGTTTGGGGAGAAGTTGTAAAATGGAGGGATGTGAGACCACCGAGTGGTTCCATTCTACCAAGACCAAAAATTTATTGGGGTGAAGATGAGAAGGAGAAGATTGTCGATTTCTCAGTTGGCACCTCTATCACCTCTATCACAATTTGACAAGGAGGTGGCAGGTTGAAGAAGATATTCCAAAGAAGTAGTTGAGGTCCATATCTAACAAGGCATTTTTTACACGTGGCACTCGGGGATTAGCCAAAAAAGTGTTCTCCTATTTCGTTGAAACAAGGGATCCATCCTCGGCTCCATATATATTCAATAGCCCCGAGTACCACGTGTAAAAAATGCCTTTTCAGTTATGGAACTGCTTCTTTGGAACGAAAAAAAGAAAAGGAGATGACCCTTTTTTGCAAATACAAGAAACTGAGTGAAACAAAACACCCTGGCCTCTATTGGTCTTCTCCAACCTACTGCCTCCTTGTCAAATTGCGACAAAGGTGCCAACGGAGAAATCTTGTGCACGGTTGAAAAGCAAGCCGACAATCTTCTCCTTCTCATCCCGTAATTGCATCTAATTTGCGTGTTATGTCCTTTATCTATTATAATGCCCTATTTTAATAGGAAATGTAAGCAAAAATGAAGTTGAAAAGGCATTTATTACCCCTTTGTTGTTGCTCCCATTTTTCCCAATCGTTTGGAGAATTTTCATTGCAAACTCATCGAGGACATCATCTGTTTCGTATGCGACCTCCTTCATCCTTATCGGCCAATCCCTCGAAACCGGGCTCTACACTTTCTTCTCTTCGGCATCCTCAATCACACTTCGCATACCATGTGTTCTGCAAATTCTTCAGCTCTCTAGTTAGGCCCCATTCGATTACAGCTTCTTGAGTGAGTAATTTGTTCAAATTACTCAAAATCACCCTCACCAAACCACCAGTAACTGCACTTTCTATCCAGATCGAACTTATTTTTTTCTTCCTTTGGATGGAATGTGGGAGAAGAATTTGCATAGGTCTGAATTGATATTCTCTGTGGAAGATTCTTCCATAGAAAGAAAGTGAAAAGGTCTAGATCGATCTTAAACCTTACGATTTGCAGAAATGAGGAAGTGATGGATCTATCTATCGCCATGTGCAAACCCCTCCTCGTCGGCATCTCTATTGCCATCCCCATATACCCCAAAGCTTTCTTTCTAAACGAAGAAGACGAATCATAAGTCATAAGTCATGGAAACCATGTTGAGAAGGATTTTAAGAAAGATTTTTTAAAGCTTTCTCTTAAGTCATGGAAACCATGTTGAGAAGGATTGTAGATAAGATATGAGATATTTCTAAGGGTGTGATAAGATATGAGATACAGCTAATCTAATGATGAGGCTAAATCTAGATATTATTAAATGTGTAGTTGCGATATAATAGGAAATTGTCTTCTATTAAGGCACTGTGGTATTAATAGTATAAATGATGTGTATCTTCTGAAAGGATATTTAGATAGATCAGATGTTACCTCCTCTGGTGTCTTATCGTTCTGAACCGTTAAAAGCCTCTCAATAGCAGCAAAAGGCACCTGGTTTTCGAGCATATATAGATCAAGCCAAAGGTTAAAATCGAATGCGAGACCGTAACCGGAGAAAACAGGGTCATGGTCATCATAGCCTCTGAAGTCCGAATTACAAATGCGCAATATCTCGAGCAAGAAACACCCATCTATGAGCATTAGCTCCAAGAATCTTCCCCTATTCTCTCCCACCCAGAACTGGTCTAGCTGGCTATAAGAATCCATCAACTTTGGCAGAACTTCCCATAAAGCCTTGATATAATCCTCTGTGGTTTTTTCAGAATTTCGGATGAAGCATCGAGCCGCTCTCTGCTTGTGCACCTCCATCAGCTTCAAGTGATCTTTTCCATGATGATAAGGACCTATGGACACCACTTTCGGTTTGAAGGCCTCAGGGTTGACAGCCACCACATGTGCAGGAACCTTGTAAATTGAGTGCTTCTTCCAAAGTTCAACTCCCTCGTCATCTTCATTTAGCATTATATGTTCAGTAACCGTTGTTGCAAGTTGTTCTATCTCCCTTAAGTCTGCATAAAAGATAATTATGTTAGAATGTTTTCCCCATAAAAAAACAATAAAGCCTTACCAAATTCACAAAAAATATGTGTTTTTAATGGCTTGAGAAGTGTTTGAAGTGTTGAGAAGGAAGAGGAGCTGCTGGTGCTTGGAGGAAATGGGGAAGAAGATGAGGAAAAGGGGGAAAAAGGTTTTAGGGCCACTGGCGGCCAATATATCAGCCCAAACAATAATTTGAAATTATCGACTGATCAATTGGGATTTTTTTGCAATACATTACTGAAACTGAAAATCATCAAATTATTGGTTCGGTATCGGCCGATATGACCGGGTATAGGTCGATTTTTTCAACCATGCTCGTCCCCATTAATTGGGCCTCACAATCTTGGCACTCTGAAGATAGGACTCAACAAATGTTACATATCTTCATATGCAAGAAACATACAAAAAGAGACGGAGGAGATTTATCACTAATATGGCATAGAAAGTGTTATAAACCTAATTGATAGGGTGTTATTATATTAATAAAAAAAACGTATGGAGAGAAAGACAGAGATTATTATTAAGAGAGTGTGTTGAAAGAGAGGTTTTAAATGTGAAAACCGAAGGATGAGGACCATTGGATAGGTATTGAAGACAATTGAGGGATGTATTTGGTTAAAAAGACCCACAAAACATGCTTCTCGCTAGTGATTTGTATGGAAATAGAGGAAATCATGGCTCATAATAAAATCAACTCAAAATGGATATCTCATATTAAAATCCAAGTGGTCACTTTGGCAAATCCCTTAGCTGATTTCAAAGTATTTAAACCTAAGCTATAGCAATTTATTATTAAAGGACGAAAGGATTTATCATTAAGACATTAACAGACTGCATAGAAATTTCTTTAAACCTAATTAATAGGTATTTTTATTAAGAAAAAACCATATGGAGAAAAAGAGAGAGCTTTATTATTGTTAATAGATGTTCTAATGAGGAAACCGAGCCTCACAAAAGGGTGTCTCCGTTTGCTTTTATATATATATATATATATATATATATATATATATATATATATATATAAAGAGGCGTTGGGTGGGGGAGATGAAAGAAAAAGGTTGGTCAAAATCAATTGAACAAATTGAGGCTGATTTCCCAATTGAAATCAGGCTGATGTCACATGAAAAGAAGACAATTTTCTTGCTTAGTAGGTAAAGATATGTTGTGATTGCACAACATACTTGCTATTAGTCACAATCATGGAGCATATGGCCTATAAACGAATTTGTCCAAATTAACAAAAGAGAGAAAACCATGAGGCCCACTGGTAACATTTTCAAAGTATTAATGCTTCTGCCATAAAAAATATGTTTTAACAAATATTTTCCCATAAATAATCCAAAAATATGACAGGATTGTTTATCATATATTATAATAAATTTATAAACATATATGTGATTTCACGCTTGAGCAACAAGAGATTCGGTGTGGCTCCAACTGGAACGGAAACCAAAGCTATCAACTGGCTTATCCATAAATCAGGGGTCTCTTGAGATCTTGAACATAATACAATTTAAAAGACAATCATTCAAATCCATATCTTTTTTAAGATAGTATATATGGAACCAATATTTGGAAATTTTCTCATATTTACGTATCATACTTAAAGCAAACTGACTAACTCGTGTAAGGAGTGTGGACATATAGAAGTAGTCAACACGGACAATGCATGTGAGTGACTGTAGAATGATAGAAACTAGAAAGTTATTTGTGCTTGAGTAGGTAGCAGTTGAATCAAAACCATTCAAGATAAATGCCAAGACAAATGTGAAATGCCCTCCTTTTAGGTAGGCTTATAAAAAATTCCACTCCAATAGGAATTTATTCCATTGCCACCTGTAAAATATTTGCATAAAATATTGTGGAAAACGCTCTTATTCTGTTTGTGATCAAGCAGATGACTGGCCCAACTCCCATTTGAATCGAACTTGGCTGAAGTCAATACCAGAATGACATATCTATTTTAAATTTAGCAAAGGCTTGTTCAACAAATCTTATCTATATCAAATAAAACTATGGGTTATTGAGTAGAATAGTCATTTTATAAATAGACCGTTTTGTAAAATAAATAGCAGTTTGAAATAGACATTTTATTAATATGAAAATCCACATTTTTCACAAATTTATCGAGAACTATGATGAATCAAGGGCTAAAATTTAACCTCCTAGGCTTCTCTTCTTTTTTTTTTTTTTTTTTTTTTCATTCAAAAGAGAATCACCACTTCGGATCTTTCTCAAGGGACCCGCAGAAGTCGAGAATGCATATTTAATTGTTCACATTTTATCACAAATATCTCAATAAGTTGCAACATCAATGGCTGACAGTTAACCCTACGGCTGTGATGGACACTCAAAGAGATTCAATGGTTTGAATTATTGGTTTGGGCCCTACAATACAAAAAATTATAAAAAAGAACTGAACGGCCCCTAACCCAGCCATTTTGACACTCCACGATTTCACATGAATATTTCGAGATCCACGCGGAGTTGAGAGTTGATATTTGACGCTGTAGCAGCTCTTTTATAGACTTTTTTTTTTTTTTTTATAAGTCCAAAATTTTAGATCTAAGGTTCACATTTTACCAGTCACTTTACAGTTTACACACAAATGGGTCAAAGGTATTCGATAATTTATTGAAATCCGCAATTAATGAAGAGATGAGATTTGACTTATAGCCATTCTTGGCATTCCACAGAGGATATCTACACAGGAGGTCCCACATAAAGCCCAAAAATTTAGATCGACTGCTTCACAATTTTTCAAAAATATGTCAAAAGATCTATATAAAATCCATTTTTAGGGTGATGAAGACTTTCAACTGTTTGGATCATCATGTGGGGCCCCAAATTTTAAAAAATACATATATTTAAAAACAGATTGAAAAAAGGTTTATTGTAAGAAAAATTTCAAGAAATAAGAAAGAGGGGAACACAAGAAGGGCCCACCCTGGTCATCGAGTTGTCTGCCCGGAAAGCCTCTCTCCATCTCTGATATCTCCACATCTTCCATTCTAGTGATTTTTTTAGAAATCGTATGGCCCGCTGGTCAGTCCTTTCGCGCCCGTTGCAGATCTACAGAAAGAAAAATCGGTAAGTTTCTATTCACTTTTAGCGAGAAATCAACACTGAATGTTGCTTTATCCCGCCAAGATTTCACACCTGGCCAGTCCTCTGCAACTAGAGTTGGTTGAAAATCCCGGCGCATGCGAGCCGGTGTCGGCCTTAACCGAACAGATAAATTAATGAGTATCGGTGGCAGTATTGGATAGGTTAGATATCGCTAAAATATCGGTACATCTCGTCCGATATTTTCAAAGTACTGGCTGGCGAGCTATGTTTTTACTTCCTTCTTCCCCGATTCCTTTTTCCGGCATGCGGCAGAGCAGATTGAAAAGTAAAAAAAAAAAACAGAGGCATATTGCAAGGGAAGAGCAAAAGAAGAAGATAAAAGAGAGAGAGGAGGAGAGCAGTGAAGAAGAAGAGGCGTACCTGGGTTGGGGCCTGAGATCTGCCGCCCTTTCTCCTCCCCATCTCATTTTCGTTTCCTTTCCCACCTGTTTTTTTCGAAAGTGTCAAAGGCGGTGGAGTATTAGGGCACTCTTCCCTAAGTTGGGAAAAATCTTAAATATGAACTTAGATTTTTGTATTATTTCAAAAACAGACCTAAGTTTTTCGGTCAGTTTTCAATTTTATGGACATTCTACATACCTTTTTTCCCATAGCTTTTTTAAAATACCAAGATTGCCCTTTATTTAAAGTCACAACACAATTACAACACAATTTCAACCAATTTATGTGAGGCACTAGTTGTCCTTAATCATTGTGAGGATACGAATAAAGGAAATTTGGAGAATATCTAGAAAGTGAATGAGATTTTTATTTCAATAAATATTATTTTATGTATTTTAAGAAGATCGAATGAAAAAGTTGACAAAAAATAAGTTTAAATGGATGGATGTCTTTAATTGAAAACTTCTTATAAAACTTATGAATTAATTTAAAAAGTTTTGAAATTTATGTCCTTTTTTAAAATAAGACAAAAACTAAAGACCTTATTTGAGAATTTTCCTTTTAAGTTTTACGGGTTTTTTTTTTCTTTTCTTTCTTTTTTGAGGATCTTACCGAAAAATACCCTTATACTTTTTTTTACTGTAAACCAAAAATGACTTAAAAGATATGTATCAATTACACTAGTCCTAGAAGCCCTTTTCAGTTCATTTTTTTCTAGTTTCACCAAGTAGCAATATCCCTACTCGCCTGCATATATGAGTGGAGATACCTTTGCTTGTTTCTTCTCCATCTTCACAATTAAGTGACGATATCGCTACCCAAGTCAGATTCAAATAAAAGAAAATCTTTTTATAGGATGGTGGTCTCCTGGTGATGGAAGCTGAATGGTGATGATGAGTAAAGTTGAAGATGACAGTGAAAGAAAATTATGTGGGATGGGTATCGATGGCAGGTATATGGTTGGTTTAGGTGCTGTTAGTTAAATTGGTGGGAAAGAGGGATGCAGAGGGAATGAGATGAGATGATGATGTGGGTAGGGTGGCTTGAAAATGAGTAGTGGTTGTGCAAGGAGATGAGAAATAGATGCTGAGAAAGGTGGGTTGCAAAGAGAGGAAAAATATGGGTTCAAGAAAGAGAAAGAAGATGAGTTATATGAGATGGGGGTGAAGTTTCATTAGTTTGGTTGGAAGAGGCTGAATGGGTTCAGATGAATTTGTTGAAGTTGTGGAAGAAAGAGGGACGAGCAAGATTATGGGTATAGATGACTATATGCAATACTAAAGTGTTTAGGTAACAAGCTCCCACCCGCACCCAAGTCGGAATATCCTCACTCGTATATACAGGTAAGTAGGGATATCACCACTCTGCAGAATACCAAAAAAGGGCCCCTGGGACTACTACGGTTGATTCATATCCTTTAGGTCCATAGACGTGAGCCCACTTATGCAGCAAGTTTATATCATGTGGCCAGGAGCAGACCCAGGTATAGGGTTCTCGGGGCTGAAGTCCCCACCATACTTGACAAAGTTAAGGAATTTTAAAAAACCCTGCAGATTTTGAGAATGTTATGTGTTTTGTTTCATATTTTTTCCTTCCCCCAATATTTCTTTTACACAAAAGCCCCCCAAGTTGAATTCTTGGGTCCACCCTTGCATGTCACACATAATGAGTAGTCTGCAAACATTATAGCGAAAATACTTAAGATAATGCCAATAAAACAAACAAAATTCTATTTTTTTACTTTTCTTTCTCCTACCTTTTGACTTTCCAAATATGAGGAGATAAAATTCCCCCCCCCCCCCCCCCCAGCACTTTTCTTTCTCCTACCTTTTGACTTTCCAAATATGAGGAGATAAAATTCCTCCCCCCCCCCCCCCCCCCCCCCCCCCCCCAGCAGAAACAAACAAAGCAAAGGGCAAGTGTCTGTTAAAAAACAAAGGGCAAGTGTCTGTTTTTAAATTCCCCTTTTCAAAGTCAATGGTGGCGTGGAAGGCGAGAGGGCAACACCCATTACGAGAGCTAATCAGTCAATGAGTACTTTCAGTTGAGTTTTGGAAGCTTGCAGCCCGAAATCGTTTTCTTTGTTCGGGTAACTGCACTGGTTTCTTTGTCTTCGACCCATGTGTATTATTTGTGGTGAGCCATCTTCGTCATTGGCCATACTTACGAGTTACAAGACAAGGAGACTACTGAGCCCTACTGGATTACATTGGACACAAGTGCATCCCCTGTTTTGTGTGGATCCTGATTTCACCCGAGAGAAAATGTTAATCCGGGTCCACTGCTGCGAACTTTGTAAGGGTGGGTATTTTCGTAATTTTATCCTGTGCTATTATGTAACATGCATGTACAAAAAGTTGAATTTTGTATTCTCCAAGGAACTAAATAAATTTGGTTGTGGTTGTTTGTATTTTTGTTATTTTCTTCTTAACATCCCGTCCTTTGAATTAATTAGTTTTGAGGCATTTGGACAAATACTATCAAGATGGACTTGTGTGGTGGCAATCATACTTGTGCAGTATAGGAACTTTAAGATGTTTTCTTCTGAGCGTCTAATTCATGATCTTAAGATAAAGTGGTTATTAATATATTAATATCAACAAACTGGCAAGTCCAATTCTATTTTATTGAGAACTGATTAAAAAAGAAGTTTTGAATACTAATGTTGTTTAGGGAAGTTTATGTGAATATTGAGAAGCATTGAGACTTTTTAGCATCTTTTTTGAAGAAAATTAAGAATGAAAGAAAAAATTCGGTAGGACTCGTCAAAGCAACCAGGCAACTTGTAGTATATGAAAACTCCATCCAAGCTTCACAGTTCACATGCAGCCATCTATCGTTCATCTAAACCCTCAATATAAAATATAGGTAAGCCTTTTGAAGGGTCGAGAAGCTTTGATCCGGTTTAGCTTGACCCACAATAGGCTAGATTTGGGCTCTTTCTCGGCCCATTTTATGGATACAAGCTTGTTTTCTAGACAGCAAAACCTAATAAGCATACGCCTTTTCCTGCTTATAATGAAAGATTATAAAGTTACCAATAACATCTATATTTATTTTTCTACACTTGTCAAAAAGATGTCCATCTTTTTCTTAGGAAAAAGAAAGATAATTTTATAATGATGTAACTAGAAAAAAATACCGGATTAGAGACCATTTCTATCCCATAGAATTAGACCCATTTATGATCAATACATATCCTCTCACACCCACATACGTCCAAAGGTATTGGAACTCATCCTAATAAGTGTAACAACATATGATACGGGGCTCTTCTTTGACCCTTTTAGGCTTTTTTATTTTTCAAAAGAGAGCATTAGATTTTGGTAAGATAGTCAAAGCCCTTGACCAATAGTCAAAGAGTTTTCAACAATTCATGAAAATAAGGGGTCTATTATTACTCAAAGAAAAGTAAAGTAGATTTTTACAAATAAGCCAAAAAGTAAGAAGTGTCAAGCAGGGTGTAAGCAGGAAAAACTAAAAACCTAATCCTGCTATGGGTGATAAAGGTCTTAGGTGGACCCAAGTGGCACCCACGGCCGACGTAGATGGTTGTTGTCACGTCCCCAAAAATACAACCATTGGATAACGTAAAAAATAAGAATAAATATTTATTTTCCTGTGTTTAATACAACACAAGCTTCCAAAAATGGACCCACATATTGCAAACCGTGGTGAGTCAAAATAAATTTCATTAAATTCAATGGAAGCGTTATTCAATTGGTATCCAAGGTTCATAATCACTACAAGAAATTGCACTTTTAGCTACGTTTTTTAGCGACGTTTTCCTAAATTCGTCGGTAAATAGTATTTTTTACCGACGTATTTTTTTTTTGTCGGTAAATATTAAATTTTACCGACGTTTTTTTAATGACGTCGGTAAAAAAGATTTTTACCGACGTTTTTCACAAAAAAAACGTCGGTAAAATACGATTTTTAAAATTAAAAAAAATTGTATAAAAAATAAAAAATAAATTGTTACCGACGTTTTTTAGACGTCAGTAAAGATCAATTTTGCCGACGTTTAATAATAAACGTCGCTGAAACTGTATATTTTACCGACGTTTTTAGTTAAAACGTCGGCGAAAGGCTAATTTTAAAATGAAATTCTAAATATATGAAAAGTAAGAGAAATACTGTTGCCGACGTTTTAAAACCGTCGGCAAAGGTCAATTCTGCCGACGTTATTCTTCAAAACGTCGGTAAAGGGCTTTTCCCCCCTCTATTTTTCCCCTCTCCCGCCACCGAGCGCCTTTTATCCTCTCCCGCCACCGAGCGCCTTTTATCCTCTCTCTCTCTCTCGGCCAGTTCACCCCTTTTCTCCTCTCTCTGCTATCTCTGTATCTCGCTCGCTGGATCTTTCTACGCTTTCTCTCGCTCTCTCCATCTCTCTCGCTCTCTCTTGCTCTGCTCTCTCTCTTACCCTCTCTGGTCTCTCCTGCTCTCTCTCGTTCTCTCTTGCTCTGCTCTCTCTCTTACCCTCTCTGATCTCTCCTATTTCTCGCTCTCTCCATCTTCTCTCTTGCTCTGCTCTCTCTCTCTCTTACCCTCTCCCTTCTTTCCCTCCCGCCCTCTGGTCTCTTTACGGTTTTAGGTTTTTTTTTTTTAGGGAAACCTCATTTGCTCTCCAGCCCTCTGCGCTCGTCTCTCCTCTGTGCTCGTCTCAGACTCCGACCCTCTCTCTGCTCGGCCGGCGGCTGGTGTACCTCAGGTCCTCATCTCCCCGGCGGATGTTGTTGGGTTTTCTTTCATCTGAGTTTCTAGACCAGAGCTTCACTTGAACAACCCATGGCTTGGAGCTTGGAGCTTGCTGCCTCCGATTGTGCTCTTGGAGCTCCACCGAAGTTTGTGCTCTTGGAGCTTGCTGCCTCCGATTTCAGCCATTTGCCGAGTTCCTCTGTTAGGAGCCCTAGATCGTGGAAGACACAGCTCGAAGGAAAGCTTCTGGAAGACTGGAATTGAAGGGCTGGGTTCATGCTTAAAGTGCTTTAATACATTATTCTGTGATTTACGGTAGAATCTATTGGTAAACTCTAGTCCTTTTCTTCTTGAAGTAGTACTAATTAATTTGTGTTTGCTTTCTATGGACAATAACTGATTAAGATACGTAAAGGAAATCTTAGCATATTTGATTTTTATCTCTTCTTTATATTAAAGATATATTTTAGTAAATATGATGAGATTCTGTACCTCTTTGAGATTTCTATGGACATTGTTTATCTTTCAATAATTTATAAGGTCGGTATAACATTTTATGGTAACTGTATTCATAGTGCTTTGTTAGACTGCCAATTTGTGTTCATAGTGCTCTATTTCTGATCGAGTTTAAGCTCAAAAGGTGTCCTGGTACCAACCCCATTGCTAAGAACGTCAAAACAATGACAGGAGCTCATATGTTTTCTTTTAGAAACCTTTTTTTTAATGAAGACTTGGGCTTTGAGTTTTGATCAAACTCGGTAGTCTCAAATCAGGTTTTTTTTTTTTTTTTAATGGTTGGGCAAAACTGGTATCATTGTTCAGATATGTTTAATGGTGTGATCATATTTTAAGAGTTTGATTGTATATCATTGCAGGTGAAGAATTTTATCCTGTTGGGTGATATTCACAAAAGCATATACTTCCTCAGTTGGAAAGAACAAGGTGCCCAGTTGAGCTTGCTGGCTAAGGATTTTGGCACGCTTAATTGTTATGCCACAGAATTTTTGATTGATGGAACTACCTTGAGTCTTGCTGTCTCAGATGATCAAAAGAACATTCAGGTAAATCTCTTATTTACCTGTCTTTTGGTAGGTCTTGGCTGATACTTTTGGAGTACCATGCTGGTAATGGAGAATGTTTTTTTCATTACCTGTTAGCATACAATTCCCAAACAATTTACTATATGTGCAATAGTTTAATGGTTCTGAGACATGGGAAGGTCACTTAAACTTAATTGCCACCACTACCAATGTCTTATTCCCAAGTATCCATGAGTGCTAAATAACATACAAAAATCAGTCCTGGATGTATGCTATTACGATGGCTACCTGGCACCCAGAAGGCAGATATAGCCAACCAAAATTAAAGAACTCTAGGAGTCCGTGGATAAGGAGGGAAGTTGTATAAAATGGAGGATTGTAGAAAGGGAAGACAGAAAGAAAGAAAGAGATCCAAGTCTAAACTAAAAATAGGCCTGCTGATGGGTTCGCTATACAAGGGAGTGCATCTGACAGGCCAATTTATTCTAATTCAATGATACATTGGTGAAATTGAAATACTCAGAGGAAAGTTGGATGAATTCAATTCTGTTTTTCATAGATCCCAATATATGATGTCCAGCTTTATTTTATTAGGAAATCTTCCAGCATCTTAAAGGATTTTCAGGCTACTTCAATGTCTAGCTAGGAATTTTTTCTTGTGAGAAGTAATTAGTATTAGGTAATGTGTGTTGTGCGGGTGATAACCTATTCGATTGCTGAAATTTAACATCTGCTATTTAGATTGCTGTTATGTCAAGTTTTTAGTAGGGAATCTTGTACCTTAAAGAACTCTCATGCTCCTTCAATGGCAATTATTTTTGTGACATCGGCTATTAAGAGTTTTGTTATCTTACTTCCTATTAAGTAGAGAATCTTGTATCTTAAAGAAATTTCGTGCTTCTTCGAGGTTTATTTAGCAAATTTTTTTATCGTGATTAGTGTTAGACAGGTATATTGTGTGTTATGTGGTGGTAACCTATTTAATTGTGGAAAATTAACATGTTTGATTCTGATTAAGAACAGATTCTAAATAGTTAGCCAGTTTCAAGGACTGATCTTACCTTGCCATGGTCAAGTTCTTTGTGAAATTTTTATCCCTATGTTTTGAAAAACCAATGTCATTCATATGCCACCTAGTCATTCACATCAAAAATGATTCCCATAATCACTAGATAAAGATTTTTACAATATTTCCTGAAGTATCATAGAATAATGTGCATGTATATATTTATTTATTTACCTGCAGTAATGAGTAATGAGCAGTTGAACGGCATGGACCTTTTGTCAATCAAGGAGCTGACACATCTATTGAATTAAAGGATGTCAAGCACGTCTCCCATCTCAGGAAATAAGTATGGGTATTTTTTTACAAAAAATAGCTCATTTTTATGTGGCAATTTGGGCATGATGTCTTTATTAGTGTGAAAAATAGCATGAGTCTGATTTCTTTTGAATGTGTGGATATTTTATCTAACTTTTAATGAAAAAACTTATCAACATGATCACTCAATCCGAAGGAGTTCTCAAACAGAGCTGAGCCATGTGGTGCCCTCCTAGTTCAGTGTGGATGGGTTATTTTGAGGCAAGCTGGGTCTACAGGAGGAAGTGGGGTGCTGAGAAATGAATTAGGGGATGAAGGAATTGAATGAAGCCAAAGTTATTGGGGTTAGATAGGTTCTCAGAATATCTGATAATTGATGGGATTCAGAAAATTGGTTTTGTTTGGGCAATGAGAAGCAAAAACCATGGAGATTAGGTTTTCATGGAGTTAATAATGAGCATTCATTCTATTCGAAAATGAATTTTCCCATGTGTGTGGCCTGAATCCTAAAGCCTTCCGACAGTTCCGTTCAAATGGAAAGGCACATCGGCCTGGCCCCGATAATATAGTAGACTGTGAACTCCTCTGCCAGTAAGTCTAACTGATCCATATTTGTAATCTGTAATTAAATATATGCAGTTTCATTGTTGCACAGAAATCAGGGTGTGCAGGAAACTAATTTACCTTTTTTTTTATGATCGGTAATGGATATTTCTAGTAAAAGGGAAGGAAATACAAGTGAAAGAGTACGTCGGAGATAAATGGCAGAGGGCCCATATACGATGAATGAATCTCTCCTCAGAGAGCCAAAACAAACAGAAAATCACAACAAAAGCCCAATGCACTCTATGCATAACTTGCGTTTTAGCGCACCAATTGACATGATGAAAAGCCACATGAAGTCAGCTGCGACAAATTTAATCTCGTTAAGGAAATATCGGAACTTCCAAGGGCTCTTTCCCTTGAGGGCACCGAATAGATGGTGTTGGAAGACTCACTTTTTAGAATCCACTCTCATTGAGTTTAATGAATTGTCTTATTAGTATTCTTGTGAAGTCCATGGATCTATAATATCATACTGGAAGATCCCTTTACAGTCAACTCTTTCATTCTCATTGAATTATTGCGTTTGTCTCTGGTCCTGGATATTTCAAAATTGGCAACATATCCATATTGTGTCACACTTACACTTATTTTCAAGTGTAAAATCCATGTCTGTGTCACACTTACACTTTTAGAAACCTTTTTTTTAATAAGCAAAAGAAATATCAATGCTAAGTTTCAATGCAGCTTTTTTGTAGTTCTTCTTCTTTTGTTTTACATTTGTTTGTTCTATACTCTTCTATTTGATTGGCTGTGACTTCTATTTTTGTTTCCTTTCTTGAAAAAATAAACTTTATGGTTCACAGGTTATGCAGAGGAAGTTTGAAGTTCTCTTGGGTATTATAAATGCCATACACTTTTCTATATATGTTTCTTTATAGGGTCAATTGTGATTTCCATTGGTGGTACTAAATAGCTCCTTGTGTATATCAATGACTTACCCTTGGATTCTCTTGGATTGTTTTTCTGTTGATTTCTCAGTTAGTCAGTTTACTCTTTATGGATTTCTAAAGGGCAACAAGCCTGATTTTCATGTGGCGATGTCGCCCCAGGATGCGAAGCCCTTTTATGAGTCACTTGTTCAGAAATTTAAAAAAAGTTACAATCCAGATGCAATAAAAGGTAGGCTCTTTTGAATCCCAATGAACCAGTTATTTTTAAATTTTTTTTTCATAAAGTATAAACAGAATTAGTTTCTCCAAATTGCAACCTAGCATTCAGGCTATGCTTGGTTATCCCTACTTTTTCAAGGATGTAATTAATTCATGGCCAGACCTGAAACATCATCAATATGTTTGGCAAAAGGAGAAATCTACGACAAGGAGAAATCTCGGGTTACGGTAATTAACCTAGTGGGTGTTTTTGGCTGTGTGAATTTTCTTTGAAAAAATTCAGTCTTTTCTCGATTGGGTTCTCTTAGGAGAAGTTTTATACCCGTACCGAGTATAGGCACACCACAGTATAGGCACCATAACTGAGATAGAAAGTGATGATTTACTTATAATTGAAATTCCAAATAGACCTATTCCATGGCAAGCTGATCCTGCTAACATGGAAAAGGTGGAGAGTTTCAAAGTAATATCATATCATGTAGTTTTACTTCTTATCTTAAGTAACTTTGATTATGTCATATTTGCCTGGTGTGAGGAGCTGTGGAAAACACAACAAGCCGCCTTGTCCATAAAAATCAGTATTTTATAGGAAGTTATAAGTATATTTTGTTATACATCTTTTAGTTTCTAAAGTTACTTTCGTGAATTAATAAAATACAATGAAAGAATTCCCTAAATGACATAGGCACATAGCTATACTCCACCCAAAGGGCATATGTATGTTGATTGTGAACCTCATTTGTAGAAACCAGATAACCTGAGCATGCTGCACTCTTTTATGGGCTGAGCATTGCATAGTATGCCTTTCATAATGGTGGTGTTGATGTGTCTGACATGGCTGTGAGAGATAAAAAAAAATAATAGAAAAGGATGGCCTTGTCATGTTGATGTGTTCAGGACAGTGGCTATTTAGAGTTGGCAGGGTGTTTCCGGAAAGGAAGGTGGATGACCCACTACACATGAGAAACACATGAGACACGTATATTTCACATGAAGTTAAAAAGAAGCAAAGATGGATGTGCCTAACAAAATTAAGGTAGAGAAGGAAGTAAAAAAAGAAGCAAAGATGGATGATGATGATGATCACATACCAATTTCCCAGAGAGTGAAAAAATCGGTTTCATCAGACAATCGATCCTTATCAAAGAAACCAACAAAGGTTGTCACCTCCCAATTGAAGAAAACAAACAAGAAATCAAAAAAAATTATAAAAGCTTCTAAATACTCAAAGTCGTTGAAGGTGCCACCTGGCTCCGGTGGAGGGCAGAAGTGGACTACATTGGAGCACAATGGTGTCATTTTCCCTCCTCCATACAAACCTCACGGGATTAAGATGCTATACAATGGACAGCCAGTTGATTTAACTCCAGAACAAGAAGAGGTGATGCTGAATATCTTTTATGATCTTGTACCATTTTCACTATTTCTTTTCATTTCTTGTCATGTGATTCTTGTTGCTTCCACTTGTCACATTGCATGTGGCCCGTTGCCCTTGATAAATACATTTTATTCTTTACCTGCAGCTTTGATTTACTATTTTTTTTGTATCTGCTGAAAGTATTAGTTCTGCAGGTAGCTACAATGTTTGCAGTGATGAAAGAAACGGAATATGCAACACAGCAGAAATTTATTGACAACTTCATGAATGACTGGAAAGTGCTACTTGGCCGAAACCATGTGATTAAGAAATTTGAGCTATGCGATTTTACCCCAATCTATGAGTGGCATGAGAGGGAGAAGGAAAAGAAAAAGCAAATGAGCACCGAGGTAAATCAAGGTTTCCTTTAATTGATTTTAGATTAGAGTAAAACAGGGAGCTGTACAGTGTAAATTGATACATATGGAACTGGTGTATGTGAACAATGAACATTAGTTTAATGATATTGACTTGTTTTATGTCTTAGTGAAAAATAGATGTTTGTCTATGATACCTGGATACTTCAAAATTGGGAACGTATCCATATCATGTTGTCTCCCATACTTAAAATTTACCTAAGAAACACAAGAAATACGGAAAAGAGGACATCCCAATCTTAAGCCAAAACCAAGCTTTGATGGGAAATTCCTTGCTTAGCCAATTGGTCTGCCGTTGAATTTTCACTCTAGTCCTCTTCACATGTGCAAATGATGCTTTAAGCATTTTTCCCAGATCAATTACTTCACCTGGTTCGCCAAAGCACAAGGAGTTCTACATAAACCTGACGCCTCTGTAATTTGCAAAGAGAATCGCTTTCTACTATTAATCTTTGAAGGTTTAATCTGTGAGCCTCAAGGAAGCCTACACACATAGCTTCTACCTCTGTTATATTTAATGAACAGAAACCAGCTGAGCTTGAAAAATTATGGAAGTTCTCTAGTGCATCATGAATGACCCCTCGCAAAACTTGCTGCACCTGGAATACCAATTAGACTTCTGTCCAATGGCCGGGATTGTTATTACTAATGCCCAGAGCCCCAAACAGAATTCTCAATCCCTCATCTCTCTCTAACCCTCTCTCGCCCGCCATCCCCTGCGTCTCCGATCCTTCCATCTCCTTCTCCCTCACGACCTCAGCCTTCTGCAGCACAAAGTTCGAAAATAAAAACCTTTACTAACTGGGTTAGGATCAGGAAAGGATCCACCAAGTGTTGAAATCATTAATGTCAGATCAGATGGTAATTAAAAGTACCTATCTTTTCTAATGGGTGTCGAGTGTTTCTTCTGAAATCGAAAATTCTTCTGTTTTAATTCTAGTGAAGTAGCTACTCCTTTTCTTTGGACAAAAATATAATAGCCATGTCTCTTTCAAGCAATTGTATGTGGCTATCTGGTTCTGTCTTTTTTCTCTCCTTCCTTTACATAAGATATATTTGTGTGTTTTCTTCTTTTTTCCCTGAGCAATAATATTTATCTTTTTATTCTTCTTGATTGAGATTTATATGTAAGTAATAACAGAGGGATTTAAATACAAAGCTGCTTTAAATGTTTAATATTACCAGTAACTCTGAGGGATTTATAGATAGATAGATAGATAGATAGATAGATTGTGTGTGTGTGTGTGTGTGTGTGTGAGAGAGAGAGAGAGAGAGAGAGAGAGAGAGAGAGAGAGAGAGTCAAATCGGGTCTTACGCGAATTATTTGGTTTGAATTAAGTTTATCATAATGATAATTGAAACAAGTAATTTCAGGACAAACATGGCTCTGGTGATACTTTCTCTGTTTACTCTGATGTACCACTATCCATGGTTTATGTATCCAATGCATTTTTAAATGTTTAACTCGGTACTGCTCTAATATTTTATATGCCTCACAAAATATATTTCTTGCTGTCATGTCAATTTTTTCTCTATAAATATGCTGCCTTTTTTCACATCTACTACTGTGATAACAAGAAATTCTTCAGCTGGATTTTAGTATAATGAGATAAGTTATCTAAATGTCTTTTTTTTTTAAATCTTCATGGATTTTAAACAGATTGGCAGGAGGCAGCTTGGACATATGCAGAAGTACCCAGATGCCAAAGTGATAAGCCTTGGGATTGGTGATACCACCCAGCCCATACCAGACGTTGTAACATCAGCCATGGCTGAGGTAAATCGTTGCTGCTTTTGATTTTTTTTTTTTTTGAAGACTCAGTTGATCTTAACATTAGCTGATGATGTTGATGTGTTTGCATGGTAGAAGTTCAGTTTTAGGTTCTATTATATTCTAGTAAATGCCTTTTGTTCCATATTGTCTGTCCACTCCAGCTTTTCTGTAGTTTATAAAGAGGGTATATATGGTCCAGGATGGACTGAAGTTTGTCTGGGCCCTGGTCATGAACTGGAGAATTGGACCTCTACTAGCTGAGGGTCTGTGGAAGTGCTTGTTCTCTGCTTGATATTTATATAGTCAAGTTGTGTCAAGCTGGCCATCTCATTAAGCCAAGATGGGATATTCTATAGGGAACTGAAGTCTTACCTCAATTAATCATTCAGACCGGAGATTGAAGGGCAGCTTCAATCCAGACCAAAGCAGAGGCCTAGTCGAGCCTGGCCCTGTTAAATGCTTATATATAAACTATAATTTAGATGACTAACTGTAGTTAGTGTAGTCTAAATTTCTACTGTTAGCAGTTATCACGGAGCAAAAGAACTAGTTTTGGCGGTCTCTGCACCTCTTTCATCATAACAGGACTATTATGGACACTTACTTTTGCTCATTAACTGGTGCACAAATTTAACATACACAAGCATAAACAGGAATAAATGTATTGTATACCTCAAGGAAGGACTACTTACCTTTTCTGTAGTCTTCCTCATGTGGCTTATTACCAAATATAATGAGGTCTTCTCACATTTTTTTTCTTCTTAAAAATAGCCTCTTCTTGCATACAGTTGGTGCATAAACTACTCATGCAGTTAACCATATATGAAGATGGACCATAGCCAAAAATCAGATTGTTCAGAAATTCCCAACCCTTTGAGCAGCATCTTTCAGGACCAGAATGGTAGAGTCAATGGAGGTTGAGTTGACTTCATACATAAGCATCCGTCTTATTTCCTTGAAAGTCCTATGATGGAACATTTGGGATTGTTCAATGGCTATCCTTTCATGCCTTGGCCCATCTGAAATAGGGCCTATGGGCTATTACACGAGTGGTTCTGATCTCCTAAACACACATAATATGTACAAAAACCCTATTGACTTAGTGTGAAAGATGACAAACACACGAGCCTATGGTGAAGGTAGATATTTAACTTTGTTCATTTGTGGCCGTTGGTTTTCATATATAATTTCATTTGCTTAGGTAAAGGTTGTTGGTTCCTTCTCGTGGGATATAATGTGCCTATTATTTTTTGCTGGCATGAGATGCTAATTATGATTTATCTTGTACAGGCAAAACAGAAAGGGAGGATTGGAATTCTGTTGGACTTTGGACTTTGTTTGGTATGAACCACTTACCAATTCAGTTGCTGATCAAATGGCAGCTCAAAGAGCAAGGGATTTCCATATTGGATGGTAGCAACTATAACTTGTACAAATAACAACATTAGCTATGAATACTTTTGGGAAAGTTTTGTAGGCTCATTACCTATTTCTTGTTATAGAGTTTTCTTAAAGAGGTTAATAGGCAATTCCTTGGTAACTTTTTAGTATGTATATTGGACATTTATATGTGAGACTGTATCATTATTGATTGTAACATGACTGACTTTTTTTTTACCTGTCTCCATGTATGCAGGGTAATTTTGAAAAAATTATTTTTTTTTAAAATAAAATACTTTTGCCGACGAAAAAAAACGTCAGCAAAAGTATTTTTATTTTTTTTATTTTTTGAAAAATACTTTTACCGACGTTTTTTTTCGTCGGTAAAAGTACAAATTTATTTTTTTTAAAAATTTAATACTTTTACCGACGTCTTTTTTCGTCGGTAAAAGTATTTTATTTATTTTTATTTTTTGAAAAATATCTTTACCGACGTTTTTTTTTGTCGGTAAAATTACAAATTTATTTTTTTAAAAAATTTAATACTTTTACCGACGAAAATAAAACGTCGGCAAAAGTCTTTTTATTTTTTTTTAATTTTCTCGTTATATTTTGCCGACGAAAAAAAACGTCGGTAAAATATTTTTATTTTTATTTCTTTAATATTACCGACGAAAACAAACGTCGGTAAAAAATAAAAAAGCGTCGGTGAAAATTAAAATTTTACCGACGAAAAATTAATTCGTCGGTAAGGTATTTTCTTGACCTTTTTTTGCCGACGACTGCCCGACGAAAAAAAAAACGTCGGTGAAACCTTTACCGACGTTTTTTGGACTTTTAGCGACGAAAAAAAACGTCGCTGAAGGTGTAATCTGTTGTAGTGAATTAAGATCCAACACCATCATCAGATGAAGAAATAATAATTAAAGTTGCAGAATAAATCAAATAATTACTAGAGAAAAGTTCATTATTAAAGAAAGTTCATCTAAAGAAATCCTAAGATGACGTTCTCTCCCAGGTAGGCTCAGACGGCTTCGTAGCCATCTCCGGCTCTCCACTCAGGTTCGTCAACTGGTTCAAACGCTTGAAACGTTTGGCCATCTTCCGTCTCCACATTAGGGTAAGGGTCGGTACCTATGCACCAATAAACAAAGTAAACAGCAAGTACGAAAGCATAATTCATAAATAAAACACAAGATCAATGAGAGTAAAGACATGTAATAATCATAAGAGATTAACAATGGAACAATGATGAAAAGAACGTATAACCTAAATCCAATCTACACAATAGAGCAATACAATAATCACACAGAAGCACTGCTACTGCTTTGGGTGGTCAACCCTAATCATAAAGCGGGAAAACCCGTTCTAAGGCCGGCGGTCATAAACCGATTCGTAATCGAAATCGTAGGCCGGATAAACCGGTTCAAAATTCGGATATTAGAGTGTCCGTACACATCGGTGATCAGCCGTCCACATACAACTACAATCGTTTGAATATGACCAAATCAATATACATATATATACATATCATAGTATAATAGACTTAATGATTTATAAAGCTCTGACACAGAAACCTAAGTCAAAGTGAAGGGCTGGCTGCACAACAATCCATAATCGAATACCAAACGAATAATTCGAATAAACCTCTACAATGTCTCAATCGATTACCACGCCACATCACGGTCCATATTCAATCAATCATAAGGTATGCAACTAATAGACCAATATCAAACTCAATCATGTATGCAAACTCGAAGGTCAAGGAATAATCGTAAGCCAATCCTAAAGTCAAACATAAGGTCTCATGTGATAGGTCCGGTCCTCTTCGGTTTCAATGGCTAATCCATCTACCTTCATGTAAAAATCTTCACAATCATGTAAGTTGAAAAAAATGGTTTTAAAATCAAAATAAAAGTGCTTTCGGCAATAGCAGTTTAAAATAATGCAACATAAATATCAATACAAAAAATCGATTGAGTCATTGCAAAACAAAATCGCAAAACCATATTATCTCATGAAAAAGGACATCAAAGGGTTTCTACATGCATCCCCACACGAATTAATAATAAGCACCAGCATTAAATTTATAAATTATGATTAGGTACTTGCCTGAGATCCGCGGTTGAAGGAGACGGTCTAGAGATCCTATTGCCAAAGCCCAAAGGTGCTAACCCAGAGAAAAGTTGGAAGAGAGAGTTGTGTATGAAAATAAAAGAGTGTGGTGGTTTATAAATAGGAAATAAAAATAAGAGTTGTAGTCTAACTAAAATTCTAAAGAATAGAGTTTGAGTTTTAAAATATATAAGAGTTTGGATTAGAGAATGATTAGAGTTTAGTTTGAGAAAAATTGTTTAGTTTGAGCCCAAAGGTGCTCTCTCTCTCTCTCTCTCTCTCTCTCTCTCTGAAGTTGGTAAGTGAAGTTGGTTCTTTGGTGTTCCCCTTCCCCCCCCCCTCTCTCTCTCTCTCTCTCTCTCTCTCTCTCCGTTTTTTATTTTTACTGCTTTGGGTCAAAAGAGTGGAGAGTCCTGTATCAGGAAGAGTTGGGTGGTGTTTGGCAACTCTTATTATTGCCTCTACTTGTCTTAAAACTGTGTGTAACAGTTTTAAGTTTGTTTGGTAAGCCAAGTTGCAAAGCCCATTTGAAATGGACTTTAGATGATTTGACCCCATTTCAAAAAGCCAGCAAATGCAGCAGAATTCAATCAGTGCTTTTGGTCTGAAGCGGATAGACTATTAGGCTACAGTGACTTGGACGGTGTCATGGGGCAGTCCGGTTTTTTGATTTTTTTTTAATTTATGGGACCCACAATCATGATCCAAGCCGTTAGAAATGTGAAGAAGGCCCAACACGGCCACGTGTCCAAATTTCAGCAGTTGATCTTTCTCGAATCTCGAGATATTTGCAAAAAAACGTGAGCCATTTGATGTAATATTCCGGACATTGTGGGCCCCACATTCAAGATCCGATCCGTTGGTTCTCTTTGGAGGGCCAAAAACGGCTATGGGCCCTAAATTGAGCCTCTAATTCAAAGTGGATCTTGAGATATTTACAAAAACGTTTTTGACCATTGATGTCCCATGCCTTAGTGATTGAGTCTTGAAGTTGTACACAGCAGTGTGGTATTTTTTTTTATTTTTTTTTTAAATTCAGGCATCATAAATCATGATCCAAACTATTGGATATATTCAAAAGATCATTCACGACCAATGGTCCAAATTTTAGCCATTGGATCATCATAGATTTTGAGATATTTATAAAAAACGACAGACATTTATATATAATTTTTTTTAAATCATGGCCCCTAAATGCAAGATCCAAACCAAAATGAAGATCCAAACCGCCTATAGTAATTAAAATGTGGAACACGTGTTTGAGATAAAATTTCAATTGTTGTATGATCACAGATCTTGATATATTTGCAAAATGCCCAAACCATTAGATCTATTTTTACATGTATCTTACCAAACAGTCTATTTTTAAAATATCTATGTCTTACCAAACAGTCTATTTGTAAAACATCAATTTCAAACCGCTCCATTTGAAATAGATCTATATCATACAGATCTGTTTCGTGAAGATAAGATTTGCCAAAAAAGCCCTTGGTAAACCAAGAGCTTGCTAAATGCTAGGAACACCGACACTTGAATTGGAGCTTCTTTGGCTCAAGATCTCACTGCAGCTAGCTTTATAAAAGGGAAGACATGGCATTTTTCCCATCAGCCAAGGCTCACCAGAATTCAATAGATGGGCAGTCAAAATAGTTCTTGATAATGCCTTTTTGGCATTCCATTCATTAGGTGAGGCACGTTGGAGCATCTAGAAACCCTCGTGTATCATATAGGATAACAGGTCTTAAAAAGCTTTATTACAGTATTGATTTTAAAAAGGCGATATTAAGTCTGTGATCATAAATGATCCGTGAAATCTATTACAACCTAAAATAACAGGGGTGGTAAGAGATAAAACAAAGAGTAATGCTACATGGCCCGATTTTGGGGACCGAGTGTTGGCCCGGTCCCCAAGGGGGCCATTGGATCCCAGGCTGTCCTGCTTTGGGTGGTCAGCCTTAAATGTCTCAATCACGTTGGTGGTCATAAACCGTTCGATAATCCAGAATATTGGTCAAATAATTAATTATGGATATAAGTGTCCTCACACATCGGTGATTAGCCGTTCGATTACAACGACAGTCATTCGAATATGACCCAATCGATATATATACGTAGCATAATAGAATAGACATAGTGATCAGTAATGCCCTGACATAGAAGTCTAAGTCAAAATGAAGGCTGGTTGCACAACAATCCACAATCGAATAGCGAAACATTATCCAAACAAATCTCCACAATATTTCAATCAATGGCCAAGCTATATTACGGTCTATATCCAATCAATATAGGGTGTGCAACTAACAAACCAGTATCAATCTCAATGATGTATGCAAATCCGAAGGTCAAAGATTAACCACAAGCCAATCTTAAGGTCAAACATAAGGTCTTGTACCCAACAACCACATGAATCTCAAATAGATTAAAAATCAACGCATCCTTTCACAATGAATGGTGCATAAACCCAATTAAGGGCTTTCCAATAAAGATGGGTTGAGCTCGAATCCACTAGGATTTTCTCGAAGTCATATTGGGCACTAAACCCCACGTTGATAAGATACCATGTGCCCAATCGATATTTACTCATGTCCAATTATCCAATTATTAGGGCCCAAAAATATAAATTAACATATCAATAACTAAGGGTAATTTCAAAGTAAATAGCAAATAATAATAATAAAGAAAACAAGCCCTAGTTTATAATTTTAGATTACTTAGAGTCCCATCCTAGTGTATTTCCAAGAATATATAAGTCAAAGGGCCTAATTGGGTTCACTAAAACTACAAGGGGTTTTTCCCAAATTTTGGTAACAAACCTAACAGAACACTCTGGAACATGAGTTTCATCTTCTCTTTTGTTTTCTTTCCAATACAAGTCAAACCATTCTTACATGGAGTCTCCTTTTATTTATTTGTTTTCCAATGCTTACTCAAGTCCAGAACAGGTCCTGTCCATGTGGGTACTGGCTTCTCCCAATTTATTCAGGTCCAAAACCGCCCCCTCACTCAACACAGAACCCAGTCTCCAGAACAATGGGATAATGCCTGACACATCAAGGTGCATGGGTAGTGGGTCCCACTAGGCCCAGCCCACAAATTAAACACTCCTACATAGTCGCCCAGCCAAGTACGGCGAAAGGACCGTCCCAGATCTATGATCAAATCACCCAGTGGCCCCGCCACTGCCTGATGTCCAAAATATTGACACCCAAACTATGTAAAACCCTTAGATGAGGGGCTAGATGGGACCCAATCCCCACGGATCCACCACCATTAGGATCGCCCTTGGGTCTCCTATCAGATGTGGGGACCCGATCTCAGATCGGTTGGGCCCAGTGGTCCCACAAAGAAATGCTTCTAAACAGGGTTCTCTTCTTCCTTATTCACGCTTCCTTCTGATCAAGGTGCGGGTCTAGCCCTTCTAAGGTTGCCCATGGGTCCTCCTCTGATCCACAGATCAGATCTGACGTCGAGTGGCTCACCTTGGCTCCATGGTAAAAAACACGAATAGTCCGAAACTGCCTGTGTCGAGAAACCTGTTCTAAATCTGTTTCTCGATTGATTTTCTATGGGATTGCAGTGAATCCAAGTCCAGCCAACCTATCTACATTAACATATAATTGACAAAATCTTGGATGATTAAAAAAGGGGTTTTGAAAACCAGATATGGGTAGGCTATAAGGTCAACATAAAGATCGGAATATGGGTATCAATTGAATCAACCCTCAATCTCCGATCTCACCATATTACATAACATGATCATCACATGAAAGGGCATCAAAGGGTTTCTACACGCATGAACACGCAAATCCATTAGAAATACAAGGATTAAATCTACAAATTATGATTAGGTACTTGCCCTAAGTTCACTAGGTTTGCGGTTAGAGAGGACGGATTAAAATTCATATTGTCAAAGCCCAAAGCGATATCCTGTGCGGAGAGGGTTTCGCAAGGAAGAAGATGGTCGTCTCTGATCGGAGATCCGGTAGCGGGATTCTAAGTGCTAGGTTGCAAAAGCTAAAGGAATTAGGAAGAGAGAGAGAAAGAGTTGTGGGAGAAGAAAATAGTGCGGTGGTGTTTTATAAATAGAGAATGGAAATAAGAGTTGGAGTCTAATTTTGAACTATACCCACTAAACTAGGCCCAAGTTAACTATATGTCAAGTCACCTATCAAACAAGCCCAACCGCCAAACCTAAGCCTAACGAGGTCCCCACTTAGACTAATCATGTATTTAACTAAAATACAATTAAATACATAATATTAATAAAATAAATAATTTACATAGATATAGATAAAATAATCAAAATGTCACAAGATGGTTGATTATCTTATAGGTTTGGTTGCATCCCCATGACGTACAATTGCCTCTTAACATCCGTGTGAATTTAAGAAAATGGGTGGAAAACTTAAGAGACAAAAAGAGAGAAGAAAGATAAGAAAGGTGCCCAAATAGGAGATATTAGAAAAGAGAACATGGGTTGTAGTATCGCAGCTTATGGGTAGTTAGGTCAGTTAGGTCAAAAGAAAATCTAACTTCTACAAGTTGTCCTTTGCAAAAATTTAAACCTTCATTATTAATTGCTAATGAGCAGACAATTATTTAAATCTTTAATAAAAATCTAAAAAATTATTTTATATAACTAATCGTTGAATAACAATGCTCCACAAATGAGTAAATACTTGTATTTATAGTCCTTGAAACCAGGTTGTTGCAAGTGCATATGGCTAAGAGTGTTCCACGTTGACGTGGCCCTACCCTCATCGATCCATGCATGATGTTCGTGTTGAAAGTTGTTTAGAAGGGTGGTTTGATGAGATAGTAACATGGGGCATTTGGAAATTAAAAGAGAACCGGCAGTGGCGGAACTGTGTAGAGGCCCGGGCGGGCCCTGGCCCCCCCCAGCCTTTGAAAAAGTTTTTTTTTTTTTTTTTTTTTTGAAAAAGTCTTTTAAAACACAAAAATGGCCCCCCCTCCCAAGGTTTTTGGATTTTTTTTCTAAGTTAAACCCCACCCCACCCCGGCCCCCACTCCCAACCCTTTTAACTTTCGAAAACCTCTCCAGACTCCAATCTTAAGCCCTAACCCTCTTCAGCTCTTCCTTCTTTGTTTTGTTCGTCTCCTCTTTTTTTCCATTAATCTCTCATCTTCAGTGGTTAAAATTTTACACGCCGTCTGCTCTATGTCCAGCATTTTCAAGGAACAAAATCATAGTTGAACTTATAACTATGTCAAAAAGGAAACTTTAAAATATGATAGTTATAATAATTGGTGAAATAAAATTTTATTCAAGTTTTGGCCCCCCCCCCCCCCCGCCCCCCCCCCCCCAGTGGCGGATGGAGTTCTTTGTTACTGGGGGCCTGGGCCCCCAGTGACTTTTTGGGGAAAAAAGAAAATGTATAATAAGTTAGGCCCCCAGTGACCTTTTGGGAAAAAAAAATGTATACTAAGTTAGGCCCCCAGTGACTTTTAGGGAAGAAAAAAATATGTATACTAAGTTAGGCCCAAATCTATTAGGCCCCCAGTGACATTGAACTAGGCCCCCAGTGACATTGAACCAGGCCCCCTAATGAAAACTCGTAGAGAACAATTGTGATAAATAAATATGTCTTGTTTTATTGCTTGAAATTATTATATTATATTTGTTCCATATAAAAGGTTTGGGGTAAATCTACACACTATTTGTCCTTGCTAGGCATGATTTGCAATGCAGTGGAAATCTACAAACTATCTGTCTTTGAATGCACCTTTCTGTGTATTAGTTACTGATAGTGTATGCAAAAGGTACACTACTTTTTTGTGTATTGTTTTTTCTCAAGCATGAAGAAAAAAAGAAGAAAAAATCATTTGCAATCATATAAATAACCCAAAAAAAAATTCCGGGGGCGTTGCCCCCGGACCACCTACTGCTTAATCGTGCCCCCAGTGACTTTGAATCCTGGATCCGCCACTGGCCCCCCCCAAGATAAAATCCTGGCTCCGCCCCTGAGAACCGGATCCATGTTTGGACCAATCGGGGGTGCACATGAAGGACATGTAAAATCCCATCTTCTCTAAATAAATAAAAAATCTCATCTCCCCATGTGACACCCCATGATCAGTTTGGTTCAAACAAGGGATCTGTTTCCTTGAAAAGTGAAGATGGTCGTTTTATGGAAAAGAAAAAGGTCAGGTGACAGGCGGACATTGTGGCTGATAAAATTTTCCTTTTTGGTTTCTTTTGGCTGTGTTCTTTGGTGATAGATTTATTTTTTCCTAGTTCCGTCTTTATACAATTCATTCATTTTTCAACTTGGCAAAGAAGAAGAAGAGCGTCTACTTCCACAAGTTATGCATGCAATTTTATTCACCATTACAGAATTATTCTATTACATTGATGAACGAGGCACAACAAAGACGAGCTTTTTTTTCATCCTTCGCCCATTAAATTCCATTTGCATTTAAGACAAAAGAAAAAAGAAACGAAAAGATAAATCCGTAACACTGAGATTATTAATATTGCATTTGCAGACAAACCATTTAACGTCAGTTTTTCTTATGGCTAGCATCCCAGTAAGTGCGGGCCGCATAGTAAGTCTGTGCCATAGTAAGGGCCAAAAGAATGGTTGCCCCCACAAGGGAAATGATAGTCCAAGGATTCTTGAGATACCTTTTCTTCAACATAGGAATCCATATATGCTTCCAACTAGCAATCCATTCCCAAACTTTACCCTTGCATCCCGTCATCCTGTCTATGTAGAACTTGTTGAGTTCATCTTGGATGTCATGCAGGTTACTATGTGGATGCATAGGCATATTACCCGGTACAAGCCTTTTAAAGGTCTTGAACATGACGTAGTCACGTGATTCAGTGCCAGTGATGATACCCTTAGATCGTAGATGCTTTACATCCGCTACAGAATTCAACAAACCATTCATGAAGGTATAGTAGCAAAGTGTAGAAGGAAACTTCCCGGGGTGAAGAAGCTCGAAGGCAACCATGTTACATACCCGAATCTCTGATTCATTAGAAATCTGATTGATAGGAATGGTGAGGGCACCGTTTTCGATTTCAATGCTTGAGTGGCTGTCGTCCTTTGCTACCTTGAACTCGACTCCTGCACGCCGAAGCGCCATTACAGACCCGGCCCCTTTCATCTTTCTCTGAGGGTGGTGTGCATCTTCCTTACAAGGATGACGTTCCATAAGCCGCCACCTTAAGCTTTGTCCCTCTGTCATTGAATTTTCACCAACTACGAACTCATCTTGTACAACGAAAGCTTTTCTAACAATGTCCAACATATGCAGGCCCCTGCTCGCATCCGGCTCCGGGTGTGGTTTCCCGAGGATAGCATTGGACATGAGATTCTTTATTTTCTTACAAATCTGCAAATTTTGAGAAGATGAAATATTAAATAAAATAAAGAAAGAAAGAAAGTCCTTTACTTGTTTTGGAAAAAGAATATTAGCAGGAAATTATATTAATTATATGCAATCTTGTTAGATATAAGAGTCGTGGCCTACCATGAAACTTGTAGGGCCTATACGGGCTTAATTACTTTTCTTTTTTTTCGCTAAAATGCAAGTGATTTTTGTGTTGAGAAGGAAGGAGAGAGCTAGGAATAAAACTCCCAACAAAATGGAGAGATCACTGCCTGAACTGGCCAAAAAGTTGAAAAAAAAAATCCAATACAGGAAAGTCTCCCAAAAAACTTTGAATAGAGGTTAATGGGGGGAAATAAAAAGGCTTGGACAGTTGATCGAAAAGTGCTTCAAGACGCATCCATAAAAGCCTTTTTGTAGAGGATATGGAAGGAGTTAATTACTTTGAGCGGCTAAGCCAAGATTTTCTTATAGTGGGGACAAGATGATTGACCAATAATATCAATAGACAAGATGATTGACCAATAATATCAATAGAATCACTTATGAAAAATAGAAATCATTCAAAATTCACATCCTCTTTTTATCAAATAAGTGAAGCAACTTCTTCTGTTTTTCTTTTTTATTTAAAAAAAAATTTGTTATTTTTTTTTGTCATTTTGTGCTTTTATTCCATACATCCTCCACTTTCCTTTTCTCATGATTTGACGCTCAGTTTAATTTCATTTTACTCTACTCTACAAACAAATAGTATTGTGAAGTAGAGAGGACCTAAATCGAAAGGTACTAAATGACAAAACGCCAATGCTTGTCTTTATGTCATTTAAGTAGTATAAGAGACTAGTTTTTTTTCTTCTTTTGAAAAGAAATGGCTTTTTGTCATTTAGTGCACGTTGGGTAAAAAGAGAGGAATTCTCTATTCAAATGCATTATCTCTTAAAAAAGTAGAGGCGGGGCCCCCTTTTAAAGACAAAAATGCCCCCAGACGGTCTTTTATTTCCAACAAAAATCTTTCCAATAAAAGCATCGTTCGTAGGGGACGGAAGCCCTATTCGTTTTGAGAGGGGAACAAAAAATGCATTTTGGAGAAAGTCCAGAAGGGAGAAGAGGAAGAAGAGAACGATAGCAGCTTGAAGATGGAGAGGATGCTGAGGGAATGTGGGCTGGAGATGGCAGGGGTGGAGGGATTTCATGGCCGGGACAACGTTGGTGATGAGGTTCTTATCGGCTGTGGCGATGCTTTCGTTTCCAACAGCGATTTGGGCGATCTTGGTGGCACGGAGGAAGGGGGAAATGTTGGAGGAGACCCATGATTGGGCGGCAGGGAGCTTGGAGATGGAGGGGATGTCACCCTTGGCGACGGTGACGATGACAGAGATGTTGGTGTTGGCAAAGGCGGAGAGAATGGTGGAGCCAGTGTCAATGAATTTTATGTGGGCGATGGAGGTTTAGGTTTTCATGTAGCTCTCGACTTGGAAGGAGGAGGGAGGTTGTTTGCAAGAGTACCATAACCGATATATAGCTGGAGGATGAGATCCATTGTGTGAGTTGGAAATGGAGAGGGATGATTCGTTGGATTTTGTTTGGTTTTGATTTGGCAAAGATGATGATGGGGGCTGTTTGGATAGATGAAGTTTTTTTAAAAAAAATTAGGCGAGATTTACAGTAGGAGATGATATTTGGGGGTTCGATTTGGTTTTGTTTAGGGTATTGGATTTTGGGTTTTGGCATAGGAAAACTCTACAAAATCCACACAAATCCAACCTGAAACCCATTCTATCTAACATTGATCTAGAACTATCCATGTGCACGGTGGACCTTTAGTTCCATTTTTTTGCCATGGCACCTCATGGGGTTTCTCTCCATGGGTTGCATAAAATTTGACAATGCATTATTTTAATTTAAAATTCAGTTTTTCAGCAAAAAATGAATTTTAAGCCAAACCTAAACCCATCCCTCACCTAACCATCTAATCTAATTTAAAGGTGGTTTGAAGCTGGGGTCACATATAGGACTATACTTATAGGTTTAATTTAACTGTGGCATTGAACCGCATGTCTGCAAAACATTTAGGGTGCACTTATAGGTTTAATTTAACTGTGGCATTGAACTCCATGTCCTCAAAACATTTGGGGTAAAAATTTGACATACATTAACATATTAATTGTATTTATGAAATTCTTTTAAAGCAACAAGGAAATAGCATAATAATCTATAATTGTTCATACATTGGCATAAAAGAAACCAAACGGTCTATTTAAAATAAATTTGTTCATTAGTAAACACGCTTTTTTATTCTCATCTCTTTTTTTTTATTGCTCTTTTTTTAATGACTATTTTAAATTGTCTGTTTGAAAAAGTGTAGAGAAAGTTGATATCCGGCTGATCTCCATCTATTTATTCCCTTAAAACCGTATGATTATCATGCATTAAGTGGACCCACAGGGCAGTATAGTACATATGATGTGATTTCTGAAAGAATATACAGATAGATCATAGATAGATGTTACCTCATCTGGTGGTGTCTTGCCCTGAACGGTTAATATAGTCTCAATAGCAGTAAAAGGCACCTGGTTTTCAAGCATCATCAGGTCAGATGCTATTTGAGGATAGGATATGGTCCCTTGATGGGAAAAAATTGGGTCATGCTCTTCATAGCCATCAAAGTTCTTATTATAGACGTTCAACATCTCGAGCAAGAAACACCCATCGATGAGCATTAGCGTCAGGAAACTCCCCCCATTATCCTTTTCCATCCATAAGTGGCGTCGTAGCTGGCTATAAGAATCCATCAGATCTGGCAGAACTTTCCACAAAGCCTCGATGTAATCCTCTATGGGTTTTGTGGACCTTCGGAAGAAGCATCGAGCTGCTCTATGCTTGTGCACCTCCATCTGCTTCAGCTGATCTCCTTCATGATGATAAGGGCCCATGGACACCATTTTCGGTGTGAAGGCCTCGGGGTTGACAGCCGCCATAGGTGCAGGGACCTTGTAGATCGAGTTCTTATTCCAACGCCTGACTGCCTCCTCGCCTTCATTTAGCTTTATATGTTCGGAAATCTTTGTTGCAATATCTGTTTTAATCTTCGTCGTGTCTGTGCAAAAGACAATCAAGTAGACTATATCATTTTTTATTCCGAAAAATAATAAAGCCAAGTTATTGTTTCAGTGATACAGTCATTTAGCTTGAGAGCCTAATAATTTAGGTTACAATAAATAGGAATAGTGTACATAGGAATTAATAGCTAAATGAGCTCTTTAAGACCATGAAATAGGTTAGAGGTGAAGGACCTCCACTTTCCTAGCATTTGAAGTAGTATGTGATGGCTGGTTATCCATTTTTCATCTTCCCTTGGTTCAATTTTCATCAAAAGAAGCCATGCCTATTGCGCTAGTTAGATACGAAGATGATGAGACTCCATTCCAAAACGAAAATGATGAGACTCCATTCCAAAACACTCTCACTCGTAGTACAAGATATCCCGATGCTCAATCCAAAAGAATAGGAAATCTAAGGTGACTCAAGGCAATCTAGGAATCTATGAAATACATTACAAGAAATCAAGGCAAAATTAGAAACGAAGATGATGAGACTCCATTCCAAGACACTCTCAATCGTAGTACAAGATATCCAGATTCTCAAACCAAAAGATTGGAAAATGCATTTCAGAAAATCAAGAGAAAAGAGGGGGAAGAAGAAGATGAGTCTCACGTTCTAAACAGCATGGCATAGGTGATTTTCTTCAATCAATAAAAAATTCCACTCAAAAAATCAAAGATATTCAAATTCCTAATATAAGAGATTAAGAAATTCATTTCAAAAGGTCAAGATAAAAAGAAACCAAGAAAATGAAACCCAGCTTCGATCCAAACGTCATAATAATCAATGAAAACCCCTTTCAAGAAATCAAAGATAACCCAATTTCCATAGGGAGATCTTCAATAAATGAACACTTTTCTTACCGTTAAATAAATGATATGTTGCGACTGTGATTATGTCTCGATCACGCAGCATATAGGGTATGAACAATTTTGTTCAAATAAAAAAAAATCAAGAGGCCTTCTTCAATTGTTTTCAGAGGCTTATTCCTTCTGCCGTCAAGAATGTGTTTAACAAATATCTTCTAAAAAAGATCCCTAAAATATATGATAGCATTTTCGGTCATTATATGTGTTACGGGTGTATACGAATCAGATTGGTGCGGATTGGGCCAAATCCGTCACCAATCCGTTACCTACGAATTGACGAATTTGGAATCCGTCACCAATCCGTGGCTGTTAAAATCCGATCCGATCCGATCTGTGGAGGAACGGATCGGATCGGATTAAATTAATCCGTTTAATCTAACGTTAAAAGAAAAATATCAAACACGTTGTAAAAAAAATTACATTCTGGCCTATAAATTTTTTTTCTTATTTTATATTTAGACATCTTAATTTATATTTAGACCCCTTATATTTTTTTAATTTATATTTAATGTCAACGTATCGGATCGAATTGAATACACGGATTGAGGGTGGAATCCACCACCGATCCGTTGCTAACAGATTACAAAAATCTCAATCCGTCTCCAATCCGTTTACCTTCGGATCGGATAAAAATCAACGGATTAGATCGGATTTACGGATCGACAGATTTTTTGTGCACCCCTAATTATGTGTGTGTGTCTGAGATTATACACTTGGCAAAAAAAGATTCGGTCTGGTTCCAACTGAACCTGAAACCAATGCAAACCTAAATATCTAGAACATACAATTATTTATTTATTTTGATCGGTAACATACAACTACTTATAAAAGAAAATCATTCTAATCCATATATCTCTTTTAAGATATAAGATATGGAGCCAATATATGAAAACTTCACAGAATTGCGTATCATAGTTATACAAACTGACTAAGGGCTTGCTTGAATCTATTCCCTTTTTCATTTTTTTTATAGACCCATCAAAATAGAGTCAATAGAAGAAGAGGCTAGAATCAAAATGAGTATTTTGGTAATGCAAAGATCTATATTAAACGGACATTTTAAATCAATGGTTGAAAGATTTTCACAAACTTCTCGAGATCCATAAGGTATCAAGCCTTGGAAGCTGATCCCATAGTCATGTTCAGTCTTCCAAATGGATCAAATAGTTTGGATCTTTAGTTGCGGGCCGCAGAATCTAGAAAATATCATCAAATGACTCACATTCTTTTAACATATCTCAAGATTGGTGATGATCCAATGGTTGGCATTTGGTCCCATAGTCATGCTTGACCTAAAGAGAAATCTCAACGATTGGATCATGATTTTACTATCACAAAAATAATAAAAAAAGAAAATTGTGACTATTTATGGACTAATCCATAATTAGGCATGTTACATTTTTGGATGATATTGCTTTTGCAAATATCTTCAGATCCACAGGATATGAAGCCTTAAAATTAAATCCCAGAGCTCTATTCAACATTCGAAAGAGATCTAACGGTTTGGATCTTCTATTTGGGGCCCATAAATTTTTAAAAGTTTCATTGAGTGGCTTACTTTCTTTTTTTTTTACATATCTTGATACTGGTGATGATCCAACAACTGAAATTTGGTTTTATAACTGTGTTTAATCTATTGAACATATTCAACGGTTTAGATTTTTATTTACTCTTTTAGATTTTCTACAACAGTAGTGCTACCTGGACAAACTTTTTTGTCAGAATTTTGGACAACCCTTATGATATCCTTTGAATATTATAGGGGTTGTCCAAAATTTTGACCAAAAAGTTGGCCCAGGTAGATTTTGTTTCTACAAAAACTAAAAATCGGACTTGGGTGCGATGGATCCAGCAACATGGTTCATCCACCTCTAATTTTTTTGCTTCTACCATTTAAATGTAATTTTTGGAAGCATTACCTCTACTTCTCTAAATCGGGCAGAAGCTAAAACACACTGCCAAATGCATCTATTCTCAAAATCGTCATCCGCGAGATTTAGAGAATTAGAGGCAAAAGGTAGTGATGCCAAACAGGCGTTAGATCGTGTAATGAGCGTGGACATATAAAAGTTGTCAACATCAACTACAAATGTGAGTGACTACTGCAAACCTAATAACTGACCTATCCATCTTGAGATCTCGAACACACAATTGTTTATTTATTTTATTTTTCGATCGGTATCATACAATTACTTATAAAAGACAATCATACTAATCCATTTAAGATATAATATATGGAACCAATATTTAAAAAATTCACATATTTGCCTATCATACTTATGCAAACTGACTAAATCGTGTATTGATTGTGGACATATAAAAGTTGTCAACATCAACAATGCAGGTGAGTGACTGAGGAAATAATAGAAATTCTTTTTGTTCTAGAGTAGATCTTACATCCGAACTATTCAAGATAAATGCCCTCCATTTGGGTAGGTTTGTCAAAATCTCCACCCCAATAGGAGTTGAGTAGATTGACCACGAATAAAATATTGTGGAAAATGTTCATTAATTCTATTTATGATCAAGCAGGTGACTAGACCAAATCCTATTTGAATTAAACTTGGCAAAAGCCAAATACAAGAATGACATATCTGTTTTGGATTAAGTAAGGTGCCGTTTGGCAAGTCTGTTTCTAATCTCTATTTGGACTTAAAACTGATTGGAATAGAGTGTTTAGCATTTTAGACTGTTTGGCACCTTAAAAGCAAATCTCTATTTGAAGTGGTTTTAAGATGTATTTGCCCCATTTGAAAAAGTTATATTTTGGGTGAGAATTCAATCGGAGCCTCAAGTCTGAAGCGGAAAGAGATAAGTGATTTTTCTATGGTCAAGTTTGCCCTCTATTGTTTCCTCATATGACAACAATACCCATATAAAAGTACCCCACTTCCCAATCTCATCTCTTCCTCTCCTGAGAAAACCCTAGCAAAGACGAGATGCTCATCGTCTCCAACGCTCGGTACCTCCCTAACATCCGTCCAGACCATTTTCAAGAATTTTTTATGTTTGGATATGCCATTGATCTGATGGCCACGCTCTTAGTATGATATTGAGTGAAGTAAATGTTTTTTGAAGAAGAACCTCTTAGAAGTTGGGCTTGTATCTCTACACACAGAGAAGTGGGATTTCTTAAGAGAGGAATTCTGGATCACTGTCTCTATATGCAAAAAGAAGATGAGCCCATGTCTCTGTGTGCTGCTTCTTAGAAGTGGACATTTTGGACACATCTCTTAGACTCAAATTCCTCTATTGAGCAGATTGTGTTCCAATAATAATGCATGCCTAGATACATGATGCTAGTAAATTGGGGCAAGAGATGGAAAGATCTCATTATGTAAATGGTTTGACAAAAAAATTACTCATTTCTGCTCATTGGATTTATTGATTTGATGAAAAATTGCACATGGGTTTGATGTTGTTTCCTATTATTTTTATTAAATAATTAAAGTATTGTATATGGATTTTAGTTTCTACTCGTTTCTGAATTTTGTTGTTGGGATTTGAATACATTTTTCTTGATTGAACCCAACCGGAGAGAACGAGGACTGTAGTCTCATACTAGGATGGGCAGGATTGAGTTGTTTTGTTATTTCAAAGTGGATATTGATTACACACCGAAGATATTGCATCTCCTTTTTTTTATGAGATTGACGGGTGGGCATTGGGTTGTGATGGATGTAAAATGCCTTTTAATAATGTAGATTTTGTCATTGCTGGAACATATAACATCATTTTATGACACCTAAAATTCATTTATAAGTTTTACGTGGGCCCCCTATGACTGCAATATAATTCTATGATAATTCTTTTTTTTGAGGAAAAGACAAAAATTGCCCTTGTTATAAGCTCTCATTTGTATGTTTACCAAACAAGTTTTTTCAAATAGATCTAATTGATATTACAGATATACTACGTCTTACCAAACGTTCTATTTGTAGAATGGTCAATTTAGAATAGATCTATATCAAACAGATCTATTTGAAACAAATCTATTTCAAACGGATAAGACTTGCCAAACAGACCCTAAGTGGCTCTCGATCTTTGAGAGCATTACAAAATTTCCCATTAGTTTGAGGATAGGAGGATTCAGACTAGTGGGCAACAGAGCATTAAGATGTATATAATTAATGAAGGAAGAATGAATGAAACTTAACAAAAAAATCATAAACTGAACTATGAAAGAATTAAAGATTTTTATCCAGAACATCTTTATAAAAATTATAGCCAATAAAAAACTCCAAAAATGGACTGTTTTTTTTTTAGTTTTCAATCTCCCTTCTTTACTAAAATTATTTGAGAAAAAAATGTCTAAATTAGGTGAGAAAGAAATACAATGTAAGCAAAAAAATAAAATAAAAAAATAAAAAGGAACTGGAGGAAGAAAGGAGCCCACCCTGGTGATTGAATTTTCTGCTAGGAAAGCCTCTCTCCATATCTGACATCTTGATTTCTTCCACTGTTGTCATTTTTAAAAATCGTCTTGGTTGAGGCGTTTGACGTTTTAGGTCAGCTCCAAATCGTGTGGTTTAGAGCTGCAACTTTCGATTACAAAAGCAACGAGAAAGAAGGACGTGGAATGGAAAGCCCGGTGTACAGATGCAGAGAGCTTGGTGAGTCTCTCTTCACTTTATAAAGGGAGGAGAGAGAGAAAAATAATACAAGTGGGAGAGGAAAAGGTGGCGGTACTTCACCTCCCATTAAAGAGAGGATAAAGAGGAGCCATGATGCGTCTCCCTTCATGTTCATACCATGTGAACAAGGCAAGAGAAACACGGAACCGGAGCTCGAAATTTCTGACCTGCACAGATTCCTGGAGGTGATGGACGCTAGGGTAGTGAAGGCCGTAGCCAGGCAGGGTGGACCCAGAACATGGAATTAGGGGGGCCAAATGAAAATTATTTTTAAAAAAAAATTAACATTTTAGAAGGCAAAATAAAAAAATTTAAAAACTCTTCAATAAAAAAGAGGTTCGGGCTTTAATTTTTCCAGAGAAAGAGAGAAAGAGAGAGATACTTTTATAGATAAATGATCTAGTAGGCTACTAAATCCTACAGAGTGAAAAAATGGGTTGAGACAGTGATGACTCTACAGAGAGATGATGATCACTAGCTTCATATTTTAGCCATTTATATTGCAATTTAATGTTAGAGTTCAAAGAGTTTCTTGTTTTCAAAGATGAAAATAGTGGTAGTAGGAATGTTGCGGTCCTCCACCAAAACGCTACGAAGCAGGCGCTACGTAACAGCGTAGCGGTGCATTTTGAAAAGATCATTGAAAAATTCTAAAAAATCGAGAATATTGAAAAATAATAGAAAATATGTTTTTTTTTTTTAGTAACTAAGTAAAAGGGTGTAACGGTCCCCTCATTGGATAAGATCCTATATCATTGTATGAATAAAAAATAATGGTACTGATTATTTTTTTCACATATATTCATGCAAATTACTTATACTAAAAGTTAAGAAATGCTCATAATCAAATTGTGGCATCAAAATGTCATCTCTATTTTTCTTAGAATTAATGTTTCATAGTTACATTTCAAATATATATAAATTATTGAAGTGAAATATGATTAGGGTCATATTTCCTATTATAGTAAATTTGATTGTGTCCTATTTAAAGTTAAGATGGGTCATTTTCTATTAGATTGAAATTTGGTTGGTCCCTGATTCCATATTTTCAATTAGAGTGAAATTTGATTGGGCCTAATTTACCTATTTCTAATTAGAGTGAAGTTTGGTTAGGCCTATTCTCGATTGAAATGAGAAGGGCCGATTTTCTATTAGATTGAGATTTGGCTAGGATCAATTTTCTATTAGAGCGAGATTTTGCTAAGCCTATTTCACTATTTCGAAATAAAGTGAAATTTGGCTGGCCTTCGTTTCAATTAATATAGAATTATAAATAGGCATAAGATGTGAACTTTAAAAAAAAAAAACTTAATAGACATGGCTCATTGTGCGGCCCACCAAACAAGACTTGTTTTTTAAGTAGGCGGGCCTGATTGTGTAGCCTACCAAACAATCTTTTTAAGGGCTAAAAGTGAAAAGGAGAAAGAAAGAAAGAAAAAAAAACCAAGAAGCCCACCAATCGTGGGGCTGTAAGAAAAAAAAAAGCGAAAGGACGCCTCTTAAAGAGGCTTGAAATGCCCTTTTCGCTGCTTCCGTGAGGAGAAAACAACTAGGTATTAGGTTTTTTTTTTTTTTTTTTTTCAAAATTAGGGTTTTAGTTTTCATTGTTTCCTTCCTAACTTGTATAGTGGCCGATACATATAAATATATATATATATATATATATTACTCGAAGAGTGTTGGCCGCTATTGCGTCGTAGCATCTATCACAGATGTGAGCACCGATATTATTTAAATGGTGTAGTGGGCAGTGCCGCTACTCTGGATTTATCAGCTGCAACGTAGCGTTTTTTTTATCCATGGTTGTTTTTTTTTTATAATTGTATGATCTTTTCTATCAAAAGGACGATGCACATGTACTAAGGTATTAGAAAATGTTAGATATCTTGATTCGATTAGAATTAAACTTAGAATTTCTTAGAGTTAAGACTTAGCTTGAAATTGAAACTTCCTTTGTATACCTCTGTTTAATCCGGCCGTTTTCAACTCTAGAAATAACATGGCTTGTCTTGCTTACAGCGCTCGCTAATGCTTCCCGCACCTTTTGATATAAGAATGGCTTTTGGCTTTCGGGCCCGGGTGATGTGATGTAAGGCCTGCTGCTTACAGCCCATGACGTCACTGCATGACGTCATCATGATCCAGTGGTAGCCACGTCAGCAAAGGCCATGCCTCCCTCGGGCTCTATCTTCTGTCCTCAACAATTTCTTATGGCCCATTTGGTGATGTTACGTGTAAAATAAAGTACGGTAAAGCATCAAATTAAAATAGGATAAAATATAATGAGATTATAATGATATTTATTTTTAGTTGTTTGGTATGAAATCCTTTTAAAATAAAGGTTTTTTATTTTTTATTGGAGGAATGAGATTGTTTTTTTACTTTTTTTTTTCTTTTTAAGATAGAGGGAATTTTGAATTAAAATACCATTGATATGACCCCTTTATTTGAAAAATGGATGGTTTACTTGACTTTTACTAATTGTAAAGTGCCAAATGAGTAAGGTCATCGGAGGTCGGATGTCTCCGAACTGCATTTCAGACTTTTACTGTTTGCACGAAGTGGAGCTTGGATTGAGTGTTGCAGATATTACCTGGAACCGTGTAAGTCATGACATGGAATCTAACTGCGGAGCCCACGTAGAAATAATCATAGAGATAGAACGGACAATATGAATCTTATCAGATTTGGTAAGATATCCTAAAGTTTTGATTTCAACAGAAGGTCCCATCCGACCATCCCTTGAATGCATGACAGGAGACTAATGTGATATATCAGCAATGACATTTATCATCAATGACATAAATGATACTCTCATTTACAATCATGTACTCAATCGAATGACGTTTTTAAAATATATTCCTAGAGTATGGCCTTCATCTCTTTGTATTCTCTGCTACGTCCGCATCGGCAAGATATAGGCAGATGAAAATAAAGTAATCAAGTCGAAAGTTGGAATAGGGTTAAAATAACAATTAACTGTTAGTGATAGCCGTCCCATAAACAATCAATCGGCCAAAGTAGGCAAAAGCCCACTGTTCAGAGACAGAGAGATGAGGTTGATGAATTGGCATTTAAAAATGAGAGAGAAGTCATGGGGCATTTCGCTCCACGTTGATACCATGTGCGAGAAACAGCTAATAGACCACCAACTAAAGCATCCTATTCCTACCCAAATAAAAAGTAGCCGTGCTAATGCTGCGGACACGAGATGACGTCACCTCCATAACGCCATCATGACGCCATCACGATATATGTGCCTTACCTTCCGGCATTTGCACCTCCACCTGTTCTCCCTCCCTTCTGTTCACACCGTGGCAGCTGTTACATGGAAACCTCGTTATGCGTCCCCGATAGAGATAATTTAGATCATTAAAATGAGTTGCATACCCTTTAGTGATTATACTCTCAAATTTCACTTTAATTAAAGTGGGTCCGCACCTTAAAACTGGGCACCGCCATTGGCATTAATGACACTTCCATCATGTGATTAATCAAATGGTAGGACCCACTTATATCAATATGAAATTTGAGGATACATGTGTGGAGAGGATGAGATTCAGGTTGATATGTCAGGATTACTTGTAAGGCCTCCCATTGGAGATTTAGACATTGTTACAACTTACGCGGTTCTTGTGTAATAGCTGCTCCGGGCAATCCAGACATTATCTCAATCTCAACCTCCAAACCCAGTTAAATATTGTTTAATAACCTTTTTTTTTTCGCTTTATTATTAGAATTTCACAGCGGGTATTGTTAAAAGGAAAAATAACATTTATATATGATCCTTTGGCTAATTTTATTAACTTAACAGCTTCCATGGACTCTTGAGTGCCGTTTGGAGGGCTTTGGCTTGAAGCTAGGGAAAATTGTAGAGCCCTTTATTTTGCACTATATTAGGCTTGACTGGGGTTGACCCATTTTCTAATTGGGCTGGGCCAGTGTGTTTCTCGGCCAAGTGGAGCTGGGTCAATGTGCTTCTAGGCCGAGCACAACTTATGGTCCAAGGGAAATACTCTTTGGAACTTGTCTATCTCTGGAAGAGTTGTATTTGAAAAGGTACAATCATCTATCTCTGGAAGAGTTGTATTTGAAAAGGTACAATCAACGGTCCCTTATCTTCCAAGAAAAGCGCCTCAAGAGACTCTCATACCATCAATCAGGGTCACAGAAACTCAAAACTCTAGGGCATCTTCTTAATTTTTCTTCTTTCTTTTGTGAGTTAATTTTTTTTAATATGGTAGTCTTTGAATATATATTTTTCAGTTGTACACTTTAAGGCAATGGATTCTTCGTAATTGAAAGGGGGAGGTCTTATTCATGCTCTTCAAATATATTGGGGAAAAGGATTCCAATGAAGTCGAGATTCTAGCCATTTTAAAAGCTCTCGCTCATATTCCGGAAGATTCTTATAAGAATTAATTGTGAAAAGTGATTCCCTTAACCCCATCTCACGGGTTAATTGACTTAATTCTAAAAAGGGTCCATGGAACTTTCAGTTAATCGTAAATAAAATAAAATCTCGTTCTTCCTTCCTTTTGGTGACCTTTTGCTATGTGAGTCCATCAGCTAATTGTATGGCATATGCTTTGGGTGTTTGGGTATATGTCTCTATACCTAACCATGGCTTTTCTTTTACTTTCTTTATTGGTGTAAGTTTTCTCTAATCTTAATATATATTTTTGCGTAACCATTCCAAAAAAAGAAGGCAACAACTAAAAGCTGGTTTTTCAGTTATAAGCAGAGAAAATGGTCTTATCACTAACGAAGTTGAAGTATTAGTAGAGTAATTCGTCTCATCACTAATAAAGTTGGAAGTGTTGTACCCGTACATCTGGTATCTTAATGAAAAAAAATCCTACCCCCTTTTCAATATCTCTATTATTTTAGATTGATTTTTTTAAGAGATAATTAGCGAAAGGTCCCTCATATAGGACTTGTAAGGCCTCCAGTCCATCAACTTTTCTTTTAAGGCCTGTAGTCCATGCAACTGGACATATTTTGGTGAGAAGTCCCTGGATATAATTCTCATGACTAATTTACCCTTTCATCTATTTAAGGCATAAAATTTTGAAATTTGAAATTTGAAATTTTGTATTATCCCTCTTCTTCTTCAACCCAAAGTCTTACCTCGTCGGATTGGATCCGCAAGAAAGGAGAAAAAAGGTTCATCTTTTTCGTTCTATCTCCGAATAGATGGAATCGCAAAAACCGGAACTCGAGCAAGAAGACAACAGAGACGGAGGAAACACCAGCAGCAGCTCCGGAGAAGGCCTCTCCGCTCCTCCTTCCTCTGTCCCTTCTCCCTCCTCCGCTCCTTCCTCCTCCGTCCCCCCTCAGCCCCGACAGCCCTCTGCAACTGCCCCCTCCACCCAGCTCGTCCAACAGCTAGTCTACCTCAAAACAGAGCTTGTCGTCGAAGACCGCCGCCTCGAGTTCGTCTCGAACAAGGGGCCCATCGTGCCTAGACGAGTCTACAAGGCTCGCCACACCAAGGTTAAAGGACACGGCCGCCGGATCCGCATGCCCGTCGTCTGCGCGGCCAGGATTTTTCAGCTTACCCGCGAACTGGGTCATAAATCTGACAGCGAGACCATCCGCTGGCTTCTCGACCATGCTGAGCCGGCCATCATCGCCACTACAGGCACCAGCACTGTCCCTGCTATTGCCACCACCATCGACGGGACGCTGAAGATCCCAACCCAGTCGCCGTCGGCTGAGGAAGGAGAGGCTTCGAGGAAGCGAAGACGGAGGACGGAGATAGACAAGGGAACTGTCTCCTCCGGCCTGGCGCCCATCAGACTGGCTAGCGCCACCGCCTAGAGCCTGATGCCGATGTGGGCGGTTTCCGGCGGTGGGGGTGTCTTAAATCCCAAACCCTAACATGCCCACACAGACGTTCTAAATGATACCTCCTTCGGCTATCGCTGGCTCGTCGAACCAGCCCCAGGTGTGGACTTTCCCGTTGCCGGCGACGCCCATCATCAATCTCGCAGCGCGGCCAATCTCCACAATTTTCTCAGCCGTACCAGGCCTGACCCTTGCTACTGCGGTTGAAATCCAGGCACCCACTATTGCAAACGGTGGCGCCACCGCTGTGGCGACGTCAACTCAAGCGGCTGCGGAGCTCGTAGAGTCCGGATCTCGCAGAGGAGGAAGAAGATGACTTAGAGGGTCGGTTCCAGTCCAGGTGAGGTTGGGTCAAGTTTGACCTGGTTTCAAAGCCCAAAAGCAAATCTATCTGAGCTTTTGATAAATTTATCTGTGTTTTTGGCAAATATATATGAGTTCCCGACAAATTTAATTGAGTTATTGGAAAATTTATCTGAGTTTTTAACAAATTTATCTGAGTTTCTAACAAATTTATCTTCATTTTGGAAATTTATCTGAGTTCTGACACAAATCTATCTGAGTTTTGGACAATTTTAACTGAATTCTAAACAAATTTATCTGAGTTTTTTGCAAATTTATCTGAGTTATGAAATAATTTTTTTTACGTTCTGGACAAATCTATCTGAGTTTTGGCTAATTTATCTGAGTTATGGGACAAATTTATCTGAGTTGGACAAATTTATCCGAGTTTGTGGCAAATGTATTTGCGTTTTTCTAAATTTATTTACACTTTTTTGAAATTTATTTGGATCTTTTAAAATTGATTTTCATCTTTTGAAAATTATTTGCGTCTTTTTAAATTGATTTTCATCTTTTGAAAATTTTTAGATTTTTTGAAATTTATTTGCATCTTTTTAAATTTCTCTATGTTCTTTTGATATTATAGTATTTTTTGAAATTTATTTGCGTTATTTCAAATTTATTTGTATTTTTTGAAATAAGATTTTGTTTTTTTAGAGTTTAATTTTGTCTTTTTTAATTTTATTTACATCTTTTGAAATTTGTTTTCGTCTTTTGAAATTTATTTACATTTTTTTAAATTTATTTTCGCCTTTTGAAATTTATTTGGATCTTTTGAAATTTATTTCATTTTTAGAAATTTATTTGAAATTTGTTTCCTTGTTTTTGAACTTTATTTGAAAATCTCATTAGTGGAATTTTATTAATCGTGACTAATTTAATGGTAGTTGACCATTATTAATGGCTTATCCCACTAATCATGGGATATGATTTGAAGAAAGGGTAAATTAGACACTTTAGATTTCCAAATTTGGAAAAAGGACCTTTCACACTATAAAAAAAGATTGTGGACCTAAGGCAATAAAGTGAAATGTTCAGGGACCTCTTGCCGAATCCCCCTTTTTTTAATGTTATCAAGATTTGATGGTCTATTGATATAATCAGGACAGATATAGCAACCACACTGATGAACTATTGGAAGTTGATCATCCAATGCATCTACGATGGTCTTTGCAGAAGCAGAGCTATTTTGATTGCTTATGTCGAGATATTGAGTGGTAACAAATGAAAACTGATTTTTTTTCCACTAGAAAAAGAAAATCTTCTTATCAGTGACAAAGTTGAAATGTTATACCCTATGTTGTGATCTATGGCTAAAGAGAAGATCAAACAAACAAAACAAAGAGATTTACGTGGTTCGGCTTTTGGTCTACGTTCACGGGAGAAGATGGGAGAGTTCTCACTATCCAATCAGAAGAAGTTACATCGTAAAGGCTCTTAACATTTATGTATAATATCAGCCCTAAAACCCTAGTACACCTAGAACAAACCTACTTCTAATCACAATAGAACAAGGATGGTACATGAGCCCGGTCAACAAAAACTATTAACTTAATCACTCAATACCACCGGCTTCTATTGAGCCATACAAGTAAACAAATCTCCACATTAGCGAACATTGAAGTTGATTATCATAGTACAGAACACATCTCACTGTCTCTACCTGCCCCCTTAGGGCACTCAGGTATTGATCACACTGATCAAGTCCAAGCAATGCTTGAACTTGACTGTTGGAATAGACTTGGTCATCAAGTCTGCTGGATTTTCTGCCGTAACAATCTTAGTCACTGCAATAGCACCCTCGGAGATGACATCCCGAATGAAGTATGACCTGACATCGGTGTGTTTGGTTTTTTCATTTTACTTAGGATTGTGTATCAGATCGATCGTACTCTAACTGTCACAGAACACAATAGTCAACTTCTGTTGCAATACTAGATCACCAACCAAGCCTGTTGGCCAAATAGTTTCCTTCAATGCCTCTATGGCGGCCTTCTGTTGCAACTAATGACACCGCTTGTAAAAGTAAAGACATAACTTGTTAAGGATCTTATTTATCTAAATCTCCAGCAAAATTTGAATCATCATATCTAATAACACTTCCAAAAGTATTGTTTCTGTCATACACTATCCCAACAGCATAGTACCTCTCAAGTAACGGAGTATCCATTTCACTACCTGCCAATGGGACTTTCAAAAGTTATCCATGTATATATCTGCTAACTGCACTAACTGCATGTGAAATATCTGACCTTGTACAAACCACCGCATACATGATACTCCCAACTGCTTTAGCATAAGGAACACGAGACATATGCTCCACCTCTTCCTCAGTTTTATGGTGATAAAGTAGCGGAAAGTTTGAAATGGGCTACCAATAATGTATTTACAGGTTTCGAACTTTGCATATCAAAGCATTCCAAAACCTTCTCAAGGTACCCCTATTATGGCAAAGACAATTTGCCCGCTTTCAGGTCCCTTCGAATTTCCATCCCGAGAATTTTCTTCGTAGCACCCAAGTCCTTCATTTCAAATTTACCACTCAACTGAGCCTTCAACCTATTGATTTCAGATATGTCCTTTGCAGCAATTAACATGTCATTAACATATAACAACAAATAGACATATGAGCCATTTGAGAGCTTCTTGTGATAGACACAATTGTCGTATTTACTCCTTCAATAACTGTTTCCAACTATAAAGGTGTCAAAACACTTGTACCACTGCCTAGGAGACTGCTTCAGGCCATACAACAATTGCTTTAACAAACATATGTGGTCTTCCTTTCCATGAGTTTTAAACCCCTCTGGTTGATGCACATAAATATGTTCCTCTAGCTCGCCATGTAAAAAAGTAGTCTTGACATCAAGCTGCTCTAGCACTAAATCCAATTGAGCAACCACAGCAAGAAGCACCTGGATAGAACTATGTTTCACCATAGGAGATAATATTTCATTTTGCTGATTCTTTGCTAGTGGCGATGGCATTCTGATATGTAACCGGCTCTAACTCAATACCCTTAGTTGTATTAACAGCGTATGCAACAATATCTTCATACTCATATCTTTGAGGTTGCTTAATCTACCTCATCCCTATGTCCCTAGTAATCCTGCAATTATCTAGAACTATATTTTTCTCACTTGAGCTTTGCATCTCATTTGCATCCTGTTGAATTAGGACATCTATTTTGCATCTTATCCTACAAGTTTTCTGAAACTTCCTTCTCAAGCTCCACTTGTTTATTGGCACCATCTTTAGGCTCCACTTGTTTACTAACACCATTGTCAGTTCCAACATCAAGGCACTCCTTCAGTTTCAACATAAGAGACTCATCAAAAGTCACATCCCAGCCTATATCCTTTCACACCATCCGCATACTCTAGAAATATGCACTTGCTTGCCCTTGGTTAAAGCTTACCATCATTCACATGAGCATACGCAGGACAACCAAATATCCACAAGTTGGTGTAATCAGCGGAAGATCCGGACCATACCTCTTCAAGAGTTTTACACTCTATAGTTGTTTACGAAGATTGGTTGATCAGATAGCAATCCGTGTTAACAGCTTCCGCTCATAACTTCCTAGGTAATCCTGCATTTGAGAGCATGCACCGGGTCCACTCTAGAATAGTCATGTTTATCCGTTCTGTAACTCTATTTTATTGCGTTGTATTTCTAATTGTGCGATGTCTCACAATCCGTTCATTCTTATAGAACTAATTGAAAGCACTATTACAGAATTCCAAGCCATTATCAGTTCTCAAGCGCTTGATCTGTTTACCTGTCTGCTCCTGAGTCATACCCTTCCATTGTTTGAACTGTGAGAATGCTCTATGCCTGTGCATTAAGATATACAGCCAGACCTTTCGAGAATAGTTACAAAAAATGTCAGCATATATAGCCCACCACCAAGAGACGGAACATAAGAGGGACCCCAAAGATCAGAATAGATGTAATCCAAAGTACCTTTGGTCCGATGAACACCTGTCCTGAACTTGACCCTACATTGCTTTCTTAAGACACGATGCTCACAAAAGTCTAACTTTCTTGTTTTCTAACTACACAACAAACACTGTTTAGTCAACTCATCGATACCCCTCTCACTCATATGCCCAAGTCGCATATGCCATAACTTGGTAGTTTCTAAATTTGAATATGAGGACGACACAGCCCCGACACCTATAATTGTACTACCTTGAAAAAAGTCGATGTCATTCTGATTTTGTACCTTCAACGCTACAAGAGCACCCTTCGAGATTCACATAACTCCACCTATAACTTTGTAAGTACAGCCATTGGAGTAAAGCGTATCTAAGAAAATATGATTTTTCTTTAACTTTGGAACGTGCCTGACATCTGACAAAGTTTTTACAATACCGTCATACAACTTAAATCTGATTGAATCTATCGCAACAACCTTACCGGCTACATTTTTTCCCATAAGCACTTTACCACCATCAATAGATTGATAATTAGTAAACTAATATTTATAAGAACAGATATAATAGGAGCACCCTGAATCAAGAATCTATTTATCTGCTGAGCTACCAATAGTAACCGAAAGAACTTCTGCACCATCAGAATTACTCTCCGCAACATTATTGCAACACCGGCAACATCTCCAGAATTAGATTTCTCCTTCCCTTTACACTCTACAAAATCTTTTCTAAAGTGTCATTCCTTATGACATTGGAAACACTTCAATTTTCTAGTTTTTTAGTTTAACCTATACTAGCTTCTTTTGCTCTGCCCTTTCTTTTATTGTTCTGCTACACACTACCAAACCCTCACCAAAACTTTCAATATTATTTTCTGTTGCAACATTTTTCTTCAACTCCTTAGAATTCAAAGCTGACTCAACATCCTCCATGGAAAGAGTTTCTCTACCATACATCATGGTATCAATAAAATTCCAATACAATGGGTGGTAATGAACATAACAACATAATGGCTAGGTCCTTATCATTAGTTTTAACATCTATATTTTCAAGATCCATAAATAGCTTTTGTGAAATAATTAAGGTGGTCTGCAACAGACGTACCTTCTTGCATTTGTAAGGTAACAACTGCTTTTTTAAGTACAAACAGTTTGTAAGATACTTTGTGATGTACAAGTTCTCCAACTTCTACCATAAGCCATCAATTAGTTTCTCTTGAGCAACCTTTCGTAGTAAACCATCACTAAAAAATAGCAGAATCTGACCATATGCCTTCTCCAGAAACTATCCTTCTCTTTAGTTGACATTTTCTCTGGCAGAGCATCTTTCCCTTCAAAGCTGTAAGCAACCCATTCTGAACCAGCAAAGCATACATCTTCAAACGCTATAGACTAAAGTTGTTATTTCCATTGAACTTCTCAATTTTAAATTCTGTAGCTATTCCATGAATCTTTTACTGTACTTGCATATATCTGCTCGCAACGAGTTCCCAGGTTCAAACGGATCTCATATCGGACTCCCGATCGTCAAGATTTTGCAAAACCAGACTTCAGCGGTCAAACTGCCTTTGACCGTACGAATCTGATGGTACTACTGCTTTGCTTTTGGGCTTCCTGCGTGGACCAGGTCAACTTGACCTGGAACGGCCTGTTGGATCTAGATCCTTCTTCCTCTTTCATTCCGTTCCGATTCTACAATCAGAATCGGTCAAGGAAGGTTGTGATCCTTCCTTTCTGGCAATGCTGGTGCCGATGGATTCCAGCGACGAATGTCACAGCGGTCCGTTCCTTATTAGGCAATGACTAAAGTCTGGTGAAGCCGAGAATCCTCTCATCTGTGTTCACAACCCTTTGCAAGAAGAGAACCAAAGTTGCAACTGATCTTCTCCAGCAGCGGTGGGCGCGCGACTGCAACCTCCAAGGTTATGTTCTCTATAATAGAACAAAACCCCCTAGGCATCCCTTCTTCAGAGAAAATCTGATCAACTCTTTTCCTCCACCAAAGTTCCTCCACCGAAACAGAGAACCCTTATGCAACAGGCCTCTATTCGATCAGCTTAGCAAGTCCGTTCGGTCTTCTCTCTGTGTCTCTCCAATATGGGATGTGAAGTCTAAATCGTCTTCTCCGGTCAGATCTCAGGCAACAAGAGCAGTAGGGACAAATCCCTTCTTCTGTGGTATTGGCCAGAAGGACTAATAACCCTTTTGGAAATCTTCTGATCTATCCATCATATTTTTTTCGATCACACGCACAACCCAACGTAGCCAAATGAAACCCTCGGCTATCTTTGATACCAGTTTGATGTGAAATAGGGCCTAAGAGAATGTTACACCCTGACCCAATATAACCATGTTTAGTGCTAATTAATTGTGTTTTAGCTAAATTAATCATACTTAGTTACTAATTATGGTAATTGGTGTTAATTAGTCCTTAAGGATTGAGTTAGTTGAGTCTAAGTGAGTTAGAACTGAATCGAATCGGTTGGGTAGAGTCAAGGATCTTTACATAATTATCGATTTTCTTATTTTACATCATTTGCACATCATCTGGCAGTCACCACATGTAGCTCGTCGAGTACGTCAATTTTCGTATTAGACTCTATTTCATCTGACTAACCATTGAGTAAATGAGCCTTCATTTGACTCTTTATAAAAATACTAAAAAGTGGAGGGACTTTCTTATAAAAAGGGGAACCTTATCCCTTATATCCCTTTCAACAACCATTCTAATTGACCCATCTTCTTTGTAGCTAAAAGGAGTTCCTCTTCTTCCCTTTTCCTCTACTTCCTTCTTCTCTCTTTTCCAATCACTATTAGAAGGGGTGCATGTGCTTTGGGAGCTAGGGTTGGACTCACCTTCATCTTCTTCATCTTCCTCTCTTCCTTGTGGACAAGAACCCATCTTCTTCATCCCTTACTCTTGTCAAATTTGGATTTCTTGTCAAGGTAAGAGCCAAACCCTCTGTGTTTTATGTTTTTAAGTTGAAATAGAGTCAAGAGACTCATAATTGTAAAGTCCGGGGATCCGAACCCTAGAGGGGGGGGTGAATAGGGTGAGCTTCAATTATGACCAATTTTAATCAATTTTAACTTCTTTAAAACAAACTAGTCACAAGTGATGATTATCAAACAAAATGCGGAAGCTTAATGAAAACAATCACCACAAAGCAAGCACCATCACACAAGGATTTATAGTGGTTCGGCCTCAATGCCTACATCCACTACCGGCTTGTGATCCAACACCCCACCGGATTTCCACTATTTATGCTTTTCAATAGGCTAAGCAATAACCCTTACAATATGCTTTTCAAGGCTTAGCAATAACCTTTATAATGATGTTTTTCAAGGCTCAACATCAACCTATACACTATGCTTTTATAGGCTAAGCAATAACCTCTTCAACCACAAGGTTGGTTATCTCACTAAGTTAGTGTCTATAATACACTTGATGGAGATTCAATTAAGCTCATTACATTTGCCTCTAAAATAGGCGGATATGACAATGAAAATCTAATACACACACACACACACTATGAATGCAAAGATGAAAGTACATGATGTGTGTGTGTGATGTCCTCAATCATTTTGAAAATGAAAGCCCATAAATGTATGCCTAAGGCTTTTGAAAGTTTTAGCTCATAAAAACATTTATGATTGAGGATTGGAATGCAAGTCACATGTTAAAAGTAACAACTTGTTAATGATGTCAAAGATACACAAGTTGTATGAAATGAATTAGCTCTAAACATGTGATACATAGGGATGTCAATCAAATCAACAATGTAGCTCAAAACATAAAAATAGATTTGATTGAAATAAGGGGACAAATCATATGTAATTACAAATACAACTTGAATAAGATATACCAATCAAAGCAAATCAAGTTGTGAAACTTTAAAACAAAATACATATGATTTGTAAAGTTTGTTGAATCCAAAACATAAGATACATTTGAAAGAGATTTTCTTATGATGAAAAACAACAACCAAAGATTCAACCAAGTATATGGATCATGTTACATCTAATTTCAAAGATGTTTCCATTAACATGATCTACTTAGATTTACCAAGGTTAAAGTACTACTTGGGTTGAATCAATGGTGATGCATCCAAAACAATAGATCAATTCAAAGTATAAAACATGCTAAGGATACAACACATCATAGGTTAACATGCTACTAAAGATTTATCAAAGATAAAACAAAACATAAAAACATATGATTTGTAAAGAAGTTGAATCCAAAACATAAGATAGTTTTGAAAGTGATTTTCTTATGATGGAAAACAACAACCAAAGATTCAACCAAGTATAGGAATCATGTTACATATAATTTACCAAGTTTCTTTCATTAACATGATCTACTTAGATTTACCAAAGATTAAGTACTACTTGGATTGAATCAAATGATGTTGTATCCAAAACAATAAATCAATTCAAAACATAAAACATGTTAAGGACACAACACAAACATAATTTATCATGCTACAAATGATTTACCAAAAATGAAACAAAGCATGAAAACATATGATTAAGGAAAGTAGAGCCTACTTGGTGATTTAACTTCATTAATCCAAGCTTTAGCTTTCTTAATGATCCCCTCCATCCCTTAGTTCATTTCCCTTCTATTTGCCTCAAAACCCCTCAAGGAGGGCCTTAAAATTCCCAACTTTTGGCAAAGGAAAGAACTCATATTTATAGCAAAAAGTGGCCAACGGCTAGGCCTCGGTCGACCTGCAAACAGGTCTCGGTCGACCGGGATCACACAACGGTCAGAAATATGACCGTTGGTGCGCCAGGCCACTTTCTGCCTGCAGTGTTCCCGGTCGACCGGGACCTCTGCGCCGGTCGACCGGCGACACTGCCGGGATCATCAAAAATTCCAACTTTGCATAATTGAAGGTTTTCTTTGTGGAACTTTTTGGGCCACTAAATCAAGCTAGAATACTTGTTTTAAATCATTCTAAGATGTTTAAAAACATGAAACACACAAAGCCTAAAATGATTCAAAACTTTAAAAACAAAGGCTAGCTTGATTTCTAAAAACTCTTTTAAAAAACAAATGCATCCAAGTTTTAAAAGCAAAACATGCATAAATCAATACTTTTACAAATCTTAAAAGCAATGCATGAATAAAACAAGATTTCAAGTTTTTCTAAAACAATGCAAGTGTGTAAATCAAATGATGCTTGAATGATAATGCATCCATCAAATTGCAATCTACAAAATTCCTAACAATAATTGACCATACATGCATATTCATTTGTTTCCCATGTGTAGTTGTAATTAGGGTTTTATTTTTTGGGGGTTTTTGGGGTTCTTTTGAGCCAAGTTGTGAAGAGAGAAATTGGAAAGCTTTCGTGAGGCAAGTATAAGCTTAATTTGGATTTACATGTTGTTTAGTTACTTTTTGATTCAAATGAGACTCGTTCTTGATGATTCTACTTTTAATGGAATGAATGGGTTGGACTATTTTGAAGAATTAATTGGTGGAGTTAGATGGAGGGATATTATGTTGTAAATGGGAGCATGGAGGCTTCATTACTTTTTGCAGGTTATGTGATGAAAGGAAGTGGAGAAATGGTTGAGGGAAGAACACAAGGAATTTTCGGAATCAGGAATTCTGGAGCATTCGCTCGAGCGAACATGGATCCGCTCGAGTGAACCCCCTTCTGGAACACTCGCTCAAGCGAACAAAAGACTCGGCCGAGCGACCAACTCTCTGGATGGGGTCCGCTCGAGCGAACCTGAAACTGAGGCTGGGCCCTTTCTTACTCAAATTTTAGGGTGACTTACCACCCTTAGCCTATAACAACTCACCATAATCCTCTCTAATAGATAATTATGGTACACACCCTTGCTTCCATAGGGATTTAGGATCGTTAAGACCCTTATGACCTTAAAATGGAACCTCTAACCTCATTCATTGGTCTGATGGGCAATCATTAGTCTAACTCTGTGCCATGAGGGTTAGTTTAGAAATTCAACGTATTTCTTTTAATAAGGGACACTCCAATAAGATAGTAATATGTTGACTTTCCGAACCTACCTTGTGTTGGACGACGAGAGATTATGAATAATAGATTAGAATTGGCTAGTGAAATGTCTTGATTCCTCTAACCTATTGCATTTCATATTGAAGTTAGATCTTCCTTATTAATATCAAACTCTAGTTGGTTAAGTAGTTGCACTATTAGTATCAATTATCGTCCGATTATTTATTTCTAATTCATGGCGCACAACTGTTTTGGTATTCGTTGGAAATGTGGATTGAGTAAGTAGTCGTGTGTGTAATTATTATTCGATTCGATTATGAACGAGTGATATAGACTTACTCAAATTCGATTATTATTTGATTCGATCGAATCGACACTACTTAACTTCGACCCTGTGATACTCTACGGGGTTGAACTTGGTTTAGTTATTTGAGACTACTGCAGTAAGTCATTTAAAGCACTGAAACTCCAGACCCGGATAGCCAGCTAGTCTTTGACCGGGCCGCTGGTGACATCCCAATTAAATTCAATGAGCTCAATGTAGTAGCCAAGTAGTATGTTTTATTTCCCTTGATTCATGAGCATGAACTATTCTATTTTTGCACAATTGCCTAGTTATTACTTGACATCGACATTTGCTAATTATTGTCATTTAATTCAATTTGAAACATTATGTATTTCCTTATTAATGCGTATACTTGCTGAATTGTCGCATTGAGATACTACTCTTGGTGTCACATTCGTAGGTGCAGCTCCCGGCCTTGATGAGGCCTAGGGGGAGATGAGGGTATTGAAGAGGTTCCTCCAGGTTTAGAAGAGTGGCCGGATCGTGGGCCACAATAGATACTTCTCCACGGGAGGGCGTGGTGTACTTTTTGAGAGTTGCAGTTAGCGTGTGGCTAGCCCTTTTTGTGCGGGTCATACTTTGTTTTCTTTTGATTATACTTTTTGGTATAGTTGTATAGGGTTCTTTTATACACCCTCTTGTGTAAATCAATGTATACATTGTGTAATCCTTTTGTATTAAACTTGAATGTTTAATCGGACTGAATGAGAAATGATACTTCTTATGTATGGATTACAGCTTCGGCTATACTTTAAATGTTATTGACAAGTACTAGTGAGCTAGACTCACGTGTGGAATAGTTGTTTCTCTCCTTCGTGTGTTGTATTTAGCTCGAGACAGGTACAATATCATGGGAGTACGTGTGTCACACCTCGGGGATTACCCTAGGCAAGGGTGATTCGGGATCGGGATGTGACAGAGAAGATCAAGTACACACAGAACAAAGAGATTAATATAGTTCGTCTTTTGGCCTACGTCTACGGGAGAAGACCGGAGAGTTTTCACTATGCAATCAGAAGAAGTTACATCATAAAGGCTTTTAGCCTCTATTTATAATATTAGCTTCAAAACCCTAGAGAGTTTTCACTATGCAATCAGAAGAGGTTACATCATAAACACTCTTAGCCTCTATTTATAATATCATCCCAAAACCCCAGTACATCCAGAACAAACCTTCTTCTAATCACAGAAAAACAAGGATGGTCTATGGACTGGTCAACAGAGACTATTAACATAATCTATTAATCACTCAGTACCACCAACTTCTATTGAGCAATACAAGTCAACACAGGTAACTTAAACAAAAGGCTCTACTTTGTACAATTTAAAGGTATTTGCTATAGTTTTTTTACTAAAATTATTCTCGACATTTGCTAACATTTTTTTCTTTTGGAAAGTAAGTAAGAACGTACTAATCGCAAAAGGGCGGAGCCCACTGTAGAAGGAGAAAGAGGACACCTAGAAGAATAATCAGGACAAAGGGCCAAAAGAATACAGGGACAGCAAAATGAATCACCCAAGTATGGTCAGCTGAATAGAGGAAGCAGAGACGGCCCAAAAAAGAGGAAAGCAACGTCATGACATTTTGCTGGAGCTTTAATTTTCCATGTGGGAGAAGCTTATTTGCTGCTGAATTTCCAACTGAGGAACCATATAGAGCGTTCAAGTCAGTGTAGGAGTTGATCTTCTTGATTGTTGATGTTCTCTGGTGGATTTGATTAGACTAATGGATCCACTGTTAACAGTGTTGGATTTGATTGGACTAATGAATCGACATAAAGATACAAGACCCGCTCCCCATTTGAAGACCCTCAGTCTACATTCTTGGATTAGTGTTCTAAAACCAGACTTCTATCCCATCTCATCCGGTAATCGAGTTTAGTTAAAAAAACCTCGCTGGACTTGAGAACCTTTCAAGTTTCGAATCACTGGAATGTGGGGACAAGTCAACTTTAGTTTCATAGTCAAAGGGGCCTGCGCTCAAATAGGGCCTGTTAATTAGTCTGAATGGAGTTTTAATTATAGGAATTGATCCACAAATGGCCCCCTAGCACAGGATTAGTAAAGAGGCAAGAGGAGGTGAGGGGTAAAAAGATGAAAGGCACATATGAGAGGGATCTTGACTTTCTTATGATTTGAATTACTAGGGTTAGTGATAGTTAGGTATTTATTTTCCTCCGTTCTGTTGTATCATTTTTGTATCAAAGTAAAAGTTATTTGATAGTTTATTTTTAATATTCATCTTTGCATCTTCATTTTGAACCCTGCTTTTGGAAATACGAATACTAGAATTCCTAAAAATTCAACTCCATGAAGTACATTACCCTTAAAATAGAAATCTACAGTGAACTTGACCTGATAATTGAGTTTTGAGTTCAATCTAAATGAAAAGAGGTATTCTTCTCTCTCTCTCTCATATGCAAAAGAATAAGGTCTTCTTTCACAAATTATGTATGCAATTTTATTCACTGTTATGGAATTATTCAATCACACTGATCATGACCGAAGCACAACAATGAGATCATTGCATTGCATGGTATTTCCCAAACAAAGTAAAAGACAGATTAAAGGGTTAGTTATTCTTATGGTTACTGTCCCAGTACGGGAGGGCTGTATACTATGTCTGTGCCATGGAAAGGGCTCAAAGTGAAGTTGCCGACACAACGGCAATGAAAGTCTAAGGATTCTTGAAATACTTTTCCTTCAAACTAGTAATCCATTCCCAAATTCTACCCCTGTATCCCGTCATCCGCTTATGGTAGAACTTGTCGAGTTGATCTTGAATTTGGTACAAATTTGATCAGGCATAAATCCCAGCGTCTCAAGCCATCATGGGTATAAATCCTCTTGCTCATGTCTGCCCTTCTTCTCTGCAACACTGTTCACTTCTCTGTAGAAAAAGGTACAGTTTCTACATAACTCTGCACTTCTCTACAGAAAAAGGTTCAATTTATGCAACACTCCACTTCTCTGCACTTCTCTCTCTATGACTATCTATTGTTGTTTCTGATTTCATCTCTATTTTCTTTAATTTATGGCCATATGTTTGTACATGTTGTATGGAATGTGAGCATTGAACATGTATTTAAAGCGTATGATATAATGCTTGAAAGAGAAATGAGCCTTTCAAGTGTATTTTCCTGAACATCATCGTCAAAACATAAAAGTTGAACAACCAAGGCCTAAGTTGCACTCCTAGTACCCATACACTCTCTTAATGACAGTTACTTAGCCACATATAACAGATTCAATTTCTTCTTAACTTTGCACTTCTGGCTCATGAAATAATTGAGATTGTAATGGTCTTTTTGTTTTATTTCTTTGCTGGGATTGTAATGGTTTTAATAACTGGATGTAATTATGTTAAACTGTAAAAATACAGATTGATCATGTGATTAGGTGAAAGTTGAAGATTGAATTGGTGGATAGGTAAAGAATTTTGTATAGCTGTGTAGCTTTGCGTATTCTTATAGGCTAATGCGAAATTAAGGTAGATCCTCCACACATATTCACCATTGTAAGCTTCTTAGGGCAATCTCAGGAAGAGGCCACGCTCCATGCCAACCGTTGGTCAATTTTATCAAGCAATATCTTGCTGGATCAGACAGTACTTTTCATTAGTTGATTTCAGGGGGAAGAAATGGCCAATAGGTCTTCTTTCACAAATTATGCATGCAATTTTATTCACCGTTATGGAATTATTCTATTACACTTATGAACGAAGCATGCATGTACAACAATGAAATTATTGTATTACATTGTATTCGGTACGTAACAAAGTAAAAGACGAATGAAGTGTTAGTTATTCTTATGGTGCTTACTGTACCAGTAAGGGAGGGCTGTATAGTAGGTCTGTACCGCTGAAAATACCAACAGAATGATTGCCGCCACAACAGAAAGCGAAGTCCATGGATTCTTGAAATATTTTTGCTTCAAACTAGTATACCATTCCCAAATTCTACCCGTGCATCCCTTCGACCGCTTAAGGTAGAAATTATCGAGTTGATCTTGAACTCGATACAATTTAGTACCTGGAAGTACAATCCGGCTGGCCTTTGCAAACCTTTTAAGGGTCTCGAGAACGGCATCATCACTTGATTCAGTGGTCAGGATGATCTCCTGGGACCGTAGATGCCTCACATCTGCGGCAGAGGTTAATAAACCTTTCATGAAGGCAAAGTAGTTAAGCGTTGGCAATGAAGCCTGCGGGTGACTTAACTCGAAGGCGACCATGTTACAGCCCTCAACTTCTGAAAACCAATAAAGGGGAATGGCAGGAATGGTGATTACCCCGTTGTTTTCAAATACAATGCTCGTCAAGGGGATCATTTCGTCTTCTGCCTTCCTGAACTCGACTCCTGCACGACAAAGCTCCATAACAGACCGTGATTTTTTAGCGGGATGCGTCCGTACTATATGTTGGAGTGTCTCCTCGTTAGCACCAAGAAGTCCTCCATGCTCTGTAATATCTGTAAACACCGCAAGTAACATTGAACCTTCACTAAGTTGGACAGGTTCAGGTTCAAATTTAAACAATTCACGTCTAGCAACGTCCAACATATGCTTGCCCTTTCTCACATTTGGGTGTTTTCTGCGGTACAGGACCACAACCATGAGCTCTTTTATGTACTTGGAGTTCTGCACAATTTTGGGATGAAATAAATAAATAAAGAAAATTGTTTACTTCTTCTTGGAAGAATTAAATAAAAAAAGGCCGCAAATTATATTAATTGTACCAAAAGTTGTGAGAAGTAAGAGCACGTTTGGTACTATACTAATACAATCAAAGTCAAGTAAAGTCTTTATTTTCCAGACAAGATGTGACATCAAATACACTTTATTCAAAATTCTCCTCATCTTTTTCATACAAAAAGTTAAAAAGCAACTACCTTTATCCACTAAAATACAAAAAAAAACTTCACTTTTCCATATAAAAAGTCAAAAAATTTCATAACAAACAACTAAAAAAAATACCATCATAATTCACTGATATTTTATTCTTTCTTCAAAATCAACTTTACTTGATTTGACTATATTAGTAGAGTTAACAAACTGGCAATAAGCATGGGCTGTGATGCAATGGGTGGGGCCTATGGGGGTTTAATCACCCCAAGTGGACGAGCGAGAACTTTCTTGCAGCGGGGCAACTAAATCTTCTAGAGATTTGATCTAATAGTACGCCTACGTTGTGTTGGAGGGAAATTTCGCACGGAAAGATGTGTCCCACTAATGAGTTGATCAAACGCCCCGCACTATGTTATTTACTCAGTGGAGATATGAAAAGAAGAAGAGAAAACAATGGATTGCAGAGGAGTCCCACAATAATCCCACAATAATGGCCCCATTTATGAAACTTCTAAATCATTTATAAACTGGCCTCCCCATGTAGTGTTTATTCTCATCAAATTTAACTTAGTCAACTTTCAGCACGACCACTTTAAAAAAGATTCAAATAGACAAAAATGGCATTTTTAGTAAAGTTTAGATTCTTTTTAATGAGTTCGGATATGAGATGCCCACTTTGCGCATGGAAGGAGAAAAACCAGTAAAACTCTCCTAAAAGGAAGTGGATATCAAAAGTTTGTTCCATCTATATATCTTTAAGAAGAAAGCAAAAGACAAGAATGTCCTTGACTATTTTCTATGAATTTCTCTTCTTTGGAAAATAAAAAGCTATGAATTTTGAGGAGTAAAAGGAAATAAATTCAAGATTTTCATATCAATTCCTCAAATTTCTCTTCTTTAAACAAAGTAAACAAGAGTTTGGCTATGATCCAATTACGATGTATTGCTTAAAAATCCTTATTTTAGTAAGAAACGTGGGGAATCCTCTTTCAATACAATTAGAGGAAGATGTGCAACCCTCGCCCAAACAGTCAACCGAGTTGAGAAGAGACCATGCAACCTGGATCACTACCGTCTGGATTGTAGAAAATTGTAGGTGGAAAGTCATAGTGAACCTTGATCACTACCGTCTGAATAGTAGAAAGTGACACTTGTCTCTGAGGACCGTAGATGTGATTCATCTTCCCCTTGGGATACATGCTTAAAGTGAAGAAGAGGATCAAACTGAACTTTTTGGTGAGAAACATCCCTCTTTAACCTATGGTTCAAAGAAGGGATCCACGCTAGGGTCCACCAGTTCTACATAATCAAAGGCAGAAAAAAAAGATGTTCTCTTTGGGCTCCTTTAAGATGACAATTACAGTTGAATTAATCAAGTTCTGATATCAACTATTGTGAACATAATCAATCATGATGCAACATATAAACAAGTAAAATAAGAAGAACAAACCCGAATTTATGTGGTTCGATAGTATGCCAATAACTAAAGAACGAAGTTATAAGGAATTTCCACTGTGTTAGAAAAAGTTAAGGGGTTCACATTTATGGGGTAATAGTCACTCTCCTTACTGTAGACTTGAATTTTGAACTTAGCTCCTTTAATATGAAGCAACCCTAATAGAATAATTTACTCATACAAGATTTTTCAAATTCCCTTAAACGTGATATTAATAATGATTCAAAGGACAAGTCACCATAAAATCTAGGTCATTTATCATAACAACATGTTAATTATGACTCTGCTATCTATAAACATTAAAGGGTAATTTTCCTTTTACACATGTGATAAGTAAAATGAGTTTTACATATGTACATTCTACATAAAAAATATTACATATGCAAATGTCACACATGTGCAACAAATTACCATATTTGTTAAAATCATCATTTTTACATGAGTAAATGACCGTATTTAACAATTTTAGACGTATTTGGATTTCTTGGACATTTTTTCACGAAATGAACTAAGGGCCTACTGGTTTGCATTAGAATATGCAGGATTTATATCATCAATGGTAGAAGATGAAGCTCAAAAGTTAAGTTTCAAAAATGAGCATCAAGTAACCCTTCCTTCTTTATTGAAATAGAATTAAAAGAAGATAAGAAATGGATACCAATGATTAACCCCATTAATTCATTCTACATTTTCTTTTTGGTTCTATTTCTTGAAAGAAAAGTTTTTATATACTCACTTTTGAATATTCACATTTGATCTTCATTTTTAACACTTATGGTATAAACTCTATATATATATGTATATATATATATATATATATTTATAGAGAGAGAGAGGAATGCTCACATAATTAAGTACAAGCTTAGGATAAAATTTCGTAAGCCCGCGCTCGTGGGGCCCACCCTTGGTCTATCCAAATGGAGCAAACATACGACCCCCTTGCATTACATATTTCCACCAGCTTTTCGTTAGATCCGATTTTACTAGACCATTGGATTGACTGTGTACCGATCCAAATGAACTATGGACCATTAAACTTTTGCGACCTAGATAAAATTGATAGAAATCACGGTTGATACTTATTTTTTCTATAGAGAGGAGGGTCCTAGGAAGTCTTTGAAATCCCCCATCCTATCTCTGTATGGGCCCGCAACCACACACTTGAGCTTACCTTATTCATATCTATTCAAATGAAAAAAGAGGCTCTAAATGACAGAGTGGAACTATTTAATTCTCATTGAATCTCCAAAAATATGTCAAAATTTGGCCCGCCCCTATATATTCCTCGTTGAAACAGGCAAGGGTGCTAAGAAATACTACTTGTCTTGATGTTTGGCCCGCCCCAATTTGTTTCCTTCAACTATATGAATATTATCGAGTCCGAATCCTCTGCCATAGCCATTTTATGAGAACAGTGTAACAATTTAATGGAACTCCACAACCCACCCTGAGGCCCACTCACATGTAATTAGGGTTGTTCATCTTGAAACATATCCCTTCCATTGATATTCCCTCCTGTTTCTGCTCAGAAGGTCTGAGTCCCACTATTTGATTGAGAATTATGCTGGAAAATACCACGGCAGCAGTGATGGCACGCCGCGTTTTCATCGTGTGCGCTATCGGACCACTGGAACCACTCATTTTGAGTTGAAACTTTGATATATCCACGTGGGAGATGGGATTCATCTTTAACAGTCTACATTATATCTAATGGCCCATGATGGAGTTCCATGAAAGTGCTACACGGTCCTGTGTAATGGTATGGTTGTGCCAAAGGATCTGGACGCATGGTTATCATGCATTAAGTGGCCCACATGATAGGCCCTACGGCTCCAACTTTATTGCATATACTAGTTTTATGTAATATGATATAATTTAATAAAAGTTCTACAACGTCGTGGGAAAATATCTCTACTTGGGCCACCCCGGCTATGGTGACCGTACAGATCATTGCATGCGTGGATAGATGTTACCTCTTCAGGTGCTCTGCCGTTTTGAATGGTCAATAGCTTCTCGAGAGCAGTAAAAGGCACCTGGTTTTCAAGCATCATCATGTCCTCTGGAATCTGAGGATAGGATAGGGTCGCATTAACGGAAAAAACCGGGTCGTGTTCATCATAGCGCAGAAACGACTCAGAAGCGGTGCGCAATCTCTCAAGCAAGAAACACCCATCGATGAGCATCAGCTCCACGAATCTTCCCTTATTTGTGTCTTCCCTCCAGACACGGTCTAACTGGCTATAAGAATCCATCAGCTCTGGCAGAACTTCCCACAACCCGTGGATGAAATCCTTTATGGATTTTCCGGAATCTAAGATGAAGCGTCGAGCTGCTCTCTGCTTGTGGACCTCCATGGGCATTAGGTGTTCTTTTCCATGATGATAAGGGCCCATGGACACCACTTTAGGCGTGAAGGCCTCGGGGTTGACAGCCGCCATAGTTGCATGGACCTTGTAGATGGAGTGCTTCTTCCAAAGCTCAACTCCCTCCTCCCCTTCATTTAGGTTTATAAGTTGGGTCACCCTTGTTGCAAGATCTTCTGCAGTAACAGTAGAATCACAGGAAATTTTATGGTCAAGATAAATGCCCTCCATTTGTACGGGGGGCTTATCAAAAGTTATTAAAAAAAAAAAAAAACCATCTAAACAAGGTGAAAAAGAAATGAAGAAAGCAGAAGATGTAAACAAAGAGAGAGAGGAGGAAGAGGAAAAGAAAGGAGCCCACCTTGCTCATTAGGGAAGCCTCTCTCGATATCTTTGATTTCTTCTGGTGGTAGCTCCGTCATATCGTTATGTCCTGGTGAACTGATCTCTTTCGTCTCTTTTAAAAGCTAATATATATTACTCGGTGGACTGTTTCTTAAGACTCGTTGAACGTGGAATAAGTGTGATTGTCGGGGTCCTCTTCCTACAAGCACATGTGTGGCTTAGTGGTATCTCCTTGCCACATATGTGGATTACTTGGGTCCCAGCCCAGCCCTTGGTTGGGATGAAAAAAAAAAAAAAAAAAAAAGTTTAAATAAGGTCTTAAGTTTTTATCTTATTTTTTAAATAAAAAACCAAGTTTCAAAACTTCTTAAATTATTACCTAAGTTTCCCAGTAAGGTTTTAATTAAGGGCATCCGAAACATAAAAAAATATTTTTAGGCTACATTTTCCCTCAATTTTTTTAAATGCCCAAATTACCCTTCTTTAAAGCCATGATATGCTTCCAGCATACACTATATGTCATCGATTGCCTTGGGGATGTGGGTTGCTATTGATTAATATGAGGGCACCAATAAAGGAGAGCCAATGATAAAATGGGTTAAATGGAGGGTTTTTATTTCAATGAAGGAAGACTTTGGTATTTTGAAAAAATGTCACTGAAAAATAACTTTAAATGGCTGATTGTCCTTAATTAAAAATTTACTGTAAAACTTAGGCGCCTCTAATATGAAATTTTTTAAAACTTATGTCTTTTATTAAAATAAGGCAAAGACTTAAAAGGCATTCTTTGAAATCTTTTCTAAAAAACAAGCGTCAGTCAACCACGAATACTGATTTTGTGGATATTACTTAATTGTTAACCAAGGAAAGCATAAAGAGAGTCTGCTACTTTGCTGGAGCCCTGGATCCTCTCAGGCCTGTACTCACCATAAATTTAATGTAAGTTGTAAAAGGTACTTATCAGGTTAAGGAAATCTAAATATATAATATTTCCTGTTAAAACAAGCCTTAAAAGTAAATAATTGCACAATTAGAAAATCAGTCTATGTTATTCCTCTATTAGTACTGAATTTGTCATATGCCATGCAAGTGTGTTATGCATATGTAACTAAATAAATATTAATGTAACGTGACTAGGCCAGTGAAGCCCATGAGTTAATTGATCCTTAACTATGGGATTTTTTATTCTTCATTTATTTGTCACGTTTTAGGCAATTAGCTTAATTTCCTAATTTTCCAGTTTTTATTTCAATTAATCTTAATAATAATTTGACATGAGTTAGTGCATTAAAAAAGCTAACTTTCGATCAAGGCCACTTGATGCATGGCCATAGATATTCCCAGACACAATTACCAATGACAAAATGTCAAATAGATCACATGATCCTAAAAGTCTAATGGCAATACACTATGTGCAGTGGCGGAACCAAGGGGGGGCTGGCAGGGGCCATGGCCCCCCCATAGTTTTTGAAAATCCCCTTCTCTATTTTGAAAATTTTATTAATTTTTATATATGGGGCCCCTCCAAAATTTCTGGAAACCCCTTTATTCTTTAAAAAACTTTATGAATTCTTACATGTGGCCCCTCTAGATTTTCTAATAACTCATTCTTCTTTAGAACATTTTATAGTTTTTTACATATGGACCCTCAAAATTTTCAAAAAAACTACTACAAGTTTTAAAAAACCTACATGTGTTTTTCATATGTGGGACCCAAAAAAGATTTTCTATATAGTGGCCCCCCCAAGGAAGAGTTTTTGGGTCCGCCCCTGACTATGTGAAAGTATATCGTGCTCATTTTACCCGGTTGCTAATGTATATATTAGATTAAATAGGATTTTACAAAAAAAATAACTTTAAGTAGTCACTGCACTAAACAAAGAACTTTAGCCAATAGTACACCAAACAGGGAATCCGTACAGAAAAAGTAGCTTTTTTGACCATTTTTTTAGTGGTCGCATTTGACATTTATTTTCTGTGTTGAAGGTCGACTGCAACCCTCGCTATAATAAATGAGAGTCGCATTCGACTCTGAGCAGGCATAACCTTTTCATCTTCTTCCTTCTTGCTTGAGTGTTTAAGTTTTTTTTATTAAAAAAGGAGATGATTGGAAAATCTAACCTAGTAAATTGCCAATCAGCCCTAAAACTATTGTTGGTGGGGCGGTCAATTTCAAAAAGATTCGGTCCCTAATAAATGTTGTCGATTGATTGTGTATCATGTGAACTGTGGGTGCCCTGTTCTCTTTCTCATCTCTAGTTTTCTTGTTGGTAGCATCTTGTATTTAAGGCCATTGGTAATTTCTTATATGGGCGTGATTTTTCTTCATCTTTGTAGCCATAGATGCTTGCTTGATCCATTCGAAACTATTTCTTCTCTTTACATCTCATCTTACTTGGATGACACCCAAAGTGAGGGATCGAATAATTTAAAGCACATGCATCCATTCGAAACTATTTCTTCTCTTTACATCTCCTCTTACTTGGATGACACCCAAAGCGAGGGATTGGATAATTTAATGCACCTAAAATGCAAAAAGACTTTCAAAGAGATGAATCTTTCTACAATCTTTGTAAGATAGCAAGTACAATCCAAAAGTTTAAACTGATAGGTGGAAGGCCAATAGTTTTATCCAATTTAGGACTTAGGCGATATGAGATGAGGAACTTTCTCCCCCTCAAGTGCTGGTCCAACAAGTTTTATGAATAAACCTGCTACTTGGGTTATACAAAAATAATGAAATCAAAATTCGCTCTAGTATATAAGATAGCAAGTACCGACTCAAAAACTTAAACTAATAAGCGGAAGGACAAAACAGTTATTTGAACCATGTCGAACTCATGATTTAGGACATGTCCAACAATCTTGACATGCATAGATCGGTCCCCTCTGTACCAATCTAATGTAGGTTGATATTGGCTTAATCGAAATAGACTTGATGTGGCATGGATTGACTTTGTTGTTTGACTGGAAAAGTCACATCAATGCAGCAATTGCTGTACATGTGAGGGTCCGCCCACTGACTGGAAAAGTCATATCAATGCAGCAATATGCTTGATTCTAAATTTACTTTAACACTGACGTATTCTTCAATAAAAAAGGAAATTTAAATTGTCATTGATTAAATTAATTAATTTTCACCATTAACCTAAGCTACCCACATTTCAGAATTTAGATGGATGGTCATCAAGATCATCGAGTGGAGTTGAGCATGCTCTAGCCACAAGCTACTAATCAATGCCAATTTTCTTTATCCCACTACAAGAAAAATGGGTTTTCCCGGCGATTAAATAATTGCCGGAAAAAAAATCGCTGCTAAAAGTGTTTTTTTGCGGCGAAATACATACCGTTGCGAAGTTTCGAGGTTTATGTGACCATCACATTTTTTGCGGCCATTTTAAATACTATTGCGGCGACTTAATTAGACGCGTAAAGAATTAATTTTTAACGACGTTTTTTTTCGCTGCCAATAGTCAAACCCAGAGAAATTTTTTGCAACTTACACATGAAAATCCAGATTTTCAACATCCCGCGCCCGCGCTCACTCATTTCTCCGTCTCCAGCGCGTTTCTCCCATTCCCTCCAAATTTCCTGTTTTCCCCTCCTCACGCTTCCCACATTCAGACATTTCCCTCACGCTTCCCATCTTCCCTTTTGTCTGCCCACGCTTCATCGATCGCCCCCACCTCTCCATCGGCCGACTCTCCCCCTCCGTTTTCCAGAACCCATATCGATCACCCCACCTATCCATCGGCCTCCGTTCATTCCTCTGTATATCTACAGATCTCTCCTCTCCAAGGCAGACGATCAACTTCAACAGCAATGACAATCGGCGGCGGCAGCAGCCATTGAACGCCGGCAGTCTTCATCTTCCTCATCGGGGTCCAGGACGCCTCCCCTTCACCAGGTACACCACTCCTCTTCCTGCACACCGGACACACCGCTTCGCTCTTCTATTTCTTCTCTGATCTCTATCTCCACTACTAGAGATTTTCCTTTTGGCGGTAGAAAAGGCGGGCGACCGCCTGTAGCGGTCGCTAAAGCTCTCCACAGACCACTATTTTCCTTTCCCTCCACGGACCACTTTTTTCCTTTCCCCTTTTTTCTTCCCCGTTCCCTGTCCCGCGCTCTGCTTTCCCCTTCCTTCTCCCGCGCCCACTTTTTCCTTTCCTGTTTTTCTTTCCCCTTCCTCCCTCTGCTTCCCTCATCACTCGCCCGCCCGCCCCCACCCCCCCTCCCCTTCCCTTTTCAGGCATCTGACTTTCCCGCCCCTCCACATCGCAGCCAGACTCGGCAAGCCTCCGCTTCCAGCAAGCTTTGCCAAAGGACCCCTCTCAGGTACTCAAGCAGCCAGATCTGGTTTCCCTTTCCCCTAACCCTTCTTCTGTTTCTCCTTTTCCAGTCTGCTGGGATTGTGCCGAGCTGGAACTTCTGCAAAATCTTGTAGCTGGTTTGATCAATTCGGTCAAAGGCCAACACTCTTTAGGACATTCAAATCAGCCCCCAATCTCCCCAAACTTCCTTCCCCCCTTGAAACCCCCAGACCCTAGGCCCCCTAACATCCTCTATGCAATGCCTCTGCCTCAAACCCTCAGCCAGCACTTTCCTCCTGCTGCTAACAGTAACTGGCTCGATCTCTTCCCCCATTTCAAACCCATAGCCCCGTCAGAATATTCCCCCTCTTCCCTAATAGCAGGCCAGCTTGTTATGAAAATCCCCTCCTCCATGATAGAACCCAGCAGAAACTCCTCTTGTATCCTGCTATTGGGATTTTTTTTTGTGAAAGACCTCCTTTTACGAGTACTCAATACATGTTTCTACTCAATGCATCTCTCTCTACCAACAATGAAAAGGTCAGTTTTCTGAAATTATTATGCCTTCAAAGCTGCCCTTCTCTGTTGCCCTTGGCCGTTAGATTTCCCCTCTCATCTCCCACGCTTCATCAAAGCCCTCAGAGAAAAACGCCTCCGAGAATGTCAGCCGTCCATCACTCTCAAGCTGGCCCACCGACCCACACCATCCACTTGTCAGGAGGAGAGCCCGTCCAGGTCGTAGCCGCACGCGGCCTCTCCGAATCCGATTTCAGGTCTCTGCCTCTCCCTTCACTTCATCATCTTCTTCTTCTTCATCTTCTCTTTATGTGTGGGGCCCACCTTCAATTTGTTCATAAAAATATTGGGTCATTTGAGATTGAAGTCTGTCTGTGTCCCAGGAATGCTATTGATTCTGCTCTCTTCAAGCAATGGTTAAAGAACATGCAGAGTTAAACAGGGATTCTAGCCAGTGGAACTATGTCATTAAGACAAGTGTTGATTCAGGTAGTGATTGTAGAGAAGTAGAAACTATAATCATGCCAGAGTTTGCTGATGTCTGGAAGAATGTGTTGTTGCAATGTACTGTTCTTTATTTTCCAACTAAGGAAAAACTTCCTAACAACTTCACTTTATGAATTTTCATGAGTAATGGGATCCTTTTTTTTCATTAACAGGGAGTGGATATGTTTGGTGGAAGAGTTGGTTTTCTGAAGTTCAAAGCTGATATTATTGACAAGGAAACAGGAAAGAAGGTATTGATTGCAATCAAGGAGGTTTACTTTCTAATATTGGATGTGTGATTATAATGAACAAGTGACAGAAGTAGTTATGTTCTTTTATAAGACTCATATACTCCCTTTTAGAATGCTTGAGATGCTTTGTTTTGAAAATCTCAATATAATTCCTTGTTATCTGCATGTTACACTGAGAAATGATCTTAGCCTGACTTGGTTATCCTAAGTTAATTTTATGTATCTGATTATGTAATTTATAGTTGTTATATTTTGTGTAAATTAAACTACAATTTTCAATTTATCATAGGTCATGAACTGATCACTTGAGTTAGGTCCTGAATTGTCTTGTGAATAATCCAATCATACATTTCTTTATTGGTTATCGAAAGTATAATGTTGGAAAAATTGAGTCTTGGATCTTTATATGCTCATATATCAACTAATAGAATTGCTAAATCGTTTTCTTTTTCTTCAAGATATACACAATATCTGCTTTGCATTGTTGTCTTTGCTGGTGCCTTTTTTATGACACCCCTCTTCTGTGTGTATTCTTCTAGTGATGAGGACTATTGCATGGACATTTCAAAATGGGAGCCATAATAGGTTTTGGCACTAAAAAACTTAAAACGCATGCCCTACTTTGCCTGTGCATGTTCTGTAGCTAGCTAACATAGCAAGTGGATGCATCAGTGGATGATAAGTTGTTGACATATTAGATGCTTGCATGCTGTAACCACACTGAGGGACTTTTGTTGGCAGTTTTGTGTTTTATTTATGATAAAAGTTCTTTTTGAGTATGAGTTGTTTTATTATTCTGTTGGAAGAAAATTGAACAGTGGAAACAATCTTTTATTGCGTATAGGATACAGGACTGGTCAGCGTAGACAGCCTAGATGACTCACTCTTTAGAGGGAGGTGTAGAAAACATTGAGCGTTCAACCATTAGTGCTTGCATACACCATCGTTAAGATGGATCTTGTTTATATGGATAACCAGATCTTTTTTCTTATTTGCAGAGTGCAAATTGTGTGGCTGTTTTTACTTCGTAAGTAGATGCATTTTGTTGCCTATTTGATTTGTTTTCTTTGCTCTCAAATTTATTTCTTTGCAAGCAAATTTATTTCTTTGCCCATATATACCCCGCCTTGAAGAAAATCGGATCCTGAGTGTGTTTTATTTTTTTGGAATACTCACTTGAATTTTATTGAGAATCTAATATTGCATCCACGCTTATGTATTGCTTAATTAGGTCTGGGGTGGAGGACCCTGAGTGTGTTTTAGGCATAAGATTTGAGCCTGTTGATTTGATGGTTTTATGTTCCAAGCTTGAGCCATGGTTACATAGATCATTTCTTACTTTCTTGTATTATTTGTTTGGCTTTCCTTGTTTCCATTGTACTTTGTTGGCTAGATTTAGATTTCTAAATCCCTCGTTTTAGTGAACTCATAGTATGTCATAATATCATCATCAACAAGGACTTAAGCTTTTTATCTGAAGTGCCTTTGTGAGTTCTAAATTTTAGATATCATCATCTAAACTTTAGCTTTTAGATGAGTGTGACATGCTTTTTGTGTTTTCTCAAGTAAGCTAACATTGAATTATGATTGTCAAATTTGCCTGATCTTTGGTCCTAATTGTTTACACTACAAGAAATTTGATCTTTTGCTCATGAAAAACGCGGGCGGCCGCTTGTGGCGGCTGCTTTTGCTCATGACACAGACCCTCCAATGTTGCCAAGCCACATATGCAAAGACAAGACATCTGCCCCATATCTGTTTGATATTACAAGCTAAAGTCCATCAATAAAAACATCATCACTGCCCCTTGTATATATGTATGAGAAAGAATAATAATCATAGTAATGACAAGAAGAATAGCAACACAAAATCGCAGTGTGCATTTAGCTGCTCTTAGTTTGGTGGAAAGAGAGCTGCTAATGTAATCCCACAACCCAAGCTTCTCTGAGCACAGTTGTAGAGAGGGTATTGAGCAAATGTCAACTAGGGTAGTAAGAAAATATTAAAAGTATGGTGTGACCGACAGTGAATTTAATGTCATCCTTTTGATTTAACTTTGATTCAATCCAACAGTGATTTTTTTTTTTGTGTGTTCTTTGTTCTTCCATGAAATCCAATGCATTGAATCTCAAAACCCTCATTGCTCTGTGTAGGAGAGTCTTGAAACGATCAAGGACCAGTTTGGAGCTTACGAGAATCTCTTTTTTGGAAAGATTAAAGGTTTGTTGGATTTATACACATCGCAATTTCAAATGCAATTCTCTGATGATTGTTCTTTCTTATTTTGATAATCAAGATTGCCAATTCGCCCTCTTTTTGCAGAGGGTGTGTTCGTGGCTCCCCCGCATCTGCTGATTTCCTAGGGATTGCCGCTGGATTGGGAATTTTCATCTTTAAAAGTAATCTATTCATGCTTCTATTCATGCTTTGATTTTTATTGCATATTCAAAATCATCAAGTCAATGAATGAAAAGCATAGATCTTCTTCAAATAGAGATCTAGGCCTTTTGGCATATCTATAAACCTTCTATATAGATAAACAAACAGAAGTTGGTATTTGGGTTTTGTTAATCTTTTTCTTTTGGTCTCGTAAATCAAGATTTATTTGATTATTCAGAAGCTCATAATCAAACTAGAAAAGGGTTATCAGTATAATCATCAAAAAATTGAGATGGGTTATCAATCACCCAACCCAATTCCCCTGTATCATCTAATTATTGATGTCTGAAGCTAGTCCTGTCTCAATTTTTCCACCCATTATTTTTTAGAATGTGAATTAATGTTACCTCTTTGTGTTCTCATATTGCAGTCTTGTACATTTGGATTTGCTAATTGAGTTTTCATCTTTCTAGGGCCCTTAGATACCACATAGGAAACTTATTTCTCATATTGCAGAAATCTCTTCTTCCCCACAAAATAAGAATGGAAAGCTCTTTGACTATGTCCAAAGCTCCCATACAAAGTTCTTCATAACCTAATTTCACTCATGAAAAGGAAAAAATAAAGGTAAGGGAGGTTACAGTGTTTTCCCCTTCTCTTAAATCTAGACCAAATAGCCTCCTCTGTTAATTCCAAACCTAGTGACAACAATCTGACCTCTTCCTCTATTACAGCTGAAACCCATGGAAGAGGCTTCCAAACTTGCTCCCAAGCAAACTCTTGAGAAAGCTAAGAAGGGATTGTTGCAGAGTAATGAGCTGTACCAGGTATCTTCCATTCTAAATCTCTTTATTTGGGTTTCTTTCTTGTTCTTGATGCTTTTATCATCATTGTTTCTCCTAAGAGTTTTTTTTTTTTTTTTTTTGTAGTATGTACTGGAGACCTGTGTTTATCCAAGAGAGCCGGAACTGCTCAAGGAGTTGAGAGAAGCTACTGCCAGCCATCCAATGTAATAGATAATCACATTTTAACCTTATCTAGCTTTCTTTATCTTTTTTTTTCTCTTAAGTATCAAGATGATGGTTTTGATCTGGTTCCTTACCTGCCAATTTTCTATGGTCAACTGTAATGTCATACATGAGTAATTCAAGGTGCATTTTGATTTAATCCAAATCGTTAGCAAAACAGAGATTTGGGTAGGACAGTACATGAGGTCCCCCAATAAATCATTAAATCCATCTAACCTTTCCACCCCAAATCAATTTCTGGAGCGTGTGTGTGGAGTGGGGGGAAGAATCATATATGCAAGTTTTTATTAGGGTATCTAAACATACCTACCCTTAAATCTTTAAGTATATTCTGATTTCTGAATTTATTAGCATTTTGATGTATACTGGGACATTGTATTGTTTTTTTAGGAGTGAAATGGCTACTGCACCTGATGGAGGACAACTAATGGCCTTGCTTTTGAAACTTATCAATGCGAAGAAGACAATTGAATTGGAGTTTTCACTGGATACTCTCTTTTACTTACAGCTCTTTCTATTCCTGATGATGGCAAAGTCTGTCTATCCGTTATATCCATCTTATATATGCAAGTTAATGTTAGGAGAGGAGAAAATAGAGAAAAAGAAGCCTGAAAAATACAAAACTCTAAGATGTTGATCATGAGTGATCCATCCATCTTGTCTGTTGGATATGAGGTGCTGCATGAACTAATTGCATTTCTTGCTTGTTAGCTATTATTCTTAAATTCTGGCTTGTTTTATTTTATTTTTTTTAATTTATAATTTTGGCATCCTACTTGCCCTAATAGCTAAGCTTTTTCTTCCATTAAACCTGGTCACCCTGATGATAGGGTTGGTGCCTTGCCACTAATCTAATAGTAGATTATTTAGCTAATTATATTTAAGGAAAGATTCCCTGTGGATGTTTTCTGTACCCATGGCTTAATCAGTTTTTCTTGTCTTTTCTCATTGATGTAGGTTTCTTAAGGCCCACCCATTGCTTATGGCCAGATTATGTACTAGGTATAAATCATATACTTGTGCTGAAATGGTTATTTATGATTGTTGGGAATTTATGTTAGCTTAGAGATGTATTTTATGTCATCAGTAGATTTTACTGAACTGAAGATTCCGATCTTTTGCCTTTCACCTCTCCTCACCAAAAATACATAAGCTATCGCAACCACCTATAAGATTAGTGGGGGCCTTGCCCTTTCTTCTTAATTCAATTTACCATTTAGCAAAAAAAAAGTTTACTATTGGTTGTATGCACATGCACAAGTTTGAAATACATTAGTCTTGCAGGTATGAGAAGGTAGCTGAGAAGCACCCATGACCCAAAGAGGATAGCACAATACTTGATGAATGAGAACTAAAGGGATGAACCTCTCACTTGGGTGAACGAAAAGCTACCAGTCTGTGGGATGATTTGGCATTTCTTTGAAAATGGGCTAAGTGGCAGCAACACATCAATTGTATTTTGGATATTTACCGCCTTCATTTTATTGATAATAGACACCTTAACTCTTTTTATGGCCACAACAGTGTGGTTGAATATTGTTTAACAGTAGCCCGATTTGTACTTGATGTGAATATAATGCACCGCCATATTATATAAATACATGAGTTTGGATGAATTGATGCTTGAACAAGTTAATGAAATTTTGTGTATTAATATATAGAAAATAGAGATTAATTATATAGTTTTTAATTGGCAGATGTGACAATAAATGTGATGTTGGAAGAAAAACTGAAGACATTAATTACAGTGATTTAATTTGAGTGAAACAGTGGGACTTAATGGCATAATCAAGAAAAACATCAATTCCTACAATAAAATAACGATGTTTTTGAATTTTTGAAAAAAAAAAAAAAAACAGTTGCATAGTTATAAACAAGCAATTCTGTCAAGTTGAAATTGACGCAATTGAGTTTCACCTTCGAAATCTATATAGCAGCGATGTGCACAGACGCTGCAAATGATTTTTTCCGGCGATAAATAGTTGATGCTCTTGTTAAATCCAAAAATAACATAGCCTAAACGAGAATTTGCGTCAATTTATGATAGTTGCAACTGAGTTTTAGCAGCGAGCATTTAATTACCGGCGAAGATAAAAAAACGCTGCGAAAATAATTTTTTGGCGGCAAATAGTCAATGCGAAAGAATTTTAGAAAATTTAGAAAATAACGGTCAAAATTAGCAAATGCGTCGATTTGAGATCGATGCAATTTTGTTTTACCCGCCCTCAATTTATTGCGGCAAAATTTAAAAACGCTGCAAATATTTTTTTGCGGCGATATATAGACGCTGGTAATAAATTTTTAAACGCTGCAAATGCACACTGCTAACTATTATTTGAATCCTTTTTGCGGCGTCTCTTGTAATTATTTGCGTCGGAAAAAAACGTCGCAAATAAAAAGAGTATTTGCGACAATTTTCGGTTATCGCCGCTAAAAGGCATGAGTGAAGGGTTACATGCGTCGATTCAGCGACGAGGTAAAATCGCTGGGAAAAGGATTTCGCATCGGTTATCTGTTTTTTAGCGGCGAAAATGTGCGCCGGGAAAACCCATTTTTCTTGTAGTGTCCCTTGACTTCCATAATTGTTGTTTCATTTAAGTAGACCCCACATATGGAGTCAAAGTTTGTGTCTCTAACCTTGTTCAGATGCACCAAGTCATTTTCATCATTCATCTTAAGTAATCAAAGTTTAATTACTTCGTTATAAAGAATTACAAGTTATTGTTAATGTTAATTCAAAAGTGGCCTTATGCCTATTTGAACCACACAAATTAAATAATTTATTTGAAAATAGTCTAATGCCTATTTGAAATAAATCCAATTGAATCAAATGAGAACTGTCAAAGAACCTCAAATGGTTCATATTATTCCTTTATAATAAAAAATTATATAGTCCATTAACTAGTAAAAAAGTCTACAACCAGTAAAATCTCAACTGCAATAATCGTTTTAATAGCCTAATGATAAAAAAAATCAGGCACATTAATTAAACTATGTAACTACTACTGGTGTACTAAGGCCTTTAATAGTGTCTTCCACTTCCTAATCTCATATCTCAATACTATGAAACTAGCTTATTTCATTTAACCCTAAATAATATTATTCTATAGGACAAGCCAACTTGTTTCATATGTTCTTTTAGAAGTAGGATAAAAATATAACTCGTATTGCACCAATCCTTAGTTCGAACAAAGAAGAGTTAGCAGTATGGAAATTTTTTTTATTATATATAATAATATTAAAAAAATTATTTGAATCGGCCCTGGCCTAGTCATGGTCTTTGAATGTGGGATAAGGGCTTTGGCATTGTAGGCCTACTGAGGGCTCCAAGGGCTTTGGATCAACACATGCCCAACTTGCTTATATGAGGGGACAGTAAGGGCTTACCCCGATCTAGGTCGAACACTTTGACAACCCTAAAATCAATCAATACGGTTAGTATTCTTTACTTTAAATTGAAAAATTCTTAAATAAGACCTTAAGTTTTTGCTTTACTTTAAAAAATGATATAAGTTTCAAAACTTTTCAAATTAGTCCCTAAGTTTTCCGAAAAGTTGGCAATTAAGCACATCTAACCATTTAAAGGCATTTTTCAATGAATTTTTCTCTTGATTTTTTAAAATTCCCAAATGATACTTCATTTAAATTCATGACATGGTTTCGGTATCTATTATAAGCAGCCAATCTCTATGGGGACACTAGTTGTCCTTGATTACTGTGAGGACATCGGTGCAAAAAATGAGGAAAATATAAAGGAAGTGAATGAATGTTTTATTTCAATGAAGGGTGGTTGGGGTATTTTTTAAAAATGAGAGAAAAAGTTATCGAAAAATAACTATAAATGGACGGATATCCTTAATTGAAAACTTTACGGAAAAATTATGGACTAATTTGAAATGTTTTAAAAATTATGTACGTTTTTTTATATAAGACAAAATTTTAAAAAACCTTATTTAAAAATTTACCCTTTAAATGGGAAGTCTCACTCTCTCATGTCAATTCGACTGGAGAGCAGTTGTATTCATTTATATGTGATGATAACAATGAGATCATTTCAGTGTATGAATAAGATCACAACCGAGTCTTTGAGATGAGAATCATTAGGTCTATCAATCCTTTGAGATATTTCAAAACTCTTGAACATTCTTTCTACCGCGCGTGTAGTTTTTGAGCCGGCAGATATGGTTATATTTTACTATTTTCGCCGAACCACACAAATTAAGGGGCAATTCTGAGGTACTACCCACGCCTTCATGCCTTGGGAACTGTTGTACTTCATATATCTGATATCTTAATAAAATAATTTACTCCCTTTTCGATCTCTCTATCGTTTTAGAATGATTTCTTTCATGTTATCAAGATTTGACGGTCCATCGATTTAATAAAGAAAGATATTTCAACCACGCTGCTGAACTAGTGCAAGCAGATCATCCAATGCCTATGTTTGTAGTTTGTAGTTTAGGTAATTTCACACACTCTCTCTCTCTCTCAACTATTGTAGTAAATGGTGAGGGGAGGCTGCGTGATGAAGGCGATAAGCTAAAGATGTAGAGGACCTTCACTTTTCAGGATTTGAATCGTTAGGATGAGTGATGGTTGGATATTCATTTCTCATCTCATTTTAATTCATTAAAGTAGAAGTTATTTGATCATCATTTTTAAATATTCAACTTTACATCTTCATTTTTAACCCCACTTGTGAAAATACAAGTCTTAGAATTCAAAGGAATTCGATTACATAAAACAAACAGCCTGACGTGATAATTCAGAGTTTGAAGTTCCATCTAAATAAACACAGGCTTCCCCTCTCTCATTCATTTATATATGTGAAGAAGGCATTTTTGGTTATGCAATCAAGTTTTATTCACCATTAAAAAAACATAAATTTACTCATCCTGAATGGAATTATTCTATTTAAAAAAATGAAGTGGTGAAGTGGGTAGAGTAGCTTCATATAAAGATAGAAACAGGTAATTGTGAATTCAAATGTGTTTACATTTTTCAAGCTATATATTTGTCAACCCACTGGGCGCCTCCCCTCCGCAAATATCCAAGGAAAGATCCCCAGTTGCAGCACCAATAGCGAGAGACTATAGTATTTAGTGGGCGTGTGAGTACGTATTTACCTGAGAAAGTTAAAAAAAGGAAGAAAGATTATTCTGTTACACTTATGAAGAAAGACAACAATGAGATTATTGAATTGTATTCTCTAACAAGCAAACAAAATGTCAGTCATTCTTACGTTCACTACTATCCCAGTAAAAGGGAGGGCTGCATAGTAATTAAGTCCGTGTCATAGTAAAACCCAAAAGAAGTGTTGCCGCCACTACAGATAGGAAAGTCCAAGGACTTTTGAGATAGTTGTGCTTCAAACTAGTAATCCATCCCCAAAGTCTACCCCTGCATCCCGTCATTGTGTCCATGTATAACTCGTTGAGTTGGTCTTGAACTCCATACAAATTACTAAATGGAAATATGACCGTGGTACCCAAAACAACCTTTTATAGGTCTGGACAATGGCATCGTCACTTAATTCAGTGCTCTGGATGATCTTCAGGGACCGTAGGTGCCTTACATCCGCCGCGGAGGCTAATAAACCATTCATGAAGGTAAAGTAGGAAAGCACAAGAAAAAGACTCCCATGATAGAATAACCTCAAAGGCAGTAATGTTGCTGCCCAAAACTTCAATGAAGGAGAAGAGCGAATGATAGGGATGGTGAGGACCCTGTTTTCGAAATCAACGCTTGAGAGGGCGATGGCTTCATCATCTACAGCCTTGAACTTGACTCCTGCTTCACAAAGCTCAGTGGCAGACCAGAATTTAGTAGCTTTCCTCATTTTATCCATGGCTAGGAGTTTATCTTCGTCTTCCTCTACATGTTCTTTTCTAAGCTCGACATCTTTTGGTTCAACCATAATTTTTCAACAACGTCCAACATATGCAAGCCCCTCCCCACATCAGGGTCTTGTCTCCAGAATGCAAACATGCACATGAGATTGTTTATGTACTTGCAATTCTGCACAATTTTGAGAAATAAATACGTAAAGAGAGAAAGAATATCATTTACTTCTTTTGGGAAAAATATATATTAGCGGAAAATTATATTAATTATACACAAAATTATTAGAAATAAGAAGCCTACCATGCAACTTGTGGAGCCTATGCAGGGTTAATCACTCCCAAAACTCAACTAGTAATCCATGAAGTTTGGTTAAAAACCAACTACAGTGTATGGCTTAAAAAGTCCTTTGTTCTAGTTGGAGAGGTGGAGAATCCATCAATCGAGTTGGACAAGGAGACTCTCAAAAGGTATGAATATATATACCTTTACATGAGTTTAAATAATAAAAGTCCCTTTATTACAGGATTGGCAAAATTACAAGAAAGGAAATTGGAAACTGAAACATTATCCCTTTGATCATGGGATTAATGAGATTACAATAAAAGAATTAGGAAACTGAAACATTGGATTGACTTTTTAACTTAGTCATCCAAAATTAGGTGGAGACTAATACTTACACGACCCGAGCTCAAGATTAGGATTAATCTAAGTAAACCCCGAGTCGCGTCGTATACTTACTCTCGTGAACTTTAATCACATAAAATTCACAAGGGATAACAATTACATATTATGCAGAATATAAACTAATATACATTGTTCATGTATAAACAGAAATTATTTACACCATGTATAAAACCATTCACTTGCATATTTAAATACAATGCAACGACCAAAAGTGTGAAACGTTCCAACAATTTACTCAAAGTTTTCATTTATTGACTTTGTTCTCCAAAAATTCATATTAAATGTTATCGTCTCATTTCCAATCAACTATTCCTCCTGGAGGAACTGGATCAGTCGTCTCCGCTGACGCTGTGGCCTCAAAAGGACCGGCATGGGCAATTGTGCATGTAATTCCATCAATAACACTATGAATTTGACAATTCAGCAATCTATAAACAATCACACTTAATCCATCTAACTCATTGTTAGACCCATACAATTACAAACCATTATCAATGAGAGTCTTTATTATTTGACAAACTACAATAATATTTCATTTCAAATCACATCTTCCTAAAAGGGAAGGATTTCCATCTTCCATACGGAATGATTCATTTATTGTGGGATTTATCAGTGCTCAGGCCAGGGACAGTTGACATCACCATGGAGCTCCGAAAGACTCCCAAATAATTTGCTGCAACAGAAACAGCTCTAATAAGCATTATTAAAATCACTATGTAGTGCCAGAAATAATACAATTAATATATTAATTTCGTTCAATTACAATTAACGGATTCAATTCAATTTATATCCAATTTGGACACAATTCAATGTACAATTTCATTAAGATTTTACCAACCATTAAGGTGAAATCCTCAGTTGTTTAATGTACGTGTTATTCTCAAAGGTCATCCAAATTTATGTGAATTTGTATATTAAAGTCCCCTTAATTAACACTCAAGGTGGTAAAACAATATTAATAGCCTTGATCTAATGAATAGGCTATTTCCTTAAAGCTCAGAAATTAATTCTGAGATTTTATTAGTTTCGGTTAACTAATCAATGTCTTATCGGCTAGCTTTAGAAGCTAATTTTACTATCAAATCACAACTATTCAGCTTGGATTAACCTTTTGGTTAACGCTCAATTTCTCTTGGATCCAAATCCAAAGATATTATTTTATGAAAAGTGCAACTAACTTATTGCTCCTTAATAGTTTCCAAACTAATTTTTATAGACCATTTATGATCCTAAACAAACATTTGGTTCAAATAGAACCAACTCCAACTAGACTCAAATTGAAATTACGTCCCAGTTAAGACCTGAAACAATTTTCAGTTTCAGCCTTCTAAAACTGATTTTCTCTTCCATATCCACTTTTCTTCCATTAACAACCTTCACACAAAAATGGAACCTAATGTTCCCACCTTTATTCTCATTCACATACATCAATTCTTCACAATCCATTCATTCAATCAACCCATATGATCTAGAGCTGAAATCATACTTACATTAAAATTCAAGAAATACCATACTTATTAGCATATAAACATAAATCATTGTTTATACTTGCCTTAAATTCGAATTCAAGACAACAACCCCTTTATAATCTTGAGTTCTGAGATCAAAATCTCAATTGAAACCCTCTTTGATAATGTAACACCAAGAACAATTCCAAAATAGAAATTCTTGAGTTGATTGTATTAAACAACAACTCTAATCACTCAATAGCCTTGAAAATTCTACAAAGAACTTGAGTCTATTTACTTGTAGCTTAACAAGGAAAAACTACAGCTCTCCTTTAATTCTTTCTCCAAAGAAAAGCGAAGAAGATGATGGAAAAGAGATGAAGATCACAAATCTCTCTTCAAAATCATTTGTAATAATCCTTTTTTAAGCATTTGATAGAGAAGAAATGAAGAAGAAATAACTTAGGTTGCTTTCTTTCTCTCCCACATTGCTACTGGAATGAAACTCACCGAATGACTTGAGTTCTGGGCTCTTCTCAGCCCTTAATAACAAAATTTTGCATTTTACCTCCATACACTACACATATTTCTAATTTAAGTCAATTTAAGGCTCATTTGACTCATTTGAGGTCAAATTAACCTGAGTATATTATGAAAATTGTTGTACTCGTTGAGATACATATGTTGACATCAAGTTTTACCGCATTTGATCAAATACGTATAAATCCATATTTACGAAAAAATCCTTAATTTCATTAATTTGGGTCTAAAATCAACTTTATTAACTCAGTTTCTTTCAAACTAGTTCATTATGCTTAATTCATCTACTTGTGACTAATTTGACCCATTTGGACTATTAATCGCATTTATCTTGATTAATCATGGTTAATATGCATTAATCTTGATTAATTAGAGTTAATCTTAATTAACTCGAAATGAGGTGTAACAAATACAAGCTCTAATATTAATTGTTTTCGACACAACCAATCAAGATGCAGCAAACAAACAAGCAAAACAAAAGGAATGCAGCAAGAATTATGTGGTTCGGCAATGTGCGTCCATGGTGCGCAGAGAGAGAGTTATCATTGTATAAAAAAAATAAACTAGGTTTACAGAGAGAGAGAGAGAGAGAGAGAGAGAGAGAGAGAGAGAGAGAGAGGGTTTTAGTCACTCTCCTCACTCCTCTCATATTAGATTTGTGTTCCCCAAATCCTAAGCAGCCTTCTTTGAAAATAATTTACATGTGCAAGATTATTAAAATGCCCATAGGACCTAGAGTTCAGAAAGACTAAGAAGAGACGGTCACCATAGAATATAGGACATTTACTTAACAACATGTCACCGTTGTCTTTGAACAAGGAAATTTTACTTTAAATAATAAAAGATCTCTTGGAGGACCATACAGAAGAAAAGCATAAATTATCCTTCAATATAGGGGGTCTTCTAAGATTCTCCCTGAAATATTGGGCTGAAATCAAGGTGTGTACAAATTCTTTAGCCAAGAATTAGCTAATATTTGGGCCACCACTATCTCTATTCCCTTTAACCCTATGATTATCATGAAATAAGTGGACCCACAGCGCAGGGCATGGTGTCCTGCATAGTATACATGATGTAAGTTCTGAAAGAATTTTAGATAGTCATAGATATATAGACGTTACCTCCTCTGCTGTCTTTCCGTTCTGAACAGTTAGTAGCTTCTCAATAGCAGTAAAAGGCACCTGGTTTTCAAGCATGAACTGGTCAAGTATTAAGGAGGGATCGAAAGCTAGCCCGCGGAGAGAAAACAGGGTCATTGGATGCATAGCCATCGAAGTTCCAACTATGGACGCGCAATAACTCTAGCAAGAAACACCCATCTCTGAGCATTAGCTCCAGGAATCTTCCCCTATTATTCTGTCCCATCCAGACATGGTCTAGCTGGCTATAAGAAGCCATCAGCTCTGGCAGAACTTCCCATAAAGCCTTGATGAAATCCTTGGTGGATTTTTTGGATCTTTGAATGAAGACTCGAGCTGCTCTCTGCTTGTGCACCTCCATTGGCTTCAGGAGATCCTGTCCATGATGATAAGGGCCCATGGACACCACTTTTGGTGTGAAGGCCTCGGCGTTAACGGCAGCTATATGTGCAGGGACCTTGTAGATCGAGTGCTGCTTCCACAGTTCAACTCCCTCCTCGCCTTCATTTCGCATTACATGTTCGATCGGTAACCATTGTTGCAAGCTCTTCTATCTCCCTCTTGTCTGTGCAAAAGATAATTAAGTCTAGCTTTTCCTCTTTCTTTCCATAGAATAATAAAGCAAGGGTGATATAAGTTTGTTGAGTTAGAATACATAGAAAATGAGATCCGTCTTAACGGATATTAAAGAGGTGAGAGATGAAGGATGTTAGTTAGTAATGTAAATGGACCTTCACTTTTCTAAAATTTGTATTATACTTTTGTGGTGATGGTTAGATATTCATTTTTGGCTTCACTTGATTATGTTTCCCTTGATTCAATCCTAACCAGAAGCGATGGGATCATCTCAATTCTTACTTATCATATACAAGTACTGCAATTAGAGATGTCACTTCCTCAACAAGACCCTTGCAAAAAAAAAGACCCTTGCAGTGGTCTCTTTGGGTTTTGAGTGGTTATAGATTTATACAGTGTGGTCCTATTTGGGTTCAGGGTAGATTCAGGTTTTGCAGCCTCATCCCATTTATTTGTATCTATTTTAAATATTTCTAACGAATCCTAAACCAAAAATCTCCGTGGTTCAATGGTAGAGTAAGTTTGAAAAGCTGAGGGTTGTCTGGGCCTCAAGAAGATTGTGGGCTCACTAAAAGTCCAGATTGACAGAAAACGATCAAAATTGAATGCAAAACCTTTCATCTTACAACAGTGCTAGGTGGACAAACAGGGGGACCGATTCCTGGACCGGCCCCCCCTGTCCACCAAAAAATTTGATGCACTTTTGAAAACAAAATAGGAAAAAGAGAAACCAGGGAGTTAAAATGTTACCCTCTATTAGAAAAGATGTCTCTCTTTGGAAAATTTGATATAGAAAAAGAAATTTACTTTCTCATGTCAATTGGTTGCAAAGTAAGTTTTTTTCTCCGTTGCATGGACTTGCTAGCTTTTTTTCTTTCCTTACAAGTTATCACTAAATTATGAGGACTCCTTATTTGGGCTGGTCGGGACGATTTAATTACTTTTTGAGCTTTCTATCACTTAATTGAAACCCAGCTGCAAAATATTAAATGAGCCCATTTTACATATCCAAAGCAGGCAGGGCGAAAAGTGCTTGCATTTTGCATATCATCAAGCAAATGGTTGCACACTTGGCTAAAGCCAATATAAGAAGGACACATCTATTTTAAATTTAGTAAGGGCTTGTTTAACAAATCTTATCTTTACGAAACAGATCTGTATGATATAGATCTATATCAAATGGAGCGGTTTGAAATTGATGTTTTACAAATAGACTGTTTGGTAAGACATTGATATTTTAAAAATAGACTGTTTGGTAAGACATGTAAAAATAGATCTAATGGTTTGGGCATTTTGCAAATATCTCAAGATCTGCGACCATCCATAGGTTGAGATTTTATCTCAAACACGTGTTCCACATTTTAATGACCGGTATGGATCTTGCATTTGGGGCCCACGGGTGTTGAAAAATAGATATAAATGTTTGTATCTTTTTTTGCAAATATCTCAATATCTATGATGATCCAACGGCTAGAATTTGGACTCGTGGTCATTATTGATCTTCTTAATATATCCAATGGTTTGGATCATGGTTTATGGTCCCAAAATTTATTAAAAAACACAAAAATCGGACTGCCTATGGCCATTTCAAAACCCAGTCAACCCATGCATAGTATGTCAACGGTGGAAGACGTTTTAGCATGTTTCTTGAGATCCACATGGAATTAGAGAGTAATTTTTAGTCTCATTGCTGCTGTGGGCCTTGTAAAGAGGAGCAATGGTTCTGATCATGATTATGGATTCCACAATGATAAAAAAATTTGAGATCAAATGGTTTACATTGTTTTACACATATCTCGAGATCCGAGATAGATCAACGGTTGAAATTTGAACCTCTAGCCGTTTTTGGCCTTTTTTAATACTTTCAGCGGATTGGATCATCAACGAGGGTCCCAAAAATTGAAAAAAAAATTAAAAAAAGGACTGTCCAAAAATGACGCCCGTTTCACTGTAGCTCCGCCTTTTACCCGCTTTAGACTTATTCCACTAATTCAAATCTCCCCAATTTCCAGCCCATTTGAAATAGAGGCAAATCATCTAAACCTCATTTGAAATAGAGGTTGCAACGTATGTTTCCAAACAATCTAAAAACTGTTTCATACCGTCTTTAGACAATAAGAGGCAAGAATCAGATTTGCCAAACACAACCTAAGTGGTTCCTCCCTTGGGAGAGGATTACAAAGTCTCCCATTAGTTTGAGAATATAATGAAAGAAGCATGAATGAAAAAGTTCCACTTAACAAAAATAAACTAAGCTTTTAAAGAACTAATTTTAATCTGGAACTTGTTTCATCAGAATAATAGGAAGTTCCAAAAACGGATCTGGTTTCGAGTACTAAGTCTCCATTCTTTACTAAAATTATTGGGGGGAAATCCACTAAATTAGGCAAGATAGAAATAAGGAAAGTAGAAGAAGAGTAAAGAAAGAAAGAGGAGAGGAAGAAGAAAGGAGCCCACCATGGTCATCGAGTTGTCTGCCAGGAAAGCCTCTCTCCATCTCTGACATCTCAATTCCTTCTGTTTCCATGATTGTTAGAAATCGTATGGCGGACCTCCCACGAGGCCAACTGGTAAACACCAATGTCAATCTCCCGCTAGAGTTTTGATTGGGATGATCAAACTCTAACTCGTGTAGCTTCTCTTTCTCCTTTGGGCCCAAGTTATAAATTATAATGCGTTTAATGGTTTATAGCCTTTCTTCTTGTTCTTCCATTTCACCCCTTTCTGCAACTTTCGATTACAGAAGCGACGAAGAAGAAGGTCGTGGAAGCACTGGCTTTCGGTGGCAATGAGCAGCCAGTCTTTTTGCCTTGGGTGCCAAAGCCCGTGGAAATAGATAAGTTTTCTAAAGATCTTTTGTCCTTTCTCTCTTCACTTTCAAAAGGAGGAGCCAGCAGGAAAAAGCGGCGACAAGAGAGGAGGAGATAAAAATTGTCAGCATTATCTCTCTCTCTCTCTCTCTCAGTTTAAACTTTAAAGAGGGAGACTGAAAGAGGCCAATTTGGATACTGCAAGGAAAATTGGGATCGGAGTTTGAAATTTCTGCACTGCGCAGGTTCGAAGAGAACGAAGGGACTGAAGACCCCAGCGCCCAGGAAAGCTAGCGAGTAAAGACTCCTTTGCTACGACGATTGTTGCTGATCTTTCGGGCCAGGCCAGCCTTAGGGTTAGTTTTCTTTTGGGTCAACCTGAACTGAACTGTTGATGTAACATCCCGCCCCCTAATAGCCTATTAATTATTATAAATTGTGTGTTTAGTTAGTAAGTTGGATTAGAGTCTAGAGAGTCAGGGTTAACGACGAATCATGTGTGCGAAGTTTCGCACGATTCGGAGCACGTTCGGGTAGATTAGAGGTCGTTGTATTAATTGGGTAAGGTTTCAGAGGTATTTATGAGAGTATGAGTTTTTGGTGAGTTTGGGTGCATTAGGTAGGTCTCATTGTTCCATGAACCTTAGTCTTCAGACGCGTTTCGATTCGACGCGTCGAAGGGGTCCAAAACTCATTAAATGTCAATTTAGGCCGACCCGAAACTTGACCCAAGCCCAAGCCCACAGCTCAAGACCCAAGCCCACAGCCCATGACTTAAATTAGGTCACTTACCCATATTCTTTCCCTCCTTCATTTCACTCATCTCACTCCAACAACACACAGCAACACAGCAGCCGGCCTCCTCTTCCTTTTCTTCCATTCCTTCTTCTCCGTCGACGGGTGTCGGAGCTCCGGCGAAGACATTCAACCTACTAATCTTCTTCATCAAGCTTCCAAGATCTCAACCATACACTTTTCTAAGTGTTTCCTTCACAACCCATTTAGAGGTATGCTCTTCAAGCTCTTAGACCTAAGTAGCTTACTTCCTTTGGATTAGAAATGGTGTAGATGAGCTTACCTTCCCCCTTGCATTTCATTTGTAGAGAGGTTTTGAGTGTGGAACCCATTTGTGCAAGTTGAGCTTAAGGAGGACCTTTCTCTTCATTTCTTTTGAGTTTTGAGTCAAGCTCTTCATCTAAGGCAAGTGAATAGCTATGTTATTGTTTGATATGTTTGTTTCCTTGATTGGTATGCTAAAATCATATGTTAGATGATCTTTGCTCATTTGATCCTTTTAATGTTTGAAAACATGATAAATGGCTCTTAGATTTGGAAAGAATGGATGTAGAGATTAAGGGCTTGATCTGTTAGTTTTATACTCTCCTAGTAGTGTGTTTTTATCCATACATGTGCTGCAAATCAGGTCCCAGAAGATGGAAATGGGAAAAGTCCCATTCCAGCCCAGAAACAGGGGCTGTGCCCTGTTTCTGCAGGCTGACCGGTCAACCGGCCAACCTTAACTGGGAGGGTGATTTCAGCCTGTAACAGGCCGGTCAACCGGCCAAAGACAGGCCGGTCAACCGGCCAAGAGGGCAGGTTAACCGGCCCAAAGGGACCGGTCAACCGGCCCTTGTGCAGTTTTCCTGCAGAATTTCTCCTGTGGAGCAATTTTCACCCCTTTTTAGAGGGACTTTGATGAAACCTTGGTTACCCCTTTTTGGACTCATTTGACTATATACGAAGAACGTTTTGAGCAGATGATTTCTCGTAGTTATTTCCGTTTCTTGGGTTTCAATTCATTTCAATCTTGAACGGAATAGGGCAAAGGGATACCCTCTTATATCTATGCACGAAGAGGTTCCGTTTTGGGTATCTTGAACCCTAGATCCTTTCGTTGACTGATTAGGATTGTACGAGATTCCGGAAATAACAATGACTTAGGAATGGATTGTCTATCGTTTATGATTCCGAATTGTACCGTTTGGTACTCTCTACATGAAATGTCCATGTTCTTTAGCTTCGGTTATTGTGTCTTGGTTGGGATTACATTATGAACTTAGAAGATGAACTTAGGATCCCTTTTGATGTTCCGTTTGTTCGAAATAAGATGGGAGTGTTGTGGCTAGACAGCTTTGATTAAGAAAGCATGTTGAGGACTACCTATGAAGATAAGTGTGAAGTATGAAGAAGTTCGATTATGTTTGTATAATTTGATAATGACAAGGTAGTTCCTCTTTGGTTAACGAATCTTGTTCGCGCAGGAAAGTCTAGCCCTTCACTATTGTATGTATAGGACTCTTGTGTTAGGCATCACTCAGCTGTTAACGCCCAGCACTTTTGGGGCACCAATTGTGTGAGGACTTTGGAATGAACGTCTGCGCAGTACGACTTTTTATATTTTAGATGGATGTACACCATCAAATACCCGTTCTGAAAGAAGTATGAATATTCGTTTTGTTTATTTTTGTTTTAAGGGTATATATGTGTGTTTGCCGGGTTTTTATCCTGAGCCTATTGCTTTACTCTACCACAGCTCTCATGTTGAGCCAGGAGGGTCAAGTGGAACTATCCCGTGGTGATTAGCTATGTGATTTGCCTATTTGTTAGTAGTGTGATAGTTGATTTTATGTTTCCTATGCTACACGTTTATTACAGTCAGAACGTTATGCATCTCTTATGATATGTTCCCTTTCGCTTATTCCTTAGTCTGTGTATCTTTAATGATGATATATCTATTCTCTTGCCGACCTTTGTGTCTGATGATGCTACTCTTGGTGCATAGGTACCGAGCCATTCTATGGGGAGGAAGAAGCGACGGAAGAAGTTCAGGCAGATCAGCCTGATGACTTCCTCGAGTACAGTACGGACGGCATAGTATAGCCGTACTGACCCCGTACGAGAGTGCCTTCACTTTTGGACTAGATAATCCGTTGGTTCTTTTATTTTTGTTTAGGCCCGACTTTGGTGTGGCCTAATGTTGTAATTGATATAGTCTAAAACTTGAATCTTAAGTATGATATTCAGTATTACTCTTTAACTATACATCTATGAGATACCACTTGTGTTTGAAGCTTCCGCTATTTGTTTTATATGATTGAGAAAATGTTTACACCTCACTGCGGTCTTCGATCCAGATGGGACACGATTGGGGCCAGGTTACATTTGATTAATGTTGGGAAAAGTTTTAAATTGGCCCTAATCTCACGCATAACCCCGGTAGCACTTTGGGGGCGTGACAGTTGAAGACCCACATGCACAACCAGTTTCACGGGTGTGATAGGTTAAGGATAGACTAGCACAATAACTCCCGCTTAGCATGGGCATATTTACCAATCAAATTTAGCAACATATATAAAAAGTCAATTAAAAATAAATTTAGATCACATAGAATCATCTCCAAACACTTAATGACCGAGAACAACAAAAAAAGAGAATTATATCGTATCTCTTTTTTATTATTTTTGTAATCCAAGAATATGTAGTGTAGAAATGGAAGAAGAACTGCGGGGTGGAAAAGAAATATTATAAAAAGTAGAGTAAGTGAGATTTGGGATGAAAATGAAGTAGTTAAGAGGAGTGAAAAGTGGGAAAACGCTAAAGTGGTTTTGAGCGGGGGGGGGGGGGGGGGGGGGGGGGTCAAAATCTTGAAGCAACCAGCGGCCACGTCAGCATAAGCAATGGGTTGACCTGTTTAACCAGTTTTGGTCATCCATCTTCTATTCATCATGTCACGATATCTGGGTGATCTGGACTCCAATCCTCCGTATTTCATTTTCTGGTTTTCGATTATTTGTTAGTGGAGTCCTGAATGAGATCCCCATCAACATTATTCTGGTGGTGGAGAACTTCCCTGTGTAGTTGATAGGATATACATGTTATTATGTTGGTATAAGATCCAACATTAACATGTGGACGCTTTTGGTGAATCCTTGACATCCACAGTGCCATTTGATGGTGATTAGGCAGATTAAATGGATTTAATCAAAAAAAGGTAAGAAACATCATGAGATATCTAACACCAGTAGTAAACATACACCTAAAAATTAAACTAGCAAAATGCCCCCGTGCTTAGCACGGGCGTTACATTACATGATACAAAAAATATCATTTAATTTTATGACATAAACAAAAGTTTTGATTTTGATTTCATATGCTTATATTTTATAAAAGCTAAAACAGAAGTAATTCTCACACATAAAAAATTATAGACTTTCTTAAAACCCACACGGTTGAAAATTTAAATAAATTAATAATTATTGAAACGTAAAAGTTTTAGTAGAAACATGAAATATGAAATATTGAGATGAAAAGAATTATAAGAAATTTTAAATATGAGATTTTCCAATTAGAGGCGGGTTTGGTAGTGGGTTGGTTGGATCGAGATAGGTATAAAAGTTTTTAAACTGTTAACCCGAGCTGAATTTAAGACAGGCTCAAATTTTGGTTTGTTTGACTTGCTTTTCCATTGATAAAATTATCGTCACTTATTTTTATTTAAAACTCATATCATGACAACAAAGAAAGGAAAATAAAAAAATAGTGATGAGAGAGAACAATCTTGGATGGGGACCAAAGAATTAGATTAAAAGGAATTTTGTAATGTCAAAATCCATAATCAATACTCTAATTTAATTGCAAGCCATGGAAAGCATAAAATTTCCTTTTTTTTTTGGTCAAATACGTAAAGCATAAAGTAGTCTCTTACTTTGCTAGAACACCAGGTCTGTCTTCATAAGGCCTAGAATTAGCATAAATTTGTAACCCTTCTTCAGCTGTCCTCCAAAAAAATCTAAATAGATGAAAATGAATGACAACTTTTGTAGGAGATTCCGTAAAACATTATTCTATTAGTAGGCGAGCCAGTATCAAATTGATCACTAGAAAAAACACATAAATAGATTATTACTGTGGCATTGCTTCAAATGGAGTGAAATTTGGTGTGGACTCATGCAAGAGACAGGCATTTGATTCTTGTGTTTTAGATTTTTCATATGTGGGACCCATTGAGGTTCCTATCAAATTTATTGTGAGTCTTGAATCTCAGGTGATCGAGACTCACTTTCGTATAGAGAAGTTAAGCTTTTGGTACTAGCATGTAGAGGTAAATAATTTTAACTCCATGCATATGTGAGACCTATTCATCATTTTATCATCATGTTGGACTTGGCATGAGAGGTACCTATTCCATTTCAGTTACCCTATTAGAAAGGTTATTCGAAGAACGTCTTTTCCAAATATTTTTAATCTTTCACTTTTACTTCCACTTTCAAGGTCAGTTTTTTTTTAAAGCTGGCTGTAATTGGCATATGGCTTTGCCTCCAAGAGAATGGTCAAATCTCACATGGCATTTGAAGATTGTATTGGTATGCCAAATTTGACATACCATAAAGTGAGATGCATTTTCTTTTTTTTTTAAATAAAATAATGGTGATGATGGTAAATGCATTTGAAGTTGGTACAAGTAGATGCTAAATTTGAAATGAGAAAATAATAAAATAATAATTTGACATCTCTCTCAAAATTGTCCAAATAAGATGCCAAATTTACATATGCCTTTTTTTTTTTACCACATAAGCTTTTATTTTAAAAAAGACATATCCAAATTTGAAGTGAAACTACACTTCATATGGAACAGAGAATCTATCACTAGCGTTTCAGGTGTAAACACATGCCCTAAAGCGCTGATTTAAGGGATGACTGTTGGAGGAGCTATTTAAACTTGAGTATAATTATAAATATGATCTCAGATCTCTAGTGATGTAACCCTAACTAATATCATAATAATTAAGCACAATCATTTCCTCTTGAGAAACAACATCATGCCTCATCAATGGGAATCCCAATGAAGTTGTAAAACAAACTATACCTCAGTACTTGCTCATCCTTCATTAGTTTAGTCACATTTCTGTATATTTGATCAGAATCACTCTCACAAATACCAGAGAAATTTAAAAAGAATATCAGGAAATCATTATGATATTAATTTTTTTTAAAGTACTTTTAAAGTATTGGTGAAGTTGACAATTTCTTGTTAAAATATTAGAAGTCACAATATCATTAATATTAAATGATAATCCAGGTAGAACTATATATATAAAGGGAAAGTTTCAAGTGCATCTATCCCTCACCATAGGGTGAGAGACACTTCCCATTTTTGCATATGAAGACAAGGATGTGTACCTCACCCTATGTAGTAACTTTTGTACTTGAAAATGCCCAATTATGGAAGTGTCCCTCACCCTATGGTGAGGGATGGATGCACTTGAAACCTCCCCATATATAAAAGTTCATATTAACAGAGATTTATATGTCTATTTACTGTTCTTGTAGTTTTTGCATTTGAGATTTACTTTATTTTCTAAATATTATCCTGATAAATTCCAAGCAATCTTTGTGAGTGACTAAAAATGGGAAGACACCTCCCTCACATAAAATAAAGAGCAAATATATATATGAACTTTGGCTCATGACCTACCAGTCCTTGATCTGACAGATCTTCTTTTCTTTTTTCTTTTTTCTTTTTTCTTTTTTTCTGTTTTTGCTTTTAGTTCTGACAGCTCCTAATGAAGGATCATCACATGACATGGATATCATATTCATTTTATCTTTTATTGAATTTTTATTTTATATATTATATATATTTTTATTGAATTTATCTTTTAATGGTTGCAGCAGAATTAAAAGCTAGCTTTAACTACCCACCCAACACATCTTATCCTGATTTTCTTTTCATACATAATACCACACTTGACAAGCACGATGCCGGTGGTTGATTCATAATGAACCCATGGATCCTATTTTCATGTTCTTAAGCATTATGGCCAATATTGGTAACAGCAACATGGTACATCACATTGTTAGCTGCATAAGTCTCCACTCTGTGATAAATGTATATTATTAGAAATTACATCATAAAAGGCCTACTTTTTTTTTGGAGTAAAAGTCATAAAAACCTACTTATGAATATGATTAGTCAAAATCTTCTTTATAACGTGCACTTTCCTCTGTCAATTGTTACCCATCCCAATCTAAACTGATACAATTATCATCTACCTTTTAATTGAAATAAAAAGGAAAAAAACTAGTAAAACCACTAAACTGTGAGGCTTTAGAATCAAGAGTTTGAATGATCTTTGTATTTGACTCACCCCTAAATCTACCCATACCCTTACTCTTTTCTCTCCTGTGGGGACTCATTTATGCAACTGGGATACTGTCGCAAAAAAATAGCAGAAAATCTTACGGCTTTTCTTTGTGCGTCTGTCGTAAAGTCGTTTGCTATGAATAGACTTAGGGCATGTTTCTTTACTAAAATTCATATCAATTCATGATATGAATTATTGATGTTGGGGTTTTATGAACATGATGTGATAGTTTGTCCCCCCGACTTCTATAAATTCCGTATTTCTCTACAAGCATTCCAAAATTCCAGCCACCAGAAAGGTCTTAAATTACCTTTTTAAGAATTCAGGAATTCCAATTCCATTGACTTTTGGAGGAATTTCTGGATGCTCAACTACAAAGGAGCATCCAATAATTCCACTATGTTTGGAAATTCAAAAATTCCTCAAATAGGAATTCCTTGAATTCTAACAAAGAAATAGACCCTTCGTAATAGAAAAATGAAATAAGGCATCGATTTTCATCCCGCGCGAGGATTAGCAAGACCGACTTGGAAGGTCGGACATTTGTTTCCATGAAAGCTGAAACAACAATTTATACATCCAAGTGACCTTAAATCAAAATATGCTATAGTTGGGGAAATCATTTGAAGTTCAAGCAAAAGTTCAAGCATATGTCTGACTTTTTTTGTTTGGGGCGACAACTTTCCATGCAAAAAAGGAAAAAAGTTAAAATTAATTTTCTGCAATGGATATTGATTTTGATTTTGTAAGGCCATGTATATCCATTGTTTCACTATATATATATATATATATATATCCTTATGTATATTGACTTAGGTGCCATTTGGAAAGTTTACTTTTTAAATCTATTTTACTTAAAACTTATTCAACTAAATACTTTGAGTGCTTAAAATTGTTTGGCAAAACTTTTATGAAAGTATGATTCAACCAGCTTTAAGACGTTTCACCTCCATTTTATAAGGTAATTTATAGATATGATGACTAAATTAGTAAAACTTTTTGCCCTTTTTTATAAGTTTGTCCATATAACTCTTATAATATCACAAGTTTGCCTATTCTTATTTTAATTTATGATAAATCTGTATGTACTATTTTTATAAGACAACTTCTCATACTAGAAATGAGAAGTTTGCCTTTTCTAATTGAAAAGGGCCTATCAAACAGTCTATGGGTCTTTTTCTTAAGACAAGTTTGACTTAATTTTTTTTAAAAAGGATCTAGTTGAAATACCTATATTTCATACAGTTCCTTAAAAAAAAAAATTTATTTGAATCGTCTATATTTCAACTACAGAGACTTGACAAACAGGAAACGGCCTACTAATAAATTAATGAAAATGAAAATAGTATGTAAAAGGTACATCATTTTGTAGTCCTTGATATGCTGCTTTGGGCAGTTGATAAGTGGGCCCATCATGTATTGCAGGACCTTGTTTTCATGCGGTAGCCATTATAGGGCATCCAATGGCCGTTAGATGATGGTTACAGTGGATCCAATTCATTTTAATTTTGTGTATTGTTTTCCCTCTGACAAATGAACCATTTGCATTGATATACATGCTTTGCACCATATATTACCGTGAAATGGTCATGCACAACTGGTTGGGCTGCTCCTTGCGGGCACTTTAGGAACCTACAATAATCATAATAGACCATATCATCATCTGCAGCAGCAGAGGTTCATCCCTTCAAATATACATGGTATATGGTCAAATATCCAATGCTGATCATTGTATATGCTTGTACGTACTCCAATTTTATGCAAATACTGAAACCATTTATTCTAGACCAAGCAAAATGAGTGGTTGAGCAAATTGTTTCAGACATTATTTATGGAAGCTTCTTATAAAATGGTTGGAATCATCAAACAAAACATAATCCTTTTTCTATATAGAATCAAATACATTACCCTTCTCATTCAACCTTGACTTTGGATGCAGGTAGGTAGATGTACAGCCCACAAGATAAGTTTACAATTTCAGTCCTACTAGGCGAACTTTGTTATTTCATCTATTTTATAAGAGTCTCCATCGAGAATTAAATACAATTAAAACAATAACAGTAGTTTTTTTTTTTGGCCAATGATTAAGATTTTCTGAAATAGCAATTGAGTACTTGTAGAAGATAAAAGAACAGGCAAAGGAACATGACAAGAATTGTCCTCTTCCTCTTGTAGCCTCTAAAGTCATCTATGGTAGGCCATCATCCCTCTTTCATTCTCTTTTCTTATCTCTTTTTCTTCTTTAGTAGGATAGATTTCTTTTATCACATGTTCTCAGGGGAGAGAATTTAGATATCGATCCCTGTTACTTGGTTGAAAAATGGGACTTCTAGCTGACTAAGCTATCCCTGCGTTTGCATCTAAAATTCATTTTGAAACACTTCAAACCACCCCTTCTTTATTTTCATCCATTTCAACGACTATCGTTCATCTAAAATTCCATCTGCTTCCATTTATCCAAGTACGTGGCTTCCTTTTTCATTCCAAACAGGTTTTTTCTTTATTAAAATAAGACAGACGAGAAGCATTGCTGGACTGATTATGACCGAAAGGCAATTGTCACAAACAAGGAGACCCACACGCAATTTCGATAATGATGTGAACTACCTCCTTTGAGACATTTTCTTCTGCCAAAAGTTAAAGCAAAAGAGATATAGCTAGGTCATGATCCGTTGTCTTTACAACAATCTCCCTTACCCTCTTCATGATGTAGATATGTTCTGTGATGATATCTGTGACTTCACCTACTTTTGATGATGAAAACGTACAGCTTCAAGATATGGTATAAAGATGTCGATGGAACAATTCCCTTTTTTTAACCATGGATATGGGGTTGGATATGGAGTTGGGATAAGACAGAGGGCATTGGTATGCATTGGAAGGTAGCTCACTGAAGTGGAAAGGAGGCTTGTATAATTAAATAGAAATAAAGTCCACATAAATAAAAAAAGAGCCCGCAGCACAAGCGGTATCCGGGGTTCAAACCACAGGCAGCAGTAATGCATCCAACGAGCCCTAAATCAAATCAAAAGAAAATAGCATCCCAATTGAGGCGACTTTTATTAACATTAAGTGTACTCAGCTTTTCAAAGGAAAAAAGCATAGAAAGGTAAAATGCCTTTTTGCATATAGTATAATATCTATATTTGGTGTGGCTACTTTTTTATGAGAAAAATGAGAGAAAATGGTCAAACTTGGCTTTCTATAGATCTGGGTTTCCACAGTGTTGCACAAATATACTCTAAAATTTTGAGATGAGTATCTATTCTCTTGGCAATCAGTACAAAATTTGATCCATGCTGGGGGGGCCTCGTCGTTGTGATATGTACCATAGAAAATGGTGAGTCCAATGGGGATAATCCCTTGATTGACTCGGGAATATTCGACCCGCATCTGCAACATTGTACCGCAAATATGGTATTTTGGGCTAAATACAATGCCATGGAATTAACTTAATAAATGAAGACCTGAATAATTGATTTGTAAAAGACCTGATCCAAGGTTTGGGGTATAGGTGAAAAGCTTCAACCCATTTGAGATTTGGGCTCATATTTTAAGTCCATTGACAAAGACCTGTACTTAAGTAGAGAGTTATCTGTAACCTAACTTCTCATGATTGCTGGACAATATAATAAACTCCGTTTTAGCTCAGTTGTCAAGAAGTCACTGTAATATTGAAAATTATTATTTTAAAACCCTCACTTTTTTTTCTTTTTTACAACATTAGTCTATTGGCCAAGAGTGATATTATTAATTTGAAAGATCGGAAATGGAATATCCCTAGACGTACGTCTGTGTGATAATAAGATGCCAGCACCACTCAACCAAGAGTTTCTTGGCAGACCCTCTCTTGTTTAATAATGTAATATATGGTTAATCCGTTTTAAGAATGGTTCACCACGGTGAAAGGCTTTTTCCTTTTGATTTTATTTACATTTAAAACAACGATTTTCATGAACACATGCTTAGTAACGATTTGGTACGCTTATTAAGAGTGGCAATTCCTGACTTGACCTAATAATTAAAGGTTTTGGTTGACCCTTTCTTAATTAATTGTTGAGTTGGACATAATAGGTTTTAAACGCAGTTAGTAAAAGAGTTGGAATTAGATTGAGTTCATTCTTCTTCTGATTAGACCTACCAGCTTCTCTTGAATCATCATATCCAGTCCAATTTATTTCACTGTTGCCACCTACCTAACTTAATTTTGACCCTTTAAATTGGTTGGGTTGATCTTTTTAATTATATAGTACAACATTAATAATGTTAATTCTTAGTTTCCAAAAGATTACTTATGGGACAATATTTAGCCAATATAATTTTTTTAGCGAAGAAGAATCTCATTTGTTAGGCATCTCCAACAGGGTCCTTTTAACGGTATAGTGCAACATAATGCCAATTCTTAGCTTGGAGTCGAGCCTATTTTGTTTTTCCTTAATTTTTAATTTCATCATTATTTAATATCCATCTACCCTCCTTGTTATTTTTTTTTGGTTGAGTTCAATAATCAAGTAAATATACTTAAAATATCATTAAAATTAAAAGTCTTAAATCAACTAATTTCAAATTATCTAACTAGCACAATAATCCATTCTTAGGGTGGTAATTTTCATGCATTGCAAATTAAGCTTGGACATCCTTTTGCCGGTCTATAAAGCCTTTCGACCCAATCAATTTGTTTAAGCCATTTTGGAATCTTAGTTTGAAAATCCAAAATGAAATGCGTCTAAGAGAGTTGTTTGAAAGAGGAAAATAGATTTTGATGGACTAAATTAGTGAAAGAAAGAGAAAAGAGAATGACTATGCATTTAAAAAACAAGTAGATGAGAGGGAGATCGGCTTCTTCAATCACTAGGTGGAAGAAGAAGAAGATGAGAGGGGGCATGCGTAAGCAGTAAGATTGAAGTAGTCTATGGTGGTTGTTATCTTCCACACGTATACGTGGCCGCATCAAAACGGATGTGACAGAAACCAGCGACATTCATTCTTGGCTAGGGTGAGAGCTGGAACCAAATCACTTTCACGCCCAGTTCCTGCCCAGCTGGACATGTCGACATATTCCACTGATCCCGATATTGGCGCCAAAAAGCAAGCAGAGGACACGTCACACGTCACGTGCGACTACAGACGTCAAGTTCCGGCCGGGGTCCATTTTTTACATACCCAATTTTAACGTTATCCGTAAAGACACATTTCATTCTTGTGATACTTGATGAGTCATATGAAGTGTGCATAGATAATATTTACAGAGACGTGAGAGATGTATTTTTTTTCAAGGTTAGGCATCTAATCATAAGTGCTTTTCTCTGAGTATAGAATTTGTTCGTTCAAACGAGTAGACTAGAATTGGCAGACCAAATATCATCCAAGCAGATAATTCTGAGATTTTGATTCTAAGTCCTCTAAATTTAATTGTGATTAATTGCAGTTTTCGTGGTATTAAATTTAAGAGAGATTTATCAAAAAAAGGCCTCAAATATCTGAAAACCTCTAAAATAGTCCTACAAACTGAAAAACCTCCAACTTGGTCATCGGACAAATGTTTTTTTTTACGAGTATCTCGTGCGTTTGCGACTTTATTTAAATGAAAGAGATAAGAATGGGACTGGATTTTCCGACGTTTTAATTTTTTTTTGTGCAGCAACAAATCCCCGATCTAAAGAAGCTATTGCTTTTGTCGAGGTGTCATTTTTTGTCGCTAGACATGATCCGGGTTTCTCACCGCAAATTGAGTGATGTGGAAGAGAAAACACCAATTTCTTCTTTCACGGCTTTGTACAAACACTCTCTAGAAGAATCTTTTAAAAGTTTTCATATATTTAAGGAAAAGTTTCAACATAGGGCTTCAGCTCTGCAAGATTTCAAATCAGGTTAAAAAAAAAAATTCTATTTCAAAACACGGGATTAAGTTTTTCAATTATTTTCGATAATTTTTTTCCGAGAATTTAACATGAAAAATCCTGTTAAACTTGTCAAAAGTCCAAAACGCCATCAACCTCTTTGTATAGACCAGTTTGGTCCTCCCGCCAGTTTTTTCATTTTTTTTTATTTTTTTGGCGCTAAGCGGAAATATCGCAGTTAATTCTAAGCAAATGAGTGAAGATATCCCCAAAGGGTTGGCCGAGTGGTCAGGACCACGGTTTCTCCCTCTTCCGGAGCTAGAGGTCCTGATATCGACTCCCCGTTCCCCCCTCTTTAGGAACCGAAGGTTGAGTCCACTTGTGTTACCACCTTAGGGCCACACCTAGGAGCCACAAGAGTTTACCCGGCTTCTCTCTGGGCTCGGAGAGATTAGTCTAGTCCAAAAGTTTGGGAACCCTCCGTTAGCAAAAAAAAAAAAAAATCACCGTTCATCGTTCATTGCAACATAAAGAATGTGAAAATCCCTTTTCTCATTTGCCTTTTTAGGAATCCGAACGAATATCTCTACCACTCCTTTTCTCATTTGCCTTTTTTAAAATCCGAACGACAACTCCAGTTCCACTTTCCAGCCCTATCTAAAATGGGTGCGTGTTACAAATGTTGTATGAAGAAGATATGATGGTTTTGGATTTGGACTTTCTCTTCTTGATAGAAGCTTCTTCTCTCCTTCAATGAGTCCTCCCTAAGAGCAAATGAGGAAAGTAACGAAAATGGAAAAGGGTTTTGAAACTTTTTTTAAGATAAAAGTATGGAGAAGATATGGGGGTTTTGGATTTACACCTCTTTTCTTCATAGCTGCTCCTTCTTTTCTTCTCTGATTCATTGTTCAGAGAAAATGGGAAAAGAATTTTGGGACTTTTTAAGATAAAAAAAGTAGAGATATCCCTATTCAGAGAAAAAAAAACAAAATCTTTGCGGTGCATTTGAGACTCCTATAGTCTATACAAGAGGTTGATGGCGGTTTGGGCTTTTCACTAAGGGGTTTTTCTGATTAAGTCCATTTTTTTTTCTTTTTTAGTCCTAAATGCCTAAAATACCCTATTTATTACCTTTGCTTTCCCAAAATCCTTTCCTTGGTTGTTCCCCGCAAATCGTCATCCCACCTGCTCACGACTTCAGGTCGACTTCCGCGAAGAGGGCAAAGTTGGGACACGACAATGCAGATCTTAAGCATGGCAAGGACACCCGATCTGCACATGAGAACGGAAATGGAAAACACGATCCATTCAAGATCTTCATCGGCTACGATCCTCGCGAGGACCTCGCCTACGAGGTGTGTCGTTTACTCCATCTTGAAAAGCGAACTTCGATTCCAGACGAAGTGCACCCGATCTCGGAGGAAAAGGCCTCTACCGTCGCGAGTGCGGCTCCACCAGAGATGGATCATGCTATCTTATCTGCTAATCTATGAACTAGGATCTCTCTATGAAAACACAAAATGAAACTTGAAATATTTCTTCTCCAATAGAGATGAAGAAACTCAATGAAAAATTCAAAATCTCGTCAGATGTCCTAATTTGAAATGTAATTGGAAAACTTAATCTCTTTTTTTTTTTTTTTTTTTTGCCCTGGTTTGAAATTTACACAAAAGTTGAGTCTTATTTTTTTTTAAAAATCAATATTTAAAGTCTTTTTAAGTAAGTAATTGTCCTAAATCTAATCCACGATAACAACAACATTTGTGTCAATCTTCATAGAGAAAAAAACAAAAACTAAAAATAACAATTCATGTAGTGTAGCCGTCTAGGTGAGTACAGTTCGCATTTCAAACGGAACTTACATGTGTTGGAGGATTACTTGTCTTCACACTACACTTTGGATTCCTGCAGTGTCTTGTTAATTCTAGAACGACCCCTTCTGTTCTGTCATTATTCTAGACTACGGGTGCCACTCATCCATCATCACCTTATCTCCAACACCTAGAGCCAAGAAGAGCGTGGTCCAGTCGACCCTTTGAGCTGTCATCACATAAATCACAAGCCCGCCCGCCCATGAGTCATGACCTTTCGGTTTCCAAATTGCGGGCCCCACATAACTCTCTCAACAAAAACTGCTTCGATCCCTTTCGGTTTCGATGACGACTGTATCTCGTGTCGTTTGTGACCTTTTTCCTGTGCATACGTTGTAACGCCTTTGCTCGCGCTCACATGGATTTTGTGACCGGACAATATCTTGTGGGCCCCCTCGGCTCGGCTCACGATATGCATGATTTGTAATTGTGTTTATCCTCGTTAGATGGATGGTCCTGATAGGTTACACGTGTACCAGGTTTTTGAAGACAGACAGGGCACCGTTTCAACTCCCAAAGAGGAATAAATTACTTGCTTGAAAAGTGGGAATGGAATCCGGTCCCTACTTACCAAACCTGGGCTTATGGACAAGAGGTTTCAGTTATCATGTCGGGTCACAAAACAGCCACCGCCAACCGGTGGATAGCACTACCAACCTTAAGTATGATTTATCAAAAAAGGGAAAGAAATATAAAGGAGGGAAGAAAGGAGGATGGAGTTTTAAAAAACACTCTAATTTTTTCTTAAATTATAAATTATTATATACAGTTTGGATTTGTAAAGTATTGGATTGCAGGGGTACCAAATAAAAAATGGTACTGTGATATGATATTTCTAGAAAATTAAATTGTGTATATATCAAGATTTTTTTTACCCTAGCCGAAGGAGGTTGAAACCCAAGAGAGCCCCACATATGTAGGAAGAGATCTCGCACATACAAGTGAGAAGAGGGTAGCATACTTCGGGCCCGTTTGGTAATTTTACTTGTAAAATAAAGTGGATCAAATATAATGAGGTTATGATGGTATTTTATTTTTAGTTGTTAGGTATGGAATCTTTGACTTTTTTTTAATTGAAAAATGGAGGGATTTTTTTTTGCCTTTTACTAGAGAAAGGATGTTTTTTTTAATTTTTTATCTTTTATTAAGATGGAGGAGAATTTAAATTAAAGTACTAACCCTTTATCTAAAAATGAAGGCTTTACTTGTTTTTACTAATCTAATAAAGTGCCAAACTGACCCTAGGGATATAACTCTGGGCACCTGGGTGAGGGGTGTCAATCGAACAACCCCTAGTTCGCTAGATAAAAAAAATATTAAGAACATGTTTGTATATGTCTTTTTGGCATAATTCTCCTTTTAATTTGTATAGCATTTTTGTGTGTTATGCAACCCATTTTATTGGACAAAATCAACTGAATTGAAAATGTTTTTTCCTCACAAAAGAGGAAAGCAAAGTTTGCTCCCCTCCAAGAATCCATTTCTGAATAAGAAAAAATGTGGGTTCCTTTTCTAAAAACTCAAACTTCTTTATTAGGACCCACTCACCCTAATCTTTGCTGAAATCCTAAGATTTCTCTAGAAATCGGGTGCTAAATGATTACTAAAGCGATTGAAGATCAAGTCGGTAAGGAACTTATTATTTGATGGGAAATAATTGTCTTTGCTTTTGCCATACGAAGGTAAATTTCAGTGGACGAATGGTTCTGGCCCACAGAATGAGCGATTACAAGGCTCTGTCTTTGTCATGGGGATATAAAAAATAAAAATGTTCGATGACCTGCACTAGTTAGTTGGGTCTAGACTTGTGTATTTATTTGTGGTTTGGCAGAATTGTCAAGCTTCTGTCTTGTTTAAATTTGAATCAATCTAATGTGTGTAGCACATGAAATATGGGTTTTGTTTCAGTGTGCCCCCATGTGAACCAGTCCATGTGATGCGCAGACGCTAAAACCTAGCTGCATTATTGGCCTGCACATGGACATTTTCTAATACCCTCGACCTAAATGTTCCATGTGCATTGAAACAATTATTTACCATTCCAAAGGGTCCGAAGATAGATCGTGGAGTCTCATCCTTATTATGTTCTTGTATGAGTCATGTCTACCCGGCCTGGTGGTGTTAATTGGCTCATTATACCGGTTTGGGCAAGTGGCCCATTTGGCTTGACTTGCTCACTGGGCTCATTTGGGTCTCTTATGTGGTTAAAACGTTAAGATTTATTTTTCTTGTTATCTCGGATGCGAATTAAGGATTTGATCAATCTTAAGTCGTGTTTTTTTCATGAAATTTCTGCCAGGAATTCACCATGTCCAAGAATTCCTAGACATGATGTTGCATGCTGTCTTCTGAAATTTCTGAATTCCATATTTCTTCATTAGTATTTTTGGATTTCAGCCACATGAAAGGTTTATTTTAACCTTTAGAAATATAGGAATTCCAATTCCTTTGCATTTTTGTGGAATTTCTAGATGCTCAAGCCCAAATGAGCATCCAGGAATTCCACTATCTCTAGGAATTCAGGAATTTCCGATAAAGAAATTCTTGAAATTCCAGCAAAGAAACAGACCCTTAACAACCTATTGATGGAACATAAATCGAGGAAATGTTGCTATTTGCCAAGAGAATCTCTTCTATGATCTTGGGATTTGCCAAAACTTAAATCTCAGATATTCTAATTATTTAATTTACATTCTGATCAAAATTACATGCTTGAAATTGAATAATATTTGCCAATAAACCCTTGTATCTCTTTGGTCTAATGTTGATTGGTAATTGTGTACTAGATTGTATAAGATGAAGAGTTTGGATTGTTAGAATTTGACTTAAAAATAAGTTTTGAGTCGAGGAATGGAACTCCACAAAGTGAAGCCCAAATTTCAAAAACAAACCTGTTCCTCCCCAAGAGTTCACTTCTTTAAGTGAGCTAATGTAGAGACCAAATGTACAGTTCACTTTTTCAACCTAGAGATCTCTCTAGTCAGAGCCTTTTAGAGGATCATGAGTCAAGATAGTTTTCTTATTATTTGTTTTTGTAAAAAGGAGCAATTAACAAAAAAAACATAGACATACCATCCAATCAATATAAAAACTATAATACTGCTAGCTATCTTGTCAAAATTATGAAATGGGTGGTTGAAATAGAAACTTTATTCCCAATTCATGGGTCAGTATCCTTTCATGTTCCTAACCACTGGCCAACTGCAAAAAAATAAAAAATGAAAAGGTAAGAAAGGGCAGCCACGAACAGCCATCAAAATCAGCAGTAGAGCAGTCTCCTATTCTCTTTATGATCTAGGTGTAATTCCCAGCACACCTTTGATTGCAAGTGATTCTGAAATGAAAGCCAAATTCTCATCCTATGGATTCACAACCTTCCATCCTTTATTCTTAGTGCTATATAATTACTTAGATATTCCTTGCCTTTCAACTCTTATGCTTGAGATGGCAGATGTGCAGCACTACCTCATTTTGAAACTTCTGGAGAGGGAGATGAACCTGTAGATTTTTTTTTCCTCACCACCTTGTAGTTGTAAGATAAAGTTTTCACTGCTTGGCCCAAGATGTGAAATTTAAATTCATCATATTAATTTGCATTATTAAAACGGTTTAAGTTCGCTTGGTTGGTGAGCGACCCCATTTTTTAAAGATTAAAAAATCTAAAGTCTTCTCTATCTTTTATTTCAATAGGCCCCACACTCCCTATTTTAATTTCTAGCTATATTTGTTAGGAAATTACTGTAGCTCTTAAGTATTTTCTATGGTGGAGTGGGCATGAAGGGGACATCAAATGAATGGCAGTAAATTGATGGTAAAATAGGATTCAGTAAAAGAAGAAATTAAGACGTGAAGAGTGTAGGATATAAAGTGAGACCCTCACTTTTCTAAAATTTGATGTTTTAGATGAAGGTTGGTTAATAACTTTTCACCCAAGAATAGATTATTTCATGGTCATTTGTAATCCTTTGTTTCTTCAATTTAAGCTACATTAATAATAAAAAAAACATGCATTTCTTAAAATTCTTAGAAATTGACTATAATATAAACAAGCAGCCCCAAAAAAAGGAATTTTTATTGGCAATTTATAGTCATCTCGTTTAATGTGAGAATTGGTAGTTATTAATCATTTCCATTTCATGGTTAAAATTCAAATGAAGTTTTAAATGTGATGATTAAGAGTGATAGACCATGCCTCTTTTTATTGATTTATTTTCTTGGAAATGACCAAATCAAACAAAGAAGTTGTGGTTCAATGATCAAACTTGGTCCTGCAGACTTATTTAAAATTACATGGCAGGTTAAAGTCAGCATGCGTCATTCAAAAACAGTGGGTTTAAAACAAACACCCATCCACTGTATATTGGCTCAAAAGTTACACAGAAGAGTCACTGGAGACTGGACACACTGTTTTTATTTTAAATCATGCTGACTAAAATTATTTATAGGGGGGTGACATTGAACGGCTAAGATTCTCCGCCATAGATGGTGTATCAAGAGCAGTTCCGAAATTTAAGTTAATCCACATGTACAGATAATGGGTGCAAACTGAGAAATGATGGGGCACCAACTTTGAACATTATTTTTACCAAAATAAAAAATAAAAATTTAAAAATTATATAAACAAAAGTAAAAAATCTGAACATTATCGTCACTCACCAGTCACCACATAGTGTCGTACAAATTTAAATGTCCTGTGCCTCATTTGTACTGCTGTAACTTTAACGCACAGCAGTTCATGTGCCCTCAGCAAAACTAACCTTTTATCTTTATTTAATTTGAAAATTGGGGTATGACGTGACACTTTATTGCTGGGGAGTATAAGAAATCTGCAAGAATTTTCAAAATTATATTATTTTAAATTATAATATATTAAGTTAGGAGATTTTGACTTTAATTTTGGCAGTTAATTATCATTTTAACCGATGATAATGTATCTACTCATATAATTATCCACTCATTTTTTTCATCAAACTACTTATGTTTTAGTCGTTCTTAAATAAGTATGTCACTTTTACTTCAATTTTTCTATTTTTATTTTATTCAACTTGTTTTAGAGGAAGAGATTATTTTTTTAATAGAGCAAAGCTCTCCTAAGCTCAAGCTTAGGAAAACAATTTCGTAAGCTCATGCTTGTGGGGGCTACCTTTGGTTCATCCAAATGGACCAAATATATGACTTCCTTAAATTACACATGTCCACCAACTTTCGATCAGATCCAAATTTATTTGACCGTTGGATTGACTATGTATCAATCCAAATGGACCGTTGACCATTAAACTTTTAGGCCCATATGAAGATGATATAAATCTCATTTGGGGCTGATTTTTTGTAGAGAGGAAGATCCAAGGGAGTCCTTAAAATCCCCCCCCCCCCCCCCCCCCCACCTCCATCTCCATGTGGGTCCCCAAGTGGGCCCCACCACACATTTGAACTTATCTTATCCTAAACTTGAGCTTAGGAGAGCTGACCCCTTTTTAATATGTAATTATTTATTTTACAGTACAAGAAGATACTGTGTTCGGACTTGTGGTAGATTGAAGTTGTCCTTTTAGAATTTTACTTTTGAGGCCATTAATTAATATTTTAAATAAAATTTAAATAAAAATTTTTACAATCCTTCCAAATAGATTTCATTGGGTTATTGGGACCACGTAAAGTACCAACGGTAGAATATTTTCTCACGTCACCACATCACTCCAGTCCAACCGTCGATCTAAGGTTGATACACTCCACAGAGATTGAGATTTTGATGAATTGAATCAAAGTAGGCCACGCCGGAAATGCATATAACAGGTAGATGGATCCCCTGTTTGGACCATACAGGAGGTGCCACATGGAAGAGGAGTCACATCCCATCTCTTGGAAAAAAAATCCCAACTCCTTAAAAAATTCATCTTTCCATGTGGCACCCCGTGTATGGTCCAAACAGGGGATCCATTTCCATATAACAGTTGTAATTTAAATAAACCTCGATCCGTTTCACTTTTTCTAACTTATTAAATTCAGGTTATCCGGTCATGCCCGCGGATGGTGAGGTGGTGGTCAGGTGGTGGAGGTGGGTCCCTGCTTTAATTAAAGTGGAAGAATCTGGGGCACTGCCCGTTCTGCCCGTCATGCCCGGCTGCCCGTCATGCCCGTTGAGCATTGTAACGGCGTTAGTTTTTCCTCTATAAATGCAAGTGCCGCCTAGTGAAACGCAGTTTGCCGCTTTGGCTACTGGACGACGGGTGCGAAGGTTTAGCTTCTTCTCCTTCCTCTTCGTCTCTCATTTTTTATATTATTATTATTATTTCCTTATTTTTAGGGTTTTAGAGGTTCATTTTCCGTTGTTTACTGCCAGATCTAAATTTTCAATTTGTTGTTTTATTTTATTCTTTATTTAAGTGGATTAAGAAAAAAAGAGAAAACGATGACCCGGCTCGTGAATCGTTTGACTCAGTTGAGTGGTGCTTTATTTTATTTTATTTTATTTTTTACTTTCCGGAGAAAATAAATGGGCCAAATGGTGCTGTATTTGCATCAACCCGTCCGAGTCAAACGGACGAGTTGTGGCTGTTGTTCTTTACTTTTGTGTATAAAAAGTACTGAGTTAAGAGCCATGATTCGATCGTGTTGGACGAGTCAGATCTAACTCGTCCGAGTCGTAATATTCTAATATCTTTCCTTTTTTTTGTTACTCGTGACTTGGCTGTGATAGAGACAGGACGATATCAGTCAGTTTTCCGCCGGTGGTATGTGTACGTATGAATCCGACCAGCTGGATCTGGATCTCGGTGACGGAGCCTACCGGACGGGTTACTGTTTTAGATTGAAGGGATTACTTTTCTTTTTTTTCTTCTTTTGCCTCCGCCGGTAGCAGTTTTTTTCCCCTTATCTCAGGGCCCAGGGGCTATTTAGAAAAGTTACAGGTGGCATATTTGTGGGGCCCATCGGCTTGACCTGAACTTGAAATCTGATCAAGGATCATCCTTTTAGATCTTGATTGATGGAAACGGATACGGACATCCCGTCCAATGAGGGTGCCACAAGGATGGGGGAGAGGAGAAAAAAAAATTTATTAGAGGGGTGGGATGATGTCATCTGATTTGACATTTTCTCCATCTTGTACAGTATGACTCCTGATTGGTCCAAACATGATTCGGATCCTTGATTTATGGATTATTAAGACGGAACCCTTTGTGTGCATCCCTTTGTTTACGGGATACAGGCCGCGTGTCTGCCATGATGATGCCACGCGTCCCTTTGCGCCCCGGATACATGCCACGCGTCCTTTTCTTTTCGGCTGACAACCTCCGCATCCTGTAGATTGATCCGGACCACGCAACATACGTGCGACTGAGTCGTCCCTCATTTGTTTCCTGATAATGATAGCGTGGTTCCCGCGACCACTCAAAACCGTGATCCCATTATCTTCAAAACCATCCAAACCTTTTTATTTATTTATTTATTTTTATTATTATTTATTATTATTATTAGTATTTATTATTTATTATTATTATTTTTTACTATTGGTGGATTTCTAATCCTTTTCCTCCTATCCAAAGGAAGCTACGTAAACACCTCTATGGTATTTAGGTGGTCACATTAATAGACTTAATCTTCAATTCTTAGGGTTAATACCAATACCAAGGCCTCCCATTATCTTCAAAACCAACCTTTTTATTTATTTATTTTTTATTTTTTTTATTATTATTTTTGGCTATTGGTGGATTTCTAATCCTTTTCCTTCTGTCCAGAGGGAAGCTACCTAAACACCTCTATGGCCTTCAGGTGGTCGCAGTAATAGACTCAACTTCAATTCATAGAGTCAATACCAATACCAAGGCCTCTAGGGAGAAAAACCATGGTGCTGAAAAGTGGGCCAACCCAATCTGATTTAAAACCATCCGACTGAAGGAGGCGGCCTCTAGATCTATAGAGGGAAAAAAACCGTGGTGCTGAAAAGTGGGCCAACCCAATCTGATTTAAAAACCATCCAACTGAATGAGGAGGAAAACAAAAACAAAAACCCTAGTGTATTTTATGCTTGAGTAGTACATTTTCAGGTGCTCACGCGGTCTGATTCCGTTATTTTTCTAGTATGTGATAGTTAAGTGCCGACACTGGCTCACCTATTTCTGCTTCCAATTTTTTTTGCAGGTAATCTTTGTCTTTTGCAGGTAATCTTTGTCTTTTGACATCTTCCTGTAGCTGTTGGTCTTGCAAAAATGGCTTCCACCTTCGTCTCTGCTGCAGAGCATGGCAAGGAGCATGGCAAGAACCCATCTTTTGGAAAATTCAAACGCTCATGGTCGTCCAATGATTCTTCCTGCTCAGCTGGTCAGGGGACCAAGACCTGCGTCTGCGCTCCAGCAACCCATGCCGGATCCTTTAAATGCAGGCTTCACAGGGTAAATTCTCACGGCCATTCATCTCCACCGCCCCCTCCGCGTCCTGCTGTCTCCAACTCCACCGTAGAGGCGCAATAAGTAACCAAATATATGAAACCCATATCTTAATATAGTCATGATGATGATGATACTACTATACAGAAGAGAATCCTCTGTATTTCTAAAACTCTCGTATGGTTGCTTGTGAGGAGAGACTCTTGCTTCTTCCTCTTCTGCCCTCACTTTCCTGGGCTTTTTTTCTTTCCTTCTTTGTTTTTTTTTTTTTTTTTACCGTTTCTGATTCGGGGTTTTGAGTTTTGAGTTTTGGGTTTTGTTGTGTATGTACAAGATGGGTTGTGTGGCAATGGGTGTAATTAAATGTAAGGTTGTGTGCTGTTCTTTAAGGTATTTGGCAATTGAAGGGCAGTTATGATGATCATGGACTATGGATAGTCTTTTTGCTAAAAAAATTGGCAGCGATTGCTCTCACTAAATTCAACAATCTGAAAAGGATAATAACGACATTAATAAAAAGAACCCAAGGTGTATTCTAGATGGATCCCACAATTACTGTCCCAAATTCGAGCACATTTCAGTTTTTATGTGGGAAACTAATGGCGTCAGCAATGTTTGTGGTGCATTTGTATGGTACTCCAATCAGAAGTCAATTTTTTATATGGATTTGGATAGCGTGGTTAAATTTGCAATCATATTTGGTTGGCTTCATTGATATTCATTTGCAATTGAAAGTTTTATGAAAGAGTACTTGGCCTAATGTTTCTCAATTGTGATGTCCCAAATGCAAAATGTGATGTATAACAATCCAATACAGCAAATTGTTTGAATTGATTTGATGCTTGCATACATAATCATGAATATTAATTCATTAATAAGAGGCCACTTTGATGGGGATCATCATCATCATCATCATATCCATAACCAGTACTATCTTTTGTTTCTTTGTGTCAGTATGTATGCGATCACATGCCTTACTGTTCATTTCAATCTGTTCTTTTCTCTCAGGTGTAGAATGATGATATGAGTACAACGGGGCATTTCAATGTATGCAAATGCTGCTCAATGATTGGATGCATTTTTTTGGTTTCTTCTTAATCTGCAGCTCCTTGTGTAAGTGTAATTTAGTCTTTATTTAAATTCTATGCACATGGCATTTTGAAAATTTCCCTTTAAGGTGATTGTAGTACTTACTGCAGCGGCCACCTCTGGCCTTTTCTCTCTTACAATGATTTATTACAATTTGGGAACTATATTAAACATAAAAGAGGATTTTGGGAATACCCCACTACAATTTCTTTTTTGTAATCATAGTGAGAAATTCTGAAGACTAGCATAGGTTAATCTCATGCAAATTGATTAATAAATTTAACTAATCACCACGAACCCATCACAAACAACAGTGATTAATTGTATATTTTACTAATAATATCATAAATATTTTTATAGTTAAAAGAACTCCAAATATGTTGCAAACCACTAACCAAACATATAGGGAAAAAAAACCCAAAAACATCATATTACCTCAATCCTTGATTTTAAATTATTCTTCAATTCCACTAAAGATGATTTGCATAAGGAACATTGGGAATGCTGGGAAAAAATCTTGTGAGTGAGGTCTTATATCTGTTGATGGTTTTTTTTTAGAAAGAAAGAAGCCCCCGTGTTAAATCCCCAGTGATTTCGTTTCTTGAAATAAAAATAAACCAATTACAAACACGTCAATAGACATTTTTTTAAGAGCAGCCAAAATGTCAAATCCCCATATTCTATGCCCTAGAAAAAAAAAATCAGTTACACGCTTTTCTATTGACATCAAAAGCCAACAAAATAAGCCAGAAACCCTACCTTGGTGGTGCTGACATAGAGAGAGAGAGAGAGAGAGAGAGAGCGGCTGAGTAAGAGGAAGAGGGAACAAGAAACGGTGCTGAAAGAGAGTGGAAGGGGTGTGGAGAAAGAGGAGAGTTAGGGAATTAAGGGTTTTCTTGATGATGAACAGTCGTCGTGGTTGGGGAAGAGGGATGAAAAGTCATAGTGGCTGAGGAAGAGGATATACGCATACAAGTTATTTCGTTTTTAGATGAAACAGCTTAAGGAGGTGAGGCCTATATGCTGAAGTGGATCAAGGGGGGAGAATTTTGATGTGCTTTCTTCCCAACTGCTTTCCAAGTTTGAGGAAGAAGATAGGATGTAGTGTTTGGTTGTACTCTTGTTAGCTTGTCAGTACTCACCTCTTTTACTGCTTGTTTTTGTTTTAAGGAATGTAAAGAGAAGATAGGACGTAGTACTTTATTTTTTTTCTTCTTCATTGGGGTGGCACATTTTGTGAATTAACTTAAGAATTATAATGGAAGGTTTAACGTTGACTTATCATTAATCTGTTGGGTGCTTTATTCTCTAATGCAGTGTTCATCTTTTACCGGTCACATTTAGCTTAAGTAATTGGAATTATCTTTTTTCTTGATATTTTTTTTTTTGTTTTTAATTTTTTCGGTATTTTTTTCTCTTTTTGATGAGCCATACGATGAAATTATGGGAGAGTTATTGAGAGAAGACTAAGAAGAACAACAATCGTTTCAGAGAATCAATTTGGTTTCATGCCTGAGAGATCAATCATGGAGGCTATCTTTCTCCTGAGAAGGTTAATGAAACAGTATAAAGAAGGTCAGAGAGGTTTACATATGGTGTTCATTGACTTGGAGAAGACCTATGACCGGGTTCCTAGGGAGATTCTATGGAGAGTATTGGAAAAGAAACGAGTGTGTCGCATATATTGAGGCGATAAAGGATATGTATGATAGAGTCGTGACATATATAAGAACGACTGGCGGAGAGACTAAAGAGTTTCCTATCACGATTGGTCTACACCAAGGCTCTGCGTTAAACCCGTACTTGTTTGCCCTAGTTATGGATGAGATTACAAGACATTCAGGATGAGGTGCCGTGGTGTATGCTATTTGCAGATGACATTGTTTTAGTGGATGAGACGAGAGAATGAGTGAATGCTAAGCTAGAATTGTGGCGGAAAACGTTAGAGACAAAAGGGTTTAGGCTAAGTCGATGCAAGATGGAATATATGGAATGCAAGTTTAGTCAAAGTAGGACACCTGGTAAAATAGAAGTAAGTTTGGGCACACAAAAGATTGTAAAGAAAGAAAACTTTAGGTACCTTGGATCTATGGTGCAACAAGATGGAGAGATTGTTACTGATGTTTGTCACAGGATTCAGACCGGGTGGACCAAATGGAGGAGTGTTTCGCGGGTCTTGTGTGATCGGAAAGTCCCCTTCAAGGTCAAAGGAAAGTATTATAAGGTGGTAGTACGTCCAACGTTGTTAATGAGATAATCGACTAAGATAGTTCGACCATGTTAGAAGGCGCCCAACGGAGGCACCTATTAAAATGTGTGAAAGCATGGAGATTGCCAGAGGGAGAGGGAGATTGAAGAGAAGTTGGAAATAAACTATTAAACATGACCTTGTCTACATGGATCTAACGGAGGACATGGCCATAAAAAGATTTGATTGGCGTCGTCAAATCCATATAGCCAACCCCACCAAGTGGGTAAAGGCTTGGTTTGGTTTGGTTTGAGGCAAACCATTGGGTGCCCACCTTTTCTGGCGACATATGGCTTCCTTGAATATTAGAGTAACATTAATTGTTGGATTGACCAATGGGATGATTCATCCAACTATACCATTTTGATTAGAGCCATCTCTGATGCAATGTTCATATTTATCAATTTATTTATCAATTTCAAGTGGCCGTAACGAAACTAAGTCTTTTAAGTTTTCATTTTGAATCTTGTTACTTTTCATCCGAAATCTAAGATCTCGACTAGAATTCAAGGGTTTCGGTTGAAGTGCTCCAAACGAAACAATTGGTTTGTAAAATCTTTTTTAGTGTTTTTTTAAAAGAAAGAATAGCTAGGGGTTCGATAGAGAGGGCGGGAGCCTACCTTCGTCGCCTTCCACCGTCGTTTGATCACGTCCCATAGTTTTGTCGTTGACATCTTCTCACTACTGCTTGCCAGTCACCGCCACCGTCCGATCTCCTTCCTCTCCTCTTCTCCAATTGCAAATGGCCATGAGATAGCCCCCTCTTTTTCTCCGATTGCGGGGACGAGAAGCCGAAGAGCCCTTTCTCAATTCTTCTTTTTCGTTGCAAGGATTCGAAATGAAATAGGGCAAAAACGCCATTTTAAAAGAACTTCTCTTTTTTGTGGTTTGCACCATTTTATTTTTTTATTCTTAAACATCCTTCTCTCAATTTGCACTTGGCCCCCTCTTATTTATTTTATACTCTTCATTTAAAAATCTTTTTTTAACATACTTTCATTTTGCAGTTTGCCCCCTCTTATTTATTTTAGATTTTTTATATATACAATTATATAAATTTTATATATTTTCCAAAAAGTTATACGAAATTTTTTGTCGAAATTCCGAAACACTGAAATATTTCATTTTGGAGGTGAGACTGAAACGAGGACCAAAACGAAATTGACAACTTTCGTTAGAGTGGTACATATGGTCCCCCCACATAATGATGGTTGTTGATAACAAACAGTGTGCCTCAACCTAGGTTCTCATCTTCTGAATGACTAATTGAGTGCGAGCAACATGTTTATGATAGTTGCATTTGTTTATAATAACTCATCTTTGATTAGTTATCATTAGGATATGCTTACAATACTTGCTGATATGTCTCGATGTCAACTTCTATTGAATAATTAATGAGAGTGCTAGCAATATGCTTGTGATAGTTGCATTTGTTTATGATAATTCATCTTTGATTAGTTATCAAATTAGTATATGTTGATGATACTTGTTGATATCTAATTGTATCTCTCAATGTTAGACGGCCTTTTCTTTTGAATAACTAATAAGAGCACTCGCAATATGTTTTTGTACTAGCATTTGTTTAATTCATTTTGATTTTTTTTTCTTTTTTGACATGTGAATCTCTGTATCCCTGTGGTCTTTGACTCAACATGACTATTTGACTTAAAACTGATTCAAACAAATTTTTGAGCTCTTTAGACCGTTTGACAGAGTATGTGTGAATCTATGATTGAATGAGCTCATGCCAAGTCAAGTCTTTTGACCTTGATTTGCATCAATAACACAACTATAGGAAGACTAGCCGATGGTGTCATTTGGCAAGTCTAGAAATATGGTCTATGTTAGTCTTTGCATTTGAGTTTCTATTGTGAGTTTTCTTTATTTGGTAAGCTACATGAATTCTTGTTTGTTATTCCGGTCTATCCTGACAATTCTCGAATTGTCTACGAACCATTAATACATCCTCCAAAGTCCAGAAAGAAAACCTTGAAAGTTGAAAGTAATATAAAGACTATAATCAATCAAATTCTACTGTAAAAGATACAAAAGAGGTAAAAGAAATACTTCTAATATCAAAAGAAATCATAGTCGTGAGTCACTATCCTTCTTTAAATCAGAAGAATACGAAGCTTGCAATTGTGTATTCACTCAGAAAGTGAAGACTCGGATAATGGATGATATGCCCAGACTCAGAAGTGAAAAGCAAATATATGAGAAAGCAAATACAAAGGTTAAACAGAACAGTAAAAAACAGGTAGAACCATTTTCTATCTATGAGGTTTTAAATAGATTAAAACCCAAGTCTCTTGAGGATTTGTCAATGCAATAACTAAATATCCGTTTCTGAGTGGTATACCACCTTAATAACGATAAAATTAAATTGCTTAGTACAGAAGTTACTAGCTTAATAGATAGGAAGGATTAATCCCTACAGTATTCTTTTAAAAATTAACTATATAATGAGAATGAGAACTGTAATTCATAACAGAATGATTGTTAATTATAAACTTTTAGATGCCCTTATTTGTAAAAATGGTACATTTAAGAAATGGAAAAATGGAAAATGCGTTTGAACTTCATTCCTTCTAGCAGAAGGATTGCAACAGGATGTTATTTTAGGAACACCTTTTCTTTTAAACATGCAAGTAGCAACCATTTTCTGTAGATTCTCGTGGGCATTCTGTCTTCCTTGAAAATTCAGACATAAACTCCCTGAATTCTGCTAAACAAATGGGGCCATAGTGTATGTGCAGTCACTTCTAATATGAGGTTGCTTTTGTTCTTTGTTTTTAAGTGCTGAGTGTAAGGAGCTTGCCGTCAACTCTCGCTCTATTCAACTTTTTTGTTTAGGTCCTCTATATATAGACCCCGAGCTACCACTACTTCAGTTACTGTTGAGAATTGGAATTGCAGTCGGTAATAAATCTGATTGGTTGGTCCGCATCTATCTTCGAAGTTGGTATGATAAGGGAGCAGCAATGTTGTCAGGTTTTGCACTCAACTCCGATGTAGATGGCAGTTCGGGTGGTGAAGAGACACATTTTTGTGTTGATTTTTCACATATTTGGTTTTCAAGTTCCAACTCATGTTTGCTTATATAATGTGTTGTCTATGAGTAAAAGAATATCCACAAAGACGGCTCTGTTCTGCTTATCTTCATCAATACAAATTTTGAAATGTGTAGAATCATGCAATCGTTTTACTTTATACTGTATGATGATATGAGTTGCAGGTACTTCTGGCTCATTTGAGTTTTGCCGAGATGAGCTTCGCATTTAATACCTCACTGGATGTGTCATTGCTCAAGGGGAAAACACTTTTTGAACTGTTACTGTCATTGTTTCTGATGGAATTTAATTTCATGTTAGCGGCAGTCCGCTAGCAGACCATCAGCCAATAGACAAATTAGTTAATAGGATATTGTTAGGGAGCTAGCAACATGGTTGGCATGCGGAATGTGAACTAGCTGATTGTAGGTAATGTGGCCGCAAACAGATCATCAGTTTTCTAATATGAACTGCAGCATCTTTTGTGATTCTAGAATTTGCATGAAAATGTGGATAGACATTTTTTCATGCGATTACATAAACAAAAAAAAAAATTAAAAATTTAACCACACTTAATTTTTATGGAATTGCTGCTGGAAGCAAGGAATCCAGCAAGCCAAAGGCAAAGATTGAAACATGTTAGGGGATGGATGGTATTTAGCCTGATCACTCTAGAGGCAAAAGCCAAAAAGACTGGTAGTATCGAGTCTATTTGATCAGTCCGGTTTAGATAAATGTGGAGTTGAGTAAAAATGAAGTGAATTTTAGATGAGGAGTGAAGGAGAAGTAGGTTAAAATAGAGTATTTTACTTCACTATATTTAAATGTTTATTGTGAAGTTAAGGCTTGAAGTAGAATTCACTTTTATCCAAAGAAATAGAAGTATTTAGAGTTGACGTAAAATGGAGTACATGTGGGTAGACTTGAGATTTTAAACTGTTAGGTCCATTTAACTTCATTTTTACTTTATTTTTTGTATATCCAAAGAGGCTCGAGTTAAATAGGTTGATAAGTGGTGCCAACACCGTGCCAGAAAAGCATAGGTTAATTTCTTAATACAGTTAGAAATAGAGGTATCTCCCGTTGATTGGAAACTAACTTTGGTGAGGATACTTTTCATCTTCTGTGATGCTTGAAAGGCAGTCCGAGGTGATTGTACCATAAGTCTTCCAACTGGGACTTCGGAGCAGGTTGGAAATGGGTCAGGAACCGGTTAAGGTCAGATATGAAACCCGATTTCAGCTCGACCCAACCCATATCCATTGCTGGTCAACCTATTTAACTAAGTCAACCTAATCTAACTTATTAAAGTCTGGTCCAAGTCCAATCCATTTCAAGATTTACAGTAATATTTGAGTTTCGTTGTAGAAAAACACAAACTAAAAATAAAAATAAAAATAAAAAACTGCAAGAAAATACTCAGTACAAAATAGTAAACCATTTAATCATCACACTGTTTAAATCGATTTTGATGTACGGGTTGACCTTAATATTTAAATGGTTATGTGGTCTAACCGTAACCAACATATTTTATTGTGGATCAGATATGTGAATTGTGATCGACTCGAACAGGATGCAGGTTTCATACATGTTGGGTTTGCATAAATTAGGATCATATAGAAGTGTACAAACGGGTCGTGCCCGCTGTCCGGCTGTCTAGAGCTCAACCCAGTCGTGTCTTGTTGTGCCCAGGTTGGCAGGGGATACGGACCACAGCCACGAGCTGGGCCAGGCCATGACGAGTCGTGCACGAGTTGAGCTAGACTGGTATGGGCTGTGCTGGCCCACAGACATTTGAGAGGGTAAGTAATTATTTCATTGGGTTAGAGGAAAGAGTAGCTTCTCAATGCTAACACCAATTTGAGAGGGTAATGACATTGATTACCATATTGGAAAACATAATTTACATCCATTATCAATATGCATTAATGCTAACATTCATAAGTTATTACTAATTACTAATGAATTAATACGATATTGGAAAAGATAATTCCCATAATCCATCCCATCCTACCCTAGTCTAAGGCTCATAACCCATTGACCAGGCTACCAGGCCGGGCCTAAAGTGCCGAGCCGTGTCATGCTACTGACCACGTCCCCCTGGCCCAGAGCACCCATGCCTGGGCCTGGGCCGGGCCGGGCCATCTAGGCTAAATCGAAAGGGGGACATTAAGTAAAGTCACATGGGAATCATGACAGACTATAAGTGATATGGGAAGTGCATGACTAGATGGACAAATGGTTTGTCGATTATCTTTAGGGGTTCAGGAACGATCTAGTGTGATGTGGAATAATTATAAAGAGATGTAGATTTATTCTTCTAATATGTAGAAACGAGTAGATGTTTGTATTCTCTAATATTGTGGATAAGGTTAGAATTATGATATGGATGAACAAAAGTTTCTAAAATTGGAATGTAGAAAGAGAATAATTATAAAGAGATGTAGATTTATTCTTCTAATATGTAGAAACGAGTAGATGTTTGTATTCTCTAATATTGTGGATAAGGTTAGAATTATGATATGGATGAACAAAAGTTTCTAAAATTGGAATGCTTTAATCTTGGCTATAGTTTCATCTATAAATATGGATGAAATCTAATGCCGCATGAGATTGACTCAAAAATATTCATACAGTTTATCTCCATCTACTAATTTGGGCAAGTCCTCCAACATGATAAGCTAACTCTAGATTTAAAATACAATTTTAAATTAGGGCATTCTCCAAATGTGTCCTTACCTCAATTGCTAATGAAACAAATATCACAATTTATCAATAATTAAGAAAAACAAGGAGTAATTATAAGAAACGTGTCACAACTTTAGAATACTAATTTTTCATTCTTTCCTATGATAAAGAGTAAAATATGAATACACGAATTGGAAATCCCAGTTTCCTGCCAATAACCTTCAAGGTTTCTCCTTCCTGTTCATATCATAGAGCACACAAACATCCGCAGCTGTTTTCATCTGAAAGAAAAAAAAAAAAACAATAAAATAGACCTGATTAGAATTTTAAACGAAGAGAAAAGTACAGGAACAAGCTCAAATCTATTCATCTATCTATAGGCATCATTATAAAATGAATTGGTTTCTAATAGAAGTGGATACTCGTATACAAGTCACTTTTTTTCCTTAATGTTGAGATAAAAAAAAAAAAAAACTTAATCATTAGACGACCAGTGGTTGGCAAGCTCACTGATCATCAAAGAGATGAATACCAACTAATAAGATGAAAACAAACTCAAAATGCATTCATCAATTCAAAATAAATGGCTCCATGAACCATAGTTCATGGACACAGTTTAGAAAATGTATAAACCAAAGCAAAACTCAGTCTTGGACTGATATTTAGGATTGTCAAAATTCTTTCTTAAAATAAAAGTTGGAAAATGTTCGGAATTGGGAACATTTTTTGCAAATCTTCAATGAAGATTTTAAAGAATTGCTACTCCAAGAATATGAACTCATTCTACAATAGAGGTTGTCTAAAACTTCTAGCTTCTAGAGTCTAGACCAACATCTTTCCATACTTTGGTCCCCTGGGAATTTTCTCCTATACGTTCCCACATGCTCAAGGTTGTCTGGGTCCTAGACCTCATGCCTTCATCCATTTTAGAGTGCAAATTAGCTCCCACCAAACCAATTCCATTCTCGAATATCCACCACAATTTTCCATAAATGTCATCAATCCCTAATCCTCCACTCTCTTGAGTTAGTCTCACAAGCCACATCATCTTTTCTAAATGAGTAAGACAATAAAAGAACCCAAGAAGATCGGACACAGTGGGTTTCATGAGAATAACCCCATTGTTGCATGAAATACTCAATTTTTCCAAGAAGCTCATTTGGTAATATTTCCGACAACTGGGGCACATATGGATGATGATGTCTACGATCTACCCTGAAGTGGGGAAGCCAAGGTACCTCAAAAGAAAAAATCTCGCTTCGGCACCAATTTATGCTTGTGATGTGGGACAACAAACCATCCTTTTAAAGATCCAGTTTTTTAATGGATCAAATTTCATATAATTCAAACCAAAACTTATAGACAACAATAATAATCTAATGCTTGAATCCCTTCCTCCAAGAACCTTGGGATCTTTTGGTGATGATTCAGCTATTAATTTTAATTAAAACATGTGATTTATTAAAAAGTTGATGGCTAAAACCATAAACAATATGACTAGTTTTTGGACCTTTTCCTTGTGTTTTTCCCATAGTTGTTAAGTTCGTTTCGGACCCTATTTCGGTTTGGCTTCGAGCTGAAACAGTTCGGATGATTCGGCAATTCGGCTTTCCAATTCGGAAACTCGTTTCGGAAAATAGCATATATATATATAATACATAAAGAAATTTCATTCTAGTAAGCATGAAAACTATAATTTCCAACTCATGGTATTTTTTATTATTTCCATCAAATACATCATCCTCGTATATCACAACAGAAAGTTAACCAACCATCATGATCAGATTTCATAATTATAAAATGGGCAAACTCAGATCTCCTAATTTTAAAACATAAAAACAAAAAACACTTTTTGCATATCTAATGAAGGGCCTACATAAAAAAAAATTATTAGAAAATGGGGAACATATGTCAAAATCCCCTATTTCATTAAATCAAATTGCACTTAAAACAATAATTTTAATACACAAACAAAATTTCAGGTCATATCAAGTGGTTCCTTTGGATCATGTGAACGTGGGCTCATTTGATTTGGGTATCTTTCTCTTTTAGGTGAGCCCACTTACAAAAACTTAAAAGATTGAAACAAATTCCAACTCCAGTGCATCCGATTGTACTCAAATCAGATGGCTCAGCTTTGATTGATTAAAAAAAAATGTTGTGGTTACTTATTTGATCTTATGGTGGGCCTATCCGATTAAGTGGGGCCAGCAAATGAAAGCCAAAAGGGACTTTTTCCTTTACAAGAGGTGTCGAAAGTGGGCTTAACGAGTCTTTTAACCCGCTGCCCTGATTTCCGGAAGGGTTCGTGTGTTGCTGCCCTAAGTTAGAACAAGAAGAAGATCGCATGTCAACAATAGCAGCGATTAGAGCTCCAACTAGAAAATGGTATCAAGCTTTGGTAGTGGAAAGGGGATTCAACTAGAATTAATACGCTCCATAAGGGACGCATGTGGGCTAGAAGAAGATGAAGTGTTTCCTGCAAAACTCATTGCTTGGAGATGAAGGTACATGGAACAATTCAATCGGCCACATTTATATCTCTACAAAAACTCAAAAGATGAAAATAACCTCTTTTTTGGGTAAAAATATAAAAATAACCTCTCAAAGTCTCTAATTTTTTCTTTTTCCATTTGATAAACTTCACACGAATTGCAGGTTTCGGCCATGATGAGTCTGAAACTGCCAATTCTGGTCCAAAATTATGAATCTTGGCTGAAATTACCCGAAATGTTCAACGAACGGGAAAAAACGAGGTGTTCGGTACGGTTTTGCTACCAAACCGAACAAATCCGGAAGTTTCGGGTGAAACGAAACGAATTTGATAACTATGGTTTTTCCTCAAAAGGCAAGCCAGCTTGAATTTGTAACTTTCTGTTATTTTTAACTGCTTTTACTTCAGGCTCAAATTTGTAACCTCTTGCTGCGACGAGCCAACGAGCACCCTCAAAATATGCTAGATGCTATTTCAAAATTAAACAAGAACAATATCTTCCATCATTTACAACAAGAAAAGCTTGGTTTGCCTTAATTTGCATGTGCAATTTAAGGTCTTAACCTGCAAGGGGATGGGTCCCAGGAATGACATGTGGGATACGTCCTACCAGTTTCAGTGTTGCCTTAACTGATTATGTAAACACTCCCTAACAAACCCCTACCAGAAAAGGAAAAAAAAAAAAAAAAAAGAAGAGAGAAAGAAGAAGAATGAAAGAAAAAACAGAGAAAAACCATCAACACTGAAGTCAAATGTTAAAAACATTATAACCAATAAAAGATGATGTATCATTGACATTGTACTATCATGCACGCATTAAATTGTAATACAAGAATATTTTATTGATATCATAATTAAAAAGTTTTTTACATAATTTCAAATTAAAAAATATAGGATACTAAGAGTCCTAGGGTTTTAACTTATGAATTATGGTTTTAGCACATTTCGAAGCATTGCTTGCAACTATATATCATTTTTTTTTTTTTTGTTTGACTAATAACTCATAAAAGTCTTGTCCAAACTATATGTTGGATCAACTACATGAATTATGTTTCGCCATTATGGTCTATCTTGGGCAAAATCCTCAAACAAACTGCACTTCTTCAGATTTATCCTTATGTTTGAATGATAACTATATATCAAATATACTTCATTTAAGAAAAAAAAAAAAAAACAGTTTCCGCATTTAGATTTTAGAAAGAACATTTTGATCATTTCACTAAATCCACGAAAAGTTTCTTCATGCTATTGGGATTAAAAATCATGACATCCAAAAAAAAACTCTAGCACTTTTTAAAAAAAGGAAGATCATACCTGTATAACATTGATTGCTTGCTTGATTGCCCATCCAAATAGTGAAAGAACAGCTGGAAGAGAAAGAAGTGAACCCTGTTTTACTGCATTAACAAGAACCTGCCATGGAAAACCAAAAATTGAGATTCTGCTGGAAAAGACTTTCACCATAGACACATGAACAAATATGGAATGTAACAAAAAAAAAGGCTTACATTAATTACACTTTCTGGTTCATTCCCAGCAAGTAGGAAAAGGATGATATATAGAACCTGAAAAAAAAAATCACACAAGGTTCACAAAAGTAGTTGATGAGAGAAGTAAATTGAAAGGATCATATTCAAAGAATTGCTTGCCTCAGATGCCACACAGCAATAACACATGAAAAGCCGATTTCCATAATATGCCTTTAAAAGCCAGTTAGTGCTGTCTTTTACGTCCTTGTGACTAGCCTTACCTGCAAGGAATGTACTGCAGCAACAGAGTAGAGAAATAGTATTTTACAGAGTCATGTAAGTAAACCTAATATAACAAAAAAAGAGTGAGTGCATTTGCAGAATTCATTCTTCATTTGAAATGTAAGTGGTTAGTTATGGGCCACTAATACCGTTACAATTTGGATGGGGCAAGACAAGATTTTCAATTGTATATACTAACCTTTGTTTTAGTGCATGGTAGAACGTTCTTGGTTTTTACAAAGATTTTCTAGGTTTGTTATCCTAAAGTGACAAATCTTGCTCTTTAAAATAGAACCTTTTGAGGAATTTTAGAATTTTCGGTTTTCCTTGGGATATATTTGGGAAAACTTTGTAGCAAACAAACACATTTTAATAACTGAGATAGGCATGGTATCTTGATTCTTGACAATCTATTGCAACAATAAATATTCTCTACACTCCCAATTTCTTGAACATAAAACGACAATATGCTAAACCTTAAAACATCATTAATATAAGGAACTATCACCATTTTTTTCTTTCTTCTTTTCTCTTGAATGGTAGGAACTATGACCAGTTTTATCTTATTCCTCTTAATCAATCATACAATATACGGTAATTGAAAACCTTATACAAGGATAGCTAAAAAAGTGGGCAGGAAGGAGTCATAGGCATAGATGAAAATATCGGCCGGAGCGTGGCGGTTATCGCTCGTCGCGCCCATAGCGGCCGCTACATCCACTACAGGGCCGCTACAAGGTGAGAAAATTTCCTGCTTTCCAATTTTTTTTAAAATGCATAATAAGACTCATTTCTTTTATTCTTCTCTCCAAATAACATTTTTACACAACTTTTCTACCCTTTTATGTTTAAAAGAACACCGATCTTGCCGAATTACAGTCGATACAGAGAGTTTTTCTTAAGGATTATTCTCTAAGTACATCCTATTAGACACCCCCTTTGGTAGATGTATTTTTTTCTCTAGGTACTCTTAAGTCTTGACTTCATGACATAGTTTTTTTTCTTTTATGAGCCTTTCATTAGTTTCTAAGTTAGCATAACTAAGCAACATAAACACATGTGAAAAAAAAATGATCATTACTATTATTTTCTATTAATATTGTACAACGATACAAGACCTCATACAATGAAGGGACCGCTATGCCCTCTTATCTTAGTTAATTTTGCAAAAAAAAATCATTTACTCTCATTTTCCAATATTCTAGATTTTCTACATTTTTTTTTTTTTTTGATGAATTTTCCAAATCACACTGCTACGCCGCTACGTAGCGCCGCATTTTAGCAGCGGGCGTAGCTATTTTCATTCTTGGTCACAGGGCACCATACAACTTCCCATGCTTTTTGAATCCCAATAAAAAAAATTCCGTGGGCCATACTTTTCTCATTTAACAATTTCAAGATCCAGTGAAGGTGTTCATATGGACTTTCCGGGAGGCCCAAAATAGAAAAAGAGGTCAAGGCTACCAGTAGATAAACAATACCTGTACATTTGTAGCCAGTGGCTAGCAATATCCAATGCGAGCAAAGACAAGAAAATCATTGTAGGTCTGAGAAGTGGATCATACAAAAATTGTCAACATATCAATTGCAAAATAAATTCACCACAAATGATATGAACATCAGCACTCAGCACAACATTTACCTGTAAAACTGAGAGAGGATTACCAGCAGACAAGCTGTGCTAACCCTGTGTAATGCAGTGTGTATCCATATTGAGTTAGTAAGAAGGGTACATCCCATGCGCAAAACAAAAGTAAAATTCTTGAAGAGGAAGAAATGGGGTTGGGGAAGGGTGGAATCTAAAAAGAAAACTGAAGTTTGTGTGCATTTATGTAAAACCATTCCCAGATATTTGGATGGAAGGCAACCTGTCCGTCACCATGTCCAAAACAGCTCCGAAAGTTGATACTGGATCAGTGAGACAGACGAGTCAAATGCTATAGGTAAGGTGTTTCAATTAAAATAACAATTTGTATCAATCAAGTTCACAAATAAGTGTCTCATAGAAATGAAACATTCCATTTTTGCAAGAGAGAAATACAATTTGAGCTGTGAGTTATGGCATCCTCTTTTTGCAAACTTATAAATGCCCAAAATCAAAGGATAAAGTAAGACTGACAGCAATACATGGACGCAAAGTTGATTTTAGATTAAATGAAAAAACCTCGCTTCCCATCTCTCACATTGGTAAATGACTTCTTAACCTAACGTCATGGGTTAATCCACTAAAAGATCTCTCTTCAGGGATTGACTACATAAACAAAGGATAAAGTAAGAATGACATCAATCCAATGTTAAGTAGATTGGTTTTCGACTTCCTAACAGCTTAAGCTTTTGGGACGTATTGGCTAGTGGGACTTAACATGGTATCAGAGCTAATGATAGGACACGAGTTTCGCGTGAGTAGGCATGCGTGGGTTGCAAATTTGAACGGCGTCTCATTCAAGGGGGGGTGTTAAGTAGATTGGCTTTCCGCTTCCTAATAGCTTAATCTTTGGGATGTATTGGCTAGTTGGACTGTAACAATCCATAGAGGCAAAGTTGGTTTAGATTAATTGTGACAACCTCACTTCCCATTTCTCACATTGGTAAATAACTTCTTAACCTAACATAATGAGTTAATCCATTGAGAGAGATCTCCTCCGGAATTGACTACGTCAAAATAATCCGATTCTCTTTGAACTGATTGCTTGTGTTCCTTGTGCAAAACAGCAGAGGTGACAGAATATTGAAGTCATCTAGAAATTATCCATTTTGATACAAAGCTTTCTATTCTAAGGTTATTTACTTATTTTAGACAAGTAGAAAATACACATTAGAGGGGATGGACTCTCATATTCACAGTATAAAGTGGAAAGGAAATTGAATAAAGTATTCAATGGGGAAGGTGCCAGTATCCTATTGTTTATGTTCTATAGTAAGTTTCTAGAATTTGATGTCAAATGGGGGTCGACATAGAAGCTACCATGTTCTTATTCTCATTTTTGTCGCATTTTTATATAATCATTAAAAGTTGAGAAAGTTTCAAAATAAGAAGTCACATCTGTCGCACATAATGTAGTAATTATGAAAAACCCTTCTCTCAGAATCTTAGTCAAATTAAGAAAACAGGGAAGCACAGGTCTACCTATGCAATACTGACCTTTTTTTTATATTCTATTTAATATTTCTACTACATTTTATTGCAAGTTTCAAACTCCAAGTAAGCAAACACCACCAATTCATGGCCCATAAGTAGTAGTTATAATGAACATCAAATCGGAGTCAAGTTAATCAAACAGATTACTTGTATAAGGACAGCTCTACCCGCGCAATACGCTTTCTATATTCTATATTCTGTCTCCACTAAATTTGTTTCTAGCTAGCCCAATCTCCTAGATAAGCAAACACCATGTCTTCATGGTCATGGATTTTGCCACAGGAGACAAGGATTTGGTGTTTCACCCATACACACAAAGCATAATAGGCCAAGTAGGGTGAAGCATAAAGCTCAAAAATATTTGGTGCATATAACCAGTGGTAACTGCTGATAGAGTATGTATTCCTTTTCATTTTGAAATCTCTAGTTATCTTCGTTTAGACTATTCCTTTGCCCTGTGTGTAAATTGTGATGGGGCTCGTGATGAGTTGGAATATTCTATTTGATTTATCAATTATCACTTAAACTGGACATGAGATCAAAGAACATGAAGCAAAAACAGTCCTCCGGTTGTCAACTTCACCCTTCTCTTTCTTTGGTCTGTCTATACAGATTTGATTCACACCAGCTGCTTGCTTTTATAGATGGAGAAGAAAACTCCTTTTAGTTATTGGTTGCACAATTGGGGGTGCAGCGTTAGGTTTTTTCCAGAATTGGGATCTACTAAAATCGCAGGCAAAAAATTCAGGAGTGGAAGACCTGAAAAAAAAAAAAAAAAAACTCTTGTTGCTTCAAATGAATTACTTCTACATTATTTAGTAATTCCCATATCCTATCTCAGTACAATCATACCATTTATGAACCATTTGATTCTTATCAAGCAAAATAACCCACTAAGAGCCCTAAAACCCAATTTTATTGAAACCTGGGACAAGTAGCTCCTATTATTGTCCCACAAAGCTAAATTTTTGTTGCGCTTATTTATTTTTAGTCATTTGCTTCGGTTGCGCTTTTCAAGGAATGTAAGAAGGCTTATGAAAATGGATTAAAGAAGAATGGATAAAAACAGCAAAACATAAGGTTGCATTAGTTTCTAAAAGGATTGAATCAACTAACTTGATGTTGCAATCCTTAAACTTTTGATATGAGCTACCACATGTCTGAAAAAAAACAATGCAACAGAGAAAGAAAGAGAAGTGTACAGGTTAATCTACAAAACTAATGGATCTAGATGAAATTGTACCTTGATTGAACTTCCGTGCAAACCAACCATCTAACCCATCACACACAAAGCTGAAAAACATAGATCTAATCAGTATACACTCACAACTGAAACTGAATTAAATATAAATATATATATATATGGAAGTGATGAATATTACCTAACAAAGTAAAGAACGGCAAAGAGCTTTTTGTCAGAAAAGCAAGAAGCAAATGCAACACAATTCAGGAGAACTCTTATGTATCCTGTATCCCAAAAACAAATGAATTTTCAAAAAACGAAAAAACATCAATGCATAAATAATACGCTGAACAAATATGAGGGCATAGTTAATCATAACTAACAGCAAAATCAAAATAATTTTCTTTAGGATAGAGAATTGAATGAGTTAATCTCAAGGTCCAAAACAAAACAGAAATGCTTTTGTCCACCAGCTTCAAAGCAAGAATCTCTCAATGGAAAAGGCATTTGACCAGAAACGCTTTTAGCCAATTAAAAAGGAATTTCTACTTTCTTTGTGAACAGTAGAGGGTGATGTATATTCCGTCAATAAATACGATCTCACCAGAATCTTCAGAACAGTTTCTCTTTCAACACTGACAATCAATCACTAGCTACTGCAGGTGTCCTAAAATGGACGGGGCCAAGAATCATGACCTAAATGAAGCATTCATTCCATAGATGAATTTACTGAGGCATAAAATGTGAAAAGACAACGTAAAAAAGAATTTTGAACATCAGAAATTGGCGAATGTGGAGGGAAATTTGAGAAGTTTAAAGCATAAGAATCACATGCATGTATGAGTGTGTTCGCATGTCACATATCAGATCCCCACAAGTTAATTAGAGTGCCTGATTTTGTGCATAATCATATGATTTGTCACCATGTATGCTATTAGAAGAAGCAACAACGATGCTGTATTGATGTCCTCATAAAAAAAAAAAAAAGGCTTACCGATGATATTTGGAATGTAAAGATACACTGACAATGTTCTCTTAGTTGATGTCTTAGCCATTTCAAGTTGTAACACACTGTAGCAAAGTTTCTATGCACAAAACTCACTGATTTTCACAAAACTTCAACAGCTCCCTCTCCTGCAAACAATTTTTAATCGTCATAACCTTCACACACATCCATTTGTAACATGTTTTTTAACTCATTATATAGCTGACCACTCATATTCCTACAGATAACAAAATTGCCGATTCTTTGGCCAAGAATGGGATAGCAAGAGCAAACTTGACTACAGGAAATGATTTCCCCCTTTCCCCTGTAGATGTCTTTTTACTAGGGTTTCTTCCTTCTTGCCTTGAGTGCTTCCAGCTATCTGTTCTTTTTACTTTTGTTGGGTCAATATTCTGTAATCTATGTGGATTTCAACTATACATCTCTTTTACTGTATAGTTAATATCATTCTTTTAGGGCTGTTTGTTTAATTGGTGCCGAATTCCTAAGACTTCTAAGTTCTTAAACAATGTGCTCCATCAAAGGGAACAGAAATTAAAGGATTAGAGGTATTGCAAGCATTGAAAGATGGTGAACAGGGCAATACAATAAAGGGTTCCCTAAAAATTATAGAACCATTTCAATAGCAACACCTATCAAATTATCCCTTCACTTAAGTTTTATAAGTTGGCTTTCCAACACAATCAGCAATTTCAAAAAATTGACCTTAAGATGGCAACATGTTAAGATATGCATACAATATGGGTTACATGACAGGTGATTTTCCTAAAGTTGATGCTGATAGGTACCTGATGTGGTGAGCACTCATAATTTCGACTAAAAGGGACCCATTAACTAATTTACAACACACTAACAAATTTACCCTTACATGTAAGCTTTTAACACAATCACAAGCTTTTTCATCTAGAACCTAATTGGATGTAGAGAAAAGATTGAGCAAATGGAAGTGAAGAAACGCCCCCACTTCAAATTTGTACTATGTATACAATCAGAAACAACCCCCCACTTCAAATTTATACTTCAATCTCACTTGCTATAATCTGGACTGCATTTCATATCCAACAATGTGAAGGAAAAAAAAAAATTAAGCATAGGGTCTGTAAAAATCGATCATGGCATGTTTTCTGATGCATACCTGGGAGCTTTCATCGATGTTGGAGCTAAGATTCGTTGAAGCTTTTGGTCGAACAGTTGGGAGATTGACCAAAATCAGATATTTGCCTTGATCACTTCGCCTTGGGTTTATCAAAATCTTCCCTTTTGAAAGAGGAGTGCCGCTTTCCACTACGGACGCACCAATATATAACTCCAGATCGGGTTAGGGTTAGAAGCGAAGCGTCTTGAAGGGATAATCATGATCAGGAGAGGATTAGATCGTGGGTTCAAGCACGGAATCGTTTTGATACTTTGCTTTCTGCAAGGAAAAGGGTTCAAAGATGAGATGCTATTGATTCTGCAACTCTCTCTTTTTTTTATTTTATGTAATAAAATATTATTTTATTCCAGTGGATTGTAACACATGTTTGTGTAGGAAATTTCCATGGAAAAGGAGGCAACTTTCTGTGGAAAAGAAATAGGTTGGGTTGAACATGTGTGGATATGGGTTGAAGTGTAACCCATGTTTGACCTGTTTAAAAAATAGGTCAACCAACCTCAAGTTTGAGGAGTTGGTCTATCATTTTTTGGATCTTTGTTAGTTTTTGTGGGCCGGTTTCTCCAAATTTAAAAGAGTTAACTGTTTTGGATAATTTTGAAGTTCCTGGTCTTCTTCATTTAAGAATTCGAAAATTTCACGAAAGAGCAAAGGAGCTGGAATTTCAGGAATTCCAAAAAGTCATATGACACCTTTTAGGTGGTTGAAAATTTAGAATTCTATTAAAAAAACATGACATTTGCAATTATAAGTCATCACATCATGTCGTAGATTTCCCACCACGCCAAATTCTTCTTGGAATTTTTAGTAGAAAAATACACTTCTTGTTAGAAATTCTAATAAAAAAATATGCCAAATTCGTACTAGAATTTATAGTAAAGAAACGGGCCTTTAGCTCGGTTGAGTTCAAGTCGTATGTAGTAAGGTTTTAATGGATCTGCATATCATCAATCAAAAGTAGGTTAGAAATAGTCTACACGAGTTTTCTCTTTTGGGCATTGGATCAAATTAGTCCTGTGTAGTTTTGTGCTAGGCATTTTTTTCTGTGTGTAATGAGATAGAAGCTTTTGGTTTTTTCAACAAGAAAAAAAAAAAAAAAAGAGACTCCGGATCCTCTATGGCAACTATTATAAGGAAGTATTTTAAGATTGCTTGGTATATTTTGTGTACTTTTAATGTGTATTCTCTCATGTGTATTCTCTCCAATATCTCAAAGAAAATCATATGTTTTATATTACAACAACTTTAGTCATTTTCAGTAATTTGTAAAAAAATTAAAAATGGATTAGTTTAGCTTTGGATCAAAACTCAATGCCTGGTCCTTTTGCTAAAACTATTTTTACAATATTCAATTAGAAAGACAAAAGAAGGCCCGAAAATTCTGTGTTTTTCACCATCATTTGGCAAAAAAAAAAAAAAAACAACCTTTTTTTAGATGATCACAACCATTCAGTGGTCCCATCATATAATTTGACACCAGCCCACAAAATAAGGCCCTGCTTTGGTCCAATGTCTCTCATTGACCTTCCGATCAGATTTCGTTATGGGGCCCACCAGGTGCGACGCTAATCATGAGTGAGGTGGAGACTCAAAAAATCTTGATAGAACCTTCCATGTCTACAAAATTTAAACTCCAATAGATCATCATAACCCCACCCCATAATCTATGGCCCTGAAATGTAATGCGATTTCAGAATGCGTCATTATTTAAGATTTTTAATCTAACGGTGAGTAACAATTTAATAAGCAAAAGATTTTGGCTTGTGCCAACTCAATTGTAGAAAGAGGGGGAGGGGTGGGGCTAGGGATGTGAGTGTGAGGGGGGTTGGATTGGCTTTATAGGTCCCACGTGCTTAAAAAAGGGGATCCGAATGATGTCTCACATGAGAACTACAGATGGAACATTATTTTCATGTGGAGCCCATGTGATACAATGCATTTGAAAATATATATATAAGTTTTATGTATAATATACGCACACTACTAACAATAATATTTGGTAAAAGAAATCAAGCTGAGCTCAAGTTTGGCTTCTCAAGCTTTGGCTTGAGCTTGAGCCGAGCTCCTTTTACTTCATATGCCTAGGTACAAGCTTGAGTTTGAGCCTGGTCAAGCTTGGCTTGCATCCTTTCCTTCTAGTTTTGAGGTTCAATTTGGGCCAACATCTCCAATTTCTACTAATAAATGGGCAAGGTTCTGGTTGAGCTAATTCATGCTAGGTTGGCAGATTGCATACTAAGAATGGACTCAACATCAATCCCAACTCATCTTCCAATGGTCATTCTACCCGAGTTAAAAAAAAAAAAAAACCCCCAATTTGCTTATGTACTCATTGCTGTCAGCCCAAATCTTGAATTACAGATCAAATTTGGGTAAGGCTGGCACATCAGGCTAGGAGTCGACACCTCCTAACTAGCCTACCAAGCCATTTTATAATACTTACAATTAGAAATCAGGTTTTTTAGAGAAAAAGAATTTAAAAAATCCTCAAAAGATTGAACTTTTTTTTAACATAGAGGGTATTTGTATCATTTGCCAAAAAAAGGTTTGAGTAAAAGAACTCCACTTTTATAAATTAAACAAGTGAAGGGCTTAAAGATAATCCTCAAAACTATGGCGATTTTTGGAAATTAAGCCAAAAGGCGGAGAGCATAGAACAAATTTCTGTATAAAGATGTACAAGGTTCAGTTGTGGATCCATTGGACTTAAACACATTGTTAACTAGGCCTAAACAATGTACCAAGACCCACTTGACCCAGTTAAGAGTCTAGCACAAAATCCATGCCAGGTCACAGCCCTGGTTGTAACTTACAAGTCATTTTCTAAGGCTATAAAATGGGCTTAATACCGCCCCAATCAATCTGAGTCCGCATCTTCCCAAATCCAACAATGCTAAAGTCAAAATTGTTCATTGAAATGTACCAAGGTCAAGTAATGGTTAGAAGCCTCTATCAATACAAATTTAAAGCACGGATTCAATCCTTATCGAACCAAGGTCCATTTTAGGTTGAGGTTACAATGGGCCCAACACTTTGTCAGGCCATTTCCAGCTTTTCCTCCACTATGTAGGAAGCAAAACTGGTGCTTGTGGCTTAACCGCTGAGGAAAGATGCATTTGCCACTTTTCCTCTTCTGAGAGAGTAGGAAAAGTGGAGGAAAAGTGGCGCTTGTGTCTTTCCTACTGATTCATACGGCGGTAAAGAAGAATTTGCAACTGCACTACTTGCACTTTCACTCTTTGTGCAACAGAAAAACCCCCCTTTTTCTATTCACTTTTGGGCTGCCTTGAACCAGCCCTGTTTACATGTTTATACTAATTGAATTGGATTCATAAAATTACGACAACTGTTGATGTGTAGTTTCATAGTTTTATATGTTAAAAAATAAAAACCTGTTACAAGAATTGATCTAGTAAAGGAAGGGTAGCAACTCCTCATTTGACCTCAATCCAACCCGAGGACTCCAGCTAGACCCTTTTTATTCCCGGGTGTGATTGTGTCATTCTATTGACAGTTCCAACCTAAATAAAAAATGGGTCAGGTTCAGTTGGGCCTATACTTTTGAGCTGGCCCAACCCAAGCAACTCATTTCACTCCGCGACCGGCCGGTCTGACTCAAACACAACCTGCTAATCGAAATGGGTTTGGGTTCCTCCTAACTTCTGGCTGGGTTCCAGTAGAGCATTTATATGCTAGTGGTTATTATTTATTAATCTTTTATCATCGTATGTTTTGGCTAGACCCGCAAGGGATCATTTGTTTGCACATATTTACACATGTAAATGACGTGGTTACATCGATCATATTTGTTTGCCCTCAATAATGCACCGGCAAAACATGCCCGCGCTTAGCAAGGGCAATATAATTTAAAATACTAAAAAGAATTTTACGTTTAAATAATACTTAGTCTAGATTATAATGAGATGGAAAAAACTGCAATTAGAATTAAAACCCATCATAATAATTGGGAAGTATAGTTGGTTAATTTTAAAATGAGATCACTTTAATTTCTTTGAAATTAGTTGAGCGTTTTACTGCATACATTCTTTTCGAATCAGAAGAATAAATCCTTAATAAAAAGTAAAATTGATAAGAATACCACAAAATACAACATGAAAACAAATGTTTATAGACAATCTAATAATAAGAACGGCTTAGAAGAAACAAATAAACCAATGGAAACCCAACCACCAAAAAAATAAAAAATAAAAAGAAAAACCATAAATCCATGAAAACCCGTCGGCACGGAAACTAAAAAAGAATCCATCAAACTTTGAAGAAAAATAAATCATGACTACGATAAAAGGGAAAAAAGAAAATTCATTAAACACCAAAAAATACATTAAATGTCCCATATATAAGGCCCTGATTTGGTGCAAATGTCTCTCATTGCCCTTCCGTGCGGATTCCATTATGGGGCCCACCAGGTGCGACGCTAATCATGAGTGAGGTGGAGAGTCAGAAGACCTTGATAGAACCTTTCATGTCTGCAAAATTTAAACTCCATTAGATCATCATAACCCCACCCCGTAATCTATGGCCCTGAAATGTAACGCGATTTCAAAATGCGTCATTTTTTAAGATTTTCAATCTAACGACGAGTAACAATTTAATAAGCAAAAGATTTGGGCTTGTGCTAACTCAATTGTAGAAAGAGGGGGAGGGGTGGGGCCGGAGATAGTGAGTGTAAAGGGGTTGGATTGGCTTTATGGATCACGTGCTTAAAAGGGGGGATCCGAATGATGTCTCGCATGAGAACTGCAGATGGAACATTATTTTCTTGTGGAGCCCATGTGATAAAATGCATTTGAAAATATATATATATATATAAGTTTTATGTATGAGCAAGGCTCTCCTAAGCTCAAGCTTAGGAAAAAAATTTCGTAAGCTTATGCTTGTGGGGCCCACCTTTGGTCCATCTAAATGGATCAAACACATGACTTTCCTAAATTACACACGTCCACCAACTTTCGGTCATATCCGAATTTATTGGACCGTTGGATTGACTATGTGTCAATCAAAATGAACCGTTGACCATTAAACTTTTGGGCCCATATGGAGATGATATAAATCGCATTTGATGCTGATTTTTTGTAGAGAGGAAGATCCAAGGGAGTCCTTGAAATCCCCCCCACCCCATCTCCATTTGGGTCCCCAAGTGGGCCCCACCACACACTTGAGCTTACCTTATCCTAAGCTTGAGCTTAGGAGAGCTGGCCCCTGTATGTATAATATACGCACACTACTGGCAATAATATTTGGGAGAAGAAATCAAGCTGAGCTCAAGTTTGGCTTCTCAATCTTTGGCTTGAGCTTGAGCCGAGCTCCTCTAACTTGTTATACCTAGGTGCAAGCTTGAGTTTGAGCCTGTTTAAGCTTGGCTTGCATCCTTTGCTTCTAGTTTTGAGGTTCAATTTGGGCCACCATCTCCAATTTCTACTAATAAATGGGCAAGGTTCTGGTTGAGCTAATTCATGCTAGGTTGGCAGATTGCATACTAAGAATGGACTCAACACCAATCCCAACCCATCTTCCAATGGTCATTTTACCCGGGTTAAAAAAAAAAAAAAAAACCCAATTTGCTTATGTACTCATTGGTGTCAGCCCAAATCCTGAATTACAAGATCAAATTTGCGTAAGGCTGGCACATCAGGCTAGGAATCGACACCTCCTAACTAGCCTACCATGCCATTTTATAATACTTACAATTAGAAATCAGGTTTTTAAGAGAAAAAGAAATAAAAAAAATCCTCATAAGATTGAACTTTTTTTTAACATAGAGGGTATTTGTATCATTTGCCAAAAAAAAAAAAAGTTTGAGTAAATGAACTCCACTTTTATAAATTAACTAAGTGAAGGACTTAAAGATAATCCTCAAAACTATAGCGATTTTTGGGAATTAAGCCAAAAGGCGGAGAGCATAGAACAAATTACTATATAAAGATGTACAAGATTCGGTTGTGGATCCATTGGACTTAAACACATTATTAACTAGGCCTAAACAATGGACCAAGACCCAGTTCACCCAATTACGATTCTAGCCCAAAATCCATGCCAGGGTTCATTGACAACCCTAATTGCAACATGCAAGTCATTTTCTAAGGCTATAAAATGGGCTTAATACCGCCCCAATCAGTCTGAGTCCGCATCTTCCCAAATCCAACAATGCTAAAGTCAAAATTGTTCATTGGAATGTACCAAGGTCAAGTAATGGTTGGAAGCCTATATCGATACAAATTTAAATCACGGATTCAATCCTTATCGAACCAAGGTCCATTTTAGGTTGAGGTTACAATGGGCCCAACACTTTGTCAGGCCATTTCCAACTTTTCCTCCACTATGTAGGAAAAAAAACTGGTGCTTGTGGCTTAACTGTTGAGTAAAGATGCATTTGCCACTTTTCCTCCCCTGAGAAAGGAGGAAAAGTAGCGCTTGTGCCTTTCCTACTGATTCATACGGCGGTAAAGAAGAATTTGCAACTTACGCTACACTACTTGCACTTTCACTCTTTGTGCAACAGAAAACCCCCCCTTTTTCTATTCACTTTTGGGCTGCCTTGAACCAGCCCTGTTTACATGTTTATACTAATAGAATTGGATTCATACGACAACTGTTGACGTGTAGTTTCATAGTTTTATACGTTAAAAAATAAAAACTTGTTACAAGAATTGATCTAGTAAAGGAAGGGCAGCAACTCCTCATTTGACCTCAATCCAACCCGAGGACTCCAGCTAGACCCTTTTTATTCCCGGGTGTGATTGTGTCATTCTATTGACAGTTCCAACCTAAATAAAAAACGGGTCAGGTTCAATTGGGCCTATACTTTTGAGCTGGCCCAACCCAAGCAACTCATTTCACTCCGCGACCGGCTGGTCTGACTCAAACACAACCTACTGATATGGGTTTGGGTTCCAATAGAGCATTTATATGTTAGTGGTTATTATTTATTAATCTTTTATCATCGTATGTGTTTTGACTAGCCCCGCAAGGGATCATTTGTTTGCACATATTTACACATGTAAATGACGTGGTTACATCGATCATATTTGTTTGCCCTCAATAATGCACCGGCAAAACATGCCCGCGCTTAGCAATTGGGCAATATAATTTAAAATACTAAAAATAATTTTACGTTTAAATAATACTAAGTCTAAAGTATAATGAGATGGAAAAAACTGCAATTAGAATTAAAACCCATCATAATAATTGGGAAGTATAGTTGGTTAATTTTAAAATGAGATCACTTTAATTTCTTTGAAATTAGTTGAGCGTTTTACTGCATACATTCTTTTCGAATCAGAAGAATAAATCCTTAATAAAAAGTAAAATTGATAAGAATACCACAAAATACAACATGAAAACAAATGTTTATAGACAATCTAATAATAAGAACGGCTTAGAAGAAACAAATAAACCAATGGAAACCCAACCACCAAAAAAATAAAAAATAAAAAGAAAAACCATAAATCCATGAAAACCCGTCGGCACGGAAACTAAAAAAGAATCCATCAAACTTTGAAGAAAAATAAATCATGACTACGATAAAAGGGAAAAAAGAAAATTCATTAAACACCAAAAAATACATTAAATGTCCCATATATAAGGCCCTGATTTGGTGCAAATGTCTCTCATTGACCTTCCGTGCGGATTCCATTATGGGGCCCACCAGGTGCGACGCTAATCATGAGTGAGTGGAGAGTCAGAAGACCTTGATAGAACCTTTCATGTCTGCAAAATTTAAACTCCATTAGATCATCATAACCCCACCCCGTAATCTATGGCCCTGAAATGTAACGCGATTTCAAAATGCGTCATTTTTTAAGATTTTCAATCTAACGACGAGTAACAATTTAATAAGCAAAAGATTTGGGCTTGTGCTAACTCAATTGTAGAAAGAGGGGGAGGGGTGGGGCCGGAGATAGTGAGTGTAAAGGGGTTGGATTGGCTTTATGGATCACGTGCTTAAAAGGGGGGATCCGAATGATGTCTCGCATGAGAACTGCAGATGGAACATTATTTTCTTGTGGAGCCCATGCGATAAAATGCATTTGAAAAAAAAAAATATATATAAGTTTTATGTATAATATACGCACACTACTGGCAATAATATTTGGGAGAAGAAATCAAGCTGAGCTCAAGTTTGGCTTCTCAATCTTTGGCTTGAGCTTGAGCCGAGCTCCTCTAACTTCTTATACCTAGGTGCAAGCTTGAGTTTGAGCCTGTTTAAGCTTGGCTTGCATCCTTTGCTTCTAGTTTTGAGGTTCAATTTGGGCCACCATCTCCAATTTCTACTAATAAATGGGCAAGGTTCTAGTTGAGCTAATTCATGCTAGGTTGGCAGATTGCATACTAAGAATGGACTCAACACCAATCCCAACCCATCTTCCAATGGTCATTCTACCCGGGTTAAAAAAAAAAAAAAACCCAATTTGCTTATGTACTCATTGGTGTCAGCCCAAATCCTGAATTACAAGATCAAATTTGCGTAAGGCTGGCACATCAGGCTAGGAATCGACACCTCCTAACTAGCCTACCATGCCATTTTATAATACTTACAATTAGAAATCAGGTTTTTAAGAGAAAAAGAAATAAAAAAATCCTCATAAGATTGAACTTTTTTTAACATAGAGGGTATTTGTATCATTTGCCAAAAAAAAGGTTTGAGTAAAAGAACTCCACTTTTATAAATTAAACAAGTGAAGGACTTAAAGATAATCCTCAAAACTGTGGCGATTTTTGGGAATTAAGCCAAAAGGCGGAGAGCATAGAACAAATCACTATATAAAGATGTACAAGATTCGGTTGTGGATCCATTGGACTTAAACACATTATTAACTAGGCCTAAACAATGGACCAAGACCCAGTTCACCCAATTACGATTCTAGCCCAAAATCCATGCCAGGGTTCATTGACAACCCTAATTGCAACATGCAAGTCATTTTCCAGGGCTATGAATGGGCTTCAACCCGCCCCAATCAGTTTGAGTCCACATCTTCCCAAATCCAACAATGCTAAAGTCAACACTGTTCATTGGTGTGTACCAAGGCCAAGTAATGGTTGGAAGCCTATATCAATACAAATTTAAAGCACGGATTCAATCCTTATCGAACCAAGGTCCATTTTAGGTTGAGGTTACAATGGGCCCAACACTTTGTCAGGCCATTTCCAGCTTTTCCTCCACTATGTAGGAAGCAAAACTGGTGCTTGCAGCTTAACCGTTGAGTAAAGATGCATTTGCCACTTTTCCTCCTCTGAGAGAGGAGGAAAAGTAGCGCTTGTGCCTTTCCTCCTGATTCATACGGCGGTAAAGAAGAATTTGCAACTTAACCTGCACTACTTACACTTTCACTCTTTGTGCAACGAAAAAACCCCCCTTTTTTCTTTTCACTTTTGGGCTGCCTTGAACCAGCCCTGTTTACATGTTTATACTAATAAAATTGGATTCATAAAATTACGACAACTGTTGACGTGTAGTTTCATAGTTTTATACGTTAAAAAATAAAAACTTGTTACAAGAATTGATCTAGTAAAGGAAGGGTAGCAACTCCTCATTTGACCTCAATCCAACCCAAGGACTCCAGCTAGACCCTTTTTATTCCCGGGTGTGATTGTGTCATTCTATTGACAGTTCCAACTTGAATAAAAAACGGGTCAGGTTCAGTTGGGCCTAGGCTTTTGAGCTGGCCCAACCCAAACAACTCATTTCACTCCGCGACTGGCCGGTCCGACTCAAACACAATCTGCTAATCGAAATGGGTTTGGGTTCCTCCTAACTTCTGGTAATCGAAATGGGTTTGCCCTCATTAATGCACCGGCAAAACATGCCCGCGCTTAGCAATTGGGCAATATAATTTAAAATACTAAAAAGAATTTTACGTTTAAATAATACTTAGTCTAAAACTGCAACTAGAATTAAAACCCGTCATAATAATTGAGAAGTATAGTTGGTTAATTTTAAAATGAGATCACTTTAATTTCTTTGAAATTAGTTGAGCATTTTACTTCATACATTCACTACTAGAAAAAAGGGTTTTTATATCGGCTAAAAACCGATATAAAAGACCTATTATATCGGTTTTTCAGTAAACTTCAAACCGATATAAGTACCCCCGATATAATAGATAATTATAACCGATATAATATGTGTATTATTTCATATCGGTTTTTGGACAACTGATGTCTTTTAAACCTGAAATTATAACACATATTACTGTAAAACCGATATAAAAAAAGTGAAACCGATATAAAAAATATTTATAATATCGGTTTTTTGGGATTGTATTATATCGTTTGTTCTGTAACCGATTTAATATTATATATGTATTTTTTTTTTTATAAATAGTCCTTCTAGAAAGGGTCAGGTGACCTTACGGTGCAAAGGGCGGCTAGCCGCCAGACCCACGGTCAGCTTTCCAGTAAGCATTTTTTTTCAGAATGATTTTCTGTGCTTCCTGCGGCTAACCGCCAGTGCACCTACGGCTAGCCCCCAACTTTTCCTGCGGCTAGCCGTGAGCCATCCTGATTTGAATGGCAGAATTTGTCTCCAGTAGAAAATTCATAACTTCCTCTTCTGAACTCAAAATAACATGATTCTTGATCCAAATGAAGGATTTATCAGAGGGCTACAACTTTCATGTTTTGAGATTTAACCCAGATTGAATGAAAAGTAGTGTAAAATCACCTTGAAGCTGACTGGTCACAGAAAAACAGCAACCTGAGTGAAGCAGAGTTATCTCCAGTAGAAAATTCATAACTTCCTCTTCTGAACTCCAAACAACATGATTCTTGATCAAAATGAAATATTTATCAGAGGGCTACAACTTTCATGTTTTGAGATTTAACCCAGATTGAATGGAAAGTAGTTTAAAATCACCTTGAAGCTGACTGGTCACAGAAAAACAGCAACCTGAGTGAAGCAGAGTTGTCTCCAGTAGAAAATTCATAACTTCCTCTTCTGAACTCTAAACAACATGATTCTTGATCCAAATGAAATATTTATCAGAGGTCTACAACTTTCATGTTTTGAGATTTAACCCATATTGAATGAAAAGTAGTGTAAACTCACCTTGAAGCTGACTGGTCACAGAAAAACAGCAACCTGAGTGAAGCAGAGTTGTCTCCAGTAGAAAATTCATAACTTCCTATTCTGAACTCCAAACAACATGATTCTTGATCCAAATGAAAGATTTATCAGAGGGCTACAACTTTCATGTTTTGAGATTTAACCCAAATTAAATGGAAAGTAGTGTAAAATCACCTTCAACTTCTGGAGGCTAGCCTTCAACTTGGAGGCGGCTAGCCGTCAACTTGGAGGCGGCTAGCCGAAACAGCAGGGAAAAAACAACATTGTGAAGAAACGCAGCAGGGAAAAAAAATAGCAGAAACACAGCAGGGAAATAAAAACAACAGGGAAAAAAAATACAGAACATCAGCAAGAAAAACAGCAGCAAAGATCGTGAGAAAACAGAACAAAAAAAAACAGAGAGAGAGAGAGAGAACAGAAATCAGTAGCAGCAGAAGAAAAGGGAAAGAAAGAAACGAAACAAAAAGAAAGGAAAGAACGTGATGTACCTGGCACCTGCACAGCGCCGGAAGAGCAGCTTCTTCCTCTTCGTCGTCGTCGTCTTCTTCTTCTCCGAAGAACGAGAGTGAGCGAGAGAGACAGGGAGAGCAGAGAGAGAGAGTAGAGAAAGCGAGAGTGAAAGAAGAGCAGAGAGAGCGAGAGTGAGAGGAAAGGGGTTTTTGGAGGGAGAGAAGTGCTGGGAAGAGAGGCGAGAGTGAGGAGAGAAGAGAGCGAGAGTGAGAGGAAAGAAGGAATGATGGAGAAAGAAAGAGAAGGGAGGGAAGGAAAAAAAAAGAGGGAAAGAAAAAAAAAAGAGGGAAAGAAGGAGTGAGCCCGCGCGGGGGATTAAGGGATTTGAGGTATATAATATCGGTTTCATAATAACCGATATAAAATATTATATATAACTGGCGGTTAGCCGCAGGTGCACTGGCGGTTATCCGCATGTGCACTTGCGGTTAGCCGCATGTGCACAGGCGGTTAGCCACAGGACGTCCTGAAAAGGGAGGGAAGAAGGAAAAATAAAAAGGAGGGAAAGAACCGATATAAAATATGTATATATAATATCCGTTCCATAATAACCGATATAAAATATGTTATATGTATACAACCGATATAAAATATTTGTCTATAATATCAATAACCGATATAAAATATTGAAATTAATATCACATATTTTCCTAACCGATATTATATATAGAGATTATTATGTCGGTTCCAGTGTAACCGATATAAAAAACAATTGACCGATATAAAAAAATATTAACCGATATAAAATACCTTGACTGAAGATATTATATCGGTTATATGAAAAACCGATATAGGGCAGTTTTTGCAACCGATATAAAAGCCATTTTTTCTAGTAGTGATTCTTTTCGAATCAGAAGAATAAATCCTTAATAAAAAAGTAAAATTGATAAGAATACCACAAAATACAACATGAAAACAAATGTAATCAAAAGATTGAACTTTTTTTTAACATAGAGGGTATTTGTATCATTTGCCAAAAGAAGTTTGAGTAAAAGAACTCTACTTTTATAAATTAAACAAGTGAAGGACTTAAAGATAATCATCAAAACTATGGCGATTTTTGGGAATTAAGCCAAAAGGTGGAGAGCATAGAATAAACTTATGTATAAAGATGTACAAGGTTCGGTTGTGGATCCATTGGACTTAAACACGTTGTTAACTAGGCCTAAACAATGGACCAAGACCCAGTTGACCCAATTACGAGTCTGGCCCAAAATCCATCCCAGGTCACCAGGGTTCATTGACAGCCCTAGTTGCAACTTGCAAGTCATTTTCTAGGGCTATGAAGGGGCTTAATCCCGTCCCAATCAGTCTGAGTCCACATCTTCCCAAATCCAACAATGCTAAAGTCAAAATTGTTAATTGGAATGTACCAAGGTCAAGTAATGGTTGGAAGCCTATATCAATACAAATTTAAAGCATGGATTCAACCGTTATCGAACCAGGGTCCGTTTTAGGTTGAGGTTACGATGGGCCCAACACTTTGTCAGGCCATTTGCAGCTTTTCCTCCACTATGTAGGAAGCAAAACCTGCGCTTGAGGCTTTACCGCTGATTATTACATGGTAAAGATGCATTTGCCACTTTTCCTCCTCTCATAGAGGAGGAAAAGTAGCGCTTGAGGCTTTACCACTTATTCATACGGTGGTAAAGAGGCATTTGCAATTTTTCCTCCCCTAAGAGTGGAGGAAAAGCTCACTTGCACGTTCACACTTTGTGCAACAGTAAAACCCCCTTTTTTCTATTCACTTTTTGGCTGCCTTGAACCAGCCCTGTTTACAAGTTTATACTAATAGAATTGGATTCATAAAATTACGACAACTGTTGATGTGTAGTTTCATAGTTTTATATGTTAAAAAATAAAAAACTTGTTACAAGAATTGATCTAGTAAAGGAAGGGTAGCAACTCCCCATTTGACCTCAATCCAACCCGAGGACTCCAGCTAGACCCTTTTTATTCCCGGGTGTGATTGTGTCATTCTATTGACAGTTCCAACCTGAATAAAAAATGGGTTAGGTTCAGTTGGGTCTATACTTTTGTGCTGGCCCAACCCAAGCAACTCATTTCACTCCGCGGTCTGCCAGTCTGACTCAAACCCAACCTGCTGATTTGGGTTTGGGTTCCTCCTAACTTCTAGTTAGGTTTTAGTAGAGCATTTATATGCTAGTGGTTATTATTTATTAATCTTTTATCATCGTATGTTTTGACTAGACCCGCAAGGGATCATGTTTGCACATATTTACACATGTAAATGATGTGGTTACATCGATCATATTTCTTTGCCCTCATTAATGCACCGACAAAACATGCCAGCGCTTAGCAAGGGCAATATAATTTAAAATACAAAAAAGAATTTTACGTTTAAATAATACTTAGTCTAAATTATAATGAGATGGTAAAAACTACAATTAGAATTAAAACCAATCATAATAATTGGGAAGTATAGTTGGTTAATTTTAAAATGAGATCACTTCAATTTGTTTGAAATTTGTTCAGCATTTTACTTCATACATTCTTTTCGCATCAAAAGAATAAATCCTTAATAAAAAAGTAAAATTCATAAAAATACCACAAAATGAAACATGAAAACAAATGTCAATAGACAATCTAATAATAACAACGGCTTAGAAGAAACAAATAAACCAATGGAAACCCAACAACTAAAAAAATAAAAAAAGAAAAAGAAAAACCATAAATCCATGAAAACCCGTCGGCATGGAAATTTAAAAAGAATCCATCAAACTTTGAAGAAAAATAAATTATGACTATGATAAAAGGGAAAAAAGAAAATTCATTAAACACCAAAAAATACATTAAATGTCCCATATATAAGGCCCCGATTTGGGGAAAATGTCTCTCATTGACCATCCGTGCGGATTCCATTATGGGGCCCACAAGGTGCGACGCTAATCATGAGAGAGGTGGAGAGTCAAAAGATCCTGATAGAACCTTATATGTCTGCAAAATTTAAACTCCATTAGATAATCATAACCCCACCTCATAATCTATGGCCCTGAAATGTAACGCAATTTCAGAATGCGTCATTTTTTTAGATTTTCAATCTAACGATGAGTAACAATTTAATAAGCAAAAGATTTGGGCTTGTGCTAACTCAATTGTAGAAAGAGGGGGAGGGGTGGGGGCGGGGATAGTGAGTGGAAGGGGGTTGGATTGGCTTTATGGATCCCACATGCTTAGAAAAGGGGATCTGAATGATGTCTCGCATGAGAACTGCAGATGGAACATTATTTTCATGTGGAGCCCATGTGATACAATGCATTTGAAAAAATATATATAAGTTTTATGTATAATATACGCACACTACTGACAATAATATTTGGGAGAAGAAATCAAGCTGAGCTGAAGTTTGTCTTCTCAAGCTTTGGCTTGAGCTTGAGCCGAGCTCCTCTAACTTCTTATACCTAGGTACAAGCTTGAGTTTGAGCCTGATCAGGCTTGACTTGCATCCTTTGCTTCTAGTTTTGAGGTTCAATTTGGGCCAACATCTCCAATTTCTTCTAATAAATGGGCAAGGTTCTGGTTAAGCTAATTCATCCTGGGTTGGCAGATTGCATACTAAGAATGGACTCAACACCAATCCCAACCCATCTTCCAATAGTCATTCTACCCGAGTTAAAAAAAAAAAAAAAAACACCCAATTTGCTTATGTACTCATTGGTGTCAGCCCAAATCCTGAATTACAGGATCAACTTTAGGTCAGGCTGGCAATCAGGCTAGGAATTGACACCTCCTAACTAGCCTACCAAGCCATTTTATTATACGTACAATTAGAAATCAGGTTTTTAAGAGAAAAAGAATTTAAAAAATCCTCAAAAGATTGAACTTTTATGAGAATGACATCCCTTGTTTTTTAACAATTCTCAGAATGACATCCCTTGTTCACGATTGAACTTAACATTTTATCAAACAAAGGATTGACAAAAAGACATACCGAGAATGATTTTTTTACAATGAATCTGGCATGGATATATGGAATCAAACCTAATGTCACTGCAAGATACGCGCATAAATAGGTACACAATACGAAGACAACAGGAGATTGCCTATTGTCACTCCGATAAAAGAAAGAAGACTAGGGTTTTGGAGATTGCCTGGTGGATTGAATCAAAACCCTACAATTCCAATTGCTGCAGTAACTGATTAGACTTGCATCGTATTTGTATAAAAAAATTGGATGCAAACAACAGTAGAGGCAAATTTGTAATAAGAGACCCTTTAGTGAGTTTTCACTTGCCATTTCTGAATTTGCAATAAGAGATCCTTTAGCGTGCTTCCACCTGCCATTTCTGAAATTACTTTAATAACCTGCACGGTCTAATGAAGTCCCAGAAATCATATTCAAGCGAAGATCAGGAACATGCTGCACATCTTTCAGCATTGTGCAACTAACATCGGTTTGAATGGAGACATTGCCGATGCCAATAATATTTGAATGACTCATGTTGCCCATCTTCACAGTACCCGATCCAACTATTAAGCTATCTTGGCTCGACTTCTCTCAAGCTTGCCTCAAGTGCAAATCAAGTTGATCTCAAAGTTTGCTCAATAAGTTTACAAGCCTAGCTCAAGATGGATTCTATTTGGTTTTGACCTAAGCTTGATCAAGGCTCCTCTAAGCTCAAGCTTAGGATAAAATCTTGTAAGCTAATACTTGTGAGGCCAACCTTTGGTCAATCCAAATGGACCAAACACATGACCCCTCTAAATTGCATATGTCCACCAACTTTCGGTCAGATCCGAATTTACTGGACCGTTGAATCGACTATGTATCGATCCGAATGGACTATTGACCATTAAACTTTTGGGCCCATATGGAGATGATATAAATCACGATTGGGGTTGATTTTTTGCAGAGATGAATATCTCAGGGAGTCCTTCAAATCCCCCCCCCCCCCCCCCCCCCCTCCCCCACCCGCCCGCCATCCCCATGTGAGTCTCTAGGTGGGCTTACCTTATCCTAAGCTTGAGCTTAAGAGAGTTGGCCTCTCTCTCTCTCTCTATAAATATATATATATATATCCCAACTCATTTGAGCTTGGGTCAAACAGTATTTTCTGTTTCTATAGTATTGTGAAAAAAAAAAAAAAAAAGAGATTCGACCTTCCTTCTACTAATGATTTTTCATGAAGAAAAATAGTCCCTTTTTTTATGTTCAGAAAAGTGTCGTGCCACACTAAACGTACCATAGAAAAGAATCATGTGTAGAATATCATTCTTTTCCACTTACTGTTATAACGTGATTTTGTTTAGAAAAAAACTTTTGACCGGTAATAAAGATTTCATTAGGAGAAGTAGTAGAAACAAAACGCTCGAAAATAGAAAGAAAAAAAAAAAAAGGGAGTTAGAAGGTGCAAGAGAGAAGCAGCAGCTACAACCCCAATTACAAAAGAGGTTTTTTTATATGCGCCCCTAAGGTTTGTAGGGTTTGCAAATAAGCCCCTGCGGTTTTAGTATTTGCAAATAGGCCCCTGTTTTTTTTTATTTTAATACCTTCTGTGTCCCCAAAATTAATAGTCTTCCAACCACCATAGACTTTTATTGTGAAATGACACTTTTGTCCATCCCTTTTATCCTTATATGCATAATTCATAAGCTTGGACTCAATTTTTTTTATATAAAGCGTGTAAATTAACAATTGCACTTAGTGGGAGAACAACCCTACATAAATTCATTTTTTATCATTACAAGGCTCATTTCTTTAAGTCCAAATTGATTATGACGACGATCAACACCTGTACTTACAATCGATTATGATTTATCCAATCCATATATGACCCACCATTTAATTGATGGAAGTTTTAAAATACACGATTCTGCTTCCTGTGTAGGGGGTGTAAAAGAAATATTGAGGGAATGGGCAAATGTAAAAAAAATAAAATAAAATTTGTAGAGGTGTTTGGCTCTATGTAAAAGGAATATTGGGGAAGAGGCAAATGTCAAAAATATATATTAATTTTTAGAATTTGTGTGGGTGTGTGTGGGTGGGTGGGTGTGTGTGTTGGGGCTTTTACACTTTTCTCACAGATGGGTGGGGGCTTCGGTCCTCAGGGCCTCGTACCTGAGTCCACCCTTGATCTGTGAAAGAGAGAGTTCTTGAGAGAAATCATTGGGACTTGAGATAAAATAATTGTATTTTTATAAACAATAGTATACTCATTTTGTTTAATGGATGTAAGGTTAGAACCGTCATTTATATAAAAATCCATGAGAAATCTCATAGTGGCTGCCCATTTTTGTTAGGAATATTGATTTTGGGGATATGAAAGGTATTAAAAAGAAAAGGCAGGGGCCTATTTAAAAATACTAAAACCTCAGGGGCCAATTTACAAATCCTACAAATCTTAGGGGTGTATATACAAAAAGCTCATTACAAAATCATATCCACCCAAGGAATTAACCTATCAACTTCTTGCATTTCTCTTACTTTGCTAGCACATCTGCCAGGGAGTTGGCGGATCTAACTTCATGATGGAAGGAAACATTGATCCGAGTTGATAGCTCTCTACTTTCATAGAAGAGGTATTGAAGTTTCAAAGGATTAGTATTCTGGTTAGACGCCTCACATTTAAAGAGTCATTTCCTATCACAACACGCCAACTCTATTTTGTTGATAACACTTTAAGACCTTCCAAAATTCTTTACTGGAGTCGCACGCACAAATATGCTTGGAGATCAAAAGTACCACACCACCCTTATAATTGCGAAGAACTCCTCTAAAAATTATATGACACAAATTTCTCCACAAAAAATATAAAACAAAACAACTGATTATTCTCACTTTAAGGGGGTGATTGAAAAAGCCCTTTCGAGGAAAAGCTACATTACACAAACGTGTTTAAGTTGGAAACCCAGGATCTATTATATTCGGAAAATATTACAACCCACAAAAATCTCTCTTTACTTTTCAAAAGGCCAAAAGATCCATCCACTAGATATATGAACTCAGGACCACCAGCTCCAGCTGCCAATGCCTCTTGCTTAGGTGCTCGTTTGACTTCATGATTACATCTTCTGATGGCTGTGGTTGTTACGCGTACCCACAAAACTCACCGTCCATTTCCTCCCATAGAAAAGTTCCTGTAAAGAGAGAGGAAAAATAAGGGAGAAAACAGCTACTCCTGTCAAATTCTGTAGTAGCCTTTATAAAGCCACAAACGACAGTGAACCCATTCCCAATCCTCATGTCTTATTCCAGACGATAGAAAACGATAAGAGTCCCCATCTTGATTTGTTGCTGCCTCAGATATGATGCACATGTCGAGTACTGTAGAGGCATCATGACAGGGACTGAGAAATCTATGGGGGATGGATGCCCAGGAAATCACTTCTTCTTCAGTCTTGACTCTTGGGAGTGGGTTAAAGGCGCCTGTTGAAGAATAAGAAGCCACACACAGCAAGTTGATAAAATACAAATTGCAAATGATGTGTTCTTTCGAGCTTATGAAGAGGAAGTAAGAGATTGGGAAAGGACCCCATTCTTTTCTTGCTAACGTTTGTTAGATTTGTTAAATTGGATCTATCAATGGAATATAATGTAAAAGACAACATATGGGGTACAATGAAAGATCATTACTTAATAAAAAAATACTATTATCTTTGGGATGAGAGATAATAAGATTATCATGGCAGAGCCCTGCTTATGGCAATGTGCATGTGAGAAAAAGATGGCCCACATGCACTGGATGTACATTTTTGAGAAGAGCGCCCTGCTGGACGAGTTCACTGTCACGTGTGGGTGGGGGTCTGAATGATAGAAATACATGGATTATTTGATTTGGAGTGGGACATCATGACATGGTGGGCCCTGCTCGCAGATGTTTGGATAAATTATTTTATCTCAAACTCATTCAGACTAAATTATTAGGCCAAATTCATGGGATCTTGAATGAGCGATTTCAATTTTTTTTTCTTTCTATTGAATGAGTGTTAGTCCATGAAAAGTATTAAGTTAAAACTCATCCTTCTATATATAGTTGGATCGTTGGTCAAATTTATCTCTTTCTCTCCCCCCATTAAATCTTTGGGCTACCGATCAAGTGGTTACTATGATATGAGTGGCCCAAAATCTTATGACGGTTGGGTCCATCCAAATCTTTTGATCCCTACATTCCTCTCGACGGTGGGCCCCATAATGAGCATAATGAGCTGTGGATACTTGCACAGGATAAGAGGTGTCCAGTGATCAGTCATTTCAAAACCCCCCATGTACAGTGGATCCCATGGGTGTGCAATGGAGTGAATAAGGGACAATTTTTGTTAATATAAACCCATTAAACTTATGTGCAATAGATCAAGAGATTGGAACATGGCATTAACCTAAATCTTACTATTTTGGTCATACATGCATAGATCTTTCCATCCACCCTTCTAATGATGTATGGACTCTAGTAAGGTACCACAAAGTTCCCTTGGACAGAAAATGTGCTCTATTTATACATATACCTAAATATTTGTAAATAAATCACTAAATCTGATTTTGATTTCAAATAGACTCCATCCCTTGGTTGATGGACACCTTGTTCAAATTGTAAAGATTAGAAAAATGGATATCATGTATGTTCTTGTTCGTTGACTTTCTTTCTTAATTACTTACCCTTCATAGTTTCATGACTAAAAGACCTGTCACATTTTCAAATTTTTAATTTTTTCTTCTTCTGGCCGCCTTCGACTCGCCGAATTTTATGTGGCTCCACCATTGCTGACGCAGTATACGACACGTGTCTTCGTCTCCCTCAGTTTCTCTAAGCGATGAAAGCAATGCAATCCACAGGGCCCCACAGAAAACGCTATTGAATGTTGATGTAAGAAGAACACCACCGACTCGACTCGGTCGAGAGGCCACGCACCCGTCCCGTCTTCACACCAATTATTTATTGCCACGTCGCCTCCCGACTCACGAGAACGCGCGTGCAGGACCCGCGCTCGTATTCATGTGTCCTTTTCCACATCGCCCGGACGGACCTCTTCGAGCCGCCTCATAAGTCCATTTGATTTTGGTGGAGGCCCTTACCTGATGATTAATCCTTGCCGTTGGATACTATGATGAGCTCATAAGTGGATGAAATTGTCAAAGAGGGTTTTCTTTTTACCTTTTTCAAGAAGATGGTTGTGAAATTTGATAATAAATCTTTGTATGATACTTTTACTACGCAGCATATGTGTTTGGGAGAGTAATTAAATATACGTAAAACAAATAGCCTCAATAAACAAAAACTTGATTTTCAAAATGACCTTCGACCTTTATGGCCTTCAAATGTGCTATAACGGCCATAGTGTTTTTTTTTTTTTTTTTGAAAGTTGGTATTTTATACATTAATCATTGGAGAAAGATACAACATGAACAAGGTCAAAAGATAAATAAATATGATCTTGTATTTTTCATACAAACAAATACATGTGTGCGTATATATAGGCATGTTTTAAAGATTTGATGACAAGGGTGGAGTATTTTGATGCATGATAATCAACAAAGATGATGAAGAGTTGAAACTTCAATGCAAATGATTTAACCCTCAATTTTCCTATTTCAATTAAATAACTAAGTTTTTCAGCGACAAGTTAAAATCCAACTGTTACTACCATCTGTTAATACAAGGTGAGTGCTAATTCAATTAGAGTAATTGGTGTGGAGAGATTCAATTATCATGTAAATATTAGTGTGGAAGATGGGTGTATTGGAGAATTTTCCTTTCCACAATCCTTCATCTATGTTGGGCCTTTTTTTTTTTTTTAATCTAAAAGATAACTAAATATTATCATGGCAAATCAGAGTTTGTTTGATTATAATTTTTTTTTGAAGCATAACTTTGTTATACTGCAAACTATATGATTGGAAAGATATAAAGCTATTATGAATTCAAAATAACATAATTTTTTTTTTATAAAATAGAAAACACTGCAAGAAGAACTTGTCAAAATGTAACTAATATACTCAAAACTTTTATAAAAACTGGCATAACAATAATTTATATTGATTTTAGAATTTTCTTATCCTTTGGTATCTATAAATTAGGGCAATGGTCTAGTATGAGAAAATAACAAACTGCTTATATGCTGTTTAGCTCATGGGGCCCACTTATATACTTTCTTATTAGTGGGGGTGGGGTACATGGAAAGATCTCTTTATTAAAAACCATTAGCTCTACTCGATCATCCAAACCCTTGATTTAATAGTCTTAATGTTTAGTGGCCTTTTAAATCATAGATTTTTTTGAGATTCAATCCAATGATAGATAAATGTTTGATGAGAGTGAAATTGGGCATGGTGGCGGATTATGGGAGGAATATGAGAGTATGGAATGGCCTGCATTGATCAAAGATGTGCATAAGTGGGCCCCACGGAGTTGGCCCGCATATGCTTTGGCTAGTAAGAGAATAATATTCCCTTTTGGAAATTAACCTTCCTTCTATAATATTTTTCTGAAAATATCCCAATAAAAACTATGAATTTTTAACGTTTTGACAATTTTCAAAATTATTCCCCGTTGTAATCCTTATACAATTTCAAGAAAACCCACCGTCTAAATGCCATTTTTAAATATCATCATATTATAAAAAAGGAAATTATCGGACAAATTACCTTAGATGTTTGGTGCACCAAAAAAGGCCCTCATAGTTCATCTATAACGATAAAGTATCGGTAGGCTCTTCTGCCAATTTTTCCTTTTGTTTGAACGACAATATCATCGCACGTGTATGATAATATTGTTGTTTGTCTATTCTTCATCTTCTTTCTTCCTCTTTCCCCTCATCTTTTTCCATTTTCCCATACCTCATAGTTATAACCTACAAACCAACATTCTCTTCCATTTCTTTTTTTTTTTTTTCTCCTATCCTCTTTTCATGTTTTCTACCCTAGCCGTCACACACTTTTCTTCTTTTAGTTTCTTTTTTTGGACCTCTTCATTGAGTGGAGAGATGAGAGGTAGAAGAAGACGAAACAAGAGGGGAACTGGCAATGCGCCCCCCCCCCCCCCCCCCCCCCCCAATTTTTCAAAAAGCCACTTAACTTTTCCAAATTTTTACAAATTTTTTGTATGTACCCCAAAATTTTTCAAAAAAAACTAAAATTATAAAACCTGTATATTTTGAAAACTACACTCATATTTTATATGTGGCCTTCCCAAAACTCTCTTTCTACATAGTGGCCTCACAAGAAAGAATGAGTCCACCGCAGGGGATTGGTGACAATATTGTCGCTTAACTAAAATGAGCAATGATATCTTTGGTCAAACAAAAAGAAAAACAAGGCAGGAAATGCCTTTATTATTACAGAGTAACTACGAGGGTCTTTTTCATTCACATAACAATTAAGGTAAATTTGTCGGTAATTCTCTCTAATAAAAATCCAATCAAATGTCAAAATCACATGTTATTTTTTATTACATTTTATTAAGCCCTCTTGCGTAATAATTCCTTAAAAAAGTATTTTATAGCTATTAGGCAAGGAAAAAAAATCTAAGAAAACTATCATTAACAACTCCTGCCTTCAGTAACTATCATTACTTTTATTTTCGATAATGTAGTCTAAAAGAGTTTAAAATTCTTTTTCTTTAAAGCTGAATGTTGGTTGCACAAAAAAACTCAAAAAACCCCTTAATTATAGCCTTAGGAGAAGCCACATCAACTTATTGGGACCCGTTTGTGGATGTGTCATTTCAAAAACAGATAATATGTGCCTTTTCAATAAAAGGTGTCTCTTGGGCTAAATATGTGCCTTTCATTTTCAATAAAATGTCTTTTTGGCTCATTTGTGTGGATGTAACCTAATTCAAAGGGATGCCTTCCAACTCTATAAAATACGTGCTTTTCCTTTTCAATAAAATTTCCCTTTAGCCCATTTGTGTGGATGTAACCCAATTCAAATGGATACCTTCCAACTCTATAAATTAAGGTTATTTAAAGGGATGCATTCCAACTTTATAAATTAAGGTTATTTTTAAAGTTCTTATTTAGTATTCAAAATGAGCATAGATGCATATGAATCCTTTATTTTGTATATGCTGACGTAGATTAAGCAATGAAATGTTTAGTTTTTATAGTTTTTTGGTTGATTTAAATTTTTTAATTAATTTGTTATAAATAAATTTATAAAAATAAAATATTAGTTTTAATATATAATTAAGTAGTTAACCTGTGCAATGGCTTTATGCTGGTTCTCTTTTTAACTATTTAGATTAGACTCCGCTCGGGTCGGTCTCTCTGTCCACTTCCTATTTCGCGAACGCCGCGTTTTCGCGCGATCTCTCCAACTGTCCTTTTTCATCTTCATCTCTCATTGCGTGTCCTTCGCCCTTTAAATAGGTCAACCACTGCGATTGTTTTCTTTCTTTCTCTTGTTCTTCTCAAAAACCCTAACCAGTCTCCTCTTTCTCCGCGAGAGCGTTTGTGCAAGTAAATCTCATTCTCAATCTACTGTGATTCGAAAGAAGTTAAAAAAAAAAAAAAAATTGATTCTTTGATTTGCTTATCTGCATCTTTTCTTAGATCTCTTCGTTTTCATTGTGATCTAGGGTTTTGATTTGGCCAAACTATAATTAGATTGAAAACGTACGTATTCAATATTTGTTTTTCCTGTAGATATGTGGTGATTACAAGATTGAGATACATGTGTGTAGCGTTTAGTACTTGATTTCCTCTCTGAATCTTGCAACTATCAGCCGTAGAGTGATTTTTCTTCCTTAAGTATTTGGTTTATTGTGTATTGAGATTACATTTAGTGAATCGCATTGGGTTTGGTTGGGTTAAGGAATCAATCACATGGAGGGGAAAAAAAAGGCGTTTACTGAGATTTGGATTTGGAGAAGTTCTGCAGGAATGCGATTATTGATGCATGCTATCAGGTCTTGGAGAGATAATTGTGCCTGATGGGGTTCGAGCTATTAAAGAAAATGGTTTTGGTTAGTACCCAGATATCCATTTGGTGAAAATAGTTTTATGAGGCCAGTTTGAGGGATTTCAGGGTTAGATATGCCATGAAACTGATGGAAGTGAAGAGATTTCTCCGTGTTTAAACCTAACCATGTATAAATAGCTTCTTCTTCTTGTAGAAATTGAATTTATGGCCATGTTTATAATGGTTTGAACTTGAGTACTGAAGTTGTGTATGAGCCGATTTGAGGCTTTTTATGAATAGATTTTTTTTCTTTTTAGGGAGTGGGATTAGGTGATTTTGGATTTGAACAGCATCTCCATGTTGGATTTTATGAGACATTTTGCTGGTTTTGACTATATTTGCATTGTCTGTTTCCTCAATGTCATTTGTTTCTTGATCTATCCAGAATCTGCTTCTTTACTTCTTAGGTATTAAAAGCTCCATTCTAGATGGCGTCTCAATTTGAACATATTGATAGATTGAAGTTGCTTATGAATTGCTAGACAAAAAAGTTTCCGATAGACTATTTGTTTTGACTAAAAACTGTGATATCCTTGGGTTGCATGTAACTCCTCTTGCTTAACATTTACAGGATAGAGAGTACGAATAAATATGGAGAACAGAGTTGCTTCCTAAGAGAGTGAGAGAATTCATGTAAAGAATGGAAACAGTGGGTACTCTTCCCATTTTTTTTTTCTTCTGTTGCTTCATATTTCTGCATGACAATTTTTCTCATGTTTTCTTTGTTTTGTTTGGATGGCCTTCTTCACGTTGTGTGCAGAGTTTTGCATATAACCAGCAGATCTTTCAAAATTCCTTTGCTGCGTACTACTTGTGGGTTCATTTGTTAAGAAGGCCACAGGTGGGAAGTGCTCTTAATTGTTCTGATCTGCAAGTAGCAACTATGTTTTTTTTTTTTTTTTTAGTGTATATGATTGGATGTTGATCCTATTAAAGCTCTGGATTGGTTTGACTGGTGCAACCTTTAATTTTCTTTGTTGCCGTTTGTTATCCTTTTCTAAGTGTCACCTTTTCTGCTTATCAAAATTTTGGCTCTCTGCATTCGGGTAACCATATGGATTTCTATTATGTCTGCAATTCTCGTCAGAGCTCTTTTTCTTACACCTGAATATACAAGTTCTTCTCCAATCATTCTGATGTAAAGTCTGTCAGAGCCTCTATATATGCTTGTTTCATTGGCTAACTTGATAAAAAAAATTGTGGGGTTCAAATGTGGGTGCTGGAGTTTTATAGCTAGACAATTGAAAATTGAAACATGTCATTAAAATGGATTTGATCTCTTCAGATTTTGGAATGGTAATACGAGCTGCAACATGAACGGCTTAAGATAGCTATATGCCTTATCATTTAACTAAGGATGCACGGAAATTAATTAACAAAGGTCCCTTAATGGTACAGCGAGGTTGTAGGTTTGAGCTTTCTTACCAATCACAAGAAAAGGGTCCCTTAGCCATCGGTCCCTTAGCAATGTTAGTCCATTTGCTTAACCATTGTTGTCACAATCCCGGTCTTCATATCCTAAATCCTACGATCATATTGAATCATAAGGAAAAATATTCATATCTATGTAATGAATCCCATTATAGGTGAATCTTAGGATTTAGGTTTAAATCTTATGATCCAAAACTTATTTAATCAAATTTTACGATTCAAGCGATTCATTTGAATGAAAATAACTACAATCAAGAGGTTAATATTTGTAAAATTTTACCTTTTCCCCCGTTTCCCCTCTTATTGTTTTTTAAAGGTAATCTAGTGATTAACGAAACCTCTTAAGATTTTTTTTTTCAATTTTAGGGAGGTTTTGGAGATGGAAAAGGAGTGAGCATGTGACTAGAGCATTTGACTGTACACATGGGCTTATCCTTGTCCGGCATTAATTTGTGTGTGTGTGTGTGTGTTTTTTTTTTTTTTTTTTAATGAGTGCTCCTTGGTTTTAATAACATACATCCTAACCACATAAAGTTAATGGCTTGGATTTTATTTGATTTATTTTTATTCGAGAGAAGAAAGAAAACTACTACAACTTGTTTATTTCTTCATAGTATCTTTGATAATTTTAACACATTTAATGATTCATTCATACATATCAATTATGTTAATGTCAATATGTTCTTCATATGACCCTTTTTTGGTCTTATTTGTCACTGAATTAATGCTGCTATAAATAGAAAATTAATGGATAATTAATATCTACTTTTTATTTTTCTATTTCTTATTTTTTAAATTTTCATAAGAAAACCAAAATTCCCTTGATCTTGTTATAGAATTCATGATACGAATCTATTCATCTCCTTGAATAATTTGTGATCCAATTTGAGGTTTCAAGATAATGTGCTTAACTAACTTTAGGAATAGCATCTTCTTTATGGTCCCTTATACGATGGCTTTTCCTATGATCAATGGGTATGTAGGGATTGCATTTGTTCCTTTATCCTTTATTCTGTTGTCCTACTCAATTATCCCACTTTGAAAATTTCCTCCGCCAGACATTAAGTGGATGACTGGCATAGCTGCAAACCTGAAAAACTCGTCAAACCAAACTGGCTCTAGTTTTGCATGGAGCTAGTACTCTACCTTTGGTTACCAGAAATGAGGATGATGCTGAATGGGAGCTCCAGCACATCTTGACTATTTGTGGAGAGGTGCTTGTGCTGGATATGTTCCTTTCATATTGGCATATTAACTAAGTTGGACGTGCTTAGTGCTTGATGAAATCACATAAGAGGTCCTTAAAATGCTTTAAAGTCTAAACATCTTAATGCGGGCACATTTTTCATATTACATTCGTATATAGAAGATGTATCTTCTACACCATTCCACCATAGAAACAATTTCTAGATGCATTTATTAGACTTTGGGCCAAATCTAATATCGAACAAACAATGGAATCAGTGTAAACTGTATCTGACTTTATATTTCAGTCAGTTAATAGAGTTTGTCTAACCTAGACATTTGCTGAATCAAGGAAGGAATTGTATGAAGGTATGCCATCAAATTCTGAGTAAAGGTAAGTGAATTGTTGATGGCAAGCTCAAATATGAATTGGTTGAATAAGGTAACTATGGACAGCACCTATCTGTTAACCAGTCAGATTTGGTAAAAGCTGTCCGGAAACTATTAAGTGCAATTGCATGAGGAATGTTATGTAGTATTTTATTTATCGATTTCCTTGTTAAACTCACTCTTTCCCTGTATAATGACATGTTCTACTAGCAAGTTAATACCTCAATTCTAATTCTTATTGGATTTTTATTTAATACTGGTTGACAAGAATCTTGGCTTAAATAAAGTGGGTTTCGCTAGAAAGTACTCACAAAGCTGACCGTAAACAGATAGGAAAAGGCTTTCCGATGACGAGCGCTTGCCAAGAATCCTGTCATGAAGTATAATAGTGTCATCCGTGAGTTTGGCATAAATTTTTAAGTTATAAATTTATATCCCAGGCATATGAATAGTTGTCCGACTTTTTATTCTTTATCCTTTTTTAAGGAAAAGATCCTGGATGAAGGAGATTGTTTTGATGCATGTATAGTAATATCTTAATATGTTTTATAATATTAATCTATGTAAAATTCAGCCATTTGTATACATAAGAATGTTGACAGAATTAAAATAGTCTTGTGCTTTTGCAGGCTAACCTTCTGTGTGTCTCTAGATGCCTGAAACTTTGTCTTCTTCTCTAACATGGGATTCACGTTGCCTGTTGAAGAAAAAATATTTCTTGGTCAGAAAGAAGTGAGAACTACACCGTCCTTCCTTCCAGAAGTGATGCAAGGACCAAATGGCATCCCGGGGCCTTCTGGCGAACTTAGTGTTAGTTTTGGGTACCAATGCACTGCTAACCAGAACAGCTCTATCAGTGCTCATGAATTTGAGTTTCCATCTGGGACTGAGTGGCAATGCTCCAACATTAGGGTGAGAAGCAGCTCATTTTCTTGTTTGTCTGGTGCTGCCCTTAGTGCTAATGCTACCTTGGCAAACACAAACATTTGTAATGGTCTCATTGGAGAAGAAATACTTCCTGGTCTAGATTCCCCAAATTCATTCAGAAGGATGGTGTCTTCTCCCTCTCTTTTGAGGTTAGATCCCATGTCATCATCTCAGAGCAGCATGTCTACCTTGGGTGGAAGTTTATCAACAGAGACTGACTTTTTTGAAAGTGGTAGAAGTTTGTGGAAGCCCATGAGTGCTCCTACAAGGATTGAATCATCAAGCTTTCTCCATGCTATGGATGTTCAAATGGCAGGTGGAGCTGCAGGGGAAGACAGGGTCCAAGCCGTATGTTCGGAAGAAAATGGGTGGCTATTTTGTGGAGTTTTTGATGGATTCAATGGGCGAGATGCTGCTGATTTTTTAGTGGCAACCCTTTATGAAAATATAGGGTTTTACCTGCATTTGTTAGAATGGCGTACAAAACAGCAATTGGCATCTAAGAAAGTTTCTTTGGAAGGTTCTCTGAAAGTTGGTAATGCCAGAAGTGCTTTGGCTAATGACTTTGAGACTTCTAATGATGGAACTAAAATAATGTCCCTTCCACATTCTTTAGATAGGGAGTTTTCATCTGAATCTTTTCGTCTTGGAGTTATGGATTGCCTTAGTCGTGCTCTTGCCCAAGCAGAGAGTGATTTTATGTATATGGTTGAACAGGAAATGGAAGATCGGCCTGATTTAGTCTCTGTAGGGTCTTGTGTTCTGATTGTGCTTCTTTATGGGAAGGACTTGTACATTTTAAATTTAGGCGACAGCAGAGCTGTACTGGCAACAAACAATGCTTTTGAGAATGGTTCGCCAGTAGCCATCCAACTCACAGAAACTCATACAGTTGATAATGAGATGGAGTGCCGGAAAGTTTTGGCTGATCATCCTGATGATCCTTCTGTAATTGTTGGGGGAAGAGTGAAAGGGAAGCTGAAAGTAACCCGTGCATTTGGAGTTGGCTACCTAAAGAAGGTCTGGTCAAATTTGCTGCTGAAATTTTTTAGAATCTTAGGCATATAGCTTGAAAGAGAGAAAAAGGTAGCAAGTCAACTTAAAACTTGTTAATTAATTGAGATTTTGAGTTGGCCTGAAAGCTCTGAAACTTGACAAAACAAGTAACCAAACTCAACTGATTCAAGTCATATCGTTGAATCGAGGAGGTCTTTTCCCCTTATAAAAGCGATATCTTTGTAATTCTTGTCATTTCTTTTCTTTCTGGTGAATTCTTTTCTATTTTCGAATCTGTAGTGTCCTTGAGGAGGTTTGGGACTTAGGTAAGGTGTTTGAGTTGTATCAAAGTGCAAAAGAAAAAAAAGAAGAATAACCCATGTTCAAGTTCTTGAGTTGACTCAGTCACTCAATCAAGTATATCTTTTATTCTATAAGTTTTAAGCTTTAATATTTATTTGTTTGGGAGTTCCAATCATTTGATACCTTTTATCCTTACTTTTGCAGAGCAAAATGAATGAAGCATTGATGGGCATTCTTCGAGTTCGCAATTTGTGTGATCCACCATATGTTTATACAAATCCGCACACAATGAGCCATAGGGTGTCAGAGAATGACCTTTTTGTTGTTTTAGGGAGTGATGGATTGTTTGATTTTTTCAGTAATGAAGAAGTTGTGGAGCTTGTTCATCTTTTCATTGAAAATAATCCATTTGGCGATCCTTCAAAGCATCTGGTTGAGCAGCTTGTCCTGAGAGCCGCTGAAACTGCTGGTAGGCGTCATGAGATATTTTTATTTCATCTACTTTTACCTTACATGCTTTGGCATCTGGAAGTATTAGAAGCACTTGATAGTTGGAAGCATTTCATGCCATTGGAAATTCTGGTGCACAAAGGTCTTTCACTTTGTTTTGCTTTCTAAGCTTTTCATCCGTGTAGAACACAGTCCATCGTGCTCGTCCTTGAGCTTTGCCATGGATGTACATGTAGTAACTAATTTTAGATGTGGAAACCAAATGTCGCTGTATGTGGAGGCGTGGCTTCTGTGTAAGATCTCAGTTGTTCCCAAGGTGTTAGACACAGTGTACAAAGTGGACAGTGAGCAAATAGACTGTTGATATTTTTTCTACTGTTCATCTGTTTTATATGTGCCCAGCAGCTGACCAGCATTACCTGATAACATTTGAGGTAGGGAAATCTTCTGGGGGTGTGTGCATTTGGCATCTCTAACCGGTTGGGCTATACGGCTAGGGACTTGGAGGTAGGGAAGTTATGCAGTGGCATCTACCTTGGGATTTATTAGACTTATGCAAGTGCCACTTTGGAATGTCCATCTGTGTGGGAAAAATCCCATTTACATGTACATGGGATTCTAGTAAGATTTTTGTAGAACTCCACATTTGACCTGAAGATCTCTATACATTTATTTGGAAGAGTTTGAGCTTGTAGTTCCTTAAGAGCACGGGGCTGATATCTATTATTAAATGGCATCCTTGTTTTGGATAAATTACTAAATTAGAGAAAGACCTGGATTGTTGTTAATTTTTATACACCTAGAAATGGATTTCTAGAGATAAATGCAATCTGCATTTTCATTTGATATGCATTACTTGAAAGGCATGTAAATTGCAACGGTCTCCCTCCTCTGCATCCTGAGAATTGCAGTGCTTTGCCCATGTGGATTTAAAAGTTTGCAGAGGCTTGGTTTTTCTTGCTCATATTCTTGTTTTGTTTTTTTATTTTTTTTATTTTTTATACAAATTCTAATGACAGCATTTTTAAAGATAGAGATTGGCTTGCACCTTATCTGCCTAGTTCTTACATCCATGATTTTACCCTCATTTTTGCTTCTAGGATTCAGTACCGAGGAGCTGATGAAGATACCTGCTGGCAGAAGGAGAAAGTATCATGATGATGTGACAGTTATTGTTATTATCTTTGGAAATAAGCAGAGAACGTCGACAGCATCAACATCAATATAGATGGTTAGCATGCATTTCACCTTTCTAAAAAAAAGCCTTTTCCCAGACCTTATGGGTTACTACTCTATTTGGAATCTGGTTTTGTTTTCACATCAGATCATTTTGGTATTTGCTGAATCATCTGGTGTAAATTGATTGTATAGCACTTCAATTTCATAATATGATGCTTAATTGGTTGGTGGGTAAAACTAGTGGGGATCCCACTTCACATGCAGGTCCAACTTGCCAGTGTTATTGGCGACTAGAATAAATGCACACAAACTTTTATCATGAAAGAAGTATTATCATAATTTGTAAATAGAGAATTTTGGAACTTTGTGTTTGATTTTAGTTCAAGGTCACTTGGGTTTGTAGAAATTTTCTTGCAGTATGGTTACTGGTTTCAACTTGCACATAAAACACAATTTATCTTTGTACTCTCACTAAATCCGGACATGAAGAAAACTGTCTAGGACAGTAGATTTGCCATTCATCCCTAAATCGTGAGGGGAATACCCATTTTCCCCTCATATGGGAGATCCAATTTTGTTTTCATCCAAGTTGTAACTGCAATTTCATCCAGGGTTCGACCTAATTCAAGAAGTGAAGCACCTTGCTGCCTAGGTTTGAAACCTGATGGAGGGTCGAATCTGTTACCACTCCTAGAAGGTCTGGAACCCCATATACAAATTAAATTGCTCTTTAACTCCTTTCAAATACCCTGTAAGGTTACTAGCTATGTCAAGGGCTCAAGGCATATGGATGTCTCGAGCAGGCAGAAGGAAGAGGAGAGGGTAAAAGAAGGAAAAAAAATACTAATGGGTTGGGCCGCATAAAACACCAGAAAAGAAAATAGGGTGAGCAGAGAAACATTTGGCCAAAAGAAGAGCCCCCAACTGCAAATCGATCATCGGCTAAAACATTAAAACATGTATGTGGCCTATCCACGCACATGCTCATCTATTCAGGTTCACTGTTGACTGGTGTGGCATTATCATAATCAATTTTATGATGAAGTGGATAGTGCACATCAATTTTATGATGAAGTGGATAGTGCACTAACTTGTCCTATGGGTAGAGGCAGGCTTGCTTTTATATGGTTTGTCTTGCGTTTCCATGAATCATTGTTCAACATTTGTTCATCTCATTTTCAAGATTTAGTAGATTGGGCGTTCTTTTTTTAAATTTTTGGTTGAGATCTTAAGTACATCATTTTCAGAACATGGTACTTCGTTGCTCCTAACAGGGCCCTTCAGGTTTTGCTATTGATATGGCCCGATAAGAGATTCTCTACTGTTTTAGCCTGCGCCAGTCAGGTCCTCTCTCCATAGAGAACTAGGTTGAAAGAGTGTGTGAGAGAGTTGGCGTTGTTGCCGGCCTAGTGTGTTTGGATGTGAGGTGAGTTGAGGTGAGGTGAAACCTCCATTATCCAGGTAAGAAAAGATAAAGGGTTATATCAAAAGTATACAAATTCAAATTTCTTCATTAAAAAAAAATAAAAAAGCAATATCATTTTCCTACTAAATGACAAAAAAACATCGTCTTTCCACACACACAAGAAGTCAAAAAGATTCTTTATCAAGAACCTAAAAACAAAGACCATTATAACCTCCTATATTTTATTCCCTCTTGATTTCATTCTGCACCTCACCTAACTTTCAATTCACCTCACATACAAACTGGCTTGTCTCTTGGTGAACCATTTGTTGATCACTTGAGGTAATGCTTTGAGGGCTTAATTTTGTCCTAATCCTACTGGCTGATAAAATTTAATGGATCTAAGATTTTCATCATCAATCCAAGGGCCTCTAAAATTCCCATGTGCTCTAAAAGTCCCAAGTGTCAAACTTGGGGTGACTGCTTCTCGCTAAATCATGGGTTTAGTGAGTGTCAGCTTTTAGATTGATCATAAGGAGGGGGACCTCAGGCCGGGCTGGTCAATTGGGACGTACTGCCCTGTGATTTTGCTTATGAAAGTGGATTGTGTTGGAAGGAAGAATTGTTGATGTGTAGATAAATGGAAACGATGGACGATTTCAAAGTTGTGGAGCTTGCCTTCTAGGCTGTTTGATGGAAACCATGTGCACTTCAAGTAGAGATTGTCCAACATATGGTCATTGATCTGATTGTAGATGGATGGATGGATGATTTTTTTAATGATTGTCCATGTGTATGGTAGATGAATTGTGATTTATGAATGATCACCAACCAACAAGAAATAAAGCCAAGGAAACAATGCATATAAGTTACATAGTTGAATGCGACCCAAAATCACCCTTTTCTCCAAACGTCACTGTCTCATTGCAGCTATCGTAAAAACTACTTAATCTTGGCCCATTCTCATAAATACTGCGAGGTTACTAAAATACCCTATCTCTCTTAATGGCATAAGAAATAATTAGAGCTCAAGAATTCAATACCTACCACTAAATTTTGTTAAGAGACTGCCATTGAAATTGTTTAAATGCCAAGCTTAACAAAAGAAATAAAAACAAAAAAAAAAAACATTTGGAGTTTATAATATTGCAGCCATTTTGCTGAGAGACAATGTTTGCTAGGAATTTGGAATTCTCAGGTTTGATGAAGGCTAGTGACAAATGTTACCTATCAAATGGACCCTTGCCGTACTTCCATATGGGGATGTTTTGCCGTTCAAGACTACCCTACTGTAGATAGGCAGAACATGAACTCGTGTGTGGAAAGATCTTAGCCATTTGATTTGTGGCATTTCCCCCCTCGAATGTAGAGAATTGCCAATGTTGCTGGATATATATATATATATATATATATATATATATATATATATTATTTAAGTATGGTTGGATTACTCTAATCATGTGCTCATGGGATAGTTTTATCGTGCTCGTTTACGAATTCTCGTGAATACTAAAAACGATCTCTCATGAACAATCAATTGCAGAATTGAGTCTTGACTTAACAATCCAAATTAACTGCTTTAATATGTATAAATATGTTACAAGTTATATATTTTAGCCTTTTATCTGCACAGATTCAGGTTTAGCTTGATACATACCGTATCCAACTCATTATAATCTTCACAGCGGGCTCCAATGTCAATAAAAATTGAATTTGATAGTAAAAAATTGATGGATAGTAGTCAAAATTGTATGAAAACTTTCTATTATAATATATGTGATGTTGAGTGGGAGTTTGAAGGCCGCCATCAAAATTGATTGAATGGAGTTATTGTGAGAGACAACCACTAGGGCTTTACTATAGGATCAATCCGAATGAATCATCTAAATACCCTCCTCCCACATGTCATGAGGTTTTCACTGATTAGAATGAATTGGACTGTTGGATCGAATTTGAATTTTTCCTTTTTATATTTAAGAATGTTAAACTTGTAGGCCAGAGAATGGATTAAGATGAATAGATTGACGTGGCCCACTTGGATCTTTCAATCTCCTTATTGGTTGTGTTCAGTAGGGCCTCCAGTTGGGCTCCACCAGCTGTCTCCCTTGTGCCCTGATGGGTGGCATACGCCCAGGAGCACCAGCCATCAATTTGTGGAATCATGAGCACCACCCTATATATAATAATAGGTTGATATAGGGTTTATGGAGTGTAACCCCGAGGGGTAACTCAGTTGGCTTAGGGCAAGCTGTTTGCTCCTGGAGGTTAAGGGTTTGAAACTGTACTACCACATTAGGCCACGGGGAATTTACCCGGCTCCCATTCGGCCTATCGGGATTCGTCCGGCCAAAAGAGCTGGGCTGTTTTTAAAATAATGGTCTCATTGTATTTCCTTATGAAAGCCGGCTTTTAAAATTGAATTAAAAAGCTTTCGCCATCACAAACAAAAATAGGTTGATGTGGAGTGACAGTAAAAAATTAGCCACACGACAATTGAATAAAAACTTTCCTATATAATAGGTTGATATGGGTTCTAATGAGACTAAAAATTAAAAGCTAGTGGTCAAAATGGAGATGCTCTATAGTGCACTTTACTAGAGCTCCATCATGACCATTTAAAAAGTGGGACCCCCTTTTAAAGACGCGTAAATCCATTTTCTGACCATGAGCTAAGAGGGCATATCTTCCCATAATGCCGAGGGTCATTGTATAATTTATTATAAAGGATAAAATGGCCAAAAATGATTGATGTGAGCCTTACCAGCCTTGCCGATTAAGCCTATGATGATGCAATTGCTACTTATTCTCATTCTCTTTCTTGTTATTTTATCTAGTGCATTCCAAATCTGCAACAGCTGAAGCAGATGGATATTTTCATTCCCGAGGACTATGTCATGAAACGGCAGGAGAAGAAGAAGAAGAAGAAGGAGCAACAGCAGCAGCAGCTTCTTGTCCAGACACAGAGAAGGCTGGAAACACTGGTTTCAAATGGTTTCACTGCAACTTCAGAAGAGAAATCATACCTTGTCACCTCTCCTACTGTGAAATCTACTGAAGTTTCCTTTGATCTTCCTTTTAGCTGTTTTTCACCCTAAGATATTACAAGAATAAATTTTTGGGTTTCAAGTGCAATCTCTTATAGTTTTCATTGATCTTTTTTTTTTATTTTTTTATTTTATAGATATTACAAAAATAATTTGTGGGCCTCTCTCTCAAGAATGAGGACAGCCTTGTGGGGCTCATCTAAAACCAATCCAATTGTTTATGGTCAAAAGTGCAATTGTAAGGGCTGGCATGAATTGTGATGGTCCAATCTTTTTTCTTTTTATTTTTTCTGGATGATACTAACCCTTTCAGTTTACACGAGAGCCTTACAAAATCCACCTTTGGGAGCAGATTTCTTTAACCACCCTTTTTTTTTTTTTGCTACAATTACCCCTTATTTCATCTGCAGGGATGTTCTCAGGTCTGGGCTAAGCAGGGCCAATGCTGGTCCAAGCCTAGCCTGTTTAATTATTGGCCCCCAGTATTCTTGTCAGGTTGGCCTCTTATGAACCCAAGGCCCAGGCCTGGCTCATTTAACTAGTAGGCCAAAAAAGGGCTCGTCCCACGCTACAGTTATAAACACACAGCCGAATCCAGCCCAACTTGGACTGGGATTTGGTCAGCCCGATGTTCATGACCTGGCCCATGAACACTCTTAGTCGGCTCAAATACTTATATAATCGAGACATGTGTATGTATGTGGATCGGCAGGGGTGTTCATGGCCTGGGTTGGGCAGGGCTGGGGAATACCCACGCAAGGCCCGACTTCTAAAATAAAATCCCAACCCCAAATCGGGCTTTAAGTGGATGACCCCAAGCCCAGCCTGTCTGAAAATGACTAAGCCCGAGCCTGGCCCGAGTTTGCTCAACTGGTTCCAGACGAGTTTCAACAAGCGGACCCAAACTCGCTACCGAAAACGGGTCCAATTAGAGGACCAGTATCTTGTTCCACAACCAGTTTTGACTTCTATTGATTTTTTTCTATTTTTATTTTTCTTCTTGAGTAAGGATATTATTCAATTTATAACAGTACATCAACTCTACTATCTCCATAATTAAACATAAAAATTGAAAATAAAAATTGATTTTGAGTTATAACTTACAACATTAAAGATTTTTATGCTGGGTTCCAAATCCATAGGTCGGAACTTGTATGGACCTAAAACCCGTCTTGTTTATCTATCGGAATCTAAATTAGATCTCGGCTTCAAACTCGACTTTTATAGGTCGAAACTTCTGAATCATGGAAGAATTGGATACCCGCCAACTGGGTCTTCTAGAATGAAGTATCGCATTCCTGACCAGTAGCCCAAATTAGCCAAAAAAAAAAAAAAAATCCTAACTTTCTAAACAAATGCTGCTTTTGTCTTCTAAGCTAGGGTTCGAAAGCTTTATCCTCTGCTTCGCTTTAGGCGCACTGGTTCAAGTCATTTTCACAACTCTTTAATTTGAGCATCTGAATCTCCCTGGGCCAGACCCTGCATTTTTAGGAAAAACCCGATGTCTGGCCTCAATTTTTATGTTGAGTCCCTTCCAACAAAATGCCCTATCTTGAAGGGGGTTCCAACATTGATCAGTTTTCATTGAGGTCTGCTTTGGACACGTTGAATCTAGAGGGACTCAGCATTCCTGGCCCCCATTTGTTTGGAAACAACCCAATGCCGTATGCTCAGCTTGGAATGTGTTTCAGAAGAAGTTACCAACAGGCAACAGATTCTTGGGTGATGGGTCCAATCCAAAGTAGTCATCACCTTCTATTTCAGTGTTCCTTTCATGAAATTCATGAATGTGGCTTCTTCGTTCTGCTAGCGCCTAAGGATTCATCAGGGGAGCCTAAAATTTGTTAAGCTGCTGTCCTATGGAGATCTCTCTCTATCTATCAGTCGCTCAAAGTCTTAAAAGAGGATGTTGCCATCTCCTTAGGACCTGTTTGGATGTATGGTGAATTGAAGTATGATGAGGTGAAGCATCAAATCAAGAAAGAATAAAATATAAGGTGTTATGATGATGATTTGTTTTTAGTTGTCTGGTATAGAATCTTTTTGACTTTTTGTATAAAAAAGTGAAATTTTCTTGTCTTTTAGTGGAGAAAGGAGATTGATTTTTTAACTTTTTTTGAAAAATTTAGAGGGAATTTTGAAATTATGTACTTTTGATATGACCCCTTGTCAATTCTTGTCTGGATTCACTTCACTTCACTTTAACTAATTAAGTGCCAAACACGCCCGGAAATCATCATCCTAGCTTTACAATTGGCCAAACCTAGGCTGAACTCAGGACGGTAAAGCTCTAACCATTTCTACCAAAATCTCAATGCATATTTTTTTCGTGCTGAGTAATTCGGATTCGAACTCGCGTCCGGTTGGTTCTAATGCCATCTTAAATTTCTTTAGCTAACCACTCATATCAAAATACTGAGGTGTTAGTAGATCAGCATAAATAATTTTTGCTACTTGCCCTCGAGTGGAGCCCACTCCATGCTATTTAAGCCCATGTATTGTTATTCTTCTTCATGGAAGATTTCTCTTTTGGAGAACTTACATCTTCTCTACAGTAACCCTCTGCTTAACCAAGTCACCAAAACAAATGAGCAAAATAATCTTTGCATATAGATCAACTCATTTGAGTAGCAGAAAATTTACAAATACAAATATACTTATATATCTACAATACAACATGAATTTGATTACAACAAATCCACTTAATGTTTCAAAAAACTTGACAAACTGCATTATATGAGTCCTGATCCTCAGAGGCTTTGAGTAGAGCAATCCCCAGTTGGAGTAAAACTCCATAGTGGGCCTAACTATTAAAAATCGGCCTCAAAATATGTGCCCTCTCATGTAGAGATGTCAAACCCGGCCCGGCCCTCTCCAGCCTCAGCCCGCCCGTGCCACGGGCCGGGCCGGCATGACCCGCCAGGGAAATACCCTGGCCCGGCGGGCTGGAGCGGGCCGGGTTAGCGGGCCTGTTTTTTTTTTTTTTTCATTTTTTTAGGAATAATACTAATACCCAACACGAGCGGGTTCAATTAATAATAGGCAGCTTTCACGTGGTGCTAAAGTTGTTACCTCCCTTTCTTTGTTGCGCACACATAATTTTATTGTTGTTACTCTTGCTCTTTCCCACTCTCTTGGTCAATAGGTCTCTCCTCCTATTTTAATTTAAGAAAAAAAAAAGAGCTCATATTGGCCAATTTCATGTGTGATCTTGTTCAAAAGTTTAGTGGAAATTTCTCCAATGGAAATGTTTGCATGGGTGGTGTCCCCATCAAACCGATGGAAGCTTTTATTTTAAGAAGATGTCTACCTTTTCATGGGTGCACCCACCTCTTTTAACGGTTAGATGAGAACGTATGTATGAGAATATAAAACTTCACTGCACATACATTGTTGTCATCACACCCACATGATTCTTTGCCAATAGGCCTTTCCTACTATTTTCATTAAAAAAAAAAAGAAACATCTCCTGGTGGCCAATTGCAAGTATTTGGTGTATGTGGTTTAGTAAAATTTTATCCTATGGGAATGTTCGCATGGGGGGGGGGGGTAGGTAAAATGGATAATTTTTTTTTAAAAAGTCACTTTTGGGCGGGCCAGGCGGGCTGTGCCTGGCGGGCCCAGCTGACGTTCTCGACACTCCCACAGGAAGAAGGGCTGCAGATTTCTCCAATCTCAGCGTTGCATTGTAGAAAGACTATCACTACAGAAAGTGAAGCCAGAAAAAAGAAAATGGTTCTCATCTTCAGTCAGGGCCGGCCCTGAGCAAGGGCTGTAAGTGCCCTTGCCCCGGGCCCATTTTTCAGGGGGGCCCAAAATCCCTTCTACATTTTATTTTCTTTTCAATTATTTGGTGGGGGCAGGACTCATCCAATGGATTTCATCGTCCTGGGCATCAATAGACCCATCATCAAATCATCTGAGAGTGCTTATTGCATCACTTATTTGAGCATCCATCAGTGGGGCCTGCCAATGATATTTTATATTTGATGGCTGAAATTCTGGGCGAATCTGGTCTAGCGTTGGGATGATTTTGGGCTTTTTTTTTTTACAAACAGATCATCAAGCCTTCAACCCTTCACCCGTTCTTCTCATCTGTTAGTGGGGCCCACCAATGATTTTTTATTCCCCATATATGATGCTTAAATTCTGGTCTGAGTTCTCTTTCTTCTCTTTTTTTTCAAATAGTTATACTTGGGCATCATCAACAGATTGCTAATTTTTCACATCGGTGGGGCTCACCAATAATATTATCATATATGATGGCTGAAGAGGCCTAACTTTTACTCTTGTCCTGGCCCCTAAAAAATTCAAAACCGGCCCTTATCTTCACCCAAAGAGAGAGAGAGAGAGAGAGAGAGAGAGAGAGAGTTGAGATGAGCAATATAAAAAGATCAACCGAGGGGAAAGGGAATTCTCAAGGATAAACACCACCCTCACCTTACCCTTCTCCACAACCAAACAGTCAACAATACTAAGCTTCCTAGAAAAGCGCGAAACTTCTATGAGAGCCACAAACGTGCTTCTCAAGAAGGAAATAATTATCTTTGAAAAATGTTTTTTTTTTTAAAGGTTTCTACCCGGAAATTTCTAAAAAAAAAAAGAAACACCTGTGCCTTCATAGTCCCCAACTTTAAAAGAAAATGCAAGGAAGAAGGTTTCACTCAGATCCAATATCTAATTGCCAGCATCCCTCTCTCTTCTTCCTATTCTAATCTTTCAATCACAATGAGAAGCTCTGGCTCAGATTCTGCCCTCTTCTTTTTCTTCTTGTTCGTGGTCATCTTCCACTCTTTCCATCTGATGAGCATGTGTCATGCACTCAACTGCACGCTTTCAAAATGCAGTGATGGAGGCCCAGATATCCAATTTCCATTCCGATTGAGACGGCAGCCTGAGCGCTGCGGCTATCCGGGCTTCGAGCTCATCTGCAACGGCACCAACACCATCCTCCAGCTCCCGTCTGGCCAAAACCTCTCCATAAGTGATGTAAGTTACGATCAAAGTAGCATGAAGATTGTCAACCCCTACGACTGCTTCGAGGAGCTCCTGTTGCGTCTCGACCTCACAGCATCTTCCTTTGGTCCTGTCGACAATCTCTACGGTGATTACTACCTTGAAAGATATTACGATAACTACATATTTGTGGCTTGTTCCAAGGATTTCGCAATAAATGGGTATACTGAGATTCCTTGCTTGAGCGACAACACAAGTAATAACGTATTCCTTGTGAAATCCAAGTTGAACCCGGCTGCTTTGGTAGGAGGATCCTGCCATCAAATCAAGACCGTTTCGGTGCCATATAGTTACGATTACAATAGCGAACCAATTTACTTGCACTGGCAAGTTGATGGATGCGAGGGATGTGGAGGGACGTGCAGATACAAGAACGATACCACTAATCAAACGGAATGTTTCTACCCTCCTCCTAATTCTTATCCTGATTATCCTGTCTATTATGGATGCGAGGAATGTGGAGGTAAGCGCATCGCTGTCTCTCTCCACTTGAAGATCACACTTGAATAAATATCCCATAAAAATGTAATTACCAGTTTAAGTATATTGTTCAGAACAGAAATTTACATCATTTAATATTGAAATATATCTAAGCTACTCTATATGTATATCTTAAAATTAATTTAGTTATTTTCCCTTGATATTCTAATAACTAGTTTATGAGTCTAATTAGATTGAATACATGGTTTCAAGTTTTCAATATTATGTTGACATGGTAAATTTTAAAATTAAGATAAAATCCTTCCTCCACCATTGGGAGGGGAATGGATTCCCCAGAGCCCAATAGACCAAATCTGAACAAAAAATGGATATCCTTCTCCATAATTTGGACTTGTACAGGATAGGGTCCACAACGCTAGCCCAAATAAAATGGTCGCGAGTCTAGATCAAGCAGGGGTGCTAGTTCGGGGATGATGATTTAAGCCTTTATCACCATATAGGTTAGGGGAGCTTTTTCAATCCCCTCTGTGCACTTGTGCTCAGGTGAGAGGAGACCCATCATGATGGCAGCGGCTAATCTTTTGCACATACTTAGTTCCTATCATGATCTTTCAATCCCTCTTCCTCTTCATGGTTGGTGCAAATCCAGGTGAGCCCTAAAAGTTAACTCATACACCGCACCATATACCATCTCACTAGGTAGTTTCTTCTCTCTCTCTCTCTCTATATATATATATATATATACATGGGATATTCATGTGCATCCTTCCCTCACCATATGGTGAGAGACAAACTTAATGGGGCCCACCTAGGGACCCACTGATTATGGGACTTGTAGGGGATGGTAAGAGACACCTTGGATGAAACCATATATCAAATTTGAGATCAATCCTATGCCTCTAACCCCTTCATCCGTGGCCCACAAATTTAAAGACTTTATATTAAAGGAAAAAATTTGACCATCGGTCAAACAATCCAATCCATTTAGATATGTGAAAATTCAATCGGTCAAGTGTACTTAAGGGGGTTCCATGTGTGTAGATGGTTCGGATGTATTTGAAGTCAACCATGGGAACTTTTTTATATAAAAAAATCATTTTTCCAATATTCTACCAAACGTTTAGATCCCTAGTTCCCAACTAGTTTTTCCACAACTCATTTTCACGAGAAATTGACTAAAAAGGGACCACTTACTATCCAAAGTTACTCCATGAGCCGAGCATGCCCAAATTGGTAAAATTTAAATCCTCAGCAGAGGCCATTTTTATGTATTAGAAAGAAAACAGGAAAAGTTCGTTCAAAAGTGTTGATTTACTTTAGAAATAACTGCGACAATATATTATTTTTCTTTATTGAATCTCATATGTGGATGGTACTAATCTACCTTTTTTTTTTTTTTTTCTAGGCACACATATTGTTAAGCATGCAATTATAGGTGAGGTTCAATCCCTTTATAAAAAAAAATAGACTAGATTTTTTCTTATGTTACTAGAAGTGATATATATTCTTTTATATGTGCAGGTGTTAGTGTCACCACCTTCTTTCTTATAGTAGTATCAGTCATTGCCATCAAGGTCTACCAGTCTAAAAGATCAGATAGGAAGAAGGAAAAGGAGAATCAACTCAAAGTAGAGAAGTTCTTAGAAGATTACAAGTCTCTTAAACCCATACGCTACTCTTATCTCGATATTAAAAGAATGACTGATCATTTTAAACATAAATTGGGACAAGGAGGGTATGGCACTGTGTTCAAAGGGAAGCTTCCAAATGGAACATTCGTTGCTGTAAAGATCCTTAAAAAGTCCAGCGGAAGCAATGGAGAAGAGTTCATCAATGAAGTGGGTACCATTGGAAGAATCCATCATGTTAATGTGGTTCGACTTTTGGGCTTTTGTGCAGAAAGATATGAAAGAGCTCTCATCTATGAATTCATGTCCAATGGATCGCTTGAGAAGTTCATTTTCTCATTAGATGATAAGAATCCTTTATTAGGATGGGAGAAGCTTCGAGACATTGCCATCGGCATTGCTAAAGGGATAGAATATCTTCACCAAGGTTGTGACCAACGCATTCTTCATTTCGATATCAAGCCCCATAATATCTTGCTAGACCACAACTTTAATCCCAAGATTTCAGACTTTGGGCATGCCAAGTTATACTCGAAGGAGCAGAGCATTGTATCAATGACAGCTGCTAAAGGGACCATGGGCTACATTGCACCCGAAGTCTTCTCTAGGAATTTTGGAAATGTTTCCCACAAATCAGATGTTTACAGCTTCGGAATGATGTTGCTAGAAATGGTAGGAGGAAGGAAGAACAGTACTACTGTTGAAAATACCAGCCAAGTGTACTTTCCAGAATGGATCTATAATCGTTTGGAGCAAGGGGAAGAGTTAGGACTTCGGATTATTGAAGAACAAGACGCTGCTAAATCAAAGATGCTAACTATTGTGGGACTTTGGTGCATACAGTGGTACCCAATGGACCGCCCTTCTATGAAGAGTGTCGTTCAAATGTTTGAAGGAAGCATAGAAAATTTGACGATTCCACCAAACCCTTTCGGTTCTTCCTCTCAACCCACTCCTGATGAAAAGATAGATGAAGATCTTGATAGCACAAAATTAACTATCATCTCCGAATAGGGTAGAGGCAAGAAACTCATTTGCTGATTAAATCTAAAGCATGTAATAGTTTTATTTGTTCCAATAGATTTGATTGTTGTTGTTATTATGAATAAGATGAAGACCTTGCCAGAAATTTCAGTCAGCGATCAATGTACTAACTCAGTTTCAATATATATAGATCATGAGTAATGAACTGGATCTCTCTTTCACAATGAGTAGGTCTGTTGCTTGCAAGAGCATTTCTTCAGACATTTGGTGTCCAACTAAGGTCAAACCTTGAATATATTATTAATCGCAGAAACGAGTAAATTAAAATTTCTGCATGTTTTTAATTAGCCATCCCATGTAGTCTACCATGTATCATTCATAGCCTACACTAACATAAAGCCATTGCACACTCATTCATTCCATTTCCTCAAAACCTGAAGACAGAACTCCTCAACATTTCTCTTCCATTACATTTATCTCCACTAATTTATTCATGCCATTCCATTTCCTTAATCTCATTCATTCATTCCATTCCAAATCACCTACTAATTAGCATCACAGTTTCCAAGAAAGAAAGGAGAAATAGAAGAAGGTGGGGCAAGCCCAATGAGGATCACCAGCAAGGAAGAAGAACAATTGGAGTAAGTGAAAGAAGAAGAACAGTTGGAGTAAGTGAAAGAAGGAAAGAAAAAAGGAAAATGGTGTTTGGGCGTAAATATGTAATTCCATAGAACCTTAGACTACCTTTTTTTTTTCCTTGGTAGAAGAGAAATTCCATTAATGCAACAGCCAATTTTCATGGAAAGATGAAATTGCTATATCAGTCAAGTCTATAGTTTTTAAATTCCTTGGAAAAGGTTTTTCGTGAAAGTTAGAAATTCATGTTTGATGTAGATTTTTTTTCCTTGATGAATTTGTGCTAATGTTGTTTGGTGTGGATGCGGATTCCTTATTGAAAATTAAAATTAAAGAGGGGAGTGAGGAAATGAAGTAATAAAGAGGGGAGAAGTTTTCCGCGGAAATTGACTCCCCATACCCCCCCTCCATAACCATACTTTCAGACTATTCAAGGTAAATATTGACACAACGAATAAGTATTTCCGCATAAAATTACTGCACCAAACGTATGAAAAATAAATTTTCGTAGAAAGCAAAAATATCTTTTCTAAGGAAATGGGTTACGCACAAATGTGCCCCAACGTTCTGTTTGTGTAGAGTTGCAGAGGAGGAAACACAATTAATTTCTTACAAGGGAGGTGGGGAAATCAAATAGTTTCTCGCATGGAAAATGGTGCCTCGAGAACGTGCTAAAAAATTCAGAAGAGGGGAATCATCGCTGCATCCAACGCAATGGGGAACATGCCGGAAAATTCGGTGCCTTGTCCCGCCTATTTCCGCTGAAATCTCTACTGCACAAATCCATCGAGAAAAGGCAAAACCCAAACCAAGAACTTTTATTATTAATTATGAGCCCTAACACTTCCCACCCCGGAACACTAAGGGCACGTTTGGCAAATTGATAAGAATCCCTTAGTTAGAGGCTTTCTTTGATCTGTTGGAATCAAGTCATCCTCAGAGAGGATTTCCTAAAAATAGTTCCACGTTTGGCAGAAGAGAGGAATCATGGAGTCCATGCATTGTGTGATCCAACAATAAGAAGTTTTTAGTCAATTTCTCATAATCCATGAAATATCAAGGGCTGATCTTTCACTCCACAATCACTTTTGGCTCTTTAGATAATCAGAATGGTTTAGATCGAGCAAAGGGGGCCACATAAGTTAAAAAATTAATATTTTAGATTATGAACGTTTTTGCAAATATCTCAAAATAGAGGATAGATCTACGGTTGAAAGTTGGGCTCCTAGATGTATTTGGTCTCCTCTAAACTATTCACGGTTCAGATGATGATTTCGAGGCCCACAAAAATAAAAAAAATGAAAAAAACAGACTGCCAAATAATCCCTTTTTTTTAACTGTGGGGCATATTAACGGTCAGAATGGTTTTGCAAATATCTCAAGTTATAGATGGAATCAACGGCTGATTTTTGGTATGGTAGCCGTTTTGGACCTTGTGAACACTTTTACCGGTTTAGATCTTGATTGTGGGGCCCATGAAGACAAAAAAAACGCAAAAACCGGTCCCTCCTACATTAACGTCCGAAATCACTGTAGCTCCGCAAATCTGCGCAATCGTAGATTCCACTGATCCTATGGGGGGCCGTCTGACTTCCAAAATATTTGCAAACCAAGATTTCTCTCTTCCTCCATATGCTTTTCCACGCTGATCCAAACGTGGATTTTCCACGGGATTGAGGGAAAACGACAGAAATCCTCTCTGAGGATGTATACCAAACATGCCCTAAGAAAAATAACTTTTGGGCACGTTTGATAAACAGAGAGTAATCCTCTATCTAAATGATTCCTTCATTCTCACTTAGAACAATGCTATCCTCTTTGAGGAATTTTTAGAAGAGGAATCACTGTATTTTAGGTTTGGGAAACACGGAGGAGGAGTTACTCTTGTAGTGCTTCTTTGCCCATGTGGATTTTCATAATTCGATTGGGGGGTGGGGGGGAGGAGAATCAATAGAACAAAGAATTTTTGATGGGTTTGGAGGATTTGAAAAGTCCTCTTACTTTTTCTCTCTTCATCCAAACCTGAGTTTTCCTGTAGAGAGGTATGAGGATTACCCAAATTTGACCTTAGGAAGATTATGAACACTTTGACTACTGGAAATTGGAATCATTCTCTAGTCATTTTGAAATATTTTATTATGAATTCATTAATTGCATAATCAACTCAAGACACAGTTACTTGAATAATTGGCAAATATTAATTGAGATATGAACGGATTTACATCATCATGAGTGAAGGATCGCATACTCATTTCTTATAAGTGCATCATAACAAACAAATGTTGTTCTTTAAAATTCTCCTCTTTGGAAAATATTGGGCCATTTATAAATTTGTGTTGTTCTCAAGATAATATCAAAAATTGTCAGAAGCACAAATTAGTTTTTATAATAACTGATAAGTTCAAAATAAAAAAGTTGTTCAAATCTCTTTTTATTGATTGTTCCAACCTTTTCCTTTTTCTTTTTTCATTTTCTGACATCATTTTAATATTTCTTGATATTTTAAACTCCAATAGATTTTTCAAAATGCTTTCAAGATCCCGAGTATCTTTCACATGCTTTCCATAAGTGGGATGGTGTGGAACTCCACTGTTGAGGAGCCCACTTGCTTATAATCCCTATTTTTAAAATGAATATAATCTCCTACAATGATTTATCCTCAAGTTTTTCTTCCATAGTTGGTCCCACGATAAGAATTAATCTAATAACTGGCGCGTGATATATTCAACACGATTAGAATTTAGAAGGATAACTTGATAAAAAATTCAGGCATTTGAAGACTTTTAGAAGTTCATCCCTCATGACATGGCTTTTTTTACGCAAAAAAAAAAAAAAAAAAGAACCCGAATTTCAGCTTTCATAATATTTAGAGATACTGAATATATTTTTTCCAAAACAAGCCATTGATCTAAGAGTGATATTTTAACTTGAGGGCTTAGGGATCGATATTAGGGTATAGGGGCATGCCTACATACATGGTTATGGCTGGGGGTAGTCATGTCGTTAAACTTAGATTCGCCTTCAAAATTTACATGAATCCTCTAAGACCCAGATGAAAATCTCCATAGAAATCTTGGTCCTCGGCCTGACACTTCCTATGCGTGTGATACTAAAGGCGCCAACGTTACAACCATAATGAAGTGTGTTGGCAGAGTCATTGAACATTTGAAAATCTAATTAAAGAAAATTTTCAAGAGATAAATTCTCAAACATTCTCTTGCCAAACAGCCTAATTAAAAAAGAAATGCCTCATGGGCCATCTGGCTAGAGTACTCCCCGATCTAGGCCCTTAGACTCCTACCTTTCAATTTGAAAAATCTTAGAGCGTCTCTAATAGAGATGCCAAAATGGAGATATCAAATTTGTTTTGCTAGCTGATGTGGTAAATTGACCATTTGAGATTTGACATCTCTATTAGAGGCATCTCAACCCCATATGTCAAATATAATATTTTACTATTTTTTTTTTTGGATTTTACCTCTTTTAATGTATTAAATACATTGAACCAAATCCATTTTCAATAAAGAATTTTGGAATAAAATAAGCATAAATATTATTTTGCATCTCACTTTTTCACATGACAAATCTGGCATTTAACTCTCATATGCCAAATGCCATGTCATTTTTGGCATGCTTATTGGAGTGAAAATTCATGCAAAAATTTCATGTGGCACGTCCTCCTTGGAAGAGACGCTTAGAGTGGAAAATTGAAGAGAGAATTATAGAAGAGTTAGAGATAACCAGCCTTGATGATTTTTCTACATATATCTTTCAATGGATTTTTTTTTTATATCCTGGGTCTTTTAAACCAAGATGTATAATTTTGCTATACATGCACAAGATTAAGGGAATAAGGTTTAATCTTATCTCTAAACAACCCATTGAGGCCTAGGCAACCGTGTGGGGTCTTTCGGACCTCACATTCCAACACAATTGCCATCAACCCAAAATTTGACATTTATTTAGATTTTATATTTGAATTTGTTCCTTGTCTGCGCGATACCTGTCTAAATAATTCTTTATTACTAAAGCTTATGGGTCTTTCCTCCGGTCAAGCAAGCAAATCAAGACAAGAGAAGTACCTATTAAACTCATATAGACCATAAACTGAACTTTCCACCTGAGCAAGGAACCAAAGACTTTAACAAATCTTAAATGCACAAATAAGAGAAAATGATGTTAAACTAATTTCTTCATAAATAAATGAGGAACCTACGGGGAAAAACCACATAGGAACCGTAGTCTTAAATGCACAAATAAGAGAAAATGATGTTTAACTAATTTCTTCATAAATAAATGAGGAAACTATGGGGAAAAACTACATAGGACCCGTAGTCTTAAATGCACAAATAAGAGAAAATGATGTTAAACTAATTTCTTTGTAAATAAATGAAGAAACTACGGGGAAAAACCACAGAGGACCCGTAGTCTTAAATGCACAAATAAGAGAAAATGATGTTTAACTAATTTCTTCATAAATAAATGAGGAAACTACGGGGAAAAACTACAGAGGACCCGTAGTCTTAAATGCACAAATAAGTGAAAATGATATTTAACTAATTTCTTCATAAATAAATGAGGAAACTAGGGGGGAAAACCCTATAGGACCCGTAGCATTTATGAGGTCCTGTATAGATATAAGGGGTCCTCTGGGTGCATTTTTTTTTCTCCTTTTTGTAGTTTAGCGATCGATATGGTCGATATCGACCATTCTGTGGTGGTTGCTCTCGGCTTGCAGAACTTAAATAGAAAGTGGATTTTTCTCTTTTGGTTCTATGAATGCAGAGGGACTCGTTGTTGCAGGGTGGCAGTGAGGGCAAGGGAGAACACTACTACTGGTGCTGCTCTAGGAGCGATGAATGGGATCAGGGGAGGCGGGGAGAGGGAGGATACGAATGAATAGAGGCGGCGAACATGAGGTTGTTTCGTCGGAGGAGAAGGGAGGATCGCCATGAAGGGAGAGGAGGAGGGAGAAGATGGGAGGAGAGATGAAGGTGAGGTTGTAGGCGGAGACGAGGAAGAGGGCCTGTCCCTCTGGGAGGGAGGGGATGAGGGTCAGAGACCTGTAGAGCTAAAGAGAGTGAGAGTAGGCGAGGGCGGATGATCGACAAGTGGACCTACAAATTCAACGTTATTGTCTTTTTTTATTTGTCATTTACCTATATTGTTGATATCGACGTTCCTGTCATTTTCAACAAATAAGACAGTTACATGTTGGTTGAAATCTGACTAACATATATAACATGTATTTATAGACACTTGACTGTTTCTATAACACCCACAAAAAAAATATGAAAATTCAAATCCGCCAATTTTTTAAAAAGAAAAATAACAAAATTATGTTCTCTTTACTTGGTCTCTCCTTTAAAAAATTCGATTCGATAATGTAACTAGAGTGGTCCACCTAAATGATGGAATTCGGGTTGGCCCCTTTGTGCAATACAATCACGGTGCGGCTGCGAGTGCGACCACGTAAGTAATATGACGATAATAAAGCCAATCTACCTATCTATGTAGGACAAGTTAGGAACAAGAGGAGACAAATTATATCCAACGAATTGATTCAGCTACAATGAACTCATCAGATAAAATATCTGACCATCTATTGAAAAAATCTTGTAGATCCATTGATCAGCTCCACCTCATTATCTTACCACATTTTGACATTATATATTAAGAGTCACTAATTAGAGAACATATACAGTTAGGGTATTTGCCCAATACGTACCATTTTATAATGACATCAATTGTTGATAGTTATGTGACATTTGAGGACGCTGTATTAATTATGCTCTTCAGTCACCTTCTATGGAGATAAAAAGGGCTTAGGTGGCATCTGCAGAAGCTCCACCCGTCATTCTAACATCTCTTAGACTTTGCTCATTGAAGGACGATCAATGGGTCTCATTTGGATGCACCACAGTGCAATTATAATCAACTTCTTTGCTGTTTCTTGTTCATCTCGCGTGGCATTTTGAATTCAAACGTCCTTTCCTTGATTAAGTTGGCTGTATACCCATGAATGAAAGTAAATTTGGCTCAAATTCTCAGCAATCGCATTTATGTTTTTCCTTCTTCCACCTATTTCCAACAACATCATTCCGAAACTATAAACATCATACTTATATGACACCCTAGCAATATTTCTATAGAACAGTTCGGGAGCCATATATCCAAATGTTCTTCTTGCAGCTGTCATAGATACAATGCTCTCTTCTGTAGGGTAGAATTTCGCCAACCCGAAATCTGAAACTTTTGGAGTGAAGTTTTCATCTAGAAGAATGTTGTGAGGCTAGATGTCAAAGTGAAGAATCTGCATGTTGCATCCCCGATGCAAATATCCAATCCCTCGTGCAACTCCTAAAGCAATGTCATACAGCTTCTCCCAACTCAAGGGGCTCTCACCTTCTAGTGAAAATATATACTTCTCCAATGATCCATTAGGCATGAAGTCGTATATGAGAGCCCTTTTTGACCCTTTTGAGCAGAATCCAATGAGTTGCACTATGTTAACATGATGAATCTGTCCGATTGTGGCAACTTCATTGATGAATTCTTGGCCATTGCCCTTTGATTTGTTCAACATCTTTACAGCAACAAGATGACCATTTGGGAGCTCTCCTTTGTATACAGAACCATAGCCTCCTTGCCCCAATTTCTCCTTGAAGCCATGAGTCATTTTCTTAACACTAGAATAGGAGTAACGCATCGGAACATGGTTCTTGCATCTATTTAGGAAGTCTTCGATGTTCTCGTCCTTGGATTGATGCTCAGTTAAGTACTCTCTCACGGAATGTTCTAATTTTTCTTTGAAATGGATGGCAGTTTTCTTAACGTCCGAGAAGTAGCGCAAAGGAATTTGACTTTTGTATTTACCAATGAACTTTCGAACGTTCTCGTCTTTGGACAGATGCTCCCTCCATAGCTTATTGATCTATAAGACAACTAGGCGGAACATCCCTATTGATGTTCTTACTATCATAATACGTCCTTCACACAAGAAATAAATGAAAATTATATTTTAGATCCCTAGCAAAAGAATATTTGGTGTTGTAGCCTGTAGGTAGTATTACTTTCAATCTTGCGTATGATACGTAGGTATTGGGAAGTCCCACATCTCACATCGCCTAAGTAATAGGCTTGACATATCTTAATATACCTGTATGAGCCTTCCACCTATCAGCTTAAGCTTTTGGGTTGGTATATGGTTTCTTACATGGTATCAGAGCGGATTTCGATCCCGGTGATCTTGTGTAGCCCACGTGACAGGCCCGTCCATGAAATCTGTTGGGCCTGCATGTGAGGGACGTGAGGGGGAGACATCGCCTAAGTAATAGGCTTGACATATCTTAATATACCTGTATGGGCCTTCCACCTATCAGCTTAAGCATTTAGGATGCCATAAGCAAGCCCGTGAAAAAAATAAAAGAGGCAAGAACATGCAGAAAATGAAGAAATAATTAAATCATAAAATCTTTTAAAATAGAGAAATACATTAAGAGAAATAGCTTTAAAAGGTACTTTACCATGTAAGTGTTGTAGTATTGTTTTGACGATACCGACATTGTATGACAGTCATATCAGAATCTAACAGATGAAAATATTATGGTATTAAACGAAAGCAGTTTATACATATCAATGATTGAATTGTGTAAAACACATACCTGGAATAGTTTTGCATGCTCAGTTTCTTAATGTTAGAAAAGAGTTATTGTATCGATTTTCATGGTAACAATTTCAACTCCAAAATCCCTTTTTTTACCAACTTGGTATATATATGTCATATACTAAGGTTATTACTATTAACTATTTTTTATAATCAAATACTTAGATGTAATCTTCGGGTAAAATGCCCTACTATGTACTATAAAGAACAAAGGTTAATGTGAAATAGAACCGCAGGTTACTGCATGCTGCAACACTAGCCCCAGAGAGATGTTTTGGCAAACCCTTTTTTTTTTTTTTTTTTTTTTTTCATTTTTTAGAATTTTGTGGGCCCCAAAATATGATCTAAACCATTGGATTTCATTAAAGGTCAAAAACGGCTATGAGACTAAAATTCAGTCGTTTATTCACCACAGATTTTGAGATATTTACAAAAAAAAATAAAAAAAATCCAATCTATTAGATATACCATTTGGGACTTTTGTGGGACCCATTTTCATGATCCAAAACGTGCATCCTATTTAGAAGATCCTAAACAACCATGGGGCAAAATTTGGTGCTTTGATTCTTCATGGATCTCAAGAAATTTATGAAAAAATCTTGGACAGTTGGATGTATCCACTGATTTTACACATGGTTTCCACATCCCTTGAACCTAGTCTCTTTCAATTTTCCATTCATGAAGGCCACAAAATCATGATCTGAACTGCTGATTCCCCTATAATGTCCAAAAAGACCAAAGGGCCAAATTTCAAGTCTAAATCCATCATGAATTTCTAAATATTTTCAAAAATTCTAAATCCTAAAATCTGTAATTCAGGACTTATGTGGACTCCATTTTCACGATCTAAATTGCTCAATCTCTTTAGAAGGCGAAAAAGAACTATGAGTCCAAATCTCATATCTTTATTCATCATGTATTTTAACTAGAAGTCCAAATCCCAAATCTCTTTGGATTCTTGGAGGGTTACAAGTCTCTTAAACCTATACGCTATTCTTATCTCGATATTAAAAGAATGCCTGATCTTTTTAGACATAAATTGGGACAAGGAGGGTATGGCACTGTGTTCAAAGGGAAGCTTCCTAATGGAACATTAGTTGCAGTAAAGACCCTAAAAAAGTCTAGCGGAAGCAATGGAGAAGAGTTCATCAATGAAGTGGGGACCATTGGAAGAATTCATCATGTTAATGTGGTTCGACTTTTGGGCTTTTTTGCAGATAGATATGAAAGAGCTCTCATCTATGAATTCATGCCCAATGAATCACTTGAGAAGTTCATTTCCTCATTAGATGAAAAGAATTCTTTTTTAGGATGGGAGAAGCTTTGAGGCATTGCCATTGGTATCGCTAAAGGGATAGAATATCTCCACCAGGGTTGCGACCAATGGATTCTTCATTTTGATATCAAGCCCCATAATATCTTGCTAGACCACAACTTCAATCCCAAAATCTCAGACTTTGGGCTTGCCAGGTTATGCTCGAAGGAAGAGATCATCGTATCAATGACCGCTGCAAAAGGGACCATGGGCTACATTGCACCTGAAGTCTTTTCGAGGAACTTTGGAAACGTTTCCCACAAATCAAATGTTTATAGCTTTGGAATGCTGTTGCGAGAAAGAAATGGTAGGAGGAAGGAAGAACATCAGTACTACTGTGGAAAATACTAGCCAAGTGTACTTTCCAGAACGGATCTATAATCGTTCGCAACAGGGAGAAGAGTTAGGACCTCGGATTGTTGAAGAAGAAGATGCTGCGATATCAAAGAAGCTAACTATTGTGGCAATTTGGTGCATACAATGGTACCCAGTAGATCGCCCTTCCATGAAAAGTGTGGTCCAAATGTTGGAAGGAAGCCTAGAAAATTTGATGATTCCCCAAACCCATTCGGTTCAATTTCCCAATCAACTACAAATGAAACAATGCCTGAAATCTTGAGAGCACAGACTTAACAGTCATCTCCGAATAGGAGAGACACAAGAAGTCAGTTTTCAATATAGCAATCCTGAACTCATTTGCTGATTAGAAACTCAGTTTTCAATTAGAATGATTCTTCTAATGTGGTTGCTTGGGCGTCTAATTGGAAGACTAATCCTTAGAAGCATTATTTCCTTTTTAATAAAATATGGGTTTTATCTACCAACATTGATTTAGTATTTCGTCATAAACTTAGATCGGCCAACTATACGGCTGAGTGGGTACAGCTCACTTGCACCTTTCTCTTTTAGACTTTCTTTTTGTATTTTTATTTTATCTTGTTTTTCGTCTTTGTATTATCTTCTTCTCTTAATGAAAGTTTTTGTTACCGATCAAAACAAACGAACAAACAAAAAAAGAAGTCAGGGAACATTGTACTAGCATAATTGCACAGACATTTCTTCAAACAGTTGGTGTGCGTCTTAGGAATGAAGGGTCTTTTTTTTTTTTCCATTGTAGAGTTTGTTGCCAGGTAAAATGCATAACAATTGGTCAATTGGAAACATGGAAAAAAAGGTAAAATATCTGCCAATTATCATTGCATAGATGAGATTAGATCAAACCTTTTTGCAAGTATCTTCCAATCCATACATTTTATCTTTCCTACTCTGTAGTGTGTATGCAAGCATAGTTCTTCAGGAAATACCAATCAATGTAATATTCTACTACTAGAATCGGATAATGGAAAACATGAGTATAATCACGACCTAGAGGAGAAAGAGAGCGCTCTTACATGATATTTGAGCTTTTGGGAAAATATATTTCTACTTGATGATGTCTTGATCCTCCTCCACTCCAAATGAGTGATGGATATAACTCATAATCAGCTTGACCCAGTTGGTAAGATCACCTTCCCTTCAGTAGGACAGTGAGCATACAATCCATCCGGACCATATATCATTCATCTGATACTTGATCAGAGAGATTGCAGGAGAATATATTACAAGAAATGGTGGAAGTAAATAGAAAATGGAATGAAGAAGTGTGGAGAAAATGGAATGACCATATATCACTCATGATCTGGTACTTGATGAGGGAAATTATTCATATTTTTTTATATAGCTCTTTTTTTTTTTTTTTTCAATTGTTTGGTGTGACACAGTTTTGTCATAAAAAAGAAAAAAAAAGGAAGAAAATGAACTATTTCCCCGCGAGGCGGCACAGAGGACTCGGAGTTCTGGGTAGGAATATAGGATTCCTTTCTCTTTACTAAAATTAAAATATATAGAGAGCATGACCATCTCGTTGAACTAACGCATAGGTTTGTTAATAGGTAAGGAATCTATGAGGAATTTATAGATTTGAGGATACCTCACTCCTTTGAAATAAATACTTCTCACCAAGAATTTGTAGAATGGGGGGTTTTACATATATATATATATATATATCGGTTTGTAAATATAATTGATAAAAGATGGTATGGGTGCGTAAACACGCCAGATTGAGGATTCCAAATCTTTTTGGAGGAGATTGGACCTAAAAATTATAAAAAAAAATGAAGATTTTCATTGGCCAAAATTCTTAAGGATTTACAATTGCCAAACATGATCCATTTTTTGTTATTTTATAAAAAAACTAGTGAAAAATTTCTGAGGATTTGTTTGCCAAACACTACGTTTGGCTTGGAATCCAACTTCATTTTTGTCACTCAGGCTGCACAGACAACCCATTAATTCTCTTCAGCTATACTATGCTTCGGTGGGGTTGCAATCCAATGACAGTGATGCTCCCCACTAATTATATATGAATTCTTAAGTTATATTTTGTACGGTCACCAAAGCAATTGTCCACTCACTTTTTTTTTTTAACCCAGCCAAGTGGGTTGAGACCTAAGAGAGAGCCCAGAGAAAGAGCACGTATAAGCAGGAGAAAAGTCCACATAAGTGAGAAGACGTAATGTACCCAGGGTTCGAACCCTCTGCAGTCAGGTGAGAACCGCATGTCATTCTCATCCACCTCACTCTTATTGAAATGAAATTTAGTTAGACCAGAAAAAGTAAAAATAGTGGTTTTTGATATTATCAGGTCTGAAAAGAAAGGCTAACCGTTACATAAATTAATAAATCAAATTGCACCAAAATAGCGGGAGCATACAATCATTTTATGATTAGATAATGGAAGATTGGAGTTACACATATATTTCACTCGTGGAAAGATAGGCTCCTACCAACACCTTGTTACAGCTAATAATGGAATGACCTGTTGTGATTATATCTTAAATCAATTACATATGATGAGACTGGTTTATCAAATATTCTTGTTGATGCATATTGTTGCGTCGTTCATTATAAATTTAGATTTTTGGTGTTTCTGATTATTAACAATGCTTATCTGTCGAGCTGTTGTGATTGGCTGCTTCCTCGCTCATTCTGTATTTGTGTAAGAAAAAGTCAATATGAACAAAGGAGGGGGGGGGGGACCGGGCCATGAATCGGTCCCCAGTTTGTCTATATAGCATTCCTCTTTGTGTAAGGTAACTTTCCTTTTGGTAGGAGACCATGGGCAAGATTCCATCCCGGCCATATATCAAATGCCCATAAGGAGGAAGCATGATCAATAAATGCATAAGAGACCTCAAAGAAATGAAATGCAAAGTTGAAGATTAGGAATGATTAATGTACGGCTGATACTCTCTTATGCTTATTTAAATGCCCATAATGTTGGCATTGCTACTTTATTTGACCAGTCGTCAAGAAGACAGCATCAGAAACTAGTAAAGATGCATGCTTTAAGTTGGTTGAAGAAAGGCATTATTAACATATTAGCCATGCGCTCGTGTGGTAACTTTAAGAGTGGGTGAAAAGCTAATTCGGCTACCATTCATTCAAAGCTCTTGTAGCCGCCACCTTTTTAATACCGGACCCCACTATAGTACAAGGTAATGATAAGCCAAAGAAACACACTCTCTCCCCTAAATTTTTATTGACCCAAATTTGACATTAATCCAAATTGTGCAGGCCATCTAATTGACCGTGCAGATTTAGACACGCATTGCACTTTTTCTAATGACTAGGATATATGCACGCCATTAATAAAAGTACCTCTTTCGATCAAATTGATCCAATCTTTTGTTAGGTAGGTTGAATGTCGATATGTCAAACCCCTATACCCAGTGATTTTCAATCTTTCAGTTGGGCCCCACAGACTTGACTGCCAGTAATTAAGCTAGGAACTGCATTATCCTTCTTGAAAATGAAAAGATGGAGCAATATCATGGTTAAACTTGTGCTCGAACAAATTATTAATTGGTCAGGCTACGGGCTTGAAAACGTTTGTTTTGGGCTCAGGCCAACATTTTTCTTCGGCCAGTTACACATCTAGAGAAGATTGTCATCTACTGTCCGCAATAAACACTAACATAACATTTAAATGTAAATTTAGTTGGGGTTTAGTTAAAAGATGCATATATGCAAGAGTTGCTAATTGGTGTCTCAAATATCTACAAAACACTACATCATTGGAAGTCTAATTGGAGTCCAAACGTAAAAGAAAGTTGTTTTTCTTCTCCTCAGTGTCCGAACAGAAAAGAAAGTTGCTTTTCTTCTCCCAAGTCCAAACTTATGTAACCGGTTGAGTGTCTAACAAATGCAAACCAATTTCACATAACAACAATTTTGATTCTCGTTAGAAAGGAAGAAAAACCCAAACCTAGGCTGAACTCAGGGCAGTAAGCTCTAACCATTCCTACCAAAATCTCAGTGCATACTTTTTTTTGTGCTGAGTAATTTGGATTCAAACTCGCGGCTGGTTGGTTCTAATGTCATCTTAAATTTTTTTTAACTAGCCATTCATATAAAAATATTGAGGTGCTAGGAGATCAAGCATAAATAATTTTCGATACTTCCCCTCGAGTGGAGCCCACTCCATGCTTTGGGGAACTTACATCGTTTCTATATTGAAGAGTGGGCTCCATGCGAGGAAGAATATTGAAAAGTATTTCTACTGTCTCTACCAACGCCTTGAGGTTTTGGTAGAAATTGTTAGCCAAAGAAATTTAACACTCTACAGTAACCCTCTGCTTAACGAAGTCACCAAAACAAATGAGCAAAATAATCTTTGCATATAGATCAACCCAAAAGAGGACAACTCATTTGAGTTGCAGAAAATTTACAAATACAAATATACTTATATATCTACAATACAACAGGAATTTGATTAAACCAAATCCACTTAATGTTTCAAAACAAAACTGCATTATATGAGTCCTGATCCTCAGAGGTTTTGAGCAGAGCAGTCCCCAGTTGGAGTAAAACTCCGTAGTGGGAACTATTAAAAATCGGCCTCAAAACATGTGCCCTCTCATGTATGGGGTATCACAAATACTGATTGTTTGAAAAAAAAAAAAAAGTGTGAAAATGAAAAATGCATAAGGTTGTGTTAATCACATTTTTAATTAAAAGGTCAATTTTATGGTATGAAAAATTTTATTAGAGTAAAATTTAGGGATCCCCTGTATATGGCCAATAAGATGATGTGTCCTTTTAAATGAAGCCAATCTACCTATCAATGTAAGAACATATCCAAATAATCCACTCATCTACATGGGAACTCACCTGATAAAATATCTTACCATGTATTAAAACATTAGCAGATAATCATTTAAGAGGTCACTAACTAATGATGAAACACATTAGGGCCCGTTTGATAATTTTACTAATATAGTCAAGTCAAGTCAAGTCAAGTTAAACATCCCATCAAAAACACTTTTTACAAAAATTCCCTCCATCTTTTCTAAAAAAAGTCAAAAAGCAATTACAATTACTCACTAAAAGATTCCCTCCATCTTTGCCCAATGCCATTTAATAATAACATTCATTATTGATAATTATGTTCCACTTGAGGTGGCTATATTAATTATCTTCTTCAGTCACCTGATTTGGAGATAAAAAAAGGCTTAGGTGGCATCTGCAGGAGCTCCAGCCGACATTCTAACATCTCCACGACCTTGCTCATTGAAGGACGATCAATTGGTTTCATTTGGATGCACCACAGTGCAATAATACTCAACTTCTTTGCTGTTTCTTCTTCATCTGGAGTGGCATTTTGAATTCCAATGTCCTTTCCTTGGTTAAGTTGGCTGTATACCCACGAAGGGAAGTAAATTTGGCTCAAATTCTCAACATTCACATTTATGTTTTTCCTTCTCCCAGCTATTTCCAGCAACATCATTCCAAAACTATAAACATCAGACTTATATGACACCCTACCAACATTTCTATAGAACAGTTCGGGAGCCATATATCCTACTGTTCCTCTTGCAGCTGTAATAGATACAATGCTCTCTTCTGTAGGGTAGAATTTCGCCAACCCAAAATCTGAAACTTTTGGAGTGAAGTTTTCATCAAGGAGAATGTTGTGAGGCTTGATGTCAAAGTGAAGAATCTGCATGTCGCATCCCCGATGCAAATATCCGATCCCTCGTGCAACTCCTAATGCAATGTCATACAGCTTCTCCCAACTCAAGAGGCTCTCCCCTTCTTGTGAAAATATATACTTCTCCAAAGATCCATTAGGCATGAAGTCATATATGAGAGCCCTTTTTGACCCTTTTGAGCAGAATCCAATGAGTTGCACTATGTTAACATGATGAATCCGTCCGATTGTGGCAACTTCATTGATGAATTCTTGGCCATTGCCCTTTGATTTGTTCAACATCTTTACAGCAACAAGATGACCATTTGGGAGCTCTCCTTTGTATACAGAACCATAGCCTCCTTGCCCCAATTTCTCCTTGAAGCCGTGAGTCATTTTCTTCACATTAGAATAGGAGTAACGCATCGGAACATGGTTCTTGTATCTATTTAGGAAGTCTTCGATGTTCTCATCTTTGGATTTATGCTCAATTAAGAACTCTGTCACAGTATGTTCTATTTTTACTTTGAAATGCAGGGCCATTTTCTTGACATCCGAGAAGGAGCGCGAAGGAATTTGACTTTTGTATTTACTAATGAACTGTTGAACGTTCTCGTCTTTGGACAGATGCTCCCTCCATAGCTTATAGATCAATAAGACAACTAGGAAGAACAACCCTATTAATGTTCTTACTATCATAATACCTCCTTCACACAAGAAACAAATAAAAACTATCATTCAGAATCCTTGGTATAAGAATGTTTATTGTTGTAGATAATATTAGTTATATTCTTACCCAAGATAGGTAGGTGCTCCACAAGAAAGTCTGTAAAAACAAAAAGAAGTGAAGAAGATGAACAGAAAACCATGTGAAAATCGAAGAAATAAATAGAACCTAAAGGCTTTTAACCGAGAAATGCATTGGAGAAATGGCTGTAAGAGGCACTTTACCATATATGTCTTCTAGTATTGTTTCGATGATGCCTACATTGTGTAACAAACAATCATATTAGAATGAGAGACAGGAAAATATCATGCTCATTACATGGAAGTATTTAAGATCTTTTCACTAATTTAATTGTATAAAACAGAGCATTTGTGAGTTGCTGATTTTGACTGTTCAATTACTTATTTTCAGAAAACAAAGTGATTGTTACTGATATTTCATGGTAACTACTGAAATTCCCAAACCCTTTTTTCCTCTCTCCTCCGTCAGTATATCATTTACTAAGGTTATCAGTGCTATTATTTTTTAATCATATAGTTAGATGTTATCTTACTGCAAAATTCCCTACTACTTACTATGAAGAACAAAGATTAAATAAAACCTATTTTGAGTGTTTTTTGGCAATGAGAAGGGAGTGTAAAGCATACTTATAATATAAAAATTGGTACTGTCATCACGGTTTAGACAATTGCGTCAACTTTTTTTGTTTCTCAGCAGTTATATATGTTCTCCTAAGGACAGATTGGATGCTGATCTTATGCGTTCCAGCTCATGGGGCCCACTTTGAGTCCTCCTTATCACCTGTATCCAACAATGTATATATAATCCTACTGGAGTGAAGTTTGTGATGATTCCTGTATAGAGAAGTCTAGTGGTTTGATCAAATAAAGGTCGGCCTTACATAGCTTAAGTTTGATGATCACGGATATCAGTATGATGTCGGTGGCAAAAAATGACATGTTCTTAGATTTGTAGGATTCCTTAAAAAACATGGATGTTAAGAGTACTATTGAAAAGAATTTATGCTTCCTCTACTAAGGCTTCGAGGCATTGACATGCATCGTTAATTAAAGAAATTTAATATGGTATCAGAGTCAACGGGTAATAAATTTGAATCGTAGGAAGAACAACTTGACGTTTAAAAATATGTGCGTGTTGTTGCACCAACGGGCTCCACCGAAAGGAGAGCATTAAAAAGTATTTCTGCTACTTCTACTAACAGACTACCTCAGACCAAATTCAGAAAATCATAATATGAGTTTACTGAAGAAATGTTAAACAAGTTAGAAGGGAAAAGTCTAAGGTGAAGATTTAGATGGATTTAGATGGGCGCATCACTTGTCCATGATTTAATTGTAGCCATGGTCTCATACTCAGTCGAACGCAATTGAGTCACCCATTGACTAACCAAGAAAACAATCTATCGTAGTCATGGTCTTAGACTGAGTAGGACCAAGTTGAGTCAACACATCCCGTGGCTATGAGTCCAAGTCCTATGGCTTTTTTCAGCCCCAGCTCGCATTTTCTTTCCCAAGTTTCTTGTTAGGAGAAGATTTGTGACGCAGGGCACTTTGCATGGATTTGGGAAGATGAAAGTTAGATCTTTTAGAATATTTAGCATTCAAAGATGGGAGCTATTATTTATTTGACTAATTCAAATGTAAATGTGAGCATCTTTCTCTACTTTTGAACACAATTTTTCGGTTATAGTACAATTCTTTTTCCTTATTTTCAATTTTATAAAGGTTATTAGGCGCATGAGAGACTCAGTCCAACTTGGCCTAGTCTCATACAACTCGGTTGAGTCAACTCCAACGGTGACCAAGTCGCCCAGAAGTCAAAGTTTTTAAAACCTTGATTGTCTAAAAACTATGGTATCTGGGGTTTTCTTTCTACATTGGGATTTGAACTCGCACACTCTATTCATACCATGTTTAAAAAACTCTCTTGAGTCGACTCTTGACTCTCTCGAGTCATCTCTTTTTGACAAAGGACTTAGTAAAAAATAGGGAAGACTCGACCGAGCCATCTCATTTTAATAAGTTGTTTGCATTCTGAACCATTTAATAGGGAAGTCCGATTTTAAACAATTAAAGTTTATTTTTAAGTAATTATGTATGAAGTTTGGTGTTAGTAATTTAAAAATGATGATTGAAATGTATTTGAAACTTATATTTAATCTTTTACATTCGATATTTGAGCTAACAAATTACGTAATATGTGATATTTTTGTTTTCTTTTCCTTATTGTAGTACTTTTCTTGCATCTATATAAATTTGTTAAATTTAGTTAAATTTAGTTGATTATTATGAATGCATGTAAATAAATATATTTTTATATTTTATAAGTAATGGATTTATTTTTAAATATTTTAAATGATATATTTTTAAAAAATATGACTCTCTTGAGTCTCCGCATTGACTCAATGCAAGAGTCAATTTTTCTTCCCGCATTGGACAAGTTGAGTCCAAGTCGCAAGCTTTCCGAAGAACCCGCCGACCCCCTTGCGGTTGATCATTGGTAAAACTAGGCATGTCAAATGGGGCCCGGCACGGTCTGTGACATGGGACATGCTGGGCCGAGCCCGGCCCGCCAAGCACGCCGTCCTCTACAGCCAAAAGGGTCCTTTTTTTTTTATAGAAAAAGTCCATTTTACCCCCCTCAAACAGCTATAAAACGGTCATATAAGGGGCATTTTGTGTCATTTTTTATTTTACAAAGTCTATAAATACCCTAACCCTCTCATTCTCATTTCTCACCAATTTACACAACTCTCTCACTCTTTATACATTCTCTAACTCTCTCTCAAAGCATTCAACTTTTCACTCTCTCTAAGAAGTTTTTGGAGGGCCAAAGATCAAGTCATCAAGAGACAAGATTAAAAGGGCCTTCAAAGATTTAGATGTATTTATATTATTTAAATTTGAGATTCCATATATATAAGTTTATAATATATTATATAACTCTCATTTTCTCCCCTTTCTTATATTAATTATCACAAAAGAAGGCTATTAGCCTATTACTGTTATTATTTATAAATTTTATTTTTTTAAATATGGCTAGAAGATTATGTGGATTTCCCATAGAATCTTCTTTCGTTAATTTATGGGTAGAAGAAGATTATATTGAATTAGAAGATGAAAAAGTGATTTACCTCCCCCATTTTCTCAGAGTTTCCGTAAAACAACCAAGAGGAATAGAACTTCAATAGTTTGATATGTATTTACGAGGTTTGATGTTATTGAAAGTGGAAAGAAAGTTGAAAAGGCAAAATGCAAATTTTGTAGTAAGATTTATTGTGCCGATTCAAAATCGGCCACTGGCCATTTGTCAAAACATAGGCAAAAGTGTTTAGCCTTACAGAAGCTAGCGGATACACGGGCATCGACGCCTGGTTCACAGACCCAAATTTCTACTATTGGTGGTAGTAGTAGTAGAAGCAGTTTGGGTCTTTTTTCTTTTAATGCACAAAGTGTTAGACAAAATCTTATTAAAATGATTGTGTTATCCGAGTTACTATTTTCTTTTGTTGAAAATAAGTTTTTTTTAAGAATTGGTCCAGAAATACTATCAACCACAATTTCACAGTATTTCAAGAAATACAGCAAAAAAATGATGCTATTAGACTCTGGAAGGAAGAGAAAACAAATATAAAAAATTACCTTACAGAAATTCTTGCTAGAATAGCCATAACTATAGATATGTGGAATTCTAAAGGGGGTGATAGTTTTCTTTGTATTACTGCACATAATATAAATGCAAAGTGGATTATTAATAAACGTATAATTTGTTTTAACTGTCTTGAATGGCCACACAATGACATTAGAATAAGTACATTTATTTTGGAAAAACTAGATGAATACAATATTAAAGAAAAAGTTATATCTATAACTTTAGATAATGCCAGTAATAATACAGTGGCTATTGAATTAATGAGAATGCAGATGCCACTTGCAACTTTGATAGATAGCTCTATCTTTCAAAATAGATGTGTATGTTACATCTTAAATCTTATTGCAAAGGTTGGTTTAAAGCATATTGTAAGTTACACAGATGGTATTAAAGACATTGCTAGATTTATTTTCTGCTTCACACAGAAAAGACAATTGTATGCTCAAATATGTACGAGGCAAGGCGTATCAGCTATTAAAATACCTAAAGAGATAGAACAGAGATGGAATTCTATATATGATTTGGAAAACTGTTTTGAATGAATTTTATGCTTTTCATGCACAAGATTTGATGATTAGTGATGAATATTGGGAGTTATGTGCCAATATAAGAGATTTATTAGAAGCTTTTTGTACTTCGACATTATTTTTTTCCGAGATATATTATCACACATCTAATGACGCTTTAATGAAGCTTTTTAAAATTACTTTACAACTCAATAGATTTAAAGATCATTTTTTACTTAGTAGCACTATTAGAAACATGGAAGAAAATTTTAATAAATATTGGAAAGAGACTCTAATGACATTTTCTTTAGCTGCTGTATTTGATCCTAGGTTAAAATTAAGTGGTGTACAGTTTTTTATAGATGGAATAAATAAAAATATGAATTATATAGATTTAAATATTTTTTCAAATATAAGGGCAAATTTACAAGAATTTTTTCAATTTTATTGTGAGCAAATGGGTACAACTGAGCTTAGTACGTGCCATTCAGAAGTCTAGCAAACAGGTGTTGGTGAGAGGGATGTGTGGTATTCTTCCCTGTCCACGGTCATGACATCCAGCTCAAGGTCAAGTAATACAATGACGGAGTTAACATTGTATCTTGACGTCGGTGTAATACGGGTGCATGATGCATCTAGTTTTGACCTTTTAACATGGTGGAAGCAACAAGAAAGTGTTTACCCGGTATTGGCCGCCATGGCTCGTGATCTATTGACTATTCCAATGTCTTCTGTAGCATCAGAATAAGCTTTCAGTGAATGTGGACATGTGGTGGATGACAAAAGAACAAATCTAACTGAAGAAACGGTGAAGTGTTGCGTTTGCCTATGAGACTGGTATTTGGCAGATAAGAGGAAGTAAGAGTTGACATCAATTGAAGATTATGATCCAGCAGATAAGAGAAAGTAAGAGTTAACATCAATATTGGAAGATTATGATCCATCAGAATATATTAGTGGACTATGCATATGATTTTTTACGTTTTCCTTTGTTGTAATTTGTAAATATATAAGTTTTTCATTCTTTTTTCATTTTTATTTTCTAAAAGAAATGGTAAAGTTTTAAAGGTAATCCTATTTAGAAACCTTCAAGAAGTTAAGACCCAAATGGTTCTCTCTTCTTAGTGGAGTAGGTTGAGTTTGACCGAACCATTTAAATATCTTTGTCATTTGCCGTGGTTGTGTTCTAATTTTTAATTTTAATACTGAAAAGCAAAAAAAAAAATCAGAAAAAAAGATGAAAGAGGCCCCGGCATGGCCCTGCCCATGGTGGGTCGTGCCTTGTCGTGCCAGGGTTTTTTCTTGGTGGGCCGGGCCACGCCAGCCCGCCAGATGAGATAGGCCATGCTTGACATGCCTAGGTAAAACTTCGGATACACAACACCGCCCACTAGCACTGTGTATCGGTTAAGGCCCCAAACGGTTTGAAACGAGGACCTCCAGCTTATTACCGAACTTTCTAACCACACGGACAATTTAAGTGTGGGCAACAATTTAAGCTGAGGGACAACTATATGATATCTAGCATTCTAGCTAACACAAATTATTTGGGGAATGGAAATGGGTCCCAACATTTACACGCAGAGAGAGGGATACTTACAGTGGGCTGATCCGAAAGGCCTTCTACATGAAGGAGTTGGGTCCCTTGGGGTTGGTCGAAACCAGTAGGGTAGTTGATACCAGTAGATATCAAAACCCATGAGCAAGGCCTTGTGAATATCTGTGTAGTTGTTAAGATCTTGAGTTTTCTTTGCTGCTAGAGAAGTCGATGATATGATGGTACAGTTGACATTCCAAAACATCGTCAAATCCTTATAACCGATAATCGCATAGAAATATGGGAGAGAGGAGCTGTTGAAGCATGGAGCAGTAGCTATATAGGAAGGACTTTCCATGGGAGCTGAACAGTTGACGTATGTGATCTGCTCAATCTCCGACGGTAAGTAGAACGGGTAAAACGTTTCTCCCGGACCCAAAAAGTAGCGAGGTAGAGATGAGCAATTGTCTCTCTCAAGGCCGGAATCAACGATGCGGAGTTTTCTTTGGTCGTATGAGATTGTATCTACATAGAATTTATTTGTATCCTGCAAAGAAAAAATGGTCCGATTGCTTTCACAAGAGAGCTCGAAAGATTGGAGGCCGCAGTTTGTGGGATCAGTTTTCAGTCGAAAAGGGTAGCTGACGTTCTCGACACTCCCACAGGAAGAAGTGCTGCAGATTTCTCCCATCTCAGCGTTGCATTGTAGAAAGACCACTACAGAAAGTGAAGCCAGACAAAAGAAAATGGTTCCCATCATCACCCAGAGAGAGAGAGAGAGAGAGAGAGAGAGAGAGAGAGTTGAGATGAGCAATATAAAAAGATCAACCGAGGGGAAGGGAATTCTCAAGTATAAACACCACCCTCACCTTACCCTTCTCCACAACCAAACAGTCAACAATACCTAGCTTCCAAGATAGCACTCCTAGCTTCTGCAGTTTCTTTGCCAGAATTTTATCAAATGGTCAAAGAAAACAGTGTCATTTCATACAACAATTTGGTCTAGTCGAACAACCAACCCAAGTCAAGATGAGAGTTGGCCAAATGCCAATGAGAGCCACAAACGTCCTTCTCAAGAAGGAAATAATTTTCTTTGAAAAATGGTTATTTTTTTTAAAAGGTTTCTGTGTGGGGTCACTTCCTAATGACAGATTTGTATGGGGCCATTCCCCAATGACGGGATAGTCCCTGGCCTCGGTGTTACCCAGTTCGGTAGAAGCGTCAGGTCGGGAAAGCCCGGAGCCCATCTCGGTGACCACGTCTGCAAGTGCCCACCTTGGTCTCGGCCTTAGCTTGGTCTCGGCCCTCCTGTCATTCAGCCATAAATGCGCTGCCATAGCGGTAAACGGCGAACTGACAAATTGAGTGGGCGCCGGACCTAGATAAGTGGCAAGCCTTATCTCGAGGTCACATCCGCAGACATAGGAGAATGGCTCGATGGGACGTTCCCTTTTTACCTACCCCCATTTAGGAGAGAAAGTACAAGCCGATGGGACTTTCATCTCCCCCTAAGGAGCCCAGTCCGATGATGACTCTCACGTCTATATAATGCATGAAGAAAAACTACAGGAGGTATGCAACAAAGCTGCCCTCTATACTCTTTCTTCCCTATTTTCCTCAGTTACCAAACTAACTCAGGCATCGAAGTGCCTTCGGCTGCCTACAGCCAGGGGCTCTGACTTTTGTTTTTCCTTTCAGATTCCCGGAGGCCGATCCTTTCCCAAAATCATCAAATCAAGAGTCTAATCCTCTCCTAACCAAGTCTGTAAATTTTAAGCACTTACAGTTTCTACCCGGAAGTTTCTCAAAAACATCTGTGCATTCATAGTCCCTAACTTTAAAAAGAAAATGCAAGGAAGAAGGTTTCACTCAGATCCAATATCTAATTGTCAGCATCCCTCTCTTCTTCTTCTTATTCTAATCTTTCAATCACAATGAGAAGCTCTGGCTCAGATTCTGCCCTCTTTTTTTTCTTCTTGTTCGTGGTCATCTTCCACTCTTTCCATCTGATGAGCAGGTGTCATGCACTCAACTGCACGCTTTCAAAATGCAGTGATGGAGGCCCAGCTATCCAATTTCCATTCCGATTGGGACGGCAGCCTGAGCGCTGTGGCTATTCGGGCTTCAAGCTCATCTGCAACGGCACCAACACCATCCTCCAGCTCCCACACCAACACCATCCTCCAGCTCCCATCTGGGCAAAACCTCTCCATAACTTATATAAGTTACCGTGAAGGTGCATGTTATATGAGGATTGTCAACCTCTACGACTGCGTCGAGAAGCTCCTTTTGAGTCTCAACCTCACAGCATCTTCCTTTGGTCCTGTCGACAAACTCTACGGTAATTACTGTTGGAAAATGGCTTTGATACTTGGACAATGGGAGAAACACACTAGCTACAGCTTAATTACAAAATACAAATTATACTAGGAACAAGAACCCACTTTATAAATTTTACACAAATACACTATTACAAAGGAATACACTATTAAGCCTACACACTTTCAAGTAAGAAACCCACTCACTACACTTTACATAATACACTCACTAAACACTCTTTACTCAATACACTCACGACAAAGGAAGGCACTCACTACAATTTCTCAATACACACTTCAGTGTGTCTCACTCTACACTCACTTCACACTTGACTTCACACTTCTTCACTTCTGGTATCACTATCACTCTCACTTCAGTTGTATTCTCACTTACCCAATGCACCTCTATGTATAGGCACTCTACTAAGGTTGGTGATATACCATGTGGTGGAGGCATGATCCACGTGGTCTTCTTTTTCACCATGCTTTTTTTCGGTTTGAAGTCACTAGACTTCTCTAGACAACATGAAGTCGGTTGTGTGAGGAGGTGGGATTGCTCATGTGGATTCTAGAATAGTCAGGGAGAGATACTAGTGGGTCTTTCTAGAAAAAGGTAAGAAAGGGAAAGAGAGTTCTATAGTCAGTGTTGACGTCTAAAGATACTCCCCCTCACCACTGACCCTCTTAAACTGTCTTCATGCCAAGCTTTGTTCGTAGTCTTGTGAATGTGTCTGTTGATAAAGCCTTGGTGAAGATGTCTGCCACTTGTTCCGTAGTGCTGCAGTACTTCAGCTTCACTGTCTTCTGCTTTACATGATCTCTTATGAAATGAAACTTGATGTCAATATGTTTACTCCTTCCATGTTGTATAGGATTCTTAGCGAGTTCAATGACAGACTTGTTATCCACATGTATAGTTGTGGATTCAACATGTATAGGTGTGGATTCATCTTGTGGGTGATCAAATTCTTCTAGGAGGTTTCTTAGCCATATAGCTTCGCAGACTGCTGCTGAGGCTGCTACGTATTCAGCTTCACATGTTGATAAAACTACAATGCTTTGTTTCTTTGAGACCCATATGAAAGCCGTAGATCCAAGATAGAACACATACCCTGTAGTGCTCTTTCTTTCATCTTGATCACCTCCCCAGTCACTATCCGAATATCCATATAACTTAGCTTCATTGCCATAGCTATAGAAAAGACCAAGATTCATGGTACCTTTGATGTACCATAAGATTCTTTTGGCTGCGATCCAGTGTGACTCTTTTGGCCTTTCCATATATCGGCTCAAAAGTCCGACACCATAGACAATATCTGGCCTCGTGATTGTGAGATACCTTAAGCTTCCAATCAGGCTTTTGAATAGTGTCGGATTAATGTCTCTTTCTTCACCTTCTTTCGTTAATCTTAGACCCAAGGGGAGTAACCGAGCTCGTGTCGAGTCCAGGCGGGCCTCCCACAGTGAGCAGGTGATGGTGGCCGAACTCGGTTCAGCTCCGAAGAAGGCTCGAAGGGAGCGACCCAGGATCTGCTTCTCTGATGCGGACTTGGAAGGAGTCCAGCTTCCCCATAACGATCCACTCGTCGTCACTCTGAAACTTGACTGCACCACGCAGGGTGTAAAGGACTGCACCGTGCAGAGGGTCCTCGTCGACCCCGGTAGTTCGTCTGAGGTCGTCTATTTCGATTGCTTCCGAAGGATGGGCCTGACGAAGAAGGATCTGCAAGAAGCTCGAATTCCCCTCATAGGCTTCAGCGCCAAGCCAGTGTACCCCAAAGGAAAGGTGACGCTCAGAGTCGAGGTCGGTGGCGCGTCCGTTGTAACAAACTTCTTGGTGGTCGACGCACCCTCACCCTATAATGCCATAATGGGCAGGACCTGGCTCCACAGCCTGGAGGCAGTCCCTTCTACTCACCACCAGAAGCTGAAATTCCCATTGGAAGGAAGGAACGGCAAGGTTGAAATAGTTACAGTCCGAGGAGATCAGCAGACAACCAAGCAGTGTCTGATGGTCGTAGTTTCCGGGGAACGAGAGCCCAGAGAAGTCAATATGGTCGAGATGGAGAAGAAGCTAGATGAGGTCGGCCAGGACCCGGAAACGAAGAGCGTGGAGGACCTGACCGAAATCAGGATCGACTCAAACGATCCAGAATGGTTCTTCCTGCTCGGCAGCCAGCTCGCAGAGCCAGAGAAATCCGAGCTGGTCCAATTCCTAGTGCAGAACAAAGATGCCTTCGCCTGGACGCCCCAAGAGATACCCGGCATTGATCCTGAGGTAATGTGCCACAGACTGAATGTGAACCCTAACCACAAACCGGTGATGCAGAAAGCTCGCAGGACCGGAGTTCCGCAGACCGAGGCCGTGGTTGAAGAGGTGGACAAGCTGCTTGAGGCCTGGGTGATCAGAGAAGTCCAATACCCGACTTGGTTAGCCAATACGATGGTCGTCAAAAAGAAAACAGGCAAGTGGAGAGTTTGCGTTGACTTCACCGACCTCAACAAAGCCTGCCCCAAGGACAGCTTCCCTCTCCCGAAGATCGACCAGATGATCGATGCCACTGCCGGACACGACATGATGAGTTTTCTTAAGGCATACCGTGGTTATCATCAGATACCATTGTATGGGCCAGACGAAGAAAAGATAGCCTTCATAACTCCCAGGGGCACCTACTGTTATAAGGTGATGCCGTTTGGGCTGAAGAATGCAGGAGCCACCTACCAGCGACTTGTCACCAAGATGTTCCAGGCTCACCTCGGCAAGACTGTCGAAGTCTACATTGATGATATGGTCGTCAAGTCCAAACAGGCGCAGAACCATTTGGAAGATTTAGCTCAAGTCTTCGATGTTTTGAAGAAATTTCAGCTCAAGCTCAATGCGTCTAAATGCGCGTTTGGTGTCAGTTCCGGCAAGTTCCTGGGGAGTTTGGTCACGCGCAGAGGAATAAAGGCCAATCCAGATCAGATCTCGGCTATCCTCATAGTACAAAGTCCCACTTCGACAAAGGAGGTCCAAAAGCTCACTGGAATGGCGGCCGCACTGAATCGTTTCATCAGCAGATCTTCAGATAAGTGTCGGCCCTTCTTTCAGCTTCTTAGAAAAAATTCAAAATTCCAATGGACTCCGGAATGTGACAAGGCCTTGCAAGAGCTCAAGGCCTATCTTTCCTCACCTCCTCTATTATCAACTCCGATCCACGGAGAGTTTTTGTACTTATATCTGGCGGTCTCGGATTATGCGGTGAACTCGGTCCTCATCAGAGAAGAGGACAAACTCCAAAAACCAATTTATTATACGAGGAAGACCCGCATCGATGCCGAGACCAGAAATTTACCACTAGAGAAGCTCGCTATGGCACTTGTTAGTGCCTCACGGAAGCTCTCTCATTACTTCCAAACACACACTATAGTGGTTGTTACGGAACATCTACTTAAGTCTGTCTTAAAAAAAGCTGACTTTTCAGGAATAATCTCCAGATGGGCTGTCGAACTAGGGCAGTACGAGATCCAGTATCAGCGCAGGACGGCGATCAAGGCCCAAGTATTGGCGGATTTTCTCGTCGAGTTCTTTTCGAGTTCAGCACCAACCCAGCTCGGGGCAGAGGGCACGAGGCGCCCACGGGCTCTGAGCAATCACAATGCCCAGCCCTCACCCCAGTTTGGAAAGTCTTCGTCGACGGGTCTTTCACCTCGAAAAGGGCTGGTGCAGAAGTTGTCCTCCAATCTCCAGAGGGCTGGTCATCGAGCAGGCTTTGACTCTAGATTTCAAAGCGTCGAACAATGAAGCTAAGTATGAAGCCTTATTAGCCGGACTGAACAACGTCAAGATCCTCGGAGCTCAACAGCTGGTGGTTTTCAGTGATTCATAGCTGGTGGCGAACCAGCTAACTGGAGACTACCAGGCTCGTGACTATAGGATGGCCGCGTATTTGACCCTGGCAAAGAAGATGCTCTCTCAGTTCCAGTCGGTCGAAATCAAATAGATAGGCAAAGAATCAAACTCTCACGCGGATGCTCTTGCAAACTTGGCCTCTACTGTCGAAGCAGGAAGAAAAAAAAACATTGAAGTAGGATCGCTGGCCGCGCCAAGCATTGAGCTCCATCCACCTCGGGAAGTGTTATGTCTTGATCTCGGCCCGAGTTGGATGGACCCCATCATAGCCTACCTGAAGGACGACAAACTTCCCGAGGACAGTGGCGAGGCCCATCGAATCAGACTCAAAGCAACCCGGTTCTGGCTGTCCCTCGAAGCCAAACTCTACAGGAAGTCGTTCACAGGCCCGTACCTCCAATGTGTTTATCCAAGCAAAGTCGAAGACTTCCTATTCGAAAAACATGAAGGGATCTGCGGAAGCCACGTTGGAGGGAGTTCCCTTACTTACCGAGCCATCAGCCAAGGCTACTTGTGGCCATATATGCAGAAGGATGCTCAAGTATATGCGAGAAGGTATGAAAAATGTCAAAAATTCTCCCACTCTCTCCATCAACCGGCGCAGGACCTCAGTCCGCTCTCCAGCCCGTGGCCATTCGCCCAGTGGGACCGCTTCATCGAGCTCCAGGGAACAGGAGGTGGCTAATTGTGGCTACCGACTACTTCACCAAATGGATCGAGGCATAGCCATTGTCTTCCATCATGGAGTAGGATACTAAGAACTTTGTATAGAAGAACATTGTTACGAGGTTCGCCATCCCCAGAACTTTGATCTCGGACAATGGGACCTAGTTCGATTCCAACCTCTTTAGGAGCTTCTGTCAGGAGCTCGGCATCCGCAATCACTACTCCACCCCGGCTTACCCATAGAGTAATGGCCAGGCAGAAATTTCTAATAAGGTGGTGCTCGACGGACTAAAGAAGCGACTTGACAGAGCTAAGGGAAGGTGGGTGGAAGAACTTCCGAGCGTCCTGTGGGCTTACAGAACAACCCCAAGACGTTCCACTTCGGCGACTCCTTTCTCCTTATCTTATGGAATGGAGGCTATCATTCCCTTAGAGATCGGCCTCCCTACGTTGAAGACTGAGCTCTTTGATCAGGGCCGAATGAGTCGCATTTAGCTTTGGAACTGAACTTGGCCGACGAGCGAAGGGAAGCAGCTGCAATCCGGTTGGCCGCCTATCAGCAACAGCTGGCCAGAGGGTATAATCAGAAGGTTAGAGAGAGAAGATTCTCAGTCGGCGAGTTGGTTCTCAAGAAGACACTCCCAAATGATAGAGACCCCAACCAGGGCAAGCTGGCCCCGAATTGGCACGGACCCTTCAAGGTAATCTCCACTGTCGGACAATCGGCCTACCGACTCGAAGACTTGGCAGGCAGACAGCTACCTCGGCCGTGGAATGCGTCTCATCTCAAGAAATTCTATTTTTGAAACTTGTACCCTATACTTAGAAGATTTCAATAAGAGAGAATTTCCTATTCAGAGAACGGAGCATCCTTTATCAGCGGTTCGGCTACGACCATGATGAGATCGCCTTGGGTCGGCTACGTGCCACCCGTGCGTGAAGCCATTACGACCATGATGAGATCGCCTCGGGTCGGCTACGCGCCACCCGGGCGTGAAGCCATTACGGCCATGATGAGATCGCCTCGGGTCGGCTATGCCCCACCCGGGCGTGAAGCTATTACGGCTATGATGAGATCGCCTCGGGTCGGCTACGCGCCACCCGGGCGTGAAGCCATTACGGCCATGATGAAATCGCCTCGGGTTGGCTACGTGCCAACCGGGCGTGAAGCCATTACGGCCGTCGACGAAACTGCTTGCGAGACAAGTCGAGTTCCACCTCGGCAGTAAACCGTTTTCGGCCATCTTGGCCCTTCTAAGGCCGCCGACCTGTCTAACGGACCCGTTTCGGCTAGCAGAAGAGTCGATGCATGACCTTCTCCTCGAGACAATATCAAAAGGCTAAGGCGCTCCAGAAGTCAACCCTAAATGTGTGACTAACCTATTACATGATCTGTTGTGTATCAGCCTTATTGTTCCGCGTGAATTCCTAGTTCGACTGAGCCCCCCTCCCCCCCCCCTCAAATCTGGGGCGCACTGAGCCGAGCCCTAACACTTAGGCAAAAAAAAAAAAAAGAGGAAGAGGGGCAAACAATAACGCATTACAATCACTCCATTGCACAAAGACTGTTTGAAAAGAAGGCTCTGTTTCATTAACCTGTTCAAGATGAAGCTTTTACAGACCAAACCATTGCAAAAACAAACAGTTAAAAAAAAAAGAGGTAGAAAAGTCTCAACAAAAAAAGCTGGTAGGTTTAATCAGCGCCGGCGTCGACTCCTCCGGACAGAGGGACCTCGACCGTTGTAGGGACAAAGTCGGGGGTGGCAGTAACAACCTCGGTGGAGTCGGTGGCTGCGGCAGCGGCGGCGACCTCGGCAGAATCGGGGGCACTGGTGAGCTCCTGGCTTGGGAACTTAGCTGGACTTTGGTAGTTTGGGTCGCCTCGGGGACGCCCACTTTATCCAGAGCAACCGGCCACCCTAGCTCCTAGGCATTGTCCCGAACAGCCACTACTTGCGCTTCATACAGAGCGGTAGCTTCGGCGACCCCCTCGTCGTAGGCCTCCTTGGTCTCGGCCTCGAGCTTGGCGCTGGCCTCCTCGGTCTGCTCGGCCATCTTCTTCTTATACATCTCGATTTCGGCCTTTGTAGCCTCCACCTCGGCCGTCAGACTCCGGACGGACCCCTCCTGCTCGGCCGCCTTTCTCCCCATCTCCTCCACCGTGGCCTCCGCCTCGGCCCTTTCAGCGGCTCTTTCGGCGCTGCTCTGTCGTACCCTCTCCAGCTGGACGAGAGATCTTTGCACCAGCTGCAAGATGAACAAGACGCAATGAGAAAGCATAGCAGGGATAGAAGTCCATAAAAAAATCAGAGTACAAGACACTTACCAGAAGCCCCGCCTGCATCGATGCCCCTGCCAGCGCGGCGTCGTCCTGCTCCTGGTGCCGGATCATGACCCTAGGGAGAGAGCAGGCGACAGCCAGGGCCGCCATCACCGAGGGGTTCCCCAGGACCTGATCCTCCACTGACACGGGCCTCCCGGGACCAATGAGAAAGGAGGGTCTCCAGGGAGCTGGCCCGGGCGGAGGGATGACGATGGTTCCCGGGGTATCCTCGACCACGGGCTCGGTCGGAGCCCTTTTTCTCGGATCGGCCTCTTCCTCCACCGTGGCCCCCTCGGATTGTTGATTGTTTTCCGGGCGAGGGGGCGGTGTGCGGGCCCTGTCGACTACCGGAGGAGAGGTGCGCTGCGGGATCCTCCTAGCACTGCCGGAGCCGCCGAATGCCAGCAGGGTTAGGTCTTTCAATGCAGGCTGACGACGGGGTGCCATCTCCCCCTCCGCTGCTTCCTCAATCACGATCAGGCGGTGGGGTCGCATGATGAGCGGGGTCTCGCTCGACTCGGCTTCGGAAGTAGAAGCCTCGGCGCCGGACGCGCGCCTGCTCACCTCGGGGGCTGTCTGAGGTTGGGCCTCGGCTTCCCTTCTCTCCAGGCTCCTCCTCTGCGTTTCGGGCGCGACCTCAACCCTCTCTGGACCGGCCTCCGACCTCTTGATGTAGCCCCTGTACTTGGGCTCGTATTTGAGCAGGGCCCACACAACCCGGCTGGAGAAATCGGTGCACTTGGCGACCCGGCTGTGCCAAGAATCGTTCCTTACCCAACCTACAAGCCCAGCTTTTCTCTGCCGAGCACCTGTAAGATCAGAGAAGGGTCAATTCAGGAATGTGAAAGAAAGCAGGAAGATTAAGTTAGAACTGAAGAATGGAGAATTCCGTACTTGGAGCAACCCCGGGGCGACGGGGGATGCTGTACGCTCTAACTTCCTCTTCGGGGCCGAACTCCCAATTCCCCGAGACGGAGATGAGCTCGTCCCCTGCGTACTTGCTGGAATCCTCCAGTGCCGTGACGAAAGCCCTTCGCTTCGGCTTGACGCGGAGGTAATAGGTGTCCTCCTTCGTTTTACAAAGGTCGTATACATCCTCTATGTCGCGGATGTCTAACCCTATGTGGAGGTGCTGGTTCAATGCTACAGTGCCCATAATGGCCTTGAAAGCGTTCGACATCAACTGACAGGGCGTAAGGTTCCAGGAACAGAGGCAGGCCCGAAGCAATGGGTGCAACGGGAACCTGACCCCTCCCTAAACCACCGCTATGAGCGGGAAGGGCATCCAGCCTCCAACACAAGATCGGCGGACGTGGTCCGCAGGATCACCCTTCCGAATGAGGACATTGTCCAGAATATCATAGACAGACTTAAAGCTTTCTATAGACTGGGCGGGAGTCAACCCAGTGACTGTAAATCCCCATGGTTGATAGGAAAAAAGGAAAGGAGAAAAAGGAAAAGGGCTGGACGAAAGCAGGGGAAGATGAAAGACGCAGAAGACTTACTAGCACAGGAACCTAATACGGGGACGGGTAGGGAAGCACCGAGAGGAAGTGAAGGCCTTGCTCCGAGTGCTTGGCTCTGGTTCTTAGGGTTTTCAGAGGCGTCCGTTCGAGAAGGAAAAGTAAGAAAGAGGAAGAAGAAGAAGGCGCGCTTATTTATAGGGCAAGGACGCCCTCTTGCTGGCGCCACTTCCGAAAATTCAAAAGACGTCTCTTCAGAGACCACACGTGTTCTCTCTTTGACAGCGTGACCAATCGGTTGGTGACACGTGTCGTCGACGACTCGCCTTCCGTAATGATTTGAGCATGTCATTTATTGCGATTTATTGCAATTGAACCGCTCCTGGCGTGCAAGGGGAAGTTAAATGAGTGCCACGCGTCAATAGTCGACGTCAGAACGGGAACCTGTGGCGGTTCTTCGTAATTATAGCTCCCGACCCCAGGAAATTCAGGATCCCTAGGAGTCAGAAGCTAGGGGCAATTGTGTGGGGCATCCCTTAATGCGCCAGCTAAGCAAGGAATGACGACGATCCCTACTGAAATCCCATCTCGGCTGAAGGCGTCTCGGCACGGGAAGCCGTGGTGCTTGCCGAGACCACCATGGACGCACCCCGTCTCGGCCAAAAGCTGCATCGGGCAGGAGAACTCATCTCGGCCACGCCCGAGGTGAGGAGTTCTGCACGAGGCAGGCGTGGACGGCCACGCCTGACGTCTGGACACATGGCAGGGTTTGGACACGTGCTGACAAGACATAAACGTCATCCACTCCAACCACTCTCACCCCATCTGATGGCTACAACCATATCGGGGCAAGGTCCAAGAAAGGAACCGATGAGACCTCAGCCGCCAACGAGTCAAGGCACGATCAGGCCCAACATGACTAGCATTTAATGCAACATGGGCTGATTGAACTCTCATTCAATGCAATGTGGGCTATGATGGCAGAGAACTGCCTCTTTGGTATCAATGATCTGAATTGGCCTATCTACATATGTGGTGTTTGGTAACACTTGGATCTCTTCATGCTGAATGATATGTGAATGATCAGCCACATACTTCCGAAGCATCGAAACATGAAATACATTGTGAATACCAGAGAGCTCTGCTGGAAGGTCGAGGCGATAAGCTACATTTCCAATTCGGCTCAAGATTTTAAAAGGACCAATAAACCTCGGGGAAAGCTTCCATTTCTGTCCAAATCGGATAATACCCTTCATCGGAGAAGTCGTTAAAAAGACTAGATCATCAACAACGAATTCTAGATCACGCCGACGGTTGTCAGCATAGCTCTTCTGCCTTGATCTAGCAACTTTCAGCCTGTCCTGTATCTTCTGTACCCTTTTAGCTGTTTTAGCGATGATGGTAGGACCGTGGAAACTTCGAGTTCCAACCTCTTCCCAGCTTACTGAAGTCCTACATCTGCGACCGTACAGTGCTTCAAATGGTGCCATCTCAATGCTAGAGTAATAACAGTTGTTGTACGCAAATTCGCACAACGCCAAATGGTCATCCCAATCACTCCCGAAATCAACTACACTGGCACGAAGCAAATCTTCTAAAGTCTGTATAGTCCTTTCTGACTGTCCATCTGTCTGTGGATGATAAGCAGTACTAAACCGAAGTTTGGTACCCATAGAATTCTGAAATGACTGCCAAAATGAGGAAACAAACCGACTATTCCGATCAGATACAATCGAGACCGGTGTTCCATGCAATCGAGTCACTTCCTTAACAAACAATCTGGACATATCGATGAATCCCATATCTTTCCTAAATGGAAGAAAATGTGTGGACTTTGTCAGCCGATCCACGACCACCCATACGGCATCGTGCTGCTTTCTCGTCCTCGGTAAACCCGATACAAAGTCCATCGTAATATGATCCCACTTCCACTTGGGAATATCCAGTGGATGAAGCAATCCTAGCGGTTTCTGATGCTCGAAATTCACACGCTGGCAAGTTAAGCAGAAAGACACATAACCTGCTATCTCCCGCTTCATATTATTCCACCAAAATCTGCCTTTGAGATTCCGATACATCTTGATACTCCCTGGATGCATAGAATATCTGGTGTGATGAGCTTCAAACATTACTGCTTGCTTCAAATCCTCCTGTGCTGGTACACATGATCTGTCCCTGAAGTAGATGACTCCTTCTACCAACACGAAATTTGGTCTGTGTGCAATGTTATCCCTGGTTTTTGCTAATTCAGGGTCTTCGAACTGCCGCTTCTTAATTTCTGTGATAAGAAGAGGTTCGAATACTGACATTGCTGCAACTACTCTTCTGTCATCTATTATATCAATGGACACGTCTGAGTCCTTGAAGTCTTCTATCAGGTTCCATCCGTCTTCCAAGGATGCCAAGTCAGCTACTTTCCGACTCAAAAAGCATCAGCAACTACGTTACCCTTTCTCGGTACATATTTGAATGGAAAGTCGTAGTCCTTGATCAGCTCTAACCAACGGCGTTGCCTCAGATTGATATCCTTCTGAGTAAACAAATACTGAAGGCTTCTGTGATCGCAGTGGACTTCAAAAGTCTCTCCGTACAGATAGTGCCTCCATTGCTTCAATGCAAACACAACCGCTGCGAGCTCTAGATCATGAGTAGTATAATTCTTCTCATGGTCTTTCAACTGACGCGAACCATAAGCTATCACCTTGCGGTTCTGCATCAATACACATCTCAATCCAACACCCGAGGCATCTGAGTAAATCTCAAATCCTCCTCTTCCTTCGAGTAAGGATAAGATTGGGGCTGAAACTAACTTCTGCTTCAAAGTCTGGACACTCGACTCACATGCATCATTCCATCGAAATGGAACACTCTTCCGAGTCAGTCTCGACAGTGGCGCTGCTATCTTTGAGAAGTCCTTTACGAACCTTCTATAATAGCCTGCCAACCCTAAGAAGCTTCGCACTTCAGGCACATTCTTCGGACTCTGCCACTTGGTAATTGCCTCGATCTTAGCTGAATCAACAGCTAATCCATCTCTGGTAATGATATGACCCAGAAATGCAACATGCTGTAACCAAAAGTCATACTTTTCAAGTTTTGCATATAATTGATTCTCTCTCAGTATTTGCAAGGCTGTTCTCAAATGTTGTGAATGCTCTATCTCTATCTTCGAATAGACCAAGATGTCATCAATGAAGATCACGACGAACTGGTCCAAATAAGAAGCAAACACTCTGTTCATTAAGGCCATAAACACTGCAGGTGCATTGGTTAGACCAAAAGGCATTACGAGAAACTCATAGTGACCATAACGAGTCTTGAATGCAGTCTTCTGTACATCTTGATCTCTTACTCGAATCTGGTGATATCCAGATCGAAGTTCAATCTTTGAAAAGTACGCTGCACCCTGGAGTTGATCAAACAACTCATCGATCCTAGGCAGTGGATACTTGTTCTTCACTATTGCTTGATTAATCTGCCTATAATCGATACACATACGAAGAGTGTCATCCTTCTTCTTTACAAACAGTATAGGTGTTCCCCATGGTGAGACACTAGGTTTGATGAAACCTTTATCGAGCAAATCTTGTATTTGTCTCTTCAATTTATACAACTCTGATGGTGCCATTCGATATGGTGCCCTGGATATCGGTGTTGTACCAGGCATAAGCTCAATCGTAAAGTCCACTTCCCTAATTGGAGGTAGACCTGGCACCTCATCTGGGAACACATCTGGAAAATCACAGACTACAGGAATATTCTGTAATTCCTGTACATGCTTCTTTTCTGAAATAAAGGCAATATAGCCTTCACAACCACTCTTCATCAACCGTTCAGCCTTAAGTGCTGAAACAAGCCTGGTGTCATACTTCTTTCTGACTCCCTCAAAGAGTACACTGGCATTGGCTTCATCAACCCTAAAGGTGATGATTTTGCGGAAACAGTCTAAACAAGCCCTGTACTTCGCAAGCCAATCCATGCCAAAGATCACATCAAAATCATTGATGGCTAGTACAACCAAATCAGCTGGCATGGATACCTCTCCAATTCTCACAGTGCACTGAGGTATATACAATTCACATACTACTTTTCTCCCTAAAGGAGTAGACACTGTAAAATCATATGCTAACTGCATGATCCGGTTTTGCATATCACAAGCAAAGGCAAGTGCTACAAATGAATGCGTAGATCTAGGATCAAATAATGCAATAGCAGGTCTATCATCTACAAATATTGTACCTTCAATGACATTGGTTGCAACATCAGCCTGATCTCTGTTGACGGCACAAGCCATCCCAGCCATCTATGGTCTGTCGGGCTGCTGCTGTTGTCTGGCCTACTGTCTCTGCCATGGACGTTACTGACCCTGACGTTGAGGCTGTGGCTGTTGTGGCCTAGGAGGAGAAGCTGGCAATGCTAACCTCTATGGAGGAGCAGGAAGTGCTGCTTGTCCTTGAGCAGGATACTGATATGGTGCTCTATCATCTGTCCTAGCTCTAGGACAGAATGTCATTCTGTGTTCTAAAGAACCACAGATAAAGCAAGCTCCGGTAGTCCTCCAACACAACTCAGTCCTGTGAAATTTACCACATGTAGCACAGACTGGTCTATTCTCTCTCCTCTCATTCCTATCAGGTCTAGGAATGAATCTGTGTTTCTGCCTCTTGGACCTAGACGGTCCTCCCTTTTTGAACCATGAATCACCACTTCTCTTGGCATTCACGACATCTGCTTCCTTTTCTGCCTCCTTCTCTCTCTGAATTTCCTCCGCTGTATAGGCCCTATCAACGGCATCATCCAACGTCGTAGGCTTTTGTCCAGCCAATACGATAGTCTTATACTCCGAATTTAGGCCAAGGAGGAATCTCTTCAGCTTCTTTGCTTCAGTATCAATCAAGTCAAGTGCATATTTGGACAACTGTAAGAAGGTATGAATATAAACAGCTACGGTCATACGACCTTGCTTCAAGTTCAGGAACTCTGATTCCTTCTGTTGCTGTATATGCTCTGGGACAAACTTCCTCTAAAACTGCTGCCTAAAGATCTCCCAAATACCCTCTGCTGGCAGTGCCTTAAAGGCATCTCTAACACTCTCCCACCACACATTTGCTGCCCCTCTGAACATGGTGGAAATGAGTAGCACTCTTTGCTTCTGAGTGCAGACAACTGTTTCAAACACATCTTCAATGTGTTCTAGTCATTCATCTGCTTTCATGACATCCTCATCTCCATGGAACTCAGTGACTCCTCTCTTACGGAACCGCTCAAAGATGGCATGAGGGTCCTTGTCTTTATGTTGTAATACCACTTATGTCTCAACATGAGGTGGTTAGACTGGTATTACTGGTGGAGACTGCATCTGAGCCTGCAACTGGCTCTGTACTTGCAACATCCTAGCCATTTGGGCTTGCATACCCATCTGAGCCTCATGGCTCCTGGCTAATTGCTCCAGAATAGCAGTAAAGTGAGTATCTGTATCCGATCCAGGAGGGGGAGGTGGGATAATCGCTACAAAATCATCCTGTGACCCTGACCCCGATCCTAATTCCGATCCTGATGCCATACTGTAAACAATAAGGAAGGTAAGAATACATCTATACACTTCCATCTCTCAGTTATATCACATATACATCACATATAGTGAAAGCAGGAAATACAAATCCATAGCTGGATTGGTCAAAACATCACACTCCTCACTTCGTTCCTAGTCTTGTGAAGTCTTTTAAAGTTTGCTTAACTTAGTCTTTTAACTAGGCTCTGATACCATACAATTAGGGATGGCAGTGGACCGGGGAAAAACGGGTATTCGTCCAAACCCGCCCCGTTTGGATCGGGGATGGACTATACGTATTGGACGATGGACGTATACGGGGATACCCGTATAAACCCGTGCGGGGATGGAGGTGGGGATGGACTTACCCTTACCCCCGCCCCGTACCCGCCCCGCCCCGCCCCGTCCCCGTTACCCGTTAAATAAATAAATAAATATATATGTAGTGTACCTATGGGTTATGACATTTAGTGATTTAGGTGCTGTTGTTTTTCATAGGAATGTATGTATCAGGTGTTCGTGGCAGCAGTGATTGGTTTGATTTCGCTGTTATATATATGATTTTTTAGGAGTAGTTCTCTATTGATGTTCGTGTACTGAAAGCGTCATAATATTTCGCATACCCTTGATTCAGGTGTGATCTCCTGTTGCAAGGAAGCTAGGGGAAGGCTAGAAAAAAAAAGGCTTAGGCTTAGGCGGGTACGGGGGAAGCGGGGACGGGGACGGGGATTATAAATTTACCCGCGGACGGGGATGGGGATGAAAATTATACCCGTTAGCGGGGGTGGACCGGGGATGGACGAAGATTTTTTAAACGGGTACGGGGATGGAGACCATGCCCCCCGCCCCCGCCCCGGTCCATTGACATCCCTACATACAATAAGTATGTCACGACCTGGACCCAAGATCAGAGTCATTAAGGTTAACCCCCGGGTCGCGATGCTCATACTTACTCCCGTAAACCCCGAATTAACCGAAGTTAAAACGGAGTCCACAAGGGATCTTGCATGTACCTGTCAATGTACAGTTGTGCGGAATATACCAGAATATACATTGACAACCATTAAACAAACTTAATCACATTCTTTGCTTTGCAATGTAAAAGTCACTTTACATCGTTTCAGTTCTCCTACTGTCAACCACTGCATATTCAAAATACAATGCAGGGGACACTACTTACAATACTTAGAATACCAAAATGAATGTATAAAACACTTTCTAAAATGTTTCCAAAATATTTCCATGTATACGCTCTCGGATCACGTCCATTCGACTAAACCTCCTGGAGGTAGCGAATGGACCTCCTCCGCTGGCGGGACAGTCTAGGAGGGACCGGCACGGGCAACTGAGCTTGTAATACCATCAGTAATACCATGAACACGACGGTTCAACAAGATATACATACATTTATAGCATGTTTGACAATTCCTAACAATTCACGGATTTAATAGTTCTAAACAATTCCAATATACAATCCTTGTGCAATTGTAAACACAAGTAATAATGACAATAACATTGGAAACTATACTAGTATTGGTTCCAACTCCATTCAGTTCTTCCAAAAGGAAGCATTTCATATTCATTCATTCATTCATTATGTTCAATATTTATTAATGGCTTATCAATATATGACTTTTCAGTCAATGACCTTTCGGTCCAATAAGGTGGGATCTTCCCAGTGTCTTGATTAGAGATCACTTGTGTCACCACGGAGCTCCAGAACACTCCCAATTCCATCTACTGCAGTAGGATTATTCAATGCATTGTTACTTTTCGTAACTGTTCATTTATTCAATTTATTCAATTCAATTCCATAATGAGTTGAAGAAACCACTATGTAGTGCCAGACTCGTTAACAATTCATTTTAATCTCATTCTAATTCTCAAGTAATCTTCTAACCAACCCTTAAGTGAAACGATAGTTATCGATGCACGTATTACTATAGATGATATTACTTAGGTATTGGTGCATTAGGATAACCCTCGTTAATACTTAGGATGGTCTAAACACAATTAACATTAGTCTATATGCTTAGACTTTTAACTAAGGGAAATCGGACATCAACCTGCACTGTCCAACATTTTTCAGTGGGCCAGGTCGACCTGGCTCAGGCCCGGTCGACCTGCAGTTGTAAGCAAAAATGCCATGAACAGTAAATTGGTCAGGTTCGCAAGTACCCGGTCGACCGGGCCCATGTGGCCGGTTAACCGGTCACACTGCAGAAACAGAACTTCTGTTCTGTTACTGCACTGAATGGATTTCAATCCATTCCGTTCTTCTTTGAACCTGATATGCATTAATCCATTATAAACACAATAAGAGTATATGAATCTTAACAACTCATCAAATCTAACTTCATTAACATAATCTAATTCATGATTAAGTGTACAAGCTAATTAGGGTTTCAAACCCCTAAACTAGTTTAACATCTAATTCATCATTTCTTTCCATCAAAATCACTGAAGATATATTAACAAACATCAACCTATGTATACACTTGCCTTTGCTGCTTGAAGATTAAAACACAAAACCACTTGTTTAGCTTGGCTTTGAGGTGAAATCCTTCACTTGAAGCTTGATTTCCAAGAAGAACTCCAAGAAGATGATCAAGAAGATGAAGAAGATGAACTCTTCTTCCCTTAACTCAATTCAAACTCTCACTCAATGAAGAAGAAACGGAAGAAAGAAGAGAAAATGAAGAAGAAAAGAGTTGCCTAGGGTTTGCTGGAGATGAATGAAGTCATTTGGGTTATATAAGTTGTATTTTTGCATTTCACCCCCCTTTCATTCTTTCATTTACATTTTGAGTCAATTGAAGGTCCACTTCGTTAATCTCTCGTCGAACAACGTCGACTTCTTTATACAATTTACCGTACTCGTCGAGATACACATGCCAGTATCAAGAGTTTCCGTATTCGACAAAATACGTAAAGATTCGTATTTCCGAATAAGTCCTCAGTTTGCTTATTTGAGCTCAATTTCTATTCAATTCCTTTCCTAATCGTCGTTACTATTTCATTAAGCCTAAGTTATTCATTTAGGCTAATTTCAATTTCATTTAGTCATTAGTTCAATTAAACATGCTTAGTTAGGCTTAATTGAGATTAATTAGAGTTAATCGTGATTAACTCGGGACAGAGCCTAACACACAGTTTCCAAAAAAAAAGGAGAAATAGAAGAAGGTGGGGCATGCCCAATGAGGATCACCAACAAGGAAGAAGAACAGTTGGAGTAAGAAAGAAAAAAGGAAAATGGTGTTTGGGCGTAAATATGTAATTCCATAGCACCGTAGACTACCTTTTTTTTTTTCCCTTGGTAGAAGAGAAATTCCATTAATGCAACAACCAATTTCCATGGAAAGATCAAATTGCTATATCAGCAAAGTCTATAGTTTTTAAACTCCTTGGAAAAGGTTTTTCGTGGAAGTTAGAAATTTATGTTTGATGTAGATTTTTTTTTCCTTGATGAATTGATGCTAACGTTGTTTCGTGTGGATGCGGATTCCTTATTAAAAATTAGAATTAAAGAGGGAAGTGAGGAAATGAAATAATAAAGAGGGGAGAAGTTTTCCGCAAAAATTGACTTCCCATGCGCCCCCCCCCCCGGTAACCATATTTCCAGACTATTAAAGGTAAATATTGACATAGCGAAAAAGTATTTCTGCATAAAATTATCGCACCAAACGTATGAAAAATAAATTTTCGTAGAAAACAAAAATATCTTTTCTAAGGAAATGGGTTACGCACAAATGTGCCCCAACATTCTGTTTGTGGAGAGCTGCAGAGGAGGAAATACAATTAATTTCTTGCAAGGGAGGTGGGGAATTCAAATGGTGCCTCGAGAACGTGCCAAAAAATTCAGAAGAGGGGAATCATCGCTGCATCCAACGCAATGGGGAACATGCCGGAAAATCCGGTGCCTTGTCCCGCCTGTTTCCGCTGAAATCTCTCCGGCACAAATCCACTGAGAAAAGGCAAAACCCAAACCAAGAACTTTTATTATTAATTATGAGCCCTAACACTTCCCACCTCGGAACACTGAGAAAAATAACTTTCACTGTATTTTAGGTTTGGGAAACACGTAGGAGGAGTTACTCTTATAGTGCTTCTTTGCCTTTGTGGATTTTCATAATTTAATTGGGGCGATCAATAGAATAAAGAGTTTTTGATGGGTTTGGAGGATTTGAAAAGTCCTCTTACTTTTTCTCTCTTCATCCAAACCTGAGTTTTCCTGTAAAGAGGTATGAGGCCATTACCCAAATATGACCTTATGAAGATTATGAGCACTTTGACTATTGAAAATTGGAATCATTCTCTAGTCATTTTGAAATCTTTTATTATGAATTCATTAATTGCATAATCAACTCAAGACACAGTTACTTGAATAATTGGCAAATATTAATTGAGATATGAACGGATTTACATCATCTTGAGTGAAGGATTGCATACTCATTTCTTATAAGTGCATCATAACAAACAAATGTTGTTCTTTAAAAATCTCTTCTTTGGAAAATATTGGGCCATTTATAAATTTGGGTTTTTCTCAAGATAATATCAAAAATTGTCATAAACATAAATTAATTTTTAAAATAACTGATAAGTTCAAAATAAAAAAGTTGTTAAAATCTCTTTTTATTGATTGTCCCAACCTTTTCCTTTTTCTTTTTTCATTTTCTGACATTATTTTAATATTTCTTACTTTTTAAACTCTGACATATTTTTCAAAATGCTTTCATGATCCCAAGTATCTTTCACATGCTTTCCATGAGTGGGATGGTGTGGAACTCCACTGTTGAGGAGCACACTTGCTTATAATCCCTATTGTAAAATGAATATCATCTCCTACAATGATTTATCCTCAAGTTTTTCTTCAATAGTTGGTCCCACGATAAGAATTAATCTAATAACTGATAATATAATTAGCATAATTTCATGCATTATGATTTATATGATTAATCACACCATCAATGATATGCTCAGTCTTACGATATTCATTAGAGTAAAAGTAGACCACATTTATATTCAACTGGTTGAATTATTAATAGAAAGGCCCCACAGTGAATTTCCACACATCCGATTTACGTGTTGGATACGCTCAGGAGTCAGGGGATCTAGACTTGCGACTTGCGACTTGCGACTTGTGAGATAGTGAAACATGACGGATTGATGCGGTTGAAGATGATGAGAATGCGCGTGATAAATTCAACACGATTAGAATTTAGAAGGATAACTTGATAAAAAATTCAGGCATTTGAAGACTTTTAGAAGTTCATCCCTCATGACGTGGCTTTTTTTACCCAAAAAAAGAAAAACCTGAATTTCAGCTTTCATAATATTTAGAGATACTGAATATATTTTTTCCAAATCGAGCCATTGATCTGAGAGTGATATTTTAACTTGAGGGCCTAGGGATCGATATTAGGGTATAGGGGAATGCCTACATACATGGTTATGGCCGGGGGTAGTCATCTCGTTAAACCTAGATCTGCCTCTAGAATTTACATGAATCCTCTGAGACCTAGATGAAAATCTCCGCAGAGATCTTGGTCCTCGGTCTGTCACTTCCTATGCGTGCGATACTAAAGGCGCCAACGTTACAACCATAATGAAGTGTGTTGGCAGAGTCCTTGAACATTTGTAAATCTAATTAAAGAAAATTTTCAAGAGATAAATTCTCAAACATTCTCTAGCCAAACAGCCTAATTAAAAAAGAAATGCCTCATGGGCCATCTGGCTAGAGTACTCCCTGATCTAGGCCCTTAGACTCCTACCTTTCAATTTGAAAAATCTTAGAGCGTCTCTAATAGAGATGCCAAAATGGAGATATCGAATTTGTTTTGCTAGCTGATGTGGCAAATTGACCATTTGAGATTTGACATCTTTATTAGAAGCATCTCAACCACATATGTCAAATATAATATTTTACTATTTTTTTTATTTTACCTCTTTTAATGTATTAAATACATTGAACCAAATCCATTTTCAATAAAGAATTTTGGAATAAAATAAGTATAAATATTATTTTGCATCTCACTTTTTCACATGACAAATCTGGCAATTCACTCTCATATGCTAAATACCATGTCATTTTTGGCATGACTATTGGAGTGAAAATTCATGCTAAAAATTTCATGTGGCACGTCCACCTTGGAAGAGACGCTTAGAGTGGAAAATTGAAGAGATAATTATAGAAGAGTTAGTGATAACCGGCCTTGATGATTTTTCTACATATATCTTTCAATGGATTTTTTTTATATCTTGGGTCTTTTAAACCAAGATGTATAATTTTGCTATACATGCACAAGATTAAGGGAATAAGGTTTAATCTAATCTCTAAACAACCCATTGAGGCCTATGGGCAACCTGTGGGGTCTTTTGGACCTCACATTCCAACACAATTGCCATCAACCCAAAATTTGACATTTATTTAGATTTTATATTTGAATTTGTTCCTTGTCTGCGCGATACCTGTCTAAATAATTCTTTATTACTAAAGCTTATGGGTCAAGACAAGACAAGTACCTATTAAACTCATATTGACCATAAACTGAACTTTCCACCTGAGCAAGGAAACAAAGACTTTAACAAATCTTAAATGCACAAATAAGAGAAAATGATATTTAACTAATTTCTTCATAAATAAATGAGGAAACTAGGGGGAAAAATCACACAGGACCCGTAGTCTTAAATGCACAATTAAGAGAAAATGATGTTTAACTAATTTTTTCATAAATAAATGAGGAAACTACGGGGAAAAACCCATAGGACCCGTAGTCTTAAATGCACAAATAAGAGAAAATGATGTTAAACTAATTTCTTCATAAATAAATGAGGAAACTATAGGGAAAAACTACATATATAGGACCGTAGTCTTAAATGCACAAATAAGAGAAAATGATGTTTAACTAATTTCTTCATAAATAAAAGAGGAAACTACGGGGAAAAACTACATATGACCCGTAGTCTTAAATGCACAAATAAGAGAAAATGATGTTTAACTAATTTCTTCATAAAAAAATGAGGAAACTACGAGGAAAAACCACATAGGACCCGTAGTCTTAAATGCACAAATAAAAGAAAATGATATTTAACTATTTTCTTCATAAATAAATGAGAAAACTGCAGGAAAAAATCACATAAGATCCGTAGTCTTAAATGCACAAATAAGAGAAAATGATATTTAACTAATTTCTTCATAAATAAATGAGGAAACTAGGGGGGAAACCCTATAGGACCCGTAGCATTTATGAGGTCCTGTATAGAAAGAAGGGGTCCACTGGGTGCATTTTTTTTCTTCTTTTTGTAGTTTAGCGATATGGTTGATATCGACCATTCTGTAGTAGTTGCTCTCGGCTTGCAGAACTCAAATAGAAAGTGGATTTTTCTCTTTTGGTTCTATGAATGCAGAGGGACTCGTTGTTGCAGGGTGGCAGTGAGGGCAAGGGAGAACACTACTACTGGTGCTGCTCTAGGAGCGATGTACGGTGTCAGGGGAGGCGGGGAGAGGGAGGATACGAATGAATGGAGGGCGGCAAACATGAGGTTGTTTCGTCGGAGGAGAAGGGAGGATTGCCATGAAGGGAGAGGAGGAGGGAGAAGATGGGAGGGGAGATGAAGGTGAGGTTGTAGGCGGAGACGAGGAAGAGGGTCTGTCCCTCGGAGAGAGAGGGGATGAGGGTCAGGGACCTGTAGAGCCAAGGAGAGTGAGAGGAGGTGAGGGCGGATGATCGACAAGTGGACCTACAAATTCAACGTTATTTTCTTTTTTTATTTGTCATTTACCTATATTATTGATATCGACATTCCTGTCATTTTCAACAAATAAGACAGTTACATGTTGGTTGAAATCAGACTGACATAATGGTCGATATCGACCATTAGGGATGATCGATATCGACTAATCTGTCAGTCAGATTTTCTTTATCTTGCGACTGTCTTATTTGCTGAACACAACATAATATATTTGTTGTACTAAAATAAGTAGATTCGAGATATGCATGCTGATTGCTGATCCTTGTATTAACATGTTGAGATTTAGCCTCTTAGACTATCAGTGTGGATCCTCTTCTTGTTTGATTTGCCCTTCTTTCGCAGACGTTAGCTTAATTTGTCTAATTCTTTTACCTTTTTTTTTTTTTTTTGGGACCGAAGCTATTTATAAGCGCTTTTTTTTTTAATGAAATTCTCATTCTCCCTAAAAAAAAAAACAACTCATACCCCTCCTTAGAAGCACTCTGCTTAATGATAACCAAATCACCAATACAATAATCTTTCCATTTACCAACCCAATAGAGAATAACACATTTGATGTACAGAAATTTATAGTGTATACTTCTTAATAATAACAAATGCACCCCTCTATAATGATCAACATTATTAAAGTCTTGTCCCAACTATGCTGGGATTGGATACATGAATTCTAAGTACGCCTCTTATAATATAATAGGTATTTATAGACACTTGACTGTTTCTATAACACCCACACAAAAATTATGAAAATTCAAATCCGCCAATTTTTTTAAAAGAAAAATAACAAAATTATGTTCTCTCCTTCAAAAAATTCGATTCGATAATGTAACTAGAGTGGTCCACCTAAATGATGGAATTCGGGTTGGCCCATTTGTGCAATATAATCACGGTGCGGCTGCGAGTGCGACCACGTAAGTAATATGACGATAATAAAGCCAATCTACCTATCTATGTAGGACAAGTTAGGAACAAGAGGAGACAAATTATATCCAACTAATTGATTCAGCTACAATGAACTCACCAGATAAAATATCTGACCATCTATTGAAAAAATCTTGTAGATCCATTGATCAGCTCCACCTCATTATGTTACCACATTTTGACATTATATATTAAGAGTCACTAATTAGAGAACATATACAGTTAGGTTATTTGCCCAATACGTACCATTTTATAATGACATCAACTGTTGATAGTTATGCTTATGTGCTATTTGAGGACGCTGTATTAATTATGTCCAAAATGAGAGAAAATCGACTGAGATGGTTCGGCTATGTTAGAAGGCGCCCAACGGAGGCACCTGTTAAAAGGTGTGAATGCATGGAGATTGCCTGGAGTAGGAGAGGGAGAGGGAGAGGGAGACCTAAGAGAAGTTGGAAAGAAACTATTAAGCATGACCTTGCCTACATGGATCTAACGAAGGACATGGCCTTAAACAGATTTGATTGGCGTCGTCAAATCCATATAGCCGACCCCACCTAGTGGGGAAATGCTTGGTTTGGTTTGGTTCAGTCACCTGCTGTGGAGATAAAAAAGGCTTAGGTGGCATCTGCAGAAGCTCCACCCGTCCTTCTAACATCTCTAAGACTTTGCTCATTGAAGGACGATCAATGAGTCTCATTTGGATGCACCACAGTGCAATTATAATCAACTTCTTTGCTGTTTCTTGTTCATCTGGCGTGGCATTTTGAATTCCAACGTCCTTTCCTTGATTAAGTTGGCTGTATACCCATGAATGAAAGTAAATTTGGCTCAACTTCTCAGCATTCGCATTTATGTTTTTCCTTCTCCCAGCTATTTCCAACAACATCATTCCGAAACTATAAACATCAGACTTATATGACACCCTACCAATATTTCTATAGAACAGTTCGCTAGCCATATATCCAAATGTTCCTCTTGTAGCTGTCATAGGCTGCGTTTGGTCACAGCAACTACTGATAGCGATTGAGGTTATGTAGAAGCTGATGCTCAAAAGCTCTTGCTGATGCTGAACCTGGAGGGACTAAGATTATGGAAAATCAGCGATTTGAGGCTCTAGACGCTGTCTCTGTTGCTGTAGCTTATTGCTGTCTTGTATTTGCTTTTGGCCAATCGCTGTACCAATCGTTAATCGCTGTATCAATCGCTACGAAGTTGCTGTGACCAAACGCAGCTATAGATACAATGCTCTCTTCCATAGGGTAGAATTTCGCCAACCCGAAATTTGAAACTTTTGGAGTGAAGTTTTCATCTAGAAGAATGTTGTGAGGCTTGATGTCAAAGTGAAGAATCTGCATGTCACATTCCCGATGCAAATATCCGATCCCTCGTGCAACTCCTAATGCAATGTCATACAGCTTCTCCCAACTGAAGGGGCTCTCACCTTCTTGTGAGAATATATACTTCTCCAATGATCCATTAGGCATGAAGTCGTATATGAGAGCCCTTTTTGACCCTTTTGAGCAGAATCCAATGAGTTGCACTATGTTAACACGATGAATCTGTCCGATGGTGTGGCAACTTCATTGATGAATTCTTGGCCATTGCCCTTTGATTTGTTCAACATCTTTACAGCAACAAGATGACCATTTGGGAGCTCTTCTTTGTATACAGAACCATAGCCTCCTTGCCCCAATTTCTCCTTGAAGCCGTGAGTCATTTTCTTAACACTAGAATAGGAGTAATGCATTGGAACATGGTTCTTGCATCTATTTAGGAAGTCTTGGATGTTCTCATCCTTGGATTGATGCTCAGTTAAGTACTCTCCCACGGAATGTTCTAATTTTTCTTTGAAATGGACGGCAGTTTTCTTAACGTCCGAGAAGTAGCGCAAAGGAATTTGACTTTAATTTGTATTTACCAATGAACTTTCGAACGTTCTCGTCTTTGGACAGATGTTCCTTCCATAGCTTATTGATCAATAAGACAACTAGGCGGAACATCCCTATTGATGTTCTTACTATCATAATACGTCCTTCACACAAGAAATAAATGAAAATCATATTTTAGGTAATTAGATCCCTAGCAAAAGAATATTTGGTGCTGTAGCCTGTAGGTAGTATTACTTACAATCTTACCTATGAAAGGTAGGGATGCCATAAGTAAGCCCGTGAAAAAAATAAAAGAACATGCAGAAAATGAAGAAATAATTAAATCATAAAATCTTTTAAAATAGAGAAATACATTAAGAGAAATAGCTTTAAAAGGTACTTTACCATGTAAGTGTTGTAGTATTGTTTTGACAATGCCGACATTGTATGACAGTCATATCAGAATCTAACAGATGAAAATATTATGGTATTAAACGAAAGCAGTTTATACATATCAATGATTGAATTGTGTAAAACACATACCTGGAATAGTTTTGCATGCTCAGTTTCTTAATGTTAGATAAGAGTTATTGTATCGATTTTCATGGTAACAATTTCAACTCCAAAATCCCTTTTTTTTATCAACTTGGTATATATATCATATACTAAGGTTTTTACTATTAACTATTTTTTATAATCAAATACTTAGATGTAATCCTCGTGTAAAATGCCCTACTATATATGTACTATAAAGAACAAAGGTTAATGTGAAATAGAACCGCAGGTTATTGCATGCTGCAACAGTAGCCCCAGCGAGATGTTTTGGCAATCCCTTTTTTTTTTTTTTTTTTTTTTTTTCATCTTTTAGATTTTTGTGGGCCCCAAAATATGATCTAAACCATTGGATTTCATTAAAGGCCAAAAACGGCTATGAGGCTAAAATTCAATCGTCTATTCAACACAGATTTTGAGATGTTTACAAAAAAAATAAAAAATCCAATCTATTAGATATACCATTTGGGACTTTTGTGGGACCCATTTTCATGATCCAAAAAGTGCATCCTATTTAGAAGATCCTAAACAACCATGGGGCAAAATTCGGGGCTTTGATTCTTCATGGATCTCAAGAAATTTATGAAAAAATCTTGGACAGTTGGATGTATCTACTGATTTTACACATGGTTTCCACATCCGTTGAACCTAGTGTCTTTCAATTTTCCCTTCATGCAGGCCACAAAATCATGATCTGAACTGCTGATTCCCTTATAATGTCCAAAAAGACCAAGGGGCCAAATTTCAAGTTTAAATCCATCATGAATTTCTAAATATTTTCAAAAATTCTAAATCCTAAAATCTGTAATTCGGGACTTATGTGGACTCCATTTTTTCACGATCTAAATTGCTCAATCTCTTTAGAAGGTGAAAAAGAACTATGAGTCCAAATCTCTTATCTTTATTCATCATGTATTTTAACTAGAAGTCCAAATCCCAAATCTCATTGGATTCTTGGAGTGTTACAAGTCTCTTAAACCCATACACTATTCTTATCTCGATATTAAAAGAATGACAGATCTTTTTAGACATAAATTGGGACAAGGAGGGTATGGCACTGTGTTCAAAGGGAAGCTTCCTAATGGAACATTAGTTGCAGTAAAGACCCAAAAAAGTCTAGCGGGAGCAATGGATAAGAGTTCATCAATGAAGTGGGGACCATTGGAAGAATTCATCATGTTAATGTGGTTCGACTTTTGGGCTTTTTTGCAGATAGATATGAAAGAGCTCTCATCTATGAATTCATGCCCAATGAATCACTTGAGAAGTTCATTTCCTCATTAGATGAAAAGAATTCTATTTTAGGATGGGAGAAGCTTCGAGGCATTGCCATTGGTATTGCTAAAGGGATAGAATATCTCCACCAGGGTTGCGACCAATGGATTCTTCATTTTGATATCAAGCCCCATAATATCTTGCTAGACCACAACTTCAATCCCAAAATCTCAGACTTTGGGCTTGCCAGGTTATGCTCGAAGGAAGAGATCATCGTATCAATGACCGCTACCAAAGGGACCATGAGCTACATTGCACCTGAAGTCTTTTCTAAGAACTTTGGAAACGTTTCCCACAAATAAGATGTTTATAGCTTTGGAATGCAGTTGTGAGAAATGGTAGGAGGAAGGAAGAACATCAGTACTACTGTGGAAAATACTAGCCAAGTGTACTTTCCAGAATGGATCTATAATCGTTTGCAACAGGGAGAAGAGTTAGGACTTCGGATTGTTCAAGAAGAAGATGCTACGATATCAAAGAAGCTAACTATTGTGGCAATTTGGTGCATACAATGGTACCCAATAGATCGCCCTTCCATGAAAAGTGTGGTCCAAATGTTGGAAGGAAGCCTAGAAAATTTGATGATTCCCCCAAACCCATTCGGTTCAATTTCCCAATCAACTACAAATGAAACAATGCCTGAAATCTTGAGAGCACAGACTTAACAGTCATCTCCGAATAGGAGAGACACAAGAAGTCAGTTTTCAATATAGCAATCCTGAACTCATTTGCTGATTAGAAACTCAGTTTTCAATTAGAATGATTCTTCTAATGTGGTTGCTTGGGTGTCTAATTGGAAGACTAATCCTTAGAAGCATCATTTCCTTTTTAATAAAATATGGGTTTTATCTACCAACATTGATGTAGTATTTCGTCATAAACTTAGATCGGCCAACTATACGGCAGGGTGGGTACAACTCACTTGCACCTTTCTCTTTTAGACTTTCTTTTTGTATTTTTATTTTATCTTGTTTTTCATCTTTGTATTATCTTCTTTTCTTAATGAAAGTTTTTGTTACCGATCAGAACAAACGAACAAACAAAAAAAAAGTCAGGGAACATTGTACTAGCATAATTGCACAGACATTTCTTCAAACAGTTGGTGTGCGTCCTAGGAATGAAGGGTCTTTTTTTTTTTTTCCATTGTAGAGTTTGTTGCCAGGTAAAATGCATAACAATTGGTCAATTGGAAACATGGAAAAAAAGGTAAAATATCTGCCAATCATCATTGCATAGATGAGATTAGATCAAACCTTTTTGCAAGTATCTTTACATTTCATTTTTCCTACTCTGTAGTGTGTATGCAAGCATAGTTCTTCAGGAAATACCAATCAATGTAATATTCGACTACTAGAATCGGATAATGGAAAACATGAGTATAATCATGACCAAGAGGAGAAAGAGAGCGCTCTTACATGATATTTGAGCTTTTGGGAAAATATATTTCTACTTGATGTCTTGATCCTCCTCCACTCCAAATGAGTGAGGGATATAACTCATAATCAGCTTGACCCAGTTGGTAAGATCACCTTCCCTTCAGTAGGACAGTGAGCATACAATCCATCCTGACCATATATCATTCATCTGGTACTTGATCAGAGAGATTGCAGGAGAATATATTACAAGAAATGGTGGAAGTAAATAGAAAATGGAATGAAGAAGTGTGGAGGAAAATGGAATGACCATATATTGTTGGAAAAATTCCATCATGTGGGGCCACACGTGTAATTATTAAATGTGTTATGCTATCTTTGGTTAAGTATATATTAAAGTGATCTAATTAAGACTTAAAGTTGTAAGGCTTAAAGGTATAATTGTCATGAGATTAATGTGTAGATACCAGTATGTTATTTCTAATTTGATGAGGGGCCAAATTAGAAATAGCAAACCTATGATATTTTATATATTAGGGTTATGGTCCCCAATTCATATGGTGAATTCTATTCTAAGAATAAAGAGGGTTTCTCTGGGTAGTCATATTGGATTGGAAGATCAACAACCTGTGAACAACTTCATTCAATGGATCCTGGTATGTTTCCGCTTTACTTCTCTCAATGATTTGACATGGAGGATCTTGGTTTATTAGGGTTTCCTAGGTCAAAGATCTTGGTGTATTGTTTCTAATAATTGGTATCAGAGCATCTCCATGTTAAGCCATTGGGAATCCAGATATAAATCAATCTGTTGATATTCTGTTCTTTGGTTGCAATTTGCCTTCCTTTCTTCCTGGGACAACGAAGCCCTAGATGGGAAAAAGGGTTTAGGGTTATCTCTCCCTCCCTTTCTCTTGGTTAGGGTTAGGGGTTTCTGCAATCTTCCTTCGTTACAGCAACAATACCCTCCAAAACTGCACCTAATCCTGTTCTGTATGTTTATGGTGGGTTTGGCCGGTGAGATCTATCTATTGAGTTTTTATTTTGCCTGGTTCTCTGGGATGCATTATCTTTTGGGGCTGGGCACTTAATGAATGGCAGATTCACTGGGTGAAAAGTAAACCTATGGGAAATTTATGATTAGCGTTGTTGCTGATTTAATCGGCCAAAAGATGTGGCTTTATTTTTTTTTTCTTCTTCTGGGTCTTGACTAATGAGTGATATGTTATTTGATTTTCAAGTGATGGTTTGAGAGTTGAGACTCGGTGGTAGTGTTATCACATGCTCTGGTCAGGCTGTTGTTAGTGCTAAACTTGTAACATGTTACATAACTTTTTTTTTGTGAGAGAAGATGTTGGGTCGTATGGTGGTCCGCGGGAGCTCACTTTATGGTGGTCCAAGGGTTTTTTTTAATAAAAAATAAAAAAAAAACTTTTTCCTTTCGTTTGTGGTGACATGTGAAGACAACTAATTGTTTTTCTTCAAACAACAATTCAAATATTTTATGGTATCTCTTTTATGGTTAAATAAAATAGTCCATTATTCTAAAAGGGCTAATTGAAACAAGATGTCACCAAAGTGACCTCTCTTGTGTAGATTGTTCATGAGGAATATTGGATGTTTGTGTGTGTGTAACTTTATGCGGGTCTTAGTCGGCCCAAAGGAAGGTTACTACTTGGCCGAATTACATACACACCTGTGGTGGTAAACATGTGACGATTATAAGGTTTTACATGTGAATAATAAGTCAATCCAAAGATAGATTTATTATTTGACATGAATTATTGTCAATGTTTGATCACTACAAGAAGATGACCATTTACAATTAATATTACTGTCCAAAGACTTGATATTAATGTTGTGCTAAGTACCTTGACATAAGACTTACCATTATTTGAATTTGTTGCTTCTGTATTTGGTTAATAATATGAGTATGTTTATCTGTTTGTTTTTATTTGTTCTCTTTACAGCTAGTGTTTCTACTATATCTGCTAATATCAACTCTATAACTGTACTTAATGGGACCAACTTTAAGGATTGGAAAGAGAACATAGAAATTGTTCTTGGCCGCATGGATCTAGACCTTGCACTACGGATTGAGCAACCCGCTTCTCTTACGGATGCAAGTTCTCCTGATGACAAGAAGAACTTTGAGAAATGGGATCGCTCAAATCGCATGAGTCTTATAATCATCAAGCGCGGCATTCCAGAGGCATTTAAGGGTGCGGTATTTGAAAAGCTAACCACAACCAAAGAATTCCTAGTCGAAATTGAAAAGCGTTTTCTGAAAAACGATAAGGCATAAACAAGCACGCTTTTGCAAAGCTTGATTTCTATGAAGTACAATGGCAAGGGGAACATACGGGAGTACATTATGGGAATGTCTCATATTGCTTGTAAACTTTAGGCACTGAAGCTTGAGCTGTCGGACGACTTGCTCGTGTATTTGGTATTAATATCACTTCCTGTACTATACAGTTAATTTAAGGTCAGTTACAACTATCAAAAGGAAAAATGGACTCTTAATGAGGTCATTTCTGACTGTGTGCAAGAGGAAGAGAGATTGAAGCAAGACAGAACCGAAAGTGCTCATTTGGCTAGCACCTCTAAGGATAAGGGCAAAGATAAGGGCAAAAAGAGAAAGAAAAATGAAGCGCTAAGAGAAAAAAAAGCTGCTAAGGGTCCAACAGAAAAGAAACAACAGCCAGTAACTGAGGGTTGTTTCTTTTGCAACAAGCTTGGACATGTAAAGAAGGACTGTACCAAATATCACGCTTAACGTGTAAAGAAAGGTACATGTAAGTGCAAAAAATATCACTCACAGGAATAGGGGGTGCCTTTGAGGACTTATCCAAACAGTTGAAGAGAGTTATCCGCTTCAGGGAGGGTCTCAGATGATATGGAGCTGCTGGAAGCTTTAGGGAGAAGGATCAGACGCCTGCTGGACCTGAAGGGAGAGGAGAAGCATGGTCAGGGACCCTGGCTGGTGGCAGCGCAAGGCCCTCCGACGTCTAAGTTAGTGCTGGCACTGAACAAAGGGTGAAGTGAGGTGGAGAAGAAGAGAGAGCTCAGAGCAAGGGAGGTTCCTGCACTGTGTGTGAGCCTCCATGACATACCTCGTTGAGTTTACCTCTTGCCTCTATATGTAGGGAGAGAAGTCCAATCGGAAGCTGCTTCTTTAGTGGAGGTAGGTGAAAAGTAGATGTCCCATCTGCCCATACCTCGATCTCTGGTGGATGTGACCGTTCGGCGCCCATCCTGTCTGTCAGTTCGTACTGCAGCGTGGCTGTCTTGTCATCTGGCACTGCTGCCTAGATGGAGAACTTGGCCGAGGTGAAGTACTGGGCCGAGATGAGCTGTCTGGCCGAAGTGGAAGAGTCTGGCCGAGGTGGACTATCTGGCCGAGATGGGCCGAAGTGGAAGAGTCTGGCCGAGGTGGACTATCTGGCCGAGATGGAGCTGTCTGGCCGAGGTGGAAGAGTCAATCTGGCCGAGATGGAGCTGTCTGGCCGAAGTGGACTACTGGGCCGAGATGAGCTGCCTGGCCGAGGTGCCTGTCTGGCCGAAATGCCTTTTTCGAGGCCTAAACGATGGAATTAGGCCTAAAAACCAAAAGTCCATTACATAGTAATGGATCTTGAAGATCTCGCCGTTTCCTTTCCAGAATGGGGTTCTGTTCGCGATTCTGACTCCGGAACCCTAATTAGGGCGAGATCTTCAAGATCCATTACTATGCAATGGACTTTTGGTTTTTAGGCCTAATTCCATCGTTTAGGCCTCGAAAAAGGTACTTCGGCCAGACAGGCACCTCGGCCAGACAGTTCATCTCGGCCCAGTAGTCCACTTCGGCCAGACAGCTCCATCTCGGCCAGATTGACTCTTCCACCTCGGCCAGACAGCTCCATCTCGGCCAGATAGTCCACCTCGGCCAGACTCTTCCACTTCGGCCCATCTCGGCCAGATAGTCCACCTCGGCCAGACTCTTCCACTTCGGCCAGACAGCTCATCTCGGCCCAGTACTTCACCTCGGCCAAGTTCTCCATCTAGGCAGCAGTGCCAGATGACAAGACAGCCACGCTGCAGTACGAACTGACAGACAGGATGGGCGCCGAACGGTCACATCCACCAGAGATCGAGGTATGGGCAGATGGGACATCTACTTTTCACCTACCTCCACTAAAGAAGCAGCTTCCGATTGGACTTCTCTCCCTACATATAGAGGCAAGAGGTAAACTCAACGAGGTATGTCATGGAGGCTCACACACAGTGCAGGAACCTCCCTTGCTCTGAGCTCTCTCTTCTTCTCCACCTCACTTCACCCTTTGTTCAGTGCCAGCACTAACTTAGGCGTCGGAGGGCCTTGCGCTGCCACCAGCCAGGGTCCCTGACCATGGTTCTCCTCTCCCTTCAGGTCCAGCAGGCGTCTGATCCTTCTCCCTAAAGCTTCCAGCAGCTCCATATCATCTGAGACCCTCCCTGAAGCGGATAGCTCTCTCCAACTGTTTGGATAAGTCCTCAAAGGCACCCCTTATTCCTGTGAGTGATATTTTTTGCACTTACAATTGGCGCCGTCTGTGGGAAACGATACAAAAACGCCATGCTTCCGAGAGTTAAGAAGAAGGGCGGAGAATCATCAAAGGCCTTACCACCGCCTACACTTATGTTGCCAGAGAAGCCGTCAGTCCCTCGCCAGAGGCGGTCCCGAGCAAGATCTGGTCCAGCTCAACTGAAGCAGCCCCGGCCAGACGATCTTCAACTGGAGCCTCCCAGGCAAAATGAAACTCCAGTGCTATCCGGATCTCGTCAGTCCTATCACCAGACTGACAGCGAAGATGACGATGCCGACTCTCTCCTCACGGCCATCAGGGCCCGAAACCGAGTTATCCGAGAGCAAGACGACTTGATTCGCCACCTCCAGCAGCAGCTACGAGAAAGGGCGACGACTCCAGTTTCGCCCCCTAGGCGCAACCGAACTGCGAGGCAGGAGATAAAGATGAAGTCACCAAGACAGAAGCAAGCGCAGAGACAATACCTTCTCCTTCAAAATTCAGGATTTTGGTTGCCTCCGGAAGGCACAGATGAAACACCAAGTTAGAGCAATTCGGACAGCTCCAGCTCGGTCAGCACGAGTTCGGATAGCTCCAGTTCGGTTCCAACACCAACTCGGACAGCTCCAGCTCGGTCAGCACGAGTTCGGATAGCTCCAGTTCGGTTCCAACACCAACTCGGACAACTCCAGCTCAGTCAGCACGAGTTCGGATAGCTCCAATTCGGTTCCAACACCAACTCGGACAGCTCTAGCTCGGACAGCTCCAGCTCGGTCAGCACGAGTTCGGATAGCTCCAGTTCGGTTCCAACACCAACTCGGACAGCTCCAGCTCGGTCAGCACGAGTTCGGATAGCTCCAGTTCGGTTTCAACACCAGCTCGGACAGCTCCAGCTCGGTCAACACGATGAGATCGCCTTCGGGTCGGTTTTTACACCACCCAGGCGTGAAGCCTTCGGGCCACTGATGAGATCGCCTTCGGGTCGGTTTTTACACCACCCAGGCGTGAAGCCTTCGGGCCACTGATGAAATCGTCTAAGGCTGGCACCCAGCCACCTAGACGTGAAGCCGAAACGACCAATGATGAAATCGTTTAAGGCTGGCACCCAGCCACCTAGACGTGAAGCCGAAACGGCCAATGATGAAATCGTCTAAGGCTGGCACCCAGCCACCTAGACGTGAAGCCGAAACGGCCAATGATGAAATCGTCTAGGGTTGGCACCCAGCCACCTAGACGTGAAGCCGAAACGGCCAATGATGAAATCGTCTAGGGTTGGCACCCAGCCACCTAGACGTGAAGCCGAAACGGCCAATGATGAAATCGTCTAAGGCTGGCACCCAGCCACCTAGACGTGAAGCCGAAACGGCCAATGATGAAATCGTCTAAGGCTGGCACCCAGCCACCTAGACGTGAAGCCGAAACGGCCAATGATGAAATCGTCTAAGGTTGGCACCCAGCCACCTAGACGTGAAGCCGAAACAGTCAATGATGAAATCGTCTAGGGTTGGCACCCAGCCACCTAGACGTGAAGCCGAAACGGTCAATGATGAAATTGTCTAGGGTTGGCACCCAGCCACCTAGACGTGAAACCGAAATGGCATAATTCCCGGTTGGGCATTACGGCTTTGCTGCCGAGATGAGTGAGCTCAGCAAGGAATTAGTGCCAGTGGCATGCCCAAATCTAGTCGGTCTACCTCTACCGAACTCGCACACTCGGAGCAAAAAGTACAGAAAGATAGCATTGAATCACAGGCATACAGGTTCGAAAAAGAAGCTGATACGAAACAAATTCAGAAACCCCTCTCATCTTAGCTTCCGACTTCAAAGAGTTAGGACTCAAGAAGTCAGAAGCTGGGGGGCTTTGTGTGGGGATAATTTCACAATACCAAAACCGTACTCAGCTCCGGTAAGAGTACCAGTTCGGCACCTCGGCTCAACCCATCTCGCCCTAATTAGGGTTCCGGAGTCAGAATCGCGAACAGAACCCCATTCTGGAAAGGAAACGGCGAGATCTTCAAGATCCATTACTATGTAATGGACTTTTGGTTTTTAGGCCTAATTCCATCGTTTAGGCCTCGAAAAAGGCATTTCGGCCAGACAGGCACCTCAGCCAGGCAGCTCATCTCGGCCCAGTAGTCCACTTCGGCCAGACAGCTCCATCTCGGCCAGATTGACTCTTCCACCTCGGCCAGACAGCTCCATCTCGGCCAGATAGTCCACCTCGGCCAGACTCTTCCACTTCGGCCCATCTCGGCCAGATAGTCCACCTCGGCCAGACTCTTCCACTTCGGCCAGACAGCTCATCTCGGCCCAGTACTTCACCTCGGCCAAGTTCTCCATCTAGGCAGCAGTGCCAGATGACAAGACAGCCACGCTGCAGTACGAACTGACAGACAGGATGGGCGCCGAACGGTCACATCCACCAGAGATCGAGGTATGGGCAGATGGGACATCTACTTTTCACCTACCTCCACTAAAGAAGCAGCTTCCGATTGGACTTCTCTCCCTACATATAGAGGCAAGAGGTAAACTCAACGAGGTATGTCATGGAGGCTCACACACAGTGCAGGAACCTCCCTTGCTCTGAGCTCTCTCTTCTTCTCCACCTCACTTCACCCTTTGTTCAGTGCCAGCACTAACTTAGACGTCGGAGGGCCTTGCGCTGCCACCAGCCAGGGTCCCTGACCATGCTTCTCCTCTCCCTTCAGGTCCAGCAGGCGTCTGATCCTTCTCCCTAAAGCTTCCAGCAGCTCCATATCATCTGAGACCCTCCCTGAAGCGGATAACTCTCTCCAACTGTTTGGATAAGTCCTCAAAGGCACCCCCTATTCCTGTGAGTGATATTTTTTTCACTTACAGTACATTTCTTGCTTTGGTCTGTTCTGGGGTAAATTTAGCTTCAGGACCTAGAAACACGTGGTGGTTAGATTCTTGTGCTACTACTCACATTAGTGTTTCTATGTAGGGTTGCCTGAGCTACCAAAAGTCAAGTGATGCTGAAAGACACATCTTTGTGGGTGATGGAAAGTCGGTAGAAGTAGGGAAAGTCGGTAGAAGTAGAGGCAATAGGGCATTTTAGGTTGTTATTAAAAACTGGTTATTATTTGAAATTATTAGATACTTTTATTGTACCGTCTTTTCGACGGAATTTGGTTTCAGTTTCTTTATTGGACAAGTTTGGTTAGTTTTGTTCATTTGGAAACAATCAATTTAGTTTATCCATAAATTTAAATGTTGTTGTAACTGGTTCTCTTGTGTATGTGACAACTTATATTTACTTGATACAATTGTTTCTTATAATGAATCCTTGCATGTGGAATCACGAGGTATTAAACACAAACTGAATAAAGAAAACTCGGCTAAATTATGGCACAAACGCTTAGGTCACATCTCTATGTCTAGAGTTGAGCGACTTGTGTCTGATGGCATTTTAGATTCCCTTGACTTTACAGACTTTGATGTTTGTATTGCTCGCATCAAGGGAAAACAGACTAAAATGAAGAAATTAGGTGCAAATAGAACTACTGACGTCTTAGAATTGATACACACAAATATCTGTGGACCATTCCTTATGGCTTCCTGGAATGACCAACAGTATTTCATATCATTCATAGACAATCGCTATGGATACCTATTTCTCATTCATGAGTAATCACAGTCTTTGGACGTGTTCAAAACATTTAAAGCTGAAGTTGAGAACCAACTCAACAAAAGAATAAAGAGTGTCAGGTCTGACCGTGGTGGTGAATACTACGGTAGATATGACGGTTCCGGTGAATAACGTCCAGGACCGTTTGCTAAATTCATAGAGGAATGTGGAATTGTCCCACAGTACACCATGCCAGGGTCACCTAGCATGAATGATGTAGCTGAAAGACGAAACTGGACTCTTAAGGATATGGTAAGGAGTATGATTAGTCATTCCACTTTACCAAAGTCACTCTGGGGAGAAGCACTCAAAACAGCAGCTTATATTCTGAATAGAGTGCCAACTAAAGCAGCTGCAAAAACACCTTATGAGCTTTGGACAGGCAGAAAACTTAGTCTAAAACATATTCACATTTGGGGATATCCTGCTGAGGCAAGGCTTTACAGGCCACATGAAAAGAAATTGGACTCCAAAACTGTGAGCAGCTACTTCATTGGCTACTCTGAACGATCTATAAGTTTTATGATCCCACACTTAGGTCAATTTTTGAGACCGGAACTGCAACATTTTTTTAGGATGTTGAGTTTGGGGGGAGAAATAAGGTTAGAGACAATGTCTTTTAGGAAGAATCGGTTACGATTCCCACTATTGCTTTTGACAATGTGCAGGTTTCTATACCTGTCATTAATCAAGAAGCGAATCCGGATCCTCAACAAGACAATGTTGATCAACCCCCCATTCAAGATGAGGAACAAACTCAACAACCTCAAGAACCAGTGCCATTAAGGCGATCCACTAGAGAGAGGAGACATGTTATTCCGGACGATTTTTTCGTATTTCTCCAAGAACATGAGGAAGAAATTGGAATGGTGGAAAATGGTCCAATCAACTTCCATCAAGCCATGCAAGGTTCTAACTCTCAAAAGTGGATTGATGCCATGAATGAGGAGTATAAGTCTATGCAAGACAATAAGGTTTGAGAACTTGTCCCATTACCAGAAGGTGTGAAGCCCATTGGTTACAAATGGATTTTTAAAACCAAAAGGGATTCAAATGGTAATGTGGAGAGGTATAAGGCTTGTCTTGTAGTTAAAGGTTTTACCCAAAAGGAAGGGATTGACGTTAAAGAAACTTTCTCTCCGGTTTCATCGAAAGACTCTTTTAGGACAATCATGACACTAGTTGCACATTTTGATCTTGAGCTTCGTCAAATGGATGTCAAAACAACATTTCTCAATGGTGACATTGACGAAACAATTTATATGGTGCAGCCAGAAAACTTTGAGTCGGGAGACCCAAAGAATATGATCTGTAAATTGACAAAGTCCATCTATGGACTCAAGCAAGCTTCTCGTCAGTGGTATCACAAGTTTTATCAAGTGATTATATCGTTTGGTTTTGAGACAAACGCTGTTGATAATTGTGTGTATCACAAATTCAGTGGGAGTAAGCACATATTCCTAGTTTTGTATGTCGATGACATATTGCTTGCCACAAATGATATAGGCATGTTGCATGAAACCAAGAAATTTCTGTTAAAGAATTTTGAGATGAAAGATCTTGGTGACGCCTCTTTTGTATTAGGGATCCTGATACAACGAGATCGCTCTCGGGGAATCTTTGGATTATCACAAAGAAGCTATATTGATAAAGTGCTCAAAAGGTTTGGCATCAGCACAGTAAACTAGGTGACACCCCTGTCTTTAAGGGAGACAAGTTCAGTCTCAATCAATGCCCTAAAACTAACCTTGAAGTTAAGGAAATGCAGAAGATTCCTTATGCATCAGCTGTAGGGAGTCTAATGTATGCTATGGTGTGTACGCGTTCGGATATTGCGTACATTGTTGGTATGTTAGGTAGATATTTAAGTAATCCAGGGATGGATCATTGGAAAGCAGCCAAGCGGGTTATGAGGTATTTACAGAAAACAAAAGATCACATGCTCACATATTACCACCCAAGGTCTTTCATGAGCACACTGCTCATATGGGTGTTATTTTGTGTGAGGATATCACATTAGAGTGGGAGTTTGTATCATTTTATGTTTTATTGCTTTGTATTTGATTTTGAACACATTTATGCATTTATGTATTTGAATATTATTCTAATAAGAAATACAGTATTCGGTTCATTTCACTCTGTTACATTGTGTTAAATATTGATCTCCCTAAGGAATACAGTAGGACTAGTTGGAAACAGACATGCATAGATCACATTGCATGTACTTTCCATGCTACGCATCCATGATTGATCTATGTCATTTGGTTATGTTGGTGTATGTGACCATTGATGGGTTTAGTCATGTTGAAAGAGATGAAGACCGCTTTGATCCTATACCGGCATAATCAATGGACGAGATTGTTTGGATACAGTGATCTAATTAAGACTTAAAGTTGTAAGGCTTAAGGGTATAATTGTCATGGGATTAATGTGTAGATACCAGTATGTTATTTCTAACTTGATGAGGGGCCAAATTAGAAATAGCAAACCTATGATATCTTATATATTAGGGTTATGGTCCCAAATTCATATGGTGAATTCCTATTCTCTCTGATATCCAATCATTAGAAGAATCAAGAGGGTTTCTCTGGGTAGCCATATTGGATTGGAAGATCAACAACCTGTGAGCAACTTCATTCAATGAATCCAGGTATGTTTCCGCTTTACTTTTCTCAATGATTTGACATGGAGGATCTTGGTTTATTAGGGTTTCCTAGATCAAAGATCTTAGTGTATTGTTTCTAACAATATATCACTCATGATCTGGTACTTGATGAGGGAAATTATTCATATTTTTCATATAGCTCTTTTTTTTTCAATTGTTTGGTGTGACACATTTTTGTCATAAAAAAGAAAAAAAGGAAGAAAATGAACTATTTTCCCGCGACGCGGCACAGAGGACTCGGAGTTCCTGGGTAGGCATATATGATTCCTTTCTCTTTGCTAAAATTAAAATATATGGAGAGCATGACCATCTCGTTGAACTACTGCATAGGTTTGATAACAGGTAAGGAATCCATGAGGAATTTATAGATTTGAGGATACCTCACTCCCTTGAAATAAATACTTCTCACCAAGAATTTGTAGAATGGGGGGTTTTACATATATATCGGTTTGTAAATATAATTGATAAAAGATGGTATGGGTGCGTAAATACGCCAGATTGAGGATTCCAAATCTCATTGGAGGAGATTGAACCTAAGAATTATAAAAAAAATGAAGATTTTCATTGGCCAAAATTCTTAAGGATTTACAATTGCCAAACATGATCAGTTTTTTGCTATTTTAAAAAAAAAATTAGTGAAAATTTTCTGAGGATTTGTTTGCCAAACATTACCTTTGGCTTGGAATCCAACTTCATTTTTGTCACTCAGGCTGCACAGACAACCCATTAATTCTCTTCAGCTATACTATGCTTCGGTGGGGTTGCAACCCAATGACAGTGATGCTCACCACTAATTATATATGAATTTTTAAGTTATATTTTGTACGGTCACCAAAGCAATTGTCCACTCACTTTTTTTTTTGGTAACCCAACTAAGTGGGCTGGGACCTAAAAGAGAGCCCAGAGAGAGAGCACGCATAAGCGGGAAGAAAGTCCACATAAGTAAGAAGACGTAGTGTACCCACAGTTCGAACCCTCTGCAGTCAGGTGAAAACCGCATGTCATTCTCATCCACCTCACTCTTATTGAAATAAAATTTTGCCAAACCAGAAAAAGTAAAAATAGTGGTTTTTGATATTATCAGGTCAGAACAGAAAGGCTAACCGTTACATAAGTTAATAAATCAAATTGCACCAAAATAGCGGGAGCATACAATCATTTTATAATTAGATAATGGAAGATTGGAGTGACACATATATTTCACTCGTGGAAAGATAGGTTCCTACCAACACCTTGTTACAGCTAATAATGGAATGACCTGTTGTGATTATATCTTAAATCAGTTACATATGATGAGACTGGTTTATCAAATATTCTTGTTGATGCATATTGTTGTGTCGTTCATTATAAATTCAAATTTTTGGTGTTTCTGGTTATTAACAATGCTTATCAGTCGTGCTGTTGTGACTGGCTGCTTTCTCGCCCATTCTGTATTTGTGTAAGGTAACTTTCCTTTTGGTAGGAGACCATGGGCAAGATTCCATCCCTGCCATATATCAAACAACCCTAAGGAAGAAGCATGAACAATAAATGCATAAGAGACCTCAAAGAAATGAAATGCAAAGTTAAAGGAGTTGAAGAAATCCTTAGAGCCTCCAATGCTTTCTTCCTCTCCCTCATCCCCAAATCCAACTCCCCTACATCCTTTACAGACTTTAGGCCGATTAGTCTGCTGAATTTTTCCTACAAAATCATATCCAAAATTCTTGCCTCCAGGCTCACTACTCTTCTTCCCAAGTTAATCTCCTCCTACCAAGCAGCCTTCATCCATGGCAGATCTATCCATCACCACTCAGCCCTTACCTTTGAGTTATTTCAAAGGCTTAAATCCAAGCTCAGTAAAGGATCCCTTTGCCTTAAATTAGATATATCAAAAGCCTTTGATAAGCTCAACTGGTCTTTCCTCTTCTCAGCCCTTCGTTTTTTTCAATTTCTCTAAAGATTGGATCTCTCTTTTGAAGGAATGCGTGTGCAGATCTAAGTGCTCCGTCTTGATCAATCGAGTCCCCCATGGCTTCTTTAGCTCCTCCTGCGGCTTGAGATAAGGTGATCCCCTATCCCCATATCTGTTCATCTTAGCCGAAGAAATCCTCAGCCTTCACCTCCATAACCTCCACTCCCAAGGCTTTCTCCTTCCCCTCTCCCCAATCCCCCACACCCCCTGTCACCTCCTATATGCAGATGACATCATCATCCTCATGAAGGGAATTACTTCTGGAGTCCTAGCTCTCCAAGACCTTCTTGATATCTATCAATCTTCATCAGGCCAGCACATTAACCTCCTCAAGAGCCAGCTTTTCCTTGGTAACAGCAGCATAAAAAAGAGAGCCAGAATTTGCTCTATTCTGGGTCTGCCAGAGTGCCAAGTTCAGCTCAAGTATTTGGGTTTTCCTATTGTATTCGGCACCCCTAAACGTCTCCACTTTCTTCCCTTGCTGGATTCTATTAATTCAAGGCTCTCAGCCTGGAAAGCCAAAACCCTCTTTTTCGCTGGTAGGCTTATCCTTATAAAGCATGTTATTTCCAGTATTCCCTTACACTGTGCTTCCATTCTTCCCCAGCCTACTTCCATTTGTAAAGACATAGAGTGTATCCTGCGGCATTTTCTATGGTCTGGTTCTGCTTCCTCCTCCAAAATCAACTATGTCAACTGGTCTCAAGTCACTCTCCCTAAGCTGGAAGGCGGTCTTGGCATCAGACGCATCTCAGAAGTTAACAATGCTTCCCTCATCAAGTTGGGTTGGCAAGCCTCCACAACGAATTCCCTGTGGTCTTCCTGGTTCAAGCTTCGCTACTTCAAGGACCAGAACATCTGGAATGCTGCAAATACCCCCTATGGCTCCTACATTTGGAAAAGAATTTGCCGTCTTGCTCATTTCATTCATCAAGGCAGTGCCTGGATCTTCGCTAATGGTAAGGACATTAATATTTGGCATGACACATGGTCAGGGGACAAACCTCTATCTACTGTCTTCCCAAATCAGTAATTCCCTCAGGATCAGCATCTTGGCTCCTTCTTCCATCCCCTCTCAGGCTCGTGGCACTTCCCCCTGAACTTACCTCCTGGCGTCCAAGACTGGCTATCCTCTGCTACTTCTCTTCTCTCCCCCAGCTCCTCTACTAGAGACCTTCTCACCTGGAAGGACTCCACCAATGGCCAGCTCACCCAAAGCAGCGCTTGGAATGCAATCAGATCCAGAGGTATCACTCTCCAATGGCCTCCCCTGATTTGGAATGGAATTTCCCTTCCCAGAATCAGTTGCTTTGGCTGGCGTTTGATGCTCAACCGCACCCCAACTGAAATGTATCTCCAACACCTTGGGTATTCCCTTGCCTCTAGGTGCAGTCTCTGCTTCAATGGATCAGACTCAGTTAGCCACATTTTCTTCTCTTGCACTATAGCCCAGTCCCTTTGGAGATGGATCATCCACTCAGCAATAGCCCAGCAGCCTTCTCTTTACTCTGCTCCTTCAATCTAGATCTCTCTCTTTAGGGGAAATGACTCATTTGGCAAATCCTTCATGGCATCTACATTTCTGTCTGTTATCTACACTCTTTGGAAGGCTAGGAATGCAGCCATCTTCAACAACCGCCATCCTCCTCTGTCTCAGATCTTAGACACTCTTCATGAAGACCTCAGCAACTCTCTAAGGAAGATCTCCAAGCCTTTTGTCAGCCAGCAACTATGCTCCCTCCTAAGTTCAATGAAAATTCCAGACTGTCGAGGTCCCTAATCATCCTTGATAGGATCATCAGCTCCTTGTGCAGGTATCCAAATCCTGACCCCAGTGCATCATCTCTAATAGGGACCGGCCATAGGGTCTTCATGAATAGAGTATCTGTATCCCTGGCGATCAATCTAGTCTTGGTCAGGAAGGCTCTGCTCCCTGCAAGGTGATCTCTGCTTCTCTCTCAAGAAGCCTTTTCTGGCAGACTGCATCTCAGCTCCCTTCTCAGTCCTCTGTTCCTCTCTGACATTGCAACAGTTTGTAATTTCGAGCCATGGCGGAAGCGTTGGATAACGGTGTTCTTTGTGCTAATATCAATTCCATGCCATGTGTATTCAGAAGGCTTAATAGGATTCCAATGATCTCTTCTCTGAACCCAACTTTGGAGGGTGTAGGACGGCTGGGAATTTGCTTTCCTATTTCTGGGCAAATGCTGTTAATGTATGAAAAGCTATTGGTATCCTCAAGGGGTCAATTTATCAATGGCGATGATCATGATGTTTCTGATGTTTGGCATTCATGGTCTGTTGATGGCCAGATTGGAGGGTGCTCATGAACATTTGCCAACCTCATCTCTTTGCATCTTTATTGGGAGTAGGTCACACTGCTCCAGATTTCAAGCCCAAGGATGGTTTTGCTTTGTTCCAATGGTTGCCAATTCTAGTATCCAGTGCATCATCTCCGGTCCTAAGATCTTTTTGTATAGAGGATCAGTATCCCTGCTGATTTAGTTTGCCTCGGTCTTTATGGTTCTGCACCCTGCATGGCGATCTCTGCCTCTCTCTCTAGAAGCCTTCTTTTTGGTAGCCTGCATTGTAGCTCCCTTCTCAGTCCTTCGATCATCTCAGGTCACTGATCTCAGGTTCTCTCTAGGTAGATGTTTTGGCTCTTTCCAGCTTTGTATTTTGTTTTGGTAATGCTGTTTCAGTTTTTTCCTTTTCTTTTTGGTTCACCTCCACTGCTGGAGGTCTATTCTTTATATTCTTTTTCTCCTCTTCAATACAATTACCCTTATATATTAAAAAAAATAAAGATTAGGAATGATTAATGTACGGCTGATACTCTCTTATGCTTATTTAAATGCCCATAATGTTGGCATCGCTACTTTATTTGACCAGTCGACAACAAGACAGCATCAGAAACTAGTAAAGATGCATGCTTTAAGTTAGTTAAAGGAACGCATTATTAACATATTAGCCATGCGCTCGTGTGGTAACTTTAAGAGTGGGTGAAAAGCTAATTCGGCTACCATTCATTCAAAGCTCTTGTAGCCGCCACCTTTTTAATACCGGACCCCACTATAGCACAAGGTAATGATAAGCCAAAGAAACACACTCTCTCCCCTAAATTTTTATTCACCCGAATTTGACACTATCCAAATTGTGCAGGCAATCTAATTGACCGTGCAGATTTAGACACGCATTGCACTTTATCTAATGACTAGGATATATGCACGGCATTAATAAAAGTACCTCTTCCGATTAAATCGATCCAATCTTTTGTTAGGTAGGTTGAATGTCGATGTGTCCAACCCCTATACCCAGTGATTTTCAATCTTTCAGTTAAGCTAGGAACTGCATTATCTTTCTTGAAAATGAAAAGATGGAGCAATATCATGGTTAAACTTGTGCTCGAACAAATTATTAATTGGTCAGGCTACGGGCTTGAAAACGTTTGTTTTGGGCTCAGGCCAACATTTTTCTTCGGCCAGTTACACATCTAGAGAAGATTGTCATCTACTGTCCGCAATAAACACTAACATAACATTTAAATGTAAATTTAGTTGGGGTTTAGTTAAAAGATGCATATATGCAAGAGTTGCTAATTGGTGTCTCAAACATCTACAAAACACTACATCATTGGAAGTCTAATTGGAGTCCAAACGTAAAAGAAAGTTGTTTTTCTTCTCCTCAGTGTCCGAATAGAAAAGAAAGTTGCTTTTTTTCTCCCAGGTCCAAACTTATGTAACCGGTTGAGTGTCTAACAAATGCAAACCAATTTCTCATAACAGCAATTCTGATTCTCATTAGAAAGGAAGAAAAACCCAAACCTAGGCTGAACTCAGGGCGGTAAGCTCTAACCTTGCCTACCAAAATCTCAGTGCATACTTTTTTCGTGCTGAGTAATTTGGATTCAAACTCGCGGCAGGTTGGTTCTAATGTCATCTTAAATTTCTTTAGCTAGCCATTCATATAAAAATATCAAGGTGCTAGTAGATCAAGCATAAATAATTTTCGATACTTCCCCTCGAGTGGAGCCCACTCCATGCTTTGGGGAACTTACATCTTTTCTATATTGAAGAGTGGGCTCTATGCGAGGAGGAATATTGAAAAGTATTTCTGCTGTCTCTACTAACGCCTTAAGGTTTTGGTAGAAATGGTTAGCTAAAGAAATTTAACACTCTACAGTAACCCTCTGCTTAACGAAGTCACCAAAACAAATGAGCAAAATAATGTTTGCATATAGATTAACCCAAAAGAGGACAACTCATTTGAGTAGCAGAAAATTTACAAATACAAATATACTTATATATCTACAATACAACAGGATTTTGATTACACCAAATCCACTTAATGTTTCAAAACACTAGACAAAACTGCATTATATGAGTCCTGATCCTCAGAGGCCTTGAGCAGAGCAATCCCCAGTTGGAGTAGAACTCCATAGTGGGGCCTAACTATTAAAAATCGGTCTCAAAATATGTGTCCTCTCATGTATGGGATATCCCAAGACTGATTGTTTGAAAAAAAAAAAAAAAAAAAAGTGTGAAAATGAAAAATGCATCAGGTTGTGTTAATCGCATTTTTAATTAAAAGGTCAATTTTATGGTAAGACAAATGTTATTGGAGTAAAATTTAGGGATCCCCTTTATATGGCCAATATGATGATGTGCCCTTTTAAATGAAGCCAATCTACCTATCAATGTAGGAACATATCCGACTAATCCACTCATCTACATGGGAACTCACCTGATAAAATATCTTACCATGTATTAAAACATTAGCAGATAATCATTTAAGAGGTCACTAACTAATGATGAAACACATTAAGGATATTTGCCCAATGCCATTTAATAATAATAGCACTCATTATTGATAATTATGTACCACTTGAGGTGGCTATATTAATTATCTTCTTCAGTCACCTGATTTGGAGATAAAAAAGGCTTAGGTGGCATCTGCAGGAGCTCCAGCCGTCCTTCTAACATCTCCACGACCTTGCTCATTGAAGGACGATCAATTGGTTTCATTTGGATGCACCACAGTGCAATAATAATCAACTTCTTCGCTGTTTCTTCTTCATCTAGAGTGGCATTTTGAATTCCAATGTCCTTTCCTTGGTTAAGTTGGCTGTATACCCACAAAGGGAAGTAAATTTGGCTCAAATTCTCAACATTCGCATTTATGTTTTTCCTTCTCCCAGCTATTTCCAGCAACATCATTCCAAAACTATAAACGTCAGACTTATATGACACCCTACCAACATTTCTATAGAACAGTTCGGGAGCCATATATCCTAATGTTCCTCTTGCGCCGGCTGTAATAGATACAATGCTCTCTTCTGTAGGGTAGAATTTCGCCAACCCAAAATCTGAAACTTTTGGAGTGAAGTTTTCATCTAGAAGAATGTTGTGAGGCTTGATGTCAAAGTGAAGAATCTGCACGTCGCATCCTCGATGCAAATATCCGATCCCTCGTGCAACTCCTAATGCAATGTCATACAGCTTCTCCCAAGTCAAGGGGCTCTCACCTTGTGGTGAAAATATATACTTCTCCAAAGATCCATTAGGCATGAAGTCATATATGAGAGCCCTTTTTGACCCTTTTGAGCAGAATCCAATGAGTTGCACTATGTTAACATGATGAATCCGTCCGATTGTGGCAACTTCATTGATGAATTCTTGGCCATTGCCCTTTGATTTGTTCAACATCTTTACAGCAACAAGATGACCATTTGGGAGCTCTCCTTTGTATACAGAACCATAGCCTCCTTGCCCCAATTTCTCCTTGAAGCCGTGAGTCATTTTCTTGACATTAGAATAGGAGTAACGCATCGGAACATGGTTCTTGTATCTATTTAGGAAGTCTTCGATGTTCTCATCCTTGGATTGATGCTCAGTTAAGTACTCTCTCACAGAATATTCTAATTTTTCTCTGAAATGGATGGCCGTTTTCTTAACGTCATGGTAAGAGTAGTTCATAGGAATGTGACTCTTGTATTTACTTACAAACTTTTTGACATTTTCATCTTTGGACAGACGCTCCCTCCATAGCTTATAGATCAACAAGACAGCAAGGCAGAACATCCCTATTGATGTTCTTGCTATCATAATACGTTCTTCACACAAAAAACAAATAAAAACTATCATTTAGAATCCTTTGTATAAGAATGCTATTGGTGTAGATAATATTAGTTGTATTCTTACCCAAGACAGGTAGGCAACTCATAAGCAGGCCTGTAGAAAAGGGGGGAAGAAGAAGAAGATGAACAAAAAACCATGCGAAAATCGAAGAAAGAATTAGAACCTAAAGGCTTTTAACCGAGAAATGCATTGGAGAAATGGCTGTAAGAGGAACTTTACCATATATGCCTTGCAGTATTGTTTTGATGATGCCTACATTGTGTAACAAACAATCATATTAGAATGAGACACAGGAAAATATCATGCTCATTACATGGAAGTATTTAAGATCTTTTTCACTAATTGAATTGTATAAAACAGAGCATTTGTGAGTTACTGGTTTTGCCTGTTCAATTACTTATTTTCAGAAAACAAAGTGGTTGTTACTGATATTTCATGGTAACTATTGAAATTCCCAAACCCTTTTTTCCTCTCTCCTCCATCAGTATATCATTTCCTAAGGTTATCAGTGCTATTATTTTTTAATCATATAGTTAGATGTTATCTTACTGCAAAATACCCTACTACTTACTGTGAAGAACAGATATTAAATAAAACCTATTTTGAGTGTTTTTTGGCAATAAGAAGGGATTGTAAAGCATACTTATAATAAAAAAATTAGTACTGTCATCACGGATTAGACAATTGTGTCAACTTTTTTTTGTTTCTCAGCAGTTACACTCATCTAAGAAAGGGGATATGTTCTCCTACGAGCAGATTGGATGCAGATCTTATGCGTTCCAGCTCATGGGGCCCACTCTGAGGCCTCCTTATCACTTGTATCCAACAATGTATATAATCCTACTGGAATGAAGTTTGTGATGGTTCCTGTATACAGAAGTCTAGTGGTTCAATCAAATAAAGGTCGACCTTACATAGCTTAAGCTTGATGATCACTGGCATCAGTATGATGATGGTGCCAAAAATTGACAGTTTCTTAGATTTGGAGGATTCCTTAAAAAAATGGATGTTAAGAATACTATTGAAAATAATTTCTGCTGCCTCTACTATGGCTTCAAGGCATTGGTAGGCATCGTTAACTAAAGAAATTTAATATGGTATCAGAGTCAACCAGTAACAAATTTGAATAGTAGGAAGAACAACTCGACGTTTAAAAAAATATGCATGTCGCTGTGCCAACTGGCTCCACCGAAAGAGAGTATTGAATAGTATTTCTGCTATTTCTACTAATAGACTACCTGCTATTTCTGCTACTTCTACTAATATACTACTTCTACTAATAGTATTTCTACTACTTCTACTAACAGATCGCCTAAAAAGTATGATATCTTTTTTTTTTTTTTCCTACAATGGGATTTGAACTCGCACACTCTACTTATACCATGGTTGGAAAACTCTCTGAGTCGACTCTTGACTCTCCCAAATCATCTCTTTTTGACAAAGAACCGAGTAAAAAATCGGGAAGACTCGACTGAGACATCTCATTTTAATAAGTTGTTTGCATTCCGAACATTTAATAGGGAAGTCTAATTTTAAACAATGAAAGTTTATTTTTAAATAATTATGCATGAAGTTTGGAGTTAGTAATTTAAAATGATGATTGACATGTATTTGAAACTTATATTTAATATTTTAGATTCGATATTTGAACTAACAAATTATGTAATATGTAATATTTTTTCTTCTCTTTTTCCTTATTGTAGTACTTTTCTTGCATATATAAACTTGTTAAATTTAATTGATTATTATGAATGCATGTAAATAAATGTATTTTTATATTTTATAAGTAATGGATTTATTTTTAAATATTTTAAAATTATATTTAAAAAAAATATGACTCTCTTGAGTGTTGCCCGTATCCGAGAATCATTTTTTCCCCCGCATTGTACAAGTTTAGTCCGAGTCGCAAGCTTAATTGACTCACACGCCTTTGTCGTTATAACCAGCTGAGGATAACTATTTGCTATCTAGAATTCTAGCTATCACAAATTATTTGGGGAATGGGAAAGGGTCCCACCATTTACACGCAGAGAGGGGATACTTACAGAGAGCTGAATCGAAAGGCCTTTCACATGAAGGAGTTGATCCGAGAGGCGATTCGAGAGGCCTTTCAAGTGAAGGAGTTGGGGGTGGTAGAAACCAGTAGATATCAAGACCCAAGAGCAAGGCCTTGTGAATATCTGTGTAGTTGTTAAGATTTTGAGTTTTCTCTGCTGCTAGAGTAGCCGATGATATGATGGTACAGTTTTCATTCCTAAACATCGTCAAATCCTTATAATCGATGATCGCATAGAAATATGGGAGAGAGGAGCTGTTGAAGCATGGAGCAGTAGCTATATAGGAAGGACTTTCCATAGGAGCTGAACAGTTGACGTATGTGATCTGCTCAATCTCTGACGACGGTAAGTAGAACGGGTCAAACCAATCTTCCGGATCCAAAAAGGAGCGAGGTAGAGATGAGCAATTGTCTCTCTCAAGGCCGGAATCAACGATCCGGATTTTTCTGTGGTCGTATGAGATTGTATCTACATAGAATTTCTTTGAATCCTGCAAAGATAAAATGGTCCGATTATTGCTTTCACAAGAGAGCTCGAACGATTGGAGGCCGCAGTTTATGGGATCAGTTTTCAGTCGAAAAGGGTAGCTGACGTTCTTGACACTCCCACAGGAAGAAGGGCTGCAGATTTCTCCCATCTCAGCGTTGCATTGTAGAAAGACCATCACTACAGAAAGTGAAGCCAGACAAAAGAAAATGGTTCCCATCTTCACCCAGAGAGAGAGAGAGAGAGATGAGATGAGCAATATAAAAAGATCAACCGAGGGGAAAGGGAATTCTCAAGGATAAACACCACCCTCACCTTACCCATTCTCCACAACCAAACAGTCAACAATACTTAGCTTCCTAGAAAGTACTCCTAGCTTTCTCTGCAGTTTCTTTGCCCGGATTTTATTTATTTATTTTTTTATATGTGACTCGAACTTTCGATATAAGAGTAGGAAAGAATACAAGATGACAAACAACAATCACGCAAGAACAAGGGCAATTTATTAAATGGTCAAAGAAAGCCGGCGTGTCATGTCATACAACAGTTTGGTATGGTCGAACAACCGACAGTTCGGTCTCAGGAAGGAAATTAGAAGGAAATTATTATCTTTGAAAAATGTTCTTTTTTATTTTTATTTTTTTAAAGGTTTCTACACCGGAAGTTTCTCAAAAAATCTGTACATTCATTGTCCCCAACTTTAATAAAAGAAAATGCAAGGAAGAAGGTTTCACTCAGATCCAATATCTAATTGCCAGCATCCTTCTCTTTTTCTTCTTATTCTAATCTTTCAATCACAATGAGAAGCTCTGGCTTAGATTCTGCCCTCTTCTTTTTCTTCTTGTTCGTGGTCATCTTCCACTCTTTCCATCTGATGAGCAGGTGTCATGCACTCAACTGCACGCTTTCAAAATGCAGTGATGGAGGCCCAGATATCCAATTTCCATTCCGATTGACAGGGCAGCCTGAGCGCTGCGGCTATCCGGGCTTCGAGCTCATCTGCAACGGCACCAACACCATCCTCCAGCTCCCATCTGGGCAAAACCTCTCCATAACTTATATAAGTTACGATCAAAGTAGCATAGAGATTGTCAACCCCTACGGCTGCTTCGAGGAGCTCCTGTTGCGTATCGACCTCACAGCATCTTCCTTTGGTCCTTTCGACAATCTCTACGGTGATTACAATGAAGGATATCATTATTACTATAACTACACATTTGTGGCTTGTTCCAAGGATTTCGCAATAAATGGGTATACTGAGATTCCTTGCTTGAGCGACAACACAAGTAAAAACGTATTCCTTGTGCAATCCAATTTGAACCCGGCTGCTTTGGGAGGAGGATCCTGCCATCAAAACAAGACCGTTTCGGTTTCGGCGCTATATAGTCACTATTACAGTAGAGAACCAATTTACTTGCACTGGCAAATTGATGGATGCGAGGGATGCGGAGGGACGTGCAGATACAAGGACGATACCACTAATCAAACGGAATGTTTCTATCCTTATCCTGATGATTATAATCCTTTTCATCAAGGTAAACGCAATCCTTATCCTGATTATTATAATCCTTTTCATAGGTAAGCGCCCCGCCCCCCACCCACCCACACACACACACACACCCCTGAAGATCACACTTAAATAAATATCAAATAAAAATGTAATTAACAGTTTAAGTATATTGTTCAGAACAGAAATTTACATCATTTAATATTGAAATATATCTAAGCTATTCTATACGTATATCTTAAAATTAATTTAGTTATTTTCCCTTGATATTCTAATAACTAGTCCATGAGTCTAATTAGATTGAATACATGGTTTCAAGTTTTCAATATTATGTTGACATGGTAAATTTTAAAATTAAGATAAAATCCTACCTCCTCCATTGGGAGGGGAATGGATTCCCCAGAGCCCAATAGACCAAATCTGAACAAAAAATGGATATCCTTCTCCATGATTTGGACTTGCTTTAAGTTCAGGATAGGGTCCACAACGTTAGCCCAAATAAAATGGTGGCAAGTCTAGATCAAGCAGGGGTGCGAGTTCGGGGATGAGGATTTGAGCCTTTGTCACCATACACAATTAATTAGGTGGGTGGGGGGAACTCTTTCAATCCCCTCTCTGCACTTGTGCTCAGGTGAGGTGAGATCCTTATTGATGGCTGGGGCTAATCTTTTGCACATACCAGTTCCCATCATGATCTTTCAATCCCTCTTCCTCTTCATGGTTGGTAGGTGAGCGCACATCTACCATCTCAATAGACAGTTTCTTCTCTCTCTATCTCTCTCTATCTCTCTTTATATACATATTGAGAGGAACTTTTTTATATAAAAAAAATCATTTTTGTTTAGATCCCAAGTTCCCAACTACTTTTTCCACAACTCATTTTGAAGAGAAATTGACTAAAAGAAGGACCACTTACTATCCAAAGTTACTCCATGAGCCGAACATGCCCAAATTGGTAAAATTTAAATCCTTAGCAGAGGCCATTTTATGTATTAGAAAGAAAAAAGGACAGTTCGTTCAAAAGTGTTGATTTACTTGAAAAACAACTGCGACAATATATTATTTTTCTTTATTGAATCTCATATGTGGATGGTACTAATCTACCTTTTTTTTTTTTTTTTTTTTCTAGGCACACATATTGTTAAGCATGCAATTATAGGTGAGGTTCAATCCCTTTATAAAAATAAGAGCCTAGATTTTTTCTTATGTTACTAGAAGTGATTTTTTTTTTTTTTTTTTTTTGTATATGTGCAGGTGTTAGTGTCACCATCTTCTTTCTTATAGTAGTATCAGTCATTGCCATCAAGGTCTACAAGTCTAAAAGATCAGATAGGAAGAAGGAAAGAGAGAATCAACTCAAAGTTGAGAAGTTCTTAGAAGATTACAAGTCTCTTAAACCCATACGCTACTCTTATCTCGATATTAAAAGAATGACTGATCATTTTAAACATAAATTGGGACAAGGAGGGTATGGTACTGTGTTCAAAGGGAAGCTTCCTAATGGAACATTCGTTGCTGTAAAGATCCTTAAAAAGTCCAGCGTAAGCGATGGAGAAGAGTTCATCAATGAAGTGGGTACCATTGGAAGAATCCATCATGTTAATGTGGTTCGACTTTTGGGCTTTTGTGCAGAAAGATATGAAAGAGCTCTCATCTATGAATTCATGTCCAATGGATCGCTTGAGAAGTTCATTTTCTCATTAGACGATAAGAATCCTTTATTAGGATGGGAGAAGCTTCGAGACATTGCCATTGGCATTGCTAAAGGGATAGAATATCTTCACCAAGGTTGTGACCAACGCATTCTTCATTTCGATATCAAGCCCCATAATATCTTGCTAGATCACCACTTTAATCCCAAGATTTCAGACTTTGGGCATGCCAAGTTATACTCGAAGGAGCAGAGCATTGTATCAATGACAGCTGCTAAAGGGACCATGGGCTACATTGCACCCGAAGTCTTCTCTAGGAATTTTGGAAATGTTTCCCACAAATCAGATGTTTACAGCTTTGGAATGATGTTGCTAGAAATTGTAGGAGGAAGGAAGAACAACAGTACTTCTGTTGAAAATACCAGCCAAATGTACTTTCCAGAATGGATCTATAATCGTTTGGAGCAAGGGGAAGAGTTAGGACTTCGGATTATTGAAGAACAAGACGCTGCTATATCAAAGATGCTAACTATTGTGGGACTTTGGTGCATACAGTGGTACCCAATGGACCGCCCTTCTATGAAGAGTGTCGTTCAAATGTTGGAAGGAAGCATAGAAAATTTGACGATTCCACCAAACCCTTTCGGTTCTACCTCTCAACCCACTCCTGATGAAAAGATAGATGAAGATCTTGATAGCACAAAATTAACTATCATCTCCGAATAGGGTAGAGGCAAGAAACTCATTTGCTGATTAAATCTAAAGCATGTAATAGTTTTATTTGTTCCAATAGATTTGATTGTTGTTGTTATTATGAATAAGATGAAGACCTTGTCAGAAATTTCAGTCAGCGATCAATGTACTAACTCAGTTTCAATATATATAGATCATGAGTAATGAACTGGATCTCTCTTTCACAATGAGTAGGTCTGTTGCTTGCAAGAGCATTTCTTCAGACATTTGGTGTCCAACTAAGGTCAAACCTTGAATATATTATTAATCGCAGAAACGAATAAATTAAAACTTCTGCATGTTTTTAATTAGCCATCCTATGTAGTCTACCATGTATCATTCATAGCCTACACTAACATAAAGCCATTGCACACTCATTCATTCCATTTCCTCAAAACCTGAAGACAGAACTCCTCAACATTTCTCTTCCATTACATTTATCTCCACTAATTTATTCATGCCATTCCATTTCCTTAATCTCATTCATTCATTCCAAATCACCTACTAATTAGCATCACAGTTTCCCAAAAAGAAAAGAGAAATAGAAGAAGGTGGGGGCATGCCCAATGAGGATCACCAGCAAGGAAGAAGAACAGTTGGAGTAAGTGAAAGAAAGAAAGAAAGAAAGAAAAGAGAAAAATGGTGTTTTGGCGTAAATATGTAATTCCACAGCACCTTAGACTACCTTTTTTTTTTCCTTGGTAGAAGAGAAATTCCATTAATGCAACAGCCAATTTCCATGGAAAGATGAAATTGCTATATTAGCAAAGTCTATAGTTTTTAAATTCCTTGAAAAAGGTTTTCCGTGGAAGTTAGAAATTCATGTTTGATGTAAATTTTTATTTCTTGATGAATTGGTGCTAATGTTGTTTGGTGTGGATGCGGATTCTTTATTGAAAATTAGAATTAAAGAGGGGAGTGAGGAAATGAAGTAATAAAGAGTGGAGAAGTTTTATGTGGAAATTGACTTTCCATACCCCGCCTCCATAATTATACTTCCAGACTATTCAAGGTAAATATTGACATAGCGAAAAAGTATTTCCGCATAAAATTACTGCACCAAACGCATGAAAAAATAAATTTTCGTAGAAAACAAAAACATCTTTTCTAAGGAAATGGGTTACGCACAAATGTGCCCCAACGTTCTGTTTGTGTAGAGTTGCAGAGGAGGAAACACAATTAATTTCTTACAAGGGAGGTGGGGAAATCAAATTGTTTCTCATGTGGAAAATGGTGCCCCGAGAACGTGCCAAAAAACTCAGAAGAGGGGGAATCATTGCTGCATCCAATGCAATGGAGAACATGCTGGAAAATCTGGCGCCTTGTCCTGCGCGTTTGAGTTTGGGTCAGGTTAGTGGACAAGCTCTAACAAATTAATCAAAGGAAAAAGCAAAGTGGTCCACGTCATGAAAACGTTGTTACAAAACTTGACATAAAAGTCTAGAACTACTGCACAAATCCACCAGGAAATGGCAAAACCCAAACCAAGAACTTTTATTATTAATTATGAGCCCTAACACTTCCCACCCCGGAACACTGAGAAAAATAACTTTTGGACACGTTTGATAAACAAAGAGTAATCCTCTATCTAAATGATTCCTTCATTCTCACCTAGAACAATGCTATCCTCTTTGAGGAATTTTTAGAAGAGGAATGGTTTGGGAAACACGGAGGAGGAGTTACTCTTGTAGTGCTTCTTTGCCTCTGTGGATATTCATAATTTTTTTTTTTTTGTGGGGGGGTGGGATTTGTTTTGGAGGATTTGAAAAGTCCTTTTACATTTTCTCTCTTCATCTAAACCTGAGTTTTGCTGCAGAGAGGTATGAGGAATCCTCAAATTTGACCTTTGGAAGATTATGAACACTTTGACTACTGGAAATTGGAATCATTCTCTAGTCATTTTGAAATCTTTTATTATGAATTCATTAATTGCGTAGTCAACTCAAGACACAGTTACTTGAATAATTGGAAAATATTAATTGAGATATGAACGGATTTACATCATCATGAGTGAAGGATTGCATACTCATTTATTATAAGTGCATCATAACAAACAAATGTTGTTCTTTAAAATTCTCCCCTTTTGGAAAATATTGGGCCATTTATAAATTTGTGTTTTTCTCAAGATAATATAAAAAATTGTCAGAAGCACAAATTAGTTTTTATAATAACTGATAAGTTCAAAATAAAAAAAAAGTTGTCAAAATCTCTTTTTATTGATTGTTCCAACCTTTTCCTTTTTCTTTTTTCATTTTCTAACATTATTTTAATATTTCTTGATATTTTAAACTCCGATAGATTTTTCAAAATGCTTTCAAGATCCCGAGTATCTTTCACATGCTTTCCATGAGTGGGATGGTGTGGAACTCCACTCTTGAGGAGCCCACTTGCTTATAATCCCTATTGTTAAAATATCATCTCCTACAATGATTTATCCTCAAGTTTTTCTTCGGTAGTTGGTCCCACGATAAGAATTAATCTAATAACTGATAACATAATTAGCATAATTTCATGTATTATTATTTATATAATTAATCACACCATCAATGATATGCTCAGTCTTACGATATTCAATAGAGTAAAAGGAGACCACATTTATATTCAACTGTTTGAATTATTAATAGAAAGGCCCCACAGTGAATTCCCACACATCCGACTTACGTGTTGGATACGCTCAGGGGATCTAGACTTGCGACTACCGACTAGCGACTTGACTTGTGGCTTGTGACTTGTGAGACAGTCAAACATGCCGGATTGACGCGATTGAAGATGATGAGAATGCGCGTGATATATTCAACAGGATTAGAATTTAGAAGGATAACTTGATAAAAAATTCAGGCATTTGAAGACTTTTAGAAGTTCATCCCTCATGACGTGGCTTTTTTTACTCAAAAAAAAAATCTGAATTTCAGCTTTCATAATATTTAGAGATATTGAATATATTTTTTCCAAAACGAGCCATTGATCTAAGAGTGATATTTTAACTTGAGGGCCTAGAGATCGAAATTAGGTTATAGGGGCATGCCTACATACATGGTTATGGCCGGGGACAGTCATCTCGTTAAACCTAGATCCGCCTTCAGAATTTACATGAATCCTTTAATACCCAAATGAAAATTTTCGTAGAAATCTTGGTCCTTGATCTGTCACTTCCTATGCGGGTGATATTAAAGGCGTCAACGTTACAACCATAATGAAGTGTGTTGGCAGAGTCTTTGAACATTTGTAAATCTAATTAAAGAAAATTTTCAAGAGATAAACTCTCAAACATTCTCTGGCCAAACAACCTAATTAAAAAAGAAATGGCTCATGGGCCATCTGGCTAGAGTACTCCCCGATCTAGGCCCTTAGACTCCTACCTTTTGATATTAAAAATCTTAGAGCGTCTCTAATAGAAATGCCAAAATGGAGATACCAAATTTGTTTTGCTAGCTGAAGTGGCAAATTGACCATTTGAAATTTGACATCTCTATCAGAGGTATCTCAACCCCATATGCCAAATGTAATATTTTACTTTTTTTTTTATTTTACCTCTTTTAATGTATTAAATAGATCGAACCAAATCCATTTCCAATAAAGAATTTTGAAATAAAATAAGCATAAAAATTCATGCCAAAAATTTCATGTGGCACGTCCACCTTAGAAGAGACACTTTAGAGTGAAAAATTGAAGAGAGAATTATAGAAGAGTTAGAGATAACCGGCCTTGATGATTTTTCTACATATTTCTTTCAATGGATTTTTTTTTTATTTTTTATATCCTGAGTCTTTTAAACCAAGATGGATAATTTTGATATACATGCACAAGATTAAGGGGATAAGGTTTAATCTTATCTCTAAACAACCCATTGAGGCCTATGGGCAACCGTGTGGGGTCTTTTGGACCTCACATTCCGACACAATTGCCATCAACCCAAAATTTGACATTTATTTAGATTTTATATTTGAATTTGTTCCTTGTCTTCGCGATACCTATCTAACTGTCTAAATAATTCTTTATTACTAAAGCTTATGGGTCTTTCCACCCGTCAAGCAAGCAAGTCAAGACGAGACAAGTGCCAATTAAACTCATATAGACCATAAACTGAACTTTCCACCTGAACGAGGAAACAAAGACTTTAACAAATCTTAAATGCACAAATAAGAGAAAATGATATTTAACTAATTTCTTCATAAATAAATGAGGAAACTAGGGGGAAAAACCACATAGGACCGTAGTCTTAAATGCACAAATAAGAGAAAATGATGTTTAACTAATTTCTTCATAAATAAATGAGGAAATTAGAGGGAAAAACCACATAAGACCTGTAGTCTTAAATGCACAAATAAGAGAAAATGATATTTAACTAATTTCTTCATAAATAAATGAGGAACTAGGGGGAAAAACCCTATAGGACCCTTAGCATTTATGAGGTCCTGTATAGACAGAAGGGGTCCTCTGGGTGCATTTTTGTTCTCCTTTTTGTAGTTTAGCGATATGGTCGATATTGACCATTTTGTGATGATTGCTTTCGGCTTGTAGAACTCAATTAGAAAGTGGATTTTTCTCTCTTGGTTCTATGAATGCAGAGGGACTCGTTGTTGCAGGGTGGCAGTGAGGGCAGGGGAGAACACTGCTACTGGTGCTGCTCCATGAGTGATGGATGGGGTCAGGGGAGGTGGGGAGAGGGAGGATACGAATGAATTGAGGGCGGCGAGGAGGTTGTTTCGTCGGAGGAGAAGGGAGGATAGCCATGGAGGGAGAGGAGGAGGGAGAAGATGGGAGGGGAGATGAAGGTGAGGTTGTAGGCGGAGATGAAGAAGAGGGCCTGTCCCTCGGGGAGGGAGGGGATGAGGGCTAGGGACCTGTAGAGCCAAGGAAAGTGAGAGGAGGCGAGGGCGGAGGATCGATAAATGGATCTACAAATTCAACGTTATTGTCTTTTTTTTATTTTTGTCATTTACCTATATTGTTGATATCGACCTTCTCGTCATTTTCAACAAATAAGACAATTATATGTTGGTTGAAATCTGACTGACATAATAGTCGATTATGGATTATCAATATCAACTAATCTGTCAGTCAGATTTTCTTCATCTTGCAACTGTCTTATTTGCTGAACACAACATAATATATTTGTTGTACTAAAATAAGTAGATTCGAGATATGCATGCTGATTGTTGATCCTTGTATTAAAATGTTGAAATTTAGCCTCTCAGACTATCAGTGTGGATCCTCTTCTTGTTTGATTTGCCCTTCTTTCGCAGACGCTAGCTTAATTTGTCTAATTCTTTTACCTTTTTTTCTTTTTGGACCGAAGCTATTTATAAGCGCATGTTTTTTTTTTTAATGAAATTCTCATTCTCCCTAAAAAAAAACAACTCATACCTCTCCTTATAAGCACTCTGCTTAATGATAACCAAATCACCAATACAATAATCTTTCCATGTACCAACCCAATAGAGAATAACACATTTGATGTACAGAAATTTATTAGTGTACTCTACTTCTTAATAATAACAAGGGACATTTTCTGTACGGTCACCTACAGTAGCACATATCCCTCTCTTGTTACCAAAGTTCAACATATTACCAAGACGTTCTCCGTACAGCCCGTACCGCTAGAAAGAGCACAAGCTGAGTCTTTTTTGCGATATCGCAAGTTTTTAATTTGCGATATCGCAAATTATTTTGTGATATCGTACTTTTTTAAGTTGCGATATCGCAAATTATGTTGCGATATCACAACACAAAAAAGCCCCTTTTCATCTTTTTATCCCTCCCTGTTTCGACTTTCCCTAATTTCACCGACGGTAACTCTCTCCCCAGCCGAATTTCACCATCCTCCTCCCTCGCCAACCTATTTGCAAATACGCAAGGTCCCAACGTCCATTCGACGGCGACGAAGCTTCATCATCTCCATCGTCTCCATCCTCATCTCCCCAGCGGTACGGGTCCATCGTCTCCATCGTCTGCATACTCATCCATGTAAGTAATAATGTATGGATCAATGGAACGAGCCTGTTTTACTATTATTTGCTTGTCCAAGCCAGATCAATGCAGATCCATTTTTTACCTTATAAGTTTGAACTCTTTATCTTCCTCATCTTCATAACCATCATCTTCACCTCTTAGTTGAAGGTCGATAGGTTTTGCTGGTTTTTGAAGGCTTTGGGGCCATTGATCAGGACCTCATTCTAGTCTATGGTGTTCTTGTCGTCTCGAATGCATTGAGTTGTTAGGATTTTCCTTTTTCAGTGTCACCCATTTGATGGGTGGGCTGGGAGGTGAGAATTTTCTTTCTTCTCATAGGCATGCCTCTGTTTTCCTAGTTTTAGTGCTGTTAATCAGAATACTAGATAATTTAGCTGCTTGAGGCTATGCTTCCCTTCAACGGTATGTTGGGTTATGGTCCTTTATGATGTATGCAGTTTCTTTCACTTGGAGTGCATCTAGAACTCTGTGGCTTATTGAATGAATGAGATGTTATTGAAATTTTGTAGAATCTGGGTGCGTGGAGCACCAGAGCAGAAATGGTTGTGGGGTGAACAAAGGTCAAAACTTTAGTAAGTGTGAATGCCTGAAGTAGGACTGCATTGATCGGTTTGGGTTAGGGGAGGGGGTTGATGCGTCATGGAAAAGGGAGATCCACATTAGTAGACTGGATGTCAAGGCAAGGACTTAGATCATCTTGGCTTCACTACCAAGACAAGAGGTTCACCAAGGAAAACAAAGGAGAAAAAATTGAGAAAAAAACTACTCTTCAGCTACGATCTTGTCCTGTTGTACAAGAGGGTTTGCCCTATTTATAAAGGCCTTTGTGCATTTACAATGTTTATCCCCATGTTCCCAAACTTTGAGGAAAAGCGCTTCTTTTCAGTTCCAATCTAGTCTAGTTGTACAGTAGGGTTCATCTTATTTAGCGAGGCCTTTACAATGCTTATCCCCTAGTCCCCAAATTTTTGGGAGAAAAACTTCTCTTCAGTATCAATCTAGTTTACTTTTACAAGAGGGCTCATTCTATATAGAGAGGCCGTTAGGCCTTTACAATGTTTATTACCAAATCCCCTTCTTTCTCTCTCTCTCTCTCTCTCTCTCTCTCTCTCTCTATATATATATATATATATATATATCCTGTCATAAGATCCTCCAAATACAATGCATTTCGTTCTAATTACAGAATCCTTAGGCCCTAATCTTTATCCAACGAGTGAAATAAGTTAACCAATACTAATTCTAATCATATCTTAGCATGGCCTAACTCACAGGACCTGGGTCCAAGGGCCTTTCGGTGTAAGCTGGTAGCCTACGCCTAGTCCATGGGCCTTGGGTTCAAGAAGTAGTCTTGCATCATTTCAACAGGTGAGTGAGTCGAAGATTTTTGCGTAAGGGTTGAAGTCAGTCATATTATGGTTGGTAAATGTGGAAAGCTCGAACAAATTTCAGGGATAGTGAGGCTACCAAAGAAAAAATTGGAGGGCCAACATATATGAAAACTAGGCTGTCAAAGGGTGGTTTGTAGAAGGATGGTCCGTTGCTTGCAGGTCTTGAAAGTTATATTGACATCAACCCATATTACCTTCTGCTCACCGCCAATGTAGACTGACAGTGGATTGCTTACGTCTAATATACCATTATAATGGCATATTATACATATCTCAGTATTATCCATCCTACGAAGTAGAACACAAATTTCGAATAATAAGATTTACTTTTGAATATTTTTGAAGTTACCTACAAACATCCATATAATCCATGAAGATTAAACGTCTGAAAATAAATATCGAAATAAGTATTTTTTTAGTAAATAAGATGAATGTTTGGAATTACTAAAATTTGAAGGTTGTTATATGTAAAATAAAAAAACTACTATATGCATACATGGAAAATTAAAAGAGTTAAAATCTAAGCATTGACATTTAGGATATCATGAAGCTACATATTTCTATAACATTAACAAACAAATAACAATGCATTGTCCGTTAAAAAAAAATGCATTATCTTAATCAATTCTACACTAGATATTTTAGCAAATTTATTTTGCATCTCATTGGTACTAATTCTCTACATTTAGCAAAAGTATATATATACACACCATAAAACACCCATTTAAATAAAATAATTGTGAAATCAATCAAGACCGTTCATCTAATGAATATCACCATTTGTTGATAACTACTAAAGAATCTAAACCATTTGCTTATATATAGCATTAAAAAAAACATTAGCAGTTTAAGATAATGATCAAAATGATGTCTATAATGCCACAATAACAGGCAAATGCTAAAAGAATATGTAGACATTTATACAGAATTTGTGCTGGGTACCACCGTAGGACGGGATGAAGAAGACATGCCTCATTGTTTTTTGCAACTAGACGTCCAGGCCAAATCCAGTTGTTGGTAATTCATGATGAGAACAAGGGGATTTTTTAATATATTTAGCAACAGGATGTTCATAAAAAAATGAGGCACCACAAGTCCAACCTAAGGTCACTATTAATATTTACACAAAATATTCCAAATGTTTCTACAAGTGGGATTCCTTGTATTCTAACTTTTTTTTTCAAAAGACACAAAAGAAGAAAAAAATAATACAATAAATAAGAGGGAGATACATACAAGGTGGGAAACATGGAATAAATACCTAAGACAAAGATGTGGCAGGAGATTTAATTGCTATTTATGATAATGACCTAAGGTTGACATGCAAAAGAAATCACTTAATATGTGGCAGAAGCAACGCTTACAAAGAGCAGAGGAGTAGATAACCTAAGCCAGAGATCGACGAAAGCAACGGAACGGAAAGCAATTATAAACAGGAATGCATTCGTTGACTTTTAGCCTGTATTTTTTGCGATATCGCAAACATATTTGCGATATCACAACTAAAAAAATTGTGACATCGCATGTTAATTTGTGGTATCGCAAATTAAAAACTTGCGGTATCGCAATATATGTTGTGATATCGCAAAAAAGACTCAGCTTGTGGTCTGCCCAGCGGTACGGGCTGTACGGAGAACGTCTTGGTAATATGTTGAACTTTGGTAACAGGGGCGGGATTTGTGCTACTGTAGGTGACCGTACGGAAAATGTCCCTAATAACAAATGCACCCCTCTATAATGATCAACATTATTAAAGCCTTGTCCCAACTATATATGTTGGGATTGGGTAATTGGCATTCTAAGTAGGCCTCTCAAAATATAACAGGTATTTATAGACACTTGACTGTTTCTATAAAACCCACAAAAAAATTATGAAAATTCAAATCCGCCAATTTTTATAAAAGAAAAACAACAAAATTATGTTCTCTTTACTTGGTCTCTCCTTTAAAAAAATTCGATTCGATAATGTAACTACAGTGGTCCACCAAAATGATGGAATTCAGGTTGGCCCATTTTGTGCAATATAATCACGGTGCGGCTGCGAGTGCGACCACGTAAGTAATATGACGATAATAAAGCCAATCTACCTTTCTATGTAGGACAAGTTAGGAACAAGAGTAGGACAAGAATAGGTGGCATCTGCAGAAGCTCCACCCGTCCTTCTAACATCTCTTAGACTCTGCTCATTGAAGGACGATCAATGGGTCTCATTTGGATGCACCACAGTGCAATTATAATCAACTTCTTTGTTGTTTCTTGTTCATCTGGCGTGGTATTTTGAATTCCAACGTCCTTTCCTCGATTAAGTTGGCTGTATACCCATGAATGAAAGTAAATTTGGCTCAAATTCTCAGCATTCGCATTTATGTTTTTCCTTCTTCCAGCTATTGCCAACAACATCATTCTGAAACTATAAACATCAGACTTATATGACACCCTACCAATATTTCTATAGAACAATTCGGGAGCCATATATCTAAATGTTCCTCTTGCAGATAGATACAATGCTCTCTTCTGTAGGGTAGAATTTTGCCAACCCGAAATCTGAAACTTTTGGGGTGAAGTTTTCATCTAGAAGAATGTTGTGAGGCTAGATGTCAAAGTGAAGAATCTGCATGTCGCATCCCCGATGCAAATATCCAATCCCTCGTGCAACTCCTAATGCAATGTCATACAGCTTCTCCCAACTCAAGGGGCTCTCACCTTCTAGTGAAAATATATACTTCTCCAATGATCCATTAGGCATGATGTCGTATATGAGAGCCCTTTTTTACCCTTTTGAGCAGAATCCAATGAGTTGTTGTTAGTATTTTTATTGGTTAATTCATGGGTTGGACAAAACTCTGGGTCCATTGAGTTGTATTTTCTAATTTATTTTAGAATGGATTGTGGTTGTGTCACCAGAAGAGCTGAAGTGAAGAATAGAAGAAAAAAGAAGACCGGGCGAAATCCCTCAGGCCCGATCGATCGGAGCCTCAGACCGATCGATCGGTCAGAAAAGGCATCCAGTTATTTTGTCAGTCCGATCGATCGGATGCACAGTCCGATCGATCGGACAGGTGCGCAGAGTTCGGGAAACTCCTCTATTCTGATCCAAATTAGTTTCCTTTTGAGATACTGTTTCCCAGTTTGAGTCCTACTTGTGCACTAAGTCTAAGGCACTAATTTGGGGCTATATATAGGGTGTTTCTCTCAACCCTAGATCATTCATACACAACTCTCATTGATTTGAGTCAGAGATATTTTAGAGAGAGTTAATCTCTAGAGCCATTGAGAGATTATTCTGAAGGGCTGCTCTAAAAAGTTGTTGCTGCTTCTACTTTTCTTGTAGAAGATTGATCATCTTGGTTGACAAGGTGCAAGGAGATTAAGTAAGGAGAACGGGGCGCGGTGGATGTCGTGTCAGTGGATTCTTTACAAAAATAACTACAGTCCTTAGGTCGAGGTACAGACTGAGGTAAAAGAGCTTATGAGTATATCTTGTAACTGTTCGTGAACTCTTGATTTCTGGGTCGTGGTTTTTCTCCCTAGATAGGGTTTCCACGTTAAAAATTACGTCTGCCTTCTTGTGGTGTGTGATCGGTAGATAGCTAGTTCTATATTGTCTGATTGGTTTATTTCCGCTGCATTGGTTGGTTAAATTAGAACTAGTAATCCATTCTAGTAGCCCTTAGGGGATTTTTCAATTGGTATCAGAGCAGGGTTGCACTATTTTATTGTGTTGATCCAAATATTGCTAGAATGGATGTCTACCGAGAAGGCACTTCAACCAATAAGCCTCCTCTGTTGGATGTATCTAATTATGCTGATTCGAAAGCCAGAATGGTTGCCTTTGTAAAAGTCATAGATCTAAAAGTATGGAAATCTATTGAAAAAGGTTATTCCTTGCCCACTGTCACTGCTGATGGGATAACCAGTTTTAAATCTGAAGAACAGTGGACAAAGGATGAAGAATTGGCAGCCACTTGCAACTCTAGGGCTTTGAATGCTATTTATAATGGAGTTAGCATATCTGAGTTTCGTAGAATTTCTACATGCACTACTGCAAAAAAAGCTTGGGATATTCTGCAGACTGTGCATGAAGGGACTGACACTGTCAAACAGTCGAAACTTTAGAAATTGTATACAGCCTTTGAAACCATAAAGATGGAAGATGATGAAACTTTTGATGAGTTTAATTCAAAGCTGAATACAATTGTGAATGATACATTTACTTTGGGAGAGCCAATTCCTGAAAATAGAATTGTGAAAAAGATTCTGCGGTCTCTTCCAAAAAGGTTTGATGCAAAGGTTGTGGCCATAGAAGATAATAAAAATCTGAATATTCTCAAAGTTGAGGAATTAGTTGGCAACCTTCAGACTTTTGAAGCAAACTTAAGGACCAATGGAAAATCAAAATCCAAAGGTATTGCTTTGAGAGCCTCCAAATAATCATACAAGAAAATTGCTAGTGATTCTGATTCTGATTCTGAGGAGATTGATCCCCAAGTTGTTGTTGAGTTTATGAAACAATTTCAAGCTTTTATGAAGGGGAAGAAAAGTGATATGAAAGTCCCTAAAAATTTTGTAAAGAAGAAAACTCCTAAAGGGATTAAATGTTTTGAGTGTCATGGTTATGGACACATTGCTAGTGACTGTGCTAACAAGAAGCCAAAGAAGAAGGCTTTCAATCTGACTTGGGATGATGATACTTCTGAGGAAGATGATAAAAAATTTGAATCTGAGAAGCCTGATGCTAGCAAAGAAAATTTTATAGCATTCATGGCAACTTCTGTTTCTGCTACTCCATTAGTTTCTGATGAAGGGACTGATCAAGATGTTAGTGAGTCAGAGACAGAACATTATTGGCAAGCTGAATATCATATTTTATTTGCAAAGACTATGAAGATGCTCAAGATGAATGAAAAAGTGGCTACAAGCTGGAAAGAATCTGAAGAGCAGAATACTTCTTTAAAAGTTGAATTGTCTGAAGCTCTTACAAAAGTGAGTCACTTAGAGGCTGAAAATAACAAATTGGCAGATATGTTGACTGCTGAAGCACAGAAGTGTGTTTTGATTAATCATGATATGGAGACCTTGAAAGCTGAAAATACCGACTTGCAAGAAAGACTCAAGATTGTTCTTTCTGAGTTGGATATAAGCAAGGCTTCACTAAACAGGATAAATGTTGGGTCTAAATAACTTGATGACATCCTAAGCAGTCAAAAGGCAAAGAATAACATGCATGACATTGGCTACACTGACGGGGCATCTACATCAAAAGCCAAAGATATTAACTGTGTTGTTCAAAATTCAGTTGTTACTAATCATGTTGTTCATGTTACAGCTGCCAAGAAGAAGAATGTGCCACGTCCTGAACGTATACCTACTTGTCATCACTGTGGAATTAAAGGACACATTCGACCACCTTGCAATAAGCTGCGAAAGTCTCCAAACCAAAAGCAATGGAAAAAGCAGAAGGAAGAGTCACCTATGAAAACCAAAGCTGTCTGGATCAAGAAAGAAGACCTTCCATCTGTCTTGGTACACACTATGCTGAACTATCTGAAAATGCAAGTGTGTGTGCCAAAAATTCATCACCCCTGATCTACAAGATCAAGCCCCCTCCCCAGTGCTGATACGAAGCTCATCTTGAGGGGAAGTCTATTTATGGGGAGCTGCAGAATCCAGATTCACAGAAGCTGCTTGAAGAAAATTGTTTGTCAATTGTGGACAAAAAGGGGGGAGAATACTAAAGCCAGGGGGAGAAACAAGCAAAGATCTACAGTTGCTGATTTTTGTTTTGGTTGAAAATTCAATGTATTTTGGTTTTTCTTTTGGGTAGATCATTTATATTGTTCTAGGGAGTTTTGTCCATGAATTGCCAAAGGGGGAGATTGTTAGTATTTTTATTGGCTAATTCATGGGTTGGACAAAACTCTGGGTCCATTGAATTGTATTTTCTAATTTATTTTAGAATGGATTGTGGTTGTGTCACCGGAAGAGCTGAAGTGAAGAATAGAAGAAAAAAGAAGACCGGGCGAAATCCCTCAGGCCCGATCGATCGGAGCCTCAGACCGATCGATCGGTAAGAAAAGGCATCCAGTTATTTTGTCAGTCCGATCGATCGGACAGGTGCGCAGAGTTCGGGAAACTCCTCTATTCTGATCCGAATTAGTTTCCTTTTGAGATACTGTTTCCCATTTTGAGTCCTACTTGTGCACTAAGTCTAAGGCACGAATTTGGGGCTATATATAGGGTGTTTCTCTCAACCCTAGATCATTCATACACAACTCTCATTGATCTGAGTCAGAGATATTTTAGAGAGAGTTAATCTCTAGAACCATTGAGAGATTATTCTGAAGGGCTGCTCTAGAAAGTTGTTGCTGCTTCTACTTTTCTTGTAGAAGATTGATCATCTTGGTTGACAAGGTGCAAGGAGATTAAGTAGGGAGAACGGGGCGCTGTGGATGTCGTGTCAGTGGATTCTTTACAAAAATAACTACAGTCCTTAGGTCGAGGTACAGACTGAGGTAAAGGAGCTTATGAGTATATCTTGTAACTGTTCGTGAACTCCTGATTTCTGGTTCGTGGTTTTTCTCCCTGGATAGGGTTTCCACGTTAAAAATTGTGTCTGCCTTCTTGTGGTGTGTGATCGGTAGATAGCTAGTTCTATATTGTCTGATTGGTTTATTTCCACTGCATTGGTTGGTTAAATTAGAACTAGTAATCCATTCTAGTAGCCCTTAGGGGATTTTTCAGTTGCACTATGTTAACATGATGAATCTGTCCGATGGTGGCAACTTCATTGATGAATTCTTGGCCATTGCCCTTTGATTTGTTCAACATCTTTACAGCAACAAGATGACCATTTGGGAGCTCTCCCTTTGTATATATAACCATAGCCTCCTTGCCCCAATTTCTCCTTGAAGCCGTGAGTCATTTTCTTAACACTAGAATAGGAGTAACGCATCGGAACATGGTTCTTGCATGCATCTATTTAGGAAGTCTTCGATGTTCTCATCCTTGGATTGATGCTCAGTTAAGTACTCTCTCACGGAATGTTCTAATTTTTCTTTGAAATGGATGGCAGTTTTCTTAACGTCCGAGAAGTAGCGCAAAGGAATTTGACTTTTGTATTTACTAATGAACTTTCGAACGTTCTCGTCTTTGGACAGATGCTCCCTCCATAGCTTACTGATCAATAAGACAACTAGGCAGAACATCCCTATTGATGTTCTTACTATCATAATACGTCCTTCACACAAGAAATAAATGAAAATCATATTTTAGATCCCTAGCAAAAGAATATTTGGTGCTGTAGCCTGTAGGTAGTATTACTTACAATCTTACCTATGAAAGGTAGGGATGCCATAAGTAAGCCCGTGAAAAAAATAAAAGAGAAGAGGCAAGAACATGCAGAAAATGAAGAAATAATTAAATCATAAACTCTTTTAAAATAGAGAAATACATTAAGAGAAATAGCTTTAAAAGGTACTTTGCCATGTAAGTGTTGTAGTATTGTTTTGACGATGCCGACATTGTATGACGGTCATATCAGAATCTAACAGATGAAAATATTATGGTATTAAACGAAAGCAGTTTGTACATATCAATGATTGAATTGTGTAAAAACGCATACTGGAATAGTTTTGCATGCTCAGTTTCTTAATGTTAGAAAAGAGTTATTGTATCGATTTTCATGGTAACAATTTCAACTCCAAAATCCCTTCTTTTACCAACTTCGTATATATATATATATATATATATCATATACTAAGGTTATTACTATTAACTATTTTTTATAATCAAATACTTAGATGTAATCTTCGTGTAAAATGCCCTACTATGTACTATAAAGAACAAAGGTTAATGTGAAATAGAACCGCAGGTTACTGCATGTTGCAACAGTAGCCCCAGCGAGATGTTTTGGCAATCCCTTTTTTTTTTTTTCTTCATCTTTTAGAATTTTGTGGGCCCCAAAATATGATCTAAACCATTGGATTTCATTAAAGGCCAAAAACGGCTATGAGACTAAAATTCAGTCGTTTATTCACCACAGATTTTGAGATATTTACAAAAAAAAAATCCAATCTATTAGATATACCATTTGGGACTTTTGTGGGACCCATTTTCATGATCCAAAACGTGCATCCTATTTAGAAGATCCTAAACAACCATGGGGCAAAATTTGGTGCTTTGATTCTTCATGGATCTCAAGAAATTTATAAAAAAATCTTGGACAGTTGGATGTATCTACAGATTTTACACATAGTGTCCACATCCCTTGAACCTAGTCTCTTTCAATTTTCCATTCATGCAGGCCACAAAATCATGATCTGAACTGCTGATTCCCTTATAATGTCCAAAAAGACCAAGGGGCCAAATTTCAAGTCTAAATCCATCATGAATTTCTAAATATTTTCAAAAATTCTAAATCCTAAAATCTGTAATTCAAGACTTATGTGGACTCCATTTTCACGACATAAATTGCTCAATCTCTTTAGAAGGAGAAAAAGAACTATGAGTCCAAATCTCATATCTTTATTCATCATGTATTTTAACTAGAAGTCCAAATCCCAAATCTCATTGGATTCTTGGAGGGTTACAAGTCTCTTAAACCTATACGTTATTCTTATCTCGATATTAAAAGAATGACTGATCTTTTTAGACATAAATTGGGACAAGGAGGGTATGGCACTGTGTTCAAAGGGAAGCTTCCTAATGGAACATTTGTTGCAGTAAAGACCCTAAAAAAGTCTAGCGGGAGCAATGGAGAAGAGTTCTTCAATGAAGTGGGGACCATTGGAAGAATTCATCATGTTAATGTGGTTCGACTTTTGGGCTTTTTTGCAGATAGATATGAAAGAGCTCTCATCTATGAATTCATGCCCAATGAATCACTTGAGAAGTTCATCCTCATTAGATGAAAAGAAATCTTTTAAGGATGGGAGAAGCTTCGAGGCATTGCCATTGGTATCGCTAAAGGGCTAGAATATCTCCACCAGGGTTGCGACCAACGGATTCTTCACTTTGATATCAAGCCCCATAATATCTTGCTAGACCACAACTTCAATCCCAAAATCTCTTGGGCTTGCCAGGTTATGCTCGAACGAAGAGATCATCGTATCAATGACCGCTGCAAAAGGGACCATGGGCTACATTGCACCTTAAGTCTTTTCTAGGAACTTTGGAAACGTTTCCCACAAATCAGATGTTTATAGCTTTGGAATGCTGTTGCGAGAAATGGTAGGAGGAAGGAAGAACATCAGTACTACTGTGGAAAATACTAGCCAAGTGTACTTTCCATCATGGATCTATAATCGTTTGCAACAGGGAGAGGAGTTAGGAATTCGGATTGTTGAAGAAGAAGGTGCTACGATATCAAAGAAGCTAACTATTGTGGCAATTTGGTGCATACAATGGTACCCAGTAGATCGCCCTTCCATGAAAAGTGTGGTCCAAATGTTGGAAGGAAGCCTAGAAAATTTGATGATTCCCCCAAACCCATTCGGTTCAATTTCTCAATCAACTACAAATGAAACAATGCCTGAAATCTTGAGAGCACAGACTTACCAGTCATCTCCGAATAGGAGAGACACAAGAAGTCAGTTTTCAATATAGCAATCCTGAACTCATTTGCTGATTAGAAACTCAGTTTTCAATTAGAATGATTCTTCTAATGTGGTTGCTTGGGCATGTGATTGGAAGACTAATCCTTAGAAGCACCATTTCCTTTTTAATAAAATATGGGTTTTATATACCAACATTGATGTAGTATTTCGTCATAAACTTAGATCGGCCAACTATACGGCTGAGTGGGTACAGCTCACTTGCACCTCTCTCTTTTAGACTTTCTTTTTGTATTTTTATTTTATCTTGTTTTTCGTCTTTGTATTATCTTCTTCTCTTAATGAAAGTTTTTGTTACCGATCAAAACAAACGAACAAACAAAAAAAAAGTCAGGGAACAATGTACTAGCATAATTGCACAGACATTTCTTCAAACAGTTGGTGTGCATCTTAGGAATGAAGGGTCTTTTTTTTTTTTTTTTTTGTTTTTCCATTGTAGAGTTTGTTGCCAGGTAAAATGCATAACAATTGATGAATTGGAAACATGGAAAAAAAGGTAAAAAATTTGCCAAGTATCATTGCATAGATGAGATTAGATCAAACCTTTTTGCAAGTATCTTCCAATCCATACATTTCATCTTTCCTACTCTGTAGTGTGTATGCAAGCATAGTTCTTCAGGAAATACCAATCAATGTAATATTCGACTACTAGAATCGGATAATGGAAAGCATGAGTATAATCACGACCAAGATGAGAAAGAGAAAGCTCTTACATGATATTTGAGCTTTTGGGAAAATATATTTCTACTTGATGTCTTGATCCTCCTTCACTCCAAATGAGTGATGGATATAACTCATAATCAGCTTGACCCAGTTGGTAAGATCACCTTCCCTTCAGTAGGACAGTAAGCATACAATCCATCCTGACCATATATGATTGATCTGGTACTTGATCAGAGAGATTGCAGGAGAATATATTACAGGAAATGGTGGAAGTAAATAGAAAATGGAATGAAAAAGTGTGGAGGAAAATGGAATGACCATATATCACTCATGATCTGGTCCTTGATGAGGGAAATTATTCATAGTTTTTATATAGCTCCTTTTGTTTTAATTGTTTGGTGTGATACATTTTTGTCATAAAAAGAAAAAAAAAAGAGAAGAAAATGAACTACTTCCCCGCTGAGGCGGCATAGAGGACTCGGAGTTCCTCGGTAGGAATATAGGATTCCTTTCTCTTTGCTAAAATATATGGAGAGCATGACCATCTCGTTGAACTAACACATAGGTTTGATAATAGGCAAGGAATCCATGAGGAATTTATAGATTATTTGAGGATACCTCACTCCCTGGAAATAAATACTTTTCTCCAAGAATTTGTAGAATGGGGGGTTTTACATAGATATCGGTTTGTAAATATAATTGATAAAAGATGGTGTGGGTGCGTAAATACTCCAGATTGAGGATTCCAAATCTTATTGGAGGAGATTGGACCTAAAAGTTATAAAAAATGAAGATTTTCATTGGCCAAAATTCTTAAGGACTTACAATTGCCTAACATGATCAGTTTTTCGCTATTTAAAAAAAAAATAGTGAAATTGTTTTGAGGATTTGTTTGCCAAACATTACCTTTGGCTTGGAATCCAACTTCATTTTTGTCACTCAGGCTGCACGGACAACCCGTTAATTCTCTTCAGCTAGACTATGCTTCGGTGGGGTTGCAATCCAATGACAATTATGCTCACCACTGATTATATATGAATTATAAAGTAATATTTCATACGGTAACCAAAGCAGTTGTCCACCTCACTCTCTTGTATTTTTTTGGTAACCCAGCTAAGGGGGATGAGACCCAAGAGAAAGTCTACACAAGTGAGCATACATAGTGTACCCATGGTTCAAATCCTAGACAGTCATGTGAGAACTTCATGTGATTCTCGTCCACCTAACTCATCTTGAAACGAAATTTGGTCATACCAAAGAGAGACAAAATAGTGGTTTTTTATATGATCAGGTTGGAACAGAAAGTCTAATCGTAACACAAGTTAATAAATCAAATTGCACCAAAATAGCGGGAGCATACAATCATTTTCTGATTAGGTAATGGAAAATTGGAGTCACACATATATTTCACTCGTGGAAAGATAGGCTCCAACCAACACCTTGTTACAGCTAATAATGGAATGACCTGTTGTGATTATATCTTAAATCAGTTACATATGATGAGACTGGACTATTGTGATTAAATAAGGATGTGACGCTGTTGATCAGATGTTCTTGTTGATAAATCAGGGGCAGAACCAGGAATTTTGTTTAGGGGGGGCCAAAAAAAAAAAAAACTTGAAACAAAATTGTAAAATTTAGTAAAAAACTATGCAATAATCAAGTTATTGAAGTTGTGCTCGACGTTCTTTCATTGAGTTGAAATCATCAATTATTGTTTCAATACTGAATCTCTCTGCAATCTCTTTTTCAATATATACAATTAAATAATCCGTAAGAAATTCATCTTCCATTTTGTTGCGAAGTGCAGTTTTAACAATCTTCATGGCTGAGAATGCTCGTTCTGTTGTTGCTGTTGAAACTGGAAGAGTTAATATAAGACATATCAATCGATATATGAGATGATAGATGTCTGACTTTCCCGTTTCTACTAATCCATTGCAAAGTTCGGATGTGGTCTTTATTTCCTTCAAATATGGATGTTGAGGTACATCACGCTCATAATGTTGTAGCTGGAACTTCAAATGGATTTTTTCTTGATCATTAAAATCTTGAGGATAAAATTGATTCACAAGATTACAAATATCATCAATCTTGAATGACATGTGACCTTTCCTGGGATCCAAGGCAGAACTAAGAATGAGAAGTTGCATAGTACGATCATTAAACTTTCTATTTAACTCTTGTAATTGAGAGTCCACTACAGCAGTAAAGACATCCACTCGATAATGATGCTCCATTGTAATTGGATATGGTTGATGGCGAACTCGACCTCTACCTGCAGTATATCGAGCATCCATATCAGGAATATGTATGTCATGTTCTTTGCAGAACAACAATACTTTATCAAGTAATTTATTCCAGCCACTTTCCCTCAACTCTTGAATGATCGCTTTTGTAGTAGAGACTAAGTGCATAGCATTTAAAATATCTTGAGATTTGAGTTGTAAAGCTTGGCACAAATCATTAGTAACTCCTAATATTTCTTTCATAAGATGCAAATTAAAGACGAACTCAAAAGATGTTATCGTATCATAAGCTGAGTCTGCATCCCCACGTTGAGTATATGTAGATCCATCATCAATAATATTCTTAAGAACCGAACATGGTGCATTATACACATTTAATAAGCTGCATAAAGACTTATAATGAGAACTCCAACGAGTATCGCATGCCCGTTGCAAAGTGCCAATTTGATTAAGCCCTTTACCAGTTTCAACTTTATCAATGGCAATCAAACGTTCAAGTTCAGCAGCTTGAGCAGCTTGTAATTCATCATGACGCTTGCAAGATGCACCAACAATATTGATGATAAAATTTAGTTTCGAGAAAAACTGGTGGATAGGAATAACTTCGCTGGAAGCCGCAACCAAAGTCAACTGGAGACGATGAGCTAAACAATGACCATAGTATGCATATGGGCAATCATTCAGAAATAAAGCCTGCAACCCATTCCATTCACCACGCATGTTACTTGCACCATCATATCCTTGCCCCCGAACATTTTGAATGCTTAGATTATAATGAGAAAGCACCGCTGTAATCTCTTTTTTGAGAGTTTGTGATGCTGTATTTTTAACATGAACAAGACCAAAAAATCTCTCACGTATAAACCCTTTTTTGTCAACAAATCTTAAAACAAGAGCCATTTGCTCTCTCTTAGATTGATCTCGAGCTTCATCCACAATAATACAGAATTTTGCATCATTAATTTCCTCTCGAATTGCATTTCGAACTTTCTCTGAAAAAATATGTAAGATTTCTTTTTGGATTTTAGGTGAAGTATATGTAGCATTTCCAGGGGCTTTATCTAGTACAACATCTGCAACCTTTTCATTATATGATGCTAGAATTTTAATCATTTCAATGAAATTACCGCGGTTCTTAGAGTCTGAATGTTCATTGTGACCTCTAAAAGCACACGCTTGAAAAGTAAGCCAACGGACAACATCTATAGAGGTCTTCAGTCGCAATCTGTTGTTTGCAATTTGGATAGAAGACTGTGTATGGAGTGCCTTCTCGATATGTTGCAATTGATTCATCAAATCTTTACAAGATTGTTCAGATGCATTATGTGGTGAGTTTGGATCTTTTCCTATATGATTTAAGAAAGCACACTTCTTTCCATCATTGACTTTCTTCCAGTTACAAAATCCTTCAACAATAAATGCACTTGCTCCAAAACGCCCAGTTGTCTGTTTATTAAAAAGAAAGCATGGGAGACAAAATGCTGCATCTTTCACAGGAGAATACTCTAACCAAGAAGGAAACATTCTAAACCAAGAAGACTGAAATCGCCGTGGATGTTTTTCCGATCCAGAAAGCGGATAAACAGAAAGCATATGTTGATAAGGCCCAGCTTTGATGTAAGCACGTCTAATTTCATCTTGTTGATCAACATGATATTCCCAAATTTGATGGCGCAATCCTGGATCACGCTCTAAAGAAGCAATATCAATTTCTCTAAATTCAACTCTTGGAGATTTTGATGGGCGTGAACTTTGTGGTTCTTGAGATAAATCATTGGTTTATAGAGGGCGATATTGTACTATCCTCTAAATTTTGAGCATTTTTCCTCTTAAAAAATGAATCAATAGTTGATGATTTAACCATGGTCAGGACTCTTATAAAAAAAATCAGAAATTAAAATCATATAAAATTTTTATAAAATTATTATTAACTGCAGTAATTAAAAAAAACAAATAGAATTCAATTCATTACTAAAAAATAAAGAAAACACAAATCACAAATATCTTATTAGGAGATTTATATTACACATCAAAAAGTACAATATAACAATTAGCAAATCAAAAAAATAAAATGTCACACTCAGTCACTCACATATAAGTGAAATAAAATAATACAAAAGTTGAAAGTTGAAACACATGAGTAGATGACAGGCATAAGTGAAATAAAATAATACAAAAGTTGAAAGTTGAAACACATGAGTAGATGACAGGCATTAGTGAAATAAAATAATACAAAAGTTGAAAGTTGAAACACATCACACAGCCACACAGGAGTAGTTGACAGGTTCAAGATGGGGTATTGCCGTATTGGTACCTGCTAGTAGTTTGGTACCGGTGGTGAAACTGAATGGTGATGAGATGCAGGTGGGGGAGGAGAGGAAGAAGAGTCTCACGGTCCCGGTGGTGATTGCCGTTGAGAGCGTGAATCGCGGTGCGGCCGTGCAGATGGGTTGAGATTGAGAAAGTGAAATGGGGTTTTCTAATGGCTGGCTTCTTGAATCAGATGAGTTTTCTAGAATCAGATGGGTTTTTTTTTTTTAATTGCAGAGATTTCTTGAATAAAATGGGGTTTTCTAATGGCTGGCTTCAACAGAAACAGAGGTGCTGCTGCCTGCCAGGGGAGGGAGGGGGTTGTGCAGGAGCCTGGAAGATCTCTGGGTTTGATTTGATCGCAGGGCATGGAAGAATCAAGAATGGAAGAAATCCTAATCTTAATGCAGGCTGCCCTTTCTTGATTTATTTCCTTCCATTGCCACCGAAAATTATGGGAATCACAAAGATTGTGTAAATTATAAATCTTAAAAAGATTTTTGGGGGGGGGGGGGGGGGCAGAAGATTTCTGCACCAGGAAAGTCTTAGATCTTTGGGGGGGCCATGGCCCCTGCCCGCCCCCCCCGTTCCGCCCCTATGATAAATATTGTTGTGTCGTTCACTACAAATTCGAGCTTTTGGTGTTTCCGGTTATTAAGGGTGCTTATCTTTTATGCTGTGACTGGCTGCTTCCTCGCCCATTCTGTATTTGTGTTAGGTAACTTTCCCTTTGGTAGGAGACCATGGCAAGATTCCATCCCGCCATATATCAAACAACCCTTAGGGCCTGTTTGGGGGCTTTACTTGTAGAGTTGAGTGGAATAAAGATTATTTTGAATAAATAATAAAATATAAGTGGATAATGATGATATTTTGTTTTTAGTTGTTTTTAGTTGATTTTTTTATTGAAAAGTGGAGATTTTTTGTCTTTTAGTGAGTAAATGAGGTTACATTTTTTTTTTTGGAAAAAGTATGGTGGGAAATTTAATGTAAATGACTTTTGGTGGAATTATTTTCCTGAGAATGTGACTACACCTTACTTGACTATACAAGTAAAGTGTCCAAATAGGCCCTTAAGGAGGTAGCATGAGCAATAAATGCATAAGAGACCTCAAGAAAATGAAATGCAAAGTTAAAGGGGTTGAAGATTAGTTCGTTGATTTGTCTAAAGGAATGATTAATGTACGACTGATACTCTCTTATGCTTATATAAATGACCATAATGTTGGCATTGCTACTTTATTTGACCAGTCATCAACAAGACAGCATCAGAAAGTAGTAAAGATGCATGCTTTAAGTTAGTGAAAGAAAGGCATTAACATATTAGCCACGAGCTCGTGTGGTAGCTTTAAGAGTGGGTGAAAAGCTAATTCGGCTACCATTCATTCAAAGCTCTTGTAGCCGCCACTCACTTTTTAATACTAGACTCCACTGTAGCACAAGGTAATAATCAGCCAAAGAAACACACTCTCCCCCCTAAATTAGCACCGATTTAAATTTGACACTCATTCAAATTGTCCAGGCCATTTAATTGATCAAGCAAATTTAGGCACACATTGCACTTTATCTAATGATTAGGATATGAATAGCATTAATAAAAGTACCTCTTCCAATCAAATCGTTCCGATCTTTTGTTAGGTAGGTTGAATGTCGATGTGTCTAACCCCTATACCCCGTGATTTTCATTCTTTCAGTTGGGCCCCACAGGCTGAACTGCCGGTAATTAAGCTAGGAACTACATAATCTTTCTTGAAAATGAAAAGATGGATCAATATCATGGTTAAACTTGTGGCCGAACAAATTATTAATTGGTCTGGCTATGGGCTTGAAAAGCTTTGTTTGGGCCGCAGGCCCACATTTTTCTTCGGCCAGTTACACAGCTAGAGAAGATTGTCATCTACCCTGTCCGCAATAAACACTACATAACATTTAAATGTAAATTTAGTTGGTGTCTAGTTAAAAGAAGCATATATGCAAGAGTTGTTAATTGGTGTCTCAAACATCTACAACACACTCCAGCCATTGGAAGTTTAATTGGTGTCCAAACATAAAAGAAAGTTGTTTTTCTTCTCCTCAGTGTCCAAACAGAAAAGAAAGTTGCTTTTCTTCTCCCAAGTCCTAACTTATGAAACCGGTTGAAAGTCTAACAAATGCAAACCAATTTCCCATAATAGCAATTCTGATTCTCATTAGAAAGGAAGAAAAACCCAGATCTGGGATCTACAAAAATAAATCACTCCCTTCCTTCAAACCATATATACCTGAACATAAGATCAACAAAAAGAGAGAAAAAAAAGACCCATGACTGGAACTACTTCCCTACTATGTTCTACTTAAAACTGAGCTAAAGATGCCATGAAAGTGATTCAGTGAAACAAGATCTCTTACATTACTGAGCATCCAACAGTGTTATCATCATCGAAATAGTCTGTGAGCCTCGGTGCTGTCAACTGCACTGGTGGTTGAGACACTGGCAATTCATAGTAGTAAACTGGCGGAGGGGCCAAATACGCACCTACCGGATAATACATTGGGTGGTTCGTAGATGGGTCGATTGCGTAACAATACGGTGTAAATGACCCAACACTACCTGCCTCATGTACAATGCCAGGCTGGGGAACTGGAAATACATTCTTCGGAACTTCTGGAGTTGATCCACTATTGTTTTTGCCAATTTCAGCTCCTTGGGCATCCTTTTTCTCTTCTCTGTTGTTGCCTCCAGTGTTGCAAATATCAGTTCCATTACTCTTAAAGTGGGCGCAAGAGTTGGAGCATTTGCATTCCTTATTATCGGGTTTCTTTCCATTGTCACTGTCTTTCGCCTTGTCTTTCACATTTTTTGTACAAATCTCTACCTCCTTATGGCCATTGTCAATCTTCTTTTCATCCTTTGAAGACTTCTGACTGTCACTAGGCCACACCTCTGCAGTCTTGCTGATTTTTGTCAACTTCTTGATGAGAGTTTGAGCATCAACGTTGCCAGTTATGGTGACTTTTGGCTGATATGAATCGATTTGAACCTTGTAAACTCCTGCAAACACCCAGAATTAGAAAAAAGACACGTCGATTTGTGTCTTTAAACGCCCTGCAAATACACACAATTAGAAGAGACAAACTAGCTATTACTACAAGCGTATCCACATAGGTAACAACAACAATAACATTATGCACATGAACATAGAACACTAAAGATTTTCTTACCATCAATGCTTTGTAAGGCCTTCTTCACCTTTTTCTTGCAACCCTCACAGCAGTTCACTGAGACCTTCAAGTCAACTTTCTGGAACAAAGTAAAAAAGGTTTACCATTAGATCATTAAGTGAGAGAGAGAGAGAGAGAGAGAGAGAGAGAGAGAGAGAGAGAGAGAGAGAGAGAGAGAGAGAGAGAGAGAGAGAGAATTGGAGCAAATGAAGTGTATTGAGCTATGGCACCTTCAGGTCTCCTTCCTTTGACATGCCTCTTTGATTTTCTTATGGAAGTGAAAGACTGCTAGTAGAGTTAGTAAGCTGAATTTCCCTGTTGTATACAGGGAGAACAGAGCAAGAGAAACAGAATATGTAAGAACAGTGGAAGAGAGGAAAGCTGGTGCTGAGAACTCTTGAAGTAGTATGGGGTTTTATATATAGCAAGGTGGGGCCATGTTTGGAGTTGCTAATCTTCTTTATGCTTTTGTCTCTGTGTTGTCTCAACGCCAAGATGTTCTGCACTGCTCTAATGTGTCCTATATCCATATTATAAAATGAGACTACTACCTTGTTTGTACAACTTCAAATGGCCTTCCTTTTGAAAAGCATCCAAATTCCTTCCAATGATTTCTCTCGGAAGATACTGTAGTCTGCAAGAACAACTTAGTTGTAGCTATCTCTAAATGCCTCGAGTTATCTTGTTCACAGTTTGATTAATTCATGTTCAGGTCAGCGATTCATAATTCAAGATCTAGATTTGATGGAGCAGGTTCATTTGATTCGGTTTTTAATTTGTCGTTCAGGATTTGAGTCTGACAAGCTCGATGAATTTAACGAGTCCATCACCGGGGCCATATTAAAGATTCAAACCACTCAAAATAATTATCCTTTACATTTACTCTGGGTGAAATTTTACTTTACTGGGAGTTATGCTCGCTATCAGATTAATCATGTGTAAAAACTTATGGTAATAGAATCCAAAGTAAACTTCATTTCTTACTCTTGATCAGTCTTAATTAGTTTGTATGGGTGCATTGATTTTGAGCAGCTAGGACTTTTAGAAAACTCCACTTATGGATTTACAGGGCTCAACTCAGAAATTTTTGAGAATAGTTGGCTGTCAGTATGCGATCTCGAACTATCTGCAGTTTAAAGGTCTTGTTAGCAAACTCGAAAATTATAAATGCCACAATGTGCCCCACTCAAGCTGGTCCAACAACAAAATTGGAAACAACAAATCCTCTCATTTATTCAATTGATGGGCAATCACTCCCTTGAGATCTCTGATTGATCACTCAATTTGCATAGTGAGGCCTCTGGATAATTCAACTGATGGAGTATTAGCATGTGGGCCACTGTTGTTGGAAGTCCTACAAACTATAGCTTCTTGTGCAGTTTCGTGGCTAAGTTGGGTCATACTTATATTTGGAGTATCAAAGTATCAGTTTTAATAATACACTTACATAAACTGAAGTGCTGAGAACCACAATTACCACATTTTGTGTTCAATACGAAAGTGCTTTTCCATGCTGTCTAAGATTTCCTCAATAGATCTGGAAACTGTTGAGCGCTTTCGGTGGACACTATTAATTTCCTCCATGCTGATACTTGTTTAACATATAGAAGTCTAGGGTTGGCCTTCATGAGCAAAGAAAAGCATAGAAATAAAGCATTGATATTATTACAATAAGCTTAATGATAACTAGTTCTCATACTAAATAGAGATCTAAAACTTATTGTAATGTGATCCAGGACTGTTAACTTGCTCGAGCTCCAAATTCCTCGTGCATAGTTACCTAAATCTCCAAGAAGGGCTTTGAACTAGGATAACTCGATCATTTTATACAATTTGCAGCTAAATTTTCGAATTGCATGCGAACAATTCAAAGAATTCTCTAAGACTAGTCTTATATTTTCATTAGTGGAGCCTACCTAAAAATAAAAGCCACTAAAAAATATTGCACTCCTATGTATGTCACTAGTCTATCTCAAATTCAAGTCACAGTTGGATATGCCCCACCTTAAGATTGATCACCTCTAAACTATAGAATTCTACTTTGCTTTATTTTAATCATGTGTTTACATGTGATCAATATGATGATGAGCCCCACTCCAGTTGAAGTAAAATATAACTCAAAGTAAATGTAAAGAAGAACAATTGTTTTACTTGGTTTAGATTTTATACGCGGTCCTAGTGATGGAGTTATACGATGGATAAAGATGGTTCATCATTCATACCTTTTGAACTCGAATTCCGAATCAAATTACCTACATCAAATTCTCTGATCAAGCTACATCTCAAGTCATGAATTATTAGCTAAATTATTAAATTAGTTGATCTGCGAATGGCTAATTATAACACAACTAGGTGTGTGGGCAAGGGACAGATTTGGGACACATCACACTATACATTTTCTCCTTCTATTTTGTGAATACTTTTTATCTACAAACTCACATGGCAGAAGCCAGATTTCCTGTCTTCCTCATGCTTCCCATGAGTGGAAGGAGTGGGAGTGCAAGACATGATAATGAGATCAATCTATTTAGAATTCAAGCAGCTCAAAATAAACACCTTCCCATGTACCAGATGTTCTCAGATTTTACTCCAAAAAAAGTAGGTTGCAAGGTAAGATCGGGCATATAATTAGAAATGTAATTAACTAACTTATATTGGTCTAAAATTTAATAATATCAAGTATGAGGGACTGATATTTATTTTGAGTAGCAGGTTAGATTTTAAATAGGTGAGCCCTACTATGAGGTTTTGCTCCTTTGACTCAAGAGAATAATGAGGGAGGCACTCCGGTGAACCCTACATACATTGGCGAGTAGACAACCACTACACCAAAAACAGGAAATTGGAACGGATAAGCGTTCATAATCCTTCCGTTCCTAATCCGTTAATCCGTTCCAATTTCCTATTTTTGGAACGGATAACCGTTCCTAATCCGTTAATCCGTTCCAAAAATAGGAAATTGGAACGGATTAACGGATTAGGAACGGAAGGATTAGGAACGCTTATCCGTTCCAATTTCCTGTTTTTGGTGTAGTGAACCATATACATGTAGAGATAAGACTGCCTGCACAAACAAAGGAGAGGACCTAGTGACCATACACTTAGTAGTTAGGTCAAAATGAATGCACTTTGTAACAAGTTCATGCTCAGGGGTGGAACAAGGGGGACAAAGGAGGCAACCAAATCTCGTGGCCCCCACTTGACTGCCTTGGTCCACCATGTTTAGAACCATGCATACAACTAATCTTTATGTAAGTTATTTTACTCCACTAACCATACAACTAATCTTTCTTCAAACAGTCATAACAATTAAGAACTAGAACAAGTACAAAAAGAAGTTTAGCTATTATTTAGGTCATTGTGATTTAAGCCTTCTAAAATTTTAAATTTCACAGTTGGAATTTCTGGTCAATACCAAGTTAGCCCAATGGCTCAAAGCTAGAAAAGTCACTAAAACCTCTTTCAGATAAGAAGCATTTGAAAGTCAGTTTCTTTAATTAGTGCGTCTGGGATTTCCCTTTAGTTGTTTGTCTACGCCACTTTTATTGGCCAGAGTCTTTTAGTGGGGAAGAAGTAGGGTGGAAACGGTTGCGTTTCGTAACAAGATTGGTATCTGGAGAAAGAAAGGTCTTCCTTGTTCCCATCAGACAAGGATATTCTAAATGGAGAGGACACAACCCGATCAGGATTTTGTCCTTACAAAATTCAATCCCCTGTGGGTCCACTAGATCTATGAAAATGAAGGCTTCTGGGCGATGGATAGATTTGAACGTGGATTTGAAATCGATAGAGCATCAATGCAATCACATGATATGATCCTTAATTTTAAGTCCTCAAAGTCTTGTAGTTATAATAGTGCAAATTCACCGGATAGTTCAGTGTAAAATTAAGATCAATTCCACGTAGAAAGAGCCAAGGTGTCTAGGAAGGAATTGGGTTAATTATAGGTAAGTCTCCTATATTAAAACGAAAAAAGGGGAGACCTTTGGTAGAGTTTGCCTTAACAGTTCTTGAAGGAAGATTTTTGAAGTTGACTTGATTCACACATAAATAAGGTTTCATGTGTTCAAATAATTTGCACTATTCATATGTGAAATTTATCTTCTTTGATTTCTTTTAAGGAAGGTAAATACTCACACACACAGTTTTCCTATAGTTTTCGGCTCCCCAAAGCGTGCCCATTTCCTCCCCCTGCTGGACTCCATCCAAGCCAGACTCACAGCCTGGAAAGCAAGATTTTTGTCCTTTGCAGGTAGGCTAATTCTCATCAAGCACGTCCTCTCCTGCATCCCTATGCACTGTGCCTTCATCCTTCCTCTTCCCATCTCTCTCTGTAAAGACATTGAACGTCTGATGAGAAACTTTCTCTGGTCAGGCAATGCATCTTCCCCCAAAACCAGCTATGTGAATTGGTCCCAGGTGTCCCTCCCTAAGCTTGAAGGTGGCCTTGGCATCAGAAAGATCTCTGAAATCAACAATGCCTCCCTCCTCAAGCTGGGCTGGCAATCTTCCTCCAAGAGCTCGATATGGTCTTCCTGGTTCAAGGCTCGATACTTTAAGAACAATCCCATCTGGAACCCAGCTAATACTCTTCATGGCTCCTGCATTTGGAAACGCATCAGACGTCTGGCGCACCTCATCTACCAAGGCAGTTCTTGGATTTATGGAAATGGAGAAGATATCAACCCCTGGTATGACAAATGGTGTGGAGATAAGTCTTTTGCAGAAGCTTGGCCTGAACAGCAATTCCCCCAGAATCAACGGCTTTCCTCACTCTTCTCTTCAGGCACTTGGCAAATCCCTCCCTTCCTGCCACCAGAAGCCCAAGAATTGCTCACCTCAGCTACTTTACTCCTCACTCCTAGTCCTTCAACTCGAGACACTCTCCAATGGAAGGATTCCACAGATGGCCAGCTCTCTCAGCTTAGTGCATGGAACACTGTCAGAACCAGAAGCTCAACCCTCCTATGGCCTCCCCTGATTTGGAATGGAGTTTCCCTCCCTCGAGTAAGCTTCTTTGGATGGCGCATGATGCACAACAGAACTCCCACTGAAACTCGTCTCCAACACTTGGGGGTCTCCTTAGCCTCCAGATGCTGCTTATGCTTCAACGGTTTGGACTCTGCTTCTCACATCTTCTTCTCCTGCTCAACAGCCCAAGCTCTATGGAAATGGCTCCTCTCGGCTGCCAGTGTTCAGTTCCCTCTCCCCTGCTCCCCTTCTTCTATATGGACTTCCCTCTCTAGAGGAAACAAGCTTGCAGGCAAGAAGATCTTGGCCTCCACCTTCCTTTCAATTTTATACTTACTCTGGAAAACCAGGAATTCTGCTTATTTTGACAACCGCCTCCCCTCCCCCACCCAGCTCCTTGGACAGCTGCAAGAAGAAATATCATTCTCTCTGTTGAAGTCCAAAGTCCCAGGCGGCAGCCAGCAGCTCTCTTCCATCTCCAGCTCTCTGAACATCACTTCTACTTGAGCCCTGCCTCTCATCTGAAGTCTGGGTCAGTTCAGTGGTCTCCTCTGGTTGTTGTCTGTTTTTTGTTTTTTGTTTTGTTTCTTGCCTCCCCATTTGGAGGTCTTAGTCTGTAGCTTTTGCTTTCTGTATTCTTCTTTCTCCTTTCTAATACATATTACCCTTGTATCAAAAAAAAAAATACTCACACACACACCCACAAGCATGCCCAAGTTTTCACTATTAAGGCTCTATAGTCAGGGATTGATTCAGGGTATTTCCATAGAAAGAGAGGTGCCTCACCAACTTATCACCAACTGAGCCATCAGTTGATTGGCATCGAATCGAAATTATAAGCACCGTTCAATCAACTTCTTAATCTTACTTCAAATCTGAATCCATTATAATAAACATACAACAGCCCACTATATGATAGGTTTTGGGAGAATAGAATTGAAAGACAAGATTTTTAATAAATTGAACTACTTACTACCATGGTCAAAGCAATACCCACAAGAATCATACTGTTACTGCAAACTCTAAAAGGGCACATAACTTTTCAATCTAACCCTTGAGTCCTTCACCGTGCAACTTCTCCCTTTATGCCTCAACCATTTAAAGATCAGATTCTTCTTATTTCTATGTATACTTTTTTCTTTCCTATGGGTTTATTTTTATGAAGGCCTTGTAATGACACCTAGGATTCCATGTTCGTTCTCCCCCCACCTACTAAAAGCTTAATTGCTATTAAATATTGATTGGATCTTTTGTCCAAGTTGTTTATTAACAAAACAGTGCAATGGAACATTTACAAATTTCAGCTTTTGAATGCTCTCCCAACCAGACACTAGTAGTATTGTTTTTTTGAAAGAAGAGATACAGTCTAAGTTCAAACCATCTAGGCTTTTAGTGATGTGAAAAAACATAGTAATCATAGAAAAGGCATTTCTCAATCTTGGCCTTGAAGATATTTCTTTATTCTCTCTGTAGCTCTTATTTTAATAAATTCTTTGGAAGTTGATTTGTGAGGACCAACGCAAATGCTGGTGAGATATGATTCGAAATGTAGGACTTACATGCATATGTGATATGTCCAATTATTTTGAGGATCCATTTATGTTGAGTACTAAAAACATAAGGAGTGTTTTTGTTTCCTTTTGGGTGCTTGAAGAGGTTGAAGCTCATCAGTACGGTCCTTTTGTACTGATATCTTTGTGTGTGTGTGTGGGGCCTCAATTTGCATGGGGCTTTGGATGGTTGGGCGCAGATCTATTTCATGAGATTGATAACTTGATCAGGCCAAGGGCCAAAAGCCCCTAAATTAATTAACTAATTAATGGAAACATAAGCCAACAGATCCACTAGAAGGCCCAGCAGGCTAAACCAGGCTACTAAATGGACCTGCCTGGTCAAGCCATGCAGGGTCCAATAGGAGCCTGTGCCAAACCACAAGTCACACACAAGGTCCTTGTGCAGGTCATGCGCAATGCACAAGCTTGCTTGCTCAAGTTGTCTGGCAGCCCTTTCCTCTAATTCCTTTCTTATTTGATTCCTATTTTGAGGTTTCTTTTAGTTATGATTTGATATGGTATTCTTTTCAAAATTTCTGGTTTGAATTTATCTTAGTTTGAGGCTGCTTTTTATTAGCATCATATAAATATTCTCTGATAAAGACACAACATTGTTGTTGTGGCTTATGTTCTCCATTATCATCTGGAAAACAACCCCTTATTGGACATATATGTGCATAATTTGTAGTAGGAAAAAAATGAACTAAAAAAAGCAACATCAAACTCAACTAGACCCCTATTTGTCATGGCCTTATGGCCACACTTAGTACTACAAATGATAAAAATGGGATAAATTGGGAACAGAGCACTGCAGGAGTGAGTCGAATGAATCCGATTAGAACAACCCATGCCAAACCTGACCCTTCCCATCCCAACCTAAATAAGACTATAAGAGAGGTGAATCCTAATTCCTAACAAGTGTGTGAATGAGGGGTTGCTCAGTTTGTTAGCAACTCCGCCAATCACCTGAATTACTAAGGATCAACCATAGTCACTCCTCACTTCTTGCATGTGTGAGTTTTCTCTCCTCCATTCACTCTCTGAGTGTAGGCCCAGCCCCCTTTATCTGGCAATTAAAAAAAAAATTAAGTGGGTGAAAGGAGTGCATGAGTGAAGGCACCTATATTTCATTACAAGCTTCCCACAGTAAGTGGTAGGAAAGCACAGGGGTTCCCACACTTATTAAGAGGCAAGGATTTCAAGAATGGCTCGTCAATTCTTACCTAGCAGTCTAGGATTCAAATACCAAATACATCTCTTTTTTTGTTTGTGCGGGCTTCTCTCTCACTCGTGTCGGCCGCCTTCCCATGTGTAAGGATTTTCTAACATGATAAAAACTCATTTTCATTCATTGGTGGGAAAAATTTTGATAGGATGCGGCCAAACAAGTCCTCATAGCCGTCATTCTCAAAAGAGAACTTCTCGGCACAATCGGTTTTCAGCGTGGCATGATTTTCAACATAAAAGCGATGCCAAACTCAGATTTAAAAATTTGGGGATTTTACCAGAAAAACCCTCTAGGATGGGTTGAAGATCAAAAAGTGCCCAAAAAATTTCCATGTACCACAATGGTCCCACAGGTCTGATCAGGCCTATCTTTTATCACTTAACCCAGAAAGGGGATATCGCTGCTTATATTCTCCTTTGTATAATCGATGCCACCCATCCCCCTTTTCAACTTCTTCCCTTTTCGTTTCCCTCCTCCATCCTTTGCCACTCGACCGGTCCCCATCTGCTTCAACACTTCCTCTTCCTCCCATTTTCACCTATTACCAACCACGTGAAGATCCCAGTTGGCTTCTTCCTCTTCGTTGTTTTCTTCCTCTTCGTGGCCCCCAAGTTTGAAGATTGAGGAGGGTTTGTGTACAAATCAAAATCCAATAGTATACCACACTGCTCCATGTCATGGTAAACCACATATGTATCTTGCATGTATTCTTATTTCTATTTTGGTTTTGCTTTCAATGTCATGTAGGTTCCATCCCTCTGTTTAATGTATTTGATTTTAGGTTTGAATATGTTTGATAGAAGTGGTTTTCCATTATCTTTCTCATATGAAGACGTTCCTTGCATGTGGGTTTGAATGTGTTTAATAGAAGAAATTTTTCATTGTACTTTGGTTTTTCTCTTTGCCATATATGTTCTTCTCTATATAGTGTATTTGATTTTATGGTTGAAAGTGTTTGATAGAAATGGTTATCTTCAAGGGGAAAAAAAGGAGAAGGAAAGGACAGGAAATAATCCCCATTCAAACTCTCCATCTCACATATGCCAATATTGTCATGAATTCTCATACTGCGGGTTGGGTATGTTCTGGCATAGTAGCACTTTCTGAACTCAAGCCCCTCGTGCATGCCTAGAGAAGTATACAGGGCATGTGGAAGTGTTGAAACAGATGGGGGACCCTCGATTTGCACATTTCACATATGAATTGCAACATTATGAAAAAAGCAGAATGATCTATATGGGTTAATGTGAATGCTAAAAAAACACCATTTTGCGTCGGGATCATGTGAACTATTTTTTTTTTTTTTTTTTTTGTGATTTTACTGGTCTATGTGACTCTGAACTTGCCCAAACTAGTCGAATTGTGAAATGTGGGTGGAGGTTTTGAATGTGGAAACGGTTGTATAAATGGTGGAATGTGGGTTTTACGAAAAAAAAAAAAAAAGGAGGGTGTAATGTGGGTGGAGGATGTGTTGTGAATACCATATGTGCAGTGTCTAATGGTTGATTAAGAATGCCAAATCCGGACCTGGCATGGTTTATTAAATTGAAAGTTGAAAAGGACAGCACTGTTTCAGTCTGACTGTGTTCCAAAAGTACGCGAGTTGAAAATTAGGAAAATGTGATTGTTTTGTCCTAAAAAATAGCAGATTTATAGCTTATAATGAGAACTTTGAGACCCCAAATTTCAGCCCAAAAATTGATTGGGAAGTGGGTCAAACAATTGCACGAATAGGGGTACTCAACAAGGCAGATTCGGATTGCAGCAGTACCGCATTTTCAATTGGGCGTCTTTAAATAGTCATAACTTTCTCGGTTTAAAAGACTTTTGCTCTCTGTTTTTTTTTTTTGTTGGATTCATGGAACATCAAGGTTCAAATTTCAGCCATTATATTGAGTTTTAGATGATCTTAGGCAGGTTGTACAGTTCAGCAAAAACAGGCATGTGCATAGTATTTTTCATACGTAGAATTTTTTAGCATTCTTCAGATTTGATCTGTTTCTTGAACAGATAGTGTACAACAAACTTTGATATTTAAAACACCTTAGAAACATCAATGGTGGCCTCCCAACCGGATTCATGTACAAGAAAGTTTACTGTAAACAGTGAGAAAAGCAACATGATCTATATGGGTTAATGCTAATGCTAAAAAAGCTCCATTTTCGTCGGGATCATATGACCAATTTCTTTTTGTGATTTTACTGGTCTATGTGGCTCTGAACATGCTCAAACTAGTGGAATTGTGAAATGTGGGTGGAGGTTTTGAATGTGGAAAAGGTTGTATAAATGGTGGAATGTAATAGTGTAATGTGGGTTTTACGGAAAAAAAAAAAAAAAAAAAAAGAAGGGTGTAATGTGGGTGGAGGGTGTGTTGTGAATACCATATGTGCAGTGTCTAATGGTTGATTAAGAATGCCAAATCCGGACCTGGCATGGTTTATTAAGCTGAAAGTTGAAAAGGACAGCACTGTTTCAATCTGACTGTGTTCCAAAAGTACGCGAGTTGAAAATCAGGAAAATGTGATTGTTTTGTCCTCAAAAATAGCAGATTTATAGTTTATAATGAGAACTTTGAGACCCCCAAATTTCAGCCCAAAAATCGATTGGGAAGTGGGTCAAACAGTTGCACGAACAGGGGTACTCAGCAAGGCAGATTCGGATTGCAGCAACACCGCATTTTCAATTAGGTGTCTTTAAATAGTCATAACTTTCTCGGTTTAAAAGATTTTTGCTCTCTGTTTTTTTTTTTTTTTTTTTGGATTCATGCAACATCAAGGTTCAAATTTCAGCCATTATATTGAGTTTTAGATGATCTTAGACATTTTGTACAATTCAGCGAAAACAGGCATGTGCAGTTCAACGAAAACAGGTTAGTGGAGGATGTTTTGTGAATACCATATGTAAAGTGTCTAGTGGTTTAATGTGAGGGGATATCACCGATAGGTTTTTCTAAGAGATAAAATGGTCAACTTCATCTATTATGGGAGGGGATATCCCTGCTCAATATGTGAAGTTTATATCTGAGGAGTAGCGATATCCCCTCCTACGACCGGGTTTTTTAAGGGATGAAACAACCACTTGGGAGGGAATATCCCTGCGCAATTTAGTGTAGTTTATATTTTAAGAGTGGAGATATCCCCTCTCGTTATAGGTTTTTCCCTTGGTTGAACACACTCAGCTGGGAGTTACATCCATCATGTGAAGGGATATTGCCGCTAAATATGTGATGCGAGGCGATATCCCTGTGCATGACAGGTTTTTTTCAGTGATGAAGCCTCGTCTTTTATGTGAGGATATCCATGCTTAATATTAAAGACTTTATATGGTCAACATTCTTTAAGAGGACCATATTCAGGTGAAGAACTTATGTCAGTCTTAGTGATGAGTTATAAACCCATGTTAAAGATGAGGAAACTTTCTATTATGTTATTTGCTTGATCTATGGTTGGAAAGTACTAATCACATGCATTAGAATTAGGATAGTGTTAGAACGTATTTTTGCCTCTGAAAATACGTGATTTAATGGTTAACTAAGAATGCAAAATCTGGACCTGGCATATCCTAATTAAGCTGAAAGTTGAAAAAGATAGCACTGTTTCAGTCTAACTGTGTTCTAAAAGTGTGTGAGTTGAAAATCAGGAAAACGTGATTGTTTTGTCCTCAAAAATAGCAAATTTATAGTTTATATTGAGAACTTTAAGACCCCCAAATTTCAGCCCAAAAATCGATTGGAAAGTGGGTCAAACAGTTGCACGAACAGGGGTACTCAGCAAGGCAGATTTGGATTTCAGCAGCACCGCATTTTCAATTGGGCGTCTTTAAATAGTCATAACTTTCTCGGTTTAAGAGATTTTTGCTCTCTGTTTTTTTTTTTTTTTTAATTCATGCAACATCAAGGTTCAAATTTCAGCCATTATATTGAGTTTTAGATCATCTTAAGCAGGTTGTACAGTTCAGTGAAAACAGGCATCTGCATCATTTGCATGTCCATCATTAGTATTTTATGACGGTAATTTTATTTGACATTGAGAACTAAAAGGTAAATGATGTTTGGATCATGCAGTTTGAAGAAAAAAGACCGAAGGGATATGAGAATATCCTCTTGTATGACCAACAAACCCACATATCTGAAGCAATTGCTAATTAATGGATTGGTATGTCTCCATTATCAATGTTTGTTTTATATTGATATGGTTCTTAGTTATGTTTTTTGGATCTCTACCGAAAAGATTATCTCAAATGTGTATTTTACTGAAAGTTAAGTCCAGACTTTTTGGTAGCTCATTATTGGAAAAATCACAATTTCTCATCATTGATTAGGTATTCATGGATCTCTTTATAATTTGTTGGTAATAATCTCTCTGTCTTTACTTTATCTTATCTCTAACTACTTACCATCTTCTTTATTTTATTATTGAAAGGAACCTGACCGGTATAGATGTATTCCTACTAATCCAAAAAAAAAAAATGGGTGCTCACTAAAAATCAAATGGAGTATGTGAGAGAGACCGGTTTACATCATCTCTCAGAGATAGACGCAATGAAAATTGACCATGCATTGATATCTGGCTTGATTGAGAGATGGCATCCAGAGACGAATACATTTCATTTTCCATTCGGTGAAGCCACGGTGACCTTAGAAGATGTTGCATACATATATGGCCTTCCAATTGATGGCCCACCTGTCGTTGGATGGACACACCCCAAAACGAAGGTAGTGGATTTATGTGTAAATTTGCTTGGGAAGAGTCCCAAGCCGGGGGTTGATACACAAGGTTTATGTATAAAATTTAAGTGGCTTGATGATAACTTTACAACATTGGATAGTAAGTCGAAGGGTAAGAAGACAAAGAAGCTCTCCAAAGAGGTTGAGATCTGTTACACTAGGGCCTTCCTCTTTCGTTTGGTTGCTGGCCAAACTTTCACCAACTCATCGGGATCGCGAGGGCCAGCGTACCTCCTAGAACTCTTCATAGAATTTAAGTGATTTGCTTGGGGCCCTACATGTATTGCCAATTTGTACCGAATGTTGGCAAGAGCGGTCAAGTGGAGGTCCGACGGTAATGCACTTGAGAGTGGAGAAGAAGACGAAGGGTCCCCTGCAAAGCACATGAAGAAAAAAACCCTTTTCCAGACAAGTTTAAAACCCTTACTGGTCCTCTACAACTTCTTCAAGTGAGATCCAGTGAATGGCTTATTCCTTCATTGTCATTTCATTGTGCCTACTCAATGTGTACTTATATTTGTATTTTATGCATGCAGATCTGGGCTTACTCCCGAATGTCAATAGGACGGTGTCCTCCAGCTATAGATGGTTGGAAGAAAGACATTCAATTCCCTTTATTCAAGACATGGGAAGCAAGATTAACTGGTTACAATTCTTTAACCACAGTCAAAGAGGTTCGTCGTCAGCTGAATCGCATGACAGCTAATGGGGTAAATTATCCGAAATTGAAAACATGTTCATTAAATTGTAAATATGCAGCTATCAATTCCAACAATTCTGACTTCTTTCGTGTTTGCATTGTAGTTCGTCTAGATGCCATATGTTAAGTTCAAAAAGGTTTTTACACAACATGTCCCAGACGTTGATCGTAGACTCTTTGCATCTGATGTACTATTGATTCATTACTGGATTTTGGAAAGACACAATGCCAGTCGGGTGATGAAACAATTCAGCCTAATGCAATTGGTCCCTCCACTATTTCCGATGCCATTTTTAAGGGTAGAAAAATTAGAGAGAGTGTCATGTGACTATACCAAGATAATGCACAAGGCTAAACCATTATGGGTAGAAAGGAAAATTTTGGTGATAAAAGGAAAGAAAGATGCGTCAACTGTGCATACCAAAGGATATCAAAACTGGTATGAGTTAAACACCCGCATGCGAATTGGTCGAGTTAAAAGAATAGAATCGGGACAAGATGGAGAAATTACTGAACATGGAAAAAAAGGACAACCAACTACCAACCATGATGAGACGTGCTGCCCAGTGAAGCATGTAATCAGTGTTTGCTTATAACCCACCTTAACTGTGCACTGGGGTCATCATCATGAAATGATACTAATAGTTCTTCCAATTGTGTAGGTCAAGGAACTCTTGGAGCACATGGAGAGATCTATAGACTGGTCAGATCGAAAAAAAAAACAAGTTTCGGAAATTTTAAGGCCTCAATGCGCAAGAAGATGAAAAGGTTTAGGACCGGTTTTGCATCAGCCTTCGAGAGTTTCAGTATGGATAACTACAGCACCTCTCAATCGGATTCATCTAGTGAAGAGGTAATTTATCTTGTGTATTCATGCTTTACTGAAAACAAATTTATATGCTACCACATTTTTATTTGCAATGTAGGAAAGGGAGAAGAAGAGACCTAAGAAAGCAGTTCGTAAGGGCAGATCCCCACAAAAAATGCTTGAATCGAAGTTATTGTTAGAGCCCGGATCTCACTCAAATCCACCATCTCATGGTTCACAATTTTCCGAGCCCAACTTGCCTCCAATAGAGTTAATCTTTTCAACTCCTCCACGCTTCATGAGACCGCAACCGCCAATTATAGAGATCATATCTCCTTCACTGGAATATCCTTGAATATCCTTCTCAAGCAACAACTCTAGAAATCATGTCCACTCCTTCACATGAAGGATCTATCCAAGAACCAATTCTAGAAATCATGTCTGAGTCACATGAAGAACCTTTCAAAGCACCAATTCTAGAGATCATTTCCACTCCCTCACATGAAGGTCCTTCGCAGGCAATAGTGGTGTCTACTCCAACCACTTCAATAGAGTCATTAGTTTGGAGGATCAAACGATTGCCCCGCATGAAGAAGATACCAATAAAATTTGAAGACTACTCACATTCGCTAGTGCAGTCAAGTTATCAATTGACTGAATTGGATAAGTTATTCATCAAAGGTTTTAGGAAGCTGTATAAAGAAAGGTTGCCTAACATGCACCTATGTGTGATTTGATTACTTTACATGTCTTTAAAATTTTCTTTTCATTAATGGGTGATAAAAACTTTTATAACGCCACAACAAGGCGAAATTGGACGTATATTGTACACTAGTGTCCAGTGATGAACTCAAGAAAGCATTAGAAGAAGGGACGTGGTTGTGCACCAACATCATGTACTATTGGTTTGAGATTTTGGGTGAAAGGTGTCGAGATGCATATTTGTTTGATCCTAGTGTTTCGGTAAGTGAATTAAATTTTATGACTGTAAATTGATATACTTGTATTGTGTATTAACATTCATGGGAAATACACATAACGCCAATTACAATAACATGAAGAGTTGGTGGCAGGATAAGGACATGTGTCATCACGCTGATCTAAATATATTTGGTCCGAATGGTGAAAATGTGTTGTTGGTGCGAACGTACAGAACGCTAGTTTTTGTACTACACCATATAAATCATTTCACCTTACTCGTAGGTTACACAGATGAGAAGAAGTGTGAGTTTTACAACAGCTCATTCAGTGGTCATTACTCTCAAACCAACTGTGAGAAATTCGTAAGTATATGTGAACTATGTTTTTTCAATGTATTATCCTCCCTCTCCCTTTATACTTCAAAATTTGTCCTACTGACCACCGCTACTTTTAATGTTTGTTGCATATCTATAGATCGACTATTTGAATGAAAAGTTTAGTGACTATGGTTGGGCAGATCCATATTTGTGGACAACAAATGCGATGTCTAACATTCCTCATCAACACAATGGCAATGATTGTAGTGTTTTCACGCTAGCGTTTTCAACGTATTGCATTTTCCGCAGGCCGACCATTTTCACCCAAGCCGACATAGCATATTATAGAAGTAAGATAGTGGTAGACATTTTCAAAAGGAGCTGGGAAAAGAATGCTCACAAATTGGATCTAAAGAAATTCTTCAGCGAGTTGTAGCAGCCAGTGCGGCTATGTTCGTGCAACAAAGATGAAGTTTTTTTTGTGTTTTCTTTGTTACTTAATCATATGAGTTTTTTGGACAGTTGTATCTCAACCTTTGGGTTGTTAAGGACCTTTTTTTTTTTGGACAGTTGAAAGTGGATTGTGAATTCTGAAAGATTAAGGTGAATTGTATAGTTGATGTCAGGATGGTATCAAGTTTTATGACATTTTGTTATTGTGCCCGTTGGGACTTGGTTCTGTATGTTAATAGAGAAACGATTATCACCATTTTCACTTTGTTACATAGTTTTTTAGAAATCATGTCTCTATTCCCATTTGTTGCACAGGTGAATTGTAGCTTTGATGTTAGGGAGGGACTCTAGTTCTACCCACAATTGGGAGGCCACCATTGATGTGTTGAAGGTGTTTTTCTTTTCAAGAAACAAATCAAATCTGAAGAATGCTAAAAACTTTTACGTATGAAAAATACTATGCACATGCCTATTTTTACTGAGCTGTACAACTTGCCTAAAATGATCTAGGCCTCAATATAATGGCTGGAATTTGAACCTGATGATGCATGAATCCAACAAAAAAAATAGAGAGAAAAAAATCTTTTAAACCAAGAGAGTTTTGACTATTTAAAGATGCCCAATTGAAAATGCAGTGCTGCTGAAATCTAAATCTGCCTTACTGAGTACCCCTGTTCGTGCATCTGTTTGACCCACTTCCCAATCGATTTTTGGGCTGAAATTTGGGGGTCTCAAAGTTCTCATTATAAACTATAAATCTGCTATTTTTCAGGACAAAACAATCTCATTTTCTTAATTTTTAACGTAGGGACTTTTGGAACACAGTCAGACTGAAACGGTGTTGTGTTTTTCAGCTTTCAGGTTAATAAACCATGCCAGGTTCGGATTTTGCATTCTTAATCAACCATTAAATCACGTATTTTGTATTCTTCATCACTGAAAAAAAACATGTCATGCACGGGAATATCGCCGCACATCACATATTTAGCGGCAATATCCCTTCACATGATGGATGAAACTCCCAGCTGGGTGTGATCAACCAGGGGAAGAACCTGTCACGAAAGGGGATATCGCCACTCTTTAAATATAACCTTCACTAAATTGAGCAAGGATATCCCCTCCCAAGTTGTTGTTTCAGCCCTTAAAAAAAATGTCATAAGAGTGGATATCGACGCGCCTCAAATATAAACTTTACATATTGAGTGGGGATATCCCCACCCAACTTTTTATCTATTAGAAAAGAACCTATCGTAGGAGGGGATATCGCCGCTCCTCAGATATAAACTTCCCTCACATAATAGATGAAGCTCCTAGCTGTGTGTTCATCCAAGGAAAAACCCTATCATGAGAGGGGATATCGCCACTCTTTAAATATAATCTACACTAAATTGAGCAGGGATATCCCCTCCCAAGTGGCTGTAAGCCCTTAAAAAAACCTGTCATAGGAGGGGACATCGACGTTCCTCGAATATAAACTTCCCTCACAGAATAGATGAAGCTCCCAGCTATGTGTTCATCCAAGGAAAAACCCTGTCATGAGAGGGGACATCGCCACTCTTTAAATATAATCTTCACTAAATTGAGCAGTGATATCCCCTCCCAAGTGGCTGTAAGCCCTTAAAAAAACCTGTCATAATAGGGGATATCGCCTCTCATCGAATATAAACTTCGCTCACAGAATAGATGAAGCTCCCAGATGTGTGTTCATCCAAGGAAAAACCTTGTCATGAGAGGGGATATCGCCACTCTTTAAATATAATCCTCACTAAATTGAGCAGGGATATCCACTCCCAAGTGGTTGTTTCAGCCCTTAAAAAAACCTGTCATAGGAGGGGATATCGCTGCTCTTCGAATATAAACTTCACATATTAAGCAGGGATATCCCCTCCCAACTATTTTATCTCTTAGAAAAGAACCTGTCATAGGAGGGGATATCGTTGCTCCTCAGCTATAAACTTCACATATTGAGCAGGGATATCCCCTCACATAATAGATGAAGTTGACCAGAGGTATTCACAACACATCCTCCACCCACATTACCCACATTATAGAGGTAGAATCACTCCAAAAATTTGTCATATGATCCCCAAATAGGCATAGTGCTTTGTTAGCATTCACATTCACCCATATAGATCAGACCACAAATTTCACTGTTTATTCACTTGCACATGAATCCTGTTTGGAGGCCACCATTGATGTGTTGAAGGTGTTTTAAATGTCAAACTTTGCTATACACTATTTGTTCAAGAAACATATCAAATCTGAAGAATGCTGAAAAATTCTACATATGAAAAACACTATGTTTTCACTGAAATATACAACCTTCTTAAGATGATCTAAAACTAAATATAATGGCTGGAATTTGAACCTTGATGATGCATGAATCCAACAAAAAAAAAACAAAGAGAAAAAATCTTTTAAATCGAGAAAGTTATGACTATTTAAAAATACCCAATTAAAAATGCAATACTGTTGAATTTCGAATCTGCCTTGCTGAGTACCCCTGTTCGTGCAACTGTTTGACCCACTTCCCAATGGATTTTTTGGCTGAAATTTGGGAGTCTCAAAGTTCTCATTATAAACTATAAATCTGCTATTTTTCAGGAAAAAAGAATCATATTTTCCTGATTTTCAACTCACGCACTTTTGGAACATAGTCAAACTGAAACAGTGCTGTCTTTTTCAACTTTCAGCTTAATAAACCATGCCAAGTCCAGATTTTGTATTCAAAATCAACCATTAGACACTGCACAACTGGTCTTCACAACACATCCTCCACCCACATTACACCATTTTTTTTCTTTTGTAAAACCCACTAAACACCATTACATTCCACCATTTGTACAACCATCTCCACATTCACATCCTCCACCCACATTTCACAATTCCACTAGTTTGAGCAAGTTCAGAGTCACATAGACTGGAAAAATCACAACAAAAAAAATGTCACATTAACCCGACACAAAATGATGCTTTTATAACATTCACATTAACCCATATACATCATGTTTCTTTTTTCAAAATGTTACAAAAACTACACAAACTCATATATGAAATGTGCAAATCAAGGATTCACCGATGGATTGCGACATCTCTGGCAGTTGTGTCCCCTTTGTTTACAAATTGAACAGGTAACCACCCTGTGTTGCCGGGTCCGATCTTCGGTTCGAATCCTATTCTTTTTTGGGCGACCGGGCTGTCTGGTAGCACGTGGAGGTAATATTCTTTCGTCTGAGCTATGCTCCCATTGTCTTCTATCACATGTAGCATGCAAAACCTCATTGTACGCAATTTGATAAGTAGATGTTAAGAACCACTACTCGCAGAAATCGTATGGATTTAATTTTCTCATTTGCATTGCCGCTAGTGCGTGTGGACAAGGGATTCCTAGCAATTCCCACTTGAGACATGTACATTTCTTTTGAGCTAGATCAACCATATCAATGAACTCGGCAGATTAAAACTGAAATTCTACCAGACCGGCAACACAAACATGTACTCGGCGAGATTCTGCAGCCTCATGGCTTAGCATTTTTTTCTGCCTAAGGAGTTAGCCGAGTATTAATCAATTGAGATTCAAATTGACGTTTTTTGTAGAATTCCATAAGCTTGGCACGTATCTCTTCCACTTGTGTTGTTATGGGGAGCACACGTATGTCCTTCAAAAGACTATTCGTGCACTCGGCAGCATTGCTTGTGAGCATATCATAGCATCGTCCTGCAACGAATGCATTTGCCCAGTGTTCTTTCCCAATTGCATGAATGTAATTATAAGTAAGTTCATCAACAACTCGAATATCATTCATGTATGCCTCATACTCACATGGCCTATATGACTTTGCAGCAAACCAAAATTTCCTAACAATAGCAGCATCTTTGAAGTTCCCCTTCACATTTTCAGCAATGTGATGACAACAATAGCAATGTCGTGCACTTGGAATGGTGTTGGCAAGAGCAGGTACAAGTCCTTTTTACCGGTCAGACACAATGGTCAAATTCAGGGGCTCATCGAGGGCAAGAAATAAATTTGCGAGGAACCACTCTCAACTGTCGCATTGTTCAGCTTCGACGAAGGCAAAGGCAATATGAAAGAGCTTATGATTCCCATCATGGGTTACAGCGACTAATAACACACTTGGATACTTACCTCGAAGGTGTGAACCATCAACAGCAATCATCGGCCTCAACGTCGACAAGAATGAATGGATGCATGGTCCAAAAGCCCGAAATAATCTCTGGAAGGTGTCGTCATCTGCCGTTTTAATATTTGTCACTGTACCTGGATTCGTCTTCTTCAATTCAATGCAATAGAGGGGGAGAATCTGGATGGACTCTTCATAGGATCCTCGAATTGCACGAAGGGCTATATCCTTTGCTTTGTGTGCCCTCCTGTAAGTAATAAGACATCCGAACTCTGTTTGATACTCCTTCACAATCTCCTTTGGTGTCAACTTATTACTAAATCGGACCCTATCTAAGATGAATTCTGCGATCAGTTCTGCAGACGCTTGCCGATGTGTCATGCCCATCATTGGCTTCAAACAAGAATGTGTTGGATAATACGTTCGTATTTGAAATTGTGGCCCAGATTCCACCATGGAAGCATGAATACGCCAAAGACAGTTATTATCACTGCAACGGTTTGTAACTTTGGTGCGGTTCGTCTTCAAGTGCTTTAGAGTGAAATTATTGTAAATTGCAAATTTCGCTAGAGTTTTACGGAACGTGTCGCGATCCGGAAACTTTCTCCCAAACCACATCTCTCGTGCAGACATCTGATATGGCTCCATAATCTGCTCTAGAGGAACCATGGTGTCCTCTAAGTTAGCATTTGGCACAAACATTGAGACGTCCGCATCATTTACTGGATTAGCAAGTTTTGCATTTGGGCCCTTAACGCATATTGAGTTTCTATCCAATGGTACATTATCAACTGCCTCTTCATCCTCCCTTTCTTCAACAACACGGTCAACTTCTTTAAGTTGCTCAATGACATCATAAGTAGGTGCCTCCGAGAAATGAATATCATTGTCTTCATGAAGATTTATTGTGGAATATTTCTGCACAGGTGTATGAACCTTCTTTTCTTTGATGTTTTTCGTCCGCATATTACACCCATCGCGACTTGTCTCATTTAAACACATTCGTTGAAACCTTCAATACAACAAAAACACAATAATTAAAAGTTGTACTTGACAAAATATGGCACTTTTCTTTTAACAGTATCAAATATCTAAAGAGGACAAGTACCGGATTGGTCTTGTGGTGGATTAGTTGCTTTCTCCTTTGCAATTTTGCTAACGTATAAATATAACACATTCATACTTTCTGATGCTCTAAACATTGCCTTCACATCCACATCTTCTTCTATAGTAATATACGAGAATGCAATTCCATTGTGAAAAAGGTATTGTAAAGTCAGCTTCTCACCAGGTTCTTCCCACTTAGATACTTCAAGTGCAATATTAAGCAACGATGTATATGACATGTCATTTGAGAGATACCTCATCTTTTGTTTTCCATTTTTGTAAGAATGACGTGTACTATCATAATCAATTTCTCCATCATAGTAGAATATGGTCAAAGCTTCATCGTCTGGCATCCTATTGATACATGATACAAATCATTTGACTTGTATTAGCAACCTTATAAATTGAAATAACTTCATAACTAATAATGGAAAAAAAAGCTAAAAATTCCAACGAGGACATACCATTAGCAATGCCTATTAACAACTTAATTACTTTTGATACCTTTAAACTGTTTGCTTCTATGTGTCATGGTTGGGTCACTATGTATATCAAGAGTTTGTGACAGAAAATAAATAAAATTTTCACCACATGGTAAATTACATATTCTAAATTTGTTTGGTAGAATTAAATATTCTTGTTGAAACACAAAAAAGGAGGACTACAACAATATGAAAAAACAAATGGAAACCAAGTGGGATGTATTATCCATAATAAGACCTGTGGAAGTGGTATTGAAAGACATATGTGTTATTTCAGTAATAGTGGAACCTAGGTTTGTAGTGTGTTGTCTCCATGCCCATGTGAAATGCTACCAATGGAATTGACCAAACTCCTTAGTGGAGTATAAACTACTGACTAATCAACAAAGAAATTATAGGTTTGAATACAAAGTTTTAAAAATTGATTTGAAACCCTCAAACCCATATATTATGTTCTTGGGTTGTGTATCTACCAACCTCTTCAATGGAGTCCAACGTCCCCTTTAATAGAGTCCAACCTCCCCTTTAATGAAGTAAAATAGATTAAATACCCAAAAGGTCAAATGGAAGAGAAAGGAGTTGCAGACATACCTCAAGCCTCATTCTGACCAGAAAAAGGCATAATGGGAAAGGAGAAAAGGGTAGAACGAGAAAGGAGAAAGGAACCCGTAAGATATATATATATATATATGAGAAAACACGAGCGGCGTTATCGCCGTTCATTTGATTTAAGTAGTAGCGCTATCGCTGCCTATGAAAAGCAATAAACAAATGAACCAAAAACAGCCCTTAGGACTACTCTGGGCCATAGAAAATTTAATGTTTCCTCTTTGATCTATACCATATTTAGGGGGATTTTTTGGGTAAAATCCCCTAAAAATTTTATAGAAAAAAGCGGAAAAGAAAATTGAAGAGCCAAATACTCAAAACCCTTTTGGCCAAGAGGCTTCCCTACTGCCCTAAATGGTGAGTTTTGGTGCTGGATCATTCCAGACAGTTAAAAGAGTCAAAGCTGAGCTGAGTCTGGATCCCCTATTTCTCTCCCACACGCTTCTTGGGAGTGAAATGTATGGAACTCCACTAAAGGGCTCATTTATTGATAATTCTATTTGTTCAAAATAAATGCTACCACCCAGTGAAATATCCTCAAGTTTTACGGGAGTTGGTCCCACTTTAAAAGTGAGCACATGATGCTGAACATGATTAATGCATATGATTCAAATAATGCATGAGATTATGTTGATCACGTTATCATTCATATGCTCAATCTTATCATGAGATAAACTTTTATTGAGGTAAAATTTAATAATATATTACTCTATGGGATGGCATCAATTCTAAATGGATTACACTATCAATAGGTGGGGCCATCGCTCTACACATCCCACTTGTGGGAAGCATGTGAGAAACATTAATGGCTTGTTTGTGTAACGCCACATAAGAGGAAATGCGAGTTTTTTCTTCCGCAAAAAGGATCTCTGAAAGTGGGTTCGCGAAGAAAAATCATTTAAATTTATCTATTTTCTGCAGTGATTCATGAAGTACAATCAAAGAAGAATACATGTGAAATGGAAAGGGTGTCTGTTTCCACAGAAACCCCCCTGTATGCTTTCTTGGGTGATTTTGCAACATTTGAGATTTCTTATTAGTAACGCAAATATTTCCGTTAGGTAATTTGTCACATTTATTATCCGTTAGCAATATTCATAACCGTTAGTAAATATCTTTGCAAATACTTGAATTATTTTGTAACATTTATTGGATATTTTGTGACGATTAATAATGTGTTACAATGGTATCAAAATAATAAAAAGAGGAAAAATCACATTACAAAATAAAAATGAAAACATGAGGCGGGAGGCGGGAGTGATTTCACTACAACAAATTGCACTTTTAGCCACGTTTTTTGGCGACACTTTTATAATTTCATCAGTGAAAATTAGACTTTTACCGACGTTTTATATAAAACGTCGGTAAAATGTGATTTTCACCGACGTTTTTCAGAAAAACGTCGGCAAAGGTCACTGTTTTAATTTACTTTATTTAAAACCATAGATTATTACCGACGAATTATAAAACGTCGGTAAATACCACCTCTAGTGACATTTTATTAGTTTCGCCGACTTGTTTTTTCGTTGGTAAAAGTCATTTTTATATTATTTTTTATTTTACCGACGAAAGAAACGTCGGTAAAAATATTGTATTTTTTATTTACTTTTAATTTTACCGACGAAAACAAACGTCGGTAAAAGTATTTTATTATCTATTTATTTTTCTTTTATTTTTTGCCGTCGAAAAAAACCGTCGGTAAAGTGAAATTTTTATTATGAGGAGTAAAATAAATATTGATTTGAACTTTTAGCGACGTTTATGTAAAACGTCGGTAAATCTGAATTTTAATTTTAAAAAAATTAAAATGAGTTATCTTTAACAACGAAATTTTTTTTTTGCCAATGAAAATGGGCGTCGGAAAAAGTATTAGCAACGTTCTGTATAAAACGTCGGTAAAGATGTATGTAGTTTTTTCCTCCTTGTTTCCCTCTCCCATTATTTTTTGTAACGGCTGTAGATCCGTTACTAATTGATTATTATGGTGTAGTGGTAAGCTCCATATTGTTAACTTACTATAAATTTTGGCTACAAATCACCAGCTTGTGAGACTTCCTGTAGCGCCTACCTTTCTCTGTGCTGATCATTGGATCATGATCATCTGTCCCACCTCTAACCTTCCTATCTCACCCTACTTCTTTACACGCAACAAGATGGTACCATGAGAGTTTGGAGATTTAAAATGTATGGTTGGTGTGGGTCCTAATCAATCGAAAAAGATTTCAGATGATTTGGTGGTTGTAATCAAATTAGAAGCATTTTGTTTATAGCCATATAAAAAAGGAGGCCAATTTCATTTCCATATGCTCATCCCCAATCACATAAATTAAGCTTTGTGCACCCTCAGGCATTACATTGTAGAGAAGTTCTCTTGTTTTTAGAGGATAGGGATGTATTTGTATGCATGTTTTGCTTGCTAACGAACTCCACATAAATTAGTGGTGCAAACTGAATAGAGAGATTGCTGGGTCCCATGTCCTTGTGAGTGGAGAATTCATGGGTTATTCTATGATGCTCCATTGTAAACAATTTTTTTTTAATTATTATTATTTTTAGGTGTGACCCTGACAGTTGCTTAGTTTGGGAGTATTAACCTTTCACTGATAACACCATTCACTGGTGGGCCAGATTAAAGAGCAAGATCATGTACAAATGAATACTTTAGGGTCCGTTTGGTAATTTTATATATAGAATAAGGTGTAGTAAAGCATCAAATCAAGAGAAAATAAAATATAATGGGGTTACGATGGTATTTTGTTTGTAGTTGTTTGGTATGTAATTAAAACAGGTTGTCTTTTTACCTTTTTTTTTTAAGATAGAGGAAATTTTGAATTAAAGTGTTATTGATGTAACCCCTTGTCTGAAAAATGAAGGCTTTACTTGACTTTTACTAATCTAGTAAAGCGCCAAATAGGCCCTTAGGATATGTATCACATAAAGCAGGACTCGATCTCCCTAATCATATAAGGGATTATTGATTCTCTTGACCTTGTACATTATATTGGTTTCTATAACCATTAAAGAAGAAGGTAAATGACAGGAGTTATTAGTGTTGGTAAAGTAAAGCTACACATCCCACGTCGCCTAAGTAATGCCTTTGGCATGGTTTCATATGTACCTGTTTGGGTCTTCCACCTATGAGCTTAAGCTTTTGAGTTGGTATATGGTTTAATGCAAACAATAAAAATTGGGAAGTGCCAACACACTTAGTCATGGATGAGTAGTGTTTAGGCCCGTCAATTAAGCCCATTGAAATGAGTACCCAGCCCGGCCCAAGCCCAAAAATACAAAGCTTTTAAAAGAAAATCGAGTCCAGCAAACTAGGCTTGGGCAATGATTTTAAAGCTCAGTCAAAATGGGACTGAGAATGGGCAGAACAAGCCCAGTCCATCCAAGCCCAACCCAGCCCGCTTGCAAGAAAAATGAAGCTAGACGAAGTTGTGGGTCCTACTATCCAATTGGAACACCTCGACTAGATCAAGACCCAGCAAACTAGTTCGTTAACGTGAACAGACAATATTTTTCAAAATTTGTTAGTGTGTATTGATTACTATGGATAAGTTTCATATCATGGACGATTAATGTACATAGAAAGTTTATTTCACTATGCTGTTCTACCTTGTATTGATTTATTCTTTAAATAGATTCATTCATTTTCAATCAGCTTATTATTGATGATATATACCTTTCAAACTGTTAGATTAGTAGTGTTTTTTTCCTGCTATATAATTTTCTATGCATGGTCATCTTTAATATTTTTATTTTTTAGGGTAAATTAGCCACAAGTCCCTAAGCATTGTCTTCTAGGGCCTCCAGTCCAACAACTTTTTCTCTAATGTCTATAGTCCATACATCTAGAGATATTTTGGTGCGAAACCCCTAATATGTCACATCATATATTTTTATGACGAAATTGTCCCTTTCTCTCTCATTCTCTGTTGTCTCGGAGAACTCCTTCCGTCTTCTTCTCTATGAACGAGGGACTTCACCAAGAACTCCGCGGATCGAAGTCGGCCATCTTCGACTACACCAGCCACGATGGCGACGGTCCGGCGATGGAAACGCGACCGGTCCGGGCCTTCTCCGGCGAGGAGTTCTGCATAACCCATTGTTGTCTTTGCCTTTTCTTTCCCATTTCCGTTTCATGTAAGTCTATCTCAAATTTTTTTAGGGCTTTTTGAAAATAAGTAGTTTGGAAGGAGATTTTGCTCTTTCGTTTTTTGGGTTATTTTGTTCTGGCCCGTTAGCAGAAGCCTATCACATAGCAGCAGGCTTCTTCTTCTAAAAAGTTTATCTAAGTTTAGAAAATTTATCAAAGTTTCTAAGAAACTCAAATAAATTTGCTAAGAACTCAGATAAATTTTTCAGAAACTCTAATAAACTGGACAAAAACTCAGATAAATTTATCTAAGTTTTGAACAATTTTTCTGAGTTTCGAACAAATTTATCCGAGTTTGAAACAAATTTTTCCTAGTTTATCTGAGTTTAGAACAAATTTATCCGATTTCGAAAAAAATTATTTAAGTTTTTCCAAGTCCCATGTGCCTCTGAATGATTTCTCCTTCTTAGATAAATTTATTTGAGTTTTGCCCAGTCTCACGTGTAAATTTTCTAGATGATTTATCATTCTTTGAATCAGTTTTACTCATTTCTTTCTCTTATCTATCATAATCCTTGATTTGTACAGTCAAATAATCTTCATGATATTGACAGATTTTCTCCCCTTTTTTTCTCCAAATGAAACTCTTAACAAAATCAGTTTTTTTTTTTTGTGTATACTACACAGAGTGTATTAAGAGGGGCACTGTAGACTTTTTAATTGTTTAAAACTTAAAAAGGGGCATTTGGCTCTATGGAAAAAACACATGAACCATTTGTAATAAAAATCAAAGTTGAGGGACCTCCTACCAAATGCCCCTATTTTTTAAACTCTATCCAAGATTATTTAGTCAGAAATATAAAATTCATTCTTCATGTCTCCGGAGTTTTTGGTTATCCCAGCTCAACAATTTACTTGTGCACTGGCATTGAAGAAAAAATACAATTTACTTGTACACTAGCATTGTTGCAAAACAGAGTCAAAATTAGAAAATGTTTATCTTATTTTCAAAATCGTGCTAAGCCATGGGCCAACACGGGACTGGATTTCTACGGTCGGATGGAGAGTGATCACCTTTTAAGTCAAGCAAATATTCAGCAGCAGAATATTCGGCTATAAACATGCAATACCAACTCGCTTGACCTGCAGGAATAAATCTACATTTATCTTCAATCATCAGAAAACAAGATTTCATTATCATACAATGATATAGCAAAGATGGGCCTCATGTAAAGTTCTGTAGCAGTATCATCCTTCTCTCTCTTCAAATCACTATATTTGAAGGCTTAAGAAGCTCAAGGAGCACAGAATTGGGCTGACCCAACTGAGAGTTTTGGTAGATCCCCATAACCTCCGATTATGATGGACCCACCAAAGTATCATTTTCCAACAGCCCACCATTCCTTCTCCATGTCCTCATCTTTCCTTACATCCACACGTTCACAAGATGAAGAAGAGAGAGAGAGAGAGAGAGCGAGCCAGGCCAAGCCATAGATTATCTTATAGCCATTCGTTCATTGAGAGGCTATCCATTATCTCATCCTCTCCTTTTATCCGCTTCTGCTGGTCTCACTTTGCTTCAAAACCACTAGCGCCTTCTCTTCCTATTTCACCGTCCAATACGACGATCCTTCTTCTCCTCTGACATCTCCTCATGGCTTCTTCGGCTACTCTCTCAGTAGCCAATGCTTCCCTTCAGGTCTTTCTTCTTCTTCTTCTTCTTCTTCTTCTTCTTCTTCTTCTTCTTCTTCCCTCTTTGCTTCTCTTCTCCTCTGTACAAGAATGCCTTACAATTATATTACTTCTACTACTACTACCACTGTTCCTGATTTTGGTATGTGTGTGAGAATTCTCAGGCAAATGGGAAGGGATTCTCCGATTTCTCGGGGTTGAGAAACTCTGCATCTGTTCCTTTCGGGAGAAAAACGTCTTCTGATGATTTTCTCTCTGTCATTGCCTTTCAGACGTCTGCAGTAAGTGACCCACTTCAGTCTCTTCTTCTTTGTTATTGCTACCTTGATTTACTCTTCAGTGTTCTTTCTGAATTATGGAGTTCCTATGGTGTAGATTGGGCCAAGTTACTTGGAATTTTTTCACAAAAAAAGAAGAAGAAGTATGAAGTGGGGCCCACACTTTTGAATTGCTTCAACCATGATCACATATTCACGTGATCCTAATCGTCCATCAGACCATCAGTTAAGAGATCACAAAAGTTTGGTCGAGCCTCACCAAGAGTAGATATTCTTAGATGGATATTAAATGGGCCACACCCGGGCCGATCTATCCTTGAAAACCCAGTCTGGCTGATATTCTTAAGAAAAATTGCAAATATGCTTTGTAAATAGGCTTAGCTTGGACCTGACTTTTAGGTCTTTGGGCTGGATCTTGGTCTGAATATTAGGGCCAATAAATAAATACGCTGGGCTTGGATAAGTTTCAGCTCGGCCTGTCTCAGCCCATGCAAACCTCAAAATGGATGGGCCATTGCTCTGCAATGCACACCTAGGGCTGACAACAAAAAAACTGGTCAGCTCTTGCATTGATTAAATCTCAACTTTACTTCTCCGCTCAATGTCCGTTCACAAACATTGATTAAATCAAGCTTGAGTTGAGCCCAAGCTAGGCTCAAATAAAATAAAAGTCGAGCTTAGTTTAGCTTAAACTCTATTCATTTCATAAATTAATGGGAACCCAAATCAGCCTCAAGCCCGAGAATGAGCCAAATCAACTTTCTTTTGCTTAGGGGTTTGTTTCTTTACAATAATATTTGGAATTCATGTCGGGTAGATGTCTGTGGGAAAAATGTTGGGTTTTGGATTGCTGCAAAATTTCTAATTTCATTCATACATCCTAAATTTCCTAAGTTCCTTTTTCCATCGCTGCTAAAATTCTTAATTGCAGTTACAATTGTATATGCATTTAACCTAGAGGGGTAGCTCAGTTGGCATAGGACAACGGTTTGCACCCGAAGGTTGTGGGTTCGAAACTGCACTACCACACTGGGCCATAGGAGAATTTTTCCCAGCTTTCTCTGCTGGGCCGTAGGAATTATTCTGGCCCAAAGGGCTGAAACCATGTGTTATCAAAAAGAAAAAAAAACTGTATATGCATTTTGTAATAAATTTAAATATACAAATACTGTAGTGCATGAAATGTATTGGTTGTTAACTACTAGAGTGAGTATGCATGAATGTTGTACTGTACATATATGGGTCCCACTTAATCTCAAAATAGCATTAAACATGGGGCCCACCATTAGAAATTAAGAAAAGAATTATGTCCTACCTTTTTAATTTTCAATGTGTAAAAAGCTCCTATCCAATATGAACTATGAAGACGTTCATATGTGGGTCTACCGTAAAATGAAAGGGCCGCATGTGAGGTCTAATTCTAATGTGATGTGAATATGTGATAGACATTGATATATATATATATATATATATATATATATATATATATGGATGAACAAAAGGCTCTATCACCATTTATTATGGATAACATAGACCTGCAGGAATGAAAATTGATAGCTTTTTTTTTCGTATATCAAAGTGAAACAATTTTTATCCATCAATTCTTTAGAAATCCATGCAAATGGTCCACATTCATCTAGAATTCACTGCAATTTGAGTGAGAGTTAAGATTTCATTGACCACAAATTACATAATGTGATTTATTCTATTAAAGTCAATTAAGTATTTTAGATACAATCAATTGAGTGGTAGTTCTCACTCTTTTATGATGGCCATATTATCATGGTTGGTGGCATGAGTAACCAAGTTTTTTTTATATAATTTTTCAACCTAATAGATAAGTTCTAAAAAGTGGAACATGCTACTTTGGAACTTGATCTTAAGACAAGTTGTGCTGCTTCATGGGTAGATTCTGAGCTAAGCCTATCCAAGAAAGGTCAATTCACTTTAATACCATATTAAATTTTCTTTGTTAATCATTTCTATCCAAATTTAGAGATATTAGTAGAGGTAGCTAGCGGAAATACTTTTCTAACCACTCAAATTAAGCCTTTTTTTTCAAATGAACGTGTAAATAGGCTCTTTTTTAGCTCAATATGGAGCCAAGAGGCACTGAGGAAATGAAAGGACACATGAACTAGCTCTGCTCATCAACAGCACTAGAACACCAACCAAAATTTCTAACTCTCTGGTGGATGCTAGAAATGAAGATTATACACAGTTTACAATATAAAACTTAAGAAGATAGAATATGGGACGGATATGATTTTCTAACACTAATTAAGACTAATTAATTTCTGTCCGAGTTTAAAACATGAGACACATGATGGACTAGTAGTTGTAGCCTTGTAAGGCCTACTGGAACTATCACGCGTAATAGATCTTTAGGTGTTTTTCTATAACGAGAGGATTCTACACACCGCGGACTGCATGGGAGAAAGGAATCTCTTTTTCCTGCCCTTTTCATAGGAAACTAAAATCCTTTTCATTAAGGTAAATCAGTTCATATATTTTCTTTTCCGCATGTGGTTGGGGAAGGGGGCACACTGATTTTTTTTTTTTTTTTTTTCCCCCACTTTCAAGGGTGTTTCTATTTAAAATTTACAAAGGATTCTCAAAAGGTTAGCCTACATGGTAGGAAAGAACTTCCTTTGCAAAGGGTTGGAAATGCGCATCATACTAACGAACCATTTTAGACCCCATTGTGGATAGTGTTTATACCAAGCTCGCTGGTTAGTTGGTTCTCAACAATCTGATTTTACCCACCAACAGGAACTTCTTTTTGGGTTAAAAGGATTATCTGTTACCTTAGTCGACTATATATTCCCATAATTAATGATGTATGCCCCCACCCCAGTCTCCACAATAAGGATTGACTAGGATACCAATGGGTTGAGTCTGTTTCAGGTCGGGTTAAGCTGTATATATTACAAGTATATGATCCTTCTGAACATGACCATTTATTAATCCAGTTAAATATTTAACCTAAACCCTTAATTAACAGGTTAGGTTGGCAGGTCACGGTGCAAGCAGTCGGGTTAGGTTCCTCGAAGAAATGCCACCCCTTGCAGGGGCGGATCCAGGATTTCTAATTTGGGGGGGCTGTATTAAGTGGTGGATCTAGGATTCAAAATCATTGGGGGCACGATTAAGTAGTAGGGGGCCCGGGGGCAACGCCCCCGGAAATTTTTTTTGGGTTATTTATATGATTGCAAATGATTTTTTCTTCATACTTGGGAAAAAACAATACACAAAAAAAGTAGTGGACCTTTTACATACATTATCAGTAACTAATACACAGAAAGGTGCATTCAAAGACAGGTAGTTTGTAGATTTCCACTGCATTGCAAATCATGCCTAGCAAGGAGAAATCGTGTGCAGATTTACCCCAAACCTTTTATATGGAACAAATATAATATAATAATTTCAAGCAATAAAAAAAGACATATTTATTTATCACAACTGTTCTCTACGAGTTTTCATTGGAGGGCCTGGTTCAATGTCACTGGCGGCCTAATTGATTTGGGCCTAACTTAGTATACATAATTTTTTTTTTCCAAAAAGCCACTTAAACTAAGATGTCATTTAATATTAATTTGTAAATAAAAATAATCTTGGTCTATAATTTTAGAAAACTTAAGGACCCACCTAAGATATTTTTCAAATCAATTCTTTATAAAATAAACTAAGAGGTGTAATTTAAATTTATCAAAAGCAAAGGGTCTCCATTTGAAAATATGAAAACTAGTTTTTTTTTTTTTTTTTTTATGTTTTTGCTGAAAGCTGGGGTGGCTGCAGCCACCCCAGGCCCACCCCTATATCCGCCCCTGACCCCTTGGCTTGACCCAACCATGAAAGCTAGTCTATTTCATTTACATTAGGGCCATTCCCTGGGATTAGAGTAAGGGTTGAGGCAGATAATAATGCATGATCCTAATCAAACGATCTGACTAATGCACTAATTGAACATTTGCTGAGACTGAGAATGTGTTCATATGGTTGAATAAGGTTGGAGGCAGTAGTGGTTACAGGAGAGGAGTGACAGAGGCCAAGCTGAAGGTGGCCATCAACGGATTTGGAAGGATTGGGAGGAACTTCTTGAGGTGCTGGCATGGTAGAAAAGACTCCCCTCTAGACATCATCGCCATCAACGACACCGGCGGTGTGAAGCAGGCCTCCCACCTCCTCAAGTATGACTCCACCCTTGGCATCTTTGATGCTGACGTCAAGCCTTCCGGCGAGAAGGCCATCTCTGTCGACGGAAAGATCATCCAGGTCGTCTCCAATAGGAACCCGGCGAACCTCCCATGGAAGTAAGTTCATGTCATCAGTTAAACTTCACATACGTTTACCATAAAAACAAAAAAGAAGAGTTGAACTTCACATACAATTACAAATAACTAGGGAGTCCGCTCATGGGCCACACCAGCCCAACCCACTGTGCAATAGGATGCATGGTAAATGTGCCATGCCTAAACTTACCGGCCCAATGGTTAATGGGTCTTGCATAAATATTCTTAACAGCTCGGCCTGGCTGTGCCCAACATATTTAACTTAAAGGCGCCTATGTACTTGGTAAATGGGCTAGGCATTGGCCTAAATTTCAGTCCTATAGAATGGATTCAGGCCTGAATGTTAGGCTAAAATATAAAACGAACAGGCTTCAGTCTCCCAAATCTAGCTCATGAACTCTCCATTGAATAACCACCTGCATTTTTTATGATAACACATAACCATATTGAGGAATTTGAAATCAGTCAACTACCTTGATCAACTGCTGTATGGTTGTCAATTGGCTAACAAAATCAAATGCATTTGTTGTAGAAGGATGAAAACTCCCTAGATCTAAACTGATTAGGACTAAAATGGGAATGTTAAATCATATTGTTGACTCCCGTCCAAAGGCATTTTGCTAGTTTTATCTTAACATGTTAGATCTAAAATTTAACGATTTCGTCCAGCAGTTGAAGGTGGACCTCTAAGGAGGATAACTGGGATAATTCGATTACTTTAGACTGTTGTTTGTAATTGCATAGGTAGTTATTTACAATCATTCCTACATGGTCATGTGTAAATGCAACAGTCGTTAAGAGGTTAGATATGTTAAAGATATGTGTAATGATATTGATTATCGGATAAAATTGAGAAAGATCTTTGATAAGATTAGATGATAGGCTGCATGATTATGTCATTTTAACTCCATTTCATGTATTTGAACGTCTTAGGGAGTTAGGGATTGACCTGGTGATAGAAGGAACAGGTGTGTTTGTGGACAGAGATGGTGCAGGGAAACACATACAGGCAGGGGCAAAGAAAGTACTGATCACAGCCCCTGGCAAGGGTGACATTCCCACCTATGTTGTTGGTGTAAATGCTGATGCCTACAGCCATGATGAGCCCATCATCAGCAATGCATCTTGCACCACCAATTGCCTGGCCCCCTTTGTCAAGGTCCTTGATCAGAAGTTTGGTAATCAGTTCACCCAACCACCTCTCTTTCATAACTTCATTCTCTACTTTTCTATTGCACACATCACCTTTGTTTTGTTTTTCTGTTGTAACCATGCAATGCAAATTCAATTACAGGAATCATCAAGGGAACCATGACCACAACTCACTCATACACTGGGGACCAAAGGCTCCTGGACGCCAGCCACCGTGACCTCAGGCGTGCTCGAGCTGCAGCGCTCAACATCGTCCCAACTTCCACTGGTGCAGCCAAGGCTGTGGCCCTTGTTCTCCCCTCTCTGAAAGGGAAGCTCAACGGTATCGCCCTTCGTGTGCCCACCCCTAACGTTTCTGTTGTGGACCTCGTCGTCCAGGTCTCGAAGAAGACCTTCGCCGAAGAGGTGAATGCCGCCTTCAGAGACAGTGCTGAGAAGGAGCTCATCGGCATCCTCTCTGTGTGTGATGAGCCCCTCGTCTCAGTGGACTTCAGGTGCTCTGATGTGTCTTCTACCGTCGACTCATCACTAACCATGGTTATGGGCGATGATATGGTTAAGGTGATCGCTTGGTATGACAATGAATGGGGCTACTCACAGCGGGTGGTGGATTTGGCACACATCGTCGCATACAAATGGAAGTGAGCCATCAATGACAATGGTCTGGTGCATCTTAATTTTTGTTTTCCCACCTTAATTTAAGTTTTTTGTGAATTATTTGCAGTGATAATGTAAACCTTTTTGGTCACTGTTGTTATATTAGAGCTCTTTCAAAAACAATGGTGCCTTTACTATGTAGTACGTAGCATGCTGTGATCTATACTGTTGTTAAGGATCTGAGATAGTGGGTCACATGTTCTTAGTCCTACACCCACACAACCAACCTGTTTCTGTTCTCCTATTTTATCAGAACTTAGTCTTGTTTTGTGTTTTGGAAGCAATTTTCTTGTTGATGTTACTCTCTCTATTACATAATTGCAGGCAGAGACATCACTTTTAACATCTAAGGTAATAAACAGAGAACCAACCCAAAGATTGTTGGAAAGCCTAGAAGATCAAACATGGCCACTGTCTTCACCTTCTAGTTTAGCACTCGTATTTAGATTGCAATATTTTCTTGTAATTATTTGACTCTTAAGATTAACCAAATTTATAACTTTGAGATTTATTACAAAATTCTAACCGAAGTTTTTCCTGGAACAGATTATGATAGTATGAGATGAGGACTTGATGTTTCTGGTGATGTAAGGCCAAGGAAAAAAAAAATTGCTAGTTATGAAAGATTGGTGTCTTGTCTTGTTATCTTGTCGATGGATAGGTGACAAAACGCCATGAGCAAGCAAAGCGGAAATAAGGGGTCTGCAATTCAAGGTCACATACCAAGAGAGAAGTATAGCTACCTTTCAACTCACTGAATAGAATGCTAACTACTTTGGTTTGCATTATGATGCTCCAACCACCAACTGTTTTAGAAGCGTTTGTCTCAATCTCTTTGACAGGCACTGGTAACTAAGTTCATAGAAGGATTGGGTGGTGGAAGAACATGTAATTATAGAAACTAGACCCAACATCAGAGCACTTTTATCAAAATCTTAATAAAATCTAGCAGTATACATCCAAAAGGTTGATGATTAAAATGAGTGTGGCTGCAGGCCAACAAGGCATGACCTCAATGCAGCATGAATTGGTTTAAATTGGGTGATCTCCATGGAAAAGGTTCTGGAATGAAATTTCTGGAGTGTACAGGGCCTGAATATCAATCAAGCCCAATCAAGAATGGGCACCCTATCACGACGCAACTCATCTAGTACAATATTGTCCACTTTGGGCCTCCATCAACCAAGCGTACCGCAAGGCTTTGTTTCTGGGCCCAAACTGATAACCCAAAACGCGTTATATTAGATAAGGAGAGCCCACACATATAGCCCAGTCTCCGGATGCCAACTTGAGCGATGTTGAGCGATGTGGGACTTTACAGCCCCTCACCCTTAGAGGAGAGCCGTCCTCAGCTTTGATACCAATTGTCACGATTCAACCCATCCTGTATAATATTGTCCGCTTTGAGCCCCCATCAATCAAGCATACCCAGATGGCTTTGTTTTTGGGCCCATATTGAGAACCCAAAACATATTATACTAGATAAGGAGAGCCCACACATCTAGCCCAGTCTCCGGATGCTCACTTGAGTGATGTGGGACTTTACAGACCCAACCAACTAGAGAGAACTAAAAAATGTGCAATATGAACACTCCTATTCCCTATTGTGTCATTTATATTAGGTTGTGGTTGTTTATTAGCCCATGGACTGGACTATGGAATGAATATATATTGCTCAGTTTGTTAAATGGATTGCGCTTGGACTCATTTCCCATCTAGTAACCCATCAGCCATACCTGGACAGGCCTGGATCTACACCACTACCATAGTACTTTCCAGGTCAGTAGGCTGGAGCAGGCCTAAATGTATAGGCCCAATGGATAATGATCTTGGACTTAACAAAGCCCAGCAGATGGAAGGAATAGTTACAATCTGCAATATCAACACTCCCATTTCATGATGGTTAATACCATTTAACAGCTTAATTTTTCTTTTACTTTCAGCTTCTGAGTTCCTTCCATCTTTCACACCAACTCATATATTGCTGACTCCGCCCTGATTCTTTGATTCAACAATTGGAATTTGAATTCCTTTCTTTCATTTCATCATATCTTTGACAAGTAGTAGGAAAGTCAAGTTTTATTTAAATCAATTAGCTTGACTAACTTTTTTACAAGGTCTGAAGTAAATTAGGTGGAAGGAACTTCAATGAACAGCAGAGTAGTAATTAATGCGAGGATATTGACTTCCTAATCTCATTGTTATCACGTCTTTCTCTTCTTTCATCTGTCTAGCGACAAAAGTTTGACTTGTTAAGGGGACTGATTGTCATCATGAGAGGACTGATGGCGAGATTGCTGTTAATGTTATTGCTAAGAGTTGGTCCAAGCAGCCTAAGTAGTCTATAAACATTGCTTGTAAATTAAGAAAGGAGACTTCTAGCTAATGTTGTCTGTAACATTGCACCAAGACCAGCATGATTTAGAATGTAATGTCAACAGACTTCAACAAACTCGATCCGCATTATAGGCTAAAGTCCTTCAATTTGAAGTTTCAACTTTGAATTATTAGTATGTGATTCTAAATTTTGCAGCCTATGACCCTACAGTGGAGAATTTAAACATGAACAGAGACAAACCAACCCAACCATAGCCAAACTCAAACTTGGCTTCAACATTAAACAGACCAAACTTAGATTGCACTGAACTGAGCTCAAACTCACTAAGCTCAAGACTGCTAATGTACCTTTCTTGGACCTCAATTGTGATGAGGAGAAGGGAAGAGAATTGGGTAGAAATTTCTCTATTACAAGAGAGAAGAACCTCCTTTTTATAGGCAAAATTTAGCAAAACCAATCAAATCACCCTAAAATGAAGACAACTCTTAATTAAATCAAACCTGAGAAATGAATATCCTATAAATATACTAACCTGGTAATTGACATCCGCGCAGGGAATCACAGAGTGTTGCTGTGGTATGCACACTCGCTCCTATAGCACCACCCAAGGATCGATCCCTGGGTGGGTAGGTTATTTTCCCTCTTCTTGGCCACTAGGCCAACTAGCAAAAAAGAAAAAAATCGTCATCAACCCAAACCCTCCAGTGATTATGCTCGAGTCAGCAGTGAATCTAGCAAATTCACCATGAGAGCCTAGGAAAATTTAATTCCATGAAACAAATGACATATTTACCAATACTGCAATCACACACTCCAAGTTACTTGGTTAGAAACTTGGCCCAGTTTTATTGAGTTTCACCGAGTCATAAAACTATGCATGTAATACTTTCCAAAGATGGACTGAATTAGTCTCTGTACAGTGTACTAGATTTTTTGGGAAGTCTCTGAATTAGATGGGATGACCCCGACAGTGGGCCAGGCCCAGTTGCTTCCCTGACAGTGTAGTATATAGCCTTTCAACTTTCAAGGATGTCCAAGTCACACTAGCCTAGACCTTAGGCTAGGAAATTGGATTAAGAATCTAACTTTTGTTTTATTTTGTTGATTGAAGAAGACATTCTGTGTCATTAGAGGGATAAGAACAGTGGATATTTTGATGTGGGTGTCACTAACAATCCATGGAAAGTGCCTTTCGGTTAGAAAGCAAAACAGGCTGTGCATTTTTGTAGTGATTGTTGTGGACCACAAGGCAATCGAAGCTGAAAGGACCTGTGAGAGAGAGAGTGATTGTTGTGGACCACAGGGCAATCGAAGCTGAAAGGACCTGTGAGAGAGAGAGAGAGAGAGGTGTAAAAGGAATGGGTCCCCAATCCCCATCTTACTGCAACCGTTTCTGATAACCAAGTTGGTTGTGATGCGAAAGAGGACCCTCCTTTTAATCAATCTCTCAACTAAAAGAACCCGTTTCCTTGTTTGCCAGATATCTTTGGCTTTTGCATAATTCATTTTGAGTTCATGAACCTTTGCTGCATTACCAATTACCATTTACTCTCTGTTCATGACCCTTATAGTACATAGCTGAATGAGGGCTAAAACAAACTGTAGCTAGGCCAGGCAGTTGTAGCATTTAAGGTCAGGACCAGGCCACATGTCTAATATGTTTCAATTATTATTAAATTAGGTTGTTTATATTTTATTTTATTTTATTTATTAGTTATTTTGTATTTAATTAAAATAAAAAAATTCTCACTAAAATTAAGTATTATACTATAAAAGAAATAGTTTTTGTCTTTTGAAGTACAAAATTGTAGAGTTCTGCTCATCTTTAACCCAAAAGACAAATTTTTTTTTTTCACTTTTTACTGTGGTGATAGGATCATTCAATTCCAGTCATCTGACCAGTCTCTTGAACTAGTGTTAGTAAAAATCTAAAAATTAACATTGGAATTGTCATGGTGTGGATCTTTAACTTAATGTTTATGCCTAAGCGAGAATGTGTTAATTGTAAATTAGGCCAATCCCTATAGGGGACATTTAAACGGCTTATGTTCAAGTTAGAGAGCCTAATGTCCAGAATGGACCTTCATCTGAATATGAAGGCCCTGGACCAGGGCTCAAATCAAGGCCAAATACTTTTACACTAATATTATATATTTCTTAATACAAAGCATTTAATATTTCTTTAATGTATACATTATATACAGGGGCGGACCTACATGTAGGCCGGCCCCCTTAAGTTTTCAAAATTTTATTTTTTTACCACTAAATTTTTTATAAATTTTTTATTTAGACCCCTATATTGATAAAAACTTCTTTTAATAATTTTCATTGGGGCCCCCCTAGTTCCATTTTCTGGGTCGCCCTGATTATATAGCCATTCAATCCTTCTATGAACTAAGGAATAAACCCAAATATAGACCCTTTCCCATACAAGGTTCTTTTTTTCCACTTAATTTTGGAGAGTTGTCCAAAAGTCTGTCTAGTGTCTAGACTCCTGCTGATGAAAAACAAAATGCGTCAATGGGGAAGCTGCCACCTTCAAAATTTCCTTGCAACTTCTACCAAAAAAAGAAAAAAAAAAAAAAAAAAGAATTTCCTTGCAACATGGCAGCACACTCTTTGATTTCCTCTTATTTTATCATTCTACTTATTCAATTCCAAACCAAAGGTTCCAAAAGAGAAGAAATTCTAAGAAATATTTAAGGTGGAGACTGCAGATAATAGCAGGTGGAGTCTCCACTCCATGATTTATACAAGTGGGGGGTGTGGGGCACCTTTTAAAGCCAACACCCACATGCAAAGCCCTCAGCCCCACAAATAAAACACACTTTGTTGGCCGTTGTCCTTGTTTCTTATCTTGGAATAATTTGATCTCTTGCAACCCCTTAAAAACACTTGGAAATGCCTACCCATGTGCGTGCATAACACCATGTTTCAACTAAATTTACTTTACACCAGAATTCAAGCAAAAGCATCAAAGATGATGACATGAAATCTTGGATGTATTTTAAACGTACCCCTACCCATCACCTTCTTTCTTTAGTAAAGAAAGCATCCACTGGTCTAATAATAACATCATGCCCACCTCCAAATGGCATGCACATACAACATTCAATGTGGAGTTAAAAGGAAACTATTCAACTCTCATGTATGTATCATTACATTGGTGCCACTACTTCTTTCCATTGAAAATCAGCTGAAACAGCTCATCCTTATCACCAAAGGAAATTGCAATTAAAGCTTGATTGAAGAGTCCAAAACCCATAGCCCTATTAAAAGAGTATTCCCATTTCCCCCTCATAGGGGGTGGGATAAAGCGACCCCACATTCCAATATAATCAAACCTCATGCACTAAGTAAAATAATGGGATTTTAGGCCAGGGGCTGGAGTCGAGGGATTCTAGGCAGACCTTTTGCATTTATATTTGGAGGCTTCTCTCTATCACTACTCTCTTAAAATAATGAATTGAAAATACCACAGCTCAGCTTCTCGTGTACCAAAAACACCATGGGGAAAAGCTAACCTAACGTAAGCTCGACGAGTCAACCAATATCTACTGCCAATGAACCTAGGCCAGATGATGGGACCCACCACCTGTCTTTAAACTATGCTTCCCATGAAAATGAGAGGCTCTGAAAAAGTCATTGCCCCATCCAATATCTTATGCTGTCTCTGTCGTTGGTTCCCCATTTTTCATGCATAAGTGCCACAACCCGTGCCACTCATCCACCTGTTTTGTCTCCGTGCAGTTGCAGGTTTCTCTGCCTTTGGGTGTTTCACCATCTCACTACTCACTAGGCACTAAAAAACAATTCATAACATGGTCCACGAGGTAAAGAAAAATTATGGGGGTTGTATTCATCTCTTAGTTTGACTATTCCTTCTTCCTATAGTATCTGATGTAAATGGGAATTTCCCCCCTTTTTTTTTTCTTCTTTGAATAAATCAGATCTCACTGTTTTCAACATCTTGCTCCACCCAATGCATCCTAATAAAGAAGGGGGGTTGGGGTTGTTTAATATGCTTCCACGCTTCTGTCCTTTTGGACTTGTCCAATTTAACTGGCCGAGAAATGACAAACCACAAGCTTACCAATGAGAAAACGTTAGGATTAGATTAAAACAAAATAAGGTTTATATTGCCTATGGGGGTGTAAAATATTATAACGGGACACCCCATTCAGTGAGAAATCTGTGGACCCATGCCAACAGTCGAGGAAAGGGCATTAAACAGTTGATGTGGATTAGGGATGGGCCATAGTTTCTCACCTTCAAACGATGATAACCTAAGTTCTCTCCTTTTAACCTTTGTTACAGTAGTAGTGAACTTATTAATGCTTTTAAATGACATTTTAGAACCCTCAATAGCAAGGCTAAAACTGGAATGTTAATATAGCTTCGGTTTATATTCCATTGTGTGTGAGAATTTAAAAAATCAGTAGAAGAATTAGACATTTTCCACTCTTAAAAGATTTAAGCTTGAAGCATGTGATGTCACCAAAGATACGAGTCTTTGTCACCAGTGACTAACCTTTTACCTAAGCATGAAAATGTTGATGCCTGGGCTACTTAAAACAGATTCCTGAGGAGGTATCTTGTGCTGTAAAACAGGCCACAAAGACCCAGCAATGACATAGAAAATGAGTGGATCATAAGTTACAAAAAGAATAAATAATGATAATTGATACATCAAAGAGATGTTTCAGCCTAGCATGTGAAGCAATATATAAAGCAGTTGTGGATCTTTCTCCCTTGATATTTCCACCCATTTCAGTTGACCGTACAAAATAATATACAAAAAGATAGTGCATGAGATAAAAGATATTTGGATTGGTATAATTTAAGACTACCAATGGGCTCAACTTGAACCTGACCTGTTTATGTTAACCTGAACCCTACATCCAATAGTCATGTTAGGGACGGATAGTGGGTGATAGAACAAAAAACTGAGCCAGGCCAGGTCCAAATTATCTTAATGGGTCGAATGTTTTGTATGTCCTCGACCTTCACCCAACTCATTTATTATTCACTTTGAAAATTTTAACCCAAACCGAAAATTACTGAGTTGGGTATGCAAAGTTAGGATCAGCCAGTGTGACCCAACATGACAAGTAAGTTTCTACCAACCATCTTGTGCTAATTTAAAATGACATGGGTCCAGATGACTGGACCATTTTACCATCCTGACAATGAGAAGTGCTCAAGTACTATCCCAACATTTGTATTTGTTGTTGGCCGGAGTCACATGAATCCATGTTGGCTTGATAGCATCCGAGGGGACTGATACAACCAACGTTTTAAATATAGGAATTGGTGAACATATCAACCACCATCGATGCAAATGATCCTACATCTAATATTTTGACCGTCCTCATCTACCACTTTTATATGCCTTCTGGCAGAGTGCAGGCATCTGCCTTTCAGAATTGGATTGAAAACCAAGATTCTGATATTTATCATATCTATATATATATATATCATTTAATGAGAGAGACAGAGAGATGAAATATCACTATTCTACAAAGTTGAATTGTAAAGTAAGATTCTATTTACATTTTAGTGATTTTAGATAAGTGGCGTAAAACCATTAACATTAGATACTTCTGAGTATAACCAATCTATGTTTTAGAAAGTTGTCCATTGTTAATTTAATCAATTATTCTGACCCACCTGACTTGCCCAAGACACTTATTAGGCTTGACAAGTCATTAAATCAGGCAAGTTAAATGGTCTTGGCAGAGCATGTTGTACTAAGTAATGATAATTGATCACTGATGATCTAAACCGTCCTCTCTTACAGAGCATTTAACACTATAGGACACATCACGGAATTTGATAACTTTGGGCATGACCCACTTGATTGGAAGTGATGACGGTGGGTCAGTTGCATGCAATCAATAAAGAGAAAGGTCCCACTAAAAGAGTGTATGCCTGGCTCCTTCATATCTTTTCTTTTCTTCCTTTCATTAATGTAAGGTACATACACGATAAAGTAAAAGTAAAACTAGAACTTCTGGCACCGCTCGGCTGAGAGAGAGAGAGAGAGTCGGTGGTGTAGTTATCGAAACGACTCTTTTCTCTCTTGCTCGCGTCGTGGGGCGGTCCATCTAACCACTGCACGTTAGAAAAAAGCAATCTCTCTCTCGTCACTAGCACAATCATGCGATTCATGTCACGTTCCATTTCAAACATGGGTTAGTAACGGCTCTTTTACTTTATCATCCAGAGCGTACACGAGGTAGGCATGCCAGATTTGATTAATAGTATTGACTATTGAGGGACCCACGATTTTAATTTGGGTGGGGGAATACAATTGTCAATTAAATGTTAGAAATATCAAAATCATTGCCAACTACAAGTAATATTCACTAATTGCATGATTTAAAGGTAATTTTTATTTTTAATTTTTTGGCAAATTAAGTATAAAGACCTCAGATCCTGCTGTTAATCAACATATTGCTTCTACATATATTGTATAAAAGTACAGAGAAATGGCGGACATTCATGCTACGCAAATAGAGGCAGAACTGCAATAGCTTAAAAAAGAAAATGATTGAACGAAAGGTTTCAAAGCTTTTCAATTGAGAGATCTTGAGATACAGAGAGACGGGTGTTTCGATATATGAGGTGGGGTGAATACTTTACTGGAATGGGGCATACCCAGCCAGCCCATGTAAATTTTATGTAGGTCCACCACTGTGTATCCATATCCTCAACGGGTGGAATCCATAGTAGAACCCACTAGAATAATCCAAATCGTTCGAAATATAGGGCATCTTCAAATTTTAGGTAAACCCAAGTTGAAATTATCCTTTGCTAGAGAATGTGGTTAAGACATTTTTTTCCGTCAAAGAATTAACTCATCCTGCCTTGAGGACAATTATTTTAAATGATTTAGATTTTATAAATAGCCCCACCAAGCCTCAAGATTTCTTTGGTTACAGCCTCAGAGGATCCGGACTCTTTGTCCATTGACGCCCGAGGGAAATTACAGTCGACAATGGAACGGTAGGTTGGTCACGAGGTCAGTGATGGTGTGGCCCACCTCTTCAAGTGTCACCCATTGCTTGATACGACACCACCACCACCCCGAGTACAGACTACACATCCTTACACTGATAGGACTGTAAAGAAGTACAACTCGGCTTGGTTTATTTACCAAAAAAAGAGCCGTTTCTTCGTATCCTTACTAGCCTAAAGTACTGTCGTAGAGCAACCTAGTGACCGGAGGAGTAGTACCGAGTCTAGAACCCCTAGCTCTTTCATATTTTAAAGGAAAAGAAAGCAAGAAACTTCATTACAATATAGTAAACAGAGATGGCAACCAACGCTCTGCTCTGGCAGAATTGGACCAAAACAAATGCTTATAGGGCAAGTTGTATCGGTTTGTTTCGTCAACTATAAATCTCACATGGTAAACTCCAAACAGATTCAAATTAGACTTCAATGAAGATTAGATTTGGACATGATAATGATGAATAATTGAATAACACTTTCCTTCTCAACCAATTTCCGAACGGATAAAGTTTCCAGTTTGGAGTACTACTAATATCACCATGTAGTAAGTCTCCAAAAGATCTGGTATTAAACGCATTATCTGCTCGTTGCCGGTTCAGAGTGGGACCAGACTTCTTGTTATTACAAGAATACCATGGAGAAGAGTTTGGATCACATATCATATTTGTTCCATCTTCACCGCATATTTATTATACTTTCATCATGAGTAACCTATCGTATTTGTTACACCTTCACCACCGAATAGAACAAAAACAGTTTGCCACATCATTAAAAAAATTTGGTGATTTTAAAATTTAAAAAAGTTTAAATAAGAATAATAAAAATAACCAAAAAAAATTTATGACGTGGTAGATCGGTTATTGATCCACTCCTAGTAAAAGTGTAATATCAACTTGGTTCACTCAATGAAAAGGTGTAATACCCGCGATAGGTGATATTGACTAGAGAGGAGTAAGGAAATCAAATCACTAAAACGACCATTCCACTTTAACCAACAACTTTCATCATGGGAAACTAAAGATTAGAGACCAGGAATGTGGTGGAGGCCTAGGAGATTTTCCTGGTAAAAGTTAAAACTGTTGTGTTTGATTTTCATTACGAATAGAGTAAAAGATGGTACGGATATAAAGAAATCCATCGAAACGCATTCCTCCTTTATTCGAATCAAATCGCCGGATGCGTCCGCATCAACCCACTCCAAACCATTCCCCTCTCTCTCACGCAAATCCCGGACATTATCTTTTTACAGTGCATGACCAAATTACCCGAGTCGACTCGGCTCGACAAACTAAACCCACCACCAGCAAGCTACTGTGGGCCCCACCGACGGACTGATAATCAACGAAATCTATTTTCATAGTGGGGCCCGGGGAAACCAATTTGTCTGTCAGCTTTTGCTACGATTCCACTTTCACATTATTTTGGAAACCGTATCGTCGTAACGTAAACAACAAGAAGAAGACATAATGTATGGGCCGCCACCACAAAAACGTACTGTAGTCATGGCTAGAAATGGCAAGGAGATGAAATGGTTTTATTAACAGTAGTAATTACTGTATTAAAAAAAAAGGCTAATTTCCTATGCATCGATATGCCGGAATATCAGGTAACCATACACAAGATTAAAAAAAAAAAAAAAAAAAAAAAAGACCTGAAAAAACGATATGAAACATTCCGATATAACAATAACCAATCCGAGATATCGGTTTCGCTTGAAACACCGTTCCGAAACGCAATACAGTCAAGACATGAATATCTGCAAACTGGCGTTCTTAGGTGACTTGCAGACCGGACAACAGCTGATTCTGGTCTCGCATTCCTTGCAGAGGCAGAGATGTCGACATGGCAGGAGAAGGACCGACACGTCATTTTCCCGGCACGATTTGCAACTCTTCCGGGACTTCATCTCTCGATTCTCACGCAACGCTTTATCGGCCGTACCAGTGGTTCTCTCCTCCACTGCCTCGTAGTGGCACGATTGAGTGTCGTCTGCCGCATCAGAGCTGTCGCCGTAACCTTCTTTTGCCGCGCCCGAGTTCTGCAAGAGGATCTGCTCGAGGCTGGTGCGGAGGTTGGAGACGATAGCCTCGTTGTTCCTTGCCACGTGGCACCAGATTTGGTTCTCTGCGCTCATCTGCTTCACCTTCTCTTCTAGCTCCGCGTTCTTGCGTCTGACGCTGTCGAGCTCTGTTTCCTTCTCTCTCAGGCGCTTCAAGGCTCTGTATTCGAGCGCCAAAAGCAGAGATCTGATGTGCCTTTTCTGCACTTCTTCCAATCCCAATCGAAGCTTCTCATTCTAAAAAACAACATGAAATCAAAGATCAGCCACTGGCTAAAAGGATTCTAAAAAAAAAAAAAAAGAACAGATACGATCGAGTTCTAGTTTTCTTTTTTTTAAGCACCTGGAGTCGGATTAGGGCATCAACTTCGATTGTTTGATTGTGAAAAGAAGAGACGAGATCTTGAGATAGAAGAGAGGAAGAAACTGCAGAAGTTCGTCCGCTGGTAGAAGTCGCAGCGGATTCCATCAAACGATTCTGCTCGCAAGAAACATCGAATTGAAGATGCTGCTGTTGTAAGATCTGCTTCTGCTGATGCATCAATGGCAATGTATCATCTCGATTCCTCTTGCGAGAACCGGATAAGTTGCAGGTAAGCTCGCTCTCCGGATCGCTACTAAATACAGTTCCATTCAAGATCTGCGGCTGAATACCTGCAAGAAAATCAAACATCACATTAAATCCAAACACAAACAGAGCGAGCGATTCCAGTGGTAACAATAATCTCTATAATACGTATCAAAACCTTACCGTAATTCCCGTAACCTCGAAGGATATTCGCACTGGCATCTTCATAAACTCCATTACTTGCTCTGTAAAACAACAAAAACGGATAAGCAATCAGAATTCAAAAAAAAAAAAAAAAACAAACAAACAACCTCCTCAAGATCGATCGATCCATCGTGAAGAAGATCGATTGATAGCTCGCTCACCTGAAGAGATTTGAGGGATGTTGTGCTTGCACTGCCATCTAAGGCTCTTTCTTCTTCTTCTTCTTCTTCTTCTTCTTCTTCTTGGGAGGGAAAGAGAGAAAGTGAGAGAGAGAGATGTGAAAGAGGATGATGGATGGAGTTTTTATAAATCCAAGGGGACAGTGGCGTTTTCCGGAAACAGAAGTTCGGGAGAGAGAAGATAGGGCTTTATAGCGATGAGTGGGGGAGACTTGAAATGGAAACGGTCGGTTTTCTCCTGTAACATATATATATATATATATATATATATATATATATATATATATATTCGTAAAAAATTAATAAATAAATAGAAAGGGCAAATCCGTCTCCTCAATCGCATCAAGTGGGGCCCACTTCGGTGACGGGAGCACAAATTTTGGTGGGCCCGCAGCCCATAAGGGCTGAAAATTACTGTCGGCCCACTAGCATAGATTAAATGAAATAAAGTGCACGGCAGGACTTGAAAGTCTCCAGAATCAGTACTCTTGCTTATTTTCCTCCGTCAAGTTTTTAATTTTTACCGTCTTATCTTACCGGATGTTTTGGAGTCCAGATCGGACAAAAAAACGGATTCGATGTATGGAATGTAATTTATTTTACGCGGATAATTGGCGTGAGTTTGATCACACTAACTATTAACAGCAACTGAGGTTAAGTAGATGTTGTTGCTATCGTTTAAAAAAAGAAGCTACCTTAGTAGTTGTGAAAAGAAGTTGGGGCTTGTTTGGCAAATCTTATCTTTACGAAACAGATCTGTATGATATAGATCTATTTCAAATGGAGCGGTTTAAAATTGATGTTTTACAAATAGACTGTTTGGTAAGATATAGATATTTTAAAAATAGACTGTTTGGTAAGACACATGTAAAAATAGATCTAATGGTCTGGGTATTTTGCAAATATATCAAGATCTGTGATCATCCAACGGTTGGAATTTTATCTCAAACACGTGTTCCACATTTTAATTACTATAGGTGGTTTGGATCTTCATTTTGGTTTGGATCTTGCATTTAGGGGCCATGATTTAAAAAAAAGTATATATAAATGTCTGTCGTTTTTTGTAAATATCTCAAAATCTATGATGATCCAATGGATAAAATTTGGACCCTTGGTCGTGAATGATCTTTTGAATATATCCAATGATTTGGATCATAATTTATGATGCCTGGATTTAAAAAAAAATAAAAATACCACACTGCTGTGTACAACTTCAAGACTCAATCACTAAGGCATGGGACATCAATGGTCAAAAATGTTTTTGTAAATATCTCAAGATCCACTTTGAATTAGAGGCTCAATTTTGGGCCCATAGCCGTTTTTGGCCCTCCAAAGAGAACCAACGGATCAGATCTTGAATGTGGGGCCCACAATGTCCGGAATATTACATCAAATGGCTCACGTTTTTTTGCAAATATCTCGAGATTCGAGAAAGATCAACGGCTGAAATTTGGACACGTGGCCGTGTTGGGCCTTCTTCACATTTCTAACGGCTTGGATCATGATTGTGGGTCCCATAAATTAAAAAAAAAATCAAAAACCGGACTGCCCCATGACACCGTCCAAGTCACTGTACAAGTCACTGTCTTTCCGCTTCAGACTTCAGCCACTGATTGAATTATGGCCATTTTGCTTGCTTCTTGAAATGGAGGCAGATCATCTTAAGTCCACTTCAAATGGACTTTGCAACTTCACTTACCAAACAATCTTAAAACTGTTACACACAGTTTTAAGACAATAAGAGGCTGATATAAGATTTGCCAAACGGAACCTTGATACTGTTGCTAATGTATTTGGTATATGAAAAATATGACAGCTATTGTAATCGTCACAATTACTAAAAAGGACATTATAGTTGAACATCTTGTAGGTGAATAAGGGCATCATATGTCATTATGCTATTAAGCATTGGATAATTTGGTAATTTGATAATATTAGTTGCTAACGCTGCATAAATAGCTGGAGGACCGAGATTATCAAATATCAGCGATTTGAAGCTCTAGAAGTTGTTGTTTAGCTTATCGTTGTCTTCTATTTGCGTTTGGTGGGCCCCCCAGCGATTTAGCCAATCACTAGGAAGTTGCTACAGCCAAACACAGCCTTGGAGTTCATCTGATTTGAGTTAAACGGGCAGGTTTAAGAGTTTCCAAATCCAAATTAATATAGATGTTTTTGTACCGCAATTTCGACCTTTTATATCTCACCCTATCTTTATTCTATTATATGCAAATAAGGAGTCTTAAAGATTTGTGAAGTCTTAGAGCTAGATTGAGATGGGATTTAGCTAGATTGAGAATCACATTTAACAAGTAAGCCTCTCCCACCAACTCCATTTGAGGGGAAAACTTTTGAAGCTATTAACTTTATTTCGTATTTATAAGTTTGGATGTCTACAGAATAAAATATTTACATATTTAAATAGTGTAAGAATAAAATAGTATGGAATACAAAAATGTAATATTATAATAGTATAATTTTTTTACTGTTTAGCAATTTTTTAAGAATACTATAGATTTTAAATTGAGATGTTTAGAAGGTGCTATGATTAAAGTAAATTATATTATAAGAATTTTTTTATTAAATATTTTAATTTATATGTAATTTACCACGTCAGGATAAAAAAAAGTAATGTGGTAAAGTAAAGTTTAACTTTCATGTTTTTACCATAAGTTACTTTTCTTTTATCACATAAAACTATGGTAAAGTATAGTAAAGTAAAGTAAATGAAAAAACAACTACTTTATAACTCTCTCTCTCTCTCTCACTTTGCTTTACCACATACTTCATCTAACCTTATTTTACCTCGTCTTTTACCATGATATGACATCGATCTTTATTTTACTTTACCACACCTGTAAACAAGTCATTTTTTATTTACCATATAAAACTACGATAAAATGTTTAAGTAAAGTAAAAAAAAAAAAAGAAACTACTTTACCATTCATTCCCACTTTACTTCACCATGTACTTTATCCCACCTTTACTTTACCTCACCTCTATCGTCCAATGAGATTTACTTTTACTTTACTTTTCCATATATGTAAACATACACATTATAATGGATTTGTTGAACCAAGGTCTTTACTTTACTCTACCACTTTGTAATCGTCATTTTGAAAGATTTTTATCTTGTAGAAAGTTTTCTACAAGGGGGAGCTATAGGAGAGAATATTGAGTTTTTTGAAAGAAAATAATATTTTCTTCAAATTTTTCTTGAGTTACCAAACGCACAAGATTTTCTTCTTTAAAAAATGAATGATTATATTCTAAAAAATATTATTTTCTTGTACTTTCTTGTGCATCCAAACAAGCCCTTAAAGATTTGTGAAGTCTTAGAGCTAGATTGAGATGGGATTTAGCTAGATTGAGAATCACATTTAACAAGTAAGCCTCTCCCACCAACTCCATTTGAGGGGAAAACTTTTGAAGCTATTAACTTTATTTCGTATTTATGATTGATTTAGAAATTTGGGAAATGTTCATGTAAGAGCATCTCTAACCTTACAATGAAAGATAAAGTGAGGGGCCTTCACATCTATATTCAATATCAACAACTTAAATGTAACCCCCCCCCCCCCCCCCCCAAAATCCAAAAAACACATTTATCTCTCATAATAAGGTTGAGAGATGCTTCTCACAAGAGTACCTCCCTAGAAATGCAATAGTATTTATATACAAAATACATGTACTTAATTAGCACCGGGCATTCAATAAAAGTAAGGGTGTGGAGATGCAAGAAGACAATTTCAGTATGTATTAATTTCCATTTATGCAAGATAGACGAGTCGTGCATTCCGACCCCATACATAGAAAGTCAAAATCTTCTTATTTTCTATCAGAAAAATGCGTTACGCCAAAAGCACCCTAAGAGTGAAGTTGTACATTCAATTCCTCATAAATACATTTAAAACTTAAATTAAAAGAAAACCACTACTAAACTGATTCGACTCAACCCGACCCAAGTCTAAGAGGGGAGTGTGAGTTTTGAATGGCTGTCTGTGCCATGACATATGAGTAGCATCAAATCCCAAATCAGGACTTGCAGATGGGATGACATTCAGGGCCGGCCCAAAATCCCCAAAATCCCTTCTACTTTTTTTTTTTTTTTTCCATCATTTGGTGAGGGCAGGGCTCATCCAATTGATTCCATCGTCCTGGGCATCAATAGACTCATCATCAAATCATCTGAGAGTGCTTATTGCATCACTTATTTGAGCATCCATCAGAGGGGCCCACAAATGATATTTTATATTTGATGGCTGAAATTCTGGGAGAATCTGGTCTAGTGTTGGGATGATTTAGGGCTTTTTTTTTTTACAAATAGATCATCAAGCCTTCAGCCCTACACCCGTTCTTCTCATTTATTAGTGGGGCCCACCAATGATTTTTAATTCCCCATATATGATGCTTAAATTCTGGTCTGAGTTTTCTTTCTTCTCTTTTTTTTCAAATAATTATATTTGGGCATCATCAACCCTTACCAATTTTTCACATCAGTGGAACCCACCAATGATATTATCATATATGATGGCTGAAGAGGCCTAACTTTTACTCTTGCCCTGGGCCCTGAAAAATTCAGGACCGGCCCTGATGACATTGTACCAGTTTGGCCTATCCCTCCCAGCAAGCCTATGGAATAAATTGGCCACACAAATAAAGGGGCCTTTAAGTATTTAGGCATGTCTATATGATAAACTTATATCAACAATACTTGCTATGCAATCAAACTCCACAATTATTAGTCCTTCGAATTTTAGGATTTAAGTTGTGTGGACTAATAATGACTAATAGAGATTTTATACTGATAAATGCCTAATCTGTAAACTACATGTCATTATTGTAAGTCAATGCCGCCTAACCTCTTTCCACATGTCTCATCATAACATTGTCATGTGCCATCATTCACAAGTAGCCCTGTTCAATCAGGCCTAACATTAGATTTAGATGCTTTTGTGGTTTTCACATGCTTCTCCAAATTTGGAAAGATATAAAAAATAAGACTATAGGTTTACCATTTAGACATTAGGTTGAAGTCCTAAAAATATAAAATAAATAAATAATAAATAAAGATGTCTTTTAAAATAATGAAACATGAGGGCGACAGATAAGGGTTAGGATGATTTAACAAAATTGAAATTCTGATATATGTTGATTTCTTGGAGATTTTCCGATCCTTGACTTACTATGAATTGGCTTACTATGAATTGGCATGAACCCAAGTTGGCCATCAAGGAGCTCCACATGAGGTGCATAGGCGGAGAATGCAGAGGAGAGACAACCCTACATAGGGCGGACTTGTATATTGTTTTTTAGAGGCAGTCACCCCATTGGAGTGCAAAAATACTTCTTTTTTTTTTTTGTTTTTTTGTAAGAGTGCGCTAAATTACTTGAACGCTCTTTTGAAATCCAATTAATAATTAGGTCCCAAACGGCTCATGACCCATAAGAAATAAGCTTCCACCTCCCTCAAACAAATGACAAAAATAATGAAGAAAGTAGCATTATATGAAGCCCCACCCCACACCCTTCAAAAAAAAGGAAACAAAAATTGTAGGCATGCCACTGTCCCTATGTATGCTTCAAAAGCACAATTAACCAGTAGTTTTTTAGTAATATAAATCTGTACAATAGGACCACGTTAAGGCCTAATTTTAAGGTGTCGAGGTTAGACCAAGACATAATAGTATTGTCGTTTAAAAGAAGAGTCCATGCTTAGTCTTAGACCCTACTCCACGTTGTGATCAACTAATTTTCCACACCCTCCAGATATGCTTTTGGCACAAAATACGTTCCTGGTGACATTGTCAAGGATCTCAGCTGCTCTTTATTGAAATATAATGATATTTCTTCTTTTCTGAATGGTAAATTTCAATGATATTGCAATACTTTCAATGCAAAAGTTGATGCTCTTGTGAGAAAAATGGAAGATTATAGAAACACAATTTTTATTGTAACTTCTATTTTTATATCAATTTTCAATATTTAAAAAGCTAATATACCTTCTGCAACATTTATTTGATAAAAACATTGGGAAAACCCCAAACTTGAGAATTTCCCAGACAATATCCTTGGATTATAACTTGCTAAGAATATTATTTTTTTGTATTGCCTTAAGTGTTGTATTTCATATTTCTTAACATAACTCCCCATAGCGTCAAAGTAACAATTACTTTCACCAAGGGCCTCTTAGTTTGCACCGCATTGAATTGCTTAAATCTCAAAGAAACGTATTTTCAAAAGTAGCTGAAATTGAAGATTGAAATATGACCATAAATAACTATCAAACGGTCTTCCCTTGAATGAAAAATGAACTGTGGGGGCATGGAAAACAACCATCCAACATCAAGCTATTACTCTAGTAAATCAAATATTAGGAAAGCTAGATTCACATCTACATCTAACCACTTCAACATAAATTTCTAAAACCTCTATTCCATAGAAATAAATGGGCCACCGCTAATCTCTTTTTTCTTTTTTTTCTTTTTTCCACAAGAGATTGAACTCATTGACGTGCTCTACTTTTCTCTGCCTCCCATACTTTCCTTTTGCTCCACCCATTGAGACAATAATTTAAAAAAAAAAAAAACCTTCTTTCTTTCCTTCTTTGTTGATTTCATTTTCCACCATTCAACCCTCCAATGATGGGTATTTTTAAAAGGCATCAGGGCCATTTATCAAGTGTCACAACAATTTTATAATTTCTGCCTCTAAATACCAGGATTAAAGAAAATAAAAGAAAATTAAATCTCAGAAGTTAAAAAGGGTTTTACCTTCTTTCCATTGTGTCCACATCATGGAGGGCGGTTTTAATACTCAAAAACGAAATAATTTTGTTTGTTCCATGTGTACTGTAATTTTCTAAATATCCTGATGTTTCCATTTCTTGCATCTGACGACAATGTAAGGTTCCTAACCCCACTCTCCAACATCCATCATGACACTCATGTCTTCTTGTGTCGAATTCACTGCCCCTTATCTCTAATCCTATTAGGGTTGTGGTATGCAGAGGCTCTGATTAATTTGATTCTGCTGTTTTCCCTTGTCATACTTTATAAAACTATACTGTAACACCACCTCCTTCAAGCACCTACTTGAGCTACGAGATAATGACCCCTCCATATTTACAGCACAATTTAGTTTCAAACAAGGAAGAACAATTTTTCAGGCCCTCACCACCCCCACATGATTGAAAAAGAAAATCATAGAATAGGCATAGGCGTGGGCGTGGGCCCGTCATCATCCTAGACCATGGAATACTCCATCAATGATGGGGAATCGTCAAAAAAGCATCTTGGATTGCATTGGGAAAAAGAAAGAATGGGATTGGATGTCTTTTAGGTCTTGTAAAGGTCAGTTACAGGCGTGTTAGTTAGAAAGCTTTGTTACACCCTTTTTACGGCCGGCCCGCCACTCCAAAAAAAAAAAAGGCTATGTTACAAGATGACATGATATTTCTATAGTATAATTAGTGGAATCCTATTATAGATTGATTGGATTAGTCAAAATCGATGATGATGATGAATTACATTAGGGCATGTTTGTTTGTAGTAAAATACATAGGAATCCATATCATAATTAGTTAAAAGTAAAGTCCAAAGGTGAATATATAAAAATGATCATTCATGACAACCTCATGAATGGATATTAAATCAAGAGAAAATAAGAAATGCATACCCACCTTCACCCCTCACCTCATATAATTTTAACCTTACCTTCTTATTTAGTAATTTTTTGGTGGAGCTCATTTGACCATGAATTCATATATTCAAGTCATATGTAATCTAATGCAAATAAAGATACCCTTATGTTGTAGGGTAAAAGTATTTAAATCTATTTGAGATTGATGGGAAAAGCCTCTAATGACAATAATGAAGAGATGATAATGATAATGATAATGATGATGATGAGAAATCAATTGAGTATAGCCGGCATAAGACCCCACACGATTGAAATTAGGGACACCAAGAACTATAAATGGGTTGCCTCAACAACCTCCCACAACCCCTGTATTTTAAATTCATACATTCATATGCAATGGGTTACAATCACAAAATAGTGCCTTGTATCTATCTTTGTGGGATATTTGTTTATTAGCTTTAGGTCCCAATAATTTTATCATCTCCTCAACAATGGAGTATCACTTCAATGGCATGTTTCTTACCACCTTTGGGTAAATGATGCTTTGGGGATGAGATGGCGTGTCTTGGCACTAAGGTTTTGTCACCATCAATGGTGTAGTTTTCTATAGGAATAACTTGGGTTTGTTTTTTAGGTGCCCCATTGCTTTGATTTCAAAGGAGGACAAAGCTTTTAGGTTCTTCCATATGTGCATGCCACCAAATCCGATTCTATAACAATACCTTCAAGTCCCTTTCATGGACCCCATATCCCTTCCCCATGTCTCTTTATCAAGGCAGGTATTTAAGACATTGCTTCTTTTCTTTATTCTTAATAATACAAGGACTGGAGTAGACAGAGGTAGCTTTAACATGTGGATGCTGATCCTTCCCTATTCACTTATCCTTTTCACCTTGGAATATCTAATCGCAACCAATACACTAAAGAATGGATTCTTGCATAAGAGATTAGCTCACTAATTGTGTTGATTAGAGGAACTGACCAAGAACCCAGATGTATACCCATCTAAGGGATTGAATTATTTGGGGGTGCATGACCCTTAGGATACGTCATGTTTTGATCAACTTCTTTGGGAACGGATAGGATAGTCGAAAAAATTAACCCCATCTAATATTATGACTTGGAGAAGTAAGAGAACTGTACAAATACTCTGGCATGAGTCATTGTCCATTTTGTTCTAGTAGATTTCAATTTCTTATGGTTCAGATTAAGCTTGGTCAATTGAGAGGGCTACTTAACTATCATATCGTGATAGGCAAATATGGAGAATTGAAGTCTAGGGCTTCATTCACACATGTTATATAACATCTGATATTTTATTTTATTTTACAATCCTACTTTAGAATTTTATGTAGTTCTTCTAGATGTAGATTTGTATGCTTCAGAAGAAATTTGTTCACCTTTGTTTTGAATGGAAAACTGCAAAGTACCTCATTTTGTATAGTTCCTCTATCCGAACATTTAACGTGGCTCAGAATCTTTGTAATTTTGACTCCCCAAATTTTAAACTCCTAATTAACCTTTGAGAGGCATGGAGTTATGGATAAACCGACTACTTGAACTAGGTATTTAGAGATCAGTGAGGCCTAAACCCGAGTTGACTCGCTTGGGTGACTTAGTTTTCGAGTTATGGATAAACCGACTACTTGAACTAGGTATTTAGAGATCAGTGAGGCCTAGACCCGAGTTGACTCGCTTGGGTGTCTTAGTTTTCATCCCCTATAAATTCATATAACTCGATCATCCCTAATTGAAAGTGGGTTTTTCCCTCTAAGGCAAGTCCTATTCTAGTAGCACAATAAAGTCATTGAATCTATGGTTCTTACCTTATAAACTATGAAAACATGCTAAGGTGGTTCCAACAAAAAAAGAGATGAGGTAATCGCCCACTTGCATAGTAGTACTTTTCTCAAACCTAATCTCCACCTCCTTTACTTTGTGGGTTATTTGTTCTCTCACAAATTAAGAAGGCTAAGAAAAGTCATTTGCTTATTACTCTTCCAGCAAGAGAATAATATCATGAAAAAGGCAAGGCCTTTGTACTTGGATTTTGCCACTAGGATTAAAAAGAAAACCTCTATGAGATAATGAGGAAAGAGAAAAAAAAAAAAGCCATTTGATGTGTTCTAGATTCCTTTGGAATTCAAGGCTCCTCATCAATCTTTAATTTGACTAAGTACATCCAAGACATATTCCAGCAGAAACAGCTCTTGATGGGGCACACACATACACACCTGTCTTTGGTCCACACCCACCATTTTGCATTGTGTCAGAGAGGGACCCACATCCTTATTCTAGGCACGGCACCAAGACAATGGCACTTGGCAGGAGGCTTTTATATGCGTCACTTTCAATGGTTGGAATGATCACAAAAAAGTTTATCGGTGAGACCAAAGATGCCTGGCCCCACCCATCATCCATCACCTCCACCTTCCTTTGTCATTAAAGGGGGGTCCTTTTGTGAAAACGAGGGGAAGACCTTTTGATGCACATATTCACATTTCTCAGCAGACACCTTTATTTTTCATTCAAAGGCCAAAATGACCTTGGTGGGTTTGCATGAATTGTGCTGCTTATCATGATTTTCACACAAGGTGACGGGGACCTGTCATTTTCTCTATTTTACTTACCTCATGGGTGGAGACTGTAGGAACACAGGTAAGCCTTGTGGCTTTTGAGTTTTGACCACATCCTCTAAAACCTCCAAAAAAAATGAAGACTTTGCTTTTTGTAATTGCATTCTAGCATGATTAAAACTTTATTTATGGGAGAGATTGGTCAATAGCTTCTCATTTCTGTCACTACTTCAGAATCTCAATCATGTACAAACCCAATTTGTATGAAGCACGTTTGAAAACAAAACCTTATAGCTCTTGGATCTTTGAAAACCAGGTTCAGTGAACTTGGTTTAAATTGCATTTGGATAAAAATTTTGAACTTGCAGGTGCTCAGAATTACCAATAGTTCAAGTGCAGGAACACTTAGGTCTCCTTTGTCTACATGAAATTGAAATCCTAAGCATTCAAAGTAAAATTGGGCATGGAGAAGAGGTAAATAGGTAAAGGAGACTTAGTAGGGTGATGGCCCGCCTGTGTTCATCTTTCATCTCCCTCTCTACAATTTTCACTATAAGATGAGTTCTTTAAAAAAAAATAAAAAAAACAAAAGAGATTATTATTTGATAGCCATTAGTGGAGACTCACCTGGGTTTCTTTATATTTAGCTACTTAATACAATTTTTTAGAATTCTTAAGAATTTAACTCAATGCCTTTCAATTTTGAGGACATGAGTGGGGCCTCAATGCCTTTCAATTTTGAGGACATGAGTGGGGCCTAAATATAATTGCTTGGAAGACTAATTCACGCACATTGTCATGAATCAGGTGCCAATGTCATTAAGAGGAAAAGAAAATAGAAGCAAAATCACGCAGATTGTGTTTAACAATTTATGACAACATTTCGAAAATCTGAATTGATAGTCGAACCACCCGGCTGTTCAACCAGTAATTCACTTGGGTTCGGTGTAACTGTAACATCATCTCATCAAACGCGGAATTAGAAAACAAAAAAAGAAATTATCGAAATCAATCAAGTTGTTTATAGAGTGTCGGTTTAAACATATTGCATTAGAATTATTAAGTATTATAGTAGCTTATCAACTTGAAGTATCATGCATCCATTACATAACCAATCAAATCATACCCCCATAAGATGAGAGTCCCATCTGTTTTGGAAACATTGATTTGTAAATGTACACACATAATACAATACCAAACATCAAAGAAAAAGAAGAAAAAAAGATAGAGAAGTGAGATGTCACAATCTAAACCTTAATATCTTAATCAGGCATGTTTTGCATACGTAAAAGCTATTAGCATCCGTATTCACATTAGGTAAACAAATTTCCTTCAAACCTATTATTTAAAACAAAAGGGGGAAAAAACCCATATGACATCAATCAATAGAATAAGGCTACATGTATTGAGAATAAGGAAACAATAATATATTACTGCACTGCAGTGCACATAATAAAGAGTATCTGTATGAGTAGTAGTAATTAAATACCATTCAACTAAAAAAGTGACCCCCAAGTCCTGAAACATATAATAATGTGGACAATATCTGCTCTGCCCAATCCATTGCCTTTGTAGTGATCCTTGCAGCACCAGAATACGGACAATTGGGGAGGGGTGGTGGGGCCCAGAGGGGCTAACCACCACCTTGCATGTCTTGTTCTTGCCATGGAAAATTGAACAGTTGGGATTTGTATTTTTTCTGATGAAAGAAAGAAAATTAAAAAGCTGCCAGGGCTAGCCCATCAATCACACACCAACCTTGCTTGTTTTGTTTGCACTCTCCCAAGAACAGCCGTGTAAAGTCCTCCCAGATGACACGCATGTGGGGCCCAGTGCCCGCACCCGTCGAATCGGTGGGCCCCACGCCCCATAAACGTGCGCTCCCACGAAACACGACAGCCGTACAGACATGAAAAGTGAGGAGGTGGTGGTGGTGAAATGGAAAAAAAAAAATGGGATTGGCAATGGCAGGTGGTGTGGGGCCCACCGGAATTTACGGATCTTTTGATGGACGTACCGCTAGCTGCCAAAGGTACCTCCATTGATACGGACCCGATGAGGTGGGGCCCCCACACCCCCCAACTGTTTCTGTTTTCGGGTCAGACCGGGAAATCCGGACCACCTTAATTCAATTTTAGCCCGGACCATGGATGGCCTTTTTCTTCCTCCGAGTTTTCTATTTTCTTTCCTTTCCACTGTTCAAAAGGGGGAGCCTATGGTTGACTCGAGAAAAGTCCGAGTCAACTCGGAGGACACAAGTGATTGCTTAAGGCAGAAATTTATGACTACTTTGGGCTAGGAACTTCTGGTGGGGAATTGATTGTGTTTGGGCCATCAAATCAGTGGTATAAATCGCCACCTAAAAAATGGGCCACACATCCGCCAAAGTCTACCGAGTAAATCACTTTGTTGCAGATGGAGTTTCTCTGTTTCTGTCTTGCAATGTGCCACATGGGCTATTCTAATCAGTATTTGTTCTGTCCCTTTTGGGGGCTATCTTTTAATTGTTTAATTGTCCCAAGTCCCAACTCCCAACCCATCACACACGCCTGCTCATTTAAGTTTGTAAGTTTTATTAGGTTACAGATATGAGTCATTGTTGGATATTGTCACAGTAAGTTTTTTTATTGTATGGTCAAAATTTGAGAATTTAGAATTAAGGACTCTGAATTTTTTTTTTTCCCCTTAATTGTCATGCATCAAGTAGGCTTCACTGTAAGTGGGCATTTTTATGGAGAAAGCATGTGCACAGGCACAGCATAATATAGTGTGTCAGCATAGTTTCCAATTCAGATCTTATATCACCAATACATCCATGTGTATAGTTGATGAAGACTGATTATATTTGACAGTAGAAATCTGAGAAACAAACTATTTTAGCAAAATTGAGTTCAAAATATCTGTTTTACTATGGTAAAACAACTGCAATTGGGCCCTAAATGCAATGAATCCTTGCCAAATGTTAAAGGCCGAACAAAGTTAACATTAGATCCCCTTCAAACTAATGGGTGTGAGCAAAACATTTCCTCATGTATTATCTGATACTTTTTTGCTGGACCTACCTAAATGTATGACAATTAAGAAGGAAAAAACGGGTGGATAGGCTAGCACATGTGTTAGGATTGACCCCAATATCAATACAATATATAGCAGCCCTTGAGTTCGATCTAAAAAGCATAATAGTTGAATGTCATACAAATTTATTGTGATAAAATTTAATGGTCACTTAAACTAAAATTAGAGTTAATTTAGGATTTCTTTATTTGAAGCAGGCAATTCTAAGGGGACAAGATTGATCATAAGTGGACTATGTTTGATTCATGTGGCCTGGTGGTTGAAGATTGTTTTGCCCTCAAAGGGGCAAATGTCAACCCACAAATGATGCATCACGGGTGCAGGTTGTTAAACCTATGGATACTAAAATAATATTGTTATTAATGATTTATCCTTTTACAACTAGGTATTATAGTCATCGCGGCATGAATCTTAATGAGAAAATAAACACTCGAAACAAACATATATGCAACATAAGAAGGAACTAATAAACTATATAATAGAAGATTAATTTTTTTTAATATTTATTATCTTCAAAACCACTCTAATAAACCATTAAAAGTGGATGTTTTCAAAACATTGGTTTTTCTAGAAGTTTTAAAAGCATACTAAAAAGAAGAGAGAAGTGATACTAACCAATCAGTAAAATGATTTGGGCCATTGTCATCACCATTTGATCATTGGCCACAAAGTCAAAATTCTGACTCTTCCCATTACAAGGTCCAAAGCCTGTTTGCAAACCAACAATTGGTTTTCTAGTTGTTTTTAATGAAAAGATCTTTTAATGTGTTGTTAGGGTGTTTGACAAAGAAGATGGAGTTTAATTGGCAACCATGCTGGTTGCTTGTTTAAGGGCACCTACTTGATGGATGATGCCACCTGATTTTATGGCAAATGGTTTACACAAAAAGAAATCTATTAATGAGATACATTGTTTCCCATTTCCTTTCACATATTTATTTTATTAGCACTTCTTTTCAAAGGGGTCACGGCAGAAAACGGCCATGGATGATCTGAGCTCCAATTATATCTGACCCAAAAAAACTTTTGGGCCTGGTTATGGGTGTAGCTCTATAGTCCAAGACCCAATTGACCGAATATTTTTTCAACACATATGTGGCCCACATTTGATTATTCAATTCCTTTCACATACACCTACTCCCTTTTAGTGGGCACTAGTCCTAATTTAATATTAAATATGTAATTGTTTGACTCATCAGATGAGTAATTTTTATGGTGTTGGATATTAAGAATATATCTTATGATCCAATAAATAAACTAGAACACGCAAAATAGTTCTCATACACACACTGACAATGATTTTATTTAGATCATGCATAAAAATTTTAAAAAGGTAATGAAAGAACAAAAGATTATTAGAGTGCACCTCTTTTCTCGATCTAATAATCTGTAGAGTAGAAATAAGCTGAGAGGGGTGGAGTAGGAAGAAAAGAGGTGAATCAAATTTGGGATGGAAATGAAGTCGTTGCATAGAGGAGAAAGTGGGAAGAAAACTTAAGTGGTTACAATATAATTACATGTTGGAAGTGGGAAGAGAAAGTGAGTTGGTTGTGGAACATGAGAAACTTTCGATCAAAATCAGTTGCTGTCAAAATTTGCTCCAAAACCTTTGGATTTAATATATAGTATAATTGAAACCTTTATTTCTGCCTCCAAAGGAATTAATAATAATAAAAAAATAATAATGGTATATTCATTCTGAAAACACTTCAAGCAATGCTAATTGTACTTCAAAAATAATATTTAAAACTTTTACTGCAAGTGCCCGAAATAACAAAGGATCCATGTCAAATTGAATATAACATTTTACAATTATCTCTAATAAATGTAATTTTTTTTTGAAGATTTTACCGAAAAAATCCCCTTAGACTCATTGAAGATCAAAAGGGGCTTAGAAAGTCTCTATGCACTGCAGTGGTCCTACAGGCCTGATTTGGTTTAGTTTTTTTCAGTTTTTCCAGAGAGGGGATATCGCTGCTCATCTTGCCCTTTTACAGTCGATCAAAACCCATTTTCCCACTGTTCATCTTCCTCCTTTCCCTCACCTCCTCCATCGATCTAAACCCAACTGATCACAAGCGTTGCTCATCGATTCCAATGCTTCCTCTTCCACATCTTTTCACCTTCTAGCAAGCACGCAGAGATCCTAGTTGTATTTTTCATCTTCGTGACTTACAACTCGTCGGAGATCAAGGAGTGTAGAACATGAAACCCTACCCTATTCCACTATTGTGACGTTTAATATGTGAGGTTTGGGTTTGATATGGAGTTGGAGGAAGGAGGAGGAAGATGAAAAACAAGCAGCTGAGGAAGGAAGAAGATGAAAAATGGGTGGAGGAAGGAAGTGGAGGAGGAAGAAGAAGAAATAAGAGCAGGGATAATCGCAAGTGAGTGGGGATATCCGTGCTCATGACAGGTGCAACTCTCAAATGAGTGTGTTCATCCTTTAGAAAAACTCTGTCATGGGTGGGGATATCGCCGCTCATCACATATAAGCTTTATATATATATTGAACGGAAACATCCCCTCACTTAAAAGATTAAGCTCCTAGTTCATCCATTGGGAAAATCTGTCATGAGAAGGGATATCCCCGCCTATCATCTATAAACTTCATATATTGAGCGGGGATATCCCCTCACATAAAAGGTTAAGCTCTCATATAAGTGTGTTCATCCTTGGAAAAAAAATCTGTCATAAGTGGGGATATCGCCGCTCACTCGCGTTTGTCCCCGCTCATTTTTCTTCTTCTTCCTCCTCCTCTTCCTTCCTCCTCTACTCATTTTTCATATTCTCTCTCCTCCTCTTCCTTCCTCATCCGCTCGTTTTTCATCTTCCTCCTTCCTCCAACTCCAACTCAATCTCAAACTCAAACCTCACATATTAAACATCACAATAGAAAAATAGAATAGGGTTTCGTGTTCTACACTCCTTGAGATCCGATAAGTTGTGGGTCACGAAGAGGAAAAATACAACTAGGATCTCCACGTGCTTGCTAGAAGGTGAAAAAAGGTGGAAGAGGAAGCATTGCAATTGACAGCGAGCGCCTTGGGTTGAGATCGATGGAGGAGGTGAAGGAAAGGAGGAAGATGAAAAAATGGGAAAAATGGGTTTTGATCGATTATAAAAAGGCAAGATGAGCGGCGATATCCCCTCTTAGAAAATCTAAAAAAAACTAAACCAAATCAGCCATGTAGGACCACTGCAGTGAATGAAGACTTTCTAAGCCCATTTTGATCTTCAACGAGTCTAAGGGGATTTTTTGGGTAAAATCATTTTTTCTTTTTTTGTTTTTCACCATACGTATTCTTTTGCAGTTTCAAAATCACAACAAAACGAGGGTGTGAACAATAGTCATCACGGGTAAGTATTTATCATGCAGTTTTTGGCCAGACAGATTCGAATTTCAATAATAATAATTGCAGCCATGGTAGGACCTACCACCTTAAAAATACTCATTGCATCTTCCAATATTGTCCAAATCTCTCTTCCACAGAAAGAACATTTTTCCCTGCCTAGATTCGTTTATCAGCCCTGCGTGGGGCCATGGGGTTCTAGCACTTGTGTTATAAAATTTTCTATCTGGTTATCCTCATCATGACATGAAAGAGGAACATTGAAATATATACAGAAAAGCAGGTGCCATTGATTCACTTCCTGAGCTTTCCCTTTCGTTCTAACATTAACTTCCCTCGGTAAAAGAGTAAAATGTGAAACTATACAACTCTTGCGCCAAAGTCCAAAACAAAATGTGCATGGACAAGTTTGTAGTTTCTACATACTCCACATGACTGAAACGTCACCCCCACGTGGCATGGCATCACTCTGAATAGAGACATTGAGAAATTAACAGACACCGTAACGTGGAAAAGACATCTAGTTTGAGGTAACTATATATGCATTCACCATGGACCATGACACGAGCATTGAGGTTACACTATGCATTTCATAGAAGATGAAAAAAGAAGAGATGGAACTGCTGGAAAAGCAGAGATCAGAGTTCTTGGCCCACTTACATGGACTATTCAATAGATAATTGTTTGTTTGCCTTCTTTTCTTTTCTTTTTTCAATGATGTGCGCAAAATTCATTTTGTGTGGGCAAGTGCAAGGCACTTTTGGTTGTTTGTTTTGATGAGTGAACTTGTTGGAAAATTCCAACTAATATTTGTCCAGTTCTCCCTTTTAATATATTGGTATTGGTGCTTACCAAAAAGACATATTGGTATTAGAAAGGTATACAAGTGTAGGACCACTTCTTTGTTCTGAAACCAAGATTAGAAGGAATGAAAGATCAGATTTGTATATCTACAAATCAATCCGTTGGTGGGCAAGTTTAAGTTCATATTTGAAGCCTAAAGAGTTTGATGAGTCTAATATGGTTTCCATTGAAATAGACTAACTGAGACATTTTTTTTTTTTTTACCTTTTCTACTCTGGTAGATATGCAATTTATAAAGTCACATACACTTCACAAGTTCCTAACTAAAAAGAGCAACTAGTGGGGATAGACCCCAGTCATCCTTGTGGAAAGGGAGAAGTCTAACCACCAGTTGATAAGTAGTTACATCTCAGATTCACTAGTCTTACCTAAATTCTGTATTATATGATTGATCCAGAAATTCTAGATGGGTTGTAAAGTACTAAAATGTTCAGACATCAGTAATATATAGCAGCGCTCTTAAGTTTAGCATTTTAAGTTTAGATTAAACTTCAAATAGAAGTTGTGTGAGAAGATCTTGTACATTGTGCTTTTAATACTAGTGGAACCATTTGTCTAATCCCAAATTATTTTTAAGAAATAGGATTTACAGAAGGGCCGGGGCTAATATAAAACTTTTCAAGGAAACTCCAATCCTTTGATGAGGGATAATTGCCCACTCTACACCCTATGATATGAAATCTTATGAATTTCAAAAGTCTCTCATCAATCTTCACCTTTTGACATTTTACTATTCGCTAGTTGGATTCAAGCTAGCCCATATGTAGCAAATTCCAAGAGATTCAGCAGAATTATATTTTACTAGAAATGTCATTATAAAAGTATGTCTAATGTGTGCTTCCACTAAGTAGAGAATTGAAGTGTGTGGGATTTCAACTTCAGATTTATTTATTTTCTATAATTGGTGTCATTTGGAAAGTCTATTCTTTTGTCTATTGAATTTAGATTTCGTTTGGAAAATTATCTTTTGGGCCTATTGGCTTAAAGCTAATTTAAGTAGATCATTAAGTGCTTAATTTAGACAATGTGGAAAAGGTTTTTTTTTTCACTTTTTTCCTACATCGAAAAGTTTATGAGAAGATCTAGTTCAATTAGCTTCAAGACCTAATGTCTCCTCTTAAAATGGTAATAGAAATGTAATATTTTCAAGTAGACATCAGCTAGACACTTTTTCCTTTTTATGAACTCTCTTGTAACTTTCATAATACGACGAGTTTACTTGTAATACTTTTCTATATGAAAGTTTTTCTCATACTACTTTCACAGTATGACATGCTTTTTTTTTTTTAATTGAATAAGGGATACCAATTGATTTATTTGTAAAAGGATCTAATAAAAACTATTATATTTTGAATAAATTAAACCACACCGTCCCTATTTCAATCAAATCAAACATGACAAAAAGGCAATTAAAGCTTAATCAAATGGGTGTCTGAGTGTTGAAGAGAATTTTATCATTATCATCATCATCATGAAGAGAATCAATGATGAATATGTTAGATTAGCTCAAGGGTCTTTTAGATAAGGAATGAACATGACCTGACCGTCAACGTTTCACTAGATACTTATACCTTTTATTAAAAATGCCTGCAACTTGTTATATTGGGAAAAAATTAAGATTTTATCCTAAGATAAAAAAAAAGTGTATAAACTTTTTTTTAATGGTTAAATTCATTAGAAAAGCTAGTAGTACAAAAGGAAACAAGTATAGAAACTTAACAAATAAGAAATACAAGGATGTGCATAATTCGGTATGTGCTTACATCTATGATCGATGAGATCGAATTTTACGGTATTTGGGGAAAAAAGGATACAAAGCTTTCTTTAAACTTTCCTGTCATCTCTGACAAATTCACTGATTTGAATAATGAAAATCTAAAATGAGAATCTCAATGGTATATAAAGATTATATCAAATACCCATAGTCCCCCCAAAACATTATAAAAAAATTTAGGAAACCCCCAATTGGGGATGGACTAGTGTACAACCTCCCCCACCACCGCAAAAAACAAATAAATAAAAATAGCTCCACCACTACTGGCATCAAATATGTCGGACAAGATCAATTTTTTTCTAGATCAAATATGTGAACACAAATAAATTAATGCTTGGAAGTGCAAGCCTTTTACAGATTGAAATTCTAATATCTCTTTCTAATTGTTTTTTGAGAATTTCAAATGTTAGAATTCTGAAATACCCTAAATTCAGTAATTTTTGAATTCTTCTTCATTTCATTCGTACTTGAAATTTTGCCTGAAATTTCCGCATGTCTTGTATTCTACGATTCTTTTTTGTTTCATGGCTGTTAGAATTTTTCATTGAAACTACGTACTTTTATGCATTGTTGCACGTGGAATCCACTGACTTCTTTAGTGATTCTGATTATAAGATGGCAAGTGTGCTACAGTATCTAGACCATTCCATGCATGTTAGTTCTTCTCACATGAACACACAATTGAAGTTTTACACATGAAAGGCGCGTGCATGCCAAACAAGTTAAAATATTTTTGTTTTCCTAGCTTAAGGGCGCATGCATGTCAGACAAGAGAGAGAGAGAGAGAGAGAGAGAGAGAGAGAGCGATATTACTTTTGATTAAGTTTATTTACCATGCTCCTATCTAAATGAGCATTATCAAGAATCACAGCTGATCTGCACGCATGAACCCCACAAGATGACATAGATGGGAATCTGCCTCTAATGATGATAAGTACGTACCGACGCTGAGAAAGGTAATTCAGACGTGAGAAGTGAGACATGAGACGTGAGAAATGGTCTGGTAACAGGATTATTGCCCTGTTCATCACCCTCACAGGTTCACACACAATGAAAAAGGAGTAAAAAAAAAAGATGAACAGAACTTCCCAGAGACCCAGACTGGAGTGCACTGCACGGTGTCTCAGCAAGCGAGGAGACAGGTGTGGTGGGCCCAAGCAACAACAAAGGCAGAGATATATTTGTTCAAGGAATCAGGTCAAGTCATGGAGTCTGACAGATTTTTTTGAAAGGAGGAAAAACAAAGAAGGAAAAGGATAATAAGTAAGAATCATGCTCTTCGGCCCATATCTCTGCAGAAACTGTTACCCTTTTTAAAAGAAGAAACCCACTTTCTACGTTTTGTTTGTGAGGCATGGAAAAGTAGGACGGAATCGTTGGTTCAGACTTCAGAGGTTCAGGAAAAGTTGATCAGGGTCAAGCACTCGGAGCCATTTATGTCGTTCTCACTTGATTATTGGGCCTTTTAGGCTTTAGCCTTTATTTGTTGGGCTATCCGCTATAGTGTAGAGATTCTCTCTCTAAAGAGAGAGAAGGGTTAAAAAAAAAAACCACAGACACAGTAGAGAGAGGTTTGTAGCAGTCGGCAAGAAACGAGGAGAGTGGTTTCGGACAGTGTCGGCAGCAAACTCGGGCTGCTCTTTTTGATAAAAGACTAATCACTTTTTGTCAGGTTCGTACCTCACCACTCACCGACTCTGTCCCTGCTCCACCCTCGTTTCCCCTCTCTCTCTCTCTCTCTCTTCTTTTTATTTGCTTTTACAATGAGAGTGGGGCCAGCTGTTTATTTGGTTGGATCAATTTGGAGCTTTTCATCTGTTCCACTTGATATGATATGGATCTATCAGATTGATAAACTGATCGTGGTTGTCCATCAGCAGCATTAAAAATGGTAATGATTCATTTATGGGGCTATTTTTCATTAAAATACATAAAAATCGAATGCAGTGTATTTATACCATAAATAATTAGAAATGAAGGCATTGGTCAATTTTTATGGTGTGGACTTCCTTTTCTCACTTTTGCAGGCTTTTTTGAGTGCCAGTACAAGTCCACTAGTTTTACCCATGCTAGACCCGTATGATTTAAATGAGTTGGGTTAGGGGTATGTTTATTAATACTTTTGCTCTCGTAATAATTTATTTTATATGAAATAAGCTGTAATTGTGTTAGGCTTTTTTTATCCTGCAACTAAGTTGAAATATAGAATAAATGTTTGAAATAGGTTTGCCTTGCCTCTAGCTTATTCATGTTGGGTTGAGTTAAACAAGTTGGCCCGGTTTGGATGAAAGTGATGGCTATATGAGTCCGGTTGGATTAATCCACAGTGGTTATGTGTGCCATTTTAAAAATGGGTCAAATGTGAGTTGAGGTTTAGCCCCTAAACATTGTAGTCGATTTGATGGGTTTTCTACCCTTACTCATATATGTATAATATATAACCACAATTCAAGTATTGAGGTCCTCTCACATATAAAAAACAAAACCATAGACAATAGAATAGAACTCAAACTCAAATTTTATTCAGCTTCATCGAGTGGCTCTGAACATGTTATAAAATAAAAAAATGGTTCCAAATGTTGGGCTAATGCATTTTTTTCTCCCACTTTACTTACCTCCTTCAGTTGTTGGGTATTAATGTGAGGTTCGACGAACAAGACGAGATCATGAGATTTGAATGAAGTGTGAAAGAGAGGGCTTGTTTGATTTTTATTTGAAAAAAACTGATGGTAAGTTTATTGTAGAAGTATAAGAGGCAAAACATGGCCGGCTTGATCCAAAATGGGTACTAGGTCATGGCTTTGACACCATATTGAATCCAAATAATTACATCTCCATAAACTTGTTTGTATTCATTTCACATATCCCATAAAGAATTCCTCTGCCATAAATAAAAGTAGTATTATGAAAATATCGCAATAGTATATCATGGTTTGTACAATGCTATGTTCTCAACAACACTGTGACTTCTACAAAATATTGAAAGAAAGTTGTAGATAAATTTGGAATACAAATGGGTAAGATTTCAAAAGATAATCTATAAAAATAGTTTTTAAAGTATTATATAGTTATTCTTGTAATTATTCATTCTTTATAATTTACTAAAATTAATGCATTTTAATATCACTTTCCCAATGACATCCCAAGAAAACCCTCATCCCCTTATTAAAAAAAAAAAAAAAGAAGAAGAAGAAAGAGAAACCCCCAGCCCCTTATAAAAAAAGAAAAAGAAAGAAAAAACCTCAGGGGGTCTCATAGACCGGGCCACCCGAGCTCGGCCGGGCCCAGCCCACTTTGCGCTAGGCTTGGTCCTTCAATTATAGTATTATGGCTGGGCTTGGTTTTAAATTTTAGGTCAGTTTAATATATGGGCCGGGCTTTGATTCAGTTGTAGAGAGCCCAAAGCCCGGGCTGCCCGAATATAATAATGGTGTTAGCAAAAATGATGATATATAGGAATACAAACTCTAGAAGGTTAATGCAAAAATGCATGAAAAGCTACCCTCAAGACAATGTAAACTACCCAAATTTTAAATTATAAACCTAATGCGGGATGGGCTCAGGCTTTATGTTGTTCAGGCGGGTTGGGCTTGGGCCAGCTAGTTAAGGCCCGACTCGGGCCTGTGCCATGCTTGGCCCTACAATTTAGAAGCCGGGTCAGGCCTAGATGTTCATTAGCCCGGGACATGTACACCCTTATAGGGGTGCTCATGGGCTGGGCCAGTCAGACCCGGGCCTAGCCCGCTTTGGGTGGGCTGGATGTATATTGAGGGCCCGATTGATAATTGGGCCAGGCTTGGATTAAGTGATAGAAAGCCCATAATGCGGCCCGACCCATCTTGTGTAAGAAATAGATGTAATTTAATTCAATTAGTGCTCTAATTCCCACAAAAGTGAAGAAAAGTCCGGTTCAGCGGCCTGATTGATTAAATAGGCGGGATGGGACCTAACTTTTATAGTCCGTGTTGGGCTTGGGCCCGGCTGGGCCAATATTCCTAAAGACGGGCCGAGCTTGGATATGCCTTGGCCCGGCCCAGCCTGGCCCATGAACACCCCCACGGCCCAAATTTGAAGATATCTTAATTTTTTTTTTCAAAATAATAATTTCTCAAAAACAATATTTGTGACAGGGCTTGGATCCGAACCCAACCAGTGTCTAAATTTCAAAATTGAACATGTAGTCTATAGCTCTACAAAATATGGGAACTTTATTTGATTATTTTCACATCCAATATAAATGTAAATTGCAATTCCAAGAATTCAAAAAGTCATTTGATCACAAATATAAATAACAAATATAAATGAGATTATTAACACTATAGTGTTTCTTTTTTTCACATAAAGAAAATAGATTATTTCTTTTGTGCTATTATTTTTCCACTTCTTCTTCTCCTATATCTCTAACACGACCCAAGTCCCTATCCAAGTGAATCGATCCTCTCTCTCTCTCTCTCTCTCTCTCCAACACGACCCGAGTGACCTGTGGATCGGGTTACAGTGAGTTTTGTGCATGTTGTTTGATTCAGTCACTTTATAGTTGCATGTGGGGATATGGAGATGCCTACAAGTGGATTGGTAGAGTAGATCAAAATGTTCTTAATTCTTTCTTTTTTAATTATTTGTTCCATATGTAGAAATAGTATTTGGATATGTCCAATAGAGGGTAGCAATGGGCCGTCAAGGAAAAGTGTTGCGATGTTGGTTGATGGCCCATCAAGAGAAATGGGTAAAATGAAGAGAACGTAGTTGGAAGTAGTATCAATAGATTTGAAATTTGATGAATTGGGTCAAAATAGATTATAATGAAAAACTAGAATTAATGTTAGTGACTCCAACTTAGTTAGTACAAGGCTTTGATGATGATGAAAAAATATTATATATTTAATTAAAGATGTGAATATGTAAGTTTTATGTTACCCTTTTTTCATTGTCTTTTTTATATTACATATTTTTTTAATCTTTTTTACCCTTGTTTTCTATCACACCGTCTTTCTAAAATGCTCGCATAAGAGGAGAATTCTCATTGTAAAAGCATCGCACATCAATTTCCAATCAAAGAGCATTTCTGATTTAATGGCACTAAGACAAATCATGATCAAAACTTATACAATCCAATTTACAACTCATATTGTTAACTATTGAAAAGTTTTTGCTTTTGGTCCCTTCAAAACAACATTCGTGGGACTAAAGTGAAAACTCCCAAAAAGTTGAGCCCAAAAATTCTAGAGATAGAAGAACCAAATTTCCTGTGTGTAAGTTCCAAAAACAACATGAATTGAGAAACTATGTTGTAGACCATCTATGGTTTCTTTTTCCTCTATACTATTTTGGAATTTTAACCATGGATTATTCAAACATGCCACTTGGAATCAGCAGCTGATTTTGAAATAAAGAACACTGTTGCCTTTTTAAGAATTTTCACAAACGAACAAATATCAAGTTTCACATCGCTATCATCTTTCTTTGTTGGTCATTACATGGCATACTAATAATATAAAACAACATTGGAAAAAGTTGGTTAGGGAGCTACTTTGCCACAATGCATGCTCAATTAACCCATGAAGATCTCCCTGTCTATGATATGATCTTTGAAAGACAACCCACATCATCTATCTTTGTGCTCATTGGTTTTTAATATGGAATGTGTGGTCATCTTCCATAAAAGCATTGTCCTTTCTGTTCATCAGTCTATGTCTATCTTGTATTGATTGGAGCAACAGGTAATGGTGCTTCCTCACATTTCCATGCCCTACGGCTACACCTCTTGTGGTCCAAACCAAACCAACATCTGGGTTGCCTAATTTTTCCACTTCCTTATCAAGCATGAGAAGATATGGTTGATCCTTGAGTACTGATGGATAAAACTACCTCATAGAGTCATGACATGGACTAATACCTACCCAGATGATCATGTCTCCCAACACCACCTTTAACGCATGCTTCAATTTGTGGATAATGATTCTAGGATTAATATAATCTCTTTTTACTAAGCATTGGGTTTAAAGATTAATTCATAGCTCACTAGTCTAAAAGGTCAAGTGGCGTGCCAAAAACAGGTGGATGCATTGCTGTTACATTTAGGTGTGACCCAAGTGACTCCTTGTCTTCATCAAGCCGAGTTGACTCACTTTGATTCAGGCAAGTAAAAACGACTTTTGAAACATTGGGTCTGAGTCGATCAGATATGTGCTGGATTCCATTTAGTCTTATGTACAATTTAAAGGTCTTAAAAGGCTGACTCGGCCCAGTATAAATTGTTACTGCTGTGGTTGGACTTGGGGCAAGTACTTCACCTCTGGATTGGACTAAGACCCGATATCAGGCCCATGGACTGGATTTGGTTCTAAATGCCACACCTGATCATTGAATAGGCTGGGCTTGGACAACCCTTGGTGCATGATTAGATATTTAAGTTGGAAAAGAGAGAGTTTTTCAAATTTGAGACTTTCTCCAAATGGCATCCCTCTATCCAATTCTCTAAGTAATCCTTACAGCTCATTGCATGTGATTAGACATAGCTCCAATGGATAGTCCAAAAGCCACCAATATATACAATCAACCTTAGGTAGATCACATGTGCCACATGCCCCTCTACTAGAAATGCTACTTTATACAAAATCAGAACCTAACAAAGGTCTAACCACTTGTGTAACATTGTTTTGGGCCATTCCTTTTTTAAGTATCATGGATAAGGATGAAAATGGGGTCATTGTTCTATTCCCTAGAAGTCACCATGAATTGTGACGTTTCAGAGATCCTACCAAGACACAAAAAAAAGGCATTGGCATGTTGGTTTTGACAATAATGGGTGGGATCTTCTCACATGGAAAAGGAACAAGGAATCATATGATCTTTGCCTTCTCTCTATGGTCTGTTTCCTTTGGCTAGACGATTCCAACTTGTCATGATCCTCTCCTTTGCACCCTTTTCCTTTCTCCTTTAACTTTTTTCCTACACTAGCCTCTCATTGACAACTATCTTTCTGTCACTTCGAAAAGCATTTCATACATGTCTCGTTTTATGATGGGAGATTTAACCAGATTCCCATATGAATTTGGAGCAGATCTCTTGCTGATGGATGGTCATTTCGAGATCCTATAAAGTCAAGTCATGCACTTATTGTCTAGGTTCATGCCCACTACCCACTACACGTGTTTCCAACAGTTGTGTGCGCTCGTGGGTAATTTAATTAAGCAACAACTGCTACATGATCCTCAACTCCAAAAAAGGTATTCTGGGTAATTGACTATGAACAGCTGTGCCACATATGTAAGTCATCCACCCCCCCATGATTTGATCTGGTGGGCCATCCATCACACCTCATGATCATTCCTCTCAACAGAATCAAAACCATCAGCACATTGATAGCATGCTTTTGCAAGCACTCTTCTCAAATATTGAACAGGTGCGCAGGGATGCACAAAAAGATGGGAATTCTTACCAAGTAAAACCTTGTCATTTCAGTAAACAGTTCGTGGCTCGTGGGTGTGTTAATGACTCCAAAAGCTTAACTTCATCATATCTCCTGGTGTGGATTTGCTTTTAAGGTTTATAACTGCGAAAGGCATCTAGTGCCACTTTAACAGAGGCCTCTGATATTGCTAGGAATAAATGAAGAAAAGCACATTCATATGCCATCATAGAGGGAGTGGAACCCCTCCTCCTCAACTTTATGAGACATAGCTGAAATGGGACATTTCGAGATAAATACAACATGGACCACCATTGACCCATTAATTCTATCACATTTCACATTGTTTTGTTGCGTGGAATAATTTTTAATTGCAGGCAGATGCAGCATATTATGCACATTTATTAAAGAGGGATTGCGGGATTTTAGTTGTGTTTAACTTTTTTTTTTCTATTTTATCCTGCAAAGGGGGCGGAGACCCATGAGAGACCTCGGCCATGAGGAATCCATAAATCCGATCCTTTGGGTGAGAAATAGGATATCCAAACAACTATTATATCACTAACTGGGGGGGACTATTTCTACCAAAAAAATGCAAAACACTGGGGGTACTATTAAGGGTGTGTGGACTGTCAAGGGTGCCCCGATGCCACTCTCCAAACCATTTAGCATTTACTCATGTGAAAATAGCACTTTAAAAAAAAAATACGATAATGTGTTTCACATATATAAATTTTATAGATGTATAGCATTCATGTAAGTTTTACACATGTAAACCTCATTTACATTCCATGCATAAAAGGCAAGAGCCCCGGCCAATTTGTCCCATTTCAAAAAAAAGGAGTCAAGAAGTGATAGGAAATGAGTACCCAGCTTCACCTTATGGTTTCAAATAACACAGTTAAAATGAATAAAAGGCTAATCTCAAAAAAAAATGAGTCAAGAAGTGATAGGAAATGAGTAACCAGCTTCACCTTATGGTTTTAAATCTTAGAAAAGTCAAGATCTCATCTACATCTCTATTTTATATCGTTCACCTTTCACCTCTTTAATAATTTTTTATTGGAACTCATTTGACCATGAACTCTTATGTATTCCTATATAAACAATGTGACTGGGCCCATCTAACTAAAATAGGCTTCCCAATTTTTTGAATTTCAATGAAATGTCTGTTTCATGGGAACTATTTCACGATATTTCTTTGTAAACATCTGACAGTCGTAGCGTTTCATTTCCTCAATTCTTTCTCCATCTTAGTGCAGTCAAACATCCATGTTGCAAGGAATGTCACAAATACCAGTAATATTTTGAAGATATTACTGTATATTTTTGCAAGAAAATGGAGAAACGATTTGATTATGGTATTATGGCAATATTTACAGAAATTTACAAGAATTGAGATCATCATGATAGTTTTTTTTTTATCAACTTTATATATTTAAGTACTTTTTATTAATTCTTAATCTATCTAACATTCCAAATGATATCCTATCAAAATCTTGGAATTTCAAGAATCTTTCAATATTGATGTTGAGATGAGAAAGAAATTCCCAAAAAAATATTTTTAGAATACATTTGTGTGACACTTATGTTTCAAAGTCCACGGATTTCCAAAGAAAAGCCATTATGATTGATGAAACTATTTCCTTATGAAATCATTTCATCAGATTTGAGGAAAAATAATTCATTTTTCTAATCTTCTTGTGTTTCAAAATATTGCACCAAACGACAGAAAAGTGAAAGTAAACGAAAGGGCAAATTCTTTTTCTTAGAAATCGGTGTTGCGCAACATACCTTAAAAGAATGATTAGAACGTTAATTATCAAATCCTCGGCCATGTTTTCATGCACATTTCATCACTCCCAATTTCCATTCAAGATGGTTTCATACTTTCATTATCTGTCATCCACGCCTTTAAATGTGGGATTCACTTGGACTGCTAATGGGCCACTCCAACTTTGCTTTCCCAGTGTTACGTTAGGTCCTCAAACTGAGTCAGGCCTATTTTCTGGCATGATGGACAAATTGGCTGGACCTAGGTCCAGTATTCTAGAGCAGCCAACATGTCCAACATAACTAACTCAATTGAGCAGGGGGTCTGAATGTAAATAGTAGATCCGACAACTAAATGGGCTATGGTTAGACCACCTGCAGCACCCAAATAGGCCCATAACTTTGTCAGTACTGTAGCCTAAAGACAACAGCAGTGGTCCAGAAGAAAAGGTAAAACAAGGGATGTCTTTGATCATCCAATCTACAATAGTTTTATGTCCCTTTTGAAGGCAAGCCCCTTTCTTGCAGCCCGGTGTAGAATTTGAATATATGGGGAATTGAAAGCTAACCCATTGCTCAGTTCTTCAACATATAACATATAACATATAGAGGATTGAAAGCTAAGCCACTGCCGAGTGTTTTAAAATCCAGACTGGGCCACCTGCTTACACCCATAAAAGCCTGCTCTGTTCTGGGTCTGGACTATTTTTTTGGCTCCAAAATTCAACAAGACCAAGTTTGCCTTGGAGGCAACAAGATGACCCTGATCCCTTACAGTTGGGTCTATTAGCTGCCTTTTGGAACACGGGCCATTCAAACAGAGTAGACTCATATAGGCCCATCTTATTCAGATTCACTTGAACCCATTCCATCCAAAAAGATTTTTTTGGCTGAATTCTGAAACTACACCTGCGTGCGACCCAGATGGATGTCACCCAGCCCAGCAATTTGAGTCCCAAGAATAGGTGGAACCTGTGCTTGAGCTGGGCATCAATTTCAAAGAACCATCAAAGGCTCTGGGCAAGACTGTAGTAGTACTTATCTAAAGACCTTGAATCTGGAACAAGGAACTGGGCTTGAGCTTGAGCCAGTGGGTTAAAAAACCATATAACAACGTACATTTTAGTTGTTACTAGAGTAGACTCCCATGGATCTAAAAAAACTGAGAATTTAAACCAATTTGACCAAAGAACTAACATGGTTCGAATTTTACTCTCTGCATGGAAAAAATGACATGAATGGGTCATTGGGTGCAGATCTAAGGCCCTATTTGGGCGTAGAGAAAAACCATCCACAATGCAAAATTGAAGTCTGGACAAGCGGACAGTTATCTGGGTGGTCTCTTCTGATCGTGCTTCTTTCATTGGATCAATGGACAAAGGGAAGTGGAACTCTGTGATCTATACGAAACTAAGTAATATTAAGCAGTAGCTTGAAAGTTACAACAATCCATTGTCGTCTAGTCCGGTTAGGATATCTGGCTTTCACCCAGACGACCCGGGTTCAAATCCCGGCAATGGAACGTTTTTTTTTTTTTTTTTCTCTCTCTCCATCTGGGCCAAATTTTCATGGTCTATTGGGCATTTTTTCTCTTCTCTCTCTATTCAACTTCATATGTTGCATATTTTCTCTTTTACTCCCTTTTTGGGCTTGATATAACTTTGTTTGCAGGGCTTTTATCTTTTCTGCACCCATTGCTCACTCTTTGTTGAACGGATCAGGCTCTTCGGCCCATTTTTCTTCCTTTGATAATGGGCTGAGCCAAACCTACTCTCTTTCCAATGGACTAGATTCACTAGGTGAACCCTTAATCTCTAGGCCTAGGGCAATTTACAAATGGGTCAGACCTGGACTCTACATTAAAAGGCTCAATTAGATGCCTCAGGCCTGACTCTCTCCCCATGGGCTGGATCTAGGTCGAAATGTTTTGTTCTTGCAACCATTTAATCAGATCTATCTGACCATTTGATTTTTTAGCTCCATGGGAAATTAATAAATTGAATACACTTGATAAACAATCTAGACCTCATTCAACCTCTTTACTTCTGCAATCACAAAACTATGGTGGAAAAATGTCTTTGATAAGGACACAGCTATTGGACCAGGTCATGCCAATATGGCCCATCCTAATCAAATAATGCCCTGTCCTTTTCTTTTCCTTGTATATATGTATGTGTTTTGTCACTTTAGGAGATTATTTTCATTTAACAAGTGGATTAAGACCCTAGTGGCGATACCAATATCCATTGAGTTGGCAACCTCATAAGTCATCTAGAAATCAATTCTTGGATATGCCTTCTTCCCACTTGGGTGAGCTTTCATAGGTCCCATAGTGTGGGCTCTCTTGAGTCTCAAACCCCTAGGCTTGGATACCCAAAAAAAATGTCCATTGAGTTTGGTCTTTAATATGTGTATTGAGTGATGCGATCGAGAAGGTCAATTCTTGGATATGCCTTCTTCCCACTTGGGTGAGCTTTCATAGGTCTCATAGTGTGGGCTCTCTTGGGTCTCAAACCCCTAGGCTTGGATACCCAAAAAAAAATGTCCATTGAGTTTGGTCTTTAATATGTGTATTGAGTGATGTGATCGAGAAGGATCAAGATTATTCCCATGTGTGAACATATCCCTGCTTTTCACCCATAAATCAAGCTCGTTGTTATTGAATAATCAAACTTGCATCACACACATAGTTAATAGGTTAATACAGCTATTAATTTAAAAACATTAAAGAGGTTCAGTTGAACAATGTCCATCAGGTCTGAATGGGCCAATGCCCACTAGGGCTGACTTAGAAGGAGAGGTTGAGGGATGAGAAGGCCCATGCTCAAATTAGTGGGACCAAATCTAAGATGATAGAGATACAAACAGATACAGATAGATTATGATCTATTTCAAACCTCCCAAACATCAATGATAAAATATTGGTCAATGAAATCTAACTAGTAACACAACAGTCTAAATGAGTATCGAATTGGGCTAGCCAGAGCAGTGAGTCTGCGGGGATGAAAGGTGAGCCATGTTGTCCAAGATGTATGGCCCAGGAGAAAAGGTAGGCCCCGCCTGCTTTTGATTTTGTTGCCTCGGTATCTGATACTTCTAAAGTGGAGGACTGAACATAAAGAGATTCAGAGAGAGAGAATGATGGAACACATTTCTTTTCTGCTACAGTCCATTGAAAGAGCATGTGAGTTTCTCAGAAAAAAAATATTTACAGTAAGCATGTATAGTTGACCATACAGAACGTGAGTCACGTGACTTCTTTCCATCCTATACATTTTTCAAGCCACAGTAACCACTAGGGATGTAACCCGTGGCTCAAGAACTGGGATGGTTACTCACGCTCTCTTGGAGGGTATGGTCTGAAATCTCGATTTTGATAGCGGTATGAGCTTGATAAGAAAATTGATATAATAGTATTATTGGTCGTGGATAACAGTCCACCGCGGTGAGAATTTTTTTTATCTAAAATAATAAATTATAAAAATATCTAAAAAATTCAGAATATTAAAAAATACTGTAAAACAATTTTTTTTCCATTAATAATAATAATAAATTAAAATCTCAGTCACCTTAAGTTATGAGTCATGTCTGTGTCGCAATTCGCTATTTTCTCCAGTATTTCATATAATGCAACCATTATTGATGCTCATAATCAATTTATTAGTGTAAAATATAAGACAATAAAGATAACATATCAATCATCATTTAATATTAACTCAATTATAAAAAAAATGCTGTGAAATTCAAGATCCTGAAGATGACATATTAAAATAAAAAACATGATAGTGAAATAGATAAATCATAGAGCACTTGGGCATCAAGAGGTTCAAAAGTGTATAGATCTAACTTCCAAATGAAAAATACAACACAAGTGACAAACCCAATGATTCTTATGCTTCATCTAAAAATAAAAAATAAAAACACATAATAAAATCATTTAAGTTGATTTTCTCTTACTTTAAAATAATATTTTCTTCAATAAATAGATGTGGGATTTGAAAATATACAAAAAGGATGTGTGATGGAGTAATATGGTTGCTGCTTTAAGGAGTAAGGAGAGGAGAGGAGAGGAGAAGAATATGAAAATGGGAAAAAAGATAGAAAATATCAGCCGAGATCTCGAAAAAACCGAGATAAAGTATATCTCCGCTGATATGGGCCAAGATATTGGGGATATATGGTCCCAAGATACCGATACAGACATCTCGGGGTCATATTGGACCGGTATTGACCGATTTTTTGATCCATGTCTTAGGGCCATTTATCCAATAAAAAAGCTTATTTATTGGTGTGTCGGGGAGGTAGGGACTACATTTGTCTAGAAAATAGTCAGTTCTCAAAAAGACTGAACACCCTTATCAACAAATTACCCCTATGGATTTTACAAAAAAATTAATAAAAATAACCTACGAAGTTACATGGGAAAGGAGTATCCATAATCCACCAAATCGGGCAGCCCTTAACATACAATCGGGCAACCCCTTGGGTTGAAACAATTATGTACCCCCGGCCAATATCTGCTTATTTTGGCCAAAGAAAATACCTATAGCTTCTTGATTCAAGGAAACATTTGGTATAGATTATGATCAATATCAATCGAGTGGGTCCCACCATGATGATGATGCTTCTTTCATAGGCAGTGATGATATATATAAAGAGGAAATGTTTATATGAGAGTAACTCTTATACTACTGTAAGAGTGATAATTACAAGCCATTGAATTCACATCTATATCTAGCTACCTATAAAAAAAGTAACAAATATCAAAAACCAAAAAGACTCTCCCTTATTTTCACTTTCCCGCACATACTGAAAGTAAACATCAACTTTTGTCTTTTCAGGCCGTTGGATTTTAATGTGGATTCAGTGACTTGTATTTCTTACTCTCGTAATAGTGTGAAAGTTACTCTCGTATTTCTTATTCTCATAAGAGCATTTCAATATATATTTATATTGCGCTTCAATTGACACTTTTTTTTCCCATCATACCTCTTTTGCATGAATGCTTTATATTATCTCTCTTACTTGAGCCCTCCCTCATCTCAGATTTTGATCTTCAACCAACACTTTCTCTTTCCATCATAATAACAAATCTAATCTCTAAATCCTTTTGTCCAGGCCCAACCCAATAACGAAGACAACTCTTTCTTAGGGTAATTCTTTCTTGAGAGGCACCTCTCTCCCTGTGATTTTTATGAGAGGTAAATATGGAATACCCTTGTATAGGGGTGATATTAATTAAGGAAAAGATAATTATTCAATAAATAATAAATTCTAAATTCTTTTTTAATAATAAATAATGGAGGAGCTTATCCATCTCCTAAAAATGGTAAGTTATCTAGCATTTTTGCGTGTCATTTTTCTTGGCTCCAAAAATCTTAGTTTTCTACCTTTGCCTTTACTTCCACTTCTTGTTTGCTCCTCCTCCTCATTTCTTCTTGTATGGAACTACAGGTTATGTAGGTTGGGTTGGATTGACTAGCATAGGGTACAAGTTGATATTATTTACCGGTTATGCAAGTCGAGTTCGATTTTAATAAATGTGGCTCAAATTTATATAATATGGCTGCCCACTTTCAATCAAACATGCTCGATTAGCACCAACCAATAAATCACAATCATGCACCACATCTGATTAACTATATTAGCCTCAATATCTTATTAAAATGAAAAATCCTACGGGGTATATCTGGTAAATGTCACGGAAGAGGAAACTATCTGTGTAATCGATTTCCTACCACGCGACATAGGAAGTGTGGATCCTCACCATCACGAAACAAGGCACAAACGGAGGGAGAAATGTGATCATTTCGTAGCTGTACCAAACACCTTGAGGCGCTTTGTCTCCTCCTCTTCCCCCGACGAACAACTCCTCAAAGTATTACTTTTACCCTTCTATATGCTACAAAATCCACTCCACCATTTCATGACAAATGGGCCCCACACAGTGTGCTCGACCTTATTACTCCATGTCCAATGATGAACAGCCTCACACAATTCTATATTCTCTATTAAAGCTTGAGAACTCAAATGTATGGTTTAGTTATTTAGCCCAAATTAACCACCAAACTGTCTTCAAATCAACCCAAAACTCACCTACATTCCTCCAAAAAACTCCAAAATTGTTATTATTATTAGGAAATCGAGTTTACCACTAGTCAACTTTTTTTTTGATTGCCAAAACAAGGAGGAGCCTTCTGTTACTAATCAAAACCTAGACGCTTATAGTAAATTTTTTTTTACAATTGGAAATTTTCAACTCTTTTAGTTGGACTAACCCCTCTTAACTCAAAAGGAGGCTAGGTAAACTCCCCTGCAGCCTTAATGTTGTAGTGCAGTTTCGAACCCACAACATCTGGGTACAAACCGTGGGAACCCACAACATCCAAGTACAAACCGTGGTCATAGGCCAATTGAGCTACTTCTTGATGTTGCTTATTGTAATTACTTAACGAATACGTATTTACATGTAATTATTAATCATTATAGAGCCATCTCCCTCGACTTTCTTTCTCAAATGCCGTTTTCGTGCATTGTCGTCTTCCTTCCTCTTCCTCTTCTCCGTTCCTCCGCCGAGAGACAGCTCGCAAGCACCAGGTCTCTCTCTATCTCTATCTCTCTCTGCATGCATAGTAAATGTCAAGAGTACTACATTTAATCTTGCTTTTGAACATTTGATTTGGGGGGTTTACGGGATTTGATCGGACTTTAGGGCTTCTGGGGTCGGATTTTTTGGCGTTTTTGTTGCAGATTTTGGGGATTTTTAGGGCTCTTCTATCCAGGCTTTAATTTCAGGTTTTAGGGCATATGATAGAGGCTTCTGCTGGGTCTCTGATTTTGGGGTTTGGGGGATTTTGAATTGGGTGATTTTCTTTCTGGGTTTTGTTAAATCTGATTTGGGGCTTTTGTAGTTTACAGAGTTTTAGGTAATTGTTATGGATTTCATGTGGTTTGTTTAGTGTTATATTTGCTTCATGCAGTTGCTCAAAACTTGTACTTTGATTTGTTATATTGGGTATATAGAATTTTAAATCATGTCATTTAGATTACAGTTTTGAAGCAGATTGTGCTTAGGATTTTATATGTTTATATACAGGTATCACCCTTTTGTGTAAATATTACTTACTTCTAAAGTTTTGTACGTGTAAAAAATAGGGCTTCAATAGAAAAATGGACGGGACATCGGGCAAAGTAAGCAACAGTGCAGACATGTTCTTGCCCAATTACAAGCTTGGAAAGACTCTTGGCATCGGGTCATTTGGTAAGGTGAAAATTGCAGAGCATGGGCTGACTGGGCACAAAGTTGCTATCAAGATCTTGAATCGCCGTAAGATAAAAAATATGGAGATGGAAGAAAAAGGTACGTTGTAAGCTTGAATAAGGGCCATCTTGTATGCATTTTTAGGTTGCATTGGATTATAAAGTATATCGTTTTAAATGTTGTTATGAAATTCATGGTTCATTGTTAATGTGATGGCATATGGTTTCCCTTGATAGTGTGAGGCACATACAGTTTGCCTTGATAGTGCGCGGTTACCATGAATCCATGATTACTTGTTTGTGTGAGTGAAGGTGCACAACTTGTGATTGTCCTTGTGAGGCACATTTGTTTGTCGTGACATCTTCCAGAAGCATACGTAGCTTGACAAACAAAAACAAGATTAAAAAATTTGACGGATGTGCATAGACCTCATCTTCAGGAATGCGTAGGAGAAAAAACGAATAGACGATCGAAGACCAAATGAGTGTTGAAATTGAACCTTCAATCTGGACAAAGTGAAACCGTGGACCTGATCTTAAACAAAACTCAGCTTTATTGTTTGAAGAAATGCTTCCTAAGGCCAACAAAGTCACAAACTGCTACTATACCCATCTTTGGATTGCTTTGTAGACGAGACAAGAGAGAAATTTGGAATAACGAAGGAACTGTCTTTGTTGAAGACCTTGGGTCCAAGGATTTTTGCTCAGTTGAGTTGTTGTCGAACCCAATTTGCAGTCTAACTTTGGAAACCAAAGTCACCTTTTTCAATGTCTTGTAGTTGTAGGGGCTGTAATATCTGTGAAGGCTGCACTCTGATTTCATATGGAGAGGATATTACATTGAATGCATCTCGAGCTCCCTGGCGCAATGTGTTTGATGTGCTTGACCAAGTCACAACAAAAACAAGAGTCATGGTATGTACCATGACAAAGTGATTGAAGGAGAGGTTGAGACTGCTTCACCAGATCCGACCCATGCAGCAAATTTATGTACTCGTCTGCCTCCAAACTTGGTCCAATTTGAAAGACCACCAGACAAGGTTTGCAGTCAGAGTTCCTAAAAGAAGTTAATAGCCAAGGAGTGCTAGAATCACAGCAGTGGTGTCGATTATCGTCATCCCAATCCAGGTCATCGTTAATGTTGTGCAGCTCGCAATCGAGAAAGAAGTCGAAAACTCTCTTTCTTTGAGAACCAGATCTTTGTGAAAAGACTCACTAGCAAGTGGCAAGACCATTACACCTGAGGTCGAAAGCTCGGACACGATTGACGTGAGCACGCCCTACGGATAGGATTGGTACACATGGAAGCTGGTCATCCTCATTTCTGCATCTTCAACTTCTTAAGAGGGATGAAATTCCTTTTGCTTATCCAGGCTATGACTTCTAATATCGTTCTCAACGGCTCTGATTTGGTTGGACGGTAAAACATTGGCATTCAGATCTATGCCCTCATCTTCTTTTGTGACGCTGTAGTATCCACTTGCCGCTGCTATGGCAGATGATGTCTGTTGGAGGCAATGTGTGAAAATCTCTCTAGTAAACCCCCACAGCAAGCTTGACTGCTGGAACTTCTCCAATAACAATGTCTAATTCAACAGCCACATTGAATGAGCCACCACACTTGATGCTTTCAAGATCACAAACTGAACCTGAAAAAGTCCCTGTCTGAAAACAAACAGGAAAGAGGGGGAACCTTCGGTTTCTACGGGTTGAATGGATGAAGGGAAAAGCAGAAGAAAATAAACAGAAAAGAGAATTATATGAAAAAAAAAAAACCTAAAACCTAAAACCTAGCCCTAGACCTAAACCTATTCTCTGATACCAAGTTGGAATTTTAGGGTTACATCTTGTTTGAATTGTTTGATCTATTTTATTGTGAATAGCCGATGGCTATATATAGAGTATCCAAGGACATTGTCTGGTAACTCTGGTTATGATATTATTAATTAGCATGGACTGTCCATTGAAAAAATCCACTTGATCTGAAAAATATAAAGTTTCTGGTACACTAATTTTAATATTGTGTTTAGCCCAAGGGATCACCAATTTGTTGATGGAGATAACTTGATGTAGGCTCTAGGGGTTAGGGCTTGCGTGGGAACTGGGAAGTGCTCGAAGCACAATGGGTGGCGAAGCACGTGTTTGAAGACACAATAAGTTTCCGTAGAGACGATAAATGAGGACGCACCTCAATGGGAAAACCCAATTCAATTAATCAAACTCCCTAAGAATTTCTCCTTTTACAATGCATATAAATAAGAAAAAAAACTTGGTCGCTAAGAAAACCTATTAAACTAGGAAACTGAATAATATTGGAAACCTAATCCTAATTATAATAAAATTAGAAACTAACATATAATTACTGAATTAAAAATCCTAAATCTACTTGGGCCCAACACATGTGGCCCGAGGTCCATTTGCATCATAACTGGAGTCTCTAGATACCATCTCCTTACTATTATTTCCATGGCAAGGACTATGGAGTGATCTGGCATTTCTCACTTTCAGTGCTTCCACATTTAAATTGTGAAGTTATAATCTAATTGAAGTTAATCTGGATTTTGGTATTCACAGGTTCTTTTTTTCTTCGTATCTTATCACTGACTGCAGTTTTCTCCATGGCAAGAGGACAAGTATGGCTAGGATGTTATAGTCCTACAAGACTTACCTTTCATTGGTTGTTGCCCAGAAAACACAATGATTTTATTGGCCTAACGCATTTCAGGTGTCATTAGTGATGCCCAAATTCATCCCACTGTATGGATGCGTTCATTAACGACATTTTCTGTCCTACACCTCTATTTACAGTTAAGGTAATTATTCCTTCCATTTGGTTCCCTGAAAAATTAGCAACCGGTGGCTTTTCTTGGTTCATGTTCTCTTTATCTATTCTACTTTTTTCAGGAATCCCTCCACTCCCATGTTTTTGTGGATTCCTCCACTGTAGTTTCAGTTGTCAATCAAGGATTCAGCTTTGAATGACGGAAAAACTATTTCCATCTGACGCAGATTTATCTTTTCTTTCTGTGAATTTGCTTCCATTGTTTCAACCTAAGTGCCTGGAGCGCGAGCGGCGAAACGCTAAGTTTTAAAATAATTATATATCTGGAGTGCTTCCGGAGCGCTCATACAACATAGTGCTTGTGGGTTTATAAACAATTAACTAATGGGCACAAATATATCTTATCCATATATTCAAGTATTAAAAATAGAGAGAAAAAAATAAACTTTACAATTTGATCACATAAAATAGACAACAATTAATAAGTCAAAAGGATTTTCTTCGTTCAAAAGATAAATATCAAGCTTACAGAAAAAAAAAATGCACAAAAATTCAAAATTATGCATGGTTCGCTCCATATTCGGTTGAATCATGCTCCGATGATGGTCGAACCTCACTCCAAAGATGATTGAACCGTGCTCCGAAGACGGATCTGCTCCGAAAGCGCCGATCCGCATTTTTGGAGCGGGAGCGATAGGGCTGAGAGGAGGTTCCGGGTATTAAGGTTTCAACCCTGTAACACTGTGTTAAGCATGTACAACTGATGACTACATCATCATCACCATCAAAGCCTTGCCCCAACTCCCAATTATGTTGGGGTCAGCCGACATAGCTAATGACTTTTAGTGCATGTATTCTCCTTTTTTGTTTTCTCTGATCAGGTGATGCAGGCCAGACCCATGGCCCAACTAGGCTTCATGTCTACACGAGGAGGCCCAAAGGAAATGCCCCACATGGAACAAAGAACACTCCCCGGAACACACATACATTATGGGTCTATGTTTTTTAGTTTTGAATCTCAGCACATTATGAGGCTCACATGAGTATCAAGTGCAGCAAGTAATGCCTTTTATTTCTAATTCCTGGAAGTCCTAAAGTATAAAAAGTTTCTGTATTACATCTAGCTTAAACAAGTTTTATGTTTTAGCAAGAGGGAAGAGTTGTTATTCGTTTTAATTAAGGTTGTGTTTGGCATCCGTAGATTCTATCCTCTCCCAATCCCTCTTTCCATCTCTACCCAACCCCTCTACATCCCTGCTCTTTCAAAACTCTCTCTCTCTCTCTCCCACCCACACCCTCTCTTAGTTCCTCTCCGATCCCCTACCCACACCCACACTCTCTCTTAGTTCCTCTCCAATCCCCTACCCACACACCCACTCTCTCTTAGTTCCTCTCCGACCCCCTACTTGTTACACCATGCCTCTCCTCATTTCCTCTCTGTTACGGTGTTACCATCCTTTTTTCCCCAACCCCTCATCTATGCTTTCCAGTCCATTTTTGTGTGGTGAAATCAAGTAATCAAATCTATCCAACCAAGCGAACACATCACAATCAAATCCTACATCTGAGACGTAAAACTATTTGCATTTGATTTATATGCGCACCCCCCTCGTATCTGGATTGATTGATTGGATAAGACACCTAATAATAATTGCGACTTGTTTTAATATCACTGATTATCATTCTGATTTTAGTGTACATTCACCATAAGATTGAAGTCATGTTCACTTGCGTATATGGGGTGAAGGGAGATCAAATCCAGTGGAAGGGGGATCTAAAAGTCCAACTTCATTAGTTTAATTTGTTTCATATTTTGAAATTAAATACTTGCATTCTCTTATTTGGGTGAGGATTCTTTTGCTGTTTTGATTACAAAGAGTGAACCACTTTTTAAAGGTAATTGATGCAGATGGACCTTAGGCCACATGTGTAGGGCTCAAGGAGATTTAGGATATTTATTAACTAATTACATGTCATTAGTTTCTAATTTTATTTAAAGAATTGTATTTACGATTGTGTTTCCAATATTATTTAGTTTCTTGATTTAATTAGGTTTCTTAGGTCCTAAGTGATGTTTAACTAGTTATATGGCGTTGTAGAGAATAAATTCTTAGAGAGTTTGATTAATTGAGCTGTGTTTTCCCATGAGGTGCGTCCTCGTTTATCGTCTCTGTGAAGACTTTTGAAGTGTCTTTGGACACGCGCTCCGGCGCTGATTGTGCTTTGGCACTTCCCCGCAAGCCCTAACCCTAGGGCCCGCATTACTAATGTCTGATTTACTTGGATTTATCATAGATCATATAAACAAGTTAAAGTTCCTTCTCTTAAAATGGTTTGTCATCAGCCATTTTTGAGAATTCCCTGTTATGTTCTTAATTTTGTGATTAAAACTTTTGTTCTGTTTTGTGTTTTAGGTTTTTGGTTTGTACAGGTAGTTTGGAGATAGTGGTAGGTTGGTAGCACTGTAGCAGTAGTTATGACTTGAATTTTGTGGGTTGGCTTGTCCGGTTGTATATTCCTAAACTCCGTCTTCCCCTTACTGTTAATACAATTTGAAAAAGGGGGATTGGATAGAAAGAGCGGACTACATGCTCTGGGAGACAACTCTCCAACAAGATAAAATGTTGCTTTTGAATTAAACTGGCACTGAATATATAGGTTGATATAATCTGAGATGTTGGTTGAAATATAGTCCGGTATCAGAATGCTTACATTGTTGTAAGTCTTGCTTATCTTTGAAAAAATAAAAAAAAATTTGGGATTTTCTCATAAGGAAAATTACCAAGGATGAGATTTGTGACTATTTACTTATTACACCTTGTTTAGGAGAATCAAGACATTGTATTTATTTATTTTCTATATGTAAATATATAAAGAAGGTCGGGGATGGCACATGTACTAGTTGAAATTGTCAATGCACTGTTTGCACATCATGGTGTATCAGGAGAGTGATTCATGTTAACTTCAATGAATACATTTATTTTGCTCTTTCAAAAATTATATGGCATGTATCATGTATGCATGAATTTTCATAATAATGAATTTTTATATATTTTTTAATGTATATGATGGATTTATGAATATTTATTATAGATTTAAATTCTACAATGTTGCCAAACATTATTCTATTGATTATGTTCCTTAGAAAACTATTATGATGTTACCAAAAAAAGTTCCTCATGGTATATTCTTGGTGGAACAATTTAACATAATGTTGCCAAACAAGTTTTGTAGACTGCAGAGCACCTTCTCGGCGCTACTTGATCTCAACACAGAACCGAGAATTGCATAGGAATGATGCGAAATGGGGTCTAGGAGTCCAAAACGAAATTTCACTTGTTGGATGACCACGTGTTGGTCAACCAGGCCATACAAGTTTCTCTCTCTTTCATTCATTCGATTGAAAATTTCAGCGTGTTCCAATTTCTATTTATTGTGAACGTGCATGCCTTTGACCTTCAGTGAAGAATCCTTGATCTTATATCTTCGGTTGGAAGCTAATCTTGGGACCAAATCTTCTCATTCTCCATTATCAAGCATTGGCTCTTCTTTTTGTTTGCATCCTGCATCTTCATTGTTTTGCAACCATTTATTGTACTAGTTAGAGCCTTTATTTTTCTTAGACCTGCACTTTTGATTGTAAAAGATGTACGTACTGATTATTATTATTATTTTTTAAAATTTTCAGTGAGACGCGAAATCAAAATATTGAGATTGTTCATGCATCCTCATATTATACGTCTTTACGAGGTTATAGAGACTCCAACAGATATTTATGTTGTGATGGAGTATGTGAAGTCTGGGGAGCTATTTGACTACATAGTAGAGAAAGGTAGGCTACAGGAGGATGAGGCTCGCTGCTTTTTTCAACAGGTAGCTGACTACTTCTTTATTCTTAACAACTTTGGAATTTCTTACAAATTTCCCTTAGTTAAGACATTATACTTGTCATAGTGTTTACCAACTACTTGCCTTGTAATCACCTGCTTCTCTTGTAGGGTCTTGATAACTACATTACACTTTGGTTAATTGTCCTCAATGGTTTGGCACATCAGCAGAGTCCTACGTTTATTCTCTATATTAAGCAGTTCTGTTAATGAATCTCAAAACATATCCACTCCTTTTTATTTAGTTCATAATTCTAGAGAATCTATTAATTTGGAGGTGGACATGAGGTCTTCTTTTCGGGGTCCCTGGAGAGTCTAGTGTGCTATTGCTGAAAAATTGACCAAGACATGTTGAGAAGTGCATTATTTAATGAGCTTTTATTCCTAAGTGCTTAATTATAAATACTCTTATCAATTTTGCTATCAGTTAATTAGTATGAGTTTGCTAATATCATGTGTGTGGAAACTACTTTCTTAACCCTTTCAAGTTTAAATTTGTGTTGTTCTTAATTTGGGACAGGCATTCTAGGCTCGGCTAAATTACTCATCAGGTTGCCCACAGTATCCAACATAAATTGACAATTGGGAAAGAAAGAAAAACATTAGACTGACAGGGATACGTAGTGTGACATTTTATTATTATTATAATTTTTTTTTTTTGAGTCAAGTGACTATTTTGTAGGCCAAAAGTGATTCATCACCCGTACATGACAGACGTATGGCACGTCCACATATGTGATTGTCGGGACTGCGAAAGAGCCACACATGATATTGACAAGCCTCTCAATAGTTTATAGCATGGTTATCAATTCTGCTTCAGCGGGTTTCATGGAATGTTTTAATCTTATGATTGTTTTTTGGTCATTCCAGTGTGGCAATTTTGGTGTCTCATTTCAAAAAAGATGTGGTTGGACATAAGAAGCCTTCCTTTCTATAGAGAGGGTTTCACATGTTTGATGTTTCTGACCCTCCAATTTAATTGGGAACTCTTTTTTCCATCCTTTTATTTTTAGTGTCCAAAATAATAGAAAAAGAGGATTTTACCGGAAAATTCATCGTAGGTGGCCATTGCACGAAAAAGGGAATATTAGTTCGGGCAGCTCGAGAAAAGATACGTCAACCCATTTTCATTCTTTTTTTTTAGAACTTTTAGAGTAGTGACGCTAGCGTCACTCGTCTCTGATGGGTGCAACACTAGCGTCGCTCATCGTTTCCGTCTTTGTGAAAAAAGGTTTTATTTCAGGCAATCAAGAGGGGGAAATGGCTAATTCCTTCTATCAATCAAGTCCATGAGGATTCCCAGTTCTCTGTTTGCGTGAATACTGTGCTTTCATATTTTCTTTCTGTATAAAGAACTCCACCAAGTTGCTTCACCAGACTGCAAGTGTGAGACCCATCTTTGTAGTCTTCTTCTTATACAAACAGAAAGCAAATGCAACAAATCCAAGCAGAAACCACTCTCTTTTCGAATAGAGGCTCAAGGGATGCAGATTTAGGATTCACCATTGGAGGTCTCTTCTCCCTCCGCTCGAGCTCACTAAGATTAAACGTGATAAGCTTATCCCAGTTCCCACCTTCAAACAAAACCCCACCCTTCCCATCTGTAATTCTCTGAATTATCCCACAATACATGTGAAATGGGTTATCCGGGTTCTTCACAATAACAATCATTCTAGGCATCAAAAGAGGCAATTCGGGCAGTTTTCGCTTCAATCTTGAAAAATCAACACCACCCATTTCTCCACTTGAATCGGAAACCATTTTTTTGGGTGGTGGGTTTTCATTTACAGATCATTGTAATCTGCAGCCGCTGGTTTTATAAAAAAAACTAGTCCACATTCCTTGTTCTTCTTAAGATTGAACACCAAATATGCGAGAATCAAACAAAATAGAAAACAACTCAAAGTATTGCAGTGATCTCGATGGCTGCTGTCTGCGCGCACATTGCTGTCTCCTCATGTGACGAAGGCAGCACCTCGCTGTCAAACATCGACTCGCCCAAGGCGCCTGCTGTTTGTGCGCGCATGAGCCGTCTCGATGGCTGCTGCTCGAGACCTCTTTCTTTAGTCCATTTCTCTTTCTCTTCTCTTTCCCAAAGCAGAGGAGGACTAAAGCTATCAGAACAGAAAAGTTTCAACTTTCTCAACTCCCAGAAGATGAAGATCTCCCTTGCAGAGGCGTGAGATGAGCGTCGCTCCTCTCAAAGTTAAAAAAAAAATAATAATAATAAAAAAATAACGAAATAAGGATGACGAACCCCGCTTGTAAGGCCCGAACTACTATTTCTTTTTTCGTGCAACGGCCACCTACGATGAATTTTTTGGTAAAATCCTCTAGAAAAGATGTTAGAAAGCATGAAAATAACACAAATTTTTTTTTCTTTTTTCACGTCTTTTAATGACAGGAATGAATCAAAAGTGGTTGACCAGACTGAACTGGACCGAACAGAGGCCAGAATGTTCTCAAAACTTGTCCCTGTCCTGTTCTTTGATGGGTACATAAGTCGTAAGGGCCTGTTTGGAACTTTGGATGCACAAGAAAATACAAGAAAGTAATATTATATAGAATATAATTTTTCATTTTTTAAAGAAAAAAATCTTGTGTGTTTGATAATCCAAGAAAAATATGAAGAAAATATTCGTTTATTTTAAAAAGCTCAATATTTTTTCTTACAGCTCTTCCCTGTAGAAAACTTTTTACAATATAAAAATCTTTCAAAATGAGGTTTACAAAGTGGTAGAGTAAAGTAAAGAACTTCACCAAATCTAGCATGATGTACTTGTTTACATGTATGGTAAAGTAAAGGTAAATGTCATATCATGGTAAAGATGATGTAAAGTAAAGATGAGATAAAGTATATGGTGAAGTAAGTGGGAGAGAGTGGTAAAGTAGCTTCTTTTTGTTTGACTTTACTTTATCACACTTTACCGTAGTTTTCATGGTAAAGAAAAAGTGACTTGTAATAAGGTTGATAGTAAAAAACTGGCGGCTAGACTTTACCACACTATTTTTTCATCTAAACACGGTGAAGGGATAGTATGTCACATCTAAGTCAAGGCATGTTTGTTTATATGTGTGGTAAAGTAAAATAAATGTTGATATCACGTCATGGTAAAAGATGAGGTGAAGTAAGGTAAGATGAAGTATGTGGTGAAGTAAGGTAGGAGAGAGAGAGAGCTGTAAAGTAGTTTCCCTTTGTATTGACTTGACTTTACTACACTTTACATAGTTTTATGTGGTAAAGAAAAGTGGCTTATGGTAAAAAAATTGGCAGATTAACTTTACTTTACCACACTACTTTTTCATCCCAACATGGTAAATTCCATCTAAATTAGGTATTTAATAAAAAAAATTATTCTAATAATGAACTTTACTACGATCAATAACATTAACTTGTTATTTTGAATTTTTTAAATATATATTAAAATCATAGTACTGATGCAGGCCTTAGGGTTAGGGCTTGCAGTGGAAATACTAAAAGCACAATGGGTGCCTAAGCACGTGTCCGAAGACACAATAAATCTCCGCAGAGATAATAAACGAGGACGCACCTCAATGGAAAAACCCAATTTCATTAATCAACAATTGAATAATCCTTTTCTACAATGCCATATAAATAAGAAAGATAAATTAAGCCCTAAGAAACCTACTTAAACTAGGAAACTAGAATCTTATCCCTAATTACAATAAAATTAGAAACTATTGACATAAAAATAAATCCCTAAATCTGTGGGCTCTACACATGTGGCCACGCTACATCAAGTACCTTCCAAACAACTGAATTTAAAATCTATAATATTCTTCAAAAATCGTCAAACAACAAAAAATTACTATATCTTGATATCACACTATTCTATTCTATGCTATTTTATTCTTGCAATATTTAAATTTGTAATTATTGTATTCTTTAAACATCCAAACGGGCCCTAAATGTATGCCAAAATGGATCTGAATTGACTACCACAACAATAACACGAGAGTGAATCCACTATCATCATCATTATCATCAAATCCATAGTTGGGACCGGCTACACAAATTACGTTTCTCCATTCCGATCTATCTTGAGCCAAATTCTCAGATAAGTTACACTTCTTCATATCTATTTACTACATCCATCCACGTCCTCTTTGGCCTATCCCTTCCCCTTGGTGGGCCATCAGCCTTCATGGCCAAACTTTTCCTTATTGGCACTGCTACTGGCCTACGTTGGACATGCCCAAACCATCTCAAACGGGTTTCTCCAATTTTATCCCCGATTGTTGCTACCCCTAAATGCTCTTGACAGTGCTCATTTCTTATTTTACCCGTTCTAGTTTTACCATACATCCACCTCAACATTCTCGTCTCTGCCACATCCATGTTGTGCATATGCTGTTTTTTGATTGCCAACATTCTGCTCCATAGATCATACATGGTCTAATCGCTGTCCTATAAATTTTTTCATTCACAATCTTGTTGGCATTTGTCGGTCACAAAGCACTTCAGAAGCAAGTCTCCATTTCAACCATCCCATTTTTATCTTATATTCGACATCTTCATCAATCTCTCCATCCATATTAATTAGCGGAAAGAATTACTTTCTATTATCTCCTAGTCTTCAATTCTCACAATAGTTTCAGCTCTTTCTATATGCCCACTGAAGTTACAATCCATATATTCCGTCCTTGTACGTCTTATTTTAAAGCCTTTGATTCTAAAGTTTTCCGCCATCTCTTGAGTTTTGCATTCACACAATTTCTTGATTCATCTACCGACACAATATCATCTGCAAATAACATGCATGAGGTACCTCTCCTTGAATATAAGTTGACTCGTCCATAATTAATGCAAAGAGATAAGGGCTTAGGGCTGACCCTTGATGCAAGCCTATGGTCACTGAGAACTCTCCTGTCTCTCCATAAGTAGTTCTCACACTCATTACTGCTCCTTCATATGCATCTTTAATAATTTCAATATAACCTTTAGGAACATTCCTTTTATTTTAAAACCACCAAATTAAATCTCTAGGTACTATGTCGTAGGCTTTTTCTAAATCGATGAAGATCATGTGCAAGTTTTTCCTCTTTGCTCGATATTTTTTTATTAATTGCCTAAGTGAGAAGATAGCTTCCAATCCATTGTTGACCCCCCTGGCCTGTAGAAGGATATTTCTTTTGGGTAGCTGCCTCGTTAGTTGTATTGTCATAGTTATTTAGGTTTTCATAGAAATCTATCAACATAATCTTTTTATTATTACTGCCATCCTGCATAAGACAATGATAATAAGTTTTGGTTTCTTAGTTTTTCAAATTTGTGGAAACAGATTATCTCTGGGGTGGAATACTGCCACAGGAACATGGTGGTTCATCGGGACCTTAAGCCAGAAAATCTACTTTTGGACTCCAAATGCAATGTTAAGATTGCAGATTTTGGGTTGAGTAACATCATGCGTGATGGCCATTTTCTTAAGACAAGTTGTGGAAGCCCAAACTATGCTGCTCCTGAGGTACGGAGGGACCAATAAACTGAACATAGGAAACCTTGCTTAGTGTAAGAACAAGTTTCAACTGGCCCTGCAACTGCCTTTCTCTTGTGCAGGTAATTTCTGGAAAGCTATATGCAGGGCCGGAAGTGGATGTTTGGAGTTGTGGTGTCATCTTGTATGCACTTCTTTGTGGTACACTTCCTTTTGATGATGAAAATATTCCCAATCTGTTCAAAAAAATTAAGGTAAAGTTCCACCTCATTCATGTATTTTGGTTATGGATTTGTATAGAGTAGCTGCCTGAATTTGTATTATCCTGTTCCTTAGGGTGGAATATATACGCTCCCAAGTCATTTATCTTCCAGTGCGAGGGATTTGATCCCCAGGATGTTGGTCGTAGACCCTATGAAGAGAATGACTATTCCTGAGATCCGTCAGCATCCATGGTTCCAAGCGCATCTTCCACGCTATTTAGCAGTGCCGCCTCCAGATACAGTGCAGCAAGCAAAAAAGGCATGCTCAAACCTGAATGTGGAAAATTTTATATTCTTGCTCTTTGTTTTGCTTGCGTCTGAGTGATTCTTCTCTACTGTATTTTGAATAATTGTTTGGATAAAATGGCGTGTGCCTCAGGTTGCCCAAGCATTATTTATGGTGTGTTGTGTTGATTCTGTGTAGGTGTGGGTTTCATCCAATTTGAAGTTTATCACCTACTAATCTACGGAATGCATTGACTTTGGTAACCATGATAAATATGCTACATTGAAATTACTGTTATTCTGTTCTTGTTCTTGCAGATTGATGAAGAAATTCTTCAAGAGGTGATTAAAATGGGGTTTGATCGGAATCAACTTGTTGAATCTCTTCGTAACAGAATACAGAATGAGGTAGATATTTCAAATCCAAGTTGCATCATGTCCTGCCTTTTGTTTTTGATATCATAATTGATGTTCTTACTTGTTATTTCCCATCAGGCAACAGTCGCTTATTATTTGCTACTAGACAACCGTTTTCGTGTTTCCAGTGGCTATCTTGGAGCTGAGTTTCAGGAATCCATGGTATATTTTTATTTTTTGCTGAAAATATTTATACTTGCCTATTTTGTTTTTGTTTTACCTTTCTGTTATTTGATCTTTTATGTAGTCTTCCTGCATTCTTCTCGATAAATATGTTAATGATTCTTCACTTTTATAACTGAAGAACTGGTGTGCTGTTCTTTTCCTTCCGTACATGATTCTTCAATTAGAAAATGGAATTTTTACAGATGGTTAATGTCTGGTTAACTCTGCAGGAATATAGTTTTCCTCGAATGCATCAGGGTGATGCTGCTGCTTCGTCTATTGGACACCGCCTACCTGGATATATGGATCATCAGGGGCTCGGGTTGAGACCACAGTTCCCTGTGGAAAGGAAATGGGCTCTTGGGCTTCAGGTATTTAATTATTGTTAATTTTTCTCTTATTTCTCATTTTATCTTCTATCTGATTTATGTGCTTAAGTTCATATTTGTTACAGCTATTTGTTTTGACATGGTGAATATTGACCATGGCCATTCCATTTCATGGCTTTAACAGTCTCGAGCGCATCCTCGTGAGATAATGACAGAGGTTCTGAAAGCGCTGCAAGAACTGAATGTATGCTGGAAAAAGATCGGACACTACAACATGAAATGCAGATGGTTTCCTGCCTTTTCAGGCCATCCTAATCATGTCTTTGGGGATGAACCAGCTATCGTTGAAAATGATGGTGTTGGTGTCAGGTCACTCAATGTTGTCAAGTTTGAAGTACAGGTATTCACATTCTCTTTATCCGTGGGTAATGACAATGCTCTGAAAATTGAAATCTATAAAATATTAGTGATGCAATCCTAGGGTTAGGATTGCAGGTGCCGCAGGCACAATTAGGGTTTCTGTAGAAACAATCACACGAAGAAAGCACTCTCCAACAATAAATCCCATGAGGGAAAATTCTATTACTCAAAATCTGAGATTATGAATCTCTAAAGTGCCATATATATAGTAAAAGAAACTTAGGGCCTAAGAACCAATCCTAATCAAACTAGGAAACAAAAATAAAAATCTCATCTAAATTAGAAACCTAATCCTAATTACAACTTATTAAATAAAAACCAGAAACTAATAATAATTAATAAAGAAATTTCTAAACTTTCTTGGGTCCCACATGTGGACCATGAGCCTTGTTCCAACGGTTTGGTAGCGCTGCTACATCAATCAGGGACTTGAATCGAATCAACTCCTAAATTGTGTGATTCTCATCTTCAGATATTCGACACTTCCACAAAAGTAAAAAGTCACAGGAATTAAACATTCTAATAGTCCAAAACTAATTAATTGATTTTCATAAGTCATAACTATCGTTTGCCATCTGCACCTTTTAATTGAACAACTCTTATGAACATTGTTTTTGGGAGAATTCATTGACAATATTATTAGAATGAGATTTTATAAATTATATATAAAAATGAGGGTGAAAGTGCAATTGAAGAGATCGGTTCCCACAAATAGTAACTGTAAAATGAGTGAAAACCCCTCTGCTAATGTATTCTTAGAACTGCCTCTTTTGAAAGTGTCTGCCTTCTAGTTTGCCTTGAGAGGCACGCCACACCTGAGAGGACACCTCCAATGATCCAGTGGCTCCTTGATATCACTTTGAGAAGTGGCAAACCTTCATGTTGGATTAACTTTTTTCTGTACTCACGAGGAAATATTCTTGGAATCTCCTTCCACCAAGTACTTTCTGAACAAACTTGACCCTTGCTTCGAGGCCAAAATCTCTGCTTGATTGAGCTATCTAAAACCCTTGGGACTGGAAAAAGGCTAGTTGAAGTTGGGGGCCGTGACATTTTTCAGTAGTGCCACCAGTCACAAACACCAGAAAGACCTGGGCTTCATAAAGAGGGTTCAAATTTAATATCATCAATCCACTTGGAGGAGGCTGCCATCTATCTGTGTTCTAAGTGGCATCTCATTTAAGGATACCATGTAAATTTCTCAGAAATAACCAGCCTCACACTCTTCATAAATTCTCTTACTTTTGAGACTTGAGCGATGAGCCATTGTATTTATCTTTTCTGGCCAACTCTTGTAGAAAAGCACTTTTCAATTGAAAAAAGAACTCTCTTCTTTTTTTCCCCGCACATCCAAGAGATTTCCAAATTACTTCACCACAAACATGGAAACACGCTGAAGACTAATCGTCCATTGCGGGCATATATTAAAAAAAGTACCTATAACAAGAAGAAAAGATAATCGACTCGACTGTTTCTTTATTTGACCTGATAAAGCAAATAGTTGGATAAGGAGAAGTCCAAAGTATGTATTTTGTTTTTCATGGCTGTCCAACCAAACAACTTTGACCCAAGGGTGCTGCATTACCCCTGTAATGCTCAAAAAGGAAGAGGAAGAAAGCAGAGAAAGGAGATGGGAGTTGCTAGAAATAAAACCCAAAGTTCAACTTATCAAATTATGCAATCTTTCTTGTCACTCGCAAGTAGCAAGGAAGGCATCACTTGGAAACTGTGATAATTCTTTTGGCTGGTTCACTCATGACTCATCTATTTAAGGAATTTGAAATTTTACTGACATCCCTTCATGGATGTCCGAGGGATTGGTTGGCTAGGCCCAGTGTCGATGGGCCAGTAGGTGGAGCCATTCTTGTTAAAGGCACCAAGGCCAGGTCCAGGTGGGGTTTAGCAGAATGCAATTCATTGGTCCAGTAAAAAAGTAAGGCACATTGGTGGTTTTATTTTACAAATGAATTTCTATCTCTAGCACAGGATCCTTGTTTCTCCAAATTCCTAGAAAATTAATTGAGGAATTTATTTATTTATGGAAAAAAAGTATACATTAAGGGATTCAAGGTTCTTGAAGGTTAAAATAGTTAAACAGTTAAAATGTAAATTTGAAATCACATCTTAAGGTGTAATCTTGAATGGTTATTGAATATTACATGATTTACTTTAGACTTGAAGATTATGTCCGTAAAACTAAGGTGCCAACACCACTCAACCATGAGTATGTTGGTGACTTCTTTTAGTCAGGATATGTTGATCACTTTTATGATAGATCTAGAGAAGATTTATAATGGCACTTAAAGGGCCTCAAAAAATTAAAAGGAAAAAAATTGGAATGGGAAAAAGACAATTATACTTATTCTAATTCCATAAAAAAAAAATTTACGCTTGCTGTTCAGGGCATTGTGAGTGATCGTCAGGTTCAAATTGTATTTGTATGATTCATAATTTTTTTTTTAAGATTCTCCTAGGAATTAAAATAGGTTGGTTTCTGGTACTGGTGTACAATTTGGCACCTGCACCTTGTACCCAAGTTTCAGCTTGAATACCCTCTACCTAAATATACACCCTAATATAACACCAAGTCGAATGTAGTATATTGTTATGTATTTGATATAAAGAAATATTAATTCAACCCATTTGAACTTTGTACGGTCATGGAAGTTAATATTAACATTAAAAGCATCAAAATACCATAAATTACTGAAATTTGGGAAATTGAACTAACAAAATAATGGCAACTATTTTTCTCTTACAAAAAATTGTATAAATCAAGCCTGATAAAGAATCCCCAAATTTCTCAGCCCCTAAAGCAAAAGCCCTAAAATTTTAATCGTAAGCTCCAAGTTCTGTAATATTTTTTTTTTCTTAATCCAAGCCCCAGTTTCTAAATCCCTAAAATAAAGTTCCAAAAATTTTATAATTCAAAGCTCCAATATTAGATATGATACTTGCCTATTTTCAAGTTACTGAGTATGATAGGTTTGTGGTCTATGATGCACAGATACTTCAAAATGGGCAACGTATCGTGTCGTGTCGTATCGTATCTGATACTAAACTTTTTGTGTAAAATCCGTGTAACTGCCATATCTGTGCATCATAGTTTGGGGCTTATGCTTGAGGCTCACAGGGGACGGGGCGTCACTGAAACACCTTGCACCTCAAGTCTGAGGCCTGACTTGTATTGATGGCATGTCTCATTGTGTGAGGCATATATGAGGTGTACATCCCAGATGAAGTATGTACTTCAGTCATGCTTATATTGGGAAGGGGCATGTCCCTCATTTCAGAGAAATGAGAGTAGGGAGTTTTTTAAAGATCTATTTTTTTAGAAAAAAATTAGTACTTTTGTTACTAGATTTAACTTAATTCAACCCTAGTGAACTCATTACAAGGCTTAAAAACAGCCAAACCTAATTTCTTTCTTTTTTTTAAATAATATATTCTTTCTATTTAAAAAAAGGGTGTTCTCATGAGGCTTAAACCTCACCCATTGGGTAATTGGAACACCTTACCTAGTCCATAGTGTTAAAATCGCAACAACAACCCAAGATATGAAAGAAGAAATTAGTAGAGATGTTCGGCAGAGTGGTACATGGTTTGCAAGTAGATCACCATGTTTGCATGCATAGGGGCACACAACATATTACAACTCGCCTTTTTTAAAGACTGGCAAATAAATCTAGAGAAGAAATCCAATAAATTAGAAGAATTCATATTGGATTTTAGGATAAAGGTTTTGTAAATTACATGTATGGTTTAATTTCCCTGCTAGCTGCGTCACATTCAAATTGCAATTGTAGACTTGTGTTTGTTGATACACTTTGTTTTCTCCCATACAGCTTTACAAGACGAGGGAGGAGAAATATCTCTTAGACTTGCAGAGGGTTAATGGGCCGCAGTTCCTGTTCCTTGATCTTTGCGCCGCCTTTCTTGCACAGCTCCGGGTCCTCTGATGAACTGCTTTTATTATCTTCATGCCAGAAATTTGTGTATGCTCATTTCTGTACTCTTGCTTGTGAATAAAAGTAATCTTATGCTGTAAATTGCGTTGCAATTTTTTTTACCTCTTGTATTTCTATTTCTAGGTGTCCTCTTATCATCTCAGACATGACAGGGACACCAATACTTGTCCAACCAAGTACTTTGTTGAGGGCATTATCTTACTAACAGTTGCTGTGTTAGGCACTTAGGCTCAATGTTTTGGAATTTTAATATTTATAGTGTGTTCGTAAAGATATAAAAACAAAGTTATGATATAAGAATTTTGCTTGTAAGAATGGCAGTCCTGTGTCGTAAAAAGTCTAGGTAACTTACATGAGAAACTGAAACAGTGCTGCAAATATCGCTGACATTTTGAACTTATCCTGTTCCTTTTTGGGCCTGTTTCTTGGGCTTTCTTTTTGCTTTTTGCTCTGTTGGCCGTCTTATTTCATAACTTTTTCGTGGTTGCTGTTGATTATTGGGGCTTTGTTCTTGCCGTTTTCTTTTAGGTATAATGCTGTTGTACCTGTTAACCTCTTTTAATACAAGTTACCAGTCAAACAAATAAAAAAAAATAATCAGACATTTTAAATTTATTGCAACATTTTCTTAAGAATTTCTTATGGCAATAAATTTAATTTATTGTGTTTTATCATGATATGATCTTGGTATTTTTCTATTGTGTTGCGATATTTATGATATTTTCCTCCAAAATCGAATGTGGTAGACAGGATTTTTGGACCCATTACAGCCAAGGAAGTGATAAACCTCATGGCTTCACAGAATAATATATAAACCTATTACCTTGTACTTTTCACCCCAACCCCTGCAGTATCCCAAATCATTTCTACAATAATTCTTTTTATATTTTATTTTCTTGATACGAGTGCGGTCCCGCCAAAGTAGGGTCCTGGGACGGTGGATACTGGAGACATGCCTAATTTTTGGCAATTTTGTAAAATGTGGTTGCTCGCAAGTCTCTAACTTACATTATCTCGCATGGCACCGAGACTTTTACCATTGCTTTGGTGTAATGACCCTATTTTATTTTCCTGATAATAAATCTTCCCTATAGAAGAACATGGATCTTGAATTTATCTTACTATTATAACTCTGTTTGGAATAGACTTAGTACTGATGGTGTTATTTGCAACATTTGTTACAAATGGGATATCAAGAAAATGCTTTTCATATGCTGTTGTATTCCAAGTGTAATCCTTATTTTGTGCGTCACAAACTTTATTCTGCAGTGTAGTGTAGGTGGATGCATATAAGGCACCTTTAGGCAGCTGGGCGGGACGAGGCAATTGTTGTTGCCTGTTGGATTTAGGCCAAAGAAACTGTGCCCTCTCCCTTTTCAGAGTTAAATTGGGCAGGTTCCATCACTTACAAGCAGTGTTTTATTTTACAAACATAATGAGAAATGTCCTTTTTATGTCATTTTTCTCATAATTATAATCTTCATTGGGATGCCATGCCCTTAATTTCCAATATCTGAGCCTATTTTCATTCCCTGTTTTTCAAGTGAGTTCAGTGATGGAATGAAGATGGTTTATTTTCCTTTCCAATGTCTGCTCTTTTTTTTATTCATCCTATTTCAAATATCCGTTGGAACGTTGTTTGCAATCAAAGATCATTGAATCTCTAATGTAATCTGAGTCGTACATTCTGAGGGTCGCCATTTACCTTCGTATGGATCAAGTGACTGGTCATGCCCTGCTCTAGTTTGAGGGCTGTTCTTTGTCAGCTGGGCCTTGTAAGAGTGCATCAGTTGGGGCCTGGATGACGCTGATTATCTGTGGCCCGCACTTGGGATCAGTTCAGCCCAATGCCCTACCACATGAAAATTGTCTTCACTCAAATCTGAACCAATCGTTATAACATTTACTATTGGATTGGATCATCTGGATTCAAAACGTTTACACAATAGTTAATAAGTCAAATCATAAATCCTAAATTATAACTGACGTAGAACATGGGCAAGATTCTTGCAGTATGTGCTAACTAGATCTCTCCTGGCTTCTTGTTTACCAGAGCTGATGTGTGCATGAGTTGGCCCTGAGTGTCGAAGGCCAGCATTGGTCTGATGTATTATATTTAAAGACAAGTGACATAATATGTTGTCAATAGGCTGTCAAACCATTTGGCCTGTGGACTGGATCTAGGAATCATAAATTGTGTTGGCATCCAACATAGTTTGGCCCAACCCAATCCAGAAAATGTTGCCCTACAAAACTAATTCACTCATATGATTTACTCTGGATGGGGGCTCAGCATATGGTGACTGCTACCAGGCATTCAGAAATGCAAATCAAATTAAGTGGGCCATGTGGCGTAGAATGCATGCCAGATTAAGTGGGCCCTGTGGCCAAGAAACTGAAAGTGACAATCTCTAGTGTAAACAACATAGGCGTAGCCTGATCCGATGGATACCTTACCCTTACCTGACCGGGCTTAAAACAAGGCTGAACCTTGAGCCCTGTTCCAACAAAACAAGGCTGGACCATGAGTCTCGTTCCAACCAAGGCAGATCATTTTTTAGGATATATATAGTACTCCCTGAGAGTAGTTGACCCTTCCCTCTCATGGCTCGCACCGGTTAGATAGCTACAAGATCAAGACCACTCAATACATAGATCAAGATAGGCCGATCAGTCAATAGACAGGCCACATGTAGCCTCAACCATATCTGTTGGGTGTTTATTTCTAGCTTTCCCTTCTTAGCATGGTCTACCTGATGACTCAACCGAAGACAAATCTGCTTCAAGATTCAGGAGGGCGACTTTTTACATGGCACAAAAAGCAGAACCCAGATAAATGGCAATGACCCTCAGATGCTTTTGTGCTTTCTCCTGTTCGTCTTGAAAATACCTGTTACCGCGCCATCACAACGTGGCCCCAAAAACTAATTAAGCCTGATACTTATTGATGGGATATAGCAAAGATCTACATGAACGTTCTTATCTTCCACTTTATCAATAACAAAAGGCAGTACTTAGTAGGAATACAAAAGAAGACATGCAATGTACAAAGAATAAAGCAAATAGCCAATAACATCAACAGCAGTATGTGATACAAATTGTCTCAGATATAATTAGAACAATTTTAAATGATTTTAAAAAAGGTGATACAAATGATCGCTTAAACGAATATATAAACAACCGATGAAACCAATCTCCTCTGGCAATACGCCGTAATGATAGAGACAGCTAAAACAACCAGTGTTTCTTTCTTGGTTTTTTCTGAACTGGAGCATCTGCATAGCAGTACAAGCATCAGTATCTCAATCTTTTTAAATACTCCTCTGCATAACTGTAGGAAAGAACCATAAAGAAAAGAGGAACAATGATGCATGCTCAGAGCACAGAGATGTACAGTTTGTATTTCTTTTCTTACAAAACCAAACAGCCTCAACCACTCGAGTAGGGTGAGCAGAATAATGGTTAACAAATACAAAAAAAAGGAGAAATTCTCTCTCAGTGATGACTGCATAGACTTTCCCAGGCTGTCACCTTCAGTTAACCCATGTGGACCCATCACCCACCTTTGCTTGATCCACTCCATATCACACGCCTCCAACAATGGGTGATATACACCATTAGATCAAGGCGTGCAAAATGAGATTGACTATTGCATTGCCCTGGGTTTCTATAAATTGGTCCATGCAATGGCATATACAACCTACTGATAAAAAAAAGGCATATACAACCCAAATAGAGTGAAATTTGGGGGGAGTAAATTTTCATGGGGATGTGCAGCATATGAATGGATTAAGATAAGAAAAATATGGGCCCGAAATAGGTCAACACAAGGAAATGGTATGGAAAGTCCCATGCAAACAACATGGGATACTTTCTCACGAAAAAGTAAAAATAAATAAAGACCAGTTGGATTTCAAAAAAGAAAAAAAGAAGATGGGACTTCAAGGATCTTGTAATTTGGGAATTATCTATGCAAGTGACAGTGTGGAGGGCCATCATATCAACAGTGTGGATAACTCACTTAAACATGGGCCCAACTTGTACACATGAAAGTTTGAGCAAACTCAACATCTTTAGAGACTGAGCATTGTATATTTCCATGCATGGAATCAAGAGCTGAATCAAAACTGACCTTGAATCTCATAGAGTGAATTGTAATGTACTTCAGAAAAGAAACTCAGCCAAAGTTCTGCATTGAAGTATATATATATATATATATATCAATTTTTAATATAATGAAAATCATGTAAAGAAATCAACAAATAATTTAATTTGCTCGACAAGTAAAACTGCTACTAAGTCAAACTTGATTTGATTATAAGCCAATTTAGATATACGGGGGGTGGTAACTCATAATATGATTTGAAACCCAGAATTGAATAGTCAACCTCAAAGTGTCATACAAAATCATAGAAACATGTATGAGAAAAACTTCCGAAATCAGATGCACGTTGTTAACATTTGTCATTGCTGTTTACCGTTCCAGTCTAAAAGAACAACTTTTGGGTCCAGGCACGTAGAAGCAAATAAAAATAATAGTCCTTGGATGGAAAATAAGCTCAATTAAAAATACTTCTAACTCATTCAAAACAAATTAGAAGGGAGAAAAAAGGCCAACAGGTTTGATTAGGTAAAACTAAAGATGCTTGTCCAACAAGAAGTATAGGGCCTGTTAAAAGTGAAAAATGAAAGGTGAATATCCAAAAATGACAATAATCTCCCCTTTAATGGAAATTGAATCAAGGGAAATGAATATCCAGTCATCACCCTAGTAATTCAAATCCAAAGAAAGTCAAGGTCCCATCTATATCTCTATTTTATATCCTTCACTCCTCACCTCTTTAATAATCCTTTGGTGAAGCTCATTTGACCGCAAATTCCTATGTATTCCATGCAAAAAAAACAGGCCTTAAAATTTCATGAGGGTAGTGAAATGCCTGACTTCAGCTATTCAGCATGAACTGAGTGCAGGTTCAGTATTGAGATAGGTTTCTTGCCAACACAAGGTCGTTTCTTGGAATTTTATCCAACAATTTTTTTCTTCTTTTTTAATCCCGAATGGTCTCCAAAAGCCAAGTCTTCTTCAGTGGAATTTCACATCACTTTAAAACCCTACTTGGAACTGTGGTTTGCAGGTACATCCATGGTTTTTTTGTTTTTGTTATTTTGTTATTATTATTTTTTTATTTTTAAGTTAGTAATTGGCGGGACGCACTATACATTTAAATTTCCTGCTTTAGACACAATCAATGTAAATATTTTTGTGAAAACAAGTAGTCAGTAAATAAGCATATTTACACGAGTGGTTTCCAATCAATGACAATCAACGTAATTATTTGTGCCAAACAAATAGTGAGTCAATGGGCATATTTACTTATGACTGGTTTCAAATCAATTATGTATTAAGAAATATTTGATTGATTGGTACAAAAGTGACTGACAAGGAAGTTCATTTTTTATTTTTTCTAGAGGCAATAATTAATGATTTTATCAGTAGGAAATCTGTACAAAAGCATAGAGAAATCAGCAGTATATAATGATGAAAAGTAAGATGTATCTTGATAGGCTTTCTTTCTCTGTCCAAGTTTGTTCTTACTTTTTTGACACTGGATACAAAACCCTTCATATGCCCAAGATCCAGAACATTCTCTCTCTGTCCAAGTTTGTTCTTACTTTTTTGACATTGGATACAAAACCCTTCATATGCCCAAGATCCAGATCATGAGTACACTAAATAACTAGCTGAATCATTATTTAGGCAAATCTAATGACTATATATGTCTTGTATCTTGAACATGTAAAATGGAAACCAAATTAGACAGGATATCATTTCTCCTCTCCAGCAACAGTTCATTATCTAAAATGCTTCAGATAGAACCTGAATGTAGTGGATACAAATATCAGGGAGCAAAGAGTCCCATCCACCTGTCTTTCAAAGGAAACAGAAACATCGAAGCTCTCTGATGCTTTTTGAGAAACTTACCGAAGAAATATGTTTGAAAATGTATGAATTCAATTCAAGGAGAAGTAGAAGTAATGAAAGCAGCAAACAAGGTGTACACCACAAGAATCTTTTGGAATGTAAGATCCCAAAGCAAAACCATTGGTGAACAAAGCACAGGTGGGATATTAAAACCAATCAAAGAATCTTACAACTTGGGATGATACAATAAGTGTCTCACGTCCGTTTTCTTATTAAAATATCTTATAAGCTTGCATAGTGAATTATCAATCATGATAATGTTTAAAAGGATCAAAGGGATTTTTAATTTGAAATAGCTTACGATTTTAGAAAGAGAAAATCAAGATTAGTTAGTATGGGTCTAAATATAACCATCATTTTCATTTTTGAATCCATGTTAGGTATTAACATCAATTGAAGACATTAAAGAAATAATTGCATGCCAAAAAACCAGTTTCGATATTTTAGCTTGCAGGTCTAACAAGCTTTCAAAGATGGTGATATATGAAAGTGCATTAATGGTTTTACCCCGCTGTGGAGCCTCCTCCCGTGGAATAATTTCAACAAAGCAGGTGTCTCTGAACGAAGTTAGAAGACATATTTTTGCTCCAAACTGAAGAAAAAAAGGAAATCATTAGAAGTGAACTAAAGCTGATGCTTGTACAAGATTAATTCTAGCTAAGCATCACTCTACCTTTACCCTTTTTTGGGAAAAGTGGGATGAACCAAGGTTTTTTTTTTTTGGGTGTGGGGGGGTGGGTGGGTGTGGGGGGAACGGTTATAAAGTGCACATAAAATGAGGATATAAATGCATTTATATTAAATACCTAAAAAACTGGATTAAACCAGATAAAGATCAGATTTCTACGTTAGATTAGATTGTGTAGGTCGAGTCATTGAAAAAATCACTGGCACTACTAAGCAATTGCCTCTCCAGGAACTTAAATTGGAATCTGGACAAGGTAATTCACAATGGAAGAACCAAGATTTCTTAGACATGTTCCTCATCAATCAACAATTGGTAGAATATTAGTCTACATGCCAAAGCATACACAAGCACTTTATCCCAAATCCCGAAGCCATTAGCAGACAATGATCTTTAGAACAAAAAATAAACACCTTATCTGCTGCTGCTTGCAAGGTAAGATGATCTCCCCATTCCCCAGATCTGCATGATGAAAGATATTAATCAAATGTATCTATAAACAATTAAATTCTCACAAAAATCAAATACATAAATGGATTTAAAAAGGCTATGAGAACTATAATGTTCAAAAGAATGTTAATCCTACATTGTTATCTAACAGTCAAAATGAAATAGAAAGGAAGACATCCTACTTTGCCATTTTCTTGCAATAACTTTTGTACTTCATGGGCACATAACCTTCATACAAAGAGCGGAATTGTTTAAGCTGGAAAAGGAAACATAGTCAATTGTAAGGAAACTCAAATTAATGTTCACAATTAAAAGTAACATGAATAAAGATATTCCATTAGTTCATGCAGGAGAATTATATGATCCTTGTAATAGGTACAAATACAATATCTTCCATGGACCTGAATTTCTGAACTGTGGATAGATCTTTTCCCCATTTTATCAGAAGATCATTTAAAAAAAAAAAAGAAAGAAAGAGGAGAAGCCATTAAGCCCACAGTTCAGAAAATCTGAGAAGATAGGACAGAAAAACTCCTGAATCCTTTTTCCCAGATAAGGACTTGGAGTTCAAAGACTTGGTCTTTGGGAAGAGAGTCTCACCAGATGGAAAGCACCAACCTGGTTATATCAAACCCCAAAAATAACTGTATCATATCCATGAAATACTTGGAGATATTTACTTTGTATGAGCTGAGAGCCATTGCTGTATTCTGTGCTTATACATGTTCTTACTGTGCCTCAATCGTTGATCTAGTATTGAGTCACTAAAGATTTTGAGAGATGGAGTATTGATGGGACCCAATAAGATCTATATTTTAGAACCACAGGTCCCAAGAGTACAAACTCAAGGCTTGTAGTCATATTATATATCCTTAGATGAGGACCATATAATTCCTCCAATCATCAACAAACCAAAGAGAGAACTCAACCATATTGTCTAGAAAGTTCAAGAAAGGAAGCCATCATAAATACCTGTTTCACTATTTCTTTTCGCACATACTTGTGATATTCTGGTGACTTGAACATTTGATCTGAAAGGGCACGAAACTGTGAATTGAAAAAAATGAACTCATTAGTACACTCTACTTCACTGATGCATCATTAAATCTATTTAGTAAGAAGTCTGGACAGACCTGACAATTGCCATCCCCAGATACCTTTACTTCATATAATCCATATACATTAAGCCTAGCAGAGAACGTAGGAAGAAAAATAATCACAGAGAATCTCGAATATATGTAATGAAAAAACAACATAAAATTATAAACAGAAGCAATTTCAAAAGTCTCTTCTATATTAATGAAAAGAAGCATGTCATTAACAATTAAGATCATATGTACGCTTGTTGCATAAGTACAACAATGTCCAGATGTAATAAATGAAACATCATGCAGCCCTGCACACTGTAGTAAAAACTACTACAAACTTTGCCCGGTGTTGCTACTTGCTACAAACAGAAATAGAAATTGTGCTATCCTTGTAATGTTGATCTTTCTTTAATATGTTACTGTTACAATAAAGAAAAAAACTACAAGAGAAATAGGTGTATGAAGAAAATAAAAGAGAACATGCCCGTGCAAAAGAAACATGTAGTTGAAACTCAACAATCTGGAGGACAGATATGATCTGTAGATAAGTGAAAACTACTACTTTTCATCCTGAGAGATTTCTCCACTAACACCTTATGAAGACTGAGAGCCCCACCAACTTTACCAGTTCACAGGGGCTCAATTCTTGAGTACATTGTTTTCTAACAATAAAACCACCCTGAAACCACCGAAATGCACTGGGGATATTTCTATTCAGTCAAAGAAATGTTATGTGAATTTTTTTGGTATTAAAATAGAATACATTTTTCCCTTCTTAAACTTTTAAAAACAAAAGAGTTGGAAAAAGTTTGTCAGTTCCCAAGTTGCACTAGTTCTGGCATGTATAGTGGAATTGGATATAGGTACTAAGTATCTGATTTGGAAAATCCCAGCAAGAAGGATTTGTGAGTTCAGGATAATATTAAATTAAATTTTAATTTTTTTATATTTAAATTTGTTGAGAGAAAAGAGAATAGAGAATGCATAGAATGAGATGCTCTCTCATGGAGAGAGAGAGAGAGAGAGAGAGAGAGAGAGAGAGAGAGAGAGAGAGAGATTTGTGATTCTTTCCTCGTACATTCCTTGATTACAGATACAATAACATTTTAAGGATACTAATTTAAATGAATCAGCCTAATCACAATCAATCAGTGATTAAGCCTAATTACAGTCAATCAAAGATTAAAAAGATATAATTACGGTGCTCATTGATACCATGCCAATACAAAATTCCATCTTTATGATACTTTGGAATACCAGCTTCGAACAATACAGATAATAAACAAAAATTAAACCTATATAAAAAAAAATATAAATCACACTCTAAATAAAAAAAATAAAAAAAAAAACTTGGAATTCAAAAGAAGCAAAGGTAATAATATTTTGTCAAACTAAAGAGCAATATTTAAACGAGTATTGAGGCTACAATTATATCTCTAAGGAACTGTCATAGTTTTGAGAAGAATCGGACATGAGAACAATGCCATGTAAATCCATGTTGCCATGTGATAAGTTGCTAATTTCGCAGAATACGTGTCATAGGTTTCAGTTGAAAAAAAAACAGGTGCAGCTGACTAACGCGAGATCCAAGGTCCACATAAATTTTAAGATGATCAGCCATTGAAAGTAAGAAGCATAAGTAGAAGCAAGAATGGGGCCTCAAGTTCAAAACACTTAACTAATAAAGGTTACTAGAGCACATATAGGGACATTGGGAAATAGAATTACAAAAAATAAGGAAAAGAAAAAGGCCCTATACAGCATGGTGCATACAAATGGAACCAAATAGAAATGCTGGTAGACCCCCTTTTTACCAAACATTTTGACTGACACCATAAAACGGCAGTCAATCAGCTACCGCATTTCCCTCACGAAGAAAATGTTGAAAAGGAAGAATTTCTTGCCAATCAGAGATAGCTGCATTGTGCAGCAAATCTTCATGTATTATTTACTCCCATATATGGACCACCATGGGTTGTAACCAGACTGTCCATTCAGGGATATGATTAAAAAGGAAAAAAAAAATCAGTAGTAATCACTTTGTCAAGACCACTTCATGAATCTGTATAGTAAATTATCTGTTACTGAGACCAGCATTTAGAAACTTGCCTCATCAACTTGGAACTTGACCAAATCAACTGAATTAGGATCAAGAACCAACCAAGAGGAGAAACATCAGTTGAGATAGGGCGACCCTTAAATGCTGAAATTCCCAACATATGGATGTGGCTTGGATGCTTAATTTTTAACATGCCGGTCACCGCCCTAGTGGCAACAGGGACTACCTGTAGGGAGTACAAGCATGACCATTAACAGGTTCAAACCCACACCCTCGTCCTCCATAATAAAGGGCATGTCTTGCCATTGCATGATGCAACAAGCACCAGAAGACAAGTATAAGGATGCATACCTTTCAATTTTATCTATCCCATTGATTACAAATACTCGATCTGGTATAGGATGTATACAATTTAAATTAACTAGATTCCAAATTCCAAGTACATTTGGAGTTCCATAATAGGTAAAAGAAGACATCTGACCTGAATGGGTTATCCAGCTCTTAAAAGGAGCTACTTACCAATAATCATAGATGAGAATTTAATTATTGAAAGCTATTAGACATAAATGGTTGATAAAATGAGCAAATGAAAGAAAATGTGAACATGTTATGGATCTCTAGCATCATCTGTGCAAAACACTCCGCATACTCACAATTTGGAAAGAAGAAACATACCTTTGGAGCAACCGCTGATGATCCTGACCGGCATCACTCAAGTTGGGAATGTACGAATTGATTCGAGGAATATGCTAAAATTTCCAAAGAGAAGATGCTAGTAAGCTCTTTGGACAAGTACTCTTCTTCAACTAATAAATAGAAAGATCACTCATAACTCAATGCAAATATTTGCATGATAAAACTAAGTTTTCTGGTTCAGCTACCAAGCAGTCCCACAAAGCAAGAGCATGAGGTTTTTTTTTTTTTCCCCTTTTATTTTTTTAATGTTTGAATGGTAGGGCATGAGTAAGCAAGGGTTTGAAAGTTGCTAACAAATGCCAAGGCCAGCATAATTGAAGATACTAGGAACCTGGACATCCATTATACTAAAATTTTGCTTTTCTCATATTCATTTTCCTTTTTTTTAATGAAATCTATGAAATCTTCTAACATAAATATCAAGAATTCATGTAGGTTTAGTTTGGCCGACTCCTAAGACCAAGTCCAAGACTAAAATTACATTTTCAATCTCAGGTTGCATGTCCAAGACAAAGTTTTGGTAATAGCAAAGTTTCAGAAAACAGAGTATCCTTGCTACATAGGTTCTAGTTCAAAATAAAAATTAAAAGAAACCATCATGACAAAAGGCAGACATTAATTGACTAGGCTTAACAAACTAAATGCAAAAAATATAGATTTTGCCTTTCTGACACTGCTCCCTTATTTATATATATATATATATATATATATATATATAAAAGGACTCAATGAGAATGATCAAAGACCTTACAGGAATGGCGGACAGATGAGAAAGGCGTCTCGCAACTGCACCATCTAATTTAGCAAACTCTTCGGACAAAACAACTGCAATCATCCTGTCATCCTCAATATCTAGTTCTTTGCTTGAAGATGAAGAGCCAGAAAATCCAGCCACGCTTTGAGCACGGTGTGTCATAAAAGCCTGACAGAGAAAGATTGATTCTTAAGGGCCTATTTGGATAGGCAAAAAAATAGGGTAGAGTGAAGTTAAATGGGACCTAACAGTCTTAAGTCTCAACTCTACCCTGTTTGGGTGAGTCTAGCCCGATAGATCCGATAGATAAAGTAATATTGTTAGCCACATGTATTCCATTTCACTACAACCCTAAATACTTCCATTTCCTTGAGTAAAAATGGATTCTACTCCAAACCTTAACTTCACAATAAGCATCCAAATGGAGTGAAGTAAAGTACTCTACTTTAACTTCAACCTACTTCTCCTCCACCTCACTCCTCATGTGAATTCACTTCATTTTACTCCACTCCTCATTTACCCAAATAGACCCAATGGTGAAAGCAAACAAAGTCAATCCCCTTGATTAAATGGGGCATTACTAGTTTAAATTAGCCAATGCCTTCAGATATACATTCGTTTTTCTCTTAATTATCGGTTCAGAGTATTCATTCTTTATTAACTCATTGAAAGAAATAAAAAAGATACAACAATTGGAGGTAACAAATAATGTAACTGGAAACAGTGACAAGCCTATAAGGGATGTACTAGACACTCATTACTTTGCTAGTGAGTCTACCAAGGTTTAACCATCTCTCCAGACAAGCAATAATACAATCACTTGCAAGTGAGTCTCCATAATCATAACATGGTTCTATATAAATTCTCTAACAAAATCTCGCGAATCTTTGTGGTAACCGTTTCAGACTAGAAACTACACGAAATCAAATCACCACTGATGTATTAAGAAAATGTGAGAAACTATCATATGCACGCATAAATACAGTAATGTAAGACACCAATCAGCAAATTGTGTATTATCAAAAACCACTATTCATCAACATAGACCTTTATAGATCAAAACTACCCCAGTACCCAGTACCCATGAATCATAATTTGTGATTGAACTTAATATCTCTTACTAATCCGATCAAAGTGATATTCGCCGCCGTTGAATTGAATTCCTCTTCTCAACAAAGCCAAAGCCAAAGCCATCTCATTCACCTATTGCAAAAAATGAAAAAATCCATCCTAGATCATCACTTTGTTCTGAGCAATAATCAGATCAGATCTGTTACAATTCGTGCGCATTAGATCTCACCAAGAACCGGGCCCCACAACACAAATTTCATCCACTCAACTAATCATCTACCAATCTAGCATCAATCATCAAATTCGAATCCATTCATATGCAAACCCTAAACCCCAAATCCGGATCCTGACACCGAACAAACAGACAAGCACCGAAACTCAACTCACAAATCGGAATCTTGAAATGAGATGAGAAAAGCAGAATCAAGAAAAGAATTAGGAGAAATCCGGAATTCTCAAATGGAAAGAAGAAAATATGCGAATTTGGGACCACAAAATCCTTGAAAATAACAGATGGGGAAAAAGGGAAATCTGAGAAAGGAATATGAAGAAGAGAATACCTGAGTTTTAGGACGGGATAGAATATCGATGTTGAGCGGATTGTAGATGGAAAACAAGGAATCTCTCTTTGTCACTAAATATCTCGAAAAATGTTTGCTTTGGAATCTGTCTTTGCCTTTGTCTTGGTAAGTATCTCAAAGGAAAATGTGTTCTTCCAGAAATGGAAAGCTGAGAAAATATCGTGTTTGGTGGGCGATGGTTGATTTGTTCACGATGGATCGGTTTTTTTATTGGATTTGGTCGTGTCGGTGTAGCCGCGGAGAAAATGTAGGGACTAGAGACGCAAATAGGTCGTGTTCGGTTTCGATTTGGTTTAACCGGACCTGAACCCATGTCAGACCCGGGGACGAGTGTACCATAAGGCCAATAAAGCCTTTGTTTTACGCCCCAAAAAACAATGCTAAAAATGGGCTTATGATAACAGCTGACATTTTTTAAAAACTCACAAAAAAAAAAAAAATCATAGTCGTCAACTTTCAACTCTTTTTTTTTCTCCCCAAAATATAAGGCCTCATAATAACTCTTTCTTAAGAAGATACGACCAAGATTTTCATGGGGCTTAAAGTGTCATTTATTCCGCCCCTAATATCTCTATTGTCAGGAGTTCGATTGATTTTATCATACAATTATATTTCTAGTAGTCCATGTTTATCAAATCTCAGTCATACATTCAATTATGAATTTGCTTCACAAGCATTTTTTCATTATTTTTGTATATTTTATTTCAATAGGGGCTCATTTAAATTTTGATCCATGATGTGACTGTAATAGATCCATAGCTTGAGATCTTAATCCTAATAATAGATCTTAAAATTTAAGATAAACAATGGGCCCCCGTCGGAATTATTCACTTGCCCACAATGCATATGAGCACTGTGCATCTGGAACATCCAATACGTGGGGCACACCTCTAAAGTCCGTCTAGGATGATCCTGACTCATGGTGCATATGTGCAGGTGAAAATGCTTCAAGCCCCACTAGTGGCAAACTCAAGATTTTTGTTTTAAATTGGGGGGAGGGGGGAGCCAAATAAGTAGTTGGATTTTGTGACCCATGATTTCCATGTGAGTTTTGGGGATGGGCACAAGATTTTCATGTGGGTTTTGGAGGTGGACTTAAGATAGGTTAGTAAAACTTGAATATAAAAACTTAATTAGTAATTTTTCATTACAAAAAAAGCAAGAAAAATAAATTTTAAATAAAATATTTATAATAAATATTAAAATATAGAAAATGCCTTATTTTAAATTGTCACTTTAGACCTCAAATTGTCTCGAGCCTGCCCTGACTAGACCCAGACCTCAGACCCGGACCCAATAGGGTTTATTGGGGTTCGTGTATGAGCCCAGACCTGCAACCAAATCTAATATGGAAAAAAAAAAAACCCAATTTCGAAGCATTCTTCTTTTAAGCCAGATTTTGAATATTAAAGGGTGTATCCAACCCAAAGAGTGTATTGTGGATCCTTGGAATCAAGAAAATGCGCATATTGGGGAGGCATGATATGGTGATCTAGTCATCTAGAGCATGAGATAGATATGACAAGGCACACCAGCAAATAAAAGTCTTGGGGAGTGGGAAGACAAAATGTCATTAACTAATGCAGAGTAAACAGATTGGTTTAAAAGTTTATATATAAACAATATTTGAAAGTGGAGAACAAGAATGGATAATATTTCGATACTTTCCATTCATAATGTTGTCTGTCATGCCAAGTGCCTGAACTGAATCACCAAAATCTAGAGAGTATCTAGCCCATGGTCCCCAGCTGTAGCAGTGACATTAACATCCACCCGTAGCTGGCGCCTAGTGTTTTATTGCTATTATCATCATCATTATCACTGGAGGATTTTATGAAAAAAAAAACTCTTGGTCCATATACAAAAAAAGACCTCATGTCGTCGCTCACTTAGTACCCGGAACCTCCTATCAACTCTCTCAATCCCGATCCAAATACGCGGATCAGTATTTTCGGAACGGATCCATCCTCAGAGCACTGTTAAACTAAATATGGAGTGAACCGAGCAAAACTTCTTATTTTTTGTATATTTCTTTTTCTGTAATCTTGAAATTTATTTTTTGAATGAATATATTCCTTCTGACTTATTAATTATTATTTATTTTATGTGATTAAATAGCATAGTAAATTTTTTTTCTCTATTTTTTATATTTAAATATATGGGTAAAATATATTAATTTCCATTAATTAATTAGAACGTATAATTATTTTAAAATTTAACATTTCGTTCCAATTTCTGCTCCGCGCTATGCAGTTGAACAACAATATCACCACCACCCATGTCTTCTTCATCCTCGTTTTTTCTTCATCTTCTCTTTCCTCTTTCCTCACCTCCCTCACCTCATTTCTCGTCCAACTCACTACCGACAGGGAGAAAAGCATGAAACAAAGAGGAGGGAGACTCAAGAGACAGGGAAGCAAAGGTGTGTGATGTCGGAAGAGCGATTGCGCTTGCTGGACTTTGGCAGATACCTTGAATCCATGGTCTTCCCCAACTCTAAAAACGATGGGGGCGAGGGAATCATCACCACCGTCGTAATCTTGGGACTTGGGAGGGTTTGAGCTTGTGGGTTTTGAGTCTTCTACTGTTTCGTTTAGATTTGGGGGTTTTGGGGGCCATTTTCCCATTATTAGTGTTTAGCTTTGGCTAGTTTGGGATTTCTCTCTCTGTTTCCCCGTTTCATATAATAATTTCTGTAGTGGATTCAGTTCTAGATTTTGTTGTTGTTGAGTTGGAATTAGTTGAATTTTGCATGTAAAGCATAGGAATGGCTCTATGAGAATTGGATATGATGTTGGTGCATAAATTTCAGATGGGAAGTTATTAGTACTGCCATTCTAGTCTTCTTGGAATTATGTTCTCATCCCTCTATTTATGATGCAAGGTGTTGAGCCTAGCATAAGGGCTGTGGTATGGCCCTTTCTCATTGGAGTGTAACTGCGTCAGGGATGGGGAAGGACGAGGCAAGGAGGAAAAACGATGAAGATAGGAGCGACAATATCGACTCTATGTAAAAATAAAAAAGAAGTTAAAATTAGCTAGAGGCCTTTTCTATTCTGCTGAAACTATTAGGCTCTTTTACGTTTACGGACATTTAATCCCTTTTTTTTTTTTTTTCTAACCCAGCCAACAGGATTGGGACCCGAGTGAGAGCCTGTATACATACAGGAAGACATCTAACTCAAGTGGAAAATGAGCATATACGTAGGAAAAAAACTCATACAAGTGGAAAGGGAAGCCCGCATATGTGGGAAGAGGTGACGTGCCCACCAGGGTTCGAAGAACTGCCAGTCCTTACCTTACCACTCTGGTAAAGAGCCGTTCTTGAAAATATTACAGTTATACAAAGGAAAAGTATACTTTCTAGTGAATAATACTTACATTTCATTTAATTTTATGTAATAAAATAATTTGAAGTGAGATAAGAAGTTAACAATGAGTAGAATAAATTATTACCTATCAATGAGTAGAATAAATTATTACCTGTGTTTTATGAAGAATTTTTTTTTTTTAACCAAAGAGAAAGTAAAGTAAATTTTTTTTTGACAACTTTCTTACTTGTTATGTTAACAATGAAGGGGAAAAAACTATCGTTGAGATTACTTTTCCACATAATATATTAAGTTAGGAGGTTTTGGATTCAATTTTAACAAGAAGTTACATCAACTATTTTCTTTATTTCTTTATCATAACTACTCATAACTGCTCTCCACTTTTCTTTTCTTTTCTATTTTTTTTTCAAAGACTTTGTTTCAATCTAAACTCAGTCAATGTTCGCCATATTCAAGCATATCCGTTCTAAGCACGGGTACTTATGCTAGTTTGTCAATTATCACAAGAGAAACTAACATTGCCCCACGTACTCAGTTCCGAGAAACTTGTGTTTGTGAGTCTCTTATCTGGGCGCAACTACAGCAGCTCAAATATATACATGCAGCCATCGAGGGGTGTTCATGGCCCAGGCTAAGGCATACCTAGGCCCAGCGAAGCTTTAGAAACACTGGCCTAGGCCTGCCCAAGCCGACACGTGCAATAAAAGTTAGGCCCGAGGTTTCCCATTTAATCAATTGGGCCGGGCTAAATCAGGCTTTTCATCACTTTTGTGGGCATTAGAGAACTAATTAAATTAAATTTCATACATTTCTTACACAAGTCGGGCCGGGCTGTGGGCTTTCCATCACTTAATCCAAGCCCGTCCCATGAGCACCCCTATATACATGATTATAACTTGTATTTAGCAAATAAGGTCTCTTTTTCAGGCCTGAATCTAGAGCTGAAATTGGGTCGAGAATTGGGTCCAGATTTTGCTGCTTTATTTTTATTTTTCTTAATACGAGTTCAGTGATACTAAATAAGATTCAAATTGAACCTGGAGACAGATCCTGCTCCTCAAACAGATAATCAACAAGGATTCACCATGAATACAATACCCACTGAACCAGTTTACATCCTTAATTCGACTGATGATGATGGTGAACCTGAATATAAATGTTCCAGGCCAGACAATGAAACCAGCACTCTTGACTAGAGTGGCAAATGGGCTCACCCAAAGCACAGCCTACCCTGGGCTAAATTGGCTTGAGTTTCATCCATTTGGCTAGGCAAATGTCAAATCTTCTGGCCAAAAAGGATGGACCTTGGCATGTACTTTGAGGCCAGAGTAGGCAAGGGCGGACCCAGGCACAGTCACGTGGGTTCGGCCGCACCCATTAAACCAAAGTGCGCTTCAAGAAAATCCAATAAAAATTGTGAGTCCACTCTTAAATTCTACATGAGAATCCGTGGTTTACTTTCAAAACCAAACAAACAATTAAGGTTCGCACCCGTCAAACGAAAAGTTTGGGTCCGCTGCTACAGTGAGTAGGTATCCAGCCTGACCTCAGATTTATACTGAGAGGCCTAATGGGCCATGGATTGGTTTCAATAAACCAAGTGCAAATGAGTTTTCCTGCATTTGGAAAACCCCAGTTGCCTGCTGGGCTTGACAATATTCAACATGCCGTAAACCTGGCTAACATCAGGGTAAATTGGGCGGACAATCCTACCAAAATTTACCTAAGTGAACGATTTGATTCAATGAGAAATTCAACGTGAAACATCCACCATCCTATTACATAGGATTGATTGTTCCATCGATGAACACAGCTACTTAAAACTAAGGATGTAAATGGGTCTCCGATTCTTTGATTACCCGAAGGTTCCGACCCGTTAAAAACCAGATATGTGTCCGTATTTAGGCCCCAATAATGTAAATGGGTCTAGATCCGGTTCCACCTTGGTTCGAGCCCGTGGATCCGAGACCCGATATATTACCTCAATTTTCTAAAATATCTCCTAAAAATAATATTTTTTTAACATTATTATCTACCTTGACCCGGACTCGAATCCAAACCCGTCCTATATATGGTTTTGGTTTCGAAGCCAAGAAACCAGTTCCTCAACGATTCCGGGTCCGAATCCGATTCCATCTTCTCCTCAACGGTTCCGGGTCCGAATCCGATTCCATCTTCTCTTCAACGGTTCCGGGTCTACCATGGACCTGGACCGGAACCGACCCGTTTACAACCCTACATAAAACCAATAGGTCCCTAAAAGAGACAATTGCATGCCCCTGAATTTCCCTCCCTTTCTTAGACCCTACCCTATCTCCCCATCCCTAGTGTGCCCTATCTTTGAACTTGATCAGACTTATGGTCACCGTAGAATTGAACCACAACTCTCTTTTTTTTCACCTCAATTGTTTCGGTATTTGAGCCATGAAATCCACAGCATCCATAATTTGGTCAGGGTGATTTTTAGCTCACATGTCTGCGGGGTTGGAAACTTAAAACTTTTAATAGGTCTGACCCACCAACCAGCTAAAATCCAGCCCTACCCATTCATAGTCCGACCAATTGACACCCTTTTTATATGGTGAGGAATGGTCGGGAAAGTATGTGTCATGTCACATGAGCTGTAATCATCCATGTGGAATAGAGTGGGGACTAGTTGTGATATATTCATATTCATGTGCATCAGTGGCCCACCTTTAGTTTTAGGTGAAATCGACCTTGATGACGTGGTAGCTTGATCTCTTCCTTAATCAACAGTTGAAAAGATACATTTGCATGACATTGCAGGTGATGTAGGTGATTGGTCGCATTGAGACTAAATAAAGGGAAATTTTTCAATAACATCCTAAATTTCTTGGAGCTTTCAAAAAAAGACGTCATGGTTTAAAAAGCTTTCAAGTTTAATAAAAAATAAAATGACTTAATTTTTTTTTTGTGTGCGTGTATGTGTGTCTCATTCCTTTGCATTCCTTTTTGCCTTTTCCTCACTCCCTCTTTCTTTCTTCTTCTCTTTCCACTTTTGAGTAACCACATGCAGTAAGGGGTCGTTTGTTTCTTGTGAAAGTGATTCACATGTGTAAATGACCCACATATGAGTCATTTGCATATGTAAATGACTCACATGTGGATCAAATTCCACCGTTTGTTACTAACATAACATTTCACATGTGAATCTATGAATAAATTGTAGATTGTTTGATGATATCTCAACATCCAAGCATCATCAATGGTTGAAAATTGGACACATGACCGTGTTTGAGCTTCTGAAGAATATGAACGGTCCTGATTTTACAGGTGGGGCCCAGAACATTAAAAAATTAATAAAAGGCGGACTGGGTATGTTAGTAACAATAGGTTGTATATTGTTTGATGATATCTTAACCTCCATACATCATCAACGGTTGAAAATTGGACACATGGCCGTGGTTGAGCTTCTGAAGAATATGAACGGTCCTGATTTTACAGGTGGGTCCCAGAAAAATAAAAAAATCATAAAAGGCGGACTGCTATATGTTAGTAATAGTAGATTAATCGAACGGCTGTGATTATGTTGATCATATCTCAACCTCCATGCATCATCAACGGTTGAAAATTGGACACATAGCCGTGTTTGAGCTTCTTAAGAGAATGAACGGTTCGGATGTTACAAGTGGGGCCCAAAAAAATTAAAAAAAAAAAAAAGGCGGACTGCTCAGTGAGGCACTGTAGCAGTCCGCCTAGTAACAGTAACATGTGTAAGTTTTTCACACCTCTTGAGGTGTGAAAATGCAATGCATAAAAAGGGCCATCTTTCACACCATTTACACAACTTTTTTACACATGTGAATCAAAATCACACCAAACAAACATGATTTTTGTGTATCCATTACCCATGTGATTCAATTACATATGTAAATGGAAAAAACAAACGTCCCCTAAGCTCGTAACCTATATTCACCAATAGTCTTTCTCCCTTCCCCTTTATTGAAAGGAAAAGGAATGAGGAAAGAAGAAGAAAATGAGAATGAAAGAAAATGTATTTTTATCATTAAATAAGAGAAAAAAGAAGATCCCCTACAATGAGCATCCATCGAAAGGACCCAATTGAAAAAAAGAGAGCCCGCGAAGTGAGACCCGGAATTTGAATCCCGCCACAATTAAATAAGAACTGACGCTGTTTACCACTCAGATAAGAACTCATTCTTAGAAAATGTGAACAGCTTAAGACACTATTTTGAAATTTTCATATCATGACATCCCTTTTGACATCTAAAAAAAAATTAAAATTAAAGAAGGAAGTTAGGAATGAGTTGGTAGCTTGATCTCTTGCTGCACTAAAAAAGTATGATAAGAACCATTCCCATTAGATGACATTGCAGGTTGCATGGGTCCCCACACCATTAAATAAAAGGTCCGTGACTCATAAGCTATGGCTCACGATGGTCACTGTTACCTTTAACATGATTTGGGAATCATCATCAAATATCTCTGCCCATGTTCTGTCTACTCATGAATAACAACAATACACAGGCCTGTCCTATGATGGACAGTTGAATGTGGTGGGGCCCACACGGTAGATGTGACATGGACCCTATCAAACATGGTCGTTTCAGAATTCAAATGGTGATGCCACTCCATGCTTTTAGAAATACAATACCACTTAATTTGTATTGATCTTGATGTCTTCTATAATCGTTTTTATGGGTTTGGTCCTAATCTTGAAATCTAAGAAGATAGCTCTTTTTAATGTTACTAACTTATTAATATATCATCAAGAATGAGATCATCATAGTCATCAAAGTAAATTCTCCAATTAACCAAGAAACTATTTATTAACTCGACTCCTCCTATTATATCCTTGATTGCAGCTCCATGTTTTATTACATCACATTCACATGGATTTCAACTTCTTGTCTTTTCTATTTAACTTCAAACTCAAGACAACAAAGAAGGTCTAACCTTCCTCATAATACAGTGTCAATTTAGTTGAAGTGGTCTTCACAAAAACAAACCAGTTCATCAGGTTGTTTCATTTTGTTGAACCTGTGTTGAACCTATTGGCATTCTCTAACTCAAGGCTTCCACCTTGATTTATACTTATTAAAAAAAGATTTATCACAAATTGATATTAAGTTAGTTTCAATTTTAATTAACTCTATTTTTGCAAAACTCACACTTTATTCATTTCTTTGGTAGTTCTTGATCTACTTAGTTTAAAGGCATCTTGTTAAGTTTCTACAAATTATTGAGGAGTGAGTTCCATGCTAGAGGGAGCATTAAAAAGTATTTATTCTATCATACTAATGCATAGGTTTTAGTAGAAATGGTTAGCTAATAGAATTTAATATAATATTAGAGTCAACTGATCGCGAGTTCAAATACTGAGAAGTGCAACTCGATTTAAAAAAAATGTGATTTTTTTAAAAAGTGTGTCGGCTGAGTTCCATCTTAGAGGGAGTATTAAAAAGTATTTATACTGCCCTTTAATAATTAGCTAAGAAAACTTAACACAAATAACATACATGCATGAAGGATATTAACCTTGCATATTGGCTAAAACTATTATATGCACCAAGTAATAAAATTACCTTAGGTGCATTAGTATTTTATAACCAAGCTTTTATTTACATCTAGAACTAATCACAAAACCCCCCATGTGCATTAATATTTTGTAATTCAAGGTTTTCCACAGGAGGATTCTGAGTTGATTTTTCTAGCAATCAAGACTCTTCAAGATGGGTTCTACCAAAAAAGAAAAAAACACCCTTTCAAGATGCTAATGAGTGGGGTTGGTGATATTGCCATAAAGCACTGAAATCAATTCCTAAACTGAGTAATTAAATTTAGAGAAAGCAACTTCCAATTTCATCCCTTTGTGCCAATTGTGTCATTTTCTAGTGGGTTATCCCATCAACCCATCAATCAACACTTTTTAAACTTTTTTTTCAAAGTAATCGGTGTTGCAAAGTGATGAAAGTCGTGTTATTGAATATGATATCCAAACATATCAAGGTAGAAAATGTATCATACCATATCATATGATACATGATCCTTTACTTCTTATGTGTAAAATCGCATTATATCATATGTGGCATGCCGCTATCTTATCCATTTGTATCTAGAGGCATTAATTATGAAAGTTGAGATTTTTTTTTACTTTTCTTTTTACTAAGTTTTGTACTAAAGGTAATCATAGGTTTTTTTGTTTACAATTTTATGCATTAGAAGTGTCATATCAACTGTGAGTAGCACTTTGATAAAGAAATTTGTTTTAAAGTGGGATTGATTTGGATTCACAGAATGTGTCGAATGCGTCCCACAAGGAAAAGAGAGATGATAATGCATTTTCACATGCAGGTACTGATTTAGACAAAGAAAGGTAGGCGATAAGAAGTGTTTCTTGTCAGAACTCCTCATAATATACTAATGCAAAATCCTAAGACGAGCACCACCCATTGGCACCACTTTTACCAACACCAACATGTGAGACCCATGTGATCAAATCAACTCCCTTACACTTACTAAGGCCATGAATTGGTACAAACCCAAATATGATACTCATCTAAATGGTACTCACGCATATTTAGAATCATAGATCATCAAATAGGTCTTATATACATCTTTCCATCACCAATGTCGCCTATAATTCGCATTGTCTCACGCATGCCCCATAAGGGGGTGCCCACATATAGTGGCCATGAAAGGTGCTCAGTATAAAGTAGCCCATAGAGAAGGAAATTGAAATTCAAATGGATGTAAAAAGATCTACATATTGTAAGGGTGCATGTTTCTCTTTTTATGTTCAGATATGACAAAATTTTTCTATTCAATAGGCAGAGTGTTACCATGGTTCTAAATATAACTTTGGTTCATTTAATACCTGTTCGGCAAGTCCACTCTATTTGAAATTGAATTAATTCGATTTGATCTGTTTAAAATAAAGTCTTTTTTTAAAATAGATCATTTTACAAATAGATCATTTGGTATTTTAATTCAATTAAAAAAAATTCATATTATAAAAGTGATATAGGTAAAGTTGTCATATTGTAAAAATAATACGGGCGAACTTGTCATATTTAAAAAATTGTGCAACGAAGGTTTTCACTTTGTAAATGTTATAGGCAAGCTTGTCTAATATAATCTAAAACATGTTGATTGTTTTAAACTTTAAAAAGTCATATGGTTCAAATCACCTTTCCGTTAATTTTTGAAAAACGAGGCAAAGGATCTTGTAGCTGATTGAATTAGACATGGACATAAACATTTTTCAAATGGAATAAAGCAATTAAAAATCTCTTTAAAAAATAATTTATATCAAAAAGACCCAAAAAGTGGACTTGTTCATGTCACACCTTATTTGGTTCAGAAATTTTGCATGGTCATTGTTTTTGTGATCTTGTCAAATTGGAGTAGTCTTAAATGAAAAAGAAAATCTTGTAGCCATACGGTTAATTTTCAGCACAAAATTCTAACTGCTGGTTATGGTGCAATAAAAGTGAGGCCTCTCTCTATCTTTTGTTCTGCATGTGTTTGTGTACAACAAGCTAATCTATCAGGAAAAGCTAATAGATCAATTAGAATGAATATATAGACTGATAACAATTAATTCAACACTTGGTAGGGTACTACCTTTGCTGCAGTTATTGTCACAGAAATTAGCAATATTAAAAAATCTCCTGAGATTATTATGCTATAGGTGTTAAAACATTTTTCACAACAACTTTGCATTATTTCAAAATAACATAAGATTTGCCATCTTAAGGCAAGACCTTGATTAAAGAACCAAATCGCTTAAAAAAAACTCTTTTTTTTTTTTTTTTTTTTTGTTATCCAACCTAAGGGCGTTCAAATCTGGGAGACTCGCACATGTAAGAAGAGAACTTGCACACGAGGAGAGTGAGACTTGTACGTACGAGAGAGAACCTGAACACACCAAGAGTAAGAACTCACACATGTGAGGAGTGGGGTGAAGACCAAGGTCAATTCCTAATCACTTACGTGAGATGAGATTGCCAACCAACTAAGAAACCCAACAATCTCGCATGATGTAAATCCTGATGTCCTACTATTTGAAGCTTACTTCTCTATCATGTTAATTTACCTTTTTTAGCCGTAAAATTAAATGTTAAGTAATATATTCTCACAGGTATTATGTTGAAGATATTTCAGAAAAATCTTAATAATGGATAGCATTCATTTCTTCCTAGAACTCACTTCACCAATACATTTTCTTTAGTTTTTTTTTTATTTTATTAGATCGATGGTCATAGGAGCAGTACCAAGTACTTCATTTCATGTGTACACGTGTGTGCTCGGGCAATCCACATCTCTTCCTATTGTGAGGAGTTTTGAAAGGCTTCAAGTGATTGCATCGAGCGGATGGACTGGATTGACTCGATTCCTGGGCTGAGCCATGTTCGCGGAAGAGGATCCCCTGTGTGATCCAAACAGGGAAACCCTGTTTGGACCACCCAGGGGGTGCCACATATGGGGTATGACATCTCCTCTCCTCTCCTCTAACTTAAAAAAAAAAAAAAAAATTCTTGTGATGTGGATCCCCTTCATTCCCTGTTGGACCAAACAGGGGATCCGGATCCCATGTTCGACCGAACTCGCCAAGTCACTAGGTGGCAGAGTCTCCTGCCTATTGTCGGCCAGCCACTTGTCATAAAGCATGCCTCACTCATGACTCAACTGACCAATGGGCAAGTCTGTTCATGAAGAATCACCAACCCACTTAAATAAGAAGTCCCTAATATTCCTTTTTATCACACTATCCATTTTGGTTTTCCCCCACTTTATGTAGCCAGTTGGTGGGGCCCGGGCCGGCCCCCACGTGAGGAAGGAGAGACTTCGGGTGAGGTGAGGTGAGGGAAGTAGATATCTAGTAAGATAAGATAGTCATCAGGTAACAGAACGTGATATGCCAATGAGTTAGATTCTTGACTATTATATAAGAATTAGGAGTGTACATGGATTGAATTGGTACGAATTGGGCTAAGTCCATCACCAATTCGTTACCTATGGATTGACGGATTTGAAATCCGTCACCAATCCGTGGCTGTTAAAATTCAATCTGATTCGATCTGTGGATGACCAGATCGGATCGAATTAATCCGTTTAATCTAATGTTAAAAGAAAAATATCAAACATGTTGTAAAAAAAATTACATTTTGACCCAATAATTTTTTTTTCTTATTTTAAATTTAGAAATCTTAATTTATATTTAGACCCCTTATTTTTTTTTATTTATATTTCCTGTCAACGGATCGAATCAGATTGAATCTGTGGTTTGAGGGTGAAATCTGACACCGATCCGTTGCTAATGGATTCCAAAATTTTCAATCCGTCACCAAATCCGTTTACCTTCGAATCGGATAAAAATCTGCGGATTTGATCGGATATATGGATCGACGGATTTTTTGTGCACCCCTATAAAAAATTGACATCTCTTACCCCTAATGTAAAAGGTCACTCTTTATTATATTAGGCAAAACCCATTTTGCATGAAGGTTATCGCCTAACATATCCTTCTCAAATCAATTTCTTGCTTGTAAGAATGCGTTTCTAAGCTCTTATCTTGAGTCTTTGAAAGACTAATTAGTTTTGAGCTGGTTTCCAATCAAACAAAGCAAAAACTAACACAACTCTTTGTGCTTCATTATATTTTGGAAGAGCGCTAGCTACTTACGAAACCATAACTTAATTAGTAATTGATATTCATTTTCGATCTGATTATTAGTTGTAACTTTGTATGTATTTGAGAAATCATATATTTATATTTGTCTATTTTCATAATTATTTATATTTATTTATCTATTTTAATTTAAAAATAATATTTATTTTCCACAACATTTTCTGAGAAATCTACATCAACAAAAAGTCTTTATCTGAAAATATTTGAACATTTCAATAAATGGCTCAGACTTATTTGGCAAATTGGCTAATCCTAATGTAAAAGTAACCCAACCCATAGCCAACGAATCCAGGAGGCTGCAAAAGTAGGCTAATAATTGAGATAGCCTTGGCCCTATAAGATGAAAAAGGGCTCACCAATGGCACGATAACAACCAAGTCCCAAGGCATGCATCACAAAAGTCTCAGCGTTACGTAATGTCCTTTTCATATTCATGGGATCTGATGGTCCCAGAGTGCTCAATTATTTGATGCTAAAAGACAACGAGCACTTCAACAATAATTACAACTTGTATCTAGCCAAGGTGTAAAATGTGTGAGCCAAAAATTACACGGCCAAGTTGAAACAAAGAGGCAGGGTGCGATTCATAAAATTAGAAATTGTTAGGCTGTGACCCATTTTGGGCAGTACGAAAGAATAACTCCAAGGTTTGTACACCTTCTCAAGGAAAAAAAGTCATTGCCAGGTTTTTCAGCACGGCTCTTCTATGTCTCGATGGTAATGGAGAGTCATTGATACATAATATTTTTCTTTTCTTGATAGATAATGACCACTCTCAGCTGCTTCTGTCCCTATGAATGACTTTAGATGAGAAATAATCAAGTTCCACTAATGGTGCTGTTATAGCCATCATAGTCAAACTTTTTTATTAAGGCCACAGTAGCCATATATGGGGTGGATGGTCCAGCAAAACTGACATAATATTGAATACATTATATAGCCACCAGAATCTTATTATGTTAGATACTCATATAAATGATTTTTTTTTTTTTTTGTAATTTTATTGAAAAGTGTTTGGGTATTTATAAATCACAATAGAGATCTTCTAATCATATTAGAGCTTGATTTGAAAACAGTTTATATTTTTAATTATCCTAAACACGTCATCACGGGTAAACCCAGAAAATCGATCATCCTTGCAGGGGCCACTATAAAAAAATATATATATAAAAGTCTTGGAGGGGCAATATTTGAAAACTACATTAACATTTTCTAAAGCTACAAGGGTTTTTTTCAGAATTTGTGGGGTAGGCCCCCCTCGCTCTGCAGGTGCACATCATAACTCTAACATAACTCATCCTCATCCAAGATAAAGTCGACCTTCTTTCAACAAATTCTACCTTTCTAGAATATTGTTTATCAATTTGATGATCGCACACTTTTTGAATATTCGCTTTTGATTCTTTACTTTTGATCACTTGTAAAAATTAAAAGTCTTAGAGTTCTTAATAATTTAATAATACGAAACAACATGCCTTTTGAGATCCAATATCAATAACTTTTAGTGATTTAAATCTTAAAGGTAAATGTATTAATAGTTTAATATTGTTAGACAAAGGGGGTCTCTTAAATTCAATACTAAGGGTCAGTTAGTTTGCATTAAATTATGTAGAAATTGAATGAATTTGATTCATGCCGCCATAAGTAGTTAAAGATGAAGACCGAATGTAAATTTTAAAAGAATGAACATCAAATAAGTTTTCTTTTCATGCAAATTGAATCAAAGAAAGACGAAAAAATAAAAGCTTTGTCTTTAATTTGCATAAAAAGAAAGCTTATTTGATGCTCAATTTTTAAAATTCACCTTTGTCTTTATTTTCAACCACTTATTAAATCATATATATATATATATATTTTCAGTTCTTGTATATTGTAATGTAAACAAAAAAGGCCCTATATAGCTAGCAGGAGAACGAAGTGAAGGGTCAAATTGGGCGGCGGTGGGTTCAGGGTTTTGGTACTTCAGAAGGAAAAGTATTAAGTGATAAAAACCTACTCTTCCCCAAGTCATAGTGGTGGTTGAGGGGTGGTTTGGTACTTCAAAAAAACCTACTCTTCCACAAGTCCGCAGGCAGGGGTTCGGTACTTCAAAAGTAAAAGTATTAAGTGATAAAAACCTACTCTTCGAATAGGTGGTTTTGTCATTTAGTACTCCTTCTTTTGACCATGTCTCTGTTCTTTTAATTTGACCATTTAATTCACTCCATTTCTCCTCTCATCGCGGGGAGAAGTGGAATGAAATAAAAGGTAAAATTAAAAATAAGAAAAAGAGGAGTGAGTTGAGAGCAAAAGTCTAGCAATCCTTTTAAGTCCATCAAGTCAATTAAATATAATTTTATCCAATAGTGAGTATGTTTGAGATCCATACAGCTCAAAAACTACTCACCTTCTTTTATTGTAAAAAAATTTCCACTTCAATCAGAATTATGTCTAATGTTAAAAAATGACCATGTATAAAATGTGTTTTTAAGATTTAAGCATAATAAAATGACTCCAATCACATTTTTCACAAATCAATAATTTGATCATGAGGCCGCTGGCATAACAGCCTTTTTTTTTTTTTTTCTTTGTTACAATTTATCTGAGTAACATAACAAAGAGGAATAATGAAATTGGACCCTCCGACGGATTAATATCTTTGAATGAATATGACTGTTAGAGTAAGAGATCCTGTTTCATCATCAAAAGTTTACCTTAGATGGTCTAGAATGATTCATCTCAAATAAATTTCTTCTTCCTTCATTGCAGTCAAGTAGTTTAGGTATGGTATGGTATCACACTATCACAATTGATTTAAATTTTAAATGGGATTCATTTCGTTTTCAAACCTGAAATCTCACATTAAATAAGAATAAAAGATGCCCATCAAGACAGCACAAGCAACCCCAAAAATATTCTGGAGATGGATACCCTCTGTATTTCATATATATTTTAACTGTCATTAAATTTATATAAAAAAAATCCATCTAAACGCCATCTACTCGGCCTTGTAGCCGTAACAGACTAACAACATTTATAATTATAATTCAGTGTATCACAACCCTAATATGATGCAAACACATAAAGAAAGAAAGAAATGAAACAAAAATACAATTCTCTTCTAGAAACCCTATGTTAGCTGTCTGGGTTGCAGTTCCAACCACTACTTTCATCACCATCTTATCCACTCATGCCTTCCACCAACTTGAGTAGTGGGGGCTATGTATCTTCCACAAGTACTACTATTTGCCTGCTACTTCTTATCTCATTTTGCAGTAGCTGGGTCTCATTTAAAAAGCTCCAAAGTCATACTTTAGGTCGACGAAAATAAAGAGAAGAACAGTGTAAAAAATAATAATAATAAAAGAAAGCGGCTATGATTTTGTACAAGAGATACACACAAGGAAGGACAGTTTCCCACTTGCACATGTTAGAAGTTCTCCTTGTGAAAATCGAACTTTGTGGAGGTCCTGTGAGAGAAATCCCATGCCAGCTGTCGTAGTTCTTTGGTTGGACCAGCATTTCCGCAGTAGAAGACACCTGTAAAATAGACCCAGATTGTTATAATCAGCACGAGATGAGTTCTGAATCGACCATCTTGTTAGTAAATTGGATAGAGATAGACATGAAGTGGATTCCTTTGACCTTTTCTGGGTCAATGGAAAGAGCTACCAATCCATGAAGTGGCATTCTGATCATCTCCAGTTCTAGAAGGCGATATATTAGGATTTAAGCAATTACAACATGGGCGGTTGATGAAATCTTTTATAGCAGAAAAGAAACGATTACAAAACACTCTCCGAATGGTTCGGGCCAATGAGTTGGAAAGAGTAGTATTTACATTATTTTTTCAAAAACCTGTCAAGTCTAACAAACGCGTGAGTTGAATAAGTTTTTGCATGGATCGATTACAAAAACTTACTAAGTAAATAATATTATTAAAGATATTTATTATTTGGACATTTTATGATTAAAGTCATGCAACATTGGAAATACATAGAACTTTGTAGATATCTGAAAAATACACGAAATAGGTGCAGATAAATCACCTACTAAAAATAGGGATCATATTGTATTTTTAGCAATTAGATGCAACAGTTTAAAATTGATGGTCAAAATAAAAATCAGCTAAACTATAATAATAATTAACTTAGATCAAATAAGAGAAAACATCGGAAGAGATTAGATTTTTTTAAGTACTTCATCAACGATCACCTTGATAGAAAACATGTGTTTCCATTTTTATTATATTTAATAGCAAAGTCATAGACATAGAATCAACCCCTCAATTTTTTATCCTTTATTTTATTTATTTATTTATTTTTTACATTGGGCAATTGCTGTGCAGTGATAATTTTTAAATCTGAACCAGGAATCGATGCCTTGACATGCACATGATATGATACGAAAGCCCCGACATCACTCAATCATGTGTGTTGGCCAATCCTATACGATGCCAAAAGCCCCAACGTCACTCAAGCATGGGTGTGTTGGCCAACCCCTCATATCATAATATATGCCAATATGATTTTTTTATTTTTTTTAGTTTGACTCACTAGAGGCTAGACACTCTACAATGAATAAAGACATGAGAGTGGAATTGATAGAGAGGGGGGGAAAGCGAGCGACTCTTACCGACTCGTTCGTCACGGTGATTGAGAGCGATGCGCTTGTAGACGTTGCGCCAATTGGGCTTGGCGAAGTGGGACTTCACGCGAGTACCAGAAACGATGTCGACCCCGTTCTTGGCGTGGTTGAGCGACTGCAACATAGCTATCAGGGCCGAACGAGCGTCGCCTTCCTCGTACACGCTTGTACAGTAGTTGTGCAGCTCAATCGCACCCTTCTGGTCCGACTCGGCCACCTCGTTCATCACATTCTTGAACCAGTCGAACGAACCCTGCTCCCGAGTCACCCAGTAGAAGTAGGCCCTCCGAGTCTTGAACCCGCTCTTCTTCGCGCTGTTGGGCTTGCTGGTCCCTCTCTCCAGCTCCTCTTCCTCTTCTTCCCTTGCTTTCATGTTGTTTACAATGTCTTTGACAATGCTGATGAAAGGCGTGGCCCCAATGCCCAGACCCACCAGAAGGACCACTTCGTATTGCTTGTAGTCTTGGGCTGGGGCTCCATATGGGCCGTCGATCAGAACCCTTGGAAAGCTGCATATGAATTGCAAATTACATTATTACAAGATTCCAACACACTTCCAACTTCCATCCAAGTAAAAACCAAACTTTCTTTTTAAAACCATGTTCTATAATCTCACTGGATAATCAAAATAGTGAAGATTGTACTTGTGGGTCAAGGCCCATCTGTGTTGAATGAGTCCACTTGATCGATGAGGTTGGAATCAAGGTGTGTTTGACCAAGTGCATATCCAATTAAAGATTGGTTTGGTAAAGGTTTTTAACATTACAAGCTGATTTGAGTTCAAGGACAGTTTGAGCTTTCAAATAATTGAGCATCTTTGCTAATAAAAATAATATATAAGATGTTTCTTTTTGGAAAATATTTAAATTCCCCCTAGATTATGATGAGTATCATAATCCATGTCAAACCTAACCCAACACATATTGATCACATTTTTTTTTAACTCATCACGTGCTGGGTCAGACATGGGTTTGCTGACCTGTTTCCATCTCTAAAAATCTAGAATGCTGGATTACTGATTTAACAGGTCCAGAGATTAGCAACCTAGCTAGAACAATGCTAATAAATACAACACTAATAAAATAAATGTCTTACTGTGGAGAATTTCCCCCTTGCATGTGATCAGCTCTCAACAAACCGCTTTTTCCGGCGGTGGGAGCCTGGCACACCTGAAAAATAAACAAAAAGCATTTAGTGTTACCTCCAAAAACAACACAAGATCAGTTCCAAAGATTTAATTACACTAAACCAATTCTCAACCAGTTATAATACCTCAGAGAAAACTGTTTTGAGCTGTCGTGTCCAATCACCAAGTGTACGAATGTGAACACTAAGATAATCGTCTCTAGGAGCCGAAGTAATTGAAAAGGGGTGCCTGTATAAATTGATTAACAGATGATCAAGACTATGCATTTCAATTCTCAGCATGAAATTATTTTTGCTTGCATGTAACGAAGTGCAATTTCTAATTATATAACATACCATTCAAATGGGGAAACAGCAGCACAGTTCACGAACATGTATTGCCCGCTCTTGTACCTGAAGCCTTGTGGCTTGGACATGTGCAGTGCGAGGACATTACCAGGGTAAACAGCAACCTTCAATTTGATCCCACAAAAGTAATTTAGAAAAGTATAGTCAGATATAAACAGAGGTATTTACAACTTGGGCTAGTAAATAATATTCATTCATTCAACGATTGAACAGTTAATGCACGTGCATGGATGATCACAACTGTACAATTAGTGGGCCATAGAAAAGTGACCCCATGAATCGCCTACTTGAAGGTATTGAAAACTGATCGATGAGGGTCCCACAGTTACTTAGGAGCGAGGCAACAAAGCCAAAATTGTTGACTCCACATTTCCCCACAACAGTTAGAAAAACACGGCTTTGAATCTCGCAACTGCACCCAACAGCTACGTAACATCTCGGACCATTTATTGCGCGGACAAACATGAAAATATTTGGAACTTATCTATACTCTAGATGATATGGTGCTGTGTGGAAAATATCCCCAAAATGAAATAAAATGGTAAAATTAAGATAAAAAGAAATCTACAAAAGCATAATTTAAAATTAGTTTATATTTATTATTTATATTGAAAAAATAATTATTTCTCTTGTTGTCAACCACGTAATATAAGCTATAAAAAAATTCTCAAATCAAGAAACTTAATGGGTACGTGAGTTAAGAGTGTGTGAATTTAAATTTCTACTAAAAATACGAAAATTATAAAAAATCGAACATAACCAAAATCTCCTTTAATGTACCTTCAAGATCTTAACGGGTTTGATGCCTGATCTGAAAACCCTTATCAACCTTTCACTGGCGTAAAGGATTACTGGAATTGCTATATACATCCATGTCTGCAAAATTGAAGGTAATGCATATATAAATAAGAGCTTTCATTAACAATAACAAAAAAATAAAATATAAAAAATGGAAGGGTTATAGAGATGAGCTGCTAACCGTTTTCTTATACCACTCCTTGGAAAGATAGAGATAGATGCCATGGACGATGAGAAGCACATAAACGATGACGAACAGGTGGTGGGAGTACCAGAAGGCGTTGAATCCTGTTAGCTTCTTAATGGATTTTGGGAGATTGAGCTTGTTGCGGCGGAACCATGGCGTGGCAAGAGTAAATGCAATGGCCATTAGCACCACGATCACAATTCCAGTCACACCCTCCACACCTTTGACGAACCACCAGTAATTCGGTGGCTGTTTATCTCCGAAGTAAGGCTTCATGGGCTCGTATTCTGCTTCGGTAGCATGCAGGAGACGGGGAAAATCGCATGTAAGATGAGCCCCCGCGTGCAATCCAACACCAATGGCAATTCCCACTGCGATAACCTGATGACATAAATTGAAAAAACCCGCATTATTTAACCACACAAACGAATGTTGTTGTAATAAATGTTTTAGATTCTAATGTTACTAGCCTCATTTATTCTGTCCACCAATCCCCAAATGAGGCTCAGGGTACTTTAGTAATTTCAACAAGTATATGCATAAGGGTTACAAAAATTAACTTAATGTAACTGCTAGCTGGTTTGGGTAATTCACTTATAAAAAGTGAATTCAAGTGGAGGGGTTACTTTAAGATATAATAAAAGAAAAGGGGTTTTATAAAAAAGTACAAAATGAGAGTGAAACCTTCATAAATTATAATTCTAAATTCTCATGACGCATGGTGAGTAATTACTCTATTTGCAAAAAGATAAAGTAGGAAGAATTATTCTATTTGTACTATGGTAATAGGCTTGGGCGGAACCGTAACTTTGCCTTGGGGTGCAACTATATAAAAACAATCTTTGGGGGGCTCAATATAAATAAAAACTAAATTCTTCCATAACATTTAGGAGTCCAATATAAATTAAAAAAAAACTGAGATTTTATATAACAAGAGGGGGGTTTTCAAAATTTATGGGGGCATACTGCATAGACACATTCCACTTGATTGATTTCATTCATAATAAATAAAAAGTCTTTTTAGTTTTGTACTTTTTTTTCATAAATGCAAATATATCCTAGCCATGTTAATTTCAAACCAAAAGATCACCATGACAATCATTTTCTATATAGTTTACCTTGTGGAAATTGAGATTGTCATCAAAGGGGACGGCCATGCCAAGCTTGGTCTTGTTCCTGAGCCAAGTGATGGTGTTCCGGCAAACGGGCAGTAGAATCAATGCCATGTTGAACTTGAGAGTCTCTGCAGCCCCTTTAGCAGTGCAGACACAGTAGCCCATAATGTCATATACCGCCCTGTGGCGATACTGGATGAATTTATATGTAAACAGCCCCGCCATGATTCCAAGCCACAGCGCCATCACCCACACCCTCTTCCAGTTATCCTCAAGGAAATACTTGGTACTCTGATACCAACGCCGAATCGGGTTGCTTTCTTTAGTCGGCTTCAGCTTCTGGCTCAGCATCTGACTCAAGTTCCTGCTGTTGGTGGTCCCTCCTCTTATGGACTGGTTCGGTGCTTGCAGGAGCAGCATCTCCAAGTTGTGGATCTGAACATCATCAATTAATATTAAGTAGTGTTAGAAGATGCAATTTCATGAGATGGGTGTCTTTCAATTCTGCTTAGCTCTTGATAAAATTCAAGTGAATTACATCTATGTAGCCGAGATTGTCCGGGTCCAGCTCTTCCATGATCAACGCGGCGTATTCCTCTGCTTGATCTTGGATCTTTGAGAGCTTGTTTGCAGAGGCACTCAGAGTAATAATCTGCAGAAATTAACACAAACCCATGATTACTTAAACTTCTTGACTCAGTGATTGACTCAGTCCGAGTGAGAAAAATCAGTGGTGGGGAGGGTCTGAAATCGCCCACCCTAGCAAATATATGATATGCAACCGAGTCAAAAATAGGCTCATCAGTTGGATGACTTTCTTACCTCTTTGACTTCTTCTTCTGTAATCCTACCATCAGCATCTTTGTCCACCCTGCATGTCAAGCTCGAATTAATCACTCACTTACAGATACTAATCGTGATTAAGGGTAAAAAAAGGGTTTCTGATATTTACATGTCAAAGAAAGTCTGCAGCCTCGAGTCGAAGCTCTGGTCCGATATTTGTTCCCAAAACTCCTTCACCTCAGATTTCGTAACGGTATTTCCCGTTAAGTTCCTCCTCCTGGCGAGTGCATCAAACAACTCTCCTGCAAACTCCTTCGATTCCTTCATCCCTTCACAATACAAAAAAAAAAAAAATCGTCAGGTGTACTGAACTCACTCACAACTCAACCGAGTCGACTCGGGCGAGTCGAACTGACTGTAAGGAGGATCCAACTCGGGAGTTGGTATCGTGATAACGTCAACTGTTACATGTTTAGCTATGTTTCCGTTACGGCGTTACCTATGCACTGTCCGAAGAGGGCGCGAGACAGGACGCCGTTAACGGCGAGCTCGTCGAACCGCTTCTCGACGGCGGCCCATCCGGCGCCGCCATCGGTCTTGCTGATGAACTTGAGTCCCTTGAGAGCATGCGCGGCGGCGGACTTGGTCCGATCGAGGCGGCTGGGAGCCGGCCGCTTGGAGGCAAGCCGCCGGAGCTCCTGCGACACCTGCCGGATCCTCGACGAGGCGCTCCGGATCACCGACGATCCCAACGACGACCGCTTCTCCAGCGTCTTCGCCAGCAGCGTCACCTCCGGATCCTCGATCTCGACACCTCCGCCGCCGGCCGGCTTGACGCTGTGCACCGCCACGGAGTCGTCGCGGACATCGAGCGTGATCTCGACGTACGCCTCATCTCCGCCGCCGCCGCCGCCGATGCTGGTGCTTTCCGGCAAGTTGAACCGGGCGCTCTTCCTGCCGCCGCGCTTGTTGAGCGGCCCGCTCAAAGGCCCGCTAAATGCGACTCGATCGCTGCCAACACTCTCCGTATCGGAGTAATTCTCTGAATCTCCTCCCATTCTCTGCATTTCTCAGATCTAAAAAAAACCCCAACACAACACAGAGAGAGGGAGAGATCAATTAAGTAAAAACACTTGAATTCCAGCAACAGATGGCTTTTTCTTTATGAATCTGAACAAACAAGTGTTCGATGAAATGAAACAGATGCTTTTAATGCAAGAGAAAGAGAGAAAGAGAGGTATGAAATTGGAAGGGTTGGATTGTGGATTTGTATTTAAATGGGTTTAGTGGGGAAGGGTGGTGTTTCTTGGCTACTCACAATAGAATTGTTCTCGAAATGTGTTGACCGTCAAAATACACATGTTTCTAATTCACACGTCGGCCCAGCTTTCTACGACCGTGTGTTTATTCTCATCAATGAGTAAATTCCAATGGTCAATCTTGACGGTGGGGATTGTTGGTGTGGGGTCCACTTGGAATTGGAAAGTTGTGACAGCCGTTGGATCGAGCTGTTGTTCTGAGATATATGGCTAATCTCAGTCTCTATTTCGTTTGACTTATGTGGCTTCTGTTTCCACGGTTTCCCAATCTATTTTTATCATCAGGGTCTAATTGGTTAGTAGGTTTCTTTTTTTGGGTGGGGCCAAGTTTCAGTTGCTCCATTGATTTGATGTGGAGAAAAGGTAGAGTCCTTGTTTGGTGGATCACATGGGTGATGGGTCTGTCAATTTACTTAGACCCGGAATAATGAGCCATGCTTTATAGATAATAACGTGCTTTGTTCTTTTTCATCATTGTGGCCCTATTTAACTTTATTTCCTCGCTATTTAAGGTTTTCAGTCTCTTTATACGATGCGTTTGATAATTTTACATGTAAAATAAAATATAGTAAAACATTAAATCAAGAGAGAATAAAATATAATGAAGGTTATGATATGATTTTAATTTTAAGTGTTTTATATATAATCTTTTTATCTTTTTGTTTAGAAAATTGAAGCTTTTTTTGTTTTTTAGTGGATAAAGTATGCTGTTTTTTTACTCTTTTTTTTTTTTAAGAAAATCTAGGAAATTTTAAATCAAAGTACTATTGAAGTATGACCAATTAATTTGAAAAATGAAGCTTTACTTCATGACTTTTACTAATCAGGAAGAATCAAATGTTCTTGTCCTCCCAAGCACCCGAAGTCCCTAATGCACTGGGTAAGTCAGACCTTTACATGGGCAAGTGGCGATAGGGAGAGAGTGCAAATTGATATTTAACTTACTTGATGAAGAAATAGTATTTAGGCACAATGATATCGGTAGGGGTGTACAAAAAAGCCACTAGGTCACGGTTCAAATTTCCTTTAAATTATTTGGTTCGGTTTTCGATTTGAAGGTATAGTTAAACCGCTCAAATCGAACCGAACTGAACTAAGTATATAAGCATATATTTTTTATAAAATATATAAAGAAATATGAAAAATTACTCACTCCGTTACTTGAAATCAAACATCTCTCACCAATTGAACTGTCATTTTTTTTGTGAAAAAAAAATAAAACAAAAAACCTTTAACCGAACTGGTTCAGTATGGTTTGGTTTTACCACATGGGCTGTTCGGTTCAATTTGGAAAAATAGAAAATTGATGGGTTCCATTTGGTTGATGGTTTCCCCTCTAAATCGATTCGAACCGCCCATGTGTACCCCTAGATATCAGGCATTGGACTCGATTATGAGTACCCGAAGACCCCATTATTGACTTTTACTAGTCTAGTAAAGTATCAAATGGGCCTTAAGAATCGATTGTTCTCGTGCTCCCAAAACACATGAAGTCCTTCCCCCCACGCACCAGTGCAAATTGATATTTAACTTACTTGATGAAGAAATAGCATTTAGGCACGATGAAATCAGGCAGCAGACTCGCTTATGAGTCTACCTTTTTTGTTTTTTTAGTAGGAAGGAAGACAGGAAGACCCCATTATTGTCTATATCTCATAAAGGTTTTTTTTGGTAGAATATATCTCATAAAGTTGGTATAATAAGATAGAACCATTCTTGATAGCATTTGAAACATTTGAATGAATTCAAGTTCTAAGTGAATTTGTGTCCCGAGCTGAAACAAGATGAATTCATTGCTGTTAACAGTTTGAACTCTTTTTCCCCCACAGTGATCTAAAAAAGATTTTACAAAAGAGAGGCACCCATTGACACTTATCTTGGCACTTGTCCAACTTTGATTCAATCGAATAAAAGTTTACAGCATTAGATCACAACAGGCGCCCATACATCGAATCTTCTGCTATCATCAGATCAAAGGATTGGATCATCTTTACCATTGACCAAAAAAGTGCACGTGGATATTAATTAATAAATAAATTTAGACCTTGAATATGTTAATGCTCGGAAGTTTCGTTGTATTTTTGTTAAATAATGACTTCTGTGGTCTCGGCAGGGCGACCTGCTGTCTCTGCGGTGAAATCGTGCAGAAAAATTGACATATCTCTCTCTCTTGTATTGTAATTGATACACACAGAGGTGCTATGTGGATATATTCTCTGGTATCCAGCGGTTCTGAGGGGGACCGGGCCACAATTCGGTCCCCCCTATGTCCAAGCATGCATTGTGTCAAGAAAATGATGCAGTGCTTTTGACAGTGTCTTTCCTTTTTTCAGTCGATTCCACTTGCAGACGCCGTACAGGACCCATGGCCGCCGGGTCACGAGCGGCCCTTTGAACTGGACTTTTGTTTCGGGAGGATTGATTTTTGGGACAATTGCTCTACCCATTCTCCAAACCCGACATTTTTTTAAAATTGAAAAAATTATAATTATATTATAATTGTTTGTACATAAAAGAACGTTGCGAAAGTGGTGTGATATCCTATGACCATAAGATATCCACAATGCGATATCCTATAACAATAGGATATTGCAAGATTACCCTTTCCCGCCTAAACGCAAAACGCATAGGAGTTTAAGACGGTATGTGAAAATGGATTAAGATAAGATGGGTGGAACAAAAGTGAATGAAATAGAAAAAAAAAAATCTAAATTGATGAAATTTTGGAAAAAAATAATAACCCTATGAACAGATTGGGATAGAGCGATCAATTGTGGACCAAGTGCATGTACCACTATCCTTGGTAAAAGCTCAACTTTGTATTTGGGCGGGAAAATGTAATATTGTGATATCCTATGGTAATAGGATATCTAATTGTGCGAAAACTTATAGCCATAGGATATCCTATGGTACTATAAATGGTAAAATCGTTATTTTCACGACGTCCTTTTGTTTACAAACAGTTGTATGGTAATTATAACTTTTCCAACGATTCTCGGGCAAATGTCGACTTTAGAGGATGTCGTACGGTAATTGTCTCTTGATTTTTTCACCAAATATTTTATATAGAATCGTTCCTACAATAACAATGTGATATCGTATGGCTTCAGGATATTGCACACAACTATGTGTAAAATAATATACGGCAATATGAAATTATACAAACAATTTTATAGAAATTGATTAAACTTATATCGCTCAAGGGTGAATGTCTTGTCTAAAGGCAGTTGCACGAACAAATGGTGATGAGTGGGTATAATGAGGATCAAGGGTTCTTTCAAAAAAAAATTTACATGTTAATAGGAGTGTTCATAGTAGAGCCTTGGCCCGACTTTAGAAACATAGGTCAATATTCAGCCCCAATGGACATGCCATGAGTGTTCGCCACCTGAAACAGGTTAGCCTGAGTCTGCCCATTTAGTCAATTACGCAACAGAGGGCCGGGCTTCTATTGCTAAGTTTAAGTCCAATCGAAATATTAAACGAGTCTAATTTTAGATCCAACCTATGCCCAATTATCAAAACCCAAGTACAAATCCAGCCAAAAGGGATTGGGCCTGGTTGGCCTGGCCCATGAGCATCCTTGTACATGGATGACTTAAATTCATATAATCTGATTCTTTTTTATTTTCCCTTCTTGCTTTTACAATAAACATAAACTCATGCACCTTTATCATCTATGAGTTTTGAAAAAGTTACATGCAATCATTAGATTTTTTTTCTTTTATAAATAACCACCTTTGTTTTTCTGAAAATCTCTTTTTTAACTGTGTTGAACATAATTTGTCAATGTCTAGTTTGCACTAATTCAAAAAATTAACTGTATTTTAGATAGTATGATTAATTATTTAGAATTTATATTACGATTGGAATTCAAATCTTGAAGCATTTGTAATTTGCATTTGGTCAATGCTGGAATCCTTTGAATGTTGAAGTTCCTTTGTATTTATACAAATTCTAGGAAAAAAAAAAAAGAATTATCTGACTTTTTAGATAATTCTCTCAAAATTCAATAAAGCCCTCCACTGCAGCAGCATTTTTCCAAATCATGTTTGACAAAAGGAGAAGCAGATATTGAAAAGTAAAGAAGAATCAAATGCATGAAACACAATTAATTTCTTGCTCAATACATTGATCAGATTTGGTTCCTTACAAGATTTTGTTGACCAGCAACCTCACCAAGTTGATTAAAACAAGATAACACAATTACTTTACTATTTTCTTCTTTCTAAATAAACCTTAACTACCGATCTAAATTTTGAGGAAAATGACACTACACAAAATTAATGATTTTTCTTCATTCCTTGGTAATATTTTCTCACAATTTTCAATTTTTTAGATGAAAACATTTTTTTTTTTTGGTTTTTTATGAAATTCAAATTCAGATCTAAAAGAAGTTATTTTTCGCAGTCTTGCACAAGAGGTGGGAATCGGATTTCACCATGAATTTTTTTTTGCTGCACCAAACATATATGAGAAACTGAAAATTAGAAAGGGGAATCTCTAAGGTCCATTTTTGGCAGAAAATAAACTAAAATGCTACGTAAGGTGTCATAATCAAACATTTCCTCATGCACTGTTTGAATTATTGGGATTTGGAACCCAGTGCTTGCCGTATCCTCAAATCATTTGGATCTAATTAACTGGAATTGATTATGACAAATAGCAAAAAATCGTTGTCACTTGAAAAGATCTAATAACCACGAGAAATCTCATTTGTCATACAAAGGAAATTAAGCCAAAACAAACCAAGAATAGACATGTGTAATCAAAGCACTCACATCCACTACGCGCCATGGTTAGTGACTTCCTAGTTCCTACTATGGCCTCTGATCACCTGGATCTTTTTATCCCTCTTAAGTCTTACCTCCATGAATTTTATGCATCTAGGTCGGCCCTACAGCTAAGTTCACACCTAACTTAGCTGAGAGCAAGGTGCTTAATGAATCATTGTTATATACTTACACCCATAAATACATATATGTTTTACATATAGGCCGGTGATCTGTGCTTACGTCTCACATGGGAAATACTATGCGAGACAGCCTATGGGGCCCACTGAATGCCTTACATGATCAATTCCAACCTATAATCCAAGCCCCTCTACCTATATGTCTAAGATCCCATAGGGTTTACATTGATTCCAATGGAGTAGAAAGTGAATTGGATTGAGTATGAAAAAAAAAAAAAAAAACAATTTTGAAACTGCAAAGCTTGTGGACCACAAATCAAGAAATTATGATTATTGAATGAATCTAAAATTTTATATTATGGGCGATCCCACCTAGATTTTTCAATCTGCTACATCGATCGTGATTGTTGGGGCCTTAGGTGAGCGCTGTTGACTATCTAAGACGGGTTCCTTTGCAAGACATATGCACGATAGCATTCACATGTAAGATGGTGCGATATATAGGATGCAGTGAGATGGGAAGAAGCGCAGATAGAGAGGGACCTAGATTATCACCCTAAGGGCTTGTTTGGCATCTCCACTCTTTTATTTATAGATCCATCTAAAATAGAGTCATTAAAAAAAGAGTCATAAAAAAAAGAGGCTAGGATAAAAAAAAACGCATTTGGTAACGCATGAAACTATTTTAAATACCTTGCCTCTATATTTTAAGACCCAAAAGCTCTATTTCTCATCTGCCCACTTTTGGAGCATTTGGATTTTAGAGGATTTGCCTCTAAATGTCTAAAGCGGAAAGAGTCTAAAATCTTGTGCCAAACGCTCTAATTGTTCAAACCTCTATTCGATTTAGACATTTAGAGAAATAGAGGCATGAAATAGAGATGCCAAACATGGGCTAAGGCTGGTCCCAAACAGACACTTAAATGGTAGTTACATGTTTATCTTAAAAAAATTGCTTTGACTCACATGCATGCATGAGAAATGCTTCATTAATGCCATTCAATGTACATACATAAGACTGTAAGAACTAACGGCAGTTGGACAATGGACATTCAAGCACATATTAAAAGAAAAAACGATTCGTTTGACTGCTCTAATCAACACGCACTCATAACTACACGACCCCAAACATCAATATATGGTTTGAATTGAAATCACATGATAGCTCAGTTAAAGGGTAAATCTTTACCAACATCTGTAGGATCATCAAACTATATATGCAGGCTAATTCTATCCACATATTTTTTTTGTATTTGCCCAGTGCAATTGGTAATCCAGTATGCGACGTGTCCTACTTACTTATCTCATCAATTGTAACAATCAATCATTACAGTAATGGTACGGTTAGGGTTGTAAACGGGTTGATTCTGGTTCGGGTCCATGGTGGACCCAGAACCGGAACCGTTAAGGAGAAGGTGAAACCGGATCCAAATCCAGAACCGTTTTAGAACCGGTTTCTTGACTCCGGAATCGGAATCGGAACCGGAACCAGAACCATATATGGGACGGGTCTAGATTCGGGTCCGGATTTAGGTAGAGAATGATATTAAAAAAATATGATTTTTAGGATAGATTTTTTAAAATTGAGGTAATATATCGGGTCTCGGGTCCACGAGTCTGAACTAAGGTGGAACCAAACCCGGACCCATTTATTTATCATGGCCTAAATAAAGATCCAAACCCGGTTTTTAACTGGTTGAAACATCTGGGATAATCGGAGAATCGGATACTCATTTACATCCCTAGATACAATTGTTGCTTCTCTCACCCTAGAATAAATAAAATGGCAAAGAAGTGGCACCGACCATGCCTAATCACTTGGGTCAATTCCCGATAATTAATGACTTAGCCTTAGTCAATTAAAATAACAATAACAATAAGATAGGAAGAACAGATGGGTAGCATCAGTAGGCAGCCTTTATGTTAAATTATAAATAAAATATACAATTGATAGGTGAAAAGACATACTTAGGTGGGAAAACTCATGTATTTGACATACCCAAAGGAAACCAGATGGAATCATGGAAGACCCACTTATTTTTATCTCTCCCCACATGAATATGTATGCAACTTGGCGAATCTCCACCTACCCTTTGCCACGTTTCAAGATCTGGATAGAGGAAGGTCTTCATTGGTGGTCCACACAAACTTGAGGTCAGGTCCTTCTGCTGGCTACCGCGTTGAAAAGGGCGAGCCATTGTGTTTGGTGGATTCCCATTTAGGTGCATTCCATTTCCTATCCATCTAAAACTACTGACTGGCTATTCCTTGCCAAACAGGTAACTCTTCTCAATAGAAAATGACTCAGGGAGAGGGTGTTCCACTCAAATTGTTGCAGTGCCCTCAGTCACCCATGGTGTTGAAATGTAAATTAGATATTTTGAGTAATTTGCAATTCGTTTCGCCCGCTTAGGGCTCGTTTGTTTGCTTTGTATCAAATTTTAAGAATTATAGTGCTAACATTGAAGATAAAGGCAAAGATCACAAATGATTATCAAATAATCTCACGTTGATATGAAAATGATTGCCTAGACATCACCCTAATAAATCCTTAAACAAAGGAGATCCCGTTGAGGGGTGGCAATAGGGTTTGGTCGAGTGAAAATGGGTCAGCTGACCGAGAGTGCCTACTGGTTAATCCTAACCAAGCTATTTAAATGAAGCTCAGGTTTTCCTAATCCATGACTGACTTTTATATATTAGGACGAATTTAGCGGGGTCAAATCTAAATAGATAAAAGTTGGATAAGAGTCGGGTCAGGTTTTTGCCACCCTGGACCTATCTAGGTCTTCATCTTTTATCATGCTCTTCTTAACCTTTTGATCCTCCTTCCCAAAAATCCAGTTTACTATAAATTTAGAGGAACTCAATGCAAAGTACACAAATAGGCTTAGTTAAAACATTGATTTGGTCTGACTGTGCAAATTGAATTGATAGTCTGTCTTCAACTGGAACTCAATGCAAAGTACACAAATAGGCCAAGTTAATGGATATTAAATGGATTAGGTGTGCTTTTATATTTTTGTAATGAAAGTTTTTGAATGCTCTAATTTATAAAGATAGATCTTCTCTTAAAAACTAGCATTTTAATGGGACTTCCATTGACTGATGTATGAACTCCAAGGAGGCCATACTAATTTGATACATCTGAATTTGTTTGATTTTGTTGAATTGGACTTATTATACAAGGAAATTGAGTAGGATTGTCAAAGTTAGTGAGCTACGTACATATAAACTGGGAGGACATAAATAACTATATGAAGTGAACCTATTGGATTGGTTTGAATCTCAGGGTTTTTTTTTTTTTCTTTGTGTAAAAGGTTTGAATCTCAATTAAAAAAGGAAAAAGAAGCCACCAAAAAAATAATTGAGGGGAGTTCTTTCGTCTCGAAATCAAAATAATATTCATTATTTCAAGCGGTTCTTTTGGGCATTCATCGAAAGAACAAATGAAGATAGAATTGGTTTGAATGCTCTAATTTATAAAGATAGATCTTCTCTTAAAAACTAGCATTTTAATGGGACTTCCATTGACTGATGTATGAACTCCAAGGAGGCCATACTAATTTGATACATCTGAATTTGTTTGATTTTGTTGAATTGGACTTATTATACAAGGAAATTGAGTAGGATTGTCAAAGTTAGTGAGCTACGTACATATAAACTGGGAGGACATAAATAACTATATGAAGTGAACCTATTGGATTGGTTTGAATCTCAGGGTTTTTTTTTTTTTCTTTGTGTAAAAGGTTTGAATCTCAATTAAAAAAGGAAAAAGAAGCCACCAAAAAAATAATTGAGGGGAGTTCTTTCGTTTCGAAATCAAAATAATATTCATTATTTCAAGCGGTTCTTTTGGGCATTCATCGAAAGAACAAATGAAGATAGAATTGGTTTGAATTTGACCAACTGAGATATCTGGGAAAAGTAATTGATTATTTCTTCATTCGAAACAGGCCCTCTATTTCTATTCTGGGCCGATTGCTTCATTTAAATAATTGTTGTCCATGATCCAATGAGACTATAACGCCCCACCCTTCACGCATGCATGATATTGTTCGATTTGGCCAACGGGCCTCACGGTTGTGCTTCTGATGGGCCTCAACCCATCAAAAGGTTTAATGCAAGGTAAAGGTGTAGGCTCTACATATAACCACATTCACTTTCCTCTCTATAGTTGATGTGAGACTCTGGGGCGTCACAGAGACTCTTGAGACTTGCTAACCATTGATGTTTTAACCATTCAAACAACAATCATAATTGGGTTGTGGGGTAGCCATGAGTGCTCATGGCCAGCTAGCCAAGGCCCGACCGGGCACAACCCACTTTGGGCAAGCTAGATTTGGACGTTAGGTTTTAGTATTTGAATTAGACCTTAATTTAAATTTGGACCCAATTAATATTTGGGCCAGGCTTGGATTATGTAATAGAAAGCCTAATGTTGAGTTCATGAATTTGCACATTTACGCATCATATTAAGATGAATTAGAGATTTAATTAGGTGATTTGCATCATTATTCATCTAATTTCATCATTTCATGCAATTTCACGTAGGAACCTGAGTTTTCATACTTTTCATACATTTTCTGCATTAACTTAGAATGTTTTGCAAATTTTCTCCGAAGAGTCCCAATTGGAGTAGAACTCTGTCCGGATGGGTCCCGCTTCAATATGGGCTCTTCACTATTTAATGTGTTAAATTAGAATGTGCAGAAAATGAGAATTGCAGACCTCTGCCACAGAGCCCACTTTCAAGCACATATAGTTATCTGGGCCCTACATTGCTGAATTGAAGATTGAAAAGAAGAAAATTGAAGAATTCACCATGTGGACCCCACACACAAGCCATATGCAAATCAATCAAATGAGGGGTCCACTCATCATTTCACTTGAAAAATGCTAACTACAGTAGAAGACTTCTCATAGGGCCCACTATTTAAACAGATGAAATGTCTTACATGGCAGGGTCCACAGTGGTTGCAAATTTAAAATTATTAATTGATAATTCAAAGAGTACAAATTCTGATTGGAACAAAAGAAGAACAGTTTGAATCATCTACATATGATGTCCTTTCGAAAATGAAAGTTTTTTTTTGTATAAATGGTAATTGTATTGAGAAAGAGGAGAAGAAATACAAATGCACAGGAGCCTCCAAAGAAGGAGGAAAGAACAAAAAAAGAGGCCAACAAACAAAAAGGTCAGAACTACAGCAAAAAGCCTAAGAGGCAGAGTTAACCTAAATTCTCAAAGAATAAAGGAGGGAGTTGAGCTGCTGACTCACAAAAGGCTTGGATATCTTCCTTAAAGAGAAACAAAGATCTTTATTCAGCAGGGCTATGATTTGGTGGAGGGGTGAGATGATGTCCTTCAAAGGTTGCAACATTCTTGGCCTTCCAGAGTGAATGCAGAACAGATAGAAAGGTGGATGCCATAAAAATCTTGCCAATTTTGTCATTACCTATGGTGATGGAGGTCCAGATGGAAGAGGCAGTACAGGAGGATGGTTGCTGAGCCTTAGAAGAGTGAAGCAGCCAATGTCATACTGACTAAGCTAAGTTGCAGGAGAAGAAAAGATGGCTGACAGAGTCTACTTCATTGAAGCAGAGATTGCATCTCGATGCTAAGGAGAAGCCAATTTGTTGCAGACGGTCTTCAATGGGAGTTCGATTGAGCATCAGACACCAACCAAAGCAGGAAACTCTCAGGAGGGAGATTCCATTCCAAATCAAAGGAGGCCATTGAAGGATATTACCTTTCAGTCTTAGAGCATTACAAGCCTTTTGCAGGGACATTTTCCCATCAAGAGCCTCCTTCCAGAAGAGCTGATCTCTAACTGAAGGACTGGGAGAGAGAAGAGAAGTAGCAGAAGTTAGCAGGTCACGAACTGCAGATGGGTAAGCTGAGAGGAAACTGCCAGGTATCTTAGTGGAAGAAGGAGGCAAGCCGTTGGTCAGGAGGAAAATTCAAAGTGGGGAAGACAGCAGAGAGGGGCTTGTCCCCATGCCATGTGTCATGCCAGATGTTGATGTTCTCTCCGTTACCAAATGCCCAAGCACTATCATGGTGAATGAAGTGGGAAAGACGACGAATACGCTTCCAGATACAAGATCCGTAGATGGTATTTGCAGGATTCCAGATGGTACTGCCCTTGAAGTATCTATTCTTGAGCCAAGAAGACCAGATAGTGTTCATTGTGGTAGCTTGCTAGCCCAGCTTGATGAGGGAAGCTTCATTAACTTTGGAGATCTTTCTAATGCCCAGGCCTCCTTCTTGCTTTGGGAGGGTAACTTGAGACCAATTGGCGTAGTTGATCTTAAAGGAGGGAGAATTGCCTGACCAGAGAAAGTGATGCATCAAACGCTCAATGTCTTTACAAATGGAGACTGGAAGGGGAAGGATGGAAGCTAAGTGCATAGGTATGCAAGAGAGGACATGTTTGATTAGAATTAAACGGCCAGCAAAGGAGAGAGATTTTGCTTTCCAAGCTGTCAATCTGCCATTGATAGAGTCCAGCAGAGGGAGGAAGTGAGTACGTTTTGGAGCCCCAAAGGCGACTGGGAATCCCAGGTATTTGAGCTGAGCTTGGCTTTCTTGCAAACCAAGGATGGAGTAGATCCTCGCTTTCCTTCTATTGCCACATTTTCCCATGAATAATTGACTTTTGAGGAGGTTAATGTGCTGTCCAGAAGCTAATTGGTAGAGGTCAAGAAGGTCTTGCAAGGCAAGCACACTGGAAGTAACTCCTTTCATAAAATGATTATGTCATCTGCATAAAGAAGGTGGCAGGGGGTGTGGGGGACAGTGGAGAGGGGGTGAATGGAGCCTTGGGAGTGAAGATTATGGAGATGAAGGCTAGGAATTTCCTCAGCAATAATAAACAAGTATGGAGATAAGGGGTCACCTTGTCTTAGGCCACATGAGGTGCTGAAAAAGCCATGAGGGGATTGATTAATCATGATAAAGCATTTAGAAGAACATACACACTCTCTGATGAGGGAAATCCAAGCTTCAGAAAAGTTAAAGAACCTGAGAGCAGATAAAAGAAAAGACCAGTTGAGTTTGTCAAATGCTTTGGAGATGTCTAATTTGAGGCAAAGAGAGCCTTTACTGAGGTTGGAGTTGAGCTTTTGAAAGAGCTCATAGGCCAAGGCTGAGTGGTGGTGGATGGATCTACCCGAAATGAAAGCTGCCTGGTAAGAGGAGATCAACTTAGGGAGGAGAAAGGTGAGTCTAGAGGATAGGATTTTGGAAATTATTTTGTATGAGAAGTTCAGCAAGCTAATTGGCCTAAAGTCTGCAAAGGTGTTAGGAGAGTTAGACTTTGGTATGAGAGCAAGGAAAAAAGCATTGGAGGCTCTGAGAAGTTTCCTAGTTAGGAAGAAGTGCTACACTGCTTTGGTTAATGATTGGCCAATGATAGCCCAAGTTGAGGTGAAGAAAGCACCATTGAAGCATCTGGGCCAGGAGAACTGTTTTTCTTGAGAGCAAAGACAGCATCTTTAATCTCTGAATCAGAAGGGATGGAGACAAGAGTAGAGTTTTATGATTCAGTAACCTTGGGGCTAGCAGTCTAAAAGAGAATGTGGTTAGGCTGACTGTCATGGGGTTTGAAGAGGTTGGAGAAGAAGTGTACATCTTGATCTTGGATGATAAGAGGGTCATCAGTAAATTGGCCGTTGACAGAGATCTGTTTAATTTTGTTGAAGGATCCTCTAACTTTAGCAGATTGGTGGAAGAATTTGGAGTTCAGGTCGCCCTCCTTTAGCCAAGAAATCCTGGACCTCTGCTGCTAGTGAATCTCCTGAGCTTTGAGGGCATCAAGAAGACTAAGCTTTGCTGACAAAAGAGCAGTCCTAAGGCTGTCTAAAGGAGAGGAGTCATAGAGCCGTTGGTACCCCAGGACTGAAGCTTCGACTTTAAGGATATTATGGTGAAGTTGGCCATAGGTAACCTTGCTCCAGGATCTAAGATTTTGCTTGAGATCTTGAGTTTTTGTGCCAGGATGAATTGAGGATTCCCATCAATGGAAGACCTCCAGCTAGATTCAACGACCTCAATGAAGGTGGGATGAAGGAGCCATTTGTTTTCAAATTTGAAAGGGGCTTTAGGGGCAGGGTGGGTATTAGAATGGTCCAGCAGGAGGGGGCTGTGGTCTGAAGATAGTCTAGGGAGGTGGTGGACAATGGGGTCTGTGAAGGATGCCAGCCACTGGGAGTTTACCAGAACTCTATCTAGTCTGGCAGCAACATAGGATAAACCTTGTCTATTGTTGGACCAAGTGAATTTGCTGCCCAAGAAGGGAATGTTAGAGAGGCCAGCTTGCATCACCATAGTTTGGAAGTCTTAAAGAGAGGAGGGAGTGGCCTGGCGAAGACTGAGCCTTTCATGGTGGGCAAGAATGGCATTAAAGTCCCCTAGGACGCACCAAGGCTGGGTGGTTGGAGAGGTATCAGTTAGGACTTTCCAAAGGTTTTTCCTAATGGTTGGGTTGGTGGAGCCAAAGACGCCTGTGATGAGGGAGGAGAGACCAGAAGTTGGATTAAACAGAGACATTGTGAGGTGTTGAGAGGAAGCATTGAGAACTGAGGCTAGGAACTGATGGGATGATTTGGAAAAACACCAAAGTTTGGGGGAAGTAGAAGAGGAGAGGTTGGAATGGAAAGTATCAAAGCCAAAATTAGATAGGCCAAGGGATTGGGTGGATGAGAAATTGGTCATTGGTTCAGAAATGAAAATCAAGTCTGGGTGGTGATTTCAGACCAGGTTAGCCAGAGCTCTAGTGGTAGGGGGATTGGCAATTCCCCTACAATTCCAGTAAAGGACCTTCAACATGGGGTAAGGATTGGGGATGTGCGCTTACTTTTAGACCTCCTAGTGATCGGACCAATGCCGGAGTTTGAAATGTTGGCCTTCCCTTTAATTTTTTTTGGGGGGGGGGTGTCTGGGTAGGTTTGCAGGAGAGGACTTTGGAGTGTTAGTCTGGGGGAGTTTAGCTAGGAGGGTAAGAGAAGGATTTGCCTGAGAGGATAAAGTAATGGATGGCAGAGGAGGTAAAACAGGAGTTGCCAGAGGGGGTGGAGCAGTGACTGGCAGAGGGGGAGAAACAAGAGCAGCCAAAGATACTGAGGGGGTTGGGCAAGAGTGGTAAGGGAAATTCTCAAAACCTGGGGGAGGCTCTGAGGAGTTATCCTCAGAGAAACTTTGGAGATTTCAACCATAGATGTTAGGATTGGAGACTGGATCTAGAAAGGAATAATTTTCCAGAATGTCGAAAGGATCAGAGGTATCTATGGTTGGAGATGTGGTGTTCTTTAGGATAATTGAGACGACATCATAGGGAAGGTCGAAGAAGGAGGATGAGCTCTGAGGGGGCTTGCGTGGGATTCTTGGCCTTAGTGTGAAGCTTACCAGGTGAGCTGGTTGTAGCTTTAGGAGAATTAGTGATGAGGTGGGGCTTAGAGAGAAGGGTAGTAGAGAGGTTAGTAGTAGGTGGATTGGGGACAGAGGAGACAGAGAGAGGCTTGCAGAGAGTGGAGCAGAAGGAAGAGATACCACCTGGGGGATGGGGGTGTCTAGAATGGCCTGAGGGGTAGGCTTGGAGGTCTTGGCAACATGAGAAGATTGGACATTGCCTTGAGGAGGTTTTCCAGACTGAGAAGCCAAAGAGCAAGAGTGATGGTGATGGTCAGCTTGAAAACAAAGAGGGCAAGGGCAGTGTTCATAGGATACTGCAACTTCCAATTTGTTTTCTCCTTCCAAGTCCACTAGAATGGATTGGGGATTAGGTTTGGATAAGTCTAAATTAATCAAGACCCTAGCAAAGGTAAGAATCCGTTGGGAAGAAGTGATGTCGTCTAGCTTGATAGGTTGGCTAATGGAGTTGGCTAAAGAGAAAATGATGTATTGGCTCCAGCAGTGATAGGGGAGACCTGAGAACCTCACCCATACAGGAGCAAAAGAGGGCCAGATGGATTCATCTTGTCCAGGTGACCAAGAGAGGAAGCAGATTTTCTTTCTATAAATGGATAAAGGGGACATGCCAAGGATGTGGGCTTTATCAATAGGGGAGTTGAAGCGGAAGATAAAGTTACCTTTGATGGTGAGGGAGACCAGACAGGGTCTAGAAAGGGACCAGAACTTAGCTTTCTCTTCAACCCATTCCAGGGAAGGCCGTTTCCCTGCAAATTTGCTAATAACTGCAAAGGAGAATGATTCTTTACTGGAGGAGAGCATGGATTGAGGGATGGTTAGAGATGATTTACCATTTTGCGAGGTAGTTGGGGGATAGGTGGGGGCGTGGAAGAAGGGAGTTGGGGCAGCAAATAGGTTAGCAAAGGATGGGGGAGGATGGATGAGAGATTGCTGGGGTGGACTTGTGTCCGGGGAGTGGCCTGAGAGCTAGCTGGGAAGAAGGGGGAAGAGGTCGGGATGGCTGGGGACAGAGTTGGGCAAAGGGGGGAAATAGGCGGGAAGCAGGGGCGTTTGAGTACCTTAAGAAGCAGGCAAGAGAGAAGACTGGTTTTGAGGAGGGGGAGGGTGAGAAGGATGAGGACTAGTAGGCTTGGCACTAGGATGACCAAAGTCTCTGTTGGGAACTGACTGGGGTAGATGGCTGGGGAGATGGTTGGGAGGTGGGGGAGGATGGATTGTAGGAGGAAGGGGGAGAAAAGGGGGAAGGCGAAGGTGAGTGGGTTGGAATGGAGGGGTAGGTGGGGAAGGAGGGGACTCTGGTGGCATTGCCCTAGCTCCGGGGAACCAAGAGCTTGTCTGTATGCCCTAGTTCCAGGGAGCTTGAGTTCGTTTTGTAGAGATAAAATCTATTGCAAATCAAATTTCAGAAGTTAATCCCATTTTTCTCAGGACAACTCATCTTCAAATGGCCATAACTATCAATCCAGCTGTCGGATCGATGAAATTTATCTACCGTTAGAAATCTTATTCAGAGTAGATACTCATGGAGCCCAAGAATGTGCAAATCAGAGCTATATTGACAAAGTTATGGGTCTGGAGATTTTCATGTTTATTTTTAGATGGGATTGCAATTAAATCCACACCGTTGATAATCAATTGCTGCACATCCCTTGTGGGACCCCATTTGAAGATTAGCCAAGCCACCCAGAGATTTCCAGAAGCTTCCACCTCATTCAAATTCAAAAGAGGATAAGAGATATACCTTATCAATGAAGAAAAATCAAATCTGCAGAGAATGTGTCCAGATTCAATGTATCTGATAGATAATCGGAGAAATAAAAGGAACCAAAAAGTAGCATACAGGAGCAACTCCCTCCCCTTGGACGTCCATAATCACTCTCTCTCTCTCTCCTTTTTCTCTTCTTTCTCTAATTAATAGAATTTAATTTTTATTTTTGGGTATTCTGGAGCCCCGTTCCACAAATTAAGATTTTTAGAAAAGAGATTTCTAAGAGATCATTGTACAAGGAGATGCTATCAATGAAATTACTTATGGGGTTCTTTTCAATGGCTAGCTAGATTTCTGGATTGGAGCATACAGATGAAGCTAAGTAGATCTTTGATTTAATCTATGTTATTTTTCTTTTACTTTTTTTGTCTCTTTAATATGCATACTCTATTAGAATAATAGATTTGTCTTCATGCCTTAGGCAGCCTCTGTTTTGATTTCTAATGAAAATAGTTTGATGATTTATACTTATTTTGATAGATTATGCTTAGTGCTGAGATCTTTTGATAATTTATGTTTAATTTGATGAGTCATGCTTATTATTTTTCATTCTTTTATTAGGTGAAGGAGGTCTTGGGTTGTAACCTCATTCTTTTTATTAAAAATTGAATTTTGCGAAAGACAAATCCTCCAGGTCAAAAACATTGATTTGTTTAAGATCTGAGTTAATTTTTTGGACAAATAGTAGAATAATTGCATTGATGGGTTAATTATCTTGCTTAGTGGATTCTGGATGCTCTGATCTATTTTATATATTTGATTGGTTTGTGTTTCTGAATTTTTCTAATTTCTTTTTCTTGGATCCCAATTACTTATTAATCTTTAATTTTAAAAAAAATCAGATTTTTAAATTTTAAGTAAGTAGTGCTCCTTGTGGGATTCGATATGTACTTGCCACTGTCTCAAAAGGACAGCTGTGCACTTGCAGTATTAAAATATTAAATTTAAATTCACATCACCTAATGCCCGACCCAGCTTGGCCTAACTAAGCAGTGATCCTGGTTTAATGACTGATTTGTTCGAGTAAGTGATATGAAGGCTGAAAAAATGATAGAAAGCGTGAACAGGTGATAGAAAGCTTGGGCTAGTCACTTGCGGGCCATGAGCATGCCTTTGGGTGGCATGTTGGCTAGAACCAAGTCAAAGTGGAACTCTGAATATGGCTGAAGGTCAATTGTGACAGAAGTTCAAACGAGTGAAGGCAAGTAAGGAATCTAGTTGGCCGGGGTAGTGCGCTCTTAACTAACAACTAGAGAAATAAGAAGTTGCAGGCACAATAAGTTATCAATGCGCGTCGACAAACTCAAATATTAGATATTGCCTTTCAGCTTTTTCAGCTGTCTCTAACGAATTGCTTATGTGAATAGGGACATATATAGTGTGAGTGGGTGTATAAGTTCTAGCCGGTCATAAAGCCAAAAAAATAAAAAGTACCGTAGACATAAGATGTATTCATAATCTAACGTACTAGCTTGACTCCCCATATGTAAAATTAAGTGTGGGGATATATATATATATATATATATATATATATATATATATATATTCAACAAATAAATAGTTTTTTAAAAATTACTCTCGAAATAAATGTGATTTTTTTCTTTTTTACAGAAATTCCAAAATTTTCATACAGTTGCGATTTCTGACACAAACTCTAGCAAAGAATGTAGGCTACATAGATTGATTTTAAACCATTTGAAATTATAAAGGTGGCCTCACTTGGTAGTCCCAAGATAGCTCTTTATCATCCATCTTTCATTTTCTTGGTAGGTTCTCGTGGTCCCAAACATAATTCATAGTGAATTTATCACAATGGGGCAAGGCAATGCCCTAACCTTAGCACCAGATCTTGATATAAAAAGAGTCATGGAATGAAATCCTAGTTGTGCAGAGAGACATAAAAAAATCTTGTGGATTGGTGTGAACTGAAGGACTAAATCTGACCTAAAAAAATCTTGTGGGTTGGTGTGAACTGAAGGACTAAATCTGACCCTGAAGGACTTGCTCTAAATTTATTCTCTGATAGAATTACTTGTGTCTACCGACATAACAACCAAGTTTTCCCAGAATTCAAATCCATGTCAGTGATTTCCTGCATTTTCCAATGAAAAACAAGACTGCATGGGCGTCTAGCCCTGATTGCACTCTTCTTTCTGCCCCCTCCTTGAATTTGGATTGACAATAATATACCTACATGTAACATTCCGGTTGAGGCCTCACCTTAAAAATATTAGTTGGAGTCATTCACAGTGGGAGTCATTCACACTCACCTGTCATTAATCTGACAATTAGTAACAGTTGAATTCAAGCAAAAAAATGTGTACTTAAAAACCAATAAATTTTGAGCCTTTACATAGACGTTTTAGATTAACTAATCACAGTGATATTCAATCTCACAAGTATTATTATGGGCGAGAACAAGGGGTTAGTAGGTTGGCAACCACGCATCTCACCCGGACTAAACCAAAGACTGATCTCTAAGATGGAGTGCCACCCACAGTTTCTCTTTCGCATTATGTGGCATTTTTTCCTCATGTGTGTGGGTTTTTTTTATCTTTTGTCCAACCCCCTTGTCTCGGGTTAAGAAATACTGCTATTAATGGCCTTTTACATACAAAACTTACCTCTATGAATAGGATGTGTTTAAGGTGGGGTTCACTTTGAGATAAAAGGTGCAACCTAACTGACCAGGATGGAATGGAAATGGAAGAAGAAGCTTCACTAATTCGTTCGACAATATGAAGACTCGAACGAGTGTAGTTTTTCACAGACTGAAAAACCTTGACTTTCTTCCTAATTGTCCACCCCCAACAAATCGTTGCCCGGGCTATTTTCTTTGACTCTGACTTCCACCCTGTTGCTTGTCGTGTGGATACGTTCGTTGTCTTTATTAAAACGTGTCCAAGATGATGGCGACACGTGTGTGGGTGCCCCAATCTACACGTATCCATGACGTCCCCAATTATTATATATGAAGCGAATTGAATTCAGATTCAATTTTTAGGCTGATTTGATTTTGACCACGTTTTGGAAATTTGACCAGGTATTAATACTATCATGTCTCTTGGTCTTATTTCTCTTTAAAACGTTTATGTTGACTCTTCATTTAATACTTTAAAGAGTATGTAGGAGCTGGAGTCTCGGGTAAAGATCAAAAGCTAGAAGACCTTATTTTGAAAATTAACGAGACCCTATTGTTATGATTCGGTTTTTCTCCTTCAATATTTAAGAATTATTGAGTATTTGTATAGGAATGTGAAAATTATAGAAAACTGGAATTAAGAGAATTTTAACTTTAGTTTTTATATTATGATGTATATATGGGCTTACTTTTAATTTTTAAACCTAATTCTTTCAATACTCTCATTAATTGAAACTTCTTATAAAATTTGTCTTCTCTAATTACCTTTCATTATTGAATATAATCCCTTTGATAAAGACATTTAAGAATAAGAAAATAACTTAGCATTCTTATTTTTAGTAAAAAAATAAATTGATTCAAGAAAAAAGTCTCTTATTTTTAAAGTGTAATTCTTTAAAAAAAAAAATCCTGACATCACTTCAAAATAGCAATAGAAATTTCAATTGGGACCCCAAATAGGCTGCTGAATAAAAATTATACCCATCTATCTGGATCTCCTTTATTGATGTAGACCTTTGACTTTCTATGTTGGCTTTAAAGTTTAGTTTTGAGTATGGCATACTAGAAAGGTTATATAAAGTGATCTGGTTTTTTTTTTTTTTTGAATTATATATAAAAAAAAAACTTCTCTTTGAAACACTTGTACGTTTTGCAAAATATCATACTTTAAGATAGAGTAATGTATCAAGAGTTAACATGGATCACTGATTAAATATGTTATTTTTGTAGGCTATTTCTCCATGAACTTTGAAAGGAGGTCTATCCTCATTTTTGGGTTTTAGTTTTAGCATATATGTTGTGCTGGACACGGGGCATGTAAATGACATTGCATATTCATAAACATCTGATTTTTGAAGGAATAAACCCATCTTTGTTTAGTGTAACGTTTCTAAAATCTATTAAAAGATCTTCCACGGAATAATGAGAAGATCTCAATCAAGTTCCCATGTCAAGCATGTAAATAATCGGTCTCATTATCCTGGCATCTTATAGATCAATAGTTTTAACACTTCTTTTGGAGGTTTATCATGACAACGTGTTCAACTATTATTAGAGCCATAATTTTATTCCCCCCATGGTTGTCCCCATTCACTTTTTCGACCTCATTTTTTTAAAACTAAAATAGAGATATGTCCTATAATGATACACCATCAGTTTTCCTTTATTATGGAGGTTATCATATATGGTTTGAAATTCTACATATTTAAAATATTCGAGACAAGAAAAGATGACAGATTTGGGACAAGAATAGATTGCAACGCAGTGTGCATTGTTACTTACTTACCTTTGTTAATATTAATATTTTAAGCATTCACTAAAAAAGATTGTGCATTGATTTACCAAAAAAAAAATATATGCATTTCAAATTTTCACACACTCTCTCACTACAAGTTACGTATTGCAAATGTAGTTGGTTGCTTGCCCGTGCTTAGCACGGGTTTTCTCTTCCCTAGTTATATATAATGAAGCGAACTGATTCCAATTGAGAAATCAGCCGCTTCATTTCAATTTTATTTTGACCATTTTCATACCAATTTGACCCTCTTTATTGCTTCTTGAAATTTCTCTTAATTTCCACCTGATCCTATTATTAACTCTTAAAACTATTATGGAGATTTATAACTGAAATTGGCATATATAGAGCCCTCTTTTCTATAACTGAAATGAGTAATTGAGAAAAATGAGTTGGAACCTTTTTTTATATAGAGTCTTCTCACCATGAGCTTCTTTTTTATGTGGCATTTTTTTCTTTTCTCCGTATGAATGGCTGTAAGTTTCATTGAGTCTTCTCTTCTCTACAAGAAACTAAGGTATTTGCATATCTTTTACTCTTTTTTTATGATTTTAGTTTTCTTTTATGAATCTTAATTTCTATTCCCGATATAGATCATTATTCACAACACCTATATGTGATAATGGAAATATATATATTATTTTCTCTTGGTTAACGTAAGGCAACTGATTCACTACCAAACCTGTCTCTAATTGGAAAATCTCATATTTTTAAATTTCTTATAATTTCACCTGTCTCAATACTTCATGTTTCATGATTCTACTAAAGATTTTAAATTTCTATATTTATTAATTATTTTAAAATTTAATTGTGTAATTTTTAAGAAACCAATAAATTTGTGTGGGAAATTAACACTTCTCTTTTAGATTTTATAAAATATATATATAATTAAAATTAAAATTCTTATTTATGTCATAAAATTAAATGTTATTCTTTGTATGACTTTTAATGCCCTTGCTAAGCAGGGGGAATTTTGCTAGTTTTTCCCTGATCGGAATTTGTTCCACCATAAAATTTGATATAAGATTCATAATGTGATTAATACATATTATTAAGAATGTATAAGATTGTTTTAATCATATTCTCAATCTTATCTCAAATCTTACTCTAATATAGGTATTGATCCCTCCATAAGATTGAACATATAATTAATTAACATGATTTATGAATATTAGAGATCGAAATATTCATGTGTATCCATCCTTCACCATAACTGGGTGAGGAACAAAATAGTATGGTTGATTTTATATCACATCCGAATCATCCACACAAATGGAACCCCATTAAGTAAATTAGACTAATTGAGTCTCCACCTATCCAAATGAATTTGACCGTTACATATTGCCTTTCAGCTTTTTTTGTTGTCTCTAACTGTTGCTCGGGTGATTAGGGTCATATATAGTGTGAGTGGATGTATGAGTTCTAGCCGGTCATAAAGCAAAAAAAAAGTACGTAGACCTAAGATGTATTCATAATCTAATGTACTAGCTTGACTCCCCATACATAAAATTAAGCGTGGGCATATATATAAATATATATATATAGTCAACAGATAAACATTTTTTTAAAAATTAATCTCCAAATTACTTCTAAATGAATGTGATTTGTTTTTACAGGAATTCCAAAATTTTCATACAGCTGAGATTTCTAACATAAATTCTAGCAAAGAATGAAGGCTACATATATAGATTGATTTTAAACCATTTGAAATTATAAAGGTGGCCTCACTTGGTAGTCCCAAGAGAGCACTTTTATCATCCATCTTTCATTTTCTTGGTAGGTTCTCGTGGTCCCAAACATAATTCATAGTGAATTTATCAGGATGGGGCAATGCCTTTACCTTAGCACCAGATCATGATATAAAAAGAGTCATGGAATGAAATCCGAGTTGTGCATGGAGACTTAACAAAAACTTGGGGGTTGGTGTGAACTGAAGGACTAAATCTGACCCTGATGGACTTGTTCTAATTTTATTCTCTGATAGAATTACTTGTGTCTACCGACAGAACAACCGAGTTTTTCCAGGATTCAAATCCAAGTCAGTGATTTCCTGCATTTTCCAATGAAAAACAAGATTGCATGGGCGTCTAGCCCTGATTGCACTCGTCTTTCTGCCCCCTACTTGAACTTGGATTGACAATAAAATACTTACATGTAACATTCCGGTTGAGGCCTCAACTTAAATATTAGTTGGAGTCATTCACGGTGGGAGTCATTCACACTCACCTGGCATAATCTGACAATTAGTAACAGTTGAATTCAAGCAAAAAAATATGTACTTAAAAACCAATAAATTTTGAGCCTTTACATAGACGTTTTAGATTAACTAATCACAGTAATATTCAATCTCACAAGTAATATTATGAGCGAGAACAAGGGGTTAGTAGGTTGGCAACCCCGCATCTCACCCAGACTAAACCAAAGACTGATCTCTAAGATTGAGTGCCACCCACAGTCTCTCTTTCGCATCATGTGGCATTTTTTTCTCATGTGTGTGGGCTTTTGTTTTTTTCTTTTGTCCAGCCCCCTTGTCTCGGGTTAAGAAATACTGCTATTATTGGCCTTTTACATACAACTTACCTCTATGAATAGGATGTGTTTAAGGTGGGACTCACTTTGAGATAAAAGGTGCAACCCAACTGACCAGGATGGAATGGAAATGGAAGAAGAAGCTTCACTAATTCGTTCAACAATATGAACACTCGAGCGAGTGTAGTTTTTCACAGACTGAAAAACGCGTTGGACCTTGACTTTCTTCCTAACTGTCCACCCCCAACAAATCGTTGACCGGGCTATTTTCTTTGACTCTGACTTCCACTCTGTTGCCTGTCGTGTGGGAACGTTCGCTGTCTTTATTAAAATAAAAGAGGTGTTTAATTTAGTTTGACCCTAGCAAATGGATCGGAGGGCTAGACATAAAGCACATTAACTCAGAACAATATAAATTTCAAAGAAGTGATCCTACGACTACACCACAAAGTTTCTTTTTGTTAATAGTTATAAACAAAAACTTAAAATTAGTTAATGAGAAAAGGACCCTGCCCCACTTTGGAACATTGATCGTAAGTTGGAATTTATCTACGATATATTTATAAAAATAACTATATTTGTATTTATAAAAATAATTGAATATTGACCCCTATAAATACTGTTGTTATTATTTTCATACTTATGCATTATACTTTAAACATAGATTATCAAACTTTTGCAATAACTATTTTATATGATTTCCTATATAGTCATTAATTTTCTAGGACAACCATTTTACAATAAAACTAAACTCAAATGAATATATAATATATGGAATTGATCAACAAAAATAATAAGTTTCATAATTAATAAGAAAATGACAATATTATTGGAAAAAAAACTCGCGACAACAGCGTGAAGCTAAAGAGAAGGCAGGAAACTTTCCATGTAACTGATGTGCCACCATGCACGCTTGCAGAGGGAGAAAGGGTGGAGTCTGATTTTTTTCTTTTTGTGTGTGTGGCTATAACTTTTATAAATCATGATGTAAATGGAGTGGAATACTACGATAGACCCCATCTATTAAAAATCACAATTATTAAGGCAGACATCCTTACTATTTATGGGATATCTCAAATTCTCACCGCAAATTGATTCTCTGATAAAAAAAAATACAAAATACTGGAGTTTTCCAAATAAAGTTTTTTTCTTTGATTTGGAATCTCTATCATGCCTTTTTTCTTTTGATTATATGATTTTTTTTTTCAGAATGTAAAATGCCGATTTCTGGGTTGTCTGGTTTATTTAATCATTAGTCTTTTTTTTTTAATCCACTCTCAATTTTGGGTTGTTTGCTTTCTTTTTTATATATTGATTTTGATTGTAAACTTTTTTTTTAAGAATGCGGAACTAATGGTAAAAGGAATCTCCAATAATATTGGTCCATCTAAATAAAGAATTAAGATCATTCTTATTATTATCATTATTTTCTACTTTCTCCAATATAATTATATTTCTCTATGTCAACAAGAGAACTTTCATTTTTTCCATTCATTTACTTTGAAGTTCATTGTATATTTTTAGAGCAACTTCAATAATTTATTTTTTGTTTCTTTGTGTCTCTTTTTAGTACCGTCTCATGTCTCATTTGCATGCATAGTTTAGATTAGTGTTCAACTCATTTTAAAATGTGAACATCTTGAGACAATTGGTGCAATTACTAAACATTTCAATTTGAGAGGCAAACCTTTTTTTAATTTATTTACTTTTGTGTTCATCATATTTTATTTGAGCAATTTTAGTTATGTCATTTTAATATGATTTATACAAAATAATCATCAATTTAAATTTTCTATAGATTTGCAATATTTTTATGGTTTGTATTTATATGGTTCTCATAGATTGTGAGTTTCTTTTTTCCCCTTTTTTGTTTCAACTTTTGGGTATTAGGTTCTCCTACGTTTTTTTCTTTTAAATCACTTTTTATCATGGGATTTTCTGTGAATTCTCATTTTTCTGTTTTATTTTTAAAAAAAATTAATGCTTATCATTATGAGTTAATTATTTATTTTACTTCCATTGGGTTCTTTAAGTTCTCTTTGTGAATTCTTTTTATAGATTTTTCTTATTTCTTTTGTGGCTTCAAATTTCCATTTTTGAGTATTAGATTATCATAAGTTAGTTTGGTTCTTCTAAATTTCTTTTATCATTGTATTGTCTATGAATCTTTATTTATATATATTGTTTATAGCCTTTTTAATAAAATTTATTTTATTTTATTTTGCATTTCTTTTATTATAATTTCTCACTTGTGATGGGTTTTAGTTTTTTTTATGATCGTTTTTCATGAATTTGTGGATTCTTTTGTCTTTTCCCTTCTGTGCTCCATTTTTTTTTTTTCCTCATGAGTGTTTGATTCTTTTAAATTGCTTATATTATTAAGTTGATTATGGATTTTCATTTCTATGTTTTATTTCTATGTGTCTTTCAAATTTCATTGGATTTTATTCATAGTTTATATTGTTTGTTTGTTTTGATTTTTTTTTTTTTTTTTTAGTTTTCTTGATCATTAATCTTCATTTTTCATGGGCTTGTTTTTTTTTTTTAATTTTATGGTATTCGGTATTGAATTCTTATGGACTTCTTTTTTTTTTTCCTCTCTCTCAAACTAAAACCTTTTGCATTTAATTTTAAAGAAATTGATCATAAATTTTTTATAAATTTTAATATTATGATTATATTGCCAGTGCTAAGCATGGGCGTGTTTTTCTAGTTTTTCCCTGATCGGAATTTGTTCCACCATAAAATTTGATATAAGATTCATAATGTGATTAATACATATTATTAAGAATGTATAAGATTGTTTTAATCATATTCTCAATCTTATCTCAAATCTTACTCTAATATAGGTACCAGCAAAATGCCCCATTGCTTAACACGGGCATTGAAAGTCAAACAAAGAATAACATTTAATTTTATGACATAAATAAAAAATTTGATTTTAATTTCATATATTTATATTTTATAAAATCTAAAATAGAAGTGTTAATTTCTCACACAAATTTATAAGCTTCTTAAAAATTACACAATTAAAATTTAAAATAACTAATAAATATAGAAATTTAAAATCCTCAGTAGATACATGAAATATGAAATATTGAGACAGGTGAATTATAAAAAATTTAAAAATATAAGATTCTCCAATTAGAGACAGGTTTGGTAGTGAGTTGGTTGCCTTACGTCAACCAAGAGAAAATAATATATCTATTTCCGTTATCACATATAGGTGCTATGAATAATGATCTATGTCAGAAATTGAAATCAAGATTCATAAAAGGAAACTAAAATCACAAAAAATGAGTAAAAAATATGCAAATACCTTAGTTTCTTGTAAAGAAGAGAAGACCCAATGAGACTTGCAGCCATTCACCAAGAGAAAAGAAAAAAAAATGCCACATAGAAAAGAAGCTCGTGGTGAGAAGACTCTGTATGGAGAATGTTACAACTCATTTTTCTCAATTACTCATTTCAGTTACAGAAAAGAGGGCTCCATATATGCCAATTTTAGTTACAAATCTCCATAATAGTTTTAAGAGTTAATAATAGGCTCAGGTGAAAATTAAGAGAAATTTAAAGAGGCATTAAAGATAGTAAAATTGTTATCAAAATGGTCAGAATAAAATTGAAATGAAGCGGCTGATTTCTCAATTGGAATCAGTTCACTTCATTATATATAATTGATCCCTCCATAAGATTAAGCATATAATTAATTGACATGATTAATGAATATTAGAGATCGAAATATTCATGTGCATCCATCCCTCACCATAACTGGGTGAGGAACAACATAGTAGGGTTGATTTTATATCACATCCAAATCATCCACACACAAATGGAACCCCATTAAGTAAATTAGACCTATTGAATCCTCACCTATCCAAATGGATTTGACCGTTGGATCGAGGGTCAAATTTTTTCATCCCCCATAAGTCCAATGATCAATGGGTCCCTAGGTGGGTCCCATTAAGTTTGTCCATCACCATATGGTGAGAGAAAGATGCACAAAAATATCCCCCATGAATATGATTGATATTATAAAAGATTGTGTTGATCACATTATTAATCATATGTTCAAGTGTACCCCACATGATCATATCAACTGATTCTTTTAGCGGACCGCTCAAATAACTTAGGACATGTTTGTGTAGCTCTTTCAAATCTGTCCGCTTTTATATATCATGAGTCGTGCCTATAAATCTAAAATAGACGAAAAGTTATCAATGAAAACTTCAAAAAACTTAGATTTAAAAATAACGACTGCCCCACTCTCATATCTCCTACTTACCTAATCTTTCGTGAAAGATGAAATGCGTTTAGATTATACTCTTACATGAGAGTTGTCGGCTTCTTCACAAATTGAAAATGAAGGCTAGTGAGGAACCCATAACTATGTCCAAAAGGCCACTAACCTTTTAAGTGAATCCGATTGCTTGTCATTATTAAATGGGAGAATTTCATAAAAGTTTTTAAGTTTCACACTATTTCAAAAAAGGACACAAGTTTCAAAACTTTTCAAATTAGTCCTTAAGTTATTTAGGAAGTTTTCAATTAAGAACATCCATCTATTTAAAGTTATTTTTCAGCAATTTTTTTCCTATTTTTTTAAATGCCCAAATTACCCTTCATTGTAATAAAACTCTCATTCACTTTCTCTATATTCTCCTCGTTCCCTCGCCGGTGTCCTCACGGTGATTAATGACACCCAATATTCCTACAGCGATTGGCTGCATGTAGTGGCTGCCGAAACCATATCATGGCTTTAAATAAAAAGTAATTTGGATATTTTTAAAATACTAAGGGAAAAAGTCACCAGAAAATACTTTTAAATGACCGGATATCCTTAATTAAATATTTACTGAAAAGCTCAGAGACTAATTTGAAAAGTTTCAAAACTTATGTACTTTTTTAAAATAAGACAAAAACTTAAGGCCATATTTGAAAATTTCCCTTATTAAATTGCAGCAGCCATGTCCTGTTTGAAATAGGCAGCCCAACAATACATGTGTATTTTGTGCCAATAATTTCTTATAGTGGGGCCATGCAATCAGTCAGCGGTAGTTGGATCACTCTGTTGTCTTCACCTTCATATTCTATTCCGCATCATTTGCCCGACAAACTTACTAGTACTCTTGATAAAAAAAACCACATTGGTAGTACCCTACATGCAAATACCAAATGCAAAGAGACAAAACATAGCAGGGGTTCCATTTCAATTTACATACATTTATGTATTTGTATTCCAGTCATCTATTTGAAGGTTGGTCTCTCATGTAGGCTGCTAAGAATTTAGCTGTGACCCATTCCAGTCTACTTATCCAGCAGGGCCCCCCACTAAGCAATTAACACTCATCTGATGGACCTCACTATGCAGTTTAAACAAATCATTTATGCAAGTAGACCAAACAATATCATCCACAACAGCTAAAGCAAAACTGGGTCAAAACAGTAAAGATCAGATGACTTGGTAAAAAACAATCGGCTAGGCCAGGACTGGATCAATTCAACCCACCCAGGCTCCACCAAGGCACCAACTTATCAGGTCAGGACTATTATTTCAAGTTTATCATTGTATTGTCTATGAATCTTTATTTATATATATTTTTTATAGCCTTTTTAATATAATTTATTTTATTTTATTTTGTATTTCTTTTATCATAATTTCTCACTTGTGATGGGTTTTAGTTTTTTTTTATGATCGTTTTTCATTAATTTGTGGATTTTTTTGTCTTTTCCCTTCTGTGCTCTATTTTTTATTTTATTTTTCTCATGAGTGTTTGATTCTTTTAAATTGCTTATATTATTAAGTTGATTATGGATTTTCATTTTTATATTTTATTTCTATGTGTCTTTCAAATTTCATTGGATTTTATTCATAGTTATATTGTTTGTTTGTTTTGATTTTTTTTTAGTTTTCTTGATCATTAATCTTTAATTTTCATGGGCTTTTTTTTTAATTATATGATATTCGGTATTGAATTCTTATGGACTTCTTCTTTTTTTCCTCTCTTTCAAACTAAAACCTTTTGCATTTAATTTTAAAGAAATTGATCATAAATTTTTTTATAAATTTTAATATTATGATTATATTGCCCGTGCCAAGCAGGGGCGTGTTTTTCTAGTTTTACCCTGATCGGAATTTGTTCCACCATAAAATTTGATATAAGATTCATAATGTGATTAATACATATTATTAAGAATGTATACGATTGTTTTAATCGTATTCTCAATCCTATCTCAAATCTTACTCTAATATAGGTACCAGCAAAATGCCCCCTTGCTTAACACGGGCATTGAATGTCAAACAAAGAATAACATTTAATTTTATGACATAAATAAAAATTTTAATTTTAACTTCATATATTTATATTTTATAAAATCTAAAATAGAAGTGTTAATTTCTCACACAAATTTATAAGTTTCTTAAAAATTACACAATTAAAATTTAAAATAATTAATAAATATAGAAATTTAAAATCTTCGGTAGATACATGAATTATGAAATATTAAGACGGGTGAAATTATAAGAAATTTAAAAATATAAGATTCTCCAATTAGAGATAAGTTTGGTAGTGAGTTGGTTGCCTTACGTCAACCAAGAGAAAATAATATATCTATTTTCGTTATTACATATAGGTGCTATAAATAATGATCAATGTTGGAAATCGAAATCAAGATTCATAAAAGGAAACTAAAATCACAAAAAATGAGTAAAAAATATGCAAATACCTTAGTTTCTTGTAAAGAAGAGAAGACCCAATGAGACTTGCAGCCATTGACACGGAGAAAAGAAAAAAAATGCCACATAGAAAAGAAGCTCGTGGTGAGAAGACTATGTACGTATGGAGAAGGTTACAACTCATTTTTCTCAATTACTCATTTCAGTTACACAAAAGAGAGCTCCATATATGTCAATTTTAGTTGCAAATCTCCATAATAATTTTAAGAATTAATAATAGGCTCAGGTGAAAATTAAGAGAAATTTAAAGAGGGTCAAATTGGTATAAAAATGGTTAGAAAAAAATTGAAATGAAGCGGCTGATTTCTCAATTGGAATCAGTTCGCTTCATTATATATAATTGATCCCTCCATAAGATTGAGTATATAATTAATTAACACGATTAATGAATATTAGAGATCGAAATATTCATGTGCATCCATCCCTCACCATAACTGGGTGAGGAACAACATAGTAGGGTTGATTTTATATCACATCCGAATCATCCACACAAATGGAACCCCATTAAGTAAATTAGACCTATTGAATCCTCACCTATCCAAATGGATTTGACCATTGGATTGAGGGTCTAATTTTTTCCTTTAATATAAATCCCTTAAATTTGTAAGCCACGGATGAAGGGGTTAGAGGCATGGGATTGACCCCAAATTTGATATATGGTCTTATCCAAAATGTCTCCTCCCATCCCCCACAAGTCCCATGGTCAATGAGTCCCTAGGTGGGTCCCATTAAGTTTGTCCATCACCATATGGTGAGAGAAAGATGCACAAAAATATCCCCCATGAATATGATTGATACTATAAAAGATTGTGTTGATCACATTATTAATCATATCATGTTCAATCCGGCGAGGGAATGCTGCAATGGAATATACCCCATGAATATGATTAATACTATAAATGATTGTGTTAACCACATTATTAATCATATGTCCAATCCTTCAGTAGGATAACGTCTATTAAAGTAAACTTTGAAGACAACCCATATGAGTAGGGAATTCATTTTGACTGCTCGATTTTCAATAAGCAGGACTCGTTGTGGAGTTTCACCCCTCACTCAAAGGAAGTGAAAGCAAGAGATGGAGGATCAGAATTCAATCTAATCTAAAATGAACTCAAAATATGTGGGTCCCATATGGTCGGACTAACGTGTCCTATGGCGAGTGAGTTAGATTGTGTACCCCACATGATCATATCAACTGATACTTTTAGCTGACCGCTCAAATAACTTAGGACATGTTTGTGTAGCTCTTTCAAATCTGTCCGCTTTTATATCTCATGAGTCGTGCCTATAAATTTAAACTAGATGAAAAGTCATTAATGAAAACTTCAAAAAACTTAGATTTAAAAATAACGACTGCCCCACTTTCATATCTCCTACTTACCTAATCTTTCGTGAAAGATGAAATGCGTTTAGATTATACTCTTACATGAGAGTTGTTGGCTTCTTCACAAATTGAAAATGAAGGCTAGTGAGGAACCCATAACTATGTCCAAAAGGCCACTAACCTTTTAAGTGAATCCGATTGTTTGTCATTATTAAATGGGAAAATTTCATAAAAGTCTTTAAGTTTTGGCACTATTTCAAAAAAGGATACAAGTTTCAAAACTTTTCAAATTAGTCCCTAAGTTTTTCAGGAAGTTTTCAATTAAGGATATTCATTTATTTAAAGTTATTTTTCGGCAATTTTTTTCCTATTTTTTTAAATGCCCAAATTACCCTTCATTGTAATAAAACTCTCATTCACTTCCTCTATATTCTCCTCGTTCCCTCGCCGGTGTCCTCACGGTAATCAAGGACACTCAATATTCCTACAACGATTGGCTGCATGCACTGGCTGCCGAAACCATATCATTATTTTAAATAAAGGGTAATTTGAGTATTTTTAAAATACTAAGGGAAAAAGTCACCAGAAAATACTTTTAAATGACCAGATATCCTTAATTAAATATTTACTGAAAAGCTCAGAGACTAATTTGAAAAGTTTCAAAACTTATATACTTTTTTAAAATAAGGTAAAAACTTAAGGCCATATTTAAAAATTTCCCTTATTAAATGGAAGCAGCCATTGAAATAGGCAGCCCTAAAATACATGTGTATTTTGTGTCCATAATTTCTTATAGTGGGGCAATGCAATCAGTCAGCGGTAGTTGGATCACTCTTTTTTCTTCACTTCATATTCTATTCCGCATCATTTGCCCGACAAACTTACTAGTACTCTCTTGTCTATTTGCCAAAGGGGAATGCAATTAGCACATTCATTCAATTCAGACCTCTATTTCTTATTGTTTGGTTATAATAATAAAAAAAACCACATTGGTAGTACTCCTACATGCAAATTCCAAATGCAAAGAGACAAAACATAGCAGGGGTTCCATTTCAATTTACATACATTTATGTATTTGTATTCCAGTCATCTATTTGAAGGTTGGTCTCTCATGTAGGCTGCTAAGAATTTAGCTGTGACCCATTCCAGTCTACTCATCCAGCAGGGCCCCACACTAAGCAATTAACACTCATCTGATGGACCTCACTATGCAATTTAAACAAATCATATATGCAAGTAGACCAAACAATAACATCCACAACAGCTAAAGCAAAACTGGGTCAAAACAGTGAAGTTCAGATGACTTGGTAAAAAACAATCGGCTAGACCAGGACTGGATCAATTCAAACCACCCAGGCTCCACCATGGCACCAACTCACCAGGTCAGGACTATTATTTAAAGTTTATTTTTTTAACAGGGACTCAACCAGACTTGGCTTCAAGTTGGGTGAAATTTCTAAGTCGATTTTGATGACCGCATGTCTGGGTTGTGGGCTGTACACGGTTTGCAGTACTATTCAATCCCATTCTTTCTGTTGCTTTGATTTTATGAATATATTTAGAACGTAATTCTAGAAAGTTGTGCAAAATTTATCTAACTGTAAACAATGAGTTTGCTTAATGCATGAACCAAAACCTAAGGCTCTAGAACCACAATGTCAACAAAATAAGGTTTGTGAGATCAAGGGGTTGCACGGTTGGTAACCCTGCCTCTCACCCCATTGACCATGGATCGGTCCTGATCTCCCCACACCGACTTTTCACTTCCCGCGTGTACAAGTCCCCCCCACCCCCACACACTTTTCACTTCCCGCGTGTGCAGGGTCCCCCCCCCCCCCCCCCCCCCCCCCGAACCCGTGTGCGGGTACTTTCTTTGGTCCCAGCCTCCTTACCTAGCAGTCAAAATTAAAGTTTCTGGTTGAAAATTAAATTGTTGGATCCAACGAGATAAAATCATAGTCAGTAAACATTCCTTGTACTGTAATCTCCGAGATATGCGGATTGGATCTGACCTCTTGATATGTCCTCTAATCAATGGTCATGATCGTCTAGGACTCGGACCAATTCAACTTGCCTAGGCTCCACCAACTCATCAAGACTTCTTTTTATTTCGAGTTTCCATTAACAAAACTCGTTACCAAGTCTTAGATTATGCTTCAACTTCAAGTTGGGTGAATTTTCCTGAGTCGGTCTGCTTTTGGTCAAGGCACCTCTCACCAGGCTTTAAAGTAGTGAGAAATCCATCTCTAGTCGTTCACTGTTCCAAGAATCTTTACCCAAACAGTTCATACATCCATGATGTGGTACCTTGATTTCTAAGATTTCAATGCTTCCATGAAACTTATCTGATGCAGTGAGTTATAGACTCCTCCAGTTCAGTATTCTGAAATTCTTATTTAGGCAGTTCATAACTTGATATTAGTACTTTGATCTAAAATTTAGTGCTTGTTTGTTTGCATTAGAATACATAGGAGTTAAATCAGATTAAAAATGAATTTCCAAAATTGAGCATCAAAAAACATTTTCTTTTAGGGAAAGAGAATCAAAAGCAATGCTATTTGATACTCAATTTTAGAAATCCACCTTTAATCTTCGTTTTCAAGCACCGTATGTATTCAATTCCTATGTATTTTAATGCAAAAAAAAAAAGATTTTTTTGATGTCCAGTAACACAGTCTTCCATGAAGCCAAGACCCAATCTATAGAATAAATACAACCAAGCACAAAAACCCATGCTTGCCATATATATATATATATCAAATTAAATTATCATTAATTAAAATTTAACAATCTTATAGTGACGGAGGAGCAGCATATAGTTGTGTGGCGCATATTTTGCAAAGAAAGGAGATGGCAGAGTGGCGCATATTTTGCAGAAAAATAAAAAAGGTTTATGGGAACGATTTTCATTGTTCCATATGTTAACATTCTGAAAATGATTTTCATTGTTCCAAATTGACAAAAGTATCACCAATTCACACATTCAAGCAAACAAAAAGTAAAATTTAGAAAGAAAACAGAAAGGAAAAAAATTAGGCCAATACCCTTTTTTTGCACTTCCAAAGCAAATACAGTAGAAAGAGAGAACGAGCTAAACAATGAGTAGGATAAGTGAGGTTTAAGAAGATATGCTAAAGGGTAAAGGAAAACTGAAATGTGCAAATCACTGGGGTGGCACATTTAGAGCATAGTAAAATGGAGTTGCACAAATGGAGTGGTAGAGAACATTAGAAAAGAAACACGGGAAGGAGGAAGTGGAAGAGATCGGGAGCATTTTGAGAGGGGAACAAATAACTGACGGTCAAAATTAGATATCAAGCCCCCAGCTTTAATATAGTATAATGTATAACTTGATTTTAATTTTGTTTTCTCCAAATTTATGGCAACTTTTCTCGGTAACCATAAGAAATTTATTGAAAATATCAAAGATCAAACACAAAGCAAATACGCCAAAACTAATTCATGCAAGCCCCTTCATTTTTTCGTAATAATGTACACCCCTTCATTCGGATAACACCAGCTTCTCTTTTAAAGCCACAGCAACTGAATCATCCAGCATCTAACTCCTTTCGAGAGCCATGGTTACATTCCTGATATGACCAATCTCCAAATCTGAAAGGCTCCTCATCCTCCTAACCAACTTATCCAACATGACAGAATCTGACCCAAACATGGCATCCATTATGCTTACCACACCGGGGTTTTGGCCGTTCAAAAACGAAAATGCAGTAGCGAGTTCATAGCCTGCATTCAAGCTGAAGTGAAGCAACCCCCTCGGAAATACAAAAACATCGCCTTCTCTTAAATTCTGTTGATACAAGCGGCCTCCAGTGTCGATGAATCCAGCAACTACGACTCCCTTACTAACATAGAACAGCTCCGAGGCCCTTGGGTGAGCATGAGGCACGACCATGCCGTCCACCGCCAAGTCAGTCCTGGCAATAGAGAGGCCTTGAGTGTTCAGACCTGGGAAATCAGCTGCAGTGGTGATTTTTGCTGATGAACGGAGGAAGTTATCAGTGTCTCCAGCATGGTTCAATTCAGAGGTCTTGAAATCGGATGCTGTGATGGTGGCCGGGTTCTTGCACAGAAGCCCATTAATGAAGATGGGTTTTTCTGTGAGTGTGGCAGCGGCTGGGCAGATGTCCTGAAGAGGACTGCTATCTGCTAAGCATGTTTTGATACAGATGCAGAGGCAAAACAGTAGCAATAGAAAATGAGAGGTTTTCATGTTGGGTTGGTTGTAGATCACCAAGAGTGTTTCCTCCTGTATTGTCTAAATAAGGATACAATTGCAAGGCTTTTTATATTTACTATTACTGGGGTGGCTTGGAGTTTTCTTTCTTTCTTTTTATCTGAATGGTGGGGGGCTTGGAGTTCACTGCAAGAATTCTTGTGAATTGAAGTATAAGAAGGGCATTGCTTAAAAAAGAGAGTTTGTCTTTTTTTTTTCCTTTTTTCCCTTTCATCAGCAGCTAACAATGCTCCAACTCCTTGGTTGTACTGTTCAAAGAAGCTTCTGAAATGACAAAAAAAAAGGTGTCTGAAATGACACTAAGGGTCATTTGCCCACACACTTTGATGGTCCCCAGGCTTCACACTACCACGCCTTGTTGATGGTCCAACTCCAACCAGAACATCCACACACAGACATTCCTGCAGGTGAGATTTTCACTCTGTTGAATTCCTATGAATTCACAGTTTAGGGGTTTTCATCAAAGGTATCAAAAAGGCAATGAGTGAAGGGTCTAAGGAAGAGATGTAGATGAGACCATCACTTCACTAGGATTTTGTTTTCAAGGATGATTGTGTGATCATTCCTATCAAAGGGAAGACGATTTGTCCCTTTGTGGATCTTCGCCTTCCATCCTTCACTTTCAGCCCCTTCAACAGATATATATTACTTGAAAATTAAACCATAGTAGATACCAACGAAACAAATGGGCCTAAGTAGCTACAAGAAACGTCCACAGGGATGTCCATATTTTTGAATTTTAATCAGGGTAGCAACATGAAATACTGTAAAAATAATAAATGTGGCATTTCGCCATATAGGCTTTTTGGGGTTGGGCTTGTTCAGAATTTTAGCCTATAAAGCAGAATGACAGGAAATTATCAAGGCATAGAACTTTTTTCCCCTTTCTATCAGTCAAGTCAATACTCAACTTTTACAAATTACACTTAACTATGAGACCATGTGCGAGTTTTTTTTTCCTTCTGCAGATGATTTTATATGCTTGGATGCATTAAGACATTTTGCTTGTAATCTATATTCCCTGTTCCAAGCTAAGATGTGTTACAAGCACAGAATGATATATTGTATAAAACTATTTAAATATATCACCAACACCACCACCACCACCACCACCATCACCTTCATTGTAGCCTTTTATCATCTATCTAGGGTTGCTTGTGCTAATTTTATTAGCAACACCCAACTCAAACCAAGGTGGAAAAGGTGAAGACTGTGTGAATAATATTATTCTTCATTCGATATTAGAGAACATTTGTTATCAACAACGGAAATCTAGATGACTCCTCAAAGTTTTATTTATTACAGCTTAGTTATTATTATAGAATTTGTGACTAGAGGAACTATAGTATTAGATATGCAAAATAAAGCTACAGATATTACTACCAGGTCCCTAGATTAAAGCACTTGAGGACCCCTAAAAGGTAAATATACAAAAAGTAAAACTTAATATGGATGTGAAGTATGGCATGCCAGTAAAAGGGGTGACAAAAAACAAAAAAATAAAAAACCCCTGAACCAGGGTAAAGGACCTCAGTCAATGTGCATGAAATTGAAAATCACTAATTCATACAAGGGATGATGCTATAATTTGCAACTAAATTGTTTCCAATTAGCAATTGATAATTTATCAATGAAATTAGGAAAAAATCTCTAGTTATTGTCTTTTCCTCAATTCATTTGTTTTACCAACTGAAACTTGAGATGAGTCTACATTGTCTTTGCACTCATGAATATTCTCACCGGAAGAGGGCATTGCAGGTTTCAATTCCGCATCCACTGTAACCTCCGAAGAGTACTTTTTTATCCTCAAAGAGATCAGTATGCTCGATAGAATTCCGAGTAGAGGAAACAGGTAAGAGAGCACCTGAGATTTCTCAGAGCCAGTGGTAGAAGCTACTGCTATGCTGGCTAGGCTACCAATAGATGTGTTCTGTAGAATCATAGGAAGACAGCCGATGACAGTTGGGAGTAAAAAATCCATGAGAAACCCAACTTTGGTTGCAGCTAGAGCATAGTTAATGACATACGAGGGAATGGGTGAAAAACGAGCAAGGAGAACAAATTTCCATCCATCTCGTTCAACACCTCTCGAAAGGATATGAAAATACTTGTTTCCCTGTGCCCACTCCCTCGCTGTGCTTGAACCCCTGAAAAGAAACCTGAAGAAACCAAGGAAGATAATCACAACCAAAAAGGCACTTGAAGCAATCAATAGAATAGACAAACATTAATAAAGAGTAAACAGTGTTCAACTTCAAAATAAATTAACTTTGGGGAAATTAACGCATATGTGGGGAATTTTCACTAGGGACTATTTGGTAAATTTACTTGTATAGTATGAGGAAGTTAAATGTCACAACATTGGAAATTAGTGATGGTTTGAAAGTAGAGTTACTTTTCGGTTAAATGAAAAAGGTGTTTTGATAGTTGTGGTAAAGGAAATTGAGCTTTAGTTTATAGTATTCGGATAACTCAAAAGAGGTAAAGTAAAAAATAAAAAGTAGAGAAATGAAAAGTATTATAAAGGCCCATAGAATTTTTTTGGGCATTTAACATATGCTGGACCTGAGACTTTGATTCTAGCAGCTAGGGTGTTGATCTTTTCTTTTTTTTTTTATCACTCGGTGGTCCTGAATTTTTTTATTTATTTTTATTTTTGGAAATCTGTATTTTCTATACAGTATCATACAGACTCAATCAATTTTATTTTTACTTCTTTTTTTTTTTTTTTTGTACGATATCATACACCACTGGAGTTGGAAAACTCAACCACATTTTAAGAAAAAAAAAAGGCTCATTTTCTCTCCTTTTTTTTTAAATACAATTTTTGGCCACATCATCGACGATGTCGCATCATGCCTGGTCACGTTTCCAATCATGTGCTCAATCGGATGGTGGGCCCACACTTATTGGTCTGAAATTTTAGCATATATCGATGGAGGGTAGGCCGAAGAGGACGTGGATGTAAATAATATATTTAGATATGAAGAAGTGCAATTTATCTAAGGATTTGGCTCAGGATAGAACCAAATGGAGAAACAAAATTCATGTAGCCGACCCAACATAGTTTGGATAAGGCTTTGATGATGATGATGATCCGTAGAGGGTATGGGATTCATTTTGAATAGTCCGGATTATCTCTATGTGGGCTCCACATAAAGTCTTGGGCTAGTTCACTCATTCTCCGCATGGAATTAATCACATTTCTGTCATATGCTCCATAAAATGGTGGGACTCGCTTCTTTTGAAATAAATTTTTAGGATATATGATTAGAGGGGGTGACATTCATTTTGAACAATTCGGATTATTATTATTATATGGCCCCAAGATGGAGTTTCGGAGAAAGTGAAATATTTGTAACAAAGAATCGGGACTCGTCTGCATCACCACCAATCCCATTCTCTCTTATCCCACCAACCAAACACCTTCTCTCACCTCTTTCAAAGCCTTCGAAATCAACATGTTTCACAAAAAATGGAAAAGGTGAACATTGCAGAATCCTCAAACAAAAGATCTCATTATATAAAAAGGAGAAAGAGAGACATTGGAGAAGAAGATGGAAGGGAGACAAGCAGCCTCATCGAGCACCAGTCATATATGGCACAACAATCGTCTCCGGCCATACCTTCTCCAGTCGTGATGTAGGCGAAGAAAGGAGAAGAGGGTTTCATATAAGTTATGAAAAAGGAAGGAAAATGGTGCGGTTTCGATGGACCAACATAGTAAAGCAGTGACAGAAATCGCAAGATGGACTCTTTTGGCTGCAAGTGAGATGAAAGTGAAATTTTAGGCAGCTGAGATTTTACTTTCCCTTGCTTTTAAGCAATCCAAACACAGTAAAGTTATTCGTAAGACTGTTGGATGTACTTTCTTCTTTTACTTACAATTTTGTTACCAAACACACCCTAAAGGACATCCCTCATTTTTCTAGCTGAGCAAGAACTTAAGGGATTCTTTTGCGCCGTCACCAATCAAGGGGCACTGGGGCATTGGAATGTCTACATATGGATAAGTAAATTCACCATAAAAATAGAACATTTGAATGTCAATAGGTTTAGATAACAAGGCCTCAAAGTTCAACAATGACAACAAGCAAACAGGCCTGGTGTTTCAATCAAAAGCAAATAACAGTCAAATTAGTTTCAAATTTGGGTGGGCACTAATGGGACTTGAATAAGTGCAAAGGTGTTCTATTGATTATTAGAGGGCCATAAAGCCTCATTGTATGATTTCTTTATATGCATGTCATGTTCAATATACATGTTGAATTTCAAAGCATTCTCAAGCATCAATAGTATCAATCCTAGCAGCATGTAGGGTACCATGCAGTTGATTGTCCCATGTATGACCAAGACAACCAACAATCACCCAATAAGGCATGTAGTCCCATCTATTTTTCATCCTCCTTTGGATGGCTTCCTTTGATCCATCCATCATCCATTGCCTGATTTTCATAATTCATGCTTCAACAACATTCCACAAATGCATCCTCAATAACATGTTCAACATTCCTCCAAAATGAATTATTCAAAATGATGTCAGTGATTTCCATGCCAACATGGGTAGTTAGAATGGTTAGATTCAACTATCTTTTTTTAGGGATTTGACCAAAAAAAAAAACCCTAAAAGGTGGAGTTTGATAATACTCATACTATACATCTATCAATCTATAGAAGAGCATTCATCACAAATATATAATACATTCATAGAGATGAAAATGGAGATGGAGATGGAGAGAGATCTGACCGTCCGATCCAGAAGGAGAGGGAGGCGGCGAGGATTTTGGCGGAGAAGACGCAGATGATAGCAGGTAGGAATCCGAAGAGGAGAGAAGCTCCGGCCTCGAAGAAGATGGCATAGGGGAGGCAGAGAGAGAGGGTGAGCGTGTGCAGCATAACATAGAGAGGGATCACCCAAATCCCTAGTTTGTCTGAGAGACCACGGAACATTTGTAGTGCCGCATCTTTGTCCCAACCGTAGTGCTTGCCTGCCTCTCGCGCCACCGCTAAGATGGCGACCGCCAGGCAGAGGATCCATAGCTTTCCAAGTCTTCCTCTTCCCATTTCTCTCTTCTTGTTTTGTGGAGACTATTCCAACTATTGAAACAACAATGACCGTCTCTGTTTGTACGGAGTTATTTATAGTACATACAGTGATTATGAAAGAAGCAAGACATGAGGAAATGTATTCTATGCTAGAGAGTAGAAGAAAGGTATATACGGTACCGGGCTAAGGGCATTGGAATTACTATTCGAAAACCTGTTTCTTTTGCTGGAATTTCGGGATTTTTTGTTTGGGGAATTTCTGAATTTTCAGATAAAGTGAAATTTCTAGATGTTAGTTTGGGTTTGGCCATCCAAAATGCATAGGAAGTGGAATTTCTAAATTCCCAAAAAGATCGAACAAGACATCTTATGTTGCTGGAATCCAGAAATGCTAATAAAGAAATATGGAATTTAGAAATTTCAGGGGGATAGCCTGTCACATCCCTGGACATGGTGAATTCTTAGCAAAAATTTCACTAAAGAAACAATGCCTTATATAGAATAAAAATTGCATTTTGCATGGCTGATTCTATAAGTTTTCACCATTATATAATTCATAAGCAATTGTCATTGTTGTTGGGAATTTCTGAATTGGAGAAATCTCTTTGCTGATTTTTCATGGGCTGAAAATGTAAATATGCAGCCTACATGAGTATTATAATTTATTGGAGTTAAAAAGTCGTTGCCGGTTTGTTTGGAGGATTCGTGAGATAACTTATCTAGGAGTTTTAAAAGAATTTTAAATGTTAGTCCCCCTTTATAGAACTCATGAATGCATGATTCCCGTTTGTCACTTCACTAAAATAGTAAAAGTTAAGTAAAGCCTTCATTTTTCAGACAAGATATCGCATCAAAGGCACTTTAATCTAAAATTATCTCCATCTTTTTTAAAAAGAGTAAAAAAAAAAAAAAACAATCACCTTTATTCACTAAAAAAAAAACCCCACTTTTCTATATAAAAAGTTTAAAAGATTCCATATCAAACAACTAAATTAAAATATCATCATAATCCACTTGTATTTTATTATCTCTTGATTTGATGCTTTACTTTACTTCATTTTACTTAATTTTAAAAGTAAAATTACCAAATGAGCTAGGAAAATTCTATATGTAGATATAATGAGAAATCCCCTTTGAATATGGGAGAATACAGCAATCAACGTGGGGATATATAAACTCTAGGAGAAAGTTAAAAAAAACCCAAATCAGGAGTTCTTACCAGCAAACAAGGCCTTATTAAATACAAAATTCCAAATGCTCTCTGGACTAGAACTCAAAGTGTACATTGTCAATAATTTCAGATACTCCATAGAAAGTGAATTGTTGGGTAGGGCAGCGGAAGGTTGAATTTGCCTTAATAGTTAGAGGTGGGGATTCATCATGTTATATGAATGCACGCAACGATCAACAAATGCACAGGAAATCACACCTTCTTTCATAGCTATTAGAATTTTAGATTGAAATTACACTTTTTAGACATTATGGTATAAGGACATGCTTCATTGAAATTACAATGTGGCCTATCTCCGTGATCATGAACATTGAGCTCGGTTTAGGAATTACAATGCAGGCCCAACTATCAATTATAATACAGACCTATCTTAGAAATTGTTGTAACTTTGGGCTCACTTTTAAAATTTATACTTTTTTTTAACTATCAAATGATTACTAATCCTTTGGGCCGAACTAATCTCTTAGGGCCCTTAGGAAAGTCCTCATAGTTCAGTTTTGGACCTACAACCTTCACGTATAAACTATAGTCGTAAGGCAACTGAGATCGCGCGTGGTAATAAAATTTTACAACATTTAGAAATTAGTACATGGGCCCACCCTCTAAAGATTACAACATGGATCCGTTCCATGTTGCCATACTTAAAAACCGTAGCTCCTTTTCTTCTCCGTTCCGTTTCGTTCCCTCTCGGGCCCTCCAAAACCCAGTACAAAACCCTAGGGGCTAGAGCTACTGCTGCAAAATCGAACGTTGAGAAGCCGCAGATGCGAAATCGAACAGTGAAAAAGGACAGATGGAGAAGATCTCTGCCGCTTGCGCCATGGATTGGAGCATCGAGCTCGAGAAAGCCCTCCGATCCAAACGACCAGGTCACTCCTAAAATCCAACTAGAATGAGCAGATTATCACTAGATTCTCTTAAAGTTTGCATTTTTATCCACATCATACAACATTGATTGATCTAAGCTGCTTACTTCAATATTAGCTGAAACGCAATCTCTCTCTACTCCCTTTCTGCACACATTGACGATTTCCCACCCTTCTGCTCCTTTTCCCCTTCGTTCCAGGCCAACCCATAGACGCGATATCGCAGATGGGGCCTAGATTGCAAAGATGGAGCAGCGAGCCAGTTGTTACAATGGCGATGTCGAACATGTTTGGTTTAGTCCAGGGAGAAGATAGGTTGTTTGCAAATTCAATTCTTCTTCGTCTTGCGGATGCATTTAGATTTGGGGACGTGCCTACGCGAGTCTGCATTCTGAACGTTTTCCTTTCAGAGATGAGGCACCGAAGAAAGAAGGGGAAACAGTATAATGGTATTCTGGCAAAGCAGAGGGTACCTAATTATATAGAACTACTCAAAAGAGTAAAATTTGTTTTTGACACTGGTGATGTTGAATCGAGAGCGTTATCGTTGCGCCTCCTTGGTTGTTGGGCCGATATTGCGAAGGATAGTGCAGAAATACGGTATATGATACTATCAACTATGGAGTCATGCCACATTTTGGAGGTAAGGTCAGTATCACCATCACTTCGCTGAAGTGATGCTTTTCTATTGCATATATTAGTTCAAGTGTAAATGATAGTACTTGCTCTTCATTTTCAGCATTGCTTTATTATAAGTTGATAAGAAGTATGCCTTCATGTCGTATTTAAAGGGTTATCTTTAATGCTGTCAAAATGATGTAAATTATGAGGGTTTTATAATTTAATTGCATCTTTATACCTGATGCTGTGTTATTTTTGCAAATTCAGCGAGGTTTTTATTTTCTTTACTAGTGCAAGGAGATGTGTTAATTTTAGTTGAATAATTGATATCTTTGGAGATCATTTTGTTGCCTTTAATCTCTCACCTGTGGGACATCTACAGGTAAAAGCATCATTATTTGCTGCTGGCTGCTTGTGTGAATTATCTGAGGACTTTGCCTGTGTTGTTCTAGTGAAGCTGAACAATATGATAACTTCATCGACAGCTTCCTTTGACGCAAAGCTGGCAGCAGCACGTGCTTTCTCTAAAATGGGGTGCTCATCTTTGGTTGCAAATAGAGCGTATAAGGTGACATGTTTTTGCCATGCTCATAAATATCTGTGTAAACATGTTAGGCACCTTTTCTTCTCATCCTTGTTAGAGAGCATCACAAATATCATGAAAGTAGAGTTGATATCCTTGGAAGTTTGAATAATTGGAATTGAGTTCTGTTTTATTTTAAATTTATCATGTTTTATATTTTTATCATTTAACATTAGAAGTTTGTGTGGAATTTGTGTGCTTTTTGGCTAACATTTCTGTTGTGTAGCTATGATGGCATGGACATCTCTAGTACCTTGTCTTATCTAATATGGATACCTCAGGGCAAGTTTGTGTACAAGTGCTTTCCATGGAACTTGGAAAATTCCACATTAGAAAAATTCATGGTAAATGCATGCCACAGGAAAGGATTTTTACAGGTGTTGGAAATCCATATTTGGTGCTGGGTGCTTTTTTTTAGTGCGGCTGCAAATTTCTCAGTGAGGACCGATCTTTTTTGGTTGGTGTAGCAATTTTTATGGTTGAAAAAATCAATTAATATCCTACAAACTTTAGAAAAAATATGTTTGCACTTTATATTTATCCCACATCATGGTGGCGCCTTTGCATATCCCATGTACTCCCCTAAGTAGGCCCACCTAAAAGGTTTGAATATTCTTATTTGCTATCCAATCAACTCAATAGCATAAAAAAGATAATAAAATGTTTCATCTAGCACCATGTGTTGTTGGAGTGCCACTACTTTCAATAGATCGATACCTATTCCAATTACAAAATACAAGCTTGACCAAAAATACAATGCTCATGTAGATGTAATAGTTCTTGGTATTCATATCTCCATAAACTTCATTACAAGAAATAAATAAGAAACCGTTGATGCGTCCATTAAAGAACTGATATGTGTTCCATTTGAAAAAGAACAGTCTCTAATCCATATTTTAATTAAAGGTTCTCCCAGGACAGTTCTGCCTTCAGTGAGTTTTTCACAACTTTAGTAAATACGGAATATCCTTTTCTGTACACTAAGTGTGTTTGGTATTGAGATGTGGAGGTACCGTATGGTGTCATGCTCTCCTATGTAAATGTTGGCTTACTTTGTGTTGATGTATGTAATGATGGAGGACATTGCTGTTACCTTTTTTGTGTTTTCATCGTTTAGCTGTTTTACCTTACCCAATGCAAGCAGTCAATGAAAAGTTCCATGTGTTATTCATTGTCATGTTTTTACGCGAGTTCTATAGGTCGTGGTTGCCTGGATTCAGAAGTAGTTGCAAAATGTTTCATTTTACATACAATTCAAGAACAGTACATTCAATGTCATATGTGATGGTGTGAGATCATATGTTAGTTGATCCAATAGCCATCTTCTATATGCATGCGAGGTGGCATCTAGTTGGTTAAGTCGATGATTTAGGTGTCTCATCATCAATCCCACTATCTTGCTTGCCACATTACTTCAAATTGATATTTATGCCATTTTCCAATTTAGTCATTTAGAAGGACAAAGCAAGTTGATGGTTGAGAACTCTGGCATCCATCTTCTCTTGCTCGGATTCTGCCTTGAACTTGAAAAGTCAACTATTTTTAAGCTCCATTAGTCAAGCAGTTGACATCTTTACTGACTGCAATCGTCCCTTATACTGTATTATTACTTTGTTTCATTGCAGATTGGCAAGAAGCTGGTACTGGATTCTCCTCAGGAAGAATTTGTGATCCAGATGCTATTGTCCCTTTCAAAACTCACCTTAAAGTCAATACTTTTGATTCCTGACCAGGTAACAGCTCCATTTATCTTTGCAATTTTTTTCTTTGAAATGTTAACTTAAAATTTTATTATGCCAAAAGCTGCGATTCATACGAAAAGGCAACCACAATGTGGCACATGCATCCACCAACAGGCAACCCCTAATGTAATGAAAACCTATATGTACAGAATAACATCACCATATGCCTATAAGAAAACCAGCTATCTACTCATGAGGAGATTGATACAATGATACCACATGCTTGTTCGAATCATCTATAGGATGGTCATTAATTAAACTCTTCATATTATATAATTCTCTCTTCCCGTTCCTTTGGAATTATTATTAGAGAGTGGCTACCTACACACTACAAATGACTCTCTACACACTGCATTTAAAAAAAAAAAACAAAATCAAAAAATTCCTAAACTACCATCGCCCTCTCCTTCCCTCTCTCTCCCTTCTCCTCGTTGTCCACCGCCCACCAATTGTGCTCACCCTCTCCCCTTCCTCTCCTCTCCCTCTTCCTCATCATCTTCCTCTCCTTCTCCCTCTCTATTTCCCTCTCTTTCCCTCTCCCTGCTCGTCGCCGCCCGCTGTCCGCCCACTCTCCTTCTCCTTCTCCCTCTTCCCCTCCTTCTCCCTCTCTATTTCCCTCTCCCCGCTCATCACCGACCGCCGCCCGGTCACCCTCTCCCCATCATCTTTCCCTCTCACGGTGGACAAGCAAATGGAGAAGAATCAAATGCTTTGGATGTAAAAAAAAAAAAAAAGAATTTGCCATTGAAATCGGCGAATCCGATTCGTTCGGCGACACAGGGCCAAACAAATCGAGTTTGTTCGGCGACACAGGGCCGAACGAATCGGATTCGCCGATTTCAATGGCAATTTTTTTTTTTTTACATCCAAAGCATTTGATTCTTCTCCATTTGCTTGTTACCGTGAGAGGGAGAGAGGATGGGGAGAGGGTGATCGGCCGGCGGTCGGTGATGAGCGGGGAGAGGGAAATAGAGAGGGAGAAGGAGAGTGGGCGGGCCGCGACGAGTAGGGAGAGGGAAATGGAGAGGGAGAGGAGAGGAAGGGGAGAGGGTGGGCGGGCGGTGGAGAAGGGAGAGAGAGGGAAGGAGAGGGCGAGGGTAGTTTAGGAAAAAAAAATTTGTTTTTTTTTTTTAAATGCAGTGTGCAGGTAGCAGCTCTCTTATTATTATTATTGTATGGTACCCTTTTTTTCAAAAATAGATTCTTCCTCGTCTTATGAGATTTTCCATAACATTTTTATCCAGAAGGCCTTTTACATAATGAAACTGATACAAGCATGGAGTTTGCTAAGTGGCCATGGTCCACACGACTGGGCTAGGTGGAACCACTAAATTGGGTGTGTTCAATAGGTGATTTGATCATAGTTTTCCAAATCGGAATTGTATCGCAAATCATTTATACCCATGAATCAAATCAAACCGCAAATCGTAGGATTTTTTATTTTTCTTATAAAAATAAAAAATAATTAAAAGCTAAAAGAAAAGGAAAGAAGTTATTATTCATGACCATCCATTTTCCCATTTGTAGCAGTATAAATACAATAACAAGTCTATCATACAATCATATCAAGAGCATCATGATATATATATATATGAAATAAATTATGTGTAAATAGTTAAATAAGTTTAAAGTATCAATATATATATATTTTATTATCTTTAAATCAAAATATAAAAATAAAAATAAATCTAAACTATCATCTTACACGGTAGGGTATCTCTTGAAGTAAAGAAAGTGTATATGAAGAAAAAAAAAAGATTAAAAAAAGAAATTAAAAAAGAAGAAGATATAGACAAGCACTATATGTACAGTCAAATGAACCCCGAGGGGTAGCTCAGTTGGCCGAGGACCATGGTTTGCTCCCGGAGGTTGAGGGTTCGAAACTACGCTACCACACTGGGGCCACATGGGTTTTACCCGGCTCCCCCTGGCCCAAAGGGCTGTGACACCCTCCATTATAAAAAGAAAAAAAAATGATTTAATTAAATGCATGTTCTTTATTCATCTTTAAAAGCTTATCAAAGCCACAAAAAATTCTTAGGAGATTTCATCAACTACTAAATAGTCTTTTAAAAATGAAAGCGCTTAAAGAAAGAAAGAATAAAGAGAGAAAAAAGTAAAAGATTGTTAATATTAACTTATTGGTTGTAGCTATTCCCGCTTAGCCAATTGCTTGAATCGTAAGATTCGATGAAACGAGTATAGAATCGTAAGATTCACACATGAATTCTAAAATTCATCTGTAAATGGGATTCATTGCATAGATACAAATCGTTTTTCTTAAGATTCGGGATACGAATCAGGCTTCTTAAAAAAAAGGATTTTATTACCTATCCACTGAACTCAAGCCTATGTGATTCTGACATGTTGGCGGAGATATTGCCCACTTTGTGATAAGGTCACTTAAGAGTTTAGTAGTCCTTTTTCCCCTTTTGTTTAGTTAGATTAAAGCTTTCTAACGTAGATACGAGACTTCAATGGTGTTAAAGTTTTAGCAATAGTTGCTGACTTTAAGTTCTGATTTTGGATCTTCTGATGTTTGCTGATGTATCTGAGTTTCATCAGAGTTTAAGTTCTTTTTTTTTTTTTGGTGTTTGCTAATGTATATGAGGATCTTACTATTAAAAAAAAAAAGGGTGTATAAGGATCTGGTTGTACGGGGGATTGTAATATTACAAGCCTGCTGCCAGATCAATTGAATTAAAGCTTCAGGTTTCATCATAATAGGCATCAGAGCTTCAGTTTTCATCAGAAACTTCATATTATCTTCATCATTGCCAACACTAACCCCTATTGGTTCTCCAATGTTCATCATCTGGTTTTCAATCTATCTTGATAATCACTATCAATATTCTCATGCTCTCCCCTATTTAAGGCCTCCTATTCCACCTGTATCATTTGAAGTGGCAAATATAAGCTTGATTATCTAGTTTTAATCTATGACAATGAATGCCTGACAACTCTGATGATTGCGATCCAAAGATCTTTATTCTCCCATTCCGAAACTTGCTTGCACAACCTTTTGGTGGAAAAATCTCAACCTAACCAAGTGGATGTGGAAAGGATCTGTATGAGCTTTCTGATCCGTGGTAGTAATGGATATGTGAGGTTCTTGCCAGAAAGTATCTTTGATGTACATGCTAATGTGTTGGTAGAAATATTCTCCTTTACCCCATCCTACTACTACTACTACTATGACTTGACCGAATCTACATTTATGACAGAAACCTTTTGGGTATATTTTATTCTCTTGAACTTCAGATGGTGTTACTTAAAGTAGACCAAAAACATGTGCAGGCAACCCCACATGCAATAACCAACATTTCTGGCATGGGGTCCAAGTTGCAACAATCATTCATTGTTATCTCAGGTTTCAATGAGTATTAGAATTCAGACATAGCGCCAGAGCGTATCTGTGGAACTCTGATATTAAGAAGCTTCGGCTATGTGCTCTGTTAGAGTGCATCCTTGTCTGAGAGCAAGGATTCTTGAACATGTATTAAGTATAAAGGCAAATAATTGTTTATTACAGTTTGGATGGTCCAAGAATTTTTATGTTTGTGATGAAATATATTGTATTTACTTTGATGTTCTTACTTGAGTTTTCCAGTCAATTAAAAATAGTAATAATAGAACTTATTGTCTTTTTACTTATCTAGTTTTAACAATGTGTCTTTCAGGTAGTGTAGTTCTCTCAGATCGCAATAGACGAGTTTTGTGCATTCTATTCAAATAGGAAAATAACCTGCTTATTTAGAAAAAAATTCTGCAGAAACTTATGTCCAATCTATTGTCTGGATACAGATGGACCTGCTCTTATCGTTTCTCAGCCGGAAATCTGCCACTTTAGTGTCTGCTACTGCATTGAAGTGTTTGCATTTTCTTTCAGTGGGAGGAATCAGTAGGTTGCCTTTAGATGCGAATGTGGTCTCAACATTGTTCCATGTGATAGATAATGCTGACTTGCCATTGAATTCACAATGTGAGGCTTTAAAAGTTCTGCGCAAGGTGACTGTTGGTTTGCTTCCTTTTTTGATGACTTTATTTTTCTCCCTTTTCGGCAATTTTATTTTTTAAACAATTGTATCAAAACAAATATTACACGTGATGGAGAACCATGAAACAGCCAAAGTGGTATAGGGCGTCTCATCTCATCAACGGTGCCAGGGATTAATCATTGATCCCTGGCTCTGGCAAGCACAGGGATGGACTGTCCTGTGGTGGAGCACAATGGCGAGCTTATGCAGGCAGAGCACAGATAAAGGAGGTCTAGTGATGGAGTACAGAAACAGAAGTGGGGAGCACTGAAGTGGAGCACCCTAGGGATAATCCCTGGGACTTAGACTAGGATAGTTTACCATTCCTCCCATGTACACGCCAACGAAAGAAAGAAAGAAAAAAAAAAAAAAACACATGATGACAACTAATCTTAGTTCATCTGTTGTTCTTTAACTTTTGAAGCACTTGCTATATACTAATGCTGTATATTCTAGTTGAGGAATGATTAAATAAGAGTGATGCTACTGCAGATTGTGATAAAGGTAGCAAAATCTGCACTGTGGGGCCATTCTACGTGAAGTTAAAACTATTCGATGAGAACCACGATCTCGGCACCCATGCACACATGAAAAGAGTGTAAAAGCAAACAGTAAGCTGCTTGAATATAATTCAAATAAGTGATATTCATCTTGAAGTAATATTTTATCATTGATTGAGGAAGATCATCTCAATCGTATGTTAAGTTTCTGGTGCAATATATGTCGTGGAGATTCTTTATCTTCAGAGAAAGAATCTGAAGCTTGAAATAAACTTAAAAAGACAAGGAAAAACTGGGTTTAGACTTTTAATCAAATCCAATTGGTGCAATTGGTAAAACTCCAAATTTGATTGATAATAATCATTACCATCATTGAAGCTTTATCTCATTCACTTTGCACTAGTTTGAGAGTTGGCACTCAACACTATTTCTATAGTTAAGCCTTCCTCAGGTTGGGATATGCAAATTTCCTTTTTTTTTGTTATCTATCTATGTTCTATTGGTTGTGGTTGCAATAAAGTTGGAAAAATTATAAATGATCTTTTCTTGTGATATAAAGGGAAAATAAAATTTCACTTAGTCAACTGGGAAGGAATGTCAAAATCAAAAATAGGAAGGGACCGGGAATAGGAAGAATAGCATAAAGAAATTGGGCTTTGCTCAGTAAATGGAGGTGTAGGTTCGGATTTGAGAGGATGCCTATGTAGAAAAGTTGTCGTTATAAAAAATATAGGAAAAGTGAGGGTGTTAGGATCAGGTAAAGCCTATAGGGCTAAGGTGTCAAGAGTTGGCATTGATTGATTCTGCCGATGGAGTCTAGATAAGTAGATACATGGCATGGAAAGCTATTCTAGGTGAGGTTCGCTTTTTGGTGGGGGGGCTTGAGTCCTTTATTGGGACAAATTGGGGATGGAGATGAATCTTCCAAATACAAGTTGCCCAAGCTTTATAATGTCATCCAGAAAACTGTTTTATTCTGTGTTCTACCATTAAAAAAAAAGGACAAAAAATGTATTTTTCATAGGGAATTTCAGTTGCCTCCATCTCCTTTCATCCCGACCTGAACCTTTTATTTTTTTTCAAAAACTTTGTTTCGGAAGCTGAGAAAGAGATGCTTCAGCACTCATCTGGCCAGTCTGCAATCTGGGCATAATCTGTTCTCCATGATGTCCTATGATGATGTCATATTACGATACAGAATATTATGTGGTTTTCCTAGTTCCCTATGGAAAGTGCCAATCTTTCCTTATTTATGTACACTTATTTTATATATACCCATTTTCTGTATTAATGGCATTGCAGGCCTTTATTTTAAATATACCCATTTTCTGTATTCATGGCATTGCAGGTCTTCTGTCACACACTGCCTCTGCCTAATTTGGATATGCATGAATTCCTTGATCTAATATTGATTGCTGAGAGTGCTGCTCAGTCTCCAACCATTTCAAAGAGATATCTGGCTCTTGGCTTGCTTGTAGACATATCCTGCAACCTCAAAAGGAAGATGGGTGACAGGCGGTGCTGCATCCCTGAACTGTCATCAGTCGCAGATGTACCACAAGAAAGCTTGCAAGATTCAGTTCCAGCGTCTGATGGCAATAAACTGACATCTCTTCCATGGCGCGTTTCTCTCTTAGTTATAGATCAGATCACCTTTCTGGTGCAGCAGGTGAATGTTGAATCCTGCAAGGGAGAATTAATGTCCATGTCAAAATTAAAGCCGTGTAGTTTTAAGGTAAAGGGTTGCCAAAGCTTACTCAACCTTGTACTATGTCTAGTCAAAGAATATCCTACCTTAGGTCTCGTGTCACTGAAAAAGGTAAAAATGTTGATAGAATCTTTGGTGAATACAAGATACGCTCTTGACAATGAAGCTGCTGGCACTCATGATGATGTCTCTGAAATGGACGTTGACACTGAAAATCCAAGCTCTTCTTTGCCAAAGGTCACAGAAGTTGAAGGCAAAATGTATGCTTCTACTGTTTCAGAACTTGTAATATATCTGTGCGAGTTCACAAGTGCTTGCCTTGAGGTTCTTGATGAGGCTGGTGCAGTTACTACTGAAATATATAACATAATGAAGCTACTTGGTGAGTGCATACAACAAAGTGGGCCTTTGAATAACATGTGTGTGGCTGTCTCACTTCTTTTGCGTTCTCACTGCATGTGGTGTTGCTTTGGAAGTGACAGCTTCACAATTTCAAGTCCTTCCTCAAAATTATCTCACGACGATTGTTGGCTTCAGCATGAATGGGTGACCCTTGAATTTGCAAAGAAGATGATGACAAGAAATGATTTTTGGGCAGTGTACAAAACTGGAAAGTATGCTGCATCTCAGGGTGTATGGTTTGCAGCCACATTTGCATTTAAGATATTAATAAAACGGGCAGAATCTGACACCTGCCGTTCCTGGTTAAAGTCTCTGGCTCTATTTGCTGGCGCTGAAAGTGAAATTCAGCTTCTGCTTAACCCGAGACAAGGCATTCGCTTAATTGAAAGGTTGCAGAATAACAGCATTCAGGAAAAACCTTGTGGTGATGATGTTGTTGAATATGTTGATTTGCCTGAAGTTAAAGATAAGTTAGTGAAAGCGTTTAGCAGAGTTTGCTCTGCAGAGGAAGCGCTGGCAGCTGTTGTCAGTTCAAACAGACCCTTTTGTTTTCAACAGTGGTTTTGGAGGTTAAGAGCTAAAACTTTTGAAACTGTGGCAGATATATTTGGGCTCTTGATTTCTTGTCCAATTGCTGAAGAAAACATAAATGATGACGGGCAGGTACTGTTGCAACATATGCACTCTTCTGCTTATCATTTTGCCCATTGCGCTTTTCGCCTGAACAGGTTAGCGAAAGAGTTCGATCTTCTTGCCACATCATTCATGGATATTGACTTCAAAAGCTTTCAACTCATCTCAAGGCTTGCACTAAACTGTTCATTACTGGCCTTTTGTACTGTCTTTGCTATCCATTTCCCTGAAATACCTCGTCACAAAAATGACATAGCTTACATTTTAGAGGGATGGGAGAAGTGCTCACCTGCAATTGTTACACAAGATCTTTTTGAGCGCTTGTGGCATATAGACCACAAGACCAGTACAGATCTCCAGATGTTTTCAGCGGGCACAGGAAACCAAAGTGAATACCTGCAGTCCAGAACACAAATATCTAGCTGTGCTTACAGAGAGAGGGTTACTTTAAGGGTTTGTCAATTTGCTGTATCAGGTGTTTTCAAGATACAAGAAGAAGCAAAAAGAGTGGAGGGTGAGGGGGATCTAAGCCAAATTATTCAAGCAGGATTGCAACTACTGTCTGAGATATTGAGGAAATGGCTCCACATACCTTTTCAGACTCCCAAATATTTCTTTAGATTAAGGTGTGCAATCTAGTTTGCCTTTAATTGTTACAGATTTGCAATATTCCTATTTTTCTCAAATGGGAGAAGTTACTGGCCAGCAAAGATTTTGAACATTTTTATGAGATTCATATGTAAAATGCTAGTACCTAGCATGAAATTTCAAAGAAAAAAGGCTTGAGGCAGATATCAGAAACTCATGGAAGAACTCCAACTATATTAAAGTTCAGCTTCAGCCTGACGACTGGTTCACCCTATTTTTTATACATGAGTTTTGACTGTAAGGATATGGTTGTCACCTTGCTGCTATGCATAGTATCTTTGACCTTTGAATCTGTAATGGGGCCATGGTTTGGTGATTAAACCATTGATCTGATGATCTTTACAGTTAACTGACCATGACCCTAGGTAAACCAAGGTTGGGAGATCATAGTCATCCAATATTTGCCTTCCTCTGGGTTGAACGTGGACTGTGGACCAATGTTGTGTTTTATTTCTTGATTGCTCTTGTTATGCCACTACAAAGGTTTTTTATATAATTGTTGTCTATTGGGGAGATTTGGGGCATGGTCCATCCCACTGTAGTTTCTACCTGGTTAAATGGTTACCATTCATGTTTTAAATGTGGGGATCATGTTACTCTTTTGGTCCTTAGGCTGAGGTGAACAACACTCTGCTGAGCTCTTAATAAATGCTACTTTCTTTTTTGGTTGTGTGCGCTTAATCATTATTTTGAATTCCATTTTAGTGTTTATTACCATTTCAGATTTGTCATTAAACGAGTGATTTTCCTAACAGTTTTGTGTTGAATTTTGAACTTCATTCAGGCCTTGCATCGGCGCTGAGCTCTTTTCCTTCAATGCAGATACTCAAAACCGAGGTGAAATTTCCGTCACAAGTGGTTTCAGTCTTTCACTAAACCTTTGCATACAGATGAAAAATGTATCCACAGCGTGCCGAATTGAGGATAGCAAGCTGTACTGCATTCTAGCTATTAATACGTCTGATTGCCAACCCATAGGAAGAAGAGAGAGCATGGGACAAATGCAGTCAGGCTTCCAAGCTTGGAAGACCAATGTAATGGTGGATTTGAATGAGGAGTTACTACATCATTTGAATGGTGGACCTAGTAAAACTGGTAAAATACATGGGGACATTTCTGATGTTGGTTTGGTGAAGTCTTTTGTTTGTTTTGAACCAAATGAAAGGGGGCAGGGATTCTCAACCTGCTTGCTTGATGTTTCTCCCCTTCCAGAAGGTTCATATCAAATCATATGGCATAGCTGTTGCACTGATAGAAAAGGGTCCTATTGGAGTCTAGTGCCCCTAAATACAGGCCCCTTATTAACTGTTAAGAAGCCTGATGCTTCTGTATCATGATTTATTCAAATTCGCAAAGTACCATGTTGTGTATTAGTATGTTCCTTTGTAGTCTAATTTGTTGGGGCTGTTCCACCTCATGCCTGTTGTTTGTATCCAGTGATCAAGGTTTTGGATATCGCCCCGCAACACTGGTCAAGTGGGGGATTCTTTTCCGCTCAGAATGCTGTGTCCAGATTACTTTAGATCGAATTGGAATAAGATTTTTGATTTGGGGAGGGAAAAGGCAGAAAAGATGTTGCACGGGTTGATGTTTTTGAGAGGATCATTTCGATTTGCCTCTCCAATCATTTAGGTCTCCTTTTATATTGAAGAATTCTAAGCAATGGCTTGCTGTCAGAGGGAATAAACTTGAGAAAGTCTCCTCTTTGGTTGGAAATGAATAGCCATTATCATTGAATCGAAATAAATCCTAGAAAACTGATGGTCTCATCAACATCTCCACATCTCCTCCACTTTTCATCTTGTTGTCACTCCTTGATTAGATCACAGCTTACCATGACTTTGGGCCTGAAATACTTGTTGTAACTAATCAGGCTATATCAGATTTCTAGAGGCTTTTATTGAAGGACTACACCTGGTCTGGACTCTTCCGTTTCGGGACTTTATGTCGAGGGGTCTATTTGTTTGCATAGAATTGAATTCATAGAAATTGTAAGATGTGTATTCATTAAAGTGATTAAAATTGAAGAATCAAAGGTGAAGTTCAATTAATGTTCATCAAATACTCAAACCTTCAATGGAAAATAAATCAAGGGAATGTGGAAAATGAATAGCTAGCCATCACTTCAGTAAATCAAATCCTATGGAACATAGGGTTTCGTCTGCATCTCTGCCTACCATTTTTCTTCTCACACATCATTGTTCAATTCCAAGCAAACAAAAGGACCCTTTCTCCACTTCTTATCTTTTACCCTCAATCCTTTTTTGGTATTTGGTCGATTACCTATGAAACCTTACAGTAATTGCCTTCCAATCAGTTTACCCATAGATGTAATTACCCATGACTTTGTTTACTTATAAATATTGTTATACGTAACTTTTTTAACTTGTAATTGGTTATGGCAAAGAAGGAAACGTTCCACTTATATGTAAACGTTGGTTATGAATAACTATGTGCCAGTGTATAGGTGTAAACCCAAGTTACTAACAAGATCCCAACAGCCTCCTATTAATTAGGAAAATGACCCCCTACTTTTATGATGCATTTGTGTAATTTCTTTCTAGATAAAAAGCATGGTAAGTAGAATTTTTTTTTTTTCTAAAATCCACATCTAGTGTGGCCACTATTTTACGAGAAAAGGCGAAAAATGAACTATCCTTTCTGTCTTTCTACAAAAAATTCATTTGATGATGGAGGGAACGGAATTAGTTTTTGTGCATCCGATTTTCAACTGTGCTGCACAAATGTGGGCTAAATAAGTTGTCCATAATCACAAAAGCAGATCCTAAAATAAAAGCAAATGCGGGTACCTGACTATACTTTTGAAGATAAAGCCATATTGACCATTGTATACATTTAAGGGATTTTGATCTCATGATTGCCTTGTGACCTTGACATTTGTTGCAGAAGAGTTGAAGTTTATATATTTTCTGTAGAACAGTTCATATAATAACAAAATATCGCTCATGCCGATGTATACCGTCTAACAAGGCCTTGAGATATTATAGGAACAACTCGATGAAAAATACTTAAATTTGAAGAGTCCGGATCACCTATGACAAATATTACACCTTCACCGTGAGTGGACCAATAACAGTCTGCTACGCCATCAAAAAAAAAAAATTGAACATCAGGCCCAATGGCAGTTGCAGGGACAATGCCCGTCATTCAAATAAAAGGATGAAAGGGACAAACCAAATGGCTTTTAGATGTTTATATAGGAAAGCTACACACATGCTGGACATCTGAGAAATAGAGTCTTGTCATCGCCAAAACATGAATCCACATGATGTGACGCTCTTCCGTCCCCTTTGAAACCCTAGCCTAGAAGCCAACAAACTACCCACTTTTCAATTCAACTTCCTTGGGTTGTTAATAAGCCCCAGATAGAAACACTCACAATGGTGCAGGGGGGGTGTGAGTGTGGGCAATAATATGGGGGATGGATTAATTTAAAAAAAAATAAAAAAAATAAAAATGGGTTTATTCCTCAAAAATCTTGATTTATTTATTTTTTCTTTAGAAAACCTTCAACTCCTATTTATATCAATTCCATCGTACAAATTGTAAAAATCCAAACGGTGAATCCACTTGCAGCTCAAGTGGCGAAGTATTTCCCTATCCACATGCACAACCATTAGGTCCCAAATAAAGGGCCTGGACTAGTGCACAAATTAAGATTCAAATACTTAAAAGTATATCAATACACTCTAGTATATTAATACACATATATATATAGAAGGAGATGCTCCTATGAAAGTATCTCCCACCTTACTATGAGAAATAAAGTAGGGCCCTCACATCCATATCAAATGCCAACAATTTAAATGTGAGGCCCCCACACCTATATATATATATATATATATATGCTCCAATGAGAGACATCTCTCATCTTAAATGAGAGATTCTGTGAGGGTCATCACATTCATATCTAATGCCAACAATTTAAATGTAAGTACCCCCACTCATATCTATCATATAAAGTGAGAGATATCTCTTATAGGAGCGCACACACACATATATATATATATAAATGTTCAAGTGCATCCATCTCTCACCATAGTGTGAGAGATGTTTCCATAAATAGAGGATTTCAAGTACAAAAGGGCAATTTCAAGTACATAGGGTGAAGTACAAAAGGGAGATTCATGTGCAAAAAAAGGAAAGTGCCATCACCCTATGGTGAGGGATGGATGAACTTAAAACTTCCTCATATATATATATATATATATAGACAAGGCACTCCTAAGTTTAAATGATAAAATTCCGTAAGCTCAAACTTGTAGGGCCCACTTAATCCCGGTCTAGTGCCATCATCAAATCTGGGTACATTTTGGACATGTGTGGCTCATGGCCCCTTCTACCTGGCCCACCTAAAACTTGTCAAAATGAGCAAGCTGTTAGTCATCAAACCAATAATCCAACTAAAAAGAATGGCACTGAAAGATTTTCAATCCTGTGAGATTTTTGCTAAAAGCTGATCTTGGGAGCTCTGAGAGATTTCTGCTAAAAGAAGACACGTCAACAATTGAATAGGATTAACATAACCCTGAATAGAAACATGTTTATCCTCCTTTTGGCCGTTACTTGCAGGCCAGATTTTTGTAGTAATCTGTTAAATCATAAAAAAACTTGTTGGTGCTCCACTGGACTACTGAGGATCTATAGATTTGCTTGTAGTTTCTGATGTCTGTATCTGGGGTGTGAAGAATCTGAGTTAAAGACATTGTAATTCTCCAGACAATACTACTTCTAGATCGGTTGATCAAAGGATCTGTGGAGTCCAATGGGAATTTTATATTAGCACAAAAGAGGATAAGGTGCAGGAAATGATATCCCTGTTGGGCCACCAGACATGCATCAATTTTATTTAGGCATTCATTCTGATTCGATTCAGAGACACATTCAGCAAGGGATCACCCTAACCCCTGTTTGTTTATGTAGATTGAATTCTTGGGATTTCTAAGGTGCATTTAGCAAGTTACCTGTTTGACTTGAGTTTTGTGAATGTTTTATTCGATAGGTTTTAAGATCTTTTGCCCTTCTTCCAGTAAGTTACAAAATTTTGACTTTTTAAGTAGGCATAATGTCATCTACACATTATTTATGATTGGATTGTGTTGACACCTTTGAAATTTCTATTTATACCAATCCTATATACTTTTTGCACAAACAAACATGAGCTATCATTATAGAATACACTTCATGGACAATACAATATGGACGGTTTGGATTCAGGTGTGTCAGTGGTTATTCCTTGAAAGATTGGGCCACACTCGGCGGAAGTACCAAAGAACATCCTGTGGTTTCGAGTTTGACGGCAAGTCGCCGCGTCACCGTCAATAGATAACGGCGTTTTCTACACTTGTTGAAATGGTCGTGGATTTCTACGAAAACTACGTTCATGACCTTATTAGTTTTTGTTGTTTATTAGGCATGTTAGTTTCCCCAACCCAAAAAAAAAAAAAAGCATGTTAGTTTCTCTCGAACGCTCTCGTAAAATTAACAAAGTGCTAACTCTAATAAAACACTTGACTCCTCAATAACATTTAGGGCGTTTTATAAAGTCAAGTTCTACCCTATTATGACAAAAAAACCGAAATGACAACAGGGTCGCTTGACTTTGGTACAAATAAATATTTTTAATGATTTTGCCCAGAGCCCATCACGGGATTTATTGGTTTTTTAAAAATATTATGACTTAAAACAACAAGAAAATTGAGATTTTGTCTTTTATCATATATTGATTTTAAAAAAAAATCCACATTTGGTGATTAGTCAGTGGGAGCTATAAATCCATAGTTTTTTTTTTTTTTTTATATAACTTTGTAAAGAAAAAACTATGATATCATTGGATTTTATATGTGGAAAACCTATGATATCATGAGTCACAATATCAATGGATTCTTGGCAAAATAGTTTTTTAAAAAAAGGACCAAAGTTAACCGACTTTTCTATCATTTTGGGGCCTTTTGTTATTATCTCGTGGAATCCAAGTTTAAGGGAAATTAATTAAAGCATGAATCCTTAAAATCTATGATGAGTGGAGATAACATTCTGGAAATCTAAAATTTTGAGATTTCTTTTAGAAAATTCGGCTAGCATATGAAATCTATCTTGGGATGGCTTAACCACAGAGCTTATTATATGTTATAAGCTGGGAAAGGGTACATGAAGTTAATCACATATGTAAATCATTTTGATAAATCTTATTATATGTTAGAAGAAACTGGGAAAGGGTACATGAAGTTAATCACTTGTAAAGATTAATCAAAAGGCTGGTCATACTAATTTCAGTGTGATATTATCAAAACCAGAGCTATTAGAGATTGTGAGTACATTTGGGATTCCAGGAAAGTGGGCTCCACTTACATATTATGTGGGAAGCTCTACTTCATTGAAATGAAATGTAAAGCAGTTCTGTATAATTTACGAGATTTCTCTGTTGTTGAAAAAGAAATGATGCATAAGATTATAAAAAGGGGTTTTAACATATTAGTCCTCCTTAAACTCGATCTTCTCAATTTAATGACCGGCATTCAGATAATGTCCCTAGAATCGCTTAACTCTGGTAAGGCATTTTACTTTTTTGCCCCAAATCTCATGATATCATGCATGGAATAGCGTATGTCTCAAAAACTAATAAATCTCAGGATATCATAGGACTGTGCTTTTGCCACTTAGCTCTTGTGATGTATGGCACATACAAAATTGCTCGCACAACTATGATGCATCTCCCCTTTTGGCCACACAACTCATGCGTTAAACCCAACCAGAGCCTAAAAATAGGGTTGTTCCTCCCTCGTATGGCACATATAATTTAGAGACAGGAAACCAATGACTTTTTAAAAGAAAGTTAGAACCAGGGGCGGAACCACATTGAGGCCAGCCCCCGCCCCGCCCCCCCATCCTTTGGAAAACCCTTTTAAAACACCAAAATGGGCCCCCCCAGGTTTTTGCATCTTTCTCTTTCTAAGTTAAAACTCATCATGCCCTGGCCCCCCAGGTTTTTGCATCTTTCTCTTTCTAAGTTAAAACTCATCATGCCCAAGCTTCAAAAAGCCATGAAAAGAGAGAATCTGAACTGTGTCAAATAGAAGTGAGAAATCCAACCTTCATTTCTTTTGCTACTATGATCTGCTGAGAGAGAGAGAGAGAACAAGTATAGGTGCTTGTTTGAAAGAAAAGCAAGAAAGCCCCATGTCCATCTGATGATTTATATGAGAGGGTGAAAAGTACTACGTCTTTTAGCTACAGAAGAATAGAGAAGTAAGAAGTTAAAAACCACAGGTCCACAACCACTTCCTATAAGGAAACTCAACTGATGACCTTTGCAAGTTAGACTTGAATTGTAATATAATTTTCATGGTTGAACTTACAACTATGTCAAAAGGAAACTTTAAAATATGATAGTTATAATAATTTGTGAAATAAAATTTTATTCAAGTTTTGCTCCCGCCCCCCCCCCCCCAACCCCCCAAGCTGAAATCCTGGCTCTGCCCCTTGTTAGAACCTTTTTTTTTTAAAGGTTGGAAGATGTTGAGTCTTCAAATTTGAACTTGATGACATTGAAGACTCGAGCTTCGATTTTGTTAAAGAGGACACTCAACAGCTCTCTAAGAGTTTGTTTATATATACTAGTTTCCATATCATAGAGATTATAAGTTAAGGGACACAATCAAATCACTGTTTTTTATTTTTCTAACTCTATTTTAGGCTGGTAAGTGGCGACAGTTCTCTTTTCTAACTGTCTGGGTATGAACATGTAGTACATCACCTTTTTCCATTTGTGTAGGTCTTTTTCCTGCTTGTGCGGACTCTCTTCCCATATGTGTGCGAGGGATCTCTCTTAGATTCCAGCACCCTTACTATAAATAAAAAAAAAAAAAGTACTTTTGCTATGTTTTTACCATTTCATCATCTCTGACAGCGTATTTTAGTTTCATCATTGATATGGACATGTCACGACAAACTTTATTTTTGACGTTTGCTAAAAGGGCAAACTTTATTTTGATTGGAACTGTTTGGTATTTATAGAGAGAGATGCTTAAAACCAAAAGAATATTTACTTTATTTTGAGTTCATTCTACTTCGAATCATGATTCGAGGGTTTTCCTAACTCCTTTTGGAAAAGGAATATTTACTTTATTTTGATTGCATTCTACATTGCAAAATCCAATCTGATTGGGGCTTTCCTAACTCATTTTGGAAAGACTAGCTATTTAAAAGCATCTCACCATCAAAATTGTAAATCTTGTCTTTTGCAAGTCCTATGTTCTGCACTTCATTTGGAGAGCAGTCAGACGTAGTTTACTTAGTTTAGTAGTTCTGTCTAGTGTACCGCAGCTTAGCAGTTCTGTGTAATCAGTAATGAATCCTTATTCTCAATCAGGAAGCACTGTACTGTACATGATGCACTGCATGCTTGTTCATAATTTGATTTAGTGGATCCCATGTGAGAGACTTTGGTTGATATATAGCATGACTAAAGATAACAAATATTACGAGTTTCCAATCCAGCCCTGACTGAGTGAATGACATGCATTAAGGTGGAAGTCCATTTTTTTTTTCTTTTTTGCAAAAGGTCATTTATATTAAGAAGAGAACAAAAACAAGGCAAAGCCCTATAAAAGCAGGGCATTGGACACAAAAAAAAGGCAAAAATGCCCTCAACGCCAAAAAAAGGCTTCTATACAAACCAAAAGAACAAAACCAAGTTTGAGCTCGTACACAACATAGCCAGCCTAAACCCAAAAGGAAAAAGCTTTTCAACAATTAGCTTTAGAACTTCAAACCCTAAACCATGATAGTACTTTTTTTTTAGGTTCGAGGACTTCTCAAAGAAGTCACCCATCCTAGTACTGCTCTCGCTCGAGCACGCTTAACTCCATAATTTTTATGGTTGTTGACATCGTACAATTTTAAAAGACCCCATGTTGAGTTAAGACAAAGTTTGACTTATAAGCCCAGAAATCTGGACAGCTCATTTCCAATATGACACTCATGTATTATTCATATTGCAAACCTAGTTCCTATGTGGACCATTCTAATCCCCCTTTGGGGATCACAATTGTGGAGCGTTACATGACCCATGGACCCGAGACCCGGCATATGTGTATTTGATATTACAAACTTTACCCAAAACAAACTTCTTTTTTATTTTTACTTTTTTATATGTAATATTAGAGATAGTAGACTTGATGAATTATTATAAGTTGAATGATAAACTTATTTAAACCTCGAGGGGTAGCTCAGTTGGCCAAGGACAGCGGTTTACACCTGGAGGTTGTGGGTTCAAAACTGTACTAACACATTAGGGCTACAAAGTGGAATTTTACTCGGCTTTCTCTTTCGAGCCCGTAGGGATTATTCTGGCCCAAATGGCTATAAACCCTGAATTATCAATCTTTATTTTTTATAAGGCTATTTTAAGGGGAAAAAAAAAACGAAGAGAAATCAAAACCGATTTTGAAATGAGATTTCACTCGTCTAAGGGTACATGGTTTTGGAATTGGATCCGGAATCAATAGGGTTCCCACCCCATTTGCAACCATTTGCAGCCCTACCTACAAGAGTTGTTAATGTTGGGTTGGTAGGTCAGATTACTAAGATATGGACCGAGTAAAAGTTGACCATGTTATTTACAACGTTGGGCTTGTTGAATTGTTAAACTAAGACCGGGTCGAGTTCGGACCGGCACTCGTGAAACATCTTAAAACTCGACGGATACGGTAAGCAACGGAGCCGCGAGCCGTATCCAACCCGTTCGTTTTAATATCAAGAAGTTGGATTTCCAGTTGAAAACAAATTACAAGCAGTAGTTGTTTGTTTGGGTTGTATTTTGAGAGGGAGTGGCAATTTTAGTAATTCTATTCCTAACTCGATACCCTTCTTGTTATCTAATTTAGCAATATCCTTCTCCTCCTCCTTCTGTTTCAAGGTCGTCTCCAAACATCTATATAAATCTTCTCTTCCGTTTTTGAGAGAGAACACACACACAGCCGCTTTGAAAAGAGTCTGCCTGTGAAGATTTTTCTCTCGATCAGATTTCGGTATGTATGTTGTATTCAGATTTCAGATCTATCTTTAAAAAAAAAAATTGAATCTTTTTGTTTCTTCAGTGTTTGATTAGATGTATGTATGTATCCATTGATGCTAGTTCTGGATTTCATCTGCTTGATCTTAGTTGTTGTTTTGTTTTGTTTGGAAAGTGTGATTTGTTTGATTGGATTTTCCTTTTTTTCGTTTAGCTGACGGATCTTCCGCGATTGATCTAGCAATCATTGAGTTTGATTGAGATTTCTTTTAATTTGTTCTGAAGTTAAATCTGCTCATAGACGACATGTTTCATGGATTACAAAAAAAGTTTGAAGGATTTGATCTGAGTTTTGACAATTTTCTTAGATAAAGTTGTGATCTTTATGAGGTGTCAGATCTCAGGATTTAGTCTCGTGATTGTTTGTTGTTGAACTAAGAGATCTTTTATCTGATTTGATCGATATTCTCGGTTGCATGTGAACTAGATTATGTTTATATGGGAGGTTGATTTCAAAGCTATGTTGTGGTCGATCTGCTGGAGAGGGATTTGAGTTGCAAGTGATGTTAGATTTTGTTGTTCCTTTTTTTCTTCTGAGTTTGCATATTGATGATCATCTCTAGTTCATGTTCTGACAAGTAGAAAAGATTTACGGATGAGTGATTGGATGAAGATTTGAGACATTGTACATGCTGTTTTGTCTGAGTTTTTATTTGATGCTCTGTTGATGTAGGATTTAGCTGATGATCATCTCTAGTTCATGTTCTAACAAGTAGAAAAGATTTACGGATGAGTGATTGGATGGAGATTTAAGACATTGTACGTGCTGTTTTGTCTGAGTTTTTGTCTGATGCTCTGTTGATGTAGGTTTTAGCTGTTGTCATGGCATCGGCAGCTCCCGCGACAGGATGGTTGAGAGGGAGAGTGAAAGCTGTTACTTCTGGGGATTGTTTAGTCATAATGGGGAGCACAAAGGCAGAGATTCCTCCGGAGAAGACTATCACCTTGTCTTCTCTTATTGCTCCTAGATTGGTAAGTGGTAGCTTCGAATACCCACATCAAGAAAACGAAAAAAAAAAAAAAAAAAGGATTTTTCTAAAAGATAAAAAATCTCTCTTTTTTTTTTTTTTTTTCTTTTTTCTTTTTTTCAATTATGATAGTAGCTTCTTTCTGCATTAGCAGTTGGTCGCATTTAATGAAATTGATGATTCAACAATGACTCGAATGTTGAAAAGCTACTTGTTTTAGATGGTCTTAATTCATAGGTTTAGAACATTACGGCTATTTGCTAATTTTGAATATTCTTGTAATAGGTTACGCCTTATTCTTTCTTTTTATATGTCGTTTATATTTTTCTTTTATGAGCTATTGCCAAGATAAGTTGTTTTATTGCTTACTGTATTTAAACAAGTTGCTTGATTTAACTCAGAGTAACCTTGGTCACTCTTGTCCGTAAATTTCAGGCAAATTACTCTGACATTATATCTACTGTTATATGGTCAAGTCCATTGCTCAGTAGGACAGTTCTCTAGTTGCAGTCTTGAGATGAAGAGCACTTTCTATATCTTTCTGAGGAAGCAAACACTATAAATTTTGAAACATGCAATGCATAAGTTTATTTATTGATCTCTATCTATTACTCTAGGGCGAGCTGCAGAGACCTCTTGGGTGACACCAAGGATGATATATCGGTGGGGCCAACCCTTTGATACCATCTCCTCCTCCAAGGCCCTTACCAAACCTCACTAACTCATGAATTGCCACTACAAAAAACATTGATATCCATTCCAAAATTTGTTGGCCATTGGATTTGAGATGCATTTTTTTTTGTAACCATTGAGTTTGGAGGGCTCATATCTCGAACTTGTGTGCCCCTATCCAAACATAGCCTTCCATGTCCTCCTTTCAGTCAGGCCCACTGTCTCTCGTCCATAATAATCCTCGGCGAACTCATGTACAGGATCACTATGTAAACATAACCCTAATCATTTCCTCCTCAAAGATGAGCCCACTAGTCTTGTCCATGAAACTCCTTGACAAGCTCACCCAGAAGGCCGCTTCTCTTCCCTCCACGCTCAAAATGGGGCCTTTTTGCCCCTATCAAACATCCAATGAGAAGCAGCCATCCATCTATGAGGAATGCAAGAAAGAACGAGCCACTTAATAGCCTTCTTTTATTATGCCCTTTATTACACTCCTTTTTAGAGGATTCTTTTATAACGATTGGGAAACAAAATAGGAGAAGAGAAACCATTCTTCATCACATCTTTTTTCTTCCCTTCTTTATTTTGTATGATGGGATACACCTTTGGATAAACCCAAGCTCTTAATACTATTCAACCTCATAGATTGCCATGATTCCCAATTTGACATCAATCTCATTATTAATGGTTGTTGGATTCAGTTCATAAAAAAAAAAAACCAACCCATGCACTAATGGATTTTTAACTTATACCCACAAATGAATCAATCTTAATTATCATGAATAAGGAGGATAAGGCATTATATAATGTACAATTATCATGAATCAATCTTAATTGAAATTTTAAATACATCGGGCGAAGAAAAGGGCATGCTTTGCAAAAAAAAAAAAAAAAACTTTCCTTATGTTTAGGCTTTGTGTTTTTCTGAAAAATGCCTTTGCTATTTGCATTAAATGTCACATTAAATTGGATGACATGTGTTGTGCTTCCTTAGGCCTAAAAATGGGGCGTTTTCTTACCAAAAACGCCGGGCCATTTTGTAGCGTGCCTCTCTCTATATATATATATATGTGTGTGTGTGTACACCATTATAAACCAGTTTCTTTGTCACAAATGCCATTTTTAAAATTCTGGTCCATGTTCTAGGCCCGTAGAGGTGGTGCTGATGAGCCTTTTGCTTGGGAGAGCAGAGAGTATTTAAGGAAGCTGTGCATAGGAAAGGTGATTTCTAATGATGCTTTTCATTTTGTTACTCTACATCATTATTGGCGATCAATAGTGACAGTTATCTAATGGGTTGCTACAATCTTTACAATCATAGGAAGTCACCTTCAGAGTGGATTACACTGTACCATCCATTGGACGGGAATTTGGTTCTGTTTTCCTTGGTGAAAAAAATGTCGCATTGCTTGTTGTCTCGGAAGGTTGGGCAAAGGTAATGCTTTTGTACGTGCATGTTACAAACTTTTAAACTGTTAATACTAGATTGACATTGCAACTTTTCTTGCTTAATGAATAAAATTTATGCAGGTTAGGGAACAGGGTCAGCAGAAGGGAGAAGCAAGTCCTTTCTTAGCGGAATTGCAGCGTCTTGAAGAACAAGCTAAGCAGCAAGGTTTAGGTCGTTGGAACAAGGTAGTAGTTTGTACCATCTGGTTGCATAAGCGTTTGATAATAGACAAAAAAAAATAAAAATTCCTGTACCTTTTTTTTTTCATGCACGCAGGGTCTAGCTTTAGTGGAGCCAAAGAATTAAATCTCTATGCCGGTGTTTGTCTCTGCACCACCAGTTCTAAATTCCAGTACTTAAGGAGTCACATGTGACTCCACTGAGTTTCATGTAACTCGGTCGAGTCATTGGATCTGCCAGGTCCAGTAGTTGGAACTACTTAACAATGCCATGGGAGACTTGATCGGGATTTTACTCCACAACTGGAGCCCATTTTCCCCCTAGATACCCACTTACGATCTTTCACCTACCAAGCAAGTTGAAATTACAAACGGGAACCCACCTTCTTGCTCGATAGCCCACCGGCAATCAGTTTATCTTGATTTGGATGATTTTCTCAATTTGATTTCCCTATGGCCCTAAAAAGGTTCAAATTACAGTTTTCTCTGAAGTAGGGTTAATACAGTCCTCACTCTTTTACATGTAGCAAAAATGCATTTGATAACTGGGTCTGATTAGGGATGTCAAATGCCCGACACGGCCCGCCAGGGATTTATCCTGGCCCGACACTGGCTGGGCCGTGGCGTGCCTCTTTAATTTTTTTTTTCTGATTAAATTTTTTCTCCTTTTTGGTATTAAAATTAAAAATTAGAACACAAGACACAAGCATGGAGAATGACAGAGATATTTAAGTGGTTTGGTCAAACTCGGCCTACTCTACTGAGAAGAATGCGAGGGTTAGAGTATTTATAGACTTTGTAAAATTGAAAAGGACACAAGATACCCCTTATTGCCGAAACGGGCCAGCTGTGCCCGTTCCCTGGGGCCATCATGGCACGGGCCGTGCCATTTGACATCCCTAGGCCTGATATGCACAACATTTGACCAGTGACGTGATTGTTGTTGGACTCATTTATGCAGGCTGCTGGTGCATCAGAAGCATCGATTAGGGTCTTACCTCCTTCTGCTATTGGGGATTCTAGTAATTTTGATGCAATGGGCCTATTGGCTAATAATAAGGGCAGGCCTATGGAAGGCATTGTTGAACAGGTCCGCGATGGAAGTACTATTAGGGTCTACTTGCTTCCAGATTTCCAATTTGTTCAAGTTTTCATTGCTGGAATCCAGGTAAGATAATGACGCTTATTGTTAAGATTTTCAAGGCTTATTTGGTATCAGGTATTTCAAGAATTTATGCTGGAACAAAGAGCAAAGTCAATAATTGTAAATGACAATAGACAATTATCATTCTTTTTTTTTTTTTTTTTCTTTCATTTCAAATCCTTTGTGACTTACTCTTTTCACATTCCAAGAATCAAACATGGACTTCATGATGGAATCTCTAAGACTCTAACAGCCCAAATTCCTGTTAGGAATCCCTGCTACCAAATAGGTCCTTACTCTTGTTTCTATGAAGCTTTACAAGTTCTTACCCAATTTTTGTTTGTTTCATTTTGATTTCATGTCTAAAAAAATAGGCTCCATCCATGGGAAGAAGGTCTCCAATAGAAACAATTGTTGAGACTGAAATAACCTCAGAAGAAACAAATGGAGAAGTTTCTGCTGAACCTCGACCACCACTCACGTCGGCACAGAGACTTGCTGCCTCAGCTGCAACTGAAATTTCACCAGATCCATTTGGGAGGGAAGCTAAACACTTCACAGAGATCCGTGTTTTAAATAGAGACGTGAGTGCTCTGCAGTTCCTGTCTTATTGTACATTGAGTGATACTATAACATACATGCTCACCTTTCGGTTGAATTAGCAGGTTCGCATTGTCCTGGAGGGTGTAGATAAATTCAGCAATTTGATTGGCTCAGTATATTATGCAGCTGGTGATTCACCAAATGACCTGGCACTGGAGCTTGTTGAAAATGTATGTTGATATATGCTCTTTAAGTTCATTTATATTGAAATGGTTGGCATGGGGAATCTTTTCTGGGCCTGAAAAGTTAAACATAACGTAAAAGATAACTAGCACAGTAACCCGTGCTGAGCACGGGCATGTTTACCAATAAAATTTGCAGCAACATACATAAAAATCAATTAAAAAGAAATTCAGATCTTATAGAATCATCCCCAAACACTTGCTGACAAAGAACAACAGAAAAGAGGATTATGCCAGCACCACTTTTTTTTTAATCCAAGAGTCCGTGGCGTAGAAATGGAGTGAGAGAAGTGGGGTGAAAAGGAAAGAGGGGAATTTAGAGTAACCTTAGTATATATCAGATTTGGGATGGAAATGAAGTGGTTGAGAAGAGTGAAAAGTGGGAAGAAGTTGAGTGGGGCCTTGTGGTGCATGTGTAATCCATACTATTCTAAAGCTAATAAGCCTAATATAACCATGGTGGTAATTTCCTTCTATATTGATGTATATTTTTATTTTTATCTGAAATTAAATGAACTTCATCAATCAGTTCTTTAATATGCATATAACGTCCATCATGGATGAAGTGCTAGTTACTTCCAGACAGAGACTACAAACATAAAGTGGATGATGGTGTGCTTTGTTATGCACAATTATGCATTGATGGAATTTAATCCAAATTCCAAACCCAAGAAAAACAAGCACATCTAGTTCTTACCTGCTTACTGTATCACTTGAGGGAGATCAAGAGATATTTGTAGGACTGTTACGTGCAAATGTCTTGGGATATTTTTGTACTGGGGACTTTGATTGTTGTACTGAGGACTTCATTGCGGATGAACATGTTGTGGAACTCTAATGTTGGACTAGTTTCTCTTTAGTAAATTTCATTAAATTAAATTCCTGGCTGTGGTCATCCTTTATTACGTGTATAATTATCATCATCCTTTATTAAAGAGTATGATCATCATCACCACCACCACCACCACCACCATCATCATCAAAGTCCCTTCTATCTTCTAGTGGTAGGATCATTGTCATTATTGTTTTAGCCTCAGACCATCTATCCAAGGCTTGTTTTGTGAGTTTTACTTTGCCACTTTAGTTTTGAAGTTATTTTCTCTGTAGCTCCATTCTTTAATGTCTCAACTCATATCTTCATGCACTTTTTTTAACCCTTCAATATATCATACTCGGGTTGGTTCTGGTTTTCTTTGTACTTGTCCAAACCATCTCAAGTGGTATTGTTTTGATCCGCCTTTATCAGAGCTACCTTTAATGCAGGGTAGGCCAAGTGCTACTTTTATTCGAAGTTGATTTAAATTTTGGTGTAGTAAGTTCTTACGGCGTACTACCACTGTAATTAGCCCCTCTCCTCTAAGCTTGAAACTAGCACATGGCACATGCCGAAGCACAACACGGTAGAAGTGGAAATATAAGTTTCCTCTTGTATACCCATTCCTAATACCTAATTCGAATGCCATACATGCTTTCGCTTCCTGTTTCTTTGTTGTCCAACATTTAACTCCATACGACTAAGCAGGTCTAACTGCCTTATAAAAATGCCCCCTTTTTAATCAGAGTGGCATCATTGATCTCATAAAACTCTACTAGCATGTCTTCACTTACTATGCCCACCTTGTGCAGATCCTATTGCGTCTTGTAACAGTATGCATTGCAGATGGCATAAGACTTGTGGTGATGATGATTGCTCAGTTTGCTTGTGATATATAAATTCATTTTTTTTTTTAAAATCAGAAGTCACCACTTTGAGGATCACAAAAATGTTAATAACAAGGAATATTTCAAGCAGTAAACTATAAAATTACTCGTAGCATTTTTAAAATGTGATGGCACAGTTGTGTTGATTTAATACAATGCGTCTTATAAATAGTATCCAGTCAATAGCAGTATGCAAGCCGGGGACTGATTATCATGATACATTTTCCTTGACACTTTCTGCTTTCGTGTTAAAAGGCAACATTCAGAGGCACCATCCAAATGTTGGGCAGTGTGGTTTCCCTGGTACTGATGCACTTGTGTTCTATACAAAAATTGAAAATTGCGTAGAAAAGTCTTTTATTATTTTACTGTGTTTGAGGGAGAGAGCTTTTGTATGTCCAAGCTACTACTAACAAGGAAGATATCATATGTAGGAGGATCGACTCCTTTTCACTACTTAATATGTTGCTGCTTCAAAATCTGTTATTCACTTTTTTGTGAATCATGTCCAGTTTTTGTTCAAATTTATGGTATCTTGATGCCTCAATTATTAACCACTTGAGTAAGAGAAATGCTATATCATCTTTCTCAAAAATTTTCAATTTTTATAGGAGAGAATTCCCACTCCTCCAACACTGTTCACTCACGTACAATCACCAGACTCCAAATATGCCTATTTCACTTGAATGATTTGTGAAATATATTGTTTCTTGTGGTTTCTACTTTCTACCTATGTTGCAACATTTTCTTGAAGATTTTATGTCCGTGAATGTTGCCATTCCAGAGTACTTTCATGTTCAAAGGCTTCCAGTGATATATCCTGTAGTATTAATGTTTTAATTCTATCCATCGCTTAATTCCTTGCTGCCTTCAGGAGCCATTTCTTCACCGTCAATTATGTTGTCTTGTGAATTCAAAATCTAACATGTCACGGTGTTCTTTTCCAAGGCTTTCAGGACATTTCATTTCTTTTTTTGCTCAATACTGGCTGCAAACTTTTTACTTCCAGTCATTATGTTTTTAAGCATGTGGTCCTGGACATCATAGAAATTATTTGGAATTGCAATATTTACTTCCATATAGGGTTTGGCTAAATATGTGGAATGGAGTGCGAATATGATGGAGGAAGAAGCCAAGCGGAAATTGAAAGCTGCCGAACTGCAGGCAAAGAAGGATAGGTTGAGAATATGGACAAACTACATCCCTCCAGCAACAAATTCAAAGGCCATTCATGACCAAAATTTCACAGGAAAGGTTAGTGATTGTCCAAACTGAAGCAACTCTCTCTCTCTCTCTCTCTCTCTCTCTCTCTCTCTCTCTCTCTCTCTCTCTCTCTCTCAGTTGATTATAGAAGAAGGGGTCATTCTTTTATTTTTATGTTTTTTTATCATCTTCCTCTCAGTTGATTATAGAAGAAGGGGTCATTCTTTTATTTTTATGTTTTTTTATCATCTTCCTCGCCTTTTCAGGTAGTAGAGGTTGTTAGCGGGGACTGCATTGTTGTTGCTGACGACTCCGTCCCATATGGCAGTCCTTTAGCTGAACGGCGAGTCAATCTTTCCAGCATTAGGTCACCTAAAATGGGCAACCCTCGTCGTGATGAAAAACCAGCTCCATATGCTCGTGAAGCTAGGGAGTTCTTGCGGACGCGCCTTATTGGCCGCCAAGTATGCACCTCTTTTTCTTTATAAATATTATGTTGCTGAATGTTTTTGGTTGAAAATTTTGAAATAATGAATTTTATCTTCAGGTAAATGTTTCGATGGAATATTCTAGGAAGGTTGGCATGGCTGATGGGCCTAGTCCAGTACCCGGGTCATCAGATTCCAGGGTCATGGATTTTGGATCAGTCTTTTTGGTATCTCCTTCCAAGGTTGAGAGTGATGACGCAGCACCTGCTCCAACATCTGCAGGCAGTCAACCAGCAGGAGCAAATGTTGCTGAGCTGGTTGTTGCACGTGGATTTGGTACAGTTATCAGACACCGAGATTTTGAGGAGAGATCCAACTATTATGATGCATTGTTGGCTGCTGAGGCACGTGCTATCAGTGGAAAGAAAGGGATCCATTCTGCCAAGGATCCTCCTGTGATGCACATAACAGATTTGCTAACAGTAAGGGAACTACTTTCCTTTATACATCTTTTCTTGACATATCTTTCTATTGGATTGAGTTACATGTTTCGCTACTCAGGCATCGGCGAAAAAGGCCAAGGATTTCTTGCCATTTTTGCAAAGAAGTAGAAGGCTACCTGCTGTTGTTGACTATGTCTTGAGTGGTCATAGATTCAAATTGCTGATTCCCAAGGAGACTTGCAGCATTGCATTCTCCTTTTCTGGAGTTAGATGCCCTGGTCGGGATGAGCCTTTCTCAGATGAAGCAATTGCTTTCATGAGGAGGAAGATATTGCAGAGAGATGTCGAGGTAATGTTTTTTTACTATTGATGTCAATGAAATTATACGGTATTATATATAGCTCATTTTCTGAATTTCTGAGCAGATTGAAGTAGAAACAGTTGACAGGACTGGAACATTCTTGGGATCTCTCTGGGAATCAAGGACCAATATGGCTGTGGCTCTTCTGGAGGCTGGGCTTGCGAAGTTTCAAACTTCTTTTGGCACTGACAGGATTCCAGATGCTCACCTCCTTGCTCAGGGTGAACAGTCAGCTAAAACGCAGAGACTGAAAGTACGTGATAAAATCTTCAATTGATAGATAGCCGATTTTCCTTTTATGGGGTTTCTCATAGGCATATTTGATTTGCAGATATGGGAAGGTTATGTTGAAGGACAAGAAGCTACTAATGGTTCAGTATCTGAATCCAAACAGAAGGAGGTGATTAAGGTGCGTTGCTTCTTGTTTGTTTGATTTCAAGCCTTTCTTCCTTTTTTTCATTGAGTTTGATCATTCACTTATTTTCCTTCTCTTTTCTTTTAGGTGGTGGTTACTGAAGTATTGGGTGGTGGTAAGTTCTACATTCAGACAGTTGGTGATCAGAAAGTAGCTGCTATACAGCAGCAGCTCGCTTCTCTGAGCCTCCAAGAAGCACCTGTAATCGGTGCTTTTAACCCTAAGAAGGGTGATATTGTCCTGGCTGAATTCAGCGCAGATAATTCCTGGAACAGAGCGATGGTAATGTCGACATTCTCAAATTCTCTACTTTGACTGCTTAAAGCATGAGGCCTTTATCGTTAGCAATAATTATCGACTCTTTTATTTGGGTTTAAAAAAGATTTGTTTACTGCATAGAGGAAAATCTCTGAGCACTATGTACTTTCTAACTGCAGTTTCCTGGATAACCAGTTGCACCTGTAGGCTTACTATCTCTTTCACCACTATCCAATCCCTTTTGCATACGGGCACGCCTGGAAATCCACTTGCATGCTCTAACCAACAATGGCTAGATGTGCGTTATGAGTTTCCCTCACAGGAAACAATGGTTAGTTGCTTAGTTGAACCAATTTGGACCTAGTCTTCCATGGGAGCAGTTCAATGTCCTGTCTGATTAAAACTGTAATGTAAAGGCAAGTTGTTGACTACATTCCCTGATGTTTTTAACTTTGAAGATCATAATGGTGTTGTGATCATTTTTTTTTCTCATTAATTTTTAAGTTGGAAAAAAGTGTTCACTTTTAGGCATTTAGCTCACCTCACAAAACTTTCTTAGGGCCATGTGTTTGCATGGGAATTGGCTCCAACAAAGGATTATCGGAAGAGGTGAGGGTGAAGGATATGAGGAAGAGATTGGATGGGATATTAGCTTTCCTAGGATTTGAATTATTGGGGTTGATGGCTGCATGTTTGATTTCCATCTCTTAATTCATTTTCTAAGGAAGAGGGGATTATTTGATGGTCATTTTTGGATATTCACCTTGATTTCTTCATTTTTAATTACTTTTAGAAATACAATTCTTCAAATTCCTATTCAATTATATGCAACGAACAGGACCTTAAAATATAATTAGCATGTCATAGTTTCTTCTCATGTAACTCGTCAATAAAAGAAAGTCCTAGTAGTTGTTCTGCGACAAAGTAAGCATAGCGAAAGCTTCATTTCGTTTTATTCTCCTCCTCCTCCTCCTCCTCAATCTACTTGTTTTCTTCCTCCAAATGCAACTTCCTGCAACCAGCTGCTGCACGCTGTTGCTGCTTCTTACCCTACCAGCCCACCCATTTAACAATCATAAAAATGACCATCAGTAGCAATGATGGAGTGCACAGGAAATAGAACATGAGAGAGATACAATATTGGGTCACACTAGAAGAAATCGTGAGACAGGTGCCTCTGAAAGTTTTCTCTTGGCGAATGGGTTCCTCTGCGTGGAAGGAGAGATTGGGCGATTACGATTTGCACTTGGACTTGGACTTGATTCTCATAGGTTGATAAAGGGTGAAGATGAGAAGAAACTCAGTATGAGGGAGTGGGTCTTCTATTGTCAGTTGCAATGGTCATGAGGCCTGTTTGAGTTTTTGAGTTTTCTCATTTGCAAGGCAATGACGAGAAAACAGGGTATGGAAACAATGAAATATGTCTACTATTGCTGGAAATGAGCATCCCAAAGACCTCCACTCTTTTCTATTTTTTATGAAATGGGTACATCTCCATTGAATTACACAGCCTAACAGAGCCAAGATCTTGTATAAATCTACAAATTTCCTTAAGGATGATATTTTGCCTTTTCATTTGAAAGTAAACTCTGACTGGTAATGTTCTCATGAATGATAAAAACACAGTATTGCTTTTTATTTTTATAGTTCTTTGAATGGTAATGTGATTTGAACCCATTAACTCATATGTTTGCGATAATGATCACCTTCCAGCTATTCTTCTTCCATCTATGCTACAGGTTGTTGTCCATAGTGTTGCTTTTTATTTATTTATTTTATTTTATTTTTTGCTGAAAAAACTGAAACTTTTTAGTTAATAAATGAAAGGAGTGGCCTCAATTTGCCTTGTCAAAGAGAGTTTACCTTTTGTGTTCAATCTGATTTCATAAGCTTGTGCCAATTTCTAGTAAAAATATATTGTCCTAAATATAAAACGTCATTTGAACCTATATTTCATCATAAGGTTGAGAAATTTATCCTTGTTAAAATATTGGTTATACTGCAAAATGCAACCAGTCTTACCAAAATCAGATTGGACCGGCCAGTCGAACCTGGTTTGACCTCCACCAGCACCCTCACTGTTTTAGTTTTATGAGAACTGGGTCTTGTTTAAAAACTGGTCAAACTCATTGAAAACCTGCGGTTTAATTGGATTCTTAATTTAATTATTTAATCAAATGTTTTATTTATGTTTTCATTTTTTACTTCATGGTTTAATCGGGTCAAACTGGACTGAACTGTCTACTCCACCAGTTCGTCTGCCAGTCTGGTTTGTAGAGAACTGATTGCAACTGATATTGCTTCCAAATTTGTTATTGATGTACTGTGCAGATGTTAGAACACTCATTTTGGCTTGCAATTAAATTGAGAATTATTATTTTTACTGTAATTATTTTTTGTATTGTTAAGTTTAATCTTGAATACCATAGTCATCACATAATTTCCCCTTGACGGTAAAAATTTCTTTGGCATGTGAAGATTGTCAATGCACCACGTGGAGCTGTTGAATCACCAAAGGATAAGTTCGAAGTTTTCTATATTGACTATGGGAACCAAGAAACTGTTCCGTACAGTCGATTGCGCCCACTTGATCCCTCTGTCTCCTCTGCACCTGGCCTTGCTCAGCTATGCAACCTTGCATATATAAAGGTACCCAGTTTAGAGGAGGATTTTGGACAGGAAGCTGCAGAATATCTGAGCGAGTGCACCCTTAACAGCTCGAAGGAGCTTAGGGCCATGGTTGAGGAGAGAGATACATCAGGAGGAAAAGTTAAAGGCCAGGGAACTGGTACAGTGCTTGTTGTCACTTTGGTTGATGTGGAAGCTGGTTCCAGTATCAACGCTGCAATGTTACAGGTTAGAATACATTGTCTTTCTATTACATCTTTTATGAGATGATCGAATGCTTAAAATTCCTTTGCTCGTTTTAAATCACTAAAGTTCTTCGTTGGTGTTCTTATAACATTGGACTTGGAACTCCTACTTGAAACCCAACAATCCTTGTAAATGTGACCCCTGTTTCAAATGTTGAGCATTTACAAAATATTCTAGATGCCTTTATTTTCTGTTAATGTCAACTATATAGTTCAACTTAGCCTACCATGTGCAAGTAGAGAGATGGTTAGGGTGTTGTTTGGAGAAGATCCTGGGATTAATTCATGTCGGGTTTTACTGGTCCTGGTCTTGCTTGAACTGATTCTGTGTTTTGCTAATTAGATTTGAGTGGAGCAACAGTTAGATGGATTTCACAACGTTGAAGATGAGTAGGTGATCTTTAGCTAATGTCAGAGCGTTATAATATATATAGCATATATCTATATATGATTAGAAGTCAAGAGGATTATGTTCTTGTTTGCAGTTGACTGGACTAACATACGCGGTCAAGAGAAATCAAGAAGTTGTGTCGATATTTTGCTAAAATTGGTTCATGTTGCACTGGTCAACCTTTTGATGTATTCTGGATCATCTTATGTTTTACAGGAAGGACTCGCTAGATTAGAAAGGAGGAAGAGGTGGGACACAAAGGAAAGGCAGTCTGCCCTTGATAACTTGGAAGAACACCAAGCAAAAGCAAAGCGTGAAAGGCTGAAAATGTGGCAATATGGTGATATCCAGTCGGATGATGAGGATTCAGCCCCACCTGTGAGAAAAGCAGCTGGTCGCCGGTAAGGCTACACCAGAAATTCTACTGGGGATGGAGGTTTGTCGAACTGTAGGTTATTTGAGAGTATTTAATATAGAAACTGAGGCTGTGAGGAAAAAAAATGCAGGGAGAGTTATTTTTATCAGTTTTTAACCCTTTTTCCCCGAACCTTGTTGAACATTTGTTATTACATCTTATTAATAAGACAATACCCCCACGCCAGTCTAAGAAGCTGTTCTTGTTTGTTTGAGGTCTGCGGAGTGAAAATAGTTCATTGCCTTTATTTTGAAGATTCTTGGGCTTTTCGTTTAGACCCACCATTTGTAGCCTCTGCTTTTGCTGCATTAAAAAAAAGATGGTATTTTTTTTTGTGTAAGTAGTAGTACAGAGGTTCCAAATTGCTTTGGAAAAGAGGTTCGGGCAAGCATACAACTTGGTGGCAGTGACATCGACCACCATCACAGGCATTACCAGAGGCGGATGCAGTTCATAGTCACTGGGGGCTGGGCCCTAGTGACTTTTTGGAAAAAGAAAATTATGTATATTGAGTTAGGTTCAAATCAATTAGGCCCCCAGTGACATTGAACCAAGCTCCCCAATGAAAACTCGTAGAGAACAATTGTGATAAATAAATATATCTTGTTTTATTGCTTGGAATTATTATATTATATTTATTCCATATAAAAGGTTTGGGGTAAATCTGCACACTATTTGTCCTTGTTAGGCATGATTTGCAATGCAGTGAAAATCTAAAAATCATCTGTCTTTGAATGCACCTTTCTGTGTATTAGTTACTGATAGTGTATGTAAAAGGTCAACTACTTTTTTTGTGTATTGTTTTTTCTCAAACATGAAGAAAAAAAGAAGAAAAAATCATTTTCAATCATATAAATAACTCAAAAAAAAATTCCGGGGGCAACCCCCTACTACTTAATCATGCCCCCAGTGATTTTGAATCCTAGATCCGCCACTGGACATTACCAGCTATGATGCATGGATCATCTCGTATCGTATCCATACTTCACATTTTATTTGTAAAATCTATGTCGTCCCTATCGTATCAGGGCATCATAGATTACTAGAATTGCCGGCCAATATATGGCGGCTTACCAAATTGAGAATAGTAGCAGAAAAAAGGAAAAAAAAATAAGGCGTACGTGTCTCTACCTATTTCTATAGGCGTTGTGGGAATTAGGATGCATCCTTTGGTGATCTACAGCAACACATGTATGGACACCAAGATTGGAACAATCCTATCCATCCATTAATTTTTTCCAAAACTTCTGCAACTATTCCACTTTAGTTATGTCCTTTAGAATATGCCAAATGAAAGGGTTGATGGTTACTCCGAACAACACCACCTTGTTCCTGCAGGTGGGTGGTATGTTGTGCATCTGGCGCTCTATTCTCATACTTTTTAGGCCCAGCCTTTTTGATCCTGGAAACACACTTGTCTTGTGTTCAGTTTACAGTTTTTAAGTAGACGCCAAATGCGTGAACCCTTGATTAAACTATAAGCTTGCTGATTCACTTTACCATCATTTGTTTTGTGGAGATCCAACGACGTCCTTGTTCATTGTATATATGAGATATATATGGCTAGAGCCGTCTAAAACTAATTTCTCTTTTTTTCTATCCATCTCATCTAAGTTGATGAAATTGAAACTGGAACCATTTTCTTTGCCACAACCAATAGGTGATGAAACTGAGTTAGTAGTATTGCCTCAGTTGGATTGGATTGTTAAGAAGGTCTATAAGGGCACCACCTTTATCTACTGAAAAGACAAAAAAAATCTCACTTTTCTATACAAAATGTCAAAAAGATATCATACCAAACAACTAAAAATAAAATACCATCATAATCCTCTAATATTTTATTTCCTCTTAATTTGATGTTTTACTTTACTTCATTTCGCTTGATTTTAAAAGTAAAATTACCAAACGGGCAAGGAAAGGCAATTCCTATTAAGGTATCTAAAAACAAAAAAAGGATGTCAAGAGGGCAACACAACCTGAACCTAGTGAGTTTGAGTAATGTCCATGGTTTTAAAAATCGGCCGAGATCGGGCCGATATCTCATTGAGATATCGGTCTCGAGTTTTTTTCACCATTATCTCGGGCAATCTCGGCGGAGATGAACATCATCTCGGGATTTTTAATATCTCGGCCGATATATCGGCCGAGATGTATAAAAAGTATAAAAACCCTAATTTTTATGTTTCTTCTCCCATCTTCATCTTCTTCTCCTCTCTTCTCAAGGCGCTTACTAGCCATAGCAGCAGCCACCATCTCTCTTGCATATTTTCAAATCTCACGTCTATTTTTTGAAGAAAATATTATCTAAGGTAAGAGGAAATCAACTTAAAGCATATTATGTGTTTTTTTTTTTTTTATATTTATAGATAAAGTATAGAGGTTTGTCACTTACTTACTTGTGTAATTTTGTTGTTTTCTTCATTTAGAAGTTAGATCTATATACTTTCATGCTAGATCTACTCATACACATGATTTTGAACTTTTTTTTCAATTTTTTTTATTTTCGGATTTTTTAATATTTGAATTATAATATATCATTTTTTGGGAATTTCATCATAAATATGTTGTTTTAATGATTCATGATCATTGTATGGTGTGTAAATGATAGATCTACATATTTTTATGTTAGATCTATATATTTAGGATTTTGAAAATGATTTTATTAATTTTTGTTTTCCAAAAAATAATTGTTGTTACTTGTTAGGATATTTGTGATACCAAAGGCTTATTAATAGTGTGTAGATGATAGATCTACATCTACTCATAGTCATAAACATGATTTAGATTTTTATTTTAATTATTTTATTTTCGGATTTTATAACTCACTATCTCATTCACTAATCTTTAGGATCTTGAATTTCACAACTTTATTTGATGATTAAGTTAGTATTAAATGATGATTGATATGTTATCTTTATCTTCTTATATTTGACACTAATAAATTGATCATTAGCAGAGCATCAATAATGTTTGCATTATATGAAATACTGGAAAAAAGACAGTGAACTGCGAGTCTGCGACACAGACAAGACTCATAACTTAAGGTGACCGAGATTTTGATTTATTGTTGTTATTAATGAAAACAAATATAGTTTTCCAGCATTTTCTAATATTCTGGATTTTTTGGATATTTTTGCGAATTTTTTTGGATTAAAAAAAAATTCACACCGCAATGACCGCGACGGACCGATATCCGCGACCGATACCGATATCATATCGGTTTTTCGGCCCGGCCGAAACCGCAACCGAGACCGAGATTTTGAACCACAGTAATGTCCTCATACAGAGAGAGAAAGAGAGATGCCTGCTGTAAATTCAATCATTATAAAACAACCGGCTTCAACTGTTAAAAAAAAAGAAAAAAGCAAAGAAAAAGGAAAAGCAGTCTAGTTTGTTGGCAATTATTCTCTCAGAATAAAGTCTCATGTGGTGTGCAATTGCAAAACCCAGTTTTGCCATCTTTACCCACTTTATCTAGGCCTTCTTGGAGAATCTCTAGGTCTAAACTGTTTGGGCCTCCTGTGACTCTATGATGGGTTTAAGCAGAAGTAATAAGACCTAGCAATTGGCAAGCTACCATCTTAAATTGTGAAGGCATCCATACCAGAATTGTTTTCATGATGAAATTGTGGCGCTTGTTAAAAACTTCTTGATCACATTCATTTACCCCTGAGATAAATCCAACTCTCATAACCTTGGAACACAAAAAGAACCAACTTCCTCATCAGAGTAACCTGAAAATTATCTTGAGCTGGGTCGGCCAATGCATGATGCTGGGTACTGTGCTCATTTTTGACTTGTGGTCGGGACATTGGCTTGGCCGACTTGTAGTCCACCTCACCATCTCGTCTCTTATCAATCTTGTCTGTCACTTTTGAAGTACATTTACCACCCCCAGGCCCCAAGCCAGCTGTCACTACAGCATGTGAACTGCATAATAGCAAGTGTGGAAACTATGCCCCACTGGTCAAGAACCTCTTCTTTTTACAAGAGAAATCTTGAGTGCTTTTGTCAAGGAATTCAGAATGTTCAGAATGTTCATGGCCCTTCATATTCAGATGTTGAAATTCTAAGCATTTCAAAAGCTAAAAAAAAAAAAGTTTTCATGCGGATTGATATTCAGAATTTAAGCAATGAAGCAAAGTTTGAAATGAATAATTTTTACATCAATATCAAAATATCCTGCAAATTCTTATAAGTAATACCTCAAAAAAATAGGTCCCAAGATACCCGACAAGCAGAAAATGACCCATTGACAAAGTATCTATCAAAACCCGGTCCGATCTAAGGATCTAAAATAATGTACACTTTAAGATAATTTTGCCTCAAATGTGACCCAACATTTATTTGTCTTAGTCTATATCATTAGGAAAAAAAAAACTGATTTGATTTTCAAAGGATGCCTTATCTAACAAGCAACACCATTTTTTCTTATTATTTGTGTGACCAATGGACTCCACCTTGATGGGACATGGCCCTCTTCATGGCTAACTGTAGTCTCAACTCAAGGGGTACTTATAGTCCAGGCCAGCCCAAGGCCGACCTGACCCTAGCTTAATTCTGCTACATATGGCCCGTGATCTTTGGTCCATTGGCCAAACCTGTCTTAATTTTTTTAGCCCCACTGATAAACCAGCCGGCCTGAGCCTATGTATGATTAAATGCCTGGCTTTACTTGATATATCTAGAACAAAGACATGCACAGATCTCACAATTGGTCCCGGTCTGGCCTAACTTTTAGTCCATGACCTGGACTAAGAAGGCCTGATAACCAAGTTGACCAGATTCGGATATGCTGAGCCCAGGTCAACCTGACCCAACAACTCCATCCATGCCCAAGTCCTTTGTTTTTTCCAACTCTCACATCCTGCCATCTTGTCCTTGTGGATTTATCATACACGTGCCTTGTTGGGTCAACATTAGGACTCCCCATGTGGACCTCCCTCAAACAAGGAAAACATGCCACTTGACCTACTAAAAGGACTCTTTCCCCAATTTATGGTCCTCCACCAATCAAGCATCTCTATTGTACTACCCTCCACATGATTTTGGTGTGAGCACCTAACCAAAACAAATAAAGGATAGGACCCACCATAGGTAAAAGGGTTTATTGTCATGGGGGCCAATAGGAACTGTAGACAAAAATGACAAGCCCAAACTACCCACATGGTTTTATACTGTATTGGTTCATGGATGGAGACCCCAAGACGCCTATGTTGACATTTTTTTTTCCAGCTCCAGATCTAAGTAGATATTCAAATTGGGGTTGGGCACGTCTGCTCCAGTGAGAGAAGGCTGTAGTTTTCAATGTAATTGGCATGTGGTGAAGGAATTAGAGGGATAGGTGTAATTGACCGCTACAGCTACCACTACCACTACCACTACCACCACTACTACTGCAACTCACAAATCAAAGGTTGTGTTTCCGAAGTAAATAGTCGGTTTTCGAAGAGGCTAAACACTCTCACCATGGATGGATTATTATTAATGACAAAGTTATTAATGAGAGATTTTGGAGTTTTTTTGTTTCTCGATTTTTAGTTGGAAATTACGTGGAACTAAAATAACTATGAATCAAATAATAAAATCATTTATTAGTAAATTCAAATTTGATCGAAAGTTGGTGGACATATAAGTTTTTGGGGGTCATGTGTTTGGTTCATTTGAATGGACCAAAGGTAGGCCCCACAAACATGAGCTTACGAAATTTTCTCTTAAACTTGAGCTTATGAGAGGCTTACTCTTTCTCTCTCTATATATATATATATATATATTTTAAACTAAATACATTTGAGTAGAATACTGCCAAAATTATCAAGCTAATACTGCATATTTTTACAATCTCTTGAATTTCTCGAGATATTACCTGCCGTGAGTTTTTGACAGTGGTTTCTACCTGATATTCTTAACTATTAAATAAGGAGTCACTAATAGTAATAGTCAATGGATTAGTAGTAGTCTTTAGTTTTATTAGTTTTTTGCTTAGGTGGGACCCACGTGGAGGTGAGTAAGTGTGACCAACTTGCACATTGAATTACTAAGGGACAGTGGCGGCTCCATAAATTTTAAATCAGTGGGGTCAACAGAAGACTTATCTTCCACAAATCGAATAAATTTGTTTTAACCTTTATCAACATCTGACATCTACTTTTGATAAAATTAGGGTTTTCTCCTTCTAATATAGGGAGAATGCTGTATTTAGAGATTAAGTTTATGTTAATGAAGACTTACCGACAAAATGTCTGAAAAAGGAAAAAAAAATTAAAAAATAAAAATTGGGCCCATTAGGTTTTTTTTATGCTTTTTTTTTTTTTTTGGTAGATAAAGGGCTCATTAACTTAGGCATTGAGTGGGGTTAAAAGCTTTCTATATCTTAAATTCATTAAAGAGTTTTTTTTTTTAATATTTTTCCAGATCTGACCTTACCGAAATCCATGTAGCGCCGCCCATGCATAAACGGAGAATGCATAGGATCAATCAGTTGATAAAATTAAGAAATGTTATTGAAATGGTTCCACTAATCCGTCCCATTAGTTTAATCTGTTGAAAAGGAAGTAGTCAAAAAACTAAACTGAAGGAGTTGTTGATGGTTAGGTTGGGAGTTGGGACCTGTTCCACTCAGTCCAACTTTGTGGACCATGCCAGTGCTAATGGCTTTGGTTCTTTTAACCAAGTTTTGGGCTTTGGGGCCACATCGAGGGTTCAAAAGACAGGATCCACTCTAACCCAATTTGCATTTAAAACACAAGTGTCTGCAAATTTTGTACATGATTCTGGATCTCCTACTGCCTTTATATAGAGGTTCTGTGCCAGGCCACTGTGCTTTTTTTTCTTTTTGTGTGTGGGGGGCATCATCCCATTGGGTTTTGACATATGGTCATCCTTAAACCTGATTTTTTTCAATTTCATGACCAACTTAGATGACGTCATTAGAGTTACTTGACTCTGGTCAACATTTATTTTTAACTTCTTCTACCCTAGTTCTTTTGATATCATGAAAATAATATATGTTGTGAAAACCGATAAATCTCAATAATATCATAATACTGTCCCATGATGTCATGACTTTTATGCACCATCTTAGGAGAAGGTTTTTTTTTTTTTTTTCCAATGATAGAACTTGAGAAATGGTGGTCAACTGTGTATTTACTTTTCACAAAATGTCATCTTTTGCATTTTTTTAAAATAAAGAAAAAATGAAATTAGGTTGCCAGTTGCAGAAAGTATATGATACAAAATATGATAAATCCCATGATATCTTGGGATATTGTAAGATCCGACCCCGCGATTAATTATATTTATTATTAATATATTAGTATTATATTAATTTAATGTATTTTAGTTATTTAAGTGGTTAGGATTAAGTGGGACACACGTTAGATTAGATGCGTGAGTTAGTGAGTTGGGTTAGTGGGTAGATGACCTGACCCGTGGTTTTGACCCAATGACTTAAGCCCAGAGGATATCTTCTTAACCTAATCCCTAATTTTAATATTCACAACTTATCTCTCTGCAACTCCTCCCGTAACCTCTTCGTCTTCTTCCTCTTTCAACTTCCCAAGCCATTCCAGCTTTAGGATCCAGCCATCAGAATCAAGATCAGAGGATACTAGCATTCTTGGTTCAACTTTCTCATCTCAGGTAACCATCTCCTCAAATCATTAGGAGTAGATCTGTATTCTTGGGTTATCCCCTTTTTCTTTCCAATGCTAGGTTTTGGATAGGAATATCATAGATCTGAATACCTGGGTATTTCTTTCTCATCTCTTATATCAGATTGGTGTTAGGATTGTGATTAAGCGCAGTGGGAATCTCGATTTGGGTTTTGATCAGGATCTGTGTATTTTTTTCAACCTCGGTAAAAGGCAAGTAACTAATCATGATTTATGAATTTAATGCTTCTTTTCTTTTTGATTAGCCTGTCACTGCATGTAGAAACCTGTGATGCCCTTTCATATTATAATGTGATTGCGATTTCGTTTTCTGTTGCTTAATTCCAATTTGATGTTAACCACCACCCACTCTCGTTTGGGATTTCAAAAACCCCGTTTTCTTTTCCTCGTCTAATATTCTGTTAGCAGATAGAAAATTTACATGTGTTTTATATCAAATCCACCATGAGAACCAGCCCTGTGACTGAAATCGTTGGAGACCCTACCTAGACTTTGGACTATGAGGCCAGGTGGGCCATATGATGATGAATCTGATCCGTGGATCCATTAGGGGACCCACGGGCGACTTTAGTGGGGCTGATCCCGTAAGCAATGGATACCCATGGCCCACCATCCATTGGATTGATCGGAGAGGGCGTGAATGAAGGGAAAAACTAGTTTTGGAGTCAATCATGTTGGGGGACCCACTTGATGACCTGATCCATGATCAGGCCCGATCTTGTATCCAAGTAGAGCTGGGCGACCCAGATGGTGGAGTTGATTTGGGATTGGAGATGGTGGGTCCACTGTCCAGAGGGCCTTGATGCACCTGCGTCGTTCACCCAACACAGAATACCCATTACAGAGTTCTGTGTTTGAAATAAATGAGAGGATGGAGATGATGGTGACATCATCCTATGCCACACCCATGTGACTCTTGTACAAAATGGGTGGGATGAATGGAAAGGTGGCCTATGCTGGCCTTGGTGTGTAAGGAAACAAATATGGCCATCACCCCTGTTGACTTTGAAAGTATTTTAAATTGTGGACCTTCTCTTTTTAATTTATGGAAATTAGGAAAAGAGACTATTAGCCTTTAATGAACCCATTTAGACCATTAAGATTTATATTCTTGGAATAACACCAAGATGGGACCCTAAGTTTCTAAAACTATAAACTAAGATTTTTTATTTATCATTATTATTTTGAAATTAGATATTAAATGATATCTTAGGTCTTAATGTGTTAAACCTATATTTTTGTACTTTATTATTAGATCAATGGACTAAGTAAATACCGTACGGGCAAACGGTATCTTACTAATATGGGGTTTAGTACTTTGTATGACCTCGGAGAAATCCTAATGGATTCGAGTTCAACCCATCACTATTGGAAAACCCTTAATTGGGTCTATGCACCATTAATGGAAAAGGGATGCGTTGATCTTATATTTATTAGAGATTTATATGGTTATGGGGTACGAGACCTTATGTTTGACCTTAGGATCGATTCGTATTTATGTCTTAACCTTCGCATGCATATCTATGTTGGTTTAGGATATGTACTCCTTTAGATGCATACCCTATTGTGTGTTATGGACTATAAAGTGGCTTGACAAATTTTGTAATGATGATTTGATTATGATATGGGATGTGGAATGACCAGCACTTTACTTTGACTTAGGACTCTTGTGTCGGAGCTTTATTATTCAGGTCTATTATGCTTATATATTTATGTTTATGTGGGTCATTTATGGACGACTGCAGCTCGATATATGGACGGTTGATCACCGATGTGACCGGATCACTTATAATCCGCTTTGAATGTGAACAGGTTATCCTGATTTGTTTTTAATTCGATCGGTTTATGACCACCGACGTTATGGACAGGCTCTCCCGATCTATTTAGAGCTGACCACCCAAAACGGGGACACTTATCTTCGTGTGAATCATATTGCTCATTTTGTTTTATTTGGATTAGGCTATACGTCCTTTCTTGTCATTATTACTGTCATTACTGTTATATGATCACTCTCGTTTATATTATTCTCGTTGTTGTGTTAAATTTCGAATTATGATTATGTACTTGCTGTTTACTTTGTAATATTTGGTGCATAGGTACCGAGCCCTACTTTACCCAGGAGACGGAGGAGGATCAAGCGTTTCAAACGTTTGAGCCAACTGATGAACCCGAGTGGGATGCCGGAGACGGTTTCGGAGCCGTGTGAGCCTGCATGAGAGTGAACGTCATCTTAGCAATTCTTTAGATGAACTTTCTTAATGATAAACATCTCTTTAGTAATTGTTTTATTCTTTCTGCAACTTTAACATTTAATGTTTATTTGATTTTCGTATTGGATCTTATTTATGATCATTGAATACCAATTGAATAAGCTTCCGTTGCATTTAATGAAATATATTTTGACTCACCACATTTTTGTGGGTCCACTTTTTGGAAGCTTGTGTTGTATTAAACACAGGAAATTTTGAATTTAATTTATTTTTCACGTTTTTCCCCAATTCTTATTTTGGGGGACGTGACAGATATGGCGCAAAGAAGTTTTAGAAAAATGTTAACCACAATCAAGCGACTCAGGTGGCATTTTCCGAATGTCGGTCATAAAATTGGAAAAATCAAGTTTAAGGAGGGCTAATATGACAACATTCCAAAAATTTACGTAGTAGCTGATAGCAATAGTATTATATAAAAGTATGGTTATGTACTTACTTTTCCATTGTGAATATATGGGTCTAACCGTTTATTTTTACCCAAAAAAGTATGATAGTTTCTAGCAAAAAAAATGTATAACAATTCAAATTTCATTTTATCAATTCATTTGATAGGCCTTTTTATTTTGATAACTATGTTATTAAAGGCATTAAGGAATAGAAGTCTTGCTTATTAAAGGCATTAAGGAATAGAAGTCTTGCAATTCTTAAAAGCTTTTTAGAGCATTTTACATAATAAAAGTATAAAATAAAAATTCAACATAGTAAATAACACATACTTCTTAATCTTTTATGGGGGATATTTGGTGAGAGACAATATAGTAGGGCTGACTTTAAAATACATGCGAACCATCCACACACATGAGACCCCCTTAAGTACACTAGACTTGTTAAATTTTTACTTATCCAAACGGATTGGACTGTTGAATCGAGAGTCAAAATTTTCCTTTAATATAAAATTGTTAAACTTGTGGAACACGGACGAATAGATTAGAGGCATGAGATTGATCTCAAATTTGATATATGGGCCCATCCAAGATGTTTTTTCCCATCTCCCACAAGTCCCATGATCAGTGGGTTCCTAGGTGGGCCATATTAAGTTTGTCCCTCACCAAGAGTATCCCCCATCTTTTATATGCATTTTGTGTTTCAACCTTCGCATTTGCATAATAATCATAGTAATCATGGTGACTGATGAGGGAGAACTTTCTCCTACGAAAGCTCTATGGGGCCTACTTGGCCCATCAGTACACCCCCTTTCACACTCTTGATTTGGCATCCTGCCCACTTTTTATGCTCATCAAACTTATATTCACCGCTGGATTGAGTAAAAACCTATGATTAAATGATACACTCCTTAGTAATTAAATTACCATTACAAAGCAATGTTAATTCTATCGATATCAGACAAACCCTAGTAAACGATACACTCCGTACGTATCTGTCACAGTTTCTTTATCTTTTAGATCTCTTTTTTTTAGACTGCCATCAAGTGGATCAAGATGTTGGTGAGAGTGAAACCTTGGAAGAAAGTAATTAAGACCAAATAAAAAGATGCTACTTTGCATTGCATTCCTTATATCTAATTAAGCATAGAAACTGATGCATTTGTCACCTTGCCCTCAGACCAAGCTTCAAAACAATGAGATAAGGAGACAGATACAAATTCTTTTTGCTTGTATAGAATTTCGATCTCACACGGTTACTCAAAAATCCTTCCTTCACATGTGCATATAGGAAAGCATTTTATATTGTATTCTAGTTCCATGTGTTTTTGACTAATTAGTCTTAACTGGATCATTAGCAACTCAAACCTAATGGAAAGATTTGGACTTAATCATGACCGTCTAAATCATGGGCCCTATATTACGTGGATCATTGTAATACAAGTAATACGAATCAGTGGATCTAATCGTTTGATCTCTATAAACATTGGATGTGGATGATTTAATGTTTTCTTACTCATCCCTTCAGGTAGGGCATGTTTGTGCGCACCAATTTCTTATTTGTCCCATCAGATTTTGTTCTCTCTATTGAGAAAAATCAGTTTACTCATCCTTTTTCTTTTATCGAACAACATTTGTAGCTTAGTTAGTCGGGAATGCCAAAGTTCATGAATGGCGGTTTAGCTTAGTTAGTCGGGAATGCCAAAGTTCATGAATGGCGGTGTGAGCAGGTTTATTCACCTTAGAAGTAAGGAGGAATCACCCATTTATATAGTCAAATGCTAAATTAGTTTAAGTTTACTTTTATATTATCCACCTTACTCTTAAAGAGAGCTTAGAATCTCGGGTGCAAAATATAAAGTTAATTAGTTTTAATTTTTTTCTCAACCTTTTAAACTATTTATTTTCTCATTATTCACCTTATCTGAAGTCTTATAGTTCATTAGGAATCAAAAAAGAGAGAAAAAAAAGAGCAAGAATGGCACAAAAGACTTAAGATAAGTTTTATCTGTAGTGAGGAACCCTCATGTTACACATGTAAGTGGCTAAAGAGGTCATGGTTTACGTAATCATGTTTTCATTTGGCTTTGACATAGGCAAGTCAAACGGGTTAGGCCAGGCCGTAAGGGAAAAACCCATGGCGGCCCGACAGACCAGGCGTGCCTCCTTCATATTTTTTTTCAATTTTTTTTCTTTTTAGTATTAAAATAAAAAATTAGAATATAACCACAAAGAATGACAAAGATATTTAGTGGTTCGATCAAATTCGACCTACTCATGTTCAAATAATTAATATTAAGTCAACAAATAATCTTTTTAAAAAGCTTTATTCTCTTACCTAAATTTATATTTATTATGGCTAGGGCTGTATATATATGGGTTGGTTGGGACCTAATATCTGATTGGACACATTTTAGAGACACATGTGAGTCAAAGACGAGATCCGGGTCAATAAATTTAGGTTTGGTTTCAATTAAACCCAAGTTCCCAACCTATTTCCAAACTTACTTGGCCAAACAAAGTCATCTAGTGATGTTTGGTAGATGTCAAAATAAAAAATCCACAGAAAAAGTTTGTGTTCTATTTGGGCCCAATTTCTACAGTAATTTTGTCACAATAGGCTCACCTATTATATAATGATTGACATCCTTTATATATTTTTTTTTTGTAAATAAAACTTTGATTTAAAAAAAAAAAAAGAATGGGAGGGTTAGAGTATTTATAGACTTTGTAAAATTGAAAATGACACAAAATACCCCTTATATGGCTATTTTATGGCTGTTGGGGGGTTAAAATGAATTTTTTTTTTAAAAATAGTCATTTTTGGACAGGCCAGGCACTAGCCACAGGGGCAGCCCACATGCCAGGCGGGCCAGGCCAATGGGCCCAGGCACCTCGGCCCAGCACGGCCCGTGACAGCTGTGCCGAGCCGCAGCCCGTTAACTGGAAGTTCGGCACAGCCCGACCCATTTGACATGCCTACTTTGACATCAAAGAGTTGTCCGTTGGAAATTAAATCATTTAAGTTAATGCTAGATGTGTTAAGATTTATAAGGGGGTCTAATCATGTGTTTGAGGATGGGAAATTTATTGTCCATTCTCAACCAAAGTTAACTCACAGAGTGCACATATAGGGATAAAATAAGATTCTAGTCAAGTCTAATAATCACAGGTCTATATTGCCTACTATTCCGTCCAAAAATCTTCAACGACCACCTTAAATAGTGATGATGCATGCACTGTTGATTTTAATCCCCAAGTTTCTACGGTCATTGTGGGCCTACAACTACAAGTATGCAACATGCATGGTACAAATAGGTTCATATGGATTTGAAGAATCTTCTGCCGGGCATAAGAGAATTCCCATAGCCCATAGGTCATCTGTGTGGCCACTTATGAGATCCCAACAACTCGAAATTAATGTCCCAATGGGCGACGATTTCATTAGATTGATCATGTATAAAATATTTGATTAAAACATACTATCATGAATTCATACCGATTAAAGTGGAGTTTGGCCAACTACAAATACGTAAGAGCAATTAATATTGAGTGGGTTGGATTTCATTGAAGTTAGGGGATATTAACTGTTCGGCGCACATACTTTAAAAAAATATGATCTTCTGCGACCAACCAATAGGATGTGGGAAAAATGGATTGGTGAAGATGGGAGTTCTTGCATCCGGTTGCGGGTAGGAGAAATTTTTTATATTCTATGATACATGATTTTGATGAGTTTTTTTTTTACTCGTTTGTATTGATTTCGTAAGAAAGGTATGCGTATTCATGTGGAAAAGAGAAAGAGGAGGGAAAAACGTCCTTGTCCCCTCGTGTGTACCACATCATGCTCCTCTCATATTCAAAACAAATTAAAAAGGAAGTCGTTTGGGTCGTGGATTTCCATATTCCAAGCTTTCTTAGACCGTTTACTCAGCTCTATTAAGAAAAGAAGATTCAATTTCTCAGCTCGCGTGATATTTTCATGGACTCGCGAGTCGCAATACTGTCTATACATGTGCACCTTCAATAACTAGTACTTGGAGCAGCTGGCCACAAATACAATCCTCCATGAGATGAACGTGCACAGGCCAGAGAGAGAGAGAGAGTGGGGGCGGGGGGAGTTAGGGATGTCGGTCTGCAATCAGAATACTCTCAAGTCGAGTGAATTGTGCAATCTCACAAAAATAGAAACTATGAGATTTGGTTGTAAATGGGTCGGTTTCTATTCGAGTTCATTGGTGGATCCGGAACCGTAGCCGTTAAAAATAAGGTGAAACTGAAACCGGATTCGGACTCGGAACTAAAACCAGAACCAGAACCATATATGAGACGGGTCTGGATACGGGTTCAAATCTAGGTAGATGATGATATTAAAAAATTATGATTTTTATGAGAGATTTTAGAAAATTAAAGTAATATGTCGGGTAGAACCGGATCCGGACTCATTTACTTATCGGGGCCTAAATAAGGATTCATACCCGATTTTTAACATGTCAGAACCTTCGCGTAATTAGATAATCGGGAACTCATTTACATCCCTAGGTAAAGATGAAAATTTGGGCAAGTCGTGCTCGGAAGGTTGATCAAGTCAATGTACCGGCACGACACAGCCCGGCCAAGGTGCCTGGTCCGAGGTATTTATAAAATTGATTTTTTTTATAAATAAAAATACAAATTAAAATAAGTAAAGATTTATTATTTTTTTGTACATTTATTTTAATAGTTTCAACTTTATTTCAAGTTAAGAACCCCTAAAAGTCCATAATTTTTCTTTCAATTTATATAAAAAGATTTTAAAAAAAAGTAAAATAAAAATAAAAATAGAAGAGGCATGTGGGTTGGCCTATGCCGTGGGCGGCACAATCCGACATGACACGGAAAAATCTGTGCACTCGGCCATGTTGGGACGAGCCCCAGCAGCCTAGGCACGGCATTGCATTGCTCGTGAAATTTCACAAGTCGGCATGGAACGGCCCAAGCATGGCTAGGCCCGCCCTTAGCTGTTGGCACGACCCGGTTTTCATACCCACTTTAGGACTTGTTTCTTTCGCAAAGCAAAATTCCTAATATAGATTTGTGATAGCTTGTTTACTTGCCCTTGAAAATGTCATATTGATTTGATATATTTTCAAGTTTTAGTGTCAAATGACCTTTGAAATTCAAAAAACTCAACCTAAGAATTTTACCTCCAGGAACCACTATGTAAGAAAAAGATCGTAGAAGGTGCCACTATTAAAAAAAAAAACTTTTTTAATTAACACAAGGGCTTTTTCCATTTTTTGAAGAATAATGTAAAATTATAATAAAAAGTTATAGTATGGGTTTTTTTTTCCAAATTTCTAGGGGGTATAGTCATCCCATCCCATCTCCTACCTAGTTCCGCCTCAGATTCCAATCTCCTTAGCATTTGCAAATCGCCAATTCAAAAAAAGGATTTAAGAATTTCAAATAAGAAAATAGCTTCTATCAAATTAATAAATTCTCGAAGACATGAATTCCTTAAATTCTACTAAAAAAAAAAAAAACCAGGCCCTTTAACCCTTTGTAATTTACACCAACAACATCAAGTGAATTCAAAATTTTAAACTAAACACATATGGACATACGGTAAAACAAACCAGGAGACAAAAGTACTCAAATGGGGGCTTGCCCAGTTGCTTGCTCCTATATCCTATGCCACCCAGAGGAATAAAAGGCTTGATAAAGAGACGTCTCATCCTTTCTTCCCATCTAAATCTGCAATGCATGTTTCCATCTCCCGATAAAATAAAATAAAATCTCCTTCTCAAGTCTCATCAGTACTCACGAGGGCGCGTATTTCTTTCAAACTCTCTCGGCCTCTTTTGGCGACGAAATGAAAAGCAAATATATGAATATAAAAATACAAAGTACTTGGACTGGCTCGTGTGCTAGAATCTTTTCTTTTCTCTCAATTTGTGTTTTTAAAAGAAAGAAAACATCCCCTTACGAGACGGCGTGCCCATTCCCAGTCAAACGGTCAACGCAACCAAAACAAGGAGACAAACCCAGGAAAATAAAAAAAAGAAAGAGAAGCTCTCTTTCTCTCTCACCAAAACCAAGCCTACCTTTTCCCTTTCTCCCTCTCTCCCCTCTTATTCCATATATACATGCCTTCATTTAATCAAATCCCCAATAGCAAAGCTCACCCACAACACAAAACACCACAAAAGCAAGATCCTTTTCTCCTCTCATGACTCATCTCTTCTCTTGGTAGGCACTTCCTCTTCTTCATCTTTAATCTACTTGCTCTTCCTTCTGGGCTTCTACCTCTTGTCCTTCTTTCACTATATCCATATATATATATACATGTAACAACATTCATTGAGTCAAAACCAGATCCCCAATAGCAGAGCTCACAAACACACTACAAAAAATAAGATCTATTTCTTCTCTCTACTTCTTCTTCTTCAGATCCTTCTTTCTTTCTCTCCCTTTTGGCATTTTTTTTTTTTTTATATTTTGGGCTGTTGTTCTTCTCTTTGACTCCTCTCTCTCTTTCTTTCCCTTTTGATTCTCTTATCTGGGTTTTTTTCTCTCTCATTCTTCAGCTGGTTCTCTCTTTCTTCCTCTGCCTTTTACTGATTTTCCCATCTGGGTTTCTCTGTCATTGTATTAAACAAGTATATGGACACATGGGCATAAAGTTCTTGAGCTTCCACACAATCCCATGGTGCTTTCATGTGATGGGCAACCACATAACCTGCATCCACCATCTCCCTCATCCAGACCCTCCTCTCCACACTGTGAAACTCATCCAACCCGACGGTCATGTGAAGATCTACGACCGTCCCATCTCTGCCTCCCAGCTCATGCTCGAGTTCCCAAAGCACCTCATCTGCCACTCGGATTCCTTCTTCATTGGCCAGAAGATCAAAGCTCTCTCAGAAACTGACGAGCTCAAGCTAGGCCACAAGTACTTTCTCCTTCCCAAGCATGTCTTCCAATCGGTCCTCTCTTTTGTTACAATCGCTTCCTTTGCAACTTCTCCATCTTTAACTAACTCTAACAAGGCTTCTTTCGTGAAGAGAGCCGCCTCTTGTCGGCCTTTCGACATACTCAAGACCCCTTCAGGGACCCTCCAAATAAGAGTTTCAGATGAGTTTATATCGAATCTGATCGAAGAAGGGAGGATGAGTGAGGAGGAAGAGAGTCTCAACAAGTCCAAGGGAAGAGTTTGCACTACACCTGAATTGGAGAAGGATTATACCAGGTTGGTTGGGTGTAGGAGGTCTAGAGAGTGGAAGCCTAAGTTGGAGACGATAAAGGAGAAAGAGAAGAAGAAGCATAGGTCGTTTGGGATGAAGAGGAAGGAGAAGGGTCAAAGTCCTACCAAGGGGAAGGGAACCCAAAAGAGTCAGAAACAGGAAAAGCAGGTGGGTGTAAATCTTCAGACTACAAAGCTGGGAGGGGGAAAGGGGTTGTGAAGATGGAATCCCTTTTTACCTTTTTCTTTTTCTCTCTGTTCTTCTTTTTTCCTGGGTTTTGAATCAGTGGGATGCATTTTGATTGTATGTAAAAGCAGCTTTAGTTACACAGATATAGAAATGATTAGAATTAGATCTGATGATCTCTCCCTCTCTCACACACTAGGAAGATTGAATGATGTGCTACAGTTTTTAAGCATTATTTGGTACCCCAATAACTAAAAGAGAATGCAGTGGTATGTTGGGTCCACATATCCATGGAATCACCAATTGGACATGTCCAAAATAACTTTCCCATATACTGTATGCTGGAATTATGTGGAAGCCTGTTTGGAACTATATGAATTCCTCTTTCCAACATGGTTGGTTTTACAAATGATCATGTACATTCTTCCAAAATTAATATCCAGAGAGTGTCAAAGGCTTTATTAGCTCCATTTTTTTTTTGCAGCTCACCATTGGACCAGGAAATTCCAAAAGCAAAAAAAAATCTTTTGGAAAAACCTCTAAACAACAAACAAGCTATAAAGGGTTTTTTTTTTTTTTTTTTGCTGAAATAGAATTGCAATTGGAGATAATTACAAATTTTCCAAATGGTGACACTTATAGGCTTCCAAAAATCTCATTCCAGGATCTACTATGCTAAAATTTGGAGAAATTTAAAAATCCAAAAGGCTTTATTTGTTTGCCTTAAAATTCATAGGAATTTTTGTTGTAGTTAAAAAATAAAGACCAAAGGCTAAGTATTTATTTTCGATCATCTTTTGATTATATCTTTTGTAAGAAGAAATTTATTTAATACTCGTTTTTTAAAATTTACTTTTGATCTTTATTTTTAATTACTTTAGAAAATTCTCATATATATATATATATATGTATTTAATAAAGAGAAAAATGGATCTCTCTATTAACTGCACGCTTAGATGCGAAAACATTACGATCATCAAACCCTAGTCCACATTAATTTATTTAGTCATGTACTAAATTCAAGATTAGCATGCTAGTTAGACTTTGTCTCCTGAGTTTCTCAAATTCTCTGGTTTCATACAAAGAATTTAAAAATATATATATATATATAGCTTCAATGAAATGGCAGATAGAAATAGCCATTATATATTAGAATGCTCCAAGTTTTAGAATTCAATAAAAATTTTTTTTGTAGAAATCAAAACCACCCCCCGCCCCCCCAAAAAAAAAAAAAAAAAAAAATTGGTGATTCATACTCTTAACAAGGATACTATAAACCTTGGCACCCAAATCTTCCTAAAAACACCAATGGTCAACAATTCAAATTTAACAAACACAAATACCCATTAGTCATCTACCAATCAATCTAAATCTTGGCTACCCATAGAAAGAGATTTGGGAGCAGAAATGAGTGGGCCACACAGGATGAAATTTGGGCGGCAGATTCATGTACATATGATTGTTGTTTAATTTGAAAGGGTTGGATCATGGATGTTGATTGGAGTCAAAGGTGGGGGTGGTGAGATTTTGAAATTGTGATTACGTAGTCGGCAGGACTAGGAGACAGCTGAGCGGCTTGCGAAGAATGTGTGGTTCGGTCTTCTAGACTGGATGGCTCTAACCTGCTTTTCCAAATAACACAAAAGGACAAAATACCAGTCAATTTTGTTAGAATCATCTCAAGCCAGCTTTCCTTCAAGCATGTGAGCATGTCCATCCCAAACATCATCTCTATGATAATTTCATTTTCTAGACGATACTCAATGTGCAAATGGGGTAGGTAGGGGTGGGGATGAGATCCAGGAAATTCAACTTTGGGTACCCATTAGGGTTTTTTTTTTTAAATAAAAAAACATATTAATTATCAAAACTTGCATGCGGTTTTAGAAACTTTTAAAAATTTTCAAATACGGGTGGGAGCTTCATCCCCCAGACCCTACTGGGTCCGCCATTATTTGAATGAGCGGTGAAATGAAAATATAATTAATCGGTCTAATTAAAAGAAAAAGGTAAGAAGAAGGGATTGAAAGCAAAAACACATAATCATAAAAATCTTCTTTCACTCGAGGGCTATCCTACTTCACCCGAGATCCACCTCCTTCTCCCGAAAGCGCCCCCCCGCCCTCCCAAGGTCTACTTCCCTCACCAGATGGATAGGGTTCCGCTCCCTTAACCTAGGCAATAAAAAATAATAATAAGTTAAAAGACACTCAATAACAAAAGGGGAGGAGTAATTTTTCATCTTTTAATATTTTTACTTTGAACTTTTTCTTACTTTTCATTTGAACTTTAATTTTGTTTCATTTCATTCCTCGTACAAACAAGATGGTATGATCATTGTCGTTGGCGTGGAATCTATTTCCTAGAAATCTAAGGATCAAATGGATTCAAATAAAGAATTATATTAAAAAGGTGGGACTGCTTATTTGTGGATTTATGTGTTGTGGATGTCCTGAGAATTTCAAATGCTGGATTCTATTATTCCGAAAGGTCTTATTACATTCGAGTAAATATTTTGGCATGAATTCCATAATTTTAGGTTTCATAACTATGTAATTCCAGATTGTGTAAATTTTGTATATAAATATTCAAATGTATAGATACTATACTGTACATATATGGGTCCCACTTAGTCACAAGATTCAACACTCAAATATGTAGCCTGCCTTTTAGAAATTAAGAAAAGAATTGTGGGCCCACCTAGAGTCATAGCTACTTAGAGTACCTATCAATACGCAATACGATTTTGTACATATGTTGGTCCCACATGGCCACAAAATGCAACACTCAAATGTGGGGTCCGCTTTTAGCAATTAAGAAAAGTATTATAGGTGCCCACATTTACAAATTTCCAGGATGCATGAAGACATCCATACGTGGGTCCCAAGTAGTAAAAAAAAATGCAAAAGCCCCGTGCATGGCCTTGTCTCAAACGACTGTTCAAATGCTAGAAGAGCTCCATCGCAAGCAACGAGAGTTTTGAGATTTTGAGAGTTCTAAATGCTTGGGTTTTGAGCATTTAAAAATGCTGAAAATTTTGGATTCTCAAAATTTATCTAAATAAAAATGGATTTTTTCTCTAAGATATTTTTGTAAAGAAATAAGATTTAGGGGGCGTTTGTGCAAAGCCATGTCAGACGTCCTCTTCCGCGGCATTATAAGTCGACTCAGACTTCCTCTTCTGTGGCACTATAAATCGACCTTGCTATGTCAGGTTTTCTGATCCCCTCTTCTGTTAAAACCAAAGTCATCCTAACCGAATTTCCTCCTTATGTTTATGAAAGCGCCATAAAATCTTGCCCCTGGTCTGCTTCCCTTTTCGGGCCAAATTGGCTTCACAATTGCACTCTTTAAAGTTTAGATATAGCTGTGACCTGAATTTCTTAAGATCTACCAGGATCTGAATCTCCGCATTGGGCATGGATGAATAGACATCTAAACAACCACTCTTGCACATAGTGATCCAAAGGCCCACATCAAATATCTACATTGATTTGCAGATATGACAGTACAAGGAATTGGTTGTCCTATGGCCTATTTATTTACATACATGTGTGGAGAAATAAAAATAAAGTTAGGTCAAATCATGAATAAATTTAAAAATAAGGGGCTAAAGTAAAATGCACTTTTTCAACTATTTACATCAAGCGAAATAAAAACATACCATTGCTATTTTATTTTTTACTTCAATATTTCCATCCAAACAGAAATCAAGTAAAAATAGGTCAGTAATATTATATAATTGTCTGATTTTACTAATCTCTTATTATTAGTTTTGTTAAACAAATAGGCCTGAGTAAGACAATCAAATCCAAATCTATTTCTATATTTTAGAAACTAATGTGATTTGTTAATTTTTGACAGTGGGAAAGGATAAATATATTACTATATTAGAGAACAATTTTATAGTTAGGTATTGAACTTCTCTGCAAAGCATTCTGTCAATATAAAATATTGCTAGTGTGAACCAGCCTCAATTGCCATTTGCAGTGATGCGTAGGCTTAAGAAAATTAGAAGCCCCAACCACACGGCATGTGGACTCTCGGCAAGTTTCATATTATATTAAACTTTTGGACCACAAATTTCTTCTTATAGGAATGGTGCAATTAGTCAATTGAAGCCAATCTAACCTAATGAACCACTATGGTTGTTATAACATAATATAATACAATAAAATAGAAGAAGAGATTGCTTCATGCTTGGGGAGGAGAACAAGGAAGAAAGAAATGCAACATTTTCATAATCATCAAACATTGTAGGAGCTGCATATCTTATATTTTGCAACAAGGGGCACATATTTTGCAACTTGTCTAATTCCACATATAGCTTTTGCACTTGGTGTAGAATGGGCATGTGCCAGATTATTATCTAATTAAATAGGGTGATTTTCTCCCGTGGACATTTGTGCATATAGATAGAAAATGTCGTCATGAACGGCACCACAACAAAATTCTCAGAGGTCTCTATTAATTTGAAGGGCCTCCTCTTCTTTAACATCTAAATTGGGACGTCCGCATGGGAGGAAATTCCGCTACTTAAATGAAGGTTAGCCCAGCCCAAATTAGGCGCGGGGCCCATGAATATTGCTCTATTCTAGTATCAACTGCACCCCAATTTGGGAATGGTTTGGACTTCAAACTAGGGGTGCTCATGTGCCGAGCTAGCTCGCACCAAATCCAGACCCAACCCACTTTGGGCTGGGCTGGGCTTTAATGTAAAATCTAGGCCCATTTAATATTTGGGACGGTCTTGGATTAAGCGATGAAAACCCCAAAGCCCAGCCTACTTGTAATTTAGTTATAAATTTGTCCTAAGAATTGCAAAAACCCCCCAAATGAAAAAAGGTTCGGCTCAGGCTGATTGACTAAATGGGTGAGGATCGTGTTGGGCTATGGCTGGATATGAGCAGGGATGTAAATGGGTCCCCGATTCTCCGATTACCCAGAGGTTCAGACCTGTGGACCGAAGACCTGATATATTATCTCAATTTTAAAAAATCTCTCATCAAAATCATATTTTTTTAATATCATTCTCTGCTTAGACCCGGACCCGGATCCAGACCCGTCCCATATATTGTTCTAGCTTCGGTTCCGAAGCCAAGAAACTGGTTCCGAAACGGTTCTAAGTCTGGATCCGGTTCCACGTTCTCCTTAACGGTTCCGATTCTGGGTTCACCATGGACGCAGACGGGAACCGACCCTTTTACGGCCCTATATATGAGCATGTGTTGCTGAGGTCTTGCCGAGCCCACCCGGCCATGAACAGCCCTAGTTTAGAGCTCATGTAGAAGAATTCCAAGGTGAGGTTTGAGGAGTTAGGTTTTGAGCTGTTTTAAGTGGCTTTCTGATCTCTGGTAGCTTTCAGTTGTTCTCATCTGCTTTGTTGGTCTGTTTGGGTAGTCGATTCTGTCATCTCTCTCTGCGTTTCTTATTGAATTATGCCTTTATAACCTTCTTCTGAATTCTCTGAAACGAACCAAATCATAGTCTGAATAGACTAGAAAGCAAAATGTTAGGCCTTCAAGCATTTCAGATTTGCTGTTTCTTCAAACCCCAGAACCCAAATCTCAAAATCGAAGACAAACAAACCCAATTTATGCAACCCCATTGCCCAATTCTCCAAACTAAGCAACCCCAAAGGAAGTTCTATATGAAAAAATCCGTTCAATTTGACCCTGCACACCAGGTGCTCGATGATATTAATCTGGCAGATACCTTTGCTTGGAACTCCCTCATTCGGTACCATCTCAGAAATGGTGAGCCTCAGAACACAATCTCAATCTATCGTCAAATGCTACTCCGTGGTGCCATTCCTGATAAGTACACTTACCCACCAGTTTTGGAGGCATCTCTCGATTGCGAGGGTCCCTTTTATGGCAGACAGATTCATGCTCATGCCCTCAAGAGAGGGTTCGGCTTCGATGGTTACGTTATCACCGGGCTGATGACAATGTATGGCCAATTTGATCAGTACGACGTCGCCCACAGTGTGTTCGACAAAATGCCTAGTAAAAATGCGGTTGCTTGGACTTTGCTTGTTGCGCTGTACATAGTGGCAGAAAGGCCTTCTGTGGCTTTGGATATGTTTATGAGTATGGTGGACGCAGGCATTAAGGTTGATATGCTCGCAATGCTTACCGCGATCAATGCCTGTGTGGATCTGAAATCACTTTTTAAAGGCAGACAAATGCATGAAATTGCAAGGAAGAATGGGTTGGAATTCAATCTAGAGATCAGTAATTCACTCTTGAAAATGTACCTCGTTTGTGGGAGCATAGAAGAAGCTCGGGCTTTCTTCGATCAAATGCCTGTCAAAGATGCCATCTCATGGACATCAATCATCTGTGGGTACGTGCAGAATGGGGGTTTCAATGAGGGCCTAAAACTGCTCCAGACAATGCATTTAGAAGGGGCAGAATCAGATTCGTTTGTCATCTCTAGTGTTCTCCCTGCTTGTGCGAGAATTAACGCCCATAAGAGTGGGAAAGAAATCCATGCGTATGTAATCAGAAATGGGATTGAGTTGACCGTTGCACTGCAAAATGCGCTGATGGACATGTATGTTAAAGCAGGCTTCTTGGAGTTAGCAGCTAAGATCTTTGCTAGGATGGCAGACAAGGATGTGGTGTCATGGACTGTGATGATATCGGGTTATAGCTTACATGGCCATGGAGAGCTTGGAGTGGATCTGTTTCATCAAATGGAGCAGCAGTCTGAAATAGAACCCGATCAAACGGCTTATGTCGCTGCCCTCTATGCCTGCAATACCGCATGCTTGGTTGAGGAAGGAGTGAAATACTTTAACTGCATTACAGATCCAAGGCCAGAACACTATGCATTGATGGTCAGCCTTCTGTCGCGTGCAGGGTTCTTTGATGAAGCACATGCCTTCATCGACGTGCACAAACTTGGGCGGCACACAGAGGTTGTGCGAGCAATGCTTGATGGGTGCAGGATCCACAAGAACTTAAGGATGGGCAAGAGAGTTGCCGAACAGCTTATACATTTAGATTCTCTGAATGCTGATAACTATGTCATGCTGTCCAATGTTTATGCCGCGAATGAAGAGTGGGAGAAGGCTGATGCTGTGAGAGAAATGATTGCCGACATGGGTTTGACGACGAACCCAGCTTATAGTTGGATTGAGGTTCGAAACAGGACTCATGCATTTGAGGTGGGGGATGCTTCTCACCCAAGATCAAGGAAGATATATTGGCAAATAAAGGTTCTTACGGAGAAGATGAAAAAGGAGGGATATGTGTTTGGTGGTGATGATTTTGCTCTGCATGATGTGGATGAAGAGAGGGAGAGTGTTCCGCATTGGCACAGTGAGATGCTGGCCATTGCTTTTGGGCTGATTAGCACGGAGGAGGGAACAACTGTTCGTGTCACCAAGAACCACCGTGTGTGCTGCAATTGTCATGCTTATGCGAAGATTATATCTAAGATGTTCAAGCGAGAGATTGTGTTGAAGGACCCATATCGTTTTCATCATTTCAAAAAAGGACTATGTTCGTGTCGAGACAATTGGTGATGCAGGTCCATGTCATTCCAAAATGCTAGAAGACTAGGTACGTTGTAAGCTGTACAAGTAAGGTATCTTGGTTTCAACCAATATTGGATAGGATACATCCAGACACCAGTGAGAATGAGGTGTGTGCACTCTGCATCAAGGAAATCACTGAATAGTATGCATCTCATTGGTCATTTCATCATACACAAAGCAACAGAGATTAAAACCCAGTTGACTTGGTCAAGTCAAGTCAGTTCCAGATGAGCATTTTCTTTTTCTTTTGCATTTTTTACAAGTTTTGGTTGAGATTTGAGGTTAGTTCTACGTCAGATATGAAACACTATTTGGAGAATGCAGGGATTTGTGGCTATTCTTTTTCCTCTTTTTAATAAGTTATCCATCTTCTATTAAAATAAATTGTGTTGCTCCATTTTTTTCCTTTTGCTTTAAAAGTTAGCATGGGCTTCAACCTTCACTTCATGGTTGCAAAGATGAACACTTTACAATTGTGCTGAGAGATCTTGTATACTACAGCTCTTATTTCCACCACCTTTGTTTCCACCATGGACTCTGCACATCAAACAAAGTCGATGCAAGCAAACAAACAAATCTCATTCCAATCTTAGTGAACTGGACAAGGTGTTGTGAGGGTAATTCATGACCCAAAGGCCGAAGTTGACCAGAAGAAAGACCCACAAATCCATCTGAAGTAGATTTTAGCTATTGTTGGAACATTGGGCAGAATTGACTAAGCTGATATCTTGAGCCCGAGCCATGCGGAGTTGCAGAATTGACTGCATACTGAATGCTGGGTCCATTGATCAAAGCACTTCTCTTAAAGAATTCCAGTTACAGACAGAGGCTTTACATTTACAACAAAAAGAAATTTCATTCCATTAGTAACCTGCATTCTCCAAATAGTAGCATTCTTCAACCCTGTATTCTGCAAATGGCATGCATGCTTGGGTTGGAGCTTGCAGCATGCTTTAAGTCACCTATGGCACTTGAAGAAGCATTGGTTTTTTTTCATCCCCATGTATTTTTCATTGGTGAAAATCTTTACTCCACTGCCATGATGCAGTACAAAAGCTAGGGTCGCTCAAATCTTCCTGAGCAGCCTACTCTCTCAACACATTCAACATAATAAACCACTCATGTCTAGATTGAGAAGGGATCCATAAGTCATTTGAAGAATTATTCTCCTGCTTAATTCACAAGTGTTGTTACTTGTCACATTTCAATTAAAGTCGATTAAAAAAATTATTTTAATTAACGGACTTCAACAAATCAAAGTCTAGATGCTATGGACAGAAATTCTAAAAAACTGAAAAAATAAAAAATAAACTAAAGAGAAAATACCTTAAGAAGAGCTCAGCACCAGGCTGATGGCCTTGAGCATAGAATTAAATGTTGCCAAAGATGTTTGGATAATTGAACTCGATTGCCTTGCACTCAGTTACTAGTAAATCTAATTATATGCAAACTATACATGGATAATTAGGCCCCGTTTGGCATTGTTTCTGCCTTTTTCCTATTTTTGTGCTCATGCTGGGTTGTTCCAAGACCAGGTTGTGCCGAAACCAATTTGTGAAGAACTTATTTGGTAACATTATATTAATTTGTTTAATTGAGAACATGCTGTGCAGAACTTGTTTGGTGACAACATTACAATTTTATTCAACGAAACAAAAGTAAGAAAATCATGTTTCTCAACAACATTGACCTTAAATCTAATATGAATATTAATAAATTCATCTTGAATATGAAGAATATAACCCATGAGGTTTGCATGCAATGTATTACTGGTTAACATCGGAAAGTATCAGTTTATGGGTGCGATAAGGCTTCCACTTCAACCCGCTGATTTAATGTTCACCAATTAAAAATGTGCATGAGCTTGATTTCAACAGAACCCATTGCCAAACCCCTCAATCAGTTCATGCTTTTCAAGTTGCTTTGTAGTTTGTTCAATGATCCATCAGAATTGCATCTCATCCTAATACAACCATTTTTTCTCATACCAGAGATCCTACAAGACGAAACCCACAATCCAAGGGTATGATTTTTGTTCAATGAGTCATTAGAAAGGGCCAACTCATCCTCCAACAACCCTTTCTCATTCGAGAGATTCTGCAACGAGAGGTTCTGCAACAGGAACCCAACCCATGATCCAACTTGAGCTTCTCATCCTTTAGGTAACTCATGATCCAACATGGATATCATTTTTGTTCTCGTTGCTTCTGATCCTGTAAACAACCTTTCTCATACTAGAGTACCTTTATTCAATGAATCATTAAAAATGGGCTGTTGCAATCGAACATTAGAGATAGACAGAGGTGCAAAGAAGGGAGAAAGATGGGACATACAAGAGATGCTGCACGTCAAAGCATTTGGAGAGGACGAAGAACACAGTTGGGAATGACTTGTATCGAGTTTGGGACAAAAGACTTGGAGATGCAATCTTGCCAGCGGGTTGTTAAAAAAAAAAAAAAAAAGAAAAATTATCATTTTGGGTTTCTTACTCTGGCTGGACTGATTTTTAGGGATCATTCCAGAGGATTCAATATGTGGAACGGTATTTTATACTTGCCAAACACGGTCTCTTTGGCCTTATCTCGCTGGAACAACGGAAACACCCAATTGAAACGATGCGAAACAGGGCCTTAGTTATAACAAACAAAACAATTGTTTACTACAATTAATCTAGTTATCCATTAATTTATATATTTTAGACGTAAGCACCGATTTTGAAATTGAAGTCTAATTTGCTAATTGATTGTAAAATTAGGCTCTAATTTCAAACCAATTTGAGAAATTGGATCTCAAATCAATTTTATTATATAAGCTCTATCAATCAATTCAGAGTCCACTTTTGTTAAGCTTCTTTATGTGAATTCAAATTTTAATATATATCTATTATGGATAGGTGATTAAAGAGTCCCGGTGAAAAAATCCACCATGCTCAATAACTCTATACAACCAAGTTAAAATGAGTTTTCTTTATATGGATTTAGAATTTTAATATATCTATTATGGTTAGAAAATCATTAATGTTTGTGATTTTTAAAAGTGGAACTTATTTGCTGTCACCACCAGAGTAGCTTGACTCTATTCAATATTTTTTTTTAACTTTTTTGCCCTAGATCCCATGATGTCAAGAGATAGTTATATGGCACATAAACTGATAAATCTCATGATATCATGGGACTAACGCATGATTTTATGACATTTATGGAGTATCTTATATGAATTTTCTCGAATGATAAAACCTAAAAAATGGTGATTAGATGTTTATTTACTTTTCACAAAATGTCATTTTTCGTGTTTTCTAAAAAATGAATTCCCTCGCTGACTGATTGTAGAAAGTGTATAATACAAAAACTGATGGATCTTGTGATATCACTAGACAATCCCATGATATCATTGGATATGATTATAAAAGTTTTAAAAAATATTGATCAGAGTCGAGCAACTTTGATGATATTATTTGAATTTCAATCATGAAATTAGAAAACCAATTTAAGAATTGATATGTGAAACCCACCCAAAAATAAAAACACCAAAGCTTTCTTTTTCTTTTCTTTGTTTGAAAACTTCTTATTTGGATGTGGACTTCTACCTACAAAACCAGATTATTCACAAACTAATAAATATTTATCCACTTGGTTAGATAGTTAGGATCTTTATGAGAGAGAAACAACTGAGCGGTGGCCTATTATCGTTGGAGCCTATGGTAAGAAAATTCTTCTCCTATTTGGCTCTATGGGAAAAAAAAAGTGAATTATTTTTTCTTAATAAAGAAGAATTTGATTTTCTACAAAAATACAAAATTTCATTCTTACAAGAAAATAAAAATCTGCATAAACTAGAATTTTCTTGTTGCACAAATAAGTCCAAATGGAGTGGCTTTATTTTATTAGGCTTTAAAATTATCAATAGGTAACAAAAAATTGAATGCATTTCTTATTACTAATATTATATATATTAACAAAATTTACTTTTCTATATCATCTTTAATAATTATTGCTGTTATTATTATTTTTATATTGTTTAATGGATTTTTTTTAACTTTATCCTTGTAATAGCTTATTGTTGATGTTGACCACTTATATTTGTGATTGAAGAAGTGTCTATAAATATACATGAATATATGCTTATATATTTATAATTAATTTTGAGCTCTTATAAATTTAAAATATAACCCGTGCTAAGCATGTGGTGTTGTTGCTATTACATAAACATAAATTAAACCAGGTTGCCCGTGCTTGGTTTACAAGGTTTGAATAGTCCCTTACTAGAATAAGTTCAAGCTTTCGTTGCAATAGAAAACATCCCTTGCTCATTGACAGAAAGGAAACTTATATAAACTACTTTTCTTGAAGTTTGAAGTTCAGCATTGCGGTAAAAGTGAAAAACATACAAGGAATTGCCAAAGAAAAGAAAAGCTTGGTTTCCCTCAAGTTAAACAGAATCAGATTTGGAGTACCATGATCATCTCATTTACACACAAAACCTAAGATTTCAGGAGCTATGAGCATATTCAACTACTGAGCACTCATTTCAAAATTCCAGGTTCCTACTTAAGTTTCCCGCCTAGACTTCCGTGGTCGTGGGGCTGCTGCATCTTCTTTCTCACTTCCAGATCCCTTCTCACCACTGCTTCCTTGTTTATCAGCAGCCTCTGCGGCCCCATCTTCCTTTTTCTCCTCAGCTACCTTTTTAACCACCTAAAGAGGGAAAAAATTACCATGAGTAAATAAGCATAGGTTCAAGAGATTAGTCCATACAGCACCAAAAAAACAAAAGGAACACTCTAGAAAAACTCACCGGAGATTTCTTTCCGCCAAAAAGAACCCTAAAAATGAAAGTCATGAAGACCACCAAAACAGAGACGAGGATGCCAATTGTCAGATTAGGCTTTTCCTCTCCCTTCTCAATGGCATCCTGCACAACATCATTCAAAACCAATGAGACAACTTGACAACATGCAAAGGTATCATTAGCATCAGCAGCAATAGGCAGATGTTAACACAAATTAAATACATGTTTATGTATATAGTTATAACATACTGTTACCATTACCCGTGAAAACAGTCCTCGCTAGCACGGTCAAAGAATACTATAACTGGTGCATGTAAAATTACTGGAAAAGAGCGACCAAAAAAAAAAAATGTAAATAAATACCAAGTGGATATGTGCGCGTAACTTACAATGATCTTGATTTTATATGCCTCTAAGAAAGGTATATCCGCTATCCTGTAGAGTACTTCAAATACCTTTTTCTGCAAGAGCAGCAAACAGTATTAGAATGAAGGCCACCAACAACGCAGAGAAAAAACTAAAAAATGGTGAATATAGAAGGGGGTATAAACATCGAGGAAGTCCACATGGACTGAATGGGGAGACCGGATTCTGGCCCGGTCCTCATGGGGGAACAGGCCAGAATCCGGTACCCCATTTGGTCCAGGTAGCAGGGTTGATAAACATCACCTGGAAGCCAGCAAGCCCGCCTGAAACACCTGGTGCAGCATCCGCTGCTTTCTCCTTTTCTTTCTCAACATCAAACTTTGGCTTCCAATGTTTGTCCCTGTATGATTCTGCAACCTTCTCATCACTGGCAATCAAAATATTGTCAAACAAAATCCCATCCTGCATTGTCCAAATCTCAATGCCAATTGCAGCAACAGGCTCAAAATCAGGTCTATCAATTTCAAAGTGGTCGGGATTTGGTATCTGCTGAGGCTTCCAGATTCCCTTGTAGTTCGGGTTATCAATCAACGGGGCATGCCATTTCCCCTTGTAAGCAGGGTTTCTCTTCATTGGTCTCTTCCATTCACCGCAACCAAGGGCTGCCTCACACTTTGGGTTATCAATCTTTGGCACCTCCCATTCACCATCCTCTTCATCGTCCCAATCTTCTGGCTTTGTGGCTTCAGGATCATCAATTTCCTCAGGTTCATCATCCAGCCATCCTTCAGGCTTCTCAGCTTCTTCATCTTCAATCTCCATTGGTGCATCCTCATCCCAATCTTCAGGTTTTACTGCATCAGGGTCTGGAATTTGAGCCCTCTCATCCCAATCCTCAGGCCTTTTATCATCTGGATCTGGAATCGTCTTGGCAGGGATCAGAGGTGGCTCGAAATCATCAGCAGAGAGGAAATTTGCCTTTTTCTTCTCCTCCCCATCCACCAAAATTCGCACCTCATTATCAGGTTTCAGTATAGCAGAGTATACATGAGTTAGTTTGTCCGATGGAACAGATGGTGGGTACTTGAGATGATGTTCAACATACTCTCCAGTCTTGGGGTTCTTGTGCTTGAGTATGAAATGCACCTTGTTGGTTGAGCCGCACTTATCAGGTCCAAACATGATGGAGTAAGGAGACTCATTGTCAAATTCCTTGGATATCCATCCAGCACCCTGGGGTCGAAGGTACTTTAGATATGCCCCTCCACATTCAAGTCCATTCTGGAGACGTGTCTCAAATTGTAAGACGACTGTTCCATCCTTGAGCTTGACAGGCTCCTCGAGTTCTTTCACAATCGCATACTTTCTTGCCTTCTCACTCACAAGAAGTCCAAAATCGTCATGACCCTCGCTCTTTGAATGCTTCCATACACCTAAATCAACCATAACACATATCAAACCATAATGCACAGTCAGGGTCAAGAATCCCGATCCAGATCTAAGAGTGCAAGTAATCAAAGTTGCTGCAGTTTCAATTCCATGTTATACATGTGGGCAAAAAAAAATAAAAGATGAAATGGGGAAAAAAGAAAAGGCTTTGAACCTAGCAGCTTGAGCACTTTTCAAAAGCCATTTTAATGAGATACAAATCACCTTATTGGGTTAGGGGTGAATACCCATATGCCCCTAATTTAAGGGGTTTTAGAGGGATAAAACTGGAAAAAAAATATTTAAAAGTGTGAAGTTGTTTACAACAGAACTAAGTAGGTTGATTCCAGCCTGAACAGGCGCCTGTTACACTTGCCCAGCCGGAATTGGCCAGAATTTTGGATGGAAGATTTAAGGAGAGTGTTCCTTTCCAGTTTCGTATCCAAGATGGTACATTCCTGCAATTCAGGCCAAAATAGAACAGAATTGACAACTATGCTGTGGGCTCTTGTCTTGGGTGGTCAAAATCAAACAGCAGGGATGACAATGAACCTCCAGATACTATATTTCCAGAAGGACTTGAAACCGTGTAAAAAAAATAAAAAAAAAGGTAGAAGGTTATGAATGATGCATAATGGATAAGCCCACGTGTGGGACCACCCAAGATAGTTTAGGAATATTTTTACTTCCCTAATTATTTGTTAGTAGCCAGTAGGTTTCTAATTGTATTGAAAGAGTTGTAATTAGGATAGCTTATATTGCTTGATTAGGTTTTCTTAGCCCCTAAGTTTGCTTTTTCTATTTATATAGCATTGTAGAGAAGGAATTCTCATACTTTGTTCGAAAGAATAAGATTATAATGGGTTTTCCATCGCTCGGATGTGCATCCTCAAGTTAAAGTCTTTGTGGAGACGTACTATTGTGTCTACGGACACGCAAATCCTTGTATTGAAGTCTCTACGGAAACATATTATAATGTCTATGGACACGTGCTTCACTTCCAAACAAGCCCTAACCTTAGTGCCAACATCATGAACCCTATTTTTGGACCCCCATTGATAATGGGGTCTGGGTCTGGGTCCAAGTCTTCAGGTCCATGTGCCAAAATTAAGTGTAAAGATAGTATATATTATATAAAACATATATTAATCCATATGATAATATTAGTATTATATGACATGGACTAGACGGACTGTTTGTAACTCAGTTGGCATTTGCTCAGGGTTGTAGAAATTAGGTTATGGGTTCAAGTCTCCCCAAAAACATACAATATATTGACAAATTGTAATTTTAAATGAGGTCTAGAACCAGGTTCACCAACTTGGATTTGGGTGTGGAGCTTTCTTTAATGAGAAAGGGAGAGGTTAGAGGAACTTTCTGGCCCCCTTGTAGAGTAAAAGCATAATTATCAATTTCAATTCAGTTTGGTTCAGAGTTCAGACCATTAAACCCATGTAAAAAATTTGGCCCTGATTTTGGTCTATCTCGGTCAATTTTGGTCCCCATTCTGGCTAATATCTTTTTATGTTTTTCAAAAAAATAAATAAAGAGCAGGGGTCTTTCTGTAATTTTTTATGAAATAAATGCAAAGCCCCCCAAATGTATGCAAACTATAAAATAATTACATCTCACATCATAAGTTGACATTTAGAATTCATGTCTAGTTTCAAATTGTCAAGTATATATATAGCTGCTGAATTATTCATATGGCATGTAGAAATAACATATTGCATTATTGATTTAGTAGAATAGTATATAATTTATATGCCAATTTTAAATTTATAATGCTTTGCATTTCATTTTTTTTTTTTTTTCATGTTTCTCCGAAATGGAACTCAAACATGTCATCAAAATTCAGTATCAGCCCTGTTGAATTATTCATTTGGCACATAAAAATAACATATTGCATTATTGATTTAGTGGAATAAATTTCAAGCATATAATTTATGTTACTTTTGAATTTTTTATATTTTTACATTTATATATTTTTTATTTTTACGTGTTTTCCAAAACAAAACTAAAAAATGTATCACCCAAAATTCTGAATCAGCCTGAAACATTTTAGTTTGGAGCATGGTCTTAAATATCAGTTGATATCCTAAATCTCCAGTCTCCACAACCTATTGGCCTTAAGAAATCTCTCTTTCATAGCTTTTTTTCAATGTCTTTGTTCCCCCTCACCCTCCCACTAAGAGATTCTTTCTAGCTTTTGGGCCTTTACTGTCATCTTCTTTTTCTTAGCCACAACACCTTGCAAAGGTTACTCTTGTCTCCCCCTCCATAGGTGCATATCTAAAAGCCACCTCTTGCCATCAAAATTGCCCTTAAATTGCTCACCGCAAATGACGCACTCTCAAGGCACACTTTCTTTTCTTTCATCTGGGGAAGTGCGGCTACTAGGTCACCATCGAGAAGCACAGGTCTAAAGAAACTTTATTACTGATTTATTTCCCTTATTATGAGTTATGACCCACAGTTTCCGTACAATTTGAATCTCCACACCATATCAGCCGCGAGATATCTCTCCTCATCGAAGATAGTGAAATGGAACTACAAATTAGGTGATCTGACACCAACACAATAGGTGATAACAGAAGTACCAGATTGCAAATTATCAACTCAAATACAAGTTAGTCGAGCTCTAAATAGATAACTAGGGCCTGAACCTTCTTTGAACACAACATGAAGTCAACATCAATTCTTGGATGCCCCCATGCATAATCCAAGATTTAATATATGCCATCAATGCCACAGATGGGCCCACTCCTCTAAAATTTCCCATATTCCTCTCCTTCCAAATTCCCCTAATGATCTACCATTCAAAACACAAACTATTCAAAACCAACCAAGTTCCAACAATAACTACACAGCCCAAGCAAAATCATGCCCAAAAATATGTGACATAATAAAACACCTGATTAATAAACTGTCTCAAACACCATTCCAAAAACAATTAATAAATAAATAGACTGTCTAAATATATATCGCCATACTAGTGGTTCTAGAACAAGATACATTGTCACAATCATCTAAACACAGTAAAGAGCTAAATTATAAAGAAAACCACAATTCGTAAAGAACAAACCACAAGCTTAAACTAATCAACAGTTCCGTCGACCCAATCTTCTGAAATCGCAAAAAGAAAAAATCACAAACTCAAATATTTCAACTCTTATTTCTCTAATTTCATTTTTTTTTTTTTTTTGTCTCACTACGATCTACAATCACAGCAGATCCACTATCAATCAAGCGATCAGTAGCATCATCTCCTTCGACCATCAAATAATGGAATCACTCGTATTTTCAAGAAACGACTGCGAATTAGATCAACTAAACAAGAAGTACACGATAAGAACAATTCAGATCGGAGATTTTACCATTGTAATCCTCTTTCCCGGACGCGATCCATCGGCCATCAAAAGATTCGTCGAAAGACTCATAAAACAGCTGAAAATAAGATCAGATTTCAGTGTTAGAAGCGAAAAATGAGTGCAGATTTCTCCAAAACAGTAGAGAAAAACAGTGATCTCACCGAATCGGAAGAGCAGAGGTTGAAAACGAGGCAGAAGATCGGAACAAGGAGAAAACGAAGCGCGGTCCGTCTGTCTGCCATCAGACCGATCTCATAACCTTAGAAAAAGCACAGATCGAGATCGGATCCTTGGAGAAGAACCTCCAAAACCCTAAACCTAGTCTCCGCGATCTGCGATTTCAAGAAGAAAAAATGCAATTTAGAGATCAAGAGAGAGGAGCGTATAAGAGAAGCAATGGAAGTAGATCCGACGGATGAGAACCATTGGCGTGACAATGGACGTATGAGATCTTACCGGGAATCAACGCTCGGGATGCGAAGATTTCTGCGAGCGAAAGCAGGGAAGGGAACGGAGATTTTTCGTGAGAATGGACGAGATGGGAATAAGAAGGACGCGGGTGACTGGCTCCGACCAATCCAGTTGAAGGCCACGTGGAGGAACCAATCACATCGTGACACGTGTGAATGTCCGAGTCATCGCATCAGATCGACGTGAGTCCAGCGTATAACTCACGTTCCAAGTGAGGAGAGTGTGTGGGACCCACAATGGGTCGCCTGAAATTTAAAATTCGAATCTCAAAATGAATATTATTTCCTTAAACAAAATCTCCTCAGATCTTATTCAAATAGGATTTAGTCTCATTAAGTATAAAATTAAATTAATTATATACGCTTAATCTTATGGCGAAAACTCCTTGTAGTGGAGTTGTAGGGCATGTAGGGGTGAAGCATCAAATTAAACGACAATTGACTGTAAGGGTTATGATATTTTTTTATTTTTAGTTATTTGATAAAGAATTGTTTTACTTTTGTGTGTAAAAGTCCAAAAGATGATGGTTTTTTTTATATTTAGTGTATAAATGAAGTTTATTTTTTACTATTTTTTTAAATAATAAAAAAATTTAAAATTTGTATACTTTTGGTATTACCCATTGCCTTTTCTTGTCCGAATAATAGAGGCTTTACCTCACTTCACATTTAGAGCATGTTTTGATGGATGGTGGGGTGAAGTAAAGTGAGGTAAAACCTCCATTGTCTTGACAAAAAAAGACCACCTAGCTTATCAAAAAGTACATAATTTTAAAATTCTCTTCTAAAAAATTAATAAAAAAACCTCATTTCTCCACTAAATAACAAGAAAAATTTTCTTTTTACTCAAAAAGTCGAAAAGAATTACTATCAAGCCACTAAAAATAAAATATCATCATAACCCCCTTATACTTTATTCTATATTGATTTGATGCTTCACCTCACTTTACTTCCCTTCACCATTCATCTAAATAGGCCATCAAGGGTTTATTTGGTAAAAATATTTGTAGGGTGGAGTGGAGTGAAGTGAAGATTGAAGAGAGAATAAAATATTATGGGGTTTAATCATAATATGATGAAATTTTATTTTCAGTGGGTTGATAAAAAAAAATTTACTTTTTGGGTAAAAAGTAGATAGATTTTTGTCTTGTATTGACATGAGAATGATGTTTTTTTAATGAAAGAGAGAAATTTAAAATTTTATACTTTTAATATAACTCATAATCCCTTGTCCGGTGAAAAGGAGCCTTTCCTTCACTCCACCTTATTAGTAAGGTGGTCAAACAAGCCCATCAGGCCATCACGATGATGTTTGCATGTGTAGTAAGAACTTGTGTGCAGTTTGAATGCATGAAGTACGACCCGGCGATTGCAAAGAGGAAAAAAGAAACACCTCTAAAAACTCTTGATTTATGGTTATCAAAGCTCAAAAAAGAAATACTCTATTTAAGTGCTTCTCCATTTTTACATCAACAAGAATAACAGTCACGTGTATAACTTAGCTGAATACCAAATTGTTAGCAGAACAATGTTGACGTTTTTATTTTATTTTTATTTTTTTTAACTAACCCTTGAGACTCGTGACACAATTCAAACCTGAGATAAAAGACATACACAACTCACACATGCAGGGAAGATAGAAACTCGCACATGCGAGGAGATATAGACACAACTCAAACATGTGAAGTGATTAAAACTTACACATACAAGGAGACATATACACAACTCACGCATGTAAGGTGAAGAAAACTCACACGTGCAAGGAGAATAAACACAACTCACACATATGAGATAATTCTTGAAAACTTTGAAGCGAAAATCTTTGACTCTTTTAGATTAGCTTCCAACTTGAAATTTCTCTGTGCATACACCATCTTATACTGGATTTTAGGGAATCTTCACACTGGAGCCCACATCTTTGGCTTTGAGAATATCTTCAAAATTCTGAAATTTTATTTTGTTGCAAACTTGGATGGATTTGGAACCAACTAGGGGCGTGCAACAACTTGGAACTTAGCTCTTGGACGTGAATGCTCCTCCTTGAAATTTTCTTTGGATTTTTTTTTCTTTTTTACTTCCCTCTTTTATCGCTCTTGCTTTCCTCAATTTCTTGGCATGCAAGCATCATGGATTTCCTTCCAATCTTGGCTCGAAATTTGATTTTTAAATATTCTAGAAATCTTCAAATAAAATGGAGGAAATCTGACTTTATGCAACACATGCGGGGCCACCTTGGACATCCCCTACCTTGGGAATCACTCCCAAAGAAGGTGGGTCCCAAGGTGACTTCTTCTTCAGTTTTTCTTATATATTTATCTTCTTTATTTATATCAATTTCACTCAGCGTGGGCCCCAAAAATCTGAAATTCTCTATGGTAGGATAAAATAATTATCATTTCATGTAGGAAATGAACTATGATATATGTGGGACCCAACTCACACTAAATAAATACTGAGATGTCACCATTTTATCTAATTTTCTTTAATTAAACCAATGATGAAAAGAATTATCATCATTTTATGTGTGGATCAAAAGTTATGAGAAATTTCTGACTTTTCATGCTAAAAATGTAAAGATTCATGATTTTACGTGAAAATACGATTTTTCAAATAATTTTGACTTGAATTAAAACTTTGATGCTTTAAAACATCAAATCATGAATTTTCTTTGATTTAAAGTAAGACAATTTTAAAAGCTCTTTTAAATTATGATAACTGATAATAACTTTGTCATGAGATCACAGATAAAGTAAATATATCTTTTTTTATTAGAGAAAGCTTTGGATCATATTGGTAGGAGCAACAATCTTAACTCAACCCACCAACTTAACTTGAGCATTACTTGGTAATTCAATGTTTAAGTGTTGATCGTTCTTATTTTCTAGTAGATTTGAGTTAACATTTCTAAATGAATTGAGTTAGAGTGAAGTCAATACATGTTATTTGTGCTCCCAACCTAGCTCAATTACCATCCATTATATGACTCTTGTTGTCACCATTTTTACATGATAGCTTAATGGATGGTAATTGGAGGCCCAACTCCCTTTTTTATTTTTACAACAATTGAATATATGACATTTGTTAATCATCTATAACTCATTTATCTTACAAATAGACATTGCTCTTCCATTTCAATCATAACGCTCTCATCATTTTCAAGTATTGTCTTCTACCCTTTTCCAAATTCTTTATTTTATTTTATTGAGAAGTTAGTATCGGTGTATTATTTACTGTATATAACACCCCAATTCCAAATACCAAGTTTACAGCCAAGTTACCCAAATTTGATGCTCTACTTCTTAGATTAGGTGTAAACTTCTAAGATCATAGGTCCGCAGTGAGGTTTAATTTAAAAAAATTTTAATCATATATATAACAACAACTAAGCAAATAGAAAATAGCAGAAGCAATATAGATATAAGCGAAATCAAATATGAGGTATCATCATACATAAAGCAAGCAAAGGCAGAGCATAAGTCGAACTAGATCTCAAAGTAGAGAATATAATATGTACATATTAGAAATAAAATGCCCTCAATGCTCACAACAAAGGTCGCTCAAACCCCAAAGAAGATAAACCCCATGTGCAGGCTCTCCGTCCTCCGGTCCTTTTGGTCAACCAAGCCCCACCATACATATCTGCCAATGGCACCTCGAGGAGCGCCTCACCCTCTAGGACAAGGTCGATAACAATACCTAATACTTGAAATGGATTGTTGTTGGGTCATGGTTCTACAAGTTGGTTCTTGTTGGTTGGGTTAAACGTGTTGACCAGCACTGGTTGCAGGTTATGCAGGTGAGGTACAGTTGAGGTCGCCCGACCTGTTATAAAACTGGGTCAGATATGTTTTGGGCTTTAGCCTATAACACCTCTTGTTAGTTTGATCCATTTACATTACTTTTACTTTAATAGTAAACTAGCAAAACACGCCCGCGCTTATTGAGGGCAATATAATTTATAATATTAAAAAATAAATAATAATTTTAAATTAATTATTTAACCATAGATCTATAACCATAAAATTATAATTTATGACCATAGATCTATGCAACGTGTATCCTTATAGGTTAAAAAGAACATTTTGATATCACATGAGAAACTATCTTTATTTAAAAGTCGAATGTGTAGATAGTTGTGTTGAATGTGTTGGACTCTATATCTAAATGACTAAAATCGAAAATTTCTCCCAAATATCTAAAATCTCTCCTTAAATTAAAATTGAAATTGAAATTGAGCTCCAATTTTGCTTTCAATTGCGAAATTAGTGCTCAATTTCGAAATCGATTTTTACGTCCCATCTAATCCCATCCTTCTATACAGGTCCAACGCCTCAAACCACTCTCCGCTCTACACGGTGCCACAAATCATCGCAGTCCATGAGACAAGATCTCCCTTAGACATTCCATCAAATACTCTGCGTGCCTCATCTAAACTGCCACATTTAGAAAACATGTCGATCATGGCACACTCGACGAAAATGTTTTGTTTAGTCTTGTGGTGGATTTCGTTGAAAAGGATCGACTCCTAGACTTTTCTCCCATGTTCAAGCGAATGTAGGCAAATACCCAGTGCTGGGGATAACTAACCCCGCAAATCACTCATCAATCTCAAACATTCAGCACTCAGCAATCATCACTCAAGAGATTGGACCCGGTATCACACCGTCCGTCTAAAACACAGCTCATCATGATAGCCCACTCAACACTCATAAATAGCTCATACCAGTGATGATCAGTCAACATGCTGAGCTTAGAACAACTGAGTGAATGTTTGTACCGACTCAGAAAACCAAGGTACGTGTCTATCTCTGTCTAGGCTTACCTTGCGCGAGCAAGGTTCTATCAAATCCTTAAGAGGTCAAAGTACCAATTAAATACTAGGGAACACAGTCCAAGTCCAATAATTGAATCCATACTAAGGCCCACAAAGCCATGGCCTTAGTCTAAATAGTCCAGGAGAGATCACCAATCTCAATCCAATATCAAACAATCCATACTCATCCAAAATGAGTTACCAGTCCAATCACAACCACCTCCCCATCATAGGGTTCACACATACAATTAGGTCATATAAGGGCCCGCCTAGACACAGACACGGGTCAAGTGCACCCAACTACATCACCAGGTCACCTCTAAGTAATCAAAGGTTCATGTCATTCATTTTCCATTTAAATTAACAGGTTTAAAACAAAAATAAGAACATAAGAGTGACAGTAATGTAATAACTGAAATAAACTTCAAGTAATTGAATCAAAGGGAATATTAAAGGACCAATCCTAAGTAATGACCCACATTCAGGTCTAGGTCCATCTCAATTAATTGGATCCCTAAATGAAGTTTTAGATGCCAATGATACTGTATTTGGTGCTTCTGAAGTTATGGGCATCTTCGAAGACATTTAAGGATCGAGTCGACATCAAATCCAAACCCTAGACCCTATTTAGTGGCCCCATGAGTCAAGGTTGAGCCACACCATTAACTCGTGCTTAGCACATCAATGGATGTTTATTTAGATGGTCAATGGGCCCCCTACCCAAAATAATTTCCCTCTTCAAAATTGGCTAAGAATCTAATTGAATTATAAAACAACTAGGTCCTTATCCCAAATTTCTAGAAACTAAAAGGGCAAAGTGCACAATTTAATAGAATTTCAACTTCTGTACAAAAGTGATGGACACACTTTCCATACACCCTAAGATCACCAAATTGCCTCATCTCTTATTCTCATTAACGCAAGTTCTGCAACAGAACTTCTCAAAATAAAACACGAGCTTCTCGCATGGGATTAAAATTGCTGACATCGTGGGCTCCACCGATCAAGGCCCAAATCAGACCTCACCAACAAAATCGCCCAACCTTGTACGGCCATCGGAAAGGACCAAATTTGTGATCAATCACTTAGTGGGCCCCGCCACGACCTAATGTTCAAAATAAAACCCCCCTTTGTGACTGATGCCCAAACTGTGTAAGCCCTAAGATGTGGGGCCGGATGGGACTCAATCCCCACGAGTCTACCACCATCAGGTTCGCCCATGGGTCCATTATTAGATGTGGGGACCCGATCTACTATCGGGTCATCTAGCGGGTCCCATAATCAATTGATGTCGAATCTGTTTTTTTTTCCTAAAAGAGCCCTGCTACTTGGACATACTGGGGGGGACCGAACTTGGCCCGGTCCCCCCAGTATGTCCAAGAAGAATTTTTGTTCCTAAAATACGTCATCTCTCTCTGATCAGGTGCTGGATGGTGGGCCAAAAAGAGCCCACCTCGCATTGGTCCGCCATCTATTGGGTCGCCCGTTGGTCCTCCTTCGGATCTACGGATCAGATTGATCATTAAGTGGCCCACCTAGGTCCCACAATTAATGCGCATAAATAGTCCCTCACGGTTCCGTGTCCGGGAACCTGTTACAAGTTTGTTCATTCGCTGCCCGTGGGTGGATTTGAGTGGAATCCCACTCCAATAACCTATCCAATCACCAATGACCCATTAATCTTCCAAATGAGCATGAAGTCCATCCATTAATAGCCAAAACCCATAGAAACAAGTTCATAGATAAACCTAAGCATTTCTAGTATAATATGAGGTATCGAAAGCGAATAGAATATAGCAGAAGCGATATAGATACAAGTGAAATCAAATGTGAGGTATCATCATCCATAAAGCAAGCAAAGGCAGAGCATAAGTCTAACTAGATTTCAAAGTAGAGAATATAATATGTACATATTAGAAATAAAATGCCCTCAATGCTCACAACAAAGGTCACTCAAACCCCAAAAAAGATAAACCCCATGTGCAGGCTCTCCGTCCTCCAGTACCTCCTTTGGGTCAACCGAACCCCACCATACATATCTGCCAATGGCTCCTCGAGGAGCGCCTCACCCTCGAGGATAGGGTCGATAACAATACCTAAGCACCAAATATATATGGTGGGTGAGATCCAAAGGACCTGGCAGCACAGTATACAAGTAATATAGTATGGATATATCGAAAGAGAATAATGACGATAGTATCATAAAATGAGGGATAAAGGTACAATGCTAGGCAATCGTGCATAATGTATGCCAATAAGGATCAACATAAAATAAACATGCTAAATAACCATCTAAGCTATAATGCACATTCATGCAGGCTGGCACCGCGAGATATTATGTTACTGCCCTCCCTACTACATTCGAGTTGTGGTGGGGAAACGCACGGGATAATAGCCCGACTAAAACATAAATTATTGGAGTCTGCCAGCATATAATAGTACCGTGTAGTGTCGTGTGATACTCCAATGGCGTACGTCCACCTCTATTCTTCATTATAATGGGCGTTATATAAAAGGGAAAATTACCGTACGGATGTTCCAAAACCCCACATTTACCCAAGACAAGATGAAAGACTACAAATTGTCTAATAGAAGATCGTACGTAAAAGGAACCCAAAGTTGGACAGTTTTACCATTTATCCTGCAATATCTCCGGCCTGTAAGATATCCCAGGATTCGATATCCCAGGCCCGTAGGATATCGCACTGTTCGATATCCTACACTTTGCTATAGCGAGCCCACTCCCAGGGGTCCTTTCTCCTCTCTGACTTTTCCTTCCCACTCCTACTCTCATCTCCTACTCTCATCACTTGTTCTTTCATTTCCTTCTCTCATATTCTCAGGTATGATTCTCTTCTCTTTTTCTAATGGGTATTATCATTTTTTTTCTCTTACACTCACTCGTGTAGTTTTGATTTTCTTTTGTTCTTGGATTTATCCCAAACTTATGTATTTGGCATTTTTTTTTTACAATATGCACAAGGAAGGGGTTCTCTCGAGATCTACTCAGATTTGAACATATTTTGAAGCCTGGTAAAAGAAAAAAAAATGTTTTCGAATTCAAAAATACATGTTTTGTCGTTCCATTTTTCAGCATCAAATGCCCCACCTGTAACATATACCACATGTCAGTAACCATGGGTCATGTGAAATAAGATGATGTTTACTGACGGAGGTAACCATCCATTTTGAAACTAACTGTGCATTAACAACATTATTTAGCGCATAAGGCCCAACAATATGTTGCTCTAAAAAAATGAACTTTCGAATTTGATTGAAGGTTGGGTGGAAGTGCATGCGATTCCATTTTGGATGTTCTCCATTTTAACGAATTATTTCTCTTGGTTATATGCTCTGTGAAGAAGTGCTATATGATGTTTTACCCTTTGGAATTATATGAAGTCATTTATATATCATGAAAGTTGGATATGATTTTTCAACACACTAAGTGTTTGTTGAATTGTTTGGGAGAAATCTTGCGCCTTATGTGTTTGTTTATTTGTCTCTGTGACTCTCCATGGTACAACATGCCTTCTAAAACTTATAAAGGAAGCGACCAGTTGGGTCTTCCTTTCGTTTCAATACCGAATGGTTTAAGGATGCAGAGTGTGCTACATGTTTTGAATCAAGATTCATCAATCACACATCATCTTTGAGAGAATAGTTGTGCAGACCGATCTCACCACTACAAGGTTTTTGCACTGGCTTCATCTTAACCGTTGCATGATTCTAATGAACTTGATTAATGAATGCTTTGAGGACTTTGTACAAGAGTTTTGTTGCAACATATTTGATGTTACAAGTAGTGGTTTCAAGACCTATGTTTGGGGAAAGACACTGTCTGTGGATGCAAATAGGATTGTCACTTTACTCAATCTTCGGAGACATGCTCTCAGATCCTATCCATTCCTAGATTTGGATAACAATGTGATACAAGCGAATGAGGTGGCTACCATTCTCTGGGGTGAACCCACTAAATGGGATACTCCTGTTCTGAAGATATCCACTCTAACCACTGATTACCGATTGCTCAACACATTTGTTTGTCGTAGCATTGAGTCTCGAAGCCATACATCTGATCTTCTCTATCCTCGGGCTTTTCTTCTCTACTCCTTAGGCACAGGCGGTTTTCTATCTTTTAAAACCGTAACCGTATCTACAAAAACCGTGGAAAACCAAACCGTGATTAACCGTATTAGACGGTTCGGTTACGGTTAATAACCATGGAAAAAAATATGTTCAGCCTGTTCTCATTTCTCTCTATAATATCAACCAAATCAGCACTAATGAATACCAAAGAAGTCAGACAAAGATGCAACAGATGGTATAAAATTAAAATAGCATCACAATTGTTTTCAAAGCAAATGAAAATGGCATGGTATAGATGGGGTAAGGGGAATTCCGGGGTCCCAATATGCCTGAATACTATGAAGTCTAAGGACCTAAACTTCTAATCCTATGATTTTTGTCAACAATTTTGCCTTGAACAGGAAAGATGCTCATGTAGCAATCAATGTAAAAGAGTAACCTAGATAACTAAATGTAGCTTGGTGGCACCAACTACACACACAAGTTTCATTCATTAGTGTTCAAAGATAAAAATCCATTGTGACTCCAGATCCTATAGCAAAAAGGGTCATTTGGGATGAGCAGGTCCCAAAGGAAGATAAGGGAAGGAGCATGCATGAACAGATGATGAACTTTTTTACAATTTATGAAGTTTAGATATTCTGTAACAAGCTCATTGTATCAAAACTCTCAAAGATCATTTGCCAAGATGAACAGCTAAAAAACAAAAAATAAGCTCCAAAACCAACAAGTTGGCACATTATCTAAGAGATTAGTATAACACGAATATAGAAGATTCATCTAGAGAGATAAGAACAAAATTAATACATACAGAATCATGTCTCACAATGATAACTGCAAGGCATGATACAAAGACAACTTAGAGCGTCAAATGTTAATTGATATCCAAAACTAGAGATCCTAAGGCCAACTTGTACTGCAATTCCTTTAAAAATAGATATAAGCAGGCACTCTCATGTAGAAAGTCTTCTCAACCTCACATGGAGGGGAAAAAGAAACTTGAATATGTTACACCAAAATACTATAAAAAGAAGCAGATATGTCCTCCCAATAACTACTTTCTAAAAAAAACGCATATGAACAAACCAGAGAAATACACACATCACCAGATTGAACTTTAATTGGACAAGAAGTTATCACTAAAGCAAAAACTGTTCGGTAAAAGGCCAAACAAAACAGATTGCTAAGGTCCTAAAATCATATTACAATGGAAGATTTTGGGAGTTGAGAATTGGGAAATCATCCACTTTTAGCAGCATACTGACCTCAGTGTGTGATGGAAAAAGGCCAAGTTGAAAAAAAGACAGGGAGTGTACCTGCTATAGGGGAGGCGTCGCGTGAGGCGGAGGAGGAAGGTAAAGGCGTTGTGGGTGTTCGGGGGGCTGCTGCGTGCATGCGCCCGGCAGAAAGATGAAGATGGAGGTCCTTCTGGCGGAGGAAGATGAAGATGGCGGTGCGTGAGATGGGTTGCAGGGAGAGACAGATGGGTTGCACATGATGATGAGCGTCAAGCGATGGAGCAGGGGAGATGGAGATGGAGGCGAACATAGCAGGAGATGGAGAGGGTGGTGGGCGATGGAGAGAACTGATGGAGAGGCTGAAAGGGAGAGATGGGAGATGATGGAGGCCAGCTGAGAGTTGAAAGATTGAAAGGGGCTAGGGTTTGGTTTTGCCACTTATGAATAAGGTAAGAAATATTTTATTCAGCCCCCCCGTCCCCGTTTTCTTTTATTTGTAAACGGTACGGTTAACCGCATATAGTTAACCGAACTGTATTATACAGTTCGATTCGATTAATAACCGTGAATTATTACGAAAACCGTAATCGAACCAAACTATGTGGTTTTTGGATTTCATTAACCATAATTGTAACCGAACGGTGAAATACGGTTATTAACCGCGGTTTGGTTCGGTTCGATTCGATTAGACGAATTTTCCTCTTTTTTTTTACACCCTTAGGATCAACTCCATATCGAAATAATCTGAACATTCTCATGAGATCGGCATCACCTCTTAGGCCTACTAATGTAAAGTTCCTGCCTGTATGATATATGTATTGCATGTAAGAGTACCCATTTCTCATCTCCCAATTGGTTTCTGCTGCAACTTTTTCAATTAATAAATTGTAAGTTATGTCGCTATAGACAAAGATAGGCTTCTGCTCTCCACCGTTATATATTGGATGTGAGCGATCTACATCTAACTCTCCATCAAAGTGCAGTATAAGACACAAATCGACATCTGACATCCTAATTAAAACAATAAAAATAAAAAATATTTTATTAATAAAAATTGCATGGGTTGGAAATATGTAGTAATCATAGAATGGATTTTACCATCAAATCCTTTGTTATGAGATTTATAGGAACAATATAATGTCACAATATTAATACCTATAAAGGACTCAGAATGCCTTATTTTCTAGTGAGTAACAACTTAATAAATTTTATTATAACATATAAATTAAAAAAAAGGCTTCATCAATGGACTATTAAATGTGTTAGTAGTGAAAGATACAAGATGAGGGACCAGTATATCAATAAAAAAAATACATCAAATGCAAGAAGATGAACAAAATAATGCATTTTATGGAGGGATCTAAATCTTAATAAGTGATTTACGGTTTCCATCATAAGAATCAAAGCATAAAAAAGGTTTATCAATACTACATTTATGGGTTGTTTTTTTAACGCATTTAGAAATTATATGGTCCTACATACCTGTTGTGATGAATAAAATGTATAAAGTACAGATGAAAGAAGATGAAATGGTAATATCCTATTGGAACCCACAAGCCAAAACAAAGAAGAAGGAAACGAAGCTCTTCAGTTCGTGGAAACGGAGGTCTTCAGTTCATGGTGTAAAAATGAGTTATCTATGGGAGTAGATAACGGTGTGATATCCTACGAGTAGGCATGTCAAACGGCCCAGCCCAGCTCGTTCCAGCCTCGGCCCACTCGTACTGGGGGGGCCGTGATGGGCCGGCCCATCAGGTGAAAACCCTGGGCCCGAGCCTCTTTCAAAAAATTTTCCTTTTTTTTATTAGTATTTAAAAAAAATACAAATTACAATGAAGGAAAAAGATCTTTTACACGCATACAAAGAGAGAGATTTGTAACATCATATTTATCTTATGGTCTAATAATAGAACTCTTAAAGTCGATCTCAGTTAATCAGACAAGCCTACATGATGATGATGTTGATGAAATCAAGACCATTCATTCATTTGTTACAAACAACCCTGATAGCAACATTAGCTAAAAATCACAATTGAGGGGGCTATTTGGCGTGTCTTAGACCAATGATCCAGATTAGAAAACGTCTATAGCCATCTACTAAGAATGCAAAGCTGAAATCATTCTCCCATTACGAGAGCTCTACTTGTATGCTTGATAAATTTGCTTTGGGCTGATTTGTTTGATGCAATTGAATTCTTAGGAAAATCCTAAGACATTGTATTTCTTAAATGCGATAAATCAAATGTGAATATCCAAAAATGACCACTAAACAACCTTTTCTTCAATGAAAATATAGTAAGGAAAGATGAGAAATGAATAACCATAATTTAAGTCTCATAAAAGCCAAGGTCTTATCTACATTTCATCTTCTATCCTCGACCCCACACCTGATATCCATCACCCTTCACCTCTTTAATAATACTTCATGGAGCTCATTTGACCATGAATCTCCATGTATTATCATGTGCAACTAACTCGACCTACTCATATTCAAATAATTAATATTAATTCAACAAAAATTCCTTTTAAAAAACCTTATTCTCTCACCTAAATTTATATTTATCATGGCTAGGGCTATATATATGAGTTGGTTGAGACCTAATATCTGATTGGGCACATTCCAAAGAGATACCTGTGAGTCCAAGACGAGATCCATGGTCTGGGGCACAAGTGAAGAGACCAAACTATACTCAGAGCTGATTATGTTTTAATGGGACAATATATTCATAATAAAAGTAAAAGTAACATTATATATATATTTTTTTTGAATTACTATTATAAGTTTATAACTATTAACCAGGCTAGAGAAGAATATTAGAAATGGATGTAATTTGGGTCAATAAATTTATGTTTGGTTTCAATTAGACCTAAGTTTCCAACCTATTTTCCAAGCTTACCTTGCCAAACCAAGCCATATAGTGATGTTTGGTAGGTGCCAAAATAAAAGATGCACAGAAGAAGTTAGTGTTCTGTTTGAGCCCAATTTCCATAGTGATTTTGTCATAATGGGCCCACCTGTTGTATAATGATTGACATCCTTTGTGTTTTTTTTTGGTAAATAAAACTTTGATTAAAAGAAAAAGAATGGGAGGGTTAGAGTATTTATAGACTTTGTAAAATTGAAAAATGACACAAAATACCCCTTATATGACCGTTTTATAGCTGTTGGGGGTTAAAATGAAGAAATTTTTAAAAAATAGTCATTTTTAGGTGGGCCAAGCCTATCGTGCCTGGCAGGCCGATCTTGGGGGGCCTAGCGGGCCGCAGGGGCCATCCCATGTGCCAGGCGGGCCGTGCCAAATGGGCCCAGGCCACCTCGGCCTAAGGCAGTGTCGAACTGGGCTGGCCCGACCCATTTGACATCCCTACCTACGAGCCTAGGATATCGAACTGTGCGATATCCTGCGAGCTTAGGATGTCGAACGGTGCGATATCCTACGGGCTCGGGATATCGCAGGATAAAGGGTAAAACTGTCCAACTTTGGATGTCCTTTTATGTACAATCTTTTATTAGGCAATTTGTAGTCTTTCATCTTGTCTTGGATAAATGTGGGGTTTTGGAACGTCCGTACGATAATTTTTCCTATATAAAATGAGCTCTTACAAAGGGTGATCAGTGCCGAGGCTCATCTCATATCAACCGAGTTAATGTTTTATGCCAACTCATAATGAATCATACAATAGGTCAGTATCTAGCTAAGCTATTTTTGCATAAGCAAGGTCATCACATGTCTATACAAGGTCTGGTATCATAGTCTAATCCATAACGTAGTCCATAATCCATATCCATGGTTTATTATCATGGTCATCGTCCATTTTCATAGTGTTCCATTTCCATATATACAATCAACCATGTTGGTTGATTTCATGTCCCACCCATAAATGGGTCCATAGAACAAGTAATACATCCATATACTACAAGGTTATATCATCCATCCATCCATTTCTTATGCCATAAAATAGCTCGCCTAGCCACAAACACATGTAAAGTGTTCTCCACATACATATCAGGTCACCTCTAGGACATCCTATATAAAAGTTAGGCCTGAGCCTACCCTTTTAATCAATCGGGATGGGCTGAATCAGACTTTTCATCAGTTTTGTAGGCACTAGAGTACTAATTAAATTAAACTACATGCATTTCTTACACAAACCGGGCCGGGCTATGGACTTTCCATCACTTAATACAAGCCCGGCCCAATTATTAATCTGGCCTTGATTACATATCCAAACCGGGCCCATGAGCACCCTTAGAAAAAATAGTTCAATGCATGGGCTATAAATATATTAATGGACATCACCCCAACATTAACTGATGAAAAACTGGGTAATGGACCTCATTAAATCTCGAGCTGAAGTTGGGCTTGGACCGAGTTTTAACAGGTTAGATTATCTGATCGACCCACACAGCTTGCAGGTTTTGGGGATCAATTTGGATAGGCCCGCATAACTTATGAGTCAATGCGGGTCAGGACGGGTTGATCTACACCAAGTCACATTTCAGGTATCCGACCCCTTTTAAAAATGGGTCAGATATAGATTGGGCTCCAAACCATAGACAGATGGACCCTACTGTTACCCCAACCATACCCATTTGCCACCACTAGATCATGCATAATTTTTGTACACATAAACATATAAATGGGTCCAAACAAAAGCCGTCCAAAGAGGCTGAGTCCAACCCAATAAGGTCAGCCCCACTCCTACGGTCCTAGCTAACTATAGCCAAAATTTAAAGCGGCAAGAGAGCCGACCGAACCTCTTCAAAATTCAAACCATCCACCAAAAATTTCAAACTTCCCGCGGCATTCCGCCTCTCATTAAAAAACCGAATACCAACATCCCATTGGCCCAAACCACAAACACACGGATCACTCCAACTATCTTCAAATCCAAACCGTCCATTTCAACCACGACGCGGATCGCCATTTCTCTTTAAATACTCCCCTCTCCTCTTCAAACCCCTCCAAACCAATCTCTTCCATCAAAAACAGTCCTCTGTTGGAGTTCGATCGAGAGAGAGAGAGAGCAGAGAAAGAGAAGGAAATGGAGGCAACGAAGACGACGAAAGCTGCAGGAGGAAGGAAGGGTGGTGCAAGAAAGAAGTCTGTTACAAAATCTGCCAAAGCCGGCCTTCAATTCCCAGTTGGGAGAATCGCAAGGTTCTTGAGGAAAGGAAGATATGCACAGAGGCTCGGCACTGGCGCCCCCATTTACTTGGCAGCAGTTCTTGAGTACTTGGCTGCAGAGGTATTGATTTGGGCTTTTGGGTGTCTTTTAGTCTGATTCTATTTCTTGGGTTTTTCATTTGAATGTTTCTATATGTTTGTGTGATGTTGATTTGGGTTTTTTGTTTGTTTGTGTGTTTGAAGGTTTTGGAGTTGGCTGGAAATGCTGCAAGAGACAACAAGAAGTCTCGTATTATTCCAAGGCATGTGTTGTTGGCTGTGAGGAATGATGAAGAGCTTGGGAAATTGCTGAATGGTGTCACGATTGCTCATGGGGGAGTTCTGCCGAATATCAATGCGGTTTTGCTGCCTAAAAGGACGGACAAGGGAAATGTTGAAGTTGCAAAAGTTCCCAAGTCGCCAAAGAAGGCATGAAAAAAAACTACTTGGATAGTGAAAGTTGGGATAATGTATGTGTTTTGGATGGTCTCTTCGTTTTGGATTTTGTTATGTAAATAGGGTTTAAGAATGGATGGGTTTTGTTTTGTAGGAGCGTTTAATGGATATAACTATCAATGGAGGTTTTAGTTTTTATCTCTGTCATCTTCATTTGGTTTTTGACTTATGGATTTGGATTCACTTAGTTGTTGATGGACAGATGAGCATTTTGCATTTGTGATGTGTGGCTACATTTATCATCTATGATTTTGAGTAGCAGCATGGTAAGAGATTTGGCATAGGACTATTTAGTGGGCCTTTCACTTGTGCTATTGTGTTGGGTTTATATTTTGCATTTTTGGTTAATTGGATTGGTTCATTGGGTTGGCAATGATTGGGTTTAGGGTTAGGGGGTATTTTGATAATTGTTTTAGGGCTTTTTTAAGGTGTAATAGAAGGGAGATTATATTTCTAAATCATGTAAAATTCTCTCTCTCGTGTGTTTGTGACTTGCTTGTTCATCATGGGTATTTGTGGTTCCATATGCATCTGCACAACATTATGATTGGAGCTTCTGTAAATTGAACCCCATAATTTGGGTTGGTTGGTTTATTTTAATTAAGTTTAGGATGATGCTGTCAAATTTCAAGGAATTGCAATACATTAATCTCAGTTTTGTGTTTGATCTTTCACTTGCCAGGACTGAAAATTGACTCAGCCTTGTAGTTGATCCAATTTTTTTGGCACATATGTGGCTGTATCAGATGAACAATGGTGCTATTATTCATTGCTTACTAAGGAATACACATGGATTGAGAAGAATGCAGATAGTCCATCTAGAAATAATCATCTCTTAGCAGAACATATGCTTTCTGTATATATGGTATAAAATCCTTGATAGCTCTGCATATGGAATCTAAACTACTTGTCACAAACCAGAGTATAGTCTCCTAAGAAAACTGATGTTTTGATTGCAAAAGAATTTGCTTAGATAAATAAGAGGTTTGTTGCCATGAATCCAGGTGGGGCATCTGATGAATTCAACCCCACTGTGAGTTACTCCTCATGTGTAGCCCGGGGTGGCATGGTTGGGCTGTGTTTTGACTCATTTCAGTAAAATTCTGCTCAATGTATTCTAAGCTTTGCATAGAACCCTCTGTGGTGTTCTGTTTTGACAAAACAGTCTCTTCATTGAAAATTACTGCACATTTGGGAGCTCTCTGGGTGGGACCCTAAAATAGGTTCTGTAAGTGTTTAAATAGTACGAACTTGGAATTATAGTTTTAATACTTGAAATGGATTGCTGTTGTGTCATGGTTCTACAGGTTGGTTCCTGTTGGTTGGGTTAAACGTATTGACCCGCACTGGTTGCAGGTTTTGCAGGTGAGGTACAGTTGAGGTTGCCCGACCTGTTATAAAACTGGGTCAGATATGTTTTGGGCTTTAGCCTATAACACCCCTTGTCAGCCTGACCCATTTACATTACTTTGTGCTTTAATAGTAAATTGCCAAATGGACCCTAGAACAATCCACTTTAGGTCAAAATTCTCCATACAAATCTGACGGTACAATACATGCTCACATGCTCGGTTTTGGTATGGATTCAAGTGACCCAAACTTGTCCCTGATTATTAAGTTGGTCCAATCTGTAGATGCAACAAGATGATCAATTGGACCTAAAATGTAGATTTACCCCATTAGAATTTTTTTTAGAGGCAAGTACTTACACACCCACATAAGTTTCTCACTATCAGCGCTGCAGCTGGATATTGATTCTCGATTATTTCTGTGGAGGATAGGTGCCTCACCAAAGTCAATTGTATCCATTAGATTTTTCAAACCATTAGACGGGTCGGACCAGGCTATTCTTATTATTTTTTTGAATGGTTAAATTCATTGAAAAAAGTTAGTAGTACAAAAGGACTATACTGACCAGCATTCAAGCACCCAAAAGGAAACAAAAAAACAGAGTAAAGAAGACCTCAAACACTAAGAAAGCCCACTAGTAACTCTATAACAACAAAGAAAACTTCAAATCCATCACGGGTAGGCAACCTCCTTCCAACCCAACATGATTTGGTCCATCTTATCCCCGACTGCTCATGTTCTATCTCTCTCAACCAAGCAATCTTGCCTCGCCACAGGCCAGCATCAACAAGTGTTCATGTCTGGCATTCATTGTCCGACCATCTTCATGAAGAGGGCCTGCCAATGTTGAGTTAACGATCTTGGTTGGTGGGCCACACCCAGGGGTAGGGGGTCAGGAAAGCTCCATTTGCTTGACAGTAGTGTCCCAAACAACTTGTGAATGGACAGATGCTTTCTTCCTTTTATTTTCCACATCTCCTTTGTGACATTTGAAATGGGTTACCGGGTTATATAATCTTCATGTTCTATACTTCTATTGATGTTGAAGAATCAATGATGAGGGGCCCCTCATGCACCAAATCCTCCCTTTTTCCAAATTGGCTTTGTTCATTTTGCCATGCTACAGAGAATATTTGGGGTGCCTACTATATTAAGTCAAAAGTTGTGGTTTTCCTTCAATTTTGGTGTATTCTGCTGATTTCTAGGTTAAAGACATGATTAATCTTTTTCTGGACGCTTCATTGCCATTTGAATTTGAAATTTAAAAGTTCTTCACGCTTTATTCCTCTTCTTCTTCTTTTGCTTTACTATGGTTAAAATCAAAATTTCCCCCACTTTATTTTCACCCATGTTCTTGAAATATGTTGATCACTGATTGAAAAATTAAAAGAGAATAAACTCAACTAGTCCAGATTCTTGCTAGTGAGGAACTGTCATCTGTCAAGACTAGTTTTGCTCAGTAAAAAATCAGCTGGATTGGTAAAACTTGAAAATTTGTTACTTGTTATTATTATTATTATTTTTTTTTTATGATTTCACTAAGGGCCCTTTTGCCTACTTCATATAAATACTAGGGGAATCTAAAGGGTATTGAAGGATCCAAGGGACTTGAATAGGATGATTACTTTTTTAGAATTTAATTTACTAGGATGATTGGTAGGTGATCATTTTTTATTTTTTTTAATTTTTTATGGCGCCTTGTAGTTCTTCACCTATGTTCATTAAGTTGGAGTCCCTTCGATCGAAACTCAATACCTGATTAAACAAATAGGCAAATAATAGTTCTAACATTTTAGCAGCAATCGAAGCGCCTATATTGTCATAAACAGTTACAACACTACACTTGTCTGACCTTTTTATTCATTTATATATTTATGTATTCCCAAAATATTTATTTTGGGGTGTTGTGGATAGCCATGTTCCCAAATGATTACTAGGAAGCCTAAGACTAAGATATCACTCTTGGAAGATGCATGACTTTTCTCTCTTTTTGATTTAATGATGAGTCTCAATGGTGGTTTGCATACCTAAGGTTCTTATTTCATGTGCGATCATGTTCCTTCAAATTTAAGTTTCAAAGGCACCAAGTGCAAGTCCTCAAGCTTTCATTTGAATGAAATCAATACACCCACTGACCAGTAAAGGCAAACAAAGATAAAGATTGCTGCCTTACTTTTGAAGGATACTTGATAAAGAATGCAGTCTATTTTTTGTGTGGTTAACACCCATGCCAATATGGGCTGTCCAAATGGTAGACTTTACTGCAGATATATATATGGAGGGGGTCTAGAGACCACATCAATAGAATTATCTTAGTCATTGGGTTGGTGACAAGGGCCTCTCATATAGAAGGTTTAAGAAGTCATTATAGAAGGTTCCAAATTGGTAAGTGGCCTGTGGGTGATTGAAGATAGCACCATTCACTTAAATTCTTTTTTTTTTCAAAAATGCTTGATTCCCTATGATTGATTTTTGACACAGAGTCTTGATAGATTTTATTAATAAAAGCTAAATATGAAACATCAAACTACAACTAGCTCCAAACAGTAAATGAATGTTGTATTGTTACCCCCACTCACCCTCAGAGATACATCAACTCATCTATGCTATCACTACTCACTGTGAGTCTTATGGTCTGGATTCAATTGTCATGACTCATGAGTGCACATTACAGCCTCACTCAAATTAAGTGTTTACTGATGTCTGCAACAAAACAGTCAAAAAGAATGCTAAGCATAAAGAGAGCTCTCAGCTTTCCAAATCAGGTACGGAGAGATTATGTCTAGGCTCCTTTTCTTTTTTCAAAAAGTCCCCTCTGTTATCTGACAACCTCAAAAGGTCCATGTATTATTTGTTTTTATTAGAACCTCCTTGACTCATGCTGAAATGACCAACCTCAATTCTGGCATAACTAAAGCTGAAGGAAGACTGATCAATTTCGGGCCAAATCTATTGTGAGTTTCAGCAGCACACCCCATTGATGGTGGTTAAGTGCAAGTCTAAACCATGCATTTCAGCTATCTTCCCACATGGCATTCTCATTTTTATGAAATTCTTAAAACCGGTAAAATCACCTTAGATGTATTATGATCTTCTTCTGTTATGTGCAAACTGTAAATGTCCCCTATATCGACTTTCAAGTTTTGTCAGGTATTTATGTTTCTGGATAAAGTGTTTTGAGTTAAGGAGCTAAACCATGTTTCACTACTTGTTAAGTACCCAACCAAGTTTCATGGCGTCAAGTCATGCCAAGGTCAATCAAATTAAAATTCCCAGCATAATAATCCATAATCCAGCTTTAAGAGAGCATGATCCTGTTGAAAAGTATTTCCGTTGCCTCTACTAACACTTTGAGGTTCTTGTAAGATTGATTAGTGCAGGAAAATTAACATGGTATCAGAGCCAACCAGATCCTTCCAATTATGAACTCAGCCATATATATATATATATATATATATAGAGAGAGAGAGAGAGAGAGAGAGAGAGAGTTCAAGTCAACCAGTTAAACAACTTAGCATTTCCAAAGTTCTTTTAAAGTTTTCGTGGTAGATGACTTTGTATTCTTTGGGATTTAATAAAATGAGGGGTCACACTTGATCTAAATCTCAATTTAATAAGGTGAGGTATGTTTTCTGGGTATTTGATGATCTCATTTAACCATATCGTTGCTAAAGCATAGTGAGTAATGTTCTTTGGACATGATTTCAACAGGTTATAATTGCTAGAAGTAAAAGGTTTGGTACAAACAGACACTAAAAATGCATGCTTACTTATCCGAGACACAGTTTGCATATGAAAACCTCTAGTCAAGACAAGTAGTCTTAAATATTCATTGTTCGATTAACAATTCATGAGGACTAGACAGATAAAACATGGGTAGATAGATACACAAGGTTTTCCCGAACAGAAGAGAACATACAGATAAATATCAATCACTACTGCCTGGGTGTCATCTGTGATTGCTTGTGTCTTGAGCTTTGGCCTTCCCCTTTTGCTCTCAAACTGTTCTCTTTCATTCCCCTCACCATATCAGCAACCTTTGATCTCTCACGAACAACATCGATTGGGTCGTGTGGTGGCAAACGCGTGCCCCACTCTCTTGTAGGACTAGCAAAACCTTGGGCAGCAGATACAATCCTCGAACCTGACAATATGTGGTCTCTAAGACCCTTTACAGACTTATACCTTTCTGTTTCGATATCATAATCTTCTTTCCGGCTTTCAGAGAGTCTGCCCCGATCAGACCCTTCTCCCCTACGTCGATGATTATCGTTAATAAAATCCCACTCGATTCCTTCTGACAAACTTCTATCAAGAGAGATGTTCCTGCCCCTTGGGATCTTTTCATACATGGATTTTCTCCCTTTAATTTCTTCATCAACTGAGTCTCTTTTGGCATCTTCTTGTGTGGCTTCCATAGCATAACTCCATTTGTAACCTCTGTTGTTATTATCCATGTTTAATTCAATTGAATGCAAATCACTTTCTGCCGAGTCATCATCTAATTCTTCTTTACCCTCTTCTCCATCTTCCACTTCTCCCACTTCATCTCCTTCAACATTTGTTTCCGAATGAGTTCGGCCCATATGTCTCATTTTATGTTGCTCTTCGACCTCCATCAGACCACTGCGATTCTTATAACCTCGCAATTCTTTGGTCTTTCTGGTTTTCAAAAATGCTTCAAGCTCATTCCTTAGCTTGTCAACAGCTGCATTTTTTTCCTCAAACTGAAACTTGGCCTCCGACAGCTTCATCTGGACACGCTCCTCACGGAAGACATCTGCAAGCTGAAGCATTTCCCTCTCCTTTTCGACCTCTTCTCGAGCTTTCGCAGACTCCCTCTTCAGCTCTTCAACTGTTGCCTTGTCCTCCCCAATCCCACGAGCTAGCTCATCACACACCTGTTCCACAATATCTCTTGCTTTCTTCTCACCTTCAAGTTCTTTCATTGCCTTCAAGAGAGACGCTTTTGTCTCAGCTAAATCTCTACTAAGCTTCATATTTACATTCTCGGTTCGTCTCCTCAACTTCCTCTCTACCTCAAGGTTTGTGGCAATGGATTGAACAGCTGCACGTATCCTTTCTTGCTCCTTACTCTTCCATACGGCTTTCTCTTCTGCAAACCGTTTCATCAGGTAATTAATTTCATCTTTGTCTGTCTGTTGCTCCTGGATCAGATGATCAACTTGTTCACGGGCCCGTTCAAGCTCGTTGCGCAAGGCTGAGATGAGAGACATGCTCGATGAATGCTGCTCTTCAAGACCCCAAATGCGGTTCAATATTTTGAGAAGCTCTTTGGATGTTGTCAAGCCATTACTAAGATCCCTTAAGCGGCTCTTCATTCCCACAACAGACCCCGATGGAGTAAGTCCACGAGAACGTGTTTCTATCTGCAATGTATTTAAACAATTGTAACAGGAAATAACAACTAAATTACCAAAGTAATTTAGGACAAAACAATGCATAAGGTATCCCTTGTATCTGAAAGTAAACAATGGTTATCTTCTTTCTTTATGCCAAATCCAACCAAAGAATCATAAGTGAGACGCCTTTGACAGAGAATTCTTCACCAACGATGATGATTGAGGATTGATGTGTTTTGATAAACCCCACATTGCAAGTTTCAACATGTTGAAAGAAGTCATGTTTGCCGCCATGCAGTTACCATGATTTTGAAAGCCATAAACTACAGTCAGAAATTAGTGTTTGTTCTGTCTTCTATGTCCCAAATAATAGCTAATGGGCAAATGCCCATACTGATTTTGGGTGGAAAGAGTTGGAAAAACAGCATTTCAAGATTACTATTTCTGGTTCCCTGCCGCCCCAAGGGAGCACTGGAATAGATCAATTCCACCGACATAATCAAACTAATTTCATTCATGGCACATCGAAATGTGCCCTAAAACACTGACCTGTGAGATGATCAAAGTTCAAGTTTATCAGATGATATATGAATAGCTAACACCCACTAAATGACTCAAATTGCTCAAAATAAGTCCACGAACACTGAAAATCAATGTATTAACCATTACAAGTAAAATTCACATCAAAACAAGAAATATGTACATATGCATGAACAAACAAATTATTCCTTATCATTAGAAATTATATTGAGGGAAGAGAGTAGAAGTCTTTTTACCTCCATTAAACTAGCATTACTCATAGAATCTAAACCTCCTCCTCGACGCTCAGTGGGCCTTACTCTTTGAGAAACTACTGACGTTCTTCTCCTCAGACTGCTAGTTTCTGATCTCTACAAAAATTGATAGTTTACAGAACAGAAAGCTTCAACAACATTTCTCAAACAAACAACTCCATAGAAAAAAACTGGAACAGTTATGAGCAGATATATATGCAAAAAGCAAACCTGAATTTCTTGAACACGTTAAATCAAATTGTTGAGAAGTTCATAAAGGAAGAAAGCGTACCTCAGAAACAGGGCTATGTGATGGATCAGATAAATGCGGAGGAAGAGAACCTGATTGAACCGACCTTGTGATTCGTTCTCTTCCTCTCATCTCTTTTACAGATCTTCTTTCCTGAAAATCTTCTTTCACACGTGGTGATGGGATCTCATTCAACTCCCACAAGGTTGCGGCGAGTTTCCTAGCAGAAATTGGAGCAGGCTTTCCTTTCCCACCTGTCTGTGAAGGTGGGTGTTTAGGAGATTCTGAGACACCCACCATGGAGGCTGGAGATCTTGAGCCCATCTTCCATGTAGGAACTGGAGTGCTCGATCCACCCCTCTTACCAATCAAAATTGCCCGTTTGAATCTATAATTCTGCAGAATAGAAGATGAAGACGACGATGATGAACAGCCACGCTTACGGATTTTGCAGGATCCTCCAATCAAACTCTCAATACCACGATTTTGCCTCGGCATTCCGAAGTTGGGAGTTAAAATTCTACCTGAAAAAGAGGAAATAGTAAGCAGCTCAATCAAAAGCTTACCACAGTTTGAAAGAGATTGGAAACAAAGACCTTCAAAAGACCCTCAAAGAACTACCTTAAGATTGCTTTAATGAAAAGAAAAATCAAAAGCCTTGATCTACAATGGGGTTGCAAGTTTCTACGGTAGGAACTTCAGCGTTAGAGCAAGAAGCCCACTTCTGTTTACTAGAAAGATGAAAGCTTTGTTGGAAATGGGCTTCTAAAATTATGCAGAACACATAAAGTAAGAGAATCCAAAGAGAAGAACAAAAACCCAGTAATATTTTCACAAGTCCTTGGATATGGTAAAAATTCAGGTAATTTGACTGAAGATCCAAAATTCGACAACAAGAGATCAACTTAATAGAGACATTAAGAAGTCAGATCTTCAATCAAAATGATTTAGAGATGTTTCAAGGATGACAAGCTTAAACGGTAAGGGATCATCTGGATCAGGAGAAAACAAGTGAAGAAAACTGCCCACAGTAAATTTTTTTTTTTGAACTGTGACGGTTTTCTATCCATCCAAGAGGCCATCAAAAATACCATCAGAGAATTCTGCAGAAGACTGCAAGCTGATTTTCACCATATCTGGAACAGTAAAAAAAAATTACGAAGAACTGATTGAATGAGCTTCAAAATAACTATATTTTACAAAGCTTTAAGAACCCAAGAACCAGCAAACAAAGAGTTACAAACCCATGACAGCAATCTGATTTAAATCCTCTTGAAACGAAAAAGATCAAACCTTTCAACTAAATGAACATTTTTATAACTATTAAAGAACCAAGCTTACTAGAAAAACCAAAATCTACTAGAACCAACCAGAAGAGCAAAAACCCACCAAGGAAAAAACAAAGAAATTCTTTTAAAACGCAACAAATCCGAGATTTAGATGGTTTTGAAACATTCAAGAGAGCAGAAACTTAAAAAATCATAGAAACCCACAAAGAGTTCATCAACAGACCAAAAGCTCAAAGGCCCTTGGATCAAATGGCTCTCTTCATTTACCTGAACCGGTTTCAGAAAACTACAAAAATGCCACAGAACAAGAACTCGAACGGATATATTCTCGGAGGCACCAAACAACAAAAGCTCAAATCCGAAAACACCAGCAGAGGTATTCAACTAAACAGCAAAAACCCATCAGTCCAATACCTTTTTCCACCTTTCCAAACGATAAAAATCCGATCTTTGATACCAAAAAGACCAGATTCTGAAATCCGAAATCACCTCCAGCCCATCAGCAGCTCCTCATTACAAGCAAAAACCACATCTCCTTTTCATCCTTGATTTCATAAACCTTTTGATTTTCCCCTCTCTCTCTCTCTCTCTCTCTCTCTCTCCCTCTCTCTGAGAAGGATCAGAGCTTCTATTTCCTTCTAACAGAGGAATCCGATGATAGTGTGATAAAAAGTCCGAAGGATATGAAGGGACCGATCTCGACAGACAAACAGTGACAACATTCTCATATTTCCATCTCTCTCTCTGTCTCTCTCTCTCTCTCTCTTCCTTGAGAGCAGGGAACAGAAACTGATCCTTCTTAATTAATTAAACTCGGTGAGAAAGAGAGAGAGAGAGATTTCGGGTCTAAAATGGACTTTTCGAATCCTGATCCAATGGGCCCAAATCCGACTAACTCCCATGAATAACAAAGTTGAATCATGTGATTTACGTGAGATCAATCTCAACATGGGTCCAATTGTATGGGAATGTAATCTTGGTCCATTAATGTAATGAAAGTGATTTTGCACGGCTTAGATTTATTTGGTGGCCCAGTGATAGATAGATTGGGGTGGGTCATGGAGGACCCGGATCTTGTGTTTTTTCCCCTTGTCTGAGACTCTGTACTGCGTACACACGAGTGGGCGATTTTCTTGAACAACTCGCCGATCTCACATGGTGGAATCTCGAGGCCTAGTGAAATATCAGACAGAATTACTAGAATAGGTCTGACTTTTTGGAGAAATGACAAGTGGGGAGAAAGAGTGGTAATCTGCGGGAGTTTTTTTGAATAGGGTGGCTCATGGTATTGGTGTGAGACCCACCCAGGATGGGCCCTGATAGAGCCATGGGCACTTGTTATGATTGGGATGTCCATCTCATCATCATCATCACATCGAATCCAAGTATTATTCCAATCATATTGGAATTTTTTTATTTCTCCATTGTGTAATGCTACAATACCCACTTAAAATAGGACATGGATATTTGGGCTACGAGCACTTATAATCATCATTTGCTTGTCCATCTCACCTAATTTTGTTTCAATTATATTGGAGTTGTTTACATTAATTTTATCTCTCCAATCCTCACAAAATCTCACGTTGGCTCATTGGGCATTGGCTTGTCTATCTAATGTGGGAAATATGCACTGGTCTTTTTTAAAAAGATAATATCTTAAAATATGTTCCTCGTTCTTTTAATAAAGACAATGATATTTATTATTGTCGGAAATTCTTAAATAGAAAATCTCGATCAAATTAGTAAAAAATATTAGAGTCATTTTCAAAATGATATTATACAAACGTGCTCTAAGAATAACTTGATCCATCATCAGAGGGGAGGGTCTTAAATTTTGCCAACTCCTTCAAGGAGGTGTCCACTTTCTTTAAAAAACAAAAAAAGGAAGGTGCTCCCAATGCCTACAATGTAGTTTCCTTTTCTACCACTGCAGTAAGGTGGGAGTTGTGAGTGTTTTTTTTCTTTCTTTTTTTTAACTTTTGGTAAGAGGGAGTGGTGAGTTGTGACCAACTCAAGTGAGCTGGTCCCCTTAAAGAAAGGAACATGCATTGTATGCTAGTATTTCAGCTATGGTAGCCAGATTCACTGCCATTTGCTATTTATTATTGGAACCAAGTATCCAAGATAAGACTAATAGGATGGATTCCATTGTGGCAGTGGCCCATCAAGTACAACTTTGGCCCTAACTTGAGTCTTACCTGTTGAGTGATTTGAGATGGAAATGCTATCCAAACCTAACCTGAGCTGAAAAGGAGCTCCCTAATTTGCCAAACTGGATTGGGCTGTGATAGGGATGTAAGTGGGTTGGATTCGGGTCAGATCCATGGTGGACTATAAGATTTGACCCAATTAATTCTGGGTCAGTCTGGAGCTGGACCCAATTGTATTGGACCCAAGCTGAACTCAAAGGCTAAACCATTATTATTTCTATTACTACTGCCACCACCACTACTACTATTATGTAAAGTATTTTATTTCATATAGGAGCATTTATCTGATATTTGTAAGTATAATAACGTTATTAATACATTATTTAATGTCATAAGTGGTTAAAAATGAAAAAGGAAGTGTGAACATAAAAAATGGACCAACAAATAACCTCCACTTAGAAAGTAAATCAAGGGAAGATGGAAAGTGAATACTCAACCATCACCCAATTAAATCAAATTCTACGAAAGTCATGATCTCACCCATAACTGCCTTATATTTTTCAACATTCACCTTATATCCTTGTTCTCTTACAACTTTTGTTAAAATAATAATCCTTCATAGAATTCATCTAACCGCAAATTATTACATGTTCAATTCCTATATATTCTATGCACACAAACTGGCCCTTTTGGATTTTCCAACTCTTTGAAAGGATCAATAAGTTTAATTCTATTTTAGGGATTTGACATATGAATCCCCCTTAAATCCAATTTTTTCAAATTCATAACTAAAAATCTAGTCCACAGTTTTATTTTATTTTTCTACTTTGAATCCCATAATATTAGGAGAGTTTAAAAAGGCATGATATCATAAGATTGCCGTGTCAAATCCCTTTATAGGTACATTTTAAGGGGTATCCCACTGTAGAAGGACCATGATTGGGCCTCCCCGTTGAAACGGTTATTGTCAAATCATGATAAAAATTGATAATGGTACATGGACTTCCCATGCCGTTTGTTGGGGCTAGAGAGGGCTGTATAAGAAACAAAAATGTCCCTATCCTCATACAATTGGGAGTGGCAACTCATCTGTCATTGCCACAAAACTAGTAGTTGAAACTTGAAAGCTCTACTTCACCTGTGTCTGTGTCTAAAGCTACAAATAAAATTCATAAAGCTGCCTTTATTTATTTTAGAGTGTGTTTTTCTATAAAAAAAAAAGAAAAAAGTCCTCCAACTTCCTGCCTTCTAATAATAAGAAAGGTACATTTTTTTATAACAGTTAATTTTTGATTAGGTGTAGGCACACTAATTAACAGATTTTGCCACTATTTTAGCACCTCAATTACTCTATGATTCTTTTCAAATCCTTGGGAGTGATGGATTCACAAGATTCTATAGCTTTGATGGAGACCTGTCGTTTTGACAATGAAAGCAACTTGTGTGTTGAAGTTTCACAGTTGCAATAATGGTAAAATAATAATTTTATAAGCATTGCTGATAAGTTTGGGTCAAGTGGATTGGACCCAACAATATTCGGGTTTGATATAAGTTTGACTCCATAAAGTTCTAGACCCTGTAGACCCAAAGTACATAGGCCTAGACCATATCCAAAAACATGAAGTTTTATACTAAAAATCCGTTCACATGCTAAAGAGAACCCTTTTTATAATTGATGAAACAATAGTTTAAAATTGTGTTTGAGAATTTTGTAATCTTTTCATTGGAATTTTTTTTGCTCAGCTCATGTTAGGCAATGTTCTCTTTGTTGATTTGAACTATTGATATTGATTAGAGGGTCACTAGAGTTTAAAGCTGGACCCCATACTAGAACTGATGCTTTTGACCCAATTTTTAATGTTTGACAACATAACTAAATTGAGTTACACCCTGTGGGGTCTAGTTGATCTGGATCAAACTTCTAACTGGGCTGGCTTGCACTTGTTGGGAGAACCTAAGTTTTGGATAGGCATGGCCTAATTCTCTGTGTCAATTAATTCATATGAGGTCACTGGCCCATAATCAGGGCTTCCAAGTGCAGACTCAATATGTGTCTAGCCCACAAGTCTTCTAGTTAGGTATGGACTCAATTACTCAACCCGTTGTGTTTAATTTATATGCTCATTTGGGTTAAATACTTCGGGCCGGTCCGGGCTTTCAAGCATGTAAAGGCCCAATACTTCGTTTTAGACCATAAATGTAACCTGAACCCGGTTCGATGCGGGCCAGGCAGGTATGGGTTGAGTTTGGTTAGCGTCGTGCAAGTAGATAGGTTAGGTCAGGTCCAAACTGGGTTAATTGGTTGGTACAAGGAATTGATCCAACTCAAACCAAACCCGTATATTAATTGGTTGGGAATTTGTCAACCTAAACTCAACCCAAATGGTACAAAAGCCAACTAAGACTCTAAATTAAGTGGCCCGGTTTGGGTTGTGTTAGGTGGGTCGGGCTGATCCTATCCATTGATCACCCAACTTGAGAATTGTGATTTTTTTTTTTTTGAAGAGTAAGTTAGGTCTTCATTTTCTCAAATAACAAAATACAGAAAGGGGAGTCCAAGTCACCCAACGGGGAATTTTGAAGTGTGAATTGTGATATTATTGAAGCTTTATTGCATTAAGCCCCTCTTCATGATATAACTTCATTTGGTGGCCCAATTAATGTATCATGCATTTATTGTATACTATAATGTCAGTTTATTAGATGTAGTAATGTGGCCTTGATATGGTGTCATATTGTCAAAGTCAGATTATATAAATCAGAGTGTGACCACATGGGATGTTTCAGATTAGGACACTTTAAAACTGCTTATTATCGGATCATCAACATTGCTGTCACCATAATATTTTTATTTTGGGTTCTCTAACTGAACAAAACAATGTACACTTAATTCCTCATCTGAAACCATCCACATGGCCCACTCGAAGCTGTGGCCTCCATTGATTTGGCCTTGTGTGAAGTGGATGTGAAGCAGGGATAGAAATTGGTTGCCCAATGCCCAAAGGGCCCAATTAAAAAAAAGAGTTGTTAGTCATTGCTGTGGAGGACCCAAATTTCTAATTCCAATGTCTGTGCATGGGAAACTCTTCTTTGTTGGAATCACATTGTATTTCTTTGCGGAAAAGCCGTTGCACTATAAATTTCCGTGGAAAATGTTGTAGTTTTCTGCTGAAAACTTCTTTTTCATGTGTTTGGTGCGGTAGTTTTATGCGGAAATGCTTTTTCGCCACGTCAGTTTTTTCCTTCCTAGGCATGGAAATAGACTTCCTATGGGGGGGTATGAGAAGTCCATTTTCACGAAAAACTGACCCCCCAATTTTCTTTCTCACCCTCACTCCACCCAGCCACCATCTTTCTTCCTCTTTCCCTCCCAACCCCACCCACCCCACACACATACCAACCCACCCACCCAATAGTTTTCACTAAAGAAATTTATAACTGCACCAAACAACATTAACACTAATTCATCGAGGAAAACCTTTTTGCACAAAACATAAAATTTTGACTTCCGCGGAAAAACTTTTCCAAAAGAATTTGAAATCTATGGATTTTGCTGATGTGACAATTTCCAATTTCCACGGAAATTACATATACACAAACGTGCCCTAAATGTAAAACCTTTTAACATTGTAGAAAATTATTTTAACTTTCCACACTTTTTCTCTTGTGAAAAAATAACCACACAAACATTCTGTAATTAATTTTTAATATAGTTTTTTTTTCTTTTTTAAATGAGGAAGAGAGGGATACAAAGGATCATTTTGAAGGCCTGGGAGCCAGACAGACAATATGAATTAGATGAAATGAGTGTGCATGCACTTCTAGGTTGGTGCTTTGTCAGCATTTGATTGGCTTAATTTGATTATAGAGCCTATATGGCCTCAAAAGTCATACCAGCTGTCCCTTCAGGCACTTTATCTAAATAGGAACGTTTAATTTGATATGTCTGTTTTTTTTTTTTGCATGATCCTTATCCATAAAAAATATAAAATTTTATTTATTTCAACCCCAACATAAATATATATCTAAGTGATCCCCACAAGCTGAATTGAATACTTTGTGATCTTCTCATAGGCGAAGATTTTTCAGAGAAAACAAAGGGATAAAAAAAGATGATTATGATAGCAAGAGATTAGCAGACACTAACTATCAGATAAATGAGTGTGCATGCACTTTTAGGTGGGTGCCTGCTCGCGGGGAATAATGCATTTGACTTGCTGAACTTGATTATAAGGGCCCATATGGCCTTTATCCCTTCAATACAATCTAACTGCTATCTTGAACGAATTATTTTAGTCTTTTAGCTTTAAGATAACCAAGAAGCCATTACATGATATATCGAACTCCGAATTCCAAGGGGTAGCTCAATTGGTCTAAGTCCATAGTTTGCACCTGCAGATTGTGGGTTCAAAACTGCACTACCATATTAAAGCCACAGGGAAATTTTACTCGGCTTTCTCTCTCGGCCCGTGGGAATTATTCTAGCCCATTTTTGCCAAAAGGGCTCGAAACTTTGCGTTATAAAAAAAAAAACCCTTGATTTATCTATTTAAAAATTTTCCAGTCACAATTCCTACAACTTAAGTATACTTGAGTTTTGCAATCGTACCCATGTGATCCACCAAATCACTCAAAATAACTGTTATTTTACCTGATCCATAGGTCATCCAACAAGCATTGTACCACTAATATTTTATTTTAGATTTAGGTATCACTGAGATCTTTAACGCAACAGGACTAATTTTCAAAGTCGTGTCCCCTGAACCTGCACAAATACACACCAAAGAAATTTAGACGTTATAAAACACAAGAAGCGGAGAGCAACCAATTTTACCCCTGATCCAAGAAGCATGAAAAAAATTTCCTACAACCTGATGATACTTCTTCATGAAGGGCACAGTTGATGAGGTCTCCGGGTCCTGACCGGTAGTGGTAGTGGGTGATAGAAAAATAAGTCTTCTTGAACTGGTCAAGACATGAAAAGACTGCCTAAATTAAAATAATTGTTGAAATTTGCTGTAGAGATAAAATTTCCAACCACTATAAAATAGTATGTAGGATGTGACACAAGCAGTGCCCCAGCCACATCTTGGGCTTTCATCCTTTATAAATTTAATTTAGTTCAATGTGCCCAACTGTCCCCAGTCGGCTTCCAAGTAAAATTATGGGTATGAGTCAATGACTGCCTAATGTTTGGGAAGATTTGTAATCCGATTTCTTATAATCAAGAAAATTGTGCGTACAAGCCAATTAACTGCCTAAGGTTTCTTTCTTTTGACCTCTCCAATTGGATTTCTTAATCAAGAAAATTGTGGGTATAAGTCAATTAAATGTCCCATATTTTTATTTTTGCGGATTTTTAACAGAAATTATCCTATCCACTCCGTGTGCATTGTGCATACTTATTATGGGGCACACTTGATGGTCTATCCGACTAGACCACATAAAAATAATCCATGATTGTCACATGTTCCTTTAATTTGAATTCATCCGAATGAACTGGACTTTTGAATCATGGACGAAAGGGTCAAGATGATCAAATATGGCTGATTTTTTTTTTATGTATAAGTGGGCTCCAACTAGATCTTTAAATACCCCGACCCATCCTCATGTGGGCCAGAAGATGGGCCCCACAGTGAGGTGTGCATAGAATCTGGACAAGATATTTAATGTCTTGTGCAAAAATGTAAGGCCCTTAACCTTACCTTTGTGGTGAGAAGATACCAAAGAATATTGGGTGAGTGAGGACTTGGAAAACTTAAATTTGAGAATTTTGACCAATTTAAAAGACTTGATTTTTGAAAACTCAAAAAGCAAACACGAATTCAAAATGTTGGGGGGGAGGGGTTAAGAGTAAACTGACTTGCTTTCATTATTCAAAATGTTAGGGGGAGGTTTTTCTTCTGTGGAACCGAAAAATTAGCTCAAAAGTTCTACCATGGGGCATGAAAAAGTTGGACCATTGTGAGATTCTAAGGTGTTATTCAAATGTGGCCCAAAAGATGGAGGACAACAAAGAATGTTGGAGTCCAAAGCAATTGGCAGATTACACTCCACTCCAAGATACTTGATAGTGGTCAGGATGAGTTAAAAGGCCATTGTGGTTTATATATTTTGATTTGTCCTTGATTTAGGTTAATTTTGAGTTTTCAACATCTGCGTTCACATTGTTTCCCTTTTTTTTTTTGCTTAATGATAAATTCACATTGTTTCCCTTCAAATAGGATTTTGTATAACCAACGTACAACTTATCACATTTACAACATATAAAAGAGACTTGAGACTTGAGACTTGATAATGGGGGCACTTACCTCACTGGATAAGTGGCGGCAGTTCTCATCTGGCTGTCCAAAAATATTTTCTGGTCCCAATTAATTTAGGATTTCGTTTGAGTCTGCAGTGGACCATACTGGAATATTTATTCTATTATAATTTAAATAAAGTATATAATAACATTTATCGTCAACCTGTTTTTCTAAATAACATATGCTCTGTGTATTTCAATAACTTATTTAAATAATGATCAGGTAAATGAACTGCCTACTCCACAGACCCGGCCTGGGTCCAAAACACTTACAGCTTTAATTCTTTCCCAGACCTGACCCTGATTCACAAATTGGTATTGATCCTTCGGGGGTGTCCATGAACCAGTGTTGGGAATGAAAACTTGAAGCCTTTTTTTTTTTTAAAAGCATGACCAGATCAGCTGGACATAGGTCCGTAGACAGGCCCATTTAACCAGTGCGAGCTCGGAAGGCTCATTGGGAAGAATATTGGGCTTCGAAGTTTATTGTTTCGGCGCCCAAAATGATAGTCTTGGGCCACTGGCCCATGGACTCATTCTCTAAGGTGTTGAATTAGTTTCAAACAACTGACACAAATATTGTTCTAGGAAGATTGTAGTCTTGAGAAAGTACTAGATGGGCTTTAGTTGGCTCTATCTTTTTTTTCTTTTTTAATCTATGGAGACCTGGCCTTAGGGATTACAATGGGTCTGAAATCTGGTGTACACAAATAAGCTGACATGAAAAGGGTAATTTGGGTTGGCTGGATGGGCCCGAATAAAATTCGGGTCTACGTTTGGGTCCATGGCCTTCATACCCAAGGACCTAAATACCCAATGGTATGACCTTATAATAGGGGTCATTAACCTGAATCCCAAGGGAGTAGGGATCCAGGTGAAGGGGCCAGTCCCAATTTGTAACTAGGTTTTAGATCTAGGTACATGATGAGTGAACCGGACCCATTCTCACATTGTCTTGACTGAACTTTTAAGTGCATGCATGGCTATAAACTCCATGGGCTGCTCTAGGCCAAGGAGTTATTCCCCAAGGCTGGCTGTGGGCCTGATTTCTCAGGCCTGTCATCAAACTTGCTCTCTTAATGATGATCCTTTGGTGGAGCTTTTTTTACCATATGAATTCTCGTGTATTTGATTCTTATGTATTCTATGCAAACAAACATGCCATTTCCGAGAATGTAGCATACAAAGGAGATGTAGTATAGGACCTTGCTTTCCTAGAATTATGGCTGATTATTTATTTCAATCTCCCCTTAAGTCGTCTTTCACTAAAAGGGGATATTAAATGATGGTTATTTAGGGAAATTAAACTCCCAAGGGGTTCACTGAGTGGTTAGGATCACGGTTCATCTCTCTTATGGAGCTAGAGGTCCTGGTATTAATCCCCGGTTCCCCCCTCTTTCGGAACCGAAGGTTGAATCCACTAGTGTTGTTTTATCCGGAAGCAGTCTAGCCTTTTATTCTTACAGTCAATTTGATCTTTATAACAAGCCAGGTCATGATTACGATTATATCAAGTTGAGCTGCATATGAGTTTATCCTAAGCAAGCTGAGTTCAACAGAGTTATCTAAGCTCAGCTCATTTGTTAAACTTGGATTTAACTCAAGCCCAAGAAAACTAACTTGAGCTTGAGTCGAGCTCGGCCAAAAAAGCTCATGACCTAGATTTGCTCACTGATGACCTTTAGTGCAACCTAAATGATCTGAGGCTTAGGAATGACATAACCAAGCTAAACCTGTGAACCTTTTTTTTTTTTTTTTTTGCTGTCGGAGGGTTCCCAACCCTTTGGGCTGGACTAATCCCTCCGGGCCCAGAGAGAAGCCGGATAAATCCCCTGTAGCCCTAGTGTGGTAGCGGAGTTTCGAACCCACAACCTCCGGGAGCAAACCGTGGTCCTAGGCCAACTAAGCTACCCCTTGGGGTTAAACCTGTGAACCTAACCCTTTTGGACTTTGTGACCCAACCCAACCTGACAAACGCCCAATTTGAGTCATTCCTCGGAGTTGAGATTTCTTAGCCATCAATCATGTGGCTTGTAAGGGTGTACACGGATCGGATTGGTACGGATTGTGCCAAATTCGTCACCAATCCGTTACCTATGGATTGACGGATTTAAAATCCGTTACCAATTCGTAACTGTTAAAATCCGATTCGATCCGATCTGTGCAGGAGCGGATCGGATCGAATCAGATTAATCCGTCCCTGTACATTATATGGAGAAAAAAAGAAAAAAAAACCTATGAATTCTGAAGCCACTGAATTAAAGGGGTATGAGTTGAGAGTTGTTTGCCTATACTATATATCCTCTTCTATTCATAAGGTTACATATTGACCCCTTACAATTTTTTTCTTATTATATATATATTTATTTAATGACAATGGATCGGATCGGATCGAATCCACGGATTAAGAGTGAAAATCACTCACCAATCCGCTGCTAACAGATTGCACAATTTACAATCCGTCCATCCATTAATTTTTTGGCTTAACTTCTGAACGGGTTGGATTGGGCTAGGTTTTTAATGTTTTCTTTAGCCCCAACACGACTATGAAATTCATGGGTTGGGTTTGGATCTAATTTGGCGGTCCACAAATGAAGGGGCCCATGAAAAGATTGTAGGTGCTCCATTTAGGGGTATAACGGTTCGGTTAACCGGTTAATTTGGGAAAATCGTTAACCAAACCGTAACCGCGGTTTTCTGTCTTTAAAAACCGTAACCGTAATCGTATCCACAAAAACCGTGAAAAACTGTAACTGCGGTTAATCGTATTAAACGGTTCGGTTACGGTTAATAACCATGGAATGCCTTCCTCATATAAGGGGATAAATGTGAATGATTGAAGGTAAAATAACACATAAGGAGCAATTAAATAAGGTAAGAAATATTTCATTCAACTCCTTTATTTTTTTTTATTTGTAAACGATACAGTTAACTGCATACGGTTTGGTTCGGTTAATAACCGTGAATAATTACGGAAAACCGTAACCGAATCGAACCGTGCGGTTTTTTTATTTCATTAACCGTAATCGTAACCGAACCGTGAAATACGGTTATTAACCGCGGTTAGGTTCGGTTCGATTCGCTTAGACGGTTTTCCGATTTTTTTTTCCACCCCTAGCTCCATCTACGAGCTCTATCTTTGAGTCTGTTTGGATCTTTGGAAAAGGAGACAGGTAACTCAATTTCAATGTAAAAAATGAGTGGTCATGCCTTTTGGGGGTATCAGAGTTATATGCGAGTAACAGCTATTTTGTTCTTGGATGTAAGTTACTGTAGATAGTAAATAAATTTGCAGATGCACCTAAAGTCGTACGTGATTAGAAAAAGCTGATTTGACCTAATGGAGTGTCAAAATCAAAAGAGATTAATGAACTAGTGCACCCAGTACGTTCACCATCTTTCAGTGGTTGTTTTGGTCACTTCCAATGTGAGAATTGTTATCTTCTGCCCTTGTAAATTTTGGCTTCTTTCGGTGAAAGCTTTTCCCATTCATGAATATATAATGAGTTTGTGTGCCTTGTGTGCAGTAGAAGCAAGGATAGATGATCAACATTCTAAGACCCTTGATTTCGAAGGGTTCTAACTCAAATGAGTAGCTCAGTTAGCTTAGGACCACGGTTTGCATATGAATATTATGCGTCCGAAACTGTATTATCACACCTAGATTACAGGAGAATTTTACCCAACTTTCTCTTTTGGACTTGTAGAGATTATTCTGACCCAAAGAATTAGAACCTTGCATTAACGGAAAAAAAAAAAAAGGATTTGAAGGGCTCCCTCGTATTTTTAATTATTTCTTAGTAATTCTTGCTAGCCAAACTACTCCTACAATTAGTTTACTGATTCCTTTCCTCTAATGTGCCCAACATAAGTCATGACTAAACTTACACATCATGCATGCTGAACTTCCATCTAAAATAAATGCAACTTTATTTATCTTAGTATCATATTACAATACAAAATACCCAAACATAGCACATGATATCTTTTTGCTTTGGGACATCAATATAATCTACCCTTAAATGCCATCAGCTTCTTTCTTTAGAACATGGTTAAAAAAATGAAAAGAAGAAAGTTACATCTTAGTACACTGCGCCAGGTGATGAATACGGTATTCACATGATCCTTCAAGACCCAGATGGAGATACATGGAAAATCCATCCAATGACATTAAAAAAGCAGTCCCCAAGCAGAGGGTTGGGATTTTCTCATCTGGGAGTGGGACTCTGAATTCAAATCCAAGGACCAAATAAAACAAAAAAAATCTAGCCGTTACTTCCCTCCAAAATTTAAAATTTTAAGCACTCCTAGCGAGCATCTCCTTGTACCTCTTGAAAGACTCCTGCTTCTGCATCTTCATCTGCCTATGAAACCTCCTTATGAACACATCTGCCACATGATCAATCTCATCTTCAAGATTGAAATCGGAGCCGTCCTCTCTTGATTTCCTTACCAAATCTACCACTGATCCACTCCCATCATCGAATTCGAGCTCATCAAAGAGCGAATGGGTGAGGTCCGGGTACTTATCATCATCATCTTCTTCTTCTTCTTCGCCATCGTTGTAGTTATCCCCATCGTTGATTACCGCAAGAGTGTGGCATGGGTTTGATGGCGTCTCATCGGCCATTGAATTGTAGACCACGATCGCCTTGTTCTCGTCGTCGTCATCGCCACCCTCGCCGCTTCTTTTGACATGGCTTAGCAATGCATGGATTTTATGAGAGAGTGCAGGCAACAGGACCTTCTTGTTCTTTAACAGGCCAAAGATTATGATCCTTGCTTTCATGGCATTGGTTTTGCTCTTCACAGCTATTGATTTGGCTTTGATTAGAGAACCCAGAGCAGATATTATCTGTTTCAAAAAGACAGAGGCTTTGTTCTTCATCTTTGGAGTTGATCAGAGTATAGGGAATTTAGTTTTGGTATGGAGCTACAGAATGAAACCAAGGGAATATAATCAATGATAAGTGGATAGATCAACTAGCAATGTTTTGGCATGAGGAAGTATAGGAGGCTTGGTGGGTTTATATAGAGAGATGAGTGCTTTGTTTCCTTTGCTTTTCAAGAAATCGACTCAGAAAGATTGAGTGGGGTTGCTTTGCTTCTAAGGGTTTTTTGGGGCAACCGACCAGGTGTGTTTGTCACAACTTCCAGCCCAATTCATTAGAGTGGGGAAACTGGTTCAGATGGGCTACCATGCGACTTAGCTAAGATCAAAATTGTGAACCCCATTTCGATGGTGCATGGCCCAAAAACGCCCATCCAATGGTTAGAAAAATCAAACTGATGACCATCAAATTCATGCTTAAAAATAAGACCACTATGATTGAATACAACAAAAGAGCTTATGCTCTATGCAAATAATTAAATGAATTTGTAAATTGAGATTGTCCTAGGAAATCTTGGCGACACTTTGCTCTCAAAAAAGATGTTGGTCTATGCTGTGGGGGACTCAGTTTGATGCATGCCAATTGCTTAAGTAGGGTGAGATGAAAAGTCTGGAGATGGACTAGAGGAAAACACAGTAATAACAATAATAACAAACTTTTCTATGCAGGATATTAGCCCACCAAAAATAAGTGATACAAATAAAAATGATATATTTGAAAAAGAACAACCTATTAAAGAATTTGACTTAGAATAAATTCAAATGCAGAAAAAAAAAATTATATATACAACCGACCCAAACATAATGTAGGGTTGTGTCTTATATCCTGAATTAATTGAGTTGATTGTACGTGCTAGCCAACATGTATTAGGATTCAAGAGTATTTTGATCATCTTTCTTAGGGTTTTAAAAAGGGATATTATGTATATTGTAATCCTAAACTAATCCAGTGAAACTAAAGAAGAGAATAGACTTGAATTTTATTTTTCGTAGATATAGATGTTTGTTGAATCGTATAATTGTTATGTGATTGCTTGATTGTATGTGGGTAAGTTGTTATTGACTTGTAAGTTAACTTCGAGGGGTAGCTCAGTTGTCCTAAGACTACGGTTTGCACCCGGAGGTTGTGGATTCGAAACTGCTCTACCACACTGGGGCCACAGGGGAATTTTACCCGGCTTTCTCTCCTGGGCCCGTAGGAATTATTCTGGTCCAAAGGGCTGGGAACCCTACGTTATCAAAAAAAAAAAAAAAAACTTGTAAGTTATTTTTGTTATACCACGTTATATAATTGAGATAAGACTTCGACGATGATGATTCAACCTGGATATAATTTATTCCTAACTTAGTTGCATGATAAAGTTTGTAATATTGATATTTTTCAAAGGTCTAAAACGGGGTGGAGGGCACAAAGTATTCTACTCCTTGAGAAGGGAGAAAGCATTGAAAGAGAAAGTGCAAAAGTAATAAAGAGAAAAGGAGCCAAAGACGAGAGGAAAAAGCAGCCACAGGCGGCAGTGAGGGACAGGTTGCATGAGCTGGTGGCTTGGACTTAGGCTCGGGCATGGTCCTGTCCGAACCTAGTGGGGTTTACTTTGATTCCATTGGCAGGTTTTGCTCCTATGATTTGATTTGAATAATTCAAAAGTCGGGTGGGCTTCTTTTTTTGAACTAGACAGCCGTTCAACTACTCTCAGCTTCTCCCTATTCTCTTTTTGGATCATCCTAGCCTCCTTTTGGAGACTTCAATTATATGAGCCTCTGCAAATGGGCCACTGATGAGTAATCTGCCCTGATGAGCTGATGGGTCCTAACTTGATGGGACATGTTTTCTAATTCAATCATGATTATCCTTATAACTGTCATTATCATTGTTGTTGTTGTTGTTTTTATCAAATCCTTATACTGCCAAATTGCCAATAAAGGAGTTTGCTAAATCAGTTCTGCTTAAAAGACACTTAAGATGCTATTTGTTTAATCAGATTTACTTAAAAGACACTTAACATGCTATCAGATCTACTTAAAAGACACTTAACATGCTTTGACGATATACCTACCTATCTTATAATATCCACTAAGGTTCCGACACTTACTGGAAATTTGCGATGCTCTTCAGAAGTAAAGATAGGTTGGTCATGTGCCCCAATGGGCCATACCTGGACTCCAGTTACCCTTACGGACCAGGTCGTTTTTTAGAATTGGACCCTTATTGGGCTCAAGCATTTGCAAACCTAGCCCTCCAATAATCCTTTTCGGATGGGCGTCAATCTAGGTCCTATAATCTTAGTTGGACTAGGACTTGAATTTGGCTCAGAGATCCTTATTGGGTCTTGATATGGGCCCAAATCCAATCAGCTGACATCCTTTTTTTTTTTTTTATTGCTATTGGAGGGTTCTCAATCCTGTATGTTAGACTAATCCTTCCGGGTCCAGAGGGAAGTCGGATAAACTCCCCTGTGACCTCAATGTGGAAGTGCAGTTTTGAACTCACAATCTCCAGGTGCAAATCGTGGTCTTAAGCCAACTCAGCTACCCCTCAAAGTTAGCTGCCATCCAAAAAATCTAGGATTGTGCCTAGGGCATGGCCCATCTGTGAAAGTGCTGTTCACTACCAATAATTTGTCGAAAAGATGTCTGTACCACCACATTTGTGGTGGCTGGGACCCACTCCAGCTGAAGGTACTAAAATTGCATTTTAAGTACAAGCACCCCCTCACGGATGATGGGCCACACTCGTCATCACGATCTTAGATAACAGTGAGTTGTATTTTGGTGTAGTCCACTGACCTTTCTTTTCAAGTGTATATTGTATTTTAGCTTTAAGAGGAATTTGAGAGAGATGACACCCACTTTGCATTACTGGCCTGGTGCCACCACTAGTGTGATACAAAAATCACTTCAGTTGGTTATATCTTAATTAAAGGGTTTGTGAATATGGCTTTCTTTCTTCTTTTTTTTTTTTTCTTTTTCTTTTTCACTTAAAAACTGATCTAATCCAATTGTAAACATCACTACATTGATTGCATATCACAGTTTCAATCTGATGGTGAATCTTAATCCTGTCAAAGTGATTCTAGAGGCCAAATAGCAATACCATGGGTGTGTACTTGGGCACCTATTGATAATAGATGGTGGGTTTGATTGAAACTGGTTGGATTTGAAAAGGCTTTGATACAGATTCATTTGGTTGACACCCATTTGAATTCAGAGAAGGTGATCTGAAAAATGTACTATTATATATGTTCACAGAATGGTATATGGAAATGTTTAGGGTAGGGGGTGGCCTTGTCGCCCTGAGAGCAAACCTTTTCACTCCCTAGGCAGAGGACATCTGGTGGGTTTTATTTTCTTAAGCCCTAAGAAAATTTGATATAAAGACTAGAACACCCCCCCAACCCTGAACCTCAATCCTAGCCCACTCAGAAGATCGGCCTATTTAACCTGGAATATAAGACATTAACCCAACAAACAAACTAGTAAAGACCTATTGAAATGTGAATCCAATTGCAGATTGATCTTAATCCAGTAGAACCAATGCAGCCATTTTTTTCTTTTGTTTTTAGATTGAAAACTAAAAATGGGAAAAGACTCCAAACTCAATTTGTTCAATAAGCAAAAATGGATGATGAAGAGCATCTGATCATTTTCTATTGAGCTTGTCTCCACCCAGGTGAGTGTTGTGAACTTCTCATTTACCTTTTTTTTCATACAAAGAAATAAACTGGAATTCAGTGCACCCCAAACAAAGTTGGTGTTGTAAATGGGAAGTTGGGATATTTTGAAGTTTAGCATCAACTTGAAATCTTGCTTTTCTGAGCAATTCTGGTGGCTTCTGGGTAGAGGAAAGAGAGGAGAGAAAGGGGACTACTTTCAGCATGCCGAAGTTTTCTCAAGACAGTGTATATGGAAAAGCTTGTTAGCTGTCAATTACAAAGGCAAGCTGGCTTCCTTTAAACTATAAGTAAGAGATGTAACACAAGTAGGATTTGATATATAAAACCAGCATCCCAAGTTGGATTTGAAGGTTGTTTAAAGAAAGATTATGAACTAAAGGGGTACAGCTCTGTAACAAATAAGTAATGTATGTGGCTTGGTGCATTGTTCCATGCCATGCCTGCCTTTTAGAGCTTAGATATTTTGCAAATCCCTGTTGCAATTGATTAATTGGTTTAGTTAATCTAATAAGGTTACTTTACTGTAATTTTTTAAGTAATGCATGTGGCTTGGTGTAAAGCTCTGTTAACAGATATTATGCGCTGCATGAAAAAAACCTCTGTAACAGACAAGTAATGTATGTATTGTTATGAAGGCCTAACTGGATGGCCCTACTTGGCTTGACATGTTTGATGTAGACAGTCTTCATATTTTTGCTGAATGGTTAGATCTTTTTGCCTGCCTGTGTCTCAAATAAAAATGGGGTGGTAAAAATGTGTGATCCTAACAATGATCTGATTGGTCCAGTACTCTTGAACTGATCAATGGCGATGATCTTTGTTGTGTTCTAAACTTTAGAGAAACTTAAATTAAGAAGAAAAACTTATATCCATAGAGAGTATACAATCAAGAGATACAAACTAAATATCTGGCTATGCAAAACCAGTTCATTTTGTTACTCAAACTCAGAATCATGAAATGAAAAAAAAAAAAAAAACAAAAAAAACAAAAAAACCACCACATCAACATGATGCTTCACTATTTCTTAACAAATTCATTTAATCCCTTAATTAAAATGACCGTTTAGGAAGCACTTGTTTAGTAAATTAACATGCGAGTGCCCGTTTGTTTGTCATAAAATAAAATAAAAATAGAGTGAAATAAAAATTAAAATAAATTTAATAGTTATATTTTTATTATTTAAAAATGTATTTACAGAAATTGCAAGTGATGAATAAGGATAACTTGTCCAATAAGCTATCGTTATTTGTCGCTCGCAATCTATCCACCCTATTTTCGAGTAAAAAAAAATCAATAGGTATCAATTGTCCTAGGATCGACCATTCCTTCCAAGATTCATACAACTATGTATCAATCAATGCCCATTTGATGAGTGTTCATCACCCTTGCCTTTGCTTAAAATTTCACCTTTGGGCCATTCCAAAGCTTCTACTGCTTCTACTTTCACATAAACAATACTAAAAAGTGGAAAAAAGAACGTCGTTTGATTCTCCACGTGTCCTTCGTCATGCAGTTTCTGCTGTTTTGCCTTTTGCGACCGGCCCTAATGAAATATCTCGGGTGTACGTGTCAGCCTCTTATTGGTTGTAGGAATGCCTTTCGCACTTCACGAGAAAGTAGAAACTATCATTTCTCTGCTTTCAATAAAGGCTTTGGCCACGTTTTCCAGCTCTAATATTTTGAAGTTTCTCTTTCACGTGCAAAGTGCCTGCGATTTGGAACACATTATTATTGCCTTGTGGTTATTTAAAAAGGCAAGAAACAATGGCTTGGTGGAAGTTCTTTTAACCAAAATGCTCTTGGACCATTGACAAACCTCCCTTTCAAGAAATTTGATTTATGTTCTTATAATCATCTGTTGAGGGATGAATAGCCGATTAGGGATGCAAATCAATATATGATTCTCCAATTAATAAGAGGTTTTGATCCGAGAAAGATTGAATTTGAAACTAGTTTAATTTTAATTCATCCATGGGTTCGTATCAAGAGCCCAACTTAGATTCCGATTATTAAATGAGTCCGATTTTGGATCCATATATGTTCCGTCTGGTGGACTTAGGATTCGGGTTGTGGATGTGTTTTTTTAAGACATTATTTTTTACTTTATATAGGTTAATATTAAAACTTAATACAATAACATATATATTAGTTTTGAAGATGTTAAGATTTATCAATTGTGAAAGGTAGATTGAATGCACTCGTGTTATTGAGTTGAATGTTATCCCTATTTTGAGTAAAAAATAAAAGTAACAGAAAAAGAAGAGAAAAAACAAGGTCAAGAATGGAACCAAATCCGAGACCACCTTAACAAACGTTGTCAAGTTGAGTATTATTTCGGCTACGAACTAACCTATTTGCATGCCTAGCCACGGGTCTATCACATTATGGTAACACTCTTCAATGAGTGTACTTACAATTAGAGTCTTGAAATAAAAAAATATTGTTTCATCCAATCCACATTTAACGATGTTAAATGATCCTTTGGTATATAAGCTCTTGCCAAATTGTGTTTTTCTTTTTTGGAAAGTTTAGTGCCCAGGTGGACACAATAAGAAGATAGTCAAGTTTAGATAAATGTGCAGCAAAGAGAGGATTGTACGTAGATGGATATATATACTATGGTTGATTTTTATTGATGAGAAGGAAAAAAAAAAAGGTACCTAGGAGGATGGGATTAGTGTAGAAGCAGCACCTTACCAACCTAACTAGAGGATTACGGTCCACCATCACCCCTATACCATTGTGAAACATCCATTTATCCATTTATAGTATAGAGTAATTTATAAGATAAAGTAGAAAATTTATTACTCTAATCTCATCTAATCTTATACAAATTCTAGTTCATATTTTAACTTATTTCAGATTCTAATTCGAACCTAAAATGTATCTTTAAAATATATATTAGATCAATCACTCTTCACCCTTCCAAGTTCCAATGCCTGTCATTATGAAAGGCTTCTTCTTCCTCTGAATTCCTGACCCAATACTCCATTCACTCCCAACCTTTTTCCTTCAAAACTTCCTCTTGCAGTTGGGCCATTACGAAACAAGGCAATGATAATCTTTATCTTCTAATGCTAGCTGCCCATGTCTGATCAGCTATACTTATTGGACCATTTCAAGTGTTGAATCATCAGCATCTACTACTTATCCTATACATGGTCGAATCAATGGCTGTTAATTGGATGTTCTGAAATGAAAAGTTTTGTCGTTCAAACTGTTAGATTGTATGGTCTCAATCCATCAGTTAATGTAATAAATTGATTAATTTCTTTATTCATCAATAAAATCATACTTTCCTTTCATGAGATGAATGATGTTTTATTACTTAATGCACATGACCAATAAATATAATATAATAGTTCGTGAGATGAACCGAGTCACATTAGTAAATTAAATGTGATATATGTATATGGATGAGATCCACATACAGGAGACATGTGTCACAAATCTTATACTTAAAAATATCTTCACAACTAATGATGAGATTTGACATCTCATCTGATAAGGTTGCAATACTTTAATCACTATGAGATAATGTGATTTGTCTCAATCATCAGAATGTAAGATTCTGGATCACGGTACTGGTACATTGGATGTATTGAAGGACCATGAGAAACACTTTATGAAACATTGTCTCGATTTTAAAGTCTGCTCTTATAATTCCCTAGCAATAGGCTCTCAATCAAGTTTCTGTCTATTCATTTGCTTTGAGTCATCAATGAGTAAGGCCAACTGTAGGTCAACACCTCGGTGTCTTAAGTACGTGGTAGTAGAACTGTTGGAACATATAATGGTCAAGATGGAATCTATCTATATTATCCCATTGTGCCAATTAATGGATTTGTCATTAGTAAGTGTACGTGCACTTATCTCGATTAAGAGTTAATTGGATGGTACTGATGATCACTGTGATTAATTAGGGCTCAAGGATAATAAGATGTAGATCTAAGATTGGATGGGATAGATTTATTCCAATTGATCCATGAATAATGATGGAGGGGTCTACTTGTGGTAATTGGGAAGTTTAGGGTCTTCACTGTAATTTATTCCTAAGACTGGAGTGCAATTGCATTTATATAGTGATATTATTTGCAATTAACTGTGGACTCGGATTGCACATGAGATGTGGGGCCGCGTGCCCAAGTTGGAGCCAGGTTTCTAAGGAAACCTAGTGGTCCCCACGCTAGCTCAAGTTATTATAAAGATTCTATTCTTACTTGAACTCCAAAAGAAAGGAATTAGAAAGTTACTATTTCTATTTGAAATGAGACTTCTAATAGTGATAATAGTAAATTACTAATTATAATGGAAGTAAGGCTTTTATTTAAATTAGAAAGAAGAGAGTCACTAATTGTTAAAGAAGTGAGACTTCTATTTCAATTAGATAACAAAGAGGAGGTTTTGCAAAAGCTATAAATAGAGGAGATTATAGGGCTGGACGTCCTCATGAAAATCCCCACCTAGGGATTCACGCCCAAGCCTTATATGTGCAAGAGTTGCACATGCTTCTTCTCCTCTCTTCCCTCTTCTAGTTCTCTCTTAGAGATCTCACATATCTTCTTAAGAAAAGAGATCTGATAAACGGGTCATAGCGTGAAAAATCAATAGGTCTTGAAGATTCTTATTTGATGAGTGAAAGAATTTCATCATCAAAGAAAGACGCAACTTCTCCATTAGAGCACAACCGAGCTCCTAAGGTATAATCTACTAACTTGCATGTTGTAGATTTTTATGGATACTTGTTGGCTGTTGTTCTATCTTATAGATAGATTTATTTACTGATCATGATAACTGAGATTGAGGACATGAATCCTGGATTGAGTTTTATAGCATTCTGGATAGTTGATCCTTGAGTCAAGTGGGTCAAAAAGTTTTGAAAACCTATTCACGAGGCCCACCTATTTCCAACATAAACACGCTCGAAAGTTAGATGGACAGTGCCCCAACGGCAACATTTGCTTGTGTGGTCCGGATCCTGAAACTGCAAATGTTGGGGACCCATGAACTGGGTGGGTCCCCAATTGCTCAGCCAATAACCAACACAAGGCCCTGTTCCTCATGTGGCAATGAAGCTTTCTAGCTAAAATTCAAACTCCAACTAATAAAAATAATCATTCTATCATTACCTATCACTCATTTTTGGAAAGAAAGGGGGCGTACAACGGCTCTTTGAGGCATATCATATTCATAAAGTTAAAAGGAATGCTCCATTGCACTCTACTCTAAGCCTCTCTCTTTCTCTCCCTTCCTTCTTACCTACTCCATGCAGTCTATAAAGACCCAACCAAACTCACAACCCCTCCTCATAGGGTTTTCTCTTCTTCTACGAGGTTAGAATCCTCGTAGAAGAAAACCCTTTTGCTCCTATCTCCTCTTTCTCTCTCGAACGTTAGTTTGGAGAGTTCAAACTCAATATTTCTCTTCAAGTTCTTCTCATACCCTTCTTGTCTTTTATTGTTTCTTTGGCACCAATTAGAGATACACTCTTTATCTTTCTCTAAGTTTGGTTGTGTTTGTGTCATTTTGGGCTAACATGGAGGTACATTCTTCTGTGAATTCGGATGTGGGGAGAAGGCTATGGAATTTATTGAGGATTGCATTCTTCATGGTAAGGAAGGGACTTACTTCCAAACGAAAGTTAATCATGGATATAAATATGAAGATGAAGATGGGGAGAATGCTCGGAAGAACCCTCGGAAATCTCATGTTTCATCATCACCACAGCCATCAACACCGCCGCGGCCACTCTAAAGATGTCATGCATGGCTTTGGCCTACATTATGAATTCTCATGCAGCAATAGCCCAAACCCTGTTTTCTTCCACATGGCCAAGTGTAAACACCACTTCTTTGCTTCAATCCCTCACTTCCCTTGCCTTAACCCCGGAGATGATTGCGACGAACCCAATGAGACAAAGGCTGTTATTATGTTGCCTAAGCTTGAGTTCTCACCTAGGAGTCCCATTGACTCTGGGGTTGATGGGTCTGATATGGCTGATAGAGAGAAATTGAGCCCTTTACCCTCACCACTCTCCATAAGGGTGTCGAACTTTTCTGTTGATGAAGTGAATGAAAACGAAGGTGGGAGGCCCCATGTCGATGCTGAGGCTGAAGAATTCATCAGAATGTTCTATGAGCAACTGAGGCAGCAGAGTCAGACTGCATTGTTGCAATATCAGGAGATGCAATATCAGGAAATGCTTGCGCGCGGAACCGGTTAATTAGAATTGCCACTACCGCCACCACTACTGCGTGAATCTATACATATACATGATGCACATATCTTTATCATCAGTTAAATCTTCCAAGATTTTATACTGGAAGATGGGTTGGTACATGGAAAGTTTTATGAATCCATGTGAATGTTTAGATTGGTTTTGTTATTTGTTTTTTCTCATCAAAAGCAGCTTTGTATGGGCCTGTAAATTAGGTTAGAATGGGTTTTTTGATATATGAATTGTTGGGACTAGTGTTCTTTGATTTGAACATTTGGGTTGCATCATTTTTTATGTAACCCATCAATGTTGTTTGGTTTGGTGTGAAATATTGATGCTTTTCCTTTCCTTTTAAAGGAATGATGCTTCTATTCTTTTGATGTAAGTAAGTGCTTCAATGGCATCTTCAATTGCTTTTGCTGTGGGTTAGGCATTTTGGGCACCATTCAATGATGGCTACTTTTTTCTTTTCTTGAACTCCATGGTCAAGGCTTGAACTGAGAGAGAGGCCCAGTGTTAACAATTTTAGACATCAAGGCCCAGACGACTGTTTTTTATTTTTATTTTTAGGCCTGAATATATAGACTGGGCTTCCTTAAGCCTAACAAATCCACAACTCACAGACGGCATAGTACTTGAAAATGGCCTATGGGGGCATCACTTTCAGGCTCATCATCTCTACTTAGGCATGATGGGCTTGGCTTGTACAGTCTTTAACATGACCTGAGATGGATCATGAAGCCCAGGGTTAACAAGTTTAGACATTGAGGCCCAAATGACTGCTTATTTTAATGTTTAGGCCTGAATATAGACTGGGCAGGCTTTGTCTGACTGGGCTTCTCTTAAGCCTAGCCTATCTGCAATTTACAGATGGCATAGTTCTTGCAAATGGTCTGTTGGCATCACTTTCAGGCCCTTGATCTCTGCTTGGGCCTGGAAGCTGGCATATAAGCTTAATGGGCTGCACTTTCAAAGCTTTTAACATGGCCTCTGACATAGATCATGTACAATGATACTTTACGTTATTGGGATTGGCCCAGGACTAATTATTTATGTTGAGCAAATAGCTAATGAACTTAAAGGCATCACTGAAGGACTGTATAACCTGCCTTGTCAGCTACCTTAAAAAAACCCATGCTGGACCCATTGTTTTCAAGCCCAGCCGTATCATATACCATGCTTGGAACTCAATCCAAGCTGAGTCGATGATCCAACAGACTCAGGCAAAAGCAAGAAGACTTTGAACTGGGCCTATATGCAGAAATCTTTGATTGAGCACAGCATACTGTATTTATTATTCTGGAAAGGTTTTAAGATGGCAGGTCCCCATTTGATCAGCACTTAAAAACAGTCCAGAAATCAGTGAACAATGGTCTCGCATCCATCGAATGCACACTCACAGTACAGTTATTGGTTGAAGTATACTTCAATCTGATTATACACACACATATGTAAAGAAAATCTTATATTGGTCAGGAATATTTGGCCTCTAAGGAACTGGAGTTCTGTATGATTAGGTAAACTCTATATGGGTATGAAATGGTTTGCCTCAACAAAATAGAGTTCCTTATGAAATGCTTTGTACAGCAGCACCTCTTGCTAAAATCTCACGTTATTAAGGGCATGCTTGCTAAACAGAGGGGATTCCTTCGATCCTTAGAACCATGCTATTTTCTTTGAAGATTTTTGAGGGGACTAGTGACTGCATTCTAATTTTGGAAAACACCCAAGAGAAGTCACTCCTTTTTAATTCGGGTCCTTCTTTGCCTCTATTGATTTTCAAAATTCGATAAGGGTTGGTGGAAACCTAAATATCAATAAAGGGAATTTTTGATTAGTTGGGAGGATTTGAAAAATCCTTTCACTTTTCCTGTCTTTTACCCAAATGTGGGTTTTTTCGCAGAATTGAAGACAACCAAAGAGGATTCCTCTCCAAACATGAAATGAAAAGAATCATGATGCAACAAATAAATAAGCGTAATAATGAGATTATAACAAGACTTAGGGCCTGTTCATTTACTAGAATTCCTAGAATTCTTGTCTGGGGAATTTTTGAATTCCTAGACAAGGTGGAATTCCAAAATCCTCCTAAGGGCATGAGCATTTTGGAATTCCACCAAAATGCAAAAAAGGTGAAATTCCAAGAATTCCTAAAGGTTATCATGTGTTGGAATTCATAAATTCCTGTAAAGAAACATGGAATTTGAAAATGCAAGGGGACATTATGTCTCAAAAACCCCAACCACTAGAATTCCAGTCAGGAATTCTAAGAAAGAAACAGGCCCTTACGGTCCTTCCGTATTCTTATGTCCATGTTGCAAGGAGAGCCATTTTTCACTGTCTTGGACAAATTAGGACTACAATTTATTGGGGTTTGGCCCCCTTCACATCTCTCATATTAAACTAGTTTGATAAACTTAAACGGATCTAATCGGGATTACCAAAATACTGTTCTCTTGACTACCAAATCCAAAAGTTGGAGACTGTTGTTTAGAGAAGATTACTTGCCAAGTATAATACAAAACATTTAGGGCCAGTTTATTTGCATAGAATAAAGGGGCGTTTGACCGTAGGTCCCTCAACATTACATTTTATTACAAAAGGTCCATGTTCTTTTTCGGTAGAGGCAAAGGCCCCTTTTCAAGTTCTTAACAGTTAAAAAGTCTCAAATGCCCCTCCTAGACATCATCTCCGCGTTATTAAAAAAACACTGAAAATCAACCCGTAAATTTTGTGAAGACAAAGCATCTCTATGAGTCATCTTTTTCTTCCTTTAATTCATTTTCTCTCAATCCAAACAAAAAGTATGTTGAATATTACAACATTTGCAAATAATGATCATCTTCAAATCTTAGCAATATGTGTATCATAGGAAATATAGATAACTACATATCAAACTCAGATAAAATCATCTCCAGATCAAACAAAGTCATATAAATTTATTTGAGTTTGTTTCAAAACTCAGATAAATTTACTTTAAACTCAAATAAATTAAAAAAAAACACAGATAAAATCATCTCTAGATCGGACAAAGTCATATAAATTTATCTGAGTTTGTTTCAAACTCAGATAAATTTACTTCAAACTCAAATAAATTTCGCAAAAACTTAGATAAATAAAAAAAAAACTCAGATAAATTTCGTAGTAACTCAGATAAGCGGCGGTCTCCAGGCAGAGACTGCCCTCTTTCTCCGGCAACAATGAGAAACCAGAAACTTTCTCAGATCTTCACTGCCTCTGCCCCCACTCTAATTTTCTCTGCAACTTCCGGTAGTCTTCTCTGCAAACTCAGGTCCGCGTCTTCCTTGTCGGAGACCGTGTGCCGTAGCTAGGCATCAAAACGGCACGGCCCACTGAAGACCGGGCCCAGTTGTGCCTAGGCAGGGCCGGCACGACCCATGATTAATATGCGGGTCGTGCCGTGTCAGGCCCAACTCTTTGGGGTCAGCCCTGCTTGGCCCACGGCCCACAGATCCCACACCCCTTTTTTATTTTTATTTTTTAATTTTTTTCAAGTCTTAGAGACTTAGACTCTTGGTCTTGGACCAATTTTATTAAAATAAAGAAATTAAGAGAAATAAATAAGTAGAATAACACTAATGATGTTTTGAAAAAATACATCAAATAAATTGTATTTCCTTGAAATTTAAGTTACAAAAGTTTAAAAAAAATTAAAAGTTTGAACTTGGATCAATATATATATATATATAATGAAATTCAAACCTTATGATAAATGAAAAAAGAATTACAACTTTAGAAACCTATGATACATTCTAAAAAATAAAATACAACTTTGAATACCTATGATACATTTTAAAAAATAAATTACAACTTTGAAAACCTATGATATATTCTAAAAAATAAATTACAAGTTGAAAGCCTATTATACATTCTAAAAAAAATTATACTATGATATATGTAACGCCGCTAGCTCGTCTTCTATCTCAAACTCATCATCGATGTGTTGTTCCCTATCATGTGCTTGATACAAATCCCGTAAGCACATGCAGGTCTCAACGGTTTCTTTTGTAAGCATAGTTCTCCTGAGTTCAATAAGGCGCCCCACTTGCATTAAATACCTGCTCTGATGCAACTGTAGATGCTGGTATTGTTAGTATATCACAGGCTATGGAGGAAAGCACATGAAACTTAGTTTCGAATGATTTCCACCGCCATGTCAAAAGATCAAAATCATCTTCTTCTTCATCCAAAATTGAAACAGGATCGCTCCCCAGGTACATTATTAATTTATTAAGGTTGTAAGAGGATCATCCGGAAGAAGAGGAGTTACTTTCGCAGGATTTCCTCATAATATACTCCAAATGGCCTTCTTTTTTTCTTTATGTACTTGGGGAGGGCCTGTTGGGACCGTGGGTGCTATGGATCTACTTAATTGGATAGCATAATCCAAATAAAGTGTTTCTAATTGTGTCTTAACTATAAACATGTCATTATATTAGTTGTATTCATGTTAGAGTTTATTTCATCAAGAAGAGTTTCTACACCTTTTAATTTCAATCTAGGGTCTAATGCAACAGCTACACAAAATGTTAAATGAGCTATTCTCCAATATTGTAAAAACTTTGCCTCCATTTGTACACACATAAGTTGAAAATTTGGAATATCTCTACACTTTTTAAAAGTAAGACTTATTTCATAAAAATGGGCTAAAGCTTGATTTGATGTGGGATAATATACCCCGGAAAAAAATAATGTTGCATCATGAAAATCTTCTAAAAAATCTCTTACTATCTCAAGAAGGGTCCATCTATCATCACTTATAAAAATATTTTCATGCTCAAAATAAAGTTGACAATATTGATTTAGTGTCATTTTATAGACACGTGATTCTTTTAACATTTTATAGGTAAAATTCCATCTATGCTTTGCAGGAAGTGATATTTTCTTTGGTCTTTGATCCAAATTTACACATATATCCCTCCACCATTGTCTTCGAGAGGGAGAAGAAAAAATGTATCCTACAATCCATTTAATGATTTCTAAATCATCTCTAATAGATTTTAGCCCTACTTGTACGATAAGATTTATGATGTGGCATGCACATCTATTGTGAAATAGATCTCCATTTAAATCAAGTTGAATCGCAGGTTTTAGTAAATCTACTGTGAAATTGTTATTGCTTGTATTATCTAAAGTTATAGAAATTATTTTATTTTCAATTTTAAATTCTCTAAGTTTTTCAAGGATGGTGGACCATATCCTAGCACCAGTGTGTGAGAACTCTAACATAGAAAACGACATCATTCTTTTTTGCATCACCCAATCACTATCAATATAATGTGCTGTGATTGCAATGTACCTCATATTTTGTTTAGAGGTCCATAAATATGAAGATCTGAAGCTAAAGCTACTTTTCTAGGTAGATTTTCAAAAACCTGTTTTAAATTCTCTTTTTCTTTCAAACAAGTTTTTATTGTATCATTTCTAGTAGTAACTCTAGATATTTTCTACCATGAAGGAACAAAGGCGGACCTAAAAAATCTTTCAAATGATCGGTTTTCGGCAAGTATAAATGGTAATTGGCTAACTATTATAAACTTAATAAGTTGATATCTAGCATTAGTAGGGCCATAGTTGAAAACTCTTAAACCACCAGATGAATCTGTTTGAGAAAGTTGTGTTTGAACCATCCCACCTCTTTCTCCATCGTTAGCGGTATTCGTATGTTTGCGTAGACATTTTTTTATGTGTCTATTAAGGTGGCCAGTGCTGCTTAATGATTTTCCACTGAGGAGATCTTTGCAAAATTTACATTGTGCATTTTCCTCTGTTCCTCCCATGGGACTTGGGACAGTAACTTTAACAAAATAAGACCATACAGGAGAAGTTAATCTTGATTTTCTCTTCTTTTTAGTTGTAGAAACCGAAAATGCAGGATCTTGGAGACTATTAGTATCTACTTCTATGCCCTGACTTTGATCTAAATGAATAAATCCAGGATTTTCCTCATTTAGAGAGAAGTCAAGGTTGAAAGGTTGTGATGGTTCAGTCATTTTTCTAAATAAAAGAATTTTTTTAATAAATAATTATGTATAATGTGTTTTTTGTGATAATTTATATAAAAATGGGAGAAAATGAGACTTAATATAAAATATTACTAAATAAAACTCAAAATTAAAGATAATAAATACCTTTATGAGAGAGGGAGAGCTAATGGAGAAGTCCTTCTTAGTTGAATCCTTCACTTTAGAGAAGTCACTCTCACTCTTTACTTTTTAGAAAACTTTGTAGAGAGCTTAGACTTTAGACTGAGACTTAAGAGAGCTTAGAGCCTTAGAACTTTAGAGGGAGTATGAGAAATGAGAGAGTAGATGAGTGTAGAGAAATTAGGGCTATTTATTGAATTCCTAAGTGATAAAATGACATAAAATACCCCATCATATGACCGTTTTATAGCAGTTGGGGGGGTTTAATAGTAAAAATTGATCAAAAGACACTAATACCCCCCCCTATTTGACCATTTATAGCTATTGGAGGGGTTAAAAAGGTAAAAAAACCACATTTTACTTTTTTTCGAGAGGGGGGTAAGTTTTTAAAAAAACTAGCCGTTGAGGGCCTTCCACGGACCGGGCCGCCCACGGGCTTGGGGCACTGGCCCAACACGACACAGATTTTAACCATGCTGTGCCTCGGGCCTGGCAGCCTTGGCTCAGCACGGCCCAAGCATAGTTTTTCCGTGCCGGGCTCGTGCCGCCCGCCCAAGTTTTCACCTCTAGTCGTAGCAGAGCTCCATACTCCTCTGTTCTGGTTATGCAACAGTAACCAAGAGACGATAGTTGTTGTCTTTCTCTTTACCGATGAGAGAAATGAGAGAGAACCTTATCCTAAAATTGAGAGAGAATAGAAGATTTGAAAATTTAAAATTTAAAATTTATGTCTAAACAGTTGAATGGGCAAATTAGTTACGAAAATGTATGATGTAGCATGCTACGGGACCTCCGCCTATATTAATCCCATGCACGAGGGACTCTAGGCCTTAAACGATAGTACCGCGTACTAGAGACTTTATAACCCAATACTCAGGGATCTCTCCCTAATTTACCCTAGAATAAATATAAATTCAAGTTCAGCTGAGCTATACTGAAGGATTATTAAAAAGGAAAGTGGTGAAGCCACGAAGGATATAAGATCAGAGAAGAAAGATATAAGCTACTGATATCGATGCAACCCTCAATTTCCCTCGATTTGAATTCTAGGTGGTGGTTCGATATTTATTTTCCATCTCCCTTTGATATATTTTCCATTATAGGGGAGATAATTTGATGTTTATTTTAGAGAATGTATATTTATCTCTTCAATTTTAACCATTTTCACTCACAAAAACATTAGCCCTTATCCCAATGCATTCAATTACACAAAAAAACATTAGCCCACATTACCCAACCGCCCCACATGATGACCTAGTACAACTCTAGTATCCAAAATTTAAGAGTGTGCATGTAAAAAAAAAAAAAATCCAAACATTTTAATCATATATTTTGTTCAGATGAGTAAGTTTACTATTTTGAACAGCTCATATTCTCAATGAATGGGCCATGCTTTGGATTTCCAGAAGTTTCAACTCAGGGCTCAAGAGGATCCGAACTCCCACCCCAGCGAAGACAGCAACAGTTAGAAATTCCCAATCACTTAAAAATGAATCCGGATCCCCTGTTCTCTTTTGACCAATGAGGGGGTGACACATGGAAGGAGGATGTCAAATCCACTTTGGATTTAGGATTTAGAGCATGTTCATTTACTAGAATTCCAGGAATTCTTGTACGGGGAATTCTTGAATTCGTAGATAAGGTGGAATTCCTAAATCCTCAACTTGTTTGGATGTGTGGTGAAGTGAAGTGAGGTGAGGTGAGGTGAAGCATCAAATCAAGAGAGAATAAAAAATAAAGTGTTATGATAATGTTTTGTTTTTAGTTGTTTGATATTGAATCTTTTTGATTTTTTTTATAGAAAAGTGAAGTTATTTTTTTTGTCTTTTAGTGGAAAAAGGAGGTTGTTTTTTTTACTTTTTTTTAAAAAGACGGAGAGAATGTTGAAATTATATACTTTTGATATGACTCTAGTCAAATCTTGTCTGGATTCACTTTACTTCACTTTAACTTAGTTAAGTGTCAAAGACGCCCTAAGGGCATAAGTATTTTGAAATTCCACCAAAATGCAAGGAAGGTAAAATTTCTGAATTCCCAAAGACCAATTATGACTTATCATGTGTTGGAATTCATAAATTCTTGTCAAGAAACAAATGATTTGTAAATGTCATATCATGTCTCAAAAACCCTAACTACTAGAATTTTAGTAAAAAACAGGATCTAATCGCATGCTTTTTTGCTGGAATTCTAGAAATTCCTATATGGGGAATCCTAAATTCCTGGATGTTGAAGGCATTCAAGAATTTTACTAAAATAGAATGGGAGTGAAATTTTTAGATTCCCAACAAGTGAAAAGAAATCTTTTATATTATTGAAGTTCAGAAATGCTAATAAAAAGAAATGAAATTCGAAAATTTCACATCCTATGCAGGAATTCCGAGACCGAAAAGAAAGAGGGCTAGGGTTTAGGAGACTCATATCCTCCAATGAATAAAATAAAAAACATCTCCTCCAGTGTGACCCCCTCATTGACCCAGACAGGGGATCCGGAAAAAATCTCCTTTTCTCCATTTCTAATACTAGCAGCAGCAGCAGCAGCAGCAAAGGAGAAAGAGAAAGAGAAAGCAAAAGCGGCAAAAGGTTTGGGGGGTGGAAATGTCAGGATCGGGTGCCTTAACCGTACATCCGTACATCCCGAGGGAGCTCCATCTTCCGGACTACGTCCCCTGCTTTCTCTCTATGTCTTCCATCGTCGCCGTCTATGGAGTCGCTTCCGTTCTCGTCGTCTCTCTCGTCTGGATCTTCTCAGGTACGCCGTCATAACGTCCCTCGCCGTCATCTCACGCCCTTCGCAATCCCACTTCTCTCTGGTTAGTCGTGCGGTCCAGATCTAGGGCACAGGCTCTCAGATCTCTGGTTCTGATTGCATCTTGTTTTGATTTTGATCCAAGAATCACTCTCTCTCTCTCTCTCTTCTAAATGCAAGTTGCATTTTGATGTTTCAAGCTTAGATGATGTCACTTTGACTTCCGATTGACCTTTTTGCTTTGCTTTGATTTTGATTTAGTAGAATGCTGATCTCATTGTTTTTTATGTGATGTTTGGACTTTTGAGTGTGTATTTTGATTTGACTTAGTAGATTCTATGTTGGAATTGGGATTTTGACTTGTAATTGCATTTTGGTTTTGACTTTAGCTTTTGCTGTATTGAAATGGTGATTCTAGGGCAGCTGAGAATGCATGTGTTTTCAATTGTTTATGCCTGTTTGCCTACTTGGTATTGAATTCCTATGAAATCATGGTAATGGAGATTTGATTGAAGTATAAAAGTCCTCAAAAACCATGTGAAAATCCTTATGGTTGGATGTTTCTCAAACAGATATGGACGGACATGGAAATCCTATTCACACAATGAAATTTTATATTTCATAAGAAGTTTTATTTATACAATACATTAATTTTCTACCTTTTTGCCATTTCTAGTTTGATTGATGAGATTGTCACTGTTTACAGTCCTTCAACTACTACAATCATGCCCACTATGTTGTAGAAGTTCATTCAATACAGATGCTTTAAAGTATGTTGATATAATGGTAAAGTACAAGACCCAAAAAGATAAAAAAGAAGAAAAACATCTTCTGTTGCCCTGATCCTATGATTTATAGGCCTACTACAGTCAAATCCTTTTGACATTGTTAGGCTCATCTTTCTAAAGTGTTATAATCTTTTCATTTGATGTTTAATTGGACTAATCCCATTTGTATGTTTTCTTTTCAAAATTACTATTTGAATATTTTGCAGTGAAAATGAAAATGTAGGAAGTCAGGTTCACCTACACCTGTCTTTTAATCACTTTATGTTGTTGAAATGTCTCTGTAGGCTTCTAGATTTTATTGGTGTAATTTGGATATTCTACTTGTTTCAGGGCGTTCTCCTAAGATATCAAAAACCGACAGAATGCTCATGTGCTGGTGGGCATTTACGGGCTTGACTCATATTATCCTTGAGGGCTATTTTGCTTTCTCTCCAGAGTTCTACAAGACGAAGTCTCCCTTTTACCTTGCAGAAGTTTGTAAGTTTTCTTCTGTTTATAATCATTGTTACAAATATCGTGAGAATCTTACAGTATTCTCAAATACTGGTAGTATTTAAATTATTCTCAGGTACTTACATTACGTCAAGTTATAGTGACTAGTGAGAATGTTGTGGTATTCTCAAAATGTGTGTTATAACTTATAATCTTATAGGCTTATAGCAACTGCAAGGTTGGGGATCCAAGTCATGCAAGTTGGGTGATGCTGATTTTTTTTTTTAATTTTTAATTTTTATTTATTTTTTTATCATAATCGGGCCTATGATGTCCAGATATGGATATGGATATGGACATAGATATGGGGATCGGGGATACAGCTTATCACTTTTGAAGATTTAGGACAGGGATACGGATACGGGTGTCCTAATTTTTTTTAGATCATTTTGAATCAATGAAATTATTATTATTTCCGTCCCTTTCTAGCATTTTTTATGGTAAGAAGTAAATATATTAAAAGAACTATATGAAATAAAGGGTTTTATAAATAGGATATGTTAAACTTGTTCCCTAGAAGTATCGGATCAATACCAATACAAGTGTTGTATAGGTCCGATACGGATACATTGGGTTTGTACAAGTATCCGGGTATCATAGAATCAGGCATCCATGGTGAATGTGTGATGGCTTTATCAGTGGGTCCCATCAGAACGACACATGTAAAAATCCATCTTGTATTTCAGCCCATTTCGCCGGACATTCCCCCCCCTCCCCCCCTCCCTACTGTTTATGAAATATATGTACAGTCCCCAGCTATATGCAAACTACGAAACAATTGCATGACATCTATGATGCACAGATACTTCAAAATGGGCAACGTATCGTGTCGTATCGTATCTGATACTTCACTTTTTATGTGTAAAATTCGTGTCCCTGCCGTGTCTACGACGTGTCCTTGCCGTATCAATGCCGTATCTGTGCATCATAGCATGACATTATATGAATGTATTTCTAGTTTCATAATGTCATACACACGGCTTATAAATGGCTTATAAATGATTCACTTGTATGTGGAAATAACATACTGCATCATTGATCTAGTAGAATAATTTAAACATTTTATAGAATTTATATGTTATTTTAAATTTTAATGTTTCTTATGTTTTTCTGCACACAAAAAAAAACACATTATATATTTTATATTTTTCCGATATAAAATTGCAAAATATATCACCGAAATTCCAAAGCGGCCAAAACATTTCCATCTGGAGCAAAATCGAAACAGGTTCCCAAATGCGATTGATAAGTATGTCCCCGAGTCACCCCTTGGTTGAGCTTGCGGAGTGGCATACCGAAAAAAAAAAAAAAAGGGACACGAGCCAAAACTATTTTCTTTTCCCCATTTTATTGTTATGAGAAGATGTTGGTGGTGGGTTCTTTTGCACTAAAGATTGGAAGATTAAAACCTCATTTTGTAGAAGATCTATGCATTCAAAGATCAGAGATACTGTTCGTCATTCTAAGTGAAAATCAAACACGATAACCTGCTACTACTTAATTTCATTCAGGGGAATGAAAATTAAACATGACAACCTCATTCTAGCTTTCTAGGACATGAGATTTTATTTTAATTCTTTCTTATATCATTTTTCATTTTTTTAGGCCTTTTAGGTCTCTAGGATGCAACTTAGTCTGACTCGACCAAGTCCCATGCATCCTGACTGAGTCAACTTGATTCAAGGGTGGAGTCGTCCCTTGTCCAAGTTCTAAAACCATACTTGTAGCATTCTTATATTGCACCAAATCTTTTATTAAGAGCCATTTGACAGATTTTCATTCCTTTTGACTATTTAATGGATGATTTGTGGAACAAATTTACTGACAGGGAAAGAATACAGCAAGGGAGACTCGAGATATGCAGGTAGGGACTCAGCAGTTGTCACCGTGGAAGGGATCACTGCTGTGCTCGAGGGTCCAGCTAGCCTTCTTGCCGTGTAAGACTCAGTTTCGGAAGCATTTAATTATTAGAATTTAGAAGGAAGAATAAGTTAGGGGGCAGAGGATATGCTGTATATACTCAGGCTAAAGTATGTACAAGTGGTTTTCATGGCTCTGTGATGTTAGACCTTTAAAAATAATGGGCCTCTTTGTAGACAGCTTGTATCCCCTAGTCTCTCCTGAGTCCTGATGGCACCAGTGACCACCAAACCCATAGATAAAGAAGGCCTCAGTTAAGATGGTTGAGGGTGAAATATAACACAGTGCATATCCAAAAGTATGATGGGTAAGGTATTTTGATCTGAATTATTTTGGTGCGTGACAAATCCTCTCAGCACACCAGATCAGAAATCATGACTGCTGGCAGTAGCAACAGACTAAATATTATTTTGTACTGAAAAGAGATTACATGCGAAGAAATGTTGAAATGCAATCAGTTGCATGGTAGGTTATGATGTAACTAGTTGCATCTGGATGCTGACAGTCCCAATTATTAATCAAGATATTCCAATCTGTCCAACCTATTGTTCACAGGCTATCATAAAGCAAAAGGTACATTAATCAGATGGTTTTTAGCGTTAAAACATAGCCCTCTCTGTTAGAGCTATTGTCTTCTCACGGCAGCAATCGGATGTGCTACATCAATCTAATCAAATTGTCTTGAGAACTACAGGCAGTTGAAGCTAGTATAGCAATTGGATGATTTTCATTTGATCATTTGATCTGTTTTCTTATAATCAAACTTGACCACCCAATTTTCAATGCCAATGAGTGATAAGTTTGTATTGATAGGCGTGCAGAACTTTATTTCATAGCCTACAAGTAATGGGAAGGAATAAATTCCTGGCAGTCCATTTTGAATATCAGATTAATGCGTCAAAATGTAACAGTTATATTTTTTCTTTATAGTATACATATCTCTGAGTTTGCACTTGCGGTTTTTTGTATTCATGGATTCTATTGATTGGTCAGGTATGCTATCGCAGCAAGAAAGCCATATAGCTACACACTTCAGTTAGCCGTCTGTCTGGGGCAACTATATGGTTGCATGGTGTACTTCATCACTTCTTTCTTGGAAGGTGACAACTTTGCAACCAGCTCATTTTATTACTGGGCATACTACGTCGGAGCAAACTTCTCTTGGGTTGTTATACCTACTCTCATCGCTATCAGGTCCTGGAAAAAAATAAGTGCTGCATTTGAACCTCAGAAGAAGAGCAAAGCTCGCTAACCAGTGATTTTTTGTGATTGACCTGGGATTCAGAAAAAAAATCAGATAATTGGTCTCTGTTATTTCTGGTAGATTTTGCCACTTTGATACTTTAATCCAGGAATATTGTGATTTCTCTTTAATGGTCAGCTTTTGGTTGCACTTCATATTTACAACTTCCACTCTGTTTCTTTCCTTTTTGATGAAGCACAACTAGGAAGTTCACTGCTTTGGCTTGAGCATTATTAACTCATGAAAATGACTATCACAGCTGACTTATGGCTTACAGAAATGAGAATGGTACAAACAAGTGTGGGATTTTTAAGACTGTAACTTCCTCATGTATGAGCCTTGCAATTTTTCCTCCGCAGCTGAAAATATGCTGACCGGTTTTGAAACAATTGTTTTTTGAAGCTTTGGATTTTGATTTATAGGATCCTTATAAATTTTGGAGCTCTAGCTCAGAAGCCTGTATTACCTGTGTCAAATATTTACCTACTTTGATTATTGTAATGAACTTCCTTTCCTTTCATTACTGGTAATTAGGGTTGAGACAACAAATGACGCGATTTATTTCCTCTTTATTTTTTATTTTTCAAAATTACATTGAAGAACGGTGGGCAACTGGTTTATGAATCCTTGCTGAGCATTATATAACTGATTAGAGTCATTCAGATTTAGAGAATCTGCCCTTTTCTATCACCCATTTGCATACCTGGACTAAACGTCTTTCATTCTCCAGGACACTAGTTCTCTTAAACATCGATAATTATATTTTTTTTATCGTTGTATTTTATTCAAACATTTTTTAGAGATTTTTTTTTGGGGTTAGGGATGTTTTAGAGGTATTAGGTAATACTTTACAGTCATTCTTATGTTTTGTTCAGCCCAGAAGTGTTGCCAATTTTTCAGGAGTGTTGGTTGTTTATGTGGTGGGACTTAATATTGAATGGCCCATTTCCCAATCTATCTCTTTATAGAAGGCCAAACCCAATGGTCCATATTCATTAGTGGGCTATTGTGGGGACTGATCACCCAATTTGGGCAATTTGTCGAGTCACCATCACGCCAAATGGGTTAAAAATAATCTCATCCTTTATCAGTCAAGTAAATCCTACTTGAGGTATCTTAAGTAAAATAAAAAAAAACTACTAGAAATGCCGGTGAAGTTCGACTTCAGTTGGGCTAGTCCCAGCACCCTATCCTCTCAGTAACCCTAAATAAAACTCCAGGCTTGAATCTTGTGCCTGAAATAGGCCAAGGCCCAACTAGCAGGCCTTGGATGCCAGTCCAAGCCCAACCTGCATCTTGGCTTGGATTGGGCTGAGTGAGAAAACTGGGTAAACTAGAGTGTTAGAGACTCATCTTGCATCTTAAACAGAGCTGTATATTATTTCACTGACAACCAACTGGGACTTTGAATCTGGGTCCATAACTTCATCCACATTGTTTGTTTGTCTTAGCCTTGTCCCATTATTGCTCAAAGAGTCAAAAACAGTCATGCTTGAGGTAATTTAGTAAGTAGATGGAGAGGCCTTGAGATTCCATGGCAGCATTAATTTGGTTTTAGCAAGAGCAGAGCTCACTTGCCCTTCCTGGGGTTGGTTGCTTCTCTGTCAGCCTCTTTTCCCCTGTTAATGTTGTTGGTGTCAACGGCGAGTTGGGCAGGGGCAGTGCATCTACTAGCCTTGTCAAATACAGCCGATAGCCAAAGAGCGCCTGTTGTTACACATGCAGAGCCAGCGTTCCCAACTGCCTCATCTGCCCTCCTCAGCATTTGGTATCCTCTTGACCGTAGTGCTTGCACCACTGACTGTTCTGATGCCATGCTTTCAGTTTGCTCCTGCAGAAGAGAAGAGGGTCACATCTATATCAATCGCCCACCCATTGTTATTATTGGTCAGAGTTCAAAAATAAAAGAAAACGACGACCAAGAACTGTCGTAAATCTCAATACCATCCATATCTTATCTCCAAAAGTTTCACCATTATCCAATCATCCTAAAGTTGTGAGATGAGCCATGCAAAAATCAATAATTTATGGAAGTCAAATTTTCAATGCCCCAAATCACAACACTAAGCTGATGAGGTGCTAATCGATGTGGTCATCTAGAGATGCACAGGTTGAGAACCTGTATTTTTACTCATCCATGTGAGCCTCGTAGAACTCATTGCTTCCACTACATCATGCTAGCGCATGAAGCTTGCACAGACGAAAACATAAACTAACAAAAGGAAGACTATTCAGTCACCTGTGTTTTAGCTGCGTCGTCTTTCTCAGGCAATATACGAACTTGACGGTCTAAGATGGTCACATTCTGCACATAAATAGCTGACTCATTTAGGGAAAGATAACAATAATTGTTTTAATGAAGTGATACCAACTGCATGAGCTCATACAAACTAGGAAAAATGATAAAAAGTCGAGCTCTTAAAAAGGCCATTTTCAAAAACCCCTTGGAGAAATTTGGAATGAATGACCATTTCATAAAATTTTGGAATGAATGATGACATGAGCGTTTATGAACACTAATGATACCAAATGCCTGAGTTCCCATAAACTAGAAAAGACAAAAAGGAAAAAAATTATGCTCTTAGAAGGCCATTTCAGGAACCCCTAGAGAAACTTCAAATCAACAACCATTTTGGAAAAAATTTGGAATGATAGATAACATGAGCGTTTATGATTGCAATGAATGTCTACTGGGGGAATCAATTTGGGATTGACAATATCATTCCATTACAATTAAACTGAATTATGGGTCAGGCATTTCAAGAGTACAGCGATGCAGGTGATCCCTCCATGCTATTCAATGTATAGTACAGGGTCAATCTAGAACTTGTCAATAATCCAATCATCAGGTGAGTTTTGCTTACATTTAAGAGAAGTGCAATTTGTTGGGCATAAGGCTGCTTGAAAGTCACCCTAGCCGATTGTGACTCAACTCCATTTCTGCCCATAACAACGGCATTAAAATTGTCACAAGTGCAGAAGGAAGAGAAAGAAAGCACAAGAATGGAGAATATATATATAACATGATGGCTACCCCTTCAGCTCAATGTCATCAACGGTGCCGCAGTAGGAGAAGAAAGTGGTGAGGTCCGCCTTTGTAACTTTGGGGGAAAGGCCATGCACACATATTGACAGATCCACCATAGCCATGAAGAATGTCTAACAGCTGCTTGAACACATTTCTTACTTTACATTCAGGTGCAGTAGCTCATATAAAAAGGAGAAAGTGGTGGTAAGAATCAAACATGAAGAGAATATATGGGAACCAAAAAAGCAAGGGAATAAAGGAAGTTTCAAAAGTTGTTCTTCTTATCCAAGTTGCTGCATATGTTCGTGAGAGTAAAGGGTGAAGTACAATTATTGTTTACAAGATTCGTACACAAGAAGCAGAAGGGCCACCACTAGCATATCAATCAGAATAAGCTTGCAAAGTTAATTTCTTCTTTATCACATCATTTCCTGAATATTAAGACACTGTGAACATGATTACAATACTAAGTATGAGAGAAGTAATGAAAAATCCAGTGTAAGACATGTCTTATTTTAGAATCCATATGCAAATTTCTGCACATGTATGGGATCTGGTCTGTTCATCTCTGGGGTGCTACTGTGGATGGGTTCCTCCAAAGATCAAACTGATTCAATTCTTTCGCAGGACAGGCTGGACGTTGAATAGTCTGAGACCAAACTTTCCCGACAAGAACACAATATTGTATCAATGCTTACTGAGTTCAAAATCCTCAGAAAATTCTTCTTAATCCTCTTGAAACTTCTTCTTAGTTGTTGGACTAGGAGACCGAAAAACCCAAATGAAAATAAAATAAAATTTCTTCTACTAATTTATTAGAAAAAACCCAAATGAAAAAAAAAATGCAAATACAGCAGTAAACCATTGCCTATGTAGTAAACAGCTACTAAATCCTAATTTAATTGAAACTACTAAGGGGATGTTTGGAAACTCAAAATCTAATTAATAAGAGATAATTACACTAATGTCTAAAATAAAAGTTCTAATTTACAATTAGTCTGTTGGGTAAATTGTAAATAAGAAAAAAACTCTCATTTCATGAGGTAATTGGGGCCCGCCTTTTAGGAATTTTGGTAATTGGGGGCTGTCTTTACTAAGAGTCATACAGTTGATTGCTTCCGTCAATTTCTATCCAAGCTTTTGTTGCACTTCCTATATCGTGAGTTTGAAAGGGAAGGGGTTGATAAAGGCCTAAGGAGCATAGATTAGTAAGTTCCTGTGAAGCATTGCAAATACAAAAGGCGTACTAAATTCAAAATCACCAGAAAGTTCTCAGTCAACACGGCTGCATAGTAAAATATCACTAAATCCTAATTTAATTGAAACCACTCAGACTCCTAACCTCATTCATTCAGCTTAGTCTGCATAGAAATTCTGTTAAGCTTTCAACTAAACATACTTCAAACTCGACCTGTTGAACCCAGGCTTGTCCCAGACGAGGCCTATTTGGCTTCCTCTGGCCTTGATATAGGCCTGAGCCTGACCCAATTTTCTCCTAAGAACTCTAACTTGCATCATGACAGCACAGGTCTTCAAGTGCAAAAAGAGCATATGCTGATACCAGTCACATGGGAAAAGGAAAAGGGAGTGTTCTTTCTGACAATCATAAAGAATTCCATGTCCAGCAAGGATGCTGGGAAGAGAATTTTCAGGGTTCTAATATTCATAACTTTCAATCAGTTTAAGCTGACAATCATGAAGAGTTCCATGTCCAACAGGGATGCTGGGAGGAAAATTTTCAGGATTCTAATATTCATACCTTTCAATCAGTTTTGAGTAAATAAAAGAAACAAGCTTCTGGGAAAGGGAGGAGATTTATTCAGTTTCTGCATCAGAAAACAAATCCAGTTTAATTAGAACTTCTGACAGAAACACCCCTAATCATTCCAACTTTCAGAGGCAAAGGATTTCCTTCTCTAAAAGCTGAATACATTCAAGACCGTCAGAATAAATGTCCAAGATTGCATGCAGCATTATCCTCTAAGTCTGATTTAAGCCCTGATTCCTTACCTCAAATGTTTAATACCATCCTTGATTATTTAACAGTTAGAATGTGTTACATTATATTCAAACCTTTAGCACCGTATGCAATTTACCTTCTATATTATGTAACATTGACCCAAGGTCTAGAAATCCTCCAGTAGATAAGCCACAACCATTCACATACAGCGTCATCTACAAGAGAACCACAGAGAAATTAACAGAAAAGAAAGATGAGGGATCTAGGAGACAATGCACTTAAATATTCTCAAGGAAACAATTGGAAGAATATATCCAAAGAGAACTTAGCAGGATACCTTATCTAGTTGAATCTATTCTCTGACAGCTTCTAGAAAGAAGAAATCTTCTCCACACTTTCGGAAATGGTCTAAAGGTGCCAACTAATAGTGACTCACTCCATTATCTTTAGGTATGATCTGAATTCACTCTGGGTAGTTCCCATGTCCAGATGTCAGATCTTCTTCATAAAAACATCATGACTTATTGATGAGATAAAATCTCTATTTTCTTCCATTCAGTTGACCTTTACTCATGTAAGCCGGTCCACCAACAGTACAGTAGATGTTTTGGCCAAACAAGGGGTTGGTAGAATTATTGCATTGGAAGCTTCTCTAAGATAGTTGTATCTCATTGGGTATATCTTTCTTTTTTCTTCATTTTGTATAATGTAATAAATTTTAATTTTAATATATATCTATTGGTACTGTTAAAAAAATAATGATTTCTGATCATTTTAGGCCTAATGCAGTAAGACCAGAGCACCGTGTGTCTCATGAGTTGGTGTCATGCCAATTGCCAGGTAAAGGAGATGGATTGCAATAGATAGGCACTCAGCTATCAAAGTTTTCCAAACCTTTGAAGTGAGCTTTACTCGTAGAGCCAAACCCAGAAAAGAAAAGGCTTCAATGATGAAGGTATAGTAGATATTTCTACAGAAATTTTACAGTTGTGCTCAGGAGAAACACTAAGTTGAATTACATGTTTTATATGCCGACCACAACCTGAAGTCGTATCTGTAAAGCATTTTAGACACAATACCTCTAGGTATGACTGATAAATTTCATCCCTTGGTCTATGGTTTAAATCAGAAAATCAGTTACCAAATTTAATTGGCAGGGAATAGTAAACAAAAGCATAGGCGTGTGATAACCCAGAAACAAGACATTTTTGAAATTTTAATGTGCTACGTACAGCAGATCTCATCTCAAAACTAAGAGGCTGTCACTTGTCACATTAGAAAATATATCATTTCTATACATTCAGGACACAATAAATTAGAAATAATCAGGTATCAAATGTTTTAAAAGACTTTATAACACATTTGACTACTACCCACGGTTATCAGAAAGCAAAATACTAGTCTCCCGAATTCTAGGATCATCCTCAAACATCAAGATATTACCGCCACCAGTGTTTCTCAAAGGAAAATACTTTGCACGATCAAAACCAGTTCCCCTAAAGCCTGTCATCCTTGAAGAAACCATAGGCATTACAAGAACTGAAGATGCATTTATTGAATCTTCACCTAAACCTAATGAAAATGAGCAAGCAGCCTGCAAGGAGACAATGTTTTCCAACATTAAAACACTCAAACAAGTCTAACAGCAAGGAAGTTGTTAACATCCCACCCCACAGCACCTTTGCCCTGGCTACAGTATCTGTCGCACTTGATAGCATTGCTTGTCCATATGATCTTGAATGAATAACTTCCATCTCTTCCATTGGTAGTTTAAGCAGCCTGCAGTTCATATAATGTTGACACAAACATTATCCCACCTTTCTCCAATTGTCTTTGTGAGAAATCATTTTTAAGACAAACCCAGAATTAAATTTCCACCCAAAATCAATCCAAGATCACAACCAACATCTTCAAAATTGACAACAAAAATGGTGGACACAAGCACAATGAACATGATGAAAGGATTAGTATTGCTTAGTACCGGTTTTTCTCAGTTGGTTTTTTTGAAGACATCAACGAATCCTTGCTTTCACATCCTAAATGATTTTCACCAAATAGTGGGTCAATCTTCTCGACAATTTCATAGGTAAATCAGTTATTTTTTATTTGAATATAATAAGTAAAGCAGTAAAAGGGAGCAATAATTAAAATACCTTTCAAATCATTAGGTGCTAACAAGGAAATGCCTATGAATACGAATGCCATGCCCAGTACAAACATTATAGTCCTTAATGCATCAAAGACCTGTTCAAAAGAACCATGTTACAAGGTTTCAGAAAAGGATGTGGAATATGTTGATGAAGTAGAAAAAACCATGCATGGCTATTCTCTAACCTGATATTCCTGAAAGTAAACAAATCCCGTACAAATAGAAAAAAAGGTCCAGGCAATCTGGAACATGGGAACAATAAGGATTGCATCAAACAGTGACAATCCTTCATTCAATCTAGCCATCTGTCCAAAAAGAGAACAAAAATTAAAATCAGAGATGTATATTTTAAGACCTTTCCTTCAGCCCCTGAATCTTTTTTTTTTTTATAAAAAAGCTTTAAAATTATATTAAAAAATATAAGTACTATAATCATTACCCAAAACCCAGCTGTACTAAAGAACAACAGAAACATGGAGTAAGTAAACCAGATGTGCAACTGATGATTGCTCGCCGTAGTCAATCTAAGCATGTTAGATCTGGAAAAGAAAATTAATTATGAATACCCACTATCAATAGAAGAAAGACAATAAACAACATTTTCCCATGAATGAAAGCGCTTTTGATCCAGTTTAACGTACAAAGATTTTGCAAATAACACTGAGCATGACCCCACAGCACCAGAAACTGTGGCATAGGAGAAAGGCAGCAACATGCGCCAATATGGGCGCAGGTCATGACCAGAAACAGAAAGCAAATATTCACCTTTCCTGCATTTTTCAGTTTTTATGTTAAGAAAATTGTAATGGGTTAAAATATGTATCAAGCCATCACTTGGCAAGGATGAAGAAGGACTTTTCTTTGTAAAAGAAAAAGAAAAGAAAAGAAAACCCTGAATCAGCTCTTCAGAAACGACACCGGCAAATGAATAATATTCCTGCCTAATAATGTATAGCATATGTGGATAATGCATCACCTGTATATGTTATGATTAGCAGCAACAATCAACATCAGAATCATGCAGTAAACTAGGAAGACAAGGTTGCCGTACTTCTTTGTCAACTCCTGCGGTGTGTAAACTGAATAAAGAGAATTTTAGCACCTTTTGATTTATAAATCCTATTTTTCCTCTCTTGAATGTATAACACACATTAGCCTTATGCATACATTTTTTTTTTTTGATTGGTAACAGAACCTTTATTAAAAGAAAAAACAAGGCTATAAAATTATAATATGCATCACAGCAAAGAATAATATAACCAACCAAATCAGCATATGTAACTGACTCGTTGTTCTGTAAGTCAATAGTTATAGTATGAATCCTGGCAATCACTAATCATGCCAACAGCAATAGTAGAACTTAATTTTCAAAGATAAGTGCAAGTACAATACCAGGTGACTGGTGGTTTCCGAAAGCAACAAGGAAAATGTTGCCAAGAACAATAAAAGTTGTCGCAACTAGAACCCTGAAAAGATGAGCAATCTTATAAACATTTTAACTTACTTTCACTGCAAATGAACCATGCAAAGCACCAGATCTGCAAAGGCAGAATCCGGAAGGAAACATACTTGCCCGTCACTGTCTTTTTCAAGACAAAGTATGTGAATGCAATATTAGATACAAACTGAATAGATCCTAGGGCTGCAAGTAGTGACTGCAATAAAAGAAAAAACAGCAGAGTTGTTGGACAACATTTTAATTAAGAACCTAATTACTATGAAAAGAACATTAAACATACTTTTCATGTCTAATCAGCCATCAATTGAACACAACTAACTTATCAAGGAAGAAAAATTAAAACAAACAATTAGACATAAAGAGAAAGCATAATTGTAAACTGGTAACCTTTGAACCCACCCTAATCATTTACATATTTCTGGAGCAATAATTGATTAGGAGAACCTTACAGGGCTCTGCAGGTATGGTGAAGTAGCTGACCTTTTCAATTCAAATTCATGTCAATATTTATTTTATGAAAATGTATAGATGAAAACTATGACCAACTGTGTTTTTGTGTGTAGAGACAGAGGGAAGACGTGCCCATTCTAAATAATCAATTCCAAAGCAGGTAAAAAATCTGAAACTGACCTGAGCAGCATATCCAAAGGAAACAAAATTAAGACAATTCCCTAGAGCAAAAAATAGAATACCTGCAAACAAGATATAAATATTTAAGCCAGCATCTATTAGTTTCACAAATCCCAGAAAACACATGGAAGGATGCCATATGAACAATTGATATATGCAACAATGAGCCAATAACACGGACAAATAACACACATAAAGCAGTACCTTATGCATGCGTAGAGAATTTTCAAGAGAGAGCCCGTTCCTTCTTGTTTAAAAAAGGATTTTTTTTATCAGTAATGTAAAGTTTATTAAGAAGGAAAAACAAGGCAAGAAGCATGGTATAGGTGGTATTATTAGGGATTCTTCTAATGACGTGGTTTGAAGGTTTTCTGGGCCTGTGGAAGCTCTGGATGCAAATGAAGTTGAAATGTTTGTTTTATTGGTCGGCAGTCGCCCGGCGGGAATTACTTAATTTGGGTGGCCTTGTGGCAATCATTGAAGGATATTCTTTCTCAGTTATCCAGTGGGGTTCAGGGAAGACGTCCCATCCTTGGAGATGGGCAAATTGGGTGGAGGAGGTGCAGGACATTTCTTCCAAGCTCGATGCATCATTCATCATATTTTTCAAGAGGCTACTGATATAGTTGATGGTTTAGCCAAGGAGGGAGTGTTTCATGATTGTATTCTTTTGATGTTTAATGATATTTGTTTGTCTTGTTTTCGTTGTTTGGCTGTATTTCTTTTTTAGTTGCCTGGCTATTGTTTTATGGCTTGATCGAGCTTTTTCAGTCTATAATTTTTTGGAACAATAAAATTTAATGTTATAAAAAAGGCAAGGAGCACAAGAGAAAATCAGAAATACGAGGGTATAAGAGCATTATGCCCCACCAACTGAACCAAACCAAACCAAATCAACCATTTTCCCACTAGGTGGAGTCGGCTATATGGATTTGACGACGCCAATCAAATCTGTTTAGGGTCATATCCTCCATTAGATCCACATATAAGCAAGGTTATGTTTAATAGTTTCTTTCCAACTTCTCTTGGGTCTCCATTTCCCTCTCCTTCTCCGGGCAATCTCCATGCTTTCACACCTTTTAACAGGTGCCTCTGTTGGGCCCCTTCTAACATGGCCGAACCATCTCAGTCGATTTTCTCTCATTTTATCTTTAATCGGTGCTATTCCTACTTTGCCCCTAATCTCCTCATTCCTATCTCTCATTGGTTTGGTTTGGTTTGTTTTTTTTCCTGCTTCAGTTGGTGGGGCATAACTCCGCCTATGTTGGGGTATCCTTGACATAGCCGGTCTCAAGCCCGGACAAAGGAGGAGGGTTGTGCGTTAGGTAGCCGACAGCCAGCACAATACTCAGTCGGATTTCTTTATGAATTTGAGACCACGAAATTTCATTAGGTCTCAAATCCATAAAAAAATCCAACTGAGTATTGTGCTGGCTGTCGGCTACCTAACGCACAACCCTCCTCCTTTGTCCGGGCTTGGGACCAGCTATGTCAAGGATACCCCAACATAGGCGGAGTTATGCTCCACCAACTGAAGCAGGAAAAAAAACAAACCAAACCAAACCAAACCACCCTAATAAAAAAAAAAAAAGATTACATAGATAAACCCACCCATGGAGAAGATCTATCCACCCCTTACTTAGCCAAAGCATCCGTCATACTATTGGCAGACCTCAACACACAATCAAAAGAGACAACAAAAGAGGAGAAGATCTCCTTAATCTCATTGAAGTGAAATTGGAACTAATAAGATTTTTTTAGAGCAATCACAATGAGCCCACCTACCACTCTATGAATTGACACTCACCCCAATTTGACACTCATTGTACTATAAGCCATTGGATTTGAAAAACAAAGACATCACTTTATCTAAGATCGAAACTCTAAAGGCCCCTAAATCAAGGGCTACAATGACTTAATTGGGAGGTCTACCCCTAATCAAGCAGCCCTACCCACTTCACCACACCCACACCAAACAAGGATTGGACACATTCATGTGAAACCTAAACAAAAGATTCTTATTTTGCAAAGAGGAACTATTCTTTGATGGAAAGGTTTGAACCTAGGTGAATAGAATACAAGATATCTTGTCAATCAAATTATCCCAACCCTTAGTTTTATGTCCTAAAAATTTAATGGCTAAAGTTTTTCCATGATAAAATCCAACAATGAATAATGTCCGGAACAAGATAATATATGGCTTGTGCAATTTAAGGGGGCCGATGTGTGTCAAAGGATTTAGCTGATTAAATGTGGAGCCCTAGCCAAAAAAAAATGTGGTCGGAAAAAAGGGGCGTCCCAAAAATGGGTTATTTGTAGAATTCCATATATATTACTGCTTTGTGTTGACATATTAAAGCAATTCTTTCTCATGGAATTCCTCGTGGAATGATTTATTTTTTCTTTTTCTTTTTTCTTTTGCGGGAAGTGAGTGTAGTGAGCATGAGGAGGTTAGAATGAACATGGGGAGCCCTATGTTGGCCCTAGAAGCCAGTCTGCTTTTAGCTTATGAGGCCTAACTTCTAGGGATAACTTTTATATGCATGTGTTTGTATGCGTGTATCTGTGCGTGTATAATATTTAAAGTTGATTGAAGATTACCAACTCTCCATGAATGGAAAGATATGATTGGCTTCATGACAAGCTTGCCATTAGCTCCATCGTTGTTAAGAGCAAGCCTCTCTCGCTGAAAGAAATACAATCAAACCATTGGAAAACAAGCTACTTTATTAAGTGTAAAGAAAAGATTAATATCCAATCAAATACACCCCAAAAAAACATGCATTGAAAGGTAGTTACCATATTTTCTCCTAAGCATAATGGAAAAACAAAATCCAACTCTTCTTTACTTATTGTTTATATTATGAACTAACAATGTACTTAAGTGAAGACCACAATGACATCATTGTTTTGAAAATTGAAACCGTATCTCAAATCGCTCAAGGCATTGAATTGAACTGTGTTGTACATTGTATCACAAATTGTAGGATTTTTTAATTTTATTTGTAAAAAACAAAAAATTTAAATTTTTTAAAAAAGAAGAAAAGCATGGTTCTTCATAATTTATCCATTTTTCATCCAAAGTAGTATCAATATAGCAACAAATAAAATTACAATACAATCGTACGTATGAAGTACATCATTGACATATATTAAAACAACATAAAAAAATATATGTACGAATAGTAAATATGTTTAAGATATCAACATTGCTAGGAAAGATAAATTTGTAGTAGTGTTTTTTTTTCCTTTTTTTTTGGGTCCTTTACAAAAATAAAAATGAAATCCAAATCATCAAGAAGTTAAAGAAGGTCATGGAGGGAAAAAATGGAAAAAAAAAGGAAAAAAAAGAATGTAAAACAAAACCTCAAAATCGCCTATTCCCTATTTGTCTCTAAAACCTCCTCAAAATCTCACAAATTCTAAAGATGCTTCGTTGCTTACTAAATAAACTCTTTAAAATAGAAACACTAAAAAGCAGGAGAATGAGGAGGAGGAGAAAGCAAGATTTCATTAATATTAACCATTCGATTGTGACCAATCCTGCCTAGCTAGACGAATTGGCTGAAGCATATGATAAAAATAAAAATAAGTATTGAATCATAAGATTCACATTTGATTCATTTGAAACTTTAAATTCAGTTGTAAATGGACTCCTTTCATTGTTACAAGCGTTTTGCTTAGGACTCAATCTGAATTGTAGGATTCAGGATACAAATTCTTAGTTTTTAACAGTAATGAATGACATTACCGGAACTCCAGAACCAGCAACCATGAACTCGAATGGTGACAACTAAAATAAGTCAACTCCCTACAAAGAAGGGAAAACAAGTACTAACCATGTATTCAATGGAGCGAAATGAGGTGAGGGATATGGTCTATAATGAGATGAGGCTTAAGCCTTAAGGTATGAGGATATTTCTTTCAATTATTAAATTATTTAAAAATCATAAATGGAGAAAAATAAGACAATAAATTAAGAAAACTAGAAAGTTGTTTAATTCTTCTTTGAATTAATAAAATAGAATAACAAAAATAATTATGAAAATAAGAAAACTAAAAGAATTTACTTCATTTTCTAAGCAGGAACCAACGAGTAGCACAATTTCAGCAAAGCTTCTGCATTTCACTGCCATCCAATTAAAAAATAAGCATTTCTTTCATAACACCCCCAACAAAATGGAAATTTGTAGATAAATATCTCAATCTTTTCTCATTGTTTGTATCGATTCATGTACTTCCAGCACGCTGGATGATCAAACAATAAAACACACGATCAACCCATGAATATTAATGAGAAACCAGTTTTCTCATTTGAAAACCCTTTTGTATTAAATATCACAATAAACCATGTGTTTTTATATGGCAAATTTACCAATAATAAGGTGATAACATCCTTAAAAATTCTAAGGACCAAGTCTGAGCATTGCTTTAACAAACCAAATCATTTTCCTAAAACAACATGAACCTTCCCATTAAAGAAATAGTGGCCATAAGTTAGCACATAATGCCAACAGCAAGAACCAAAAGAAAAGTAAAGCATAGATATACCTGGTTATGACCCAACTTCAGGAGATTTGTCCCAAAATTGATGGCAATACTACCAAAAATGTTAATGAAAGCTCCAATAACCCACTCCCCCATGAATTACAACTGTTGAAGATATCTTATGTGAAGTTGAAAAGAAACTGTTTCTCTTTGGAGTTTCTGAACATCACGTGACATGAAATTAATGATCCAATTCTCAAGCAACCAAGACACTCGCCTTGACCCATTAGTAAAGTTACATGACCCTGTTCCAAGGAAATATCGGCATTTAGATCCTTCATATGTAGAAAGGAAAAAAAAAATCAACTGACAACCTGCATAGATTTATGGACAATAATCCTCAATGACAACAATTAGAGAGGACTTCCAAAAAGGCCAAGAAATCCACCACCATAACTGATAGTAGAAAGAATACAAGCATGCCGATGTTGTCAAAGGAATTAAATGTCTTCATTATATATGTAAGTTGACTGGAACAAATAGCATTTCTTTGATGTATAGGGTGCATTTGGAAGTATCAGAAATTGAAACCAACATGTCTCCTGACGCTCAGGTGAATGATATGTGTATGGAAAGCTATGTGAGTAGAGGGCCAAAACTGAGAGAAGGGCGCAAATTTGGGCAGACTGCACTGCTTTGCCAGAGACATCCAGACATATCCATCTACATCTCTGTCTTCATTTAAATCATACCAACCAGAGCTATCAAAATTCAGAAGCACCAAAAGCAATACAAAAATTTCTTTAGGGTGCAATTAAATTTTCAGATTTCAACTCGTATCTTTTATCATCCTAATCAGAACCAAAATATCTCTCTGCAACCTAAATGTGTTATATTGGAATGAGATGTTTCCTAATCACTAACTTTCTCTGTAAAGCACAGCTCAATGAAGTCACACTTTGATTCCATTCCAAAAACCCTTGGGCCCAACTACAATACTAAATTCCTTTGTAGTCATAGACCTCAGCAATCGACAATTTCCAAATGAACGCAATAAATCTAAAATGTTTACTTGATAAAACTAGGAGCAGTTAGGTAAATACAATTACAACCACATTTGTATTTTCTTTCTAACAGCCATTGGCATTGAAACACTTTTCACTATATCCAATATTTTCACCAAAAAAAAAGTCTCAAACTAGAGCAAAAAAAAAAAAAAAAACCTGTAAGATTCTGAAAATGACAAGAGATATCACAATTACATCAACTAGGACGATTCTTCTTCGCCGGGTCTTGCTGAAACCAAAGATCCAGTGAATGAAACGCGACAAAATTCACGAAAAACTCACCTCAAACAAAGAAATAAATCAATAAAGAGCGTAATCAAGTTTGTGATTAAGGTCAGGATAGCGTATTATCATCGTAATTTCAAACAGGCAAATGAAGACCACAAAATCTCCATCCTAGATACTGGAAAACAAAATCCATATCCAGTTCCTAACAGATCAAATTAGGAGATTCTGTTATCGATCAATCACCAATTCTACACAGACAAATCTAGCTACCGTAATACAAAACCCAATCCGAGGAGAAGGGAAGAGATCTGTGGCAGAGATGAAAGGGAATTAGAGGATCGTACCTTGGAAAGCTTCTCGTTCGGAGATGGAAAGAGGGATTGGATAATAAGATCGTGATAGAAACCCTAGATTTTTGCAGAGGAGAAGAAGAAGAATGAGAGGGAAAGAGAAAAGTGGGAAAAATGAGGTTCTATGCTTGGTAGTGGGAAGAGAATCGGAAAATAGGAAAAGACCAAACCGCCTTTCCCGCCTTACTCAACCGTCAAATATGAACTTTCTTTTTCATTTCTTTTCTTAATATACCTGCTAAGGTTTATAGAATTTTGCAAATAGGCCCACGTAGATGGAGTATTTAGTGATGCATCTCTACTTTTTCATTTTATTTTATTAATGCCTTTCATTTCCCAAAACTAGTAATTCTTGTGAGAATTAGAAACTACACTAGCATTGCAAACGGGACGGTTCTGAATCGAAACAAAAGTGGATTGGACTGGGACTCATTTTTATGTAACGGTTTCAGTTCTAAATCAGGTTTTGACTTGGAACTTGTTTTGTTCGTTCCAGATCCAGTTCCGATAGAAAATCTCAGATCCAGTTACATAACCAAATCCACCTAGAGGACTGAAATCTAATTCCAAAATCGATTCTAATTTCTCTTTATCTTTCTTTTTTTCTTAAAATAAGCATATCATTCAACTTATAACAGTACATCAAGTGTACTACGTCCACTATCATGTATAGGAATATAGAAAAAAAAAAGAGTTAATTTGAGGTGCAATTTACAATATCAAAGACTCATATGCCGAGTCTCGGGTCCATAGGTTGGAACCTATATAGACTCGGAATCGGACTCATTTATCAATCGGAACATAAATTGGGTTTTGGACCCGTTTATGAATCGAAACCTTAAATAGGTTCCAGACCCATTTTTGCAGGTTGAAACTTCCGGGTGATCGGAGAATCGGATACCCGTTTGCAGCCCTAACGAGGAGGTTTGTGTTGAATTTTATAAAAATGATAGCTTTGCTCTTACATTGATTAAATAAAAATGAGTATGTTGTTATTTATAAAAATACCATTAATTTATCCCCTACTCCCAAGGGTCTCTCTCATGCAAATCAACAGTAATAAACTTTTAACGATCCAATGTGGGTCGTGCATAATTATAAGTATAGATTTTTTTTTTTTCATTATGATCAGTTTGGGCTTGATGAAATGGGCATCATATTGATATTTAGTTTATATAAGGTTAATATCTCCTACTAAATGTACCATATCAACTATCAATATTACAATTTTTAGAGAAGAACGAGTCCAAATCTTTTGAGATTATGCATATATATTGATAAAGAGATGTCAAAGGTGGTCATTTCACTCTAAAATCTATCATAATTACAAGGCTACTGATTTTGGGAGAAAGTTTAAAATGAAAAAGCAAAGATTTATCATTAAATACTAACACCACAAGGCAGAATAATTTAGCCTACTAAGAATTATTTAGAATAATTATAAATAAGGCATAGTGGTGTGGAATAGATGGAGGTGTCAAAACTTGAATTTGCCTCGATCATGACTCTGGTCAAAATATATCTTTAGTTTCATACATGGACACTGTTGATGTCAAAATTTTGCCAAACAAAAGATGCTGATGGAAATTGGTCTAGGTCCATTAAATTAGCATGATTCAATGACATGAGTCATCAAAACTTAAAAAAAAAAAAATTTAGTGAACTAATATTATGATTAGTTTAAACTACATGAGTAATTGTTAGTAAAGTGGTGGAAGCTAATGCACATCATCTCAAAGGTTTAGGTTTCAAGTTTCAATTCCCCATAAATGTTTTTGCTAAAAAAGTGGGGAGCCGGCTGTCTTTGCTAACATAGAAGAATACCCAATCATCCTGCTAGTAATTCAAATCCTAGGAAAGTCGACATCTCATATTGCTACATTATATCCTTTACACTTCACCTCATATCATTCACACCTCACATCTTTAATAATCCTTCATGAATTCCTACACATTCTAATGCAAACAAACAGGCCCTTAGAATGGGCTTATCCATAAGGTGGCCTGTCAATCAGTAGGTCCTGATCATTCTCTTGAGCTCTACTAGTGTCAGGTTCACCTCAGGCCACTAAGGAACGCGGTGTTGTGTTTTCTGTGGGTAGGCTTCATTTAAAAATTGTGGTTCTATATTCATGGAATGGATTCTAAACTGCACAATCAAAATTCTCTTGACCCTTGGAATAGGCAGAGAGTCAACAAAGATGCCTAATCTTTATTCTTAGAAGAATGTCAAGCTTGGTAAGCGTAGCATATCTCGTTGATAAATTGCATTACAGATTGATATGCCTCTTCGAAATTGTATAATAAATATGTTTCACAAAATGGAATCGAACCCGATGGCATGTACCAACCCAAAAGCTTAAACCGGTAGGTTGAAGTACATGTATGTTAAGACATGTCAAGCCTATTATTTAGGGGATGTGGGATGTGGGACTTCCCATAATTGATGCTTAAAATACTAGTACAACACTCAGACAGTATCAGCATCTGTGATGCCTTTAGTGGATCATATTCTATGAAGATGTATCACATGGTGTATTTTACAAGTGGAAACAAACCTTTAAGTACCCATGGTCCAATTAAATATTAACGAATCTGGATAATGGGGAAAATTGACACAAGATTCTATGGGTTATAGAACGTCCAAAGCATTTAGCCAGTGTCTATATAAAGCTGTAGAGGTGTGTTGTTTGGTAAAATGAGTTGGGAGGACATTAGTAGTCTCTACTCTGCATACAAATAAGCCAGCTTCCAACTTCCCTCACTGGCTTCCAATGTTCCTATAGCTTAGAGAAGTTGAAAGCTCAGTGCAGAGTGGAAGCATATGAATATATTGAGAGCTTACCTCTTATGTGTTCACAGCATTCTTTCTGATCTGATTGTATATATAGCCGAAGCTGTGAACCGGCTGGGTGTAACTATCCTGACACAGACCTGCTGTGGGCCTCATTTGAGGGCCAGTAGTAGAGGCCGTAATGAAAATTAATGAAATCGGCCTGTGCCAGGATAGAAACATGTTAATAGTCAAAAGAAAACACCCCATAGGCCTGATTTAATCCCAAAGGATGTATGGTTCAGGCTCAGTTGATGCTGGCTCAGCCCAAAATATGGAGCATTGATGCACCCTAGCTCGGCCTTGCTGTTTGTATGAGAGATCGATGATGGAATGCAATGAAACCTGAGGTGTTTTCTATTTGTCTCCCTCAAAGGCCTCCGATACCAGGGTAACTATTCATATTGTTCTCATGGTACGGGGGATTTGAGGGGATAAATAGCAACCCCCTCAATTGCAGTCAAGAATATTGCCTCTGAGAGTCCTGAGACGTGCCTTTTACATTAGCCAGGTATGTTAACACTCATGCAGGTGAATTAATCACACACAGTTTTAATGATTTGCTTCACTAGTGTTTCAGATTTCAAATCAATTTTCAGCCGCTCTCATCCATTTGCAACAATATTCAAGGATGATTTTGATCATGATCCAGTCTAGTAATGCGTTGATAACTTGATGTCAACTAAGCAAAGATGGTTTATCCAACACTGCTGGATGAAACGCTATTTGGGTTTTGTTTCTTCTTAATACCTTTACCTGTTAACTTACCCATGCTACTGCCTTGGATGATGATCAGATGCCGGAAGCCATAAAAACCAGGCATGTAATTATCCATTGGGGCTGTTTGTTTGCATAGAAAAGAGAAGAATTAAATACATAGAAATTCATGTCATAAGTGGTTAAAAAATGAAGATCCAAGGCAGCTCACTGAGAGGATCCTAAGGTAACAAAAAGGAAGAGAACCTAAAGTGAGAAATGCAGGACAGCCAAGTGGTAAGGGCGTCTTATCTCGCACACCTGCACAGCGATCGATCCCTGACAAGTAGATAGTTGCACCAAATTTGTACCATTCACCCAACTAGAAAAAAAAAATAGCAGAAAAAGAATTTTAGGTGATATTTTGATAAGGTTCTGGGTATGACTGATACTACAGAAGTTGCCTTACTACTTTTACAATAAGACAAGCTTGTTCATATGACTTTTATCATATGATAAATTTTTCTCCTTTTTAAAATTAAATCAGACATGTTATGCTCTTTCAAATAGATATGATTCGATCAGCACTATTTCAAATAAGTGAGTCTTCAAATGGGATCTGAATCCAGATTGTATTTGGAGTGTATGATAAGCCTCCAATATTTGCACTTCTCATTTGATTAAAAGTAACATCTTGGCCTCTTAAAATGTTAACCCAATCTAACTAGAGGTGAAGTGAAACCTGTCCAGATTTTAGACATGTGCCTGTTTAATAATTTAAGGCTCATCCTAAGATCCCTCCTCTATCATTTGTCGTTGCTTTTCTATTGCCATAAGTCAGTTCCCCTGGGTATAGAATATATATAGATACTTTTGTTGTGGATTGGATCGTCTTTCTATAATTCCTATAGACCCTTTTTACTTGCATCAGCTGGGCCATGATCTCTACGTTCATTGAATATAGTCCATGTTGAAACTAAAAGGTGGACTCACAAATATCTTCGTAGTACTACATTTAGGCCTTGTTCTCCAAAACCCACTCATTCAATTTTTCTGGAAATCACTTCTTCACTACAGAAATGTTCTCTGGGACCATATTTTTTAGGTAGTTGGGGGTGGATCTCAATTTGAAGTATTTCATGATAAATGGATTCCCAATTTTCCAGTACCTCCTTCTCAAGTTGTTTACTGTCTCTTAAAGTTGTTGATCTTATATATTGATTATCCTGATGTTGAACCTAGATGGCACCAACAGAGAATCAGAGAGATTTTAGGGAGCACTCGGCTTTCTCATATTCTTCAGATCCAACTCGGTGGTCAGGATTTACTTTGTTGGAATGAGGAACCTACTGGTACTTTCTCTCAAAAACCCATTTACAAACCCATTGAGCCTCAACAAATTGGGCCTAATTATCCTTGGAAAACCCTTTGGTCGTTGCCAATTCAATCTAAATTGAAATTGTTTACATGGAGGAATTTGCTTCAGAAATTGCCCACCCATAGCTACCTTAATTATATTCTCGCGGATATTACTTTAGTGTGTGTTGTCGGTCGGCCATGGAGACCAATGATCATTTGTTCACCATTTGTTCTTTCACAAGACAAATTTGGCTTTTTACCTAGTGTGAATTGTTTCCTAGGGCCTTTAAATTAGTGTCCAATAAGGAGTCTATTGTCGGTGAGTGTTATGAGGTGAGGGATGATTGTACTTTGTGGGATGTGAACTTTAGAAGAAGTCTTCGTTTGTCAGAGGATGTCCAGTATGGGGAGTTGTTGAGTCTTCTCTCTACCGTTTTTTTGTGCAGGGTTTTTAAGGATTTTAGGATTTGGAAGCCATCCATATCAAGAGAATTCTCCATGAAAGCATTTTACTCGGCTTTGGAGGGGAACCATCTCCCTAGAGCTCTTTCTTCCCTTGTTTGGACGGGTTTTGTTCCTCCCCGAGTGGAGGCTTTTCGTTGGTTAACAACGGCAGCTAAGATCTCAACAGCGGATAACTTGAGGAGAAGATGATTGACATCATCTACCATCAATGACACTTGTGTGATGTGTCATAAGGAGTTGGAGTCAGTGAACCATCTTCTTCTTCATTGTGAGTTTACTTTCAATGTTTGGGGCCATTTTATTGGTAGGTGTGGTGTTGATTGGTGCTGTCCTAAGAAAATTGCTGATGCGACAGAGTCTTGGTTGGGAGGTTGTTTTGTTCGTTGCAATCGTACTCTTTGGAGGATAACTCCATTTGTTATTTTGTGGTTCATTTGGAAGGAAAGAAATGATAAAAGTTTTTGGGGATCCTCCTCAACTTCTGCGGAGTTGATTTCTAAGATCACTTTAACGATCGCGAAGTGGGCTTTGGGTAGAAATGAATTCTCTAATTTTTCTCTTTATGACATTCTTATTAATTGGGAATCATGTATGGGGTGTGGCCCAGTCAAAGTAAGAAAATATATTCTTTGGTCTCCTCCTCCTATTGGTGTGTTTAAGTTCGATGTTGATAGGGCCGCAAGAGGGAAGCCTAGACCGGCTGGTATTGGAGGGGTGCTTCGAAATTGCAATGGGGATGTTTTATTTATGTTCTCCAAATATGTGGGGGTTTGTGACTCTAATGAAGCTGAGGTTTTAGCTATTCTAAAATCTCTTCGGTGTTTTTCGAGGTACTACCATGACAATCTTATTGTGGAGAGTGATTCTTCTAATGCAGGGAGTTGGGTTTCGAACCGGAATGCTTATCCATGGAAGTTTCAGTTCCTCTTCAATGAAATCCGTGTTTTATCCACCTCCATTAATATTAGCTTTCAGCATAAAAGTAGGTCATCAAACATGATGGCGGACGCTTTAGCCAAGCAAGGTGTTGAGAGAGTTTTCCCTTGGGAGGGTTTTATTTTGTAGTTGTGGTATGAGGGGATATATTTCTCTTGTACCTGTGTGTTTCTTTCCCCTTTTTCTTTTTTTCTTATACTCTTTATTTGTATACTTTTCTCTTTTAATATAAGTTACTGTTACCGATAAAAAAAAAAAGAGACAAATTTAGTTAAAGTTCACTCACACTAGCCTTAAGCCTATTTCTCTTCTTACATTTAGTGAATGTTTTTGGTGATCGGCTTCTGCTTGGGATTGAATTGTTGGAATCATGGTGACATGGTATATTTGGAACGCTCGTAATAATTACATTTTTAATTATAAACCTTTTATCGAATACATGTCATCTCTGCATCCTTAACACATTTAACTCAATGGTGGACATTGCAATGGTTTAAGAATAGAATTTCTTACCCAATACAATTTCCATCCTCTCATTGGTTACTTCCTCCTACGGATTATCTCAAGCTGAATTTTGATGGGGCTTTCTTACCGAATGAAGGGTTGTCCTCTATTGGTGGAATTTTTAGAAATCATATTGGTCTTCCTCTTTTGGCATATACAGATAAAGTTATAGCAGATCCTCCTATAGCAGCTGAAATTCATGCTCTTCATCAAGGCCTCATTCTAGCTGATACTTTTCATCTTCGGAATTTTCTTATTGAAGGGGATTGTGCTAATATTTTTATTTAACAAGGCAATGTATGTTGGAATCTTATGCATCTGTGGAAGTGTCACGACCCGAGTCCGAGATCAGAGTCATTAGGGTTAAACCCCGGATCGCGATGATCATACTTACTCCCGTAGATCCGAATTAACCGAAGTTAAACGAAATCCACAAGGGATCTTGCATATGTACCTGACCTGTCAATGTACAGTTGTGCAGAAAATATACAATAATATACATTGACAACCATTTAACAAAATGAATCAGATCTTTTACTTTGAAATGTAAAGTTCACTTTACATGATTTCATACCTCCTACTAGCCACCACTGCATATTTAAACTACAATGCAGGGGACCTCATTTACAGTACCTACAATACCAATATGATTATCCAAAACAATTTCTAAAACATTTACAAAAGATTCCAATGTATTCGCTCTCAGATCATGTCCATTCGATTAGACCTCCTGTAGGTATCGAATGAGCCTCCTCCGCTGGCGGGACGGTCTCGGAGGGACCGGCACGGGTAACTGAGCCTGTAATATCATTAGTAATACCGTGAACACGACGGTTCAATAAGATATACATATACTTTATGGCATGTTCGATAACTCCTGACAATTCATTGATTTCCAGTTCTAGACAATCAATGGTAAACACAAGTAATAATGACAATAATATTGGCAACTACACTAGTATTGGTTTCGACTCGATTCAATTCTTCCAAAAGAAAGCATTTCATATTCATTCAATTACATTCAGCCTTTATTAATGACTTATCAATAGGACTCGTCAGTCTAATATATGACTTTTCAGTCAATGATCTTTCGGTCCAATAAGGTGGGATCTCCCAGTGTCTTGATCAGATATCACTGGTGTCACCATGGAGCTCCGGAACGCCCCCAATTCCATCTACTGCAGTAGGATTATTCAGTTCATTGTTACTTTTCGTAACTGTTCATTCCTTAATTAATTCAGTTCAATTCCATACTGAGTTTCGGAAACCACTAGGTAGTGCCAGACCCGTTAGTAAGTCATATCAACCCTATTCCAATTCTAAACCACTCCGCTAACCAACCCTTGAGTGCAACTTTGGTTATCAATGCAGTTATTACTATAGATGACATTACTTAATTGATTATGCATTAGAATAACCTAAGTTAACACTTAGGGAGGTTTAAACATGATTAACATTAGTCTATATGCTTAGGCTTTTAATCCAGGAAAATCGGACTTTAATCTGTACTTTCTCGGCCTTTTTCAGTGGGCCAGGTCGACCTGGCTCAGGCCTGGTCGACCTGCAGTTGTAAGCCATAAAAGGGAGGAACAGTAATTTGGTCAGGTTCCTGCGAACCTGACCCTGTGTTCCCAGTAGATCGGGCCAAGTGGCCGGTCGACCGGCCACACTGCAGAAACAGAACATGTGTTATGTACCTACAGTGCAGGGAATGGTTTTCACTCCATTCCTTTCCTGCTTTCTTGCACCTCTGATGAACCTGATAGACAATTAGTGTATGGAAATAACAATAACACACTAATCTTAATCATTTACCTACTCTAACCATAATTAGCATAATCTAACCATTAGGGTTTCAAACCCTTAAATTACCTTAACATTTGATTCATCATCTATTTCCATCAAAATCATGAAAACACATTAACAAGCATAAACACATGGCTATACTTGCCTTAAGTGAAGCTTGCTTGAGCTAAAACTCCTCTCTTAGCTTGGATTGCCTTCACTTGAAGCTTTAAGTTAAAAAAACTCTAAGAAGATGATGAGGAATATGGAGAAGATGACTTCTTCTTCACTTACCTCACTTCAAACACTCACTCAATGAAGAAGAAATGGAAGAAAGGAGATAGAAACGGAGGAAGAAGAAGTTGCCTAGGTTTACTGTAGGTGAATGAACTCAATTGAGTTCATCTTATCCTATGTAAGGTCACTTTTGCATTAAGCCCCCTTTAATCTCTCTTAATTGCAAGTCAAGTCAAATGAAGTTCCATTTGATCCGATATTCGTCGAACAATGTCGAGTCTTTGATGAAAGTGCTCGTACTCGTCAAGGTACACGTGCTGGTATCAAGAGTTTCCGTATTCGATTAAATACACAATGATTCGTATTTATATAAAAGTTCTTAGTTTGCTTCTTTGAGCTTAATTTCTATTCAATTCACTTCATAATCTTGTTTACTATTTCATTAAGCCTAAGTTATTCATTTAGACTAATTCAATTGCATTTAAGCATTAGTTCAATTAAACATGTTTAGTTAGCCCTAATTGAGATTAATCAAAGTTAATCCTGATTAACTCGGGACGGGGCCTAACAGGAAGAGGATCACAACTTTTAGAAGACATCACAAATTGTGGAAGTTTCATTTCTGCAGAAGATTAGCCAATCAAGCAGCTCATTTACTAGCACATCTTTTCTTCCCCATTGTCACAATTCTGCATGCACATTTTCCTCTCCATATTCTTGCAGCTTGTCACAATGATATCCCACAATCTCAGGCCCATGCTACAGACACAACAACACAAGCAGTCCATCAGGAAATTGTGTCAGCTCAGGGGGTGACTTAATCTATGGCTGAACAGGTTCTCCATAGCTCAACTCCAGCTTCTCACCACGATTAGCCTCTCGGTGATTCACCAGCAACACCTTAACTCTATATATAGTCTCTGTTACATATCTTGTCTTCTTTGATGTATAATCTTTTCTGTTTTTATCTTTCAATGTATTATCCTTATACAGACACTCTTGTAATCTTATCTTTCATATAATATACTAATCTTTCTTAGCCAAAAAAAAAAAAAAGTGGACTCACCATCAGATTTACAAGGATATAATTCTAGATAACCGAGTCTAAATCCAAGTACGGAAATGTCCCGGTACATGTGGAGTTATTTTCTACGCAGGGCAACACAATTAACACTGAGTTCAGTAACTCTACGTGAAATATTCATATGCATTCATCCCTCACCATAACGGGACAATATAGTAGGGTTGACTTTATAACACATTCAAATCATCTACACACATGGACCCCCGTTAAGTACACTAGACCATTGAATTTTCACCTATCCAAATGGATTGAACCGTTGAATCGATGGTCAATTTTTTTCCTTTAATATAAAGTTATTAAATTTGTGGGCCACGGATGAAGGGGTTAGAGGCATGGGATTGACCCCAAATTTGATATATGGTCTTATCCAAGATGTCTCTTCTTATCCCCCACAAGTCCCATGATCAGTGGGTCCCTAGGTGGGCCTCATTAAGTTTGTCCCTCACCATATGGTGAGGAAAGGATGCATAGGAATATCCCCCATAACCTTACATATGATCAATCTAATAGCCTTTTAACAGAAAGAAAAATCTATTAGGTAACACAATTGTGGCCGAGTGGAGTTGGATTGGGCATATTTCTTTCTCTGGTTTGGTTGCAAGCATTTTGGAATCTTGTCTTTATAATGGCCGAGTAGCATTCCAAAAAATGACTTTCTTAGAAACATGGCAAAACTTTCATTTGAAATTCGAGTTTGTAGAATTCTGTTAAACAGTCATTTGGAATTCCAAAGAGACGGTAAGTTTAATAATATTAGAAATTCTAGGCAATAGAAAAATCTTGTCGTGATTGTTTGCAGTAGAAAAAAATCATTTACTAGAACTTCTGATAAGAATTTGGTGTGTATGGAAATTGATGACATAATTTGATTACTTGTCCTTAGCATTTGCAAATATCATATTTCTTCATTAGAATTTTAAGTTTTTAAAAATCTAAAAGATCTCAAAATACATTTAGAGTCCCACATATTTTGTTTGTTTGTTTTAGAGGGTTTTACCGAAAAAAACCCCCTTAGACTCATTGAAGATAAAAAAAAAAAAAAAAAAAGGGCTCAGAAAGTCTCCATGCACCGCAGTGGTCCTATAGGCCTAATTTGATATAATTTTTTTCAGTTTTCACTAATAGGGGATATCGACACTCTTGTCCTTTTACAATCGATCTTTTTTCTACTTCCCCATATTCATCTTCCTCATTTCCCTCACCTCCTCCATTGATCTTAACCCAACCGGTCACAGGCGCTCCCCATCGATTATAATGCTTCATCTTCCACCTTTTTTCACCTTCTAGTAAGCACATTTGGAGATCCTAGTTGTCTCTTTCCTCTTCGTGGGGCAAAACTCATTGGAGATCAAGGAGGATTTGTGCAAAACTCGAAACCCAACCATATTCTACTAATGTAACATTTAATAGGTGAGGTTTGGATTTGAGCTTGAGTTGGAGTTGGAGTTGGAGTAAGAAGGAGGAGGAAGATGAAGAAACGAGCGGATGAGGAAGGAAGAGGAGGAGGAGGAAGAAGATATCCCCGTTGCTCAATATATCACCCATTTGAGAGTTTCTTCTTCCTCCTCTTCCTTCCTCATCTGATCGTTTCTTCATCTTCCTCTTCCTTTCTCCAACTCCAACTCTAACTCAAGCTCAAACACAAACATCACCTATTAAATGTTACAATAATCGAATATGGCTGGGTTTCAAGCCCAAACCCTCATTGATCTCCAACGGGTTATGGGCCACGAAGAGGAAGAAGACAGCTAGAAAAGACCCCGTGTTTGCTAAGATGTGAAAAAAGTGGAAGAGAAGCATTGCAATCGACGGGAAATGCATGGACCAGTTAGGTTAAGATCAATGGAGGAGATATAGAAAATGAGGAAGATGAATAGGGGAAAATAGAAAAAATGATCGATTATAAACATATAAGAGGAGCGGCGATATCCCCTCTCATGACAAACTGAAAAAAAATATACCAAATGATGATCACTACAGTGCATGGAGACTTTCTGAGCCCTTTTTTATCTTTAATGAGTCTACAGGAATTTTTCGGGTAAAATCCACTTTGTTTTATTTTTTAATTTTTGGATGCTCAAATATAAAGTAGAATTATGGAATTTCACATGTATAAATTCTTCGTAAATACCTTTAATTTCAATAAAGAAACAGATAGTATCAAACACATGTGGGCCCATCAGGTGGGACTCTAATTGCACACTGGAGGGGACTAATTGTCAGTGTGTGGTTGTAACATTTTATTCTTTGACCATTGGACTGCTGACACTTTGCAGATTTTGTCTGCTTGACCGTCTTTTGTTCTACCTCACGTCACCACCTTGTCTCGGTCCTTTTGCTGCCTGTATCAGATCAGATGTCTGTTCTACCTCATCCTCTTCTTACGTGTTTTTACGCTATTGCCCCTCTAGCTCTGGCTTTTATGAAGCAAAATATGATGATTATGGCTGAAAGTTATAAACAAGTCCTGTCTTTTTCAGTTGCCAACTAGTAAAAATGGGCCATTTTGGTATTTCCATTGGGTGTGGGACTAGGAAGTGAAAGGGTTTGGTTGGCCATTCAATTCTTTGCCAATGTACAAAATTCATTTTGTACTGGGACCCTAAGCTCTCAATCACAATATATGTCCAGGGATTACTTATTTAGGCCTGATTTTTTTCTGGTATTTCAAGAATTTCTGTTTGAAAATTTTTTAAATTTTCAGATATAGTGGAATTCTTGAATTCCCAAAAGTTAAAAATCCAGAAATACTAATGAAAAAACATGGGATTCAGAAATTTTAGGAGACACCATGTCGCATCATGTCCAAGAATTGTTTGATATGATGAATTCCTAATAGAAATTTCACTAAAAAAACAGGACTTTCGTGATATTTTTTAATCCTCCTGAGCTAAGCATGAAAAATGGTGAGAGGTTGAAAGTCTGATAATTCAAAAGATCACTTCTAGCTAAAGAATATCACATCATATACTCATATATTACATCATAGTGTATGAATTTCAAATATCATCACAAATTAATTTCAATAAAAATTTAAGCTAAAGTAACACACCCTTAAAAGAGGCGACTAGAAGTCCATAGTGAGCCTATTTATTTAAAAGTCATTATTCAAATGAATGCCCTTCTCTTGTGACTTGTATGAGATATAGTCAAATTTTATTTTCAATGGTATCTAGTCCTACTATCCAATTGAGTACCCTCTCCTTGTAGGTTGAAGCCAAATTTTATTAGAGTAAAATTCAGTCACATCTAATACGGAAGAAGGACACTTGCTTTTAACAGTTAGATTTTAAATAGACAGCCCCACAATGAAGTCCCAATTGTTTCACACACACATCTAAGCAAGTGAGAGCATTTAAGGATCCACACCTCGACCATGATCACAATGATCACAAAATCTCCCAGAAGGGTGCACCTAAAACTTTCTTTTAGATTCATGTGACCAAATGATGCCTCAGATTAAAGATAAAAAATCATCATCATGACTAAGTGTTGCTGTGCAATGGGTCCGCATTTTCATTTCAAACTCCAGGGCTGTACCTTGGCCATTGGATTGGGTCTCAACATGAGATTTTGGTTCCAATATGAAATAGGCTAGCATGGGCTTGTCTCCTAAAGGCCTGACTAGATGGGACAATGTGTAGCACTGTACCCCAACATTTCACTATTGGGCTGGGGCAAGACCTGGACTAGGTTTGGACTAAAGAACAAAACATGCTTCAACCATATGTAGGATGCAAAACATCTCTTTGATTTTCGTTCAACCAATCTGACTATAACATGATTTTCAGGTTGGGATTTGGATTGACAAATCTAACCAGATTAGAAATAAGACTAGGTTCGGATCAAATATATAAGCATTACTCATGAACCATAAACCAAGCTGAAACCAACCTTATCAGACCCATTGCTTGCTAGTTAGTAGTTGCTACCCTTGCTTTTGATCACCCTAATGGGCCCCACTTACATAAAAAGAAGGCATCAACACTACAAGTGAAGAAATGAAGGATAAAATTGGAGGCTGAGAATCACTGGCTAGTTCTTTTCGGCATAACTGTTTTTCAATTGTAAAATAAAAAATAAATAGGATAAAATCATTTAAAAACATTTCACTCGAGCAAAAAGTACTTTCTCCACCTTTAGAAAACCCCTTTTCTCAAAATTAAGAGCCTATTTATTTATAATAGAATATATAAAAACTGAGTACATCGGGTGGTTAAAAATGAAGAATAAAGATGGATATTAAAAAACAAGCATCAAATAACATTTTATTTTAGAAAAATACAATCAAAAGAAATTATTATTTGATGCTCATTTTCGAAAACTCACATTCGAACTTCATTTTTAACCACCCTATGTATTTTATTGCAAACAAGCAGGGCCTAAGTGAAAATAAAATTACTCTTCCATCTAAAAGCAAATCCAATTAGTTAAATATAATAAAATATTTTATTAGGGGTGGGGGGTGTTTTGGAAAATCGCTTCTATGAACATCCAAACGCGCCAAACTACTATCACCCTTTATAATTGGCCCCTAATTCGGGGGCAATTTCGTCAATAGAAAAAACAGTGGCAGTTTCGTAAATCCCGACACATCTCCCTCCTCACCATCTTTTTATCTCCTTTCGCATTTCCGTGCATTGGCAGATTCCGGCGACGGCTCCACCCTCCGCCCCCAGCAGCGATCCGTTCACTGCTAGGGGCATTTCCGTCTTTTCGCCCCTCCCACTTCGCTTCCCCTTCGTCGCATCTCCGGAAGGTCGGATTCGTCCAACATTTCTTCGTTTGTTCTAAAACTTTCTCAATGAAATGGAATTCTTGGAAACGTTTGATTTTCCATGGAATCTTCATGATATTGTATTTCAATTAGATTTGGGTTTTCCCATAACGCTATTCGTCCGGTGTTATACATACATTTGTTCATTTCTATTGAAATCTGATTGATTTCGTGAATTCTCATGGAATTGCTGTTTCCATCTGTTGCATTTCATGAAATGTGATGATGAATTTCATGTATTTCTAGTTGCAGATCGTCGATTTCGGACAGAAAATGAAGTGCAGTAATTGATTTGAAATCTGGAGGGATCTTTTCCTCCATTCTAGAATTCAGAATAAGATGAGCGCGGCGGCGCGGCCGCCTAATCCGCCGCCTCAGCTCTCCGATTCGAATCGAGGGATCATCGACCCCAACCACCCATCAAAGCGGCTTTATCAAGTCTGGAAAGGAAGCAATGTGAGTTAGTTCCTTTCAAATTTCATATAACATTAACATCTGCTTGTAACAGAATTCATCTAATATTCGAAATGTTCGCTCTTTCTTTTGTCCATCTTTGTATGATGATTTCGATGATGATGATGATGTGTGTTTGATTGTGTGTTTTATCATATACTTGATTGGATCATCAGCTGTAGAATTTATTGTGCTGTGCTTTTGAAATTTTGTTTGTAGTAGGCGTTTTACGTTTAATTCCAATTGCAATGTGTTCAGTTTTCTTCTTGTGAATTTTGTGATGAATTGTTGTTGCTTTGTATGGTTTGTAAAAATGGTGCTTTACTGTAAAAGTATCAACTGGAAGGACCAAATTATTGATGGTCTAAAAAGGGTTTGCGCTGCGGGCCATAAAACTGTGACTTTGTGTGATCCAAAGCAGGCGTGATCGAGGCGATATCTCTCTCTAGCTTTCTAGATTGATTGGATCTAGGGGTTAATTGCCCTTTTGCAGGGCTGCTAAGAGTCTCCTTAGGCGTGATCGAGGCGATATCTCTCTCTAGCTTTCTAGATTGATTGGATCTAGGGGTTAATTGCCCTTTTGCAGGGTTGCTAAGAGTCTCCTTGGTGGATATGATCATGGTTCATCTAGGACTAGGATAGGGATTCTTTATGACACAAACTGGAGTTGAATTAATCAATAGTCATCCAGGGATTAGGATAAGGGAGAAATCACATGGGCCCTACACTTGGCATGATGGGCTATATCTCTAAGTCTGACAAGTATCCCACATGTTGAGCAAGAAGAGAAGTTTCACTTGGGGAATTCTAATGTGAGCTGGATATTTCCTGGAACTGGTTTTTTTTTTTTTTTTTTGGTAAAACAGGAACTGGTTAAATGTCACAAAGAGTTAAGATTCTGTAGTTGGGTGTCGTCTGGAATACTGTAACTGGTGCAAAAAGAATCATCGTCGTAGTCATTGATGGCTTGATCCATCAATCTGAAGTTTGGGATGAATCATACATGTTCATCCTTTTCTGTTGAAATGCAATGGCCAAGTGGATGAAGTTTCTTGTGGTATGGAATTTCTCTCCATAAGTATAATAATTAAATACTTGATATGTTTTTGGTTGGTGATATGGGACCGGTTGATTTTAGTTCAAATGTTTGGCACATTGCATATCTTAATCGCATTCATCAGCTGTCAAATTCAAGGGCAGACCACTTTGCTACACCAAAATATAGAGGTTACATTTACAAATAGGACGACCCTTTGGGCCTGTTTAGATGTGGAGAAAACAGAATAGAGAAAACAAGTGGATAAAACTATCCATGGAATAAATTTAACCTGTATACAGTTTTCTCCACCTCCATTTTCTCCAACTTATCTCCACATCCTTACAAGCCTTCCGAGTCTTCAATATTTTGTAGTGGATTTCTCCATGTCCTTGATGGACTGACCCTGTGTCTTTGTACTGTTGTACATTCTTTCTGTAGGTCCTTGTGATTTTCTGTGTTTCTTCCTGTATATGCTCCAATTATTTTCATGATACTTATTTTCCTAAATTCAAAAAGAAATGATATCCAAACAATTGAGAGTTTTGAGTGCCATAGTTTCATTCTTTTGTTACTGTCTAGGCTGTGTGTTTCAGTTTCCAGCAACTATAAAATTATGTTACCTTGGAAACTATGGTGAAGCTTTGGACTCTTCAGACATGGTTTTATATTTAGACACAGGTTTCTCTTTATTATTTTCTTTACTAACTGATGTTCAGATTAAAAACACTAGATAACCAGCGGCAGTTCTTGTTTAAAGATTCATGATCTTCTTGGACATGGAAGTGAAACTGACCATTTTTTTTGTCTTAAAAAAACCTTTTGCAGAGATTCTTCCTCAGAGGGAGGCTTATATTTGGTCCAGACGTGAGCTCGTTGGTTTTTACGGTGTTTCTAATCATTACTCCAGTGATCTTGTTTGCTGTCTTTGTTTCTGAAAGGCTGGTTAATGAGTTTCAGCATGATCTTGGGTGTTTGATTATAGCTATTGCTGTTGTCTTCACTGTATATGTGAGTTTCTTCTTTCTTGTTTATATATTATTTCGTACCCTGTAATGCTTAATGCAGTGTTTGTGTGACCTCTCTCTCTCTCTCTCTCTCTGTGTGTGTGTGTGTGTGTGTGTGTGTGAGAAATGCTCTTTTGAGAGGTTATATTTATTGGGTGTTTTATTCTCTCCACAAAAGATCCCACCCTCCGAAGATTATGCAAGGCTGTACAAAATGGCATCACCATTATCAAAGTCTTGTCCCAACTATGTTGGAGTCTGCTACATGAATTTTGTTTCTCCATTCTAGTTTATCATGGGCCAATCCTCAATTACAATATCCCATCAGCACCCAACAGTCTACATAGATGTAAGTGAATGCCTAATATTCACGCCAAGGCAATATATGTATTAATCCTCATCAGTGACATATGAAGAGACGATAAGAAAAGGAATGATTCAATTCCTCAGACCAATTGTCATTAAGAAAAAGAAGAAAAGAGGCATAGCAACTAGCAAGTGTTTTCATTTATCAATAAAATCTACAGTAAAGAGCCCTATAGGGTTGTTCTCAAAAAGCTAAAACATGACTTCATATTCAGGTTTCTGATGGCACACAATTCAAATAGCATAGGTCCAAATAGAAACAAGAAAGCTGCTTAATGAATATTAAATAACTAGAGAAACAAGCACAAGAGTGTTAGTATTCTCTTTGGACTTCTTGCATTCTTAATTTCTCACCAAATTTTAACTGACAAATCTGTTAGAACTGTTGAGTTGATGCTTGTGTACACAGGTTATCTGCATTCTTTTCCTCACTTCTGTTGGAGACCCAGGCATTATTCCTCGTAGTGCACATCCTCCAGAACCAGAAGATGATGGTGATGGCTCCAATCGATCAGCAGATTGGGCAGGAAATTATGGTGCCATCCCAAACTTACCACCTACGAAGGATGTTCTTGTCAATGGGATAATAATCAAGGTCAAATACTGCCACACATGCATGTTATATAGGCCCCCGCGATGCTCCCATTGTTCCATCTGCAATAACTGTGTAGAGCGCTTTGATCATCATTGCCCTTGGGTTGGGCAGTGTATTGGGAAGGTATATCCTCTGTTACCTCCTTGGAGTATTGACTTGACTACTTCCAAAGATTGGAAAAATGGGTTAGGGAGACCGAAACCTGTAGGACAACACTGGCTAGTTAAACGGAAATATGTTACAGATATTTTTTTCAATTTAGTGCCTTATGATGTCTTATATATGTATTTATCTATCCTACATGCGTACACGTGTCTTTCATGCTGTTTATGCTATCGTTAATGCCTTTCAAATCATGAATGCTGCAAATTCTCAGACCTGGGAGTTAAAAGATACCCTTATAATTTGTTGAACTGGAACTGGTGCCAACTATTCTACTTTTTGTAATTTGTGTGAAATATTGTGGTTGTTCCATTTGGTGATCATCAGAAAAGTATTTCTGCTTCTGCTTGCAGGTTTTATGGGAAAAATTTTCCTCCAGATCCAAAGCATTGAAACATGTCAAAAGTAAACTGAACATTGAGCAACAGTTTAATCAACAATAACCTAAGATGCACACTATTGTTTTTCCATTTTTGTCGGGCATTAAAAGTCAATTGATTTAACTCTGCTTCCTTGCTATTGTCATATGGACGTAATTTGAATATTGTCTTTGATCATGATTATGGGACAAGATTTGTTTTCATTTTACTGTATTACTTTCCTCGCTATTATTCTTCTATCACATTATTTTTTTTATCAGTATTATTTATTACTACTGCATCTTTTTGTGTCACTTCCAATTAATTGCTTCTCTCTGATCCCTGTTCCCTTTTTGCAGAGAAATTACCGGTTCTTCTTCATGTTTGTATCCTCCACCACTCTTCTGTGCTTGTATGTCTTTGCATTTTGTTGGGTAAACATCAAGAAAATCATGGATGCATATCACTGCAATCTCTGGAGAGCTTTTATGAGATCACCCGTGTCAGGCATTCTAATCCTTTACACATTCCTGGGTGCTTGGTTTGCGGGAGGACTCACAACATATCACCTCTATTTAATTTACACCAACCAGGTTCTACTGAATTATTTTGCTATCCTCACTCAAGCCTCACATCACGCGCACACACATACTAATGTATGCCACTTGTGCAAGATCAGAGCCATCATCAGTGGGGCTCCGTTGTTGTACACATTTGGCCATTCACCAACAAGCCTGGTTATTTGGGCCAGGGGCAATGGACTCTGCTCGATGAACAGCTTGGATCTTAACACATCTTGGATCCTAGCACATAGCGCTATGGTTGTAAACAGTTAAGCAGCAGTTCAGATCACAGATTTGGCATGATCATTTGTTGTTCAAAGCTGGACCCAAGTCAGACTAGGTTTATCTGGTCCTCGGGTTGACCCTGTTTCATTTCTCTATTATGCAAATAAGCATATAATAGAGCTGATCTAGATCACTTCAGGGTCAACCCAATCATGTTAGATTCCATGTCCTCAATTCAAATATAGGTCTAATCCTGGATCTGAGTCGAAACAGATCCACCATGGTCAGCTGTCCACCCAACCTATAAAAAAATGGCTCTGCTAGTTCTCTCCTTCCTCTTTCTGGATCCTGATAACACGTCCTCATTGTTGCTGCAGACAACTTATGAGAATTTCCGATATCGCTACGACGGAAAGTTAAATCCATATAACCGTGGATGGGCCCAAAATGTCATGGAGATCTTCTTCACAAGGATTCCTAGCTCTAAGAACCATTTTCGAGAAAAGGTGATGGAGGACTCATCTACCTTCAACCCCCCAGTCTCTGTGCACCATGCTCTGAGTCCAGATATGGCTAAAACAAGCCTCGACGTAGAGATGGGGAGCAAAAGACAGGCTGTTGCAGCAGAGGAATTTGAAGATATTCAGAACCAGATGGGGTTGCAGAGATGCAGGACCCAGCCAGAACACTCAAACTGGGGTGAGAAAGGCAACTGGGAAATCACACCTGACTTACAAGCCTTGGCAGACGAATTCCAAATGGAACATGGATTTTCGGACAGGGGCAGGACTCATGGAAGCCACTTAATTGGGCCTTAAAAGGGATTTATCTGGTTGTTCATTATGACAGAAGATCACTAATCCAGCTAACAGAGACCAGAATAGAAGTAGAATTTGTTGGAAACTGTAAACTAAAGATGCCTGATATCCGGCACCAGAAAGGAGCTGCTGGAATGAAGGGGAATGAGGGGGCTTATGTGTTGTTCTGGACCTTGTAGAAATCTGCAGTTGAAATAACTGTACTATATGTTGGAAGGAGAGTGTTGCCAAATGGGCATGTTTGTTTGCATATGGGATTTGGGTGTTGTTGATGTTTAATGTTTATTAACCTCTGGAAATCTTGTCCCTTCTGGGATTTTGGAGTGAATCCTTCCTGTCCTTGAGGTGTAATTTACTTCTGTATGAAGTTTTGAAGGCCTGTTATACCAAATCATATATTATGGGCATTCCATCATCATTTATTGGAATTTTAGTATGCTTTATATTTGATGCTGCATGTTGGAAAGCTCATTTTCTTTCATTACAGTTTATATGGTGATAAATGACAATTTGACTGTTCTTTTAGTTCTATTTTAATTTTTTAGTGCAGAAACAGATCAATTTCTACAGGACCATTCTGTAAGCAGAGAGTTTTTCCCAGTTTAAGCTCTATCACCACGGACATATGATACATGGTTTGCAAAGCTGGGAACTGAGACCTCCTGTTGCATGACGCCATCTCTGAGTATTTTATCAATTTTAGAGAGACAGAATATATCTTTCTCAATCAACTGGAGATGTAGATCAGTGAATTTGGCGCAATTTAGCTTGATGGTTTGATGTCTCAACTCAATATTCTGGTTAGGTTTCCGCACAGCAAATATTTTCTTTTTATATGCAATATGTTTTGCATTCAGTGCACGATTTGTTCAGCTGATTTTTTTTTTTTTTTTTGGTGTTATTCATTGTGTGGTGATTTTTGTGCTTCCTGTAAGTTCATATTGTCATACCACTGAGTCTTGAAACTAGAATTGTTGACTATTTAGTTACTATATTAACACTCGGTATTAGAATTATAATTGTTATTTTTTTTTTCCTTGCTAATTTTTCATTATGTACCCCCGTGATGTGTATCATATCTTAGGATCAAAATGAGTTTTCTTGCATGTGCACTGTCTTGCATTGCATGCATTTCTGTGTTAAAATGCTTCAACCTAGCAAATTAAAAACAATTTTGAAAGGGAGGATCAATGGACAAATTGACATGCCGTGAGAAACCCTAAAGTAAGCCAATAGCAAAAGCAGATGATGAATCAGAGTACATACCATAAACGGTTAGAAATGAAGAACCAAAGTGAATGTACAAAAATGACCATCAAGTAATCTCCCCTCAAATGGAAAGTGAATAGAGGAAAGATGTGAAATGCATACCCAGTCATCACCCTAGTAATTCAAATCCGAGAAAAGTCAAGGTCTCATCTACATTGCTACATTATATTCTTCACCCCTCATCTCAAATCATTCACTTATTTAATAATCCTTCGGTGGTGCTCATTTGGCCTTGGATTCATATGTATTCAGTTCCTATTATGATATATTAAAGTGGAGGGTTTTTATCTAATTTTGACTTTACCTTCATATTTTTGACCAACAGTTATCTCCAGTTTCTATAACGATTTTCTTCCCCACTTCCACCTCACTCCCCTCTTATGCCCATTTACCCCCACCCACTATTAAGAGGCACCCCTTCCTCTCTCATCAACCGCCCATTTCAACTCCCATTCTACCTTAAGAGGACCACGAGGAGGAAGTTAAGAAATGAAGGTGGAAGCAAGAGATGCATCAATTGCTTTTTCATATATTTGAATTTCATCTTCCACAAAATGGTATACAAGTTTTTGCTTCTGATATTTATTCCATCTTTTAAAATCTCTGATATTCAGTTTCCTAAGTAGTGAAGACTTACATAGTTATGTTTACATTTCTATAAATTAATTGATGTTTAGTTTTTGAAGTCATGGTCAATTTATCAATATTTAATTTATAATAATGGAGATTCATTTTATAGTTGTTTAATCTGCATTTAATGGGTATACCGGTGCTTAGCACGGGTTTTTGTGCTAGTGTATATGAATGCAAACAAACAGGCCCTAAAGAAAGCCCATGAACTTCCTCATGTCGTATGTCTATACAGGTTAAGAAGACAAGATGCAGCTGATGGGATTCAGGAATTTATACACAGGAGAATCTTCCCAACATCCTTATAATGGACAGAACTTTCATTAAAAATATGGCAAAACAGTCATGTTTGAATACAGCCAGCGTAATCCAGCAAACAATATCCTAAAGAACATGGCCATATCCATTCAGAATAAATAAAGCAATCAAGGAACCAAATGACATGCTATTTACCCAGAAAGACATGACCCCTATATCCTAGCTTTATGCCTTCATTTTTCTATACCCTTTGAAATGCTTGACCTGTCTTATTGACACATCTAGTGCCCTCCTATGGGCCAAGAAGTCAATTTGCAGAGAACCCACATGAAGCTCCAATGGAAATGACATAAGATTCATATCCCATTTGCTGAAATGGATATTGTTTTGTCAACTATGTTCAAATCCTACAATATTTAAGTCTGCTGCCAGGTGTTATCGGGGATTCTTCCAATTATTGCCTGGGGAAATTGTTGGTGCAGCCAGGGGCATGATACAAACCATTGCTTGCTGAACATGGCAATGGATCCAGGTAGCCCAATCAGTGTACCACCTATGGATGAGCCATAGCTAAAAAAAAATTACACTGATTGGAGGATCACAAATCATAACCACTCAAATTATCACTCACATTTTTATGGTTAGATAATATAATGGTGATCCAGAGAAAATCCATGCATCAAATGGATAGATGATACCCCAATTTTTTAGAATTGGCTTATCCAGAAGGTGGGCTATCAATCAGTAGGTCCTGATTGTTTTATGAATGGAAAAGTCCACCCCGCCCCGACCTGGGGGATTGAATTCTGGCCCGGTCAGGCTCCAACAGCCCTCCCGGGCCAGAATTCAGTCCCCCAGTCCGGCGGGATAGCATGGCTGTTTATGAATCCATCTCTGCTGTTTGATTTTATTGACCGCTCAAGCACAAGTGTCAGGTTCACCTCAGTCGACAAAGGAGCAGTGTTCAGGTTTTCTGTGGGTAGGCTTCATTTAAAAACTAGTGGGTTCTAAAGTCATTCGCAGAATGGATTCTAAACTGCACAATTAACATTCTCTTGACCCTTGGAATAGGCAGAGAGTCAACAGAGATGTCTAACCTTTATTCTCAAAAGAATGTCAAGCTCAGCATCTTTCGTACTACTCTTTGAGTGTGTAGCATATCAGCTGATGACATGAACGATAAATTGCATCACAGATTGAAATCTTAAATGATCTCTTTAGAACTGTATAATCAAATGTTGTTCACATATTGATATTTCGGAATTAAGTAATAAGTTATTTATACATAAATGACAAGTAATAATACAGATTGATATTTAAAATAGGGCTTTTTCCTAATGAAAACGGTTCCCACAAAGTCACCGTAAGAACTTTCTATGGGGCCCATTGTGGCCCACGAATTTAATCCTTCATATTAAAAAAAAATCGACCATCCCTCCAAGGGTTCAGTCCATTTGAATTGGTGTCAAACCTCGGGATTAGTGACTATCTTCATGTTTGTGCACGGTTTGGATTGGTTGCTAGGTGGGCCCTATAAATCGTTCTCACCGAAGCAGGGTGAGAATTAGTTGTAACTCGAATATTTTCCTTTAAAATAATAGTAAAACACTCGCAATCTTTAGTGGATCATATTCTGTTAAGATGTATCACATGGTGCATTTTACAAGTGGAAACAAACCTTTAAGTATCCATAATCCAATTAAATATTAAAGGATTTGGATAATGGAGAAAATTGACACAATATTCTGCGAGTACTAGAATTTCCAAAGCATTCAGCCAATGTCTATATAAGGCTGTAGAGGTGTGTTGTTTGGTAAATGAGTTGGAAGGACATTAGTAATCAAATAAGCCAGCTTCCAACTTCCCTCACTGGCTTCCAATGTTCCTATAGCTTAGAGAAGTTGAAAGCTGAGTGCAGAGTGGAAGCATATGAGATTGAGAGCTTACCTCTCATGTGCTCACAGCATTCCTTCTGGTCTGACCCATCCTGACATAGGCCTACTGTGGGCCTCATTTCAGGCCCAGTAGTAGAAGCCATGATGAAACCGGCCTGTGCGAGGATAGAAACATGTTAATGGTCATAAGAAAACACCCCATAGGCCTGATTTGATGCCAAAGGATGTATGGGTCAGGTTCAGTTAATGCTGGTTCAGCCCAAAATCTGGACTATTGATGCACCCTAGCTCGGCCTTGCTGTTTGCATGAGAGATGATGGAATGCAATGAAACCTGAGGTGTTTTCTATTTGTCTCCCTCAAAGGCCTCCAATGCCAGGGCAACTATTCATATTGTTCTCATGGTAAGGAGGATTTGAGGAGATAAATAGCAACCCCCTCAATTGCTCAAGAATATTGCCTTCAAGAGTCTGAGACGTGCTTTTTACATTAGCCAGGTATGTTAACACTCATGCAGATGAATTAATCACACACTTTTAATGAGTTGCTTTATACTGTTTCAGACTTCTGATCAGTTCTTGGGCGCTCTCATCCAGTTGCAACATTATTCAAGGATGATTTTGATGATGATTACATCCAGTAATGCGATGATGACTTCATGTTTGCTAAGCAATGGTGTTTATCCAACACTGTTGGATGATATGCTACTTGGGTTTTGGACTTGCTTCTTTTTTCTTTTTTTATTAACCCCAGCTATAGGGGTACCTGATGATTTACCCATGCTACTGTCTTGGTTGATCAGATGCCAGAAGCCAAATAAAATTAGTCATGCTTACCAAATGCATCTTCCTCTTCTTTTTTTTTTATTGGTAATATAGCACACTTGATCATTAAAAGAAAAAAAAGAGATTACAAGGAGTCCAAAAGGAAAACGAAAACCAAAGAGAGAAACAAAGGAAGAGAAAGGTACATGAGCATTGTACCAACCCTCTCCACCCCCTGCTTGGCCAATGCATCAGCAGCCATAGAGTTGGCTGATCAAATGTCATGATGGAAGAGCATGTTGATGATAGAAGAGGAGCTTAAATTTCCACAGATAAGCCTTTCGAATAGACGCCCAAGCAACTGCATGAGATGAATCGCTCCCCACGATAAGATTATAGTGAAATTTCTCAAAAAGCATATAAAAGCTTCTAAGATAGCTAATACCTATACTTCATTACAATCACAAACGCCAACATGATTGCAAATGTAAATAAGACCTCACCCCTACCATTTCCAAGCATTCCTCAAATTTCCACCAACCCCGGCTTTCATCTCACAACTTCATCAACGTTGAACATAAAAACACCAATAAGGAGAGGAGACCAATGAACAGTTCTCCTCACCTTAATTGGGCCACATCTCATACAAAGTTGTCATCAAGACAAAAATTTGAAAATTCCTTTCTAACCAAAACCCACCTCACAATCCTTAAGCAATCAACTCCTCTGAAGAAGAGAAGACCGTTTTAAATATTCTATCATTCATTTCCCTCCAAATGGACTAAAGAATTGTAAACAGAAGCATCATTTAAAGGGCTATTTGTTGGCATAGAATAGAGAAGAATTACATAGGAATTCATGTCATGTGGTTAAAAATCAAGATCCAAAGCGAATTAAGGAAAAATGAAAAACCAATATCAACCCCAGTAATTCAAATCCTAAAAAGGCCAACATCCATCTACATTGCTCATGTTATATCCTTCATCCCTCCCCTAAAATCATTTTCATTTTAACCTTTTAATGATCTTTTTTATGGATCTCATTTAACCATGAATTCCTATATATTCTAATGCAAAACAAACTGAAAAGCAGCAAAAAAGCAAAACGAGGCCTTAAATCACCATCCCTGCACACCATGTCATAAAACAACCAATATGATCTGTTCAATGTCCAAAAGCATGTACATTGAGAGGCACAACAAAACAAATGGCCCACCACCTCACTATGGGGCCCACCAAGGGGATTTGAAGATCACAATAGCCATGCTAGGCTAGCTTATGGTGACAGAACTCGTGCGATCATCCTAACCCCTTGGTGAAAGGCCCACAGGTTTTAACCGTCTAAAGCCGATGCACAGTTGATCCAACGGTCAAATCCATTTGAATGGGTACAAACCCGATGGTCCAGTGAAAAAAAGGAGACATCGCATGGGGCCTACCTGGGCGCCCATATGGGTCGGACATATTTATATATTAATGAAATAAGCACTTAAAGCAGTTGAATTGGTGCAGAACACTTAACTAATCGATTCTCTTGATTTGGCACTAATAAGATTCAACATGTCATTAATCGACAACCCTCAGAGCCCAATAACCAGATGCAGCTGAATCTGCAATGAAGCCGCTCACCATATTTGTTATGACTTTGCATTTTGACGAATGCTCGCCTTGAACCCACAAAAATTCTTCCATGCCAACACTGTTCTGTTCTCCAGAGTATGTCTATAAAATACATCACATATTTACCGACTGATGCTATGGAGTATAAAACAAATGACCACCAACTGAAAACTCTTAACATTCCAGATTTCTCACACCAACAATATCATATCACCCATCGAAGTGCCCAGAAACTGCCTCTTTTGCCAGACGCGGCATTCCCAACTGATCAGAACAAAATTCATCCGGTTGGCACCTGGTGGCCAAGAACATGGTCATTAAAGTTTTGACACATTATGCTTGTAACTTATGCCTCCACTGCAGCTCCCACTTCCTCATCAGTTGTTTCAGCTGTAACAATCTCCTCTGATTCACTTGCATCTGGCGTTTCTGGGGTTTCGGCATCTGGGTCTTTCTTTTCAGTCCCATGATGCACCAGTTTTTCTCTGAGCTTCAACATCAGCTCTTCTCTAGCACCTTCATTCTCAGCAAAATATCGTTTGATAGCATCTCTTCCTCGGAAACTCTGTCCATTCATGTGGTAGAATGCACCTCCTGCTTTTGTTATGTACTTATGCTTGCACCCTAATTCTATGATCTCCGAGTCACGGCAGATCCCCTTGCCGAATTCAAGCTCGAACTGTGCTGTCTTGAATGGAGGAGAATGTTTGTTCTTCACAATCTTAACAAGAACTTGGCTTCCTACAGCCTGCAAATGAACTGACCATGTTATCACAGCCATAACTGCAACATATAAGTGAACTCATGATACAAATGATCTCAAAGACAATAATGTGAGTGGCACTAGGAAAGAGGTTCACTGAATCAATCTTGATGATCCATTATGTCCAAACCACAATTAATAGGTTCCTTCATAAAATTAGAATAAACCGATGTTGGCCGCCAAAATTTAATATTTGTAGTCATTTCTCAGTTATGTGCCTACCTACAAATAGGTCGATTAGTATAGTCAAGCCTAGAATGTCTAACAAGTAACAATTGACAGCTGAACATTAAAAGAAAAAAAAAAAATTGATATTGTATGTAGGTAACAAAATCAAAATATGCTGTAAAAGGATAGACTATTACTTCTTCACCCTTTTTAACAAGGCCGATTCTTTTGATATGTAAGCGAACAGATGCATAGAACTTCAGAGCATTTCCACCAGAAGTAACCTCAGTTGGTCCACCAAAGCCAAATGTGCTCAACTTTGATCTCACCTACAAACACAACACCTTTTTCCTCATGTGTGATGAATGTCATGTTTGGGGCATACAGTTAAACTACTTATATATTCAGTCCTTTACAGAGGCAGAAAAGAAGATGAATAAATACTAAAACAAGAAATGTGTCATCCTTGGCTATAGCTTAGTTGGATAGGGATATCGGTGTGTGAGTGAGAGTGCATGTCCTTGATTCTCTAATGTAGCCAAAAAGACAAAAAACCTCCACTTGTATCTTGAAGGGCCCTCATTAATGAAGAAAACTGTGTGAGTGAGAGTGCTTGTGTTTGGGTCTCTAATGTAACCGGATAAAAAAAAAAGGCCAATTGTATCTTGAAGGGCCCCTCATTAATGAAGAACTGATTTTAATCCCGACTCAATTGAAAATTACAGCAGGATAGGGGTGTAAATTTTCTAGATATGATTCATTATTAATCGGACCCAGAACCTAGATCTGGATCCAACATGAAAGAACCAATGTCCAGATTAGGATGAGTTGGAAATGGTCTGCCAGGTCACCAAGCTGACCTGAGCCAACTGCATCTTTCTGTGCCATATGCCCATACATAAATATTAGGCTTTTAAATAACTTGAATCTAGGTCAGAACAGGATTTGATCATATTATTAATTTGATTCTAGTCCCTATGACCAAGACCAAGTTGGACAAGGTATGCTGAGTGATTGGTCAGCATCTCCCATTGACAACAATGACAAAATGAGATGTATTTGATAGGAAACAGGAGCCATTTAGAATAAAAAAGACATTCAATCAGAAACCTTAAGAAACAAGAGCACTTAAAGCTTCCATATGCAACATTATTAGAATTTTATTTACGTACTCTGAAAAAAATATGGAATATTAAATGTTAGTGTATGCATTTAGAATAAACACAGTGCACAATGAATGGTCCATTTGGTTTTTTATCCCTAAATATTTTATATGCTAGGTTCAGATTTGAGTCACCTGATTTATAAAGATCAAAATAGTTTGGGAGAGAGAGAGCGAATGACACAATTTGCGTAGAGCCTGACTCATCAATCTTGCTTGCAGTGCCATGTGTGCATCCCCCATCTCACCATCAAGCTCACTTTTAGGCACAAGGGCTGCTACCTGCATTCCAAAACAAATTTTCACAAAATAAAAACATTGATCAACTTGGAAGTTGGAACTCATCTTATTAAGTTAATTACAGCAGACTTTACCAAGTCCCAATGCCAATGTTATAAATCAATAATCAAGTAAATCATTAGCCCAGCTGGTTCTTACGCTGTCCACAACTACAACATCAACAGAACAACTTCGGATTAGGGTGTCAACAAGACTAAGTGCCTGCTCCCCACAATCTGGTTGCGCAAGTAGCAAATTGTCAGTTTTTACACCAATAGCCTCTGCCAATGCTGGATCAAGGGCATGTTCCGCATCCACAAAAACACAATAACCTGCAAACACAAACATAAAGAAGCAACATGCTGAAAATGGAAAATGGATTCAAGACAATCTCAGAGGAATTATAGGAATGCTACAGGATGTTTACAATGTCCTGATGCACCCCAGTCCATACTAATGGAGCACATAGCTCAGTGCTCATGACAATGTTGATTTAGGACCACTACCATGGATAAGGATGCCCCACAAATCTTCCAGATTGGAGGACCCTATCCACCCATCCTTACCCTTTTTAGAAACCATGCCCGTATCTTCTTAATCATATATTTTAGGACTAATTTTGGTTAGTTAAATCATCAAATCTGGACTTGGAGCATCTTCAATCCATGTGGCCCCGTTGTATCAATCGTTTGGATCTCTGAGCATGAACCCTACTTAGGACGAATAGGTATCAAGAAACTAACATCCAACGTGAACTCATGTTCTCATCCTGGAGATTTCCAAAATTTCTCAAACAGACAGTGTAACTCGAACACAACTAAAGAAGATTTAATTGGGACACTCCTTGTAGGAGATCCCTTTTAAGGCAGATGCGAAAACAAAGTTTGTTTTCTTTGCTTCTTCCAGAGATAAGCTACGATCAATTTTATTTTATTCTTTTAAGAGGATGAGATACCTGCCTCGGGAGGTCATGACTCCTACATGATAAAAGGCAGTTGGAAAAGAAAAACAACTCATTTTAGGACAGTAATAAATGGCACATAGTCAAATTTAGAAGATAGATTATTTTCTATCCGTTTTTCATGTACAAACATGCAGAAATGCTGTCAAACCTTATCTAAATATAACTGGAGGTTTTTATTTTTTATTTACTTATTAATTTATTTCTGAGAGGTGAGGGGGGTTGTGGAAATGCGGTTTGAGTTACCTCCATGTTTCTGTGATTCGGCTATTACGTGAAGACCAAGTGTTGTCTTTCCTGAGGCCTCTGGGCCATATATCTCCACAACACGTCCCTGTGAAAGCCATAAACAAACAGCTCAAAAGCAAGCTAAGAAGCAGTTGATGTATTAAACGGAACAAACTAAGAATGCAAATCATGATTCAAGCATTCAACAAAATAATGCTCTTCAAATCCAATGTGGATGAGGCAATAGGAGGTAGACTAGCAGAACGTACCTTTGGAAGTCCACCAATACCCAATGCTATATCTAAAGAAAAAGACCCCGTAGACACCACAGGAACATTTCTAGGAGCAATAGAACGACCCAGCCACATGATTGACCCCTTTCCAAATGAGGTAGTAATTTGGTCAATTGCTTGTTGTAGAGCCAGTTCTTTCTTTGACTTGTGCTCATCGCCAGAATCACTTTCATCTGACTTAGATTTCCTTCTCCCTAAAAATAAAATAAATGCAATTACAACTAGTTCACCTCAAGCAAACAACAAATTTAGCAGCGTATCATTAAAATAGGCAGTCATTCAGACACTTCATGATTGTAGCTATGTTGATGAATACAGTAGATGGCTTGTTTGCAGCCCTTGACATATTAAGATACTCATGCAGACTACCATACTTGAGGACCATTCAATCAATACAGTGCTTGTACACTGTAATAATGTACACTTTTCTATTAGATTCAATTAATGAGCACATAGATTTGATTACCCCAACTAAGAGGATTCTTAGGGCTGTAATTAATACACAGATTTCTCATCCATTGGGAAGACACCTAAGTAAATCCAAATCTCTCATTTTTTTATTCTGAGTGCATTGTCATGGTGTCATAGCCAAGACAATTTTTTCTACCTAGTGTGCAGCGATCTGTTCTTCACTGTGTGACCATATGACAATCTGCTCTTCACCATGTGATCAATGGACATTGTGGGGCTCACCTGGATATCATTTCTCAGAAATTCTTCTTGACAAAAGTTTGTTTGGCTGTAAGAGGGTTTATTTGGAGAATTTTCAGATCCTCTTGAACATCGAAGAGCCGCTGAACCTTCTTCCAGTCGATTTTGAGAATCTCTGTATTGCGAGTGTAACAGTGGCGCCCACCTTGAGATCAACTCTCGCCAGGATTCTTCTTCAACAAGGACTGACTCTTCATCAGGGTATTTATGAAGCTTTCTAAGAGATTTTTTTATCATCAGAGGTAGGCCATTTACATGGTTTTCTATTTTATTGGTTTGTTGGACTGTTTTTTATCATGACTGTCAAAATCATTGGATCTGTGCAGTTTGCCCACGAAACTTCACATTGTCAGTCATTTCTTCCCTACAAACATTTGTGTGATTAGTTATGAGATCAGGACTGTTCTAAACAAATTCATGGGCAATCTAGAAGAATCTAGACAAGGATGCCTCCTGTATGGGATCTTTTGCGGCTCATCTGGAAGTCCTGATCTATGATAAGGTCCTCCCAACTTGATCCAAGGGTTTTCTTAAACCTCAGGCAAGAACGGTTTGTGGTCATTTTGATTTGATTAGGTTTTCATTAACCGTTTGATTAAGCTTCTTCCGGCATCAGTACCTGGACTGCTGGACATTACATTCTGAACTGTTTTGTGAAATTTGTGGAGATTTACATTACTTTCCGTACTACTTGAATAATTTGCATTAATTACTCAGACATATCCATCCCATTGACATGGCTTCCATTGAAAAATATGATATTCTTCCAATTAGATTTACGGGGAAAAAACTATTCCGCATGGGAGTCCAAATATCGCATGTTTGTTAAGGTAAAAGAGATGTGGGGCCACATTGATGACACACTTGTCAAACCCATGGATCCTACAAAACTGGCTTAATGGGCACACATCATTAGTTGGATCTTAAGCTCAATGGGCCCCCAAACTGTCCCTGATTTAAAAAGTTTAAATTTTAAAAGAAAAGCTTATAAAAGATGTAGGTATGTAAAAGGGTTACGCCCATGATGGACCTAGAACTAGACTCGATTAAATGTATATACCTGGACCCATGCCAGACTTTGATGGAGCAACTGGACCAGACCCAGTTCCTTAGCTAGCTAAAAATCAATGGATATAAAAGAAATAGGGTGCAACCTCATAGGACGCACCAGAAGACTCTACTGTCTGTATGCATTATTACACAAATATATCATACCATAACATATATTATAATAATAATATTTTAATTCACCATTCAGATAATTAGATATTGGATACAGACCTGTGTAGACCCAGAGCGAACCTTCAGGTCGTAATAATAACATCAATAATAATAATAATAATAATAATAAATGAACTGAAAATAAGAGAAACTATAGAAGCTGTAAAAACACCAAAAAAAAAATAAAAAATTCCCCACCTAATTAGATAATTTATGGCTTTAGTCTGATTAAGGTGAAGGCTTCCCAAGTAATGTAATGAAAAGGAAGTGCAAGTGAAAACATGCAATTTCCTGAATCACTAATGTCGAACTACACATATTACACATAAATGCTGAACTTAACTTATTAAAACTTAAAGATAACTTACTAGACATTAGATTTCAATTAGCAAAGATTTACTAGTAAAATAATAGTAAAAGAACCATTTTGAAATAGAACTGATTTCATGTTTAAATGTCAATGTTAAATCAAATTTGGTATATCAAGATGTGAAGCTAAATTGCACACAGAAAAGCCTGCAACCCCATTTAATAGGACATGTAATATAAATATGGATAGAGAAATAAATAGATGTGATGCATCATTTCTAACACAACAAATTATCGCAAGTAAGATGTAATAAATTATCAAACTCATTTACCCATCCAGAGTCCAGACCATGATAAAACCAAAAAAAAAAAAAAAAAAGACCATTCAGTCATCACAACTCACAAGTAATATGCACGAGTGAAGGAACATATTGAAAACCACTATTGATTCATGAGAGGAAAGAAGTCAGAGCAAAATTATAACATAAAAGGGGACAATGGATTTTTTTTTTTTTTTTTCTGAAAGTCATGTAAAGGCTTTTACACTTAACTCATAACATAATAATAAGATGATGAAGATGGCCATTTGGGCACCCGCAGCTAACATGTAAAAGAACATACAAATAGACATGTATTTCATTAATCCTTCCACAGAAATATGCATCGTCCATATCTTTCATCCCTACAAATCTCTTATTACTTGAACAACAAAAAAACGTTGCAGCAAATGATAAAATAGAATACTAGATCTCCAACTCCAATCAACCACTCAATAAATAATTGGCACAGAATGCAGTACAATTAAGACAATGGCTAGTTGGGGCATAAGCTTTGACGAGCCTTTTTCTTTCTTGAAAGATTACGAAAAAAATTACATATATAATAAAGCTAGAATATTAACAAATAAAAAAAGAGACATCAATCAAGGGGATGGATCAACTAGAGAATATACATTCAAAGACCCCACTAGACTGAAATTTAACCATATTCTGCCATTGTATTCTCCCTTTCAACACCAGCTTTCGCCAATGAGTCAGCCTATGAAATATGAATCGCATCCCCTCTCATGAGTCATGACAGGAAGTAGGATGTTTAAGATCAAGCATGATAAATACAAAGAATGTATTAAAAATGATAAATGAAATAGTGAAAGAAATGTTCAAGAACCTTTCACGGAGAAGTTGCGGATATGGAAGGCTGTACCCAAAATGCCTTCCGTAAAGCACTGCCATGAAAACCAATATAAGATGTAAGGCATGATAAATAAACAGAAGCTTCTGCTGCAAGTTCCAAAAAAAGTAAACAATGCTTAGTATAGGCCGCCATCTTAAGTTCAAGGAATATACTCAAACAAAGTCTAAGGGCATGTTTATGAACGTCTGCAGAAAACCAGTTCCACAGACTTTTTCCTCCTCCGCAAAAGCTCTTCTGCGGAATCGAGGAGAATTTAGCTCATTTTTTGTGCTTTTCCGCACCAATTGCATATTTTACTGTGGCATGGAAAAGCATTTCAGCAATCCTCACTTTTTCTGCTGAAAACCAGCCTCACAAACATGCCCTAAAAACTCCAAACAAGATCCAATGATGAGTGGTCTCTCACAAACAACATACATGCATCAGCTATTTTCATGATAAAGAGCACACTGATGAAAGGACATGATTTACAGCTGGGGCACGTAAACTGTGAGGCCCATCCAATAAACTGCATGGACCACAGGCAAACAGAGCAAAATGTCCACCCCTTCTCCTTTTCTTTTTTTTGGAAATGTGCCAACCCCTTCTCACATTGAATAATACAATGGCTTCACCGGCTCATAACTTTCAGAGCAGGGTTTGCCTAGAGCTCTAATTACGCTTTGAAAGCCTCTAGTCATCAAAGACAAACACTAACAAGAAATGGGTATTCTTTAAAATAAAATAAAAAAACATTTTTCATCATTTCTATCAACACCCATCAACCTCAGCTCCACAAACAAGCATTCAAAAGCACAACAACAACAACACACAAAAAAAAAAGAGGGAAAATTTGTTATTTCAATTAATCACAAATATAAAAAAAAAAAATCAAAGACAAACAAAACAAAACTGCAATATAAAAGCAAAACAAAGTACCCACATTTCTACAGTTGTATAGTTTGAAGGAAAATAACATCCAAAAGCACAAGAATCCTCATTTTTCCACCTCAGCAAAAAAAAAAAAAAAAAACAAACACACAAACAAAACAAAACAAAACAAAACATTCAAAGCAAAAAGGGAAGGAACCCACATCCATATACATACATGCAAAGTAGTCTCATCAATTTAAACACACAAACAAATCAAAGAACCACCATTTCTCCACCCCCAACAGAAAACCCCCAAGTCCTCAATAACCAAAAAAAAAAAAAAAGAGGGAACCAACCAACATCTCTACTCGATCATTTGGATGGAAGAAAAAAGAGCATTGAAAAGCACAAAGGAAGAGATAATGAACCCCTATTTCACCTCAGCGGAATAGAGAGACTGCTTAATGGAAGCGTTGCGTAGAAGAAGCCTTGCCATCTGTGTCCTCCCTCTGCAACTATCTTCGAAACCCAAAACCCCCCTTTTGTGGAAAAGGACTTAAGTAGAAAGGGAAATGAGAGAAAAGGAGAGATCTTGCATCGAGGGTTTAAGAAGAGGAAATCTCTCAGTGTGTTTCTTCTCCCTCTCTTGCTAGGGTTTTGGTTTTCCCTCGCTTTTGAGTTCCTTTTTGTATGTCTGGTCTCACACTCGTGTGCATTTCTTTTGTTTGTCTGTGGAATGGGGGACTCGTAAATATAGAATGCACGGCCGTAAATATTTTACAGTCCGCTCGGAATCTGCCGCTTTGTATGTACAAGTGGGCCATATGGTTGTTTATTTATGGCTGAGTGGTCAAGCCCACTTTAGGCACCATTTCTAAATGGGCAAGTGGTCTTGTGGCAACCTAGCTTCTCATGGTTTCTTCCCCTCTTTTTTTTTTTTTTTTACATGTGATGTGATAAGAAAATAAGATTTACATGTGTAAATGTTACACACCTGAAACATATTACTGTGTTTGTCGAAATAATCAATTGTTGCATGAGTAAAGTAATTATATAATGATTTCTAAATGTATTTGGATAGGTGTGGATGTTTTTTTTTTACAGATTTTTCAAAATCAATGAAGAATTAAGATATAAAATTGAATATTCTTGTATTTGCCATTAATGCAGGAATATTGAATAGTTTGAATCGTAAATTAGGGGCTCATAAAGTGTGGAAAATAAAATTTCTATTTTGGGCCTTTTTTAGGGATTATATTGAAATCTATGAAAATTTAAGAAAATCAATTTCGAGATATTGGGGTTTATTGGTACAATAAAAAATGATGAAGGATTTGGATTATAAATATGTGACCCATAGTAATTTAAAAAATTTAAAGAGGTTAGATGGGGTCCATAAGAATATAATTACCATGCAAAGAGATTGTATTAATGCATTTTTTTAAAGTGAGGTGTGAATCTATTTTACGCCTATTTACGTGTAAAGTTTTTGTCATGTAAATGATCTTATTTTTACACTATTTTCACGCTTCATTTATGCACCACATGCTTAAATAAGTATAAACAAATGTAATAACCCTAAAGGGTAGTTCAGTTGGCCTAGGACCACGGTTTGCATTCAGAGGTTGTAGATTCGAAACTGCATTACCACACTGGGGCTACAGGGGAGTTTATTCGGCTTCCCTTTGGACCCGAATGAATTAATCCAATCTACCCGGCTTCCCTCTGCGCCCGAAGGGTTTAGTCCAACCCAAAGGGTTGGGAATCCTCCGATAATAAAAAATAAAAAATAAAACTATAAACAAATGTAATAATGTGTAATCATTACATATGAGAATCATTTATAAAAATAAATGGCAGCAAACAAATAACCCTTGAGGGTTGATCCTTGACCGGTTATATGAGACAATCTTATTTGTCGAATATCAATGATAATTGACGACTATTCCCAAAAACAAATTTTTGTAGGCCATGGTAAGAAATAATGGTTTTTTAGAACAATAGCTCTGAAACAATTATACATCATTTTTTGACAGAGTTACAATGAGCTTATGTGCAAGTGCAACACACTTTGAATAAAGGTATGAGCGGGGCCTGTATTTAGAAAATTAATTCCGACCATTGATACACCCTTAACGCAAAATATTGCTCTAATAAGAGATAGGACCACTGTTGAATTGACTACATATTGAACACATACGTGGACAACTTCCTTCTCTTATTTCTCTTTCAAAAAAAGGGTGGACTATCTCATGTGTAAAATCCAGTGATCAATATAACAGTTGGCTTAGTAAAAGGACTTTTAATATTTAGTTAGTCTAATAGAATAGGCGCTAGTGGTGGTGTATCAATGGTTTGAATTTTCGAAATGTGGACCCCACTCATATCTTTATTAAAGGTGTTGCACTTAGTTTGCCTCATTCCAGGGCCGTCTCAAGACAATATGTGGCCCCAGGCGAAAGAATAAATGAGGCCCCAAAATTTGTGGCTCCAGGCAAAAGTACAAAAAAAATTGTTTTTTCTTTTTTAGTTTTTTTTTTTTGGAACTTGTTAAGGGATTCATTTTTTTAAGTGAATTTAACCTTTCTTGCCTTTTGTGATGCAAATTTATTGATCAAGTTTTTGTATTCAAGGTTTTCCAAAATTTTCTTCTCAATAGATAAAATGGCTAACCCGCTTAATCTCTCTTGTGACATAGTTGATCGCAGATAAGATTTTATTAACTTTAATTTCGAGAAACTTCTTTCGGCGGAAGCAACCGTAACAGGTACTGTTAATAGTATTCTATAAGAAATATATGAATTTGGAAAAGACTCAATTTTATTTAAATAATCTAATACTTGAAGTGCACTTTGAGTTCCTGTTGGCAAAGCTTCTCTTAATACTTTTAGTTCTCCAAACAAGTCTATACCTTCAATGTCAGAATGCTCCCCATGTTTTAGGAATTGCTCAAGATTAAGACAACTCTGTTTCAAATCATCATCATCTAATAACTTCAACCTTTTGATATCAAATAAAAATCTAAACATTTCTTCGTAGCTCTTAAGTTGTTCAAACTTATTTCTAATAGATGAAAGTGCTTGATCCACAATACATAAAAAATAAGTAGTTCTAAAAGACTCTTCTGGGGATTGAGTCACCTCGTTATCGGTACTCTCATCAAATTGTTTTTTCCTTCGGATTATACGTCTTTCATGAAATATTGGTTCAACATTCATTTCACGTGCTATACATTTTGCAATATCTATAGATTTCTCAAATCCGTTTTCTCTAAACTTTTCAAAGAATGTAACAAGACCTTTTAATTCACTAATGGCACCATCAATATGCATTTTTTTAGATTGTAAACTTTTACTAACCAAATTAACAGAAAATAATATTTCATACCAAATAACCATACCTAATAAAAACTCATAATTTCCTATATCATGTATAGCTAAACTTTCAGCTTCACTTTTTACTTTTGGATCGTCACTACTATTTGCTAACTCAAGTAATGCATCTCTTATTTCTGGAGCTTGATACCTTATTGCTCTAACACTTTCTTCTCGACTCTCCCAACGTGTTATTGATAATGTCTTAACAGTAAGCTTTTTCACATTGTCTGTAAAGATTTTCCACTGCTTAGTTGATGAAGAAAATAAACAATAGATACGTTGGACTACTCCAAAAAAAGACACCGCCTTTATACAAGAGCTTGCCATATCACTAATAACTAAGTTAAGACTATGACATCCACAAGGTGTATAAAATGCTCTAGGATTCAAATCTAACAATCGTTTTTGCACACCTTGTTGCTTACTTTTCATATTCGATCCATTGTCATATTCCTGCCCTCTTACATCATTAATATCTAGATTAAATAGTTCTAAAACTTTGATGAGTTCCTCAAAAAGTCCTTTTCCTGATGTATCATCAACTTTTATAAAATCCAGAAAATATTCTTCAATTTGTACTGGGCTTATTGAAACATTTACAAATCGTAAAACGAGTGTCATTTGTTCATGATGACTTATATCCGGAGTGCAATCAAGGATAACAGAAAAGTATTTTGCTTCTCGAAGTTTTGTAATTATGAAATTTCTTACTTCAGTTGCCAACAATTGTATCAATTCATTTTGGATTATGTGCCCAAGATAGTGATTATTAATTACACCTTGTTTGATACGCCGAACATGTTCTTGCATTACTAGATCGAATTCAGCAATCATTTCAATAATACTTAAGAAAATCCCATTATTCTCTTCATAAAGCTTCTCATTGCTTCCACGAAATGCCATGTTATTCTTAGAAATGGTTTTAATCACAGCAATAATTCTTACTAGTACATTTTTCCAATGTTTTTTTTCCTTATCAATTTGTTCTTGGATATCTTTATCAATTGTCTTATTATTTAATAACCTTTGTTTTAAATCAATCCACAAAAGCATGTTTTTAGCATGTCCAGTTGAGTTCTCATGACGTTTTAGTTTAAGACTAATATTTCTCCAATCTTTGCATCCTTCATTACTCAATTGACTTTTCTTAGACTTTGAAAATAACTTGCAGCAGAAACAAAAAACCTTATCACAATGTTTTGAATATACCAACCATTTTCTATCAAACTTTTCTCCATTTGGCGCTATTTGAGTATAATGTCTAATTGAAAATCTCCTTGACTTTTCACCGACTGGATATTTTAAACCGATTTCCCTAACTGGACCTTTTTCTACTAATAAATCTCTTAGTTTTATATCAACATTATTCCATTATCCCGGGTCATATATATCTGCAAGTAGAGTGTTAGATGGTTCACCGGGGTTCTCTTCAAATGACGAAACTTCCGCTGAGTTTAAGTTTATTTTCCTATTCTCATTCAGCTTAGCACTTTCATTAGGTTCTATGCTAGGAAGAACATGTTCAATTTTATCATTTTGTCTAATTCTTTCATTATTTTCGAGTTCATGTTCAATTTCATCGTTTTCTCTAATGGTTTCAATATCATCTAATTTATGTTCATCATTACCCTCTAGTTGTTCATTCTCTATAGGTGGGTTCACTATCTCATCTTCTTTATTTCTTTTAATAAATTTATACATCGCATCTTTTTGAGATTGAATCAACTCTTGTTCTTTTTTTTTCCGTTGACGTTTTTGAGCACCAGATTCAAACTTACGTTTCATAGTAATAACAAATAGATAAATATCACATATATTGTAACAGTATATTAGATGCAGATTTGATTAAAAAAAAGAAGAAGAAAAAAAGCCAAGAACCTGTTCCAAAAGAGCAAGCGCAGTCCAAGTCCAGATCTACAAACCAGGCCCTCGTGATGTTTATTACTGTCTTACTGATGTAAGCCCACTCCAATGAAGTGAATAAGTGATGATGATGCTGAGATGCAGCTGCCAGCCTGCCACTCACCCACAGCCCACTCCACCACTCGGCCCACTCGTGTAAATACGTTCTGCGTAGAACGAGGTCAAAGCTTAAAAGCCTTATTAAAGGTTTCTGCTCTTCTGATGACTATGGAACTCCCAGGCGGTGCTTCTTCTTCTTCTTTCCTTTCTTTTTTTCTTTTTTTTTTTTCAGTTTGATTCAATGAATCAATCAGAGAAGAGGGACTGACTGCTACTTGCTAAAATAGTGAAATCGGCGACTGCGAGATGGTGTTGAACTGTTGATGGCTTGATGCCAGGGGCGGGGGGCCCAGCCGCCCAGGGGGTGATTGCGTGAATCGCCGATCGCTTGATGATGAATTGATGATGATGATGGAGAAGAAGCGGCTGAGAGAAGAAGGGTTGGAGGGGCTGAGTCTGAGATCGGCGAGATGATGAGAGAGAAGAGAAGAGGGCCTGAGATTGGTTGAGATCGGCTGAGAAGAGAAGAGGGGCTGATGCGATGATGGTCCACTGCCAGGTACCTTCTCCACCTCGGTGCCTCGCTGCTGCTTCTTCTTCTTTGCTTTTTTTTTCTTTTTTTTCTGCTTGATTCAGTCAGAGAAGAGGGGCAGAGATCGGATTTGGTATGGATGGAAGAGCTCGATTGGGGGGCGGCTGGAATTGGGGGACACAATTTTTTTTTTTTTTTTTTTTTTTGTTGTTGTTTGCTAGATTATGGAGAATAAAACAATGGGTTTTGGGTTTGGGTGGAGGAGATAAATAGAGCAGAGTGGGTTGGGGAGTCTGTGGAAAACGAAGAGTTGCAGTTGCACAGTGGGTTGGGCAGTCCGTGGAAAACGAAGAGCTGGGGGTTAATGCTTTCTTTCGATTGGGCGTTGGTTGGTTAATGGTTAATGTATTTACTGTTGGTGGAGAATGATGAATTAGGCTTTTGGTTGGTTAACTTATTTACCGTTAAGTGGTAGATAATGATGAATGATGCTTGAAAATTGGGAATTGCCTTAGCCTGATTTACAAAATTTTGAGGCCCCCCTCATGGTGAGGCCCCCACCACCTGCTTCAGCAGCTTATGGGGTGAGCCGGCCCTGCCTCATTCACATGGGATTAATTCCCCCTTCCTAATTAAACCTCCAAACGGATCGAACAACTCCCTCAGGTTCGGGCCCACGAATCCTATGGTCCATGAATTGATAATAATTAAGGAGGCATGAAGTAAGTAACTAATAACTAATATAGAATAGCGACAACACTTGTAAGATTTGACGGTTCTCACATGGATGACTATGTTTCGAACCACTCTGCTCATTGTATGTGCGAATTCCTAATACATCGCGTGTGTAAGTCTTTCAAGACCCAGCCCCTTAGCTGGAAACAAACTAGCTCCTGGCTTATCACTAAAACTACTGTAATTACTTTTTATGAAAAGTTAGTAGTTTATTTTGGACATTGAGGTTGGTTTGGAATTCAGATGATCCTAATAGAGCTACATGCAACCACATGAACCGAGTCCGGATCCGCAACAGAGATGTTACATGCTTCTTGTGAATGGGTGCACGGAACCCAACCTTGTGACCCCATCTATTGATGATCTAAATCATTAAAATTGAATGCAATCCCCTCCAACAACATGTGTCCAATCACATATCTAACATTTTTATCACCAGTTTCACAAGATACCCATCTTCACTGTCCTAAGATTTCATTTTTATGAGGCTCATTTAATGCTATTTTTAGTGTTCTCTTCTCTACAAAAGAACCCAATTCATTTTTTGCATGCCACTCCTCCTTTCCAAGTTAAAAAAAAAAAAAAAAAAATCCAATTCACAAATGTGGGCAGGCATGTTTTTTAGTTGGGAACAATTTCAATATCATTGTAGTGGTCCAAGTCCGTGGGTCACGCTGGGCCAGATCCGTGGCCACTGGCCCGACCCATTTTACATCTCTACGAGCAAACTCTCAAACCGTCTGCCACATGTACAGATCCGGACCGGGTAAAACTCCTCCAACCGTTTGCCACGTGGCCTTTTAAAACTGCCTTCTTTATAAAATCTCCTTCAAAGGGACTCTCTCTTTCTCTGAGTTTCTCGATCTTGCATTCAATTGTGGAGGTCTCTCGTGGGCGATTCTTGGCCGTTCATCATGGTTTCTCGTGCAACGGTGAGTTATTGGGTGCCGTTGATCATCATCCTATTGTTTCACATCATTCCATAGGACGTATATTCTGCTTCATTTGTTTGGCAAATGTACAATTTGATTAGGAACAAATTTACGTGCATGTGGGGGCCATGAATTATCTCATCATCTTAGATGATAATATCAGGGCCCATCTCCTATCAAGGCAAAACCATTGGATCTTGTTCTTTCTGTGTAGGTGGCATTGTGCTTGTGCAATTTTGTTCTAATGGGCCCCATCTTTGATCATTACAACCCCTTTAATATTCTTGTCATCTCATGATGATCTGACATGTAGCCACCTTCACTCATCGTTATTGGATTAAATCTCAAAAGATCTACAGTTGGGATGCCGAGGGTGTTAAATCAAGGGCTATGATTATTTGGTGGTGATGTCTATGGACATAGCATTTATCATGGGGAGTTTCTCTTTTAGCAAGTTCCTTAATTTCTTTTTTCTTCCATACAACCAAGCTCCCATGCGTTTGGGAGATCTGAAAAACCAAACTCACATTTTAGAGCTTTGGGCTTTTGAGATTCAACCAATCAAATAAGGAATTTCAGAAATCCTAAAAATAGGTGATATTGAAATGAGATATTCCTAACCTATATGGCCCTATTTGATTGCATTAAAGTGTACAGTGTTGTTAAAAAATGAAAAGTAAAGGTAGATTCTAAAAAATAAGCATCAAATAACTTTTCTTTTGACTCTATCTCCTTAGACAAAAATGTTATTTAACGTTCATTTCTTGAAATCCACCATCAATATTCGTTTTAACCCCTCCTCCATGTATTCAATTCTTATGAATCCTAATGCAAACAAACAGACCTATAAAAATGTTCCTTCAAACAAATGTCTCCTTAAATTGCCGTTAACACATTATATGAAAATGAGATATACATATGTGAAATACAATGCCATACTTGTTGGAAGCACCGTTCTTACATGAGAAAAGATTGAACAATTCATATTATATGTATAAAATCTTTGCATATCTCAAACATTATGAATGTCTAATACATGAAACTAAACACTTTGGAGTTTAATGGATAATTAAATAATTACCTTTTTAGGTGTGAAACCTATGAAATTGACCTCATTTATTCACCATCTTCACAAGTGTAAACAAGCACCCATAAATATAAATGGGTGCAAACAAACTTAGACTTTTGTTTTACTACACTTTATGATGTTACAAAATACAAATGCCCTTATGATGATGATGATGGTGTATTATTACCACCACTACTAATACTATTAACTATTCTTTAATCTTGCAGAGTTATTGGAAAGCAATGCTGAGTCGAACTGCTGTGAGTCGAGGGTTTTCCACAACTGCTCCTAAAATGAAAACTCTGGCCGAGCCAAAGTCAGTCTTATTCTTCTACCCATGTATTTTGTCAAAAGTACAAATACGATCAATAAGGATGATCATGATCTGATTGCGATGATGATTTCAGGCCCATTAAAGGGGAGATGGTGCCCGTGTACATGACAGCAATAATGGTGATGATCGTCTTCGCGATCGCGGGCCACACAGCAAAGCAGCAGATGGTCCATGCCCCAAGCGTCCATTTCAACAAGAAGAGGAGAGAGACCATGCCAGAGGTAGAACTCCCTGATTCTGTTGCATCCAACGGCCAGAAGTTCATCTCCAAGTCCTTTCTAAGGAAGGTGGCCCAACTCAAGGACAGGGAGGATGTCATCTCCAACCCCATTGAAGGAAATCTTATCAAGAGGTTGGTGGGCTCATCATCTTATTCATATCCAACAATGTCAGTCACTCCATATGCCATGAAGTCCAATGGGCAGGCCCATGTGTGATACATGACCAGAAATCATAAATATATCAATACTATTGTTTGTGTGGTTGGCCATACAAGGCCAGAAATCAACTACCACTTCAGGATAGAGTCTTGGAGTGTCCATTTAAATCAAGAAGTGCATTACAAGTAGAGTTCCATCAAGTCATTTGCAATTTTGTATGTACCTAGTTTGATTTGCCAAGTCCAACTCAACTTGAACCAGGTTTCTTTTCCTTGCAGTCAGCAGATATCAACATAATTATTTAGGCAGGTAATCAGTTATTCAATGTCTCAGATATCTAACTATCAATACTATTGTTGCAGCCCAAAAAACGTAGAATCAGTGAAATCAGTTGGGGTGAGTCCAAAGGATCACTAAGGTCGCTGCCACTTACTTTTTTTTTGTTTCCCATGATTCTGTAAGTATGGTTTCTAACTTCCTATTTTGGTATTGGTTGTTAGCTAGACTACTTAAAACTTTTTCCCCTCAAACTGTGTAAGCTGTGAACTTTATTCGTACCAGTCATTTCTGCAATGTTGGCTCAAAGGCGAGGGGCCTATATGTTTGGAGGAATTTCTGATAAGAACTACACGTGTTGGGAAATTTTGTGGAATTCCCTATTTGATAAGTGGAACTAAAAAAGTCTAACCTCCTAAAATGTCACTTTTGACTTTAGAATTTTCTAAAAGTCTAGCTTACTTAATGCTGGGTTGGAGTTGAGCATTTGAAAAACCCAGATTGAGGTCAACATCTGGAGAATTTGCAGTTCCTCTCCAACAGTTCTCAGAATACCTGCAAAGAAAAAGGCCACAACAGAAATCATAATTCCTAAATAGTCATTCATTAAGTTTATGTATGTTTTTTTTTTTTTTGTATAATAATACGGTCATTTGAAAGTGAACAGAAATGCAGACTAGTCATCACGAATCTTCAGGTCCCATCAACCGAGCAGCAGAGTTTGATTTCCAGGAACAAGGCATCCAACTATCACAAGTTTCAAAGATTGATGCATGATAGATCTCAATTTTTGTTGATTTACATGTGTATATGAGAAATAAATGGAATAAATGATTCAGTTTAATTACCATGCAATGTTCAAAATCAATTTGAGTATAAAATCACATGTGGAAATTCAACTGCCAGTTCAGTAATGAATGAGTTACCACTAGGAGGCAAGCAATGTTGGTGATCTTCCAAAATCAGATTGAAGTTACATTAGCAGTGGATGGTTCAATCCAAACTGTGTCTGCTGCCTGTCCAATTTGGCCCAACCGTACTGCCAAAAAATGGCAAATATGCACACTGGAAAAAAAAAAAAAATGCACATGCCCAGACTGGTATTTTGTATAGATTGTAGTCAGAAACAGAGGGAAATTAATGCAAAAATAGTTTCAAAACCATAAATAACTTCGTTTCAAGACCATATGAAAAGAAAAGAAAAAAGCCTAGTTTCAAGGTTGAAGTAATGACCAGAATAAACTTCAAAGCAAAAAATTTGGAGAAGAGACCATATCACAGTTGGAGTTATCTTTAAACATTCAAAAAAGGCCTTCCACTATAACATACAAAAAGAAGAAAGCACCAAGAGATGACCGCAACTGTTTGATCTAAGGTCATCATTTCATGGCCCTAGACCATATATGATATAACCGGCAACCTATAAAGCCGAGATACATATATGCACATGGACAAGGATACGGGGATTGGGGATACGAATGCACTTTTAAATTTAGGACATGGATGTGGATATGTCTATCCACATTTCTCTTGTAGAATGTTACTAAATTAATGAAATTATCATTGTTCACATTTCTTTCTAATGTTTTGTTCTTCTTAATGTTGAAAAGTAAGAAAACTATAAGAAAGATATGAAATAATGGAGTCGGTGTAATAAGATATGCTAAGCTTGTACCCAAGAAGTATTAGCGCAATATCGAGTACTAGTATGACTCTTGTATTCAGCCGACGAGGATTGTTGGGGATGTAAAAGTATCTGGGCACCATAGTTAGCAATTGCTAATGAATCTTTATTTTCTGTCATGAATGGTTAGATCCCAAAGCCAACTTACATGTGGAAGGTTAACGGGCCTCAACTCTCTTACCACATCCTATTTTAAAAAAAGCAGCAGAGAGATTCCTGTTGTGGAAGCTGTGGAGGATCAATTCCTTTTCTCTGTCTACCTAGCATGACTTGGCCTTGTCATGCGCTTCATGGAATATTTCACGGTGATGAGGCATTACTTTCTTTCTTTTCTTTTTCTCCAGTAAGATACAAAGAAGAAGTTGCTCGATTTTCTGGGTAAGAGATCAGCCATATCTGCAAAGTGTAGGGCGGGGGCACACATGCATGTTGAAATTCCAACAGCAAACAAGCTTCTAAATGAATTTCCATGTGTAAAAAAGAATTGGAAGTATGTTATGAATGGCTCTCACCATCTTGTTTTGTAACTAATCTGAAATATCTGGGACATATCCTTCAGATTTTAAAAGTTTGTTCAACCCCCAAATAGTTTCATAAATCGTTTGAGTTTGTGGGTGCAATTTGTCAGCAACAAGGAATTCGTGAACAATGCCATTTATTTCTAAAAAGGAGCATGCAGGCTGCTTCTTAATCCCAGAAATGTTCATACCTTTCCTCACCCTCCTCACATCACTCCACCTCGAGGCCTCAGCGTAAACATTTGACAACAAAACATGACTTCCGCACTTTTTTGGCTCCAATTTCAGAATCTGTTTCGCTGCGAATTCTGCTAGCTCTATATTCATATTACACTTACAGGCAAAAAGCAGTGACCGCCAAATAACTGCATCAGGTTCAATAGGCATAGTCCTAATAAAATTCTCTGCCTCCACTAAACAGTTTGCACGCCCAAGTAAATCGACCATGCACCCGTAGTGCTCAATTTGAGGTGTAAGTTTATAGATTTTTCTCATGCAATCAAAGTAATAGTATCCCTCTTTCACCAATCCACCATGACTACATGCAGATAAAACACCAAGAAATGAGATCTCATTGGGTTGGACATCACCCAATTTCAGCATCTGTGAAAACAAATCCACAGCTTCTCTAGGCTTTCCATTCATTGCAAGGCCTGAAATCATTACAGTCCACGAACATACATCTCGGCGAACCAACCCATTGAAAATCTGAAGAGCTCTCTCAATGTCCCCGCATTTTGAGTACATATCAATCAATGAATTAGTAACACTAATGTTCATTTCAATACCATTCTTCTCACAGTAAGCATGAACCCACCGCCCCAGATCAAGCGCGCCAGCATTCCCGCACGCAGAAACCACACAAGCAATTGTCATTTCATCTGCATCTACGCCCATAGCCTGCATTTCCCTAAACAATTCAATCACATCCTTAAACAGACCCAACTGGCCATAACCTGCAATCATTGACGTCCAACAAACCACATTCCTGTCAGGCATCCCATCAAACACCTTCCGGGCATCCTCCAGTCGCTCACATTTCACATACATATCGATCAATGATGCACCCAAATACATATCCAAAACAAACCCATTTCCAACAACATATGCATGAAGCCTTCTACCCAAATTGATGTCTCTGATCCGCGCACAAGCAGTCAGGACACTAACCGCAGTCACCTCATTCAGCCTCACCAAACCCTCCGCCTTCATCCCTCCAAAAACTTGCAGCGCCTCATCACAAAGCTCCCGCTGCAAGTATCCAGAAATCATACTATTCCAAGAAACAACATCCCGGACTGGAACTGGCATATAATCAAATACCCGGCGAGCGGTCTCGACATTACCACAAACAGCATACATATAAATAAGTGAATTCTGCACAAACACATCGAATTCGAAGCCTAATTCGAAGCTAACGGAATGCAATTCTTTCCCTTTATCCAAAAGCAAAAGACGGGCGCATGCCTTGAGGGCAAAAGGGAAGGTGTAGTTATTGGGAGAGATGGAATTGCGGCGCATCTGGTTGTAGTGAGAGATTGCATTTCGGGGATTAGGGCCGCCCGACGAGGATTGGATGATTGAATTGTAGGAGAAGAGATTGGGGTTTGGGACTGGGACTGGGGAGAGGATGGGAAGGAGATGGATGGGCTTGGAGGGGATTTTGGAATAAGAGAGGGACAAATAGAGGGAAAGAGGATTCTTCCATTTGGGTTTTGGCCTTGGGAGGGGAAGAGAGAAGGGCATCAGTGGAATTGAATGAAGATGATAGGGGGTAGAATTTGCTGCCTTTTGAATTATGTTCTGGCCATCCATAAATAACTCATTTGGGCACCTGCAGGCTGCAGCTCACATGTAAAAGAACATACAAATAGACATGTATTTCATTAATCCTTCCACAGAATCATGCATTATCCATATCTTTCATCCCTACAAATCTCTTATCACTTGAACAACAAAAAAGGTTGCAGCAAATGATAAAATAGAATACTAGATCTCCAACTCCAATCAACCACTCAATAAATAATTGGCACAGAATGCAGTACAATTAAGACAATGGCTAGTTGGGGCATAAGCTTTGACAAGCCTCTTTCTTTCTTGAAAGATTACGAAAAAAATTACATATATAATAAAGCTAGAATATTAACAAATAAAAAACAGAGACATCAATCAAGGGGATGGATCAACTAGAGAATATACATTCAAAGACCCCACTATGCAGATATGGAAGGCTGTACCCAAAATGCCTTGCGTAAAGCACTGCCGAGAAAACCAATATAAGATGGGCATGATAAATAAACAGATGCTTCTACTGCAAGCTCAGAAAAAATATTGCTAACAAGCGGAAATTTATAAATAACAGAATTAACAAAGAAAATATAACCTAGATTTAAAAGAAGAAGAACATCACACCATTGCATATCCATTAAAAAAAAAAGAAGATTTTTATGGAAATAGGAATTCTTTCTAAACAAATTTTCAAATCAAGATAAAAGAGTGAAAGTTTTTTTTTTTTAGTAACTCCACGTTAGAAGAGGTTTTTTTTTTTTAGGAAAATGACAACAATTCTCTTATATTAATTTTCAAAAAATTCATTTAATCAATCATTTGAGGGAAATGATCAAGTCCAATCCAAACAACCTAGTAGGGCCCACTTCAGATATCTTTCTACATAGATGGTTAAAAAGGGGCTTATATATTCCAAATGACTTAAAGATTAGCTTCTGGTTATGACTATCAAAATCAAGTTGAAACTTGGCCTAAGATGAATCACCGCTTGTTCTTAGGTAATTAAACCATCAAAAGAAGACTCCCACCATTTGGCCAGTGAGGCCCATAGGCCCCTTTTTCTTCTTTACTAGATTTCTAAGAACTCATATGTGGTGAGTTTTAAATTCTCCAAAAGTTATCATTGAATTGAAATTTCAAAATGCTTCTCTAAGTGAAGCATTTGAAATTCCAACGAAAGGCATTGGTGGGCCCATTTCTTTACTAAAATTATCAGAATTCATATTTGGAGGAATTTCAAATACTCTAAAAGCTATCCCTTTGAGGTAGAATTCCAAATCCCTCTTCTTGATAGAACATTTGAAATTCAAACTAAATGCATTGATGATGAAATTCTAAGAATTAAAAAATGGTCATTTAAGACATTTCAGGCGATTGGAATTTGAAACTCTAAAGGAAAAAACACAACATTTCAAATGTCAGAGAACAAAATGTCATATCATATAAAAAAAAAACCCCAATATACCAAATTATTGTCAGGGATTATAGTAAAGAAGTAGGCCATGAAATTCCACAAATTAAAAAAAAAGGAGTTATTTGAAGCCTTTTAGGTGGGTGAAATATATCATTCTTATAAAAAAAATCATATCATTTCAAATACCAAAGGACAAACCATCAAAAAAAAAAAAAAACCGACATGCCAAATTTTGGTTAGAAATTCTAGTAAAAGATTCGGTCTACATTGATAGGTTGGTTTTGGGGATGATGGTGGGTTAAAAAAAAAATCTCTCAAAGTTTTTTTGACAGCACTTCATCAAAAGAAATATGGATAACTTTTATATATTTTTGAGTAATTAAATTATTCAAATTCTCACATACTTTTTGAAAATTTGCCAAAAATTTTCAATATTCATTTGCAACCTTTTTTTCTTTCTTCCCTCCCATTCTCTCATCCCCACCTCTCCTCCTTCACCGGCGACCGCCAGGAGACCCAAGGTGATCTCTTCTCTCCTCTTTCTTCTTTTTTCCTTCAATGAGACTCAATGAGACCAAGCAAACACATGATATCACATGCCACTTTCATCTCCTTTCATTGATGAATGCTGCGATTCTTTCATTTGGATTCAGTACCATAACTTGCAGTCTTTGTTCCTCTGATTTATTCACATGAATGCAGAAGCTGTACATTCGAATGTAATTTACTTGTTTTGCCTGAATGATGTATGGTTCAATTTCTCCAAGAAACACACTTGGAATGGAATGGCCTGTATTAATAGAAACTTCAGAGAGCCTACTCTGATGTGAGACAGAGGAAGTTGAGTCCGGGACACCAGAATCCGATGCAAAAGATACTGGGAGGAATCCTGCAAAGGAAAATGGTTGCAACAAGGCTCAGAACATGGACCATCTCACTGAGCAGATGGGGCTCCTTGCATTAGAGAACAAATGGTCCTAATTGCTAATAGGGACCTCAGTATTTGACTACAAGGTTGGGGCATTTAAGTTTGGGCAACAGCAATGCCAAACCCAGGAGATTTGTGGGCTGTCAGAAGGGAAAAAGAAAAAGACAATCAATTTTCTGTCCCTCTTATTCTGTAATTATAGTGTCATGGGTTGGCATCCAGACTGTATGGGATTGGAATCAGAAGTCAGTGTAGAGGGAAGAGATCACCTTGGGTCACCTAGCAGTTGCTGGTGGTAAGGTGGTTGCTAGTGGAGGAGGAGAGGTGGGGATGAAGGAATGAGAGGGAAGAAGAAGAAAGGGAATGGAGAGAGGAGGGAAAATGGAGAGGGAAGTCCCCGGAAAATCCTTTTTCACGCTGGATGTCCTGATTTGAAATGAATATGGAAAACTTAACCCCTATTTTAAAAACTAACCCTTTTTTTTTTTTTTCGTTTTTGTGCCGAAAACAAGTTCCTGTTGGAATGTGAAAGATAACATTTCCATTATGTACATTTTTATGTCAGCCCCACGACCCAGAAAAAGAAAAGAAAAGAAGAAGAAACCAAGAAATTCTGGTACACAACCTTATCCAAGTCAACCTAACCAACCTTAGTTGCACTAAGGTAAGGAATCAAGGTCTGGTTCAGCTGCTCAGGTCAGGTATGTTCAGGTTTCACTTGGTTTGTTAAGTTTGGCTTTTGCCAACAAGCAGTTCTGGTTGAATTTGGATTAGACAAGTATTGATCGCCCTCTACACATACACACACATTCCAGAGTTGCAACTATAATCAATCCATCTTGCATGCTTGAAGTAGTAAGAAGAAATGCAGATAACAACAGAAAAGAGTAACTGCTGCTAAGAAGATATAATTAAAGAATAAAAACAATGCAAAAACTACCCTTTCTTTATTTTTTCTGTTGTGTTTTTTTTTTCCCTTCGCAGAACAGATATTATCTACAATCACAATTGCTGAAATTTTCTCTTAAAATGGCAAAAGAATTCCGTCAAACTGATGATTGGCTCCAATCTAATTTCAGTCACTTGTTTCTGCTCCAATTCATCCAACTGCTTTGCTGGCAGCAAAGCTAGTTCAGATCTTTGATCCATACCAATGAATGCTATGTTACTCTTTTAATTCTAGAATCATGAATTGGATTGAGATCCCTCAGAAGAAAGAAGACTGCTTTGAGATGATATCCATGTCACTGAGCACCAAAGCAGCCTTCTTCTTGAGTGCTTCGTCATCTAAGAGCTGGATGAGGATCCTTTCAGACCTCCGAAACTGCTGCTGTGAGATGTTGGTGTGTTGATAGAGTATCTGGAAGAGATCCAGGGCCTTCTCCTTGGCAGGCAGTGTCCCTTTCTCCAGCACGTCCAAAATTGCAGCCACACCTTGGCTCTCTGCAATTGTGGAGGCTGCAGAAGATAGTGTGGTCTGGTCCTTGAGCAGTGTCTCAAGCGCCAGTAGAGCAGCCTCTGCAGCATCTTTCTCGCTTAGTGTCCGCACCAGTGGCCTCACTGCATCACTCCTCACTAAGCAGAAGGTCTGCCTAGATGAGCAGGCCAATCCATGGACGGAGCATGGACTGCTCCAGGACGACAGCGAAGCCGAATTGCAGCACCTAGATGACATAGGAAGGAGTCTGGCTAAAAACATCAATGGTGTAAGTGGCTTCTTGTCAGCAGCTCCTCTTACAACATCACTGTCTGTGGCTGACTCCACAGTGGGCTGGGAAAGACGAGCCAATACAGTTGCAGTGCGCTGCTTGGCACATGAACTGCCACTGGTGAGCACTTGGACTAATGAAGGATAAAGCTCAAGGTCGCTCAGCTGCTTCCTGAGCTTTGGTTTGTTTGGTTCTGCGAAGCGTAGGAGAGCCGCTAGTGCATTCTCTTGCAGCAATTCATTTGGGGTGGGAGCAAAATGCATGCCGTCTTCAGTGCATATCACTTCGCGGATGGCTTTCAGGGCCTCAGATTGATAGAGTATGTCATCGACAGTGGTGTCTTCCAATGGTAGCCTGCTCATTATTCCAGCAGCAATAGATCTGTCCTCGACCTCTGGGGAGCGGGTGAATATCATCACCAAGGCATTGATTGCCATTTCCTTGGCAGGCAATGGCGGAAGTGGAATCCCATTTGGGTGTTCTTCGGCAATGCAGTAGATTAGCTTCAGCGTCTGTCGAATTACATCCAGGTGGCTGCTGTTTAGAAAAGAGAAGAGGTGAGTGATGGCATCTTTATCTGTTCGAATCACGCCTCTTGCCACGACAGATTTATTGCCTATTGCGCGAAGCAGGCGCAAGAACTGAGTTTTGGTTTCTGGGGCGGAGGCTTCCATGGTGACAAAGTGGAGAAAAACACCTATGTTGTGGTGGGATTGCAGCTCCTGGAGGTTTGGATTGGCCTCAAATTCGGATAGCTGGCTTGGTTCTATCAGTGAAGTAAGAATCTCTGTGGCAACCTGGTGCCATTGTGGATCGGAGCTGAAGAAAGAAATCAGGCCTAGCAAGGCTGGGATTGTTGCAGCCTCTGCAAGAAAATACTTTGCCATTGTGGGGTAGGCAGAGAGCTTCTTGATGCACTGGAGGCATGCTGATCGGGAAGCCGGAGAGGCGGAGGAGAGTACTCGGACGAGAGCTCCCACAAACTGCTTGTGCTCAAACACCTTCACTTTCACTTCATTTAGCTGCATCTGTACTAATGCCGTTGCCATCCATGCTTGGGTCTCCAAAGGCCCTGCAATTCAGAGCAACTGAAGTCAGATACTCTGCAAAATGAACACAACTGGACTAGTTAAGACACTGCACAGACTAGAATCAGGAGAATCACTCTCAAAATCAATACAATTGGAGAAGATTGTGTGATATTGATTTAAATTCACCTTGGTTGAAGCGAACTATAAATGGTTGAAAGTAGCCGGCCTCAGCCATCTTGATGACAAAATGGGTGTTGGAAGAGAGGTTCTCCACCACCTTCTCAGCCTTCTGTGAAATGTCCGGGTTATGGTTTTCGAGCAGGGAGACCAAGAAAGGGATGCAATTGGTGTTTCCAATCTCCTCTGCGAACTCTTCTTTCTCCGCTAGCTCTACCAAGATCGCAACAGCATCTGGTTGTGCCTCACCTTTGCGAAACAGTTTCTGAATGTAGTGAATTGCTCCTGCTTCGACAATTGCCCTCTGTGAATTCCCCAAACAACATAATTATCAAGCTCAACAGACTGAGAAATAGGAAATTTGCAGTTTTTTCTCGAATTTTCCATTGTCGGTTCTTATAAAATATAAAATGATTTGAGGCAGCAAAGATGAAATGTCAGCACTCCACAAAGGCTTCCATGCAGCTCCAAAAACACCTAACAGAATGCATAATCATCTATTCTTTGTTAAAAAGATTAGATACAATTGCAATTTGGTTAACATCCAAACACACCATTGAGATTACCTTGTTTTCCTCGCTATGATTGACGAGGTAGCAGAGGCATTTCAGAGCAGCCTTGGTGTTTATTCTACTACCAGCTTTCAAAGACGAGACGATCTTGGGAATTAGCCCCTGTTCTGCAACTGCAGCTCGATACCGAGGCATTTCCGTCAGAACCTTCAAGTCCTCCAAGGCCTGGCTTACCCTGTTGGGGTCATCTGAGTTGATGTCAGGCACCGCCCTCTGTAGCTTCTCATCCAATTCACGCTGTTTCCACTCGTGAATTGTGCTCCGAAGAGAGATATTTGGTGTCAGCTCGAGAGACATAATCTCCTCTTTGCATACAGGACATGTTTTCTCCCCACTATCGAAGTGCTCCCGAATTGCATTTCTCTCAAAACTGTGCCCACATAAGATTGCAACAGGGTCTTCCATCACCTTGCCGCTCAACGGGCACTTGAATGAGCTGATCAGGTCATGCTGCCTGCTTGAATTCACAACAATTGCCTGCCTATTTGCATTTTCTGTGATGGCCACTGAACTATAACTAGTACTTCCCTCTGCTGTATTTGAGACCGTCTCCAAACTGGACAAGAAACCTATCAATTGCGACAGCTGAAGCGCCTCAGCCTGCTTCTTCTGGGCCTCCATCGCTTCCTTCTCTTGCTGCAGGAGCACTAGTTCCTCCCTCACAAACAAGGTGTTTGTGGTTTCACCAACAGCTTCCATGATCCTCTCTAAGAGCTTGTTTCTGAACTCCATGTTTCTTTCATTCTGGGCCATCAATTTCTCAATCTTCAATGCAGTGGCTTCCATTGCGGGCGTTGATTGAAACTCCAACAACCTCAAATTGCTGGCTAATTTCTCTATCTTGGACTTAAGGCTCCAGGTTGGATCATGATTGCCCATGCCTAGCATTGAGACCGTCTCCGAGATCCCCTTCGCGGATTGCTCCATCTGCTTGAGCATTGTTCTGTAGTTGAACAACAGCCATAGGCGGCTGCCGGACTTATACTTTTCTATGACCTCACAGGCCTGCTTAAGCTGTGAATTCAAGTTCCGCAAAGCGCTTCTTGTGGCCATTGATTCTGTTGAGTTCTCCACTCTTTTCGCCTTCAGCACCTGAAGTATCATATTAATTTCTGATACATAGCCAGAGAATTGGCACAGGCTCTCCTTCTCGATCATTATATCTTTCTTCCTTTGGTCTTCAAGCTCTATCACCACGTGCCCGATTCGTTTACATAGCTCTTGTAACGCAGTGATCAATATGTTTATGGGATCCACAGACATGCCGAAACCCAGCTCCATGTCTATCTTAATATCTATTTTTGTAGATATTCTTCTTATGGTCTGTTTCAATGGAGTTGAAGAATTTCCAGATTGCAAAGATAAAGTGCTAATGCTATGAATTACAACAAAATTGAAAGAACAAGAACAAGTTAACAATTCTTGTTCTCATAACAAGATCACAACTTTTTTTTTTCTTTAACACCACAGACACTAAAATTCTGAGCTGAATTCGAATACTAAAAAATTGAAAAAAAAAAAAAAACTAATAAAATCTTCTCAATTATTGTGAGCAAGTGAAAAAAGAAAAATTGAAAGAAGCCTGAGATCACCTGGGAGGGAAGTGGGTCTTGTTGGTCAGGTCCCAAATGTGCAATCTGTGAGATTGAGATTGAAAAAAATTATATTTTCAAATCCAAAGTGCAAGGTGTATTCTTATATGTTTGGACTTTTGTGGTACAAGGTCACACGGCACCTCCCTTCCCACTCTCTCCCTCTCTGACTGGAAACTCTACGGAGAGTGGAGACTTCAGAGGAGAAGGAGACTTTTTGGGAGGATTTTAGACTTCTTTGTTTTTTAAACAAGGGGAGTTTTGAAGCACCCCTTTATTTTGTTGCAAATTTAAAGAAGTCCTATGTGATTGGGGTGGTCACAGAGTGGGTCAGGCCGGGCCAAAGTTGTCCATGTCCACTCCTTTGCTCAGGCTCAGATCTGTTCCTTGAGCCTAAAAGTTAGGCCCAAACCTAACCCATTTGCAATGTACAAAGATGTTAAACATGTTCCTAGCTTTTGAGCTAAACCCAAGCACTGTCCATTTCACTATCAAGTCAGAAAAATGCCCAAGCCCAACCTACAGGCCTAAAACACAGCCCCACAATAAGCCAAATTCGGCTTCGGCCCACAGTAGCCCTGACCATGGATCAACATTCAGAACAATCCCTTGACTTTGAAAATCTTTATAATTACATCTCCTTTACCTAAAAGGAAACTAAGGAGTTGCAACTGTATAAAATTATATTGTCCCCATCCAGCGCAAAATGGTAAGATTTCGCGAGCTCCACTTAACCTGTTGAATGAATTTAGAGTATGTTTCACCCCACTTTATGATGGAATCAGGATGAGTCTCATGAATGAAAGCAACTTCCATCAATGCACATACCAACTTGTGACAACTGCCGTTGATGCTAATTGTATACAATCAATGCATAGACCTGCTCACCTAGGGACTTTTTTGAAATTGTGAAAAAGATTGTGAGTTTATTGGGGAAAAGAGGAGGAGCTCCCTTCAATTAAAATATAATAAAGGGAGTAGCGAGCAAGGACTTGAGAAGAAATCGCTGAACGTGTGGACGTAAAAGTAGAGAGGAAAAGGTCCATCCGCGGAAGACAAAAGAGCATCTAATCTCACAAGCGTGTGACGAAAAAACGAAACGCGGTTGTGGGGCCCAATCTCTTCTAGTGGCCTAGATTTTGCATATCTGAAATGGGAACTTTACATCAATTTCCCAGCTAGTCTGCCACTGCATGCCTTGTCCTCTCAAATTCGGCCGAGAAACATGTTTGTCAAAGTTGGCGCACGTGAAGTGGGCCCATCTTTCATAGGTGGCAAACCCATCATGGGTGGGCCATCCTTTTCAATTGAATGGGGACTGGTGATGTCAGGTCCTTCATCACCTTCTCAGGAGTCAGGACGACTCCTTTCTGGTTGATATTAGAAACTGGGCTGGTGAGAATTACTTTGAATGGAAATGTGGATGTGTTTTTTCCTTGGTTTTTCTCTCCTTATCTCCAAAGTTGAAAACTCCATCTAAACTAGATTTCTTAAAAGGGTCTCAGAACTGAGTAATAACTTTAGAAGGATGCGAGAGTTCTCACCTGGGTGCCAACAGATCAATTAGAGCATGCCACCTTCCGTCACACGAGGGTTTTTTCCCACGCCCGAGGGCCTGATGGCATCCCAGCCCCTAAGCCTGTGGGGGACCCAAGATTTCTTTTTAGGTGGGGCAAAACATATATATTTTTAAAAACAATAGCAAAAGAGAAGAAAAGGAAAAAAGACGAAATAATATATAGTTAAAGCTCAATTTCTATAATTTTGTTGCTACTTACTTTTATTTACAAAAAATATACTAAAGCTCTAACCTCCAAAGACCACACCCATGCAAACAATCCACAAGGGTGATTTATGGAAAAGAGTTTGTTGTCCCTTCCTCCAAAAAAGAAAAAGAAGTAAAAAAAAGAAGAAAGTAGTTAAGTTCTAGAAGAAGAAGAAATAAGTAGTTAAATTCTATCTCGTAATACTTCCTATCCATCTTCAGCTTTTTCTATAATTCTGTTGCTATCTACTTCCCTTTACAAGAAAAATGTTAAAGCTCCAAAGAGCTCACTCACACAAACAATCCACAATGGTTCTTTATAGAAAAATAGAGAAAATAAAAGATTGAACTAACAAACAACTATAGGAACTAGAGGAGGGTTCCGATGGAGTTGGCTTGATGTGGAAGGCCGAATGGGGATGGGGTTCTGACAGAGTTGGCTCGATGTGGAACTGGAGGAGGGGTGATTCCGAGGACTTCACTGTGGAAAGTGTTTGCTACGAGCCGAGAAAGCCTAATCATAAGACTGTCGATGATGAGAAGCTTGATCCTCGCCTAAGACTGTAGACTGGCGACTACAAATGTTGAAAGGAGAAGTAACTTCTTACCACGAATGCCTTTTTTTTTTTTCCTTTTTCTTCTGGGGTTGCTTTTAAGTCAGGCTTTTCTTCTTCTTTTTTTTCTTTCTATTAATTAAAAAATAGCAAAGTTTTTGACATATATGGGGTGAATTTTTTATTATTTTTTTGGTTAGAAACATTTGGTTGATATTAGATGTTGGGCGATTGTTGAATGATACATGGCAAATGGGCATGGCCCCATTTAAATCTAATGTGATTTCTGGTCGCCCCAGGTCCTCACATGGTGGGTCCGCCGTTCTTGACTCACTTACCCAGTTTGACTTGGGTATCAAAATATGACTTTAGACTATGCTTATTGGGTCCACACATCCACATGGTAAAAGATAAATCCCTTAGTAGGAATGGGGGAACTTATACCAAATACTTTTGATGTCAACCATCTTCCTTGGCAGTGAATTTCATCATGACTTCGTCGGACTCAAATGGACATAGCAGTTGTCTAATTCTAATTTAGAACATTAAAATATATTGGAACAATGACAAATGTAGTTCTATAAGAATATTTATACATCATATAAACAGTGACATTCAAATAGAAAGTCATTACTGTCCACATCGTCTAGTTAGATTTTGTGATAATTTGATATTTAGAACTTATTTGTTTGCATTAAAATATATAAGAGTTCATGGTCAAATAAGCTCCGCTGGAGGATTATTAAAGAGGTAAACGGCGAATGGTATGAGGTGGCAGGGTGAGCGAACAATATAGTGTAACAATATAGATGACACCTTAATTTTCCTAGGATTTAAATTACCAAGGTGATGGCTGGGCATTTATTTCTTGTCTTCCCTTAATTTCCATTGAAGGGGATGTAATTTGGTTTTCTTTTTTGCATATTCCCCTTGAATCTATCTTCATTTTAACCATTCATAATATGAATTTCTATGTATTCTATACAAACAAAAAAAAGCCCTTAAAGAGACAAAATACATAGGTGTACACATCCACATCCATTACTCAAATACAAAGTATACATGTCCCGAAAAAATCCCACATGAATATTCTGATCTCCTATTCCTAGTTTCCAGAATGTTGAATTACGTAGGAGTTGGCGGAGTGGCATAAGGCTTGGGTTTGCTCCCCATGTCTTGTGTTTGAAATCCACCCCATATTAGCCCGGTGTGCATTTGTGTGGGTTTAACATGCGCCACTCGGGGGATTAGTCTTGTTGGGTCAAAGACCTCGGGGGTACCCATGCCATAAAAAAAAGTTAATAGAATATTGGCATGAAAATAAATACAATCTCATCTGACAGAGAAGAAGAAAGAAGAAGAAACCTAGCATACAATAGCTTCTACATTGGCTTCCAAAAGGTGCCTTCCAATCCCATCCAAAACCCAACAAATCTCATCAATGTGAGGGTGCAGCCTCTCCCCAGCCACAAATTCATGACTAACACCTTTCACTTGAATCAAACTACCTCCAGCATTCTTCTTAACCCTCCTCTCATGCATCATTGTCCTCACCTTAGCAACATCTTCCCACCTCCTAGCATTAGCATATATGTTGGCCATGATAGAGTAGGTTCCACCATCATCAGGGTCCAATGCCATGAGATGCCCAGCTGCAATCTCTGCAACCTCAACATTCCCATGTATCCTGCAACCCCCTAGCAACCCACCCCACACATACATATCACCTTCCATTGGCATTCCTTCTACCATTTTAATGGCCTCCTCGATCAACCCCGCTCGACCAAGAAGGTCGGCCATGCACCCGTAATGGCTGAGCCCACGACGGACTCTGTGGATGCGCTCCATCTCGTCAAACACTCTCCGCGCAGAGTCTAGCAGTCCTGCATGGCTACAACCCACCAACACACCTAAGAAGGTGACCCCATCCGGTTGAATTCCCATGTCACACATCCATGAAAAGTATTCCAGTGACAAATCGCCATGCCCATGCATAGCGAGCCCCACTATCAAAGCATTCCATGTGAACACATTCTTCTCTGGGCTTGACTCGAAAACATCCCTAGCAGTATCAATGCACCCACATTTTGCATACATGTCAACTAGGCCCGTCGAGATGTAGGAGTTCAGTCGAATTCGATTCTGTTTAACATAAGTGTGGATTGCTTGGCCTCTTTCTAGTTCACCCAATTGTGCACAAGCAGAGAGCGCACCAACCACTGCAACACTGTCCGGTGCAACACTGGAAGTAAGCATCTCATTGAAGAGCTCGAGCGCTTCCTTGCACTGGTTCATCTGCGCATAGCCCGCCACAAGGGTGCCCCATGAAACAGCATCTCGGACAGGCAAGCTGTCGAAAACCCCACGCGCCATGCAGAATTCACCAGCCTTGACATAGCCGGCGATTAATGCATTATAACTAACAATGTCCCGACAGAGGACTTCGTCGAACATTTGGCGCGCTTCAACCATTGAGTTCATATCAGAGTACAAATGAATTAATGTGTTTCCAACATAATGATCACCAATGAATCCAAATTTTAATGCTTGAGAGTGGATTGCTCGCCCGATTGCAGGCGCATGGAGATGCACGCACGCCTTAAGGGCAAAGGGGAAGGTGTGGAAGTCAGGAGGGATGCCTAGGCTGCGCATTTCAGCGAACAGGTTAAGGGCATTGAGGAAGGAAGAATGGAGTGTGTGGGCTCTGATGAGGGTGTTGAAATTGAAGGTTGAAGGGTTTGGGATTTGACTGAAGACAGATAGGGCATAATCTAGAGAGGGAGGTAGAGTGGTTGTTAGAAGAGTGAATGAGAAGAGGATTTTGGTGAGTATTGGTGATGGGTAGAGGAGAATGAGGCCTTGTGTGATGGTTTGGGCATGGATCTGTTGGAGTTGATGAAGGGTTTTGCAATGGTTGAGGAGTTGAAAGGTTGGGTGGATGAAGATTAGCATTTGGGGTGGTCATTGCAGATTAGCATTCAACTTTAGTTTGGGCTTGCCTCTTATTTTCATGGGATTGGTTGCAAGCATGCACATTACCCAAGTGAAGTATGAAACAAATGGGAAAAGTATTGGGAAAGAGCCATTAGAGCAATAAATGGGCCTTACTAGGCCAAGCCAAAAAAACTACCAGTTTGGGTTCTGAGTATTGGTCTCTGGGGTAGAGGCAGAGGAGCAGGACTAAAAATGCAATCAATCAATGCTTATATATGATTTTTACAAGGAAAACATTCAAAGTGCGCATCCCATACCGCCGTGCCATGTCCTCAAATTTCATTTCAATAATAGTTGGTCTCATTCTAAGATTGAACATGATTGATAATGTGATCAATTCATATGATTCATGAGGAGAACATTCGCCTACACAGTGCACGCCCAGACCATCCAACCTTGAATACGCATGATGCGCACACCTTCCGAATGCAATGTGTAGGTGAATATTTTTTCGATTAATAATACATAAGATTATACTAATTACATAATTATTTTATGCGCTCAATCTTATGAAGTTGAGGAAATGATGCTGTCGGTAAACGAAATTTAATTTTATGCATTTAGATTATCACTTGGTGGGCCCCCATGGTGGAGTTGAAAAATCCCACTCACGGGGAGCGTGTGGAAGAAGCCAGAGGATAAATACGTTTTTAAAATTCGACATTGGAATGGATATTGAGGGAGCAGAAAGTATACTTGGACCGAACATGGGGACCGGACTGTGGCCCGGTCCCCATGTTCGGTCCACCTAGCATTACTCGGGAGGGAGGGAGGGAGGGAGGGTCAACTTCATCTGTACGGTCACACGTTTTGTGAGAGAATGCGACCTCTACATGAAGCTGTGCGCCAGCCATCCTTGACCTCAATTTTCAGGCTAACAACATTTTGTTCTTGTTTGTAAAAGTTGGTGCTGACTAGGGTTCATGTTTCCAGTGGTGGGATGCATAAGATGACATGGCAGACCCATCATGGGTGGCCACGAGTTAGACCATTCAATACTTGTAGCCTCCTCTCTCTTTTTGTCAATTGGATGTGGACCTTTTGCTGAGATGCCTTTCATTTCATCAGAGTTGATTCTGTGGACCATACTTCACCTAACGTTTCATGTCATCTTTTTTTTTTTTATCGTAATGTAAGGTCCCGTCTCCGTGGGGCTAAAGAAAAAGCCAAGTAAAACCCTCCCGTGACTTCAATATTGTAGTGTGATTTTGAACCGACAATCTCCAGTTACAAACCGTGGTCCTACGCCAACTGAACTAATTTTCGAAATTATCATTTCATGTCTCGTCAGCTATGAAAAAAATAAAAATTTGTTAGCTATAAAATAAAATAAAATAAAATAAATATTCTATTAAAGAAGAAGAGATGAAAAAAGCGTGGACGGCAGGATTCGAACCTGCGCGGGCAGAGCCCACATGATTTCTAGTCATGCCCGATAACCACTCCGGCACGTCCACTTTATTGGGAGACTTCTCTCTCATTTAATTAATACTAGTGTTTCCAGAGTCATCCATAAGGATTTAAAAGAAAATTGATCAGAGTCCATATGGCTGACTACAACTGCAACCCTACATCTTGTGGGACCCACTCCAACTAATCTATAAGCAAAATCCAACAGTTGGAAGGGAGGGCTTTCGATAATTTGATATGCCAAAAACTTATCCCCTTTTGTAAATTTTAATTATCAGATCATGACGACCTCAAAAGGAAACGGAAAGAAAAAAGGCGGTTTGAAGTTGGAACAAGGATGGGGTAACCATTTCTCTTGCAACCTCTTAATTCAATAATTAAGATCATCGTATGATCTATTTGAAATGTAGGGCTACATAATATATATTCAAGATTGTATCATGCCTAGTTGGACATTCGCAGTAGAGCTTACTTGTTGAAAATCCGAGCTGCTTATTTTAAACATAAATGAAAATAATGGTACTCAACATTCAATGACTTTGATTTGCACCAATTGTAATTTTCAACCTCGCTGTATTCCAACTGTAATTGGAGGCTTTGGAGGTCTAATAAATGATTCTTCTTTGCGACTTCATTTTCTATCTTAACCTTGCTAAACAAGGTTTAATCATATGTATTGGAATTTATATATCGTGCTCCATTACATTAGCCAAATGGCCAAACTAAATCATTTGATTGATTTACAAGAGGAAAGTAGCCTTTGAAAAATACAAGGAAATTAGTTCAACATATTTAGGTGGAAGACGACCATCATTTTCAGGTGGCCAGATCACAAATTGATGGTCTCAAGTCTCATCTATCTCACCTTTTGACTTTACTGAGTGCTTGAATAGTACTATTCTCCATGTCGTTGTTATGGTAGCTGATGGACTATGTCTATAGATCACATGGATGTAATGATTCTGTTGGACCCAGAATTAGCACTGAAGAACTATTCCCAGCATCCCTTGCCTTCCATTTGCATCAATCACCAATCAAACCGCTCGAGGTCAAAGTCTGACATTGAAGTTCTGGATTAGTTTTTGCAAGGCTGAACTTAGGACTCACCTTTGATACAAGTGCACTCCTCTAAAAAGGGCCCAGCACATCATGAGAGTGTGGCGATGGGTGGGGTCGGTTCAGGTTGACCTCTTTAGGGTGAGGAGTATGGACCTACCTCAGCCAAAGCCGTGTATACATCAGATTGTAAATGTCAACCCAAACACTAAATTTACATTCCGATGGAATGATATTCCAGAGGAATATTCTCTAGGAACGATCCAGAAAGTGCAGCCAAATGCATTACCAAAACTTTCATTACGACGATGAAACAATTCCCAAATGAAGAAACATTCCCAAAACTTTTCATTAGTTGATAATGAAGAAACATTCCCACATAATGATGCCAAAGGAACACTAGGTGACTTGAGTTTTGGCATGGACCCTATTCTATTTGAATCTCACTATGAAAAAGAGGAGGAAGATGGAGAGGATTCTCCTTCCATCTAAGATTCCTTTTGACTTTGCTTGAAAGGATTTGAGGCTCAGAGAAATAGGCAGGTGGAGAGACTTCTATTGGCTATAAAATAACATGTACTATATACAAATTCATGGTAAGTGAACAGAAGGATAAGGACTTCAAAATTGCCCGCAAACTTCATATCTCCTTTGTCTCACTAATTCCAAACCCAACTGTTGAGAGCTGAAAAGAAATGAACAAAAACGAAAAGAACAAACCTCACTTGGTGCACATGAGGAAATCATGCCTGCTACACATAGTAAATCATGCCCACTTCAATAAGACTGATGTGAGGGATGTTGAGAGCCACAGCAGGCCCCCTGCAGTTCTTTCGGAGAAAAGAATAACCAAAATTAATTGCCAATTTCTTCAAGAATGACGATGATCTCCGGGCCTTTATATATGAGTGCCCCATTATGTATGCGATGCCTGCGTCCTTTGCCTCGATTAAATCCATCAGCTCTTCCCTTACTGAATCATTGATTGCTGAGTTTGGTGGTAGCTGGAACCTCACCTGCTGTCTTGCTGTCCTCCTTGGCGCGGCCCCATCACTGAAAACAGGATTTATGCATACTGGTGAACTGCAGGATTGAATGGTGATCACATCATCATCGTCCTCTTCCTCAGACACTATCAAGTTTGTGATCGATCTTCCGGGCCTTGCGCTTATGACAGCCATCCTACCATCCATAGGAGAGCTATCCGAGCTTGTGAGCGGTGAGTAATTGGATTCCATCTGGATAAACTCTGCAATGCTCTGGATGAGTTGATTCTCAAAGTTGCCATCATCCTTTTGGATATCCATGTACCCATACCTGACGATGCATCGGTACATTCGATACTCCTTCGGGCAGGGCCGTCCGATGAGAAAGCGTTCTTCAATTGGCACATGTGGAACGGGGACCACCTTCACACAGACAAACACCAACACATTATGAAATGCAGGAAGGTTGGTGATGAAATGGCTGAAGATTGATGGCACCCCTGTTGCCAGTTCAGAGTAGATGAGGCCTATTCCAGGCACACGGGCAATCTGGAGACTTGGACCAAGGCTGAGTATCCATTTCAGAGAGACTTTGTTGTTGAGATCATAACTATACTTCTTGCAGGTCCCATAATGCCAAATGTACATGATGACCATGAAGATGCAAGAGAGGACGAGGGGTAGCCAACCTCCTTGGGCCACTTTCGTTATTGCAGCTGATAAATAGACACTCTCGATGAATCCAAATACAATCAGAAATGGCAGAGCCAGTAAGACGCTTCTTTGCCAGACGAAGATGATGATGAGGGTCATGAGGCATGTCGTAATAAACATGACCGATATGCATGCAATGCCTACAACAAAAATTATCAGAGACCATTGTGAGAACAAATACTGTTACGTCTTTATCAACTCAACAGTAACTAATAAGAAAATTATTTACCATAGGCATTTCCTATTATGGTCGTGTCCCGAAACCCAAGTGTTACAGCAAGGCAGAGAATCATGAGTATCCAGTTTATCTCTGGGATATAGATCTGCCCATAAATATTTCTAGAAGTGTGAACGATCTTGACTCGTGGAAAGCAACCAAGTGCATGGCATTGTTTGATAATCGAGTAGGTAGCAGTGATAACTGCTTGACTCCCAACAATTGCTGCAAGAGTAGCAATTACAAAGACGGGCCAAAAGATCGGATCTGCCAAAAGAGCAATTAGGGTTTTATTTCAGATTCTATAAACAGGAATTCATTTACTTGCAGAAGAAATTTGTAGTTTTATATGCCTGGGTTATCACAGTTATAGTGTGTGGTTCTGGAATTAAAACCAGAGACCCAATCCTTGAATAAATAATCGTGCCTATCCAATTTGCAGGAGCAAGTTATCCTTCCCATAAAAATACAACTACGTTGTATTGAGTTTTCAAGTGTCCTTGTTCCCCAAACCGATTGTGCTTATTTGAAATGAAAACCACAATTCAGTTTTAGCCACTGCTGATCCAAATACTGGCACCAATTTAGTCAGGGTTGGTTAACCATAATCACTTCCAAGTGCCAATTGGTACATCCATATGTACCATAAGTGCCACTGAAAGATCAAGAAACCTAATTCATTTAACCTTGAACTGACCTGGTATTGAGTCGTAGAAACTATAAGGGATGGAATCAAGGTTCTTTGATAGAAAAGCAGCCTGACCCATGTATTGTAAGACCAAGCATGGGTAAACGACGAAAGCGAAGGCAATCTGCTCCATAAAGAAGAAAATTCAGGTGGGGCATGCACTGCACCAAATGCACATATATGTATTGAAAGTCAAATTGGATACTGACCCTAATGGATAACGCATTGAAGTGACCAAGATCTGCAAACATAGCTTCCGTGCCTGCAAGATCCAGAAATGCCATTTGGTTTCAGGAAAAGAGTTGCCCTTTAGTATGGCAAGGTAAAATACATTAAGTGGTTGTGTTAGGGAAAAGGTGCTACATGATGTTTGATTATAAACAAAAGAGGCATTTTTTTGTGTTTGACAATGCATTGGTATAGGTGGTAACCAGCTTCTGTAGTATAAGTTGTACTGACTTTTCAAAAAAAAAAAAAAAAGTATTAAGTTGAACTGGTGGACCTCAACAAACTTGTGGACCGTGGATCAGTATCTCCCTGGTTATCTAATGAAATTGAACAATGAAGGTCCACATTTAACAGATGTCCACCAAATGAATGTTTTGGATGGCAAAAGGTAGGGCACTATATACATGGTTTGTTGGTCCAAGCAAATACTTGACATTCTGTATTTTCTTCTTGGAAAGAGAATGTTATCAGCTAATAGATCCGGACCCCTATGCGAGGTACATGAATTGATTAAGAAAGTGTGAGACTTTAAAAAATGCATAACCAAAGCAAAAACACTGAATATTTACATGAAACCAACTTTATAATAGATTCAGAGAAGCCCATATTTATCTGGATGAGAGACTTAGTTTGGTGGTACATTGAGTGATTGCGTTTTGAGTTTTGAGTTCAAATTTCATGGGACTAGTTAGAAGGCGAGTAATGTTATGTCCACAATGAAAGTTTTTTTTTTTTTTTGAAAGTTATCCTCAATGATAATATTGATCAAATATGGGAAAAACTATGGTTCTAAAAATGACCCAGTCATGTGAAAAAGGTCAAAATTAATTTTCCCCCTGTTTTCTCATTGAAAGATGTTCGAGGAGTTTGGGGTCCATTTGCACTGTTTCTTTTTATTATTTTTTGATTGGTGAAAAAAAATATATTTGCTGTTAAAGATTGGAGGTTATGTTTATCTGACTGAATGGCGATCCATTGTAACCTATTATTATTTGACTTAATTTTAGACAATTAAAACACAATTAGAAACTCAAAGGACATCATTTTTTTTATCCATTTCCATAATTTTCTCTGTTTTTGGGGCTCCAAGATGCGACTCAAGGTTGACTGACTACGTTCATCCCTCCCACACCCTCCTCCCACCTCTTCCACCCAAAAAAACACATGTTTTGAGTTTTAAAACCTCGGGCCCCAGTGGATTCTTTAGATCACAATAATTGGGTTATATTATGTAGAATATGCATAAAAATGGCTAATCTGATGATGGGACTTGTGGTCCTTGACCCAGCAGCAATGACAATATATGCACATGTGGCTCCATGGTACAGGGATTCAGTGATTTTCTGGGTCCCAATGTGAGCATACCTTGTCCAAAAAATATAACCCTTATGCACAACCATAATCCCAAAGTTGATGTTCTGAAAATAAATGGTTACCAATGCAATGCAAGGAAACAGCAGTCCACCGTTAAAAAGAGTAGAATACAGGATTAGAACCTTCTAGGTTGGTTATTTTGGGGCAGGATTTATCCACAGTGATCCTCATCAAATCAAACACATAAACTATGGGCTTCCTACACAAACTCAAGGTTCAAGGGTAATCTACGTATGCAGGGTTGACAACCATATAAAATTCTCTTATGAGACCAGTGTTTTCTGAATGTCACATACCAGTCATGCAAAGGAGTATCCCTCCCAAAGAAATCCAACCATCTTTGCCCGTCTCTCTAAAGAACTTGTAAATGAAGTATGGAGATATTGCATGCCATATTTTGGGATTCCATCGGATGACGTTGTATATGCCAATACCGGCAATAGATATCAGCCAAATAATAACAACAGGAGCAAACAGAAATGCAACCCGATGTGTGCCATAGTGTTGCAAGGTGAAAAGGCCAACCAAGATGCAGCAAGCAATCAACATCACCTCACCTAGACAAATTCATTGCACACCATTAATAAACTGGAGAGGTCAAAGCAAAAAAGTATCAATGCACATTACCTTTCATTTACAAAGAACTACAGTGTTCAGATGCATCGGGATGTGGTCTCTTGATGCCACATCCTGTACAAGTGAGACACCATAGCTTCTGGAAGTTGGTCTTACTGGTCCCACCATTGAGGTATGCCCTAAGAGACATCCAGTTTTAAAGATCCATGCGTAATCATGTCATCATTGTTAAGGGATCCATCAATGGTTCAGGGAAAAGATCAAAATATTCGATGGCCAGGATCCTTTAACCTGCAAGGTACCAAGGATATCTTTTATCCATGAAGGATCCTATTGGATCAAAGGTCCAAATAATTGAACAATGTGCCCTATAACACCTCCACATTCTAGAAAAGGCGCAACCTCCATATATGAATGCTCAGTAATAGAAGAAAAGTGGATCTGATAACATCTAACTACTTACCCTCAGTTAGCTTCCTCTCTGTTGCTTTCAGTCCCGAAACTGATGATACAACTGCAAAATGGCAAGGTCGATTGTTTTTAATGCATAATGAAATTCAAAGAAAACCTCTCTCTCTCTCTATATATATATACATGTATATATATAGGGAGATGCTCCTATGAGAGATATCTCTCACCTTATATGAGAGATAGGAGTGGGGGCCCTTACATTTAAGTTGTTGGCATTGGATATGGATGTGAGGGCCCCCACCTAATCTCTCATAGTAAGGTGAGAGCATCTCAGGAGCATCTCCCATATATATATATATTCAAGTGAGAATAGTTCTCACTTATTATATGAGATTTTTTTTGCGAGGCCCAACTAGCAACCCATCCAAACCTAGCAACCAACAGGAAACCCCCGATAGTTACTAATCCCAATGATTGGCACACATCCGAATGGACTAAACCGTTGGATCGAGGGTTGAATATTTTTTTGAATATGAAGCCATTAAACTTGTGGGCCATGGATGAAGGGGTTAGGGGCATGGGTTTGGGGTCAAACTTGATCATTGGGGTACTCTCACATAGATCTTTCCATCCCCCCTAGTCCCTTCCCCAAATGGGGCCCACAATTGGGCCCCACAAAAAAGTTCTCACATAATATGTGAGAACAGTTCCCACCTGAATATTACCCATATATATATATACATGTACATATATGGTGAGGGAATCCCTCACTTGAATATCCCCCCCCCCCCCCCCCCCTCACACACACACACACACACATATATATATATATATGGGCAAGGCTCTCCTAAGCTCAAGCTTAGGATAAAATCTTGTAAGCTCATGCTTGTGGGGCCCATCCTTGGTACACAAAATGGACCAAACACACGACTCCTGAATTGCACATGGGCGAGAGCCTTGTGGGGGCCATCTGGAGGGATGGGACCAATACCAATAGATTTGTGCATGTTGAAATGAGCAGAGGGAGGGGTTTGGACTTTCACTTCTATCATGATAGAGATATGGTCCATGCAAATTTAGTGCTCAAAACCCCTAGATCTTAGATCCAATGCTGGGGGCAATCCATACAAGGCTCAAATTGTATCAGGAGCCATAATGGGATCCAAGAGGTGTTGCTCTCCAGGACACAGCTCAACAAATCAAATCCGTGTGTATATAGATATATAGAAGGAAAGAAAGTTTGATTGATAGATTGTGAGGTTCACAAGGGGGATGAGGGAAGTATGGAGTTTGGAGTTTCTTCATGATGAAGGGTTGTGACATTTGGATTTTGCAGGGCAGGTCCATACTAGGATGTGATCATAGTGATAATCATCAATGTGTGTCAATAAGTTAAAGGTCAAGCTTAAGAATAGGAACAAATATAAGGTTGTGTAATGGAGTTTGGGTTTCTTCAGCAGAGCATGGGATGGGTGGGAGATGTGAAGATGAGTTTGGTTTGGGTATTAGATTGTGATTTGCATGGAGTGGTACTATCTGCAGTAAGGGCAGAAATAGAGGAGATTTGGATTGGGTAATAGCATTGGTGGGCTCTGTGTTTTCAGGGTTATTAAATTAGGAAATGTAGAGGAAAAAGAAGATTGAGAGGGGCAACTTGCTTGCCTTAAAACAATGGAAGTTTCTTAGAAAATGAAGACAAAGAGGAAAATGATAACAAAAGGCCTAATTAGGGCTAATGAATTCTCATTAAGCATAGCTAAGTAGATTATCTAGTACTTACACAAGTTGGGCTTGTATAATTGATGTGTAGTTTGGGCTTTTCTTCTTTACATTATATATGTATATATATATGTTTTGTATATATTGAATGGTAACATGACTCAGACCCTCAACATGGATGCCACAATAAGAATCTTACAAGCAAGGATCACAATAGCAGTTATAGTGGGCATAGCCGCTAGTGGCCAAAACGCTATGCAGCAAGAGATACGGAGTGGTTATAGGCTTATAGCGATACATAACGGTGTGAATTCTTTTAGTAAAAAAAATTGAATCTTATGTAGCAACCAATCTTGTGTTTTTTTAGTGATTTGGAACCATATAAGAGTAGAGACAACTTTAGGAAAAGGCTATAAAGGAGAAGAAATAGAAAAAAAAAATCATGTTTAAAATTATAATCGCTCGGCTCTACTAGGTTTTAGACCGTAGTGTCGCTATTTTCAAAATAGCGTGGCGGTCTAAACCACTACGGCCGATAATACGGCCGCTACGTAGCTATTTCGAACCATGCTTCCAAGTTCCAAGTGTGTTATGAGCTCTTGTCTAAATAAATGAGCTATATCGTCATCACCACTTTATCCAATCAGCTTTATGAGTTTTACCATTTAACTCTAAATAAGTAATGTCATATTTAATGAAAAAACTATTTTTATTTACATTCTTTTCATAACCTTTTGCAGATGAAAAGATATATAATAAAATATTAAATTACCGAAATAAAGGATACAATAAATTGGTTTCCTTAAGTATTTATGTAATATCCAATGCCAGTATTTGCATTGTATTACGGTGAATAAATATGGGTACACTAGGAATAGGCAGGATCTTGGTATCACATGATATCATGCTAACCTATAATACCTGAATACGCAGATGAAATCAATGATAAGCGAAGGGATAGTCTTGAGCAGTTACAATAACAAGGGTCACGCCATTGGTGTAGACTGTAGACCATTAATCATATGGGCTCTGCCTCCAATTGAGGTTAGTCTTCTGTTCTAACCTGATTAGCCACCTATCATGGCCCTGTCAATCTAAGCATGTTACTAATGAATCACTTAATTGGGTGATTCTGACTATCCGATCAATGTTAGCAAAACGGCAATCCAGGTCAATTTCATTTCAAAGGTCCCATTTCATTGCTTAGACCATCAGGCCCATGTAGTCCAATGACTCCCAATGCTGCTCAATTTTAAGCATCCAATCAATGGTGATTAAGTGGGGGACAAAGATTGACTAAGACAAAAACGGTTCAATCAGCCCCTCCCTAGATTCCCATGTCAATGGAAGAACTAGAAAAATGAAATCATATAATCATAGCGACAAAAATAGATAATCTCTGAAGAAGAAGAAGGTCAAGATAGTCTCTATTGACCATAAAATAAAGATCGATTATCAAATTTCATCATTGCTCATGAGGGACTTGTTGGATTAACATGTTAGACGAGAATGGCCTTAATTAAACAATTCTAATAGTTTGATAAAAAGTGACCAAAAAGTAAAATTAAATAAATTAGATGATAAAATTAACACCATCATTTGACCATAGACTCTGGGTGGTGGACCTAGGCTCGGTGCTCCTTCGAGAAGAAGGAAGCAAAGACTAGGAATATGAGAAAGAAAAGGAATTGTAAAAATAATAAGAATAATAATAATAATTAATAAAGACTGGATTGCATCTGGATCTAAGTCAGGTCCCAAGTAAAGCCTACATCCAGAATCACAAGGCCTGTTAATTTCTCTCTTTCCCCTTGTCATCCCCTTTTTTCTACTCTCTTTTTCTTCCATCAGTTAAGGCAAGAGTCATCAATGCTTAACACAGAAGTCAATGATCTCATACATCTAGACAAGTCGGGTGCTTAACATTTGCACTCATAATAGAGGTTGTATGTATGTTGGATAACTTATTTGTAGATTCTTCACATGGAGTAATTTTATTAGAATTATTGAGGTTTTTATACAGCTATTTGAATATTTGTTGTGAAATGTACTCCACCACCACCACCACCACAGGTATAAGATCTATTGTTGAATCTAAATTGGCATCTCCGTAGGTATATACAAAGCAATAGTCAGATCATGAAGGAAACATATTACCTGAAATAGCAGGCGTGAGTACACCATCACCTATCACCATGCAAGCACCAAACAATACCACGAGAAGTAAAGCAGTCCGCAACCTTTTATGCTTCTCAAGAAATGTCTTCAGAGGAGAATTAAGAACAATCCTTGTTGATGGTCCATATTTGTATGTTGACAGCTCCTCATCGGCGGCTTGCTGATTGGGAAGTAGGCTAAACCTTGCATGCCTACATAGCAGCGAGTAAAGAGCAAATGGTCCTCCTGAAAGTCACAATATGACATTATATATGACCTCTAGGATCAATAGTGGGGTGTTAACGGTTGGGCCCATATCTAGTAATGTGGGCCCAACTCCAACCAGTCAGTACCAGGCTCTTGGGCCTAATTTAAACCATGAAGCAGGCAAAGTGACGCACGCCCAATCTTCACCAGACTAAATATTTATCTGGCAGAAGCTCAACAAAAGTTATGTGGATGTTTTTGCATTATAAGCATTCAACCTTGTAATAGCAAACACATACTTTAAAAAGAGAGAGGAGCAACATAGTTGGGACAAGACTTTGATGATGATGATGCATATGTACACACGTTAAGTGTACATTAAGAAAATACACAAATTAACATGTGTTTTTCTAATGATGACTTGACACAAGCTTGGTCTGATTAATCATAATGCCTTGAGTTTTAGACCCAACAGGTTCATCAGGCCTAGAAGTCAAGGCCCAAGCACAACCCATTATAGCCAACGCTAGAAACACCCCCAACAGTGTGGGTTCACAACTACAAATTTTTCCAATAAATGCTCAAAAGGAAAGATTTTTAGTCATCACATACCTTCACCATTATCATCAGCACTCAGCACAATGAACACATACTTGGTTAAGGGAATCAATGTAAGGGCCCAGAAAATCAATGAAAATACACCAAATATTGCTTCTTGGTTTTGATGATTTTGCAGTTTCCCTATAAATGTGCCGGTGTAAACATATAGGGGGGATGTGCTTAAGTCTCCGTACACCACACCAAAGCTTTGATAAGCTAACAGTAAGATCCTGCTAAGATTTCTCCATGAATGCTGCATGACCAGTACATTGTATTTAGTTCCCTGGTCAAATTTTCTTGATGGTAACATCAGAAAAAAAATTGTTGTTTCATGCATTAAGCTACTTAGAATTCATGTCACAGCATTACAACAGCGCTTCACCAGTGACAATGGAAAGATTAAGGTTGCCTTTTCATGTATCAAAATGGAAAAGTGGTTTGAATTTTTTTGCCATATCCTTCTTCTATGCAAGCTCAGGAGAGATCGGAATGGTGAAACCGAACTCATGTAGCTGACCCCAACATCTTATGATGAAAATAGTGATCCTTCTTCTATGAAAATGATATGACACAAAAAATCAGAAAGCACATTAGGCAGGAAACTATTTTGCTGCTTTTCTATTAAAAAAATATTATTTGCGCCTGTAAACATCAAATTTTCAAATTAATGGAACAGGCGAATGTATTGCCTTGACTTCAAGGGTACATGCTTTTGGGCCTCTCAAACAGTATTCTGGACGATTCTTTATCCACCGGAGTATGAGGGCATAAAATTCCTCTAAGAGGATTGAAACAAAAATGAACCAAATCCTACAAAGCCAGAAACACAGGTCAAGAGGAAAGAATAACTCATTGTTGCCCTATCTAAACATCTGAGAAACGTGCCAACACATTCACGGTTGAGCAGTGTTGGCACCTTTGTTGCACACACATGCCCAGCACTCAACTTAAAGTATTACTCCTGGATCAGTAGCCCAACATAGCAAAAAGATAAATAAATAAATAAATACTAATAAATAAATAATTCTCTGATAAATGCCAGAAAGAAAAACCAAAGGATCAACAATAAGCTCATCTCTAAAGATATAAGAATGACTCAATAAAGAAGAGAATTTTGACATCGCCCAAATGGAAGTAATCTTTGAAAAACTCATTGTGCATAGGAAACTACATCAAGTGGCAAGCAGAAGACCTGAAGAAAAGGGTCAAACTGGAAATCCCTGGTACTAGAAGTTTCACTAAATCATCACCCACCCAACAAACGAAGTGTTTCGTGCCATGTGAAAAGAAACAAGAAATGATCAATCAGAAGATCCTCAATTTGCAAGACAAGACCTGACTCACTCCTACTGATACAATATCTGCAACATTAGCAGACCAACAAAGCTCGAGCAATAAGCATTCCCGAGCTAGCAAAAAAAAGAAAAATATAGATATCATTTTCCGTATACAATCAATCTTAAATTTTTACATCATAATCCTTAGAAGTCCACACTTTGTGCTTAAAAGGCTCATCAAATGAAATCATTCCTCTTCTCCAATTCTCCTTGCATTGCAGGATGCAGGAAATGATGCAGATCCAACAAGCTTCCATAGTCGTGATCATAAAAGCAAACGTCTTAGACATGATGTTAAAAGGCTAAAATATCCTCCTAAGCATAAGGATAGAAGGCTAAAATCCATAATCGAGTCCAACAATCCCTCAAAAGGTTGTGATCTAATAAGTGAACCTCGTGCATAAAGCCTCGGGTTAAAAAGGGCCGGGATAAAATTAGTCACTAAAATTCATGATCAGGTCCAACAAGCCCCCAAAATGACATGATCAAATGACAATGGACCTTCCACAAAGACCCCCTAATTTCGGTTCCCACAAGAAGTCCTCAAAACGTCATGGAGACTTGTGAACTTCCAGCTCCTAAAACACGTCCTTAAACGACAGTATGTCTGAAGCATTTCTGAACCAGGGTCATGGAGACTTGTGAACTTCCAGCTCCTAAAACACGCCCTTAAACGACAGTATGTCTGAAGCATTTCTGAACCAGCCCTCAAAAATCCATGGAGACCTACATTATTCTGACCCCCAACAAGCCCTCAAAAGGTTGTGGGTTTGGATGCTTGTCAGATTCCCAACATGCCCTCAAAAGGCTACGGAGCTACATGATCAGTCTTGCAACAAGCCCTCAAAAGGCCGCAGACGACCACATTGAGTCCATTCAAGGACTTTGAAGGCCAGACTCAATAATGGTTCATATTGAATTGGTAAAACTAGCCAACATTCTTTGCAATGGCATAAAAAGGTGTCCTCATCTTATAAAAACTATCGGACTTTCAGAGTGTAGACAATGATTTTGTTCTATATTAGTGACAACTGGTTTTGCACCTAACTTTCTTGTTTCTTCAAGCAAATCCTATGTACTGCTGTGAATAACAACTCTCTTCTTTGATTTGCCAACTTTAATCCCAAAAAAAAAAAAAAAAAGTCCAAGATATTTAATCTCAAATTCCTTCCCGAGATAGGCCTTTAGACTCTTCATTTTTTCTTCATCATTGCGAGTAATTACAGTATCATCCGCTTAAATGATGAGTATCCTAACTTAGTATTCACTTCTTTTCACAGATACTGTATGATCTAATTGACATCTTTTTTTGCCCAAACTGTAGCATAAATGAGTTAAAACTTCTCAAACCAAGCACGAGGTGACTTTTTATAGCTTCCATTAAAGTAAAATAAATAATAAAGATTGAGCTTATTATAGCTTACATTGGTGTTAGATACTACAACTGGTAGACTGCAATAGCTAGGATCCATTTCCAACATTATCTGAACTGATACACAACCAAACTGATAGAAATCACATTCTCTCTTTCTTCTTTCTTCCCACTTCTAACTTTTCATTATCTGGGATCTTTTATATTAATCTGTTTAACCATAATAATCATTATTTTTTTTAAGTAATCTGTATACCATATTGAAATGCATTCAATCCATTTAAGCATCATTTTCGCCATTGTCATCATCTTAGCCTTATCTCATCTATTTAGGGGCTTTGTATATTAATCTGTCACCACAATAATCTTGATTTTATCTCACCACCACTACCACCACCACCATAACAATCTTAGCATAACCCAACCTATCATGGTTTCTCATTTAATCCAGATTCAATATTAACTCTGAAGGTTGTAAATACAGCGGAAGCACGAATCTATAAGAGCTGGCTGCTACAAACGTGATAAATACAACGTGTGGAGATCTGTGACCGTCTCCAAGAGATCGGCCACGTATGATTCACTCTTCAAGATCCAAGGGCAATGATAAAGACGATGGTGTATAATTGTAGATTTAGTGGAAGGAAAATTAATTATAAAAGTTGTCCGATCTCTATTCAAATTCGAGTTGAGAGATGATTATGATAAAGATAATTTGAATGTAGATATGATAAAGAGTTGGATAAAAGTCAGGCTATTCTTATCCTTGTGAGGGGTGTATCTTTGTGAGTGGTGTTCACTCACACTCACATGTAAAGACAAGTGGGTCATCACAAATGCCAACAAACCTACATTAATTTGATTAAATCTTCATATAGCTCTGAGTTCTACACATTTACAACAGCTGCAGATTCTCTTCAACCGTCTTCCCTTCCCATCCTTTTGTAGCCCCCACATAGCAAGTGGGTCCGGCCTATTTTCCAATCCAAAGAAAATCTACAAGCTACGGCACCCCAAATTAACGGCTTGGATGACCCACACGCGTAACACGCATGTGGGTTAAAAAAAACACCAAAATTCTCAAAAACTTCTCATATTGCAAAAAAAAAATCACAAATTTGCAGTAACATGAACATATAAATCTCTAAAACTCATCAAAAAAAATCATAAAAGAATAAAAAAATCATTTGCAGAGAAGTCGACTTACAGGAGCAAACAAGAACTGAGATTTCCACCCAAAGAGAGATAAGAGAGAGAAGAAGAAGAAACCCCAATCTGATTCTTACCTGAGGAACCGGACGGAGACTCGGAGGCAGACCTGACTCGGCCTCAATCGATTCCATGACTCGGTAAGTCAGTCCTCTCTCTGCTTCTCTTTCTTTCTACTACTCTGTTTCGAGAGAGAGAGAGAGAGAGAAAAAAAATGAAGAAAGCAGATTTCCATTTTGAGGACAAGTACGAAGATGCATTTTATATTGGGGTCTCGCACTTGCAACTTGGCGTGCTGCGCACGTGCTATCCGTGTTTCTTTCCTCGTAAAAATGACTGGAGCCTGATGAAATGGATATGGATGCCTAAAATATCAGAATCTCACATGCATAAGGAAAAACAGAACCAACTTTGCACAAAATTGCACAGGACGCCCCCATACTCATTTTTAAGGACTCTATATTTGTCCAATGGCTTTGAATCTTGGAAAATCTCAATGATTAATTTCAATGATTTTCATGATAAGAATCAATAGAATCATTTGTTGTTATGGCTCAAATAAGAAAATACAAGTAAAAATCATCACAAAAAAAAAGTAAAGAAATGTGACGATAATCTCCTATAGGTGCGGAAACGGAAATTAAAATAGGGTCAAAATTGAGTTTTCTTATAACACAAAAACCACTAATATGTCATTTTCAATCTCTACATTTCATAAAAGTTTCCAAATAAGTCATAATATGATATTTGGATAACGCTAAAAGGGAGCATTTTTTGTCATATCAAATGGGGGAACTAACTTGAGTATAGAATATTCTATGGTCTTGATTAATAGTTGCGTTTAAATTTGGATACTATTTTAGCAACCAAAAATAGAAAAGAAAATAAAATGAATAGAACGTTTAAAGATGTTTATGTAGAGAAAATATAGTCTGTGTGAATTTATCTGGTATAGCTTTAGGGAAATTTAGATATCTCTTGGACAATAAATTTCAGATATATTCTAACCAAATAGACCCTTAAATTACACCAGAAAATAAAACCAATAAATTTATCATTTTCTCTATTTATGACCAGTATTGATTGCACTAGAACATCCCACTCACCTATTGCAATGATGGTAACCCCATTCTAGTAGCTTTGATTTTAGCAATCTTGTGGTGATGGTCAAATAGCAATCTTGTGGTGATTGTTATATTCAAAAGTTAGGCACTCCAATTCAAAAGTTGGGTACTTTAAGAAAGGATACATCAAACTAGATTAGATCATATAGGCCCACAGGCCTTGATTTTCCAAGTGAAATTTCTAAATGACATGCCATTCAACCAATTTAGTTGGTAGATTGGATGGTATAAACTCCTTGTAAGGTTCAAAACAAGCTATGGAAAATCATAACATTTAAAGCTCACATTTGTGTGCATGCTAAAAAAAATTATTTTTGCTTTGTAGAAAATCTTATCTTCTATAGAAAAGAAATTTCTGATTCCCCCACATAGGAATTTGCTTTTCAAAGAATTAAGAAAAACTTAGCCAATTTTTATACTTTTCCACGAGGAAATGCGGCATTCCAAATATCGATAAACTATGACATGATGAACTATTTTCCCAATCCTCATTTGTATGAAAACCACGTGTCCGAACTTTCCAATTTCTACATGAGTAGCTTTGAATGAGTGGCATGTTTGTAAGATTTTGATTTGTGGTGTTTTTAAGTCTATTGACATTTAATTCTTAGGGTGTAGCTCAGTTGGCCCAAGACTGCGGTTTGCATTCGGATGTTGTGGATTCGAAATTACACTACCATATTTAGGCCACAAGAGAATTTTATTCGATTTTCTCTTTTGGATCCATAAAATTTATTCTAACCTAAAAGGCTGGAAACCTGACTATCGGAAGGAAAAAAAACAAGAAAGGAAAAGAGAAGAAAAGAAGAGAAGAGACCATTGTCATCTGGCAATTTGCCAAACTTTGGCGTCCGATTCCTACACGCAACAATTAGTGCCACATTTGTAAATAGCAGCTGTTTTGGTGAGGTTTCACAGTCCCACAAATGGGACCCACACGCTATCTCCGCGTTTGGAACGCGGGCTAGTTAAAAGTTTCATTTGTTACAGAAAGCCCCTCACTTTCTCCATATTCATAGGAAAAGCCTGACCATTTTGTCTTTCTTGCTAACTTTTCCTTTTTGAAAGAAAGGCATTCACCTTTTGGTGTTGTTTTTTAGATTTACTTCTTCAGTTCCTGTCCCATTATAAAGGTGCCTCCCATTGACCATCCAGAAGGAGGATGGTGTGTGTCTGCTGGCACGTGCCAAATTTTTGTAAGGGGCCCAGAAGTGAAAAAGGGGTTCCTTTTAATGTGTGTGATGGGGGGTCTAAATGTGATTAATCCAAACTTCACACACTTGCAATAGAATATATGCATATTAAAGTGGCAATTATTGATCATTATTCTCTAATGGATTGAGTCATTGATGTGTTGTCATCATCAAATACTGCTTTAATCTTGTACTAGTAATTAATTTGGGGATCAATTTAATGTGTTCTATTCAAGCAAATTAATTGACAAATTAAAGAACATTTACTTGGTCTTTTTTTTTTCTTTATAATGCTGATTGTGGTGATGTTATTTACTTCTATCAAGTTCTTGCTTTAACCAGGGGCGGAACTAGGGAGGGGCTGGCAGGGGCCGACAGGGAGGGGCTGCTGGTAGGTGCTGACAGGGGTCATGGCCTCCCTAGGTTGCAAAAAAGCCATTTAGATTACTTAAAATTTAAAGCATGTTTTTGCAACGGCACTCCGCCCCTCCCAAAAAAATTTTATACACAATGTCCCCCTCAATGTCCCTATCCTGGTTCCGCCCCTGGCTTTAACCATAGTTATTATTAACAATAAAAATGATGAAGTTGTTGATCTTTGAAGCCTGTTTGGATGAACATATGGGGAGTATCATGTCAACCCGAGTTACATTTTCTAAGATATCCTCTCTACGTGGGCCCACTCAAGATGTATCCAATTTATAGAGGTAGAAGATATGGAGTGGGCTAGAGGTGGATATGATCAGATTATCCCAAATCTCACCTCTAGAGCTTCAAATTCTGTTTTGTTTTTAAATCCATTTATACTTTCTGACTGAATCTAACGATGGTTATTGGTCAGATCAATGTCAAACCATGAGAAACTAATGGAGGATAGGAGACTGAGGGGTTGCCGAGTTGGTTGGTGGCTTGCCTCCCACTTGGATGACCAAGGAGATCCATCTTTGGTTTCTTTTCACTTCTCGCACATGCAAGTTCTCATCCCTTTGATTGTGTGCGGATTCTCTCTCTTATTTGCTATGGAGTACTCACTCTTTAGCTAGGATGCCAAAATCAAATGGAGTCAAGTGGAGAAGAGGTAAGTGTGAATGGAATTGATTTCCCAAAGGTGATATCCATTGTATAAAATAAAGTGACATTAGAGGAAAGTTTAAAAATAAATGTAGGTTGATAAAGTAATAGATTAGAATGGTGTTAGGCAGCTCCTAATCCATACGGTATCCTCTGATATTCTACCTCTATAATCATTATGTGTCGAGATGAATGCTAATTGAAAAGAATATTTAAAAAAGACATGGTTTTTTTCCCCTCTATCCATTAAATTTTGGAAAAGTTACCACCAGCAGCTGTAGCTCAGTTCTTTAGGAAGATGAGCGTGCGAGTTCAAATCCTGCAGAAGAAAGATTAAATTGTTGAAAAGTGGAACTTTGAAATTGAATATAAATATAAATGAAATAAGAGTTTGACAATGATGATTCAAGCTATGTGGCAAATGTGCCTTTGTCCCACTAGGACGAGAAAGAATCAAGTGTGCTAAGTAAGACCGTCCGATTAATATGAATTAGGCCTCCATGTGTCCTGAATCTATGATGATGGGACCAAGATTAATTTGGGTGGCTTGGATCCATGTTCAAAGTTCATGAGAAGGGGTCCAAGGCATGCAACACATGAGGCTCCAGAATGTGCCATTTGTCGGCCAGTCTAATCATTATCATATTTACTAGCGAATATACTAGCAAAAATGGGTGGAACCATACGTCATCAAAACAGCCCTACCTTCGTAGTAGTTGGTATAATAATAAAAAATAGAAAAAACAAACAGGTTCAAGGATTAGGTATGCTGCAAGAGTTCCCAACTTAGTTGTAGTATTCTTAATTTATTGTTTTACTCCAAAAAAAATATTTGGAGAAGATAGGGATAGGATATTCCGTTTCTCACCCAACTGCATGGAGTGAGTGTTCTCTCCATGGATGAAGTCTCTCATGGGTCCCAACTTTCTTGGCTATATATAAAACATTAATATTTTTAAAGGAGCATCAATTGGTGAAGGATAATATGTATTAAGTGGAAACGATTTATTTAGTGATTTATCCTTGTTGAGCAAGATGTTATATGCATGTTTGTTTTATGTAATTGAATTCCTAAAACCTCCAGGTCTTTATATTTTTATTATAATATATTAAGCTAGAAAGTTTTTTATTCAATTTTAATTGGAAGTTACTTTCACTTTTTACAACGGTCAACATACTCTCACCCTCCACTTTTCACTAATATATTTAACTAATATACTTTCCCCCTTATGAACTCCCATCTCCCCCATTTCTAACATACTCCCATCTCTCATGTTTCTAACAAACATAGAATCCTACCCATGAATACCGTGATTAGAATGGGTTTTTGTGCTAGTGAGTGATTATTACAAATGAAGAATCAAATGTGGAAATGTAAAAATGATCATAAAAGGAACTTCTCGCTTAATTGAATTTGAATGAAGGGAACATTCTAGTAATTCAAATCCTAGGCTTCAGCAAGTTTAATAATTGTTCAATGGAGCTGATTTAACTATGAATTTCTATCCATTATGTGCAAACAAACAAGCTCCCCTAAGGAATTATATTTGTATATATAAAATAAAAGAAAATTTAAGAAACATATATATATTTTTAGGCTCACATGTGGATGAAATTAGTGGGCACTACCTTGGCCCACTGCTAAATGAGCAAATTGGAAAGACCATCATTAATGGTGGCCGGTGGGTCCCACACAAACAAAGGTACAAATCACATATAATAAATTTAGTTAGGTATGTGGACTACCGAAAGTAAAAACCAGAACAATGGTATTGAAAATGCAATATTCTGATTCAAATACTAAGAGCCCAAGTGCTTACTTTTCTGAGAAGGATAGCAATGATGATAATAGAGAATTTTGAGATTGGGTTAGATATATTGATAGAGAGGAACCTTCCTAGCAACATGTTCAGACAAATGAAAGAGGGGTCCCTGTGCTCTCCAACTTAGTAAATTGGGATCCAATGCAGCAACATCAAAAGGTATCAACAATGTGCGTTCGCATGTGAAATGAAACCACAACCTATGAATTCACCAACCACTTCTCTGCCCCCATATATTTCCTTTACTAAATTTGATCTCCATCAGATTTATTAAGGTTGGTTTATTTGCATGGAATTAAATATGTAAAGACTATAAAAAATACAGCTTTGAAAGTGATGAAACTTGAAGGAACTATGGTGAAGATTTAATGCAGTGCCATCAAATGATTTTCCCTTCATGAAAAATGAATTGACGGGAGACAAAATGAAAAATGTATGGACATGTGTTTATAAAGTTGGACTGAACCTAGATATGCCACAACCTTGCCTCACCTAGTCCATGAACACCCTTATGTGCAACTCATAATTAAGTTATTGGGCTAGGTACTAATGCCTAGAAATTAACTATCACAGGAGTATGAGTTGGGTCTGTTGAGGAGTAGGCTCCACCAAAGGGGTATTATTGAAAAATATTTATGCTGCCTTTACTAATGTGTTGAGATTTTGGTAGGAATGGTTAACTAAGCAAATTAATATGGAATTAGAGTCAACCAGTCTCGAATTCGAATTTAAGTGGAAAAATGAAAAATATAGTTCCGCTAAAAAAGATTACTATGCAAAGTTGATTTGAGACTCGGTTTAGTCTTGGTAACTCAAAAGACCTTTTTGACCAAAAAAAAAAAAAAAAACCTCAAAAGACTTAAAAATATGATAAGTTTTTAGTTAAAAAGATTTTAAGTTGATTACTTTCCAAGTTTGATTGAATCAACTGAGCTCCCCGCCCATTTGTTTGCATGAAGGGAGGAGTAAAAGTGACATAGGAGCCAAATAATGAATTAAGTTAGTGTGAAGTGAGTTAAAGTAAATGAGTATTGACCATTGAGTTACTCGATCAGTTTTTCTACATTCTCAGCTTTCTATACATTAAATTAGCTGATCTCTCCTAGTCACACCGAATGTTAAAAAATTATCGCAAACACCACGACTCCAAGTTACAAATAAGAAAAATGTTTCCTAGTCAATCACATTTTGGGTGTTGCACTGTTGCTCCATGTAAAGTAAAACCTGTGATCTGAAATCCCAGGGTTGATTGGTTACACATCATACTCTCTGCATGTTTAATTATTCTTTGAAAGGGCACATGTGCCTTAATATAACATCTATACATATAGGTATGACTATACTCATTTATGATTCTTAACATCTATTTTTCTAATAGTTAACATGTCTCCTTAATTTATTAAAACAAATGCAAGACTTTTGATCTGTTGTTGTCTTCACGGTTCTCCAGCTTCTTATTTTATATGACTAAACTTGATTCCTTACTTTGAAAAGGACTTTAAATCGTAATGTACAGGGATGCCATCAGTTCCAACTTTCCTTAGCTCTATCCTATGACGTTTGTGTTGCATATAGCTTGACTCTGCATATGTGGGACTCATGCCGAGTCAAGCTTTCTAACCTTTAATTTTAAGTCTCAAAAGTACAATTAGAGTTTGACAAACTAACCTGTGCAACCAGGGAAAGGGACATGCACACTCAAGAGAAGTTGCAAAAGGGAGTGAGTACTTGCACATCAACGTGTACAAGCAGGGAGTGAGAACTCGCACATGTGTGCTTGTGTTGGGCTATTTTTGGCATGCAACTTAACTAAAATATAGCTTTAATATTTGAAAAGAAAAGATAATTCTAGTGGTTTGATTTATTTTTTATTTTTTATTTGCCAAAAAGAAAAGATAATTCTAGGGGTTTTCAAATATTAGTTTTTAAACCCGGTTTTTCCATAGTATAAAGTATCAGCCGATACCGGTTCGATATTTTTATGATATGTTGGTCTCGGTATCGTAGACCAAAATATCACCAAAATATCGGTCCATCTCGGTCGATATTTTAAAAATATCGGTTTAACCGATATATCGGTCCATCTCGGTCAAAATATCGGCCAAGATGGAATAATGGTAAAAAAAATCCTAAAATTTTCACTTTTTTCCTCTTTCTTCCTCTCCACTCATCTCCTTAGAGCAACCCCTCCTCCTTAGCTCTTTTTCTTGCATATTTCCAACACTATTTCTTGAAAAAAAAATCATTTTATTTTGGTAAGAAAATCAACATACTCCCTTATTTTAACTATTATGTATTCTTTAATAATCCATACTGAATAAATGATGATGATGATTAGGCTGTCATGCTCATCAGTCTATATCTCTCTAGTCTGCTCTAATTTCAGGTAAACCATAAACCTTTTGATGTCCAAGTGTTTATTGATTGATTTATCTCACTATCATGTTTCAGATTTTAATATTTTATCTTCATGGTCTTGGATCTCACAACTTATTTTGATGATTGAGTTAGTATTAAATGATACTTGATATGTTATCTTTATTTTCTTATATTTTACACTAATAAATTGATCATGAGTATCAATAATGGTTACATTATATAAAATACTGGAGAAAACAGCGAACTGCGACACAGACAAGACTCATAACTTAAGGTGACCGAGATTTTGATTTATTATTATTACTAATAGAAAAAAAATATTGTTTTCCAGCATTTTCTAATATTCTGAATTTTTTGGATATTTTTGCAAAATTCTTTGGATTAAAAAAAATTCACACCGTGACGACCGCAATGTATCGATATCCGCGACCGATACTGATATCATATCGGTTTTTCGGCCCGGATAATACCGCGACCGAAACCGAGATTTTAAACTATGAGTTTTTCCCATTTTATGACCGAAATTTAGATAATGTCACCAAAATCACTTGACAATGGTCAATATTTTTTTAAAAAACCTTTTTACATCATATCCTATGATATCATGGGCTCCTATAAAAGTATTGCCCAGAACCAGTAGGACCCTTATCCTGGGGCCAAACACCTGATCTAAGAAAAAACCAAATAACACTACTGTTTGAAAACATCAAAACACATATATAATTGCTCCTACAACATAAATGTCACGCCTCGAGCCCGAGATTAAGCTCATCTCGAAACATGATGTACGCCCACGTGGAAATTCAAACCAACATGAATTCCACGAACGTGTTTCCCCACAGGATATCACATGTGAGATAAAAATTTCCTTAACCTGTATAGTTCAATCATAACTTGTCCATACATATAAACATCCATCAAATATGTAATCATGATAATAGAGCATAATCTAGTCCACGAGCATAGTTAAGAGTTTAAGTTTTAAAGTTAGCAAGTAAGAAAGAAATACTAAAGTATAGCGGAAGCAAGTATTAATTAGATTTATAATCTCCAACAAAGGCTAAATCAAGTCTAAGTCAATGGCAATCCATGCCATGGTCGAGGGAAATGGGGACGCATGTACACTCAACACATAGATGTCTAAAAGACATCCTTTGGGGCCCACTCTGCTAGCTGTTGAGGAGTCTCATCCCCAACCTCCGTGATCTCTTGGGCAATGGCGTCGACATGGTCCTCCCCTGTAACGCCAAGTGTAGCACCATTAGACTACGCTAAGCAAGGTAAACAAGAATAAAATATAACATGCATATCAAACGAGTAAGATTGACAAGATAGATCATATGAGGTCAAGTAAGGAAATCTAGGCATACATAATGCGTGAGTAAGCATGATACGTAAGGAATCAAGGATGACAAGTGCATAGAGATACATATCATAACTAGATGGCAAAACTACATGAGCTATATTCTCCCACATAAACATGTAAACATAATCACATGAGAGCGTGACATGACATAACATAACATAAACATGAGGTACCACTAGGAGGCATAGGGCCCGGATACTCCATTATGGACTTGAGGTACCGGTCAACCCCCAATAGAAATACTATCTACAGAGGTCCATAAAAATTAACTAAATCAGCACCCAGTCGAATCTAATTGGGCTAAGGTCGAAGCTAAGTGATGCCGACTTAAGGGATAGAGTGTACATCAAATATCATGGTGTAGCATAGCGTGAGCATAAACAAATACAAATGTAAACATTGACAAGTACATGACAATAATCATAAGTGCGCAACATAACATATCATATGAACATACATAGATACATAATGCATAAGGAAACATATGACGTAAAACAATAAGGGCACATGAGCTAAGCAAATAGACACGAGATAACATGTACATATCATGCAAGAGCACTAGAAACGGAAATGAAATGTATGCGTAAGGATTATATACGGAATCAATGATGCATAACAAGCCAATTCTAAGGTTTTGGAATACTCGTGGGCTTCACCGTCCAACAATGTGTAGGCTTAAGGTTTTCAACATCATTGGGCTACAAAAGAATCCTTTGCGTTATATAATTTGGGATGCCAAATACCTTAAGATAATACATTTGATTTGGGGTACCAAGAACGAGTTTCCATGAGAGTGTACGTGTGCTCAAACAACACCTTCTAACATTAGAAATCCATTGGGCTTAAATTAAGGTTCAAGGATTCAATACTAAGGTCCAAAACTAGGTACATAACCACCTAAAAATCCTATTAAGTTAATTCCAACATAACCACACTTAGTTCACCTAGATACAATGTGGGTAGCATCAGTTATGGGGCTAAATTCATTGGTTTAAATATCTCCTAACTTTCCTAACCTCTGATTATAAAGTTGTATGGACCAATGAATTCTATATTCCAAGAGCTTTCTAACGAAATGTAGAACTCCAAAATTGGACATACGGATTAAAAGTTATGGCCTTTCGAAAATCTGTAAATTCGGTTGGCCAAATTCTTGACTGAATTTATGACCTAAAATTTGGCATAAACCATGAATTCTATGCTTGAAACTCTATCTTTGGAGTGAGCTCCTTTCTCAACTTCTTACAACCTTTCAAATTCATCTCATAAGCACAAAATGAATCTCCAATACCTACTCCAAACCATCAAACGCATTCCCAATCAAAATAAAACTCAAAAGAAATATCAAGTTATTACTACACCCATTTACAAATTTAAGTCAAATTAGAACAATAGACAGCATGAGCTGAAATTGGGTAATCTAACATGAGATCCATTACAAGAATCATAAATAGAGAAAAACATGCATATTTTATAAATGTTTACTTGCCTTAGGTTCTTGCAACACAAATTTATAGAAATCCAAGTTATATCCACTCAATACCAAGCTCTAAGCAAAAACCCTCAAAATGGAACCTCAACCAAGCTCCTACAATGGTGAAAATTGAAGAAAGAACTACCAAATCAACAAGTATTCACTATTAAAAACATTTAATCATTGCTTTGAGAAATAAGGAGTGATTTGGGAAAAGTTTTGCTTACCTATAGAATGGAATGGAAGAAGAACAACAAATTAGAGCCTGAAGAAGATGAAACTTGTAAAAAATGGGTTCTTGCTTGAGGAAGATGAAGGAAAACATTCTCAAACCTCTCTATTTGATGTTTGGTAGCAAGGAAAATGATGACGAATGGGTAGGAAATGGAACCCTAGGTGTCTCTTGCTAATGGTGTTAGGTTTTTAGTTTGTTGCTAATTTGATGGATGCGCTATCACTCTCACTGTCAAATGATCACACACTCATGAATCTTAGTTTTGTCTTTGAAATCTAAGTTTCTAGTTTGCATATGCATTTGATTTTCAAATGACTTCATCCTACATGTTTTAGAACTCATATGCCCTTTAGAAACCCTAGTTCTTCATGCATGATTTTTTGGAAAATCAAATTAGACATCTAGGTTTGTGATTTGCATACACTCATCCTCTTTAAAATCTTGTTCTTATGCATAACTCATACTGGCTATGAGTTCCAAGTTTCATCTTTTCAAAAATTGAAAATTCAGTAGGAACTCCTCCCAGGCCAGTGTACTTAGTCGACCAACCCTTGCACACGGTCGATCGAGCCAACTAGCCGTTGGAAAATTTTAGCTAGTATACCCGGTCGACAGAGCCCTGTCTAGGTCGACCGGGGAAACTAGCCGTTGGCCAATATAGCCGTTGGGCCCAGTCGACCCAAGGGTCATGGGGTCGACCGAACCAACTAGCCGTTGAACTAATTTTTCTATAAAAATCCATTTCATTCCTTTCTTTCAAGGGAGCTTGTTTAGTGAATCTTTGGAACTATATTGAAGCCTAAGGAAGAGGAATAAGCTAAGAAAGCTAGAGGGCAAATGGAAATCAAAATGTTTGAATTTAAAAGGTATTTTATGATAAAATTCATGATTTTGATCAATTTGATTTGAAAATGATTTTCTTAAAAGTTACACCTTCTTAGTCAATTGATTTGTTTTTTCAAATTTGTTTAAATTTGAATGGATTCATAGTCAAACCATATTTGTCAAAATTAAATGTTTTTGAAAAATGATTTTAGTCTTACAAGTCTTCTTTATTACAAATGGAATGATTTAGAATTGATTTCATAAAATCTCTTTTCTAAACTTTTTTAAGCTTGTAGGATAGCTAGGTTAGGGGTAGATTGCTTGTAGAATGACCCTTATGTGTTCAGGCCTTTTTACTATGAACCTGATCAGAATATCAGGTTTCCCAGTTTGGCCGGTCGACCGCGTGAAGTGACCGGTCGACCGAGCATGCGCACCCAGCAACTTAAACTGTTGTGCTGGGTTGTTTCTGTTTCAAACAGAAACTCTCTTTTTTGTGCAGGTCGTCAGCAGTGAGAGCTCAGGTTTCTTCTTCCTCTTCCTCCTTGTTTGCTGAGTTGGTTCTTTTCCTCCTAAAATCGTGATTTAGCTATTGTGTTTCCTTCTCCAATCTCCTAGCTGATTACAAATTCCTCTCAGACAGCCGTTTATCTTCTCCCATCAGCTTCTCTAGGCTCCATCTGATCTCCTAGCATGTAGCTTACTGGTTTCAGCTTCTTGAAGAATTTTTTTTCTTGCCAATATATCCAAAGATCAGTTTTCATTCAGTCCATATGTTGTGATACTGTGATCCAGTAGTCTGTGCATCCAAAGCTATTTCACAGTCCATTCCCAACCTTGGTTTAAGTCTCTGATTGTCTGTGGCTGATTAATTTCTTGGAGTTGTGTCTTCTGCTTTCCTTGACGAGTACTTGTAGTCATCTGTATACATTTCTTTGGCATCATTCTTCTGTGAACTACTTAGCTTCAATTTCTGCACTCCAACTGTTTGACAAATTGCCTAAACCACTACTTTTTCAGTCTACTGTTGTTGTGCTCATTTTTAGCTCTTGCCTATTGCCTTGAGCATCCTGCTCATTGATATCTTCAAAAATGGCACGCACAAAGCAAACATTTAGGAGGCCAAGTAAAAAGTCCAAAACAGGCCAAGCTTTTTCTTCCCATAGATCTCATTCTTCCTCTCCTGAAGTTGCTCCTCCTCCAGTGATTAGATTCAATCACATTCCTTCTCCATCCTCAGTTGTCAAATCTTTCCGGAGCAAAGGGATTATTGTAGAGAAGATGTGCATAGTCAAAGATCTAGTGGACTATGATGTCCCTGCCATCCTTGAAGCCATTGGATGGGGTAGCATCCTAACATGGAGTGGCAACACCTATGCTTCATCTGTCCGTGGCCTTTATGAGTCTATATGTGCCTCCACTGTTAAGACATTTACTATCAGATTCCTTCAAGTGAAGAGGTGGTCACGATAGATATGATCTCCTCCATCTTAGGCATTTTTAGGTCTGATGGACCAAAGTTTATTTCAAAAGTTTTGCCTCTTGATGAGAGAGATTCAGTGACTAGGGCTCTTTGTGGAAAACCTGAGAACTGATCTACTAAAAACTGTCTTCAAGCCTCCCCTATGATCATTTCCCTACGTATCATTCATATCATCTTTACTCATTCCATCTATCTTAGGAAAGGGAACATGATAGAAGTAACTCCTTACAAGGCAAATCTCCTATACAATGTGATTACAGGTGTTCCAATGTGCCTTCCATCAGTCATCATACACCATATCATCCGTGTTATCACAGGCTCTCAGCCATGTGCTGCTCCTTTCGGGTTTCTGATTATCCAGCTCGTCATATCATTTGGTGTGATCCATCCTGTTTCAGAGAGACCTGAGTCTACCACAGTCTTCAACAAAACGAACATTCTCTTGATGAAGCTTCCACCACCACAGCGAGTGAACCCTGTAGCAAAAGGAGATACAGAGATAGAGGCTGCAGAGACAGAGTCTGTAGATCCATTAGCTGATCAGCCTCATCAACCAGAGCCCCAGCCTCATCAACAGCAACCCCAGCCCCCTCAGTAGCGTACTTTGGAGGATCGTATGACTTCTATAGAGCAAGTTGTTGCTACTATGTGCACAGAGTTTCAAGAGTTTAAGCAAGAGGTTTCAGGGATGATGAAGAAAACCTTGAAATATCTCTCGAACATCTCCAGTAGCTGCAGACGTCATGATGATGTGATGCCCCTATCTCCTATAGATTCATCTTAGACCTTAGGAGGGCTTTTCACTTTTGTCGGGGGTAGTGATAGACTAACTTTCTTTGATGTATTTTATCTATGAACTGTCTGAAATTTTGATTACTGACCATGATATTTTGATTTTTATATTGGTCAATTAATCAGTGAATTCTGTACTAAACTTTTTTAAATCAATGAAACTACAGATTCACTTGTTCATCTCTTATCTTCTTGCAATATTCTTCATTTGATGAATGTTTATGATGCTTTGAACTATATATTCTCTCAATTAATATTTTTTTGTCTTAACTTCATTCAAACAATGCATAGACAAACCAATATACATGATAACCTGTTCCGCATTACATTTTCAATCTCATTTGGTAACAGGTGCTACTAAAATGTATTTTTTTTTTCATGTATATAGGTTCCTTTGCAATTCGATGACAGAGGAGGAGAGAAGATCCAACAGAGAGAAGATCCAACAGAGAGAAGATCAAACAAAGGGGGAGAGAAGATCAGATTTAACTAAGGGGGAGATCTGTTCAAGGACTAAAGAGGGAGAAAGCTTGAATGCGCATAAAGGAAAAGCAAGTAAGGGGAGAGCTCTAACGAAGGGGGAGAAATCTTTAAAATATTAAGTTAAAGATCACGACGAATTGGTCGTTCGGACAAAGCTGCATTAAAGAGATTTCAAGAACAGAATCGTTCAGAAAAGCTAAAGTCCTGGAAGTGTTGTGATCATCTTAGTCGCCATCAAATCGCAAAGAGAGAGATTGTCAGGTTTTTAGTTTGTTGCTAATTTGATGGATGCACTATCACTTTCACTGTCAAACAATCACACACTCATGCATCTTAGTTTTGTCTTTGAAATCTAAGTTTCTTGCTTGCATATGCATTTGATTTTCAAATGACTTCATCCCGCATGTTTTAGAACTTATATGCTCTTTAGAAAACCTAGTTCTTCATGCATGATTTTTTGGAAAATCAAATTAGACGTCTGGGTTTGTGATTTGCTTACATTCCTCCTCTTTAAAATCTTGTTGTTATGGATAACTCATACTGGCCATGAGTTCCAAATTTCATCTTTTAAAAAAGTGAAAATTCAGTTGGAACTCCTCCCAGGCCAGTGTACTCATTGGACCGACCCCTACACCCGGTCGACCGAGCCAACTAGTCGTTAGGAAATTCCAGCTAGTATACCCGGTCGACCGAGCCTTTTCCAAGTCGACCGGGGAAACTAGACGTTGGCCAATATAGCCGCTGGGCCTGGTTGACCCAAAGGTCATGGGGTCGACCGAGCCAACTAGGCGTTGGACTGATTTTTCTATAAAAGTTTATTTCATTCATTTCTTTCAAGGGGGCTTATTTAGTGAATCTTTGGAACTATATTGAAGCCTAAGAAAGAGAAATAAGCTAAGAAAGTTAGAGGGCAAATGGAAATCAAAATGTTTGATATTTAAAAGTATATCTTTCCAAGTTACGATTGGTTTCCATTCCATTTAAAATCCATGTATGTTTAACTCTTTGTAACTTCATATTTGCATGATTTCTAGCTTTAACTGAGTTGTTTTGCAATCATCAACTCACTTAAGCATATTATATTGTTTTGCGAACACTGATGTCTCAATCACATGTGTTTTAGTCTTTAAACTTCATACAACTTGTGTAGTATGTCTTTTCAAGTTGTTTTGAATATTTAATGTGATTAGCTTATCACTTCAATCATCTATTTATGTGCTTAGATTTTCAAATGCATCAAGCATTCATTTAAGAGCTTCATTTTAGAAATTGATTGAAGTAAAACATTCATACACTTTGAGCACACACATTAGCTAATTGTTTGTGTATGTTTGTATCTTGTTTTAACTTTCATATCAGCCTATTTAAGAGGCAAATGTATTGAACTTAAATTGTATCTCTTTAAGTGTTTGTGTAGACACTACTTTGAGAAAAATCTTTTTTATTGTAAGGGTTATTGCTTAGCCTAAGAAAATCATCATTGTAGAGGTTATTGCTTAGCCTTGGAAAAACATCTTGTAAAGGTTATTACTTAGCCTGGAAAAGCACATTGATAGGTTGTTGTTTAGCCTAGAAAAACATTTTTGTAAAGGTTATTGCTTAACCTTTTTGAAAAACATAGATAGTGGAAATCCGGTGGGGTGTTAGATCACAAGCCGGTAGTGGATGTAGGCATTAAAGCCAAACCACTATAAATCATTGTGTGATGGTGTATGGTTGTTGTAATTGTTTTTGTTAGCTTCCGCATTTTGTTTGATTATCATCACTAGTGACTAGTTAATTTTAAAGAAGTTAAAATTTGGCATAATTGGTCACTAACTTGTAGCTCACCCTATTCAGCCCCCCTCTAGGGTTAAGATCCCGGACTTTCAAATGGAGATTGAATGAAATGAAAGAGATGGAGTTTAGGATTTTAGCTAGCCTTTTATACCATGAAGTTCTAGTATTTGAAAGAAAGTCCAAAAATATAATGAAGATTTATAATATAGGGCTTTTGGCTTCTAAATGTGTATAAATGAGCTCAAATGAGTTGAGTCAAAATATAGAAATTGAAAAATGACTCATAAACTATGAGATGCACTCAAAATCCTTGGAAAAATAGAAAACACACACGCGGGACCCAATAAACCCAAAATACTCAATAGTCATAATGCAACCTAGTCAATGATCAAGCCCCATTCTAATCTACTTAATCAAGCCCAAATACATTCAAAACATACATTAGGCATCTAATTAAGATTAATTAGGCGCTAAACATGATTAGGATATGATCAAGATATTACAAGAAACATCAAAGTTTCTGGGCTTGATTTATACTTGAAGGAGATCTATTGTGAAAACGTTGTAGACACTTACCAGTTATCAATTGTTTGTGGGCATGATTGTCCCAAGGATAATGTGATCCATCTCTAGTCCTTTTCTCTTAGCTCTCTAATTCTGAGTTACCTTATCTTTTTATTCTGGCAGCATGCTGTTGTGTTCAACTTCAAGGTTGGTCTTCAGTTTTGCAAATTGCAACCCAGCACATAGAGTTTCTTGGCCTGATTTATCTCTATGGCAGCAGGGGATAACCTAGGAATTTGTATTGAATGAAAAAGAAATTACTTGACTACCATTAACAAATTCTTATTATGAGTTTTTTTTTTTCATTGTACATACTACAGACGAATGACATCATGTTTTACCCACCTACTGCTATTCCAAATGTTCAATCTAAACCCTTTACACTTCTTATATATTTCCATGTTTTTTTTTTTAATGAATTAGCACTATACAAATTTGACACTCATTGGAGTTTTGTAGCCCCTTAACTAATCGATTATTCAAAATTTGACAATCATCCAACTTTAAGTAATGGCTATAAACAGGCAATTTCTCACTTATTCATATTATTCTACTTGTTCTGGATAGATGTATGTCATAGGGAGACCTTTTAAGATGACCGCTCATTAGATAAACTTGTTAGTATGGTATGGGGGAATTTATCGTCTTTAAGGATAACATGATTGGTGACTTGGCATCTATGTCTATCTATGTTAACCATTTTATTAAGATAGTAATATTTAGACAATGTTAAGTGAGGCGATGTTGAAGACTTGAGGCCCTTAAATGACAATTCACCTGGAGGAACTTAACCTAACTCATAGTATAAAAAATCTCAGCTTCAATGGAAAGAACAAGTAATAATTTGTAACAGGCTATGTACTAGAGAGATGGAGATTTTTATTCCTGTCCAAATTAGTTAGTGTATGAATGCATGAAAACAAATTTAGGATGAGTTACCTCTTTTTCCTTTTTTGGATGATGTGAGAGTATCATTGAGGTCTTTGGCCCAACAAGACTAATCTCCCAAGGTGGTGTCTACAAATGAGTTACCTCTTAACGATTGTAAGTTTAGAAAGTAAATCATATACATACACTTAAAGGGCCTGTTTGTTCGTTAAATTGAATTCATAGGAGTTTAGAAAAAAAGGAGGAGGAAGCGGAGGTAAATACCAAAAATTACCATAAGGTAACCTCTGGTGCTCTCCATTGATAGAAATTGGACGAAGGAATACGGAAAATGAACATCCAATCATCACTTTAGTAACTCAAATCTTAAAAAATCAAGGTTCCATCTAAATCGCTCCCCAATGTCTGTTTGTTACCTTGTATGATATGGCTTATGATATGCCTGCCAATTATGCACGTAGCAATTATACTTGTGCATGGTACAGTACGTACTCCAAAGATGGAGATGATGCAAATCAATACCAAGAAAGATGTAGATTAGCCAAGTACTTTTTGTGGCTACTGATGAAAGGCTTCAGCTAGAGTGAGATCCACTGGTGGTTGCTTCTCATGAATAAATAAGATTATTAGGTTAGGCCTATGAATCATAAACCGTGAATTACGATAATGATTCAAGGGGCTCGTATTTGGACATTGCTGAAAACTTTACTTTTCATTGACTTTTGTTACATTCATAGGGAATCTAATCATGTGATGAACTCTATGGCCAAGATAGCCTTTAATCTGGATTTAGGTGATTGTTGGTTTGCTGAAATCCTGGACTGGTAATCTAATCTTTTGTTCTCTATTTATCTTTTTTAATAATTTTTTTCCTTTACTAAAAAGTTGCGATTATTAGATTAGACCTATGAACCATGAACAACTAAGGTATTTTTTTCCTCTTTTTCACAGAATAACGTGTTGCATCATATAATAACACCGTAGGTTGCGTGGGAAATCAGAATAATCTTCGTCTCAATTGTGGAATCCTCTCATTGCATGCCCTTAATTCAATTACAGGAGATCCAATTTGCTGAACTATCAAACTATGGACCGGATTTGTACCAAATCCGTGCGCAAAGAACCAAATATTCATCTGGCAGTCAACAGGTAAGCCTAAGTTGCTTTTGGTCCAGGTTTTGAGTTGGTTAAACTAGGCTAACTAAAAAAATCTGGATTTGATCAGTCTATCACATTCACAGCCCATGAACAGCCCAAGTTGACATCCTGATGCATTAGGACTGATTGCATGACCTGCTAGGGTTGATTTGGGTCTGACAGGCCGGATCTGTTACCAAGAAATGAAGTATGACTGGCAAATGATCTGAGTCTATATCCATTGATTAGTCCCCTTCAGATTTTTTTGGGGAGCCTGGGTCTTAAATGGGAGGACTTGGGCCCTGTTTTTAACCTATTGGGGAGACTCAGATGTGGGCTTTTGGATTTAGAATGGAAATGCTTGAATCCAGGTTCGGTTTTTTTGAGCCTGTAAATGTAGAACAATCCAAGTCCATACTGATTGAGCCCAATTCCAGACTATTGATATATATATATATATAGGGGTCAGCTCTCCTAAGCTCAAGCTTAGGATAAGGTAAGCTCAAGTGTGTGATGGGGCCCACCTGGAGACCCACATGGAGATGGGGGTGGGGGGGATTTCAAGGACTCCCTTGGATCTTCCTTTCTACAAAAAATCAGCCTCAAATGAGATTTATATCATCTCCATATGGGCCTAAAAGTTTAATGGTCAACGGTCCATTTGGATTGATACATAGTCAATCCAACGGTCAAATAAATTTGGATATGATCGAAAGTTGGTGGACATGTGTAATTTAAGGAAGTCATGTGTTTGGTCCATTTAGATGAACCAAAGGTGGGCCCCACAATCATGAACTTACGAAATTTTTTAGCCTTGCTCATATATATATAGAGGAATGCTCACACAGGCTGCAGCTGTTCTTATTACAAGCTGGAGAAAACAAATTCTCGGCCAGCAAATTTAAGGCCTTGAAAAGAACAGTTTACCAATTTTAAAGACGGATCTGATTTTTAACCGCCAATTTCACCATTTTAGATCATACGGCGAGTTTGATATTTTGTACATATTTAATTAGGTCACAGTAGACCAGGCCCAACAAACATTCAAGCGTCCCCTGTTCCAAAAGTAAGCTGTAGAGAATCCCAACTCTTACGGAAAGCATAAAAATCTCTATCCAAATCCCATTACCCATTCTAGGTCAAGTGGGCCCTGTGATTTCGAATATTGATATAATCTGGGCCGTTCATGTTCTGGGCCCCATGATAAAAGTGCCTGCATCATCCCTCATCCATAACTGGGCCCCACTTTTTTGAAGTCCACTTGCGAGTAACGGGAATGGTCACGACCCGAAATTCACGGACTCAACAAACACCGACAGAATCAAATATCAAACACACTGACACAGAGAGGGAAGCAAATATTCAACCGAAATTACGGAAAAAAACAGCGACAACCACAGAACGATACGTCCCAAACGAAAAACACCCCCGAAACTTATCGAGGCGTTACAAACCTCCACACATGCGCCTAACTCCAAATCCAACCGTTCAAAAACCTCACCTGATCAGACTTTGTTGGAACAAAACCCATCAAAATCAAAAGAAGAACGAAGAGGGACCCAAATCAAACCCGTCCGTCACGTCCGAAACCGTATCGGAAACGGGAGGCATTTGCCCGAAAAGCGGGCTGTGCAGGTATTCATCAACCCCGAAACCAAAACCCGCATCGTACCCGCTTCCCTGCTCCGGAAACCCGAACAAGTCCTGCCCGTTTGACGAACCCGCCTGACCCAACTGCGCCACGGGATCCGACAAGCCCGAACCGAAGCAGCCCGAAACGTCCGAAATGGCGGGTGGGAACGGGGGCAGCCCGGTATCGTCAGAGAAGTGGGGCCCGCTGGGGACCCCGGTGAAAACGGGCTCCTGGGGTGGTGTCGGAATCCACTGGCCGCCTCCGGAGGCGGCGGCGGCTGCAGTGGGGAGGAGGACGTTGGTGTTGGTGGCGGTGTAGTAGTCGGGGGAGAGGATGGAGGTGAGGGAGGATCCAGGTGGCATGTCGTGATAGGCGAAGTTGGTGCGGGCCCGGGGCCCGCGGATGGAGCGGGCGGCGCGGTCGTAGGCAAGGGCGGCCTCCTCGGCGGTGTCGAATGTGCCGAGCCAGTGGCGCTCTTTGGTGGCGGGGTCGCGTATCTCGGAGGCGTAACGGCCCCAGGGGCGGCGCCGGACGCCGAGGTACCGGCCGGGGGTGTCTTGGGAAGACTTTTTCCGGGTCTTCTTATCCGAGGGAGGGGTAGAAGAGGAAGAAGATGATGATGATGGGTTGGTGGGTGGGTTGGAAAAATCCATGAAGATATATAGAGACTACAATAACAACAACAACAACAACAATAACAATAACAACTTCTTCTTCTTTTTCTTCTTTTGCTGCTTCTGCTGCTGCTGCTTCTTCTTCCTCTATGTTTGGATGAGTGTGGAGTGATGTTTGACAAACTGCCTCCTTGCATGGTGCAGTTTAAATAACTAGCTGGTCTCATATACACTTGGATCTTTACGTTTATACCCCTATCAAATATATCGCCAAAATATCGAGAGGAGAATCACAATTCACAAAAATGTTCCAGGCTTACTATTTAGGGAGGAGAATGTATAGATTGAATGGGTTGAGCCTGATATACAGCCACAGGCAGGCTGGTGGGATGGGTTTGGGGTACAATATTAGGCCTAATAACTAAACAGGTTTTGGGCTTGGAAGATCTTCGGCCTGGCCCAACTTGATGCATGCCGATGTAGATCTAAGTGCCCAGAGAGCGAAGCGGGAGCAGGGGTGGGAGCGCTGAAACTCTAAGTTTTAAAATAATTATATATCTGGAGCACCTCTAGAGCGCTTATACAATATAGTACTTGTGGGTTTATAAATAATTAACTAATGGATGGGTACAAATATATCTTATCCGTATATTCAAGCATAAAAAATAGAGAAAAGAATTAACTTTGCAATTTGATTACATAAAATAGACAATAATTAATAAGTCTAAAGAATTTTCTTCATTCAAAAGATAAATATTAAGCTTACAGAAAAAGGAAATGTATAAAAAATCAAAATTCTACACGGTTCGCTATATATTCGGTCAATCCGCACTTCGAAAATGATCGAATTGCGCTCCGAAAACGGATCCGCTCCAAAAACGTCGATCCGCTTTTTTGGAGCGGGATCTAGAGGGCTGAGAAGAGGTTCTGGGCACTAAGATGTAGATACATCCCTATACACAAATAGGGTGGAAAGCAGGTTGGGTTGGACTCTAAATGGGTCAGATTGAGATGAGTAGTTTGCGATTTGAGATCCAATCAGGCTTGTCCAACCCACACGCGGCACAAGGGATTTCCAGGGCTTTATTGTTTTATAGATTTTTCAATATTTTTTCCTTTTTTTCTTCTGCCATTATTGCAATTTTCTCACAACAATATTAATTTTAGCCAATATTTTGGAAGTATGAAACCATGTGATAAATGTTGTGTATTTCTTTGGACGCATTCATTGGAAGTCGACTTCACCTTCAATGCTCACAAAATAAATGTTTAGTGTAGAGAACATTGTATAAATTATGAAAATTTATTTTAGTGTTAGCTCACTGTCACGTTTCTTAAACGAATTGCATTCATTTCTTGTTATGGGTACATTTCTTATGGAATTCAAATAAATTGGGCTTCTATCAAAAGGGTTAAGAATGATGAATTAACTTTCTCAATTTACAAAGGACCATGAAAACTCATCCCTTTTGTGGGAAATTATTACTCTTCTTTCATCCTAAGTTCTTGTTTGCCTGATTCCTCTTAATTTCAACAAGTTCACAAGAAATGGGCATATATTGAATGGGATAAAGAGAAAGATGAGAAGAAAGAGAACTACAAAAGGGCCATCAAGTTTCTAGGATTTAGTTATTATAAGGTGTGAAGGGTAGACAATCATTAGCCACCAAAACGAGGACATATAATGAACCCTCATAGATCTTCATCTTTAATCCTTCACTCTTTGTTAATTGAAAAATATAATTTGGTCGATTTATAATGAGAAACTGTTTTTCAATCAATTCTATTGGATGCCCCAACTCTAACATGTATCTTGGGAGAACTAATACGTAGGTCTAAATTATGAGTGTAGTCATCAGTTTCATGAAAGGGCAATTTATACCCTCAGTTTCCATAGTGTCTAAGAAATAATCAGACAAACATGCATTAGAAAATTGAATTTCAAACATGTGTTGCTTGATTTACCAAAAAAAAAAAAAAAGATGTGTTGGTCCATGTAGGTGCAGCACAATCAGTCAATCACTCTTGACATGGGCAAGAACAAAAGAAAAAAGTAGAAAAAAGAAAGAAAAAAGTAATATGTCATATTTTTAATTTTTCAGCTTATGTTATCAATGCCTTTTGGGTGTCACCTTGGTCCTAAGAGGAAGCCAAAGCAAGCTGTTTTTTTTCTTCTGGGAGAGAAGTTATCTTGTCATCTTGACCTTTTGGGTCTGACCTTAACTAGTTCACTTTTAGTTTGGATTCATAGAACTCTAAAATGAGGAATTCTTCCACTAGAGAAATCTAAAATCCCTGGAATCCTGGAACAGAGCACTTCCTATTCTTAAAAGTTAAAGTTCTGTTGTTTGGTTGTCAGTAAAATGTTCCCTCAACTCCATTTAGATCTCTAAAACGAAATGTTAACTTCAAGAGAAGTGAAATCTTACAGGGAAGAATGTAAGAGTGCCTTGAAAGGTTAGAGACCCATTAGTTATCCAAACGCCAAAGTAAAAACTTAATTCTTATGATGGATGTCAGGATGTGGGTATTTTGAGTCATTTGGTTTTGGAACTTATGATGATCCTTTCAAGGAATTGAGTTTCTAATGATGGGAGCGTTGCCCTCACATTCAAATGTTTGGGAGATCCATGAATATGATTAGCATGTGCCATCTCCTTTTTAATGACATGTTACCATGATTATTCTCAAATCTCAATCAAAATAAACTAAGTACTACTGAGAACTATCTGCTTTGATGATTGATGATTGGGATAAATCATGAGCCAACTTAGATATGAGATCTCCAATTGCTTATACTCAGAGAAAATCCATTATTTAGCACATACTGACATACACATTATCATGGTATATAGCAGATTATTGAGTGGCAATTTAGGGATGATCCATCCTAACCTAAATGATCCAACCTGATAACTTGGGTTTCAGATTGACATATCTGGCTAGATCAACTGTTGGTGGTAATAATTGTGCAGCTCATCTAGGGACCCACAAGATTGGGCCCGCAAAAGAGTATATAGATGACCCTCCTAATCCAATCATCAAAAGAACCAAATGTATAACATGGAAATAGGCCTTCTTATATAAACAAAGAAATACCATCTTTCTTTTCAAATCTTCAGAACCAATATTTTATTGATATTTAAGCTCACTTATCCAAATCCAACTAGCTAATAAATTACCAAAATCTATTGAAATCACAGATATTTTGAGCTTCTCTAATTCAGAGGGGAAGTCTAGTGATTCAAAACATCCCCCTTAATACCTCTTACACATTTCTAGACATTCATATGTCTTAATTAGTTAAAAACTTTGATTTCCAAATAGCATATTTCAATCTTGGAGCCTATCAGCACTACTTTTTCTTTCTTCCTTGTATCTTTGTTTAGTCGTTTTGATGTTTGATCCCTTTTCTACAGTAATGTTGATCTTTGGGGGACAAATAGAGAACCCTATCACTATTAGTATATCTAGATCTTCTATTCATATTCTTTTCCATTTGAAGTTTAACAGTACCTAGATCTCCTTAAAAGATTGTCCTGATGTGGATAGATTGGATGCTATAATACATGGTTGTTGCATTTTCTTGTTATAAATTAGAATAGATGGAGCTGGGGGCCTAAAGAACATGGTAGTTGTGGTAATGAAATACTAAATTAGAGTACATGTGAATAATTTATGTGAGACCTTGAATGAAGATCATGTTCTGAAATCCTGTTAAGGTTGTTAATTGGTGTGATTAAGGGATGCCATGGCCCATCCATGTGCTTCCACTTTGAGCTAAACCAATGATAAGTTCCACAACCCTCCATTTTTTTCCCATCCCAAAAAGTCCCTTCTGGCTTTCATGCTCATGGGAGGGGTTTTCTTCTTTGTTTATGTGCAAGCTGTGGACTTGCTGGGCCTCTTTTCCAAGTTAAAAGCATAATAACATAAGATACATAAAAGTTGGTAAGCTACATAGGCATGTCTTTCTTTTTTATTTCTTTCAAAAGGAATACAATCACTCGGCATTATTATCTACTTACTAAGAAGAATGTGAACCTTGACCAAAAGGGTCAATGATAAGGTCCATCAATCCATATGCATTATAATATGGGGATGGTTAAATAGTCTGTAGGAGTACCTAACTATTCTCTAGTCGTCCCCACCCCGCCCCGGCATCCGCCCTTTATGGGCCAACATGGAAGAACCACAAATTGCACCAAACTGGTCAATTACAACTACCCAATTAATTATAGTTCAGCCCATTGGCTATATGTACAATGGCTATGTGGGTCTAGCCAAGCGCCCAATTGGTGAAAATTTGAGTCTCTAGATGTATCCACCAACTGAATTCGATTTTCTTTTACCAAGGTCTAGTTTTGGATCGTCGAAACTTGGTTTCCCTGCACTCAAGAAAAATTTAATTATGTGGAACACTGTTTACTTTTAATTGGTTAAAGCAAAGAACAAAAGGCTGTCACTTATAGTTAACTCTGCTTATATAAATGCATGAACACTTATTTACTTGCAAAAATTACTTTAGCTCAGTCTACAAGGATCCAAAGGGCTCTCAAGGTTGAGTTCTACTACTAGTGATAGTTGATTGGAGTATAATTTGTAGTACTCGAGCTTCCTAAAAAGAACTTCGATAACTAGTAATGAGTAAACTTAATGGTGCATGGTTTAGTAATGTGAAGTTTTTCAAGCTTCAAGTAAGGACTCTCTTGATGGAGTTCCTTAATCCTTGAGAGGAAATGGAAGATAATAATCATTAAAGATCCATGTGCAAAGCCTCTCTCTAGAGCACTAGAGAAAACTATGTTTTATTGGGTGAGATGTGGCCTAACATGTTGCCTATAGATCTCCACCCCTTTCATGCCCCTTCTATAAAAAGCCCTTTCCTATGAATCTTGAAAAATCCAACAAGAATCAGGCAAAAGAATTCACACAGAGCATTTTTCTATGAAAGGGGCCAAGTGTCGAGGATCAAAATTGGAGATCAAAGGAGCATCACAATAGCATCCTTTGATAGGAAATGGTTGTCCCACCCTACACCTAAAAAAATTGAACTGCAGGAATTTGATAGTCCCTCAGAAGATCTTCACCTTTCACACTTCACACTTCACACTTCACTCCTTAGATAAAAGCCTCTTCCCTTTGAACTTATAGGATTTTTTCATGAATTTGTAGAATGAGAATTAAATTGTCATGGAGCAGGTGATTTTTTAGTGCTAGTATGGAATGAAGATAGGTATTCTAGTCATAGTTTTCTTTTTCTTTTCCTTTTAGAGTTTTATAGTAGGAACTCTTTAGCAGACCTGAGTTTGATGGGATGATGAAGAAGAAAATGATGATGATGATGATGATATCATTGAATAAAGTGGACGGATAAATTAAACGTTCATTGGGATTTGGATTATAAAGGTTTGATGTCTTCTTTAATGAAGCTCAATTATTTTCTATCTATTTTGGGTTGCCTAGATGCACCCAAGTCATTGATTCACAAGAGGATTCCTTGAATGTGTATGAGAGAGAGAGAGACAGAGGTGCTCCCATGATCATAAGTGAGATCCTAGACCTTTGTGAATAAATGAAGTGAGACCACAACAAGGTATCATATATGTTCACATGCCTCAATTTAAACTAAAACAGAAGTAAGCTAAAAAAACGCCTTTATAATGACTAATTAAAGTTCTAACAGGTCACTCAAACAGTATTATCATCATGAATTGTTATAGCTCAAGGCAGAATTTCAAAAGGCATAAGCCATCAATCTTTTTACTGCTATTGCTACAGATCCAGTGATATTTTAACCAGATCAATAACAGTTTTAACTTGAAACTGTATTAAATTCTGTCACTTTCTCCACTTCACAGGGACAAAGAAATGGTGATCCATACGTACGATTTCCATTGGATTATAGTAACTTTAAAATGCGCATTATTTCGATAGAATAAAAGCACTAAGTACTGGAAACACTTTTTCTTTTTAGCCAGTAATTTTGTTTATGAAGACATAAATTTGCGCAAAACTAATCACTTTCTACAATTTAGCATGAAAATATGTGCTAAACATGAATGATTGAAATATACTCGTTTTCAAATGCAATCAATTTGTCTTGTTGAGAAATCAAGTGCCAGATGAAATGACATGATCTCAAGAAATTTTCATGTGAAGACAATACTTTTAATGTTATCTCCAGTCAAAATACTGTATGGCCAAAAGGGTCCCTGACCCATATAACAAAATCCACATTAGTGTCACCAGACATGATGTGATGCCAAGAGGTTTTCATGTGATCATGAGTCAAAACTCCACAAAATCTCTCAAACTGCAATCTTCAGTCAAATATCAGAAGGCGCAATGGGTCCCAGAGTCATATGCTGCAATCACATTGAGAGGCTGGCTCTCTTTGGGAACACACCACACTCTAAGACAACAAGAACCTACAATCTCTTGTGTGGTTTTAGACTTTCAAATCTCCTTTTTTCCATGTGCAAGCAATGTGGCATGCATTTTCTATTTATATTTCTTTCCAAAACTCTCTACCCACATCCATACATATCAAAGGACACTAATAAAACAAGTCTGTTCAGTCAAATATACATTGAATAATGCAATGAAGTGAAAGCACTAGTTACACTACTTGCCTCTCATGGAGACCTATGCCTAACTTTGATGAAGGTGGGGCCATAGAAACTGATCTTATAGGGCTTTCTCAGCCGTCCAAATTACATGAAAAGGTGGGAAATTAAAAGGTTGCTTTAAGGTAACAAAGTTTTAGAAGCTTTACATCCATTCATGTGGTAATTTATTCATTTTATGTGAGAGCCAAAGGCCATTTCTCAATGTGATTTGACTGAGATTTGGTATCTATTGACTCTTAATTGTCACCATTAGGGTTTTTATAATAAACAAATGCACAAAAGAAAAGCACTAATAATCACAAATGAAGGTGGAGAAGGGGCATGCATTAAGCCAGCCAAGGGGCCCCAGCATGACTTCTTCTCATGTAGAGCAGATTGAATTTTGAATAAACAAAAAGAACCTTTAGGCCATGTAATCATGCACAAGCCACACCCAAGTCAAGAGATTCGGTGTAGTCTTCAAAATCTTCCTCTCCATACTTTGGAAAATACATAACTAAACACTGTTTTAAAGATGATTGTGGTAACACTCATAGTTAAGGCACTACTTAGTGTTGGCATGTGAACCATGTGAACCATATTTAGTAGCTAAAAGAGCCGTGGAGACTAGCCTTTTGTTTGGATCGTCTCATTTTTTTGATGTCTTAATATGTCTGAAAAAGATCTGTGAGTTTAAGATCTTATTAGAACTACAAGTTTAAGATCTAATTAGTTGTTCTGTAATAATATCGTTTGTCAACACCCGAACGCTATGATATCTAAATTAAATAAGACTGTTTGGTAATGCATCTTATCCATGTCTTAAGTTAAGGGTAATTTCTGTCATTTAAAAAAAAATGGTTTTAAGCCTAAAAAACCTATGTGACACTCCAGATTTGTTTCTTTTTAAACTCGGACAATGCCCAGTACACTCTATACTCATTTTTTTAAACTTAAAAAAAATCATGTTTTAACTATCACAATCCATGTTCCATGTCATAATCACCAACATTATTACATGAAATTTAATAATAGTTTGCTTATAAAAGGACTAAAGACACATCACTATAACGACCACCAAAATGATAAAAAAAAAAAAAAAAAACCCAAAGCCACAAAAACACTTTTGAGTCCATATCTAGAACTATTTGCACTTGGCGGTGATTCCCTTTAACTTGAAAATTTTGGAGCATACAAACAAGGAAGAGCTTCATTTTAGACGCAAGTGCAACGAAAGAGATAGAGAGATTAGGGCTCGAATCGTTGATATTGGTGAGGGTTATTACGGAAATTTTAAAATTATTTTAAAGTTCTGAACTGCTTTACTGCTTAAGATGTTGAGTTCTTAATTTCATGAGCTGGATTTCAAGCTCCTAGAATTAAGATAAATCTCGTCTTAATTAACAAGTCGTCTTAGCGCTTAAAACATCATGTTATTGCGTACCAAACAATCTTATTTAATTTTTTTATCTTAGCGCTTAAGACACAAGACATTAAGACCCAAACTTAAAACGGTCCAAACATTACCTTAGATTGTTTTTTCTTCTTTAAGTGAGATGAGGCTATAAGTTGAATTCTTAGTAACAAATGTGTAACTAATAAGATATGAAATCACTTTCTAAGGAGAAACCAACAACAAATCAGAATGTAAAAAACTCTATTTACAAATGTTCGAGATACAACAAAATATGAAGAAAAAGCGACAGACGCCTATTCATTTGAGAAATCGTTGTGAGCTGGGGAATTACCGGCCTAATGACAACTGGTTTGTTTAGAGCCTGTTTGTTTTGTATAATTAAATTCCTATGAATTTTAAGACTTCGTATTTCTATAAGTAGTTAAAATGAAAATTCAAATGACCTCCCTTGTAATGAAAAGTGAATCAAGGAAACATGGAAAATGAATACCTAGCCATCACTCTAGTAATTCAAATTCAAGAAAAGTTGATGTCTCATCTACATCACTACCTTATATTCTTCACTATTCACCTGTTTGGTAATTCCAGGCGGAGCGTATATAATAATGAATTCCTTTGTATTTTATGCAAACGAACAAGCTTAAAGTAATGTTGTTTTCCTCTTCACGTGCCAATGTTGCTTAAAAGTTAGGTTTGCCAAGCTGCACATGGCTGGATTATGAATGAGTCTAACATTCACTGTCACATAGAGTTTATATATGATCTACCATTTCATCTGCACTGCTAAGTTCATTATCCACTCATTACACAATTATAGATATTAATCATCATTTAGTGGCCGGCCCTGAATTGTCGCATTCATCTGTATTATGCAAACTCAAGATTCAGGCAAAGAGTATGTTAAGATCAGCATTAGACTAGAAATAGACTGTTAAGATCTCATAAAATTGTGGTTAAGATTATGTCCATCAGAGTAATAGTTTCCTTGCATGGTATTAACTACTATAATATCTTTGCGTTTAGGGCTCAATGCACACAAAAGCTTGTTTTCCACTTTGCCATAAAGCCTAGTAGCAAGTTCATGCCCATTTTACTTTATGGGCATCCCCCAAAATGCATCTATTTTACTTTTAATGTAAAAACTCCAAGTGGGGTGCCATAAACCTAAAAAAGGTAAAAGTAGAAAACATAGGTACTAAGATATGTGATTGTTCTAAGTTAGTTAAACATAGGCCTACAAGAGAAATCAAAACCGAGAGAAACATAGGCCTACAAGAAGAAAAACCAAATGATGATCAACAGTAACACAATCAAGTGGGTAAGGATTTTGATGGGTCTTTTTTCAAAATCTTAATCCACATTCCCTAAGCACAAGAACATGATATATGAAAAGATGTGTTAAAAAGAGAGTCAAAGGCACACCCTATTAGAAGGACAAAAGTGGGGTGGTGTTGGCTCAGGAGTTTGCAACCTTTCCACAAGCATATGACAACAATCTTTGGCCTCTTGAATGGGTGTAGAGGAAAATGTAAAGAGTATCAAAGGGAGGCCAAAGTCTTTAAAAGGAAGAAACACACTATGCATAAGACATAAGAGCAGCTCATGGGCAACAATACCCTTTCAACTCATTTAGAGTTCCAAGGGAGGGAGATGGTTTGAATGTTTTGTCGCGTGTGAAGCCTCTTCCCGTAATTTGAGGTTAGCTAGTTTCCCATTTTTTTTAAAATTTCCTTGGCTAGTTTGTGGTGACTCATCAGCTCCAGACAGGAAAGTGAGAACCCTAAAAAAAAGGGAACTTGAAGTCATGTTTGGAAAAAAAAAAGCCTTTTTATTGAGTAGGATGAGGCCCACTTGATGTTCATTCAAATCCTCCCATACATCCCAATATGACATTGGTTTGATTATTATTCATGATTAGACTAAATCATACACTTGAGAACAGTTGAACTTTGAGCTTGGAATCTAAATTTATGAAATCTACTTAGTCAAATTCAACGATTATACGATTACTGTAACCATCTACAGAGGTTCTAAATTTCAAAGGTCCTCTAAAATTGTTGAAATTTGGAGTTTTTATTCGTCACATACAATCATCAGATCATTCTAATATTTGGCTCACCTCTGACCCACTTTAATGTTCTGAGTGCCGGTAATAGTTTGTTAGGGATATTAATTAGAGTTAGCTTGAATTTCGAATTATTCTATCTTTATATAAATGGAGATTCTTGTAGTGTAGATAGGATGATTGATGAAAATGTAGCTTTTGGAATCTTTACAACTAGAACAATTCAACATCACCTTAGTTCTTGATTAACTTGTATTAAGGTGAGCTATATGGCATGGTAGCCAAATTTTCTTTCAGTGCCGTGACTGCAGTACAGATGAATGCTAAATCAACACTCTCTTCTTTCATGAGAAAAAAAATTAAGTTCTATATGGTTTTCTAAATTTATTATTACTTTCTTATGTTTTCTTCCTACTTCTTTTTTTCTTGCCCTTTGGTTCCAAAATTCTATCCATGTTCATAGCCCACAGATTTCTCTCTCCTTTTAGTTTAAAAGTTGCAGGTTACGTTTCATGTTCCTTTTCTTTATACTTTTCAAAGTTGACTTATTTTTAGCTCATGATAAATCGTAATGGAGAAATAGAATTCGTATAGCCATGACCATGACCATCAAATGATGATGATGATGATCCTTTTCAAAGTTGGCTCAATTCAGATCTCGAGCTTATTGAAAAAATTATATTATTTTTTTCTTTTTTTGTTCTTAATATAGGTTAAAAATGCCTTTCTCAATGTTAATTTTCCTCACATATTCCAGGGTGTTGATGGCTTGAATCTGCCAGGCCAAAGCTTAAGTCTAGAGTGTTAGCCTATTTTTCAGGCCTGTGAAGCCCAGACCCAGCTCATACACAAAATATAGGTATACTCCTTTGAGAAATTATAGCAGCCCTCGAGCAAGAAATGGCCTGGCCTTTGTGGCCCACTAAATCCACCTACGATCAATCTAACCCCTTCATACTCCCTCTCATCCTCTTCCCCATGGCACTGCCCACATTTTGTGGGCCCCTTGATCCATCATGCAAAATCTGAAATCAATCTAAATGTTTGACCAATTGATCATGCAAATTCGATACCAGTAACACATTTTCTAAATGCTAGATTTTGGTCAACTTTGAATCTCTCACAATGATACCCTTTGTGATAATAAAACTCCTCCTTTTCTCGCTTAGGTAGGACTTAGGGAAACCTTTCAAACTCCTAAACTATCATGATTTGCATACTTCCAGGTGGGCCCCACATGATATACCATTCCAGGCTCAGGATTCTCCGTGGCTGTTCCTGACAATGACTTGCCCTATTCTGTGCTAAAAATGATGGGCCAGACTGGGGCTTTAAGTATACAAAAGGACCAGATGTAGCTCATTTAACTATTGGGTTAGATAACTAGACCTGGGGCTCAGCCCACGCGCCTAAAACACAGACAAACACATCCCAACATGGGTCGGATCAATCTGGCCTGTCTATATGAGACCTTACTTTAAGAGTTTGATCACCTGCTATATTAGAACTCAATCAAGAGTTCAGCAAGTCAAATCAACACTTCATTGTGTTATACATATGAAAATGCGCAAAAATAGTTGCTGAGTTTTCCATGTTTCAGTCTAAGTTTAGCAAGTTTCAAATGAGTTTAACATATGGGCCGAGTTAAATCTTAGCGAGCCAACTGAGTTTTTTTTTTACCATGGTCATGATAAGGTGTGCGAAATCTTCCCATTTCCTCAGTCCTTACAGAAACTGGTGAAGAATAATCCTCCTCTTCCAACTACTTCTAGGTTCATGAATTGTTCGGTCCGGATTGAGCTACATCTATTGTGTGGATCAATTGTGTTTTTGAACATCACATAGTGAGCATGGGTTAAACTTTTCCTAGTTGCCCTGACTCAGTTCAGTCAACTGGATTTGAAACCCTTTTTAGAGTAAGAACCATGTTGAGGAGAGTATGTTAGACAGTTGAGAGTTGAGACGCCCTGCATAGAAGCTTCAATGCGGGCGCATTTGATTTCATTCAATTCAATATCTTTTAACTAGAGAAGGGAAGGAAAAATAGTGTGCCTACTTCAATTAGTAATGTTACAAATTCCATGATAACATGGCTAGTTCCTTTGCACAAATGAAAAGACATAAAGATATGTTCAACCAGCAATGGTTCATGGAAGAGAGAGAGAGAGAGAGAGAGAGAGAGAGAGAGAGAGAGAGAGAGAGAGAGAGAGAGAGAGAGGAATAGGGGCAATTTACAAGGCCTCCTTGGCAACTATAAAGCTGAAAGAAGAGAATTCCCTGAGAGATCAATTGATCCCTAACACAGCGCTTTAATTGTATTTGTTGAGGAGGTGTTTGGTGTTGTTGACAAATTCATATGGTGGATCTCTGGAACAGTTGATGCAGCTAATGTCATTGTGTCCTCCATCATCCAGTGTTTTCTGTTGTCTTCTGAAAGAACTCTAAGAAACCTTTCAAGAGCTCCACGCATCCAATCATATCGGCAGAGCTCGAAGGCCTCCCTCACTGACAGCTATTAATGATAGAAATACAAAATCTAAAGAAAGTAAGCTTCTAGTTCTTGGAATCTTGGAAGAAGTGTTGGACCCAGAATAAATCAAGAAAATATGAGCTAGTTCTGTTGTGGAGGTAATTTTTATGATGCTTGATTGAGAGAGACAGCATCTTCTTCTTCTTCTTTTTTGTGTCAAACCAGCAGAGGTACAAATGTGAGTGTGACCCATCTGGAAATATCCAAAATGGTTTGTTTGGTAGTTCATCTCATATGATACAAGCATAAACCATTTGTAATATCTCCCCACTCTAGATATCCATATTTAACAAATAAAATTTTAAAAAATGAAAGGACTAATTTATTCATGGAGTGGGTTGGGGCCATCTAACTTTGAAGATATGGCCCATCATGTGAATACTTTTGGATTTACTGGAACACAGAGTCCACATGTATGGTTGTAGGACTAAGAAATGGTTCAGTTGAACATGTGTGATGCTAATCTTATATCCTGTAAACTTACCCAAATCCTTCCATGGGTAGCTTGCTCTGGCCAGGATTCGACCTCCTCAGTCACCTCCAATGCAAACATGTAACCTCTGCAAGATCCTTCTGAGCTGCAACTATTTTGTCTGCTCTTGCTCCTGAACTCCCAAACACCTAACTGATTTTCCTATACAAAGCAGATTTGTTTTTTTCTTTTTCAAAACGCTTAATAGTCTTTAAAGCTTAACACAATGAATAATATCAATTCATCATCAGCTTGCTTGAGCAATACATTATACAAGTTATGCATCCCATCAAAACATAAGAACCTATATTTGATAAGTTTGTTTACAAAAAATGCAGAGAGATATGTATGTTCCACATAAAACCATGGTTGATAGTGCTGAGATGATGATGATGATGTTTGACTATGTGGGCAAAAGACATCACAACTTATTTATTCTTGCACTTCGATTTCAATGACGAAATCATGTGTTAATCAAACATGCAACATTTTGTCAGTGAGAAGACAAATGTAATAACCAAGTAACGAACAATGAAAAAGAAACAATAACCATTATATGTTTGTTTCAACCAATAACATTCAGGGCCTGTTTGTTTGCATGGAATGAATCCTAGGAATTCCTATTATTCAGGTTAAAATTGAAGAAATAAGGGAGGGGAGAAGATCCAGAAAAGCCAAGGTCCTATTATCCTTCACTCCTCATCTCTTCAATAATCTTTGGAAGCCATAGACCATGCATTCCTATGTATTCAGTTCCATGCAATCAAACGGGCCCTCAGGAAACAAAAGAATAGCTACAGGATCAAGAAAGAAAAAGAACCCACATCGAGTATGCCTTTCACTCCTGCTTCCTCCAAGGCCTCACGGCAAGCAGCTTCACCAACGGTCTCATCATCCTCCCAACCACCCTAAATCACATGAAGTGAATGGACTGCTTGAACTCAAAACATCCAAATGATTTTAAATTAAATTATCGAATGATAAGAGAGCAGGCAAACCACATACCTTTGGAAACACAAGGTCACTACGATTTGGCGTAGAAATCATAAGAACTTCTATTCTACTTTTTATGTTTCCGGTGAGATCGTCAACATTTTCTTTTAGCCTGTAAGGAATACACCTGTTTTTGTAGCGAAAGAGGATGTGTGAGGAAATAGACCCACACTATTACAACAGATTTGTTTCTACTAAATCTTCTATGTAACACTCACTTTCTTTTGAATGGTGATAGATATTCAAATCACAATCCTTGGAAGTGTTGATGAAAATATGCATTTGAAATGATCAGTAAAGAAGAAAACACTTCTGCACTAGTTCATTTCTTTAAAAACAAAAGTTATCATGCACATTTGTACTGCTGAACATTGGAAAATATGAACAGAAAAATTACATTTCCTCAGATATGATAAATTGCCATAGCAGGATTCAAAGTTTGGTCTGAAGTGTGACTATGAAGTAGTCTCTTCAAGGACGAGATCTTCATGCAAGCAAAAGAAAAATGCATGAGAACACACAAGTTATTCAGATGAAAGTCCCATGGAACATGGCATTTAAGGCATTTCTGGGAATACAATGATGAAGACTGAATCATCAGGAATTCAGATGCAATTGATCACCAGTAGTTGCATTATAAGGATAACTGACTCGAAAAGGATGCATGTAAACCAACATGAAAATCTCACATTTCTATCATGTAACAGCAATATCGGACTAGTGCATCAGCTGAGTTGCCAGGTTATGATCCTATAATTTTTTAAGCCACTATGATCCACTTCAGCTGAAATGGCCCAATATTCATCAAAGGCCACTCTTCTCAAATGTAGATCCATAGTTTCATGGCTGAGAAAAATATCACCTCCATGGACAAGGCAACAAGAGATTCTGCAGGTCAAAGGCCAGAGATGCCCTCCCTACAATACAATATGTATTTTGATGCAAATGCCAATTCCGACACTGCGAACAACATTTAAGTTGGAGATTGAAGGTTTGAAGAATTATTATAAGAATGCCCAATAAATTATCCTTTTTATGCTCCTACAATCGGAGTAAAGGCGAACGAACAATGGAACAGAGAAATCAACAGAAGAAACAAATCCATCTATACATCAAACAGGAAAATTCCAAGGAACTTCAATAATCAAGGATAGCAATCATCTATTCTAGTTCATTATCAACATTCCAGACTTGATGTAATGATACAGCCATGCAATAGTTACTTAATCCATGCACTTGCTTTATGAAAATTAACTTCATGTTTTTCATGGACATGTTTTATCAGCACAGCAGCAGCTGCAATTCTGCCCATAAAAGGCAGCAGCATAGTTGTTGCGGCACCAGGATGGAATACAACTTTGTGCACTAGGAGATTTCCTCCACAGCTTTATGCAATATTTTCTCAGATTACATTAAATGACCAACAATACGACTGATAACCATGAGTAATCGCCTTCAAAATAGGAACATGCAACAATGAACAATCTCAATATTGAGCTTAGTGACTCTGATGTATTCTTAGCCTCATCCCATCAATCTGGATTTGTCTTAATAAAGTCACCATCAAAATAGGAACACGCTCTCACTCCGAAGAGGGCGTTTGGTGTCCCCCTAACTGCTGTTTTACTCTAAAATAAGCCCTTCCCAAAGTAAAATTTTGTAAGCTTAATTTTATCCAATAACATTTTATATCATGAACAAGGAACCACAGAAGTCATCAGAAAACAGAGTGGAATATAATTACCCAGCAACAAGGCGAAACTTGTCCTCATCATAACGCTGTCGTTCTCTCCCAGTTCGAGCTAGCAAATCAGACATGGTATTCTGCAAGAGAGTAAAAAACAAGGACAAATTAAACACTAGCACCAAATCCAATTAAATCTTCTTTGCTTTCAATCCATACTTCAAGTGCACTTGCACACATATAGCTGCACACATAAAACACACACATCCAAAGGAAGAAGAATATGATGCTGTGGGAATAAAGACAATTCTAAAAGATTGGAAGAGAAAGGTATGAAAAAGAATCAAAACTCACTAACACTACTGAGTCATATACCAACACGCCACAGAATACTAACTTGTCACCATTGTCACAAATCCCATCTTCAGCATTTTTTTCATCTTCAAGTAAAATATCCAAAAGCAAGCAATTCTTTCTTTTTTTTTCCTTTTCTTTTTAATTTTTGTCTTTCTAAGAAGTAAGAATACAATGCAATGAACATTAATATTAAGATTAAAATATTATAGAATAATAAATTTTATTATAAGAAATGGGGGTTTCCAATTTAAAAAAAAAATCTTGAACTTTCCACATTTTGGAAATCCTTAGAAAACATCAGAAACTATACAAATTCTACAGTAGGTTTGGTGTTTGTGACACCAACACAGGGATGGTAATGGGTCAGGGTAAACCTATAACCACCCGGACCCACTTTCTCTACACCCCTCAACATGTGCAGGTCGGGTTGGGTCGGGTCTGATACAGGTTATCCATACTCATTTAAATGTTTGACAAATATATAAATCAAACATAAACATAAACAGGTCCGACCCAGGTCCAAATCTACAAAACCCATCCCCCGTTCCCTAACCCGACCCATTGTTATTTCTAGCCAAATCGGTTTCGGAGGTAACGGAGTCGGATTCCCGAAAACGATATTTAGGTTACCCTACCCATCACAAAACATAAGAGAAAGCAGTGACAAAACAGAAGAAAGATGGATAGATAAATTACTCTTGGAAGCGAAAACGTTACGAGAGGGACCCGAAATCTTCTCCGCTACGACTGTTGTCAAAAAACAATACAATCATGAAATGCAATCCATCAACTTCGACTCTTCTCCTTGTATCCCACCAAAAGCGACCCTTTTTTAAAGGCGCGAAAACCCCCAGAAGCAAACGAAATTCCAAGGAAAGTGTGCAAGGAATCTTGCAATAATGTCGTTGGGTTCTCATTGCCACCTTCCTCCCCATGGAAGGTCAAACGATGCCCTAGCCCTAACATCTAGAAATAGAAATACATATAGATAGATAGATAGATAGATAGAGAGAGAGAGAGAGAGAGAGAGAGAGAGAGAGAGAGGGAATGAATAAGAGCCGTTGAATGTTGAGATTTCAAATGCGCGTTGAGAAATTCGTATCTTTTTCATCTGGAAGTTTTCATTAAATATAGTTTGAATCGGTGGTGAGAGATTGCAGAGAAGAATCAGAGATGAAGGAGGTAAGAAAGAGAGGGGTAGTTGTGTAACGTGTTTGACCATGGTTTTGGGGGTAAAAAACGGTTTCGGCACGTTTCGGACCAGGCCGAAATCGTTTTTTTTTAATCTATGGTCCAACTGGGTTTGCTGATGGGGTGATTCAGGAGGGAACTAGTTGGGACTGAGTCCAGGGCCTCTAGGCCTGATGATAATGGAAAGTTACAAGTGCAATGTGGACCGGATCTTAGGCATAAGTCCACCTGAGAAGAAATAATTATATAGGAGGCCCGTGCCTGGCCGAGTTTATAAAGTAATAAAGTAAATGTCAAATTAACGAAAGATGTAATGAAGATTGGGTATATATAGAGTATACTTTGTGGTAATGTAAAATGCATGTATGGAAGTGAGATAGGAAGATAACAAGCGGTGAAGTAAGCACTTGTATTTTATATAGTACAGTTTTTTTGCCCTAGTAAGGTAAAAGTATAATTATTTTTTTTTTTACTAAAACTTTCTCTTTTTTTTCCACTTGTTGTGAGTAAGTAACTATTGTAAACTAGCTGAGATTATTTTATCATGAATTTTACTTCAAGCCTGATTAAGGATTACGGAGCCGTTTGTATAATAGGATTTTTTGTGGAAAGAGGAGGAGACAATCTGTCGCCTTCCTCAGCGCATTTGGTACAACGACAAAATAATTAGAAATTTAAGGAATTTGGATGCTTACTATACTAGAAGGGATCTAGAAATCCTACCATTTGATGCGGAAGAGGAAACGTAGGTTTCACCTTCCACGATTTTACACAAATGCTTCCTAAATCTTGGAATGGTAACGGCACGGGTCTAATATAGGTCAGGGTAGACCCAGAGTTTTCTAATCCAAACTTGACCTGTCCCGTGATGGATCACTCGTATATAATTACCAAACCCACTCTGATGATTATGGTTGGCATCAGATTTGATGGCCATTTTCAATTTCTTTAAAATAAAATAAAAATGCGAGAATGTGATAAAGCCAGCACGCAGTTACTCAGGGTGAGGTGGGTCAAGCAACCAAAAATAAAACCCACCCTAACTGAACTTGTGCACGTATCCACAAAATTATATATGCCCGAACTAAAAAAAAATCACTACCAAACCCGCCCCTACCCAACCTATTTCAATCCTTATTCAAATCTAAATTGACCCTGAAGCCTCAAAGGGTGATCACTTTTCGGTGAAATTATGTGTGTGGCTATGCATATGTGAGGAGTTAAAACAATTTTTGCTGGGACAATCCGGTGGTCCTAATGCTTTGAATCACCTCCATTGGGGGCTCATTTTTTAATCAATCCAACCCCTTCACATTCATTACTCAACCTTCTTCACCTTATGCCTTGAATTATCAATAAATCAAATTTTATAGTCACTTGGACTGTTTTGGAGATAGATATATATATAGATATATATATATATATATATATATAAAATTCATCAACAACTTGAGACCACAAAAAGAGATGCAAATCTTAAATTTTTGTCCAAGTCAACTTGTTGAAAGGTCCAAAATCCTCAATTATTTACTCTGGATTAGGCAGGTTCAAGTCAAACTCAAGTCCAATAATTATCAAAATTATAATTAGTCCATCTCTCTATTTTGTGCTTACGTTCTCAAAACGTCATCAAACAAGTGGATGGATGGACCTATTGCCATTCAGATGGGTGAGAATCTTCAATTTATATTCACTAAGTTTTGTCCTAATTATAGAAAAAAGTTCAACCAGTCAAAATTATTGAGAATATCTTTATGTTCTTAAAAGCCTTTTTAAATCTCAAAAACAAGTCTTTACTATTAACTTACTTTAACTCCACCACATAACATATAAAATTATAAATACATTCTCCTATCATCTGTCTTATTTCTTTTTTTTTTTTTTGGTCTTTCATGAATGAGTAGTTATGATTGGAATAGATTTGATATGACTTTGGAGTCAATTAGTCTGAATAAAAGAACAAATTAATCAATTTTCATTTCTTAAGTTTAAGTAGAAATTATAGCATGAGTGGGTTGACCTTTAAAGTGGGTTGCTACTTGTGGGGGCTCATTTATTGTGAAATGGTGCCTTTAAAGTGTAACAGTAAATATAGCTGGGCCAAAAAAAAAAAACTCTAAAGGGGTTTCAATTTTCATTAGAAATGAGATGAGTATATTTGATTCAAAGTGGTGGAAGCTTAAATATGTCTATAACCAACTAAGCTACATCCTATAAATTCTCAAAGAGTGGAGGCATGCATTTTTATCTTTTTTGCTGGAAAGGAAGGATTATATTGAAGCCCAAACAAAATTGGAGTAGCCCAACAAGATGGGACTGCCACCAACAGCATACTAGTGTGGGATCAACCATATGTCCCATTTGTGACTTCGAGGAGAAAACTGTGGAACATGCTTTTTTTTAAAGTGGTTATGTCATAGCAAATTGGTTCGGTTCCAATCTTAGTTTCTTATCTCACTCAAATAAGAACATGGACATTGTGGGGTGGTGGAAATCTCTCATGAAATTGAATAATGAGAATGGCGGGCTTGAAGGTCCCAATTTAGTCTCTATGGTTCTAACTACCTGGTGGGCAATGTGGAAAGCTAGAAATAATTTTATCTTTAATAGCATCCCTATTTGTCCTATTAGCACTATTTGGCTGGTTCAAAAAAAATGTGCTCATCTTCTATCTTTTTGGAGTGCAATAAGGATGTCTATCATACTCCTAGAGTCCTAAGATGGCCCTTTATAGTCTCTAATTATGTTTTAATGATTTTCATGGATGCTGCTTATAATTCTAATGATGAAAAATCTATTTATAGTTATGTAATTATATCGAACAACCCTTATTTTCATGCAAGTGCTCACTTTGGGCCAAAGTTCTCTTCTGCTAAAGAAGCAGAGGCGATGGTTATTCTCTGAGTTAGAGAAACCAGCTCACAATGGTTTCTCCAAGATTGTGCTCCATTCTAATGTCAAGGTAGGGATCGATAGTATTAATGGAAAACAAGACTCGGCCATTAATTCTATCATTTTGAATATTCATCGTTAGTGTCATCATTTGTTCCTTTTCCGAATTTTTCTTTATTCCTAAAACTCTTAATGATGCTGCTTACATTTTGGCCATATCATGTTCTAGACTTGGTAAGAATTTTTGTCAGGAAGTTTTTCTCCTAGAGTGGGTGAGGTGTTATTTGCCTCCTCCATTCAAGTTTCGGGTTTTATTCTTTTTTGTATTTTGTTCTATTATGTTTATGTCTTGAATAAAGTTCTTTCTCAAAAAAAGAAAAAAAAGCATACAATCGAATATATTCCATGCAAGCACCAGCCAACCAAAACTAATGGAGGCTAAGGTTTGGTGGTACCAAACCTTAAAAAATTTGAAGAGGCCTAATTGATAATAAATCTAATTGATAATAAATCATTAAGGAGTTGACTCCATGAAAGCATTCTCCATATTTCGCGGGACTCTGCATGTGGGAGATCAACCACTTCTTTCTCCCACACAACGTATTTGACGAGGAGAAACGGTGGTGTCGGTCGGTCAGTCGATGGGGCCCATCTAGATCATGAGCTTGAGACTTTGGCTCCATGCATCCTTCTTTTCTAAACGCTCTCATTAATTAACTTCAAGGGGTAGCTCAGTTGGCCTACAACCACGATTTGCCACTTCTTTCTCCCACACAACGTATTTGACGAGGAGAAACGGTGGTGTCGGTCGGTCAGTCGATGGGGCCCATCTAGATCATGAACTTGAGACTTTGGCTCCATGCATCCTTCTTTTCTAAACGCTCTCATTAATTAACTTCAAGGGATAGCTCAGTTGGCCTACGACCACGGTTTGCACTCGGATGTTGTAGGTTCAAAACTGCACTACCACACTGGGGCTACAAGGGAGTTTACACGGTTTTCCTCTAGGCGCGGAGGAATTAGTCATGCCCAAAAGATTAGAACCCTATCATAGATTATAAAAAAAAAAAAAAAAACTCTCCTTGATTGATTTGTTTCCTCCAAGCAGCAACAGGGCCACCGAATGAACAGCTTAGACTGAATGACTGGTCAGCTCAGCTGCTGCCGTGCTCGATCGTTTCCGCAACCATGGAAGACACATGACAATGTTATGGGTCCTCCGATTTCAAATTCAAAGCATCTATATAAGAGTACTACAGTGTAAAACCAAACTGGTAGGCCAAAATCTGGTTCAAAATCATAGCCGGAGTCGCCATTGCAGCCGACTTAGATTTTATGTCGGTGTTGGTGTTGCAATTTGCGGCCAGTCTCCACCATAAATTTTTTTGTCAACCTCAAAATTTTGAAAAAAAAAAAAACTTTCTTAAAATTTCTAAAGTACTAAAAAATACTGAAAACCAATATTTTTATTTTTATTAATACACACTATAAACCTAAGTATCATTCCCAGGGTCCCATGACTATTAAATGTGTTAAGTTTTGATATTCAATATTTAATCCTATTTTTTTATAATTTATAAAATGGTAATATTTAGGTGAGAACTAGTATGAGAACTTTTTTGTGAAGCCCAATTAGAGATGGGACCAGAGGGGGTGAAAAGATCTATATGAGACCACCCTAAGTATTAAGTTTGACCCCAAACTCATGCCCCTAACCCTTTCACTGTGACCCACAAGTTTAATGACTCATATTCAAAAAATTATTCAACCATCGATCTAACAGTTCGGTTCATTTGGATGTGTGTCAATCTTTGAGATTAGTGACTATAATGGAATTCCTATTGGTTGCTAGGTTTAAATGGATTGCTAGTTAGATCCCGTAAAAAAAAATCCTCATATAATAGGTGAGAACTAATTCTCATTTAAATATTTGAAATCCTAACCACTCAAAATAGCTATCAACTTCTACATTAGCTTGGTAAAGGATTTCAAATAAATCAGAGTTGGGTTGGACCCACCATTATTGTAATCATTGGCCTGTCGATATAGTTATGTGTGCAAATAGTTATGTGTGCTGACTATCCATTCATTGACATTAGATGGACAATTCACAAAATACAATGTTAGATCTGCTCGATTAGTGCTATAATCCATTTCATGGATCTATATCTCTAAGGGAATGTGGTCTCCCTTTGTTTAACCACATGTTTCCAAAGTTTCTCCCTCCGTTTAAACATATATGTTTCCAAAGTTCCATTGAAGACACCTGTCAGTATCTCATTTCTCTCCACTCTCACTAATTGACCCACGTAACTTTCTAAAAAACAATAATAATAATAAATAACCCAATACGTCTCTATGATCAGACGTTGGCCCACCTTGCACGGGTCCACCACCTACTGGGTCGCCGATGGGTCCTCCTTCAAATCCACGGATAAAATGGGTTATCGGGTGGCCTACATGAGTCTCGGTATCAACGCAAGAAATTCAAGCCCTCACTGAAGCATCCCTAAATAATCACAACCAGACACCCAAATAAATGAACGAGAATGTGAAATTATGAATTGAGTGGTGGTCGGACCAGATCGGCAATCGGATCAACCAATGGGTCCCCACAACAATCTGCTGCAAAACTAATTTTGTTCCTAAAACACGTCATCTCCCTCTCTCTGATCAGAAGCTGGATAGTGGGTCAAACAGAGCCCACCTCGCACGGGTCCACCACCTACTGGATCGCCCTTAGTCCTCATTCGGACCCACGGATCAGATGGGTCATCGAGTGACCCACCTGGATCCCGGTATCAGCGCAAGAAAATCAAGCCCTCACCGAATCCTCCCAACTAAACACCCTGGAATAATCAAAACCAAATACCCAAATAAATTCAAAGCATTGTGAACGATCGCGATCAGATCAACCAGTGGGTCCCAAAACAATCTGCTGCAAAATTGATTTTGTTCGCTGTAAAATTGAATGAGCTTAAAATCTACCCAAATAATGACTAACACTTAATATATATATATATCTCCCTTTTTTAACTGCTTCCTAAAATACATCATCTCCCTCTCTCTGATCACACTGAATGGTGGGCCAAATAGGACAGCCCACCTTGCACGGGTCCACCACCAACTGGGTCGCCCGTGGGTCCTCTTTTGGATCCACGAATCAGATGGGTCATCGAGTGACACACTTGGGTTCCAGTATCAACGCAAGAAAATCAAACCCTCACCGAATCCTCCCAACCAAACATCCTGAAATAATCAGAACCAAACACCCAAATGAATTCAAATCCCCCTAAACAAACAACTTAAGTCCTCGATCAGATCGCGATCGGATCAACTAGTGGGTCCCACAACAATTTGCTGCAAAACTGATTTTGTTCCTAAAACATGTCATCTCCCTCTTTGATCTGATCAGACGCTAGATGGTGGGCCATATTCATGAGTCCACCACATACTAAGTCGCTCGTGGGTCCTCCTGCGAATCCATAAATCAGATGTGTCATCGAGTGGCTCACCTGGGTCCCGATATCAAAGCAAGAAAATCAAACCCTCATAGAATTCTCCCAACCAAACACCTTGGAATAATCAGAACCAAAATAAATTCAAATCCCCTAAACAAACAACTTGGGTCTTCGACTAAATCGGCGATCAGATCAACTAGTGGGTCCCACAACAATCTGCTGCAAAACTGATTTTATTCCTAAAATACATCATCTCCCTTATTAGACGCTGGATGGTGGGCCAAACAGGGCTCACCTCGCAAGGGTCCACCATCTACTGGGTCGCCTGTGAGTCCTCCTTCAGATCCATGGATCAGATGGGTCATCGGGTGACCCACCTGAGTCCCAGTATCAATACAAGAAAATCCAGATGGATGCGGTGGGCTAAAACACAAACTAAAAGTAATGCATGTACTCAAGTTTGATTATGAACTAAACACATTTTTTTATTATGAATATTAAAATATAAGTTGATTTAATTATTAAAATAATTGATTATGAATATACCTGTGAGATAAAAAATTTAAAATTAATTGATTATGAATACAATGAAGAACACTATTTCAATTAAAATTGAAATTAATCACAATTTTTTAATTTTTTATTATGAATATTTTTCTCAGAATATTAAACACCCCGTGCTATTCGATTCAAATCGGTCTGTGCATAGCACGGGGTGTTACTAGTTTTCCTAATAAAAATGTGAGGAGAATAAAAGAGGGAGAGGAGATATTTGCATTCTCAGGTCACTCGGGACCTATATAATGGCTCATTTCTTGAAAAAATAAATTTGCAATATTAGGTCCAGACTGATATCTTCGTCCATATTTTGAAATAATAAGCTGAGATGGCTGATATTTTAAGAATTTTCTTACAATTCAAGAATGCCTGCCAAACAAACAAAACTTCAATTCATTTGCATCTTTGGATGTTCATCAACATATTGAAGACTTCAGGCATCGATTGTAATCCAAGAAACCACAAAATGATCTCACTGATACTTTTTTTAAGAAAAAATAAAATTTTAAATATCACAAGGTCTGTCTCATGATCAATTTAAGCTCTCCTCTCTTATTTCCACTTGAATTAGCACTAATGTTTCGATTCTGAAGTCTGAAGCCTCAAGATTTTGAGGCATCCCACTACAAGATTATATTTATTTATTTATTTATTTTGCTATTAGAGGATTCTGAATCCTTTGGGCTGAAATAATCCCTCCAGGCCCATAAAGAAGCCGGGTAAACTCTCCTATAGTCTCAGTATGATAGTGCAATTTCGAACCTACAACCTCCGAATATAAACCATGATAAACCGTAATCCTAAGCCAACCGAGCTACTCCTTGAAGTTTATCGCAAAACATCTATAAAACACATAAAACTTGAGTTTGGATCACCCCTGATTGTTTCAGGCATGCATCTCATGACAAATCGTAACTTCACAAGTAAAAAGACGCTGTGACAAAAACAGTCACATGATTATAACTCTTACCAGTCTCCACTTACCACTGTTATGAAACTACAGTCTCACCCAACCAAAAAAGAACATTTGTAGGAAAAAAAGGACGCCTCAACTTGAAACAAAATGAACCCCATATTAAATGGGGTGAACCAGAGGGAGAATCAATCCACCTTCTTCCTAAAGGAGCATCCCTCTGTTAATCTAGCACGCCCACCAGTTGGCTGGCAAAGTACAGTCTGACAGTTCCCACACACCACAACAGTCTGCGAGTGGCTAAAAACAGTAGTTCTAGAGCAACAAATGACAAAAAACACACTTAGCAAACAATCTTCATAAAGCTACAAAATTCCTTCAAATAACTAGAAATCTCTTTTTAAAAAAAATGATTCATACAACTGTAAAGTGGACTTACATGGTAAAGCACCCCTGGCATTTCACATCCTACAGTGAAAAAACAACAAAAAACTTTGATTACATCTTGATGTCCAATGTGAAAAAATAAAGTCCATAATAACAGAGAGCCAGATGAGACATAATGAGGAAACTAAAAATGGCAGGCATGGGTAAAATACACAATGACCAGATGATTCTGAACATTCACCTGTGTCATCAACTTGAAAAATAAGTTGGGCTAAAGCCCCCCTCAGCAGGTAGCATTAGTTGGCTGGTGTTTTTTTTTTTTTTGAATGGTCTGGCTAGGTTTTGAATGGGACCCCAATTTGAAGTCCAGATGTGACCCATCATGGATGAAGGACACCTACCCCTCCTTTTTTTAAAGGGGCTAAACAAAAAGGAGCAAGATGGAAGCTCATGCTGCAGATTCTGTGGACAGTGCTCATAGGCACTAACTAAGAAGGGTAACTGGGTAAGCATCAGAGCAAAATTAATTCATGCACCTAGCACCACGCGCTGAACATTTTGGTGAGACCTTGTTAAGATAAAGGTCCAAGATCTTGAGCCTTTAAATTAAATCTGAAAAAGGAGAGACGTGAGGGACTTTTTTAGGGCCCATTTGTTTCATGTAATTGAATTCCTAGAAATTCTAAAAGTTGTTTCTGAAAGTGGTTAAAACGGAAGAAACAATCATGAATATCCAAAAACAACCATCAAATAATCTCCCCTTAAATATAAAATGAATAAAAAAAGAGAAGGAAAATGAATGGTTGACATCACCTTAGTAATTCACATACCAGGAAAGCAAAGGTTTTTTTTTATGCATTTCCATTCTCCAACTTGTATCCTTCACCCCTCACCTTTTAATAATCATTTCTTGGAGACCATTTCACCATAAATTCAAATGTACTAAATTTCATGCAAACAAACAAGTCGTCAATGTTTGTCCAAAACTTCATGTATTTGGACCAAGATTGTAAAAAGAGCATAGAGGGTCACTAAAAGACCTAGCAAGAGGTTACTTTCTGTGTTATACCTAGAAAAAAATAAAATAAAGAAAGATCCTTGTGAAAAAATATATATTTTAAATGGCAACTTGTATTGACTTGTGAAAAAATATATATGTAATTATGTATGTGTTCAAAAGATCTACAATATAGGTAGTAAATAAATAAATAAATAAAATTGTTTGCTAACATATTTGGCAATCTCACATATTTGGCAATCTCTCCTAATAAGCAGCCAACATACTCTTCGAAATTCAGCTTACATTTACAAAATACATTCGTCTTGCCCATTCACCTATACTTCAGTGCAATATATGACTCCCACCCAACCTACTTAATGCCCACTTCCATTTATAGCTCTGTCCACTCCCATCAAATCTAAATCTTCACCAATATATCTGCTCAACTCATATAGTTTGGAAGATCAATCCAGCAGCACCAAAACCCTCACATCATATTTAAGATTTTAATTACAATGCTAGTCTTCGTGCTTGTTGAGACTGGACGACTGGACAAGTCAATGCTAACCATGTATGACATACCATGCTGCCCAAGTATGGCATGCCAATCTTAAATAAATAGTAGAAAATTCTAAAAATTAGTACATTTGATGATTTAGTTCTATAGAAACATTTATTTATTTATACAAGCTAACACTACACCCTAGCTAATAATAGAAGGATCATTTAAACATATAGGGTACCAAATAATAGGACTATGGGCAACCAATTTTTGAGTACCATGTTGAATTTCAATCTGGTTAAAGTTTATCTTCATTATAATTACCATATTAGAGAATTTTCTTTGAAATGGTAAAAAGACAGTTCATTAGGATTATTTTAGGTCAAGATGGATAGTAATAGAGAAACAGAATTTGTGTAGCCGACCCCAACATAGTTGGGACAAGCTTTAATGATGATGAGGACGAAGACTAGGATTCTTTTGGGATAATTATCATAACCCAAATGCCTCATCATCCTACTAGTAAATCTCATATAACATTAACTATCAATCTCCATATGAATACTACTTGTAGTCCCAATTATCTATATTGATGAGAACAAGAGTTTTCTCATCAAGCTCTAACTATTCCCCACCATAACCATACTAATACAACCTGTAGGTCCCAAATGTAGTACCATAGATGGTCTAGGATGCAAATTGCACTAAGCTACACCATATAGATGACATTCCACATGGACTAAGAGGAGTTACGATCAATAAAAAAAAATCCTCTGCTACAAACTAAGATCAGTAAATCTTTCTATGAAAATATTACCATGAAGAATGAATTCGGGGACTGCACTAGACGCTTGAGCTTGTGCTTCCTCTTCTCCAGATCCGCTGGAGGATTAAGAAGATCGATATCGTTCGGAAGAACCTTAAATCACAACAACACTCAAATCATCAAAAACGAAACAAAAAAAAAAACCAAACCAAACCGCAGAAGAAGAACATGAAGTAGAAATGAGAAACCCTAGAATCCGATCTTACCATTTTAGTGCGAGAGAGAAACCCTAACGGAGTGTTGGGCAGAACCCTAGCTGTGCTTTGCAAAACCCTAGATGTGCGTTCGCAAAAACCCTAGAAACGTAATGGTGAGAGAGGTCGTCGAGACATGAAAGGTAGTTATATAGGAAGATGGTAGAATAATATAGGCCGTTGGATGTAAAGGAATTTATCTAAGCCGTCGATTAAGTGAGTCTGGCTCGCCACGGTGTCTGTAGGGTATGATGGCAGTTGGCAATGACGGACCACCCGGGAACCGCCTTAAACCCGACCCGGTAATTCATGTTTCGGGTTGACAGTTTGGGCCCATTGTCTTTTTGGAAAATTTCAAAAAAAAAGTGTAAAACTCTTCACTCATTTTCAAAAAAGTATATGAGGATTTGAATATTTCAAAAATCTATAATTTTTTTACATTTTTCTTTCAATCAAGTTATCTCCACTAAAAAAAGGTTCACCGACAAAAATTAAAAAAAAAAATTCCAATCATCTATGTATAAAGTTAGCTGAAGTGGATCCCACTAGGTCATTTATGTTAGACTTTGATCATTTCTCTTAAATGGTATATTAAAGAGAGAATTTGAAAAATGACATAAGGGTGTTTTTACCATATTTCAAAAAATATTTAATGGAGATAGATGACTTTGAAAGAAAAATGGAAGACTTTTTTTTTTTTGGGAAATATTCAAATTCTTGTGTACTTTTTTGAAAACAAGCCAAAAGTTTTTTTTTTTTTTTAATTTCTCCTTTTTCTTTTCTTTTTTCTTTTTTTGCTAGAAGTGGATTTTGGCACAATTAATAAGTGGATTGAGAGTGAGTGCATTCTTGCTATTTAACACACTCCGAGCACATTCTTGTTATTCAACCCACCAACCGACGTAGCTCAGTCTGAATCCAACCTATTAATTGACTCGGGTTTTTCAACTTTGTTAATAAATTAATCCAGTTCGGGGTCAAATCTATACATGTTACCTTCAAAGCTCAGTCTTATCAAACCCAATCCATTGCCACATCTAGGCTCTAGATATTTGATAGTTGGGACCATTGACACAAATGTTGTTCTTGGAAAAATATCAAGGAATTTTCATATTTAGGTTTTCTCACGTTCTGTTGGGAAAATCTTTCATGAAAAATAAATCAAGTTATAAAAAGATGTAAACTATCATTAAAGACTATATGTTTATATAAAAAGAGTAAGTTGTTAATTTGAAGGACAAAAGTGTCCTTTGGTCGATGTTGGGACTTATTTGCCTTCATATAAAACCCTCCAGCCTTTTTTTAACTGGTTTCTCATGATGGCTGAGAAGGGGTTGCAAAATGGTAAAAAACACTTATCTTTTCTTATCCTTATCCTTTTTTTAACTGGATTCTCATGATGGCTGAGAAGGGGTCGTAAAATGTAAAAAATATCTATATTTTCTTATCCTTATCCTTTTTTTACCTTTGAATAAGAGTTATATGCACAGTTTTGCATATTCAAATGAATATTTTGATCTTACTTTTACCTTTTTAGTTTTTATACATGAATACTCAATGACACAACTCTAGATCTAAATTATCAAAGCTTTGGATAATTTGCTTGATTTTCTTTTGGCCCCACTAATCAAAACTTAGGTGAGGGATCGAAAGATCCAGATGGGACCACTCCCTACATAAAATTTGAAGCGAGCCTCATCATAATAACTCCTTGATATGTGGCTGGCAAATCAATCAAAAGATGTTAAAATGCATTTTTGTTCTCTTTTCCAACAGCTACTTTTCTAATCTTTTCATATTTTTTTTCACATATGAATCATATTGGATGGTTTTCTTCTTTAGTCATTATATGGGACCATGGGCACATAAACATAAAATAGGACAAGATACGGAACAAGCCTAGTTGTTAAAATCCTAGTAATCAGGCTATGAATAGGTTTGCCTAGTTGTTAAAATCCTAGTAATCAGGCTATGAATAGGTTTGTACTTTGTCTCCTAAATCCGATGGAAAAAGATCCATACCCCATACAACAAATCACATTAGTAAATCTTAGGTTCAAGTGTGAATCCTACCATTTAGTACTTGCTGTAGCAAATCCCATGATCAGGTGTTCATCTAGGCATAAATAACACCAGCCAAATGACTAATGCTTAATCATTTTTTACTCTCTTTTTTCCTGTTTTTAAGAGGTTACCCAGTGATCAAGGAAACCTCTAAAAGAAAAGAATTTGTGGGAGATCTCACAAAGATAAGAAATAGGCATGTGAATGGAAAGTTCGACAGTAGCAATGGGTTTCACCTTACAATCATTTTCTTTTTTAGTCCTTTTTTTTCATTTTTTTTCTTTAATTACTTCATATAACTTCAAGCATCATCTCATAATCATGTATTGTTATTGATTTGGGTTTTTTTATTTAAATCTTAAAGACAGAAAAGAACAACTAATTTACTTTTCCTACTAGCACTTATTTCTTAGATGTGTTCAACTTTTCACATATATCTCAATGATGTTGTTCATATGATTGTGTCATAGTCTTATTGTTGTTGTATGTGACTGTATAGAAGTTAGATGAATTATGAATTTATACCCTTTGAACAGTTAGGAATAATATCCTTACACATGTATACCTCAATATAGAGAAGCCACTGACAAGTGATGCAGACAAGCAAAACAGATACATATGAAATACAGTAGCTTTCACTGTGTAAATCTTTCAAAGCAATACCAGTCCATGAACAAAAGAAAAAAAATATATCTGTTAACATAAGATTGTGTGAGAAAAAAATACAACTACATGGAAAACATATGCCAAAACTTGGAGAGAGCCCTCACAGCTCTCACTATTAACAATTCAAAGAAGCTAAGCAACCTTCTAGAACATCATGAAGGGTAAAGTATATCTATGGTAAAAATGGAGCAATTAAAGCACCAAGTAAATTTGTAATTTTTATTCTCCTCGCCACCATCAGCATCGATATCACCATCCTGTAGCCACCCATCCTAATAATGTCACCACCAGGAAAACAAATATCATCCTAGTTGAGATCTAGAGACTTTTTCATTGTTTCATAAACAAGGTAAGTGATGCTTGCAGATGGCACCACTTTAAGAAGATTTGGAAAGATTCCTTTGTAGAATCCAGAAAGACCTTCATGCCGGAGAGTTCTCCAAAATACATCAGACATTCCAGGGTAACCAGCACCTGCCTTAGAATGCTGAGCTTGCATTCTGAAAAGCAATATTTGGGTTAGCCTTTAAACAAAGTTCCATAAAGAACATATCCATACAGCCACTTAAGCAAATGTCCATGGAAATATGGAGAGAAACTTGTATCTTACCTTGTTCTTATAACCTGGAGGGGGTAAACACATGAGGCTCCAAGAGCTCCTGAAACTGTTCCACAGCAAAGTTGCAAAAGCGGTCCGGGTTCTACAAAATATACACATTTTTCATGTGCAAAAACACATACATATGACATTTATAACCCATAATTCACAGTGAACAGGTAATCCTGACCTCCTAATTGTTCATAAAAATAAAATAGTCAACTGTCCAAATTGAGCGAGTATAAATGGCAGGGATTGTCTGATGAGCACAGTCCATCCACAGTGGAGCCAATAATTTGGATTAGGCTTTTGTATGTGCCACATGAACGGTGGATGTAAGAGAAAAAAAGAAGGCCTGCTTTGAAGAAGCAGCATATTTGCCAGAAAGGAGAAAATACTACTATAAACTAGTCACAGCAGCAAAGATTTTACAAAAAAGAAAAGATGAGGAAAACTTGATTGCTTACCATTGTCGTTTAGTAAATACGTCCTAGACATATCTTTGAATGCCTCATATGCAGCAAGCTCTATGCCTGCATAAGGAATCATCCCCATAAGAGATGGTACAAGGCCTCTGTAGAAAGCTCGAGGTCCATCCTGGACCAATATTTCTTTTGCCAACATTCCGACTCTAGGAACTTTCCCGCCTTCAAATCCAGAAGTCTGTAGTCGCGTTTTTACTAGATCCATTGGATAAACAGTGGTCTGTGCAACTGCCCCTGCCAGACCACCTGCAATAAGGTGCCCTGTGGTGCCAATATCACCCTTTTCTTGCCCCTTAGCATCGGCAATTAAATTCTTCAGCACTTCATAAGTATAGAACCTGATTGCACTTTCAGGTGCCACCTTTAAGACATTCAAGCCATTTCCTCTGAAGAATCCTGAGAAGTGACCTTCTCTCCATATTCTCTTTATTTCAGGCATGATGCGTGCACGTGTTGTCTGAACTTGCATAACCACTTTTAGGCGATCAATAGGGGCAGTTGCGGTGCGAGATGTGGCTCCTGCAACTCCCCCAGCAATCAAATACTTGCTTGCATTGACATGCTTGCTGATGCCTTCAGGTATGACGGTATGTTCGCCGATATCTACTAGGCAGACTCTTTCCCAGTAGTGATAAATGTTTTCCATGGTTGCCTCATGAGGATCAAGTAGAAGAAAATCTCTCCATTCTTCGAAACTTATAATTCCATTGTTATCCTTATCCACTCGGTCTACAAAACGAGCGAGCTCCTTGTCATTAATTTTAATTCCTGCAAAGAGAAACTGGCTTGGGTTATAAGATGAAAGCAATCAACCAAGACAGATCCATCGACTAACAGGGTTTCTATTAAGTGAAAGAAGCAGAGAAAGAAACCAACTTATATTAACATGGTTAAAATAAAGCAAAGAGAGAACTTGTCCCAGGTTGCCAGTTCAGTTAGTAATGGACATCAAAGTCCTTTAGTAGAAAGGCAGGGTAGCTAGGTTTGAGCACGCGCTGGAACGGGGAGGTACTGCCATATTGGCCAGTATGCGCCTTAAGAAAAATAGGTTAGCTTTTGAAAGGTAGGTTAGGATAGGATTACCATAGCAAACACAGCATACCTGCCTTAGTGAGAGCATATGAGAGCTCTTCTGGCAAGATGCAGCCATTGTGTTCAACGTCTATTGCCTGGAAGATGCGATATAGCTCGAGCTCCTTGTCATCCATGTATTGCAGGAACTCTTGGAAATCAACCCGACCGTCCCTATTCGAATCGCAGACCTTCAAAAGGTCCTTTGATTTCTTTCGATCCGTAGGCACATGAAGTTCAGAAAGACCCGATTCAATCTGTGAATTGTCCAAGTACCCCACATTCCTGGCATCCAAGAAATTGAAGAGACGACGGATTCTCATTTCCCTCTCTTCTTTTGTCTCTCTCAATGCCAGGAGAACATGATCCATAGATGCAGGCCGCTTACGCAGTTCTTTCTTGGCCATTGCTTTTACCCCCATTTTTCCTTATCCAATTCTCACTCCTAGCATTCTTCAAATCCCCACAGATTCTTGGAAATGCCAATATCTTGCCAGTGGATCAGAACCCAGAATTTGAATCAAAAGGACAAGGGATCTAGATGCTAGATATCAATGAAAGATGCAGCCTTTCCTCCTAATTCTCTTACACAAACACACATTTCAGCCAAAGAATGCAAGAAACCAATCAAAGATCCCTCGTCCTCACCCCTTCTTTTTTTTTTATCTTACACAAACGTTTATTTCAACCGAATGTACAGAGGAATTTGCAGAATTCGTAACGGTTTTTGATCTTTATCAATCGAAATCAGAATGGGAGAATCAATCTCCGAAAACCCAACAAGGAAAAAAGGAATGGAATCCGTTACACCCACCTAAAGTCTTCAAATTTCGATGAAATTTCTTGCAGAGAAACGGGAATTCATTGTTCACCTATAATGGAAAGGAAGGTTCAATGCATAATTCAAGAGTAAGGGTAGATTCTCGATTGCTCGACCAAATCCAAACTCAAAGTTCATGAATCGATAAGAAAACCCCCTCTCTTTTTTTAATCTGAAAGGAGAGAAGGAAAAGCAGAGGGAGGAAGAAGAAACGGATTTCAGGTTCTTCAACGGTCTTGAAGTTTCAAGAGAACATTTCTGGCGCCAACTTCCGAGGGAAAAGGAGAGGGAGGGAGAGATAGATGGGTGGATGTGGGGCCCACATTCATGTACACTAACCGTCGGATCTCAACCTCTAACACTTGATGGGTGGGCCCAGATATCTGTCTGATCTGATGGGTAACGACCGTTGGATTGACTGATTCAGGGAGTTTTGAACTTTTGAGTGATATGACTCATCAATGTAGGTGGAATTGGCCCAGTAAAAGGTGGGCCATGATCAGACTTTTTATTAGAAATTAATCACAAGATGAGGTCAAACTCTTCAAATGCAATTGTTCTTTTTTCACCATTTTTTCTAAATTTTTGAATGGCGACGCCAGCGAAAATTTGGAGAAAAGTGATGAGACTACTGAGAAAAGTGATGAGAAAATTCTTTCCCCAGCGTCTGTATGTTTGCATTAAAATATATAGGAATCAAATCCAAAGGGTGTTAAAAATAAAAATTAAGAAAACAGTAAATAACATTTTTTTTGGGAAATAGAGTATGAAAGAAAACTTTATTTGATGCTTACTTTTGAAAACTCACCTTTGATTGTCATTTTTTACCATCCTTATTCAATTCCTATGTATTTTAATCCAAACAAACACGGTCCTAAAAAGGAATGTACCTTCTCTTGTTTGGACTACCTGTGAATGTCCTCCTACAAGCTTTTGCAAACAATAGAGAAATGATTTTTTAACATTTAATGGTGTTTTCTTGTTTAAAAAATGTTTTGAATTGTTTTTTTGCTGTATCTCTCTCTATTTAAATCTGAACAAAGGGCAGAGTCATTATAGTGCAGTGGTCTTCCTCTCTTGATTTTTCCAAATTTTTTTCTTTTAGTGGGTTTCTCATCATTTAAATGAGGAAGGCCACCTCCATAAATTCATTTGTAGCGCCCACTTAAGATCCAAACCACTCAATATGGGGTTCCCCCTTAGATTGATGATTGGCTAAATTTCTTTTGGCCTACACTTTAGGTGGATTGAAATCCCTTCTAGAGGATTTGAACTGCAGCATAAATAATGCCAGACAATAGTGCAGACTATATAGAGCTGCAAACCACAAGACAGAGATATGAGAGAAGCAAAACATCATTTTGTTCATTTACATTATGAAAATGAAGAATTTTATTGAATGTAATTATAAAAAAAATTAATTTCATACGTCGTAAAATGAATTACATGTGTAAAAGGCATAAAAATGGCACTCATAGACAAATATTGTAAAATGAATTGCATGTGTAATGGTAAAATTATATATATGCAGATTCAATTTACATATCTCATGTGTACAAGACAAACAACCCATGTTGTTTTCCCTTTTCCATTACAAGCAAGATAGTGATACTTGCAGGTCAAGTTGTGTCATTCACTAAAAGCTCGAGCTTTTGGTATTACTAATTTTTAATATGGTATCAGAGTCAGGGGTCACGAGATCGAAACCCTTAGAAGGCATGTTACCTCTATCTGTTTGTCTGTTTTGATCCATCTGTTGGGTTTTGAATTCGAACGACTTCCTATTCAAGAGGGGGTGTGAGTCGTGTGACATTCACTAAAAACTCAAGCTTTCGGTGTAACCGGTTATTAACACAAGTGAGCCTCACAACTCGATCCATTTCACACTAAGAATGAGTCATATTGAAGTATTGCCACAAAATCTGTCAACAGGATAATATAAAGGAAGATAATATTAAGCATTTTCAAATTTCGATTTTTTTGGTCTTTTTAATGTTCATCACCATCATCGTCAAAGCCTCGTCCCATCCCAACTATGATGGATCGGATACATGAATTCTATTTCTCCATCCTAGTGAAAGAAGGTATGAAGAAAGTATAAAAATAATAAGGTACAGGGGAACTCATATTAGAACATTCCCAAACAAATCTAGAGATCTCCTGACCTTGTATGGAGTATTCATATGGAATTCTTGCAAATCCTGAAGTGTAGTTTCAGTACAAAACAAAAATAACCTCCAACAGGGAAACAAGAAGAAAACATTAAGGAGAGAATTTTCTTATGTCTTTCCAGCAAACTGCAAAAGGCCTTGTTCTTGGCTCTCCACCATGGAGGAATTCTTTGAAGAAGAAAAAGTAGTTATTTTGCCGATCAATAGCAAAAATATACAGCATTCAATTGTAATTTGATAGGTTTTGCCAACTGTTCAACAAAGGCCCCTTTTTCTTGTTATCCAAACCATCCATGTCACATCACAGACCTTATATTGCAGATAGGACATACTCCAAAAACAAAAATCCTTATTATTTAAACCTGAGTATAATCTCTTTTCTTGGTCTTAAGAAAGATTTGCATTTGCAAGATACTGATTGCATAGCATGGGTCATTCAACCTACCAGAACTTTTCCTCCTCACAGATTTCAGGGTATTTTAGACATGGTCAAACCTTTAAATGCGTGTTAAAAGTGAATATGTCAATAGAATCCTGGCCCCGCCCCGACTGTAATTTCCAAAATCAATAACAATTGCAGTCAAAACCATTACGTAACAGCTTTGTTTTAGAATCAAGGAACACATGAGCTACCAAGACAAAACAAGATAGCACAATTTTGAATTCCGCAGAAGATATACCATTCCTAAAATTTCAGCAAGTAGACACCTTAGAAAGCATGAGAGGGAGGATAACCAGGCTAGAAATTTTTTTTGTGAGCAAAGTGATTAACGACGTCAACATGCCCAAAGAACACACAAGTAATTTTTAACGATACTTAGATATTAAAACAAGCTATTTTGCTCACAAAGTATAGACATACTACTTAACATATTAGGATCTCACATTATCAAATGGTCGTACAATACATGGAATGAGCTCACATTATCAAAGACTCATAGCCTACTTCCCTGTCATTTCTTCCACGATAACCAAAAGCAATAACAAATGCTAGTCCCACCCCCATCACAGCCAGTGCCCAAGAGTACTTGGAGAGTTCAATGGTTTCCTGAACCAAAACAAAGACGATAGCATTAAGATACATGTAGTTATTCTTCTCAGTAGACGGGAGTCTTAGTTAAATGAATTGCCAAGGGAGACCACTTCAGTTGTCTGCATATCATGGACTACTTATCTAAGGAAGCTCACATTGGTTGAAAAGAGGGTGGCCCAGACATCCCATGGATTTATGCAAGCTTTCATCACATCAATGGTAGTCCATGGCCTACCAACACTTTCATTCCATCTCAAAATGGCAACTCATAGACAACCTAAACATAGATCTCATAATCCACAGTAAGCGGAAAATGGAGCACAAGACATGAAAAGCAAGGGCCAAAAAAGTGGACTCCTATTGCAGAAGCAGAGAAGATAGTCATCTTACATGAGCTGGGGAGCTATTGAGTAGCACAGTTGTTGGTTGTGGGTCTGCTACCAATAGGTAGAAGAGACCCATGACTCCAGTATGCATTTGGGTGCTGCTGTAATTCGATTCAAAAGTCAAAACCTCCCCATCAACAACCTTTACAGAGCCCGGTTTGGGATAGCAAGTGGACATTCCTACAATGTAACCATCTTCATTCCCTACTTCTTTCCCATCCCCATAAATTGGTAAAGAAGCGCATAGAATTCGGCCATCCTTTTCACAGAAAAACATATAAAGAAGTTAGTGAGGAGATTATGTATTGTAATAGAGTAATAGCTCTGACAAAGAACAGACCAAGTGAAAAGCCACTTGACAAGTAAATAGGAAGAGAGTTCAACTCCAACACACTATTATGCACGTTTATAATCAAGACCCAGCCTCCTTTACAAAAAGAAAAAATGAAAGAAAAAGAAGCAGCCTCACACATTGAGGTGCATTTGGATTTTGGAAATTCATGATTGCAAGTGGGTGAATATTCTAACAGAACATATGTCACTGCTCCATTCATTTTTCAGTGGCAATAAAATCTGAAGCCTCATTAGATTGGATGCTGTTTATCCTCAAAATTCAAAGCCTCGTTATACTGGATGCTGTCTATCCTCACATCTGCCCCAAGTTGATCATGATTTTTATTTTTATTTTTATTTTTTTTTAGGGAAGAAAGGCAGATAGTGCAACAACTAATGTGATTTTTTTATTGTGTGCCACCCAGAGTAAACAAGAGAGTAGGTAACCATTTGTTCCGCCAAAATTTTGGGATGCACAATCTGAAATTAGGTGGGTCACTCATCCTCTGACCAAGTCAAAATCAGCAATTGTGCCTACTTTGGGTAAAAAAAGGTTGAAACATAGCATCCAACCTAATGTAAAATATGATGTTCATGCCACCCAAATGAATATTGGATTATGTAAAAACTCATGCTGTCAATTTAGAATACTTTTAACATGTAAGTCATGTACTGGATCCAATGCTCTGCCTTGCCATAGTCCATGAAATGCTAAAGAGCTGAAGACAACCATTCCATTACAAACCTTCTTCGCAAAAGAGAGATGGAAGAACAGCTGTTTAACTAGCTCCACAACATTTTGGCACATGAGCACTGTTAACTGTAATCTCTATTCCTAAGACCTATGGAGAGTAAGCAGCAGGAACCTTCTTTCCCACTCAAAAACAGCAAGGGTGGCAAGTTGGGGAAAGACACCCCACACCAAGGGAAAATGCGTTGGCCAACAAAACACTGTAAAAGGACCCAAACAAGAGGGACCCAACACCAAACATGTGTCCTCCCACCCTCCATAAGGGACGAAAACATCATCCAGTGGGGTTTTCACACTCATCCTCCCACCCTCCATAGGGATGAAAACATCATCCAGGGGAGAGTTCAGAGTCATTTAAGTTTCTTCGAAGTGTGTGGTTCCTTACCTCTGCTTATGAACTGCTTGGTTGGACCTTTTTTTGACCATCCATTAGTTATATTCAATACTTTTCAACAAGTGTCTAAGATTGACTGACCCCTGACCTCATATATCCAGGCCATAGTTTGGATATGGAATGCACTAACTCATATAAAATGTCTCTAATGCCAGATCCATTAGTATGCTAGAAAGAACATATATATATCTATTCTCATATACATACACACATAGGAAAAAATACGTACAAAGTACATACATACATAAATGCCTATATATATATATGTATATATATATATGGGGAGGTTTCAAGTGCATCCATCCCTCACCATAGGGTGAGGGACACTTCTATAATTGGGCATTTTCAAGTACAAAGTTACTTTTCAAGTACATAGGGTGATGTACACTTCCTTGTCTTCATATGCAAAAATGGGAAGTGTCTCTCACCCTATGGTGAGAGATAGATGCACTTGAAACTTTCCATATATATATATATATATATATATATGAGAATGTTCTCCTAATGAACATCCCTTGTATAAAAGATATATATGAGGGACACTTTGCAGGAGCCATTGCGATGTGCATTCCTATCATGGGCTTCAGATTTCATGTCAGAATTTCTCAATATGCTCTTAAGAAGCAGGGATACAGAAGAAGAAAGCAATATCCATAACAGTGAAGTAGATATTCAACATCACCTGGCCATAGAGAGCAGCGCCAAGTCCACCTGAATGCTGGTGGGCAACACCATAAATAACGTCACCCCCATGGGGAATGACCAACCTTGTCCTTTTGATATCTATGCAACCACTATTATCCATTGCTGCTAGGCCACAGGATTCAACTCCATATTCAATCTAAGATTGAAGAAAAAATAATTAGTTCAAAATCTAGAATCTTCAATTAATATATAATACTTCACTATGAAGACATGTTTGTTAATTGTAGTGCAATAAACCAAAATGGTTATTCTTTAATGTAGAAAAATAGTGGTTGACAAAGTACAATGCAGAAAGCACCCATTCACTATTGGCATGTTAGACCTTAATTTCATAAACAGAAACCAGATAAAATGTATTCTCCTGATATTTGTATAAACAGTATAAAACAAACCTAACAAAGTTTCTAATCTCGAGTCAGTAATTCCATCAAACTTACCAATTCTATGCATAACACAAATCTAAAATTACCTAGATTTTGTTTAGTTTCAAGTTAACCTACAACTGTGATATAGGAAGTTTCTTAAGATATAGCCTATAGGCATGCATATGTCTGAAGTCCAAGATGTGATGAATTAGGTTTAAAAAAAATTCAGTTTAATAAGAAGTCGGTTCACAACTGTATTAAAGTCACTAGAGATTTTGTGTGGTCTTAAAATTGAAGTGTGCAATCAAAAGAAAGCTAATATTTTTTACTTCATGTCTTTTAAAAGTTTAAGATACAGAAAATTATTGAAGTCTATCATTGTTAACTAGTAAAATTTAAATAATTATGGGAAATTGTGTAGATGTTTCCTCCAAACAATTTTGTAGGCTGGCAAGTTGTGCCTGCAATTCAGTACCTTTTTTATGGCATACATTGATACTTCACTAATATTTTGGATCAAAACCCATCTGAAGTCATGTGACTCATGGACACGGGCTTAGAACAATAGACTGTGATACTTGTAAAGATGCTGTTTATATGAAGAAACCCACACATAAGAAATCGAGGTATGTACCTTGCATCCAATTCGGGCATTTTCTCTGGATGAATTTGTTCTTTTTCCAGAATCTGTAACATCAAATATATAAACTTTTGCCGGTACAATGCTGTCATCCCAGTCAACCCACTTCACTGTGTATCTCAAGTAGAGCTTCCTCTTCACATCCACAAATCCTTCCCTCAATCTGCACTGCGTCTGATCATAGCAACAATATAAACCCCCAGTGTAATCCTTCGCCAAAGGGCGGCCATACTCATCCTTTGTCACATTATAAAGATCGCACCTGCACTCGGTGCATCCCATGCGATCCACCACACCCCGTGTATCAATCGCATGGACATTCAGCATCCACCTCTCCACATGCCCATCAGGAATTTCAGCAGGACTCCCAACTTCTAACCCATAGGGATCAGGAACATATGTAGAAGTTCGACGCGTTTCTGACCCAAGGCCAAAGTACTGCCCGAGAACATTTCCCTGGCAAATCCCCGCATTCCTGGCTACAATAAATTTAGAAAGTTGAAGCTCCTGATCCCAGGAATGTCCTTCAGCTTCAGCAGAGGCGTGGCTGTAGTATCTCATCAAAAGCCAGTGGTGGAGATAAGTTTCATATAGTGGGATGGGATTTCCCGTATCATCAACTACTTCTGCATTGAATTCCTTGATAGCAATGTGGCCTTTTGGGAAGTCAATGTTTGAATAGTATCTGTTCTCCACCGATCCAGGTCCAAGAAAGAAAGCAGGTGAAAGGAAGATGGCAGATTTCAAACCATTCTCATTTCTCAGAAGAGGTTGTGAGGCATGAACAGTTACAAGTGATAGTATAATTGCTAATGGCAGTAACCAACACAGAAAAAAGTGCTTCATTTTTTTCTGGAGATGAAGAAATTGTCAGAGTTAAAAGGCATATAATCCAGAAAAAAAAATGTATAATGCAGAAGAGCTTCAAATAATGCAAGCATTCTAAAGCAAAGTGTCATACTTCATACAATAAATTTCAGAATATGCATTCACACTCTAGAGAATTGGTCAGTAGACTAATGGCCATTTCCTGATACTAATAACCAAATCATTATCCCATCTCATTTGGTCCCTTTTGTAGTGTTTGAATAATTTACCGAGAAAGTAATGTAAAGTAAATGTCAAATCAGTGAGGAAGGCAATGGTTTTGCAAAGGAGAAGTATATGCAATGGAGAAGTATACTTTCCGCTAAACTATATTGCGTATGTTTTCATGAGGTAAAGTAACGTGAGCAAGGAGGGACATCACTAAACTAGCTTCCATTTATTCATCTTTTCCACCCAAAGGGTGTTCAGAAAATTTCAGGTTAGACACAAGGTGAGACCAATATTGAATCAGTTGAGCAGAAGACCCCAGCTTGAATAGATTGGATTTCCATATGCAGCATTTGCAATGAAAATTAACAACTGATCTATAAAGAGAAAGTGGGAGAAGATGCCAGTTGCTGCATTTGAAATCTACAATATATGAAGCAAAAAGTGCTTAGAAACGGAAGAATATGACATACATACTACTGCTTCAAATTTTTTTTTTTTTAAATCTCTCATATTTTTCTTATTCTTTATATTCAATGAACAAATTGATGGATGCATATCAACTCATTAATTCACAACTTTTCTTCTTGACTTTGTACGGCAGAAGTATAGTTGTAGATTTCGTTTTGGACCCCCTTTTGGTTTGACTCCAAACTGAGACGGTTCATCCATTTTGGCATTTTTCTGTTTCATTTTTGTTAAAAAATTAAAAGAAGTAAATTTAGAAAAAACATGACAGATATTAAGAAGCACAAATGGCTTATAAAGTTTATATATATTCAATCTATTAAATCAATAATGTAATATACTATATATGCATCAAACAAATGAATCCCAATCACTGTGATAGTGAAAGAAGAAAAAAGAAAGAATGAAATAAAGAAGAAAAAGAAGAAAGTTCTGTGGCATAGTGGAAAAACCTGCGATAGATACGTACAGTCTAATCGAGCAATTTGTTAGGTTTTTGAGTGTTGGCTAATTCCTGGGTTGGACAAAACTCAGGGTCCATTTAGTTGTAATTCTTATTTTCAAAAAAGGACCGTGTTTCTAATATGAAGATAGAAGACTGGAAAGACTAATAGAAGAAAGTCAGGCAGATTTAAAAGTAAGAAGACTAAAAGGATTGAAAGATAGAAGTCTGGATAGAATAGAAGTATGCTGATCAAAGAAAAAGAAATCAGATAGAATCAGAAGTAGGCTGAATTTCCAGATTCAAATAGAGGGGCCACTCAAGTTCCCACATTCACCCGCTCGAGCGGATGTGTGAACTCTGTCAAAAAGCAGCCCCAGAAGTCAGACAGAATGATGCCTGCTCGAACGGATGAGGCGGTATTGTGACGGGAGGATTCAAGTGAGTATTAACTCCGCACATGGGAATTAGCCGAATTCCTCTCAAAACTCAATAACATTCTTCCATTGAAGAGAAAGAACAAACCAACCAATCTTTATTATTGAATAATGCTGAACTAGTCTCCTAATTGAGGGATTACATATTTATAGGAAGGGTTAGACATCCCCTTTCCTAATAGAACTCTGCTTTCCTAAACAATAAAAGAAACTAAACTTGGTTACAATCCAAATAAAATAAAACTCCTAATTTTAATAACTCCCAAATGAATCACAACTCTCTAAATAAGACTCTTAAGTAATTAAAACTCTAACTAAATGGATGTCCTATTGGGCTTGTGGATTGGGCCCAATTAATTGGCAGGCCATGGGTCTGGCCTGCATCATATTGCCCTACGAAAATTAGAACAACTTTTTCTAATTGTGCCCAAACTGCTTGTTTTAGTCATAATAATCAAGTTAGGCAACCTTAAGCACGTTCCAAAACCTATTTAAAGGACTCATAGGCTATCATATTGAGACACCTCTCTCATTATTCTGAGTTGGAAGATCAAATTGAGAGAATTATTCTCTAGAAGATCCATTGAAGAGTTGTACTGCACAGTTTTTCTAGAGAGTTCTTGTACTTCCCTTGTAGAAGATCATCTTCTTTCATAAAAGATTTGGGGAGTCAAGCAAGATTGAATCTGTTGCAATCAACGGTGTGAAGTCGTTAAAGCGTGAAGCTACACAAGAGGTAACTATAGTCCTTAGACAGGGAATATCTAAAGAGGGATCTGCGAATGTCTTGTAATTGCGAGATTCATAGTGCTTGATTGTTGATCTAGTTCGGATCCGTGGTTCTTCACCCAATTAGAGTTTTCCACGTTATATTTGGTGTCCATTATGGTGTGTGCTTTTGCTATTTATTTATGTTGCATAAGGGTTTTTTATTTTTATTTTTATTTTTTTGCTGTTGAGTTGACCAATCTAGAGATCGAATCAGCGACTTTCACAATCAATCACAAATGAAGAAGAACACAACAATTTTATGTGATTCGGGAAGTATGCCTACATCCACCGCCTCCTTGATGAGGATTACCAACTTACAATGCCCTCAAACCCTAGACACATCCCGGCTAATCCAGTTAACCTGAAATAGATGATACAAGCCAATAGAAAGAACCCATATAAGTTGCATAAGAAAAAGAAGCTGCCTTTTTGCAGAAGTGGAAGGGCCCAAATGCAAAGAACAAAGAAGTGACCAAACAAAGGGAACCCCTTCATGCATAAGACCCCAAGAGCTAAAATTCCTTACTTTTGAATGAACCAAGAGAAAAAAAAGCATTCATATTCAGCCTAATGGAACTAAGGCCACATTTGTGTCCATCCATGGAAAATCTGTGCACCAAACATGGAATTTACTGCATCACAAAAAACCACCTACACAGACATGCCCTAAATGTTTGGCTGAAATCCTAACCAAAATCTTTTGCTGGGGTGCAGGGGGTAGGGTTGGGTGTGAACAAAATGTAGGATATTGCTCCACTGATAAAAATGAATAGTTTCTGCCAGTCCGACCTAAACGAAGATACTCATGCCCATATATCTTTGTGTGTGGAGATGGGTCTCTTCAATAGACAGTAAATAGAAAGATGGACCAAAAAAAAAAAAAATTTGAGAATTTGCAGCAAAAAATAGGGGAAAACTGCCATAGAAGTGCTCCCAGACATATTGAAACCAATAGTATAGTTGATTTATGTGTATATCTAGACAAGAAAGAGATGAAAGAAATGAAAGATAACACCAGGATTGTTTAAATAAAAACAAGTGCAACACCAACTTTAGCCACAAAATTGACCATGGGTCCTCATAAGCTACACTAATTTAACAATAAACCCATGCAATCTTCCCCTTCCTTTTGTAATTAGCCACTAAAACTACCCAGAGCAACCCACCCATGTCCAGAAAGAACATGCAGATGCAGATGGGTCTCAACAATATCCATCCAATCCATTCCACAAAAGGTTGTTAGAAAACCCAACTTCTTAAAAATTGAAAACAATCAATACACAGCAAGTCTGAGAGTATAAAAATAGAGAACTTGCAAGAACAAGGAAGAAGAAAAATGGTAAAAAATTCCTTGGCATATTGAAACCAGTAGAAGAATTTGGCAGTTGGGCATCAATGAATATATATTTTCAGAAGAAACGTATGATAAAGAAGAAATGAAAAATCATACCAATGACGTGGTCAAGTTTGAGCTTGTGATTGAACAAAGCAAAGCAACTGTAAACTTTGATCGTAGAGCCTTACAATGCAGAAAGACTCGGTTTTAATACTGAAATATGATAGCTACTAGGCACACGTAGGCGCTCGCGTCATATCTCTCTCTGTGACAGATGTCAAAGATCCTTCCTTAGCGTGGGCCCGGAGGAAAATGTTCCGGACGAGCCTAATGAGTCCGGATCCTGTGAGGATTTCCCACACGGTGACCGTGAGTGGACGAATCAAGACCTGCCACATCACCGTTGGCAGCCTGCCATGTACGCGGGCAGCTTGACATACATCCGGGCAGGGGCTGCCCACGGTGACGTGGCGGACTATGATTCGTCCACTCACGGTCACCGTGGGGGAAAGCATTAGATGATCTCAATTCCGAGCGTAATAGTACGACCTGTGCCACGTAGCGCGGCCCAGGCTTACATAGGAGCAGCGATGTGAGGATTGTGGAAGCTCCTCTTGCGACTTGAACATTATGAGAATTTCATTAAAATGGAAAGAGGGTGAAATTTTTGAATTTTCAAAATTCATTTACGATCAATATATGTGAATGAAATTGAAAAATGTCAGTGAAAAAAAAGACATGCCATTGGAAAGTTACACTAGATAATATATTACATCATGTCTAGAAATTCCACAAAAGAAATAGGCTCTAATTTTGGACCACTAAAAGGTGAATGTCATGTGTAAGGCCAATTCTGAGAGCCACAGGAGCCAAAATTTCTCTTTTCACGTCCATTATCTTAAGAATCATATATTCATGTATGAAATTGCTATATATGACACTATTCAAAGTTTCATACGTTACCCAATTTCTCTCTACACTCGCCCACCCTAACCCCCATCCCCAGCAATCACCTATCACAGCACCGCCGAAGGGTAAGGGGGAGAGGCAAAACGGGAGAGAGACAGGGAGTGGGAGAGGGAGAGCGGGCTGCGGCGAGCGCAGAGAGAGGAAGAGCGGGGAGGGAGAGGGAGAGAGGGACATGATAGTGAGGAGAAGAAAAGGAGTGTAGAGAGATAGTGAGGGAGAGAGGAACGGTAATTTAGGAAAAAAGGGGTTTGTAAAGAGAAATGTTGAAAATTTCTTGAATTAAGTAGTGTGTGTAAAGAGAAGGGACGTGGAAAGACGAGTTTTGGTTGTGGCATTAGCAACTCTCTCCGGTTCAGGCAATATCTCTATTCTTTAAAAATAAAAGTATCGGAGGCTAGAATCATCATTCTAACCATTTGATAAATGACTCACAAGTTTTCACCATCCAAAATAAGTGCAAGGACGATTCAATATTGCAATCCATTTGGATGGCCGTCAAAATCAAAGTCAGTGGCTTTTAAAGGGTCTCTATTTTATGATCCACTTGGATGGATCATAAGGTGGGCCCTACTTAAGAGTTTGTATATGTGGTGCTTGTGATAGAGTGAATGCGCTGGTGCGTAGCCGACGCTCTCTCTTGGAAGATGTGTTGAGTGAATCCCCACTTGTGAATTGATGTATATATCTAAGTTCAGGTCTAACTGCAACGTATTAGAGAATATTAAGAAAGTCTCATGTTTTATAATAAGGATGAGTTTGATTTTTCATTTTACACTAAAGTCAAGATAGTATTTCATTTTATAGCCCGCCTTGTTTGGTATTCGGGCTTGTTTGGCAACTCTATTGATAGAGTCAAGTAAAATAAAGCCTTCATTTCTAAAAATAAAAAAAAATCATATCAAAAGCACTTTAAATCAAATTTCCCACTAAATTTTAAAAAAAAATTAAAAAAGCAATCCCCTTTCTCTATTAAAAGACAAAAAAACCTCCACTTCCTAATACAAAAGATAAAAAAGATTCCATTACACACTACTAATTATAAAATACCATAATAACCTACTTATTTATTATTCTTTATTCAAAATAATCTTTACTTCACTCAATTTCATTATAGCAAAGCCCCCAAACAGGCCGGGGACCAGGAGTGGAAATGAGAGGGTCTACGATCTATTAATTTTGAGGGGCAGAAGTGGAAATGAGAGGGTCTACGAACTATTAATTTGGACCGTAGATGAGCTATGTGATGGGTTAGCTACTTAGCTATGAGCCCATGACTAAACACATCAAGGTCATGTGTGTGGGGTGGGTAGGGTCTCAATGCCAGGCACCATCTAGGACCAATGTATATTGTTCCTTTTAGGTTGGGTTAAGCCATTCCCACATTAGCACAACTCATATAAACTAGCAAAATGTGCCTGCAACACATGAACTGGACTCCATAATAAAATCTAATAAGGTCAAAATCAATTACCAAATTGACAGTGAAACCATTGGATTATGAAATTTACACATGATCATCCCCCTCTCATAGTGAGAGCAAAGAGGAAGAAGGATGGAGTCCCTGTGACGACATGCGTTACGTCACGTGATAGGGATTTACACCAAGGAAAAGGACAGCATGATGTAGTGACCAAGCTGCCCCCACGCTGCGCCTTAGGCTCTCCACCTAATCCAAGGGCATTTTGGTCATTTAAAATTTCAATGTGATCCACCCGCTTTGCATCGTAGTAGTTATCGTAAATAATGTGCAAGAAAACAAACCCTCTAATAGTTGGGTTGGGTTGGGTAATGCGACTGCTCGTCGTTATATTTTATGCGGTTGAGCTCGTGGGCCCACTTAAGATCCTTCTTATTTGTTACACCCAATTCAAACCTTGAGCATGATATCATGGATTGGGCGATACTTGTCATTTATATATAATTGAGAAAAGAGAAGAGGAAATATACAAAAGATGCACCCAAATCTCGGGCACGACGTGTTTGGATGTATGGTGAATTGAAGTAAAGTGAGGTGAAGTATTAAATCAAGAGAGAATAAAATATAGGAGTCTGTTTGAACAAATGAGGAGTGGAAATGAAGTGGATTTTACATGTGGAGTGGAGTGGAGTGAAGATGAGTATGTTGAAGTTAAAATAGAGTATTTCACTTCACTCCATTTGGATGCTTATTTTGAAGTTAATATTTGAAGTAGAATCCACTTTTATTCAAAGAAATTGAAGTATTTAGAATTAAAGTGAAATAGAGTACATATGACTCACAACATTATTTCATCTATCGGACCAGACTCATCCAAACGTAGTAGAGTTGAAATTTTAGACTGTTAGGGCTCATTTAACTTCATTCTACTCTAATTTTTGCCTATCCAAACAAGTCATTTAAAAGATTATGATGGTATTTTATTTTTAGTTATTTGATATGGATTTTTTTTTTTTTTACTTTTTGTATAGAAAAGTGGAGCTTTTTTGTCTTTTAGTGGAGAAATGGGGTGACTTTTTTTACTTTAAAAAAAAAGATGAAGGAAAAAAAAAAGATGAAAGAAATTTTAAAATTATGTACTTTTAATATAACCCCTTGCCTTTTCTTATTCGGATGATAGAGGTTTTTTCTTACCTGACCTCACTTCACTTCACCACACCTTGATAGAGACTTTTGTTGGGTTGGCCTAATGGTCAGGATGATAATTCTAACTAGAAGGCATAGGGATCTGGGCATTTGTGTGAAACAAAAGTGTCAATAATACTTAAATTGGCCACCCAAACCACAAATTAGAAATGGAAAAAGGTGGCCAATTAAGATGGTGATAATGAGATAACCATATTTACTTGAATTTGAAATAAGGGCATGAAGAATGACTCAAACCTTGATACAGGGCCCGGAGACAAACCTAATTTAGGTCTAGATTGTTGATAACCTGTAATGCCAAAAGCTCATGCCGTTAGTGAACGACATAATAATGTACGGATAATATTAGTTATACAAGAATCTGTCCACTGATGAAATTGCTATGGAGGCTTAGTTTTCGTAGGGCATTGAGCGGGCCTATCTTATTCGAGATTCGACCGCTTAATTCCTTGGTGACAGTTCACATTTGAGTCCACCCCACCTACCTAAACATGCATAGAGGCCACTATCATTCCGACTCTTTAAGACCCCCCTTGATCGATCAATGGTCGTCACCATCGCGGCTATCATCATCATCAGAACATTGTCCCAACTATATCGGGTCAGCCGGTCAGCTATATAAATTTTGTTTCTCCATTCGAATCCATTCTAAAAAATGGGTCATTGTTTTGTACAAGGGAGAAATCTTCGTTCTCTCCCTTCGTTCGAAACTTCACACGTTTTTTTCCTGAGGATTTGTAAAAGGCTATGCAAGGACATGAAGGAGCTGATTGGGAAGGCAGGGGTGGTTTTGAAATCTGAAATCCTGGAATGGGTTGTCATGAGAGGACGACTTCTTCCATTTGTTCTCATTTGAAGTTGGAATTTGGAACTGGTTTGCAGAGGAAAAGACCCGGATCAGAATTCAAAAGAGATCTAACATGAAACTTATGTGTTGTATCCGAATCTGCATCTAACATCAAATTAAAAAAAATGGATTCGATTTTGAATATGAATCCTACATAAGATGTAGGGTGTTCTAGTATAATTGGATAAACGGGTTTTAAAATATTCTTTCTTAAAATACAAAAGTGAGGCTATTAAATGATATTTGATTGAAGCTGCAGACTCTCAAATATGAATAGAACAAGCTAGGTATGTCTTAAAAGCTACATATATTTTACCATGTAAATGTAATCACCCTGAAGCTTGATCCTCGAATTGGTACATATAGGGATCTAGTTTTGGATCTAAATGTTCCGAACCCTATATGCATAGGTCCTAATTGGATATGAATATCTCCTGGATCCAAAAATAAATTACATACCCACTTTATTTAGAACTGCGTACTTTGAATAATTGAATACCCATTTGCAATCTTACTTGTATTGTTGTATCTGCATGATTGTCCAGCTCTTGATACCGGCTTTCCTGCTAATTTATACACTATTTGATGTATAATGAATATTGTATGTACACAAATTGGTGTATAATATATGTTATTTTATATATTTTGAATATATGGGTAAACAGGGAGAATCTTCTCCCACTGGCTGACTGCATATGCAGTCCAACTTTATGGACCTACTTGGGCTCATCTTTTATCAGGGCACCATTTTCATGTTCTCATCCCTCCATAATCCAGCATCAATTCCCGTTTTCATGCTCATCAAATTTTTACTCTTCGTTGGATTGAGTTTGAAAAAAAATATATGATTATATAGACCATCAAATTTTAAGGTCATTCAATCAAGGGCTAGGATATCTGTTTACCCAATATTCTTATATGATACATTATAAGAACCAAACCCAACTATCAACTGAGATGGAAAGGAAAGGGTCGATAACCAAATTTTCGAAGTCATGTCCTTTGGGCAACTAGTAATCCGAGTTGAATCTACGTCTCTACCAATTAAATGGCTACAATCTCCTGCAATAATTCGGGTTTGCATCCGGAAGTTATAGGTTCGAAACTGCACTACCGCACTGGGGCTACAGAGGAGTTTACCCAGCTTCCCTCTGGGCCCGGAGGGATTAGTCCAACCCAAAGGGCTAGGAACTCTCCTATAGCAAAAAAGAAAAAAAAATCTCTTGCAATGAGGCATCCTCAATTACTTTTAAACATTAGATAATGGATGAGAGAGAGAGAGAGAGAGAGGTACTAGCCCACTTTGAGCTGAATAAAGTGGAGAACATGGCTCAAAGGGTTCAAGTTTCTAGGTCTGGGTTTTAACAGATTAGGCTTGCTTCAATGCTTCCTGCCTAAAAGTCTATAAGTAGGACATGGACATACCAAAATTCATCTCGTCTATCGGGCTGGCCCTAACAATATTATCGATTGAAATTTGGGTCAATGATTCTTATGGGCTGGGGCTGGGACTTGATGAGGCCCAGCTACTAAATGATCCTGGACCAGCTGTCCTCTTGCAAACTTTGCCATACCTAGTCAATTTAGGTTCTCTAGACCATTGTCACAAACATTGTTATTCAGAAATTCTGGTCTTGGGTAAATGTCAGGATATCTTCAAATATGGGGATTTTCTTGGGATATTATTTGGAAAATGTCATGGTAAATAAATAAATTTCTAAATAGTTACTAAGTATAAAATAAATAAATAATTTTTATATTTTTTTTCATTTTTTATAATGTCAGATTTTCTCAAGAGTCTCATGATACTTTCCATTCTGAGGGACCTCTGAAAATACAGTGATATTTTAAGAAAATAACCCAAGTCCAATCAGTTTACATGACCAGAGTTAGATTTTGGGCCCAGTTCCATATCTCATAGGAGTCTAGGCCATTTTCACCTATGGCTGAGAAGTTTCAGGACCCAGATTTCAGAATTCTGAATTGGCCTAGCCCAACAAGTCTCTGCAACAAGTTCATAATCTGAAGCTAATCCAATAGAAGCCTATATTTCTGTTTCTGTTATTGGGCCAGAAAAAATGTGGAGGGTCCAGTTGATTGGTTTGGCATTTCAACACTAAGTAATGGGGCCACTTCCAGTGACACCTCCACCCTAATAAATAAAAGTTCTGAAAAGCCTCCATGATAAGGTATGATGCTCCATGATAAGGTATGATGCATTTGATTTACCTTTCTGTCTTATTTGATATGGATAGAAGGAATGGTTACAAGACGTGCCACAGGGAGGGTCGTTTTCTTCCAGGAGGAACCTCTTCTGGATTGCGTGAAAGATGAAACCTTATTTCCTCCTGTTGGGATATATTTAAATGCATCAATTACAGGGTGCAGGTGTGATTGAAAGATCTCACTATGAATATGATTTTGGGTAAAGGATCATAACAACCATATCATCACAACCATTGATTGATGACCCTTAAAACTTAATGATCTCGTAAATAACATATTTTATAAAATTTTAATTCAGCTATGAGTATAAATTAGATTAGCGTCAATTCGGTGTGAGCGCTAACTCATGGGGTATTATCCAGCATGAGGGGGTTGGATTTGTTACAAGGGTCCAATGTAGTGGCAAAAAAGTTCATTCTCATGCAATTTGTGAGATATACCTCTTTGCAAGACGTAACCCGCCGCTTGGATTCACCCCTTGAGCCTCTCAATAGTTAGTATAAAATCGGAACCTTTGTGGCTTTGATCAAAGAGAAATCTTGAGTTAAAAGGAGTGAAACTACATAGCATGGTCCACCTATTAAAATCTAAACTATTAAAAAAAATTTTAAAATATTTGGGTTATCTTCAAACTTTATGTCAATCCGAATTTGTTCCACCGTTGGATTGATTGTTTGATTAAAAATGTGATAAACACAATCTTATGCGTTTTCGTTATCACGTTTTTCATCAAATAGTAAATCGAATGGTGAAATGAACTAGGATTGACATAAAATTTGAGGAAACCCACTTATGCGAAGGATGTCTATTCTCAATTGTTCGAATTTTAGTAAGTGGGCTTCCACAACAGCTTTCCACTCCTTTTAACTAAGAATTTCTCTAGGTTAAAGCCTTGAAGGATCCCAATGCTAATTAGTACAGGTGGGGCACCAAGCCACTGGTATATTCCTATTTAATCCAATACAAAATAAATAGGTGCTAAACAAGCCAACACACTTATGGTTGAGTGGTATTCACACCTTGGTATCACACCACATGCCCAATGATTGATCACTTAAAAGTAACACTACCAACCAATAGCCCGAGAGAGAGAGAGAGAGAGAGAGAGAAGTGACATCACAGTCCACATCTAAAAGAACAAAATTACAGTTCAATAAGGACTTGAGTTTTGTTTAATCTAGATGAATTAACCAACTAATTAAAACTCTTACACGATGTACTCTTGAGCTTTATCAACCAATCACAACCTCACTCCCCAACAAAATCATTAGAGTTTCAATTGCAAACTTGAAAATACTAAACTTGCCTTAACACAGGCAAAGGTCCCACTTATACGATCTCTGATAAATATCAATAACAAGTGATTAAACTAACAGTTAACCCTAATCCTGATTAAAACAATCAAACCAAAAGAGAGAGAGAGAAGGACACAGGATTTTTACGTGGAAAACCCTACTCGGGAAAAAACCACGGGCCTTATCGTCTAGGCCAACAGACAACCAAGCACTACAAATTGAAAGTTACAAGAAAATTCACAACCTTTTCCCAGTTGTTGACTCAACCTAAGGACTGCAAAGAACTTGCCGACTACTCGCCTGCACCTTCACCGCGCTTGAACAACGGAGTCTTCAAGAGAAGTTGATGGAATCAAACCAAGACTTGAATCATCAGCATAGCTTCTGTGTTGACAGCCTTGGGGCAGAACAATGGATCTCTCAAACTCTCACACTCATAGATTTCTTCTCATTCAGAGTTGTGTGGAGAGGAGAGATAACAAGCCTTTTTATAGGACATAATTCGTGCAACAAAGGCTTCTTCAAACATGTAACTTCCTTCCTTGAAATAAGTAAGAGGAGTTCTTCTCAATTTAGAATTCCCAGGTTCGCTCGAGCGGTCATGGGTTCGCTCGAGTGACCCGCTCTCTGGAAACAGACGGACAACAGACTGGTTCGTTGGTCGAGCGAATATTAAAATGCGTTCGAGCGAACAATTCTCTGTGAGAGGTTCACTCGAGCGGTCGTCATGCGAACATTAAACCTTCATTCCAGAACCTTGATCGCACGAGCGCACGATTTGAAAGGTCGAGCGTTTGATCTTCTGTATGGTCCGCTCGAGCGGTTGGATGGTCGCTCGAGCGACCAGTTCAAATCTGGACTCAGTAGAACACTTTCTTTTCAGAACTCTTGCAGTCCGTTCCTAGACTCAATACAAGATTTTACTCAAAGCATTTAATTTGCTTATTTGTACCCTTTGATTTGATCAATTCAGTTTTAGGTACAAATTTGCCTTTAAAAGGAGCTTTCGGGTTTGACGGTTCTTTCTTGTTGAAGGTCTTCTTATTCTTCCAGATTTTCTTCAACTTCCGAGCAAGATACGCTTCAAACTTTTCATCATCAGTATCACTGCCCTGATCACTTAATTCAGGATCCTCAACTGATTTAGAAGACATTAAAGCAATGTCTTTTCCTTTCTTCTGTGGGCAGTGATTTGCCTCAAATGTCTGTAAATTTCCAACCAATTCTTCAATAGATATTGAGTTCAGATCCTGGTGCTCCTCAATAGCAACGACCTTTGGACGAAACCTTTCAGGGAGAGACCTCAAAATCTTTTTAACAACCTTTGATGGAGGTACCGGCTCTCCCAGAGTATGGCATGAATAGACGATCTTTGACAATTTTGTGTTAAAATCATCAAAGGATTCGGATTCTTTCATTCGAATCGTTTCAAAAGCCGTTGTCAGATTTTTGGAGTTTAGTTTGCCTGACAATTTCTGTTCCTTCATGAACAGTTTGAAGCAAATCCCATGCAGCTTTTGCAGTGGTGCAGGCAGAATTCTATGAAACTCAGTTTGAGTGACACCATTGTAAATAGCATGAATGACCTTATTATTGCAGTTTGATTTGGCCTTTTTATCAGCAGTCCATTGTGCTTTGAGTTTAGGTTTAGTTTGTCCTTCAACAACCACAATGGATTCAATATATCCATCAGCCACAATGTCCCAAACCTGGTCATCGATGGCCTTAAAAAAAGTTATCATCATTCCTTTCCAATAAGCATAATTTGATCTATCTAGAAGGGGGGGCTTATTGGTCGAAGTTCCTTCTCTAATGATATCCATGAGAGATCAGTAACTTGATCACACAATAACTTAGTGTGACCTGCTCTGATACCAATTGAAAATACTAAACTTGCCTTAACACGGGCAGAGGTCCTACTTATACGATCTCTGATAAATATCAATAAAAAGTGATTAAACTAACAATTAACCCTAATCCTGATTAAAACAATCAAACCAAAAGAGAGAGAGAGAGAGAATGACACAGGATTTTTACGTGGAAAACCCTACTCGGGAAAAAACCACGGGCCTTATCGTCTAGGCCAACAGACAACCAAGCACTATAAATTGAAAGTTACAAGAAAACTCACAACCCTTTCCCAGTTGTTGACTCAACCTAAGGACTGCAAAGAACTTGCCGACTACTCGCCTGCACCTTCACCGCGCTTGAACAACGGAGTCTTCAAGAGAAGTTGATGGAATCAAACCAAGACTTGAATCATCAGCATAGCTTCTGTGTTGACAGCCTTGGGGCAGAACAATGGATCTCTCAAACTCTCACACTCATAGATTTCTTCTCATTCAGAGTTGTGTGGAGAGGAGAGATAACAAGCCTTTTTATAGGACATAATTCGTGCAACAAAGGCTTCTTCAAACATGTAACTTCCTTCCTTGAAATAAGTAAGAGGAGTTCTTCTCAATTTAGAATTCCCAGGTTCGCTCGAGCGGTCATGGGTTCGCTCGAGTGACCCGCTCTCTGGAAACAGACGGACAACAGACTGGTTCGTTGGTCGAGCGAATATTAAAATGCGTTCGAGCGAACAATTCTCTGTGAGAGGTTCACTCGAGCGGTCGTCATGCGAACATTAAACCTTCATTCCAGAACCTTGATCGCACGAGCGCACGATTTGAAAGGTCGAGCGTTTGATCTTCTGTATGGTCCGCTCGAGCGGTTGGATGGTCGCTCGAGCGACCAGTTCAAATCTGGACTCAGTAGAACACTTTCTTTTCAGAACTCTTGCAGTCCGTTCCTAGACTCAATACAAGATTTTAAGGGAACCTACTTTTGTCCAAACTCCTATGAATTAGCCAATTAAATCCTTACAAAACTCTTTAGCAACTAGGCAGGGTGCCCATTTTTCTTCAAATGGCAAACTCAATGGATAGATGTGAATGAATGATATTTCATTCCATTTCCCATCACACCACCAACATGTAAATACTAACACAATCTATATCTTTATCATTTTAAGAAATCACAATGAATAGCTGGTTGCAATGGATAATCTATGGTTTCAATCTATCATTGGAGCCCGCCTTTGAAATTAAGTCATCAAAGAATCAATGTGTACCTCAATCACACTCGTGAAAACAACAAAGAAGAAACAATGGTGATATCATTGTTCGTGGGTGAAAAGCTCAAAAAGATTAAAAAAAAAAGGAAAACGAGGCGAGAGGGCCTTCGCATCAATATTAACATTTTCGGTTCTTCCCCGTTATTTCAAGGTTCAAGGGGTTTTTTTTTCCGTAAAAGCCTCTATTTCATAATTGACCTTATGTCACGCCCCCGAACCGAAACCTCGGGGGCGGGAATGGGATTTAAGCATGAATGTATTTTACTTCTCCCAGGATCCGCGTGTGTGAAGACAACACATTCTGAATATTTTGCGGAAGCATTTGTGGCGTTGCGACCCGAAGTCCGTGGCCATCGGATTCCGCGTTGCACTCAACCTTTAGCACATAGCTATTATATCAAGAATCATATCAGGCTGGAGTAACCATCACAATAAATTACAGAGCTGACAGTAACAGGATATTACATTCCCAAATATGTTCAAGTTACAATTATCAATGTACATTAATTAATAACCCCAAGAAAAAGGCTAATAAAAGCCATACAACAAAAGCTATAATCACTACCCCAAATATGACGTAGCTCCGACGTCAAGCTCAATGTCTACATGACATAGCCGACAAAACAACCTGCAAAACATGGCTCCACAGCCAACAAAAGCACTCATCTCGGGACGAAGAAATCTGAAGAGTACCAAAAGTAGTGGGTCAGACACGACGGTCTGGCAGGTGGATGAAAAGATAATAATATACTGAAGAATAAAACATATGATAAATCATGTTATTCGATCAAATGCTGCATATAATTAAACGGGTGCAAAGTCGGGAATCTCGGGGAAAACCTGTATTCATTTCAAGCATGGGTAAAACGCGAATATCTAATAAAACATGTGTTCGTTTACATCATCTATAATCATAGATATTTGACAATCGGGTGTTCGTCTAAAACATGTATAAATATAGTGGTATGGCAAAACAACGTTCATTTGAAACTTAAGTAAAAACATAAGTATACAACAAACCAGGTATTCATAGCAGTCTAGCAAAACCAATGTCCATTTGAAACCTATGTAGAAATACGGATATTTAACAAACCGGGTGTTCATTTAAACAGGTGTAACCAAAGAAATCTGACAAAACTAGTGTTCATTTAAACATATTTCAACGCATGGATATTTAACAAACCGGATATCGTTTAAAACAGGTATAAACGTAAGGATCTGGCAAACAAGTGTCATTTGAAACATATTTCAAAGCATGGATATTTAACGAATCAGGTAATCATTTAAAACAGGTATAAACATAGGAATCTGGCAAAACGCGTGTCGTTTAAAACATATTTCAAAACATGGATACTTAACAAATCGGGTATCATTTAAAAACAGGTATAAACATAGATATCTGACAAACCAAATGTCCTTTAAAGCAAGCTCGGATATTTAACAATTCGGGTATTCCTTTAAAACATGTGTAATCATATAAATCTAGCAAAATCATTGATCGTTTGAAACATATGTAAAAGCATAGGTATTCACCCAACCGGCATTCATTTAAAACATGTGCGGGTACAAAGAACAGAAGACAATATAATAATAACTGAATTTATATTGGAGAATATTAACACTTGTTTAAATAACAACTTTCATAAAGGAAACTAATCATTTATCGGAAAGCAAGTAAGCAATATAAAACATGTCGGTATCCAAGGAATCGGGAACTGACAAGAGTATAACGGTACGTTGGTCTCAATCACACAAGGTGAGGAGACTCAACGCAAATCATATATACAATATAAATATACGGGAACGAGACCACAGTAGCGAACCGGGTATCGGGACGGGACCACGGCAATAACCGGGTATCGGGATCCAAACTGCAGCTGGCGGGACAGGAGAGGGATCTCCAAGTCGGTGGATCAAACCGACAAGGTATCCAAGCTTAGTGATGCCGACTCATAGGTCAAATAACAAGCGGGACATATGCAAGTAAATCAAGTACAATAAATAAACGGGTAAAACGGGGGTGCTCAAGGGCACACTGTCATTTCATATCGGGAATACATCTCGGGACAAATAACTGTTACTAGAGTAACTTCAATGCTTTCGGGAAAACAAGTCATATAATGCAAATCTTGGAAATGAGGTGAAACAATAAACTATAACAATTTCTGGAAAAATATTAATTTCAAGATCTATTTAAGTGAATAGGGGTCCCATATGTCAATCATAGTCATTACTTAGTACTCTTTGAGTTGGAAGACATTCCGGGCTCCTTATGCACTTTTACGATTTTCAAATGCACAATATCAAGCTAAAAACTCTTAATCACATACTAGTTTTCATTGGTTCAAATACCCACTTCATTCTTCAATATTTGCTCACTAAGATAAATATACCATTGGATTCCTTGCTTCAAGAGCTTTCCAACGGTATATAGAACTTCTAAATCCGATATGAGAATCAAAAGTTATAGGCGTTTCAAAGTGGCTCTTTTTACCCCACCTGCAGGTTCCCGGCGTCCAGACGCCAGAAACCAACCGTCTGGACGCCCGGAAGCAGAAAAGGGCGCCCAGGTCTCTGTCTCCTGGCGTCTGGACGCCAGGAGGCAGAAACTTCCCAGGCATCCGAAATTTTGCTGTTTTTTGACATCCTTTCCCTCCTTTCTCTTCCACTTGAACTCTTATACAAATTGAACTTTTCCTTGCTTCAACAAACATCCAAACTAAGATAAAAACTCCCATCAAAACTTCAATGAACATTAAATCTAAACATCTCTTTCTTCTCATTTCACAATAAAGAAAGGGAAGAATCCCCAATATACACAAGGGTCTATTTGAGCCAAAAATCTAGAGATAAATCAAGACTATTGATTCACATTTCCTTAACCATAGATGATTTAGCAAAACTCATTAAATGAGCATCTATTTCAAATCAATGCAAGCTAGTAAACATAAACATGGGTGGAGAAACCAACCCCATTCATTATAAAACCATATGAATAGACTTTGACCAAATGAAATGCATATATTTCCAAGAGATTTAACAAGAGAGAACAACCATTAATATGCATTTTCGAAATCAATATATATGTGGCAAGAAACATATGTGAAAGCATGTATCCAATGATCAATAACAAGTAATAAAACTTAGGATTTTCTCATAAAACTTAATAACATTCAAACCACCCATTCATCCACTTGCCTTTGACTCTAATCAAGCAAATCAAGCTCCTAATCACCTCTCAAGCTCAAGATCCACAATCTCTACAAAAACCCCCAAAACAAACCCTAAAATGGGTTAAACAATGCAATGACAAGGAAACCTTTCAATAATCAAGGTGGAGCTTCTCTAAGGCTAGAAGATTACAAATCTAGAAGATGAAGAAGAACACTTACTTGGATGACCTTCAAATGAGAAGAACAAGCTCAAGGGAGGTCTCTAGGTTGGGAGATTTCTCCAAAAATGGTATCAATAGGGAGCCATGGTGAAGAGGAAGAAGAAGATGGTCTCCATTTCTTGATTGATGAACTCTTGGTGTGGCTTGGAGATGAAGAAGCAAGAAGAAGAATAAGAAGTTGCAAGAAAAGCCCTAGGCTCAATAGTTGTGCTGGAACAATGGAGAATGGAATGAATGAAGGAGATGGGTTCCTCTTATAAGCAAGTGAGGTTTGGGTCCTACAACTTAAAGAACTTGGGTGGCTGAAATCATCTAATTCGAGACCTCGGATGGATTCGACGAAAAAGGAAGAAATGATCGTCGAAATATCTAGTTTCCAAAAAGTATATGTTTCACGGATTTCGAGAATATTAAATTTTGGGTACAGATTTGGTGTGCAATGACTGTTTTGCCCTCAAGGCCAATAAATCGGGTTTCGGGTTCTCAAATTGATACGGGATCAACATGAAAGTTGTAGGATTCCTCAAGATGAATGCAAAGGGCCAAAAACACAATACGAAACAAATCGGAAAAATCTCAAAAGTAAATGCAAAGCCGAAAAGGGAACCCCCAAAGGGCCCCACAAGCTATCAAAGCACTCAAAAGCCCAAAACTAGAAGAAAATCATTCTAGCTCACAAACTCAACCCAACAAATACTAATCCCACTTAAAGAAACTAATCCACAAATAAAACAACACTAATCCAAGAGATTAGGGGTCGGGTTCTCACACCTTATCAATAAAAAAAATCTACTCCTACAAGCAAACAACATAGTGTTCACATGTTGTTCCGCTGGTGGGGCCTAATTAGATGCATGTCTACCAGCGGGAGAAGGGTAGGTGGAAAGGTCTTCTTATGGATTCGGGTTGGCCAAGAAATTAGCCCCATCAAATTATCCTAGCCCTTGATTTTAAATTTAGATTTTCCTTAGATTCAATCCAACAATGAGTGTGTGAAATTCAACCTTGTGTCAGATCATGGGATGATAAGAGTGTGAAAGAGGTTACACTGATCAAAGGTGGGCCCACACAGGAGCCTACATTGGCTCCTTTCAACATATAGTAATGTAGTTGTGAGCTAGGTACCAATGAAAACTTTTAATATAAGTTTCTCAAAAAACATTTCCTTGAAAACTATTTCACTGCAAAACACAAATTAAGAGCACAGAATATTTCGAAAGACTAAATGAGGACCACCTACTAAATGATCAGGTTTGGGTATTCCACATCTTATAGGTGTCCTGGCTATTTTCACCCATGGCTGGGAAGTTGCTTAGGCCTAGCCCATCAGGCCACTGCAACAAGTTCAAACTCTGATGCAAACTCAATAGAAGACTGGCCATTCTGTCTCTGTTATAGGACTAAAAACAGACAAATAAAGAAAGATTGAGGGCCCAGTTAATTGTTAGCCACAATTCAGCACCTGGTAATGGGGCCACTTACAAGTGACATCTCAATCTTAAAAGTAATCAAAAGCCTCCATTATAAGGAATGATGTGCCTTTCGGCCCTTTTTGATATTGATATGTATGGAAGTAATGGGTAACAAGTATGGCCACCACACTTGTTTCTTTCTATTTTTTTTTTTTTTTCGTCGATGTTGTTAGATAAGGATTTGAACTCACACACCCATGTTCCTAACCAGCCGAGGGGTCACAGTTGTTCTGATTAATGCATTTGAAGAATTCATACTTCTTGAAGTTCTTATAACCAAACAGGCCTAGAGAAGGACTCACATCAAGTTAGAGAGAGCTCAGTCCCCACTCTTGTAGCTCACCATTTAATAAACACAGTTTCAAATATCAGTGCTAAAACCCCATTATCAACCAAGCAAAACACCAACTTGCATCATTAATGTGGTTGACATATATTGGCATATCAATTGATCAACCAGAGAATTTTCATTTTCAGCAGAAAAAGTGGAATAATAGTTCATATTTGATCTTATCAAAGGACTTTTTCCTACCAGGAGACCACATATACTCTCCACATTGGGCCCAACTCATCAGGCCTAGTTAGTTGTATGCCTATCAGTAGGAAGACTTTCTCCTACCAGGAGACCACATATACTCTCCACATTGGGCCCAACTCATCAGGCCTAGTTAGTTGCATGCCTATCAGTAGGAAGAGGGTGGATGTAGAGGCCTCCTTATATGGATATAAGTCAGTCAAAAAATCCTTTCTTTAAAAAAAAAAAAGAGTAAAAAAAAATCTCATTTGATTATCTTAGCTTTTGATTTAACCGTCTTAAAGTGTAATGGCATTTTTAACCATACTTCTTATTAAAAGACTCAATGCAATGATGAGTGACGTTCGATGAGCATAAAATTTCTGCCTCGTCTTTGATCATGAGATGTTAAGAGTGTGAAAGAGGCTGCACTGATCACAAGTGAGATCCATAAAGCTAGATGTATGAAAAAAAAATTATTGGATAAATCTTTTTAAAAAAAAAATTCCCATTTATCAGCACATATGAGCCTATTTTCTCCCTTTCAACATATAGTGAATGGTTGAGAGCTAGGTACCAATGAAAACTTATAATATCAATTTCTCAAGAATCATTAACTTGAAAAGTATTTTACTGCAAAAACAAAAAGCGCAATGGTCCATTATTAATGTTGGGAATATTCCCATTATTTTATTTTAAGAACTTTAATTATTATTAAGATGATAATCATTTTTTTATAAAAGAAAGTTTTTCTTATTAATTTTCCCATTTACCAGCACATATGAGCCTGTTTGGTCCCTTTCAAAATGTAGTGATTTAGAAGAATAGCCTCTTAAGTCTTACCAAGTGGTAAAAGACGGCAGTTATTACTTACCTGTCTTGAGTTCGAACGCGGGCATGCACCTTTTCTCACTTGAAGCTGTGATAACTAACTAAAATCTACCTTCCTCACCGGAGGACCCCCACCTCACTCGAGGTTTACTCTTCTCTCCAAAGCACTAGGGGCGCAACCCCCACTAAGCTGGGATACCAAGAAAAAAGATACAGTGATTTAGTTGAGAGGTAAGTACCAATGAAAACTTATATTATCAATTTCTTGAAAATCATTTACTTGAAAACTGTTTTACTGCAAAAACAAAGAGCACTTTGGTCCATTATTAATGTTGGGAATATTCCCATTATTTTAGTTTTAAGAACTTTAATTATGACTAAGATGTTTGCTAATCATGTTTTCAATCATAGAATGTTGTTTACTTTACATTGAAATGCGCGCTAGGCAGACTCTTATGCAAGTCTTGCACAAAACATAAATAGAATCCCAACCACCACATGTGGCATATGCATGCCAACCTATTTTATATCAGCTCAAATCCAATAAATCCAAGCCGTCCACAGTGGCCTACAATATTAAAAATCCAATTCACATTTATTTGACCGTTAATCACGGTTGACTTTAATTAAATGAATCAACCATGAGGATTTATAATCAATGGTTAGAATTGTCTAATTGGAGTGTAGTATTCCTTTATGCTCAATCTCCCCTGCATATCCCAATCATACCCGAGATCAATCTTAGGTGGGCCTCATGTAGAAAAAACACTTTTCAGAAGTGTACTTGAAGTAACTTTATGAAGTGTTGTGAATCCTAATAATATGATTTTAGTTGTAGAATTTGATTAGTGATTGATGGTCTAATCACTCCCTTCTGATTTGAACAAGTATTTGTGGTTTAGTTATCAGATTGGACCATCTAATTCCTATGATTTGATTTAAAAGGGTGAAGAATGGGCAACCATTTTCGGTTGAAGGATCGATATTTTGAATTAATTCTAAGAATTCCAAAGGATCCAACAAGGGGTTGATTTTCTATGGCTCTCCCGTGCTCTCCAGTTTCATTCAAATCAGTCCGATTAACTTCCGGGGGGGATCGTGGCTTCGGGAACGGTCTAGACGAGCACTATGTGAAGATAGCATAGGATTTTCAATCTTTACTCTCCACAAAAACAGAACCTTTGCATTAATAAAGCTAGAGAGAAAATCCTGAATTTTAGGCTCACCGTCTAACACACCTAAGACTTTCCGTTTGTAACTTGTAGTCGTGAGCACCGATAAAAGAGGAGGATTACGGCAGGTAGGTTGACATAAAACTTTGTTGCAATTCAAGCTTGAATTTTGAGGACTAGTTGGCTATAACATTAAATTGGGACAAATTAATTAAAATTTTCAAAATTCAATATATGAATCGCAAATAGATCATGATTTGAACATCATTCCAACATTCAAATATACCTTTTGGTCTTGGAGGACCACATGGATGGGCTAACTGGATGGGCCCTACAGATCGGGGGGGGGGGGGGGGGGGGGGGGGGGTGGGGTAGAAGGATCCAAGTAGGACCACCCTTGCCTCTTAACCCATGGATAGAAGGATCCAAGTAGGACCACCCTTGCCTCTTAACCCATTGATTTGTGGCCGATAAATTTAATGGATTTATAACAAATAAAAAACTTAACATTCGAACCAACGGTTCAGTCCATTCGAATGGGAGCAAGCCCATGGGATTCAATGCATTTCAAGGAAAATCCCAAGTGCCTAGATGGTTCGAATGGATTATAAATTTCGCGGGTTAAAATTTCTCACCCTAATACGGTGAGCACAGTTCTCACGGGAGCATCTCCCTCTCTCTAATGTTACAGAAAACTTCCAAAGACAGCCAAGAGAGTGCTGTCTATCTACTGGAACTGTAGTTGTTTGTCTGCAGAATCCACCTTAGAACGTTTTGTTGCATATGGCATATGATATGCTATTATTATTGTTATGGGATTTCATCAAACACAGATATAGGTATGGGTTTAATCCATCCTCGGTGGGCCCCACATTTGAACAGTCTAGATTGGCGTGAATGCATGCCATTTGCCCATTGTTGCGGTGGATGAGTTTGTCAGTGCAGACTGCAGCAGCTTTGTGGGATCTGTGGAAGACTAGCAAGGTATCCGGCTTTTCTTATTTTTAATTTTTTAACTCTCTTTGTAAGGCTCCAGGTGTCATGTTTACAGCTGGCAGTTGCTCATGTATTGCTTTGCCATAAGAGCTATAGTTAAAAAGACCATAACATCCCCAAATCAAATAAATACTAGGGCATCTCTCTTTTATTTTCTTTATTTTATTTTTGTTTAAGCTAAGGGTACCTTTTTTTTAATTAAGAAGAGATGTTATTCTAATGTCCCCACTTCCCACCATTAATCTTGCCGTAGAGTCTGGCATGACATACTCGAAGACAGAGTCGTTTTTAGGGCCGCACGATTTTAAAACGCGTACTCTTGAATTAAGACGGTGCCTGACTTATAAGCCTATGGTTAGGTTAGGACTTGTATATTTTCAACGTGGGATTTGGACAAAGCCTTACAATGCTACCGAAACACTCCACCCTTACCCCTATGGATTTCCTTTTTTTATATCATAGGATCACTTGACCTGATCTTGCCTCGAGAGATTACCCGAGCAGATTGGGATCTCACAACTAGGTGGTGGGGTTTTGCCAATTATCAACCGTAGAGGGGTTGGCGGGTTCCTTGTCATAAAAGAAAACCTCTTTCTAAATCCTTAGACGGGGCCAACCATGATCAGAGATCCCTTTATACACACATCTACTCTCATGAATTAGCATTGGTCCCAATTAAAGTTGCTTATTAACTACTGTTGAATCTAATATTAAAAACTTGTACCATATAAGGCCATTGGCTGGACCATTATCCATCATTTGATGTAATCATAAATATTGCTCTACATGAGTCCATTAAATTTTGGATCTCTGATACTTTAAAGTAAGGGTTAATATCATTTAATCATATTGATATTGGTCTTTCGATCTAAATTATTGGCTGTGGATGATCTATCTACAATTTCTTTAGATGGCCATAAACATTGTGGTTTTCTTTTTTAATATGTGTACTTTGTCCCATATTTTGGAAATAAGAAAATATCAATTAGAACAAGAATAATTTGGATATATACAAGACACTAATTATGTTTTGAATGCCACTTTATTCTAAAATTTATCAAAAAGGTGTTTATGTCCAAGAAAAGATGTGAACCTCTAGCCCCCACATTATCAGCAGGGGCTGCCACTATAGTATTAATAATTGGAAGATCTAAACATCCATTTTGGACCTCATCAAATTCAATGGTATAGATCATTGGTAAAAGAAACAAAAATGAAATCACAGCCCCAACCTTATGTTAGATTTGTACCTTATATTAAGCATTCATCTTTTGGGTCACTTACCATTGCTGATGTCTTGATTGGGTCATCTTAACCCTAGTAATTACTTTCATGGAAATGATGGTTGAAGAAAGATGTAAACAAAGTTCCACCAGCAATCTTGTTCAAGAGGGTTGTAGTAGGTAATGCAATAAATACAAATCTAACACATAACCAATCTTACCTTGGTTTTCAACATTACATGGGTCCCACATATATTGGTAATATTATATGGGGTTTGTTATATTAAATGGTGCATTAGGATCTTTTATAATATACCTATGCATTTTAAACAATCATTTTATTTTGCATGGAAGTGAATTTTTAGATATTTTAAGAAAAAGATTCATTTGAAAGTCAGGGTTCCATCTACCTTCCTACATTAAATCATTCAGCTTGTATTTCTTTAATTATCCTTCATCGAACCCATTTTGCAATAGATTCTTAGGGCTGGTTTGTTTGCATAGAATACAAAGGAATTTGCCTTGAGTGGTTACAAATGTGAATATAAAAAAATGAGCATCTAATATCATTGCCTTTTATAAAATTTAATAAGAAAAAATGGGAAATGAATACTCAACTATCACGCTAGTAATTTAAGTCCTTGAAAAGTCAAAATCACATCTACATTGCTCCTCGCCTCATACACCTCTTGCTTTAATGATTTTAGAGATGGAGCTAATTTAATCATGAGTTCTTATGTATTTAATTCCTATGTAATATTCTATGTAAACAAAAAGGTCCTTAGAATTCAATTTCATACGAACAACAAGCCCTCAGTCATACCCTAATAATTTTTTTGATGTTCATTTCATCTTAGGTATAATTACATTGCAATATGAACTAAACGAAATGTTTTGGTTTTCAAAATCAATAGAGTATCAATGTGATACCCATTTCACACTTGTATGGTTGATGGAAATTCTCCTACGAGAAGCAAGACGTAGGAGCTCCCATCCTAACCCTAGATATGGTGGAACCCTCCCAGAATTACACAGAAAGGATATTTTTCTACAAGCGGTTGATCACAGGAGAAAATCTTTCATAGTTGATAGAGTCAATACATATTATTATTATCAGGTGACCAAACTGATGCATGATTATCCGGATAAATAAAATGTCATCTTCCATGGTTGATAGAGTCAATACATATTATTATTAACAGGGGACCAAATAGGTAGATTATCCTGATAAAATGTTGACATTGATTTAAGACAACAGCTGTTCCATGATGATTTCTCTTATTGGTATGAAATCTGGCAGTCCCAAACAACCATCATGTGAATATAGAAGTAGAAAACTCTGAAACATTGGCATATGTATGTCACAAAGAACATCTATATTATATATAGTTGTATTTTATGATTTTTATACTTTCTTTACATGCAAAACTATCTAAGAAGCTTTTGATATTGGATTGAAGAATATGAAACTCTTACTTTCTAAAACTAATTGAAAATTCTGAAACTCTAGTTTCTATATATTATCGCATACAATAATTGAAAGAACAATTAAAAGAAAACAAAATGGTGACTACCATGAAAAGATGAAAAAACCAGACTGCTATACTGATTATGAGCCATTCCATCAATCCAGACCATCCATTTGTTCCAATGAACTTCTGATGTCATTAGTGACTATAACTGCACACAAGCAAAGCATGCCCGCGCTTAGCCCGGGCCAAGAAATAAAAATATGTGTAATTTGTGGCTATTTTATGAAATATTAATTAATAAGAAAATAAATATATAAAAAATAAATATAAAATAAACAAATATACCATTTATTACGGTTCGAAGCATGGCCCCGCCCGACATTTATACAAAATAAATATTACTTTTTATATAAATGAGTATAAAACTTCAAGTCTTATGTAAATTAACATTTGCAAAATTGCATGTGGCTCCGTCTTTAGGAATTAGAATTTGAGGCATACTTTTAAAAAGTTTATTGTATGTGAAGCCCATATGTATAAATCAATAACAAGGATTCACTTTTAAAAATCACAAACATTAAGAATTTTCTAACCATAATAGATATATTAAAATTTTAAATTCACCTAAAAAAGACTCATTTTTAACTTGGTTGGATAGAGTGATTGAGGAAGGTGGATTTTCTCATTTAGACTCTTTAACCACCTATCCATAATAGATATATATTCAAATTAAAATTCACATAAATAAGCTTAACAAAAGTGGACTCTAAATTGATTGATAGAGCTTATTTCTTGAAATTGATTTGAGATTAGAGTCCAATTTTGCAATTGATTAGCAAATCAGACTCTAATTTCAAAACTGAATCCCATGTCTATAATATATAATAATGGGTTTAATAATCTAACATGATCAATAAGCTGCAAAATTACTAGTTTACATAGTTTTTAAAAATGAAAAGAACCCATTTTATTATCTTATGATACAATTTTGTGGGGGTAGAGATGAAAGTGGAAAAGAAGAAGCAATTAAATGTAGAAATAGAGGATTTTACTCGAAAAATTCCAAAATTCAGTCATTTATCGCGAAAGGTCCACGCAAATTGTGTAGTACTAATGAGGTCCTCTCGCCAATTTTTTTTTAGTTTTTAATACTTTTTTCTATATGTGACGCTATCGTTGCTCGTTAAGAGATGTTACTGACGAACGACGCTAGCGTCGCCTATGCATCACCCATGATGACGCTATCATCGCTTAGAAAAAAAGTATAAAAAATATAAAAATTTGGCGAGAGGATTTTGTTAGTGCTACATAATTTGTAAGAACCTTTCACAATAACTGACTGGATTTTGAGATTTTTTGAGTAAAATTCCCATAGAAATATATATATATATATATATGTGTGTGTGAGACTTTTGTTGTTAAATGAGAGCCTATTGGCCAGTTTGTGAACTCATCCTCACACCTACCTGGTCACTACTTCATCCCATAAATTATCGCCAGGCCCAATTTTACAGTCAATCGAGTTTTTCTAATAGTTGGAATGTAATTATGTAAAGCTCAGACATTTTTAACCATTGATCTTGAGAGGAGCTTCAGAATATGAGATTTGTAGTCACTTCTCCAAGCATAGCCTCTTTTGTCCCCACAACCTTAAATAAGGTGGACTCAACTGCTCTCTTGCCCAAAATCACCTGAGCTGCTAAAGTGATCTGCAATATATGTATAAAAGTATATAATTAATATGTATGTTTTTGGTTGGAGCAATGTCACTGCTGCTGGATGGTGGAAACAAGAGAACCCCACAGCTTTGAATGGAAGATATATACCATTGGGGCTCTCTCTCTCTCTCTCTGATAAATACCCTTTTCTTTCTACTGCCATTGCCCAAGATGCCTAGGACTGGAGAAGGGTGAAAAAACAAAAATAACCCTTCAAAGAACATCCAACTTGCAGTATCAGACAACCCCTTTCAAATTGCTTTACAGCCCACACAAGCAAGATCCCATTCCATTCCTATCACTCTCTTTCTCTCTCTGTGTGTGTGTGTGTGTCTCTCTCCCTTCAAGCCCCTTTTTTTCTCCTCTTTGGTTTTGATCTTTCATTTTCAAATTTCATCACATGGGTTTTCTTTGAAACATCAAAAGGGAATAAGGGTATTTTTTAAAAAAGGAAAGTTACTGGCTTGAATAGGTAGGTTCTAGGGTTTCTATTTTCTTATTTATCTTTTTAAACCATCTTCTTCAATTTCAAATTTCTCAACAACATGGGTTTTCTCTAAATCATAAAGAAGGCAACAGGGAAAGGTCTCATCTTTCTAAAATTCTTTTATTGGTTTTTTGTAGATAGTGTGGTAGTGCATTTTTTTTCAAAACCAAATTTCATTATATGGGGTTGGTGTAAAACATCCAAGGAAAAAAGGGTCTTTGTCTTTCCATTTTTAATTGGTTTGAATTGGCAGTTTGGTGGGGTTCTATACCCTGATTGTGTCGGCGTCCAGTCCCCATCTGTCGGCATTGTCGCTATTCAAACGATGATACAGAGAAGGTTTTTCCATTAGATTATTTTGAATACAGTGGAGATTCCTCTGGCCTAGCGTGTTGGTTGCATTGGCACTCAAGCAGTTGGTGGGTTTTGTGCGGAGCCGGCGATTGGATTGTTTGTCGGTTGTAACTTCATCAATTGGGAGCAGTTGGCAGCAAGTAGAACTTGTTTCTAGATTCAGAGAAGAATTCTGCACTTGGTTTTCATTTTAACCCAGTTTTTTTTTTTTTTTTTTTTGTTGGTGGGAGGGTTTGTTTGGATCCAGTGAGGAGGATTTGGAATGGGAATCTGGGTAAATATTGATCTGGGTGATGTGGGTGTGTAGGAATTTTGATCCCAATCATCACTCAAGTAATCCCAGATCGAAAATCAGTTTGGTGTTTTTTAATTGAAAAGCAGTTGGAGCATTGATCAAGTGCTGGAAATACTGGAATTGATTTTTCACAAGCAGTTCTTCCATCTGTTGTGGTTGGAATTGGGTGGAAACCTTGGTGATCTTTTTATTGGTTTGGTTTCTTGTTCTTTCCAGATCCACTGAGGATTTGTGTAGGGAAATTGGATGAACTTTGATTTTGAGCAGGTTGGAAAATGTGATTGAATCAATTGGTGTTCAGTAAGTGAAGCAAAGCTTTATTAAGATTCTGCTGCAATCTGTGCAATGGAAACAATTGCGGGTATGGAATTTATACTTAACAATGTTTTTTAGTTCTTGGATCTTTCTTTTACTCTGCTAATGTGATCATACTACATTCATCTAAGATAATGGGTATATGTTGTGATCTTCCTTTTGGGATTGATAAATGAATTACAAGCACTCAACAGCAATCTTAAAGAGTAGGACACTCTATATGAGGAGTGCTACACATAAAATAAAGCTCTTCTTGAGATTTTCATATGGGTTTTAAATCTTGATAGTCCTGTACCTGTAATCAGTTACCTTCTCCTGCTGCAAAATTGAGGAAAATCAGTGGTGATTTTTTCTTTTTCATTTTTAATTTTTATATGCACATCTGCAGAATGAAACTTCTAAATTCTTTCCTTTCTTGCCCATCATTCATTTAGTTAGCAATGGGTAATACTATTCAAAACTGGATTTTATCGTTAAGATTTTGCCAGAAAAATTAGCTCAATTCGATTCAGATCAAATGGTTTTTGTCCTATCCATCTACGTCCACACTTACCAATCTCCAACAAAAACCAGGAAAATGAAGAAAGATATGCTTTTGCTCAATGACAAATCACTTGTTCAGTCCATGTTATAAATCCTTTTACTAAAACCTGATTATAAATTCTAATAAGGTCGTTACTTTGAGCAGAAGAGTCAAGTGTGTTGCTTCTCTGCCCAAATGATCATGCTACAAACACACTATTCATCTCCTTTTGAAATACAAACACTTCATTGCCAGCTGCTGTTTATTGGCCTTATATTGGTGATACTGTTGACAATTAAGTCTATGTCCTTCACATTTCAGGTTAATTGTTTAGGAATATATATTCTCGAACTTCCCGTTCTGCTTAACTGAAGTGGGCCCATACCAAATGTCAGGGCCTCGTGCAGCCATAATTGGAGGCGCTGCAGGAGCCGTGGCATTGGTGGGGATAGTAGTCATATTTTTATGGTTCTGCCTATTGCGTAACAGGAGTATTTCAAGAACTTCTGAGACGGGTTCATCTGATCCATCACTTCAAGGTAATGATCCTTACTGTTCAGGATGTGCTTGGATGTGTTCCAATTTCTTAATTGCAACTGGGTTGTCAGTTTTGCCATAATAGATAAGAACTTGTGCCAGTATCTGTTCAGAGAATGGTTTGAAATCACAAGTCACACTAGTTGGGATCCCTTTTGATTTTTGGTTATATTAATGTGATCATGTTTTGATTTGGAGGGATAATTTGTGAAAATATCCCAACTAAAATTTCTATTTGGGCACCTCCCAAAACTGCACAGGAGAACAGATGACAACAATGTTTACAGAATGTATAAACTACTTGTGATTTGGGACACATCCATCCGTAGTTAATGGAATTCTAGAGGACTAAGTGTTTTCACTCTGAAATAATGCTCATGGTTTTCCTCGTATTTTACAGTGGAAGGAGGCATTGAATTATATACTACTGTAGGTGTTCCTCATCCTTCTGATTCACGGGAAGCCAGGTGTTTTGCTTTGGAAGAACTAGCCATCGCTACAAGGAATTTCACTGATATCAATCTGATTGGGGTAGGAAAGTTTGGAGAAGTGCACAAGGGTTTGCTTCATGATGGGATGATTGTCGCTATTAAAAAGAGGCCTGGTGCACGTAGTCAGGAATTTGTTAACGAGGTAACCATACATTTTATCCTACAAATGGTCATGGAAGAGAGCTGTTCGTTACAGATTTACACTTGGATGCACTAAATCTGATTAGGTCACAGTATAAGAGCTTTTTATACCTACATCCACGTAAGATATGAAACATCCATACAGTGCATATGGAGTTTTTAGTGAGGCCTTCTTGGATGCATGCTAGTCATGGGTTAAGGCGCGGTTGTAAAGGTCTTCAAATTTTTCAAAAAAATGGAGTCCTTCTTAACTTGACCCTTGATTTGATGGCTTGAAAGTCAGAAATCTTTTTGTACTTGGGCAAAGTGCTTTTTTTTTTTCTTGTGTTTTTTGCATAATAAACCCAACAGCGAGTGAACATCAGTTGAGTGTCAATTGTCAAATATCAGTGAGAACCAATTCATGGGAGAGTATAGTGTTGGCAAGGAAAGAAAAAAGTGGGTGCCCTGGAAATACATGAAGTAAACACTCAAAGCGGAAACAACAGAGTCCAGCATATCCAATTAAGCACATCTGTTCATGCGTGTCATCATTAGGAAAGCCTTATGAAACCCATCTTAAGTTACTAATTTATAATTACAACTGTATTCTATATTTCTATATATTCAAGTCGGTCAATTTCCAAGTAAATAGTTCTTTATCTAAGCTTAACATCATAAATGAATGATGCCTTGGCATTATCCACAAGTGCGAGCATGTGTCTAGTCTTTAAAGCACATGTTCCACTGTAGTTAATTGTCGATTTGTACCCAAAATTTCTTGGCACGGAATTCTTGTCTGCCCACGAACTTTTGCATTTGGTGCATCTGGAAGCTAGCATTCATTATCATTTGTATATTCTTTTTTATTGCATATAAAGATCCTACTTGTTAAGATTTCTTAAATGGTGGACCTAATTGCCTACCCATGAAAACATGTGCATTTTGGGACCCAGATGGTGTACCCACCTTAACACATGTGCATGGAGCACTTTCCTTCTAATGGTGATATTCATGGTGGGAGCCACACATGGATGTTGAAAATGGTGGGTGCCACAAATAAAGACATGTGTACGGTGAGACCTAACGGTTCACCCTGCCTGTAGAGATGTGTGAAGGGTGGCCCCTTAAGAGGGGCCACGCCTATGAAAACATGAAGAATTACATAAATTTCAGGTACACCAGATGGAAAAGGCCTCAGTAGGAACTAAGAATTTTCTCAAATCAATCAAGTGCTCATACTTGAGTCATTCCCACAAATTCGAGCAGACAAGAATCCCACTGGACTTTGCTATTTAGTGGCCGGCTATATATAAATATATTGGAGAAATCTAATCATGAGACCTTTTGTCCTTGATAATTTACACATTTTTTTCCTTCCAGTTCATATCTTCCATATGAATTTTTTCTTTTCTGGTTTTCCCTAGAGTTTGAAGCATTTCATATTTCCATGTGAATATTTTTTTTGGGTAAAAATGTTTCCATATGAATGTTAGCTTTTCTGGATTTTCCTATGATTTGAAATATTTAAAATACATTCTAAATTTTATATCAGGTATGCTATCTGTCATCTATCCGAAATCGGAATCTTGTGACTCTTTTGGGCTATTGCCAGGAAAATGATCAGCAAATGCTTGTTTATGAGTATATACCAAACGGCAGTGTTTCTAGTCATTTATATGGTAATTACCTCTCACTTGCTATCATTTTATCTCTCAAAATATAAAATAATGATTACGTTAATTATAGAATGTTTTCTTGGTTTCTGCTTCTGTAGGTCCCAGTCAGCTCTCCAATGGAAAGCTAGAATTCAAGCATAGACTTTCAATAGCTCTAGGAGCAGCTAAAGGTGATCATTTGCAAAATCAGGGAGCATTGGTGGCTTTCCTGGTATTGATTTTTCCTTTGTAAATAGAATATGCTAATACATATGAAGGGGCCATCACTTCTTATCTCATAGGAAATCTGCACTTCTCTTAAGGGTATGTTTGGGTAGCCCCAAGTCGCATCAGATTGCATATTTCAACAGTATAGACAGTTTATCCATTCCATTGTTCTTCCGGGGCCGCATTGAAATTGGATATTATAATAGGTTTGATTGATTTAGTATCTGATTCTGTGCCATCCCACAGAAAGAAGAATGGAGAACCCTCTTATCCTTTTCAAATATTCATACCAGTTGTGGTTTGGGGTACATTTAGTACTACCTAAGATTTGTTTCATGGTATCTTCATTCTGGACTCTAAAGCTCAAAGAAATGTTATTAAGTTACTCCCGATTTTCCCTTTGTGCAGGTTTGAGTCACTTGCATGCTTTGAATCCACCTTTGATACACAAGGATTTCAAAACAAGAAATGTCCTTGTTGATGAAAACTTTGTACCTAAGGTTGCTGATTCAGGGCTCAGAAACCTACTTCGCCGAAATGATGATGCGGGTCCATCTTCTCGAATGTTGTCTGATGATATTTTCCTTGATCCAAGGTATTGCTCATCATGTTGGAAATATTAGAACTGGTTTTCATTTCAGTATTGATGAAGAAAGGTTTTCATTCAAGGAAGGCAACATGGTGTTTCTAGTTGTATTCAAATTGCAAACATGTTGAATAATCTATTTGAGCCGGTTGTTATCTATTCTTTGTGCTTTTTGGTTGGCGTGGAATTTCATCCAACGTTTTTTTATCCTTAATCTCTTATTAAAAAGAGTCTAGTTAACCAGACCCATCCAATTTCTCCTAAGCATTTTTGAGCCTCTATTGGAATGCAACTTGACCCTATAACCTTTACTGTATTCATTCTTACCAATGTTTTTTTCACTTTTGTTGCCCTAATTTTGTGATAAAAGGAATGTCTTGCTAACAAAGTATCATTTCTTTTTCCTAAGCCTCTTATAGAATATTCGTTTAAGAGATTGTTAAAATATTATGTCCATTTTCTTTAATATCATTGTCCTTTGTTTAAACTTTTTGGTCGTCACTTTTTATACATCTGACATGATCTAATTCCCAACTTTTCTTTTCCTCATTCTTTCAAGGTTGAAAATATCTCTCTCCTTCTTTTCCCAAGTTATTACATGGGTCATCATATTCTTTTGACTTTACATCACTTACTGCTTTATTAACTTTCTTTAACTTCTTTCTTTACCTTCTTATACATTTCATAATTTTCCAAATTCCTAGTCCCTTGCCAAACTTCATAGCATTTTCTTTTCTATTGAACAGCTTCCCGAACTTCTACACTCCACCACCAGGTTTCTTTATCAAAGTGTATTTTCCCTTTCGAATATCCAAGTGCCGCTCTTGCAACTCTTCTAATACAGTCAACCATTTGGTTCCACATTATCTTAGTTTCTCCTTCCAAATTCCATCCTCCCCCATTAACCATGTTATGTTTAAATATTGTCACTCTTTCCCCATTTAAATTTCCCCCACCTTGTTTTAGGGTTCCTTTCATTTACTACCCCTTTTGTTCTAACTTATAATGCGGACATTTAAAACTACCATACTATGTTGTGTGGTCAAACTCTCTCGAGCAATAACCTTAAAGTCTTTATAAGCTGGTCAGTTGTATTTTCTAAGCAAAAAATCTACTAGCTCCTATTAGTTCCACTCTTATAGGTAATTAAATGCTAATCTCTCTTTTTAAAGTAGGTGCTTGTCATTACAAGGTCAAATGCTAGCGCAAATTCCAAGATAATGTCTCCTAACTTATTTCTTCAAATCCATGTCCTCCAAGCACTCTCTTGTACCCTTTAGTATCCTCTCCTACATGGCTATTTAAGTCCCCTTCTAGAAAACTCTAGTATTCAATACAATATAACATGCTGAATTGAATTGCTTTCTTCTTCTTCTTCTTCTTCTTCTTCTTCTTCTTCTTCTTCTTCTTCTTCTTCTTTTCGACGATGATAGTGCATACATCTACATTTCCATTGTGGTGTGTTACTTATTTGGTTCTCTGCCAGCAAGACCTATTTTATAATCATTGCTTTCTATTGCATTTATTATTTACTCATCTCTCATTTATATGTGAAGGATCAAGGAGTTTGGAAGATTCTCTGAGAAGAGTGATGTATATAGTTTTGGAGTGTTCCTTTTGGAGCTACTAAGTGGGCAGGAAGCTGATAGGTTGCAATTTCCAGAATCCGGTCAAACTCAAAGCATAGTTGAATGGGTATTGAAAATCTTTCTTATTATGTTAAAATATGCATTTCTGATCTTGTAGCTGAAATTAGTTTGCTTCTGATATAAATGCATGTGGGGTCTCATTGAGAACTTCAACAATAGACAAAGTATGAAATCATTCATGTGAGAGCAGGTTTTAAAATCATACATCTGCAATTTTTGGCCATCTCTTTGGGTTGAATATGGAGCGTTACTGTATTTTTCTAAACCTTCTAGTTTTAATAAGTTGATTAAAGACTTAGGATTGTCCCATGGGCGATTATTTAGGCAAGTTGGGCCCACTAGGTCAACTATAATGCCGAATCATGAGCCAATGTACAACTACTGTACAATACTTATGCACTCATGGAAGGATTCTGCAGGAATTCTTGTATTGACGTTTCATAGTTGGTCCTTATGCAGCTACCATTTACCTTCTGATTTAGTCTGTGCATGGATAAGTGGCGGACCAAAAATCAGCTTGGTTAGATCTCAAATGGTCTAGATGTCTACGCTTAAAAATCAAGGGTGAGAGAATGATCAAAATCTTCAATGTAAAATCCAATTTGGGTTGGGAGGCACTCCATAGATATTCCCTTATGTTTTTATGGTCTACTGTTTATATATAGTAGACAATTCAGAGTTGCACGTAACTGTTCTGATGTATCTTTTCTCAGGATCTCGAGTGATATCTAGTATCTCATTCCATGACATGTCTATGGCATGTTTGTTTGTTGGAATTCAGAGAATTTGTGTTCGGGAAAATTATAAGTTCTCCACATACTGTCTCCCTGCAGGTTTCCCAAATCCATCCATACAACCCAGCATCCAAGATGCTGGAGTATTTGTAAGGCCAAAAGTGACATTTTGAAAGGCCGAGTTTAGGAATTCCACTAATCAATCAAACAAAGAATTCCATGAATTCCATAGCCAGCAGCTGACATTTCTGTCAGAATTCCCAATGCCTAGAACCCCCATCAGAAATTCTTGCATGCCTCCTAACACTGACACGAATGTCTATGAAGAAAACATACTCAGATACTTGAATTCTTGAATAAGGATATGGATACCTAATTCCTGAAACTTGAACTCTAGACCTGACCCAAGTTCTAAACTCTAGATAAATCATGACAACCAGCTAATTCTGATGTGTGATTCGAGGAAATTTTCTTAAGATGGCAGTCAGGTTTGTTATAACAATGAGAGACAAGAAGATGACAACGGACATGCCCTATGATGTGTTTGCTAAAAATGGATGTGTTGTAACCAGAAAGGGTAGAATTGGGAATGAGCAAAAGAGGAAATCTACAGGTGGCTTGAATAGATGGAAAAAATCAGGGGATGCTGTTTGAATGGTCTGGGCATGTACACGGGTGGAACCAGGAAATGCCTTGGGGGGCCATTGTGATTTTTTTTACGTGGGGGGCAGGGCGGGTGTTCTGCCCAAGCATGTACATGGAACAGAATTAACTTCCATACAAAGAATTGAACTGTTGCAAGAACAAGGAACTAAAAGGGAAAGAGCAATGAAGACTTGGAATGAGGCAGTCTGGGGGGATTCTGGCCTTTGGGTAAAAGTGAACAAAACATAAAATAGTGATGAGTGGAGAAGTAGTGCTCAATAGGTTGAATGTCAATAGATGTACTGAGGCTTTGATGACGATGACAACAATGATGATGAGATGATAATCATACTTCTCAAGTTGTAATAATTTCTGTGTATCCATATCCTGAGAAATAGGATTTCAGTGGGGTCAATACCATTAATCCTTTCATAGTGAAAAAGTATAATGTACTCAGATAACATGGCTTGCTAATCAAATAACAACTGCTTCCATATTTTTTTCTTTTCAACTTTTTTCTGCAGTACTCAATTTCCATATACAAAACCATAATTACTTCATCTGCGACTCTTTCACCTTCTTTTTTTCCAAGTTCTGTTCATTTACTCACGGAGAGAATGCCAATCTTTTGTGATGATTAATGGTAGACATGAAAGCATGACAGGTGGTTGTGCAATTATTTAAACTATATTCTAATGGCTTAGTAGATTATGGCCCTGATGCTCATTTAGATTAGATAAATTGTTGTCAGCACTGATATGTGCATTCGTTATTCCCCTTCAATCTGTAGGGGAATTTAACTACATTCCTCTTGGCCGTGCATTCTATTAGACAACAGTTTGGATCACTGCAGAAATGTAATCCACATCATTTAAAAGCATAAACATATGATGCATTTGGTATCAATAAAAGCGATGCAGCAAGATTAAGGTCATTGCCAAACATCCGCAGCAAGATCAAGGTACTTGCAAAATTGTTGCCAGGCCTGTGCCCAATAGCAAGATTAAGGCTCTTGCAAAGCCTTTGCAAGGCCCACGTTCCAAGGCCCACGGAACTTCTATAATAACGATCCAATCCAAGTGCATCATGGACCTCAGTCTACAAAAGGAGGCCCAAGAAAAAGGTTCACGTTCAGCCAGCTCATCAGATCTAGCCCATAGTGGGTCAAGCCCCTAGTTAACTGGCCCATTGGATCTAACCCTTTGGGCACAACTATCTCCACCTTCTTGCATAGGAAATTCTTGAAAAGACTCTTTGGATATGCATTCTTAGTTTAGAAATTTTTCTAGGAAGATTTCTTAGATCTAACAAGATAGTTGATTGGCATGTAATCAATGAGTGAGAAGAAAAAACAAATATCTATTCAGAAAAAAGAGATTGGCATGTGATCATCTGGAGGAGAAGAAAGGGAATCCTATGGAGGATCCCTGATAGGTAGGATTGTCATCTCATTCTCTATAAATTCTCTTCCATACTCCCATTTATGTATTTATTGAGAAAACATTATGTATTTATTCTTTTGTTTTGTTAATTAGCCTTGTATCTCTTCAGTTTTATATTTGACTATCTTTAATAAAAAAAAAAGATTAATGAAAATCTACTCTTTTCCACTCATTATTGTCAATTGTGATTGCATTGAACAAGTGTTTTCCCACTGTGTGAATACTCATCGGGTTGCCAATGGTGATGACTCCAAAGGCTGGGCATCCATGGTGAATGTATGAAGACTCCATCCATCATTAAGTCTCACCAAAGAAGCAAAACTTCCCAATATTCCAATAACTTATCTCATTCAATCATAATAACTCTTAAATGAAGTTTTTGCCAATTGAAAAGCCTAACTAAAAACTAATCTGGGACCCTACATTTAAACAACTGAAACAATAAATTCCCATCTGGACGTTGGGTGACTGGCAGGAGGCGTGGGTTTGCTCCCCACGTTGTGTGTTCAAATCCTGATCTAGGCTTACCCAGTGCACGTGCGTGTGGGTTTTGTGCATCTGCCTAGGGGAATAGTCCCGTTGGGTTATATACCATGAGGAACCCCTTGTCATTAAAAAAATAAAATAATAAAATAATTTATCCTAACTGAATTAGTATGACAAAAGACACTTTTTTTTTTTTAAACATTGAGCCCTTAGATCTAGATCTTGGGCCATAACCTTGGATCACGAACTACATATTCTCCTAGGAAAATTCTTCCACTAGTTTTAACTTCTCGTATTAAACCATCCATCTCCTCTCAAAATTGTCTGTTAATACTTTCATATGATCCTACTTGGGTCCATAGGCATTAATGAATGTTGTATATCTTCCTTTATACACTAGTTATTGCATAGGAAAGGACAATGCTGGAAATAGAGTAGATATAGTAATAGATGAGGATTTGAAAGAAAAGATTGTGAGGTTAAAAAGGTTGGGTGATAGACTTATAGCAATCAAACAATTAAATCATTACCTTTAATTAGAAGCTCCAAACAAAAAACAAAAAGAAAAAAGGAAAAAAAATAAATTTAAGGGTACGCATGGATGCATCTCAAATTAGTAAATTTTAATGTTTTGGTAGAATGCATGGTGACAATGAGACACTTCAGAAATCGGCAATTATATTATGTGGATGTTGGTTTTTTTACTTCTGTGGCTAAATTACTATGGATGATTAGCGCTTAGGCTTGTTTGTTTGCATAGAGAACATAGGAATTCATGCCCTAAGTGATTAAAAATGAAGATGAAGGTGAATATTTAAAAATGAGCGTCAAATAACCTTTTCTTTTATTGAAATAGAATCAAACAAAGATGGAAATGAGTCCCCAACCATCACACCCTAGTAATTCAAATCCTAGCAAAATCAGAGTCCCGTCTACATCGCTACCTTGTATCCTTCACCCCTCACCTCTAAATCTTAACGATGAAGCTCATATAATCATCAATTCCTATGTATTGTATGTAAACAAACAGGCCCCTAGTGATTTGGTTGGCTGAGAAGCCAAACGACAATATACATAACATGTTCTTTTAGAACCGAGTCCCCAACGGAGCCAATTGTATACCCAACTACTACCCAAATATTCAAACTGTCTGTGCAATGGATACATCCAAATGCACCTTTAAAGAGGATGACTATGTGCCATTATAAGTGCTGCATCCTGAAACAGAGAGCTTTTGCCTGGCTGCTTTTTTTGAAGGCTCAAAACTATCAGGAGTCCAAAGACATCAGTACCATCATTGATCCTCGATTGGGAAGCAGTTTCACACAAGAAGGCATGAAAGAATTCATATGGCTGATTGTCCACTGTGTGAATGCATACAGTGAGAGGCGGCCTACCATGCATTACGTGGTCTCAGAGCTCGATCGGATACTTGAGAAAGAAATGAGCTTGACAACGATCATGGGTGAAGCTACTCCTGACGTAGCTCTTGGAAGTCAATTATTTACTTCATCGAGATGAGTGAAAATATAGATTGTTTGTTCTTTGTGCATCATTATTTTTGTTTTTGGTTTTTTTCTACTGTATAGTATGCGATTCAGCTGCCTCCAAAGTGTATAAAAGAACAGCTGCAGTATTTGTTTGTTATTTTTCCTCCATATTGTTTATGTGGAATCACATTGTATACTGTTTCTTCATTGAAATAATTTTGAAAATTGAGGATCTTGTGAGCTTATTCGTCCACAAATGAAGTGGATGTATGCCTCTGAGTTTTGAACACTGGGGGGTAGCTCATGGTCTGATCCATTGGTGGATTGCCCCTGCTGAAAATAACCTAACATTAGATGTTAGCCATACAATGTTTGACCTTTTGTAACATCAGTTTGGACCTTTGTTATATTTCTCTGTCAACAATCTTTTTTAGTTTGAATGGGTTACAGTTGGATTTTATTAAAGCAGGAAGTACAAGAAGAGAGTAAACTGAATATGCAACAACCAAACTACATAACAGAAACAATCAACCATCTATTTATTGGAAACCGATTGGTTTAAACTCTAGAATTGTCCCCTGGGGAAACCTTATTACAGGATATATGGTCAGGGAGTAGCATCATTAAAACCTTTAGCCACTGCTTGATACTGTGGATATATTTGACAAGCTACTACTACTTCAATGATAATCCCATGAATTTCTAGGAAATAAGCTGTTATCAGAGGGGTTAAAGAGAGCAAAAGCTTCAAGAGTGAAACAGAAATCTACCCCTTTAATAAGAAACATTTATTTGGTATTTGATGATCTCTTGCAAGCGTAGTTGCCAATATCGTTTTGGACTCATTTCAATTTGGCCTCCAAAATGTTTAGTTTCGGCCGATTCAAAATTTCAGAGAAGTTTTTCGGATTTACATTTCAAAGAAATATAAAAAAAAATGTCGAAAAACTAAAAACAAAAAATAAAAAAGTAGATATGATTTAATCCATTCTAGTAAACCTTTTTGGAATTTTGTTTTGAAAAAATATAAGAAATACAAAGTATATATATTAAAATTAAAAAAAAATTAATGATGTAAAATATCATTTTGGCCGAATTATGATTTTTTGATTTTGGCAGAAATTTAAAAACTAAAGGTTTTATGCGAAATCTTGCTTCAACCACTTGACCGAAAGGAGAAATTTCAGTCATTTCGGCCAAAATGGTACAAAAATAATTACTATGCTTGCCAGCCCTCCTCCCTTGTTCCTCTTGATCCTTTATTAAAGGCTCCTTGGAATTTAGTAAACATTTCGCCAAACATACGACAAGTGAAAGGTGGTGAATAAATATTTTCAAGCAGACGTGAGTATTCTCAAAACGTCAAAACGATATTTTCTTGATATTGCAAAAATATCATGTTTATTTTTATTTCTTTAGTTTAAGAAAGTAGACTTTCTGTGGGGCCCCACTATGGGTTCCATATAGGGCTACGAACAGAGGGGATGGAAAGATCTATATAGAATTACACCTTTGATAGTTCTCACAGATTCTTGCCTGAATATTTCAGTTGAGAATGAAATTATTTTCTGCAACATTTTCCTGATAATATCCCAAGAATCCCAAATTTGAAGAATTCCTGAAATATCTGTTACAATTCTACATGATGTAGAAATTTCTGTCCTCCAATAATACTCGCTATAGGCCCTAAACGCAGCAGCAGCTTTTATTGGGGCATTTGTCAGGTTGTCTTGCCGCCAATCTAAGCACCCCCCAACAACATAAGCATACACCCACATTCATCTACTTGACAAACCCAGCCATGCATCAAGTACTACAGCAAACTTCATACCCTTTTTTTAATAAAATGCCACCAATTAAGTAAAATAATTAATATCCCATAAACGGGCATTTTGCTACACTGAAAGGGAGGGGGGCACATTTTAAAAATAAATGAGAGGTCAGTTCCAACACCATTTTTTCTTTTTCTTTTTTTTGTTATCATACTGGGAAGTTCAAAGTGCTTATTTGATTTGTCATCAGAATCAAATCAATTGCAAATGCTTCAGCCTCTCATTTCATTTTATGATGGACAGTAAACAAACTGAAAAGCTTCACATACGGTTAATTACACAAGTTTACACCACATGGCTCAAAACAAAATGCTTCTACAGTCCAAACACGCCCCAGTTTTCAACACAAATCTTAAAATTAGCAACTGAATTAACAATCGTCCGGATCAGTTTCTCCATCTTATCATTTCTCACAAAAACCTTTCAGCTGAAAATGAATCGCATGGAAGTCCCAAAAGGGCCCCCTTAATAATCTGATCTCGTTTGCTAAAAGCAACTCCATCCACTACCAAATCCAAATGCATCCTTTCCCTGTTTACAAATTTACCTTCTTCTATGAATGCTGCTCAAGAGGTCAATGCTATGCATATTTCAAGTGTAGAGATATCAGTTGTGGTGGGTCATCAAGATGTGGCCCCTGGCAGATAGATGCGATGAATATTGCTGGGAGAGAGCCTCTCTCGGCAGGTTGGGCACCTCTTCTGGACCCGGATGGCATCAGTAATGCACTGCTTGCAAAAGATGTGGCCACAGGTTGTGGACGTCTCCTCCTTCATTGTATCCATGCAGATATTGCATCTCAGTTTCACCTCCTTTCCATCTGGTAGACGATGGCTGCTCGATGTCTGTGCTAACTTTCTCTGCTGAGTTTCCACAATATGTAAGCCATGGGATGTAATAAAAGATAAGTCTATAATAAAAGATAAGTCTAACACAGGTATAGACACGCTTCGATTAATTGACAGCGCATTATGTCTTCTAAATAGCAGAATTTAGAGACAGCAGTAGAAAGGAAACATATGATAAAAGTTAAAACCTTAAAACCCACTATAGAGGTGAAGAACCAATGTGCACCATTATCCACAACTATCTACTTATAAGCCCAGATGAAAAGAACTAGAATCATCCAACAAAGCATGGCCCCAAGACAGCAGCCGAACAGCTTATATTACCAAAAGATGGGCCAACCTGCACAATGGTTGGATGGACAAAAGCCACTCTCATGATTGACCCCATCTGTTGCTTAGCTGGTTGGGGACACGAGTGTTTGTGAGAGTATGAATTCGAGTCCCAATGTAGGGGGGGAGACCAATCTCCTGATTGGCATCCTCTTTTTTTCCTGCAATAGTAACTTGTGATTGACAGGCTTGGAGAATTTTATTAGTTGATGGTGATATTAGAAGGGGTCTTTGCGACTAAGTCAAGGTGATGTCATCAAAAGAAAGAATCAGTAGGAATCTTTTACAGTATTGCTAAAAGGTAAAGACATCTCAGGCATGCTTCCAAGCATGGACTTGTAATATGCTACAGTGTAGTTAAAGAGGCACCATACTAAGGTGTGAGTCATTCATTGTTTTACGTGAACTTTCATCCTTTTTGATCCAAACTCTTCCCTAGGGTTTGCATCATAACTCATCTTCCAAGTATTGAAACCCTTTGGATTTATACTTCTATAAAGTATTTAGGCAGGAGGGTGGTAGTTTGCTAGATAAATAATTTTAATTTCTGAGCTATGACTATGGTACTATGGCTTTCTTTCCTCTTCTCAACCTAATCTCCAATGATAAAGATAAAAGATAAAATATTATGGTGCACTGCATGTTCATGTTTGGGTTGTGATAGAATTTTTTACGCTGTCTGTCAACCTACCTAAAGCAACCCTCCTTTTATCTGGGCTTGAGACTGGAAGTAAAAACTGGAAAAGTTCAGTGTACTAAAGATGGGAATGTTGAGATGGATGTCTGTCGAAACTAGGAAAGTTAGAATTAGAAATGAGTGTATTTGGGAGCATTTGTGGGTAGAAGCATCAATAAATGATAAATTAAGAGACTCATTTGAGATAGACATATCCACTGCAGGCCGGCAATGGTTCCATTGAGGCAAGTTTTTCTATGCATGTTGATGGCTCACCAAGGAAAAAAGAGGTATAGGATGCAGAGGAGATGGATGAAAGTAGAAATGATAGATTTGAAGAAGTGCAACATATCCGAGGATTTGGCTCAAGATAGAACGGAAAGGTAAAACGGAATTTATGTAGCCTCACAGTTGACCAAGATGAACTTTGGCCAACAGATCTGATGTATAAAAAAGAAGGGCACTGCGGCCTACCTCCTGATGCTCTAAAATATCAAAAAATGCCAGAGAAATTCAACCAGCCAGGATGTAGAGCTTGCAGGTAGAACATATCACCAGAGACCTGCTCATATATATATATATATATATATATAATGGGAGATGCTCCTATGAGAGATATCTCTCACTTTAAATGAGAGATTGGGTGGAGGCCCTCACATCCACATCCAATGCCAACAACTTAAATGTGAGGGCCCCCACCCCTATCTCTCATAGGAGCATCTCCCATATATATATATATATATAAATATATAATATTTTTTGTGTCTTGCTTAGCCTTGACTAAGCCAAGGTGGTGTCAACTGATTCACAAACAACATGTGACTTCTTCAACTTTTTCATTGTGCCTTCCAATAATTCATTGTGTTTTCAAGCAAATACAAATATAAGATTCTGAGAATACATTAAAGAAATTCACTACACACCTTAAAGCTTTTCCATGCCTGCAAAGATTGTTGTTCTGATCCATCGTCAAAAAAATTTATTGTTGTAACTGGATTCCGGTTATGTGCTGCCATTGCACCAAATACATGAGAAAACAGCTGCGAAAATAAACAGGAAGACAACCCATATTTTGCAGTCAACCAAACCATCTAACATCATGACAAAGCCATTCCAATACATGAGAATTGTCACAAGCCGGAACACAGTAAAACAAAGATACATGCACAGTGTAACATGCTTCCATTAGTATAAAAGATACATTTATACAAGAATTACATAACTGAACTGATAATCCATAAAAGTAAGAACCAAGTAAAAAACCACATGAATCATAATCTCGTTCATCTCCTTTTATTTTACCTTCTTTTTGTGAAAGATAAAAAAATGAATACATCTCACAGAAATTTTGCATCCATTTCTCAGGTTCTCATCCTAAATTGCTGGGTTACAGAGTGTAGAATTTGGGGAAAATCAAGGTGCAACTAGTGATATGAATCAAGGCAAAAGATATTTTGCTACAGTCGGACTCATAGGTGTTGGTTGTAGTTAGTTGATGATATAGTATTGATGGATGAATCGAGACGTCGTGTGAATGTGAAACTTAAGAGATGGCAGAATGCTTTAAAATAAATAGTTCAAAGACATATGAATTGAAACTTCAATAAGAATGTGCATCATGTGCAAGGAGATGAAACTATTGTGAGAAATGAAGCTCAAGGGATACCATGAGGAGATTCCTTTTGATACCTTGGTTGTATAATTACTAAAGACTAGCAGGTTATGTCTTGTGCGACCTCAATAATATATTAAAACTAATATTCCTTTCATAAAAATCCATTTTTAACAAAATAAAAAAAGTTCAAATCAATCAAAAAATTATGAAAAATTGAAAATCAAACCTATATTCCTTTAATCCATGTCAACATACACGTTTCATCTTAAACACAAATGATTCGTATGCATTTCTGCTCATTTTGAATACTACATAAAAACTTTAAAAATCACCTTAACTTATAGAGTTGGAAGGCATCCATTTGAATTAGGTCCCATCCACACAAATGGGCCCAAGAGACATATTTTATTGAAAAGGCACATATTTTTAAAAAAGACACATTCACAATTGGGCCCCAAAAAGGGGCACATTTTATTGAAAAGGCATATATGTGTTTTTGGAAAGACACATTCACAAATGGGCCCTAAGAAGCTGACATGGCTTCTCCTAAGGTCAGTATTGAGGTTTTTTTCCCCAACCGCTAGGCATCCCTTTGAACTGGGTCACATCCACACAAATGGGCCCAAGAGACATATTTTTATTGAAAATGCACATATATAGTTTTAAAAAGACACAATCACAAATGGGCCCCAAGAAGCTGACGTGACTTCTCCTAAGGCCAGTATTGAGTTTTTTTTTTTTCCCAACCGCTATCCAGCTTTAAAGAGAAAGAATGGAGAAATTGAAGAGGATGTCAAACATAGGATAAAAGCTAGATGGTTGGAATGGAGACTTGTTTCTAAAGTGCTTCGTGATTGGCACAGACCAACAAGATTGAATGAAGATTTTTACAGGGCAACGATTAGAACCACCATAGGCTATGGAGCAGAATGTTGGCCAATCAAGAAACAACATATGAAAAAAATACATTTATCAAAGACGAGAATGTTAAGATAGGTGTGAGATAAAACAGGGAAAGAAAGAATTAGAAATGAGTGAATAATCAGAAATGAGTGCATTCAGGAGCATTTAGAGATGGCATCAATAGGTGATAAATTGAGAGAGAGAGAGAGAGAGAGAGAGAGAGTTGTTTGAGATGGTTTGGACATGTCCAGCGCAGGACAGCAATAGTGCAGCTGCTAGTGAGGAAAAGTTTTCTACACACACGTAGATAGCCCCTGAAGAAAAAAGGGTAGGCCAAAGAGGACATGAATGGAATAGAAGTTGTAGGGATATATCTAAAGATGTGCAACCTATCGGAGGATTTGGTCTAAAGGATAGACTGGAATATAGAAATAGAATTCATATAGATTATAGCAACATAGCTGGTACGAAGCTTTGAAGATCATGATGATTTTTTTTTCATGACTCATGATGTTAATTTTAGATGACACATTCTAACAATGTAAACATTGATGATCTGGATAGTATTTAATTCTAAGCGGGAAAAAACTACAGCTCATTATTTTTCAAGCAACATTGATATTTTAAATATATATATATATATAATATATTCAACTATTCACACATTATTTATGACATAACGATATATGCTAATGATGTTCTTCATGCGATTGTATCATAGCTTTAATTGTCATTGTATAATAGGTATTACTATGGATGAAAAATGGATTTATTATTTATTACTATCACCTATAATTTATCCTACTTAAATTTTAAGGGTTTTTTACCAAAAGCATCCTCAAATATCCCTATACCCCCAAAAGCATCCTCAAATGCATGCAATGCCCAAAAGCATCTTTATACTGTATACTTTGATTTTTTTTCGAGACCAAATTGCCCTTCAATCCCTTTCTTGCAACATCGAGACTCGACCGCATTCACGCATTGAAGTGTTTCAAGAATTGTTATTTTTGTTTCAATTCTCAAACTCACTGGTTTATTCAAGACATAAGTAGTTAACATTTATTTTAAACCCATATTCTAAAGCAATAAATGTTGAGGAAAAACATCCTCAACTTTGAAGGTAATCCTCTCCACGACTGTACTAAATTAGGGTTATGAATAGGCAATGGAGCGGAGCACAAATTTTTGAAAAATCGAAAAAGTTAGAAATTTTTTTTTAGCAAAATCTCCACAAATTGTAGTAAGAGAATGCTCGCGGTGACTACATTCATTATTGAAGAAACTCATAATAGAATGGCTGAACTCATACATCTACAGAAATCATTCATTTAGATTCAAAATTGTTAGTCAATCTAAATGCACATTTGTGTATCATATTTTTGTTAACTTTAACTATTGTACAGTTAAGTATCTTCTCAACATTGAAAGTTGTTTCTCAACATCGCAACTTATTCATGTTAATGTTCAATTCATACCCGAGCTCTCGAATGATGTTGGACACATATAGACACAAAATCCTGAGGCTGCGAGTGTTATGTCTCGAATTCGTGAGTTCTATCTCGAGCTCGCAAGTGTCATGTCTCAAACTCGCGAGAGATATGGTAAAGGGCAATTTGGTCTAGAAAAAAATGAAGTCTACTATATAAGATGCTTTTGGGCATGACTTGTATTTGAAGATGCTTTTGGAGGTATAGGGATATTTGGGGATGCTTTTGGTAAAAACCCCAATTTTTAATATTTTTTTCATTTTTTACAAAATAAATAGAAATCCTACAATTCACTATTTGATTCAAGTTTAATTCGACCCCTTAACAATTTGCGAAATGATTTTGAAATTTTAAAATGATGTCCAAACATAATGCTCACCACTCCGGCTATGGGATACTTCTAGTTTAGAAATATTGTTGATCACTCCTTGATTTGGTTCAGAATCAACATATACACTACCACCTCTATATTTAATAGGCCTTTTCAAACCATCTCTCAACAAGTTCTGACATTCCTTTTTAACCAAGACCATTTTATTTTCATTTAAGGAGAACGAATCTCTTCCTCAAACATTTCATAGATGATACAATAGGAGGACAAGAAAACTAACCATTACTTCACTCGCTTTAACGACCACGATTTGGAGTTTTTACATACTCATTAGTTGAAGCATTGTTAATTAGGGATGAAACCCATTAAGAATGAGTGGGTGAGAGAGAAAATCCCATGATTTTTTTGTTTGTTTGTTTTTTTTTTTTTATTGGACAACCTCGTGATAAAATATGGGAAAGGAGAGGCCAGTACATGAATACAATAACAAGAAGATTGGAGTCAGGATAGTGGACATCAAACAATAATATAAAGGTGTTTGACAGCCTATTAGAAAATGACAGTGAGGAAATTGTGGACTTATATGACAAGGGGTTGGCACTAAAAAAGAAAAACTTGAATTTCCTCACCAATCTTTCAGCTAAAATTCAATTCAAAAAGTGCTTCATGATGGAATCTGGAATTGGGGGAGCACTATGCAACGTAAGCATGTAAATGGGGTGGATTCAGTACGGATCCTTTGTGGACAAACCATATTTAGTTTAAATACCTCAGCACATTTAGTTTAAATACCTCGGCCCAAACCGAACTTTAGTGGACATGATTGGACCCAGATGCGATATGAGCCTGAACCTCATCCAAACACATACTAAAAATATATTATATTATAAGTGATGAAACCGATCCTATGACCTGATGGTTGATGTAGAGGTGTCAAACATGTCGTGCCAGCATCGTACGGCATGCCCGAGACAGCACAGCTCGGCCCAGCACGACTCGTGTCGTTCCTGAATCGTGCCTGGGCCGTGCCATTTGTGCCAAGCTTTGGTGCTGGGCTTCTAATTTGTCGTGCTTCCATTTTTAGGGTTTTAGCCTTTTAGGCTAAAAAAAACATTAAAAGATAGACACAAAGAAGAGTATGACATAAATTTAAGTGGTTTAGTCAAACTCAACCTACTCCACTTATAAGATAACCATTTGGATCTTTTCTATTGAAGGCTTTTCAACAGGATTACCTTCGAAATCTTTATAATTTTTGTAGATAATAAAAAAATAAAAAAAAAAGTAAAAGACTACATTGGAGGGGCAAAACGATCAAAATACATAAAATATGGCCGATTTGCAGAGTCTGTTGTGCCTGGGTCAAGTCGTGCCAACGGGCCTAGGAGTCAGGCCCAGCACGACCCGTGCCATGGAACGTTGACTGCCGGGCCGGGCCAGGCCGCCCATTTGACACCTCTAACCTGATGAATGCCACTATGGGTGACTACCAACTATCAGTTGAACCAGGAACGCTTTTGAGTACGGTTTTTGTATATAAATATACTGATATAGTATTTCTTGATATATTATAGTATACAATACATATAGTTTTATGCAATTACTTAGTTAATAGCTTTTATGTAACGATCTGACTGGACTTGGATATGGACCCTGCCTGATTATCAATAGGGTTCAAAAGACCCATGCCCAATTTTTACGTGGTTGGGTCCTTCGGGTAACTATGTAATTGGAGGTCCTTTGACTTACCTGATTTAATGAGAAATTCTATAAAATTGGCATTTTACTATACAAGGTGAAGGACTCAAATGAAGCTAAAGTTTTGTTGTCAAGAAGGCCTAAAGAATCTTCAAAAGTTCAAAATCAACAAGAGATAACGGAGAACAACTCCAAAATGCTAACACAAATGCTAATGTTTCAAAGCACGAAATAGGTCTATGGAGGTGGATTTTTATTTTCAATGTGATGCCATGCAAGAAATACGCAAATCAAATCAACATACTTTGCGGGAAGCCAATGAGGTGGCGGACTCATTACCAAACAGATAGTGGACAAAGCTATAGTGCATGTAGCAGCCATGTTGTAATCTTCTTCTTCTTTTTATTATTGTTATTATTATTTTAAGATAGTAATTACACAAACCATTAAAATATGGAAAAGATTTATCAGGGAAAAATCAATTGCTCAAAAACTTATAAAAAAAAAAAAAAAAAAAAGAATTTGGCCCTAATCAGTAATCACTCCTCCAAAGATCATTCAGGGATATTCCCATAAATTCCTTCCACAAAGAAATTATTAAAGATTGAGTACGATTAGCAACATCAATAGTGGTGGTTGATAGATTTTGGAATGCCTTTCAACTGTATTCCAACCTACAGATCACAAAATATTTTTTTGTATTTTTTTTTCCATCAATGTATCTTTCAGTCTTAATATACCGACTTTACCAACAAAAAAAAAGGTTCAGTGTTTAGGTGTGTGATAATCTACACTCAACAAATTCTCTAAATATTTATATAAGGCATGTGCACATAGAAGTTACATTGTGTTCTAGGTCACAGCATATCTATGAAGATTATTAGAAATTAATCCTCCGATATGTGGACTTTCAGTATAGGGAACACAAGGTAAAATTAAACCAACTTGAAGTATTGAGATATCATAAATTCATAATTGTGAAGAGAGAATCAAGTAAACCGTTTATTAAGTCAAGCACACAACACAGAGGCAACTTCTACTTTTGCAAACCACACACGTAACTAGAAGAACCAAGTTGCAGATAAATCAACTCCACAAGTACAACTAAGTGAAACCAGTCTTGGACTGCTAGCAATCAGTGGGTTAATCATGGTCAGAAAACAAAATTGTCAATTATAGTTGCCAACAGTTTTTCCAGATGCCTTCACTAAATGATGATGGAAACTACTGGTTCTCATTGATTGGTAAAAACTGAGATGGAGTATTTGAATGGGCAAATGAATATTGTCACAAAATTGCAAGAAATATGAAGCAAACCATAATTTAAGAATGTTTCACCATTTAAAAAAAAAAAACTAATAATAATTTAAGAATTAAAAAAAAATCACTGTCATGTCATATCCACAAAACATTTAAGGGCATGTTTGTGTACACGCAGCGGAAAACCTATTCAGCGGGGGAAAAAATTCCAACCACCCCCAATGGGAATTATTTTCCGAGCAATCACAGAAAACTTCACCCATTTTTGTGCTTTTCTGCAAAGTAAAGCGGGCACATCAAACATAAATTTCATTGTAGCATGAATTTTAATTTCTGCAATCCTCACTTTTTCTGCAGAAAACCAGCTACACAAACATGCCCTAAGCGCCCAAGGAATAGGAGTGTGTGAAATCACCTTTGAATCCAAGCCGAAGTTCTAAATCTTCTTCAGAAATGACCCATGAGCTTGTACAAGGAAACAGCGTCAGTGGCTGCAACTGACGCGGTGGAACAAACTCATAAGATGAAAATTTGGCAGCACCATTAAATTTGGAAGCTTAATAAATAGGCTACTGGAGAGATGAAGTACCTCAGTAGAAGATCTCGAAGAGTATCTCTGCCCATCATTATTGTCATCATCATCAATAATAATCAGCTCAGGGAGATCCCTGACACAATTCGAAGATAGCATTTCTCCTTTTAGAGGAAAAGGAGACCCCAATCCAATTTCAATATCCAGAACAGCCTTCCTGTCCAGTCTCAAGCTTTGCATGATCAGTTTGATTACTCAATTGCCTTTGATTAAAGAAAAAACATACAAACATATATATATATATATAGAGAGAGAGAGAGAGATTGCAACTGGGAATACATTGAAACCATAATCTATTCAAGCTCAAAAGCATCAAGATCAGAAATGGGAAATGCAACAGAGATATCAGATAAAATTGAATTGGGCATAAAGAAGTAATCAGGATGTGACAATCCAAAGCTAAAAGATCCATTTTCTGCCCAAAAGCTGGCTATCAATTAGATTCTACCCAGAAAGTGATCAACGGTCATGTGGATTAATCAATTCCCACATTGAAATCAAATTTCAAAGACATGAGTCACCCCATACACCAAGCAAACTAAATTATGATCCAGAAAAGGCCCAAAATCTCTCGATATAACTTAATCACGAACGGATCGTTATAGTTCCAACTTTCAAAATCCCAAATCCCCGATTCGATCAAAGAAGAAAAAATAATAATAATAACAACCATACAGAATCATACAAGATCAGTAAGGTTCAAAACCCTAATTCGAAGAAACCGATCTCAATACATGAAACATCAAATAATAATCAAAAGGAGAAACCTAGAAATCAAAACCATCATCATGATGAGAAAACCCTAATCTGAACATCAACAAGTTTTTCATTTCGGCATTCGATCGAAAAAGCAAAACAAAACAAAACAATAAGAAAAAAAAAAAGAGGATCGAAACGTCAACCGTTGCAAGAATCCAAACCCTAAAAAGGAAAAACCCCAAATTTCAGGCCATCGATGGCTTACTTTGCGATGAATTCTTCGATTGCTTGAGAGATGAGAGAGAGAGAGAGAGAGAGAGAGAGATGAAGAGATATTGTGTAGATATGTAACGGAAGAAAACGAAACGAGAAAGCGAAACCTACCAAAAAAGAAGAGATGCTCGAATCCAATGAGAGAGGATCCTCTGCTGACGTCACCGCATACGGACAGCGTCACAGCGGTAACTACCCGATTTAACACGTGAAAGGGCGGGCCCCACCAATGCATGACCTTCCAATTCGCAATACCATGAGGAACTAAACTATATTTATAGCGCGGGAAAGCTATGAAACAAAATCCTTGGAAATCTGTGTAAATCCTCATTAGAATTGAGCAGGTGGGAATCCTCAATTTTTGTTTTAGGAATTTTCAACGGTGTGGATTTGACCTAAGTAGAAATCCTCATTATTTTTAGAAAATTTAAGCATGGTTCTCCCACGAGGATTTAATTAGAGATTCATTCATCACACTATTTTTATTTATTCATTCTATGTTAATATTGATGTGAAGTCTTTAGCTATACAAACCTCGACGACAAGTTTTTAATCCAAAGTGTGAAAGTGAGATGGTTTTAAATCTATGGATTCTTCAACTACTATAAAATGTGCCCAAAAGTTTTTTCTTTCTTTTTTTTCTTTTTGTTAACTTTAAATGAGTTTGAGAATTAGAAGCGTAACCCCACTCTTGCATGGGAGGAGAAGATATTTTTGTTCAAATGAAGCTCTTACAATGGCCAAGTAACACAATGCCCTATTTTATAATTTTTACAAACCCCAACATATAGGTCGAGAGTATGGCCCCTAATTTGGATTGCAGATAAGCCACGTTGAAATTAAAATTTGTAACTTGGGCCCATATCAAAATTATGCAGAATGGGAGCCAGATGTAGTCAATCGGATTATGTTATTGTGCCTTCAACTCTACTTAAGGAGGTAAACGGGTCGGTTTCGGGTCCTAATGTATATTAGGTCAAGATATTTAGGCCTAATGTATACTAGCAAAGCATGCCTGCGCTAAGTTCGGGCTCAGAAATAAAAATACGTTTAATTTGTGGTTATTATATGAGATATTAATTAATGAGAAAATAAAAATAAAACAAACAAATATAAGACAAATAAATATAACATTTATTACGGTTTGAAGCATGGCCCAACCCAACATTTATACAAAATAAATATTACTTTTTATATAAATAAGTATGAAACTTCAAGTCTTATGTAAATTAACATTTGCAAAATTGCATGTGGCCCTGTCTTTAGAAATTAGAATTTGAGACACACTTTAAAAAAGTTTATTGTATGTGGAGCCCATATGTATAACTTGGTTGGATAGAGTTATTTAGCAATGTGGATTTTTTCATCTGAACTCTTTAAACACCTATCCATAATAGATATATATATATATATATTAAAATTTGAATTCATATAAAGAAGCTTAACAAAAGCGGACTCTGAATTGATTGATAGGGCTTATCTCTTGAAATTGATTTGAGATCCAATTTCTCAAATTGATTTAAGATTAGAGCCCAATTTTCCAATCGATTAGCAAATCAAACTCCAATTTCAAAATCAAATCCTATGTCTATAATATATATTAATGGGGTGGTTTCAGGTCTAGGAAGATAATGGTATTAGAAAAAAAAAAAAGTTTTTAGAAGGGATTTTCGAGAATTGAGGTAATATATCTGGTCCTGGGTCCACGGGTTAGAACCAAATTGGACCCAGACCTAGACCCGTTTAGATCACGGGCCCAAAAGACCCGAACCGGACCCGTTTACTTAACAAGGCATAAAATAAGGACCCAACTCTGATTTTTAACGGGTTGGAATCTAGGGTAATAGGAAAATCGGGAACCCATTTACATCCCTAACTCTAACCTTTAGTCATACAATTTCATGACCAACCTAGTTATCTGTCGTATTTTACCTTGGGCCAACCCACATGCCTATACAATAAGCCATACCTAACCCAAAGTAGACTAAGTTCAGGTTATCCTTGACATGGCGCGGCCCATCATCTTCTTTTCCGGTTTTTTTTTTATTGAAAAAAAAATCTGTCATTAATATTGACCAATATACAACTCTGATCATTGGACCAAACAAACCCAATCAATGGAGTGATGTTTTCAAGTTATTTATTTTGTGAATGCATGCTCAACTGGGCGAGTCAGGGTGAGCTCAACCAATCCTATATGGGTTGTATCCAGGTACTTCCAATCAGAACCCAACCTGAACTCCATGCTAGTAAAAAATCCAAATGCAAACTCGACCCACATCAGGATAAGCCCAACCCAAAATTCAACGTAGCTGGGGCGACCCGGTATGGGTTGTAGTTTAGCTCAACCCAAGCTGCACCCTAGCTATTTTTTTTTTTTTTTTTTTTTTTTGTTTGCTATCGGAGGGTTCCCAACCCTTTGGGCTGGACTATTCCCTCCGGGCCCAGAGATAAGCCGGGTAAAACTAGGGCTGCACAAAAAATCCAGTATCACCGTAAAACCGAACCGGACGGTTCGGATTGGTTTTTAGTAGACCAGTTTGGTTAACGGTTTGAAAATAATAAAAACCGCTTACATCGGTCGGTTATTGGTTTGAGCCCACGGTTAACCGCTTAAACCGAACCGACCGTATGTAGTAATTTAAATGTTGCTTTTTTTATTATTTTAGTCTTAGGGTTTCGTTTTTTACTACTTTCAACGTTACATTCCACAACTCCATTCTCACATTAACTCAACCGTCAACACTGCCTCAGTGCATCTCTTTTATGAATGGGTTACTGTACATGGTGTTTTCCTTCCATCATAATTCCTATATCGTTTCAATGAAGTTTTTATCAGAAGGCTGCGCTCTTGAGAATGTTAGAAAAGCCAGTAGAGCATCGCCTTTTGATGGTTAGTTTTGGTCTCACCTAACCAATGCGTTAAAAAACATTCATTTCTGAAAAATATAGTGGATTCTGATACAGATTTTGTTTGTGTGTGACTTTTTTTTACATGAACTATTATTCTATTGTAATTCCAAATGGTATCATGTGGAATAAATATTTCACTGCAAGTTTTTTTTTTTGTGCTTGCGTTTAGTTTAAACTCTCTTTTTTGAGTAGAATTATTTTTTATATGCGTTTAGTCCAGTCTGGAATGTTGGATTTTTATGTTTTCACTAAACATTAGAATAAATGCAAAGGATGAGGTATCATCATTTTGAAATTTTCAATGTCTGATTTTCAAAAAAATAAAATGAAAAACAACGGTTAAACCGACCGAACCGAACCGAACCGTTTGGTTTGGTTTGGTTTGGTTCGGTTTAAGCCCTCTCCATCGGTCGGATCGGATCGGTTAATTAAAAAACCGATATGTTCGGTTTGGTTGTTGGTTTTAGTGTTAAACCGATCCGAACCGCCCATGTGCAGCCCTAGGTAAAACCCCTGTGGCCCCTAGGTGGTAGCACAAGTAAACTCAACCTTCGGCTCCTGAAGAGGGGGGAACCGGGGATCGATACCAAGACCTCTAGCTCCGGAAGAGGGAGGAACCGTGGTCCTGACCACTCGGCCAACCAGCTATGTTCTTGTGTGACCATTGAATGAAAATTTGCTATAATTGAGAAGAAGGTCCACTCAATCCCTATAATGAGACAATAGTGGCCATGGCCTTGAATGACCCAACAGGTTTTTCGGTTCAAATGAATCAAATTCATCCATTTCCCCTGGTTCCCTCTTTATAGTAATTTAGTACAAACTTTACTCCAATTTTGAAAAATGCCATGAATGTGGCACACTCTAAAGTCTAAGGGGGTCATGGCCTGCTGTTTTTTTAACAAAGTCAATATTACAGTACTCAATTCATGATCAACATGGACAGGTTATTCTATTGTGGCTAATGTGCTGATCTTATTCTAAAAATATCAAGTAATGAACATTTCAGTGTTGTCTATTAAAAAAAAAAAAAAAAAGAGTGTAATAATATTATTTTCTCTAAGTTAATTTTTAAAATAGCAGCCAAAAAATCCAGCTTATTGAGATGCTGTTCATTATGGAGAATGCTGGATTTATAATTATTTATCCCACACTCCACAACTTGATTGAATGGCTAAGTTAGGTTCTTTAATTTTTTATTTTTTTTTGATAATGCATGGTTCCCAGACCTTTAGGTCGGAATAATTCCTACGGGCGCTGGAGAGAAAGCCGGATAAAATTCTCTTGTGGCCCCATTGTGGTATTGCAGTTTTGAATCCACAAATTAGCTTTTTTATTTCCCTTTGAGTAGTAGAGAAATGAGACTTATATATTTAATGCCAAACAAGCGAAACACATTATCATGATCGGCAAAATCACCATTTTCTATATCCAATAGTTTTAGATTTATTTGAATTTTTTTCGTCATTTTTTACAAGTTTCTCAAAATTTACGAAGAATTAAAATATGAAATTATGCATCTAATATTTAGCATTAATAAGATAATAATGAACTGTTCAATTCATGAATTGGCGGATCGCAAAAGTGCAAAAACGAAGGAAAAAAAAACGGGTTTAATGGTTGAGACCTTATTCATACTTTTTTATTTAAATTTCCCAAAATTTAAAAAGAATTAAGTTATGAAATTTTATATCTTATAACGAAGATCAATGGTTCAAATCATAAATTTGGAACCCGCAAAGTGAGAACAAAATGGGATCAATGGGGTTTAAATTTATTTGAGAATTTGGTTCAAAATTGATTGAAATAGACCCAATATAATTGGGACAAGTTTGATGATGATGATGATGGTTGAGACCCACCGCACCTCTTTACACATTTTCTCCATACAATCAAACAATTAAGAAGAGTGGTTGCGATTTTGGGATCAGTTGGATCGTCCCAATGATTTGATTTCCAATGGGCCATACTTTTTTGCAATTGGCCCACCTTACCAACGGCTGTTATTTGCCTGACTGTCGATCTTAGCTTATCGTAACCATCTCCATTTTCACCCCCTCCACGAAATAATTCTCGTCAGTTTCTCGAATTGACGGTGGCAATGGCGAGTCTGAGGAGAGCTCTGTTTCGTCTCCACCAAACCCTAAATTCCTCTGTGCTCACGAATCCAAACCTCCCAAAAACCCTAATCCATCAAAGGTAGAACAAATCTCTCTCTCTCTCTCTCTCTCGATCTCGACCTCGACTTGTTTTGATTGAACATCGATTCTCATTTTTTTTTATTTCTGTTCTAGATCTGTTGTTGGTTCAGTTTCTCGATTTTATTCTGATAGAGGATCGATTGACATTGATCTTTCGAATGAAGAAAGCAAAAGGCGCCTCTTTAACAGGTATCTGAAATCTAGGGCTCTCTCTCTCTCTCTCTATATATATATATATATATATATATCTTGATTTGGAATTTGCATTTAGATTAGATGTCTGTAATTTCTGTTTGTAATGTTTGGTTGTGTAGATTGTTGTATAGGAGCAAGCAACGAGGGTTTCTTGAATTGGATTTGGTTTTGGGGAAATGGGTGGAGGATCATATCCGGGTGCTGGATGAGGCGGGAATTAAAGCGCTCGTGGACGTTCTCGATCTGGTAAGATTCGAGTGGGTGCCGCCTTAGAGAGGTTTTTTTCAGTTGTTGAATTGCTTTTGATGGATTGGATGATATGAGATGGTTTAATAGTTGAGAAAGATGTTCACTGATTTTACTTGGGTCCTTTACAACCTTATATACAGTTAGTCATCCCCTTTTGGTATCTTAATTAGAGATTACAATTCTCACTATGATCCTATAAGACTTTGGTTAGTAAACTTAAAATATATTATCATCAAATGGATTCTTTATGACCAAACTTATTAAAGTACGAAGATTGCAATTGGTAGGCATGTGACATGATCATATTCTTAATGCTCTCATTTAACATGTAACTAATTGAATACTTAAATTATGGGCTTTTCTAGTGGACTAGGCCTAGCTTGGTCTTCTTAAATATTAGGCTTTGTTTTATGATTTTTCAAGGATGCATTTGACCCATGGCCTGCATTATCTCTCCTCAGCTCCCACGGGCTAAAGGTTTGATATATATACCGCTTATACAAGTGCAGATTTAGCTGCTTAAAGTCAACGGATTTAATCCTGGTGTAGTTAGAATACGGTTAACCTCTTCACTTCACTTAGAGTAACCTCCATTACGTGTCGAAATTCAAAACCAATTGATATCCAACAACTCCTTAATCTCTTCCATCACCTTTGGATAGGAGATAACTATGGTGTTTGTTCCTTTTACGACTCATCCTTGTAATGTCCACAATAAACAGTCTAGTCTTCAAGATTGATTGTTGGACTTGTGCTCCAATCTTTGGGCAAGTCAAGTAGGTATGCATTAACATTAATTGTTTTGATGATTTTAAGGGGACCTGCACATTTGTACTGCACCATAACTAGAGGCCTCCTTCATCAAATCTTACAAAGTAACGATGTCCGTATGTGTCACTCTTCTACTTCTTATTGCTCAATGATCTTTTGTCGAACTTCGTCATGGATGTCATGCATATGCTGAGCTTGCTCAGCATCTTCACTTGGATGTGCTTCAAGAGGAAGTGGTATTAAATCAATTAGATGGCGGCTTGGCGCTGCTGAATTCCCATGACCACATCAAATGGTATTGGCTTGTCGATGGGTTAACCGAGTTGTTATAAGCAAACTCGGCCATAGGCAATATGAGATCCCATGTACAGATGCTCATCACCATCCTCAAAGCCTTGTCCCAACTATGTTGAGGTCGGCTACACGAATTCTATTTCTCCATTCTGTTCTATTTCGAGCCAAATCCTCAGATCCCATGTAGTGACCCTATCACCCACTAAGTTGCATTGAAGATTACCAAGTGCTTTTGTTGATAATCTTGGTTTGACCATTTGTCTTTGGATGCTATATATGAGAGAATTGGAACTTAGTCTTCATTGATTTCCATAATGAGGGCTAAAAATAGCTCATAGACTTCACATTCCTATCAAAGACATTGGTTTTGGGAACAACATGTTGGACATTTTGGGGGTGTGGTCTACATGACCACCCCCCCATAACATGAGTCCCACTGGACAACAAAGACTTAAGGACTCCTTATTGCATGTGGTTTCTTAAAAGGAAACATTGACATCAAGGAAAGTTGTTAATCGGTGAAGATTCTTCTTGGCTAATACATGAGGAATTTTCTAAGATTTTATAAGGATTATATGATGGAAAGTGAATCATTAGAGAATGTTGGTATTGGATATGGATGTGAGGGCCCCCACCTTAGTAGAAATTTGGGTCTGTGTTCAATATTATTTGTTGCATTATCTAAAGTTACGACTATTACTTTATCCTTAATATTATATTCATCTAGTTTTTCCAACATAAGGGAACTTATTCTATTGCCACTGTGTGGCCATTCAAGTTTGGCAAAACTAATTATTCGTTTATTAATAACCCATTTTGTCTCTATGTTATGGGCAGTAATACAAAGGTAACTATCATCTCCTCTAGATGACCATATATCTATAGTTATAGCTATTCTGCCAGGAATGTCTGCAATGTAATTTTTAATATTTTCCTTCTCACTTTGCAAATCCAAATAGCATCATTTCTAGCAGTAATTCTAGAAATCTTTCTAAATTGTGGTTGAAGATTATTTTCGACGTATTATTCAAAAAACTCATTTTCAACAAAAACAAATGGTAATTCAGCTAAGACAACCATTTTAACAAGTGATTGTCTAGCAGTAACAACATTTTAAGAAAAAAGCAGTAAACTGCTACCACTAATAGTATAAATTTGGGTATGTGTCCCTAACCCCCCTTCCCCTTGAGTCCTCGCAATATGTTTGGGTTCAAAAAAATTTTTGGGGGGGTGGGGGAGTTAAAATGGATTTTTTTTTCAAAAAAAGTAGTCATTGGGCAGGCCTGCTGTGCCCAACCGGGCTGCCCGTGCCACGCACCTTGGCCCTGCATTGCCTGTTTCATTGACTGGGCCACAGGCTGTTGACTCCAGTGCCGGTCCGGCCCGGCCCATTTGACATCTCTAAGGTTGACCAGTCTTTATAGATGGAGCCAGATCTCCTCAAATGATAACAGTGATGATGGCTCCGATGATTTGGTGTATAGAGAAGGCCTTCTATTAGTCATTCGACACTTGCTTTTCTAGAGAGGAAGAAAAGGATGATTGGTTGTGCACCAACATCTTCTCCACTCGTGTATGGTGAAAGGGAAAAGTATGTAACCTAATCATTAAAGGAGGAAGCACCATGAAAGTTCTGGCGAAGTGATTGAAAAATTGCAACTGCCAATGGAGAAACACCCAACTCCTTCCAGGATTGCTTGGACGAATGATATGGTGATTCGGTCAATAAAGTTTGTTTGTTGACTTTCCACATTGAATGCTACAAGGACTTCGAATGATGTGACTTCATCCCCATGAACGTTGCCACAGTCTAAATGGCCAACCATTTTCTACATTGGAAGGCCAACAACTAGTCCTTTACTTTAAAAGGCCACAAGTTTAATTTGAAGCCAATGAAGCCATCAGGTTTGTAACCTAAGAAGAAAGATGAGCCTCCAAGGGAAACCAATATTCTCACCATGTGACAGTTTGGGAATGAGAGTAAAGGAGAGAGCATCATGTATACAGTTGTGGTGGCTAAAGAAGTAACAAGGGAAAAAGAGATACCTAGAGGTATGAGGCCTGGAGATTAAGGAGCTTTTAGAGGATTTCTTTAATTTGGTCCTGGAAGAGTTGCCGAACCAACACCCTCCCATGCACGACATTCAGCATGCCATCAATCTGGTGCTAAGATTGATGCTCCCCAATCTTTCAGTATATTGAATGAATCTGATAAAGCATGCCAAATTGCGATGGCAAGTAGAAGAGTTTCTGCATAAGGGTTTCATTCCATAGAGCCTCTCAGGCTCTCACTTTGTGCAATATCAGCTTTACTTACTCGAAAGAAAGATGGAAGTTGGTGTTTGTGTGTTGATAGTCGAGCTATCAACAAGATTACTGTGAAGTATCGATTTTCGCTACTGCCGTTGGATGACATGCTTGACATGATGGCCAAATTGGTAATCTTTCCTAAGATCAACTAAAGGATTGACTATCATCAACTCATGATTTGAGACGATAAATGAATGGAAGACATCCTTTAAGACAAGTGATGGCTTAGAAGAATGGTTGATGATGCTGTTCATGAGTGATGAGATGATTCATATCCATATTAGAAGAATGGTTGATGATGCTATGATTAGTCCATTACCCGAGTGAGTTGTTGATTGGTTCTTGGCTTTACCAAAGACACTACAGAAAATTGATTCAATTTTCGCAGTGGCTGTCCGATTATTTAAAGTGGCGCACTTTATACCTTGGGATGAGAATCATGATGCCATAAAGATAACATATCTATTCTTCAAGGAGATTATTCTGTTACACAGAGTTCCAAAGACTAATGTTTCAGATTGTGATGTTAAATTCATGAGCTACTTTCGGCGATCTCTTTGGAAGATGATGAAGACCAAGCTGCAGTATTCTAGCGTGTACCCTCTCAGGACGAATACTCAAAACGAGGTTGTCAATTGAAGCCTTGGTAATCTTATTTGAAGGTTGGCAGGCATCAATGTCATGATGTGGGATCTAATGCTGCCTAGTGCCAATTACTGAATCTGCGTACAACAGTTGGTTAATCGATCCACATGAAGATCGCCATTTGAAGTCATGAGTGGTATCCAACCTACCCCATAGGCCCATTGACCTAGTGCAAATCAGGTTGTTAGTCAAAGCCTTGGTAATTTTGTTCGAAGTTGGGTGAGCGACAAAATCAGGACATGGGATTTAATGCTGCTACTGGCCAAATTTGCACAGTTCGGTTAACCGATCCACATTATGATTGCCATTTGTAGTGGTGATGGGTGTCCAACCCTGCATGCCCATTAACCTAGTGCCACTTGTAGTATCACTCCCTTGGGCACTTGTGTGATATCAAGATGTCCACCAACAAATTGCCTCTAGTGAGAAGTACTAGGAACATGTAGATGCGCATTGGAGATATGTAACTTTCAATAAGGGTGATTTAGCTATGGTGCTACTTCACCCTGAACGGTTTCCAACTGGAAAGTTCAAAAGTCATAATCACAGAGCATTGGCCCACTCAAGATCATCAAAAAGTTCAATACTAATGCCCGTGTCAGCTACTTGAGGATTAGAATGTAAGCCCTACATCTAATGTGAAAGACTCAACATATATAATGGATATTATGTAGATGAGAGCTAGTACTAAAGGCCCTCACATGCAAAAGGATTAAAGAAGAAGTAAAAAATGTTTTAGACAATTAGATTGTTTCTATAAGATGGCGAGGATACAAAAAATTCCTTGTTTTGGAAAGGTTGACTGAGTCTGAAGTCTGATGACACATGGATCACAACTAAAGATTTCAAAAACTGAATCCTAATCTCTATGAGCATTGGAGCTATCTTCTCACCGAAAGTGAAGTCTTTTCAAGTCAGGGAGAGATAATGCAGCCATGAGCCTCAAGACTTACAAAAGGAAGCCCAAGAATAAGCCAATTGGGCCCAACCCATAAAGGGCTAGCCTGCTGGGCCTAAACATAATGGGCCACCCATAGATGATCAATTCATTAGGCCTTGATACTACAAACTCTGTATGTACTAAATTGTGATAAGATTTTGATTCAACTATTTAACCATAAACATTTTAATTAGGTTTTTATATAACTGGGTCACATGAATCTAGATGAAAAGATGCAGTTGTACTGTCATTTTAAAACTATGCAAAGATATAGGAAGTGTTTGAATGAAAGGTCCAATCCATTCTATTTAATTTACTTGCTAATGAGAACAAACATAAACATCTACATTTCTTAATATTTTGGATTTTTTTAATATTTATGAGGGTTTTTTTTTTTTTCACATCAAATTAAATTCATGCCATATGTATTGCCACAATAGATGCGTATTGTTTCATAGGGCTGGCTGAGACAACCTCTGCAACCACCTTTTTTTTTTTTTTAATCACTGGTGGTGACAGTTAGGGTGATGATGAAGGATAGGAGCTTCTTATGTTCATATCGGCAGAAGAGGGCTTAAATGAGCTTTCTTGATATGATGATGTTAGGTAGAATAGTAGAAAGAATGTGCCTGAGCATCAGCCTGAGTTAACATCATTTGGAAAAGCTTATGGCAATGATAGTGATGAAGTGAGCTTTATGTTATATGATACTTGGAAAAGCACCTTTGGAATTGGCACTGAAAAGAGAATGATGTCAACAAATTGAACGAGCTGCAACAGCAGAGACAGATGTAGTCTGACTAAAAAATGTTAGATGCTAGCAGGAGTGAAGTTCTGGATGTCAAAGATAATGCTGATGATATTTCATGCTTAAAGGAGTCCTCACCCTTTTTGGTGGAGAAGAGACCTCATAAACATTGCAGGGAATGAGTCGTATAGAAAGGTTTGGTAGCCTGTAAACCATTTAGTTGATAGAAAGCTGTAGGAAGAGTCATGCATCTTTAGGGAAAGTTTTTTTTTTTTTCCTGAAGGAAAGAAACAAAACGTCTGACCATACATATCAAACCTTTGGTGAAAACTTTTAATCAGGGAATAAATTTCATATACAATTCGGTGACAGAGGCCTTGCAAGGCTTATCACATATTATTAAAAATTACAAAAACACAACATGAAGAGAATAAACACAGAAATGAAATAGTCATGGAAACCAAGCATGCAAAATCATCACACTTACATGCAGAAAAAGTTTCAACAGCATCCAAGATTCATCAAATAGAATAGATATGTATGTATGTATAAATATTAATTTATTTTCATGGAACAAAAACCTAAATTCTTTGTGAAAAGACTAGAGAACATCATGCCGTTGACTCCCATCACTGGCACAAAAGATTCTTATTCGCATCTCATGTTGCTTTAAAAGGTTTTCAGCCCTCTAGTTCCATTTTTTTTACAAGTTTGAACACCCCTAACAAAGGCAAACATCTCAGAACTCAGAAGGATTATCTGATGACACATGTTAGATTATGAGGTTGTCCTACCCCATAGTCTCTATAGAGTCAATGTTGACAAACACTACTATTAAACGAACTACAACTATTAGATTCCATTTCAGGCTGAGCAATCACAACACATGGATGTAGTAGAACACACTCTTCTTTACATAATATTGGAAATACATTTTTTCTACAAGCAAGATACTCTGTCACATACCATTCAAAACACTACTATTAAACGAACTACAACTATTAGATTCCATTTCAGGCTGAGCAATCACAACACATGGATGTAGTAGAACACACTCTTCTTTACATAATATTGGAAATACATTTTTTCTACAAGCAAGATACTCTGTCACATACCATTCAAAAGAAAAATAAAAAAGATTCTCTGTGGCATGATTTCTGTATTTCCACTTCACAGAAAATCTTAACTAAATCAGAAAGTGAAAACATTATTGATCTGCAGCTGGAAATTCTGAAGGCCGGTTGCAAGAGCCACCAAGATCTCTAACTGAGCTTCTTTCATGGAAACTTTTCTTCTCATCTTTTGCTTTCAAATGAAAGAGGACTGATTACTCAAAAAGTGAAAAAGAGAAGAAAGTGTGTTTTCATGCTAAAGAATGGAAATGTTTTTTTTATGAATTTTTCTTAATACATCAGTTCACAGAAGCTGCTATCTGATTCACAGGAAAACCCTGACTTGTGGAAGTGGCTCACTGGCCAGGAGCAACCACCAGAGGCTGTGAATGGCAACCCCGTAAGCATTTAAAGCACTGGATGCCATCATGGTTTTCTTCTGCATGCTTTGGTTTTTATACCATTACTCTATTTGCAGGTATTTTCTGCTGTTCGTGCCAAGGTTATGGGAAATCTGAACAGCCATGCTGCTCCTGAGACGAGGGCAACACCTGGGCAACCGTGGGTAAGAGGATGGGACGATAAGAGAGGACAAGAGGGCCCACGATATGGAAATCAGTAGTGTCAAGTCATTCATATAAGGTTTGAGAAAGGCATTATTTCATTTAAGTAATGAGGAAGATCCTGATATATAAGAAAGAAAGGGCCGTCATACCATATATATAGTGATGTGGTGGTCTTGTTTTATACATGTGTGTTGTTACTATGTAACCAATAAAATGGCAAGTTGGTTCCTTTTTCTTACTTGATCTAAGGATTAGCAAACTCATACAAAAATAATGTAAAGGTGGTGTTGTGCCTAATTATTACAATATATTCTGTTAGAATGCAGGCTAATGCAAATATGTGCTCAATCCTTTGCACAATCTATTGACATACCCATGTCCGAAACCATCTGTGCTACAGCTTAGGGATATGTGTTCAATCCTTGTTGGCAATTAATATTTTTGGATGTTTTGTTGACTGGGCAACAATACTGTGTTAACAGATAAGCACATTTCTTCTTGAGCAATAAATACAAAATCTTTGTGATTTATACAGTTCAAACCCTTCAATTTCGGTTCCAGTTCCATGGGAAATAATGCACCATTGAACTCATTCATGAATGCTGTCACTGGGGAATAGTAAGGAGTTGGGAGTCCCATGATTGTTTTATGGTTTTTCTATTGATTTTATTATGGAGTCTTGCTGGTGAAACAGAGTACAGGAAGATGTTGCTGAGAATAAATTATAATTTTAAATAATAAAGATACTGAAAATGTGAAAAGAAACATAAATTGCTATTAAAATCTGATTTTTAATATCATTTTCGTTAGCAACAATGCCTTAGCCATTTATTTTTATGTGAATTTTTTTTATGTAGGTTTGAAGGGGTAAAGAAGATTAAGACCCCATACCATTTACCAAAACTCACTCTGTTGGTAATTGTTAGGCATCTGGTGCAAGATATTTAATCAAATACATTAAAAATAAGAAAAAAATTGAGCTGCTAGGTATTTATTTGCTTGAAGTGGGGATGAAGCCAAGATGTGAATTATTCAAAAGATTAGAAAAAAGCGAAGATGTAATCGGGACTTCAATTTACATATTTATCAAAAATAAACTGTGTTTGCAATTGTTAGCCATCAAGAAAGGAAGATCATTATTTCACCCCCACATCGCTCCCAGCCTGCTTTGGGCTGGACTTGGATATATAATCGTGGACCGGTTAGTATTTGGGCCGGCTTGGATTAAGTGATATAAAGCCCAAAGTGCAACCTGAATGAATAATGAGTGTGTGTTATTTATTGATAAACTGTCCAAACATGCCATACAACTTTGAAAAGCTCGGTTTGGCCAACCCTAGCTCAGCCCATTTCCTTGGGCCTGACATTCCCGGCCGCTGTTGGGCTTAGTCTGGATACGGGTTAAACTCGAGCCGTGCCTGGATATGCCTCGGTCTGGTCCAACATGGCCATGGTCACCACTATCCAAAAGTACTAGGCGCCTGCTAAGTGTGATCCTTGAGATATGGTTCATTCTCACACTGGTCTTGGTATCATTTATCTATAATTTTTTTCTCACTCAACATTCATCTGTTGATAGCCCATGGGCTGAACAAGTCGGGCCTGATACATAACCACAGAAGAGGTGAATGACCACAATACTGATGTTAGGCCTGGGACTTTCTAGTTCATAGTTCATTGTCATTATCTATGTCGCCGCAACCGCCGCAACCACCACTTGCAGATTCTGAGGTTGGTTTTTATGAGTTCTATATAAGATCAAAATACAATCAACATCATCAAAGCCTTGTCCCAACTGTGTTCAGGTGGCCTATATGAATTTTGTTTTTTTGAGAATTCATATTTGGATCATGACAAAAATTTCAGGCTGGCTATCTGATTCAAGACTTTTTTTTTTTTTTTTTTTCATCTTGAGTGTGATATCTCTCTCCACCCACTGGCCAATGCTGAACACAAATGTTTCACTCCCTTTGCGTTTTTTCTTATGGTATTTAAATGATGTGTTTTAGGCTTGATGAATCTGGTGGCTGAGCCCAGTTTCATTTGAAGTGAGATTTTGCAAATCCCTAGTGCAAAAGTGATTAGGAGTGGTTTGGATTTCCAAAGTAAATTTATTGGGCTGCTTCAAAGGATCCTCTTTACAGGATGGGTGTTAAGAGCATGGTCGAAAAAATAGGCCAATACCGGCTGTATTGGCCCATATCGATCCAATATGGCCCCGAGATATCGGTATTGGTATCTCGGGGCCAAATATTGCCCATATCTCGGCCCATATAGGCCGAGATATCTTTCATCACGGTTTTTCCGATATCAAGATATTATTCATCTCGGTTTTTCCGAGATCTCAACCGATATTTTTAAAATATCGGCTAAGATCTCATAAAAAGTGTCAAAACCCTATTTTTTTCTATCATTTTCCTCATCTTCATCTTCTTCATCTCTCCTCTCATCTCCTTAGTCCTTAGAGCAACAACCATACTCCATCACATATCCCTCTTACATATTTTGAAATCCCATGTCTATTTCTTGATCATGAACATCAATAATGCTTGCATTATATAAAATACTGGAGAATACAGTGAACTGCGATACAGACATGACTCATAACTTAAGGTAACCGAGATTTTGATTTATTGTTGTTACTAATAGAAAAAAAAAAATTGTTTTCCTGCATTTTCTAATATTCTATATATTTTTAGATATTTTTGTAAATTTTTTTTGGATTAAAAAAAATTCACACCGCGACGAACCGATATTCGCGACCGATACCGATATCACGTCGATTTTTCGGCCCGACCAATACGTGACGAAGACTGAGATTTTAAATCATGGTTAAAGAGTGTTGCATAGATGCGTAACAGTGATGTCACATGGTAGAGATTAGAGGTTCCCACAGTGCCACAAGACTGACTCTCTGTGACAGCTTATGTGCCACCTTTGATTGATTGCGAACCCTTCACGTTCCATAAGTCAGTCCAGTGGTCGGTTGGTGCAACCCATGGGCCCCACCCTCCATTCTGTACCCTTCTTCAACTCCACAGTTGTGTCAAAGAGACCCCATCTTTCATAATGTCCTAAGCCTCAACAAACATACCCCACATGCACAATTGAAATGGACAGTTCCTGAAGCATTCCCACCAACATCACCATTGTGATTTGAGTTCTCCACCAAAAGTGGGCCCCACATCCAGGGTAGCTGGCATCACTGAGTTTGTACTTCTGAGTATCAGGACCCTACAATTCCTCCCAATTTAAAAAAACACATCCAAATGGGCTACTTTTTGACTGTTGGGAAAAGTGGGTAAAATTACCAGTCTGGTGGATCCATGGGAGGAGAGGTCTCATGTAAGACAAGGACAGCCATTTCTTGCTCATGTCCCTGTCCTTCCTTGGAAAGAGTGGAAGGAGTAAAGGCAAAAAAAGAAAAAAAAGAAAAAACCTTTGTCCTGTTCCAAGTTCCAATGGGTCCTCCATCTGCAGGGCCTGTCATCATCTTTTTACATGGTGCTATTCCAATTGTCAATCATACTGTGGAAATTTTATCTGAATCTTCCATTGATGATGGCAGGATAAAGAAGATTAAGACCCATTATCTACTACTTATGACTATGTTATGTCTTTTTTGGCCCAGGAGGGGAAGGAGGGGAGGGAAATTCAAACCAAAGATTGGGAGACCAGTGCAAAGAAGAGAAGTAGAGAACCCCTTTTAGAAAATTTTGAAAAAGGCTCACAACTCACATGCATGTGTCACATTGTTGATGTTAAAGGTCCTCTTTACTGAGTATTGAGTGGATGGTATTTTCCAAAGGAACACATGTGGGTAAGGTCATGTAATTTTGTATTTCCAACAGCCTTTTTGGTTGCAGATTTAACTGGAGTCAGGACCATAGTGGGACAAATTCAGAATGCCGGATTCCTGAGGTCAACCCAATAATCTATTAGTGAGGCTATTAGGATCCTAAATAGTTATAACACTTGATTTAACACGTTTCATCATTCCTGAGGTGTTTGGTGCCTAATTTCACTCCAGCAAGAGCTTGATTTACTACTAGAGTCATCACAGGTGAAACACATGATTTCACTCTCCTCGTCTTTTTTTTTTTCAGGAAAAAAAAAAAATCTCCCTTTGGTTTCTTTTTCTCTTTTTGGTAATTTAATCATGTCTTAAACCTAATCAATCTGATGAACCATACTTAAAACTCCAAGAAAAAGAAAGGTATGCAAGTGTTTTAAACACAAATAAACCTTAGAATTTGATGGACATGGATAAATCTATAGAATATGATATAATGGCAGAAATAGGTGATAGATAGTCTTTAGAATATCAGATGAGTTGGATATTTTGGCTGTTGCTCTTTGGGAACATGGGCATAATCTCTAGTGGTCCCATCACTTAGATCTCAATTCTCCACCTAACATGATAGAAAGGGCTGTTAGGACTAGGCATAGAACAATTGAAAATTTTAGCAGGCCTAGCCCTCTTGAAATTCTAGTGCTAATGAGCCATCAGTGTGCCATATATGATATATCACCATTTGGATGATGTCAGTTGCATTAATGTTAATGTGGTGGTCATTTTTAGGGTTTTAGCTAGAGTTGTTTACTCATTCTAACTTGTTTACCTTAACTAGTAAAAGAAACCTAAAGATCTCTAGGGTTAAAAGTTCTTTACATGGTTACATGACCAAGGTTTGAACTCCCTATTTGCTCTATATTATAAATAGAACAAACGTTTATATTAGTTCTCCAAAAGATCTCTCTTGGTTCCAAACCCCATTAATTTAGACTGAACTTTTTACTAATTTATTGCATACAATCTCATGGCTGTAGACAACTACTTCATGGGTTCAAAACCCTAATCATTTTACTAAGTGAATAATCTAAATGGGTTTAGTGGTTCATGTCACTACCCAAAGTTGTAGTCTAAAATGCTACCCCCATCAGTTAGAACATCCCAATCTGCATGGGGTCCACTGCAGATGAAACATAGTGCAAAATCCACACTGATTGGAAAATCACAACCATCCATGATGGTGAAATTTACCCATTAAGTGTGAAAAATTGCTCATCAGCCCTTTCTTTTTTACGGGCCATGCGATGGGGTGGGCCTTAATCCTTTGATCAGTAGTTTTTTCACGATCAGGCCCACCGGATGAGTGGCTGCGATCACAGAGGGTGGCCCTGATGAAGGGAGGAGGCTCTGCGAACTACATTTTCTTGGTACTCCTTATAGAGTGAACTGGTTCCTCACTTTTGTGGTGTGGGGGTGAACCTCTGTCCTCATTTGGCTCCAAAGTCCAAACCAGTGAGGTCAAGGTCCTCAATGGACCCACTAGCACACATCCCTCCAAAAGAAACTTTCTCACAAGTCTCTATCAACTATCAAGTTGGCCAAAATAGCTCTATTTTTTTCTGGGAATCTTTGATTGTTGAGAGAGAGAGAGAGAGAGAGAGAGAGAGAGAGAGAGAGAGGTTGATTATGAGAAGATAATGAAATGTAGACAAACATTCAGCTCGATTCCTGGCTAATGTCTCTCATGACATGCTCCCTTCGTTTAAGGCCTTGATTTTAGTAATCTTTGGGGCTCACTCCTATGCAAACGATTCCCTTTTACTACAAGATCCACATATTCCTTCACATGCAATCTATACAGATGATGCAGATTTAAATTACATAGATATATTATGGAGTTCTAAGACATACATGCATAAATTCATGCATCCCATTGGGTCTTTGGACCTAGGCCACTATGGTCAGGAACAGGTTTAGACACATGGGCCCGGATATGGATAGGATCCACAGTTTTATAGCTCATTTTGCCTTGCCCAAGTCAGGGGTACTGAGTCTTCTACCAAAAAAAAAAAAAAAAAAGGGGTCAGGTTAAGTGGGTGAGTCAATTGGACTTGATGATCAGATCCCCGAGTCAGTCAAGTCAAATGGGTAAATTACTGAGTTTCTACCTAGAAAGCTTGACCTCACTGAGTTGACTGGGTTTCAAGGCTGAGCCTATGTGGTTGACTTGACCTCAATGAGTCATTTGCTGGGCATTGTGACATAGGTCATGCCCATTCACAAAGTAGTCATTTCTCCCAACTGATCATGTCCAATCCAAGTGTCTATGGATTATGTCCAGCAGACTCAACTCAGTGAGTTGTCAAGGGGCATATATAGTGCATGGTCTTGTCTGCTCGTAAGCTAGCCAGTCATTTTTCCCAAAGGGTGTCTAGTCAGGTCGTGCCATTCATACAATTAGCACAACTTGAGTTTGACTGAATAAGCACTAATTAATGGCTATTCTAAACAGGCACCAAGATTCCAACCATCAGTTACCTATGGGTCTTTATATATAGGATCCTGGAGACATAAACATTTTTCCCAATGGGTCTATCTCTTTTCCTTGATTCATAATTTTTCTCCATTTTATCTTTTTGGATCTATTGCTCAAGTTACTTTTCAAGTTAACAACCAAAAAATCAACATAAAGCAAGTGTTGGGCTTCATTATTGTATCATGGTGGCAACTCTTTAGTTACTCTTTTTGGACCTATTGCTCTAGTTACTTTCCAAGTAAACAACCAAAAAATCAACATAAAGCAAGTGTTGGGCTTCATTATTGTTGTATCATGGAAGCAACTCTTTAGTTTCTCAACTGTTAATAATTTGATTTTCTTCTCTATTTTTATTACGCCAATCTTTTATATGAAATCTAAATAACTCGAAATAATTTTCCAACCTTTATTGTCAAATTTATTAATAAATCCCCAGCATTCTCATGATTTTTTTTCTGCATTTCCTTTCCTAATTATGAAACTTCTTAAGTTGCATTAGTAGTTTGTGCTTCCTGTTGAAAAATATATATTCCAATAAACATGTATTTTGTTAATTGGAAAAAAGAATAGCTAATTGGAATGAAGCTTAGTCTGAAAATAAAAATAAAAATAAAAAAAACTGCCAGAGTTGACTTGAATCGGCTATAAAATTGATACTTGGTGGAAACTCATTTTTTTTTTTATAACAAGTTTTGGGAAGACATGGCAAAAGACTCGGTTGACTCCATCAAGACTTTGTGAGGACTCATTCAAAATCCCAAAGAAAAAAAAAAAGCAACCTCTATTTTTATTCTTTTAATATATGTGACTTTTGACTTTTTGTCCCCAAATTTTTTTATAACCATGTCAATTTTTTCTCTTCTTCTTCTTCTTCTTTTTAAGGAAAAAAAAAAAAAACATTATGGCCCCTCAAGGAAAATCTCCAGTGTCTATTACTGAATGATGCTAAGTCAAGTCAAGTTGCCCAATAGATTTTTTAAGTGAGAATTTAAGTTTTTGGACAGTATAATGAAGTGTCAAGGAGTAACATGTCAGAATGTAAACAACTGGCTCTCAGGATGATCATGATATGAATGTCTCTTATAAATAAAAGTGTAAATGCAAGCCATTAATTTACAAGTCATATACATTTCTGTGCTCCAATTTTAATAATATTAAGAAATAAGATATCTGATATAATCAGATCCTTTCCGAAGAGACTACTTATTTATATTTATTTGGGGCTTACTAGTATTTATGAAGCTGTTACCCTTCTATTAAAGTTCTTCCAATGGATTAGGGTTGGTGGAAAAAATAAATGGAGCAATAATAATAGCCATCCTTTTAAGAGTTTAGAAGATTTAATGACTAGAACTTAAGTACTTATTTTCTTCTTCATCTTTAGAAAGATATGTTGTAAAATGCAATGGTATTTTCCCTATTGTGGTAGAGCAACATTTTAAGTTAGCCAAGAGTAATGGGATAAAACTAAGATGGTGATGTGGACGTAAACACATACATGACCTCCTTCATGAATGATTAGGTCGTTCCTATACAAGGAATGGTACGACCTGTGGAGCCCTTGCAAGAATGACAATTATAGGTATGGCACTGTTTTGAGGATCTCAAAATTGTCTAAATCCAAACTATTAGATAAGGCTCAATCTTGACCAAAATCCGCATGATCAATTAATATGACCTATAATTTATGAGTGAATGTCAAATTTGGGTTGGTGGCAATTCGGGGGAAAGGTTGTAAGACTTTGGTTGATAAGGGTGAGGCCATTTTGACCCGATATATTGGACTGTTCGCAAAGGAGCAACTGGCCATCCCTTAAATTTTCTTGTGCGTGTGTGTGTGATTTTGGTCACTTCACCACACCAATGAGGCTACCCACCAGTTTGTAGTTTCCTCCTCACACTCATTACATGCACTCCCTCCCCTCTTTTTCCCTCTTCTCCTTTTCTTCCATTGTCCCCTCTCACATTGTATTACTACTAAACCCAATTTGACACTAATTATGACCTTTTCAACCATTAAATTTGACCTTTGATTTTAAACTGTTGATTTCTGAAGAAGTCATATATTTATCATAGTAGGTTCTTTAATTTTGAGATTTGAAAAGCCCTGTAGCTGAACCATATATTTATCACAGTCGCCACAAAAGAATCTAATCACAACACATAAAAAATTAAAATTCCCACACAGTGGAGACCATATAATATGAATTTAAACCATGAATTCAATTTTCTCTCAAGGCTTCAATTATACATCCCAAACTCCAAGTCAATCAGTATCAGATTGATCATTAGATTGGACACATGAAAAATGTAGCTAAGTCGTATTTATCAAAGTTAATAGTGAATGTGCCATTGTTTGGAACTGAAATTCATTCAGTTCTAATGGAGAAAACTTTGCATATAATGGATAGTCTTGCTCACAAAAAATGTGGTCCTTACTGTGAGTGAAAAATAATTTTATCAATGAGTACTTTAATCATTTCTTCCTTCAGTCCAAAAGTTGATGCTACTTAAGCTCAAGCCTACTATAAGCCGGACCATTACTTGAAAGGTTGAAATCTACAAGTACATATTTGAGTTAACCTTACTCCACAATGTGCCCAAACTTATCTAATATTTTAATGCAAATTTGTACTTGTAATTGCCTCTAAAAGCTTGACATAACCCATAGAAGATAAGACCAACTGAAAGGGAGAATGCACATTGGTCTGTGGTTTATCTCTAGCACAAGGTGTGATGGGATGCATGGATAGACATGGTTCCCAGAAAAAGGACCTTGTGATTGGTCATGCACAGAGCAAAAGAAAGAAGCCTTTTCATCTTTTTCTCTATAGACAATATTTAGTCTCCCTCAACCCTGAACCCCACCCCCCACCACCCTGTGTACTCTTTTTGTAGTTTTGTGTGGGTCATGTGAAGCTTCCAAAAAAGAGATCCATTGGGTTCCCTGCCAAGAAATCCACTTGCAAAAAGACACTTCCCCAAGGGCACATCACCCTCTTAAACAAAACAAAAACTTACATAAAAGAAGTAGATGATATTTACACCCAATGTATTTGATACATGCCCTCCTTCTCTTTTGTACTAATTATTACTTTAGGTTAGAAATTTTGTGGCCTGCCTCCTGCCACTGAACTCATGCGGATTAAGCATTATTATTATTATTATTATTATTATTATTTTAAACATCAGATTAAGCATTAGTTGGTATTCAAACAACACCAATCTCTCCGAGAAGACTTACACGGTGGTTTGTAGGGCTGCACATGGACGGTTCGGATCAATTTAGTACTAAAACCAACTACCAAACCAATCGGTTTGCACAGTTGCTAAGGGTCATCACCTTTTCATGCAAAAGATTTTGAGCATATCTCCCCACATCCAAGATGGGGCTGATCAGATCCACACGTACAGATCACAGATTATGGATGCCAGTTTGTCCAAAAACTGGAGATTAGTAAATGTAGAGTCTTCCCCTGAAGCAGAAGGCTGAGATTGTCCCTTCAATTTCATGTTGAATCTATGCCACATGTTGTAATGGGACCCTCTCATGGATGGTTTAGATTGACCAACATGAATGGCATACATATAATGGTGTGTCAATGGATGGGAGAATGTTTGAAAAATAAATAAAATTGGGAGTGTAAATATCATTTCTATTAAAGAAATAACAATGGCCTAATCAAACCTCCAGTTGGTTTGAGATTTGAAAAATCATTCATGTATGTATAAATTAAGGAAGGCCCAGACAACTCTAGACATTGAAAAGACCTGTGTTTTTCATTTCAAAGCAAGATCCCTTTTGGCCAATTAGCTAATGAAAAGGGGTGATCTGTCTTCAATCAGTCTAAATTATCATCCTAACCAAAAGATTATGCAGCTGCAATCTGGGACTAACAATAGTTAAAAATAAGACTAGCACCCAAAAGTTACATTTGACCATTCCTCCATGTGGAACCACTTCTCTCCATTTGGCAACGAGTTGTTGTTGAGTCGACTCAATTACTAGCTGAGTTGCCTCTACTCTTCTTCTTCTTCTTCTTTTCTTTCCAAATGTGGTGGCATTGTTCAAAAAATATCAGTTGATGCAGATCATTATGGCTGATGTGAAATGACAGAGAATATCAACACAAATAATTGACATCATATGGGCTTCACTTGAATCACATGGGCATACAATTAAAAACAAGATTATCTAATTCTTATGCATTATTTATTATATTTGCTAATCACATTTAAGCCGAAAGATTTTGAATCTAATTTTGACCCTAGTTATTTTCGGTTTCTACATCCCCTGACATACTCTCGCTCCGCTTTCCACTAATATACTTCCCCCACTTATGGACTCTCATCTTTCCGTTACTGACACGCATATAATCATATCTTTTCGTGCAAACCCGTGTTTAATTTTATAGTAGAGACCAACCTATATATCAATATATTATATATTTTGATCAGTTTGAATTTTTAATAGATGTGCGCCCTACCATATAGTTGCCCCAAGTGAAAGTGGAATTCGGACTCAACAATAAGGAATTCCCCTCGTGATCACAACTGTTGGTCAGTGGGCCATGCTTTCTACCTAATTAATTGGATTGAAGGGCAGATATGAAACAATCTAGTGACCAATGACAATGTGGGGTCCCCTACAAAGTGTAGGGCAGTGGAGCATGAGAACAGTGACGTGTCCTTGTCCATACCATATGCATAAGGAATCTGCAAATCCGCAATTAATATTCCACTCACTATTTATGGTAGCAGAAGCGAAAAACCGGAAAACGTAGTCAATGCGGAACCGTTACGAAATTCCAGGCCATGAGAAGCACGCGACGTGACGCCGGCGGTCTTTTGTCTTCTTGAGGAGTCCGGTCCCGGAATCTGATGCGTTCCGGTACCGGAACCTGACATGTCAGACTTCGGTAGACCTTGGGTTAAAAAACTAGGGTCAAATCACGTGAGGGAGGACTTTTTAGTGTGCGTCTCGTACTGTCTTAGGAGAAAGGAATTATGTAGGAGACTAGGAGAGCTATTATGACATGCATGCTTCAAAAAGTAAAAATAAGTATTGAAGCAAGATATTTTTACTTTTATTAACATTAATCACTCTAATGGTGTCAAATGAGGCCAGTCTAAAATCTTGAAATCCCTTGTAATGTTGTAAATGTAAGGCTTATTTGACGTAAAACCGATTCAGTTGGTTTAAATTATTTAAAAAAGTTTATGTGAATATATGATTGAATTAGCATTAGAGCATCACTGGAAACCTATAGCAGATTTTTTTTTTGGCAAACCGACATCCTTCTAATGTCGTCTTCATGTAATATTTCTTCTAAAGAGGGTTCTAAACCTGTTTCTACAAAGCATTGATTACTGATTCACAATTTTCAAATCTCAAATTTCCCAGGTCCAACCAAACAAGCCTAGTTCTCTCTATGAAGCAATCCTTCCCTAATTTCCCCAATCCTTTGTGCACCCATTGCACAAATGGTCTGAACCCTGATCACCATAATAAATGAACCCCACAATCAACTGGGGACTCCATTTACACACACTTGTCTGTAGATAGTACCCTTCCTCTTTTGATATACACAGTGACTGATCAATGATCATAATGTGAAGTTGACAGTTCAATACCATTTACCCAAACCAGACAAGCTCGACTCACACCGTATCCTCTAAAAGTTACCGGTATTTCTCCCTCTACCACCGACTTCCTTCTACTTCTCCTGCTCCTTCTCCCAACAGAAACTCAAACACAAGAACACAAATTCCATCTCTGCCCCTGCCCTCGTCTTCTTCTTCTTCTTCCTCCAAAATCTCGCCTCTCCAACATCTCGTCTCCTCCCCTCCAAAATCTCGCCGGCCGCTGCAACGCACTACTCCTTCCTTCCTCTTTTTTTATGACCAAAATGCCCTTGCTCTGATATCTTCTTCAGCTGCAGCAGCATTTGCAGATTTAAACTCTAGCTTCCTCTGCAAGCATCTCCATTTGAGCTTCTTTTCCGAAAATACCCCTCTCTTCTCTGCATTTCCCCACAATGCCACTGGTTCTCGCTCTCTTCCTTCTCGCAGCTTTCTCTTCCTCCGCTGTCACGGCGGAATCCGAGCCGTCAGATGCCGCCGCTCTTCTCGCCTTCAAGTCCTCCGTCGAGTCCGACCCGTCGGGTCTCCTCTCCGACTGGAACCTCACCGGAAAACCCTACTGCCTCTGGCGCGGAGTCGCCTGCGCCGGGTCCTCCGGCAGGGTGACGTCACTCACCATCTCTGCCGCCGGAGACGGCGGTGGAGGAGGCTCTGTGATCGTCGGAACGCTGACTCCTTCCATTGGAGACCTTGCCGGCCTGCGGATCCTCTCCATACCGCACGGCGCGCTTCACGGAGAGATCCCTCCGACGTTCGGACGGCTCGGATCGCTCGAGATATTGGAGCTCCAAGGCAACAATCTCTCCGGTCGGATCCCCGATCAGATAAGCGATCTGTCCTCTCTTAAGCTGCTTAATCTCTCTTACAACTCGCTCTCCGGCCCGATACCGGAGAATCTGATCGGATTCTCACGGGTCGAGTCGATTGATCTTTCATTCAATCTGCTCTCTGGAGGAATTCGTGTGAATCCTGTAAGCAGATGTGAATCATTGACGCATTTAAGGCTTTCCGGAAATGATCTCGTCGATAATATCCCGCCGGAGATCGGAAACTGCTCGAATCTGCGGTCACTTTTGATTGATGGTAACATCATCGAGGGCCGGATTCCGGCGGAGCTGGGTCGGATCTCTGAGCTTCGAGTTCTTGATGTCTCTAGAAACAGTCTAGTTGAAGGAATTCCAAGAGATCTAGGTAACTGTAGCAAGCTATCTGTTCTTGTTTTGACGAATTTGGCTGAGTCGCCACCATTCAATGTTAGCTCAGAGGCGAATCCGCGAGTCGAATTCAATGCCTTTTTGGGAGCAATTCCATGGGAAGTGCTGTCAATTCCTAGTCTTGAGATGGTTTGGGCGCCAAGAGCGAATCTTGGGGGCCGGTTGCCGGAGAATTGGAGTGAGTTTTGCAGGTTGCGCGTTCTCAATCTTGGGCAGAATTACATCACTGGATTGATACCTGAATCACTTGCGAATTGTCGCAATTTGTCATTCTTGGATTTGAGTTCAAATGATTTGCAGGGTTTGATCCCTTTGCGGCTGAGAGCTCAGTGTATGGTCTACTTGAACGTGAGTCGCAATTCCCTGTCAGGTCCTCTGCCAGAGTTTGATAAGATTAGCTGTAATCAGAGCGCAAGTCTCTTCGAAAATGGAAATGGAGAGAGCTTGTACCATCCAACAATGGTCTCTCTTCTATCAAGTGCATGGATGAATAACCCACTCGAATTGATTTTGAATGATGGTTTTGTAGTTCTGCATGATTTCAGTTGGAACAACTTGACAGGTTTGTTGCTGACCATTTCATTGGGAGAGGGATTTTTATCAGAGAAACCTCAAATGTCTTCTTCGTATGGTTTGTTGCTGAACAACAACCTGTTCAATGGATCACTTCCAGACAGTCTTTTCACTGGATGTAGTGATTTATGGAGTTTTGCGGTTAATTTGAGTGCGAATCAGATAATGGGTGAGATCAATAGAAGGCTGCTTCTTGGATGCTTGCAGTTGAAGGGTTTTGAAGCAGCTTATAATAAGCTCAGTGGGTCGATTCCTCCAGCCATTGGTGATTTGAGAATGCTTTCATGGCTTGACTTGAGAGGAAATGGATTGAACGGAGCATTGCCTGATCAGTTGGGTAAACTGAGAGATCTGAAATGGATTCTCCTCAGCAAAAACAGTTTAACAGGGGAGATCCCTACTCAGCTTGGAGAATTGGCATCTCTTAGAGTTCTGGATCTATCTAATAACGTTCTTACAGGTAAGATTCCTGTGAGTTTATCGAATGCTTCTAACCTTGAAACCATATTGCTCAATCGGAACAGGCTTTCTGGTGAGATTCCTTCATCTTTATCTATGCTTGCTGGTCTTTCAATTCTAGATGTTTCTTTTAACGAACTTTCTGGTCGTATCCCACATCTGAAACATGTGGTGGACTGCGCTTTATTCCAAGGTAACTCATTCTTACCGCAATGTCCGGATTCAAATTCAATGTCGCCAACTGGGTTTCCTTTTCCAATGGAAGTGCGGAGGAGCGGTCGAAGCAGTAAATTGAAGTCGTATGTAATAGCAGCGATAGTTTCTGCTTCTTTAATATTGTTTGTTCTCATGCTGCTGGTCCTAGTCCTGATCTTTGGAAGGAAGAAGCTTGTTAGACTCACCAGCCTGCGAAGGAAAGTCGTCATGACATTCACAGATGCTCCTGCTGAGCTGAATTACGACAATGTTGTTAGGGCGACTGGGAATTTCAGTATCCGAAACTTGATAGGAACAGGTGGTTTCGGAGCAACCTATAAGGCAGAGCTGGTCCCTGGTTTTCTAGTAGCTGTGAAGAGGCTTTCCATTGGCAGATTTCAAGGCCTTCAACAGTTTGATGCGGAGATCAGAACATTAGGAAGGATTCGACACAAGAACCTCGTTACTCTCATCGGGTACCATATGGGACAAGCTGATACATTTCTAATCTACAACTATCTATCAGGGGGAAATCTAGAGAGCTTCATTCATGACCGATCTGGAAAGAACACATGTTGGCCTGTAATTCACAAGATAGCTCTAGATGTGGCCCATGCACTGGCCTATCTTCACTACTCCTGTGTGCCACGGATAGTTCACCGCGATATCAAGCCAAGCAACATCTTGCTCGATGAGGAACTGAATGCCTATCTGTCTGATTTCGGACTGGCAAGGCTCCTGGAAGTTTCTGAGACCCATGCGACAACGGATGTTGCTGGCACATTTGGGTATGTTGCACCAGAGTATGCAACGACCTGCAGGGTGTCCGATAAGTCAGATGTATATAGCTTTGGAGTTGTTCTCTTGGAGTTGATGTCAGGGAAGAAGTCTCTTGATCCGTCATTCTCAGAGTATGGAAATGGGTTCAACATTGTCACGTGGGGAAAGTTGTTGATCATGGAGGACCGCCCCTGGGAGCTTTTCTCACCAATGCTGTGGGAAGGGGGACCCAAGGATCCTTTGATTGGGATGATGAAGCTTGCGTTGGCTTGCACGGTAGAGTCACTGTCCGTTCGGCCAACAATGAAGCAGGTTGTACAGAAATTGAAGCAGTTGAAAGATTCGTGAAAGCTAAGCCACTGATCTGTGGCTTTGAGGCATTTTTAGAAGATTGTGGACCGTACACTCATACAGAATCTTCAACATTGATGTGAGTTTTCTTTCACAAATTTCTATTTTATCATAATATCTTTACTTTAAACTTCTTCTGATGGACTGGTTTGTATTGGATTTATTCCTATTCCAGATAATTTTTTATAGCGAAAAAAAAAAATGGAATTAGAAAAACTAGAATGGAAAGGCTGATGGGATTCTGTGGACTAAAAGGAGACTTCTCTGATAGAAAGTTCTGTTCAGCTATTCTTTGCATTCTAGACTCTTCATTATAGATTATTGAAATGTGAAATGTAACTGAAATTTCATGACATTTATGTGAAAGGAGAAAGACAACATCCAAAGTTATGATTTCAACATAATCATAAGACCCATGTGCTGAAAATTCAGCAACCACTGTCATGGTGATATTTCCCGCCTATACTTTTACATGACCTTCTGAGGCCGAATGAGTATACATGTGTAGGAGAATGCTGTTGTGATATGGAGGCATGTTTTAATATTCTGCATATTTACATAAATACCTGCATTGGCGTTTTTTCACATGGCGTGCATGAAAGTAGATCCAAGCCATCTAGAATAGATAATCATCTTCCCAATTGTGGATGGAACATAATGCAGAAAGAGGCAGTGAATTGATTATTCTGTTTTCCACTTGACACCCAAGCATGTGACTGGCACGACGTTTAAGGCCTTCTCTCATTAGGAAAAGGACCCAAGATCAAAGGACTTGAGGGCCAACTTTGTAATAATAAAATTGATCAAACAGGCAGGTAAAATGAAAAATTCCGTGGTCTAACTTTGACTAAACAATGTCCATTGACCAGATGTTAATGTCATCTGTTCATTACGATTTGGAATAGGCGTGCAGTCATGCCCTGCTAGATTATCATTGGTTTCCTCTCTAATAGATTGAAATAGTAACGATATCAGTACGTACTGTTTCCAAGTTTTATTTGCATTTTACCTGACAGAATGGTAATGTCTACAGGCACAAGAAGATCACTACCATCATCATCTTTGCCTTACCCCATCGATCGGTGGTCGGCTTCAAGAAGATGGTTGTATCCTATTCATACATGATCTTATGTTCTCACATCCAAGGTAACTGTTCTGTTTTTAGCTATCAACATTTTCAGGAATTGGAATATCTGGCGCTGCTCTTACTGACTGGTTTCTTTGCTTGTTTTGGGCAGGACACCTAATATCACATAAAGGGAAGAGAATGCTACAATTGGCGTTTCTATGAAACCGATTGTGGAAGTATGTAGGTCATGGAAGTCGGTGGGTGGAGGGAGGAACCGCAAATGCCAATGCGAGATACTCTTATTTCTTTGGGAAGAGCTTATTGTAGTGCAGTACTTTTCCAAATGAAAGTATAGCAATTGCAGAACCAAGCGACTAAATATTTTCAGGAAATTGGTGGAGGAAGATAATAACACCTGTAAAGAACATTCGTGAAAATATTTTTTCTGTTCAGCCATTCTTTCTCTCCATTTCATTTCCATGTTCTAATTAATATTACATTGCTGGCGGTCTTGGATTGGAGAAAGATTTGTCCCCTTAAGAGTTGAGAGAGATCAAATAGACTGGTAAATATTGCATGGTGGAGAGTGATGTTCAGTCCCCTTAAAAAGAGTTAAAAGAGTTAAGAGTGATTCCAGTGTACAGATGAAAACAGGTTGAATTTGGGTCGGGTGCTCAGTGTAACCAGACCAAGACCCAATTACTAAACTGGGAACCGCATATGACTAGGATTCAGGTTATAGGACCTGTACTCATTTCCAAATTCAAATCAAAGACCCGAACCAGAATAAAGGGTCCTTAACCTGGATTAGAATAGAGAGTCCAACACTATAATATACTTTATTTGTAAATAATGGTGGCATTGTGTATTCAGGTCTTTGGGAATGAAACTACATTGGAACTGGACACCTGAATATTTATTTGAATCCATGTTCATTTGAACCCAGACCACTACCGATATGGGTCAGTCTTGGACCTAAACCTATTTTCGGTCCTTCAGTTTTTTGGGGCGCATTGTCGTCCCTAACTCGAGACCAGTGTGAAAATTAGAGTATCCCTCAAAGATCTTGAAGACTGTAACTGCTCTCTTTCACAGAGCATAAATAGGCATATAGAAGTGGTGAACAAAACAAATTTTAAAAGAACACAAAAAAGGGCCTATTTTAAAAAGAACACAAGGGGAGGTTAGGATTAGCCATCTACCAAATATGAGAAAATATCAAACATTTTTTGCTGTTTAGTCCAAAGATGATGATTGTGAGCCTTAACTGATTTTAATTCCAGGCATCTTCTATTTTAAAGCTGTGTAGCTCAAGCTGCGGGTAGGTCTACGATGTACAGATGTGGGCTGGGCCTAGACAGTCATTTGTATGGCCCATGCAAAATACCATTTTAAATCACTTAAAACATACATGGCCCGACTGCAAGTCATGAAAATTATCCACTCTACAACATAACCTAGAATTAGAGAAGAATGTTCAATTTTCGAAGCTGTACAATCAAAATCATTGCTTATGGAATCCATCTGCTTTTTACATCATGGGCAATTTACCATGTTGCATATTCTATTTTCATGTGACTTGTAATAGTCAACCCAGTCTAGACATTATATAGTCCAGACCAAAGTTCCAATGGCATCCTATTAATGGACACCATGGTTAAGAGACTTGCAATTGTAAATGACTTAGAAAATGTGAGCCTTCATTCCCCGGGCAAATAAGACCATAATGAAACAACAGCTTACCCCACACAACTCTCTTGCTCGCCGAGAAGTTATATCATCCAAATCATTAGCATTGTTTCCAAAGTCGCTTCATACCCATGCAATTGGATGAGGCTTATGACCACACACTGTCTCTAATCTTGTTGATTGGCTAAGAATGAAACCATGAAAAAAATAGTCTTATAACACACCCTGAAATACTAAATGTCCATAACCAACTGAGATAGGACCGGGGACAACCATTGGGGCTATTACCATATAGAAAGTTGTATCAATGATTTGTCATTTATCTCATTGTGGTTCTGAACTACATAGAAGGGCACAGTAGAAAGAATTGGAGAATTTTCTTGTCATTCTTTCAAGCATCAACAGTTTTTACATTAATCCCATACTTACAAGAAACGGCAGGAGCATCCGTCTTGATTAAAAAAAAAACGTTATAGCAAATTTCTTGCTAAAAAATGTTTAAGGAGGAAAAATTCCAATGACAACATGCCACAAAGTAGTTCTGAGATTATACAACTACAAATCTACAATGAACAAATTAAAATTGAAAAATTACAAACATGGAAACCAATGAATGAAATGAACTTCGTGTATTAGATTACACAGATCACTAACCAGACTGCAAAGGTGGAGAAAATATTCCAAAGAGAACAGTCCTTCAAGAGAGATTCCATGTCCGCAAGCTGATGAGCACAAGCATAGCTATGGAGAAGTAGATCACCTTATTATCCACACTGTAGTTCTGGAACAACCTAAAAAGTGAAGAGATCCTGCATCAGAATGGGCATTAGTATTCTGATGTCTATATCTTACAAGTGAGCTGATCTAGACTGTTAGTATTTTGGCAACTTTGTTGATAGGGATGCCTAAAATGTACCCATACTATAAGACCAAGCTAACTAATCTTTCGTAATGTTCCCCATGCTGTCTATACTCTATCCTCTCTATTTTGAAGGCTGAGGGAATGAGGGATGGATGAGAAAGGACTTTTATGACTAGAAGAGTTTTGGGGCTGGGGGTCAATGATGCGATTCACCAAACCAATAGTGCGACTATAATAGATGGCATTAAGGAAACTAAAGAGACTCCACTGAGTGAGTAGCAAGTAAAAGCTCACACTTGACAAAAATCTTGCACTTTGAAGATGGCATCAAGCAGGAGTGTCTTGTTTTGCTTTTAGCACAAATTCTTCAGTGGTGATGCCTATGATCTCATTAGCACGCTTCAAGCCCACACAGTATATCCTTCCAAGGGGGTCCTGAAGTAAAAAGTTAATCCTCTTCAGTCAGGGAAAACAGAAAAAGTTAGATCCAGCTAAAGAAAATTGAACAATTAGAAATTCCATACTCTTTTTTCACTGGGTCACAGTTCATCAATAAGAAAATTCAAAGAAGTTTTCATACTACCATAACACAACATCTTTATCATATGTTGATATCACATAATTTAAAGGATAGAGCTAGCATTTCAACTAGTTTGCACCAGAAACTGATGCCCAAGAAACTAAAAATTGCTAAAGACAGACATAAATTAACGAAAATGTAAAACGCACTCTCGCCACGATGCCAAGCTTTTCTAACTTTTGGACTGCGTCTTCCACCTCAAAATTGCATTGCTCTCCAAACTCATCTTTAATCAGTTCTTCACATCGCTGGTCGAGCTCCTATATATACAATTGGAGCTGTATAGTCAGCATGATTCCATACACTTAGTGTTTTCAACTTCACATGGAAAAAGTGTAAATATTATGTGGCAGAGAGCATTTACTGAGATTCCTTACTTCTATGGTCAGTTTGCCCTGCTCCATCAGGATAAAGAATGATATAATGACCTCTTTTACCTGCATTTAAAATATGTCAAGAAATTAGGACAGAAATTTTCTGTGCAGGTTCAGTAGTTGATATCAAAGTTAAGCTCTCTGGACACTGACTGACTCAACTCAGATCAATGGAAGCCTAATTCCAAAACGAGATAAACTCAATCATGTGCTTGAAAACTCAATCATGTGCACTGAAAAACTCAATGAATATCTAATGAATTGGAAAAAAGAAGAAGAGAGATTATAGGCACGTGAAAGCTCTTCATCAAGTGTGAGTCCACTTTCAAGATTCTAAAACTTGTAGAGGCTCGGAAATGCTGTTTTCTCTATGATAATGTCTAGTTAAACAATAGTCTTTTTCTTTTCTTTTAGTTGTTCCTTTATGATATATGCAATGCATGTGTACATGATCTAAACCAGTGATCCTGCCTACTGTGGATGTGCCATAGCCCAAAAATGCATTGCCAAGGCAAGTTTAGGGGGGATTTGTTTGCACCCATTTACATATGTAAATGTTATGCATACGCATGTTTGTTTGCTCTCGGTTATGCACCACATGTGTTAATGAGGTGCAAAAATGGTGTGTAAATTGGGCCAATATGAAAATTTTCCACATATAAAAGGATGAGAAACATTTTCACACTTCTCCTCTGGTTAAAAGGGAGCTAGTACAATTCTTTCCCAGGACAGGACGCTGTTTCAAATCCCATGTCCCCTGTTTTGAAACTCATGTGGGCCCCAAAATCTTGATACGAACTATTTAAATTCTTTATTGACCTATTCAACCCCAAAAGATTTATTTTTCATGTCTTAAATATTCATAGATTTTGAGATAATATATGTAATCCAAACTATTCAAGGTTTACTAATGTTAAAATGGTCCAAACAAACATGGTAATGTGTTTCACATGTGTAAGTTTTACATCTATGAAATTTCATATATGTAAACCCCATTTTCATATCCCATGCATAAAATAGGCAAGTTGCCCCTTAAGCATTTGATTAGAGGATTTTGGCAAAAGAGAATAGATGATTGATAACAATGCCAACCAAATATAAATTGATCAGCCTTATTCTTTTTATTAAAAAAATCCTCCAACTCAATTGTGGGTACTGTCCGATGGATTTCAATTTGGGCCATAGCCCCATCATGGTAGTTTGATTTCACACATGCAGGCCATGTGTGAGAAAAGATACAGTGAAAACTTAGGTTTTCTCAAAATATCACATCATTTAGGACCTACTTCCTGCTGAATAACATCATCGCACAAGTGAAGAAGAGTGCCTCTGCCACTATCCAACTGTTTGTCATACATCGACTGCATTATTAAGGTTTGGTACCTTGACATGTCTTGCTGAAACCTACATGGCAGAAAATGAAAATTTAAAAACAATATAGTTCTAATAAGCAGCTATGAAAACTATAAATGAGCAAGTAGGCTGCTTGGGCTTCCTAGTTTTTCAGGTCCAATTAATAAATCCATCAGACCTACACCTAAATTTCAGGTTCAACTGGTAAAAAGCAGCATTTGGAGCAAGATCTCAACAGCATTTTATATTGGGGCACAGCCCAAGTCCGATCCTGACAACAAAGTCAAGACCTGTTTCTAACTAATACAGGTTGGTCATGGACTGATGGACCTGAGTTTTAGGCCGAATAAGTAAACAACATACTTAGGCCAGAGCCCAATGCCCACCACAGCTATAATAATAAACTTTTCAGTCAGAAATATTATTAATTGATCATGTCTCATGCCTAGAATAAAGTTTCCAAGGATTCATTTCAAGCTTCATAATAACTACCATATGTCAGAGCATGATGCACTATAAACTTACGTGAAGTAAATTTTAGCACAGTAGCCACCTAATCCAGAAAGAATAGCAATCATAACCCAAATATCAGCTTTAGGCATTTCAAGAGAACTAATAAGGGCAGCCTGAAAAGAAGGCAATGACAAGTAAGAACCTACTGGATAAAAGAAAAGAAGATTAAGTAAATTCATTAACTTCCCAGAACATCAAAGACTCACCAGCCCAAGAACTGCAGAAACAAGGAGCTTAACCCAATCCATTGGTGTTAAACTTGGATTTTTCTTCTCTGGCTACAATAATAACAACCCAAAATCAGCCTATAAGTTGACAACAACTGCTGCTTCTGGCCTAAATATAACAAAAGGACTCACCAGAACTAACTCCATGTCAGCCATAGGGATGTTTTTAAAATGCTTTACATAAATTCCTCGCTCTGTTTTGTTCTTCTTATTTACCCGCCTGGAAAACTACTATAATTATCAGCCATTGACCAGATTTCTAAAGAGGAAATATACACAGATTGATCATACCATTTGCTCAGCACTAAAGACGGATGGTCCTACTCTCAAACTTAAGTAGTGCAACTGACTTCAATATTCCATTTGGGAGCCACCAGTAGCATATCTTAGATCAGTCAATAGGGGGTACATATTAAGGCATATCTAATCATAATACCCCATGATGAGGCCCAGCAAGCAAACAGCTTAGATTATTAAAGAGGTTTCCCCACTCGTACTACTGCTGGAAAACTAAATAAAAATAATAATACTTATCTAAATCAAGAATCTATCTTTTTAAAAATAGATCTTAGTTGAAAAAAACAGTGACTTGAAGTGGATTAGGATGTGCAAGAAATGAAACAGCAGTTATCAACTAAAACAGGAAGAACTGTCACTTAGCAAGCATACAAATAAAACCAACATAAAGAATATAAACAATATACCGATACAATAAAACAAAGCATGTAAATATCTATATTTATCTAAAATATATTATATTCATTTGTAAATTTGAGAGGGCATGGTTGAATTTTTAGAAGGATAAAACCATAGAAGCTAGAATCCAACTGGCCAAAACAAGATAAGATGCATCCAAGGGAAAAAAGGGGGCCGAAAACAAGAGATCAAAAGAGATTACTTGTGATGTTGATAATCAGAATTTATTGCATCCGAGATTGCTTGAGGAAGGGATACACTATCAACAGTCTGAACCGTGGCATCAAGCGAAGCAAAAGTAGAGGCCGCATTACCCAATTTACTAAGGAGATCACCACCGGTGTCCGCCTTTCTACAAATAAAAATAAAACACAATTACTTCATATTTAGCAAGTTGAGATATCCAAACTCAAAAAGTGACAATCTAGTGATCTACAGTTAAAATACAACTTTAATTGTCTGGAAAGTCACCTTTATAGAAATATGGGTGCAAAGATGTTGATGTAATCATGACAAAAGGTCTGTAAGTGGTAGTAGCAGAGGAAGGAAAACCTAGAGACAGTGGTGGCACCTTGGCCAGAAGGTCCCTTCTTCTAAGTCCCAAGTTTGAAGGTAGTTTTTCTGCTACCCAAAGATGCAATTAGTCGATTTTTTTTCCTGAGCACATGATTATCCATTCCACTACACAGTTGGGTGAAGTGAAAATTTTAAACATTAGGCAGATTTTTTTTTATTGTGCATTTTCCATCCAAAATAATTTTGAGCACAAACAAACAATATTAATTCAGGGCTGAACATTATAAAAGAAGTATCCCACCCCATGTGGTATCTGATATTTTTACTGCCCAAATGCACATTTTAAAATATTATTCAAGTCTAGTGATAAAACCAACTTACAGCCAAGTTTGGCTTTCTTCACTTTGACCATGGAGAAAATTCTCTTCGTTCTCTGCATTCTCTCCATGGTGGAATCCCCAAAATAGGAGAACGCTGATGAGCCGAAGTCATTCAGAGATATCTTTCTATTGTATATTTTCACCATTAAATTCATGTAATTGTCTCGACAATAAATTATCATGAGAAGGAAGGCCCATACAGGTATATTAAGACATGTTAAGCCTATTACTTATGTGATGTGGGACTTCCCAACACTCCCCCTCAGAGAAACCTACTCTGATACCATGTAATAAACCATATTCCAACCCAAAAGCTTAAGTTGATAGGTGGAAGGCCTATACAGGTATATTAAGACATGTCAAGTATATTACTTAGGCGATGTGGGATGTGGGACTTCCCAACAGACCAACCCAACTCAGCCTGACCATGTTGCTGCCTAGGACCATGTCCAAAGACTCTTTGGATAAGTACACATTAATGATTGATTTGGCCTTCTTTCCAGTAAATGGTAAATTTTCTTTGTATTACATGCACTTAAAGACAGGCATCGAAAGACAATAAATGGCCAGTGTCCTATGTATTCATGGACTCAAACTCAACCATCAGAAGACATTATTTGGGCTTATTCCAGTTTCCATCTGAGCTGTCAAGCAAAACTCCAAGTGAAATGATGCATTTTAATTTAATGGCATGTCAAAATGAATCACTGTAAGGCTGAAGACTACCACCTGTAGACAACAATCATCCTATCAAAAGTTGGTTCTTGGAGCGTGACCTTTCCAAACAGATTTCTCAAGCTGGACAGACATAATAAAAAGAATGCATGTCAAATAACTGGTGAGTCTTCAATGATGATATAATATCAAGATAATAGTACTGATAGAATAACCCATAACCATCCGGGATTCATGTCAATACATCACAACCTATTCTGAAAGAAATCAAATATATCAATTTGAACCTTAGATTCATGTTTTCAATTCGAACTCGTTCGACAAACAGATCCTGCTCTCTTTCACCAATCATTTCACCGGTCTTCATTGGATTTATCTGACTTTTTCTGCTTTGCTTCCTAGAAAAGATGCATTGCAGTCTGAAAGAATAATAACCACACAAAAAGATTTGTTTCAATATTTCAAAGTAAGAAATGGATTTATAATGGACAGAATGCATTAATAATTCTCATAGATTCGCCATAGATGGGGTTGGCAATGGACCTAGCTAGCTCATTGGGAATTCCAAATGACCCAATCTAAATAGGACTGTCCTGGCCTTCTTATTAGGCTCAGAGATCATAAATGGGTCTAATTTCAGGTCCAATTAACAAATAGCTCAAGCCTTTGCCTCACTCTGACAGCTTTTTGTATTGGGGCATTGCCAAGCTATGGTACCTGGATACTTCAAAATAGGCAACAAATTGTATTGTAATGTACCCAATACTTCATCTTTTGTGTTAAAATCTGTGTCCCTGTCAGCCTGTCTTATCTGTAATGTGTCCTTGCCATATCCATCCTGTATCAGGGCATCATAGTTGCAGAGAACAGAATTAAGGCCTCTTTCATGAGTGCATGGTTGAGCCCAGGTCTGAACTTCAGAATTAATCAATTTAAAATGATGCTCAACCCAGATCCGTTCCATTTCCAACACCTGACCATGAACATAGTGTATTAACTGATGATATAAAACAACCACCTCTATTACCTGGTGATATAAAGTAACCACCCCCAAATGCGCGCTATGATCATGTCCAGTTTCTCCATGAAAAAGTAATCAGTTGTACGATCAATTCCAATTCCTCGGCGGAAGATTATGTACTTTTGACATGCACATGTGTTACCATATTAGTCTAAAATCATCAGTATATGGTAGGGAAAATAAAGACAAAAAAATGATACATAATAGCAGGGCTTTTTAAAAATTGAACTGTGCCATAAATTATTCAAGTTTTATGGGAAATAATGATGATGATGATGACAATCTTGTGACCAAGTTGTACATGTCGATATGTACATATGGATGCACTGGATTAAGTGCTCATGAAGACTGCTATACTTGGGACCTTTTCTGAGTTATTCAGGGAACATAAATCCAGGACCTCTGTAAATAGAACTCTTCTGCAATAGAAAGTATGTAAGCCTCAGGAATTTTCAGTTTTGCTAATCAATACTCAAGAAAAGAGTTAAGCCTCTCAAAGGGAGGACCAACATAACAGACAGCATTGATGTACTGCTCTGATTCAATGAGAATATTGAACTCTAAATCTTAGACTAAAATGAAGAGGAAGTGGTGACTGGTGAGCCCTTGGTGGCTGTCACCATTAATTATACAACTATAATAAAAGATATTAGAGCAGTAATACATGTGAATCAGACTCTCCTTGATAGACCTGAAGATCTACAAGAACCTAAAAGTAATACAATATGATACATTCAAGTGTATTGGAAAACTAAGTATATCTTCAGAGTATGGTTGTCCTCATTGAGTGTATTGGAAAACTAAGTATATCTTCAGAGTATGGTAGTCCTCATTGTGAAGATAAAGATACATATGGATCCCACTTCAGGGGACTGCTGTATCTGTATCTTCACACTCATGAAAAATGAGCACTTAATCTGGTGCATCTGCTTGTTATGCAGACCCAGAACGGTTCAGATCCAACCTGGCTGACTTCAATCTTTGGCCTAGGCCCAACCAAACCAAGCTTTGTTTCAAAATGAGGTCCAACCAGGTCAAGCCCAGGTTAAGGCCCATGTCAAGGTCAAACAGCTCAAACAGGTTTAAAACCTGGCCCAAAATACACAGGCTCATGGCCCAAACAGGGCCTCCAGTAGGTTGTTTTTTTTTTTTTTTTATTACATTCCTTCTTTTAGATTTATGGTGAATGACACCTATTTCCTTCATATTTCTATCTTTCTTTGTGGAAGTGGTTAATTGTGATAGGATTTCTATTTAATTCTATTTTATAGTCTTTAGGGATGGGATATGCCAAAGGCTATAAAGCCTTAACATGGTTTTAGGGGACATAATGATTGCTGCAGCAATTGCAATTTGGTTTCATTCAATACCCATTATGTGCAGAGCATTCTTCTTGCACTATCACTATCATCATCGTGTGATTTCTTTTTTAATGTCTCGATAGATCTGACTTCTATTTTCATATATGCATGAAAGTTGCTTGGGTTGCCTTGTTTGCAAATAACCCTGTTGAAGAGAAGCCATTCCAGACTGCTCGAGAAAAAGTGTCTGTGTGTAAATTGATGGACATTGCTATATAAACTACAAGCCTACACAACCAGCCAACATCTTACAAGTGCTATTCCTTTATATGTGTTAAAAACCAGAAACACCAAAAGCTTGAGCTGTTAGTGAACGATAGAACAATGTATATCAAAGGGTCCCATAAGACCCCTCATGCGTGGGGCTCATCAAATGGACAGAAACATGCTAAACGACCATACATGGACAGAAACACGTCACTAGGGATTCAAACACACGACCCCTAGCTTTGATACCATGTTATAAACTAGAAACTCCAAAAGCTCGAACCTCTTGATAACCAGTAACATGAAAAAGGTTAACCTGTTAGTGAATGGTACAAGAATTTATATCAACAATATGTTCATCTAGCAGTTGATTGGCACCATACAGAACTGAGTTTATTTAGCAACCACACTTCCTAAATGTTGACCTTTGAATCTGATTGAAGACTTCGTTAGAAGAGATAATGCTGATATACTTTCATTGTGTTAGTCCTTTCAATGTTTGAATTTGATTCAATTCAAGTAACAAGACTTATTTTCCACATCAATCAGTTGAATGATCCTTGCTATTAATTTGTGCAAAAAGATGAGGACCCAGCCCATTTACATTATATTTGGGCTCATTATACTCTTATCTGCATCAGATGTGTATGTCTGCAGTACAAACAATCATATCTCAGGCAACTCTCAAGAGTCATATAACCGAAATTCATGCGACTATTTTATGTATGTTACAAAACAAGTGAATTTTTTTCTTCCTTTTCTTTCACACAGGTACTTTTCCTTTGCAGTCTTCAATCTCATTGGAGTGATGGCTGCATTAGTTGATCTTTAGGACACTCCTCCAATGTACAATGCATCTTACCCTCAAGAATCAATGTTCTATTCAGAATATGCTCTCTATTCTAAGTTAAATAAAAAGTGGTTTTCCTCCTCTAAAGTGCCATTATGGCAAATCTGGCTGGGAAGAAATAACAGAATTTTCAAAAGTGACACCCTCACATTGACGACTTTGATTGAAAAATTAAAGTTAATTTGTTCCAATGAGCCCTGTGTATTAAACTATTAATGATCTTGCGGGGTTTCACTTAGTACAATTTTAGCCAATAAGAGATCCATCTTGGGCTACCCTAGGAGGAATTGTTGTTTTTCTAGTGTTCTTGTTAGACCTCTTTGGTTCTTCTTTGTTGGCCTATTTTAATGTACAGCTTTTTTTTTTTTTTTTTGGATGGGTTAGTTCATCCACCTTATTTCTATATTTTCCTCTACCTTCTTACTTTTAAAAAAAAGAGAAGAAAATCATCAATGTATAGAGAAATACTAAAATTTACCAAATACTGAACAAAATACAATGTAGAATTTCCCAGTCAATTCTACCTTCAAGTCTTAAATAATACCTTATCATGATATTGTGGGAGATTTTCATGAGGGTTTTCTTCAAAATACCTTCGCAAGAGCTTCTTGTCGAGCTGCAGTCCTCCAAAAAAAGATTGTAGTTAGTAAATTCATAGAAAGGCATGAAAATAGCTTATGCTGAAAAGGAATTTGTGAAAGTCAATTCTAATTGGAGACTAATATAGATAATATATCCAATTATGAACCTTTGATTCATCCACTGAGATAGGAAGATTGAGGAGATATTGCCCAGAGCGAGCAACTTCAATCTCATCATCGGTCACTATTTTAAAATTACTCTTTTCCATTACCTGGATGAAATACAAACCAAACATATGGCTAAGGTGGGACCCCTTGTCAAGTGATTAAGAAAAACATAAAAAAGCAATGAAAGACAGTAAAGAGAACACGTTATGAGAAGGTAACCTGGAACAAATCTGTGAGGAAATTCTGTTCAAGAACATCAATCTCTTCGGAAGGTAGATTTTGCTGCTCCAACCTTTTCCCTCCATAAATGGGATCGAAAAGGGAGAACAATTGCTACAAATGCAAAACTTCTTCAACTTAGAGGAAATGATTGAGCGAGAGGACTGAATGAGTATTTGTGTGTAATCGACATAAACTAAGTGCATGCGCTGTTCTGAAAAATGAAAAGGCTATGTCGCAAATCATTGAAGGGGTTGAACCGAATTGTGTTGCAAATTGTAGGAGTTTTTATTTTGCTTGTGAAAAGGAAAAAGCAAGAAGTTGTTATTCATAATTCATCCATTTTCTATCCATAGCAGCACCAACATAATAACAAATAAGACTTTGATACAATCATATGAAAGACTTGTTGACATCTATCAATATATCGCAAATGATGTATGCATGACAAATTGAATATGTTTAAGACATCAATGCCATTAGGAAAACTAAATGAGCTTCAGAGTTTTTTTTTTTTTTCTCTTCAAACAAAAAGTAAGAATAAAACCGGAATCATCGATAATATATGGTTAGGATGTCTCCTGAAGTTAAAGTAAGTGTTCATTAAAAATAAATAAAAAATAAGAAAGAATCTGATGAAACTCATACATATAGAAGAACGCTCCGAGTGTTCCTTATCTTTAAAACCTCTCTAAACTCCCACAAATAGAAACACTTAAAAAAAATGAAGGAAAAATTATTAATATTAGCTATTAGCTATGCTACTTTCAGCCAAAAGAATCACCTGAATCATAAGACTCGATAAAATATTGAATCATAAGATTCAACTTGAATCCTAAGATCCACTTGTGAATGGGGCTCATTGCATAGATACAAATAATTTTTGTTAGGATTTGATATGAATCATACGATTTTAACAATAATTTGGGTGTACGTGTATATTATCAACACCAAGTTAAACAACTACCTGTAATTCTCATAAAGGGGACCAGAATATTGACATACCATCAGATCTTCAAATTGTAGCAGATACCAAGCACGAACCATATACTCAACTCGCTTGCAGAGCTTTAAAAAATCAGTCCGATCCGAACCAAGTTCTGAAACAATGTCAAAAATTAAAGGGTAGGATTTTCTGGTATGCACTATGAGGTAATTCATTCAATTTCATGATGAGCTTTTGACATCAAATAACAAAATCAATTCCCACCAACAACCCCAAATCAATTCAAGAAACCACAAACCAATAAACCCATGCCACATTCATCAAAATCATGAACACCCACAAAATAAATAAATAAATAAAATAAACATAATCCCAATACCCAGATAGAATCAAAATCAATAACCACCATCAAACCCAAGCCAATTCAAGAACCACAAACAAACTAAATCCACATCGCGTTCATCAAAATCATGAGCACATAACACCCACAAAAACTATATAATAAAATAATCCCAAAACCCAGATAGAAACAGAGGTACAGATGTGAGCTATACATGAGTAAATGAAGCCCCATATGTATGTATGTACCTATAAGGTAAGCCAATTTCATGACAATCTTTGGCTTCAGAACCGGAATAACAGATTCCCGCTCCAAACGTATGACATCTTTGTTCTTCTTGTCCATCTAAGCAAACTTTCAGAAGAAGAAGAAAGAAGAAAGAAGAAGAAGATTATGTAAAATGGTCTTTTGGGAGATCAAATTCCAGACCTGAAATGTGAAGGGTTTGTTTGGATTGGACAAATTACGTGCTTGGGAATTAAGGAAGCTTGAGATTTCAAGTACAGGTGTCATATGTCACACAGGCCTTCTCTTTTGGGTCTGCAACTGTAACGCCTTTTTTTTTGTCCTCCTTCTAACGACCTACGTCCCTTTCAGTAGTACCGGGAAAAGGGGCAAATGCTGCCACTAGCCAATCATTCTTTGGGTCCCACTTATGGAATCCTAGAGACCACTGTCCTTTGGTATACTGCAATGACAGGTGGGCCCACCAATTAGATTGATTAAGGGCAAATCACATGATTAATTGATCAATTTGATGAAGTATTCAACTAGGAAGCAAAAGCTAGAGCTCTAGAAATAATACTCAAGGACCACGACATTGAGTGGTTTAGGTTTTAAATGTAGGATTGGCAATATTTTTTTCGTTGACTGATGATGTCCCTCCCCGGCCGGTCTTTGGAAATTTGACCTCCGGCCGGCCAGAGGGTTACCCAATTCTGACGAGCAAGGACTACTTCCTGGGGATTTAGCAATAATTTATAGGACCTATGATGATCAAATGGGCCTGCTTATAGGAAAAAGTTCTATGTGCAAATTAATAAGGAGCAGACAATTATTTTGTCCCAAACAAGCCTAATCCTGCAAAAATACCTGCAACAGAACTACAGAATGTTCCCATGGACTTCCATACGGATGGCCTAGTGAGGCCCACCTGGGCCCCATCAATCATGGGGGTGGTGGTGTCTGAAAGATCTGGATGTAAAATACTTCTATGAAAAACTGTAATCTATAGATCATTCTTAACCCCTTGATCCAAGGCCCACATTTTTAATGACTTTACATCAGAAAAATTCTTGACCCTCGATCCAACAGTCTAATCCATTCGGATCAGTGTCGAAGTGAGCCCCACATTGCTCTCCACATGGATGTCCCCATGCGACGATCCTAAAGAGGGATTTCTCTTTTTTTTCAAAAAAAAGAAAAGAAAAGGAAAACCTAAAACTTAGATGTGGATCATTTTTTCAAGAGAGGCCCAGTTTTCTTCTTGTGCCCCTTATAAGGGCCCAGAACCCCACGGGCCCACATCAGATAAATCCTCTTCCTTCAGAGCAGTAGCAGAAGCTTCAAAACTCTTGACTTCCACCAATAACCGAAATTAACGGTTCCAAGAAGGACGAAAACCTCCCTCTCTCCTTAGTCTTTCCTTTCCAGAAACCACCAGATAAACCCTAATTTCTATCTCCTTCTTCATTCCTTCTCTCCCAAGAATTCCAATACTACTTTGCTACTATTACTAGAAGAAGAGAAGAAAAGAGAGAATCCCATTACCTTTTCCTTCACCAGGTATTTTTCTTTATTTTAATCCCCTCAGTGTTTTCTTAACGTTCTATCTTCTTCTTCTTCTTTCTCTTTTCTTGGGCTTCTGGTTCTCTCTGATTTGGAATGCACATGGTACTGATTTTGTGTGTGTGGGTATGTTTTGAATGAATTGATTTTGTTAGTTTAGGCTCATTAATTTGGCTGCTACCTGATATTTGGGTTTTAATCAGAAGAATGGTTTCTAATGGCAAGTGGTTTGATCCGAGCCTGACCTATATTGCATATGGGCTAACCCAAAACCAAATAGAACTCAAAAGTACTAGACCCAATCCTGACCCACATTTTAAATTCTCTACATGAGTGAGATTTGGGTTGAGTTGGGATGGTGCGGCTCAGGTTGGGTACTTAAAATCTTTTTTGTTTGATTTGCTTAAGCTTGTATAAGTTTTAATATGAGACAGCGCATGTACTGTGAATTATACATTATGGGTTTGTCTGTTTGTGTTATAATACACAGGAATTGAATACATAGGATTCATACCATAAGTGGTTAAACATAAAGTTCATTGGTGAATTTTCAAAATTGAGCATCCACAGAATGGTAGATTCTTGTTTTAAAGGAATGATTGGAAGAGCCTAATATTGCACTTTTTTTTAATATAACAATATTGGATTAGAGGATTCTGAGCCTCATCAAACACACATGTTTCCCACTGTGGATGTGGGATTGTACAAACTTCATACCATCTCGGAGCCTTCCATTAATTTGCATTTCTTTTTTTGGACTACTGATGTTTTCCTTCATTAACTGTCTGTAGCCTGTAGGCCACCAAAGAAAGCATTAGAATTTTTTCAATTTGAGGGATGTGTGATCTTAACAGATTCCAATCCGCAGTTTGTCTCCTATCCAAATAATATACCTGACTTGTATGGATGTTATACTCTAGATTTGTACATTTACTGCATCTTAGGACCTATGTTTAATATTGTTTTATTGTTGGCCATCCAAATGTATAGATGGAAATCTTGCAAGACCTATCATTTACTTGTCTTGTTTTTTTCAGTTAAAGTATTCAGCTAAGAGCCTAAGACCTTGCTATTCAAACGTGAAAGTATAGTATGATACTGGATTTTATATTATGCCAGAATATTCTTCCCCTCCCCTTTTCTTGTTTTTTCAATGACTAACTCATAATGAATTGAGTTGGGTACCAATAAAAATAATTGACTTGGGTATCTTGGTAATCGTGCTTTAATTTTCTGGCATACACTGATGATTTTCTGTTGCTTGCTATGTAATGATTCTCTCAAATATCTTGTAAAACACTGAAATAGAATGCAAACTATAAAATGGAAGATGCATTTTTTTTTTTTTTTCTCTTTTCATTCCAGAACAGCATTAGTGAGCTAAAGATGTGCATTTTTCTATTATAGCGAGTGAACAATATGCATTTGCATGCCAAAGTCTGTGGCACTCATATTCGAAGGGAACTAAGGTGATACAAACTTCTGGTGATTTCTCATAGAAAACCTGCCAAATGGCCGTAGGTCAGCAGAAAAGGGCTGCTGGTATTGTCAAATGCAATTTACAAGAGCAATGTGGAGGGAAAAAGAAGAAGATTGTGGATGGAAATGCATTGAACATGAGACCTCATATATCTTTGGAGTGGGACGATTGTCAGAAGAAAGTCTTGGCCAAGAGGGAACAGATTGGGATATCTTGGAGAGATATTTCTCCTTCCATTGACTCTGCTCATAAATTTAAGACAGGCTTAGCTGATGTGTTTCCTGTTCCTGAAGAGATTTTTTGGTTGGAAAATTTGATGAGCATTCTCACATATAAGGTAACTATCGTTTGTAAGTTTATCATCAATTCTTATGTTCATACACTCACATATACACCAATTTGGAAATTAGCTCCTTCATTACTGGATATGATTTGTTTAACTTCATTTTGAGCTTATTGCCAGGTATGGAAGACTCATCTATCAGAATCAGAGAGAAGTCTTCTCTCTCAATTTCTTCCAAGAGGGACCAATGATGTGGATCAGGTGGTTCAAGCATTGCTTATGGGGGAAAATCTTCACTTTGGGAATCCTTCTTTCTCATGGCAAGTAGTAAGAGCAGTATTTTCTGAAGTTGCTTTTAGTGTGTTATCTTTACTTCTAACATTCAACAGAAATTCAAAACAATGATGTTGCAAAGTGTAATATTTTCTTATTGTGCATCACAGTGTAGCACTTCTGGACTTTTCTTTTTCTCCTTATGGTGAGCTTTGTACAGTTTCTTCTAAAGTTTTAATAGGTAACTTAATGGATTTAGTTTATATTCATTCTGTAGCAGAAACGAAAATCAATGGCAATTTATTTCCAATGCATATTTATTAAGAATACCGATCCATGGAAAAGTAATGGGCGTGAAGTTGGTGATAGTTACGAATTACGATATAATTTCAAGCTGTAGATTTGCACCTTTCAGTATCCTGATGTCTTTAACCAAGAAATATCATGGAAGGCATACTATTTGTTCCATCAAAGCTTGACAATGAGTCTCAATTATAGTAATCTTTATATCCCAGTTTAACCTTTCCGACTGTGTTCTGTTGACATATAGTATTCACCTTTATGTTTTAAAATGCATTAGTTGGTTGCACATTGTAGGAATACTTTATAGGGGAACAACAATCAATTGGATTCATGTCTGTTGGCAATGCTCAGTGGTTTTGGTGCACTCGCATATGGATGCTACTTTAAAGTATTAGTTTTTGCAATTTTTATTGTTAGTGTATCATTTCATGTCTCATTTCTTTTTATCGTGCGACAATGGGTACCTTTTCGATCAATTTTATCTCATTTCTTTTCTACCTTTTAAAAAATAGTAAAGGATTGGTAGGAAGAGGGAAGATTGGTATAATAAATTTACTCTCCCTTTTATTCTCCTTCACTTTCTCCTTTCTTCTCTCTCCTCCTTATTTATTTATATTGTTGCAAGGGAAAGCTTTCCTTATACATGTTTCCCCTTTCTTCTTCACCTTATCTTCTACAAATCAATTTGTTATTAGAACAATGGATCAAAAGTTGGAAGACCGTTCTTCTTTCCTTTGTTCATTTCTGACATTAACATTTGTGCGGATGTGGGAATTTTATTGGACCAGGAACTGTACCATTTCAACCCTCTTCATGTGCAAAGTTAGTTTGTGGGGTTTGTTCACCATTTTAGTGGAGTTGACTAGATCATAACCTTGATCTAGTGACATGTAAGTTTTTGGCAAGAACTAGTATGTTTTGTAATTTCTCCCTGTTTTCTTGTTTTGGATTGGGAGTTCCATTTTTCTTGTGTGGTATGAATTCGCAGATATCTAAGGCCTCATAGAAACACCTCAAGCAATGATCCTAACCACTAGACAAGTGGATCACTGATTGATGGCTACAAGGGAAGCTTTCTCTTCACTTAGACTATTAATGGAAAAATGTCGAGATTAGAGAAAAAAAAAATCTTCATATGGTCTTTATCAATCTAAAGAAAGCCTACCACAGGTTACCTAAATATTTGATTTGGTAGGTTTAGATAAAAGGAGGGTCTCAAGAGGTTATATTGACATTAAAAATATGTATGAGGGAGTGGTAACAAGTGTGAGAATTACTTGTGGAGGGACATGTGAATTTCCAGTGACCATTGGTTTGCATGAAGTTCAACTTTAAGCCTGTATCTCTTTTTATAATTATGGATGAGTAAATTGCTCACATTCGAAAGGAGGTACCTTAGTGCATATTGTTTGTAGATGATATAGTGTTGGTGGATGAAATGAGAGACGACATGGGTGTGAAATTTGAGAGATGGTAAGAGGCGTTAGGGTCCAAGGGCTTCAAAATAAGTCTTACAAAGACATAATGTGTGAATTGCAACATCAATGGGGATGCGTAGAGAGATGTCACTTTTGTGAGAATTGAAGCTTAAGAGATACCACAACGAGGGTCCTTTTGATATCTTAGTTCTATAATTAGTAAGAATGGGGGGATTGAAGAGGATTTTGAACATAAGATAAGAGTTGGATAGTGGAAGTGGAGACTCTTTTGGGTGCTTTGTGATTGGTGCATGCTGACAAAGATTGAAGGGAAAAAATTTATAAGATAGCAATTAGACCAACTATGACCTATGGAGCTGAATGTTGGCCAATTAGGAAACAACAGATGTAGTAAATGGGGATAGCAGAAATGAGAATGTTGAGATGAATGTGTGGTAAAACTAGGAAAGACAGAATTAGAAATGAGCACATTTGGGATACTTTAGGGGTAGTATCGATAATTGATAAATCAAGAGTGACTTATTTGAGAATTGAGAATTGAGAATTGAGATGGTTTGGACATGTCTAATGCAAGCTAACAACGGCACCGGTGAGGAAAAGTTTCTCTATGTAGGTTGATGGTTCCTCAAGGAAAAGCGGTAGGTCAAAGAGGATATGAAAGGAAGTAGTAGTGATAAGTATGAAGAATTGCAACCTATTAGAGGATTTGGCCTAGGATAGACTTCAATGGTGAAACAGAATTCATGTAGTTGACCGGATGACCCTAATGTAGTTGGGGCAAGGGATCGATGATGATGATAACCAATAATTCACATTCAATAGTACAAACTCAACAGATTGATGCAATTCCATGGTTTTTTTCTCTTGCAACAACTATTGTATGTCAATTTTAATTTAAATACAAGAATTCAAGACAATGTTCAAAAATCAAAATACTCAAAACCTATTGGCTCCAGAAAGTCATTGCTCAATCAAAATTAATATTACAGCATTATTAATCATCATCATCTTATCCTTATCCAGATCACAGCAGAAAATGCAAAAAACCCAAAAAAAGGAGTAAAAAGGAGGGAGAGAGAGAGAGAGAGAGAGAGAGAGAGAGAGAGAGTATGTCATGAATTTATCCTTTTACTTATTCTTATTCTTATTTCCTTTTCTTCTTCTTCTTCTTTTAAATGTTGGTCATTTTTCCCTGTTTACTTGCTTCATATATGGACTTTGTTACTCTTCTTCTTTGTGGAATCGATGCACGTGCATATAGTATCCTAGATATGAATGTAAACAACTTTTCTGTATCAATGTGAATATTTTGTGGAGGTCCAAAACATGTTTAGTTTTAGTTTTCCAACAACCAAGTATCAGTATGCTCATGTATTTTTAAAAGAGTTTTAATGATAGATCTCTAAAAATGTTTTTACTTTTGTATTTTTCTCAGTGATTAAGATTTATGCTGAGGTGAATTGTTTATCTTGAATATATATTTGCAGGGGAGCTTCACTTTGTTCAGGCAACCTTCAACCAGATGTTCTTATTCATCGGGATCATCGGTTCAAGGCCAGGAAGAAAGCTTACGACTCAGGATTACAGAAGTACCATTTTGAGTACGAAAATTCTTAAGCAATGTTTTCTGTTTGTATTATTATTATTATTAATAGAATTTGTGGATCTTGTGAAAGGGTTTTTTTTTGTCTTTTTTTTTTTATCAATTGAAAAATGTTGTTTCTTTTTCTCTTGTGGCAGTATGGTTGATAATTTGCAAAAATGGAAGAGCAGATTGGCACGCTGTAACAATCTTGAAGGAGAAATTGTTGGGAAGATGTGCAGGTTGTCATCATTTTCTTTATGTCATATATGTAAATTGTCTAGTGAAATACATCTCAACTTCTTTTTTTGTAAAACGCTGTTGATTTTTTCTTTAATAAAAGGAAGAAAGCAACTAAAGTTACATCATTGTCACTGATGAAGACTGGATGTGACTCTGATATAATTCCCTAAAGAAAAAGATATGAATGAATCTCTGGTAATGCTTGAACCTTCGATTTATGCCTTTATTCTAATGACTGTTGCTAACATTTGACTATCATATGCTTTTATTGTTAACATTTGACTATCATAAGCTTTTATTGTTCTCATCTTTTCGCCGAAACAAACAAAATAGAAATATTCAAGTAGTCACATGTTAAAGTGGAATATCCATCACCTGAAAATTGGTTAGACAGTTCTTTCTGTTGCTCTACTGGAGACTTGCTGTGGGAAGGGCCACCTTTGCCTTTTACGGGTTGTGCACTTTTCTTCTGATCTGATTCCGGAGAGCTTGCTAGGAGGATGTATCACTCTCATTGCTATCAGATCCTTTGGTGGAAGCTGCCCGAGACACTTGTTTTTGGTGTTTACAAGCTTCTTCTTGGACTTGTTCTTTGTTTTGTGCATTTTCTGAAAGATCCTGCAACTACCCATTCCTGTAGGACTTCACTTTTTTCATGTTCTTTATTCTTCAGCTTTATGTATGGAGGCAAATGACTTCCATAGAGAAGTTTGGTAGAATCTAAAAGGAAAAGGTCTGAGGACAGTGTCATGATTTGAATAGGAACAACATATAAAAGTTCATGAATGAAGGACTTCTAGAGAGATGGCTATGAGTATCTTTTGCTAGTTTTGTATTAGAGATGGCTATGAGTATCTTTTGCTAGTTTTGTATTAGAAGATCAGAGAAGCTACTGCATAATGACACTTTGACTTAGATTGTAAGAGCTATGAATGAACTAGGGAATATTTCATAGAGAGATAGCGGAAGGTCATCTTAGGCCTAAGCATATGGTCACCCATGGAAACACTTACACTTACATCCTAGGGGCTGTTAACCAGGGAAGATCTCACCTAAGAACGAGAAAATGATGAAAAAAAAAAAAATTCTTTCTAGAGTCTTTCTGTTTCCCAACAGGGCTGAAAAATGGGGATCAAGGGACTTAGAAATTACGATTATCACATCACTTCTACTTACATCCCAGGTGCTCTGTATCATGGAAGATCTCATAGTGAGAGGCTTGTCTAAGCATATAAACGTGGGGTTCAATAAATATTTTATGTAAAGCCATTGCACAGCCTTTACATAAGGATTAAGACATGTTGTATGCCTGAAATGAGGGCTTGTTTTTCTTTTGTTCTCTAGCAGATGGTTGGCTCGTTTATGTTGTGAGTGCATATTTTCTAATGGCATGCACCTAAGCTACCTGTTTTTAATGTATAGGAAACATAAGCTCGGGAGTTCAACAATTGCTTCAGAAGCGACAGAAGAGGTTGCTAATTCTGGACAAGAAATGCTAGACAAACCTTACATCCGCTTTGGTGATGCTGCTAAATTTGAAACCTATTCCAAGTTTAGAGAACTGTTTTTGTCATCATTGCTTTGTTTCAAACATGAAACCCAGATGTAGGGGAAACTGCCATTTGTTTCTTTATATATTGTTTCCCTATATTTTCTTTTTCTTTTTAGTTTCTTTTACCTCAAAGAATATTCTCTCCAAAGATATGGCGCAAATGATTTGTTTTTTCATTACAAACTTGCAATTGCTTTTCCTTTTGCCTCTTGGGGTTGGGGGTGTGTGAGTTGTTGGATCATTAATGACTAGTTAAACGTGCTTTGAAAGCAATAGGAAGGAGAGTTCAGACTTGGCGTGGAAAACAGTCAAGACATTTGCTTTTTTTTTCTTTTTTTTTTTTGGGGTAAAGACAGCTTTCTGTTGTTAACATTCCCAACGTACCACATAAATGTTTTCAACTTTGTACTGTATCTTTTGCTGCAAAAATTAGAGTGTGTGTTTCTATATTGGTTTTGTATCTCAAAACTCATAATAATGATTTATCACTTGATCCTACACTTGTAATTGAATCACTACTTTTTGTTGCTTTGAGACACCAATGATTTTTGTCAACAATGCCTTTTCTCTTATTTTTTTCGAACTGAGGTTTTTGTTGCTTCTAGCCATCTGAAAGATAAATTCACATGAATAGTTTCTTTGAATTCCCTGCTGCTTCTAAAAGGCTCAAAGCTCATTGATAGATTATATCAAGAAAACCATATGGTTTCCTATTTATCTAAACATTAGGGGCTGTTGTAGTTTTAATCTCTTTAGATCTTAGAAGATATCATACAATGTATTTGAGGCAAATTTATTTTAAAACACTGAAATCAGCAAGTGAGCTTAGCTTTTTGCAAGAACCAAGTCGCCTCCACAAAATATATGTATGTTTGGGATAACTTGTAGTGGAGCCTGTTGGTTTCAACCAAAACGGAGTCAGTCCAATGGTTTCTCCTGAACTGTGTGATTCGAAGTTCAGATATAATGATCACTTTCAAGGTTGAATAATTAGTCCTCTGATTTTGAATGTTTCAGACAACTAAAAAGCAGGACCAACAGGTTACAAGAAAGACCCTATGTCACGATGATACTCAATCCAAATCTCCCAACCATGTAACAATTAATGTCCAAAGCATTCATGTACTGCCATGCAAAGAATTTGAGGAGGAAGAAACAAAGAAGTTGCATGATCATCGGTTAGTATTTTAATTCATTTTGCATTTTTACTTCACTGTATAGGAATTTTCTGAAAGTTCAGCTCTTTGTATATAGGTTGCAATTGGTAAGTAGAGATATTCCGGTAGCTTTTACAAACCATAGCAAAGGACAGTTGCAGAAAGAATTGTCAATGAAGTGCTTGGAGAAAGAACTTGAGGAAGAAAAGGAACTCTTGACGGATGAGGTTTGCTACTACTCTTTTTGATGTGCATTCCTTTACTTGAAAACTAGCTCGTCTCTAGATATATGTGGATTGGGATGTAATGCTTCTCTCTCCCTTTCCAGTATGGATGTCAAAGTTTCAGGACAACTTGTTGGGTCTTCACTCTGGCCCATTAATGGTTTAGACTTGAGCCTGGACTCCTATTCCTGGTGATCAGGTAGGATGGGCCTTTGTCAGATCCAGCTTATGATAAATTAGTAATAATAAAATGCATTTATATTTTATGTTTCTAATGTAATTATTATAAATAGTAATTCATGACAGAATTGGGCCTGATAGAACTATAATGAGGTCAGGGCTTCAGCCTGGAAAGCTTGGCTTGACTCAGACCTAGGTCCAATTTATTAAAGCAAGGCTTACCTTGACATATCTTCAGCCAGCCTCCTCTTGCTTCCCTAAATTTTGCAGTGATCATGGAAATAGCAGAGCAATCTGGTTGCCTTTTATTTGCCCTTTTTCTTGTGCACTGAGAAATATACTCCTTTTGACTTCCATATCTGATTGTGGTCAACTACTCCAGTATTTTGCTGATAGAAATGTCTGGGAAGAAGTGAGAACGTCAGATTCTTACTGCCATCTTACTACAACCAGCCACGGATGTGCATACACTGATGAGTTGTCACTCAGGCAACCACAAAGTGTCAAAGAACAGCAAGCTCCTTTGATCAATTTGGAAAGTGATGCAATTGAACTAGAAGCTGGAGAATCCTTGCCACCACATTCATCATCCAATGAGGCTATGCCATTGTTGCATACTGACCATGGGACCTCTTCATTCTACTCTTACACCGACCAAGCCCATTGTGGGTTATTTCCACCCTTTATCAAGGACCAGAAGATGTCACAATATTATCCACCAGAAAATACCAATAGCCTCAAACAACCTGGATTGCTATTCCTAGAGGAAAATAACGTCCTTCCTGAAAATGGGCAGTTGCACCAGCAATTTGAGGAACAACAAAGGCATCTGTTTGAACAGATGCAGATCAGAGATAGAGAGCTTTACATGCGTCAGCTCATGCATGAGAACATCTATTCTAGCAGCATATATGGGAGGCAAGAACTTCAAACAGCAGCAGCCAATGTGCAGGGCTGGGCCGCTGATTCTGCCCATGCAGCAGCTCCTATACAATCTCCTCTTGGTAGCAGCAGATTGTTGAATCATGACTGGCTTCCCGGCTCCAGAGGGCAGTGCTTGGAATACAATGCCAATACGGAGGGAAGGCTATTCAGTAATTTTCCAAATGAGTTACAATCTCTCCCTCCTTATACTTCAATGAATCCTGAGCAGTATAGTCCTGCTAAGAACTTTATAAGCAGTGGGGGCATTGGCTCTCTTCATCAACTCAATTATTTGAATGCAAGTGAAACCCCCCCTGCTGCCATGAAAGTGGACAACAATCCATTTATGTGGATGAACATGCCAAATCCAAATCCTGGTCCCCGTGATGCAAACGGGAAACCAAGTTTGAGGTAATGGAATTATTGGTGTGATTATGCAACCTCAGACAAGAGGGCCACCACATTCATGCCCGGGCTCCTTGCAGGAGGTTTTGCTTCATGGTCCACATAAATGACTTTTGTGGGCTGGGGAGGGATGGAACCCAGTCTGTTTGAGAGGATGTGGTATACAATCAGTGAAAGCTTACACTATACAGAAATCTATACCATGGCCAGAAGTGTATATATACTACATATAGATTCAAAGCTGAGAGGGGGGAGGTTTTTGCAGATTTATGAATGTTAGGACTCTCTGTTGAGGGTACATATTTATAACAATCTAAGGCTGCAATTGCCTGTACAATGGGTCTTCATTTCAAAGTCCAGGACAGTGTTTGTTTTTTGAATGAACATCTTTATTTCACATTGCTCTATCATTCTATTATCATTATCATCATCATCATTATTAAAGGATTATCCCAATTATCTCATCTATCTAGGGGCGACTTTTTAACTAATTCTCAAAGTAGAACTTGTCGGCTGTATCTGATGCTAACCGTCTTTTATCCACACATGGAGCATGATGAACTAACGAACTCTCCCAATCAATTGGTCAGGTAATAAGATTTGCTTTGTGCCTTGATACATAGAGAACAGGCACAGAGCAGTGTTTTAAAACCTGAGCCGGAGGGGATGCCTCTATTATAGGCTTGCACTTAGTCTGCAACAATCCAGGCTTGGATTGAGCATGATCCACTTTTGGCTGGATATGGACTGATATTATAGGCCCATGTACTGGCAGGGCTGCTCCCATGCCGCTCTGCCTAGGGGAGGTGTTTGGTGTGCCTAACTAGCTGAGCTATAGCCTAGAACTAATTTCCTAAGAGCTATGTCCTACTAACATTTTAGTGTATTTCGTGTGTAGTTTGGGGATTTTTATAGTCCATGAGATTCAAAACTCCGTTATTTTTCATGTGCTTCGCCAATTGCCACGCAAACCCTAATCCTGGGGCCCGCATCACATTGTTGTAAGAAACCATATACCAATCCAAAAGCTTAAGCTGATAGGTGGAAGGCCCATACAGGTATATTAAGACATGTTAAGCCTATTACTTAGGCGATGTGGGACGGGCCTGTCACGTAGGCTACACAAGAATGACGGCCACGTGGGCTACACAAGAACAACGGGATCGGAACCCGCTCTGATACCATGTAAGAAACCATATACCAATCCAAAAGCTTAAGCTGATAGGTGGAAGGCCCATACAGGTATATTAAGACATGTTAAGCCTATTACTTAGGCGATGTGGGATGTAGGACTTCCCAACAATTGTATACCACTTTCCTTTCTCACATTAAAAATTAGCTCAAAAATAATTTTTCAGCAGGAAAAGCTGTTGCACCAAAGTATGTAAACTGGACCATGCAGAGAATTGAGAGCTTTTGCTTTCTTTGCTTAAGAGGAGAGATGTTTTCTCCTCATAATTTCTTTTTGCAAAAAGTACTAGGAGAAATAGTTTTCCAGGAGAAATAGTTTTTCACTTCTAAGGTTTCAAAGTGATTTCCTCCCAAGTGATTTTTTTATTTTTTTTGCATTCAAATCTAAACACATGAGAGACAGATGCATAACCTCCACAATGGAATTCTCCACTCTGAAAGGATTCCCCATTGCACATTTGGATCTCAATAAATTGAAGTGAAGAATCCCTACTTGGTGGAGAAAACTTGGTGTGGTGTGGACACGGAGAATCTCCTTCTGGTGAAAGTACACCACTTTTCTCTAGTGTCAATTCTTTACTGCGTTTGTATCCAGATGGAGGAAATTATAGGGGATAAAACCATTTAAAAAACACTATATTTACATATATAAAAAAAACTAACTGTTAAACAGTTAAAAGAGTCAAATCTCATTAATAAAAAACTTGATTTTACGAGGGAAATGATTCCCCGGCATAAGGTGTGGATTTGCCACTCATGTGAGAGGTGTAAGAATGCAAGATTTTTCTCTAACGTCAAAATAAAATCCTTGTTTCCTCTCCCTTAGCGCGTCAAAAAATGCTGAGTATATTGGAATTTTGAGAATCTCTAGGTCACGGTTGGCAACCAAATCTCTAGATAAGATTTTTATTTTCCTAAAGTTGTTGCAAATCCATATTTGGTAATTATAAATCCCTGAGGATTTGGGCAAATGGAAATCTTTATTTGTTAGGATTTTCAGATCCAACGACCTCCAAAAAATTTGAAAATCTTTACTTAAGTGGATTTCACACCGAATTCTATTTTTCTCAACTATATGCATCGAAACACACGAATATTAATGTAAAATCCTCAACTATACAAATCTCCAACAACGATGAATCCTTATCTCCATGAATTCCTCCCCTATTACCCAACATTGGTACTATTCAAGTGGCTGGAATTCAAAATTCTAAACCAAAAAAAAAAACAGAGCCCTACTTTCCTAGCATCCTTTGCCACGTGTGATCGGACCCACTCTCCTGTGGGGCCCACCATTATATGCCGTCCGCATACGTACAATACAAACGTATGAGTATGAGCTTATTATGGCGTGTGGTTTGGGCTTTTCGTCAAACAGTAGCCGCGCATTTCCATTTCCTTCTACTCCCTCTGTCGTTCATTAGAGAGAGAGAGAGAGAGAGAGGAAACAGGGGTTTGATTCCTGTGCTGAAACTATTAATAAGAGATGATTTCATTTCGATTTAGGGTTCTTTTCATCATCATGAGCTTCTTCGTAGCGGATTAGATTGGAGTGGAATCGATGACAGGTCCAGACACGGGAGGAAATGGGCAGAACCGAGTGAGGGGTTTGGTTTTGAAAGCTTTGGTTTTTATCGGGGGCGCTCTTCTTCTCAAGAAACTCACCAAATCCACCACCAGATGGGACCATGCCCGCTTCGTCGACCAATCCCTCTGTGGCGAAAAGGTAGCCTTTTTTTTTTTACTTTCTTTTTTGGGTTCTTCTCGAATTCTTAGATGCCGTTCTCACTTGGGTTTTTTTCCCCAATCTGTTTGTGATTTACTTCTAACTGTTTAGGGGTGATTTAGAATGATTTGATGCTGTTCTTAATCGTGTTTTCTTTTCTCAGTATCTGGACTGAAAGTTTTTGCAATCTGTTTTGTGTGTCTGTGCTTTTTTGTTTTGGTTCTTTTTAGAGGTGATTTTGATTAATATGATATTGTTCGAAGTTGGGTTTTTCTTTTTTTGACTATATTGGTATGATGTTTAGACTCTGTGGGTGTTACCCTTTTTAACTGATTTCTGAGAATTATCTAACACTGTTCTCAATTGGGTTTTCTGTTTTCAGTGTTTTGTGCTGTTGTTATTATTTCATCTGTTAGGATTTTAAGGGAAATACTGTACTTTATTAAATGATCCAATGCTTTATTAATGAAAGTTTCCTTCCTTTTTTTATTTTTTCACAGTTAGGATCTGAAATTCTGAATCTGAGAATGATGCTACCTTTTAAACTGTTAAATTGGATTATCTTTCTTTACTATGCAGATGTGAAGTTTTTGCATCAGTGTTTGTATTTTTGTCTATATATACTGTTTTTGATTATTTGGGATGATCTGATGTGATTCTGAATTGGTCTCTCTCTGGTTTTTTTCCTTCTTCAAATTCTGCGGTGAAGTTTTCACGTGATCAAGCTTCTAGGGACCCTGATAATTACTTCAATTTAAGGTATGCAATTTTTTTCTGAATCATAATGCGGTTCTCTTAATTGTGGCTGTGGCTAGCTCTATGGAAATGAACAGTGGTAGTCATTTCAGTAGTGTGTAAATGATCTAGTTGTACTTACCTTTTTTTTTTTATTGATTTTAAAGGGCAATGTTTTTCATAATTTCAGTCAGATTCATTTGAATTTGACTTGAAAGGTACAAAACTATAGTTTGGTGCCTGCCACTTTGAACGCTAAGGAAGATGATGTTGATTCAGCTTAACAGTGTAAACAATCAAAGTATTAATGAACTGAATTAATGAGGATTTTTTTCCCGGAATACATGACTTGAACTTGAAGTCTTGAACCTATAACGTCAAGTGGAACTGTTTTGATATTAGTGAATGTTAATTTAGGAGTGGTTATTCAATCTCTTGTAATTATTTATTGGAATCAAAGAGTTTCACATTGTTATTGTGTTCTCAAAATTTAAGTTGCCACTGGGACAATGATTTAAAATTGAACTGGAAATGTTTTCCAGCATGTTCATGGTTATTGAAGTAGAACTTACCATTTTCACTGTTACAAGCTAAAAAGAACAAGTTCGATCTAGAAAAGAAACAATGTAATGGTTACTACTTGCTTATGGTTAACTGCAAAGCGAGCACACACGTATTTCTCATCTGCAAAGTTACTCATTGGTTTGTTTTCCTGACTCTGCGATTTCACGCCTTGGCATTAGGTTCAAGCCTTCTCATCTGGGAGTTATTAAGGTTTTAAGGTTTTTCCTTCTTAATATGTTTGGACTTTGGACTTTGGAGTGCTTGAATAAAGTTAGTTTTCATAACAAATAATGCCTATGTGCCTATGATTTGAAGTTGACTATTTAAGGTCAATTCCTGTGGAAATTATATTGAAATCCTCATACAATGTGTTGGTATTTTTTGGATCTTTGACGTGTATATTCAGTTTGTTTCTTTTACAAAAGGAAAAAAGAAAAGAATATTTGATTCTCTTTATATCGTTCAGTGCTTGATAGAAATGCTATATGCAATATTTTGAAGTTGCTCGATTTGTTGTAGAATAATGCAATATTACTTTCATGGCCATGTTCATCTCTAGAAAATTGATTTTTTTGTTATATGCTAAGGCTTGTTGCATCTCAACACTTGTATTAGGGAATAGATCTTGGATTTTCTTTGATTAATTTAGTTAACAGTATAGTTCACTCTTCATGTACTTTTGTGATGTTTCTAATTATATATGCAAACACAATTTTATTTATCATGCATTTATGCCTGGATTTATTTGGGATACGAATCCTACTTTTCATATAAACATATCTGAGTGCTCGGGATAAAGATTCATACATATATCAATAATCATACTATTTAGGTTTTTTGCTGCAAAACTGTGTTATTTTATTGATCCAAGCTTTTTTTTTTTCCTGCAGAATGCTTACCTGCCCGGCAACGGAAATGGTAGATGGTTCAAGGGTTTTATATTTTGAACAAGTCAGTGTAACTTCATAGTTATGCATCAACTTCTAATGATTCTAGTTATACATGCCAGCACATATTTATGTAAGGGCTCTTTGTGGTGGCAGGCTTTTTGGAGAACTCCCCAGAAGCCCTTTCGGCAAGTATGATAACTTCCCCCTCATGCTGCAATGTTTTCTGCTGTTTTTTTACTTTATATTTCTTTCATCTTTTCAAAAGTACATGACACAATCGTTTTTCACTTTGCTTTTTTTTTTTTTTCATTTGGTTCATTAAAAAATCTCTTTTTTTTTTCTTTTTCAACTGCACCATTCTGTTGTTAGCTTAATGGTGAGGCCGCTTCCTCTCCACACAAAAGATCAGGGTTTGATTCCTAGCTGTAGCGCTGATGGTTAGGGGGACTTGGACAGGGTGTGATATGAGGGTGGGTGTGTTACTGAGTTGTGCCAGGCAAAAAAAAAAAAAAATGCATGTAAAATGTGCTCGGGACTTGGATTATGCAATCATGAAAGTCCACCTTTATTGTAAATAGAAACATGTGGGTCCCATCTAATCTGCAGTTGCAGACTGGATTCCTTTTGTCTTTCTGTGGCCTGGCTGTGAAAGAATAATTTTGGTTGTTTGGCTAAGCATGATTCAGCTTTGTCTTATATCGAGCCCAGTCTTCTTGGGTAGAGAATGAAATTTGTGGTCCCCAATCCAAACAAATATACATGATTAGAATAAAATGGTCCATATCTTAAAAATAGTCTTTTGTAAGGGATTAGAAGATGGTCAGTGGTCAGTTATAGTCTTTTAAAACCGTCCATATATTCAAAGATGGTCTTTTTAAGGGATTAGAAGATGACAAGAGTGTGTGGCACGGTGGAAGGTGCTCACTATTGCAACCTTAAGGTTGTGGGTTCAAGACATGTTACCAATAAAAAAGGGATTAGATGATTTATTCATTCATTCTGCCGGGTTTAGCTACTGTACTTGATACAATTTTGATGCTTACATTTGATTGTTAAACTTTTGTAGTAGACCACCACATTGAAATGCCTTTATTTAGAACTTTGAAATAATTTTTGTTGCAGAGATTTTACATGGTGAAGCCTTGTCCAAAAGAGATGAAATGTGATGTTGAGGTGAGACTATAGTTCTGATTCATTTGATCATTTCCAAACACGTGAGCATGCAGTCATGTCATATTATTTATAATTTGAATTAATTTAAAGTTATAGCTTGCTTGTTGCTGTCTCACTGAATGCTGGTGCTTGAGGCGAGGGTGCAGTCACGTGATGAGCCCTCTCCTCTCTCTCTCTCTCTCTCTCTCTCTCTCTCTCTCACACACACACACACACACACACACACACAGAAATGATACACCTTCTACCTTGTCAAATTTGTAGACTCCTCATTTCCATACATGTGGAACACTTATGGTCAAGTTCAACTAGGGTTGCGACCTGGGTTAGGCCCAACCTAAATCCAGTTGGTGCAATCTGTTTTTTTTTTTTTTTTTTAAATGGTAATAAAAATTTTGGGCGTATGAGGAGCCAAAAGACATGTATTGAAATTATTGAAGACATGTATTGAAATTATTGAAGACATGTATGAAGGAGCAGTAACGAGTGTGAGAACTACTTGTGGAGAGACATGGGAGTTCCCCGTGATTATAGATTTGCATAAGGGGTTGGCCCTAAGCCCATATCTTTTTGCACTGATTATGGACAAGGTAACTGCTCATATTCAAGAAGAGGTACCTTGGTGCATGATATTTGCAGATGATATTGTGTTGGTAGATGAATCCAAGAGATGGTATGAATGCAAAACTCGAGAGATGGTGGGAGGGTTTAGAACCCAAATGCTTTAAAATAAGGCGTACAAAGGCGGAATATATGGTTTGTAACTTCAATGGGCATATAGAAAGGGCTTAAACTACTGTGAGAATTGACGACCATGAGATATCACAAAGTAATTCTTTCTGCTACCTTGGCTCTATAATTAGTAAGGATGGGGAGATTGATGAAGATGTCGAACATAGGATTAAAGCAATATGGTTGAAGTGGAGACTTGCTTCTGGAGTACTTTGTGACCGACGAATGCCAACAAGATTGAAGGGGAAATTTTATAGGACAACGATTAGACCAGCCATGACTTATGGAGCAGAATGTAGTCCAATCAAGAAGCAATATATGCACAAAATGGATGTAGCAGAGATGAGAATATTAAGGTAGATGTGTGGTAAACTAGGAAGGATATAATTAGAAATGAGCGCTTTCGAGAGTATTTAGGGGTAGCAACAATAGGGGATAAAATTAAAGAAATTTGTTTGAGATGGTTTGGGCATGTCCAACGTAGGCCGGTAATAGCGTCGGTAAAGAAAAGTTTAGCCATGAAAGTTGATGACCCACCAAGGGGAAGGGGTATGCCTAAGAGGACGTGGATGGTGGTAGTAAAGATAGATATGAAGAAGCGTAACTTATCTGAGGATTTGGCTCAAGATAGATTCGAATGGAAAAACAGAATTCATGCAACTGATCCTAACATAGTTGGGACAAGGCTTCGATGATGAATCAAATTTTTGGAGCAATCAGATTTCTGTTTGGTAGCAAGTGGGCTCTAGGCATGTATGATGCTCCATGGAGGATAATCACCTCATAGATGAGTTATAGGGCATTCACCCAATACAATGACGTGTCTCTTGCCCATGGGCTGAGAGCTGAGAGGGTTTGATGGTATAGCTGACTATTTGGCAGAACATGGAGTATCACAGCACTATTATGGTTTGGTGATGTGAATTGTGATCCCTTAGTTTGAGGGTGACCTATGCCATGTGTTCTTTGTTTGGTTTTGGTATCCCTGTTCCATGTTTTTGTTTATTAGCTTTGTCATGTGCAGGTTTGTCTTATCTCTAGCTCTCGCTTCGCTTAAATGTTCTGTTTTTTCTCCATAAAGTTAGTCTCTTACTATTTGGGAAAAATAGAAAAGATTGGTTGTGTTGGGTTGGGCTAATTTGGGTTCATGTCAGACTCATGTCACAAAAGTCCAATTCAATGTGAACTTAGGTAGGGTTCAGTTTGTGGCCTTGGTGATGCATGACCACCCCTGATGGCCTATTGTCTGTGTGAGAGGCCCCAAACCCCAAAATATTCCCTAGTCGTGCATCATAATATGGGTTCTATTCATGTTAGGTGACTTGACTAAATCACATGGGATAATTGGAGGAATTCATCTATAGTTTATTATGAGATTTATACTTATTTACAAGGTAAAGAGTTCTAAACGTGGTTTAAAATATCATCTGATATGATACGTATCAGATGTGAACTAGGTATTGTTTTCATTGATATGATATTTTGTATCTATCTCATTATTGGGTTACGTTGTGTGTAAAGAAGATTTATTGCCTGGTCGTCTGGGCCACAGGCCTAATAGCGTAATGGGCTCGGATCATGGTCCGAATAACCTGCAGTTCTGTTGTAAATTTTAGATAAAGTCAAAGTGATATAGGTCTTATCCCCTGTATTCAGCTAATGAGCGTTATCAACTCTAATTTTTACTCTTATAAATGAGATTTCAGATTAGTCTGACATGAAGTTTGAGGCGTATGATTCTGAAAATGGAAAAATTAACTCTTTGATAGCAAATAGTGCTGATCCTTCTATTGGTATACAGTTGGCCATATTTAAGCTGCCTAAAGAGGCTTGGGAATATTTATCTCACTTATACATGCAACCTAATTCAGCCAAGTGATATCAATTAGAATGTGAAACAAAAAATGCTGAATAAGGGAATGGCAATATCCATGATTTCTACATACAGATTATTGAATTGTGAGTCCAGCTTGCTCTAATGGAACCTCAATTCATCTGCACTGTCGATACCACACCTTCATTATGTACAGACGAGAAACCAAACTTCTTCAGTTCCTTATGGCTCTTGGACCTGTGTTTGGGCACATTAGGGGGCTGCTACGTCATAGATCACCACTGCCCTCCGCGGATTCTGTTCCCTAAGAACTCCTCACCAAAGAATCAACCCAAAGCTCACTACTGAAAAAGAAACTAGTTGATACGCAATTTGTCTTAGCTAGTATAACTGACGACTCCATTTAGAATGACCAAGGAACCTCTGATATTTTCAACTACTGTAAGAAACTCGAGCATTAAAAATGGGATTGCCTCATTTGTTTTAGAACTTAAGGCAATTGAAGGTCTGATCGAGCTCGACGAAACAGTAATCGGGGTCCTCCACAATCTAATCCTGTCAATGGTCAAGGAGCCCCTTCATTTAACTCTGCATCCTTTTCCGTCAATACAAACCTACTACAGGTCCCTGGAGATCTTACAACACATTCAAACTGCTGGTTTATGAAAGGTTGCAGCAAATGCTTTTGACATCCCTAGAGAATTGTCAACCATCTACTATGGTCTCTGCCATGGCAACACAACAGGTAAATGCTCCTTGACATGGGATTTTTATTCTTGTGCTTTGTGTCACATGACGTCAGATAAGTCATTGTTAACCAACTGTCATACACCAGTCCAACCCCTTTTTATCCGAACTGCTATAATCTAGTTGATAATTGAGTCAAATGTCCCAGTTTGTGCTAAAATTAATTATAGATTAGGATGGATGACCATTCCTTTATTTATTGAGTTATAATCTTCTTTACTCTACACATCACAGAACACTGCAGTTGGGCTAATTAGCTGGCCCAAATGGACTGGTAGACCAGGTCTGGGCCTGTTCTGGATGGGGCATGGGGCACAGGCCCCTATGGGCTTGGCACGCTTCTTGGGTCCCTATGGATCTAAACATGGGATTTCTAATGGCCTACCGTCCACTAGACTTTACCCAACAGTCTCAAGACTCAAGAGGGGACTGCTTTGTGAAAAGTCCTATATGTGCAGTTAATGGGCCTTTTCAGGCACCATGGATTCAAGCCATCTACCAGAGCATCGGTCCCATGTGCATGATCATACGCCTAGAAAGATCAGGACTTGGGCCACAGGGATCTTCTTGGTTCAACATATGGATCCATATCAATTTCTGCTGCTGCTCTGCTGTTGTTGTAAGACTTAATTCATTGTTCATACTGAATAATAGAGCTTAATGAATAGCATGCACAATTCTCAGTTGAAAAACCTTTACATTTAATTTAATAATACAGAATGGGCTAGGCTTCTATGTGGGTCTTTAACAGAAATGAAATATTGTGTTTAACTCATCCATTATAAATGGCATATGGGATGTCAATCTTGATTATTTGTCAATTTGTGGTCACTTTTGTGGATAGAACTTTACCCCAAATTAAACAGTACTTTAAACTTTACCCCAAACCTTTAACATAACTTTACCCCACATTGTGTTTATCTCTACCTTGGCACAATGGTTTAAACTGATGGTGTAGATCATTAGGTCATGGGTTCGAGACACGGCACCAACAGAGAGAGGGCCAGGTCAGATAGAACTTTACCCTGAGTTAGTTGATTGGATGGTTCTAAGCATTTAGTGTGGTGTTGAATTTCGCTTACCATTCATTCTCTTCTTAATCATTCATTTGATCGACACCAGTTGGATAGTTCTGGTTGTCTAATCAAGTGTTTTTTGGGCTAGTTCCCCTTGCTATGGCACTTACAATTTGGAGCAAGTATGCTGCTTTTAAGGCAGATGAGTGATGCAGAGCAAATGTTTATTTTTAGTAACTTTTTAATTTTATTGTAATTAGGATTAGTATTCCGATTTCCTAGTTTGATTAGGATACTTCCTATTATTAGATTATGTTTTCTTAGGCCCTAAGTTACTTTGCCTATTTATATTACAATGTAGAGATAATAATCTCAGATTTGGAGTTGAATAAAATTGGGATTTTCCCTTGGGGAGGTTGTTCCTCGTTTTAGAAATCTCTGCGGCGATAATTTGAGGTGTCTTTGACACGTGCTTCGGCATCTACGCAAGCCCTAACCCTAGGGCTTGCATCAGTTGGTATCAGAGTAAAGATCAATATTGCTCCAATTCATCTCCGATCACCGATCGGAGCCTACCCATCGTCCACCATCCATCCTTCCCTGACACGCCCCCGCCCTAACGCAAAACCCATTCACTTAAACCATTCTCTGCCAAAAAAAAAAAAAAAAGGAGATACTTCAGATTTGCCTTGCAGAACAGTAAGAGGGAGTGCAGTCACCCACCGTCCGATTGAGCAAGCCGACTATACCCGTTCGTGCTTCATCGGAATATTATAGTCACAACCTCCGTCACCACGGGCTGAAACGGAAAGAGAAGCAGCAGAGGAAGGGGGGCTGGTCTTGTGGTTGAAAGGGAAAACGAAAAAGGTAAAGAGAAGGAAAAGTAGGAGAGAGAACGGAAGCAATATCTTTTCCAGCCACTTTGTTTTTGCTGTACACCTGTTGGAAGTCATCCCATACTTTTGGTGTCTTGCATCACCAAAGATTTCAGTGGTCTTTATAGATATACCAACGATTACTGTGGTCTTTAGAAAAATTTTCCAGTCAGCATTAAATTCAGTTCTTGCCAACTTCGTCTGTTTTGAAGAAACGCCAAGTTGTGCTGACATCATCACTGCATCACAGAATCTGATCCACAACAAATTTAACACGATCAACGGTTGAGGCTCGTTCTTACGATATCGGGCTCATCCACCATCAGATTTAAGATCCATTTTCGCCAGCATGATCATGGAGAGCAATCTAAACATCAGGTCAGTCAGAAATTTTAAATTTGCTTTAAATGAAAATGCCTCCTAAGAAGCATGTAGAAGTGGAGTCTTCCTCTCATCATGATGATGATTTGAGGGGAACCGTTGCGGAATTATCAACAAATGTTAATCAATTATCCGCTATGATGGTTCAAATGCAAGACACTCTTGCAAGGATTGAAACCCGATTAACTACTTTAGAAACTAATCGGCGTGAGGATAATCATCGAGTTGATGGAGGACATAATCGGAATCACCGAGATCCACATGTAGTCAATGTTGATCGTGATTTGGGCATTAAGCTCGTGATTCCAGAATATGATGGAAACTTGAAACAGGAGGAATTCATGGATTAGTTAGTGTGTGTTGAAAATATTTTTGCACACGAGCCAATGACGGATGGTCATAAAGTCACCGTAGTGGCAACTCGATTGCGCAATTATGCTGCGATTTGGTGGGCCGAGTTGCAAAAGAAACGAAGAAATCAAAATATTGACCCCGTTGAAACATGGATCGAGATGAAGAATTTATTGAAGCAAAAATTCCTCCCTGTGATTTATTCAAGAGATATTCGTTCAAGTTTTCAAGATTTGAAGCAAGGTTCCAAAATTGTTATTGAATATTCTGAGATCCTAACCATGCAAGCTCATTGTTGCCTGAATGAAGATGATGATGTGTTGGTTGATCGATATTTTCATGGGCTACGCATTGACATACAACATATCCTTACTTTCAAGAATTTTGATAATGTTGATGAGATCATCCAACATGCGATCAAAGCGGAAGACATTGCTAATTATCAAGCTAGAAAGTTTAGTCTCTAAATGGCCTGCACAGAAGACCCCAGCAAAGTCAGACTTCAATCCAAGTGCCGGTTCTTCAGAAAAGTTTTCCTCCAAGTTTGAAGATCAAAACAAGTTCACATGTTTTCATTGTAAGCAAAAGGGTCACTGTGCGTTTGAATGCCCAAAAAGAATAAATTTACTGGAAGGTGCACAAGAAGAACCGGAAACAAAAGATGATCCTAAAAGTGAAGACTCCGATGAAGTGGAGGAAATAGCAGCTGAAACAGATGGTGCACTTCTCTTGGTGCAACACGAGTCTTCCTACTGTTGAGAAATATGGTTGCAGAAAAATATTTTTCGTTCCACAGGTAAAATACATGGGCAAAATTGTATAGTTGTGATTGATGGTGGAAGTTGTGAGAATATTATCTCTCAAACTCTTGTTGATCGCTTGAAGTTGAAGGTTTACAAGCACAATCGTCCCTACTTTGTCAAATGGCTAATGACAGGTGATGAAGTGCAAGTGCGACATACAGGCTATGTTACTTTTTCAGTTGGGTGATGATTACAAAGATACAATTTGGTGCGATGTGCTACCCATGGACAATGGAGATATCCTATTGGGTCGCCCATGGATGTATGACAAGGATGACACTCATGGAATGCGCAACAATACATATACCTTTATGCACGGTGGACAAGAAGTTACTCTTCATCCAAAGAAGCCAGAATCACCGAAGAAGAAATCAAAGCCCATGCTACAAAGGAAGTGCTTCACGTACATCATATATACAGAGGCAACTTGAAGAAGACCCGAGTTCGAAGAGTTCGAGGTCGAACTCTTCTTTCAACCTGGGGGGGAATGATGCAGAGTAGATGCTTATTTTTAGTAACTTCTTAATTTTATTGTAATTAGGATTAGTATTCTGATTTCCTAGTTTGATTATGATACTTTCTATTATTAGATTATGTTTTCTTAGGCCCTAAGTTACTTTGCCTATTTATATTACAATGTAGAGATAATAATATCAGATTTGGAGTTGAATAAAATTGGGATTTTCCCTTGGAGAGGTTGTTCCTCGTTTTAGAAATCCCTGCGGAGATAATTTGAGGTGCCTTCGACACGTGCTTCGGCATCTATGCAAACCCTAACCTTAGGGCCTGCATCAATGAGTTGTCATAGTTTGGGTAGTGGAAGGCACATAGGAGTAAACCTTATCCTAGGTCTTTTGTTATTATATGGCTGATACTGGCTTGTTTTTAAAGACTCAAAACTAAATATGTTGTTTTGGCTTTCCTAACTTTCTTAGATTCACAGGTGAGTTCGTATGCCATTAGGGATGCTGAGGAGTACAAGAACTACTGTGATCGGCCGAAGGACCAGCGGCCAAAGCCTGAGGAAATAATTGGGGTATGGGTTATTGCATGTGGAAAATTTAATTGATCATATTATCCACTATATTCTCAATGATTATGTCCTTTTCCTCCCATATAGTTCCTTTTGAGCTGACGAGCTACTTCCCAGTCACTCAAACCAGTGTGGATGGGATCATATGAACCACTAAAAATGACCACTCTCTTTTATGGGACGTGGCCAAATTTACTCTAATATGAGTTGGCCCCACAATAGGATAACTTAGGAATAAAATAGAAAAAAAAGAGAAAAAAATCATTATGAATAAAATATATAAAAAAGAAAAAAAAAATCATGTGTCTTACACAAGCTGAAACTTATGGTGTAGCCCACTCATATTTGAGTAAAATTGGCCATGTCCTATAAATGAAGAGGACACATTTTGAGTGTTCAGGTTTTCATTAGATGAGCATAGTTGTCAATTCCATTTTGGTCACCCTTCTGATTTGACCCAGCAGTGGAACATTTCGGCATTCTGGTGAATTTCGGTATTCCGTTCCGGAAAAGACGCGATTGAAAAATGAAAAAAATATAAAAGAATACCTAAAAAAAAAATTTAGTTGAATGCTAAAATAATACTTAAAATTCCTACTTACATCACTTGAATTATATTACACTCTATAGTTGACCATTTTCTAAGTTTTCACTACATATGAATGGGAGTATGAAACCTTGGCCGGAATGGGGCGGAATTGGTTCAGAATTGAAACTGGAATTGGGACCGGAAAGTTTTAGAGGGCCATTCCATTCCACTCAAGGCCAATTCCGGAATGTTCCGGCCAGAACGGAACGGAATTGACAACTATGTAGATGAGACTCACCAAATGTGAGACCATGGATGATGACTTGGTGATGATGGAGGCAAAGGATTTTGAGAAGGCCCCTAACATAGGGTCTTCCGATTGGGCTTGAGTAAAAAAACTTCCAAATGTGAATATCCTTCTTATCCTTGCAATCCTTTGAGGCAGCCTCTAACATCGGGTTTTCCAATTGGACTAAAGTAAAAAACTTCCAAATGTGAATATCCTTTTTATTCCTGCAAATGAAAATGTTAACAAGCAGACTCAATAGAGAGACATTCTTGGACTCCACATACTGACCCAAAAACCTCCTCACCAACACATTCCAAGAAAATGCGTCTTCCTCTCCCATACAACAATCCTTAACCAAAGGCCCGAAACACCCTTTGAGATAATCTAAGAAGGCCCTTTACTCACACAATGATCATACCAAAAAGTGACTCTTGTACCTATCCCAACTCCTAAACCCTTCCCTTTTCTAAAAATCTTTCCCTTGACATTAGATGCACCCCAAAAGAAGAAATGACCCCCCAACATCCTGAACTCCTAATCTCCTATACCTTGGCTTCTGCTATGGTTGGTTCTCCGAATTTGTCTTGTCATGGTGGCAGTTACCTTATGAAAACCAATGTTGAATAGGTGCAAAATCTAGAGCCAAGGAAATTCAGTATTGAGATATAAATTTCTGTTCTTGTTCTGCTCTTGGGCATTAGGCGTCATCTAGATCCAACCTTGGCAAGATGCTCCTTTGGAGTTTGAGTTTGAAGGTTTCTTTGGTAGAAAAGAGTAATTTTAATTTTAAAAAAAGTTCATTTGATTTAATAGGCTTAGAATTGAAAAGTACATTTCTGTTTTTACATGAAATTCAGAAATTCTACTTTCCAAAGAAAATTTAACTTTTCCAACAGCCCATAGCACAGTTGGAAAGTACTCATTGTTGCAACCATGAGGTTGCAGGTTTGAGTATGTTGCCAGTCAAAAAGAGAAAGAAAGTCCAAGAACTTTATTCTTTTCTGCCTTAATCTGCCACTGAAGTCTGGGTAAAAGACCAACAGGAAATTTCGACTTGCCTGAATAGATCTTTATACTGGTGTATTCAGGACATTGCAGAACATCTCACAACCATACATCTCTCCCGCTGTGAACGTGGAAGGCGTTGCTTATATGAAGGTTCAACTCCACCAGGCGGCTTTCCAAATTCATGGGTATTTACAACATAATTTTCTTCCCTTCTGTCTACTACTCTGGTTCAGTTTCTCACCTCCTTTTTTTTCCTTTTGACAGAATGGTGCAACGAACTGTACTTCTGAACTTGCAATCTTGAAAAACAATGAAATACATACGTGGGATAGGGGTTATGATGATGAAGGAAATCAAGTAAGTTTCAGTCATTAATTATAATTGCCTCTTTTTTTTTTTTGAGGCAAAATTTATATATTTCTCTTGGTATTTTGGTTGAGTTCTTATTTAAAAAGCCTGTTATTTATCAAAAAGATGATATTTTCAAGAAGAGTGAGGACACATTTTTGGTTGCACCCCAATTGGGTCAGCCTGTTGGTTTGGGTCCATTAGAGCCCTAATTTGATTGGTCAAGCAAAATAACAGCAATCTCCTTGGCCTTCATTCATAGATGCCAGCTGATCTACCAGTTGTCTGTTCACTCAGCATCTGGGTGGCTCGGAAATTGGGAATTGCATTTGGTAGTTTACATTTTTATAACTTTTGTGCCTCAAATCATTTACACTGATTTACAATTTCAATGAATGATTTTTTGTTAGCGGGTATTTACAAAAAATCTGCCAATTTGGGCATGAAAGCCAGAAAAGTAGCATCAGATAAGGCATATATCCAAACACGGTCAAAATGATTGGGGTCTTGCTTAAAACAAGACATTATACATAAAATTTATTGGAGATTTGTGTTTCCATGTGAACAGGTTTGGGGAGCAAAGGGAGGCCCTTATGAGTTCAAACCTGCTCCTACACCTGCAGTGAGTTCTGATTACATGTTTTCCCCTGTAAATTTCGTCCCTGCAGTGTCACTGGGAAAGAAGATTGAGGATTCATTTATCATGCGGGAATAATGTTATTTATCATGTTCCAGTTAGTGTTAATAAAACCATTGTTAATATAGTTCTCCAACAATGATTCTCTCTCTCTCTCTCTCTCTCTCTCCATTAATATTCTGTAGGTTTCATGTGACTTGGGTGAGTATAAACAAAGAAAAGTATGACAATCACGTTAGGTAAGGTTTAGTCGCTAGCCTCAATAAAATGGGTTACTTCGGCCCAGGATCATCTCTTAAATTACTGGTAGGCTGTGCTTGTTTGTTCTGTTGTTTCAGACGTCTGAGACTGTGGGGTACGGTTTTGATATCCCTTTTAAGATGCATTGGGATGAATGGGCCTCAGAGATTGGTTACCTAGTGGTGTGTGCTCCATTGCAAAATTGTTATCTCCAGGACCAATCCCTGAATGGAACCTCCTCTACATCAGTGTTATCCTACGAGCAACTCAAGTGCAGTCCAGCTTTGGCCTTACCTTTCATCAGTGCAGCCTCTTGGATAGTCTTTTTATCCCACGGTCAGACACCATGTCTAATTTTACACTCATTGAACCTTTACTTATAATTAGATTAAGTCTCGGGAAAATATGTAGTTAAGATGTCATTAAACTTTAAAGTTGTTAAATTAAAGATAGGATAATCTGGTGGGGATGAATTGTTTTGGAGCCTTTTTGCTCATATGGATACGTTTCAATCTACACTGTTACCTTTGTAAACTTGCATCTAAGTTGGCTTTATGAGCTGGACTGTATATAGATTATATGATGTTTGCTCGTGGGTGAACACTTACCAATTTAAAGGCCACGCACCAAAATAACAATAGATCCCACATCTCATTTTTGGCCAACTATAAGCCTTTGGGTTTCCGAAAATGGCATATATAAGCAAGAGACCTATTGACAGCTGATTTGCATGCACTTCTTTCATTCCAAATCATCAGTATTGCTAATGCATTATAGGTAACAGGAGGAAAAAAAAATAAAAAAAAATGGGACTCAGCGTTTGGATTTTGTTAGTACCAGCGGCCATCTCTTTCTTTAAGAAGAATAGTATACCTTGGGGGAGATGAGCGTGAAAGGGCTGGCAGTGATCAAAAGTGGGTCCATGGAGCTGGACTGCATTTACTGTTGCTCGTGGGATAACATCTCTCCATCTTCTACTATTCAATGTCCATTACAGATTAAAAGCATAATTTCAAAATATGAAAAAAAAAGAGTAACATTTCCTTTTATAGAAATAAAATAAAGGGAAGATGGAAAATGAATATCATACCATCACGCTAGTAACTCCTATACAAAGGAAAGTGAACTGTCTCATCTACATCACCTTCTGTCCTTCATTCCTCACTTCATGTCCTTTACCCCTTACCTCTTTAATAATCCATGAGTAGAGTTCATTTTACCCTAAATTCCCATGTACTCAATTCCTACACATCTTAATGCAAACAAACAGGCCCTAAAAGCTGGTTTAGATTTTTGCAATACCTAATAGTAAATGAGACTGTAGTAATTATATTTAAAGAAAAACTTAGAGAGCAGGGAAGCGATTTCCAAGATCTCAGACGAGCCTAGGGTAACATTAACCTTCTACATTTATCCACTATTAGCCAACAAATGGGAGGCAGATTATGCAAAGCTTATTATCAAGAGTGCACAAAAACCAAGTTACAAACCATATACAAAGACATCCATGGTAGTCTTTAATAGTAAAACAGACCGGGATTTATTAAAGTCAAGATTATGGCAGAAAATCAAGGAAAGCCGCTTACAAGCTAACTAACTTGAGTGACGCTGCCTTCTCTTGGAGGCTCGATAGCAGACTGTCAAAGCTCTTCTTAAACGACTCTACACCTTCAAGTTCAAGTAATGACCCAACCTCGCTCCAATCAATCCCAATCTTCTCGAGGGCGCTGTAAATGCCTTCAGCTTCCGACAAGTTGCTGTCAATTGTCCTTGAGACAGTCCCATGGTCAACGAATGCTAGCAAAGCATTGTCAGGCATTGTTGAGACCTGAAAAATGTTTCAAACGACAAAACACCAGCAAAGAAGCATAAATCATCAAGTCATAGCATGTAATGGACATAAATTCAGGGTATGATTTTGGAGCTTTGAGAAGCATGCAATCAAAATCCACCCAGAACCCACAATCAGATCTCCCCATCTGTTTTAGATTATAGAAGTAAAGCAGATCCATAGATGCAGTTTCTGAATTATATTGCTCAAAAATTGAATTGGGATATTGGATCTGACCATCAGTTTGGACTGCGAGGGTAATAAATCCAGAGGTGATGCAGTTTCTGCATTGTTACCCTAAACCCCAACATCGATGTGAATCTAACCCCACCAATCCAAACTAAGATTTCAGGATGCATCCAAAAGTGCCACCAACCAAAGTTTAATATAATTATTTTCATTACTATGTGGTAATGCATATAGTATAGTTATATAGGCACATCGCATAAGGAAAGAAGTCAGCTAGAGCGATGGAGCATGTTACACAATTCCAATCCCAAATATTGGTTCTTTCCCCACTAAGCAAATCACGCCGCAACAAATACTTTCGTCAGTATTTGAGTTAATTAGAATTTGAAATCCACAACACAGACCAAATCTTAGGATTTTAACAACCGATGATCATTACAACAAAGAACCCAGCAAAGACAATATATAAGGTGTTGAGAGCGATGACTCACTGTATCAGGTCCAATCAGAGGATCAACATATAAGGTGTCAGGGTATGCAGGATTCTTCACACCGGTTGAGGCCCACAGCAGCCTCTGTTTCTTGGCACCTTTCTTTACCAGAGCCTCCCATCGTGGGCCAGAGAATTTCTTTTGATACAGCTTATATGCTAGTGCTGCTTGAGCTACTGCAGCCTATACAAACAAGTGATTAATGTTTTTAAGCGTTTCGAAAAACCCATTCCTGTAAAGTTTTTGGAATGCAAGCAATATGAGTATTACCTTCCCACGGAGGTCAAGGGCTTCAGGTGTTCCAATCTTTTCAAGCATCTTGTCAACAAGCGTGTCAACACGACTGACAAAGAATGATGCAACACTTGTAACTTTTGAAAGGTCACTGAGCTCTGAAGCCTCAAGGCCATCCAAGTAAGCATCGATGACCGCTTCATATCGGGAAAGAGAGAAGATGAGCTGTACGTGAGCAATAAAATCAGTATTTACTACGATACCTGAATCCTTCAAACTTATTTGATATGCATGCCAATGCCATACAATAATACTAAAATTAAACAAAAAAATAAAAAGTATAAGAATCATATTATTAAAAAAGCTATATAAGAATCATTTTATTAAAAGAAACAATGTTAATAATAAAACGTCATACTATCAGCCATGACATTGTACCATAGGATATCATCATTATCATCATCATTATAGTACCAGTTAATGTAGGTTAATAAAAAGTATAAGAATCATATTATTAAAAAAGCTATATAAGAATCATATTATTAAAAGAAACAATGTTAATAATAAAACGTCATACTATCAGCCATGACATTGTACCATAGGATATCATCATTATCATCATCATTATAGTACCAGTTAATGTAGGTTACTATGGTTTGTAAGTCCATCAATTCTTTTCTTTCTTTGTTTTTTTTTTTTGAAAACAAGTTGATTTGATATATGATGCCCAGATATGGCACGGACACGGCACAGACACAAAATGCTAGAAAGGGACGAAAACAATGATAAGTTCATTGATTCAAAAGTGATCTAAAGGAAAAATTAGGACACCTGTATTTGTACCCGTGTACTAGATTTTGAAAAGTGAGTAGTCATATCCCATATCCCCGAGTGTCCGTACCTGGGCATCATAGGATAAAAGCTTACAATCTGGACAAGGTATGTAAATATGCTGTGAAACTTACAGTAACATTTACGCTTATCCCATGTGAAATAACTTCCTTGATAGAAGGGATGCATTCTGCTGTTGCAGGGATCTTTATGTACACATTGGGACGAGCAACCACTTTGTGCAACCACCTTGCTGCCTCCACAGTTTCGTTTGTTTTGTCAGCAAGTCTAGGAGACACTTCAACAGAGACATAGCCATCTGCCCCATCAGTTTGATCATATATTGGTTCAAAAAGTTTGCATGCATCCTGGATATCTTTGATCACAAGTTCCCAGTATGCACTTTCTGCGTCCTTTCCTGCTTGAATTAGCTGCCTGTATAGTCCAGTGGTTGCAGTTCACATACAACATTCACATTAGTTGACAAGGAACTGATATCATACAATAAACAAATTCCTAAGTCTGATATGCTGAATATTAAGTTAATGTTCGTGAATCAACAGAATCAAATGCAATTATATACATGTTCTGAAAGGCCACATAATCCTGCAATCCATGTTCAAGGAGCAATTTTATTACTGAAGCCTCTCTCATGTTCTACTTTGATACATTTTCATCAGTGAAAAACAACAAAAGGACTTTAAAGAGGTTCCTATCCAAAAATCTCTCCAACAAAAGCACATACAATGATATCAATACAAAAAACTCAATTGTTACTCAATGATAAAAAATAGCGGCTACAGCAGGTGTAGCAGTCAGTCTATGTTGCGGGCGATGCATAGCGGCATAGGGGTGTGAATTTTTTTAGTTAGTTAAAAGAACTCAAATCTTATGTAGCAACCAATCTTCTTTTTTTTTAGTGATTTGGAACCATATAAGGGTAGAGACAACTTTAAGAAAGCCTATTGGGGAGAAGAAATAGGAAAAACAATGTTTTAAATTAAATCTAATTGGCTCTACTAGGCTTTAGACCGTAGCGCTGCTATTTTCAAAATAGCGTGGCAGCTTCGACCGCTATAGTCGATAATGTGGCTGCTATGTAGCTATTTTGAACCATGGTTTTATGCAAATGCAGCCCAAGCAAGTCACAAGTTACGTTTAAAGCAATTATTTGCTCAATAATCACATGGAACAACAAAACATTCAAGTATTATTGTCAAACAATCCTACACTGTCATCAGTTCCATACAGCAGCCAAACATTCATTATCATCGAGAAACGGCCCAAGCTACTCATATCCGCATGCCCTCTGTATAGAAACTAAACCAAACTTCACTCCAGAAGGATTGATCGTGTAGAACACACGATTATATATTGCACATATGTATATCCAGTGGTATACATCACCAGAGTAATCTGGTGATGTTCGTACTAGTTGGTTTTCCTTGCTCTAAAACTTTGAACAAGGCAAATTCTTAATGCGACTGGAACCCACAAACCTGATTTCAAAGGAAATGGTAGAGACAATCCTGAACCAGAAGGATGCTCTTGCCCAGTGTGTGACTGTAGAGAGTAGAGACACATGGACTACCTTCCTAACTTATTCAGGCCACTAGCACACGCTCTAAATTGATACCATGGCGATGGTGTACGGTCAATGAATTTTGATGTGGCAACTAAAGGCAATCGACCATGGTCGGTTTCCAGGGACCTTGATAACCATTATTTGAAAAACCAACAGCAGGCTGGCATGCCATGAATGACCACTGACTTTTCACCAAAATCCCAACCCCTTTACAAAAAGCTAAGCTGCTACAACAATTAAGAGAACCTTGCCCACAAATAAATCTGAAAGTTGGATGGAAAGCAGCACTCTTTAGATTCTATGTTACAAATATTTATGCAAATAAACTAATAAAATTCAAGAAACAGATCGCCTGCTGGAAATACCTGAATTGCTCATCATAGGCATTTGATGATGAGATTGCTTTCTGGAAAATCTGCAATCAGTTGTATCAAGCCCACAAGTTTGTCAATTAGAAAAATAATAGACACTATATATAATTAAACAAGAAACTAATTTGGACTTAATTGAATTAACAGTACTCATCGTAGTCAGTTACTTTCTTTCCAACAATGCATTTAAATAACAAATAAAACACATGAAAGAGACATTCGCTATTATTGGCAATATTACTCGAGCCACAACCTCACTCTTGTGGCAATAAGCGCTGTCCAACTGTGCTACTGGCACTTGTCATATCAAATAGATATCTGTTTTTATTTTATTTTTATTTGAAGGACAAAAAAAAAGACTGTTTCAAGATGCAAAAAATATAGATTACCGTTGGGTTGCTGGTGACACCTCTGACACCACTTGCTATGAAAGGCAGAAGATCGGTGACTGGGCGACAGAGATTATCATACCAAGGGCTCTGTCCTTGCTTCTCGTAAAGATCGTGAAGAGTCGTTCTCTTTACTTGGGCACCATTTCCATCCACTTGAGAACATTTGATACTGCAAAACAACTCTCCTTTAGGAAACAAAAATACAAGAACACATATCTGCCATTTGAAGAAGAAAAGGTTGCAGGTTCAAGTTTCTTCCAATCAAAGAGATGAATAATATGTGGATAAATTTGATGCAACTACCCCTGGAACACGAGGAAGGTATTGAATCCCAGTGCTGATATCCAATTTGTACACCACTTGTACCAGTATATGACTTGACTAAGTCACATGTGACTCATTCGATTCGAACAGACTCAGTACTTACTGCCTCAGTACAATTCAACTAAGTAGCAGGCGTCCCAACAATAGTTTTAATTCCATGCACATGAATCTAGACCATCCAGATAGGTAGGTACGTAGGTAGATAGATAGATTGAGAGAAAGGACTAGGTGGAATATTCTAGCCATTAGATAGATGTTTGAACTTTGAAAAGTCGGATGTTTGAAAAGACCCATTAGACGGAAGTTTGAAAAGACACGTAAATGACCCTTCAAACAAAAGAGATAATCTGATTGAGATTGGTGGGCACATAATATGGACAACCATGATGAGCATGCATGACAAAAACTATCAATGTAGGGATGAGTCATGCCATCCATTGTTCAAAAATAGATAACATTACATTGCGTATTGGCTGCCACGTAGCGCATAGTGGTTTATATCAAGGATCAAAATAGCGATTATGGCAAGCGTAGGGGCCAAAACGCTACGTAACGGGCGATACGCAGCAGTGTGGCGGTGTGAATTTTTTGAGTGGTAATTTTTTTTTTTGAATCTTGTATAACAACAAATCTTGTGCTTTTTTAGTGATTTGAAACCATATAAAGGTAGAGACAGCTTTAGGAAAGGCTATTGAAGAGAAAAAAAAAATAGGAAAAACAATGTTTAAAATTAAAACTGATTGGCTCTACTGGGTTTTAGACTATATCGCTGCTATTTTCAAAATAGTCTAGCGGCTTCGACTGCTATGGCCAATAATGCAGCCGCTACACCACTATTTTGAACCATGGTTTATATCAAAACTATTTTAGTGTTGATAAAAAAAAAATCAGTCACAATACACAGCAAATAGGACTGCCATGGGCCAATACGATCAGCGTGAAAAGGGAACTTTTCACCTTTTTCACTTACGTTTTGCGATTCTTTACATAAAAGTCAGCTGAATGCTACTTCAGGGTGAGGTTAAATTTGAACGCTAACTCTCAATTACAAGCTTCAATAGCTAAACCTCTGTTTTAATTGTACTTCAATGTTCAAATACTCAATTCTCCGAATTTTGAGGAGATTTTTGCTATTTTTGGGGTACTTTCTCTCTCTCTCTCTCTCTTTTATTTTTTATGATAAGTATGAAACAACTTTCTAATTAGGAGTCATCAATCAATGGTAGCCCTATTAGCCTATTTATCTATTAAACATTTAGATAGCTTAATTTGCTTTAACTTTTGTAATTAATACTTGAAACTTAAACTAGTTTCAGACTTCAGACTTCAGACTTCATATGGAATGAGCAGTGTCTTCAGAAGCCTTTGGGGCTTATGCCTAGTCCCTAAAAAGGTTTGCCTCAAGGTGTAGCATCCCAAAAATGCCCCTGGGGCTCAAATCTGAGGCGTGGCTTGCATTTTGGGTGTATGCTCTAGGTATATGTTAGGCGTACACTCTATATAAAGTGTCTGCTTCAGTCACATTCCATACAAAGGATTATACTGATTTAACAAGTCTTTTTTTTTTTTTTTTGTGAGAAAAAAAGAGAGGCAGCAGTTTGTAATTGTTAATTAAAACTTAATTTTATTTCTAATTAAGATTGTTGTAACTAGAATTAACTTAAGTCACCCTGCTTAACTTATTAAAAGACTTAGTATCTTTAACATATTAGAAGACTTAAATTGCAACTTTTTATATTTTTTTTTACAATTTTATAGTGTTATGTAATATTTATCAAAAAAGCATGCACTTGAGGTTTGTGCTCCACATGTTAATGCCTATGCCTCAGCTTTGGACAACTTGAGTGCCTTGCCTCAAGCTTTAACCTTTTGAATGGCAATGTGACATTTATTAGGTTCATGAATGAAATTAAATAATGAAATAATTACATATGATATAGCTAACACTTTTGACCAATAGATGGGATAAAATCACTAAACATAATATATATATATATATATTTGGCAATTTAGTGTCAAAATTGGAGAAAACACAACCTACAGGTCACTACTGCATATTGCCAATACACATCATTTTTTGGGCCGAATGTTACGCTTCCCATAACTGCTTAACCCCTGATTCCATAAATTTAATGGACATCAAATCATAATGATATTCAAGAGAAACTCCAGATCCCAACAGGCAAATTACACAATTCAGTACATGTAGTATGGCCGATGAGTAAATGAGTATGATGAAGTTCCACTACTACCCAGGTGTCATAACATTCCTCAATAGCAGCAGGAAAGGCAACAAAGTCATGCATGCCAATGCAAACAAAATAAAAGAAATGAGGCCAGAGAAAATGATCATATGCCAAATAAAAGACATGAGGTCAGAGAAAATGATCATATGCCCTGGTCCGCCTTTGCAGCCATATCCCATGGACCCTACTTGATGGAAACTTGCACAAATTTCACTGGAATGGAGTTCCATTCACCATTTGATCGATCATGGCCAGAGAACATAACCATATATTTCAAAGTGATCACTTAATTGGCCACTCTCTATTCATGAAGCACGTCATCTCCACTACTTAGATCACGCAAAGGACAGCTGCGCACATGTTAAATCAAGTATGTATCATTTCTCATGGATCAAACCGTAACAGCAATCGAAATAAAACACGCAATTGTAAATCAGATCAAGGAATCTCCAAACCGGAAGCAAAACCGGTCATCAGAAAACCGCGCATGCAAACTTATCATCTGAGAAATTATAACAGAAGAAGAAGCAAACGGATCATCTGAGAAACTATAACAGAAGAAGAAGAAGAAGAAAGAAAGAAAGAAGGAAACTTATACATCATAGAGCTCCTTTCCTCGCAAATTCCTTCTGAATCAAGTAGTTAGAAGTAACAACAACAGCAAACGCATACTAAATCAAACAAAAACGAAGCCATAGATCGAACCTCAACAAAGCTACATACAAAACGGAATCTAATTGAAAGCAGCCAATCGATCAAACAATCAAGAGAAGATCGTGCATGAGAAGAAGAGATCGTAAAAGGAAAGGAAGAAACTTACATCAATGAACTCCTCTCGACGCGATCTCTTCGAATCGAGAGGCAGATGGAGGAGAATCCGCTTCGGATCGAAGGTCTGGCATGGAAATCAAGGGAGAGTTTGGGATCGGAGGATCCACATCTGAGAGAAGATGGATAAGAGAGGCGGCTAGGGTTTGCGGAAAAGGAAATGGAAGCCATGAGAGAGAGAGAGAGAGAGAGAGAGAGAGAGAGAGAGGGCTTTAATTTAATTGAGAGAGAGAGAGAGAGGGCGGTGGCGTTTGGAGAGGAAGGAGGGGCAAATGTGGAAAGAAAAATAATATTTGGGTTGTTGGGAGGAGTAGGAGAGGAAGGTCTGAAAGTGAAAACGACGAATTCGATGTTTGTTGGTAAGGTGGACTTCAGGACCAGTCCAAATTCACCATCTTTTAGATTTTTTTTTTACTTTTTTTTAAAATGGGATTTGAATTATTAATCTTCGGTAAATTCAATTTTTCAATTTCATGGCTGAAACTTAGATAATGTGAAATTCAGATAATATTATCAAAGCCGCTTGACTCTAGTCGATATTAATTTTTTCTAACCTTTTTTTTTCCCAATATCACATAATATCAAGGAACAATGCATATCACAAGATACTAATAAATCCCATGATATCATGCGATTTCTCTAATTTCTTTAACTTTTACCATGTCTAAATGGCGTCAGCTGAGTTTTAATATGATACCAAACATGTTTTATGCAACTTGGCCTACAATCTTTGTTTTCATATTTTTGTAGTCACCAATGTTTTTTTTGGCTATTCATCTGGTATGATTCTCACTAGATAAATTATTAAGTTGCGGCCTCTATTAATACTACAAGATTTTGGTAGGACTGTTAACTAAGAAATTAATATGGTATCAGTAATCAGAGTCAACCGATTGTGAGTTTAAATGGTTAACTAAGAAATTAATATGGTACCAATAATGGACGGTTCCGATCATCTAATCACCTCTCACATGCAACTTGAGGTGATGAACATAAAATGTGGAATGAAGAAGAAAAGAAAAAAACATAGTTGCTTTAGTTTGCATATACATACACATGATTGTTGATTCCAAGTCTCATTGGTCCCAAGTCTCATTGGTCCCATTTTGTACTCGGGGAAATCGGTAACCAAGTGCAAATCAAACAGTCCATGTGTTCGCAAATTGGAGGGAAAAAAAAAAAGAAAAAGAAAATAGGGGTGTAAATTAAACAAGGAATAGCTCTGGATCCAAGCCAATAAATCTATCAATGGTGCCCACTTATCCAATTCAAACCACTCAAAATCAGGTGTTTGGGGCGAAAACTTTGTTTTCTTCTTCCAAGTTATTAACAAGTCATGAACAATAATCCTGCGTTGTTCTAAAAATTATATGTCATTTTTCTTTTTAATAATAATTACATCATAGTAATTACATTTTGGAAACAAAATGTATTTTCATCTGAATATTGTCAAGATTGACCAGCAAAAGAAGTAGGAAATCAAGTGACCTAGAAGAGAGAGAAGCATGATGCACATTTTCAAAAAATAATGAAATGTGGGAAAGTGACCCTATAACAATAGAGATGGAGAATAAAAAGAAAAAGAAAAAAGAAAAAGAAGAAAACAATGGAGATGAAGGGTTTGGTAGCACAGTGACAAGGAAGAAGATACTGTGAATGTCAAGTTTAGCTTTGGAATGTAGTGTTCCCAATCCAGGGTCTCCATTGTTCCTCCTTTCTAGAGGGGGGATTAGCTCACCAGCATAGGCAAAATGGGTCCTCAGATACCTGAATACCCAATGGACCCGACCCAGAAAAGAGATTGGCATGGTTCAGGGTTTGGACCTATTTTAAGGTTGGGGCCTGCTCTATGTCCAGCATGGGCCCAAATACTGTTTTCCTGTATCTGGGTTTTGGTCCATGGGGTTTTTAGACACAGACCCAAATGCTTGAATATGTAAGGATTCTCATATATTAATGTTGATTAATTTTTTAGGGCTTACTTGTTTGCGATAGAATACATAGGATTTAATGGTTAAATGAGCTCCACCTACCAAAGAATTATTAAAAAGGTCAAATGTGAAAGATATAAGATGAGAGGTGAAGGAAACAATCCAGCAATGTAGATGAGATATTGACTTTCCACATATTTAAAATACCAAGGTGATAACTAGGTATTCATTTCCACAGGTTCTAGTCATGGCAAGTTGAACATGTCAAGAGGGATGCAAATAAAGCGACACACAGATTGGCAAAGGAAGCTCTACTCGAACCGACAGAAGTTATTTGGAGAGATTGTGCTCTACAATTTGTTCATGATCTTGTAATCCTCAAATGTGATATTTCTGATAATTCTTACTACAATATGATATTCTCTCTCAAAAAAAAAAAAAAAAAAACTTCTCATTAAAGGGAAGGTTATTTGGTGGTTATTTCTATACATTCAACTTTAAATTTGTATTTTTAGCCACATAGGATATGAATTCCTTTGTATTCAATTCCTATATATGCCATGCAAACAACAATGTCCTAAAATATATGATCTTAAACTTAGATTAAGTATATAGAGCAAATGAAATCAGGCATAAGATTAACTGAAGTATTAAAACTTAATGTCCTCTTATGACAAAAGTCCATGCTTGCAAGTGGAGATTGGGTATGCTTGGTATATTGAATCAAACATTGCCTAGGTCAATGGATTAAATTAAATTACTGTGGTTCTATTGCTTCCAGGAGGGCTTGGGGTTTCCAAGCATCCGTTTTTGTACCACAAGAGTACCCTATTCAGCAATTCTTGAGTCATAGTCATATCATTGAATTATTAGTTCCCCTCTATGGCGGACAGATTGCTAGAAATAGATTGCATATTTGAATTTTGAATTTTGTCATATTTGACACTACATTTTATACATGAAATCCGAGGAAAAGTTTGCTGATATATCATCTCTATTAAAAAAGTAGGCACAAGAGGGTAGGAATAAAATAACAAGGATAGGTTTGAAAAAGTGAACCTATCTGAAAATTGGGCACACAATAAATTAGAATAGTAAAGTAGAATTTCAAACCCCAAGGTACTGAAATATACTTGAAACAAAACTTTGGTGATGATGATTTTACACATGGAATCCAATTTTCTTTTACGGTCAATATGTCCCTTGTGCAGTGAGCTTGAAATCATTTGTGCACTTACTTCACCTGCATCCTTTAGGCAAGGTGGAACCTGCATTTTGGGTTTTGGGGCAGTCGCCCCATCGGATTGCAAAACGGTGTCGAACTTCTTTTTGAATCCAATCAATAATTGGGTCGCAGATGGCTCATATCGTGTTAAAAATAAGCCCTCACCCCATCAAATGACGAAATAATGAAAAAAAGAAATAATATTATAGCCATTGTTCCCCCTCAAAAGGGATTCTTGGATCAGCCACTGCAGAGATCTTGTACAAGGGCAGTGTGGGATTTTCAATCATCATTATTTAAAAAGAAGACTGCGGAGTCCGGAAATCCCCCACAGCTAGTGTGCGGGACTACCCTAGTGGAACAAAGCCCATCTTGCATTACATTGTGGAAGCTCTAACTCTCTGAGGCTTTCCTTGGCAATATCATCTAGTCATCAAGGTTAGAACGGGGTCTTACCCCAGTGGGTAAGATGTGCGGTACTTATTAGGAGGACTCCCCTTCCTCATGCGAATTCCTTCTCTTTGCTTATGCGAGTCATGCCCTCTTCGCTTGTGCAAGTCGGTCAAGGGTCCCGATTTCCTTACCGAGCGTTAATTCTTACACCATCTCTTTCCGTTTGTGCAGGCTCCTTTTCCTCTTGTGTGTGGGCTGCTTTTCCGTGTGTGCGAGCCTCCTTTCCACTTGAATGGACTGCTTTACCTTGTGTATGTGGGTTCTCTCTTGGATCTACTCAAGCTGGGATACCCAAAAAAAGGGTCCAGATTCTTAGTTGAAAAAAAAAAAAAAAACCATCTAAGTCATCAAGGTAGGGAAATTGGAAAAAAGTGGAAAACTTTTGTTGGGGGGACAGTTGCAGATCATTTAGCATGCTATTTCCTCATTAATAGGGTGGTGGGTTGGGTCTCGTCATGTGACTTTAAATCAATGTTGAGAGGATTGGACCCTGGTATCCTTTGCTGTTCTTGAGAGTGTTGCCATATTATTTAAGGTAAAAGGTCAAAACTCACGGATGTGGGCTTTTGTCACCTGTGGGCCGTGGGGTACTAGTCCCAATAGAATGGGATGTGGGGTCATCTCTGTTTCTTCTCTTTGGTGTTGATCAAAAGGGTCAGATTTATTCCAAGGTGGGTCCCACTTTGTAAAGCAGGGAGCTTTTCAGCTGGATGTGGCGCTGAATTTGTTACTAATGAGAGGCTAGAATTAGCAATGGCAATGGATTGAGGTCGGGTAGGTTCAGATTGACCCAAAACCCCTTCCTGTTTACTAATGGGGTTGAAAATCTCAAGCCGAACTTTAAAAAATCACACTTTGGGTTTTCATGTTGAAGATAAGGTAGGCCAGGTTCAAGTTGAGTTGGCAGGTCGAATAGCATTTGTGATCAATAGAGTTGGAATTGTTAACCAAGCCCAGAATAACTGGGTGGGTTGTGGGTCAGGCCTATCTATGATCAAGTCAACAATCCACAAACTCGAACTGCCAAGACCTTATCCAGCCAGTCCTCTTATTTTATTTTATTTTGTCACGTTTACAAAATGGATCTGGTGACTGGACGCACAATCACAATCACAATCAAATTAATTTGCTAGCTGGTGATTTTGGACCCTTTTCCATTTCCCTTCTTTATTTTTTCTTTATTATTATTATTTTTTCAAAATCAATGTTTGAGGGAGTGGTAAGCAGTCGTGACCTGTGAGACCCCAGGAGATGTAAAAACACTCACTTGTTGTATTTAGGGGTGCTCATGGCCGGGCTCAGCTCGCTTTGAGTAGGGCTTGGATATGTAATTAGAATCCGTTTAATAATTGGGCTGGGCTTGGATTAAATGAGAGAATGCCTAAAGCCCCGCCTAGCCCGGCCTGATTTGGCTTGTGTAAGGAATGCATGTAATTTAATTTAATTAGACCAAACAATTGATCAAATGTCCATAAAAGTGATTAAAAAAAACCCGGTTCGACCTGGCCTGATTGATTAATGGACGGGGTCGGGCCTAACTTTTATGGTCCGTTTCAGACATGGGCAAGGCCTGGCCTGGGCCAATGTTTCTAAAGTCGGGTCGGGCCTAAATATGCCTTAGCCTTGCCCATAAACACCCCTAGTTGTAGTGTCCGCTCGGCACTATCATTGTTCTTCATGTGCTTAGGGCCCATTTGTTGAAGGCAATTGAATACATAGGAATGCTAATACTTATTTTTAAAATTGGAGAAAAATATGAAGATGAAAAGCTAAAATTCCAAAATTGACCATGCAAACAAACAAGCCTTTGTTGAAATCCAATTTGGAATTGACTGGTTGAAACAAACAGGTTCATATCTGAGTTTGACCTTTTATTCAAATCAAGAGCTCAAGTAATTAGGTAAATATGTAAATTGACAAGGAAAATATAAAAATAAATATATATATATATATATCATATAATATCCAACACCCCCAACCATTCCGTTTCCCGAGAATATGGCCCATCTTCAAATTGGTGCGACCCATACAGGACAGAAGCAGCTAGAATCACCAGTCACAATAATGCATTGGATATCTCTATTATTGTCCTTTGCATGTCCTCCAATCCTCACTGAGAGCGTGGCTAAAGACTTCACAGAGGCATTCATTTGGTTTCGTACACCAGAAAGAGATGAGTTCCATAAAAAATGATCTTCAACAAGGCTATGGAGGAGGAAGTGCATGCTCAAGCCCAAGTATCGAAACATATTTATGGGTTTGCCGAATCACATCACTCACACTCGAGAGTGCAATCGAGCTCGGGGTACCCAACATATATCACAAGCATGGCCAGGGGCGGAGCCAGAATTTCATCTTTTAGGGGTAGGGGGGGTAAAACTTAAATAAAATTTTATTTCATCAATTATTTTGCACCCAAAATGGGTGCACTAAGATCCCTTCTTTCCTCCTCTCTGTCTGCCACACCTGCATTAAGATCCCTTCTTTCCTCTCTCTTTTTTTCTCTCCCTCCTTCTTCACAGCACAACCCACTTGCACTCTCCTGCACATACTAACTGCACCCACCTCCACTCCTTGTCTCCCTCCACCCGGAGCTTGAATAGGGGGGTGGGGGGTGGGGCCGGGCCAGGCCTCAATGTGGTTCCACCCCTGAGATAGCAGGCGACCTCACCCTACCTTTATTCAAACAGGGGGGGTGGGGGCAGGCCTCAATGTGGTTCCGCCCCTGAGATAGCAGGCGACCTCACCCTACCTTGTCCAAACACGGACCTCTTGCGTCGCATAATGCGGTACTTGGTCCACATGAAGTTGTTCGCCAGTGTTGATGGGCCAGAGAACGGGTATGCATTGACACCAGCATCAAAGCTCTTGGTGAGAGAGAAGAATATGGTGCCATTCGCCTTGTCGCAATTGCATGCCAATGAGATGGGGCCGTGGCACTATCTAATCGCAGGAATTGAAGGCAAGACGACGCCAGTTGGCATGCCACAATGGAGTACCCTTTTATGATCTGGTGGGGAAGGACCCAGGGCATAACAAGCTTAACAATGATGCAATGGCGAGCCACACAAGTTTTGTGGTCTCAGCCCTTGTGCAAGGGTGCACCAAAGAGGGTGTTTTTTATGGGCTGCGTACTTTGGTGGATGTTGGGGGCAACACTGGTGTGGCATCTAAGGCCATTCCCCATGTCAAATGCACGTACAGTTTTGGACTTTGCTCATCTGGTAGAGAGTGTGCCCAAAGAACCCAAAGTGGATTTTGTGGCCGGCAATGCCTTCGACTATGTGCCGAAAGCTGACGCAGTTCTAATGAAGGCAATTCCTCGCCCCCTTTTTACTGCTTACATAACAAGCACATGCACACTAAAATGTACCTCAATTTGAAGTTCGATCTGATATCCGTCCAGTGATAGGACTAGATATGCATTAGCGTGATTTTACTTGCCCATTTTACTAAGTTGATCAATGCATGTTATCTTGTATACATGTTGTAAGTGCAAAAAAATATACTCACAAGATTAGGATGCCTCCAGGGACTTACTCAAAGAACCGGAGGAGGAGCTGCGTGTCTGGCAGGTGTCTGGTGAACCTGAGAAGGAAAAAGAGAGCGGTCAAAGGACCCTGGCTGGGGCAGCACAGGGCTCTCCGATGCTTAAGTTAGCAGTGATCGGAGAAGAAGAGAAGAAGAAAGAGGAGTGTCGTTGCATGTAAGAGAATGCATCCCTCATTTTTGGATCGTCCCATGCTATATATGAGAAATTGTTTTGGTGTATGTGCCAGCGGGTCTCATGATGTGATTAGGTCTCATCAGCCCACATAGTCATTAATGAGGGTCCATCACAACCCTCATTTCATTTAATGAGGGTCCGATCAGCCCACATAGCATTAAATGTCGGATATGTTGGGCCTGATCCTGTCTTGGCTTATTGGCGGCTGGGGTCCCATCGGATCCTTCCTTGGACCCTGCCCAGATACGGCCGCAGCCATTGGACATGATTGTCAAAAGCGTGTTGAGAATGGACGGTCCGGATGGTGTCCGTCCCATCGCGGCGCCCTCATCTTTCCACGTGTCCGTATACTGCCCGTGGCAGAACAGGCCCATTTCGGGCGACAGTCTTCACTTCGGCAGCAACAGAGGTGGCATCAACTTCGGCAGAAGTGGTGCAGGGAGATTTGGTCTCGGCCAACATTCAGGACTAGTGCCGAGGTGCATGCATCCGAAGTGAGTGCCTCTATCGCCTACGAACTGGCCCACACAATTGCCCCCGAGTTTTCAACTCGTCAGGATCTCAGGATCATTGGGAGTGGAAACTCGTTTTCGGAAGCGACTTGAGATTATCGGGGGGGGGGGGGGGGGAGACTCTAACGTCACATCTGACACGTGGAGCCCGCTCGGCTTCTCTTCGCGTGCAGAGGATAATTACGAGCATTAACTGCCAAATCCTAATAATGGTGGGAGGCGGATCGTTCGCGCCACGCGTCACTGCCGGATTCAACGCTTCGGTACTTGGAAACGACGCCATGATTTGGCGCCCCTCTATAAATACAGGTCCTCTTCTCTTCTTCCTCTTTTCTACTCTCCGCTTTTGAACGAACCTCTCTGAGAACTGAGAACCAAGAACCAGAGCCAAGGGTCTAGAGTAAAGCTTTCGTCTCTTTCAGCAGAGTGCCTTTGTCCATCTTTGTTTTAGGTTCCTGAGCTAGTAAGTCTCACGTCTTCTTTCTCACATCTTCATTCGGTCTCTATCTGCTTCTCCCTTTCTTGGTGACCATGGGGATTTTCAGTCACTGGGTTGACTCTCCCGCGTCCATAGAGGCTTTGAGGACCACCTACGAGATTCCGGACGATGTCCTTGTCCGGAAGGGTAATCCAGCAGACCATGTCCGACGATGCAGTGTCGGGGGCTGGATGCCCTTCCCACTCATTGCAGTGGTGGAGGGGGGCGTTAGGTTCCCGTTGCACCCGTTGCTTCGGGCCTGCCTCTCCTCCTGGAACCTCACCCCCTGCCAATTGATGCCGAACGCCTTCAAGGTCATCATGGGCACTGTGGCGTTAAACCGGCACCTCCACATAGATTTAGACATCCGAGACATAGAGGATGTGTACGACCTCTGCAAGACAAAGGAGGACACCTATTACCTCCGCGTCAAGCCGAAGCGGAGGGCCTTCGTCAATGCACTGGAGGATTCGAACAAGTACGCAGGGGATGAGCTCATTTCCGTCTCGGGGAACTGGGAGTTCGGCCCCGAGGAGGAAGCAAGAGTTTACAGCATTCCCCGCTACCCCGGGGTTGCCCCAAGTACGGACTTCTCCATTCTTCTGATCTTCATGCAGTCCTTGTTTTCGCTTTCATATCCCTGAACTAATGTGTCCTAGGTCTTGCAGGTGCTCGGCAGAGAAAACCCGGACTTCACTGTTGGGTGAGGAATGACTCTTGGCACAACCGGGTTGCCAAGTGTACTGACTTCGACAACCGGGCCGCGTGGGCGCTGCTCAAATACAAGCCCAGATACAGGGGCTATATCATTAGGAGGTCGGGAGACGAACCAGAGGTTGCCGGAGCCGAAACCGAGCTGCAAAGGAGGCGCCCAGAGAGAAGGGAAATCCCGACTGAAGCTGGGCCCTCTCGAACCGAGGCCGAAGCCGGACCCTCACTGACCGAGGCCGAGGCTGCCGCCAGAAACTCGGTTTCCTCTTCCGAGTCTGAGTCCGAAGATACTCCTCTTGCGAGACGCTCGCGACGTTCGCCGCCGAGGACAGAAGAGATGACTCGCAACATCACCTACCTCGACCTCGAGGCGCTGGCTTTTGGGGACGAATCCCCCGAGGCACCTGCTCCAGTGTCACCTGCTCCGGTGCTCCAAGTGCCCCAAACACCGCTGCCTAAGAGTGGTGCCGGGGTCCCCGAGGTGGCCCCCGACACCATGGCCCGGGCCGAGGAGGGTGGCAGCAGGGATCTTGATCAGGACCGCTCCCCCGCCTCTGAGGATGCTCCAGGGGGGAGCGTTCTGGGAAAGAGGCCAAGGGAGGAGGACTCGAGCTCGGGAGTCGCGCCACCTCCGGCTCCTTGGGAGCCGAGCTTTACCACCACCTCGGGCGAGCGGTTGACAGTCAACCACTGCGTTCGCGCGACCAACTCCCTCGTCCTGGAGGCGCTGGCCAAGGGGTGCGCTCTGCCAAAGGATATGGCGCTATACGCGGGGTACAGTGACCCGATGCTTCTCGCGTCGCTGCTGCGGACGAACATCCAAGTGAGCCTCTCCCTGAGTTCATCTCATCATTTTATCCGCATTCCACCCCGGCTAACTTAATTTGTTGCTTTTATACCGCAGGCCTTGCAAAAATTGATGGTGCTCATCGACAGATATACCAAGCAGAGCCCGGTGGTCGCCATGCTGGAGGCGAAGAGACTGGAGTTGGAGGAAGCATTGGGCGCTGCCACCCAGAGGGCGGATCAACTCGAAACCCAAGGGGTCGAGCTCATTGCCGAGTTGGGGGGCGCCAGGGCGGAGACCGAGGCCGAGAAGAACAAGAACGCCGAGCTCGAGGCAGCTGTGGAGAAACTGAGAGGCGACCTCGTCACTGAGTCGAAGAAAGTGGCTGAAGCCGAGGCCAAGGCTCAAGCAGCCCAGGCCGAGGCTGATGTCGCCTTTGCCGATGCGGTGAAGCAGGCCACCACACACTACGAGACTCGGGTTCTGCAGGTCAGAGACAAGGCATGGGAGAAGGGGTGGCGTGTCGCCTTGAGGAAGGCCAAGATCAACGAAGGCCACACATTTTTCGCAGAGCCTCCCCCATTTCCTGGCCCTACTGTCCCTAGGGCCAACATCGTCATCGAGCCATCGGTTCAGCCCGAGATCGGGGTCCCTGTCACCGCCCCTGTCTCAGATCCTCCTGCCTAGTTATTTTTGTAAAGGTCTAGGCCCCCCTCTCTCTTCTTTTTTTTGTAAGGATTGCCTCTCGGCGAAAGACTCCATTGTACAAAGAGAAGGCCCTATTAATGAAATCAACTTTTGTTTCTCAATTTGTTTCGTGTCGGCTTCTTTTTCGAATCTGTCTGCCTGTGATTCAATGCTATCTTTCTGTACTTTTTGCTCCGAGTGTGCGAGTTCGGTAGAGGTAGGCCGACTAGATTTGGGCATGCCACCGGCACTAATTCCTTGCTGAGCTCACTCATCTCGGCAGCATAGCCGTTATGCCCAAGCGGGAATTATGCCATTTCGGCTTCACGTCTAGGGGGCTGGGTGCCAACCTTAGACGATTTTATCATTGGCCGTTTCGGCTTCACGTCTAGGTGGCTGGGTGCCAACCTTAGACGATTTCATCATTGGCCGTTTCGGCTTCACGTCTAGGTGGCTGGGTGCCAACCTTAGACGATTTCATCATTGGCCGTTTCGGCTTCACGTCTAGGTGGCTGGGTGCCAACCTTGGACGATTTCATCATTGGCCGTTTCGGCTTCACGTCTAGGTGGCTGGGTGCCAACCTTAGACGATTTCATCATTGACCGTTTCGGCTTCACGTCTAGGTGGCTGGGTGCCAACCTTAGACGATTGGCCGTTTCGGCTTCACGTCTAGGTGGCTGGGTGCCAACCTTAGACGATTTCATCATCGGCCGTTTCGGCTTCACGTCTGGGTGGCTGGGTGCCAACTTTAGACGATTTCATCATTGGCCGTTTCGGCTTCACGTTTAGGTGGCTGGGTGCCAACCTTAGACGATTGGCCGTTTCGGCTTCACGTCTCGGTGGCTGGGTGCCAACCTTAGACAATTTCATCATCGGCCGTTTCGGCTTCACGTCTAGGTGGCTGGGTGCCAACCTTAGACGATTTCATCATTGGCCGTTTCGGCTTCACGTCTAGGTGGCTGGGTGCCAACCTTAGACGATTTCATCATTGTCCCATTGCGGGAATTGTTGCTAGACTGCCAACGACCACCAAATTGCCTCGAATCGAAGACGAATGTAGTTCTATTAATCTCGAAAGTAATGTACAAGTACAAATTTAAAAATAGAATTTCTTGAGGTGTGATGCATTCCATGGTCTCGGTAATTGTTTTCCTGCCGTATCTTCAAGTCGATAAGCTGACTGCCCAGCAATAGAAGTCATTTTGAACGGTCCGTGCCAATTCGGCGCCAGCTTACCCTGATTCGGGTCTCTGTCCCCCGGGAGTGTCTTCTTAAGAACCAGCTCTCCCACTGAGAATTTCCTCTCTCTAACCCTCTGATTGTAGCCTTTGGCCAGTTGCCGCTGATAGGCTGTAAGCCGAACTGCTGCTGCTTCTCTTCGCTCATCGGCCAGGTCCAGTTCCACAGCCAGATGGATCTCATTTCGGCCCTGGTCGAAGAGTTCGGACCTTAGGGTAGGGAGGCCAATTTCAAAGGGAATGACGGCCTCCATTCCGTAAGCTAGGGAGAAGGGTGTCGCCGAAGTGGACCTCCTAGGGGTAGTTCGGTAGGCCCATAGGACACTCGGGAGCTCTTCTACCCATCTTCCTTTGGCTCTGTCCAGCCGTTTCTTTAGCCCGTCTAGCACTACTTTATTGGAAATTTCCTGTGAGGCCCCACCCTTAGTGGGCCCTCTAATTGCTATTTTATAGACTAATCTATGCTAATTTATACTAATTATTGGTTAATTGTTGCTAATCTTTGCTAATTATGGCTAATTACTATTCAATTGGGCTAATTAGGGGTTGATTAGAGAAATTAGTTAGATTCTCCTAGCTTCTAGTAGATTACCTTAGTTGAGTTAGAATTTTTAATTAGTTGGGTGTTGTGTTAATCCTAGGCTTTTAGTGCTAGTTAGGCCCTTAGTTAAGTCTAATTAATTAATTAGGGTGGGTTTAGTGCTAATGGTGCCCCTCTCTAGAACCTTCCAGCCAAAAGACCAAATCTGCCCTAACCCTAACCCTAATCCCATGGAACCCTAAAGGGTATTATGGTCATTAATCACCCTCCACTAAGCTATAAATCATCTCCTATCCAAAGAACCCTAAAAACACTATTCATTGCAAAAGCCAGCCCCCTTCCCAAGAGCAATTGCCTCTCTTCTCCTCTCCTCCTTCCTCTCTCAATTCTTCCCTTCGTATGAACTGAGATTGCAACAGTCACTGTGTGCTGGGAGGCTATTTCAGAGAGCTACAGCAGCTGCTCCATCTTCCTCTTCCTTTCTCATTTCATTTGTCTAGCTGCTGTGTGATTCTATGCTGGGACACCTCCTCTGTAACTGCTGCTGTATCATCTTCTCCTTCTCTGTTTGAGCTGGGATTTTCCCTAGGATCTGCTACTGCTGTTTCTTCATCTTCTTCTTCTCCATTTCAGCTGGATTTTTCTCTCTGCAGACCTTTCCTCAATTTTTCAAAGGCAAGTACCCTGTATAGATTTCATAGAATGCATGCTTCCCTTTTTGTTTTCCTGTCATTTCAAATCGTTTGATATTGTATTACTATTAGTTCTACCCAGTTGAGCTGTTTCTGTGGAATGAATGGCCTTGATGGATGGTTTTGCACATTTGGATGATTAATGGCCTAGGAGATGTGGATTTGTTAATTTGAAGTATTTTAATGCTTGAGATTGATTCTGTGTTGGTTGGAAATGAATTAGAGAGGATTGGATGGATAAATGGATTAGGAAGAAGAAATCCAGAGACTGGTTTTCTGTTTCCGGTTCCAGGATATGGAACGGTGAGAACTCGTTTTGTTGCGTTGAGACCGGGACCCAGGTGGGCCACCTGATGGCTGATCTGAACCGTGGATCGGGTAGAGGACCCACGGGCGACCCTAGAGGGGCGGGTCCCACAGTGTGTGGACGTCCCCATGTCCTTAATCCATTAGCTGATCAGAGGAGAAATCGTCTGTAGAAGAGAAACCCAGTTTTTGCCTTGTATGGTTGCGGGACCCACGGACTGATCTGATCACAGATCTAGTCCGACCATCAGGCCTGATTTGGTGGGGCGACCATGGGGGTGAAGCCTGATCCGGATTTTTATCAGAGGTAGGGCCCTAGTCCATGCATTGGATACTAACCTGTTAAACCCAAAACCGTGGATCACTCTTTCCGTTTTTGGAATTTGTGGGGCCCAGGTGGGCCATTGATTGCAGATCAGACCCGGTCATGTTGTGGAGGGTCCTTGGGCGACACTAGTGGAGCAGCCTGATTTGAGTTTGATCCAGTGGGGCCCACCATCCAAGCCTTCCCGTTGATGCTGTCGTTCCAGCCCATCCCAGAAGAGGTTCTGTTTGTGGAAGTTTTCCACAGAACCTGATGAGACGGAAGGTAAGAGAGAAAGGAAGGGTGATGACACGTGTAAAGGTGATGGGTGAGATAAAAGTGGGGATAAGTGATAAAGAGGTAAGGTAGTTTGAGGGTGTATGGGAATTAGAGAGAAAAGAAGACTATGGGAAAGTATGGTCCGCTGAGGTTGTGGGGCCTAGGTGGGTCCCCGGTTTCAGATCAGGTCCGGACATGGGACCAGGGGGTGCTTAGTGACCTTGATAGTGAGGACCGATCTAGGACAGGGCCCCGTGGGGCCCACTATTTCCATAACCCATTAGCTTTATTAATTAAATAAGACATTTAGTTTCTAATGTACTATGGGACCCATTAGTTTTAGAAAATTAGGAGAGTAGGACCCTTAGCGTTATGGAACCCTATTCGAATAAATTAACTTGTTACCCTTAAATTAATATTTCCAGACCCTTTAGTCTTTAAATTAATTTAAATTAATTTGGACCCTTTAGTTTTACACTTTTAGAAATTCATTAGATTTTATAATCTGATTTAAGCCCTAAGTATTTTGCGAACCCAATTCGAATAGTTGGTGTATGACTCGGATTATTCTGTCAGACCCAGACCTCAGTGCAAAAGTTGAGATTTGGCCTGGGATCTGTTGACTCAGGTACACCTGTGTACCAGATCGACCGGCTGGCCACCTGGTCGATCGGGTACACTGGAAATTCCAGAATCCAAACCAAGTCCCAACTTTGATTCCAGTGGAGCAGATCGACCCGACCCTTGCCAGGTCGACCTGCCACACTGTGAACTCGGGGATGTGAGTTTAGCACTTATTTTATGATTGATCGATTGTGGGGCCCATTAACCATCCAAATGAACTTCCATCAATGTGCCAAGCACGAGTCAATGGTGCGGCTCAACCTTGACTCGTGGGGACCACCGATTAGGATTTTGGTTATTAATCTAAGATGATTTGACCTCTAAAAGTCGTCAATGGTGCCCGTACTTTTCCTAAGCACCAAACACAGTATTATAGGGCATCAATGACTTCGTTTAGAGATCAAATTACCGGAGATGGACCTGAACCTAACGTGGCCCATTACCTAGGATTGGACCGTTGTATTTTCCTGTTGATTCCTTCATTAAAGTTTATACTCCACTTTTATTATATTCTGTCATTCTTAGATCTTTAGAATAGCTGTTTACTATTAATTAAACATAATTGGAAGACCTGAACCTAGGGTATCTAGAGGTGATCCGATAGTGCGATTTTGGAGAACAATTGACCCGTGTCTGTGTCTAGGCGGGCCCTTATTGGGCCTAAGTATGGAGATGTGAACCCTTTAGCTTGAAGAGGTCGTTTTATTGGACTGTTAAGTTATATGGATTGTAATGGAACTGTTATCAGTAATAGATGGATTAGTTGCCTCGTTTGGACAGTTTTAGACCAGGCCACGTACTGATGGGCCTTGGTATGGATCCAACGAGTGGGCCTGGACCTTGAATGAGATCCAGAGACTGTATTGAGATGTGTAGACCTCTTAGAGACTTGGATAGGACCTTGTTCACGCAAGGCAAAGCCTAGACAGACACAGACCCTTAGAGTTATTCTCGAGTCGGCATGAGCATTCACACGGTTGATTTAAGCTCAGCCTGTGGACTGATCATCCCCGGTAGGAGCTAGATGAGTGTTGTAGAGCTATCATGATGAGCTATGTGGTTAAGACGAACGGTGTGATACCGTGCCGGTCTGGAGTGTTGAGATGATGAGTTGATGAGATGATTTGCGGGATTAGTAATTCCCAGCACTGGTGAGATTTCCCCGCCGCAACTGTGTTCAGTATGGGAGGGCCGCGGCATAATATCCCGCGGTATTCCAGCTTGTGTGAATGTGCCATTTCGTTGTAGTAGTTTAGATGTTCATCTTTATACTGATTCCATATGCTTAATAATGCACAACTGCCTAGTTCTCTACCTTGCTATTCATTTAATTATTTTACCTGTCTCTGTTCATTTGACACATGCGTTCTATGTTAGTAGTATACTGTAACTTGCCAGATCTTTTAGATCTGACCCACTCATTGGTGCTTAGGCCTTGATCCCGAGATCCCAGACGATGCATTAGCCCTAGTGGAGGCACTTGTTGCAGGAGAGTACGCATGGGGCCCGGTCGACACGGACGTCGAGCCGGAGGGCGAGGAGTATTTACCAGGGTTTTGAGGGACTCTATTTGTTTTGGGTTTGAGTGAAATTTTGTAGTGAGTTGGGTAGATTCAAATATGTATAAACTTGAGTAACACTGAATCTTTTAATTAGACTATTGTTCGGCTCACACTTAATATATATCGATACCTATTGCTTCCGCTTATTTCTTATGCTTCCGCAATTTAAATGTTATTATCATATGGTTCAAAAAGTTTTAAATTGGACCTCACTGTGGCCTACGATCTTGGAAGTTCTCGGATTTTTCGGGAAGTAGCGCGTCAATTTCGGGTATTCGAACGAGTATATCGGTATCCGGAATTGGGGCGTTACATTTCCGCCTGACCGTTACTCTGCGGGTAGGCCGGAGTGGAGTAGCGATTGCGAATGCCGTGCTCCTGGCAGAAGCTTCTGAAGAGGTTGGAGTCAAACTGAGTCCCGTTGTCCGAGATCAATATTCTGGGGATACCGAACCTTGTGACGATGTTTTTCCATACGAATTTTTCGGAGTCCTGCTCCGTGATGGAGGACAACGGCTCTGCTTCGATCCATTTGGTGAAGTTATCCGTGGCTACTATCAGCCATCTTTTGTTTCCAGGAGTTCGGTGGAGTGGTCCCACTATGTCAAGCCCCCACTGGGCGAATGGCCATGGACTAGAAAGCGGGCTGAGGTCCTGTGCTGGCTGATGAAGAGAGTGGGAAAATTTCTGACACTTCTCGCATTTCTTCGCGTATACCTACGCATCCTTCTGCATATAGGGCCACCAGTAACCCTGGCTGATAGCTCGGTAAGCTAGTGACCTTCCTCCGATATGGCTTCCGCAGATCCCTTCATGTACTTCGAAGAGAAGGTCCTCCACTTTGCTCGGATGAACGCACTGGAGGTACGGGCCTGTGTATGACTTCCTGTAAAGCTTGACTTCGGGAGACAACTAGAACCGGGCTGCTTTGAGTCTGATGCGATGGGCCTCGCTGCTGTCCTCGGGTAGCTTTTCTTCCATTAGGTAGGCGATGATGGGGTCCATCCAACTCGGGCCGAGGTCAATACACGACACTTCCCGAGGTGGGTGGAGCTCGATGCTGGGTGCGGCCAAGGATTCCACCTCGATGGTTCGTTTTCTCCCTGCTTCGACAGCACTGGCCAAATTTGCAAGGGCATCTGCATGGGAGTTTGCTTCTCTGCCTATCTATTTGATTTCGGCCGTATGGAACTGAGCGAGCAGCTTCTTTGCCATGGCTAAATACGCAGCCATCCGGTCGTCGCGAGCCTGATAGTCCCCTGTCAGCTGGTTTGCCACCAACTGTGAATCACTGAAGATCACCAGCTGTTGAGCTCCGAGGATTTTGGCGCTGTTCAGTCCAGCTAAAAGGGCTTCGTATTCAGCTTCATTGTTCGACGCCTTGAAATCCAGGGTCAGAGCCTGCTCGATGACCAGTCCTTCTGGCGATTGGAGGACGACTCCTGCTCCGGCTTTTCTCGAGGTGGAAGATCCGTCGACGAAGACTTTCCAAATTGGGGTGAGGGCTTGGCATTGCGATTGTTCAGAGCCCGTGGGCGCCTCATGCTCCCTGCCCCCCAGTTCGGTGCCGAGCTGGGTTGGTGCCGAACTTGAATCGAACTCGGCAAGGAAATCCGCCAGAACCTGGGCTTTGATCGCTGTCCTGGGCTGATACTGAATTTCATATTGCCCCAGTTCGACGACCCATCTTGAAATCCTCCCTGAAAAGTCAGCTTTTCTGAAAACATATTTAAGTGGATGTTCCGTAACAACCACTATGGTATGTGTTTGAAAGTAATGAGAGGGCTTCCGCGAGGCACTAACAAGTGCCAGCGCGAGCTTCTCGAGTGACAAGTATCTGGTCTCGGCATCAATCAGGGTTTTGCTCGTGTAATAGATGGGCTTCTGAACCCTATCCTCTTCTCGGAGGAGGACCGAGCTCACTGCATGATCCGAGACTGCCAGGTATAAATACAAAATCTCTCCGTGAACCGGAGTTGACAGTAGAGGAGGTGAGGATAAATAGACCTTAAGCTCCTGCAAGGCTTGGTCACATTCCGGAGTCCACTGAAATTTAAAATTTTTCCTAAGAAGCTGAAAGAAAGGCCGACACTTATCTGAGGATCTGCTGATGAACCGATTTAGTGCGGCTGCCATTCCGGTTAGCTTTTGGACCTCCTTAGCCGATGTGGGACTCTGCACCCTGAGGATAGCCGAGATCTGATATGGATTTGCCTCGATTCCCCTGCGTGTGACCAGGCTTCCCAAGATTTTGCCCGAGCCGACACCAAAGGCGCACTTGGAGGCATTGAGCTTGAGCTTGAACCTCTTCAAAGTGGCGAAAACTCCAGCTAGGTCTGCCAAATGGTTACGGGCTTGCCTGGACTTGACTACCATGTCGTCGATGTAGACTTCAACAGTTTTGCCGAGCTGATCGTGGAACATCTTGGTGATAAGTCGCTGATAGGTGGCTCCTGCATTCTTCAACCCGAACGGCATCACCTTATAACAATAAGTCCCTCTGGGTGTGATAAAAGCTGTCTTCTCTTCATCCGGCCCATATAAGGGAATCTGGTGGTAGCCGCGATATGCATCGAGGAAGCTCATCCTGTCGTGTCCGGCTGTGGCATCGATCATCTGATCGATCTTTGGGAGGGGAAAGCTGTCATTGGGACATGCCTTGTTGAGGTCGGTAAAGTCGACGCACACCCTCCACTTGCCAGTCTTCTTTCTGACGACCACAGTATTGCCTAGCCAGGTCGGGTATTGGACTTCTCTAATGGCGCCGGCCTCGAGCAGTTTATCCACCTCATCCACCACGGCTTCGGTTTGTGGCACCCCAGTCCTGCGGGCTTTCTGCATCACCGGTTTATAGTTAGGATCAACATTCAATTTATGGCATATTACCTCCGGGTCGATGCTAGGCATCTCTTGAGGCGTCTAGGCGAAGGCTTCTTTGTTCTGCACTAGGAACTGGACCAGCTCGGACTTTTCTGGCTCGCCGAGTTGACTGCCGAGCAAGAAGAACCGTTCCGGATCTTGTGAATCGATCCTGACCTCGGTCAGGTCCTCTACGCTCTTCTTCTCTGGGTCCTGGCCGACCTCATCCAGCTTCTGCTCCAGCCTCTTCTCCATCTCGGCCATATTAACTTCTTTGGGCTTTCGCTCTCCGGATACCACGGCTGTTAGGCATTGCTTGGCTGCTTGCTGATCTCCTCCGACAGTGACGATTGCAATTCTGCCATTCTTTCTTTCCCAAGGAAATTTCAACTTTTGGTGGAGAGTGGAAGGAACTGCCTCCAGACTATGAAGCCAAGACCTGCCCACTATAGCATTGTAAGGCGAGGGTGCATCAATCACCATGAAAGTTGTCTCAACGGACTCGCCGCCGGCCTCGACCTTGAACGTCACCTTTCCCTTGGGGTACACCGGCTTGGCGCTGAAGCCAATGAGGGGAATTCGGGCCTCCTGCAGATCTTTCTCCGTCAGTCCCATCCTTCGGAAGCTATCGAAATAGAGGACCTCGGATGAACTACCGGGGTCGACGAGGACCTTCTTCACGGTGCAATTCTTCACGCCTTGCTTAGAGCAATCGAATTTCAGGGTGACGATCAGCGGGTCATTGTGGGGAAGCTGCACCCCTTCCAGGTCTGCATCCGTAAACCTGATTTCGGGCCGCTCCCTCCGAGCCCTCTTCGGAGCTGAGCCGAATTCGGCAGCCATGACCTGCTTACTGTGAGAGGCCTGCCTGGCCTCGGCACAAGCTCGGTTACTCCCCTTGGACGGCGGGGCTAAATGTATGACGTTAATGATCTTCTCTGACCCGTCGCTGTCATGGCCTCTCTCACCTCGGCGTGGAGCTCGGGTGTCGGCTCTGGTTTCTGTCTTGACGAACTCCTGTAGGTGTCCCTCTTGGACAAGCGTTTCTAAATGTGACCGCAGTATTCTGCATTCTTCAGTCTTGTGGCCGCCCTCCTTGTGATACGCACAAAATCTCGTCTGATCTTGGGTAGACGGGTCGCCTTTCATGGGCTCTGGCCAGCTGAAGTACGGCTTGGATTTAATCTTGTACATGATCCGGTGGATAGGCTCCTTGAAGATTGTGTTAACTGCCCGATATGCGTCTTCGGACAGCCTGCACCTTTTGCCTCTCGCCGAGGTGAACGCCTGAGCTCTTACCGAGCTGGTAGGCGCCCTTCGCCGGTCTGACTCGTCTCTTCGCCGCTCGTCTCTCTGAGGCTCATCTCTTCGGGACGGCCCCCTGTCCTTCTTGGAGGACCTCTCACCTCGGTCCTTCTGCGCAGCTCCATGGTTTTCCCGAGCCCGGACCTGGTCTTCCTCTTGGGCGATGTACCGGTTGACGATGGACATGAGCGCTGTTATGGAAGACACCAGGTTTCTGGCTAGGTCTTTGCGAAGGTCACTGTCTGGCAGCAGGGCATTCCGAAATGCGAAGGCGGCCACTTCGTCCTTGGAGTCTTCAATCTGGCTGTAGACGGTTCAGAATCGCTTCGTGAACTGGGTGACGTTCTCCCCCTGCTTCATCTTCAAGGCCATGACATCTGCATCTGTCTTTGGCAATATTCTATAGGCCTGAAACTTCTTCATGAAGGACTGTTGGAGCTGTTGCCAACTCGAAATGGACCCCTCTGGGAGTGCACAGAACCACTTCTAGGGGAGGTCACCTAAACTGGAGGAAAAAAATCGACAGTTCAGATGGCACTCATCTCCTCAAACAGACATCCTCTGAGAGAAATGCCTGAGGTGTGTAGCTAGGTCCGAAGTCCCGTCGTAAGTGACGAACCTCGGGACGGTAAACTTCTTCGGCAGGGGATACTTCTTGATATCGCGAGAGAAAGGAGACGCGCCGAGGTCAATGGAGTCGCAACAAACATCCTTTTGGTCTCGGTCGAGACCAGCCACCTCCAGGTTGCGCTGGACCGTTTCCCTTATGCGCGCGTCCAACCACTCCTGATCATGATACCTGCTCTCCGGAATGGTTTCTGATGCCTTCCTCGAGTAGCTATGGCTGGCGCTCGAGCCTTCGTCTCGAGTTCGGTCGCGCCTTTTCTTATTCAGATGGTCCCTCAAGTCCTTCTCGGGGGAGTCGGGGCGCCGGTCACGAGACGTCCTCTCGTGTTGTCGCTGTGAGTGCTGTTATCGCAACCGCTGCCGCTGCTGAGAGTGCTGATGGGACTGTTGCCGGAGCCCTGCTGAACCCGTGGCTCTTTCCAGCTGCTGCTGGAGCTGGAGGATCCGAGCGTCTCTCTCCTTGATGGCCTCATTCTGTACTCTAATCTCTTCAAGGGTGGAGTCGAAGTCATTATCAGGGTTATATTCTTCATCCTCAAAGTCCTCAGCATCCTCTATCTGATCAGAAGGACGTGGTCCATCGATCACTGGAGACTTGCTCCGCCGATTTCGACCCGTCAGGAGGCCTCCCTCGGGCTGCTGCTGAGAGTCTCTCCTCCGGAGAGCAGACTCCAAGCGAGGATCACGCTCCTGAACGTTGATTCGGACGAGGCCACGCTCGACGTCATCCTCTGCAACTGGTTCCTTCCCGGACCTCTTCTTAGCAGGGAGGAGGTCAGAGGACGGTCCTGCACGCCTTGCCTTGGATGTTTTTCCTCCTTTCGCAGCTCTCCTCGTCATGGTGATAGGGAAGATTGTAGAAATCGTTTCCCACAGACGGCGCCAATTGTAAGTGCAGAAAAATATACTCACAAGATTAGGATGCCTCCAGGGACTTACTCAAAGAACCGAAGGAGGAGCTGCGTGTTTGGCAGGTGTCTGGTGAACTTGAGAAGGAAAAAGAGAGCGGTCAAAGGACCCTGGCTGGGGCAGCACAGGGCTCTCCGATGCTTAAGTTAGCAGTGATCGGAGAAGAAGAGAAGAAGAAAGAGGAGTGTCATTGCATGAAGAGAATGCATCCCTCATTTTTGGATCGTCCCATGCTACATATGAGAAATTGTTTTGGTGCATGTGCCAGCGGGTCTCATGATGTGATTAGGGTCTCATCAGCCCACATAGTCATTAATGAGGGTCCATCACAGCCCTCATTTCATTTAATGAGGGTTCGATCAGCCCACATAGCATTAAATGCCGGATATGTTGGGCCTGATCCTGTCTTGGCTTATTGGCGGCTGGGGTCCCATCGGATCCTTCCTTGGACCCTGCCTAGATACGGCCGCAGCCATTGGACATGATTGTCAGAAGCGTGTTGAGAATGGACGGTCCGGATGGTGTCCGTCCCATCGCGGCGCCCTCATCTTTCCACGTGTCCGTATGCTGCCCGTGGCAGAACAGGCCCATTTCGGGCGACAGTCTCCACTTCGGCAGCAACAGAGGTGGCATCAACTTCGGCAGAAGTGGTGCAGGGAGATCTGGTCTCGGCCAACATTCAGGACTAGTGCCGAGGTGCATGCATCCGAAGTGAGTGCCTCTATCGCCTACGAACTAGCCCACACACATGTTGGTGTGTGTTTTTGGGTCTTGATCTGATGAAGGTGGTTTTGGTGCAGTCTTTTCTCCATAGCTTTGATGATGATGATTGAATCAAGATCCTCAACAAGTGCCGGGAGACCATACCTGCAAAGGGAGGGAAGTTGATCATAGTAGAGATAGGGGTGGACATTGATGGAACTCCTGAGTTTTCTTGGTCTAGACTCTGCATTGACTTGCAAATGGGTGTGTTCGGGGGGCAAGGATGATGGATTTGGAGCGGAGACACCGACACGAGGTCGGAGATCTATGTACGTTCCGACGATTGGAAAGTTCCGCTGATCTCTTCGCCTCTTGTCTTTCCTATGGGATGTAATCATCCCAACCCTAGGGCTCAGTTATCTTATATAGACAAGTCCCAAAAGAGTCACACCTACTAGAGACTTTTTCGGCAAGAAACCCACATCCACTAATCCTATTGGGAGTCTTATTAGTGGGACTAGATCAAGTCTTACATTAAGTGAGATTGTATTCTCTGTTGGCATCTGCCCTGCTTGATCTGACATGGGACCCGTGGCATGTGGGCCACACGATTTCCTACAAAGGAGAGAACGATGGATGAGTGGAAAAACCTCCTTACAAAACATGGTTTTGGGAACTACAATATAATACCCATGATTGTCAACGAGGCCATCATTGAAGCATTATCCTTATCCTCAGTAATCTACTTTCAACCTATTATTGATTTATCTACGTGGGTTCATTCTTTTTGCCATTCTTTCTCTTGAAAGCTGAATGTTGGTTGAAAAAAAAAACATAAAAAAACTCTCAATTCTAGCTTTAGGAGAAGCCATATCAGCTTATTGGGGCCCATTTGTGGATGTGTCCTTTAAAAAATACATAATATATGCCTTTTCAATAAAAGATGTCTCTTGGGTTAAATATGTACCTTTTCAATAAAATGTCTCTTGGGCTCATTTGTGTAGATGTAATCCAATTGAAAGGGATGCCTTCCAACTATATAAATTAAGGTTAAATGCATATGAATCCTTTATTTTGTGTAAGCTGACATGACGTGAATTAAGTGATGAAATGTTTTGTTTTCATAATTTTTTTGTTGATTTGAATTTTTTAATTAGTTGTTATAAATAAATTTATAAGAATGAAATATTAATTTTAATATATTATTTAGGACTTAACCTGTTCGATGCACATGGGCTTCAAGCTAGTATCTGTAAAAGAAGCAGCTGGCGCTGATCATTGCCAATAATATGACTCTATTTCTTTTGTAAACTTAGGGAAGAATTAAATATTGTTGGTGGCAATTTTAGTTATTTTATTTTTATTTTTGCTATAATAAATTGGTCACACAGACCATTACACATGGCCCTCACCATCAGTGTTAGAACCTGGGTTCAATCTTTGGGTATTTTCTAAAAAGCTCACTATTAAATAATTATAAATCTCAAAAGGCATTTGAGATTGGATGTCTTTTCAAAATCAAGTGTTTTGTGTCATTTGGATGAGATATGTTTTTTGGACCCATTTGAGTAGATGTGACCCAATTTCAAAAATTGCTTTCAAACATTATAAATTGAGGTGATTTGAAGTTTTTCAAAAGTATTCAAGAAGGCATTCAAGAGTATTCAAGATGAATATAAGACAGTTTTTTCAGAAGCACATTATCCAAGAGAAGTTTCTTATCTTTTATTATTTACTTTGATTTTAAGGGCAATTCCATATTTTTGATTCTAATGTGTAGACTTTGAATCAGAGTTGGGTATTGTATGCAGGTTTAGGTACCTCCATGGCACCTTCTCCAGACTGGTGGACCCCTCCCCCTCCGGAATGGGTTAAGCTTAATTTTAATGGATCTTTCAACCCAGCCACAGGTAGATCCGGCATCGGTGGTTTGATCCCTGACCCTTTCGACAACATGCCCATAGCCTTCACAGCTGAAGTACTTGCTAACTCCCCTTTAGAGTCTGAACTCTTGGCGCTTCAAAGAGGCACCGTCCATCTTAGGGAGCTGGCTGCGTCCAACGTCCAGATTGAGGGGGATTGTCTTGTCATCATTTCCAATATCCAAAAATCAGAGAACCTTGCCTGGGATCTCATGCCTCAATGGCAGGAGACCATGACCATGCCAGCCTCTCTCTCAACATGGTCCATTCACTACTGCAAGAGGTCTGCAAACTTAGTTGCCGATTTGCTAGCCAAATTAATTCTCGATGGGGTCTCAGAGGGACATACCTCTCTTCCACCTCACGTTAGGGAGGCCCTGAATGCTGATAAACAGAGAGCTGCCCAATACACCCAATCCTTTTTTAATCAATCCACGGACTACAACAACTCTATAAATGCAAAGGAGACTCTCACTTCCTCTGTTGCAAGTAATGACCACAGTGGGGCTGGCTCACCCAATCCGGCTGATCATGTCTCTTACACCTAATAGCCGGAATTGGCCCTGTTGGAATGCGGCCATGTCTTTTGGTTTCTCCATTTTTGTGCTCCTCACTCTTCTTTTTGTTTATCTTTGGTGCTATGTTGATCTTCACTATGTTTTCTGGAGGGCTCGCCCCCAAATGCTGTCTATCTTGCTCTTTATCTAAATAAAATACACTCTTATTGCAAAAAAAAAAAAAAAAAAAAAAGAGTTGGGTATTGTATCATGGGAACAAAATTTCATCAAAACCACTTGCATGTGGGAAATTGTTGTCTTTAAGAAAGTATCTTAATTGGTGTGCCTTGCCCATTTTTCTTTTGCTTTCTTATTCAATTTATAACATTCACAATCATTTACTAATTATTTATTCTCATCATTTATTTGATTTTCTGATTGCACATTCTTCGTAAGAAATTTCCCCAACAGTTTAAAGGCAACAATTCTTCCATATCACGAAGAAAATTACAATGATGAGTAAGTGTGATTTTTTATCTTCAAGAGAAAGATCCAATTGTTGGTGGTAAGAAAATCTCAAATGTTTACGAGAAGTTAAAGGTATGTGCATATCAATCACATGTATAAATTCCATGCATTTCAGTACAAAAAAAAAAAAAAAACCCCAAGTATCCCCATTCGTTGTCCTTGGATCTCTGTTAATGCTATTTTCCATCAAAGACAGATGTTTCTTTCGATGTTCACTTGTCTGGATAATCTTCAAACATCATTTACTCTGTCAGTTTGTAGTTAGTCATGACTAAAGGTGCAAGAGGAGACCAATGATAATATTTTCCTTTTCTAGTTAGTAGATGTTGTACGTCCAATACAACGTTTTAATGGTGTTATAGCAACGTTCTGGCTTCTTATTTCTTTTGATTTGGTTGTTTGAAACATACATATGCATAAATTTCCTTAATTAGAAGTAATGATGAGGTTCATGATTGTGTGGTCTTCACTCAGGACGTGAGTAGAAGGAATGATATAATTGAGAATGAGAAAACTGAAAGAGAAATTCTATCAATTAGGCAGTGTTTGAGATCATCACACTGATGGGTCTTTTATCCGGCCATTTACTTGTTTTCTGTTACACATCAGAAACATGTGGCAATTTGAGTCAGCTTTGAATAAGTCTTTAAAGTTGTTAGTCAGTTTTGAATAAATCTTGGTAGTTAGTTAGCTTTTGAATTCAAGTTGTAAGCTACAAAATAGCTAATTGATTTGGTTCCCGATCTGTAGCTAGTTAGTTGTGTTCGAGTTGTATAAAACAACTCCACTTTCTTCAAAAAAGAAGTTGTTTTTGAGTCCAATTTAAGTCAAGATTAGGAGGCAGGGTTACCTCGAATCAACCCAGTTTATTTACTCTGTTTCTCTATCATTGTTTAATTTTCTCCAGCATTCGTTAGCTAACAATTTGGAGGTCCCACTGAGATCCTCATGGCAGACGGAACGAGGCTAAAGGATTTGCAAGATTCCATCAACCAGCTCAGGAGTGCTATGATTCGCCTTGAGGAACGAACTACCGTCTCTGACAAGTCCAATGCGGACATACAACAACAAATCAATATGTTGGTTTCATCTTTTGGTGCTATTAGTTCAGCCGATAGAGCCACTCCGTCTAACCACTCTGATCAAGGGGGTATTCAATCTCATTCTGTGAAGCTTGATTTTCCTACATATGATGGAGATGACAACCCTTTAGAGTGGTTGTTCAGAGTCGAACAATTTTTCATTTATCATAATACTTCTCTAGCACTACGCCTCCTCATTGTATCCTTTCATCTGAAAGGACCTGCACTCCACTGGTGTAAGCTCCTTGAGACATATCAAGCTATAACTAGTTGGGAGACTTTTTCCCGAGCCCTCACTCTTCGGTTCGGTCCGACCGAATATGATGATCCTGCCATTGTACTCTCCAAGCTTCGTCAACAAACCACTGTCTCCACTTATCAAAAGCACTTCGAAATACTTGCAACCAAGGTGGAGGGATTATCAGAAAAGTTGCGTACTGCTCAATTCATTAGTGGCTTAAAAGATGAGCTTCGCTATAATGTCCAGCTCTTCAAACCAGCTTCGTTTTCTGCGGCGCCAGTTTGGCTCGCCTTTTAGAACAGAGACACCAAGTTTGTCTCAAGAGTCGGTTTGAGACTGTCTGATCAGGTATTCCTACCCCATCTTCTATGGCTCTACCCATCAAGCGTCTTTCTCCAGCTGAAATGCAGGAACACCGAGAGAAGGGCTTATGCTACAACTGTGATGAGAAGTACTCTCCTGGCCATAAATGTAAGACACAGAAAATATTTCTCCTTGATGCTCAGTCATCGCCTGATATGGCAGAACCAATTTCCGATGAACCATAAGTCCACTCCATGGCACTTCCTGACGCAGATCCCAGTCCCACTCTTTCAATTAATGCAATCTAGGGAACCACATCGGCTCAAACAATGAAGGTATTTGGTGTCTTCCACCAACAACCTGTACTAATCCTCATGGATTCCGGGTCGTCTCACAACTTAATTCATCACACCTGAATTGGTTAAACGAGCCAAGCTACGAGTGTTACCTTACAGTCCCAAAGTTTCAATTGCTAATGGTGAAAAGATCTCTTGCTTAGGCAAGGTTCCGGGTTCAAATGTTAAGGTGCAAGACTTCCAACTCAAAACTGATTTTTTTGTATTTCCATTACATGATTTTGATATGGTGTTGGGTGCTAATTGGCTGCATACGTTAGGCCCTATTACATGGGATTTCTCTAAGCTCACAATGTCCTTTGTAATTGAAGATACTATGGTTACGTTGATCGGAAACTCTCCGGCATCGATGCAATGTACACTAGATGTGGGGGTTTGCAGTGCCAATATTGAATGCTTCCTTGTTCAATTTCACTCTATGGCTGATAAAAATCCACAACCACAACCTGAAGTCCATATTCAAAAAATTCTAGACTAGTTTTGTGATGTCTTTTAACCTGTTCCTGGTCTTCCACCTTCCCGCAGACAAGACCATCACATTCTACTTGAAGATAATGCTAAACCCATTACCATCAGACCATACCGCTATCCACCAGTTCAGAAGGATGCGATTGAGTCCAGGTCAAGGAGATGTTATCTAGTGGTTTGATTCAACATAGCTCGGGCCCATTCTCTAGCCCAGTTTTGCTGGTTCGGAAACACGATGGTAGTTGGCGATTTTGTGTGGATTATAGAGCCTTGAACCGTATTACCATCAAAGTAAAATATCCTCTTCCAGTGATTGACGAGCTGCTTGATGAACTTCATGGTGCCACCATCTTCTCAAAGCTGGATCTCCAATTAGGTTACCATCAAATTTGGGTCCATCCGGAAGATACATGCAAAAACAACTTTCCAGACTCATGAGGGCCACTATGAATTTAGAGTAATGCCGTTTGGATTAACGAATGCTCCAGCCACTTTTCAACAGTTAATGAATGATATCTTTCAGCCTTTTCTTCGTAAGCTCGTCCTTGTGTTTTTAGATGATATTCTTGTTTATAGCCCATCCTTGGATTCTCATGTGCACCATTTGGAGTTAGTTCTGTCCACGCTGCGATCTCAGAATTTATATGCTAAGTTATCAAAGTGCGTTTTCGGTCAAAGCCAAGTGGAGTACTTGGGACATCATGAATCTGCTGAAGGAGTATTAGCTGATTCCTCTAAAATATCAGTCGTGCAAGATTGGCCACAACAGACAAAGTTGAAGGAGCTGCGAAGTTTCCTTGGTTTGACGGGTTATTACCGTAAGTTCATTAGAAACTACAACCTTATTGCTGCCCCATTGACACAATTGCTAAAAAAAGATGTTTTCCATTGGACTGATGAACCAACCAAAGCTTTTCATGCCCTGAAAACCGCTCTATCTAGTCCTCCAGTGCTATCCTTGCCTGACTTTTCTAAACCATTTGTGGTTGAGACGGACGCCTTAGGTGCAGGGGTTGGAGCAGTTCTCTCACAGGACCAATGCCCCATTGCTTATTTCAGTCAAGCTTTCAACGGGAAAACATTGTTGCTACCAACATATGACAAAGAACTCTTAGCCTTGGTTCTTGCCATCACGAAATGGCAATCTTATCTCTTAGGCAACAAGTTCATTGTTCGCACTGATCATGACAGCTTGAAACATCTTCTTTACCAACGCACTAGCTCTCCTCACTAGGAAAAATGGATTGCTAAGCTTATGGGCTACAATTTTGAGATTCAATATCGCACAAGAGTTTCTAATGCAGCTGTTGATGCTTTTTCTCGCCTTCCTTACACCATTTACAATAACCAAACATATGTTGAGCCTGACAATTCTTCAACCCCAAAGTCCTTGCCTATTTTGCTAGCCATCTTTAGCCCACTACCAACCTGGCTTGAGGAATTGCAACAAGAGTATGTTACTGACCTTGATTATGCCTCTAAATTATCTCAACTTCAATCAGGTCTTCTTGATCCAGCATGCTATACCACCTATAATAATTTGCTCTTTTACAAAGGTAGGTTGTACCTCTCACCCACCTCCCCTTTATGACTCAAAATCCTACATGAACTACATGATTCGCCCAGCTCGGGACATCCTGGTTATGATAAGACCCTGCATTGGGTTCGTCGAGATTTCTATTGGTAAAGACTGCGCAGCTTTGTGAAATCCTATATTCGTGAATGTTAACGGGTGAAATACTCCACAACATCACCTAATGGGCTACTGCAACCACTCCCCATTCCTTCACAAATATGGATAGGTATAGCTTTGGACTTCATTGATGGATTGCCACCTTCTCACAGCTACACAGTTATCTTGGTTGTGGTAGATCGCTTGTCAAAGTATGGGCATTTTTTGCCTTTGTCGCATCCGTATACTGTAGTAAAGGTAACATAATTGTTTTTCAATAATATTTTTAGACTTCATGGGTTGCCAACCTCCGTGAGTGATCGGGACACTGCTTTTACTAGCAAATTCTGGCAAGAGTTATTCAAACTACAAGGGACAAAGTTGCACATGTCTTCATCCTATCACTAGCAATCCGATGGCCAAACGGAAGTCCTAAATAGAACTTTGGAAAATTACTTATGTTGTTTTGTAGCAGAAAAGCTGAAGAGTTGGTCATGCTGGCTGGCCTTGGCTGAATGGTGTTATAATTCGAATTGGCATTCAGCTACAAGAATGTCCCCTTTTGAAGCTGTGTATGGGTTTAAACCACCTTCCCTAGTCACATATGTCAAAGGTGTGAGTTCAAATGTTGTAGTTGATGGTGCATTGCAAACCAGGGATGAGATACTTGCCTTACTCAAGGAAAATCTTGAGCGAGCCCAAACTAGGATGAAGCAATATGCCGATCTACGCCGCACTGAAGTAGAGTTTAATGTTGGGGATTTGGTGTTCCTTAAATTGCGTCCTTATAGATAGACTTCTGCAAGAACTCGTCGCCACCTGAAGCTTTCACATTGTTTTTTTGGTCCTTATGAAGTTCTGGAACGGATTGGTTCCGTGGCTTACAAGTTGAAGCTACCTGGGCATTGCAGCATACATCTTGTTTTTCATGTCTCACTGCTAAAAAAACGCTTGGGCAGCCGTAACATACACTTGATGGACCTTCCTGTAGAGGGTATTTTGCTACTTGAACCATACAATATCTTGGCTTATCGGGCTAAAACTCGGCGCAAGAAGTTAATTCCATAGGTGTTAATTCAATGGGCTCAAAGTTCAGAGGAGGATGCCACTTTGGAAGACTCTTCTCACATCCAGCAGGAATTTCCAAACTTCAGCCTTGCGAACAAGGCTGCCAATTGAGGAGGAGCGAGTTGTTACACATCAGAAACATGTGGCAATCTGAGTCAACTTTGAATAAGTCTTTAGAGTTGTTAGTCAGTTTTGAAGAAATCTAGTTAGTTAGTTAGCTTTTGAATTCAAGTTGTAAGCTACAGAATAACTAATTGATTTGGTTCCAGATTTGTAGCTAGTTAGTTGTGTTCGAGTTGGATAAAACAACTCCACTTTCTTCAATAAAGAAGAAGCTTTTGAGTCCAATTTAAGTCAAGATTAGGAGGCAGGGTTACCTCGAATCAACCTAATTTATTTAGTCTGTTTCTCTATCATTGTTTAATTTTCTCCAGCATTCGTTCGCTAACATTTTCTTTTTAGAACTTTCATGCATCACAACTTTAACCATATCTCTATCTTGCTATGAGGACAGATGTAGAAATGGTGCATTGGTTCGTAGTATCATGTTTGTTGGAAAAGGAAACTGAAGAAATCTCTACTATACTCAGTATAAAAGAGAACAAAGGACACATCTCTTCAAAAGTGGGCAGTTGTAGAGGAAAAAGAGAGAAACATATATTTTGAAATGGGAAGAAGAGAACGTTTCATGGTGGTATCGTTTTTTCCTAACTACCTGTTTTTGTTTTATCACTACAATTCTTTGGTGCTTTCCCGCTAATTGTTGTATATTTATTTGACTTTCATGCCTAATTTTTTTGATCTAACCTATGGGTCTGATATATTGCCTAAGCCTACCTGTTAAGATTTTCATCATGTGGTCATTTGACTTGATCCATTTGGTAAGATCAAGTACTTTTGAGTTAATGTTTCATATTCTGAGACTAATCCATTGGGCTTAGCCATTTGAGAATATATATATATATATATATATATATATATATATATATATATTAATGGCTTATGAGTTTACATGCTGGATTATATGACGTATTTTGCATCATCAATTTTATATACTTATTTATAAATTATGACTAACATGATTAATTATCAATTGGAGAATGAAATAATGATCCATTTCTTATGTTAAGTATTTTTAAATGATGCAGAGTAGGTAATCTATGATTGGATGACATTTCTTGCATTATGGATAGTGCATCATCTTCATCATCCATTAGATCAGATTGCAGATAGTGTTCACTGCATCATTGATCAGATAACAGAATCATGGATTTTGCTTTATCATCCATTGGATCTAAATCTAGATTATGGATATGAATGGAGAAAGAAAGAAAGTGACAACCAATCGAGGTACTTCTTAATTTCATCAAGAAATGTCAATGATGGACACAAGTAAAATTGAGGTAAATGATGTATAAGATTGTAGTGAATACTCCCTAATTTCTCAAAGTGATTTTATATCACTAAGAGTGAGAATCTAAACCTCGATGGAGATGAGTTTACCGACATAGATGGATAGTCCAGACCTAGCCTACTCTTAACTTCTAAGTTAGAGTTCAAAGGAGATTTGGTCAGATGTACTGTCTACCAAAGGATATATTGAGATATTCCTCGTGGTACACATTTATTTGGAACTAGGGGGGGAAATTGATGTGTTCCAAAATTTTCCATTTTTGAAGTTCGTGCACTCTGTTTAGCTTTCGCCTATGTTAGGCTGAGCTTTTAGTCCTCAATAGACTCATGGCTTAGTGCGGAGTGAATGAAAGTACTCTTGATGGGGTTGCCTTTGCAAATATGGAGGTCATTGACCGCCTCCCATGGATCTTGTTGGTAAGACTCTAGAGCATTCACTAAGATCGGAATTAGCGCATGGCCTATGAAATAGCACGGCGTGGAGAATATGGATGCTCGACCATATTGTTTAATGTAAATATGTATCGTGAACTTCATTTAGCTCACTTACTCACACCCTCAAGTTTTATGAAACATATTCTACCTTTAGGTTCAAGTTCATCCACTTGTAAGGGATGCATTATACAGTTTTTAGTTATTTTCTTATTACTATTATTGTTATTATTAATTTACTTTCTTAAAAGTGTTTTTAGAAAATAGTGGGGGATTGTTGGGTATTTTCTAAGAAGCCCACTATTAAATAATTATAAATCTCAAGAGGCACTTGAGATTGGATGTGTCTTTTCAAAATCAAGTGTTTTGTGTCCATTGAATGAGATTAGAAGATAGTTTTTTCAGAAGCACATTATCCAAGAGAAGTTTCTTATCTTTTATTATTTACTTTGATTTTAAGGGCAATTCCATATTTCTGATTATAGCGAGAAGACTTTGAATCAGAGTTGCGCATTGTATCATGGGGACAGAATTTCATCAAAACCACTTGCACGTGGGAAATTTCTTTCTTTAAGAAAGCATCTAAATTGGTGTGCGTTGCCCATTTTTCTTTTTCTTTCTTATTCAATTTCTCACATTCACAATCATTTACTAATTATTTATTCTCATCATTTATTTGATTTTCTGATTGCACATTTTTCGTAAGAAATTTCCCCAACACGATCCTTGTCTGTTTCTTGCTCAGTGCTATTTACTAGTATGCTTCTGTGCGCCTTGCGTTCCCTTAATTTAAATTTGGGGTCGTGACAGCCCACTTGGCCCAACCTTTGGTAAGTTTTGTTCTTTTCTCACTCCTATCTCTTTATGATCTGGTGCAATGCCCAATTGTATGCTTGTCAAGCCTCTAATAACCATTGCATTGAATCTGAAAAAGGATCTAGTATTAAAATGAATTTCTTTTGGTGGGACCATAGTTTCCATGGTTGGTGAATAAAGAGAGCCCTGATATTTCTTTTTAATGTTGCCCATTTTCACTCGTGGTTAGTGAGGTCTAATTCTGTGGGGGTCTCATTCATCCCACGCGAAAGGTGTCCTCTTTCACTTAGAAACGGCAAAAGATATGATAAAGTAATGTTATTTATAACTTGGAAAACCATAGATTTAAGTAATGGTAATTTTTAAAGTCCGCAGCTTGGATGTATGCAATGGCAGAAGGATTCCAGGGACACGTGCGGCGTGCCTCAGAAAATCTACATTGTTCTTGTGCCCCATCTCCACCCTACATGCTGAGGCCTTTCGGGATTGGCCCATCATGAATTAAAAAAAAAAAAGAAATCCTAAGTGTATGCACATGTTGCATTTTTTTTAGGCCATATGATGCATATGTGCATTGCCTTGAGTCCCGGTCATTTATTATCTCTTAAGGACCTGTTTGGATGTATGGTGAATTGAAATATGGTGAGGTGAATCATCAAATCAAGAGATAATAAAATATAAGGTGTTATGATGGTGTTTCGTTTTTAGCTGTTTGGTATGGAATCTTTTTTACTTTTTGTATAGAAAAGTGAAGCTTTTTTGTCTTTTAGTGGAGAAAGGAGGTTGCTTTTTTGACTTTTTTTGAAAAAGATGGAGAAAAATTTAAAATTGTGTACTTTTGATATGATCCATTGTATTTTCTTATCTGGATAATGGAGGTTTTACCTCACCTCACCTCACTTCACCACACATCCAAACACACCAAAGTATTCTAGTATTGGGAGAATGCGACAGTCTCCAATCACATGATGCACATGTTGATTTTTTTTTTTTTTTTTTTTTTGAGGAGTCTATAAATGCCCCCCTATATAATTTTCGTTCTCTAATTCACAGCTAAAACATAAGCTTATTAATTAAGACTTGAGAAAGGTGTAGACGACATTCAGTAGAAAGACATGGATTCAATGAAAAATGAGCTTCAACAGGATGAGGAAATGCAGGCTGCAGCCCAAATATGGAAACATATTTATGGGTTCGCAGAATCACTTACCCTCAAGTGCGCAATCGAACTTGGGGTGCCCGACATGCTTAACAAGCATGGTAAGCCTATGACCCTTTCGGAGATAGCAGGCGAGCTCACTATACCTCGTCCAAACATGGACCTCTTGCATCGCATAATGCGGTTCATGGTCCACATGAAGTTGTTCGCCAGTGTTGTTGATGGGCCAGAGAACATGTATGCATTGACAGCGGCATCAAAGCTCTTGGTGAGAGCTGAAGAGAAGAACCTGGTGCCATTCGCCTTGTCGCAATTGCATGCCAATGAGATGGGGCTGTGGCACTATCTAATCGCAGGAATTGAAGGCAAGACGACGCCATGGTTGGCATGCCACAATGGAGTACCCGTTTATGATCTGGTTGGGAAGGAACCGGAGAGTAACAAGCTTTACAACGACGCAATGGCGAGCCACACAAGTTTTGTGGTCTCAGCCCTCGTGCAAGGGTGCGCCAAAGAGGGTGTATTTGATGGGGTGCGCACTTTGGTGGATGTTGGGGGCAACACTGGTGTGGCATCCAAGGCCATCACCAATGCCTTTTCCCATGTCAAATGCACAGTTTTGGACTTTGCTCATGTGGTAGAGACTTTGCCCAAAGACCCCATAGTGGAATTTGTGGCCGGCAATGCCTTCGACTATGTGCCGAAAGCTGACGCAGTTCTAATGAAGGCAATTCCTCACCTCCTTTTACTGCTTGCATAACAAGCACATGCATGGGACTACATATGCATCAGTGTGATTTTGTTAAAATTTCTATGATTTTGTTAAAATTTCTATGATGCCAAGATCTCATTAGATACAAACAAATAACACATAATGTGATTAAAATCATACACGATTCAATGGCTGTGGAGCTAAATTGAGGAGGGATTTACAACTTCCTTAACCATTTTCACTTCTGTCTCGCAACATGATCGAATTCAAGAAAACTCACCATAGGCAAGGAAGTAACCCAAGAGATTATTTTATAGAGAGGATCCTCCCATCAAGGCAAGTAATCTAAAATCATCTCTCCAATCATATCTCCCTAATTGAGTAACTTACAAAGGCAAGTTTTTAAATCCTTTGACTATGCGGAAAATATCTTTTATTGAATGTTCTAGAACAAAGTGAGCTCATGTGGTCAGGTGGGCCACACTCCCTTATTCCAATATTAGTCAGTACCAGTATGTACAGAAATCTAGTTTATAGGTCATTTTCTTAGCTTTAATTGGGTCAGATTTAGACCTCTTTTGTGCCAATTGATTGTACAAATAGTCACTATCTAACATGAGCATCGGTTTTGAGTATAACAAATAATCGTTTATATTTTATGTATTTTTTTGGGGCTTCCTAGTTTTTCCGGGAATTAAACTCAAATACCCAAATTAAAGAGATTTTGGGTATTTGATAAATGATATTCAAGTTACTGAATAAAACTCCTCAGAAAATGATGATTACATTGCCCAACCCAATCTGAAAGAGATGGGAATAAAAGATTTGTTTCATGTTCATTATATTATTATAATTATTTATCTTGGATGTAAAAAAATATAATAATTATAATTATAATAATAAAAGTCATAGAAACTGTCCAGCGCACTGTATAGTGAGTCGGACAAAAACTGTATAGCTCGCTAGATTGCAGCAAACCCCAGCTTGGGCTAGTGGGCCGGGCCAACCCGACCTGGTTTTTCTAGCCCAGCCCGTTAGCCTCTTTCGGCCCATTAAGGGTAAAACTTTTCAGATTGACCCACTTGTTAGATAGTGCTTATTTGTACAATCAATGGGCACAAAAGAGGTCTAAATTTGACCCAATTAAAGCTCAGAAAATGACCCCTAATTAAACTAGATTTCTGTACATACTGGTACTAACTGAAGCTTCAGTGTGACCTATTGGCTTGATCATTCTAGATATGTATGTAGTCCATGTAAGATGTAACAAGATATATCTAAGTGTAAATTAAATACCGGTAAAATGAATAGGTCTCTGATCTGATCAAATCAAGGGGGTATAAATTGATCGAGTAAATGTCAAATTAATCTTAGACACTATTTAATTGATTAGATCAGAACCGTTAAGAGTCATTCATCAGCATTATAATAATTTCTGAATGTCATTGATCAAAATTTGAGTTGATCATGTAGGCTAGAAATGGATGGTCTAGAATATATATATATATATATATATATATATTTATCATAATGGACTCATACGAACTCAGAATTGCGTTGTGTTTTCTCCTATAGGTTCGTATAAGTTAGATCTTTAATCTAAACAGTTCGGATCCATTATAAGACCTGTCTAATAGTTTTGGCATATTTATTAAACATGTAAATTAGATTTTTAAAATACTTTTTCCGCATCAAGTTTGATATTATGATTGTTTATTGTGTAATTGTTATTTGCATATAATGTTATTTCTTTAGCAACACTAATAATAGTTTTTAGATCCATTGATTAAGTTTGGTTTAATTTTGGCCATATTAAGGACATTTTGACCATTATAAACTTAACTATTAGATCATGATAGGCAATCGTTGATCGTCAAATGAATTTTTTTTCTTTTACTGATTTGGTGTGATTAAGAATTTCCCCAAATTAGTTTGTCATACTTTTATTTGACAATCAAATGATAAATTAAGTGTTATCATATATATCAATTGGAAATTAGCTTTTGATTAACTCCTTAGCCGCCAAAGCGACACTATTTTTGAAAATGTATAATTTCTTGAATTGAGTTTAATGAATCACCTCTTATTTGAGTGATTATGATATCACTTAAGATTGCGATTTCATTAATGGAGGTTCACGCAAAGGTGAGATCATCTGAATGGTTAGAAATCAGAATTTGACATGTTTATGAATCTGATATAAATTTTTGAATGATTTATACCAAAAGGTATGATCTTCTTAATTTACATCACATTTGCTAGCATGGACAGATTAATTATGGAAATCAATATTTCACATTTTGTTTATCCACCTAAAGGTAGATTTACATTAATGTACCCATTGCTTTGTTCTAGTTACAGAATCTTAACATATAGCTATTTATTGTTTCTTATAGTAACCGGATCATTAGCTGCACTTTCCACCTTAGGGACCATACCCACTTTGGATTGTTCCAATTTCGTTGAATGGTTGTATGCTTTAATGATTGCTATAATGTTCTTGGACTTAGAAATTGCCTTTGACGAACCCATGCCTGAAAATCCCACTGAAAACTCTATTGCCGAAGAAAGGACAATCTATGAAAAATGGATAAAGACAAACAAAGTAAGAGTAAAGATCATCTTAAATTCTGTTTCACGTACTATCCTAGGGTCCATAGGAATAAAAGATGAGGCCAATGACCTATTAGATATGGTGAAAAAGCAATTTACGATAACTGATAAGGCAGTAGGAGTTTCATTGATAAGCCACCTTTCAAGTATGAAATATGATGAAACCTGGGAGTAAGCAACACTCCCTTATTCCTACAGATTTTACTTACCCATTTTACTAAGCTGATCAGTGCATGTTATCTTGTATACATGGTGTGTGTTTCTGGGTCTTGATCTGATGAAGGTGGTTTTGTTGCAGTCTTTTCTCCATAGCTTTGATGATGATAATTGCATCAAGATCCTCAACAAGTGCAGGGAGGCCATACCTGCAAAGGGAGGGAAGTTGATCATAGTAGAGATAGTAGTGGACATTGATGGAACTCCTGAGTTTGCTCGGTCTAGACTCTGCATGGACTTGGAAATGTGTAAGTTTGGGGGCAAGGAGAGAACTGCGGATGAGTGGAAAAACCTCCTTACAAAAGCTGGTTTTGGGAACTACAATATAATACCCATGAGTGTCAACGAGGCCATCATTGAAGCATATCCTTATCCTCATTTGGACACCAGTAATCTACTTTCAACCTAGTATTGATTTATCTACGTGGGTTTGTCCTCTTTGCCATAGTAGTAAAAGAAGCAGTGCGTGCTCAATGCCAATAATATTACTCCATTTCTTTTGTAAAATTAGGGAAGAATTGAATATTGTTGGTGGCAATTTTAGTTCTTTTACTTTTATTTTGGCCCTAATAAATAGCTTCTCCCCACACACACAAGGCTCTCGCTGCCATTTGTGTTAGAATGGGTTCGATCCAATTGGTTGTTTTTATGAAGGGAGGTGCCTCACCACCGTGCTACTTTTTTTTTTTTTTTTTGGTATAAAGGGTAATTGTATTGTGAAAGAGGAGAAAGAAATACAAATGCACATAAGGCTCCAAAGAGGGAGCAAAGAACAAAAAACAGAGCAAAGAATAAAAAATAGAGGCCACCAAACAAAAAGGCCAGAACAATGCAGAACAACCTAGGAGGCAGAGTTAACTTGAACTCTCAAAAAATTAAGGAGGGAGTTGAGCTGCTGACTCACAAAAGGCTTGGATATCTTCCTCAGAGAGAAGCAGAGGTCTTCATTCAGCAGGGCTATGATTTGGTGGAGAGGGAGATGGTGACCTTCAAAGGTTGCAACATTCCTGGCCTTCCAGAGTGAATGCAGAACAGGTAGGAAGGTGGATGCCATATAAATCTTGCCAGTTGAATCATTACCTCTAGTAATAATGGAGACCCAGATAGAAGAGGCAGTTATGGAGAAAGGTTGCTGAGCCTTAGAAGAGTGAAGTAGCCATTGCCAAACGGACTGAGCTAAGTTGCAGGAGAAGAAAAGATGGCTGACAGAGTCTGCTGTTCTGAAGCAAAGATTGCATCTCGATGCTAGGGAGAAGCCTAGATGTTGCAGATGTTCTTCAGTGGGAGTCCGGTTGAGCATTAGACGCCAGCCAAAGCAGGAAACTCTAGGGAGGGAGATTCCATTCCAGATCAAAGGTGTCCAATGAAGGATATTACCTTTCAGTCTGAGAGTGTTCCAGGCGTTTTGCAGAGACATTAACCCATCAGGAGCCTCCTTCCAGAATAAATGATCTCTAGCTGAAGAGCTGGGGGAGAGAAGTAAAGTAGCAGAAGTTAACATGTCTCTAACTGCAGATGGTAAGCTGAGAGGAAATTGCCAAGTATCTGAGTGGAAGAAGGAGGCAAGCCTTTCATCAGGAGGAAAATTCAGAGTGGGGAAGACAGCAGAGAGGGGCTTGTCCCCATGCCATGTATCATGTCAGATGTTGATGCTCTCTCCGTTACCAATAGTCCAAGCACTACCATGGTGAATGAAGTGAGAGAGATGCCGAATTCGTTTCCAGATACAAGATCTGTAGATGGTATTTGCTGTGTTCCAGATGGAGCTGTCTTTGAAATATCGATTCTTGAACCAAGTAGACCAGATGGTATTAGTTGTGGTAGCTTGCCAGCCCAGCTTGATGAGTGCAGCTTCATTAACTTCGGAGATCTTTCTTATTCCCAGGCCTCCTTCTTGCTTTGGGAGGGTAACTTGAGACCAATTGACATGATTGATCTTATTGGAAGTAGAGTTGCCTGACCAGAGAAAGTGACACATGAGACGTTCAATGTCTTTACAAATGGAGGCTGGAAGAGGAAGGATGGAAGCCAAGTGCATAGGAATGCAAGAGAGGACATGTTTGATGAGGATTAAACGACCAGCAAAGGAGAGAAATTTGGCTTTCCAGGTTGTCAGTCTGCCATTGATGGAGCCCAGTAGAGGGAGGAAGTGAGTACGCTTTGGAGCCCCAAAGGCTATTGGGAAACCCAGGTATTTGAGCTGAGCTTGGCTAACTTGCATACCAAGGATGGAGCTGATCCTAGCTTTCCTTCTATTGCCGCACTTACCCAAGAATAACTGACTTTTGAGGAGGTTAATGTGCTGTCCAGAGGCTGATTGATAAAGGTCAAGAAGGTCTTGCAGAGTTAGCGCACTGGAGGTGACTCCTTTCTTTAAAATGATTATGACATCTTCATAAAGAAGGTGGCAGGGGGTATGGGGGACAGTGGAGAGGGGATGAATGGAACCTTGGGAGAGAAGATTATGGAGATGAAGGCTAAGTATTTCTTCAGCAATAATAAATAAGTAAGGAGATAAGGGGTCACCTTGTCTTAGGCCACAGTAGGTGCTGAAAAAGCCTTGAGGGGATCGGTTTATCATGATGGAGCATTTTGCAGAACAGACACATTCTCTGATGAGAGAAATCCAGGTTTCAGAAAAGTTAAAGAATCTGAGAGCAGAGAAAAGAAAGGACCAGTTGAGTTTGTCGAAGGCTTTGGAGATGTCTAAATTGAGACAAAGGGAGCCTTTACTGAGGTTTGAATTGAGCTTTTGATAGAGCTCATAAGTCAAGGCTGAGTGATGGTGGATGAATCTACCCGAGATGAAGGCTGCCTGGTAGGAAGAGATTAACTTAGGGAGGAGAGAAGTGAGTCTGGAGGAGAGGATTTTGGAAATTATTTTATAAGAGAAGTTAAGCAAACTGATTGGCCTGAAATCTGCGAAGGTGGTAGGAGAGTTAGACTTTGGAATGAGAGCAAGGAAAAAGGCATTGGAGGCTCTAAGAAGTCTCCTGGTTAGGAAGAAGTGCTGCACTGCTATGGTGACTGATTGGCCAATGATAGCCCAAGTTGAGGGGAAGAAAGCACCATTGAAACCATCAGGGCCAGGAGAACTGTTCTTTTTTAGGGCAAAGACTGCAGCTTTAATCTCTGAATCTGTAGGGGTGGAAATAAGAGTAGAGTTATCTGCCTCAGTGACCTTGGGGCTAGCTGTCTGAAAGAGGATTTGGTTTGACTGGCTGGCATGAGGTTTGAAGAGGTTGGAGAAGAAGTGCACTAATTGATCTTGGATGATATGAGGGTCATCAGAGAATTGGCCATTGACAGAGATCTGTTTAATTTTGTTGAAAGAACCTCTAGCCAACCGTGCTACTTGTCATGATAAAAATAAAAGGGTAAATCAAAAGTTGGTGGCAATTTGAAGTCATGCTTAATTAATGCAGTTTTACTTATTAGTTATTTATCCTTTGTTAGCACTTTGAGAATGAAAAGTCTGAATAATTTTGACCAAGGTTCAGTTTCGCATCTCTGTTTTCTCCTTCTTAATATCTAAAAGCTGATTCAATTAGATTTTAGTGTGTTTGTTAGTTACATTTACTGTATCCTTTTCAAATGGACTTAAGACATGATTTGCCTTATTCAAGAAGTAAGCAAAAGGGGAACAATCCTATCAGACAAAATTGTCTGAAGCGGAAAGACAATTATACGAACAGTGAAACATGAAGTTACTTTTGGTAGGTCGTGTTTTTCATTTTTTTTTTCTTTAACTTTTGGGCCCCTGAAGCAAGATCCACACTACTAACTAGATTCAGAGAGTAAAAAACAGCCACACGTCCAAATTTCAACCGTTAGATGATCTTATACTTTTAGATATTTATAAAAAAAGATCATACTGTTAGATCCATTTTTTTTTACATTTGTGGGCCCCAAACGAAAGATCAGAGCCGTTAGTCCTCTTTGGAAGGATAAACATGGCTATGAGGTCAATTTGTAGTGCCTAATTCATTGTAGATTTTGAATAATCAAAGAAAAACTCTGGACTGTTGATGCACCATCCATTGTTAGGATGACTAAGAACAACCACCATATCAAATATCAACCATTGACCATTCTCCAATCTTGAGATATTTGTAAAACAAAATGAACAATTGAGGTTAAATTTTAGACTCTGTGGGCCCCTTTATCAAGATCTGAACCATTGGTCCTCTTAGGAATACTACAAATAGCCATATGGTCAAGTATTAACCACTGACTCACTATGTATATCAATAAATTTATAAAAAAAGCTATCAACCATTGAAATAAAAGAATCTGTTTGAATATATTTTAAAGTGTTACCAAACAACCTACTTCTACATTGTCTATTTTAAATCGAGCCATTTAAAATAGATCTATTTCATACAGATAAGAGTCACCAAACAAGCCCCAAGTCTCTCAATATGGTTTCGATCCTCTTAATTTCGATCTCTTTCTAAATTCAAATTAAAAGAGATTTCTAATAATCCAAAACTCTGTAAGCCTTCATCTCTTTCTTGACTTTTTGGTGATGCCAGCTCGTTCTCAACTTGCCAAGCCCTTATTAAAGAAGCACGTAATTGTGGGCCCATTATGGTGCCATATCATGTTATCATCTCTTAAAGTTCTCGCTATCCTAATCATTGATTACCTGGTTTGATCTTTGGTTGTAATTTTTTGTTGGTCCTTATTCATAAGGAGATCTTTTGATGTATCTTGCCCCTGAGTTTAATGCCTTATTTTCTTAGGTGGGCCCACATCTAAAATTACTCTTTTCTCACTTTGTAAGCTTTCACATTTCGTTCTATTGTTACATTTACATACTTAGATAAAAAAAGACTAAAGTATGGCAATTTGATGGTAAGTTACACTTAAAAAGCAAGTAAAACTTGACTCATATATGATAAATAGGGTCGCAAATGGGTCTCCGATTACCCGAAGGTTCCGACCCGTTAGGTTCTGGGCCTGGGTCCTTATTTTAGTCTCGATAAGCAAATGGTTCCGGTTCCAAATCCTTTTTTTGGAGCCGATACCTAAACGGTTCCGGTTCCGTATCCGCAGTGGCTCAGACCCATGGACCCGGAACCCGACCAAATATATACTAACATAAGGTAACTTTAGTATGTGAAAACAGAACCCTTTTTACTTTTCTACTTTTCTACATTAGGGTTTCTACTTTTCTACATCTCATACCCGGAATCGAAACCAGACCCGCTTCACAAATGGCTCCGGTTCCGGTTTTGGTTCCCATTAATATTATTGGTTTTGGTTCCGGAACCAGTTTTCTGGTTCCGAACCGGGTCCAGTTCCCCCTCTTAGAAAACGGTTCCGGTTCCACCCTGGACCCGGACCGGAACCGACCCGTTTACAACCCTAATGATAAAGGATACTTTTGAAATTATGAATAAGTCATCTTTAATTTGTTAGTGCATTCATTTATTAATTCAATGAAAAGAGCGATATGCAACAGTAACAAACTATCATAGACAAATGGTTGATTGTGGGAAGGTATTAAAGATAGTGGGAGAGGGAAATTAGGAAGGTTGACTTTTAAATATTTGAAGTTTATTCTCTATTCTCTTTCTAATAAACTAGCGTTACAGGGCCCGCGGATAAACTAGCGCTTCAGGACTCGCGCCCAACGCGGGCCTTTAATTCATCGAAAGAAAACCCAGTTTAAATTGAAAGTAGACACCAAACAAACAAACAAACTACATTTATTACAATTTAATTAAATATAATATTTATTGAATATGTTTTCACCTGTAGATGTTATTGTTTTTTCATTTTGACATAGTCTTTGCATCCGTAACATTTGAGTTCGACGTTGCCTTGCAATCTTGGAAGGATTCATATCATCTTGATGTTCCATTCTTAATTATAGATAAGAGAGGAAGATGCATGTTTGTTTCTTAGTATCATATAATAAACACCCATACTGTGTATATTGAAACAAAACTCATGCAAAACAAAAGGGGGTAATATATGATCGTTACAAATTTCATATAGAAAAATAAAGGCAGATAGAAAAAAAATTACATCAATATTTAAATATTAACCATGTAAATAATGCATAAAATGTTAAATATTAACACATTAACTAATGGATCTTAATGGTTTTGGAAAAAGTATTAGAAATAAATTAAGTGCAGAATATATAAATAACATATCTTCACCTTTTAAAATGGTCCATATCAAGCTATATTCAAAAAGGAAAAAAAAAGGTTGCAATGAATGTAATTCTGCATGGCATATGTGTGATCCAAACCATTCATCTTCATATGAGTTTATTAAAAAATTCATATTCATTTAAGTTCATTAAAAAAAGCATTCAATTCATACTGTGATGATGGTCCTAAAAAAAATGATGCTTCCAACTGACCTTACAACTGCAAGGGGACCGAGGGGATGGGACACTGTGACGGCAACTGTTGACCTCTTATTTTTTTTTTGAGATGATTCACTTGTAGACTTGAATTATAATATTAATAAAAAAAATCAGATCATTTCCCCTTGAATCCATTTGCATATATAAACTTAATTTTCATATACAATGCATGACTATTATTCAAGTTAGACATTGTCTAGAAATCTGATTCAAGGGGCCGGACTTTTAAAAAGAGAGAGAGAGAGAGTATGGATTCCTGCCCTAACTACTGATGCAATATAAAGCACATTCTCTGAACTCAAGATGTGAACAAAGAGGAAATGGAAAAGACCCAGAAGAATATGGTGACAAATGACAACACTAATTCAAGCTATGAAATCATTTCCTGTTAAAAGCTACACGAATGGGTCTTCATGTGATTGTGACATATACATATATGTGTTCATGAGCGAAATTAGAATGGAAGAAGCATTAGGTTCAATTATTGGAGACAATCAAAGTTGGTATATGGAATGCATAGGACCTCCACTTTCCCCTTGGCCTTTTGAATCTTTTTAAACCAAGTGGAGGACACTCGGTTAATTTGGGTGGGCCGGGTACCCTCTCCTCTTATCTTCAATGTCAAACCACCTATTCCTTATGGTATTTTTAAGTAACAGTGCTTGCCCATCATCAATTTCTCATTACTTCTAATCTTATCTTTCATAATCTTTTAAAGTTGTAATAAAAAAATAAGGGGGGATTCGGCGACGGGTCCCTGAACATTTCACTTTGTTGCCTTAGGTCCACAATCTTTTCTTATAGTGTGATAGGTCATTTTTTCAAATTTGAAAACCTAAAATGTCTAATTTACCATTTCTTTAAATCATATCCCATGATTAGTGGGATAAGCCATTAATAATGGTCAACTACCATTAAATTAGTCACGATTAATAAAATTCCACTAATAAGATTTTCAAATCAATTTAAAAAAAACTAATAAGTTTCAAAAAACAAGAAAAAAATTTCAAATAAATTTCTAAAAATGAAATAAATTTAAAAAACGCAAATAAAATTTAAAAAATGCAAATAAATTTCAAAAGAAAGCAAATAAATTTCAAAAAATGAAATAAATTCCAAAAAACACAATAAATTTTAAAAAAATCAATAAATTTAAAAAAAACACAATAAATTTTAAAAAAAAGCAATAAAGTTCAAAAGAACGCAAATAAATTTAAAAAGACACAAATAAATTTCAAAAAATATAAAGAAACTTCAAAAGATAAAAATAAATTTCAAAATATCCAAATAAAACTAAAAAAAATATAAATAAATTTCAAAAGACTCAAATAAATTTCAAAAGAAGTAAATAAAATTAAAAAATGCAAATATTTGAACCACGCGTTCTTATTCATAACTCTCCTCAAATTTTGCTTCTCCCGAGAAATGGTAAACTTGATCAAAGCATTATCAACGGGCGTTGGATTTCCCCATCAACGGTAGACCGTCAGATTTCTTTAAGGCGAGTCGTGGACTCAGGCAAGGATGCCCACTGTCCCCTATTTGTTCATTCTTATCGCAGATTCTATCAGCAAGTATCTGAACCAGGGTATAAGTCTAGGCCAATCAACAGGTTTGAAACTCGCCCCAAATGTTCAAGCAATTAACCACGGACAGCACGTGGATGACATCATTCTCATGGGGGAAGCGAGCGAGTCTGAGGCTAGGTTCTTTAGGCTATAAACCTTTTTTGTGAAGCGGTAAAAATCAATAAGAAAGAGCAATTTATCCCGCAACTCAGAGAAATTAAAAAAAATAAAAATACATTTGCCAAAACTAAGATAACCCCAGTTTCCAAATTAGCGAACAGTGTGGCACAAAACTCAAGTATTTTTTTGTCAAAAACTCAGTTAAATTTATTTAAAAAAATACAAATAAATTTCAAAAGACACAAATAAAATTCAAAAACACAAATAAATCAGGCAAAAACTCATATAGATTTGTTTATAACTCAGATCGATTTGTTCCAGACTTCAGATAAATAGCATAAAACTCGGATAGATTTGGCCAGAACTCAGATAGATTTGTCCAGAACTCAGATAAATTTGTTCCCGAAGTCAGATAAATAGCCAAAAACTCAGACAGATTTGTCTAGAACTCAGATAAATTTATCCAGAACTGAGATAAATTTGTTCTAGAAGTCAGATAAATAGCCAAAACTCAGTCAGATTTGTCCAGAACTCAGATAAATTTGACTGAAACGGGGATAGACTTCTGGAACGGGTCAGGTCAAACCCGACCTAGAACCAACCCGGAACTGCTACAGATCCTAGGCCCATTTTCTTCTTCTTCTTCTTCGTTCTGGAATGTGAAGCACAAAGGCAAACTTCCATTCGCCTTCTTTCTCGATTCCGGCGATGGCATAGCACGATGTCCAGTGGCGATCCCCCCTTCTCCGGTAACACGTAGGAACGACGGTGGCGCAGGAAATCCGGCGATGGCGTAGAAGATCGTCTTCTTCTTCGTTTCGTGTTCTGCAAGGCTCCTTCTTCTTCGCCCTCTTGGTCGTCATCTTCTTCTTCTTTGCACGTGTCTTCTTCTTCTTCTTCTACTTCTTTTTCTTTTTCATCTTCTTTGTAGGGGTCTTCGTTGTAGGGGTCTTTTTCTACTTCTTCTTCGTTGCAGGGGTCTTCTTCTTCAGAGATCGATCTCAACTGTTGAGATCCAATCCGTCAATATCCATGTCCGGTTTGAAGTAATGAGTGAGAGAATGGAAGATTTGAAATTTGAAACTTCAAAATTAGATGCCTAAACAGTTGGAAAAAGGCAAATTAGTCATGTAAATTGTATTCAGGGACCTCTGGCTGCAAACAGTCTAGCTGCTTAGACCAGAGCTCTTAAAAAGAATTTACCTGGACTGGAGGCTGGACAGATTCAATTCTAGGGACCTTTCGCTAATTATCTAAAAAATAAGAACACCTTCCTTCATAAATGACACCTTAATATGGACAGGCCATAAAACAATCTCAATTGCCCCATTTAGTCAAGTCCATTCATGAGATAAGGAAATACATTCATCAATAATAGCCAATCTCTTGCATCATGGACCAAATTTGTGAAAGCATTTCAAAATGAAGGCATGTGAATCTATGGGCAAACTACTTTCCCTATTTTAGTCCTACAGAGCTGAATGCACATGGTGGATGCCTTATAATATTGTTGAACCAAGTGATTTAATCTGAATGAGTCCAATTGAATTGAAAGGTAAGTAACAGACCAACTACAATCAGATTGTTCCATTTTCTTTAGTCCTAACCACATGTTTCTTATGATGATTTGTTAATGTTTTAACTTTTTCTAAACTGTTTATTTCTCTTTTCATTGTCTCCAAAGGTAATCAAGAAAAAGGGAAAAAAAAGAGAAAAGAATGAATGTAAAAAAAAAACAGAAAAAAAAAAAAACATAAATACGGGCCTATTCATCAAAATATAATAATAAAAATAGAACTACATGACAAAAATAAATAATATTAATAAAAAAGGAATGAATGTAAAAATAAACAGAAAAAATATAAAACATAAATCTAAATAAACCGGTCTCGTCATCAAAATATAATAATAAAAAATGAACTACGTAAAAAAAACAAACTTAAATAATATTAATAAAAAAATAAATGTAAAAAATAAACAGAAAAAAAAATATAAATCTAAATAAACCGGCCTGTTCGTCAAAATATAATAATAAAAATAAAACTACATGCATGCCCACCCCATTCGGCATGCAGTTCCAAGCATCTCTGATTCATTCTTACCATCTGGAAGCCAGTTTTTCATTGTAGAGCCAATATAGAGAACTGGGCCCACTCCATGTTGTGATTTTATTATGAGCTTTTGAAGTGAGTCCGGTTTTCGCTGGGCGCACCCCACTGTTAGTACCACTCCTTCCACTTATAGGTGTATGACGAATCAATTGAGGGATCCAGATTAGTCAATATTCTAGGCTTCCATAAAAAGTTGAAGGCATCAATCTTTTGGACTTTAATCAAACGGTGAAAAATAGTTAGATGGCTTGATCCCGTATTCACCATGAGAATAGAGAATAAGCTGAAGGTATCAATTTTATGAATTTTATTCATAAGGAGATCTTTTCATGCATCTTGCCCCCGTGCTTAACCCGGGGCAAAAAGTAAGATATTACATTTTTAACTTATTAGATATCAAAATTAATTATAAACATATAAGAATACATTCATGCATATTTATATAAAAACAGTCATCTTCAATCATAAATACAAGCGTTATCATCACATAGGCGAATGGTCATTTCAATCTCTCTGCACAAATTTCTTCTCTACCCCTTTGAAGTAGCACCAATACCATTTTAAAAACGATCAAACCGTTTTTTAGCTCTAGATTTAAAAAAAAAAAAATTATAAACATCTTAACTTTAAAAGCCATAAATTATGAGACTTTAAAACCATATGCTAGTGTTATTTTATCCCAGTAATAATTGGCCCGCCTTGGATTAATGTACATATCTCTTAATTATGGGTCCATGTGGGCCCACAGAAGTGTAATTATGGTGGGGCAGACCTGGGGTCATTTGTCTTTATAATCATATCAGAAAATGATGCCTATAAGATTTAATAAAAAAAACTCCAACCTCAAAACATTTTTATCACAAGCCCATCTATGAGGTGGTCTAACAGAAGGTCGGGTCTGATTTTCGTTCACGTGTGACAATCTCTGAATAGAGTAGAGCTCTATTTGGAAACTAAAAGAAAATGATATTTTTAATGAAAATTTTATCAGTGTAAATTGTTGAAAGGTGGGCCCCAAATATTAAAATAAGAAGATGACAATCTTGAGAGGATGGAAAATTAATGGTGTTGAGAGAGAGAGAGAGAGAGAGAATAATTCATAATCCATATTGACATAGAAAACTAATATCTATGTATAATCTATGAGTGGGTCCCACTGTAGAAATAAGTTAAATGTTTTGGGCCCACTAATTGATTTTCATCCATTAAGAAACCAGACAACGGCCAATAGGCTTGCCTCCCTCCATCAGTGGGGACCACTCTTAGAAAAAAGGGGTTAAGAGAAGGCCATTAAGATTTCATCCAATACTGGAGTCCAATCTTGAAATATATTTAATACGAACTAGTGCCCACTACCGGATCCATCCATTTAGGGAAAGCAACTGAAAAGAGAGTAAAAGAGCAACAATTTGGATTTCAATCATCGGTAGGGCAAATAAACAAACCGACTATAAAGATTTGCTTATAATTTGGATAATAGCAAGAAATAGGACTTAAATTTAAACGTTCGTACAAATCTCTTATGAGAGGTTTTAGGAGAGAAATAATTGCCCTCTTTGAAAAGAGACTTTTTAGGGATGATGTGGCAACCATGGTTCAAAATCTCGGTCTCTGTGGCGGTATTGGCCGGGCCGAAAAACCGATATGATATCGGTATCGGTCGCGGATATCGGTCCGTCGCGGTCATCGCGGTATGAATTTTTTTTTAATCCAAAAAAATTCGCAAAAATATCCAAAAAATCCAGAATATTAGAAAATATCGGCCGAGATATCGCTACAACCAAGATGAACCAAATCTTGGCCGATAAGGGCCGAGATATTGGCGATTTTTCCGATACCGATATCTCAGTGAGATATTGGTTCGGTATCGGCCGATACCAGTTCATATCGATCGATATGAACCGGTATCGGCCGATTTTTTGGTCCATGGTGGCAACCCTCACAGCCCAGAGAGACTTTTTAGAGATGATGTGGTGGCACCCCTCACAGCTCACCTCCCCATTTGCTTTAATATATATAACTAGCAATAAACGCCTGTGCTGAGCCCGGGCCAAAACAAAGATATATTAAGTTATTATAATAATTAAAACTATAAAAAGAGAATCCACTATTATTATTTTTAAGAATATTTAGAAGAAAATAAAATGAAAAAAGACTTTAAGATTTTATGGTAAAAGAAAAAAATTATCGTGAAAAATAATAATGAGAATCTTGTAATATCACACCTATGAAATCCATGTAATTGAAAAAATGAATGGGTTGAAAGTCCCCACTAAAAAGAGAGAAAATTATGGATGGAAGCAAAAAGAAAAAATGATACCTTTCAAAGAAGGAAAAAAATGAGAAGAAAAAAAATATACGCGTCCATTAATATTAGTCATAAGAAATGGATCCAAATTTTTGTTACTCATTGCTAGTATCAAAGCCCAATGAATTCAACTCCTTTAATGATAGGATCATTGAGACCTCATAAATGGAGTTCTTGCTGCCATCAAATTGATTATGTTTGAAATAAAAAATAAAAATAAAGAAAATAGTAAAAGAATTTCAAGCTTTTTGGTGGATAGTACTCTCAAACCCATCATCAAACCCTAAGAAAGACGACCTATTTAATCAAAGAAATTCAAAAGTCATTGGTAATCAAAGAACATGGGATCATTGCCCACTATCGTCATCCCAATGAAAATTGATGCTCTGTGTACTGCTGTGCCTATAGAGGCCCGTCAAACCAATTTAGCATGCATGGGCAACGCTCAGAGCTTTTTAATTTATTTGAAATTAGTTGAGTATTTTACTTCAAACACTCTTTTAAAATTTGAAGAATAAACCCATAATAAAAAATAAAATTAAGAAAACACCACAAAAATATAGCATGAAAACACAAGTGCATAGACAATCCAATTATAGAAATAGTTTAAATAGAGAGATTTAGGGAGGTGTAGTGGCCCACATTAAACCCAAAGCTAATTGAAAGGGTTCCATGGGGCAGTTAAGATCATACACATCTGCATATCAATTACTGGTCTAGGAATTAATAGTTCCAACCCTGATCCAATCTGTTGCCGCCCTAAACTCAATCCATTGCCGGCCTTAGTACTGCCTGGATGATTTTAGTAGGTTCATTGATTTGTTAGACAGCTTAGAGGAGTGGCAATTTTTATTCATATCTGCTAACCCAATCCAAACTTTATCCTAATTCAGGTTTCAGTTAGTTTCCCTATTGAAAGATAATTAATGGACTCGATCTTTAATGTGATTGAACTCACCCTAAGATGCATGAGTTCTAAAGTGTAAAACTAATAGGAATATGCATATTAACAACGACAAAAGAGCTTTAAATAAGGCATATAATTTGACATATATCTCTTGAAAGAACCCAAAATTAAGAAATAAAAAATAAGCAGAATAAAGTTATCCCTAAAATTTATAGGCATTGCTACAAATGTTTTCCATTATAGTGGCCCACAATCTCCTTGTTGAGTTTGGCGTCTTCTCATTCATGATATATAGTGTCCATAATCCTTCAGAGCTATTATTTAGAGCCTAGTTGATCATTAATGGATAGTTCCTTGAAATCAAATCTCCTATGTAGGTGTGATAAGGATGGAAGAGATTGTTCAAGAGAAACTATAGGAGATATAATAAAGATGTGAGTTTGTTACCAAACCAAACCAAGCCTTTTCCCACTTTGTGGGGTCGACTATATGGTTTTGACGATGCCATTCAAATCTGTTTAGGGTCATGTCCTCCGTTAGATCCATGTAGGTAAGGTCATGTTTAATAGTTTCTTTTCAACTTATCTTAAGTCTCCCTCTCCCTCTCATACTCCTGGCAATCTCCATGCTTTCACTCCTTCTCTCATCTCATCCACTAAAACAATATCATCTGCAAATAGCATACACCACGGCACCTCATCCTGAATATGTCTTGTAATCTCATTCATAATTAGGGCAAACAAGTACGGGCTTAACGTTGAGCCTTGGTGTAAACCAATCGTGATAGGAAACTCTTTAGTCTCTCCGCCAGTCGTTCTTATAGATGTCACGGCTCTATTATACATATCCTTTATCGCCTCAATATATATATGCGACACACACTCTTTTCTTTTCCAATACTCTCCATAGAATCTCTCTAGGAATCCGGTCATAGGCCTTCTCCAAGTCAATGAACACCATATGTAAATCTCTCTGACCTTTTCTATACTGTTCCATTAACCTTCTCAGGAGAAAGATAGCCTCCATGGTTGATCTCCCAGGCATGAAACCAAATTGATTATTTGAAATGTGTGTTGTTCTTCGTAGTCTTCTCTCAATAACTCTCTCCCATAATTTCATTGTATGGCTCATCAATTTAATCCCGCGGTAGTTCGCACAGTTCTGAATATCTCATTTGTTCTTGTATATGGGTATAAGAATACTTTTCCTCAATGCATCAGACATCTTCTTGCTCTTTAGCACTACATTAAAAAGTTTTGTCAACCAACTTATGCCATCCTCCCCCAAGCACCTCCAAACCTCAATAGGGATACCATCTGGCTCAACTGCTTTCCTAATCTTCATCATTTTCAATACTTCTTTAACTTCTTCCATACTGATTCTCCTATAGAACATATGATTCGATTCTTCCCTAGCAATGGTAAGTTGCCCCAATTGTATATCACTACTACTGCTATTGTTAAATAACTTGTAGAAGTAGCTTTTCCAACGCTCCTTTATCTCCTTATCCTTTACTAATACATTTTCATCCTCATCCTTAATGCATTTAACTTGGTTTAAGTCCTTGGTCTGCCTATCTCTGGCTTTGACAAGTTTGAATAGCTCTCTTTCGCCTTCCTTAGCGTCAAGTCGCCTACATAGCTCATCAAATGCCTTTGCCTTGGCTTCGCTAACTGCCTTTTTTGTTTCTCTTTTTGCTTCTTTATACCTCTCCAAGTTCACTTCATTTCAATCATTTTGTCAAGTTTTAAAGAACTCTCTTTTAACTCTTATCCTGTCTTGGATGGCCTCGCTCCACCACAATGCCTCTTTCTGTGCCGGAGCACCCCCTTGGATTCTCCTAAGACTTCTTTCCCTACCCTCCTAATACACTCTGTTACCTTATCCCACATATTATTTGCACTCTCATTTACTGCCCAAACGTCTTCCTCTAGTACTTTTTCCCTTAATGCTAGTTGCTTATCACCTTTCAAGTTCCACCATTTAGTCATTGAGCATCTATACAACTTCTTTTTTTCAGTCCACCTTTATAGCTGCACACCTATTATCAACAACTTATGTTGGGAAGTCAAGCTCTCCCCCGGAATAACCTTGCAATCTTTACAAGCTAAGCGGCCTCTTTTCCTAGTGAAGAAGAAGTCAATCTGTGTCCTTGAGGAGCCACTCTTATAAGTCACCAAATGCTCCTCTCTCTTCCTAAAAAAGGTGTTAGTTACCATGAGATCATAAGCCACTGAAAACTCCAAAATATCCTTCCCTTCTTCATTTCTATTACCATATCCATGTCCCCCGTATACTCCTATATATCCATCTACGTCGCGTCCTACATGACCGTTCAAATCTCCTTTTATGACGACCATCTCGCCTTGGGGTATCTCTAGTAGCACTCCTTCCATGTCTTCCCAAGACTTCTCCTTATGTCCATCTCCTAAGCCCACTTGGGGGGCATAAGCATTAATTACGTTCACTATCTCTTCTCCTAACACTAACTTAATTGCAATAATCCTATCTCCACAGCGCTTTCCACTAACTATATCTTCCTTTAAGTCCTTGCTTACCGCTATGCCGACCCCATTCCTCGATCTATTAAGTCCCGTATACCATAACTTATACCCAGTCCTCTCAATCTCTTTAGCTTTCTGTCCCACCCACCTTGTCTCTTGCAAGCAAGCAATTGCGATTCGTCTCCTTTCCATTGTATCCACTGCTTCCATAAGTTTCCCAGTTAGACTCCCAACGTTCCACGTACCTAATCTCAGCCTTCTATTTTGGACTAACTTCCTTACCCCCCACACTAGTCCCAAGTGTGAGGACCCTTGCCTATTTAGCTCTACACCCGGGCGTCGATGCAGCGGTCCTTGCTCACTTATCACTGTACTCGGATCATACAGCGCGTCACTAAGTAGGGGACGCCCCCACGAAATTTCATTATGCCTTAAATTCATAAAGAAATCCGACTATAAGTATTGTGCTGGCTGTCGGCTACCTAACGCACAAACCTCCTCCTTTGTCTGAGCTTGGGACCGACTATGTCAAGGATACCCCAACATGGGCGGAGTTAAAGATGCGAGTTTGTTATCTTTATAAAATTGAATGAAATGGAGAGATTTAGGGAGGTGATTTAGAGAAGAGAATTGAAATGGAGATTCAGGGAGGAGATTTGTTTCGGATGAGTGTAGTGGTCCACATCAAAGCCTAAGGCTGTACATTTTTTTTTTGTATATTTCTCTGAAATGAGAAACTTTTAAGGGATGAGGTGACATCCCTCACATCCCACCTCCACCTTTGCTTTAATATATATATATATATATATATATATAATTTTCTTAGGTGGACCCACATCTAAAATTACTGTTTTCTCACTTTGTTAGCTTTCACATTTCGGTCTATTGTTACATTTACATACTTAGATAAAAAATACCAAAGTACGTCAATTTGATGGTAAGTCACACTTAAAAGCAAGTAAAACTTGACTCATATATGATAAAGGGTACTTCTGAAATTATGAATAAGTCATCTTTAATTTGTTAGTGCCTTCATTTATTAATTCAATGAAAAGAGCGATATGCAACAGTAACAAACTACATTAGACAAATGGTGGATTATGGGAAGGTATTAAAGATAGTGGGAGAGGGAAATTAGGAAGGTTGACTTTTAAATATTTGAAGTTTATTCTCTATTCTCTTTCTAATAAATTTGAATAACTTGATCCCTTGTTCAAGCGACAATAAATTTCATCAAAATGCTGTGTCACTTGAATGCCTATATCCAATTTCTTTCAGTTTTATTCATTTTGCAGGTTGCTTCCCTGCAGATTATATTTACCAAACGCCTTCATACTTTTGTTTTACGTCTCATATCTAATGTCTGGATGAGTTGAATCTTGATCCTCTCAGATTGTGAATCATATTTTGGAAATTCATTATTCAAATAGTGAAGGAATATTTTTTTTAAAGTATAAAATAGGAAGATTCTTAACAAAAGTATAAAAATTCTGACTTGATCTCAAAAAAGTAAATGGAGATTTGAATATTTCAAAAAAATAATAATAATAATTCACAATTCTTTCAATCAAATCATCTCGATAAATTCTCTTTAAAGAAATGACAAAAAGAAATTAAATAAGTTTGAATTTGAATAGTGCATCTTGTTGAAAGGGTTATATATGTATAAACTCAATTGAATTCCATTAACAAAAGTTAAAGTGGCGTATTATCTCAATGTATTAATATTTGTATATGGAGATTTGATCATGTTAAGATGGATGCAAAGAAAGTGGCACATAGATTGGCGAATGAAGCTTTACTCGAACCGACAGATCATAGTTGGAAAGACTGTACTCCACAATTTATTTATGATTTTGTGATCCTCGAATGTGATATTCCACATCATTCTTAATGCAATACGATATTCTCTCTCTCTCTCTCTATATATATATAATATATATATATGAAGAATATTCATGTGCATCCATCCCTCACCCTAGAGATGCTTTCATAATTGAATAATTTCATGTACAAAAGAGGAAAAATACTATTTTTTTCATATGCATAAAAGGAATATGCATGTGCAAAAAGAAAAAGTTTCCTCATTCTATGGTGAGGGATGGATATATATATATATATGCACGGGAAGGTGAGGGATACTTCCATAAATGGAAATTTTCAAGTACAAAAGTGAATTTTCAAGTACATAGGGTGAGGTACATTTCATTGTCTTCATGTGCAAAAAGGAAAAGTGCCCTCACCATATGGTCAAAGACGCTTCCATAATTGGAAATTTTCAAGTGCAAAAGTTACTTTTCAAGTACATAGAGTGAGATACGCTTTCTTTTCTTCGTGTGCAAAAAGGAAAAGTGTCCCTCACCCTATGGTAAGGGATGGATGCATATGAACATTGTTGGGAATGTTCATATGCATCCATCCCTTACCATAGGGTGAGAGATGCTTTCATAAATGGAGGGCTATTTACTTGAAATCCCCTTTTTGTACTTGAAACCTCCCATTTATGGAAGCATCCCTCACCTGCATGCATATGAATATTCCCCATATGCATCCATCCTTCACCATAAAGTCCGAATCACCTATCGCATTTGTTAGACCTTCATTGTGAGTGGACCAATAATACTCCGCTACGTCATCCAAAATTTTAAGTGATTCTCTTTCATCTGATTTAATTTTTTTTAACTTCAAAATCACCTAAAATTTTGGATGATGCAGCGGAGTATTATTGGTCAACTAACGGTGAATGTATAACAAATGTGATAGGTGATCCGAACTCTTCACTCATATAATGAGGAATGCTTTCATAAATGAGGGATTTCAAGCATACCCTATTTATTTAAAATCCTCCTTTCGTATTTAAAATCCTTCATTTATAAAAATATCCATCATCTTACACTGAGAGATAGATGCATAAAAGTCTTCCCATCTATATATATATATATGCATATTATCGAGATGATGTACATTCTTAGAAACAACTTTTATGGTACACATAAAAGTTAAAGTTGAAGCACGACTTGTCACTTGATGTACTATAAAGTTATCTCTGACATGACATGCCAGAGACAATTGTGTGGTATTGAAGTCGCCCGCCACCGCTCACTAAATCACATCTTTCAGCTTCCACATAATTATAAAATTAAAAGTCACTACCAAACTTTTTATTCTTTCAATAAAATCAACATCCTTTCTCGGTAATGGATTCCCGGTTGGTCCAGGAAAACCTTATTTGTAGTACATAGGGGGGGTGCACATATGGGGAGATGTCAGGAGTCAGGACATTTCATCTCTTTCAGGAAAGAAAAAAAATTATATAATTTTTTCCAGATGACACCTCCTTCTATTTGGACCAAAATAGGTATTCTCTTCATCTTTTCTCTCGTTCATTTACGTCGGTAAAAAAATACATAAGTCTTATGATTGATTCTACAAAATCTTTATCATTTTATTTGTTTAGAGACTAAGGGCCCATTTCATAATCTTCTATTAAAATAAATATTTCTTTTCCAGATGACACCTCCTTCTGTTTGGACCAAAATAGGGATCCTCTTCATCTTTTCTCATTCATTTACGTCGGTCAAAAAATACACAAGTCTTACGATTGATTCTACAAAATCTTTATCATTTTATTTGTTTAGAGACTAAGGGTCCATTTCATAATCTTCTATTAAAATAAATTTTTTTTTTTCAGATGACACCTCCTTCTGTTTGGACCAAAATAGGGATCCTCTTCATCTTTTCTCATTCATTTACGTCGGTCAAAAAATACACAAGTCTTATGATTGATTCTACAAAATCTTTATCATTTTATTTGTTTAGAGACTAAGGGCCCATTTCATAATCTTCTATTAAAATAAACACGATGTAAAGCATCTTATCAAGAGAATAAAATATAAGGAAGTTCGGTTGGTATATTGCCATTAGTGTATTGGTAGGGAATCTTTTTAACTTTTTTTTATTAAAAAAGTGGGTGTTTTTTTTATCGTCTAGTGGAAAAAGGAGGATGCTGGTTGATTTTCCATTTTACAAGAAGGAGAAGATTTTGACGATGTGTACTCTGGATGTGCCACCTTATCTAAAAAATGGAGGCTTTATATTACATTTACTAAACTAGTAAATTCTCAGACGGGCCCCACAGGTTTATAGTAGTATGGTGGTTAAAGATTATGTTTATTTGAAAGATTAGCTTAGAGACATGAATGGTTTGAATTTGAATAAGCTCGTCTTGTTGTAAGGGTTATGTATAAATTGAATTAAATTCCTTTTAATAAAGTATTCTTAAAAGTAGGGGCTTTGACATATTTGTCCTCCTTAATTTTGATTTTCCCAATATCATGAAGAAATTCAGTTAATTTCACCAGAATCACCTAACTCCAGTGAATAGTTTTTTAAATTTTTTTGCCCCAGACCCATGATATTATACGAACGGTGTATGTCGCATAAACTGATAAACCCCATGATATCATCGGATCGTCCCATGAAGTTATGACTGTTTATGAAGCATCTTAGGAATTTTTTTCCAAATGATAGAACTTGAGAAATGTTGTCAAATGTGTATTTAATTTTTAGAAAAGATCTTTTTTGCGTTATGTAAAAAACCGAATTTGCCCTGCTAGTTACAAAAGTATATGATACAGAAATTGGGCATATTAATTACCTCTTTACTTCTTTAAGATAAGAATGGCTCCTCACTTGAGTGGTAAGGAGTCCAGTTCTCATTGGGAGGTCTTGGGTTTTTTTTTTATTTTTTTTGCTAAATTGCAAATTGAATTAAGAAAGAGAGGAAAGATTACAGCAAAAAAACTACAAAACAGAGAGGAAATGCAACAAGAGAAAGAAACAAAAGAGCACTAGTTCAACCCTTGAGTAGGCTGATTACAAAGAAGAAAGAAATAATTTAAAGTGCTGCTGGAGTAGGAAGAAGAGAAATATCTTAGAGCAATAGAGGCATCCACTAAAAAGGAATTAATCACAGATTGGAGATGAGAGGGCACTTTGTTATAGAAAAGAACCATATTCCTTTCTTTCCAGATGCTGAAGAGAGCTACTATGAAGAGGGCAGCCAGACCTTGGTCTTGGGTTCAAACCTTTCCTCCCGCCTAGTTGTGACCCTAACTAGAACCCTAAAATATGCACATCCATCCACTTCAGGCGAGTCCAAATTCCCATTGGGTAACCCCAAATTTTACATTAATAAGAGCTGGTTCCATCTAGGATTGACCATTTATTACAAAATGTATTATCACGTTGAGTGTTTTGATAAATTAATTTAGTAAATAACACTAGCCATTTATTTTGAGCGGTTCACGTTTTTAATACGTGGACACCAATTTGGAGCTCCGCTTCTTTGAATTGAGATTTCTAGAAGTTTAGGGCTCACGGGATCCGCACTGAATTTCTTTGGGTGGGACCATAGTTTCCAAGGTTAGTGAATAAAGAAAGCCCTGATATTTCTTTTTTCTGTTGGCCATTTTGACTTGTGGTTAGTGTGGTCTAATTATGCGGCCATGGGTCCACATTCATCCCACGCAACAGGTGTCGTCTTTCACTTGGACTCCAATCACATGATGCACACGTCTCCAATCACATGATGCACACGTCTCCAATCACAAGTCTTGGAGTAATCTAGAGTTGGGAGAATGAGACAGTCTCCAATCACATGATGCACATGTTGCATTTTTTTTAGGGGAGTCTATAAATGCCCCCTTCATAATTCTCGTTCTCTAATTCACAACTAAAACATAAGCTTATTAAGACTTGAGAAAGGTGTAGTAGATATTCAGTAGAAAGACATGGATTCAATGAAAAATGAGCTTCAACAGGATGAGGAAATGCAGGCTGCAGCCCAAATGTGGAAACATATTTATGGGTTCGCAGAATCACTCACCCTGAGGTGCGCGATCCAACTGGGGTTACCCGACATACTTCACAGGCATGGTCAGCCCATGACCCTCTCAGAGATCGCCAGCGAATTCGCCATACCTTGTCCAAACATGGACTTCTTTCATCGCCTGATGCGGTTCATGGTCCACATGAAGCTCTTCGCTGTTGTTGATGGCCCGGAGAAGAAGTACTCATTGACACCTGTATCAAAGCTCTTAGTGAGATCTGAAGAGAAGAACCTGGTGTCCTTCGCTTGGATTCAATTGCAAGCTGAACCGATGTTGATGTGGGAACATCTCATTGCGGGGATCGAAGGTGAGACGCCACCATGGCTCGTGGCACACAAGGGGGTGCCTTTTTATGAGAGGATTGGGAAGGACCCAGAGTTTAACAAGCTTTTCAATGATGCAATGATAAGCCACCACTACACCAAAAATCGGAAATTGGAACGGAAAAGCGTTCCTAATCCTCCCGTTCCTAATCCGTTAAACCGTTCCAATTTCCGTTCCAATTTGGATTAGGAACGGTTGGTACCAAATTGGAACGGAAATTGGAACGGTTTAACGAATTAGGAACGGGAGGATTAGGAACGCTTTTCCGTTCCAATTTTCGATTTTTGGTGTAGTGCACTCAAGTTTGGTCGTCCCAGCACTTGTGCAAGGGTGCGCCAAGGAGGGTGTGCTTGAAGGGGTGCACACTTTGGTGGATGTTGGGGGCAGCAGTGGTGTGGTCTCTAAGGCCATCACCAATGCCTTCCCCCATGTCAAATGCATTGTCATGGATCTTGCTCATGTGTTGGAGAGTGTGCCCAAAGACCCCAAGGTTGATTTTGTTGCTGGGGATGCCTTCGACTATGTGCCGAAAGCTGATGCAGTTCTAATGAAGGCAATCTCTCTCCCTCTTAGTAAATGCATTAATTACACACACGCACGTACTAAAAAGGTAAAAGTTATTTAAGATAAATTGAAGAGGATTTTATTCGAAAAATTTCAAAATTCAACCATTTATCGGGAAAGGTCCTCGCAAATTATGTAGCACTAACGAGGTCCTCTCACCAAATTTTTTATATTTTTAATACTTTTTTCTGAACGACGATGCGTCGCTTGTCAAAACATCTCCTAATGTCTTCTTCTTCCTCTATTCCGCCTATTTCTCCATCTTGTCCACATGGAAGACTCCCACCTGACCCGCATCGAGTCGAATGGTGGGGATGCAATCTACTGAGAGACCACCATCTTTGTGGGGTTTTTTTTTCTTGTTCCTTCATTTGACTCTAGTTTGACGACTTTCATCTGTATCTGTGATGGGGTTTCGTTACTTGTTATATATTTCATTTCTGTTTTGAAGATTTCCATTGTGAAATTTGATGGGTCTGTTTCTTTATGATTTTCTTGAAGATTTCTTGTAAGGAGTTTGATGGGTTTTTTTTCCTCACTGAATCACTTCGATCTCAGAGACATCAATGTGTTTTTTTTTAATCCCACTTTACAAATGATTGGAGCTGGCTCAGTCCGATGGGATAAATGCACGTGATGTATTCTTTGAACATGAGGTTGAGGTTTTCAGGAATCTCACTATGAAAGATTTGGGCTGGTTTTATACCACAAGCATTTTACAAAACCAAAGTTTGGACTGAAGCAAGATAATGCAACCAGATCATGTAGTAAAATACACTATACAACAAAACATAGCTTCATTTCCCTCCTCACTCCTCACTCCTACAAATCTACATGTCTTCATCAATGTTCAAAACCCAAGTTAATTAGATTGCTTCAATACAGGGAAAATCCCATATGGAGAAATAGGAGGAGAAGATGAAGACGAAGGCATTAGGAGATGCTCTGACAAGCGACACTAGCGTCGCTTATGGTGGCACTATCGTCGCTCAGAAAAAAGTATAAAAAAATATAAAAAATTGGCGAGAGGACCTTGTTAGTGCTACATAATTTGCGAGGACCTTTCGCAATAAATGACTAAATTTTGGGATTTTTCAACTAAAATCCTCTAAATTCAATGGTTTTGTGTGTGTGTGTGTTTTCTTTGGATGGGACAACTAGTGGCTACTGATTCAATAACCAACCTACAGGAATAGGGATTGTTTTTGTTTTTTTGGGTAAAAGAAAAGGGATTGTGTTAGAGATGGATATTAGTTAAAACTGGTTAAAAGATTAGTATTCTTTTATGTTCTTTCTTATATAAAAAAGAGAAGAATGTATCAATAAAAAAAATGAAAGCAGTGACCCTCATGCCGGCCTCCCTTTTATTATGCATTCGCAATAATCATAGTCATAGTTTCCTATTTCAATAAAAAATCAAGCATCTTTTATCCATTCAATTATCCAAGCTTACCTCATTAACTTCATCAAATACAAAGAGCTTTTGGAAGAGATCACGATATGTAGAGGTCAACGTCCACCCTCGCTCCTAAGCAGTCATAATTGCGGTCGACCCCTCGCCCTCACCATAAAATCATTGTTGCTTTTCCATCACCAATTGGTTTTGGGATAAATGGTAGCTCACTGGGGTGTAAGATCCTACAAATGTTATCAGAGCCCGGTAGGTTGGGTATTCGAGGAGCCCAATAGGTCGGGTATTCGAGTCGGAGTCACGACAGTCATGATTGTGGTATCTGCCAAGTACTTTTAATTGAGATCAAAGGTTTGTTATTTTTATTTTCATAGTCACAAATCCTTTCCATGAAAGGACTATGTGATTGAGAATGGATGTTAAAGATATATAGAGAATAGTTAGAATTGGTTAGAGATCAGAATTATTTGACTTTGAATTGCATTCTCTCTTGTATAAAACGGGAAGAATGTCTCAATAAAATACACGATGAATTTATGGGAATATATTGATTAGGGGTTGTTTGTCTACACCCATTTACATATGTAAATGGTGAATATGCGTAATATTTATGCATCAGTAATGTTTGTCTAGAAGTATTTACACATCTTGTGTGTAAATCAGATGTGCAGATAGTGTGAAAATGAGCTCATTTTCACCCCAAGATTTGAATTCGTGTTCGGTTGGAAAAAGAGAATACCAAAGTACATATGATTTCAAAGAATACTCGTTGGAGGCGGTCGGTTTGGTTTTTGGGGTAGTTTCCGTCAAATGGGTTCTGAGTTCGAAACCCCCATCTAACGCATTTAGAAAAATAATAATAGAAGAGGCATTTCCATCAAAGAGGTTCTGTGTTCGAAATCCCCCTCCAACGCATTTACAAAATAATAATAAAAGATGCATAAAGACTGATGAAACTTATGAATGGAAATCCTCCCTACATCTCATCCCCTTTTATGAAGGTAACCTCTCTATTTCTCTCTATTTCCTTATTATACCAAAAAAATTTTTGTAAAATCAATTTACGTGTAGGTTTATTCTTTCGGAACTTGATTCTCTATCTTCTATTCTCCTTTTAGATTTTCTCCCAATATCTTAATGATTTTTCTAAAATTATTTATTATTGTATTACTTTAAAAGTATTTAAATATGTATAAATAAATGTAAGAGAAAAGGAAGAATGTATATTATGTAGTATTATGGTATCATTATAAAATAATGTATAAATGTAATTTTATCTAAACTTAATAAATTTGTTATACTTTTAATATAATTGGAATTAGCAATAAAATACTCATTTTAAGAACTTTCTATAATTAATTAATATTGGCATAAAGTCGATGAGATGCATGGGTTAAGTTTTATGCAATTGAATAATGAATTAAGATAATATTAAACTAAATATTAATTAATTAAAATATTAATAATAATCATATTTTTTAACCATCAGACTATAAACTCTTATTTCCTTAACCAAACATGTTGGAATGCATTTTTTTAAAGGTGATCATTGATAGAAATATATATTTTTGAAAAGTATATTTCATGTTGAAAGACAAGTTCTTTTTTAAGGATTTAAAATGCAAATGAAAACTTTGAAATAAATCAAAAAAATTTGCCTCCTTTTCATATCATTATAGTAGAATATAGTTTAATGATTAATAGGTATCATTTACAAAATCGTTTAATACATATACACACATCATTGAAACAAATATAAAAAAATGAATCAAATGTATAAATGATGCAAAAATAGTGTTATTAGACAAACATTGTAAAAAGAAACACATGTGTAAACGTTACATACTTAAAATTTGAATATTCATTTTTTACATGTTTAAATTGTATTTATATATCCCATGCGTAAAAGACAAATGACCCCTTATTGATTCTCGACAAATTGGTCTTTTGCTTCTGTGGGATTAAAGTGCCATTGCCACTTATTAATCAATGCATTGGCAATTCAAAGGGAATTTGAAGTATAATTCCCATGAAGACATTTTTAATTGATTTTGACCGGTTCTTGTCCAAATGAATGGTAGTTTGTGGAACATACAGTCCAATGCACCAGTTTTCTTTCTTTTATTATTATTTGGTATCTAGCTTAGAGGGGCTAGACCCCAGTCCCTAGGTGAGGTGAGGGAGCCCTTGGGCGAGGGACATAGACCTTGTGTGAGGTAAGATAGCCGGAAGGTGGCATGCTCAGGGTTCGAGTCCTAGATAGCTAGGTAAGAACTGACGCATCTTACTGTTCTTCCCATGGACCAACTAAACATCTAGAAATAGTCAAAAAGAGGCTGAAGCGTGAGTGTAACCCGATCTAAGTGGTCAGTTTAACACTGGTTTTAGTTGAACCTCGTCAACCTAGGCAATTAGGTATGTTTTTGCAACATTAGTTTGAACGGAATGGTGTGAAGGGAATTTTCAAAGGAATTACAATGTAAAACATTTGGAAATGTGTTATCATAAAGAGGTGAATTTTTTTTTTTTGACACAACTCACATATGCGAGGTAATAGAAATTCATACATACAAGGAAACATAGACACAACTCACACAAGCGAGGAGAATAAACACAACACACATGTGAGTTAATAAAAACTCACATATGCAAAGAAAGAGGAGCCAGGGTTTGAACCCAAGTTTACAAGGAGACAGACACAACTCCTACATGGTGATGGAAACTCACACAAGCGTGGAGAATAAACACAACTCACACATGTGAGGTAATAAAAACTCACATAAGCAAAGAAGGAGGAGGCAGGGTTTGAACCCAAGACCTCCCAATGAGAATTGGACTCCTTACCACTCAAGTGATAAAGAGGTAATTAATATGCCCAATTTGGCGCACCCTGATTCGGCATTGCATCTATAACCAACTAGCTACAGGACTCCATAAGCATTACTATGATTTTATTTAACCATTTCACTAGGCTCGATCAGTGTATGATCTCCTGCTTATTCGTTTGTGTGTTTTTGGGTCTCTATCTGATGAAGCTGAGTTTGTTGCAGTCTTTTCTCCATAACTTAGATGATGATGATTCCATTAAGATCCTCAGCAAGTGCAGGGAGGCCATACGTCCAAAGGGAGGGAAGTTGATATTAGTGGAGATAGTGTTGGAGTTGGAGAGAGATGGAACTCCTGAGTTGGCTTGGTCTCGGCTCTGTATGGACTTGGGGATGGGTTTGATTGGAGGCAAGGAGAGAACTGAAGATGAGTGGAAAAACCTCCTTACAAAAGCTGGTTTTGGGAACTACAAGATAATACCCATGACCGTCAACGAGGCTATCATTGAAGCATGTCCTGATCCTTAAATGGACCCAATTTGTCTTCTTTCCACCTGTTATTGATTTTTCTGTGTACGTCTGTCCTTTTGCTATATTATCAGTGAAATAATTAGCAACGGTGCTCAGTGCCTGTAATATTAATCTATTTCATAAGTGCAGCTCTTTTCTCACTAAATATTATCCCCTCGTGATCTGGCATTATGCCCAAGTATATGCTCATTAAGTCTTTTATCAGCATTGATTTCACTCTAAAAAAATATAGGTTTAAAAGGTCATTAAACTTAACTTTGTTACTCCATAACATGCCCAAGCATATGCTCTGTGGGGCCTTTTTGTTTTTGTTTTTTTTCCCGTCACAGGGGCTAATCCATCTAGGCTTGTCAATGGGACAGGCCAAGCCTGGGCTTGGGTTGTCCAATCCCGTCTTAAAAATAGGACGGGCCGCCAGGTGTTGTCCAATCCCGATCCTAAATTGAACGGGTATGCATCAAATCCCGTCTCATACGGACCCGGACCGGGACAGGGCCGGGCCTGGGCTTAGCCCAATTCTAGACATAAGCAAAACATTCTCTAATTATTCATACTGTCATCAGACTCCCATTTTAAACCGGACTTTAAACCCCCTCCTTTTTTTCGGGTTTGGGACCGGCAATGCAATGCAACAAGCACATGGCGGAGTTTTTTTTTTGCTGGTGACAGTAGAAAATCAATAGAAATGAATGGATATCCTATAGGCTATATGAGTTAAGTTATGTAGGAACGGTTAAGACCTTTTTATTTTTTATTTTTTATTTCGATGAAAGTAGAAAATCAGAAAATCAATAGAAATGAATGAGAATGGGTGTCCTATATGAGTCAAGTTAAAGTAATGTAGGAACGGTTGAAAACTTCTTCTTGTTTTTTTTTTTTTTGTATGTGAAAGTAGAAAATCAGAAAATCAATAAAATGAATGAGAATGAATATCCTATATGGGTCAAATAATGTAAAAAAGAAATTAACAGAATTTTTTTTTTAATATGTCTAAAACATCAATTAGTGCATTCCCATCATTGTCTAAATCACCATCACTAGTCGGGTCATGACTAAACCAATCTTGGGCACAAACTAATGTTTCTACTGTATTTGGTTTCAAAAAAGTCCTATGTGGGTCAAGTACCCTCCTTCGGTGCTAAATGATGACTCTGAAGCAACGATAGAAACTGGAATAGTTAAAATATCACGAGCCATTCGAGATAAAGTATGATACTTAGTTGAATTTAATTTCCACCATTGTAATAAATAAATTATTATTATTAAATGACTTTGTAGTGGGCCGGGTTGGGCCTAAACGGGCTGGGTTGTTTCTGCCTAGTTCCAGTCCCATTTTGGTCGGGCTTTAAAATGTATTGTCCAAGCCCAGCCCATTGGGCTCAATTTTTTTTAAAAGCCCTGTATTTTCGGGCTTGGTACGGGCCGGGCCAAGCTTTTTACCCGTTTTAACGCGTCCCATTGACAGGCCTTTATCCATCCATCCTATCTTATCCCGGGCAGGAGCATCCACTGTGGAAAATATATTCCCCGTATATAGGCTCGTGTGGGGGACCTATAGGCCCAAGTCCGCTGAATCTCACACTTTCCTCCATCATATACCATTTTATGATGATCTGAGCCCACTATCAACTTGATATTATTCGCTTTGACCAAATTCTCACAGCTTTAAAAAGCATTCTGTTGAGGTTAAGGCTAGGCCGCACTTATATGCAAAGGCTCAGGAGTTAGAAATATATGATGTGAGACAAACGGAGTCCCTTGTAACCTGAGTGTTCTCTAAGTGAACTGGATCTGCCACCTAGGCCCATGCCTGCTTGATTTCACAAACTATTCCGCCATGTTTTTATATTCAATGTGTGAGGCCCCACCCCTTGTGGATCCTCACTTTTGAATTTGAATATTATAATTATATTATTTATTGTTAATTGTACTAATTAATATGGATTAGTAAGGGTAGATAGATATTTTTCTAAGTTTTAGTCTCTTTTATAGGATTTAGGCTTATTGTGTATTTTATAGATTTATATGGTGTCTTTTTATAATTTATGTAGGGTTCTAGGTGTTAAGGCCCTTACTAGTAAATAGGTTTTTATAAGGGGGATTTTCCACACTTGAGAACATTCTAGAATTTCCACCAAATGACTTAAATGCCCATGTTCTTATCCACATTCCTATACAAAATAAAATGCCCTTTTGGTAAATTCCCCCAAAACCCTAGCCTATATAAACTATACTATTGCATTGGGAAATGAACCCTAAATTCACTTTTAATTATCCATCATTTATCTATCATTTCACAAAACCCTAGCTAATATCCTAGTTCTCCAAAACCCTAATTTCAAGAAGAAGAGGGGGTCACCTCCTACCTATTATTGCTACAATTTTCTAAGGACTTTCTCTTGCTATTTTCATTTGCAATCCGGATTTGAGGTAAGTACCTTATACAAATTATCATAGAATGCATGTTTTCTCCCATTTGATTCTTTAAATTTCAATTCAATTGATGTATGTATGTTTAGAGCTACCTTTTGAGCTTATTTTATGGTTTTTGGCCATTGATGGGTGAGTTTATCTCATTTGGAAGATCAATGGCCGGATGGATCGATGGATGGTTGGGCATTGAAGTGTTTTTATAATTTTATTTGTTTATTTGATGAATGGAGGCGAATAGAAATAATTTGGTTAGAATTTGGATGAAGAGGAGTCACTGTAACAGGTTTTTACAAATGGAAACGGTGAGGGTGATCTCTTGCGTTGAGACCGGGACCTAGGTGGGCCACCTGATGGCCCATCTGATCCGTGGATCCGAAGGAGGACCCACGGGCGACCGTAGAGGAGGTGGTCCCATAGGGATTGGACACCCCTGGCCCAGCATCCATTAGCTTGATCGCAGAGGACGAGCTTTAAGGGGAAAATCAGTTTTGCGGTAGTTGGTTGTGGGGCCCACCGACTGATCCGATTCGCCGATCTGGTCCGACCATCGAACCGGAAATGGTGGGGCGACGTGAGGGATGTGAACTCGTGTGAGTTGGACCCCGTTTGGTCCAACATCCAAAGACCCAAAGGAGGCAGGACGATAATGAAGAAGAGGGAAGAGGTTTCCGTTTTCTTTGAGACCGTGGGCCCAGGTGGGTCACCCACGTTGATATGGACCCTACATCTTGTAGTAGGGCCCTAGGCGACCTTGATGGAGAGGTCTGATCTGAACCTTGATCAGTGGGGCCAGCGATTTCTGTACCCTCAGTATCCTGGGCGAGGAACTCAGTCTGTTTGGGATGGTTCTGTTACAGGACGAGTATGAATAGGAAGAAGAGATGGAGAGGTTCTGGTGGTCTGTGGGAGTAGGAGAATAATAGTGACCTTTGTAACTTAGACTTGACATGAATGGAAAAGGGGGAAAGTGATGGCTGTACACGTGGGTGGATGGGAATAATTCACCTGGGCTCTTTACTTTTCTAATGAGAAGTGGTGGTCTGAGGTGTATGTGAATATGTGGCCATTGCTTATGCTACTTGGAATAGTTAAATAGTGTACACCTTGCTCTCTTTCTTTTATTTTCTAGAAAATTAGGATAAATACCTTAATTATATTATTAATTCAATTAGATCCTTGAATTATTTTGGAGAGGGAATCAACATGTTACCTTTAAAATAATATCTCTTGACCCCATTAATTTTAGAAATTAGAAATAAAAGATCCCTTAATCTTTAATGAGCCTAAATTGAGTTTGGACCCTTAAGATATATACTTTTAGAAATTACATTAGATTTTAGAATTTGAATAAGCCCTAAGTATTTTATGAACCCAATTAGAATAGTTTGTGTATGACCTTGATTTTTCCATTAGACCCAGACTTTAGTGCAGAAGTTGAGATTTGGCCTAGAATCTGTTGATTCAGGTACACCTGTGTACCAGATCGACTGGCTGGCCATCTGGTCGATCGGGTACCCTGAAAATTCCAGAATTCAAACCAAGTCCCAACTTTGATTCCCGTGGAGCAGATCGACCCGACCCTTGCCAGGTCGACCTGCCACACTGTGAACACTATGTTGTGAGTTTAGCTTTTATTTTATTATTGATCGATTGTGGGGCTCATTGACCATCTAAATGAACTTCCATCAATGTGCCAAGCACGAGTCAATGGTGTGGCTCGACCTTAACTCGTGGGGACTACCAAGTAGGGTTTGGGGATTGGAATTGTCAGTGATTCGACCCTTAAACGTAGTCAAAGATGCCCATAACTTCAGGAGCACCAAATATAACATTTTTGGCATCTGAGACTGCAGTTAGGGATCCAATTATTTGATGAGGCCCTGAATCTGAGAGTGAACCATTACCTAGGTTGGACCCTTGCTTTATTCCATTTGATTCTATTGTTTGGAGGTTATTATACATTGTATTCCTCTCATATCATTGTTCTTGTTATAAACCTGTTAATTAATGAAAAATGAAGAGCTTGAACTTAGGACTTCCTAGAGGTGACCTGGTGATCTAGTTTAGAGGAATTTGACCCGTGTCTGTGTCTAGGCGGACCCTCATATGACCTAAGTTGTATGTGTGAACTCTAGGATGGAGAGGTTGTTGTGATTAGAGTTGTAACTCATTTTGGATGAGTGTGGATTGTTTGATGTTGGATTGAGATTGGAGATCTCTCCTGATCTATTTAGACTAAGGCCATGCTTGGTGGGCCTTAGTATGGACCCAATGATTGGTATTTGGATCTCTTAGGGACTTGTTAGAACCTTGCTCGCTCTAGGTAAGCATCTTGCTCGCGCTAGGTAAGCTTAGACCGACACAAACCTGTATATTGGTTTCCTGAGTCGGCATGAACATTCACTCAATTGTTTTAAGCTTGGCCCGTTGACTGATCATCACTAGTATGAGCTATTTATGAGCGTTGAGTGGGCTATCATGATGAGCTGTGTTTTAGACGGACGGTGTGATACCACATCCGGTCTCTTGAGTGATGAGTGTTTGATATTAATAAGTGATTTGTGGGGTTAGTTATCTTCAGCACTGGTGAGATTTCCCTACCGTGAGTGTGTTCAGTATGGGAAGGCCGCCGCATAATATCCCACGGTATCCAGCTTGTGTGAATGTGTCACGTTGAATGGATAGATTGACTTATCTTAATTTCCTGATTCTAATTATTTATCTTGCTCAATTGCCTAGTATTTGTACATTGGATATTCTTATTGATCTTATTACTGTCTCTATTTTTTTGATGCATATATCCTATGTTATTTGTATATTGTAACTTATTAGATCCTTGGATCTAACCCATTCTTGATGCTTAGGTGTTGACCCCGATTATGAGGACGATGCGTTTGTCAAGGCGCCCATAGCCGGAGACTATGGATGGGGACCAGCCGACCAGAGGGTCGAGCTGGAGGATGGAGCGCCTGGAGGATGGAGCGCCTGTACTGGGGGCTTGAGTGTTGTCTTTTTGGATTTGAGTGTCTTTTTGTAGTGAGGAGGGAGTTAGTCTGATATGTTTATAAACATGTTCTTAATTATACTTTGAGATTTAGGCTGGACTTCGGCCCTGCCACATTTGATACATCTTTTATAATACCAAATCTTTCATCTTTATTATTTACGCTTCCGCAATTTTAACCATTGATTATATGTTGGTCAAAAGTTTTAAATTGGATCTCAATGCGGACCCACGATCTTGGATATTCTCGGAAATTTCCTGGAAGTAGCGCGCCAACTTCGAATATCTTGACGGTTTTCTCGGTATTCGGAATTGGGGCGTTACACAATGTTTGAAACTTTGATGTGTTTGCTATTAAGCATATTCCTAGGCATATGAATGATATAGCTTATAGCCTTGTTAAGGGTGAAGTGTCACTGCTAGCTTTTGGGATTTATCTGGGGACAATGTTGGTTGGCAATGCTGTTGACTCTTTTTCCCTAGTAATCGCAGCCGAGCCAGGTGAACCGTGAACCTCACATGCCACTGGTAGGTCGTTCTGTCCTCCCAATTGTCCCCCTATTCTACACATTATCTAATTGTACCATTTGACAAAGCAAACTAAACCTAAAAATTACACTAATCCAATTACATTAGGGCCGGGAGTTTTAAGTTATGCTTACTGAAAATATCTGGATTTTATATTGGTCAATATTGGTTTGGATCTACCCACATCCAATTTGAATTGGAGTTGAATTGGTCCACTACCAAACCTGATCTCTACCCGCCAAGTTGTGACCATAACTAGAACCCTAAAATATGCACATCCATCCACTTCAGGTTACTCCGAATCTCCTTGGGGTGTCCCCAGATTTTACCTTAATAAGAGTCGGTCCCATCTAGGATTGACCATTTTTTACAAAATGTGTTATCACGTTAAGTATTTTGACAAATTAATTTAGTTAATAACACTAGTCATTTATTTTAAGCGGTTCACATTTTTAATACGTACGTGGACACCATCTTGGAGCTCCACTTCTTTAATTTGCGATTTCTAGAAGTTTAGGGCTCAGGGGATCCGCACTGAATTTCTTTTGGTGGGACCATAGTTTCCATGGTTGCCGTGGTGAATAAAGACAGCCCTGATTTTTCTTTTTTCTGTTGCCCATTTTGCCTGGTGGTTAGTGTGGTCCAATTCTGCGGCCATGGGTCACATTCGCGAAAGTTGTCCTCTTTCACTTAGAAACAGCAAAAGATATGATAAAGTAATGTTATTTTCTTGGAAATCCATGGATTAAGTAATGTTAATTTAAAGTTTGCAGCTTGGATGTATGCAATGGGAAAAGAATTCCAGGGACACACATGCAGCGTGCCTCAGAAAATCTACATTGTTATTGTGCCCCATCTCCACCCTACATGCTGAAGCCTTTTGGGATTGGCCCATCATGAATAAAAAAAAAAAAAAACACCTAAAGTGTCTGTCATAAGGGTTAGAATATTTTAGTTTGAGATATGACTTAGGCCATGTTTGACAAAGTCCTGATGAATTTTATATCAAACCTTGCTAATGAGTGATCAAGGGGTGATATCAGAGATAATGGACTACTTAACTCTTAAGATTTGATTTCAATTAAAGAGGTCTAAATCAATATAATGACCAATCTTTAGAAAACCCTAGAAATTAAAATAAGAATCACCATAAGGCCCAACGTTCCAATTGCTAATTCAATGGGCCAGTTTGTACTAAAACTACCACACATGGGAAACAGAGACTCTAGCTTGGATAATTGCTTGGAACAAGGCCCACCATGTCAATTGTGTGGGTTCCTAGATAATATGGAAATTGAACATTTTCTATTACAAATCATTGCCAAGGCCTCGAAAAAGCTGTATATGAATGACATAAGCAAACGATCAAATGTGAGCATGAATCTAATAAAATTCTCCAAATTCAGAAGATTATAATCCTTTGATTGGCCGCCTACTATATCCATTTAAATGCACACATCAAAAGATCAAGAAAATTCTAAGGTCAACAATCTCATTTTAGGGTTTGCAGCCTCTCACATTGTAGTAAATATTGTTTTTGAAGTCCCTCTCAACATTACATCATTTCAACCCTTTGGGTCACTAAAATATAAGGCCCATACGACTTAAAATATATGGAATTGACAGGTTTAATGAGGCTTAAAGGCCCTTTGCTGGTGCAATGAAACTGATCAGCTCAATCACATTCCACCCTCAAACACTAGATTTCCACTTATTTTATATTTTCTTAAGTAATTGTAAAGTAGATCTGGTGAGTGGACGGCCAATTACAATCCAATTTGCTGGTGATTTGCCGGCATTTGGTAAGACTTTTGACATTCTTTTACTCTGTACTTTTAGACTTTGAAATTCGAAAAATCTGGGGCAAGAACCTGAAATTTATCTAAACTTTGAACATTCTCTAATAATCCACTATTATTGTTTTATTAACTTTGTGGATTTTTCTCTTGAAATAGATGATATAATTGAAAAGAAATCTTGTCCCTCAAATGTGACTGAGCCGATAAGAGAGATAGGTGTGTGAGTCGGGGTCGGGGGCATGAATTCAAATATGCTATTTGTAAAAAGAAAATGAAAATCTTATTAAGGAATTGTATGCATTCGAAAAAGAAGAAAAAAAATATTAAAATTAGGTTCTAGTGTAGATTCAAACTCTTAAAAATAGGGTGACACCAAATTGGTGGCTTGACAGACATGGACATCTTTCCTCTTTGGTGTGGACAACGGAGGTAGAGATGCGGAGGGCAAATAAGATACCTTTTTTTGGGCTCTTATCAAACTCCAATCCGAAAGCATTACGTCAGATGAACAAGGTATAGCTCAAGAGACTCAAAACTTGGGCTCTCACCAAACTCCAATCCGGAGGTGTTACGTCAAATGAGTAAGGTAGGGCTCAAGAGACTTAAAACTTGGGCTCTCACTAAACTTCAATTCAGGAGGCATTAGGGATTTCTTGGAGGAGAATTCGAAGAAAACTCATTTTCATTAATCATCAATCATTTCATAGTCAAAGAGGCTTTACATCATTATATAGGAAAATAAATAACCCTAATTAAGACTAATCCGGAACATCCAAACACACTAATGGTCAGGATTAAAACATCCTAATTAGCAACCTAAAACATAATTAAAGGCCTAAATAACATAAATAAATGGGTTAGGCACAAAGGCTTGGACATGATAATTGGATTGGACCCATTGGAGGGTTCCCCACGGGGGACCATGGGCTTGTCCTGCATCAATTTGAGAAAATTTATGTATCCAATGTGTAACGTTATATCAACTTGATAGCATGTAATTAATAACCAAAAACATCAAAAGTTAGAGCTGTTAGTGAGCATAGAAGACTATGTATTCGAAGGGTCTTGATAATCTCACCTTCATTTTCTATTTCTCTTGAATGAAAGTCTTGTTTTATCGAAGCATCCATCTAATCTAGCAGACTATTGGCACTGTTTAGGACAGTGATGAACTCTATAGGATAGATGGTGACACCCACAAATCAAATATGATCACGAAGGCTTGTATCTTTTCTATCTTAACAATCCTGCAAACTTTTTTAGTATTATCATCATTGAATTGCAGGAGAATGTTAGAGATAGTAGGGGAGAGAGATATTCAAAGGTATGAGGGAGATATAGTCTGCTTCCTGTGATTATTTCTTTGAAGTTACAATACTTTGCCAGTGGTTTGTAAAACAATTAGGAATTAGCAACACAACTTTTCTATTATTTATTTATTTATCTTTGTTCTAGTTACATTAATAAAAACAGGATGCTAAACTTAATAAAAACAGGTCCCATTTATGTTTTTGGTATCATGCAATACTACTAGCTAGGATGTAAGCCTTTCAACGGTTTAGAAGGTTCGGACTCTGATTTTTTTTATCTGAGAGTTGATGGGTCATTATCTTTGACACCAGCATGAAACGCCCATGTAGCCCCTTAATGAGAGGAGTTGTCCAAAGACACAAGAGGTGTCTGGTCCACATTTACTTGACCCATCGTGCATGCTCTCAATAGCCCAAATTTCCATTCTCTTGAGGAAAGGATCAAGATTAAACAAAAATTAGTGTGGAAATGGCTCATTTTCTTTGCTAATGGCATAGCGCGCACAGCCTATCTCAAATTCTCAATTTCAGATGGACTTCACCCAAATCATATTCTAGACTATAATCAATAATTTGGCTCTAAAATATACTAAAATTGCAGTGACACAATCAGGTAGTAAAAGGGAATGGAATAGAAATGGATCAGATCCAATCCAACAGTTTGGAATCCGACTGGTGGAAACAAATGAGTTCGTATCTGATTTTGATTTCTCATTCTAAATCAGGAGCTTCAATAAATTAGTCATATGCATATATATATATATATATATATATATATATATTTGGTGGGGCATATGCATATATTTATTGATAACCCCACAAAGAGATAAGAACTACCCCCATTTTATATAATATTATCTTCCATTGCAAGAATTTTATATCCCCCACTGTCCAAGTGGTGGGAACCATATAGGATATAAGCAGCGGAAATCTCCCATCACCTGATTCATTGGGGTTTTCTATAAATGCCCCTCTTCATGTCACAATAAACTCACATGTACGTTCTCTAATCCATACTGGAAACATAGCCAAGATTTGACAAATTAAGGTGTTGACATTCAGTAGAAAGACATGGATTCAATGAAAAATGATCTAATTCCATTGGCTATGTATGAGGAAATTCAGGGCCAAGCCCAGATATGGAAACATATTTATGGGTTTGCTGAATCGCTGACTCTCAAGTGTGCCATCGAACTTGGGGTACCCGACATAATTCACAAGCATGGCAAGCCCATGACCCTATCGGAGATCGCCGGAGAGCTCACCATACCTTCTCCGAACATGGACCGCTTTCATCGCATAATGCGGTTCTTGGTCCACATGAAGTTGTTCGCTGTTATTGAAGGCCCGGAGAAGAAGTATGCATTGACACCAGCATCGAAGCTCTTGGTGAGAGCTGAAGAGAAAAACCTGGTGTCATTCGCCTTGATCCAATTGCACGCTGATGAGATGTTGCCATGGCACTATCTCATCGCGGGGATTGAAGGCGAGACGACGCCATGGTTGGCGTCGCACAATGGGGTCCCTTACTATGACAGGGTGGGAAAGGATCCGGAGTTTAACAAGCTTCACAATGATGCAATGACGAGCCACACAAGCTTTGTGGTCTCAGCACTAGTGCAAGGGTGCACCAAGGAGGGTGTGCTTGATGGGGTGCGCAGTTTGGTGGATGTTGGGGGCAGCACTGGTGTGGCCTCTAAGGCCATTACCAATGCCTTTCCACATGTCAAGTGCACTGTTATGGACTTTGCTCATGTTGTAGATGCTGTGCCCAAAGACCCCAAGGTCGATTTTGTCGCCGGGGATGTTTTTGACTATGTGCCCAAAGCTGATGCAGTTCTAATGAAGGCAATCTCTCTCTCTCACTCTCTCTCTCTCTCTCTCTCTCTCTCATGAAGACAATTTTGATGAATTTCAACCCTGTGGGACTTTCAAAACTATATTGACTATGTCCAGTTCTTGTCCAAATGAATGGTTTTCAGTGGACCAAATGGTCTACCGCACCAGTTACACATCTAAAAATAGTCCAAAAGAGTTTGAAATGCAGGTTCAAAACCCGATCCAACTGGTCAATTTGACCAGTTTTGACTGTCTTAAGACCAAATGAATGGTTTCATTAGGACCCATCTGTCCAAAGAACTGGTTTCAGTTGAACCTGGTTAACCTTGTCATTTTGGTTTAGCTTTTATTCCGTCATTTTTAAATGGGTTTAGTGGAATGGATTTTCCAAAACATTCTCATGTAAAACTTTTATAAAATTGTCAGCAAAGGACCTGTTATTTTACTAGAATTTAAGAAATTCCTGTTTGGTATATTCCTAGATGCTCCTTTGTGGTTGAGCATTCAAGAATTCTACCAAATTATTTGATTCCCAAAGGTCAAAAGATATATTTCATGTGGCTGAAATCCATAAGTTCGTGTGAAGAAACATGAAATTCAGAGATTTCAGAGGACAACATGTCACATAATGTCTAGGAATTCTTGGACATAGTGAGCTCCTAACAGCAGAAATTCCACTAAAGAAATGGGGCCAAAAGGGGACTTTATAGGCGACTTATAGGCCCATTTTGGTATCCCCGAGTTCATCATTTTGATGTACGCAAGGCCTATTTTGGAGTGGATTTGTCAACTCTCTTGTTTATTTGATTGTGTGTTTATGGGTCTCTATCTAATGAAGTTGAGTTTGGTGCAGTCTTTTCTCCATGGCTTTGATGATGATGATAGCATCAAGATCCTCAACAAGTGCAGGGAGGCTATACCTGCAAAGGGAGGGAAGTTGATCATAGTAGAGATTGTGGTGGACATTGATGGAGCTCTTGAGTTTGCAAGGCCTAGACTCTGTATGGATCTGGAATTGGGCATGTTTGGAGGCAAGGAGAGAACAAAGGATGAGTGGAAGAATCTTTTGACAAAAGCTGGTTTTGGAAACTATAAGATAATACCCATGGCTGTGAATGAGGCCATCATTGAAGCATATCCTTAGCCTCTCTATTGGAGCCCTAGCAGTCTACTTTCCACCTACTCTTAATTTTTCTATCTGGGTTTGTGCTCTTTACTGTTTTAATAGACGGAGGAATGCGACTCAATGCCAATAATGTACCCTATTTCTTATGTTAAAGTATCAATAAATTGAAGATTTGTGGAGGCTTTATGAAATTAAGAGGCGCCTGCGTAAATCATTCTAATCCCATTTTGTTTGAACTTTGATCATGCGATCATAATAATTCAAGTGGTGGTCAATAGAGAGGAAAATTTACAGATAATAAACATTATATATTATGGCAATTTGAAAAGCATATTTATTTATGTTTTTCCAAAAGGCTACTATATATTAATCTGAAAATCTCAATCAACCACCTTGACTATAATTTTTAATTATTAATTTAATTGTCAGCCCACCAAAATTGAACTTACAAATGTCCATCAATTGGACACTATGATCCATTTAGTCTGCGCCACAAAATCAATTGTTTGCATGTGCAACGGGTTTGGTCCATTTGTTGGATAGTTAGGATGGACTCTTTCATAGTGTACTCTTCCAATAAAAGAGAAATTATATCCCATTATCCTCATATGTAGGGCTGCACATGGGCGATTCAGATCGATTTAACACTAAAACCAACAACCAAACCGAACCTGTCGGTTTTTTAATTGACCAATTTGATCCGACCGATGTAGAGGGTTTAAACCGGTTCAGTTCGGTTCGGTCGGTTAAACCGTTGTTTTTTATTTTATTTTTTTGAAAATCAAACATTGAAAATTTCAAAATGATGATACCCCATCCTTTGCATTTATTCCAATGTTTAGTGCAAACATAAAAATCCAACATTTCAGACTAGACTAAATGCATATAAAAGATAATTCTGCTCAAAAAGAGAGTTTGGACTAAACGCAAGCACAAAAAAAAAAAAAAAAAAAAAAAAAAAAAAAAAACAAACTTGCAGTGAAACATTCATTCCGCATGATACCATTTGGAATTACAATAGAATAATAGTTTATTTCAATAAAAGTCACACACAAATGGAATCTGTATCAGAACTCACTGTATTTTTTAGAAATGAAGGTTTCTTAACACATTGGTTAGGTGAGACCAAAATCAACCATCAAAAGGCTAGGCTTCACTGGCTTTTCTACCATTTTTAAGAGTGCAGCCTTGTGATAAAAACTTCATTGAAACGATGTAGGAATTACGATGGAAGGAAAACATCATGTACAGTAATCCCTCCATTTGCAATGAAGTATCAAAAAACATTTAAGAGATTAGAGGAGATGCATTGAGGCAGTGTTAGACAATTAAGTTCATGTGAGAATGGAGCTGTAGAATGTAACTTTGAAAGTAGTAAAAAACGAAATCCTAAGGCTAAAATAGTAAAAAAGTAACACTTAAGTTACTACATACGGTCGGTTCGGTTTAAGCGGTTAACCGTGGGCTTAAACCGATAATCGACCGATGTAAGCGGTTATTTATGATTTTCAAACCGTTAACCAAACCGATCCAAACTGCCCAGTTCAGTTGGTTCGGTTCGGTTTTACAGTGATATCGGATTTTTTGTGCAACCCTACTCTTATGTTTCATATTGCACTATGAAGGGACGTTGTATTCGGAGTAGCTCTTATCCTCCCCTCTCTCTCTCTCTTGTTAGTTGCCACACACAATTCTCTCTCTATTGTTTCTGTTAGGAAAGATTGTTTGATTCAATCTAGTGAAGAAAACAAGTTCTAGGCCTTCCATGCAACAACACCAAACAGCAAAATCATGGTATCATAAAAAAAATCCACTCATTCATATTTTTCATTTTTTCTTCTAAAAAAACAACTACACCAAACAAGAAAAATTTTCTTGACAAAAAATAGGTTGGCTTTTGCTTACATTTTCTACAAAAATGTAGCTGCACAAACTTGCAAGGAATTTTTGGCTCGTGCCTTTTGAGACTGTGTGGGTCTGGCCTTACTCAAGTTTATTGTAAATTCACCCAAATGGAATTTGGGTTGGACTTGAATTGGGCCAATTACAGTCCGACCCACTTGAGCTGTCCCACTCCCACTTGCCAGAACTATCCACTTTTGGTGGGACCATTTTTTCCCACTTAAGTTATTAATGATTTCTGTTTTGGATTTTATTTCTGTTTTCTATTGCCGATTTTGACTGGTGGTCAGTGGGGTACAATCAGGTGGTCATGAGTCACATCCATCCCACGCGAAAGATGTCCCCTTTTACAACCAAACAGCAAATTAAAGATATGATTGATTTTTTTTTGGCATAAGAAAGAGAATAAGATATGATTGATTAATGTTCTATTTCACAGCAATGGGCCACTGCCAATCTACATTGTTCTTATGCACCATATCAACCATAGGTACATATTTTCTACCAAAAAAAAAAAAAAAAAAACATACGTACATATTGAGGCATTGTGGGCCTTTGAGTACTAAAAAATACCACACATTGGAAAGTGAGGCTCTAGATTGGATAATTACTTGTGAACATTTTTTATGAAAACGCTGTACATGAGGGGCTAAGTGCAATGATCAAATATGCACATGGATCTAATAAAATCTCCAAATTCGGAAGATTATTACCAAGAAGATTCTAGATTTTATGTCATTCTAGGGTTTGCATCATCTCACAGTATAGCAATTTTTTTATTTTTTTTCCGTATCTTGAATGCCCCCATCATCAATGGGATGCATCATTTGATTAACCCTTTGGATCACTGAAACATACGCCCATATGATTTCAGTACTATATGGAATTAAAATTTTTTAGAGAAGTGTAGATTTGGCTCCCAGCTCACGTCATGAAACTGTTCAGCCCAATCTCATTCCACATTGTTTCAAGCTCATTCCTATTAGCCTCCTCAACTTTACCTAGAAAATCATTGCTAAGATTATGGCCTCCAGACTTTCTCAGATCATCCCCCATCTTACATCCCCTAACCAGGCTGCTTTTGTCCAAGGCAGATCAATTCATCAACACATAGCCTTAGCTCACGAATTGTTTCAAAAACTTCAGGCCAAACTGAAAGGTGGTACCCTATGTTTGCAATTGGATATTTCCAAGGCTTTTGACAAACTTAGCTAGCCCTTCCTCTTCAAATGCCTCAAATATTTTGGTTTCTCCTCCAAGTGCATTAGCCTCATCAGAGAATGTGTTTGCACAGCCAAAGGCTCTGTCCTCATCAATAGAACTCCTTATGGCTTCTTCAGCTCCTCTTGCGGCTTAAGGCAAGGGGACCCTCTATCCCCTTACCTCTTTATCCTCGCTGAAGAAATTCTTAGCCTCAACATTCATAGCCTGGTCTCTAGCAACACCATTTCTCCCCTCTCATCTACTCCAAATACCCCTTGCCACCTATTGTATGCTGATGATATTCTTCTATTCCTCAAAAGCCACAAAAAGGAGCCTCTTAGCCTTACAGGAGGTAATTTCCAATTACCAATCCAGTGCTGGCCAGACCATTAATTTGGACAAGAGCAAACTCTTCATTGGCAAATGTAACCCCAGCAAGAGAAGGCAAATTCTGGGCATCACCAAAATTCAGGACAGACCTCTCCACTCTTCCTACCTTGGTGCTCCTCTCATTATTGGCACCCCAAGAAGACATCATTTCACCTCCCAGCTTGATAGATTCATGAGCAGACTTTCAGGCTGGAAATCTTAGCTCCTCTCTTTGGCTGGTCGCAGGACCCTAGTGACACATGTGCTTAGCAGCTTGCCTATCCACATTGCGCTGGTTCTTCCTATTCCAAAGTCAGTGTCCACCAATATGGAGACCATCATGAGGAATTTCCTTTGGTCTGGGGGGGCAACCAAGCAGAAAAGAAGCCAAATTAACTGGGCCACGGTCACTCTCCCCATCAAAGAAGGAGGCCTGGGCATCAGGCGAGTCAGTGAGCAAAACGCCGCCTCTTTCATCAAATTGGGCTGGACGGCCATGTCTTCCAATTCGCTCTGGGCCAACTGGATGGCGGGCAGATATTTTCCTAATTCTTCTATCCGGCATCCCTCCACCTCCAAATCAGGATCTTGTATTTGGCGCAATATCAGAAAGTTGGTTCATCACATTCATTTTGGCAGTAAGTGGAAAGTTGGAGATGGTAAGAAAATTGACTTCTAGTATGACAACTGGATGTTAGAAGGTAGCATGGCCTCCCAATACCCTTCTATCAATTATCCTTCTAACCGAAAGCTTCATACTCTCTGGGATGGCTCTCCATGGACGACACCTCCAGACCTTCCTGTTGCTGCAGTTGCCTCCCTGCGTCTAGCAACCCAGCATCTCTCCCTGGACCAGTCTTCTAAAGACACTCTGCAATGGAATTCCCACCAGGACCAAGGCCTCTCTCTCCAGGATGCTTGGCAAATTATCAGAACCAGTAATCACTCTACTTACTGGTTGAACTGGGCTCCCCTGGTTTGGAACTCCTTTCAGCAACCCAGGGTATCCTTCTTTGCCTGGAGGCTGCTGCATGGCAAGACCCCCTTTCAAGCTTGGGCTCAGCATGCTGGTATTAGTCTGGCTTCAAGGTGCAGTTTGTGTCTCCAAGAACAGGAGTCTACTTTGCATCTCCTCTTCCTCTGCTCTTTCTCCTCGGTCACATGGAAGTGGATTCTCTCCAAGGCTGGTTCGGCTGTTGATGGCCCTTTTTTTCCTTCAAAGATCTGGCAAGCCCTTTCCCTCCACAGTGACACTCTGGCCTGCAAAGGAGCTGCTACCATCTTCTTCTTAACTGCTTTTACTCTATGGAAATGCAAGAATGATGCTGTCTTTTCGAACTCAAGAGCCTCCCAGACGAAGGTCAATCTATACCTGACTGAGCTCCTCTTCGTCTCTCTCAAGCGTATTAACAAGCCTTTTTCTGGTAGACCTCTTAACCTCTTCTGTAATTTTTTGTTTCCCATTTCTTAAGCCTGGTATATGTTTTCTTGGCTTCTGTTGGTTTCTTTTTTTCTTTGGTTTCCTTCTTCTCTGTTGTAGCTCCTTGAGCTTCCTCTCTTGTGGGCTCTTTGGCCCTGTCTCCCTTCTCTTCCTCTTTTAATTCAAATTGCCTTTTAGCAAAAAAAAAAAAAAAAAAAGAAATCTCATTCCACATTCAAACCCTAGAGTTCCTCTTATGTTACTTCTTCATTAATAAAATCTAATTGGGTTTCTGGCCAATCACAATCCGTTTTGCTGGTCGTTTTTTTGCTAATTTTGGTAAGACTTTTGAACCATTTTGGTCTTCATGTGCTTAGTTTACTACTGTTCTTAAATATTCCCCAGTTACTTTAAACCCAAGAACCTGATTAGAAGTTTCTCAAAACTTTAAAATTTCTCTAATGATCACTTTTTCTTTTTTGTTTTCCTAGGTCTTTTCCATTTATATACGAAGTGATAATTTGGGAAGTATGACCCACTTCGACCCTTGCATGTGCGAGTCTCTATAACCTAACCTTGCATGTGCAAGTTAGTCGTCATTGTATGTGTGAGTTCCAATTAGCTTATGTGCACGAGTTGTTTGCCCTTTCAATGTGCAAGTTTCTGCTACCTCGCATGTACAAGTCTCTCTAGGGACTTATATATACAAGTTGTTTTCTTCTTACATGTGCAATTTCCTATTACCTCACGTGTGCAAGTCACTCCAAAAACAAGAGTAAAAGAAGTCACAACACTTGGCCACAGCTTCATGTTGAGAGCATAGTCATTTGCATGCAGAAAAAAGCCACGACACATTGCAAAGGTGGTTGATCGACACTTTGCCACTTCATTTAAATGAGCTGTAAAAGAAATAGCAAATCTTAGATTTGAAGTCAGACCCACTTCAAAGTAAATGAAGTCTCAACACACTTTGCCACTTCATGTGATTATCGTCATGAATTCCTCAGCTCCTCTCCCTTGCTGGCCGAAGGACTCTGGTGAGACATGTGCTTAGTAGTCTGCCTATTCACATAGCCATGATTCTTCCAATTCCAAAGTCGGTTTGCACTAACATGGAGACCATCATGAGAAATTTCCTCTGGTCTAGGGGGGCCTCTAGGATAAAAAGAAGCTAGCTTAACTGGGCTACGGTCACTCTCCCCACTTTCGAAGGAGGTCTGGGTATTAGGCGTATTAGTGAGCAAAATGAGGCTTCCTTCATCAAATTGGGTTGGACTGCCATGTCTTCAAACTCTCTCTGGGCCAATTGGATGGCTGGTAGGTATTTTCCAAGATGCTCTATCTGGCACTCTTCCTCCTCTAAATCAGGCTCCTGTATATGGCGGAAAATCAGGATTTTAGCTCATCACATCCATTCCGGTAGTAAATGGAAAGTTGGTGATGGCAAGCGCATTGACCTCTGGTATGATAATTGGATGCAAGCTGGCAGCATGGCCACCCAATATCCTTCCTTCAATTCCCCCCCCCCCAATCAGAAGCTGCACTCCCTCTGGGTTGGTTCCCAATGGATTCCTCCTCCTGACATACCAACGGCAACTGCTATTTCTCTGAAGGACGGCCTTCAGCACCTCTCTTTGGATCTGCTCTCTAAAGACTCTCTGCTTTGGAGCTCCCACCAGAACCAAGGTCTCTCTATCAAGGAATCTTGGCATATGATCAGTTCTCGCAATCCTTCAGCTTATTGGTCGAACTGGGCTCCGCTGGTCTGGAATTCCATTCAGCAACCAAGGGTCTCTCTCTTTGCTTGGAGGCTGTTGCATGGGAAGACCCCTTCTCAAATCTGGCTTCAAAACTCTGGAATTAGTATGGCCTCTAGGTGCTGCCTGTGTCTTCAAGAGCAAGAGTCTACTCTCCATCTTCTTTTCCTCTGTTCCTTCTCCACGGATATTTGGAAGTGGACCCTTTCCAAGGCGGGTATTGCTGTAGCTGGTCCCCTTCTCCCTTCTAAGATTTGACAGGTTCTTTCTACTCACAGTGACAGATTGGCTTGTAAAGGTGCTGCTGTTATATTCTTCTCTACTACTTTTGCATTATGGAATTGTAGAAATGATGCTACATTTTCCAACCAAAGAGCCTCCCAGACGAAGGTTTCCTTATACCTGACTGAGCTTCTCTCTGTCTCTCTCAAGCGTATTACCAAGCCTTTCTCTGGTAGACCTCTAAAGCTTTTCTGTAATTCTTTATTTTCCAATTCTTTTGCCTGGCTGTGTTTCTGGGTTTTTGGTTTTCTCTTCTCCCAGCTGTTGCTCTTTGAGCCTTCTCCTCTGTGGGCTCTCTGCCTTTGTATTCTTTTCCTCTTTCTTCTAATACAAATTGCCTTTTAGCAAAAAAAAATCGTCATGAATTCCTAAAAATCCAATTCCATGCAAAAAAAAAAAAATCTGATTGGTTGAAACAAATGGTATCATATCTTTTTTTTCATTTTTCATTTTAAAACTACAAGTGATTCAAATAATTGAGTAAATGCCCAATCCCAACATCTCTATCTCTAACAAGTGGACCCGACGAAGAGAGAACAAAACAACAAAGTACCCATCTTGTTTTTTTGTATATATAAAATTTTCTTCCACCCCAAGACTTCTATAAGCCGCTTGTCTATCACATGATGCATTGAAGAAGTCTATAAATGCCCCCATTTTTGTGTCCTCCAATCCATACTGAGAAACGTTGCAAAGACTTCCCAACCCAAAGAAGTTGGCATTAAGTAGAAAGAGATGAAAAATGACAGTAAACACTCAACAGGCTATGGATGAGGAAATGCATGCTCAAGCCCAAATATGGAAACATATTTATGGGTTTGCGGAATCGCTCACCCTCAAGTGCGGTATAGAACTTGAGATACTTGACATACTTCACAAACATGGCAAGCCCATGACCCTATCGGAGATAGCAGGGGAGCTCACCATACCTTCTCCTAGCATGGACCGCTTGCACTGCAAAATACGATTCTTGGTCCAACGTGAAGTTGTTCAATGTTGTTGATGGCCAGGAGAAGAAGTACACATTGACGCCAGCATCTAAGCTCTTGGTGACAGCTGAAGAGAAGAACCTGGTGTCGTATGCCTTGCTCCAATTGCACACTGATGAGATGTTGCCATGGCACTATCTCATTGCGGGCATTGAAGGTGAAACGATACCATGGCTGGCGGCACACAATGGAGTGGCCTATTACGATCGGGTGGGGAAGGACCCAGAGTATACCAAGCTTCTTAATGATGCAATGACAAGCCACACAAGCTTTGTGGTCCCAGCCCTAGTGCAAGGGTGCGCCAAGGAAGGTGTGCTTGATGGCGTGCGCAGTTTGGTAGATGTTGGGGGCAGCACTGGTGTGGCCTCGAAGGCCATTACCAATGCCTTCTCCCATGTCAAGTGCACTGTTATGGACCTTGCTCATGTGATAGAGGCTGTGCCCAAAGACCCCAAGGTTGATTTTGTCGTCGGGAACGCCTTTGACTATGTGCCCAAAGCTGATGCAGTTCTAATGAAGGTAATCACTCTCCCCCTTAGTACATACATTACGCATGTATGTATACACTAGGGATAGCAATGAGTCGGGTTTAAATAGGAAACCACCACCCCAATACGATCGATCCTATTTGGCGTGGGTTTGGTAGTGTGTTGGTAGGGTTCATGTCCGGTTTGGGTTTCCATGTACAAACCCGAGTCTGGTATGGGGCAGGTTTGGGTTCGTTTTGGGTGCTTCTAACCCGCTTCAACCCTTATGTCTTCACTTTATTTATTACTATGTGAAATTTCTGCTTATGAGAGTTTATTGGTGTAAAGTAGTAATAGGGGGTTACACTTCCTACATGTCATGGTTTCAAATTTTCCTTTCATGGGCCAGGGCGGGTATGGTGCAATGAAAATAGCAATCAGGTTTGGTTCGAGTCTACCTAAACCTGAACTCAACCCACACCGCCCCATTGCCTTCCCTATTATACATACCGAAAAGGAAAAGTTATTTGAGATAAATTCAAAGGGAATTTGGAATAGAGCAGTCTCTTGAGTTTGCAAGGTCTAGACTCTGCATGGACTTGGGATTGGTCGTGTTTGGGGGCAAGGAGAGAACAAAGGATGAGTGGAAAAAACTCTTGGCAGAAGCTGGTTTTGGAAACTATAAGATAATACCCATGGCTATCAATGAAACCATTATTGAAGCATATCCTTGGCCTCTATTAGCCTAATTGTCTACTTTCCGACTACTCTATTAGCCTAAATGTTCTATCTGGGTTTGTCCTCTGTGCTGTATTAATAAAGGAAGCAATATTGCTCAATGGCAATAATGTTACTCTATTACTTATATGAAAGTGTGAATGAATTGAAGATTCGGCGGTGGTGGATTTTTGAAAATCAAAGGGGCACCTGCATAAATTAAAGCATTCTAGTCCCATTTTATTTGATTAATTATCTTTTGTTTCACACTTTGATCATCCAATCCTAATCATTCAAACTCAATTGGATATGGATGTGGACAAGCTTTAATTTATTGGATATTGTTCAGGATGGCGTCATTCATTGATGTTACCAAGCAAGGAAGAAGAAACAAAAAGAAGATTTCTTCTCCTTAATTTGAAAACTAATTGCATTAAGGAAAATAAAATTCCATTACAGCCTTTCATTGCTTCTTTACATTCATGCAACAACTTCTTCACCAACTAATACAGTCTTTAATTTATCATGTTTTAGCAGTACTATTTCTTACTACTATGACTTTCTACACTTCTTACTTGACTAAATTGTGTTGGAAAAATATTACTAACCACCTCATAAAACATTTGTAAACCGACAGATTTTAAGTCCAATGACACAGATGGAGAAGACAGCTTTACTTTTGCTGATCAAATTGAACCACAACTAGATTTCTAAGCCGACACTACACTCCTGGTCAATTATCACAATCAATGGCCTAGAGGGAAGTCAGATAAACTCTATAACCCCAGTGTGGTCGTGCAATTTCGAACCTACAACTCCGAGTACAAACCGTGGTCTAGGCCAACTATGCTATCCCTTGGGATTTAACTCATTAAACTTTCAAACAATGTCTACGCTTGATTTTGATTTGCAAGTGGGTGATTTTTTAAATAGAATACAATCCCATTAAATAGACATAAACGTGCAACATGTACAAAGTTTGGACTCTTTGACCTCAATGCTCTGCTTTGTTACTGAGGCTACATTGTAAGGTAAGGTTTGCAAAGCCTGACCCAACCCACCAACCAGACTCGAAATGGGTCCACGGATGTATCGGGTTCAATTGTGGCTTAGAACGTCTTGACCTACAATTAAACGAGTTGAACCTAATTTGACCTTTCTAAACCATCTAAATTGTAAATGTCAGGCTCACATGGCCCAAGTAAATAGACTGCGCTTCTAGGGTTAGGTCGGGTAGAGTTGACCCACATTTGGCACTGGTGTGACCTGAATAATATATAAGAACTGTTTTTATATGCAATGAGTAAATATGGCAAAATTACAAACAAAGACTTTGCATGACTACATGACTAAGATAAACAATCAAGGCAGTGGATAATGTACACATCAAGCATCCAAAGAAGGTGGGCACTTGAGAATAAGCAATCTACCAAATTCCAGGTTGCATAACAATAGCCTCAAACAGCTATACTAACCTAAAAGCTTAAGTTGATAGGGGAAAGCCATACAAATATATTAAGACATGGAAAACCTATTGCTTAGGCGATATGAGATGTCCTACATAAGAACAATGGGATCAGAATCCGCTCTGATACCAAAACCAATTGGTGATAGGAAACTACACAAACAACTACTTAACAACCTAGAAAGTTCATGCAAATACCATTTTAGGAGTTCCCAAGCCCTTATATAGGCAACAGGGACTACCAAACCTGAGATCCACAAATGCACATCCAGAAAGTGTAATTCCTCCTTTCAAATTGCCACAAGTCGGTACCAACACAACAAGAGGAAGATTCATCTAAATCGAGACAGTATTTCATAAGGTGCTTCTCCAGGTCCTTCAATACATCCAATGTACCAGCACTATGATCCAAAATCTTACATTCTGATGATCGAGACAAATCACACTATCTCATAGTGATCAAAGTGCTGCAACCTTGTCAGATGAGATGCCCAGTCTCATCACTGGTTGTGAAGATATTTTAAATACAAGATTTGTGACACATGTCTCCCGTATGTGGATCTCATCCATATACATATATCACATCTAATATACTAATGGGACCCGGTTCATCTCTTGAACCATTATGTCATATGTATTGGTCATGTGCATTAAGTAATAAATCACCATTCATCTCATGAAAGAAAGCATGATGATATTGATAAATAAAGAAATTAATCAATTTATTACATCAACTGATGGATTGAGACCATACAATCTAACAACTATCTTTCTCCTGAGAAGATTAATGGAACAGTATAGAGAAGGTCAGAGAGATTTACATGTGGTGTTCATTGACTTGGAGAAGGCCTATGACCGGAATTCCTAGGGAGATTCTATGGAGAGTACTGGAAAAGAAAAGAGTGTATGTCGCATATATTGAGGCGATAAAGGATATGTATAATAGAGCCGTAACATCTATAAGAACGACTGGCGAAGAGACTAAAGAGTTTCCTATCACGATTGGTCTACACCAAGGCTCAGCGTTAAGCCCGTACTTATTTGCCCTAGTTATGGATGAGATTACAAGACATATTCAGGATGAGGTGTCGTGGTGTATGCTATTTGTAAATGATATTGTTTTAGTGGATGAGACGAGAGAAGGAGTGAAAGCATGGAGATTGCCAAGAGTAGGAGAGGGAGACCAAAGAGAAGTTGGAAAGAAACTATTAAACATGACCTTGCCTATATGGATCTAACGGAAGACATGGCCCTAAACAGATTTGATTGGCGTCGTCAAATCCATATAACCGACCCCACCTAGTGGGAAAAGGCTTGGTTTGGTTTGGTTTGGTTTGGTAACAAACTCGCATCTTTATCATATCTCCTATAGTTTCTCTTGAACAATCTCTTCCATCCTTATCACACCTACATAAGAGATTTGATTTCAAGGAACTATCCATTAATGATCAACTGGGCTCTAAATAATAGCTCTGAAGGATTATGGACACCATATGTCATGAATGAGAAGACGCCAAGCTCAACAAAGAGATTGTGGGCCACTATAATGGAAAACATTTGTAGCAATGCCTATAAATTTTAGGGATAACTTTATTCTGCTTACTTATTTTTTATTTCTTAATTTTGGGTTCTTTCAAGAGATATATGTCAAATTATATGCCTTATTTAAAGCTCTTTTGTCGTTGTTAATATGCATATTCCTATTAGTTGTACACTTTAGAACTCATGCATCTTAGGGTGAGTTCTATCACATTAAAGATCAAGTCCATTAATTATCTTTCAATAGGGAAACTAACTGAAACCTGAATTAGGATAAAGTTTGGATTGGGTTAGCAAATATGAATAAAAATTGTCACTCCTCTAAGCTGTCTAACAAATCAATGAACCTACTAAAATCATCCAGGCAGTACTAAGGCCGGCAATGGATTGAGTTTAGGGCGGCAACGGATTGGATCAGGATTGGAATTATTAATTCCCAGACCAGTAATTGATATGCAGATGTGTATGATCTTAACTGCCCCATGGAACCCTTTCAATTAATACCCTTTCAATTAGCATTGGGTTTAATGTGGGCCACTACACCTCCCTAAATCTCTCCATTTAAACTATTTCTTTTATTGGATTGTCTATGCACTTATGTTTTCATGCTATATTTTTGTGGTGTTTTTTTTAATTTTATTTTTTATTATGGGTTTATTCTTCAAATTTTAAAAGAATGTTTGAAGTAAAATACTCAACTAATTTGAAATAAATTAAAAAGCTCTGAGTCTTGCCCATGCATGCTAAATTGGCCTGACGGGCCTCCATAGGCATAGCAGCACACAGAGCATCAATTTTCATTGGGATGACGATAGTGGGCAATGATCCCATGTTCTTTGATTACCAATGACTTTTGAATTTATTTGATTAAATAGGCCGTCTTTCTTGGGGTTTGATGATGGGTTTGAGAGTACTATCCACCATAAAGTTTGAAATTCTTTTACTATTTTCTTTATTTTTATTATTTATTTCAAACATAATCAATTTGATGGCAGTTAGATTCATTCCTTTCAAATTTGAAGAAATGTGGATTAGTCATCCCTCTTTCAAAGAGTTGGTGGCAACTGTTTGGAGTATCCCTGTTCTTGGTAATCCTCAATATATCCTCAGCCAAAAGCTCAAGGCCCTCAAGCAAAGACTGAAGTCTTGGAATAAGGAAGTTTTTGGTGTCTTGAAGACCAACATAGCTGCAGCTGAAGCTAGCATCATTCATTGGCAGGAAAGTATGGACGCCAATCCCCTGGATTCAACAAAGTCCGCCCTCAGCCTTGCCAGATGCTCTCTCCAAAATTTGCTCCAAGCGGAAGAAATTCATTGGAAGCAGAAATCTAGGACTTCCTGGCTGCAGGAAGGTGACAAGAATACAAGCTTTTTTCACATGGTGTCAAAAATTAGAGGCTCCAAGAATCGAATTGATACTTTGAACTATAAAGGTCAATCTCTGGAAACTCAATCTCAGATCAAAGCAGCTGCAGTGGATTTCTTTACTGACAGTTTCAAGCCTTTCCCTGGAATCATGGATCCTAAGCTTTTCCAAGTGCCCAATAAAAATGTTTCTCCTATTCAAAATTCGGCTATGCTTGTTGTTCCTTCCTTTGAAGAAATCAAGGCTTCGGTTTTCAGCCTCAAAAAATCCAGCTCCCCTGGTCCGGATGGGTGATCTGGTTCCTTCTTCTGCAGCTGCTGGGACATAGTTGGATCGACCGTTATAGCTACGGTTCAGAATTTTTTCACTTCAAAAAAGCTTCTCAAGGCTACCAACTCTTTCTTTATCACTCTAATTCCTAAAGTTGCTGCCCCCTCTTCCTTTGGAGATTATCGTCCCATAAGCCTTCTCAACTTATCCTACAAAGTGATATCTAAAATCCTAGCCTCCAGAATGGCTGCTGTTCTTCCTAACCTCATTTCTCCCCATCAGGTGGCTTTTTTGAAAGGTAGGAAAATCCAAGACCATATTGCTCTGGCTCATGAACTCACTCAAAATCTTCAAAAGGGTGCCAAAGGTAAAGGAATTTGTTTGAAGTTGGATATTTCAAAAGCTTTTGACAAGTTGAGCTGGCCTTTCTTATTCAAAGCATTAGAATTCTTTGGCTTTAGGAAAGATTGGGCCTCTCTTATCCAAGCTTGTGTCTGCTCCTCCAAAGGGTCTGTCCTGATCAACAGAGAGCCTACTGGTTACTTTGAAGTTGGGTGTGGGCTTAGGCAGGGTGATCCTCTATCCCCTTACCTATTCATCCTTGCTGAAGAAATCCTAAGTTTGAATATTGCTCATCTTGTTTCCCAGAAGCTTGTGACTCCGATTTACAGAGCTCCAGCTTCCCCCAAAAGTCTGTCACCTGCTATTTACGGATGATATTATGCTTTTCTTCAAAGCTTTCCCTCAGAGTATCAAAGCTATAAAAGGGGTTTTAAAAGCCTATCAAATGGCAGCTGGTCAACATTTAAACCAAAGGAAATGCAGTGTCCTATTTGGTAACAACAGGCAGTCTTTCAACTCCAGAGTTCTAAGATCTGTAGGTTTGTCTCAGGCTTTCTTCTCTTCTAACTACTTGGGTGCTCCTCTCTTCATTGGCAACCCCAAAGCCAGTTGCTTTGAGAGTTTAAAGGATATCTTTAGGAAAAGGCTTTCCGGCTGGAAAAGTAATCTGCTCTCTTTTGCGGGGAGACTCATCCTTGTCAAACATGTTCTCCAGAGTCTTCCAATTCACATCTTTCTAGTTCTTCCCATTCCCAACTCCATTTGCCTCTTTCTTGAGAAATGGATGAGGAACTTCGTTTGGTCTGGGGGCCCTGATAAAGTCAAAAGGAGTCTTCACAACTGGAAGACAGTTTGTATGCCTAAGCTGGAAGGTGGTCTGGGCCTTCGTCGTATTAAGGACACGATCAATGTAAATTCTATTAGACTGGGATGGGTTGCTTTCTCCTCTTTTTCCCTGTGGGCTTCCTGGTTTAGAGCAAAATACTTCAAAGGTTATTCTCCTTGGCATCCTTCCTCCCTGTCTGCTGGTTCTTGCATCTGGAGGCCTATCAAGAGAATCTCTCTTTTCCTTTTTCAAAGTAGTCACTGGCTCTTAGGTGACGGGAAAAGCACGGACTTCTGGCATGATAAATGGCATGGCCCGCTCTTTTTGGCGCAGATTTTTCCTGAGGTTAATTTCCCATGGTCCGATTCAGTGTTCGCTGTTTTTTCAAATGCCCAGAGACTCCAAAGTCTTTCCTTCCCCCAGCAGGTATTAGCCTTCTCCTTTTCCATCATAGCCTCTTTCTGCCTTGTTGATGAGCCTGACCAGCTAATTTGGTCAAGATCCAACTCCTCCATCCTCTCTTTTGCTGCTGCCTGGGAGTCCATCAGATCTAGAACCCTCCCCAAAGTTTGGTCCAAGTTTGCCTGGAACAATCTCCTTAAGCCTTCCACTGCCTGTTTTGCCTGGAAATTGTTCCATAACAAGCTCCCCACCAATGCCTGGGCTCAGTCCATTGGAGTGCAATTGGCGTCATCTTGCTGTCTGTATGGCACTCATCAGGAGTCAGCTTTCCTTATGTTCTTCCTCTTCCCTTTCGCTTTCTGGGCCTGGTTAGAAGACAAAGGGAACTTCAGGTTTCCCCCATCCAGCGCTGTCTCTGCAAAATGGACCGCCTTCTCCATCAACTCTTGCTCCACTGCCAAGAAGGGGCTGGGTGCTCTATTCATCATTGATATTTTTAGCATTTGGAAGGTTAGAAACTTGTGTATCTTCAACAACAAGGTACCTTCTCTGGACACTACTATTAAATTCTTTTTGGAGGATGCTTCCCTTGCTCTTAGCAAATTATCTTCTCCTTACTCTAGTCATATTTTAGATTCTTTTTCCTTTCTCTGTATTCAGCCTTATCCATCTATAAGATAGTGTGCTGCTGTTTCTGCTTTTGCTATGGTTCTTCTTCTCTGCTGCCTGTTTGGGCTGTTGTTTCCCTTTTCTGCTCTTCTTAATTCAATTTGCAACTTAGCAAAAAAAAAAAAAAATTTTTTTTTTGATGGCAGCAAGAACTCCATTTATGAGGTCTCAATGATCCTATCATTAAAGGAGTTGAATTCATTGGGCTTTGATATTAGCAATGGGTAACAAAAATTTGGATCCATTTCTTATGACTAATATTAATGGACACATTTTTTTTTTCTTCTCATTTTTTTCCTTCTTTGAAAGGTATCATTTTTTCTTTTTGCTTCCATCCAAAATTTTCTCTCTTTTTAGTGTGGACTTTCAACCCATGCATTTTTTCAATTACATAGATTTTATAGGTGTGATATTACAAGATTCTCATTATTATTTTTCACGATAATTTTTTTCTTTTACCATAAAATCTTAAAGTCTTTTTTCATTTTATTTTCTTCTAAAAATTCTTAAAAATAATAATAGTGGATTCTCTTCTTATAGTTTTAATTATTATAATAACTTAATATATCTTTGTTTTGGCCCGGGCTCAGCACAGGCGTTTATTGCTAGTTATATATATTAAAGCAAATTGGGAGGTGAGCTATGAGGGGTGCCACCTCATCATCTCTAAAAAGTCTCTCTGGGCTATGAGGGTTGCCACATCATCCCTAAAAAGTCTCTCTTTTCAAAGAAGGCAACTGTTTCTCTGCTAAAACCTCTGGCATAAATATTTGTATGAACGTTTGAATTTAAGTCCTATTTCTTGCTATTATCCAAATTATAAGCAAATCTTTATAGTTGGTTTGTTTGTTTGCCCTACCAATGATTGAAATCCAAATTGTTGCTCTTTTACTCTCCTTTCAGTTGCTTTCCCTAAATGGATGGATCTGGTAGTTGGCACTAGTTCGTATTAAATATATTTCAAGATTGGACTCCAGTATTGGATGAAATCTCAATGGCCTTCTCTTAACACCTTTTTTCTAAGAGTAGGCCCCACTGATGGAGGGAGGCAAGCCTATTGGCCGTTGTCTGGTTTCTTAATGGATGAAAATCAATTACTGGGCCCAAAACATTTAACTTATTTCTACAGTGGGACCCACTCATAGATTATACATAGATATTAGTTTTCTATGTCAATATGGATTATGAATTATTCTCTCTCTCTCTCTCTCTCTCAACACCATTAATTTTCCATCCTCTCAAGATTGTCATCTTCTTATTTTAATATTTGGGGCCCACCTTTCAACAATTTACACTGATAAAATTTTCATTAAAAATATCATTTTCTTTTAGTTTCCAAATAGAGCTCTACTCTATTCAGAGATTGTCACACGTGAACGAAAATCAGACCCGACCTTCTGTTAGACCACCTCATAGATGGGCTTGTGATAAAAATGTTTTGAGGTTGGAGTTTTTTTTATTAAATCTTATAGGCATCATTTTCTGATATGATTATAAAGACAAATGACCCCAGGTCTGCCCCACCATAATTACACTTCTGTGGGCCCACATGGACCCATAATTAAGAGATATGTACATTAATCCAAGGCGGGCCAATTATTATTGGGATAAAATAACACTAGCATATGGTTTTAAAGTCTCATAATTTATGGCTTTTAAAGTTAAGATGTTTATAATTTTTTTTTTTTTAAATCTAGAGCTAAAAAACGGTTTGATCGTTTTTAAAATGGTATTGGTGCTACTTCAAAGGGGTAGAGAAGAAATTTGTGCAGAGAGATTGAAATGACCATTCGCCTATGTGATGATAACGCTTGTATTTATGATTGAAGATGACTGTTTTTATATAAATATGCATGAATGTATTCTTATATGTTTATAATTAATTTTGATATCTAATAAGTTAAAAATGTAATATCTTACTTTTTGCCCCGGGTTAAGCACGGGGGCAAGATGCATGAAAAGATCTCCTTATGAATAAAATTCATAAAATTGATACCTTCAGCTTATTCTCTATTCTCATGGTGAATACGGGATCAAGCCATCTAACTATTTTTCACCGTTTGATTAAAGTCCAAAAGATTGATGCCTTCAACTTTTTATGGAAGCCTAGAATATTGACTAATCTGGATCCCTCAATTGATTCGTCATACACCTATAAGTGGAAGGAGTGGTACTAACAGTGGGGTGCGCCCAGCGAAAACCGGACTCACTTCAAAAGCTCATAATAAAATCACAACATGGAGTGGGCCCAGTTCTCTATATTGGCTCTACAATGAAATACTGGCTTCCAGATGGTAAGAATGAATCAGAGATGCTTGGAACTGCATGCCGAATGGGGTGGGCTGGGCATGCATGCAGTTTTATTTTTATTATTATATTTTGACGAACAGGCCGGTTTATTTAGATTTATGTTTTTTTTCTGTTTTTTTTTACATTTATTTTTTATTAATATTTTTTATGTTTTTTTTCACGTAGTTCATTTTTTATTATTATATTTTGACGACGAGACCGGTTTATTTAGATTTATGTTTTATATTTTTCTGTTTATTTTTTACATTCATTCCTTTTTTTATTAATATTATTTATTTTTGTCATGTAGTTCTATTATTATTATTATATTTTGATGAATAGGCTGGTATTTATGTTTTTTTTTTTTTTTTTTCTAAAACATTAACAAATCATCATAAGAAACATGTGGTTAGGACTAAAGAAAATGGAACAATCTGATTGTAGTTGGTCTGTTACTTACCTTTCAATTCAACTAGCAAAATGCTCCCGTGCTTAGCACGGGCAATTGAAGTCATACAAAAAAAAAATCATTTAATCTTATGTTAGAAATAAGAAGAACTGATTTTGATCTCATACGTTTATATTATAGAAAGTCTAAAATAAAAATATTTTTAAAAAATAAAAAATTTATATGCTTATAATTACAATCACCGATAGAGATGATGCTATGCCATGTGTCCTAATCATGAAACATAGAATAATTAATAGGCTTTCTTAGAAATCACACAATTGAAAACTTAAATAAAAAATTTATATAAGAATTTTGAAATTTTAATAGAAACTTGAATTATGATATTTTTGTATATATTATATTGAGAAGAGATCGAGAAATTTAGAAGAAATTTAAAATATGATATTTTACAATTAGAAGCGGGTTTTGTAGTTGGGTTCAGGGTATGTCAATATGGATTTCGACTCAAGACAGGCGGCTTTAGTTTGTTTAACTCACCTTTTAATCAATAATATTGATAAAATCATCACCACTTATCTTTCTTCATGACAAGCTTTATGTTGAAAAGTTATTATAGCAACAGGAGCATTTAAGTTGGAAAATAAATTAAAATATTTATAAGTTCTAAAAACTTATTTAAGTTGAAAAATATAATAGATAGATTCAAATTTAGGATTTTTTCATTACCTAGATCAACCTTGGTGCTTGGGCATCATAAATCGAATAGCACATTATCAATCATTGCAACAATAAATGTCATTCAATAAATGACATTTTTATTGAATTTAATTAGATTAAAAGAGAATTGTGCATTGGGATTAATGATTGTCCCTCGGTCAAAATTATGTAGGATGGTCAAAATCAATTGGAGTTGATTTCAAATTGAAATCAGTCCCTTTCATATATAAGAATTGGACTCATTCAGATTAAATCACTTGGTTCAACAATATTATAAGGCATCCACCATGTGCATTCAGCTCTGTAGGACTAAAATAGGGAAAGTAGTTTGGCCATACATTCACATGCCTTCATTTTGAAATGCTTTCACAAATTTGGTCCATGATGCAAGAGATTGGCTATTATTGATGAATGTATTTCCTTATCTCATGAATAGACTTGACTAAATGGGGCTATTGAGATTGTTTTATGGCATGTCCATATTAAGGTGTCATTTATGAAGGAAGGTGTTCTTATTTTTTAGATAATTAGCGAAAGGTCGCTAGAATTGAATCTGTCCGGCCTCCAGTCCAGGTAAATTCTTTTTAAGGGTTTTGGTCTAAGCAGCTAGACTGTTTGCAGCCAGAGGTCCCTGAATACAATTTACATGACAAATTTGCCTTCTTCCAACTGTTTAGGCATCTAATTTTGAAATTTAAAATTTCAAATCTTCCATTGTCCCCCTCATTACTTCAAACCGGACACGGATATTGACGGATTGGATCTCAACAGTTGAGATCAATCTCTAAAGAAGAAGACCCCTGCAACGAAGAAGAAGAAGAAGAAAAAGACCCCTACAACGAAGAAGACGACCCCTGCAAAGAAGATGAAAAAGAAAAAGAAGAAAACCCCTGCAAAGAAGAAGAAGAAGAAGACTAAAAAGACGAAGAAGAAGAAGACTCGCAGAACACGAAACGAAGAAGAAGACAATCTTCTGCGCCATCGCCGGATTTCCTGTGCCACCGTTGTTCCTGCGTGTTGCCGGAGAAGGGGGATTGCCACTGGACGCCGTGCTATGCCATCGCCGGAATCAAGGAAGAAGGGGCGAATGGAAGTTTTCTTTTGTCTTTCACATTCCACATCGAAGAAGAAGAAGAAAGTGGGCCTAGGATCTGCAGCAGTTTCGGTTTGGTACTAGGTCAAGTTTGACCTGACCCGTTCCAGAAGTCTATCCCCGTTCCAGTCAAATTTATCTAAGCTCTGGACAAATTTGACTGAGTTTTGGCTATTTATCTGACTTCTTGAACAAATTTTTCTGAGTTCTGGATAAATTTATCTGAGTTCTGGACAAATCTTTCTGAGTTTTTGGCTATTTATCTAACTTTTGGAACAAATTTATTTGAATTCTGAACAAATTTATTTGAATTCTGGCAAAATCTATCCGAGTTTTAGGCTATTTATCCGATCTGGAACAAATCTATCTGAGTTATAAACAAATCTATATGAGTTTTTGGCAGATTTATTTGTGTTTTTGAATTTTATTTGTGTCTTTTGAAATTTATTTTTATTTTTTGAAATAAATTTAACTGAGTTTTTGATAAAAAATACTTGAGTTTTTTGCCACACTGTTCGCTAATTTGGAAACTAGGGTTATAGTTTTGGCAAATGTATTTCTATTTTTTTAAATTTCTTTGAGTTGCGGGATAAATTGCTCTTTCTTATTGATTTTTACCGCTTCACAGAAAAGGTTTATAGCCTAAAGAACCTAGCCTCATACTCGCTCGCTTCCCCAATGAGAATGATGTCACCGCGTACTGTCCGTGGTTAATTGCTTGAACATTTGGGGCGAGTTTCACACCTGTTGATTGGCCTAGGCTTATACCCTGGTTCAGATACTTGCTGATAGAACCTGCGATAAGAATGAACAAATAGGGGACAGTGGGCATCCTTGCCTGAGTCCACGACTCGCCTTGAAGAAATCTGACGGTCTGCCGTTGATGGGGAAATCCAAGGCCCGTTGATAATGCTTTGATCCAGTTTACCATTTCTCCGGAGAAGCAAAATTTGAGGAGAGTTATGAATAAGAACGCGTGGTTTAAATATTTGCATTTTTTAATTTTATTTACTTCTTTTGAGATTTATTTGAGTCTTTTGAAATTTATTTATGTTTTTTTGAAATTTATTTATATTTTTTGAAATTTATTTGTGTCTTTTTAAATTTATTTGTGTTCTTTTGAAATTTATTGATTTTTTAAAATTTACTGTGACTTTTTAAATTTATTTCATTTTTTGAAATTTATTTGCTTTCTTTTGAAATTTATTTGCATTTTTTAAATTTTATTTGCATTTTTTAAATTTATTTCATTTTTAAATTTATTTGAAATTTATTTGTTTGAAATTTTTTTCTTGTTTTTTGAAACTTATTTGTGTTTTTTTTAAATTGATTTGAAAATCTCATTAGTGGAATTTTATTAATCGTGACTAATTTAATGGTAGTTGACCATTATTAATGGCTTCTCCCACTAATCATGGGATATGATTTAAAAAAATGGTAAATTAGACATTTTAGGTTTTCAAATTTGGAAAAAGGACCTATCACACTATAAGAAAGGATTGTGGACCTAAAGTAACAAAGTGAAATGTTCAGGGACCCGTCGCCGAATCCCCCCTTACTGTTTTATTACAGCTTTAAAAGATTATGAAAGATAGGAATAGAAGTAATGAGAAATTGATGATGGGCAAGCACTGTTACTTAAAAATACCAGAAGGAATTAGTGTTTTGACATTGAAGATAAGAGGAGAGGGTACCCGGCCCACCCAGATTAACCGAGTGTCCTCCACTTGGTTTAAAAAGATTCAAAAGGCCAAGGGGAAAGTGGAGGTCCTATGCATTCCATATACCAACTTTGATTGTCTCCAATAATTGAACCTAATGCTTCTTCCATTCTAATTTCTTATTAAGATCTCTGCTCATGAACACATATATGTATATGTCACAATCACGTGAAGACCCATTCGTGTAGCTCTTAACAGGAAATGATTTCATAGCTTGAATTAGTGTTGTCATTTGTCACCATATTCTTCTGGGTCTTTTCCATTTCCTCTTTGTTCACATCTTGAGTTCAGAGAATGTGCTTTATATTGCATCAGTAGTTAGGGCAGGAATCCATACTCTCTCTCTCTCTCTCTCTCTCTCTCTCTCTCTCTCTCTCTCTCTCTTTTTAAAAGTCCGGCCCCTTGAATCAGATTTCTAGACAATGTCTAACTTGAATAATAGTCATGCAATGCATATGAAAATTAAGTTTATATATGCAAATGGATTCAAGGGGAAATGATCTGATTTTTTTTTATTAATATTATAATTCAAGTCTACAGGTGAATCATCTCAAAAAAAATAAGAGGTCAACAGTTGCTGTCACAGTGTCCCATCCCCTCAGTCCCCTTGCAGTTGTAAGGTCATTTGGAAGCATCATTTTTTTGTGGACCATCATCACAGTATGAACTGAATGCTTTTTTTAATGAACGTAAATGAATATGAATTTTTTAACAAACTCATATGAAGATGAATGGTTTGGATCACACATATGCCATGCAGAACTACATTCATTGCAACCTTTTTTTCCTTTTTGAATATATCTTGATATGGACCATTTTAAAAGGTTAAGATATGTTATTTATATATTCTGCACTAAATTTATTTCTAATACTTTTTCCAAAACCATTAAGATCCATTAGTTAATGTTTTAATATTTGACATTTTATGCTTTATTTACATGGCTAATATTTAAATATTGATGTAATTTTTTTTCTATCTGCCTTTATTTTTCTATATGAAATTTGTAACGATCATATATTACCCCCTTTTGTTTTGCATGAGTTTTGTTTCAATTTACACGGTATGGGTGTTTATTATATGATACTAAGAAACAAACATCTTCCTCTCTTATCTATAATTAAGAATGGAACATTAAGATGATATGAATCCTTCCAAGATTGCAAGGCAACGTCGAACTCAAATGTTAGGATGCAAAGACTATGTCAAAATGAAAAAACAAAAACATCTACAAGTGAAAACATATTCAATAAATATTATATTTAATTAAATTGTAATAAATGTAGTTTGTTTGTTTGTTTGGTGTCTACTTTCAATTTAAACTGGGTTTTCTTTCGATGAGTTAAAGGCTAGCGTTGGGCGCGAGTCCTGAAGCGCTAGTTTATCCGCTGGCCCTAGAATAAACTTCAAATATTTAAAAGTCAACCTTCCTAATTTCCCTCTCCCACTATCTTTAATACCTTCCCACAATCCACCATTTGTCTATGATAGTTTGTTACTGTTGCATATCGCTCCTTTCATTGAATTAATAAATGAATTCACTAACAAATTAAAGATGACACTACAAGAAATCTAGGCTGTTGTGACGAAATTTGATGACAATTTTTTTTTTGTCTTAAGAGAACACCCAAAGAGGACGAATTATAAATTTTGTCGTTTGTTTTCATTTTTTTCAAATGTATAGGAGACGAAAAAAAAATTTCGTCTGCAAAAATAAGATGCCAACTTCATTTGCGTTGGTGCGAATTATTTTAGCTCATTAGAGACGAACATTGTTGTCACAAAATATAATTTTTTTTGCGACAAACGTAATTCATCACCAATAAGGATACGTTATGGAAGACGAACATATTTCGTCACCAAAATAAGGTGCCAATTTCATTTGCTTTGGCGCGAATTATTTTAGCATATTGGAGACGAACATTTTTGTCACAAAATATAATTTGTTTTTGCGACGAACGTAATTCATCACTAATAAAGATAAGTTATGGAAGACGAACATATTTCGTCACCAAAATAAGGCGCCAATTTCATTTGCTTTGGCGCGAATTATTTTAGCTCATTGGATACGAACATTTTTGTCACAAAATATAATTTATTTTTGCGACGAACGTAATTCGTCACTAATAAGGATAAGTTATGGAAGACGAAAATATTTCGGCCAACAAAATAAGGTGCCAATTTCATTCGCACTTGAGCCTATTCCTCTCTTACAAGTATTGCTTTGGAAAAGCCTTTAAATCGACTAAAATGGGCTCCCCCAGGCCCTAACGTCGATCCCCCCCCCCCCACCCTAATCCAATGCCCCTTTTCCAAAACCCATTTCCCTCTTTGTCCCTCCATCTATCCCGGTCTCTCTTTTTCAAAACCCTTTTCCCCCTTTTCCAAAACCCTTTTCCAGAAGAGGAGAGAAGAACCCTTTTTCCTCATTTTCCAAAACCCTTTTCCAACATCTCCCACCCATCGTCTCAGGCAACAACCCCATGGCCCATTGGCCCCCATCAATCATCATCACCCTCCATCAACACATGCAGTGCAGATCCATCCCTGATCAGTGATCCCTCTCATCTCTACTTCTATCAGTCTCTCTCGCCTAGAACTCCTAGACGCAGCCACCATCACCAATCACCATCATATGTGCCCATCATCCTCCATCCAAGAGTCCGCCACCGCCAGGTACACCTACCTCTCTCAGTCTCTGCTACTGTGAGAACTTGGTCCTGGTGGTACCCTTAACCAAGGGGCGTAGTGTGTCAACCACGGGCTTTAAACGGTGAGTCTCCGTTAGCCGGCATCAGAAATATCGAAGTCCTTACCTTGGGCTTATAAGTCAAACCCCGTATTAACTTAGCATGTGGCTTTTTAAAATCGTGCGTCCCCGAAAATTATAAGAACTCCGAAGTTAAGTGTGCTCGGGCGGGAGCAGTACTAGGATGGGTGACCAATCGGGAAGTCCTTGCCCGTGCACGTGGGCCAAAGCAGACAATTTCATGCTGAGTTGGGCGGGGCTGTGACAGTTGGTATCACGGCTCTATTTCTAGTGGGGGAGAATGTGAGATCTTGATCCGGGCAGTACCCTTAACCACGGGGCGTAGCGTGTCAACCACGGGCTTCAAACGGTGAGTCTCCGTTAGCCCGCATTGGAAATATCCAAGTCCTGACCATGGGCTTATAAGTTATACCCCATATTAACTTAGGATGAGGCTTTTTAAAACCGTGCGGCCCCGAAAATCGTAAGAACTCCGAAGTTAAGCGTGCTCGGACGGGAGCAGTACTAGGATGGGTGACCTCTCGGGAAGTCCTTGCGCGTGCACGTGGGCCAAAGCAGACAATTTCATGCTGAGTTGGGCGGGGCTGTGACAGTTGGTATCACGGCTCTATTTCTAGTGGGGGAGAATGTGAGATCTTGATCCGGGCAGTACCCTTAACCACGGGGCGTAGCGTGTCAACCACGGGCTTCAAACGGTGAGTCTCCGTTAGCCCGCATCGGAAATATCCAAGTCCTGACCATGGGCTTATAAGTTATACCCCATATTAACTTAGGATGAGGCTTTTTAAAACCTTGCGGCCCCGAAAATCGTAAGAACTCCGAAGTTAAGTGTGCTCGGACGGGAGCAGTACTAGGATGGGTAACCACCTGGGAAGTCTTCGCGCGTGCACGTGGGCAAAAGCGGACAATTTCATGCTGAGTTGGGCGGGGCTGTGACAGTTGGTATTAGAGCCGAGCAAGGCTCTATTTCTAGTGGGGGAGAATGTGAGATCTTGGTCCGGGCGGTACCCTTAATCACGGGGCGTAGTGTGTCAACCACGGGCTTCAAACGATGAGTCTCCGTTAGCCCGCATAAGAAATATCCAAGTCTTGACCATGGGCTTATAAGTCAAACCCCATATTAACTTAGCATGAGGACTTCTAAAACCGTGTGGCTCCGGAAATCGTGGCGTGCTCGGGTGGGAGTAGTACTAAGATGGGTGACTTCCTGGGAAGTTCTTGAGTTGGGTAGGGCTGTGACATCCTTTATATTAAACGCGACAAAATTATTGTCTCTATTTCTTATATTTATGACAAAATATTTTTGTCTATAATTTCTTCCTTTAATGACAAAATTTTTTGTCACTAATTACTTACAAGTATGTTTCCAACAGAGTGTATTGGAGACGAAATTTTTTTTTACTTACAAGTATGTTTCCAACAGAGTGTATTGGAGACCAAAAAAAAGTTACTTACAAGTATGTTTTCAACAGAGTGTATTGGAGACAAAAAAAATCGTCACAAATTTATCTTTTTCAATGACGATTTTTTTTCCGTCTCCAATACCTTTTAGCGATAAGGTTTTGGCAACAAAACGGGTGACGAAAAATTTTCGTCTCAATTAGTTTCGGTGACGAAATATGTACATTTTGGGACAAATTTGTGTCGTCCTTAAACCCCAATTTTCTTGTAGTGTGACTTATTTATAATTTCAAAAGTATCCTTTATCATTAGGGTTGTAAACGGGTCGGTTCCGGTCCGGGTCCAAGGTGGAACCGGAACTATTTTCTAAGAGGGGGAACTGGATCCGGTTCGGAACCAGAAAACTGGTTCCGGAACCGGAACCAATAATATTAATGGGAACCAAAACCGGAATCGGAACCATTTGTGAGGTGGGTCTGGTTTCGATTCCAGGTATGAGATGTAGAAAAGTAGAAACCCTAATGTAGAAAAGTAGAAAAGTAAAAAGGGTTTTGTTTTCACATACTAAAGTTACCTTATGTTAGTGTATATTTGGTCGGGTCCTGGGTCCATGGGTCTGAGCCACTATGGATCCGGAACCAGAACCGTTTAGGTATCGGTTCCGAAAAAAGGATTTGGAACCGGAACCATTTGCTTATCGGGACCAAAATAAGGACCCAGACCCGGAACCTAACGGGTCGGAACCTTCGGGTAATCGGAGAATCGGGGACCCATTTACAACCCTATTTATCATATATGAGTCAAGTTTTCTTTTTAAGTGTAACTTACCATCAAATTGCCGTACTTTAGTTTTTTTTTTATCTAAGTATGTAAATGTAACAATAGAACGAAATGTGGAAGCTTACAAAGTGAGAAAAGAGTAATTTTAGATGTGGGCCCACCTAAGATAATAAGGCATTAAACTCAGGGGCAAGATACATGAAAAGATCTCCTTATGAATAAGGACCAACAAAAAATTACAACCAAAGATCAAACCAGGTAATCAATGATTAGGATAGCGAGAACTTTAAGAGATGATAACATGATATGGCACCATAATGGACCCACAGTTACGTGCTTCTTTAATAAGGGCTTTGCAAGTTGAGAACGAGATAGCATCACCAAAAAGTCAAGAAAGAGATGAAGGCTTAAAGAGTTTTGGATGATTAGAAATCTCTTTTTAATTTGAATTTAGAAAGAGATCGAAACCATATTGAGAGACTTGGGGCTTGTTTGGTGACTCTTATCTGTATGAAATAGATCTATTTTAAATGGCTCGATTTAAAATAGACAATGTAGAAGTAGGTTGTTTAGCAACACTTTAAAATAGATTCAAACAGATTCTTTTATTTCAATGGTTGATAATTTTTTTTTATAAATTTATTGATATACATAGTGAGTCAGTGGTTAATACTTGACCATATGGCTATTTGTAGTATTCCTAAGAGGCCCAATGGTTCAGATTTTGATAAAGGGGCGCCCCACAGAGTCTAAAATTTAACTTCAATTGTTCATTTTGTTTTACAAATATCTCAAGATTGGGGAATGGTCAATGGTTGATATTTGATATGGTGGTTGTTCTTAGTCATCCTAACAATGGATGGTGCATCAACGGTCCAGAGTTTTTCTTTGATTATTCAAAATCTACAATGAATTAGGCACTACAAATTGACCTCATAGCTATGTTTATCCTTCCAAAGAGGACTAACGGCTCTGATCTTTCGTTTGGGGCCCACAAATGTAAAAAAATGGATCTAACGGTATGATCTTTTTTTTTATAAATATCTAAAAGTATAAGATCATCTAACGGTTGAAATTTGGACGTGTGGCCGTTTTTTACCCTCTGAATCTAGTTAGTGGTGTGGATCTTGCCTCAAGGGCCCAAAAGTTAAAGAAAAAAAAAAATGAAAAACACGACCTACCAAAAGTAACTTCATGTTTCACTGTTCGTATAATTGTCCTTCCGCTTCAGATAATTTTGTCTGATAGGATTGTTCCCCTTTTGCTTACTTCTTGAATAAGACAAATCATGTCTTAAGTCCATTTGAAAAGGATACAGTAAATGTAACTAACAAACACACTAAAATTTGATTGAATCAACTTTTAGATATTAAGAAGGAGAAAACAGAGATGCGAAACTGAACCTTGGTCAAAATTATTCAGACTTTTCATTCTCAAAGTGCTAACAAAGGATAAATAACTAATAAGTAAAACTGCATTAATTAAGCATGACTTCAAATTGCCACCAACTTTTATTTTACCCTTTTATTTTTATCATGACAAGTAGCACGATGGTGAGGCACCTCCCTTCATAAAATTAAACAACCAATGATATGCTTCAATGATGGCCTCGTTGACACTCATGGGTATTATATTGTAGTTCCCAAAACCAGCTTTTGTAAGGAGGTTTTTCCACTCATCCGCAGTTCTCTCCTTGCCCCCAAACTTACACATTTCCAAGTCCATGCAGAGTCTAGACCGAGCAAACTCAGGAGTTCCATCAATGTCCACTACTATCTCTACTATGATCAACTTCCCTCCCTTTGCAGGCATGGCCTCCCTGCACTTGTTGAGGATCTTGATGCCATTATCATCATCAAAGCTATGGAGAAAAGACAGCAACAAAACCACCTTCATCAGATCAAGACCCAGAAACACACACCAACATGTATACAAGATAACATGCACTGATCAGCTTAGTAAAATGGGTAAGTAAAATCTGTAGGAATAAGGAAGTGTTGCTTACTCCCAGGTTTCATCATATTTCATACTTGAAAGGTGGCTTATCAATGAAACTCCCACTGCCTTATCAGTTATCGTAAATTGCTTTTTCACCATATCTAATAGGTCATTGGCCTTATCTTTTATTCCTATGGACCTTAGGATAGTACGTGAAATAGAATTTAAGATGATCTTTACTCTTACTTTGTTTGCCTTTATCCATTTTTCATAGGTTGTCCTTTCTTCGGCAATAGAGTATTCAGTGGGATTTTCAGGCATGGGTTCGTCGAAGGCAATTTCTAAGTCCAAGAACGTTATAGCAATCATTAAAGCATACAACCATTCAACGAAATTGGAACAATCCAAAGTGGGTATGGTCCCTAAGGTGGAAAGTGCGGCTAATGATCTGGTTACTGTAAGAAACAATAAATAGCTATATGTTAAGATTCTATAACTAGAACAAAGCAATGGGTACATTAATGTAAATCTACCTTTAGGTGGATAAACAAAATGTGAAATATTGATTTCCATAATTAATCTGTCCATGCTAACAAATGTAATGTAAATTAAGAAGGTCATACCTTTTGGTGTAAATCATTCAAAAATTTATATTAGATTCATAAACATGTCAAATTCTGATTTCTAACCGTTTGGATGATCTCACCTTTGCGTGAACCTCCATTAATGAAATCGCAATCTTAAGTGATATCATAATCACTCAAAAAAGAGGTGATTCATTAAACTCAATTCAAGAAATTATACATTTTCATAACTAGTGTCGCTTTGGCGGCTAACGAGTTAATCAAAAGCTAATTTCCAATTGATATATATGATAACACTTAATTTATCATTTGATTGTCAAATAAAAGTATGACAAACTAATTTGGAGAAATTCTTAATCACACCAAATCAGTAAAAGAAAAAAAAATCATTTGACGTTCAAAGATTGCCCATCATGATCTAATAGTTAAGTTTATAGTAGTCAAAATGTCCTTACTATGGCCAAAATTAAACCAAACTTAATCAATGGATCTAAAAACTATTATTAGTGTTGCTAAAGAAATAACATTATATGCAAATAACAATTACACAATAAACAATCATAATATCAAACTCGATGCGGAAAAAGTATTTTAAAAATCTAATTTACATGTTTAATAAATATGCCAAAAATATTAGACATGTCTTATAATGGATCCGAATCGTTTAGATTAAAGATCCAATCTATACAAACCTATAGGAGAAAACTCGACGCAATTCTGAGTTCGTATGAGTCCATTATGATAAAAAAAAAAAATATGTTCTAGACCATCCATTTCTAGCCTACATGATCAACTCATATTTTGATCAATGACATTCAGAAATTATTATAATGCCGATGAATGACTTTTAACGGTTCTGATCTAATCAATTAAATAGTGTCTAAGATTAATTTGACATTTACTTGATCAATTTATACCCCCTTGATTTGATCAGATCAAAGACCTATTCATGTTACCGGTGTTTAATTTACACTTTGATATATCTTGTTACATCTTACATGGCCTACATACATATCTAGAATGATCAAGCCAATAGGTCACACTGAAGCTTCAATTAGTACCAGTATGTACATAAATCTAGTTTAATTAGGGGTCATTTTCTGAGCTTTAATTGGGTCAAATTTAGACCTCTTTTGTGCCAATTGATTGTACAAATAAGCACTATCTAACAAGGGGGTCAATCTGAAAGGTTTCACCCTTAATGGGCCGGAAGAGGCTAACGGTTGGGCTAGAAAAACCAGGTCGGGTTGGCCCAACCTTCTTGCCCGGCCCACTAGCCCAGGCTAGGGTTTGCTGCAATCTAGCGAGTTGTACAGTTTTTGTCCGACTCACTATACAGTGCGTTGGACAGTTTCTATGACTTTTATTATTATAATTAATATTATTATATTTTTTTACGTTCAAGAAAAATAATTATAATAATATAATGAAAATGAAACAAATCTTTTATTCCCATCTCTTTCAGATTGGGTTGGGCACTGTAATCCTCATTTTCTCGGGAGTTTTATTCAATAACTTGAATATCATTTATCAAATACCCAAAATCTCTTTAATTTGGGTATTCGAGTTTAATTCTTGGAAAAACTAGGAAGCCCCAAAAAAATACATAAAATATAAATGATTATTTGTTATACTCAAAAACCAATGCTCATGTTAGATAGTGACTATTTGTACAATCAATTGGCACAAAAGAAGTCTAAATATGACCCAATTAAAGCTAAGAAAATGACCTATAAACTAGATTTCTGTACATACTGGTACTGACCAGGGCCGGCCCTAGGCCTAGGCCACTTAGTTGGCCGCCTAGGGCCCCCAATTTTTGCAAAATTTTGGGGCCCCCTATTTTAGATATGGGTATATATATTTTGGATAGACTGATTTGAGATTTGAGAGGGCCCAAATTTTATTGATAGGTCCATTAACACTTTAATAACTAACCTAGAAAATTGCTCATAGTTGTAGTAGACTGTTAGACTTCTACAAAGAAAGGGTAAGTCTGACTCACTCTCTCTCTCTCTCTCTCTCTCTTAGACGGTTAGACTTCTACATTAATGGCAGAATTTTTTTATTTTTTTTGTTCAAGATATAACGTCTCTCTCTCTCTCTCTCTGCATGAAGTTCTCTGCGTGAAGTTTCTGAACGAAAGTGCTGCCTTTTGCTTTTGCTTGAATGTTGTTGCTACAAAAGGATCAATCTTACTGCCAACAGTACCGAAGAACGGAACAGTACCAGGTTGTGTTGTTCTTGAACTTTTATTTTAGTTTAATTTAATTTTTATAAATTTTGTGTTATAATTTTTCATTGTAGTAACTGCAAGTTATATAATTAGTATGTCTACTCGAAGATATGATTCTGGATGTGAAAAACGTAAAAAAAGAAGAAGAAAACAAGATGAATTTATTGAATCTCAACAAGTCCAATAAAAATAGAAGAATATTTTTTAGAATTTTTGGAAGTAGATGATACCTCTGGGAAAGGCCTTTTTGATGAACTTATAAATGTAATTAAAAAACTAGGACTTGATGTAAATGATGTAAGAGGACAAGGATATGATAATGGATCTAATATGAAAGGAAAACATCAAGGTGTACAAAACAGACTACTAGATATAAATCCAAGAGCATTTTACACACCATGTGGATGTCATAATCTTAACCTCGTACTTTGTGATATAGCTAACTCTTGTCCTAAAGCTATATCTTTTTTTGGAGTATTACTACGTATATACTCATTATTTTCTTCTTCAACAAAACGATGGAAAATTTTACAAGATAATATATCTATGTTAACTCTTAAATTATTATCTCAAACGCGATGGGAAAGTCGTATCGAAAGTGTTAAAGCAATCAAGTATCAGACTCCGAAAATACGAGATGCTTTAATTCAATTAGCAAAAATTAGTGAAGATCCTAAAACAAGAAGTGAAGCCACATGCTTAGCTACATATGAGATTGAAAACTTTGAATTTTTATTGGGTATAAATATTTGGTATGATATATTATTTGCTGTTAACACAGTTAGTAAAAATTTACAATCCAAAGACATGCATATAGATGTTGCTATTGATCAATTAAAAGGACTTATTTCTTTTTTGGAATCATATAGAGAAAATGGATTTTACTCTGCTTTGATTTCATCAAAAGAGATTGCACTTGAAATGGAAATAGAACCAGTATTTCGGGGAAAACGTAAAATTTTTAGGAAAAAAAAATTTGGTGATACAATTGAGAATGCAGTAACACTATCAGCTGAAGAGTCTTTTAGAATTGAGTATTTTTTATTTATAGTTGATCTAGCTATTTCTTCGATCAAGAGTAGATTTGAACAATTCAAAATATATGAAAATATTTTTGGTTTTTTATTTTGTTTTAAAAAATTAAAATCCTTAGATGATGATAGTTTGAAAAGTTATTGTCTTAACCTTGAAACTTTTTTGAAGCATGACTTATTTTCTGATATTGATGGTTTAGATTTATTTCAAGAGTTGACTGTATTAAGAAAAGTTCTACAATCTAAAATTAATACTCCAGCTGAAACCCTAACTTATATAAAACGATTAGATTGTTTTCCAAATGCATGTATAGCTTTTAGAATATTGTTAACAATACCAGTAACAGTTGCTTCAGCGGAGAGAAGTTTTTCGAAACTTAAATTAATAGAATCTTATCTCCGATCAACTATGTCACAAGGAAAATTAAATGGGTTAGCTATATTATCTATTGAAAAAGATATATTAACAAAACTTGAATATAAAAATTTAATCAATATTTTTGCATCTCAAAAAGCTAGAAAAATATCTTTTAAATAAATATATTTTAATAATTATTGCCTATTAATAGGGCCCACTTTCATATTCTTGCCTAGGGCCTCCGAATTTGTTGGGCCGCCCCTGGTACTGACTAATATTGGAATAAGGGAGTGTGGCCCACCTGACCACATGAGCTCACTTTGTTCTAGAACATCCAATAAAAGATATTTTCCGCATAGTCAAAGGATTTAAAAACTTGCCTTTGTAAGTTACTCAATTAGGGAGATATGATTGGAGAGATGATTTTAGATTACTTACCTTTTGTTGCTGCGATAACACAAGGGAATGCTTGGAATAATATTCCATATAGTCTTCCTCACTGCATCAAAGATTACATATCCCAGGCTACCTAGTCTCTCCTCCCAAGTCCATTCCAAGGCAGACTCCCTGTACTCCCTAACGGCAACGTTATTAAAATTTTAAATTGAATTTTATAGGCATTTCTTGTTTTATTTTCTTTTTATCTTTGAGTTAAATTTATTTTTTTTGGTAAAAACGTTTCAGTGTGGTAGTGAGGTTGTTTTTTTTTTTTTTTTTTTTTTTTTTTTTTTTTTTGTGGAGTCTTTTGTAGATGGGTCTCACTTGCACAGGTATGGATAGCGCATTGATGAGAGCCTAAAAGATACATTTTAGGCCCCTTAATGAGGACTTGGTTATACCGTCGGAAGAGATTAATTAGCTTAATTATGTTATTTTATTGTTTGTACGTACTACAGATGCAATGAGCGAAATTCAGAGCGAAAATGGAAGAAATCTCACAAAGCATGACAAACTGGAGTTGCAAGTAAGAAAACGTGCCAAATATGGGAAGAGACTCAAATAAGAAAGCAAAGCAAGAGTCCAAACATGCCTTGGATGTCCAACATGGGTCCCACTCACCCCATAGCATGCCAACATGGAAGTTCTTTTAATTGAAATGGTCATAACTTTCAACTTGAGTGTCAGATTAGTGTAATCTATGTACCGATGGAAAGCTCTTTTCGAGTAGATATCCGTGGAGTCCAAGATTGTATAAATCGGAGCTATATCGAGGGAGATATGACCTCGCGAAGTTCGCTATGATGAGTCCTGGCGTCCGGACGCCCGGAGGCAGAGAGGTGCGCAGGAATTTTTATTCCTAGCGTTTGGACGCCCGGAAGCTGGCGTCCGGACGCCCGGATCGTACGAGAGTCCGTCACATGCGTGTTTTGACGAGGTTTTTCATCCCAAAACTTATAAATAAGAGCCCAAACTCGTTTTTGGGGAGATTCACATCTTGGGAGAAGTTCTGGAGGCTTTCTTGGAGCTTGCGGAAGAGCATCAATTGGGATTTCGTCAAGAACTCTTCGTCAATCGTCTTCCATGAGTAACTAAATCTCCATCTTAGGGTTGTGATGAAGCCCTAGTTTTGTGTTTATGGTGATGTATAGGTTCTAGGGCTTTATTTTAAATGCTTTGCTTATATGACATTGATTTAATCAATTGATTGGATTCTTTTATTAATGCAATATCTCTTTTGGTGTTTTATTCTTGTAGTTTGGAATACCAAGTCATATAATATGATGCTTGAATGAATGTGTTTGTTAGATCTAGGATAATCTATGCCATAGAGATAAGTTATGCTCCGATTTGCATCCACTTCCCTTATTTGTTGACTCTGAAGGTTTGTAACTGGAACGAGTCGTGAAAGCATTGACAGTGAAACCCTAGATCTCTATTTGTCATTGCATGAGGCTACGGTGGATTCATACCCTAAGACTTTTACCTTATTGGATCAAAAACTTGTCTTTCAATTTGTTAATTTAGGAATTACAAGCAATCAACCCAACACTTCGTTCTCCAAGAGAATTAGTTTAATAATCAGACATTTGTCTTCTAATAGGATTAGTTTAGGAATTTAGGGAACAACACAACTTAGCCTTTTTGTCCCAGTGGATACGATACTCGGTTAGCATCTTTCACTACTAGAAAAATGACTTTTAGCGGCCGCCAAAAGCCGTCGCTAAAAGTCATCTGGCGTTCGCTAATACTCTCCAGCGACTGCCAATAGCCCGCCGCAACTGGTCCGTCGCTAAAAGTCTGGCGGTTGCTAATACGTTATTTTTTTAACTTTTTTTTTTTATTTTAATTATTTAAATTAGTGGCGGCCGCTAATAGTCATATCGGCGGCCGCTAATACGTTATTTTTTTTAACTTTTTTTATTTTTTTTAATTATTTAAATTATTAGCGGCCGCCACTGGCGGTCGCTAATAGTCATATTGGCGGCCGCTAATAGTCTATAATGATACTTTTAGCGACCGCCATTGGCGGCCGCTAAAGCTTTTGATTTTTAAAAAAAAAAAATTCCTATTTTTCTTAATTTTTTTCCTGCTTTTTATAACTGTACCTGAATACTACTACCATCAGTAATATACAACTACTATCATCATTAAAATTACAAATAACAAAAAAAATTCTTATATTAATTACATTCAAAACATTACAAAAGTTTCAACAAATTATATCATCCATTACAATTACAGAAAAAAAAAATTCCGTGCAGGGTGCCGTTGTAGATCCGATGCTCTCAAATCTGAACAGAAAAAGGAAAATAAATATTAATAGTTAAATATAAAAATTGGCAATTTATACTAAATATAAAAAAATTAAGTGCATGCAATCAGTTTACAGAGCAACCACAAGAACTCATTCAATGTTTTGCCACATTGTACATTACAAATTGATAACATGGTACCCTCAGCTCAAAACTGTACCCAACAGATCACATGGCAGAGAAATGAAAGCAGATTTTATCACTCACCAAATGGAAATTCTAGTACTATTACAAGTCCAGGAGCTAAGGGTTTTACATCAAAACACAACATAAGAGACTATTCATATAGATTTGAGTATTTCCTATCTAACAACAAAAAGGACACATCTTTTCTTCTCGGAAGAATTCATACCCATTACAGGATGAACACGCACACAACAGCACCGAACAATCGTACCCACACCCACATCCACAAAAGCAAAACTATCACTGAATTGCTATTCCAACAGAAAACCAACTCTAAACATGCAAAAATCGAATCACTCGATTCAACCTCACTGATACATCATGATCCACATACACCCAGCAAGGAAAAAGAACCAACTCATACCCTCTTTTTTTTTTTTTTACCAAAAAAAAAAAAACTGATACCCATTTAACAACAGGATCCAAACATGTCATCCCAGTCCTTCTCATGAATCTCCACCACTCCAAAACCATTTCAAGAACCACCCCACTTCCAAAAAAACTCCCAAAAACTGAAGAACAACAACCATGGGACTACTTATCATCCAAAACCCAGATCATTTCTGCTAAAACCAAAAAAAAAACAGAGAAAGAAACCCAAGAGCAGACATTCCATGACATCAAAAGAGGAAAAACAAATGGGTGTTGAACGGAAAAGAGATTAGAAGACATACCTGCTCAATCCCTCTGTCAACAGGAGCTTTTCTTATGAACTTGTCATCCAAAACCCAATTTAGTCCAAAAACTCTATATACTGATACCACAAAAAAAAAAAAAAACCCAATTTGAAGTTTGCCTTCAAATGGTAAAAGGGAAAGCAAAGAAAAGCGGAATGGATGCCCATCGATAATCAAACCTCTCAGGTTGCTGCCACCTCAGCCATTTCTTGTTCAACAGAGCTTGGAACAACTGGGTAGTATTTGTAGTGAAGTTCTCCAACATCATCCCCAGAAAGCTTCTTCCAACCATTCGGTCCAACGTAATAAACTGAAACATAAAATCATAACAAGTTATGCCAACAAGCAAACTCACAAAGTTCTTTTTCGAGATTATGTACTCTATACTTGATTCTCAAGAGCATAAATGGTTGAGTGGCTAAGTTCTTTCAGTTCAGTTCGGGACATACCCACCTCATTTCTCTGCGATGTCTCCTCCTCCTCCTCCAGACCCCGACCCGCTCGCCCCTCCAGCTCAGAATCCCCTTCTCCACCTCTACTCTTCTCCTCTTCCTGTCCACTCCTCTTCTCCTCTTCCTGTCCAGTCGGAGCCCGTCATCCAAACAGCAGAGGTCCAGGCTATCCTTCTAGTAGATCAGGCCTCCCCTGTTTTATCCTCTTCCCAAATACAGCAGCTCTCCTCTCTTCTGAAACAGAGCCCTCCCGAGGGAACCATCCAACCTAATACCAGCTCCTCTAACCTCTCTCAGCCCAGATCTTATGCCTCTCTCCTCTCCCATACCCCTTCTTCTCTCCCCCCAAATATGCCCCCTACCATATGGACCGATGGCAAACCCTCAGTCACCATCCCCAAAGAAATGATTTCCTCCAGCCAGGAGTCCTTCTCCCACGCTCTGATTGGAAGGTTTGAAGGTAAAAGACCCTCTCTGGAGTGGGTTGAGCATCACACCAACCAAGCTTGGAACCTGCCTATTAGAAGTCTGATCTCACTCACAGCTCAGGGGTATTTCCTCTTCAGAGTCCACTGCCCCCAGGTTAGAAATTCTCTCCTTTCTGCTTCCCCTCTTCCCCTAGGTCACAGAAAGCTTCATCTTCTCCCTTGGTCTCCAGGAATGGATTCTTTTCCCTGGCCAACCCTAGCCCCAACCTGGATCAGGCTCAAAGGTTTGCCTTTCCACTACTGGAGCCAACACATCCTTTTCTCTATAGCTAACTCGATTGGCAACCCCATTCTGATAGATGAGATCACAGCTTCTCAAAATTTTTTATCCTATGCCAGAATCTGCATAAATCTTGACCTGCAAAAACCTAAACCCTCTTCCGTTATTGTAGATCTGGCAGGGGATTCCAGGGTGGAAGTGGAAGTCATGTATGAAGCCATCCCCTGCTCCCTCTGTCTCAGCTATGGTCATGGGGAAGGCTTGTGTCAGCCAACTACCAATCCGGCCAAACCAGGTATTAAGTCCCCTCCTCCTCGCTCCTCAGCCCCAGGCCTTCTAAAAAATCCCTCTATCTCTGAGCTAGTCCCCCCTTCTCAGTACGGGCCCACACACAACCTCTACCTCCACCCACACAGAACGGGCCCCCTCCCTTGAAGAAGATCCTTACCTTGGCGATGATCCTCTTTCCCCTTTTGCTTCCAACCTCGAGATACATAACCCCTTCTCAGTTCTGGACCCAGCAACCCAGGTAGCTACCAGACTCGACCCTCAGCCCTCCAATTCTACCCCTGCTAACTCTGCCAATTCCAACCTCCTGGCTGACATCTCAGGCCATCTCTCCATAGACCTCAATCTTCAGGAAGAAACCATCTCTCCTATCATTCAGCAAATCAGTTATCCTTCCAAACCAGACCCCCTCCCTTTACTTGGTCCCCCTCCTCTGCTGATATTGTAGCTGCAGCTTAGCTACCCAAGAAGAATAAGAAACCCAAAAGGCATAAACCTGCAAAGAAAACTATTGTATCCCAGCCCATCAGCCCTACTCTTGGCCCCAACTCCACTCCACCTCGCCATGTTTAAAATCCTATATTGGAATTGCAGGGGAATTGCAAACTCCCCTACCATTAGAACCCTCATCTTCTTGATAGAAACTTACCACCCTAACATTATCTTCCTCTCCGAGCCCAAAACCTTGAACTCAAATAACCTATCCCAGAAACTGGATAGGCTTGGATTCTCTGATTTCTTCTCTAACTATATCTCCCCAACCTGCCCCTCCATCTGATGCTTTACTAAATCCTCCCCAATCTTTTCTTCCTCTATGGTAGATTTTTCCTCCCAACACCTCGCTATATCCCTCTCCCCCTCCTCCAACGACCCAACCACCGTCATAACTGGTATTTATGCCTCCACCTCTCCCATCCAACGTAGATCCCTCTGGCAGTACCTGAGCTCCACTCCCTTTTCAAACAACTTTCCCTGGGCTGTCATAGGAGACTTCAATGCTGTTGCCTCTAGTTCTGAAAAACTTAGTCTCCATCCCATTAACTCCCTAGCTTCCTCTGAATTCAATAACATGATAGTTTCCTCAGGCCTCCAGGATATTGGTTTCTCTGGCAGCAACTTCACCTGGTCTAACAACAGAAAAGACAGATCCTATGTTGCAGCTAGGCTAGACCGCTCTCTCACCAATGAAGCCTGGCTTCTCTCTCATCCAGACAGCCTCCTCCAACACCTTGTAAGAATAAGCTCTGACCATAGCCCCATCCTGCTATCCAAGCGCCCTCCCATTGCAGCTAGACTTATTCCTTTCAAGTTTGAGGAAATGTGGACTGCTCACCCTTCTTTCAAAGAGCTGGTTGCTGAAGTCTGGAATCTCCCTGTCAGAGGCAATCCCCAGTTCATCCTTAGTCAGAAATTAAAGGCTCTCAAATTAAGGTTGAAAGCTTGGAACAAGGAAATTTTTGGGCTCCTCAAGAACAACATTTCAGCTGCTGAATCCAGCATCCTCCAATTGCAAGCCAGTATGGGTTCAGACCCCCAGGATTCCACCAAGGGAGCTCTAGGCCTCGCCAGAAGCTCGCTCCAAAACTTGCTCCAAGCAGAAGAAACCCACTGGAAGCAGAAGTCCAGGATTAGATGGCTGCAGGAAGGAGACAAAAACACCAAATTCTTCCACCTTGCTGCGAAAATCAGAGGATCTAAGAATCGCATTGATAAGATTGAATTCAACGACATTTCTCTGGAAAAACAAGACCAGATCAAATCAGCAGCAGTGGATTTTTTCTCTGCCTCCTTCACTTCTTCCCCTGCTCATTCGGATCCCCAGCTCTTTCAAGTGCAAAGTCAGAAAGTTTCCCACGCTCAAAATTCCTTCCTGCAAGCCATTCCTACTAATGAAGAAATCAGAACCTCAGTGTTCAGCCTCAACAAATCTAGTTCTCCTGGTCCTGACGGTTTCTCCGGAAGCTTCTTCACCAGTTGTTGGGACACTGTTGGCAGAGAGGTTACTGAAGCAGTTAAAAATTTCTTTCTCTCCAAAAAGCTCCTGAAAGCTACAAATTCCTTCTTCATTTCCCTCATTCCTAAAGTTGCAGCTCCAACTTCTTTTGGAGACTTCCACCCCATCAGCCTCCTAAATTTCTCCTATAAGATTATTTCCAAGATCTTGGCGTCTAGAATGGCAGCAGTCCTCCCTAACCTTATATCCCCTCATCAGGTGGCTTTTCTAAAAGGAAGAAAAATCCAAGACCACATTGCTTTAGCTCATGAGCTCACTCAGAACCTTCAAAAGGGTCCCAAAGGCAAAGGCATATGCATGAAGCTAGATATCTCCAAAGCCTTCGACAAATTAAATTGGAATTTCCTCTTTAAAGTCTTGGATTTCTTTGTGTTCAGCAAGGACTGGTCTTCTCTCATTTCAGAATGCATCTGTTTCTCTAAAGGCTCCGTTATCATCAACAGAGAACCAGCAGGTTACTTTGAAGTCAAGGGCGGGCTAAGGCAGGGAGATCCTCTCTCTCCCTACCTTTTCATTCTAGCGGAAGAGCTTCGTAGCTTAAATATTAGTAAGCTGGTTTCCCTAAATCAGGTGTCTCCAATTTACAGAGTCCCTTCTTCCCCCCCTGTCTGTCACCTCATGTTTGCAGACGACATTCTCCTCTTCTTCAAAGCTACCTCTAGGAGTATCAAAGCTATTAAAGGTGTGTTGGAAGCCTACCAAAAGGCTGCTGGGCAGCATTTCAACCTCAGGAAAAGTAATGTTCTTTTTGGAAACAGCAGGGAGTCCTTTAAAGCCAGAACTTTGAGATCCTTAGGCATTCCTAGGGCCTACTTTCCTACCAAATACTTGGGTGTTCCTCTCTTCATTGGCAGCCCCAAAGCTCAGTATTTTGAGAGTCTCAAGGATTCTTTTCGGCAAAGGCTGGCTGGCTGGAAATGCAATATGCTTTCCTTTGCTGGGAGAGTTATTCTTATAAAGCATGTTCTCCAAAGCCTTCCCATTCACATCCTCTTGGTTCTCCCAATCCCTTCCTCGGTTTGTAAATTCTTGGATAAATGGATGAGAAATTTCCTGTGGTCTGGGGGCCCTGAGCAAGCTAAAAAGAGTCTAATCAACTGGAATTCTATCTGCCAGCCTAAGAGAGAAGGAGGTCTGGGTTTCCGCCGTTTGAAGGATATGATCTCAGCCAATTCTTTAAGGTTGGGTTGGTCTGCTTCCTCCTCTTCTTCTCTGTGGGCCAGCTGGTTCAGAGCCAAGTACCTCAAAGGCTTCTCTCCTTGGCATCCCAACTCTCTCTCCTACGGCTCTTGTATCTGGAGGCTTATCAAGCGATGTTCCCACTTCATTTTTCAGAACAGTCACTGGATTCTGGGAGATGGCAAAAGAATTAGCTTCTGGCACGACAAATGGCATGGTCCCTTATCTTTGGCGCAGATCTTCCCTGGTATGGATTTCCCTTGGTCTGTTTCAGTGAAGGATTTCCTCTCTGATCCCCAAAGATTTTCAAGCTCCTTCATCCTTCAGCAGGCTGCCCATTTCTCTTCCTCCCTTTCAGCTTCCTTCTTGCTGCAGGAAGAACCTGATGCCTTGATCTGGACCAGCTCCAACTCCCCCACCCTGTCTTTCTCTACAGCTTGGGACTCCATCAGACTCAGAAGCTTCCCCAGAGTTTGGCACAAGTTTGCCTGGAATAGTCTCCTCAAGCCTTCCACTGCTTGCTTTGCTTGGAAGCTGTTTCACAATAAGCTTCCCACCAATGTCTGGGCCCAATCCATAGGAGTTCAGCTGGTGTCCACTTGCCCTCTCTGTGGCTCCCATCAGGAATCCACCCCTTCCCTGTTCTTCCTCTGTCCCTTAGCTTCCTCCTTTTGGGATTGGTTGGAGTCGAAAGGAAACTTGCAGTCTTCTTCTTCCAGCTCTGCCTCAGCTAAATGGAAAGCCTTCTCTGCAAACTCCTGCCCCAAAGCGAAGAAAGGTCTGGCTGCCCTCTTCATTGTTGCTCTCTTCAGCATCTGGAAAGAAAGGACTATGGTTCTCTTCTCTAGCAAGGTGCCCTCTCTCCAATCTGTGATTAATTTCTTTTTAGTGGATGCCTCTATTGCCACTACTAGAAAAAAAGGTTTTTATATCGGCTAAAAACCGATATAAAAGACCTATTATATCGGTTTTTCAGTAAACTTCAAACAGATATAAGTACCTCCGATATAATAGATAACTATAACCGATATAATATGTGTATTATTTCATATCGGTTTTTGGACAACTGATGTCTTTTAAACATGAAATTATAACACATATTACTGTAAAACCGATATAAAAAAAGTGAAACCGATATAAAAAATATTTATAATATCGGTTTTTTGGGATTGTATTATATCGTTTGTTCTGTAACCGATTTAATATTATATATGTATTTTTTTTTTTATAAATAGTCCTTCTAGAAAGGGTCAGGTGACCTTACGGTCACCTGGCGGCTAGCCGCCCTTTGCAAGGGGGCTAGCCGCCAGACCCACGGTCAGCTTTCCAGTAAGCATTTTTTTTTCAGAATGATTTTCTGTGCTTCCTGCGGCTAACCGCCAGTGCACCTGCAGCTAGCCCCCAACTTTTCCTGCGGCTAGCCGTGAGCCATCCTGATTTGAATGGCAGAATTTGTCTCCAGTAGAAAATTCATAACTTCCTCTTCTGAACTCAAAACAACATGATTCTTGATCCAAATGAAAGATTTATCAGAGGGATACAACTTTCATGTTTTGAGATTTAACCCAGATTGAATGGAAAGTAGTGTAAAATCACCTTGAAGCTGACTGGTCACAGAAAAACAGCAACCTGAGTGAAGCAGAGTTGTCTCCAGTAGAAAATTCTTAACTCTCTCTTCTGAACTCCAAAGAACATGATTCTTGATCAAAATGAAAGATTTATCAGAGGGCTACAACTTTCATGTTTTGAGATTTAACCCAGATTGAATGTAAAGTAGTTTAAAATCACCTTGAAGCTGACTGGTCACAGAAAAACAGCAACCTGAGTGAAGCAGAGTTGTCTCCAGTAGAAAATTCATAACTTCCTATTCTGAACTCTAAACAACATGATTCTTGATCCAAATGAAAGATTTATCAGAGGGCTATAACTTTCATGTTTTGAGATTTAACCCAGATTGAATGAAAAGTAGTGTAAACTCACCTTGAAGCTGACTGGTCACAGAAAAACAGCAACCTGAGTGAAGCAGAGTTGTCTCCAGTAGAAAATTCATAACTTCCTCTTCTGATCTCCAAACAACATGATTCTTGATCCAAATGAAAGATTTATCAGAGGGCTACAACTTTCATGTTTTGAGATTTAACCCAGATTGAATGGAAAGTAGTGTAAAATCACCTTCAACTTCTGGAGGCTAGCCTCCAACTTGGAGGCGGCTAGCCGTCAACTTGGAGGCGGCTAGCCGAAACAGCAGGGAAAAAACAACATTGTGAAGAAACGCAGCAGGGAAAAAAAACAGCAGAAACACAGCAGGGAAAGAAAAACAACAGGGAAAAAAAATACAGAACATCAGCAGAGATCGTGAGAAAACAGAACAAAAAAAAAAAAACAGAAAGAGAGAGAGAACAGAAAACAGTAGCAGTAGAAGAAAAGGGAAAGAAAGAAACGAAACAAAAAGAAAGGAAAGAACGTGATGTACCTGGCACCTGCACAGCGCCGGAAGAGCAGCTTCTTCCTCTTCGTCGTCGTCGTCTTCTTCTTCTCCGGAGAACGAGAGTGAGCGAGAGAGACAGGGAGAGCAGAGAGAGAGTAGAGAAAGCGAGAGTGAGAGAAGAGCAGAGAGAGCGAGAGTGAGAGGAAAGGGGTTTTTGGATGGAGAGAAGCGCTGGGAAGAGAGGCGAGAGTGAGGAGAGAAGAGAGCGAGAGTGAGAGGAAAGAAGGAATGATGGAGAAAGAAAGAGAAGGGAGGGAAGGAAAAAAAAAGAGGGAAAGAAAAAAAAAGAGGGAAAGAAGGAGTGAGCCCGCGCGGGGGATTAAGGGATTTGAGGTATATAATATCGGTTTCATAATAACCGATATAAAATATTATATATAACTGGCGGTTAGCCGCAGGTGCACTGGCGGTTAGCCGCATGTGCACTTGCCGTTAGCCGCATGTGCACAGGCGGTTAGCCGCAGGACGTCTTGAAAAGGGAGGGAAGAAGGAAAAATAAAAAGGAGGGAAAGAACCGATATAAAATATGTATATATAATATCGGTTCCATAATAACCGATATAAAATATGTTATATGTATACAACCGATATAAAATATTTGTCTATAATATCGGTTTTATAATAACCGATATAAAATATTGAAATTAATATCACATATTTTCCTAACCGATATTATATATAGAGATTATTATGTCGGTTCCAGTGTAACCGATATAAAAAAAATTGACCGATATAAAAAAATATTAACCGATATAAAATACCTTGACTGAAGATATTATATCGGTTATATGAAAAACCGATATAGGGCAGTTTTTGCAACCGATATAAAAGCCCTTTTTTCTAGTAGTGCTCTAAGATATTTCTCTTCTTCCTTCTCCAGCAGCACCCTAGATTTTTTCTTTCTTCTCTGTAATCAGCCTTCCCAAGGGTTGAACTAGAGCTATTTTGTTTCTTTCTCTTGTTGCTGTTTGTGGTTGCTTTTGGCTGTAATCTTTCCTCTCTTTCTTAATTCAATTTGCAATTTAGCAAAAAAAAAAAACTAGTGAGTAGACAGATCCACACATTGGCATTTAATGCCCCATCTGGTGTCTACAATGCGAGAGGCCAACCCATTGTCAGTCAGAAAACTACACTTTGAAAACCATATAAACCTGGGCATCAAACAATTGAAGTGCAACTCCACCACTAGCTCCATCGCGAAAAGTCACATGATAAATAGATCGTCTATCTAATTCAACAGCTTCTTCAATTGACATGTCATAGTGATAGCAGGATGCTCATGAACAGGATGTTGATATTTGCAAATATAAGACATTATCACTATGCCTCCATCCTTAGTAATTTGAAATCCATCAACCAAACAAGAAGGATAGAATTCAAAAGAGAGTAAGACCAAATAGATTTCACAAAACATAGAAAGAAAGGTTGGTGATGGTGGAGGAGGAAGGTAACTGCATCAGAGCCAATGAGGGAAGAGCTAATCTGGTGCAACCAAGATTAAAGTGGTCAGTGGTCAGCTAACACTATTTTGATGGGAAGGGTTGCTCTCTGCACTACACCAAAAATCGGAAATTGGAACGGAAAAGCGTTCCTAATCCTTCCGTTCCTAATCCGTTAAAGTGTTCCAATTTCCGTTCCAATTTGGATTAGGAACGGTTGGTACCAAATTGGAACGGAAATTGGAACACTTTAACGGATTAGGAACGGAAGGATTAGGAACGCTTTTCCGTTCCAATTTCCGATTTTTGGTGTAGTGCTGGTCAATATCTCAGAAAAGCAACTGAATGTTTCAAAGACGACTTGGGTAAAGATGCATTTGAAATGGTTTTCAAAGGAGCATGATCAAACATTGAGCCAAAAGAGAGTTTCAGAATGAGATGAGGGCATTAGGGATTTTCCCTGCAGGCCCACGGCAACCCAACACTGACCCAACCCGCCTAAGCTGCACTCCTATTATCTGTACAGTGAGCCAATGAGGTCATCCATTTAGTGGAACCAATAATCACATTAATGAAGTGTAATCACAATAATCACATTCATACTTAATTAGCAAATGCATATACCAAAAACATTACAATGTACATTCGCGGATAGGGAGCATTTGCATGTAGTGCTACAATTGAGTTTCGCTGTTTAGCTTTCTATCTATAAAAGCACTTAATCTAGGTTTTGTTATAAAGAAACACATTAATAAGAGATTATAGAAGATGGGCCACATGAAGATGAGACCCCACCCTTGTTGAAATCTTGAATTAAAAATCTATAAATTTCTAACACAATTTAACAAATTTCTATACATGTTGAAATCTTGAATTAAAAAAATAATTTTACCTAGTCAGGATTAGTCGAGCCTACTGGATCATGACTGCCCTCTCCTGCGAAGTCATGTCTAGCCCTGTGGCCGCTGCCAGCGTCTGGTGCATGTAATTATCCAGCATAAATTTAAAAACAATAAAAAAACAAAAAAACATAAGTATTGATGCATCAATGACATAATTGACAATTTAAATGTACAAATTTTTTTTCTTGACACACACCCTTGGGCTAGAAAATTCCTCTTTGGTTAAACCAGATTCAACCAATTCCTAGTAACGTATGGCAGGTTGGGTAATACCTCCATATGATAAACTCCATTTGCTTTGGCAAGTGTCATGGCCAACTACTTATCTGACACCAACTCTCAAATGATGGAGCAAAAATTCATAGTGGAACATACTAATGGCGCAAGAAAACAAGGCAAATGGGAAGCCAGCATAATGCTTACACGTTGTTTTTATCAGAGAAAGGGACCAGTGAATAAGTGACATCTGTGAATAAGTGACATCTACCAGTCATGTGCTTCATTAATTAAATGACAAGGCATTTAACTACCTTAAAGAGAGTCATAGATTGCTCAGTGGAATTTAAAAACTGGTTCCCTTATGATACTAGTTATTTTAAGTCACAATCATGGTTCAAAAATATGTTTCCAGACTGTTGTGTTTGGCCATTTCATCACCTTATTAATTCTAGACATTGAAAGAAATCAAAATCTCCATTTCTAAAGGTATAAGTACATACCTAAAGAAACAGATTAATTAATATTCATTATGAGGATGTGTAGTTGTTCCTTTACGGCTTTAACTTTTTTATTCAATTAGTTACATAGTTCCTTTTACCTAGTTGAAAACTAATTTCTATTCCCTTGGTTCCTATATCTTGGGGTTTTAGAGTTAAAGCCAAACAATTAAAAGGATTCCACAAGAACGCAAGCATCAACTAGCAAGATGCCATGAGCATGCAAAAAATTGCGGGTTGAGGATCAGGTCTAACTGGATTTGATGTGACCAGGATTCCATTTATCATCAATTTTGATGTGACCAGGATTCTATTTTATCATCAATCCAGCCCTTTTTTTATTTTTTCTTATCAATGAATAGATCTCTTGTATGACTATATGTCTCATATTTCTTGAAAAAGTGATTCGATTATGTAAAGGCACTATATGGTCCTGAAACCGAGGTTGGGCACGTAGATTAGATCCTTAAGTTTGAACATATGGATCCACACTTCGGTAAGTAATCAAGACTCCAATGGACAAAGGCCTCAAAAGCTCACCTTTGATCAAAAGCCTCCAAATTGAACAGAAAAAATGGGAAGACATCAATGGTTCACATTTGATGCATAAAATTGTAACGATAAATTTGTTCATTGAGGCATGGAGCAGCAGTCAATTATTCGATACTACTGCATAACTTGTCTTGTTCTGCACTCCAAGAAGCCATAGGTAAACCACTAGTTAATTTGTATTATTGGCCAATGGTTACCAAGTTTTTTCTACAATATATTTAGCATGACATAAAGATATATGTTACCAGAAAATTCAAAAAGTCAACTCAATGAATATACTGTAAGAGATGGACACATTAACTATGAGAATAGTTCACGTACTCATACATCTGAAGATAATCTTACCCGCAATCCAATTTAAATTCTCCTTCACAGTACAAACCAAAAGCTTGCAGAAACACTGCTAAAAGAGCCCTTAAAGTTTTAATTATCATATGCAAGAAAGAAAGCATTGAAGAATATTTTCTTTTAGTAAATGAAAAGAAAACACATAATGAAAGTCAGGTCAAAACTTCAACAAGAAAAGCTTTGAAGAGCAAGACTACAAGCGACATACATATTGAACAATGCCAAACTTTACAACTTGGTAAAACCATTGACCAAGTCTCCATGTTTTTAAGAGACAATTCATAGGGAAAGGGTGCTTCACAACTCCCCTTTCAGATTTATGGTCCAGTAAGGGTGTTGTGGGACCTAAACGACCCTGCCTCTTCATGAATCTGATGGTGTTCTTCTCTCCACCTAAACAGGAAGGGAAAATCTTAAAAGAAAATTGCACATAAATCTAACAGAAGTAAGAAAATCTGCGAGAATAACTACATGTATCTAGAAAGACAGTCCTACCCAAGCAAGCAACGAGATATCTTCCAAAGCAATACATGGCAAAGGCTTCGTAGCAATCACGCAGGATCTCACAATCAACACTAATTGATGGGTTCATCAGTGATACAAACTACATTCAAAGAACAACTATATTGTGTCGGTAAGTAGTTCCCATTCAAATACTAAAGCTGCTTAACAGAAAAACTTGTCATCACATAATGACCTCACTAATAAATTAAAAATAAAAATAAAAAAGTCTGATCAATTTCTATGAACATTAAGTAGCTCACAATGAAGAAAGATGTGATCTACAGGAGGATCAAGAATTTAACCACTGTTAATCAATTACAAGTTTAGACTAACTGGATTAAAAGAATTTTTTAAAAAAAGAAAAAAAATTGCTGGTAATCTAAGACTAGACTCATTAGTTTTTTTTTTTTTTTTTTTAACGAGATTCCTACGATGAAATTTCTTCATTTCCACCCTTTATTTAAAAAAGAATTACCGATTCAACAGCCTAGCATGGAACCATTAAGATAACACCAATGAGAAACTTCTGCTCCTGAAAGGAAAAGCCAATGAAATTTGAAAAATTAAACAAACAAAAGGATGCAAGCCAATTTTAAAGGAAACACTGAATTCACAAGAGAAGGAAGAAAACCTCTGGATTCTTGTATGCCGAAAGGTGCTGAATTAGAAGGAATAGTGAAAGTGAAAGTGTGATAATTACAAAGAAACTAGCAACTGGAGCTGCCCATGTTGGGGGAAAATAATATAGGGCATTGAGGTAAGGATACCCTGTTATACTCATTGGGAATTATTACAGTCAACTGGCTCTAGATTCCTGCAGATTCTCTAAACTGTTGAATTATTGGTTTCCCTGCATATAGTTCACTAGCATTGACCCACTTAGAAGCATCTTACAGGCCTGTAGATACAAAAGGATCAGCATGGCCTCAAACAGCACAAGAGTAATGATATAGACGCAATCTGAGGAAGTAAACTCACCAGATAGTGTAATACAACCACGGTGATTGTGGTCAAAGGAAAGTCGTTTCAAAATATGGTGTTAACTTGGTTTAGTCTCAGAGCAACCGACTCCCACCAGAGCACGTAACGACGAGATTATCCATTCATTCATGGCCTTGTAGCTTTTAAAACCAATACATCACAACATAATATAGCTAGCCATCTACTGAGTGAGAAACTACTTTTAAATGAAACAAAACTAATAGTTTCACCATATACCAATCTTCTAGTAAGGAAATAAAATCCCAACATCAGTCTTTGTTCTTACTCCAAAGATGTTTCTGCACCTGAAAAGGATTGAAAAAAAAAATTACTAGAGAAACACAACATTAATAAACCCAACAGACAACTCCAAGTACAAAAGGATCTACCTATTTGAAGAGACCTCGTTAATTTTTGTTTCATCCAGAGGAGAATTTTATTATAAAGATAAGATCCATAATGCGGACATGAATTACAAACACGGATATGTTGCTTGTGGACAGGAAGAGTAAGAAAACTAAAAGAATTATATGAAACGGTACACTCATTATCCAATTCAACTTCATCTAGCATTACGCTGAGATCAACAACCACATTGGGAAGGATACTAGCTCTTCATACCATGGCCCCAAATCATCACAAGCATCATAAGCCGGGGGAGAGGGAACTTTATCCAAATGAATGTGATTTGCAATTCCACACTGCCCAGCAAAACCCAATACAAATACTGCTTCATCATCATTGAATACTTATCTCTGGGTTCAGCTTTTGTGAATTCTACTTCTCCAATCAACACCAAAAACCTATACAAAAGAAGAAAGAGAAAGAAAACACCATCTGTAACCAGACAGATCTGAGAAACGTAAAAAAAAAAAAAAAGAAAAAAGAAAAAGAAAAATACAAATCTTCATAACATAAGCATGCCCAAAACAGGTAAAATAAAAAAGAGAGAGGAAGAATAGTCGATTTAGGGCAAACAATGATATTAGTACAAGTACCTGAAATTGGCGATGAGTTTCAGGAGCCCTTTTCTGATTTCTGAGGTCGATTGCTAGCCAAGTAAGAACCGCAACTGCAACTGCAACTTGCAATTTATATATATACACACACACTGTTAAAATATGAAGCTGGCTTGCTTATAAGATCTACAATCTCTAAAAGAAAAAGTCAAAATCAAAAATCAAAATCAAAATCATGAGAAGATAAACGAAGAAGAAAGGGGGAGAGAGAGAGAGAGATTTTAGGGTTTCGTAGTAAACCTGGAGTGGAGAAATGAAAGGGGAAGAGAAGAAAAAGGCGTTTGTGAGGACGGATGGGTTTTAGAATAAAACTCCAGATGAAACCTCAAAATGTGAAATTAGAAATCTCAAAAATTTCACTCCAAACACTTCAAAACCAAATCAGTAACAGAAACCATAAATAATAACAAGAAGACCTCAAATGAGGCCAAGAAATCTCCATTACACTCTCATTGGCTCAACTCAAATGAAGAACCAGAAACCGAAATCAACCACAGAAACCCAAATCAATAGGAAAACGAATCCGCACATGGAGAAAGATCTGACCTTTCCGCCGAGAGAGATCTTCTCAATGGAGAGGATTTCGGAGATCTTACAGCACCTCGTCAGCAACGGCTCCGGCGCGCGGGAGCAAGGGCACAGTGCAGAGCGAGAGGGAGAGGGAGGGAGGGAGGGGGAGAGAAATAGAGAGAGAGAGAGAGAGAGAGAGAGAGAGAGAGAGAGAGAGGAAAAAATCGCTGGGAAGGAAGGAAGAAGGAAGGAAAAAATCGCTGGGTTGAGCGCGGGAGCGAGGGCACAGTGCACAGAGAGAGAGAGAGAGAGAGAGAGAGAGAGAGAGAGAGAGAGAGAGAGAGAGAGAGAGAGAGAGAGAGAGAGAGAGGACAAAATCGCTGGTAAGGAAGGAAGAAGGAAGGGAAAAATCGCTGGGTTGAGCGCGGGAGCAGGGGCGGGAGAAAGGAAAAACAGAAGTGGGAAAGAAGGAAGGAAGGCAAGGGTTGGAAATGAAAACTTTTAGGCGGCCGCTAATGACCTCTTGGCGGCCGCCCGCATTTTTGACGAGCCAAAACTCGATTTTCTAGTAGTGTTTGCCTTTTCAAGCAGAGATAATAGCGGAGAATAAATTATAATTGCCACCCTGTTTTAGGACTGGTCACGCATTTCACTCTCTTTTTTGAACTTCTCACATTGAACTACTTTCCCATCTTGCCATGCATGTTGCCACATCACTATCCTCACCTTTCATAGAATCCACCCCAAGCCATGACTGCATTCATTTTCCCGTACACCAAAACTTACAGTTCTCACACACACTTCATTACTCTCATACACTTTAACATGCACCAAGCCACTTTTCTTATATAGTTCGTTCCTCCCTTCACTTCTCTATATACTAATCTCAGACTTCCCATACATCCAATTCGTTCCATTCAACGATATCTCACCATTTCCATGGTCCTTCACTAATTGTCTTTTTTTCCCATACTACCACCTTATTACGCTAGCATTTTTCTTATACAGCTATATATATGCATGTCGTGTTATCTTCACAATCTTGTCCATGAAACCTATGAGCAAGTAGACAGGAGTGTGAAGTTACAATATCAACAAGTCCATATATGGTACAAGTAGTGCCCCGAGCTAGAACTTGTATGTTTTATCTTTGAATGAAACTAGTCTCTACCCCCTTTATCTTTTGATTGTTCTTCTTTTTCCCTCTTAGTGTTGAGTTTTGGGCTAGTCTGATTTTACACACTATTTGAAGTGCGGAATTTTTGATAATTGGATTCTCTGTTTCTCCACAATCCTTTCCATCAAAGCAGCTGCTTGGCAGTTGACGTGTTCTAGAGCTATGACGTGTCTTGGGCTTTGGAATGAATTGATCCTCCCAAGGGTCTCTTGTTTCAATTGGTGTCTTGATCCTTCATATGCAAACCCCTACCCATACGTGTGCGCAATCTGCGGGAGTAAGTTTGGCTCCTATCTATTACCTTTGCAATCACAACATTAAAACAGATAAACACTTCTTTTTCAGTTATCCATTCGCCAATCAATTATGAAGTTGGGTTCTTCAAGTAGTAGGCACTAATGTTCCTTCCTCCACGTCCCCTTGCTCAATTTTGTAAAGACAAACGGCCCCTACTGTGGCATGATCAGACACTTCTTTTTGGGGTTTTGACATAATAATCCTCCTTAATTCTAATTTTTCCAATTTCATGATTGAAACTCAGATAATGTAACTAAGATCACTCAACTCTGGTCAATCATTTTTTTAAAAACTTCTTTGCCCTAGATCCCCTGATATCATGCGATTTATTAGTTTCAGTATAATACACTTTTGCAACCAGTACGTGAATTCATGTTCTTTCATAAAACACGAAAATGATATTTTATGAAAAGTAAATACATATCTGACCACCATTTCTCAAGGTCCATCATTCAAAAAAATATCTCATGCTACATAAAAGCCTCCAATGATATCATGGGATTTATCAGTTTTTATGACATATATTGTTCCTATTATATCATGGAATCTAAGGCAAAAGAGAGTTTAGAAAGTGTTGACCAGAGTCGTAATGGGAACATCGATTTTAAGAAGGTTTAATATATCAAAACCCCCTTCTTTTTTCCTTAAATAATGGCTTATATTATATTATAACATCACACAAAAGCTATACAAGATGGAAAAGAACAGAACTTCAAAACCGTTGATACTCTCTCCCTGCGATGCTCAAGTGAGGGCTCAGCTGCCCACAAAAGCAAATATTGTAGAATATGTGCTGTTAGTTTTGCAAGATGGTCTGAGTGACTTTCAAAACCTTTTAAGACTTTCTAGGTCATTACTCCGAAGCCAACACCTTGTATAAATAATAGAACTCTTACGTATTCTAGATCTATATCCTTCATCAATGAGGCTCATTTTTGTAAATTTCTAGTGCATATTTAAGTTCGGACACTTACTACTTATTAGGCTAGATATATGGACCATCAGATTTTTGGTCAAGGATTTTACATAACCTCCTAATGGAAGTGTAGGTGATATAACATGTGAGCATGCATTAATTAATGCTAATACCTTGGTGGGGGGCCCAAACCAAAGCACGATTTTCTCCCGTGCTCCGGTGCTCTGTGGTCCATTTAGATCGGATTTGGTCCTCATAATGGGTCTTGTGGAATTCAAGGGGCTCTAACGTTTTGGACGATTTGGATGAGTGCCCCACGGTTCACGAAGCTCGGGAGAAGATTTTTCCAAAAGCAAGACCTTCTAAATGAAAATGAATTCTTGAGCCTTTTTTTTCATTTGTGGGATATCTTTCAAGTGGATAGAATGAGACATTTATTCCAGATGTGCACAATAGCAAGGGGCGATTTTTTCCATTTGGATGTGTGCTGGTAGTCAAGGCAGTGGCGGACTTAGGATTTTTGTTTAGATGGGGCTAAATTTTTGCTCAACTTTGCTAACTTTTTTCACATTAACAATATCAAAAGAGAAAATATATTGCATTGAAATAGACACAAAAAAATTTCCATACTCAGATCTCTTGCCTAATTGAAGGGTATTACTAATACCTCTCCCAAATTCAAACGATCATCAATTCATCATCATCAAAACAAAAAAATTTCTTTAATCCTAGGTGTTTGGATGCCCTGAAACGATGCTTTGGGTGAGCACCCAATTACCCAATTTGGATTCCCAAACGGGTTTTATTTCAATCTAAAGAATTTGGTCATTTGCACTTACCTAACTTTAAGAATAATTCCCTATAACTGATCATGGGCTCATGGCAAAGAAGAAAAATTGTCACTTCAATGTAACTCAAGTTATCCAAACATATGAAACCTAAGGCCTCATTTTTGCATGAATTGAAGATTAAAGTTTGCCTAATGGTGATTATGTAGATATGCTCAGATTATCTGATTTAGGGCTTAGGATTTGGATTTCGATTTGGGGATTTAGGATTTGAAATTAGAATTTGGAGATTAAGTGCTCATATTTAGATATGGAGTGATTATGATTATACTACAATTGAGGAAGGAGAAAGATTGCTTTATTTATGTTTATTTGGTGAGAGAGAGACTACCGATGAAAGGACTGGCAATGAAAAGCTTGATTGGTTCAATGAGGATCTCGAACTATTGGTAAAAAGAAGATACCAAAAGAGAACGGCGTGAAGAGGATCTAATACTTTCAGTAATCAAGGTTTTGTGATGTGGGGTGATCACAAGATTGAGACATGGGGCGATTGTTTATTAAATATACGTGGGACACCTCATGCGCATTTAAATCTCTATTAATTTCAAAATCAACATGGGGCAACCGCCCTATATTAAGTATGTGTAGGTCCGCCACTGAGTCAAGGGCAATCGCGTGGAACTTATGGAAGGCCGGGTCCTGCCTTTGGAACGGTCTGCATGAGCCCTCAACATAGTGTTATGAGTTGGAGAATATCCCTAGCAGCGAGACCTTCTAAATGAAAACCGCATCTATTTCTCATATCTGGGGAAGTGGAGTGGAAAATGCATATTGGATTCCCGAGGCACTTGTAATTAGGGTTGTCAAAGGGCCAAGCTAGGCCGAGCCTTGGGTCGTTACCCTACCCTCAATATGTGCAGGGCCAGGATTGGGCGGACTAAAGCCCTTGGAGGGCTTATGTTTGCGATTTTCCGCAAGTATACGGTTGTCTCAAGTAATATGGATTATGGAAGTCCGAATATTTTTCCCATGAAGATCGTTACAAGGAAAATAACAATGATCTCTGAAAAGGAGTATCAACTCAAATATAGTTAATGAATGTAAATGGAGATAACAAAAACAATGGAAACACATAACAAGATAATAACAATGGAAATAAAAAAAAATGGAAACTCAAAGAAAACAAGAAACTAGATAACAAAGAGATGTTAGTAAAAATTGAAAAACTCAAGTAAGAACAAACCAAGAACAAGATTAGTAACAAGTTAATAAAAAAACCAAAATGACAAGGTTAATACAAGAACAATAAAGCAATGTTAGATAGATCAAGTGAATAAGTGTAAAAATAAGCGAAAGTCTAAGATAAAAAGAAACTAAAAGCATCCATGAAAACCAATTAATAAGGAGAACAAGATAGAAAATGAGTGGATGGAGATGAAAAGAAATGTGCTAAAAGTGAAAAATCAAAAGTGGAATTTATGGTGTGAATCGAGTAGAGGAATGGAGTGTGAGAATTAAAATAAGTGAATAAATGTGTAGGAATGTGAATAGAATCTAACTAAAGTAAGTAAAATAAGGAACAAGCAATACTAATAGATAGATTGAATCATTTAGAATCCACTAAGTGATACTAATCCAACACTAATGCTCTTCTCTTTTTTAAAAAAAAATACTCAAATCTAATGACAAATCAATGCTTGGATTTGGAAAATATAAATTTAAAGCTCTAAAATAGAAATTAACAATCTAATAGCTAAGATTTTCTTCCCTTCATAAAAGAAAAAAGGTCCTAATGACTATTTATCAAAAGTAAATATAAATCATCAAAAGATATTAACTCCTAAGCATGATTTATCAAACCTAAGCATAGATAGTAAAAAGAATCTAAGATAGAAAACAAGCATGGAAGGTAGCACATTGCAATGAAGAAAAATCACATAAACAAAGAGAATTAAGAGCATAAGCAAAAGGAATAGTATTTACTTAGCTTCTTCTAGAAGATCCAATCAAAGTGATTAGCTACCCATTGGAGAAGACAAAGCTGTCATTATAAATCTTTAATTTTTACAAAGCTTTCCTCACTTTCTCTCTACAGTTGCTCTCAATTACATAAATAGCTTAAGTAAAGAGGAGGAGGCTCTCATTGCTTGTGTGTCTAATGCCTATTGCTCCCTTCCTTATATAGAGACATTTGCCTTGCTCTTTTTGGTATTTTTCCAATGTGGGACTTCACAATAATAGAATTATGAACATATGAATGTGATTCCCCTGTTTGAAAATAGTCCACAGATTGATGTGTCATTTTGACTCCCGAAACATCCGAGTTGGAAAAAAATTGAAATATGATTTGTAGATCTTAGAACAAGCTTTCCAATGCATCTAAGATCACCTCAATCAGACACCCGAGTAAAAAGATATAGTGAAAATACCAACCCAGGTCTTTCATTTTTCTTCTTATTGTTGGCCTATCTTTGTCATTTCTTCATCCAATTGTCTTCCAAACTTATCCTTACTCTCTTTAACTCTTGAATCTCAACTTTAGTCTTCAAATTAATCTTCAATTAACACCTACAAAGAGAAATTAACATAATTGAGAGTATTTTCGAAAATATTTTGTATGAAAGCTATTAGAATTCATATAAATGCATACAAGTGACCATCTATAATGAAAATATATGAGTAAAGCATGATGTGGAGGAAATTTATGATTTTTATGCTAAAAATAGTGTTTTGAGTTATTTTATCTTTTTTTTTTTTTGCTAAAAGGCAATTGTATTAAAGGAGGGAGAAGAAAAAATAAAGGCTAAAAGCCCCCAGGATAACAACCAAAGAGATTACAAATAAAGAGAGAGCAAACCAAAGAGATTACAAAAGAGAGAACAAAAACAAAAAACCATTCCAGCAAACTAACAGGGCTGAGGAATGGAAAGGAACCTGTATAACTCAAGGATTGATCTACCTGAGAAAGGTTTGACCAGCTTTATTAGAGAAGAAGAGATGAGCTCAGCAAGGAGGATTTTGGCCTTCATCTGAGAGACATTGGAATTTCTTAATAGAAGATCATTTCTACATTTCCATATGATATAAATTGTGGAAAGGAAAATTGCAGCAGCCCCCTGAGTCGCCAGCTTGTCGCAGTTAGCAGAGAGATGATGCCAGATCCACGTGGGGGAAGGATGGAGGTTGAAAGTAACACCTGCACCTTGAAGAGTTATTTTATCTTTGAAACCTCATAAAATAATAGTATGAAAGTGTATCTTTTGTGAACTCACCAGCTTAGGCCCTATCCCTACCCTCTAGGGTTGGAGCCATTCTAAGGGAGGGCTCAGGGCCTCAAAATAAGAAAATTATTATCTTTTTAATTTTTTTATATTGTTATCACGAATCGAGTATCGATCGAGCATTATCTTATCTAACCTCAATTGTGAAGGAACCATTAAAAGATATTTTGAGAATATAAGTTGTCTTTGAAAACTTTCTTTTATCAGACAAAGTCATACGTGCTTTGATGACTTTAGTTCTAGACATAAGGTTTATTTATTTTGTCAAAAAAAGAGAATGGTTAAAGAGTCTTTAAGGGCCTACAAAAAATTGCCCACGTCCAACCCTAGGGCTTTTCCTTATAAACAAAAGGCCCTTAAGGGCTGGGCGGGCCCCCCCTTATCTCAGTGCCAGATTGACGACCTACTTGTAATGTAGAGAACTAGGATTGGGCTAAAGAGTTCCCTCGCGATCTTCATGTGTAGACCAGCTCTATGGGTCCTCTTGGGCCCACCTTTGATAAACCTTTCACGCTCCTATCTGGCCATGATCTGTGACCATTTTCATTTTTTTTATTATCATACCCTCTCGCCGGATGAATTTAATTTATATAAAAAAAAAGCCTATTGTTAAAAAGACCGTTAAACTTTACTGTTGTTAAATCAAGAGTGAAGATAATCAAATGAAACTGATTTCTTTTCATAGCCCTTATCTGTTACACCCCGACCCAACTTAATCTTCATTAGTGTTAATTAATGAGTATTGAGCTTAATTAATTATGCTTAGTTGTAAATCGTCGACCTTAGTACTCGTTAGTTTTTTTTTTAGACTGAGTTAATTGAGTTTTGAGTCTTGAATAGGTGAGTGGTGTAGAGTTGACTCACTTGGATTGAGTCAAAGACTTTTCCGTAATTATAGCTTTTCTCGTCTTGCATCATTTTCGCGACATCTTGGCGTCATTGCGTGTATCTCGTTGAACACGTTGATTTTCGTATTCAGCTTTACTTCATTTGATCACTCGTTGAAGAAATGGACTCCCATTTGACTTAAATTGGAATTAGACAAACCTAGTGGGCCTTTTTGCAAAATTAACCATCCTTATCACTAACACAACTCCAGCCCACCCAATTCATTCGTTTGCTGGAGTGGGCTGTGGAGAGAACTTCTCCTCCATTGTTCCTTTCCATTTCTTTTCCCTTTTCCAAGCCTTGTGGTGCTAGGGCAAGTGAAGATAGGAGTGGAGCTTTTCTTCTTCATCATCTTCTTCATCTCCTCTCTTCTTGGTTGGCAAGGAAATACCCCCATCATCTCCCATTTCCTCCAATTCGGATTTCTTGGTTGAGGTATGAGTCAACACTCTTTCCTTTTAGATTTTTTGAGTTGGATTAGAGTCAAAAGACCTCTTATAAGCATGTATAGACTTTGATTGGTGTTGTGATGGATATTTGTGTCTAGGGTTGAATATTTTGGGGATTTTAGGGTTCTTTAAACCAAGAGTGTAGAAGAGTTTTGGAAAGCTATTTTGAGGCAAGTATAAGCTTGAATTAAGAACATGTGTTATTTACTTCTTTGAGTGGGTATTAAATCTTTTTTTGTTTACTGTGATTTGCCTCTTAGTTCAAAACTTGAGAATGATTATGATTTGAAATTTTGTGGGTTTGCTTAGGAATGGTAAAGCTTGAATTAGATGGAACAATGTGTGTGCAGGTGGTTTCTTAGAAATTTTTGTTTCAATGTGTCATTGGAAACACATTTCAGATTTTCCATCCTACTGTAATTGGGTGGTGTCTCACGGTTTTGATGAATGGATGACTGGAATGAGTTATGTAGTAGTTTAATGGTGTTAATTGTAAGTGGGTTATACTCATTCTAGTGCCATAAGGCAGGAGAATAAATCAGAATAAAGAGGGAAGAAAACAGTGCAGAAACAGTGTATGTTCCTGCACTGAACTGGGCATGGAGGCTCTGCTTGGGTTGTGAGCGGGCTTGGGCCCTGTTTCAGGTCCATTTTTGGGCAATTTTTAGGCCTGTTTCAGACCCATTTTAAGGCTGATTTCAGGCCCAATTCTGGGCAATTTTCAGGTCTATTTCAGGCCCAATTTTTGGACTATTTTCAGGTATGTTTCAGACCCATTTCAGGTTGATTTTAACTCAATTTCTGGGCTGTTTTCCAATCCATATCAGGCCCATTCCTGGGTTGTTTTCCAGCCATATTAGGCTCTATTTCCAGCCCACAGGCGGCTAACCGCCGGATCAACAGGCGGCTAACCGCCAGGTCCCCTCCAGCTGATCGAACCTTAGAAATTTTAATTTGTTTTATTTTATTTTCACTGCCCTCTTAGAGCCATAAATGAATACCAAACCCCTTAGTTGCCTAATTGAAACCCTAGGAGCTTGAGTAGCCCTAAAACCAATCAGGACCTTATCACTATGCCATGGATATTAATTTAATGACCTTTTTATTAAACTGTGACACTAAATAAAGGTTCCTTAAATGTATATCGAATTGGATGGTGGGGAACAATAGAGGATTAGACTAGATTGGCTAGTAAATTCCTTGATTCCTTAAATTATTACATTTCATATTGAATGATATCTTCATTGATAGATCAATCATTATAAATAAATAAGTTTATTTCATCATCAATATCCTTTGAGGTTTAATTACTCTAATTTCTCCGTCATTCTTCAACTATTGTATATCGATCTAGTCTTTATTTACAATGTGGATTTAGTGAGTATACAGGGATATATGAGTTGAATTGATTTTTATTATAGACAGTTCGAACTACAACTCACTTGAATCCACTTATTATTTGATTAGTTTGATTCGATTGAGTCGACACTACCTAGCTTCGACCTTATGACGCCCGACGGGGTCAGCACTTGGTTTATTCATTAGAGACTACTGCAGTAAGTCACCTGGAGCACTGGAACTCCAGAACCGGGTAGCCAGTTAGCCTTTGGCCGGGCAGCTGGTGACATCCTAACTAGATTTGCTCTCTTTGAGAGGATGAGCTTTAAGTAGTAGCCAAATTAGTATGTTTTCTCATTAATTGATTCACTAGCATGATCAATTCGAAGTTGCACAATTGCTTAGTTAATACGTATCTTTGATCTCTACGAATTTACTTGTCTTAAATTCAAATTGAAACATTATGAGAAATCTTAATTTGCTTATACTTGCTTAATAGTCGTATTGAGATACTACCCTTGGTGTCACAGACGAAGATGCGGCTCCCGGTCCTGAAAAGGTCCAGGAGAGAGAGGAGAGCACCCAGGAGGTACCGTCAGGACTAGATGAGTGGCCAGAACCAGGGCCAGCTTAGAAACTATCTCCGTGGAGTGCGGTCCATACTTGTAATTACTATAGTTCGTGTGATTATCTTTTTCATATAGTCATACGAAATTCTTTTGGATATACTTTTGGTAGTGGTTGTATAGGGTTCTTTCATTGATCCATCTTTTGTAACTCAATGTATATATTTGTCTATTTATTTTGTATCAAACTTAATGTTTAATTGCACTTGATGGAATTTGATACCTTATATAAATGAATTACGACTTCCGCTATATGAAATGTTATGTGTTCTCACATGTGGAATAGTCGATTTTCTCTCCTTCGTATGTTGTATTTGACTCGAGACAGGTACAAGATACGGGTGTACGTGTGACACACCTCGGGGATTACCCCAGGCCAGGGTGATTTCGGGACCGGGATGTGACATTATCCATAAGACCTTAAGATCCATCATAACCCTATCATAGAAAAGCATCCAAGTGGGCTCTACGAGTTGGAGCCCCGTAAGAACGTATGCAATATGCTCGTAATAAGTGAAAATCATTCGGGCCAGGTGTCACCCGCATACTTGAGCCCAAGTTTCACATGTGCTAAAATAATTAGGCTCGGGCCCTAGCATGAGCCCAAGAATACCAAGTCAAACCATATGGGCTTTGGTTTGGCCAGCCCTAAGTCTAACCAAGCCCTTTGCTTGGCAAAACCCCATTTTGTTTCCTTCTTGAATAGTCTTGAGCAGCAGAGGGTTTTTGGCCCCTCCCAAGTCTAACCCATTCTGGGAATAGTCTTTAGTAGTGCGTATGGGCTGTGGTTGAAAGGATTTCTAATTCTCAAGTCTCAAGTCTCAAGTTCAACCATCGTGCAAAGACTATAGCAACAAACGTTAAAAGGTTGAAAGGTTTGAGAAGAACGAGACACATTCCATCTGAAACTAAAGAAAACTAACAATATTTTCAAACACATGTTCAAAAGAAAACTAAAGAGCCGGAGACTTTTCTAGCATTGTTGCAACTTGCAAAGAGAAATTCCATCAGAAAAAGCAGTGTTTTGGACCTTCATGATAACAACATGAGTGGTTGGAATTGGATACCTCTTGGAATAGGGAAGCTTAGAAATTTGTGTTCTGTGAATTTATTAGACAACTCCTTCACTGGCTTCTCTAGGAAATTTGAGTAAGACTCTTTGGCAACAGAATTTGTGGTCGTATTCCTCCACAGATAGGGAGTTCAACAAGTTTGATTTTTCTCCGAATGGGTGGCAACATAATCTCCGGTCTGATCCCTTTAACCTTAATTGAGCAATCTCGCTGATCAAGACTTGATTAAAATCGGATTTCTGGCTCAACTCCAGAGATGGGGAACCTTCGGCTTGTCAGGCACTCTACTAATAGAGTCAAGTAAGATTAAAACCCCCATTTCTAAAAAAAAGTCTCATCAAAATCACTTTAATTCAAATTTCCCACCATATATTTTTTTTAAAAAAAGTCAAAAAGTAACATCATTTCTCCATTAAAAGACAAAAAAACTCCACAATCAAAGCAAAACGTCAAGAAAATTCCATAATAAACAACTAAAAATAAAATACTATCATAATCCACTTATATTTTATTCTTTCTTCAAAATAATCTTTACTCCACTCAACTCCATTAGTAAAGTCTAACCAAGCCTTTGCTTGGCAAACCTTTTTTATTTCCTTCTAGAATAGTCTTGAGCTTCATAGGGTTTTGGACCCTCCCAAGTCTAACCCATTCATTGGGAATAGTCTTTAGCAGTGCATATGGGGTGTGGATGAAAGGTTTTCTAATTCTCAAGTCTCAAGTCTCAAGTCTAACCAACATGCAAAGACTGTAGCAACAAACGTCAAACACATGTTCAAAAGAAAACTACAGAGCCGAAGAAGACTTTTCCAGCACTGTTGCAACTTGCAAGGGAGAAAGTCAAGCTTATGGGGCCAGCTCTATATGGGTCAGCTATCCTAAGCTCAAGTGTATGGTGGGGCCCACCTGGGACCCACATGGAAATAGGCGTGGGGGGATTTCAAGGACTCTCCTAAGCTTGAGTTTAGGAGAGCCTATATATATATATATTGTGTGTGTGTAATATTCAAGCGAGAGATTCCCTCACCATGTAGCGAGGAACACTCCCCTTTTTGGAAAGTTTTAAGTACCAGAAACTTCCCAAAAATGGAGTTTCCCTCACCATGTCCCTCACTTGAATATCCCCATATATATATATATACATATATATATACACACATACACACACTAGAAACAAAGGCCTAGGCCAAAAGTGAGAATATATTTAAAATTAAAGTAAAAGAAAAGATATTATTTAATTGAAATAGAGAGTATCATATAGACACTTGTGCACAAGTATAGTTGCACATAATTGTCATACCATGATAATGTAATATGAAAGAATATATAAACTAAAAGTTTATGAAATAAGTATGTTTATGCAAAATAATAAATAATGAATTCTACTTCAAACATAAAGGTGAATAATAAATAATGAGAGATGCTCCTTTGAGAGATAAATTCCCACTAAACCATAACAACATTTCAAAAAATAAATTCAACATCAAACCCTAAAAAAATCTAAAAAAAAGCATAAAAAAGAATAAAAAAGAAATAGGTAATTGCATTGGAAAGTGAGCTCCTCCTTATCTACATATATAACATTGTCTGAAATACTGTTCTCGTGTGACTTTGCAAAACTCAAAACATCAAATTCCCACTCTTTAGTCCAAAAAAAATTTGTGTGAAAAATTAAATGTTTTTGTATGTGCTATTCAAATTCCCTCCTGCTACATGTATATTTTATGGGAGTTTTGTTGGACAATGTACTACTGTATCATTTATTCATTTATCTTACACATTACCAGTGTACATTTAACCAATCCTTTCCCAAAACCATCCCTAACTAAACAATGCATCATCATCATCATCATCATCATCAATTCATTATCTTTGCCTCTACCCATTCTTCAAGCAGTGTATTATTTCGAATTGGTTCTGACAATATGGAGATCCCTAGTTGACTTGGATGACACCAGTTCCAAGTCGGTTAGTATTGGATCCATCCAAGTTCCACCTCTATTTTATGTAGGTAAATTTTGTGGGGATCATCATGGGTCACTGCACTCTGACCCATTTAGCTATTATGCCAAAATATAAAGCAGATCCAGTCAAGATCAAACCAATTTACAAAATCTTCAAGCGTACAAGGGCTTTTGTGCCAACTATGTGAGGCTGAGTTGAGCATTTTAAGCATGAATAGAATGAAGCCTGGCTTGTTAGAGTAGTAGGGCAAGAGGATAAGGCTAGGCTTACTCTACAACCACAATCACAATTTGGACTGGGCTCATGTTAGGCTCCAGTTGGGCCGCCCCTGTGCACACCCTATGTAGATTGGAACTTGATCCGATTTAGATTATGTCGTAACACATTTTATCTCAACTCAAGTTGAACTGTAACTGGAAAAGTACCAAACTTTTAAACCACCAAATTGTTTAAATGGATTTATGTATGCAGGTGGGCCCTAAACCAACCCATTTAAATAGGTCAGGTGGTTGTGTGGGCTAACCTTAACTGACCCATTTTTATTGGGGGTCAGGTTCTCTTAACCCATGATTGACCCATACATATTGTTGTTCTATTATGGAGTCAAGTGTTGGATGAGAGATTTTAGGAAGTATTAGAATAGTGAGAGAGATTTTAGGGGATGCAAACCGTTTGAATAAGGAGAGAGATTTTAGGAGATGTAGATCTCTTATCTCTTAATGAAAAGAGAGAGTTTTTAGGCTTTGATGAAGGGGAGAGATTTTAGGAGATTGAGAAAGGTACCAAACAAGGCCCCACTTGAGAGGCAAAAGCTCCCTCACTATTATCTGAGTGATTTTTCTTAAAGGAGAATAATTTTGTGCTGACGTGGCACCCCTCACAACTCACCTCCCCCTTTTGCTTTAATATATATAATATGGGGAACTCTTTAGGATGCCCGTGCGTTTTGAAAAGCAAGAACGCCCCTTTTCTTGGACCAATAAGATAAGGAGATGATTTAGGATAGATGCATGTTAGTATTTTTTTCATTGTTATGCAGAGCAAAATAGAAATGGGACATCACGTTTGGACACGTTGCTTCACAAGACTTGATTTTCTAGGATTTCAAATATGTCTTCCCGTTAAAGGGGTTGAAACTGAAATTTAAACGTGTGGGTTTTTTTTTTGGGGGGAGGGGAGGGGGGGCGGGGGGGGGCGCAATGATCGATCCACTTGCATCAGAACCATCAAGTGGAATTTATCCCATTTCACACTATTTTAGACATTATTAGCAATTTGGTTTTGTATCAAGAAGTTTAACGAATTAAAACTTGAGGATCTAAACCTAAAGCTAGAATCAATTGATCGGCTTAATATTATATCTTCTTTCTAATCCACATCCAGATTTTTTTATCTCATGACTCGTTCGTCATGAATCCAGATGAGCCCCACTTAACTTGAGTCGAGAAGGTGAGATTTGTTAAGCTTAAATAAAGGGTATTTATCTTAAGAGTCCATAAAAATTAACATTTATTCAATTCACCTTAAAAAATACAAAGTACTTGGGTCTTGCTTAGTTTGTATGAAATTACAATTACAGGGACCATTTTAAAAGCCCCTTCTTTTACTTTTGCCTAGTTCTTTAAGAAGTCGAGACATCTTAGGCCATTAAACATAAAGCGATCACCATCCAGAGTAACATGCTACGTGCGCTGCATCTGCATCCCCGACCTACAAGCCCCACTTAGTAAATTATCTTTGGTTGAAAAGTAGGTTGGTCACCTGTTTGGCTAGATCTATGGATTTTTAGTCTCGCATGCATTAATGCTAATTGGTCCCATGAGGTTGATAAAGTATCGCATGCATTAATGCTAATTGGTCCCATAAGGTTGATAAAGTCTCACATCCATTAATGCTAATTGGTCCCATAAGGTTGATAAAGTCTCGCATGCATTAATGCTCATATCCTGGGGTCGAGAGGAAGTGGGGAGAGAGAGATTTTCTACGTTCTCGTTAATGAAGTCTTTAGAACCCGTGAAGATTGGGTTCAAAACTGCGTATACCCGACGATTTGCTCTCATTCGTTGCAAGACTCGAGTCAACTTCCACTAGTCTTTCTTTGTCAGTTACTTTGATTGGATTTAAAATGGTTCCTGTGCAATAATCTTAACCATCAATAAAATTTTCCTCAGGGCCACCCAGCTTCTGTCATTTGCTATGACCGGCTTTCATATATCTATATTTTTTTCCTTTTTACTAACACCCCTCTATTCAACTGGATAGAATCCACTCTCATAGGAAATTGGCATCTGCCCTTGGAGTTCACGTGAATATTCTAATTTCACACCAAAAATGCAATTGGTAATTTTGGATTTGCCCACAAAATCCAGCTACTTATTTGGGTCCACCCCGGCAAACGGTCCCAACTGCTCATGGACAAGCTCGCCCCACTTCGTAAATCTCTGATTTAAAAAAAGGTTGGTCACTTATTTAGCTTGATCCATGCACTTTAGATTATCTGGTCATGGATTAAATCTGTGAAGACTGGAGTATGTGAAAGTGCAGATTTGATTACATGTACGTACGTTCTCAGTTATTACATGCGATGTTTAATGGGAAGATGACTCAAAACATGATAGCAATAGGAGAGAATATCACTTTGTGACATCTAACGAAGTCATGGTTTGAGAACACACGTAGCGTCCGAGCTTGTTGGGGAGACGAAGTCCACGTTCGACAATTCCTGTACAATAATCTTCGACTTTGGTACTGGGCTCAGCTTTGATTGGTTGGTTAAGTTCGGGAGTCTGGACCACCCGTGCTATCCACCCAGCTATTGTCATTTGCTTTGACTGCCATCATTTTTTCTTGGAGTGTTGGCATATTAGTCCTCTTTAAATTTAGTTTCTCCGATCTAATGACCCAAAATTCAGGTAATGTTACTAGAGTCACTTGACTATGATCAAGTTTCATTTTTAAACTTTTTTGCCGCAAAACACATGATATCATGGGAATAATATATGTCACAGAAACTGATAAATCCCATGATATCATAAGAGTGTCTCATGATCTCATGACTTTTTATGCAGCAACTTAGGAAAAAAGATTTTCAAATGATAGAACTTGAGAAATGAAGATCAAATGTGTATTTACTTTTTAGAAAATGTCATTTTCGTGTTATGTAAAAAAAAGAATTCGCTTGTTGGTTATAGAAAGCGTATAATATAAAAGCTGATAAATCCCAAGATATCATAGGACTATGTTAACGTTCTTTGTGTCTCGGTCATGAAATTGAGAAAATCGAATTTAAAGAGGACTAATTTGTCAGAGCCCCTTTCTTCTTTTCTATTGTCATGTGGTACACCGCCAATTCAACTGGATAGGATCGAATATATACTATGATTCGGCTCACGCAAGCCAACATCATACCAAGATACAAGCTTAGTGAACACAAAATTGGCCAGGGTAATTTGTAAGGAGCCTAAAAAGAAAGAAAAATATATATATATGGGGGGAAGTTTCAAGTGCATATATCCCTCACCATAGAGTGAGGGACACTTCCATAATTAGAAATTTTCAAGTACAAAAGTTAATTTTCAAGTACATAGGGTGAAGAAGCTATGGTGAGGGATAGATGTACTTGAAACTTCCCCCCTTAAATTTGATTTTCCCAATATCATGAAGAAATTCAGATAATGTCACCAGAGTCACCTGACTCCGGTGAATAGTTTTTAAATCTTTTTTGCCCCAGACCCCATGATATTATACGAACGGTGTATGTCGCATAACTGATAAACCCCATGATATCATTGGATCGTCCCATGAAGTTATGACTGTTTATGAAGCATCTTAGGATTTTTTTTTTCCAAATGATAGAACTTGAGAAATGTTGTCAAATGTGTATTTAATTTTTAGAAAATATCTTTTTTGCGTTCTGTAAAAAACCGAATTTGCCCTGCTAGTTACAAAAGTATATGATACAGAAATTGGGCATATTAATTACCTCTTTACCTCTTTAAGATAAGAACAACTCCTCACTTGAGTGGTAAGGAGTCCAGTTCTCATTGGGAGGTCTTGGGTTCAAACCCTGCCTCCCGCCTAGTTGTGACCCTAACTAGAACCCTAAAATATGCACATCCATCCACTTCAGGCGTAACCCCAAATTTTACATTAATAAGAGTTGGTCCCATCTAAGATTGACCATTTATTACAAAATGTATTATCACATTAAGTGTTTTGATAAATTAATTTAGTAAATAACACTAGCTATTTATTTTGAGCGGTTCACGTTTTTAATACGTGGACACCATCTTGGAGCTCCACTTCTTTAAATTGCGATTTCTAGAAGTTTAGGGCTCACGGGATCCGCACTGAATTTCTTTTGGTGGGACCATAGTTTCCAAGGTTGGTGAATAAAGAGAGCCCTAATATTTCTTTTTTCTGTCGGCCATTTTCACTTGTGGTTAGTGTGGTCTAATTATGCGGCCATGGGTCACATTCACCCACGCAACAGGTGTCCTCTTTCTAGGGGTGAGTATTCGGTCAATTCGGTCGGTTTTGATTGAAATTTTGACCGAACCGAAAATATTTCGGTTAAATTTCGGTCAATTCGGTTGAAAGGCCATATGGTGGGCTTTGTTATGGGGCCTAATTTGTTGGGAACATTTCTATAATAAAAAAAAACCCAAAGTATAGACAACTAGCAAATTCTAAATATCCAAAATAAAAAAGATATTAAAGCCAAGTATTCAACAGTTTATTAGCCTTAAGAGTTTATATATTTTATATATCTAAAATACAAAATTTTATATGTATATTAATAAATCCGGTTAATTCGGTTAATTTGGTGAAAAAAATCCAAAACCGAACCGAACTATATTATCCAAATTTGCTGTAAATCTTAACTGAACCTAATCAATTTAACCGTATAATCGAACCAAATAAAAAATTTCGGTTCGGTTCGGTTCGTTAGACAGACGCTCACCCCTACCTCTTTCACTTAGAGTATTCTAGAGTTGGGAGAATGAGACAGTCTCCAATCACATGATGCACATGTTGCACTTTTTTTTAGGGGAGTCTATAAATGCCCCCTTCATAATTCTCGTTCTCTAATTCACAGCTAAAACATAAGCTTATTAATTAAGACTTGAGAAAGGTGAAGACGACATTCAGTAGAAAGAAATGGATTCAAAGAAAAATGAGCTTCAACAGGATGAGGAAATGCAGGCTGCAGCCCAAATATGGAAACATATTTATGGGTTCGCAGAATCACTCACCCTCAAGTGCGCAATCGAACTTGGGGTGCCCGACATGCTTAACAAGCATGGTAAGCCTATGACCCTTTCGGAGATAGCAGGCGAGCTCACTATACCTTGTCCAAACATGGACCTTTTGCATCGCATAATGCGGTTCATGGTCCACATGAAGTTGTTCGCCAGTGTTGTTGATGGGCCAGAGAACATGTATGCATTGACACCGGCATCAAAGCTCTTGGTGAGAGCTGAAGAGAAGAACCTGGTGCCATTCGCCTTGTCGCAATTGCATGCCAATGAGATGGGGCCGTGGCACTATCTAATCGCAGGAATTGAAGGCAAGACGACGCCATGGTTGGCATGCCACAATGGAGTACCCTTTTATGATCTGGTTGGGAAGGAACCGGAGAATAACAAGCTTTACAACGATGCAATGGCGAGCTACACAAGTTTTGTGGTCTCAGCCCTCGTGCAAGGGTGCGCCAAAGAGGGTGTATTTGATGGGGTGCGCACTTTGGTGGATGTTGGGGGCAACACGGGTGTGGCATCTAAGGCCATCACCAATGCCTTTTCCCATGTCAAATGCACAGTTTTGGACTTTGCTCATGTGGTAGAGACTTTGCCCAAAGACCCCATAGTGGAATTTGTGGCCGGCAATGCCTTCGACTATGTGCCGAAAGCTGACGCAGTTCTAATGAAGGCAATTCCTCACCCCCTTTTACTGCTTACATAACCAGCACATGCATGGGACTACATATGCATTAGTGTGATTTTGTTAAAATTTCTATGATTTTGTTAAAATTCTATGATGCTAAGATCTCATTAGATACAAACAAATAACACATAATGTGATTAAAATCATACACGATTCAATGTCTGTGGGGCAAAATTGAGGAGGGATTTACAACTTCCTTAACCCTTTTCACTTCTATTTCGCAACATGATCGAATTCAAGGAAATTCACCATAGGCAAGGAAGTAACCCAAGAGATTATTTTATAGAGAGGATCCTCCCATCAAGGTAAGTAATCTAAAATCATCTCTCCAATCATATCTCCCTAATTGAGTAACTTACAAAGGCAGGTTTTTAAATCCTTTGACTATGCGGAAAATATCTTTTATTGGATGTTCTAGAACAAAGTGAGCTCATGTGGTCAGGTGGGCCACACTCCCTTATTCCAATATTAGTCAGTACCAGTATGTATAGAAATCTAGTTTATAGGTCATTTTCTTAGCTTTAATTGGGTCAGATTTAGACCTCTTTTGTGCCAATTGATTTTACAAATAGTCACTATCTAACATGAGTATCGGTTTTGAGTATAACAAATAATCATTTATATTTTATGTATTTTTTTGGGGCTTCCTAGTTTTTCCAGGAATTAAACTCAAATACCCAAATTAAAGAGATTTTGGGTATTTGATAAATGATATTCAAGTTATTGAATAAAACTCCTCATAAAATGAGGATTACAGTGCCCAACCCAATCTAAAAGAGATGGGAATAAAAGATTTGTTTCATGTTCATTATATTATTATAATTATTTTTGTTGGACGTAAAAAAATATAATTATAATAATTATAATAATTATAATAATAGAAACTGTCCAGCGCACTGTATAGTGAGTCGGACAAAAACTATATAGCTCGCTAGATTGCAGCAAACCCCAGCCTGGGCTAGTGGGCCGGGCTAGAAGGTTGGGCCAACCAGACCTGATTTTTCTAGCCCAACCCGTTAGCCTTTTCCGGCCCATTAAGGGTAAAACTTTTCAGATTGACCCACTTGTTAGATAGTGCTTATTTGTACAATCAATTGGCACAAAAGAGGTCTAAATTTGACCCAATTAAAGCTCAGAAAATGACCCCTAATTAAACTAGATTTCTGTACATACTGGTACTAACTGAAGCTTCAGTGTGACCTATTGCCTTTATCACTCTAGATATGTATGTAGTCCATGTAAGATGTAACAAGATATATCTAAGTGTAAATCAAATACCGGTAACATGAATAGGTCTCTGATCTGATCAAATCAAGGGGGTATAAATTGATCAAGTAAATGTTAAATTAATCTTAGACACTATTTAATTGATTAGATCAGAACCGTTACAAGTCATTCACCGGCGTTATAATAATTTCTAAATGTCATTGATTAAAATCTGAGTTGATCATATAGGCTAGAAATGGATGGTCGAAAACATTTTTTTTTATTTTTATCATAATGGACTTATACGAACTCAGAATTGCATTGTGTTTTCTCCTATAGGTTGGTATAGATTGGATCTTTAATCTAAACGGTTCGGATCCATTATAAGACCTGTCTAATATTTTTCGCATATTGATTAAACATGTAAATTAGATTTTTGAAATACTTTTTAAATTAGATTTTTAAAATACTTTTTCCGCATCAAGTTTGATATTATGATTGTTTATTGTGTAATTGTTATTTGCATATAATGTTATTTCTTTAGCAACACTAATAATAGTTTTTAGATCCATTGATTAAGTTTGGTTTAATTTTTGCCATATTAAGGACATTTTGACCATTATAAACTTAACTATTAGATCATGATGGGCAATCTTTGAACGTCAAATGATTTTTTTTTCTTTTACTGATTTGGTGTGATTAAGAATTTCTCCAAATTAGTTTGTCATACTTTTATTTGACAATCAAATGATAAATTAAGTGTTATCATATATATCAATTGAAAATTAGCTTTTGATTTACTCGTTAGCCGCCAAAGCGACACTAGTTATGAAAATGTATAATTTCTTGAATTGAGTTTAATGAATCACCTCTTATTTGAGTGATTATTATATCACTTAAGATTGCGATTTCATTAATGGAGGTTCACGCAAAGGTGAGATCATCCGAACAGTTAGAAATCATAATTTGACATGTTTATGAATCTGATATAAATTTTTAAATGATTTACACCAAAAGGTATGATCTTCTTAATTTACATCACATTTGTTAGCATGGACAGATTAATTATGGAAATCAATATTTCACATGTTGTTTATCCACCTAAAGGTAGATTTACATTAATGTACCCATTGCTTTGCTCTAGTTACAAAATCTTAACATATAGCTATTTATTGTTTCTTACAGTAACCAGATCATTAGCCGTACTTTCTACCTTAGGGACCATACCCACTTTGGATTGTTCCAATTTCGTTGAATAGTTGGATGCTTTAATAATTGCTATAATGTTCTTGGACTTAGAAATTGCCTTCGACAAACCCATGACTGAAAATCCCACTGAAAACTCTACTGCCGAAGAAAGGACAATCTATGAAAAATGGATAAAGGCAAACAAAATAAGAGTAAAGATCATCCTAAATTCTATTTCACGTACTATTCTAGGGTCCATAGGAATAAAAGATAAGGCCAATGACCTATTAGATATGGTGAAAAAGTAATTTACGAAAACTGATAAGGCAATAGGAGTTTCATTGATAAGCCACCTTTCAAGTATGAAATATGATGAAACTTGGGAGTAAGCAACACTCCCTTATTCCTACAGATTTTACTTACCCATTTTACTAAGCTGATCAGTGCATGTTATCTTGTATACATGTTGGTGTGTGTTTCTGGGTCTTGATCTGATGAAGGTGGTTTTGTTGCAGTCTTTTCTCCATAGCTTTGATGATGATAATTGCATCAAGATCCTCAACAAGTGCAGGGAGGCCATACCTGCAAAGGGAGGGAAGTTGATCATCGTAGAGATAGTAGTGGACATTGATGGAACTCCTGAGTTTGCTCGGTCTAGACTCTGCATGGACTTGGAAATGTGTAAGTTTGGGGGCAAGGAGAGAACTGCGGATGAGTGGAAAAACCTCCTTACAAAAGCTGGTTTTGGGAACTACAATATAATACCCATGAGTGTCAACGAGGCCATCATTGAAGCATATCCTTATCCTCATTTGGACACCAGTAATCTACTTTCAACCTAGTATTGATTTATCTACGTGGGTTTGTCCTCTTTGCCATAGTAGTAAAAGAAGCAGTGCGTGCTCAATGCCAATAATATTACTCCATTTCTTTTTTAAAATTAGGGAAGAATTGAATTTTGTTGGTGGCAATTTTAGTTCTTTTACTTTTATTTTGGCCCTTATAAATAGCTTCTCCCCACACACACAAGGCCCTCGCTGCCATTTGTGTTAGAATGGGTTCGATCCAATTGGTTGTTTTTATGAAGGGAGGTGCCTCACCACCGTGCTACTTGTCATGATAAAAATAAAAGGGTAAAACAAAAGTTGGTGGCAATTTAAAGTCATGCTTAATTAATGCAGTTTTACTTATTAGTTATTTATCCTTTGCTAGCAATTTGAGAATGAAAAGTCTGAATAATTTCGACCAAGGTTCAGTTTCGCATCTCTGTTTTCTCCTTAATATCTAAAAGTTGATTCAATTAGATTTTAGTGTGTTTGTTTTTTTTTGCTAAGATGCAAATTGAATTAAGAAAGGAAAAAGGGAAAAAACAGCCAAACATGCAACAGAGAAGAAGCCCAGAAAACCAACAAACAACACTCTATCTTATAGAGGGATAGGGCTGATTACAGAGAAAGAAAAAAGAATCTAAAATGCAACTAGAAAAAGGAGGAGACAAATTGCTAAGGGCAATAGAAGCATCTTCCATAAAGAATTTAATAACTGAGTCCAGGGAAGGAACCTTGTTGGAGAAGATTGACAAGTTTCTGACCTTCCAAATGCTGAAGATAGCAGTGATGAAGAGAGCTCCTAGCCCCTTCTTGGCTCTAGAGCAGGAGAAGCTGGAGAAAGTAGACCACATTACTGAGACAGAGCAGGAGAGGGGGAATCTGAAATTCCCTTTATCTTCTAAGCAGGCCCAGAAGGCAGCAGCAAAGGGGCAGTGAAAGGACAAATGGAAGGCTGTCTCCTGATGGGAGCCACACAGACTGCAGCAAGAAGCCAGGTGCACACCAATCGACTGGGCCCAAGCATTGGTGGGGAGCTTGTTATGGAATAATTTTAGTGTGTTTGTTAGTTACATTTACTGTATCATTTTCAAATGGACTTAAGACATGATTTGTCTTATTCAAGAAGTAAGCAAAAGGGGAACAATCCTATCAGACAAAATTGTCTGAAATGGAAGGACAATTATACGAACAGTGAAACATGAAGTTACTTTTGGTAGGTCGTGTTTTTAATTTTTTTTTTCTTTAACTTTTGGGCCCCTGAAGCAAGATCCACACCACTAACTAGATTCAAAGGGTAAAAAACGGTCACACATCCAAATTTCAACCGTTAGATGATCTTATACTTTTAGATATTTATAAAAAAAGATCATACCGTTAGATTCATTTTTTTACATTTGTGGGCCCCAAACGAATGATCAAAGCCGTTAGTCCTTTTTGGAAGGATAAACATGGCTATGAGGTCAATTTGTAGTGTCTAATTTATTGTAGATTTCGAATAATCAAAGAAAAACTCTGGACCGTTGATGCACCATCCATTGTTAGGATGACTAAGAACAACCACCCTATCATCAACCATTGCCCATTCCCCAATCTTGAGATATTTGTAAAACAAAATGAACAATTGAGGTTAAATTTTAGACTCTGTGGGCCCCTTTATCAAGATTTGAACCATTGGGCCTCTTAGGAATACTACAAATAGCCATATGGTCAAGTATTAACCACTGACTCACTATGTATATCAATAAATTTATAAAAAAATTTATCAACCATTGAAATAAAAGAATCTATTGGAATCTATTTAAAGTGTTACCAAGCAACCTACTTCTACATTGTCTATTTTAAATCGAGCCATGTAAAATAGATCTATTTCATACATATAAGAGTCACCAAACAAGCCCCAAGTCTCTCAATATGGTTTCGATCCTCTTAATTTCGATCTCTTTCTAAATTCAAATTAAAAAGAGATTTCTAATAATCCAACACTCTTTAAGCCTTCATCTCTTTCTTGACTTTTTGGTGATGCCATCTCGTTCTCAACTTGCCAAGCCCTTATTAAAGAAGCACGTAACTGTGGGCCCATTATGGTGCCATATCATGTTATCATCTCTTAAAGTTCTCGCTATCCTAATCATTGATTACCTGGTTTGATCTTTGGTTGTAATTTTTTGTTGGTCCTTATTCATAACGAGATCTTTTCATGTATCTTGCCCCTGAGTTTAATGCCTTATTTTCTTAGGTGGGCCCACATCTAAAATTACTCTTTTCTCACTTTGTAAGCTTTCACATTTCGTTCTATTGTTACATTTTACATACTTAGATAAAAAAAAACTAAAGTACGGCAATTTGATGGTAAGTTAAACTTAAAAAGTAAGTAAAAATTGACTCATATATGATAAATAGGGTCGTAAATGGGTCCCCGATTCTCCGATTACCCGAAGGTTCCGACCCGTTAGGTTCCGAGTCTGGATCCTTATTTTAGTCCCGATAAGCAAATGGCTCCGGTTTCAAATCTTTTTTTTGGAACTGATACCTAAACGGTTCTGGTTCCGGATCTACAGTGGCTCAAACCCATGGTCCCGGGACCCGACCAAATATACACTAACATAAGGTAACTTTAGTATGTGAAAACAGAACCCTTTTTACTTTTCTACTTTTCTACATTAGGGTTTCTATTTTTCTACATCTCATACCCGGAATCAAAACCAGACCCGCCTCACAAATGGTTCCGGTTCCGGTTTTGGTTCTCATTAATATTATTGGTTCCGGTTCCCCCTCTTAGAAAACGGTTCCAGTTTCACCCTTGACCCGTACTGAAACCGACCCGTTTACAACCCTAATGATAAATGATACTTTTGAAATTATGAATAAGTCATCTTTAATTTGTTAGTGCATTCATTTATTAATTCAATGAAAAGAGCGATATGCAACAGTAACAAACTATCATAGACAAATGGTGGATTGTGGGAAGGTATTAAAGATAGTGGGAGAGGGAAATTAGGAAGGTTGGCTTTTAAATATTTGAAGTTTATTCTCTATTCTCTTTCTAATAAACTAGCGCTACAGGGCCCGTGGATAAATTAGCGCTTCAGGACTCGCGCCCAACGCGAGCCTTTAATTCATCGAAAGAAAACCTAGTTTAAATTGAAAGTAGACACCAAACAAACAAACAAACTACATTTATTACAATTTAATTAAATATAATATTATTAAATATGTTTTCACCTGTAGATGTTATTGTTTTTTCATTTTGACGTAGTCTTTGCATCCGTAACATTTGAGTTCAACGTTGCCTTGCAATCTTGGAAGGATTCATATCATCTTGATGTTCCATTCTTAATTATGGATAAGAGAGGAAAATGTTTGTTTCTTAGTATCATATAATAAACACCCATGCCATGTATATTGAAACAAAACTCATGCAAAACAAAAGGGGGTAATATATGATTGTTACAAATTTCATATAGAAAAATAAAGGCAGATAGAAAAAAAACTACATCAATATTTAAATACTAACCATGTAAATAAAGCGTAAAATGTCAAATATTAAAACATTAACTAATGGAACTTTTAGGAATATGTCGTGTGATTGTGACATATACATATATGTGTTCATGAGCAGAGATCTTAATAAGAAATTAGAATGGAAGAAGCATTAGGTTCAATTATTGGAGACAATCAAAGTTAGTATATGGAATGCATAGGACCTCCACTTTCCCCTTGGCCTTTTGAATCTTTTTAAACCAAGTGGAGGACACTCGGTTAATCTGGGTGGGCCGGGTACCCTCTCCTCTTATCTTCAATGTCAAAACACTAATTCCTTCTGGTATTTTTAAGTAACAGTGCTTGCCCATCATCAATTTCTCATTACTTCTATTCCTATCTTTCATAATCTTTTAAAGCTGTAATAAAAAAATAAGGGGGGATTCGGCGACGGGTCCCTGAACATTTCACTTTGTTGCTTTAGGTCCACAATCCTTTCTTATGGTGTGATAGGTCCTTTTTCCAAATTTGAAAACCTAAAATAACTAATTTACCATTTCTTTAAATCATATCCCATGATTAGTGGGAGAAGCCATTAATAATGGTCAACTACCATTAAATTAGTCACGATTAATAAAATTTCACTAATGAGATTTTCAAATCAAATTCAAAAAAACACAAATAAGTTTCAAAAAACAAGAAAAAAAGTTCAAATAAATTTCTAAAAATGAAATAAATTTAAAAAACGCAAATAAAATTTAAAAAATGCAAATAAATTTCAAAAGAAAGCAAATAAATTTCAAAAAACACAATAAATTAAAAAAAGCAATAAATTTCAAAAAACACAATAAATTTAAAAAAAAGCAATAAATGTCAAAAGAACGCAAATACATTGAAAAAGACACAAATAAATTTCAAAAAATATAAATAAATTTCAAAATATCCAAATAAATTTAAAAAAAAATATAAATAAATTTCAAAAGACTCAAATAAATTTCAAAAGAAGTAAATAAAATAAAAAATGCAAATACTTGAACCACGCATTCTTATTCATAACTCTCCTCAAATTTTGCTTCTCCCGAGAAATGGTAAACTGGATCAAAGCATTATCAACGGGCCTTGGATTTCCCCATCAACGGTAGACCGTCAGATTTCTTCAAGGCGAGTCGTGTACTTAGGCAAGGATGCCCGCTGTCCCCTATTTGTTCAGTCTTATCGCAGAATCTATCATCAAGTATTTGAACCAGGGTATAAGCCTAGGCCAATCAACAGGTGTGAAACTCGCCCCAAATGATCAAGCAATTAACCACGGACAGTATGCGGATGACATCATTCTCATGGCGGAAGCGAGCGAGTATGAGGCTAGGTTCTTTAGGGTATAAACCTTTTATGTGAAGCGGTAAAAATCAATAAGAAAGAGCAATTTATCCCAACACAGAGAAATTCAAAAAAATAAAAATACATTTGCCAAAACTAAGATAACCCCAGTTTCCAAATTAGCGAACAGTGTGGCAAAAAACTCAAGTCTTTTTGTCAAAAACTCAGTTAAATTATTTCAAAAAAATACAAATAAAATTCAAAAGGCACAAATAAATCTGCCAAAAATTCATATAGATTTGTTTATAATTCAGATAGATTTGTTCCAAACTTCAGATAAATAGCCTAAAACTCGGATAGATTTGGTCAGAACTCAAGTAAATTTGTCCATAACTCAGATAAATTTGTTCCAGAAGTCAGATAAATAGCCAAAAACTCAGACAGATTTGTCCAGAACTAAGATAAATTTATCTAGAACTCAGATAAATTTGTTCCAGAAGTCAGATAAATAGCCAAAACTCAATCAGATTTGTCCAGAACTTAGATTAATTTGACTGGAACGGGGATGGACTTCTGGAACGGGTCAGGTCAAACCTGACCTAGAACCAACCCGGAACTGCTGCAGATCCTAGGCCCACTTTCTTCTTCTTCTTCGTTCTGGAATGTGAAGCACAAAAGCAAACTTTCATTCGCCTTCTTCCTCGATTCCAGCGATGGCATAGCACGACGTCCAGTGGTGATCCCCCTTCTCCGGCAACACGTAGGAACGACAGTGGCACAGGACATCCGATGATGGCGCAGAAGATCGTCTTCTTCTTCGTTTCGTGTTCTGCAAGTCTTCTTCTTCTTCGTTTTCTTGGTCGTCTTCTGCTTCTTCTTTGCACGTGTCTTCTTCTTCTTCTACTTCTTCTTTGCAGGGGTTTTCTTCTTTTTCTTTTTCATCTTCTTTGCAGGGGTCGTCTTCTTCGTTGTAGGGGTCTTTTTCTTCTTCTTCTTCTTCGTTGCAGGGGTCTTCTTCTTCAGATATCGATCTCAACTTTTGAGATCCAATCCGTCAATATCCATGTCCGGTTTGAAGTAATGAGGGGGAGAATGGAAAATTTGAAATTTGAAATTTCAAAATTAGATGCCTAAATAGTTGGAAGAAGGCAAATTAGTCATGTAAATTGTATTCAGGGAACTCTGGCTGCAAACAGTCTAACTGCTTAGACCAAAGCCCTTAAAAAGAATTCACATGGACTAGAGGCTGGACATATTCAATTCTAGGGACCTTTCGCTAATTATCTAAAAAATAAGAACACCTTCCTTCATAAATGACACCTTAATATGGACAAGCCATAAAACAATCTCAATTGCCCCATTTTTTTTGCTAAAAGGCAATTGTATTAGAGGAGGGAGAAGAAAAAAGAAAGGCTAAAAGCCCCCAGGATAACATCCAAAGATTACAAAAGAGAGAACAAAAACAAAAGACCATTCCAGCAAACTAACAGGGCTGAGGGAATGGAAAGGAACCTGTAGAACTCAAGGATTGATCTGCCTGAGAAAGGTTTGACCAGCTTTCTTAGAGAAGAAGAGATGAGCTCATCAAGGAGGATTTTGGCCTTCATCTGAGAGACATTGGAATTTCTGAATAGGAGATCATTTCTACATTTCCATATGATGTAAATTGTGGAAAAGAAAATTGCAGCAGCCCCCTGAGTCGCCGGCTTGTCACAGTTGGCAGAGAGATGATGCCAGATCCACGTGGGGGAAGGATGGAGGTTGAAAGTAACACCAGCACCTTAAAGAGTCCAAGACCAAATGGCAGCAGCAAATTGACAGTGGAAGAAGAGGTGGAGAACAGATTCCATGTTGGACTTGCAGAGACAACAGCGATTGGCAATGCTGAAACCAACAGACTGAAGCCAATCCAGAGTAGGGGTTTTGTAGTGCATGAGTCTCCATGCAAAGAAGGAGATTCTGGGAGGCAACAAGGAGTTCCATATGAGAGGCATCCAAGCAGCTTTCAAATCTCTGTAACGAAGGAGATCCCAAGCTTCTTTGAACTGAAGATCCTTACCAGGGTGGGATTTCCAGCTAATGAGGTCAGCAGAATCCTGATGGAGGGCTAAGTCCTGAAGCTTCAGTCTGAGAAGCTCAGCCGAATCCGGGGGGATATTATCTGGGATCACCCATCTATCAGCTAGAAAGAGAGAGTTGATTCTCTGATTGAGAGGGAAAGAGAAGGAGGGGAACATGGAGGCCAGGCTATAGTCCTCAGCCCAGCTATCGTACCAAATATCAACGAGAGAGCCATCACCAACGATCCATCTAGAGCCAGAGTGGATAAAGTGGGCCGCCTGCCTGATTTGGCGCCAGATACACGAACCAGTTCTAAGGGTAGTTGGACTCCAGAGAGAGGACTTGTGGAAGTACTTACTTCTCATCCAATTCGCCCAGAGGGATTGAGAAAAGGCAGCCTGCCATCCAAGCTTAATAAAAGAGGCCTTGTTCTGCTCATGAAGACGTCTGATGCCCAAACCACCTTCATCAGTGGGGAGACAGAACACCTACCAACGGAAGTAGTGCCTTTTGGGATGAGAAAGATCTGCTGACCACAAGAAATGCTTCATCAAACGGTCCAAGTGATTTATCACAGATTTAGGAACAGGGAGGACCAAAGCAATGTGGGTAGCAAGGCTGCCCAGCACATGTCTGATTAGAACTCTGCGACCAGCAAGGGATAGGAGCTTAGATTTCCAGCCCACTCGCTTGGAGATGAATCTGTCAATCAGCTGGTTGAAATGATGCTTCTTAGGCGTGCGAAGAACTAGAGGGGCGCCAAGGTACATCGAGGAAAGTGGAGAATCGTGGAGGTTTGTCAACTCCTGAATCTGTCTCCTTTTTCTAGCGGAGCATTTACCAAGGAAGAGCTTGCTTTTCCTTAAGTTAATAACTTGCCCAGAGCAGCATTGGTAGGAGCTTAAGACTAGATTAAGAGCTGTCAAACTAGGTTTGTAACCTCTGAGGAATAGAAGAATATCAATTGCCCCATTTAGTCAAGTCTATTCATGAGATAAGGAAATACATTCATCAATAATAGCCAATCTCTTGCATCATGGACCAAATTTGTGAAAGCATTTCAAAATGAAGGCATGTGAATGTATGGCCAAACTACTTTCCCTATTTTAGTCCTACAGAGCTGAATGCACATGGTGGATGCCTTATAATATTGTTGAACCAAGTGATTTAATCTGAATGAGTCCAATTGAATTGAAAGGTAAGTAACAGACCAACTTCAATCAGATTGTTCCATTTTCTTTAGTCCTAACCACATGTTTCTTATGATGATTTGTTAATGTTTTAACTTTTTCTAAACTGTTTATTTCTCTTTTCATTGTCTCCATAGGTAATCAAGAAAAAAGGAAAAAAAAATGAATGAATGAATGTAAAAAAAAAACATAAAAAAAAAATAAATAAATACCGGCCTATTCATCAAAATATAATAATAAAAATAGAACTACATGAAAAAATAAATAATATTAATAAAAAAAGGAATGAATGTAAAAAACATAAATCTAAATAAATCGGCATGTTCGCCAAAATATAATAATAAAAATAAAACTACATGCATGCCCACCCCTTTCAGCATGCAGTTCCAAGCATCTCTGATTCATTCTTACCATCTGGAAGCCAGTATTTCATTGTAGAGCCAATATAGAGAACCCACTCCATGTTGTGATTTTATTATGAGCTTTGAAGTGGGTCCGGTTTTCGCTGGGCGCACCCCACTGTCAGTACCACTCCTTCCACTTATTGGTGTAAGAACAATCAATTGAGGGATCCAGATTAGTCAATATTCTAGGCTTCCATAAAAAGTAGAAGGCATCAATCTTTTGGATTTTAATCAAACGGTGAAAAATAGTTAGATGGCTTGATCCCGTATTCACCATGAGAATAGAGAATAAGCTGAAGGTATCAATCTTATGAATTTTATTCATAAGGAGATCTTTTCATGTATCTTGCCCCCGTGCTTAACCCGGGGCAAAAAGTAAGATATTACATTTTTAACTTATTAGATATCAAAATTAATTATAAACATATAAGAATACATTCATACATATTTATATAAAAACAGTCATCTTCAATCATAAATACAAGTGTTATCATCACATAGGCGAATGGTCATTTCAATCTTTCCGCACAAATTTCTTCTCTACCCCTTTGAAGTAGCACCAATACCATTTTAGAAACGATCAAACCGTTTTTTAGCTCTAGATTTAAAAATATATATATATAAACATCTTAACTTTAAAAGCCATAAATTATGAGACTTTAAAGCCATAGGCTAGTGTTATTTGATTCCAGTAATAATTGACCTACCTTGGAGTAATATACATATCTCTTAATTATGGGTCCATGTGGGCCCACAGAAGTGTAATTATGGTGGGGCAAACCTTGGGTCATTTGTCTATATAATCATATCAGAAAACTATAAGATTCAATAAAAATAAAAAAAACTCCAACCTCAAAACATTTTTATCACAAGCCCATCTATGAGGTGGTCTACCAGAAGGTCAGGTCTGATTTTCGTTCACGTGTGACAATCTCTGAATAAAGTAGAGCTCTATTTGGAAACTAAAAGAAAATCATATTTTTAATGAAAATTTTATCAGCGTAAATTGTTGAAAGGTGGGCCCCAAATATTAAAATAAGAAGATGACAATCTTGAGAGAATGGAAAATTAATGGTGTTGAGAGAGAGAGAGAGAGAATAATTCATAATCCATATTGACATAGAAAACTAATATCTATGTATAATCTATGAGTGGGTCCCACTGTAGAAATAAGTTAAATATTTTGGGCCCATGCACTAATTGATTTTCATCCATTAAGAAACCAGACAATGGCCAATAGGCTTGCCTCCCTCCATCAGTGGGGCCCACTCTTAGAAAAAAGGGGTTAAGAGAAGGCCATTGAGATTTCATCCAATACTGGAGTCCAATCTTGAAATATATTTAATACGAACTAGTGCCCACTACTGGATCCATCCATTTAGGGAAAGCAACTGAAAGGAGAGTAAAAGAGCAACAATTTGGATTTCAATCATCGATAGGGCAAACAAACAAACCGACTATAAAGATTTTCTTATAATTTGGATAATAGCAAGAAATAGGACTTAAATTTAAACGTTCATACAAATATCTTATGAGAGGTTTTAGGAGAGAAATAGTTGCCCTCTTTGAAAAGAGAGACTTTTTAGGGATGAATGTGGCAACCATGGTTCAAAATCTCAATCTCGGTCGCGGTATCGGCCGGGCCGAAAAACTAATATGATATCGATATCGGTCGCGGATATCGGTCCGTCGCGATCATCGCAGTATGAATTTTTTTAATCCAAAAAAACAGGCAAAAATATCCAGAAAATCCAGAATATTAGAAAATGCTGGAAAACAATATTTGTTTCCATTAATAACAACAATAAATCAAAGTCTCGGTCACCTTAAGTTATGAGTCCTATCTGTGTCACAGTTCACTGTCTTTTCCAGTATTTCATATAATGCAAACATTATTGATGCTCATGATCAATTTATTAGTGTCAAATATAAAAAAAATAAAGATAACATATCAATCATCATTTAATACTAACTTAATCATCAAATAAAGTTGTAAAATCATTTTCAAAATCCTAAATATATAGATCTAACATGAAAGTATTAGATCAATCATTTACGCATCATACAATGATCATGAATCATTAAAACAACATATTTATGATGAAATCTCCAAAAAATGATATATTATAATTCAAATATTAAAAAATCTGAAAATAAAATACTTAAAATAAAAATCTAAATCATGTTTATGACTATGAGTAGATGTAGATCTATCATCTACACACTATTAATAAGCCTTTGATATCACAACTATCCTAACAAGTAACAACAATTAATTTTTGGAATTTTTTTTAATAAAATCATTTTCAAAATCCTAATTATATAGATCTAACATGAAAGTATCACTACAACAATTTACACTTTTACCGGCGTTTTTTCCCGGCGCAATCATTAAACGCCGGGAAAAGTATAATTTTTACCGGCGAAAAAGCTCATTTCGCCGGGAAAAGATAGAGTTTTCCCGGCGACAATTTTTCATCGGCAAAGGTTCTATTTTTCCCGGCGATTTATTTTTTTCGCCGGCAAAGGTCCTATTTTTTCCGGCGATTTGTTTTTTTCGCCGGCAAAGGTGAATCTTTCACCGGCAATCCAAATAATTCGCCGGCAATTTCACCCGATGCCCGATGTATTTTTCCCAGGACATTTTTAAAAACATTTTTACCGGCGCACTATTTGCGCCGGGATTGTTATTACTAATGCCCAGAGCCCCAAACAAAATTCTCAATCCCTCATCTCTCTCTGACCCTCTCTCGCCCGCCATCCCCTGCGTCTCCGATCCTTCCATCTCCTTCTCCCTCACGACCTCAACCCTCTCCTCCATCTCCCAGGCGCAGAACCCCCCTCTCCTCCATCTCGATCACCCTAATCCCATCTCAAAAACCCCCCATCTCCATCTCCATCTCCATCTTCTTCCTCCCCATCGCACCATTCCTCTCTCACGCCTCACCCTCTCCACGCCTCCCCTGTGTATCAAGCATCTCCATCGCCCATCTCACAGTATCCCCTGCGCATCAAACATCTCCATCTCCCATCTCGGTCTCTCCTCTATCCCCATCACCTGAGGCCGATCCCTGCCATTCATCAGAAGACCACCACATCCCTCGCCTCTGAGTCTCTCTTGTCTCCCTCTGCATCTCTCTCGGTGTACCACCTCCTCTGTTATTTTCTCTCCGGCATCTTGTTTGGTTCAGAGAAATAGAGAGAAGCAATGGCGACGAACCTGGTTACATTTCAGAAGGTATAAAGGCAAATTGATCTTTGAATGAATGAAGTTTTTTTTTTCTTTCCGTCTTTCTTCTTTCAATCTTTCTGTGGTTGTCTTTCTTTCTAACCTTGATCTTAATGTTTAATTTTTCCATGGATCTGGGCTTCAGATTTTCTGTAAGAAGAGAGATAGAGAGAGAGAGAAAGCGATCGTTACCCCTACAGAGTCATTGAAATCACGCCTCCACCCAAAAACCTCGGCATTCGCTGCTTCCCCTCTGTAAGCCAATTTCTTATTACTCCTTTTTTGGGGTTTTCAACTGCATTGGTTTAGAAACTCGATTTTGGTCTATACACGAAACGTTTTTTTTTTTTTTAATTAGTTCGAAATGTCGATTTTGATCTATATGCGAACTGGGTTTCTTGATATTGGTAAATCAAGTGAGATATGATATGCAGAGGGGAGTGAAATCTACAAAATGTCAATACCCAACAATAAAGTTTGCATTTATAGTTGGGAAAGGAAAGTTGTGTCAAAGGGGTGCTGCTAGAATTGGAAGATGGAAGGATGGCTGTATCTCATTCGGTCCAATCGTTTTGGATTGCAATACTCGCAGAAGTGTTATTTCGTTCTGGAAGATAATTGCCTCAATTGCTTCAAATCGGTGCCCATCTCCAAGAAAGAGGTATTAGTTTAAGAGATCATTTGAAATTTGAATCAACGGGCTATTTGTTTCTCTCTGTTTTTCCTTTTTTTTTCTATTATGTATGGTGCTTGATGATATGAAATAATCCCATTTTTCAAGTTATGTTGATATGAAATAATGCCATTGTTCAAGTTGTTCTTTGAAATTTACGGTTTTTGTGCTAACCCATGCCGCTGATGAGGAAATATTAGGTTTATGTGATAACCCATCTTTTTTTCTGAAAGGCAGAGTGAGTGCAACTGTCTGTTTTTTTTTTTTTTTTTTTAACCTCTAGTTTGATTGAGTTTTGGTTAGTTTTATATTGACATTCTAATTCTAGGCTTTGGATTTCCCTCCTCAGCTTCTTCTTATTATTTATGCTCCCTTAATTTTAAAGTGATAGGAAAAGGCAGATCTTTGAGCTGCTATGTGTGAGGATTGATAAGAATGCGCCATGTTCAAAAAAGTTAATTCACTTTCGAGCTAGAATAATACTTGGAAGCATTCTATATATTTTCTTAAATCCATTTGTTTGGATCTTGGTTCTTTGGAATAACAGGTTCTGGTGGGAGTTTTTTTTTTAAATCAAATTTATCGTCACATAAAAGATTGAATTTCAAGCTATATTTTATTGACTGGTGTATGTGAACAATGAACATTAGTTCACATATGCAACAAAGCAGAAATTTATTGACAACTTCATGAATGACTGGAAAGTGCTACTTGGCCGAAACCATGTGATTAAGAAATTTGAGCTCTGTGATTTTACCCCAATCTATGAGTGGCATGAGAGGGAGAAGGAAAAGAAAAAGCAAATGAGCACCGAGGTAAATCAAGGTTTCCTTTCATTGATTTTAGATTAGAGTAAAACAGTGAGCTGTACAGTGTAAATTGATACATATGGAACTGGTGTATGTGAACAATGAACATTAGTTTAATGATATTGACTTGTTTTATGTCTTAGTGAAAAATAGATGTTTGTCTATGATACCTGGATACTTCAAAATTGGGAACGTATCCATATCATGTTGTCTCCCATACTTAAGATTTACATGTTAAATTTATGCCTAATAGCATCCATTGGAGTATCTTGTCTTTTGATAGGTAATATTAATAGAGATTTTGATTGAATTCTGAATTTTGGTAGGTACTACATTTTTTATATCTCTTACTTCCTCCAAGTATATCTGATATCTCTTACTTCCTGTTTTGGGAGCATATAAAATTCTCCAAGTTTCCAGGGTTTTAATTCCACTGGTAGAATTCCTAAGAAGAATGTTCTCTGCTTCTAAATTGGCACAAACTCAGGCAACATAAGGGATGGTTGCAACACTTCATTTGAATTCAGTACAAGTCTCTGTGGATGCAAGTTGCTGGTTTGGCTGTCACATTCGAAATCATATGTAGTTTAATTTCCAGAATCTTTTGATGCTCTTGCATCCAATCCTTGATTTAGGATTGTACAATTCATTTTTATTGATTAGTCTTACCTTTAGATGAGGCTATGCTGATTAGTCTCACTAGTTTTTGCTGTTGTTTCTTTTGTCCTCAGATGGTGCTTGTTGAGTAGCCGTGCTGCGGTGGGATGATGCTCTAAAGGCATACACTGCAAAAGCATCTCAGGCACCAAGCCCACACCTTGTTTTGGATGCTACGCTAGGTCTGTATAAATTTATACTGGTGTTTTCTTTGGTCTTCTAATTTTCTTTTCTTTTGAGCTATTACCATTAGTCTTATTGTATATACAAGCACAAATGACAGGAGCCCATGGCACAGTGGAAGGTTTTGTGGGTTCAAGTCATGTTACCAATCTCTCTCTCTGTCTTTCACACACACACATGTATATACTGAAATGGTAAAAGTTAATTTATTGCTACATAAAAAAAAAAAAACCAATCAGAAAATTACAATGAAATTTAAGAGTTAGTCACAAGTTGTTACTTCCTAATGTCATATGTGAACCTTTAAATCTACCACACATGATTTTCTTTACATGGTAGTTTCTTCGGAACCTGTAAAATGGTTATGGACTGGCTTTGTCTGTTAGCCTTTCGTAGTGTTTTGTTGTAGTTGTCTACCTGTTTTAGAATTTTATGTCTTCACTTGCCTCTTTTAAAAGGTTGGTTAGTATTTTTTTATTGGTAGGAGCTAAAGAGTCACAGGAAAAGTGCTGGACAACTTCCATTAGTACACTAAGAAACACAAGAAATACGGAAAAGAGGACAATCAGAAAGTTCCGGATTTTAAGCATGCAGTCAACCAAATTGAATTCATATTGGAATGCTGTATTACTAATAGCCTTGTCTCGCTTGTAATGCTTTCTTCTTTCTTCCAAACACTTTTAAGTTGTCCAGACTTTGATATCAGCAGAGCTGTTGCAGAAAATCTGTCCCTGCAGAAGGGGATACATATACATTTTAAACATTAACCCAGTTAGCAGCAATGTTAATTTACACGGAATGCATTGTTTTTCACACACTAGCTTCTAACAAATAGAGATCTGTAGATTAGAAATTTTGTACTTATTTTTCTTGCTGGATGGCTGTTTTATTGAATCCACACACACATTCCAACAATGAATATTCCTTGCAAACCAGTAGGAAAGTTTTGGGGACAAACTCCTCCCTCACTATGTGGGGGCAGCAGACATTGAGAATCCAATTGGGGCCTCTCTAAGTTTATCCTCATGATCTGTCCCTAACATAATGCCAGCTATAATATCAAATCTGTTCTGCTTTACAGAAGCTTTTACTGTTCAAACCTTGGACTAGATTGTCTTCTTCCATCTCCAATGTTAGCAACTATTTGTTGCCTAGAACCATTTGAACTCTTGTCAGGTAAAATTCAAGACACAGTTATCATCTTAGAGCATGTTGAAGTTTGATCAGAATTAGAATTCTTTGATTCATAATTTTTTCTGTTTCAGTAGGTTGCATACTCCCTTTTGGGACCCAAAGTTGTTTAGCATGCTGTTTATTTGGACATTTTGATGGACTATGATTTGAGTGTTGGACATGTTGTGTATGATTTATTTCACCACTTGGTGGATGATTATGTGAAATATCAATAAATTTAGGAAGATCAGTTAAAGCATCTCTACCGCAATGCAGGATTTCGATCTTGATAGACAGATGAGAAGAATTTCTTTGTCAATGCATGCAATTTTTTTTTTTAAATTTCTTTGTCAATCTTTATTTTTCTGTCGGAAGAGAACTCAAAGCTGAAGATGACACAAGATTTTCACAAATTGATCTTTTGTTTTTGTTTTTGTTTGTTTTCGCTGAATACAACTTGATGATTTATTACTTCAACTTTGTTTTAGTCAATTTCAATTTGTTTTGCTTATTTTCTTTTTTGGTTTTCAGCTATGGCGAATCAAATTGCAGTAACTGTGAGAAAGATGCTGAACATAAGCACCCCCATCTTATATATGTAACTCAGGTTGGTTTTAAATCCTGTTGGATCAATGTATTTGGTTTCATTAGTGAATCCAATGTTTCATTCTTCAGATACATGAACATTAGTATTTTTTTTTTCAGATGGTGTTCATGCAAAGAGAAAGATAAACAGCAACCCAAAAGCTTGGGACGTAGAGTTAGAAGAAGAACATTCTCAGTCTCTATCCCATTCCCATCAAGAGCAAACCATGGTCTCTCCACTCTTGAATATGAACATATAATTGTCAAAATGCATTCGTTTTAATTTTATAATGGTAATGGTAAAGTGTTTTCAATGTTGCAAGGATGTTTGAATATTAATATGAAGTGAAATGAATTTTCTTATTTCATTTGTTGATGATTTTGGAATGGAAATGGATGTAGGGTGTGTAGCAGATGTGGTTTTGGATAATGGAATTAGAAATTTCAATTTAGTCATGTGACAAACAGGAAAAGAAATTTAAAAATCAAATAAATAAAAAAATTATTCCTGGCGAGAAACGACGCCGGCAAAAAGAATTTGAAAAAAGAATTTTCGTAAATTGTAAATCTTTTCCCGGCGTAAAAAACGCCGGCGAAAGTCTTTCTAAATTTATTTTTTAAAAACTAAACCACTTTTCCCGGCGCAAATTAACGCCGGCGAAAGTCTTTCTAAATTTCTTTTTTAAAAAATAATCCACTTTTCCCGGCGCAAAATAACGCCGGGAAAAGTTTTTCTAACATTTATTTTTGAAAAAATAAAATCTTTTCCCGGCGCAAAATAACGCCGGGAAAAGTTTTTCTAAACATTTATTTTTAAAAAATAAAACTCTTTTCCCGGCGAAATAAAACGCCGGTAATGTAGGACTTTTACCGGCGCTGTCTTTTTCTCGCCGGCAAAAGCTATTACTGGCGACCTTTTCCCGGCGCACTGCCGGCGCAAGAAAAATCGCCGGTAATAGACATTGCCGGCGTTTAATGGACCTTTACCGGCGCTTTTTTAGCGCCGGCAAAAGTGTAAATTGTTGTAGTATGTAGATCAATCATTTAGACACCATACAATGATCATGAATCATTAAAACAACATATTTATGATGAAATCCTCAAAAAATGATATATTATAATTCAAATATTAAAAAATCCGAAAAAATATTGATAAAAATGTACAAAATCATGTGTATGAGTAGATCTAGCATGAAAGTATGTAGATCTAACTTCTAAATGAAGAAAACAACACAAGTGACAAACCTCTATGGTTCATCTATAAAAAAAAACATAATAAAATGCTTTAAATTGATTTTCTCTTACCTTAGATAATATTTTCTTCAAAAAATATAAGTGAGATTTGAAAATATGCAAGAGAGATGTGTGATGGAGTGTGACTGTTGATATGGGTAGTAAGGAGTTGAGAAGAGAGGAGAAGAAGATGAAGATGGGGAAAAAATAAAAAAATTAGGGCTTTCACTATCGGCCGAGATATCGCTACAACCGAGATGAACCAAATCTCGGCCGATATGAGCCGAGATATTGGCGATTTTTTTCGATACCGATATCTCATCGGTTTGGTATTGGCCGATACCGGTTCATATCGGCCGATATGAACCGGTATCGGCCGATTTTTTGATCCATGGTGGCAACCCTCATAGTCCAGAGAGACTTTTTAGAGATGATGAGGTGACACCCCTCACAGCTCACCTCCTCATTTGTTTTAATATATATAACTAGCAACAAACACCTGTGCTGAGTTCGGGCCAAAACAAAGATATATTAAGTTATTATAATAATTAAAAATATAAAAAGAGAATCCACTATTATTATTTTTAAGAATATTTAGAAGAAAATAACATGAAAAAAGATTTTAAGATTTTATGGTAAAAGAAAAAGAATTATTGTGAAAAATAATAATGAGAATCTTGTAATATCACACCTATAAAATCTATGAAATTGAAAAAATGCATGGGTTGAAAGTCCCCACTAAAAAGAGAGAAAATTATGGATGGAAGCAAAAAGAAAAAATGATACCTTTCAAAGAAGGAAAAAAATGAGAAGAAAAAAAAATATACGCGTCCATTAATATTAGTCATAAGAAATGGATCCAAATTTTTGTTACCCATTGCTAATATCACTACAAGAAATTTGGGGTTTAAGGACGACACAAATTTGTCCCAAAATGTACATATTTCGTCACCGAAACTAATTGAGACGAAAAATTTTCGTCACCCGTTTCGTTGCCAAAGCCTTGTCGCTAAAAGGTATTGGAGACGGAAAAAAATTCGTTATTAAAAAAGATAAATTTGTGACGATTTTTTTTGTCTCCAATACACTCTATTGAAAACATAGTTGTAAGTAATTTTTTTTCGTCTCCAATACACTCTGTTGGAAACATACTTGTAAGTAATTAGTGACAAAATATTTTGTCATTAAAGGAAGAAATTAGAGACAAAAATATTTTGTCATAAATATAAGAAATAGAGACGAAAAAATTTTGTCGCGCCCGCCGAACTCAAGAATTTCCCAAGAGGTCACCCATCCTAGTACTGCTCCCGCCCGAGCACGCTTAACTTCAAAGTTCTTACGATTTCTAGAGCCACACAGTTTTAGTAGTCCTTATGCTAAGTTAATACGGGATTTGACTTATAAGCCCATGGTCAAGACTTGGATATTTCCGATGCGGGCTAACGGAGACTCGTCGTTTGAAGCCCGTGGTTGACACGCTACGCCCCGTGGTTAAGGGTACCGCCCGGACCAAGATCTCACATTCTCCCCCACTAAAAATAGAGCCGTCCTCGGCTCTGATACCAACTGTCACAGCTTCGCCCAACTCAGCATGAAATTGTCCGCTTTGGCTCACGTGCAAGCACGAGGACTTCCTAGGAGGTCACCCATCCTAGTACTGCTCTCTCCCGAGCACGCTTACACTACACCAAAAATCAGAAATTGGAACGGAAAAGCGTTCCTAATCCTTCCGTTCCTAATCCGTTAAAGTGTTCCAATTTCCGTTCCAATTTGGATTAGGAACGGTTGGTACCAAATTGGAACGGAAATTGGAACACTTTAACGGATTAGGAACGGAAGGATTAGGAACGCTTTTCCGTTTCAATTTCCGATTTTTGGTGTAGTGTTAACTTCGGAGTTCTTATGATTTCCGGGGCCACACGGTTTTAAAAAGCCTCATGCTAAGTTAATACGGGGTTTAACTTATAAGCCTATGGTGAGGACTTGGATATTTCCGATGCGGGCTAACGGAGACTCGCCGTTTGAAGCCCGTGGTTGACACGCTACGCCCCATGGTTAAGGGTATTGCCCGGACCAAGATCACACATTCTCCCCCACTAGAAATAGAGTCGTCCTCGACTCTAATACCAACTGTCACAGCCCCGCCCAACTCAGCATGAAATTGTCCGCTTTAGCCCACGTGCACGTGCGAGGACTTCTCGAGAGGTCACCCATCCTAGTATTGTTCTCGCCCGAGCACGCTTAACTTCGGAGTTCTTACAATTTCCGGGGACTCACGGTTTTAAAAAGCCTCATGCTAAGTTAATACGGGGTTTGACTTATAAGCCCAAGGTCGAGACTTGGATATTTCTGATGCAGGCTCACGGAGACTCACCGTTTGAAGCCCGTGGTTGACACGCTACGCCCCGTGGTTAAGGGTACCACCCAGACCAAGTTCTCACAGTAGCAGAGACTGAGAGAGGTAGGTGTACCTGGCGGTGGCGGACTCCTGGATGGAGGATGATGGGCACAGATGATGGTGATTGGTGATGGTGGCTGAGTCTGGGAGTTATAGGCGAGAGAGACTGAGAGAAGTAGAGATGAGAGGGATCACCGATCAGGGATGGGTCTGCCCTACGTGTGTTGATGGAGGGTGATGATGATTGATGGGGGCCAATGGGCCATGGGGCTGCTGCCTGAGACGATGGGTGGGAGATGTTGGAAAAGGGTTTTGGAAAATGGGGAAAAGGGTTATTCTCTCCTCTTATGGAAAAGGGTTTTGGAAAAAAGGGAAAAGAGTTTTGGAAATGAGAGACCGGGATAAATGGAGGGACAAAGGGGGAAATGGGTTTTGGAAAAGGGGCGTTGGATTTGGGGGGGGGGGCGATGGACGTTAGGGCCAGGGGGGGCATTTTAGTCATTTTAAAGGCTTTTCCAAAGCAATACTTGTAAGAGAGGAATAGACTCAAGTGCGAATGAAATTGGCGCCTTATTTTGTTGGCCGAAATATTTTCGTCTTCCATAACTTATCCTTATTAGTGACGAATTACGTTCGTCGCAAAAATAAATTATATTTTGTGACAAAAAATTTCGTCTCCAATGAGCTAAAATAATTCGTACCCGTAAATGAAATTGGCGCCTTATTTTGGTGACGAAATTTTTCGTCTTCCATAACTTATCCTTATTAGTGACGAATTAAGTTCGTCACAAAAATAAATTATATTTTATGACAAAAATGTTCGTCTCCAATGAGCTAAAATAATCCGCGCCAAAGCAAATGAAATTAGTGCCTTATTTTGGTAACGAAATATGTTCGTCTTCCATAACTTATCCTTATTGGTGACGAATTACGTTCGTCGTAAAAAAAAATTATATTTTGTGACAACAATTTTCATCTCTAATGAGCTAAAAAAATTGGCGCCAACACAAAACAAGTTGGCGCCATATTTTTGTAGACGAAATTTTGTTTTCGTCTCCTATACTTTTGAAAAAAAATGAAAACAAACGACAAAATTTATATTTCGTCCTCTTTGGGTGTTCTTTTAAAATAAAAAAAATATTTGTCATCAAATTTCGTCACAACAGCCTAAATTTCTTGTAGTGTATCAAAGCCCAATGAATTCAACTCCTTTAATGATAGGATCATTGAGACCTCATAAATGGAGTTCTTGCTGCCATCAAATTGATTATGTCTGAAATAAAAAATAAAAATAAAGAAAATAGTAAAAGAATTTCAAGCTTTATGGTAGATAGTACTCTCAAACCCATCATCAAACCCCAAGAAAGACGGCCAATTTAATCAAAGAAATTCAAAAGTCATTGGTAATCAAAGAACATGGGATCATTGCCCACTATCGTCATCCCAATGAAAATTGATGCTCTGTGTGCTGCTGTGCCTATGGAGGCCCGTCAGGCCAAATTAGCATGCATGGGCAAGGCTCAGAGCTTTTTAATTTATTTGAAATTAGTTGAGTATTTTACTTCAAACATTCCTTTAGAATTTGAAGAATAAACCCATAATAAAAAATAAAATTAAGAAAACACCACAAAAATATAGCATGAAAACATAAGTGCATATACAATCCAATTATATAAATAGTTTAAATGGAGAGATTTAGGGAGGTGTAGTGGCTCACATTAAACCCCAAAGCTAATTGAAAGGTTATTAATTGAAAGGGTTCCATGGGGCAGTTAAGATCATACACATCTGCATATCAATTACTGGTCTAGGAATTAATAGTTCCAATCCTGATCCAATCTGTTGTCGCCCTAAACTCAATCCATTGCCGGCCTTAGTACTGCTTGGATGATTTTAGTAGGTTCATTGATTTGTTAGACAGCTTAGAGGAGTGACAATGTTTATTCATATCTGCTAACCCAATCCAAACTTTATCCTAATTCAGGTTTCAGTTAGTTTCCCTATTGAAAGATAATTAATGGACTCGATCTTTAATGTGATAGAACTCACCCTAAGATGCATGAGTTCTAAAGTGTACAACTAATAGGAATATGCATATTAACAACGACAAAAGAGCTTTAAATAAGGCATATAATTTGACATATATCTCTTGAAAGAACCCAAAATTAAGAAATAAAAAATAAGTAAGCAGAATAAAGTTATCCCTAAAATTTATAGGCATTGCTACAAATGTTTTCCATTATAGTGGCCCACAATCTCCTTGTTGAATTTGGCGTCTTCTCATTCATGATATATAGTGTCCATAATCCTTCAAAGCTATTATTTAGAGCCCAGTTGATCATTAATGGATAGTTCCTTGAAATCAAATCTCCTATGTAGGTGTGATAAGGATGGAAGAGATTGTTCAAGAGAAACTATAGGAGATATAATAAAGATGCGAGTTTGTTACCAAACCAAACCAAGCCTTTTCCCACTAGGTGGGGTCGGCTATATGGATTTGACGACGCTAATCAAATATGTTTAGGGTCATGTCCTCCGTTAGATCCATGTAGGCAAGGTCATGTTTAATAGTTTCTTTCCAACTTCTCTTGGGTCTCCCTCTCCCTCTCCTACTCCTGGCAATCTCCATGCTTTCACTCATTCTCTCGTCTCATCCACTAAAACAATATCATCTGCAAATAGCATACACCACGGCACCTCATCCTGAACATGTCTTGTAATCTCATCCATAATTAGGGCAAACAAGTACGGGCTTAACGCTGAGCCTTGGTGTAAACCAATCGTGATAGGAAACTCTTTAGTCTCTCCGCCAGTCGTTCTTATAGATGTCACGGCTCTATCATACATATCCTTTATTGCCTCAATATATGCGACACACACTCTTTTCTTTTCCAATACTCTCCATAGAATCTCTTTAGGAACCCGGTCATAGGCCTTCTCCAAGTCAATGAACACCATATGTAAATCTTTCGGACCTTCTCTATACTGTTCCATTAACCTTCTCAGAAGAAAGATAGCCTCCATGGTTGATCTCCCAGGCATGAAACCAAATTGATTATCTGAAATGTGTGTTGTTCTTCGTAGTCTTCTCTCAATAACTCTCTCCCATAATTTCATTGTATGGCTCATCAATTTAATCTTGCGGTAGTTCGCACAGTTCTGAATATCTCCTTTGTTCTTTTATATGGGTATAAGAATACTTTTCCTCCATGCATCAGACATCTTCTTGCTCTTTAGTACTACATTAAAAAGCTTTGTCAACCAACTTATGCCATCCTCCCCCAAGCACCTCCAAACCTCAATAGGGATACCATCTGGCCCAACTGCTTTCCCAATTTTCATCCTTCTCAATACTTCTTTAACGTCTTCCCTACTGATTCTCCTATAGAACATATGATTCGATTCTTCCCTAGCAATGGTAAGTTGCCCCAATTGTATATCACTACTACTGCTATCGTTAAATAACTTGTAAAAGTAGCTTTTCCAACGCTCCTTTATCTCCTCATCCTTCACTAATACATTTTCATCCTCATCCTTAATGCATTTAACTTGGTTTAAGTCCTTGGTCTGCCTAGCTCTGGCTTTGACAAGTTTGAATAGCTCTCTTTCACCTTCCTTAGTGTCAAGTCGCCTACATAGCTCATCAAATGCCTTTGCCTCGCTCCACTATCATGCCTCTTTATGTGCCGGAGCGCCCCCTTTGGATTCTCCTAAGACTTCTTTCCCTACCCTCCTAATACACTCTGCTACCTTATCCCACATATTATTTGCACTCTCATTTACTGCCCAAACGTCTTCCTCTAGTACTTTTTCCCTTAATGCTAGTTGCTTATCACCTTTCAAGTTCCACCATTTAGTCATTGAGCATCTATACAACTTCTTTTTTCTAGTCCACCTTTATAGCTGCACATCTATTATCAACAACCTATGTTGGGAAGTCAAGCTCTCCCATGGTATAACCTTGTAATCTTTACAAGCTAAGCGACCTCTTTTCCTAGTTAAGAGGAAGTCAATCTGTGTCCTTGAGGAGCTACTCTTATAAGTCACTAAATGCTCCTCTCTCTTCCTAAAAAAGGTGCTAGTTACCATGAGATCATAAGCCACTGAAAACTCCAAAATATCATTCCCTTCTTCATTTCTATTACCGTATCCATGTCCCCCGTATACTCCTATATATTCATCTATGTCGCGTCCTACATGACCGCTCAAATCTCCTCCTATGAAAACTATCTCGCCTTGGGGTATCTCTAGTAGCACTCCTTCCAAGTCTTCCCAAAACTTCTCCTTATGTCCATCTCCTAAGCCCACCTGGGGGGCATAAGCACTAATTACGTTCACTATCTCTTCTCCTAAGACTAACTTAATTGCAATAATCCTATCTCCACAGCGTTTTTCACTAACTATATCTTCCTTTAAGTCCTTGCTTACCACTATGCCGACCCCATTCCTCGATCTATTAAGTCTCGTATACCATAACTTATACCCAGTTCTCTCAATCTCTTTAGCTTTCTGTCCCACCCACCTTGTCTCTTGCAAGCAAGCAATTGCGATTCGTCTCATTTCCATTGTATCCACCACTTCCATAAGTTTCCCAGTTAGGCTCCCAACGTTCCACGTACCTAATCACAGCCTTCTATTTTGGACTAGCTTCCTTACCCCCCACACTCGTCCCAAGTGTGAGGACCCTTGCCTATTTAGCACTGCACCCGGGCGTCGATGCAGCGGTCCTTGCTCACTTATCACTGTACTCTGACCATATAGCGCGTCGCTAAGTGGGGGACGCCCCCACGAAATTTCATTAGGTCTTAAATCCATAAAGAAATCTGACTAAGTATTGTGTTGGCTGTCGGCTACCTAACGTACAAACCTCCTCCTTTGTCTGGGCTTGGGACCGGCTATGTCAAGGATACCCCAACATGGGCGGAGTTAAAGATGCGAGTTTGTTATCTTTATAAAATTGAATGAAATGGAGAGATTTAGGGAGGTGATTTGGAGAAGAGAATTGAAATGGAGATTCAGGGAGGAGATTTGTTTCGGATGAGTGTAGTGGTCCACATCAAAGCCTAAGGTTGTACATTTTTTTTTTTGTATATTTCTCTTAAATGAGAAACTTTTAAGGGATGAGGTGACATCCCTCCTCCCCCTTTGCTTTAATATATATATATAATTTTCTTAGGTGGACCCACATCTAAAATTACTGTTTTCTCACTTTGTTAGCTTTCACATTTCGGTCTATTGTTACATTTACTTACTTAGATAAAAAATACCAAAGTACGGCAATTTGATGGTAAGTCACACTTAAAAGCAAGTAAAACTTGACTCATATATGATAAAGGGTACTTCTGAAATTATGAATAAGTCATCTTTAATTTGTTAGTGCCTTCATTTATTAATTCAATGAAAAGAGCGATATGCAACAGTAACAAACTACTTTAGACAAATGGTGGATTATGGGAAGGTATTAAAGATTGTGGGAGAGGGAAATTAGGAAGGTTGACTTTTAAATATTTGAAGTTTATTCTCTATTCTCTTTCTAATAAATTTGAATAACATGATTCCTTATTCAAGCGACAATAAATTTCATCAAAATGCTGTGTCACTTGAATGCCTAAATCACTACTAGAAATTTGACCTTTTGCTCATGAAAAGGCGGGCGGCTGCTTGTGGCGGTCGCAAAAGGGCCATTAGCGACCGCCTATAGACGAAACGGTGGTCGCTAAAAGCCCATTACAATCCCCCCCGCCAAACCCTCTTTTTCCTTCCCACTTCTTTTTCCCCTGCTCCCGCGCTCTCTGCATCTCCTTCTCCTCTGCATCTCCGCGCGTCCTCACTGCCTCGATCCCTCATCTCTCTCTCTCTCCCTCCCTTTCATCTCTCTCTTCTCTCCCTCTCCTTCCCTTCTCTCTCCCTCTCTCCCTGTGTTCAGTACCCTCTCTGCCCAGCCGCCAGCGCCTGATTCTCCCTTCCCACTGATTCTCTCTCTCTCTCTCTCTCTCTCTCTCTTTCTCTTTGCACGTCCCTCACCTTGCGCCTTTCTCGTCTCCTTCGGCATCTCCCTCCTACGCTCACGGTCTCCCTCGCCAGCGCATCCTCACTGTCCCTCCGGCATAGCGGGGCTCTCTCTCTCTTAGAAGGGTATCCATCAGGTATTCATCTCTCTTTGCCTCTCTCTCACACATCAAACCTCTTTCCCTAAATCCCTAAACTTCTAACTCTATCCCTGATTTTTTTTTTAATTTTAGCTTCTCATATTTCCATATTTTTGTGATCTGATTTAAATGTGGTGTAGATGATTAGACTCATTATGTTCATACATGAATCTTATATTATGAAGCAGTTGATGAGTTTTAAATGTGGTTTTGATTTGGATTGATTTCAAATGATGTGATTTGTGCAAAATAGTGTCTCTCACTCTTCACATTAGCTTCTTGGGTTTGCTCAACTTGGTAGCTGATTAGTTAAGTGGAAGTGGAGTGAAAGTGGATTAGGGATTTTGTGTAGAAAAGAGTTTTCGCTTTCAATGTAGATGTCATTCTTTTTATATGCAAAGAAATTGTCATTCTTTAAGTAGGAATGGTTTGAAAATCATGGTTGAAGGAGTGTGTGTGTGTGTGTTGTGGAGTGTTGGGTGAAATGATATGCATCTAATGATATGTAGTGTGATTTGGCCTGCATTTGGATGTGCAACTTTGGTTTATACGATGTACAAGCCTCTACACTGTATCATTTTTAATGAAAATCTGATTCCCATCCTACAATGCACATTGTATGGGAAGGGATTTAAACCATCCTCCACATGAAATGGGAGAAGAAGGAACTGTTGCTTTGTTTATATTATTGTCCTTTTGTCGTTCAATGTTACTTTATGATATGCTCCCTTGCTTCTAAAGCGTGCAGTGTTGTTTATACCCTCTTTTGAATCAAAGCATTTATAATTCCTCAATTTTGAACGGCTGCAACAATGAGATTTTGTTCATGTGTTGTTTTGAAGATGATAATCATTTCACTATATCAAGAGTTATAGGAAACCATTCATAAGAAGAAAAAAAGAAAAAGAAAAAGAAAAAAACAATGATTTACCTTTCAAAATATGTCTCTAACCCGAGGCCTCTCAACTTTATATCACATGAACCACACCTGTGAATGTAACTCCAATAGGGAGTCAAACCACAACCCATTTCCGATAGTCATAGTGAGTTTCTCTTCTAAATATAGCCCATTCAAGATTGTTTCCCAAATATAGTTCTTTCCAACAAGAAAGTAGTCATAAAGTCTCTTTCTAACTAAAACCATGATAATAAAGGAACAAATATTATTAATAATCTTTTTTAGTGATCCAGGCCATAGGTTTTGCAAGGCTTCAATGTCCATGGATATGTGATGATTCCATCTGTAACCACTATGTCATACTCTTCAATTTATTCTTTAAACGTTGTGCAGAGTGCAAATCTTGCTGGCATAGCTGATCACAGATTTGTTTCTCTTATCTAACTTCTCCATCTCAAACATTTGTATTTGAGATCCTTGCAAGTGATTATAGATATTCTACATGTGAATTACAACCAACCACATATGAGTCAAAACACAAGTGAAAAACGAAACTCCAACCAAAGCAAAATCCTCAAGTGGAAGTATTTCCGGCCATTAACTCTGCCACCAATCGTGCTTGTATTTTTTCCTTACATTTTGTGTCTTGTAGTGGTTGTTTTAGCAAACATTCACTTAGCAATTATCATCTTTTCTTTCTGGCTAAGTTCTCAATGGAATTGTTTGACTCAAGTGAATCAGTTTGTATTCCTGAATAGTAAGTTTCTTTAAACAGAAGCCTCTTGTTATATGATGCCATACTAAAGGGAAAGAAGTCTATGATGGTTCAAATGATTGTAAAGCTCCATTGTTGCCATGTAAATTTAAGATAGTTGCAAACTTATGGGGTTACTTAAATTTATTTATTTAGGAGATCAATATGGCTACTTTAATTGATCATGACTTGGCAAACAACTGAAGCATAAATGTAAGTGATCTCGTGATTTTTCATTTAGTTGTTTCCTTGAATTGACTTGTTTAGAAAGTTGGAAGCATAAATACAATAATTTAAATCTATATCCTAGTACTTCTGCTGGTCATGAAATTCATGGAGAAGTTCAGATCAAAGAAAATTCTGTAGATAATTTTATTGATTTAAAAAAGGCTTCTAATAGAGTGTTTAGGCATTTAATTTGGTGAACACTTACAATTCATTTTTAATTATTATATCAAAATTAAACAAGGCATTTAGAAAGGGGAAGTGATGAGCATGAGAATTGTGTGTGTGGGGAGATGGTTAATTCCCTGTTAGAGTTGGATTGCTTTGGGTCTTTCTTGAATTGCCTTTATCATGGACAAATTTAATGGTTGATATCTAAGAAGAAGTTTTTGGGTGTTAGTGATGTGGTAGCTGAAAATTAGCACTTCAGCAGTTTAAAGAAAATAATATATGGAGTGTAGGTTCAGTGGATCTAGGAATAAGTAAGATGAGCTTTTCAAAGTTTAATATTAGGACATTGTGTCATAGATTTTGATATTTAGGAGCAAGTTTAGAATGGAATGGAAACAATAAGTTGGATATATCAAATAGTTAGCAATGGGTGTGCAAAGTGAAGACAAGCTAGTCAAATGGTGTGGTCATCTAGTGCCACTTTGATTAAAGGAGATAACTGTTAGAATTACTTTGGTAAAGTTATATTTTGGCCGATTGGGCGTTCATGAAATGCGTGTAAAAGTGAAAATTTTGTATGACTTTTTCGCCTATTATTTCAATCTTAGTGGCAGCTTTGTATTGATCCAAATGACAGTGCTGCTTATGTCTTTTGAAGCAAAGCACTCATAAAGCAACATTAAAAGGAAAAAAATGGCATTATCTGCAGAAAAGTGCCCCTCATTTACTGCCATCTTTGATAAGAATTTTAGGGTTTTTGTTATTGGTGGCCATGTGGCCAAAAGCATAAATCAAAGGAGAATAATCACCTAGTGTTTGGTGATATATCTCCAAGGAAAAAAGACTCAGTCTTATTAATGTAAAGGTGATGGAATAATGTACTTGACAGAACCCCCCTTCTCTAAAAGCTTGTATTAGATTATTAATGATCTAGCTTTGTGCATTATTTTTAGTATGATGATTTTTACATGAAAGAAGGATAAGAATGAATATAAAGATTGTATCTTTGATTTGGGGATGAAAGGATCATGTGTGCTCTGGCTAAAGTAAAGGGCTTTGGGTCAATGGGAACACTGTATATTATTTGACTGAGCTTTATGGTTATATGGCTTTCTCATATCCATTTATGGGGTTATGATTGTCCATTGAGGTGGTTGGACTAAGTTGGACCAGAACCACTAGTTCTTGTTTAGTTGATGAAAAAAGATTCATGCCTTCTATAATTTATATAAGACCCAATATAACTATCATGAGGTTCTTCACACTTTTTTATTTATATGCCGCATACAATTTAACAATTACTTCCCATCCATTAACCCCAAATGGAATCGGGGTAAGTCTTTGAAAGGCTTTAATTCATCATGCTACATAACAAAGAAGGAAATGATACATAATCCACAAACAAAACTTCAATCTCACAAGATAACAAAATTGTTAGGGAATAAAACATCAAAATAATTCCAGTCATCAACATCAATTTTAAATTTGAAGATTTCATTGGTTGTGAACCTTTCATTATCAACTTTTATTCATTTGCATGCATTAGTGAAACTTAGACCCGTTCTAGAATTGTGTACGACATCTGTTCGGTAATCCTTGATGCGACGGATTGGGTCTTTTACTAGATTCGCTGTTCTTATGATGTACATTCGAACTTTGTCGTATACAATTCTTGAATTGTCCAGTTCGGACAGTTTGAGAATGCAATTATCCATCTTATACTCAATAGCTCATGCAAGTCTGATGTTAGACAGAGTTTCGGTTGATGTCCCATTGTTCTCTGGGTACATATATAGGTACGACTGATGTTGTACTTGTGTCGTGTACTTGGAGAACCACGCAGACATGCTGCCGAAATTTTGTCTGACTAGGGGACGAAGCATTTGAGTTGTTGAGTGCAAGTTGGATCTGCATTCTCGAATGGGATAGGACCAACCACCCTGTAGTAAGGAGTTTGCAGTTTATGGATAGGTGACTTGCATGATGCCACGGTACATTAGGCTAATTATACTTGCTCATTTTAGATTTCCACATAAACAATTACGGAGATGGACAAGAGTTGGATTGATTTACCGAATAGGATGTCTCGGGAATACATGGAGGGGATTAACCAGTTCATGGAATTTACCAATGGGTTTGACAATGAGTTCATCAGTTGCCCATGTAGAAAATGTGCGAATCGGTATTATTACAGAAGAGAGATTGTCCGAGAGCATCTGATTCTGAACGGATTCTTGAAGGAGTACAAGAACTGCATAAGACATGGAGAAGAGTATGTTTCCTGTCGCAGAGAGGAAATAGATGAAATTGAGGTGGATGATATGTCAGAGCCTGATCCGATGATCGCAATGCTAAATGATATTGCGTGCGGGTTGGCACCCGAATACACAAGCTATGAGACTGAGGGGGCAGGTGGGAGTAAACCTCGCTCTAGTGTCGATGAAGAAGCCTTGAGATATTTTGAAATTCTAGACGATGCACGGATAGAATTGTATCATGGATGCAAGGACTTCAGTAAATTGTCCTTTATTATTGAGTTGTTACATTTGAAGGCATTGAACCAATGGTTTGACAAGTCTTTCAATATGCTCCTCCAGTTGTTGCATCGAGTGCTCCCATCCGGTGCAAAACTTGCTGAGTCCTACTATCAGGCTCGCAAGTTAACTGAAAATTTAGGCTTCACATATGAGACTTTGGATGCATGTCCGAACAATTGTATGTTGTTTAGGAATGAGAATGCCCATCTTGATAAGTGCATTGTGTGTTAGACTTCGAGATGGAAGGAGGACGGGGTTGGTTACAATCGTCAGAATAGTTCTACAAGTGTTATCAACCGTGGCAAACTTGTGGCAGTAAAGCAATTGAGATATTTCCCACTTAAGCCAAGGTTGAAGAGGCTTTTTATGTCATCAAATATTTCTAAACTGATGAGATGGCATGCCGAGAATAGCAGGGACGATGGTAAGTTAACCCATCCAGCAGATTCTCTAGCGTGGAAAGACTTCGATCGGAGGAATCCAGACTTTGCCTTGGATTGTCGCAATGTGCGGCTTGGTTTGGCTGCAGATGGTTTCAGTCCATTCAGATCCATGACTGGGGCAAATCACAGTACATGGCCAGTTGTTTTGGTACCTTATAATCTTCCGCCATGGATGTGTATGAAGCAACATTTTCTGATCCTATCCACACTTATTGATGGACCAAGAGGACCAGGGGACAAGATTGATGTATATATGCAACCTCTGATTGATGAATTGAATGAATTATGGGCTGATGGTCTGATGACATTTGATGCCGAAGGCAATGAAATGTTTAAACTCCGCGCCGCATTATTATGGACAATCAACGACTTCCCTACGTACGCCAACTTGTCGGGTTGGAGCACAAAGGGAGATTTTGCATGTCCTTGTTGCAATAAGGAGAAGAAGTCAACTTGGTTGAAGCACGACAGAAAATGGGTATACACGGGTCATAGGCGTTTTCTACCTCCATTGCATAGGTTCAGGAGGGACAAAGTGTCATTTGATGGGAGTCGAGAATATGGTCTAGCACCTCGAACAATGACAGGAGTTGAATTGTTGTCACAGCTCGAGCAGGAGCAAATACATACTGTGTATGATTTTCAAGATTTACTGGCCCCGGTGCTGCCTTCTATTCCCGGTGCAAATAGAAGGCGAGGTCATAATTGGAAGAAAAAAAGTATTTTCTACGATTTACCATACTGGAAAGATAACTTACTCAGGCACAACTTAGATGTTATGCACATCGAGAAGAACGTTTGTGATAATATACTGTGGATCATTCTCGGTGTTCAGGGGAAGTCGAAGGATGGTGTCAATGCACGCCGTGACTTGGAAGAAATAGGCTTGAGAAAACCGTTGCACTTGCAGTTGAGAGAGTCTAACAAGGCATACATGCCTCCTGCGCAGTACACGATGAGTAAAGATGAGAAATATGTCTTCCTCTCAGTTCTGAAGGGTGTCAAGGTTCCTAACGGGTACTGTTCGAATATCGCAAAGCATGTGAACATGAGAGAAAGAACATTACAGGGTTTGAAGAGTCATGACAATCATATTCTTATTCAACAGTTATTGCCTATCTCCATACGGAATTGTTTGCCTAAGAATGTTGTAGCACCGTTGATTGAAGTTAGTAACTTCTTCAGACAACTTTGTTCTAGAGTTCATCGAATTGATGAGTTGAATGGTTTGCAAGAGAGGATTGCTGTGACGTTGTGTCATGTAGAAAAAAATTTCCCACCTGCATTTTTCGATGTCATGGTTCACTTGACCATACACTTAACCAATGAAGCCCTGCTTGGTGGCCCCGTCCAATTCAGATGGATGTATCCGATCGAGAGGTACATGAACACATTGAAGAGATATGTTCGTAATAGAGCTCGTCCAGAGGCATCAATAGCGAAGGGGTATTTGATGGATGAGTGCACCAATTTTTGCGCAGCATATCTTAAAGATAATATTGAAACAAAGTTAACTCGGCCCTCGCGGATTAATGATGGTCCAGTTGGAGAGGGCACGCCATTTGATCTCAACAATATTGAGTGGATTCAAGCTCACCGGTGGGTGTTGTTCAACACCCCATTTGTTGTGGCTTTGACTCAGTAAGTTATCACTCATTTATAAGAGTAACTTGTCAGTTTTTTGCCTAAATCATCATACTTGTCGTTAACACGTGTTATGCATCGCAGGACACACATCGATGAGCTGAAACGGGACATGCCTCGTGCTACAGAGAATGAAATTCATCAGTCCCATTACCAGTCATTTCACGAATGGTTCAAGAATCACGTATGTATTCAATCATTAGGAGTAGTTTCACTAATTCTTGTCATATTACTTTCATGTAGTGATATTCAGTGATTACATGCGTTGTGTAGGAGTGTAGCTTACGAAGAACCAACGATCCGTATTTGACCGATGAAATGAACCAGTTAGTTGATGGCCCCTTTATAACGGCCCGACGTTACACAACTTGTGATGTCAACGGTTTTCGATTTCACATCAAGGATGTAGATGACAAACGAGTGACGCAAAATAGTGGGCTCGGTTGTCCATCCGTCGATGCTAGTTACTACTATGGCTGGTTGAAAGATATTGTTGAAGTTGTATATAATCACGAGTTAAAGTTTCTATTGTTTAAGTGTGATTGGGTGGATCCCATCCGAGGGGTGAAAACAGATAATAACCAGTTTACATTGGTAAATTTTAACAATTTGTTACATCGTGATGATCGAATAAGTGCTGAACCGTACATACTGTCCTCAATGGCGGAGCAAGTTTACTATGTAAGAGATCCGAAAGATCCTAACTGGCAGGTTGCAGTTAAAATGTCAAGGAGGGGAGTGTATCAGATTGAATGTGATGAGCCAGATATTGATGCATTCGCCCAACAAGTTCTTGACCAGAATGCAGTTGTTCAACATGATGAAGATATTAATTGGGTTCGGGAAACCATTGAAGGAGATACAGTTGACTTACATGACCAATGAACGGTTGGGAACTAATTCACTAATGTTAAATTTTAGTGTAAATAGTTTTTAAATGTTAATTTCAATTATCTCGTTTAATGAAATTTATCTTACAAACATTTAAATAGATATGTTAGGACGAAAGAGGAGAGATCGTCCACTGACGATGGACGAGCTGCTGCGCTAGGCCAGCAGGCTGTCTGGGGAACCTAGACCGGCACCGGATGCCGCCCAGTCTGGTTCGATGGCCCCACCGAGTAGGCCATCGACCTCTCATCCGAGTACATCCACTCCAGTGGTTGCTTCGGCGTAGTCCACTGGGTTCAGCTCCACCATCTCGGCTTGCATCGGCAGATACATAGACTGGTATAAGTTTATTTAATTAAAATATTTTAATTCTAGCAAATTATTTTATTTCAATTTAATTACATTATCTCTAATTTAAACAGGTGCTACAAGCACGGGCCCATCTTCCAGCAGGGGGAGAGGCCTGCTAGAGGGATCCGGACATGGAATTCCGGCCATCCCATTAACGTAGAGTTTGATGAGACATTTCATCTGGTGGGCCCTCATGCTCGCCAGCTCATCAGCCAGTTAGGACATATGGTCCGAGACCCATATGCATTCCCTTTGACTACACTTGATTGGGAGGCAATCCCGGTGGAGATGCTAGATCGTACCTAGTAGCAAGTCAAGGTAATAATTTAAAATCTCTCCTCAGGATGTGTCAATTTAAACCATAACTTAATGAAAAATTATTTGTCACTGAAAGATTATTTGTCCTTTTCAGGACAATTTGAGGGCATGTCCTGAGCTCTTCCGGCCAGTTTGCATGTCGAAGTGCCGGAAGATGTGGAAAGACCATAAAAATAAAGTTAAGATGCAACACTGGAAGCCTCATCAGGATGCGCGTGACATACTTCAGCGAGTTCTGAGGGGCGTTCTCCCTGATCAGTGGACTCAGCTCATCCGGTACTGGATGAGCGAGGAGGTTCAGGTGAGAAACTTGTAATTTTTTTATTTTAATTTTAACAATTTACTAGTGACTAACGTAACTAACAAAAATTCTGACTGATAAATATTGAAAACAGAGAGTGTCTGCTACGAATGCGCGGAACCGCGCAATGCAGGGTCCCGCACACAGGTTGGGGACTCGACACATCACCCAGGTCCGCCACGAGGTAAAAAGTTAGATCGTACATGTAATTTATGTTTTTGTCATTCTGTATAATAGTACACTAATAATATAACTCTCCACCAAGCAGTTGCGTTCCGATGGTGTTCCGGTCGACAGGATGTCCGTCTGGATGCGTTCTCGAGAACCTCGCCACCCAAAGGTTGCAGCTATCTTCATAAGTTTTTATATTGAACCGTTTAAATTATGTTTCTATTACAATGTCTTGTTATGCATGATAATATACTAAATGAATCAACTACGCAGGCCCAGTATCAGTCACGCCTGGAGGAGTTACCTGAGGAGGAGCACAGTTTGCCATCGCGGAGGGATGAGATATTCTACTCCGTCATTGGCCGGGATGGGCACGGATACACGCTGACGTATGGGATGGGCATTCCACGCACGCACATCACACGATCAAAGTCATCCGGTGCTAGCTCCTCCCAGGGCATACGCTTCCGTACGGATGAGGAGGTTCAGGAGTTGCTGCAGTCCATGAAGGCAGCGATCAGAGAGGATGTGACAAATGAGGTCAGGGTAGAGATGAGGGCCGAGTGGAGAGCGGAGATGGCAGAACTTGAGAGTCGTCTATCACAGAGTCGCGCCCCGCTCACTTCAGATCCACCACCCACTACTCAGGTTAGAAAGAAAAAAAGATTGTACGTTTAAATTGTCAAATATGTCATTGATGCATCAGTACTTATGTCTTTTTTTTATTGTTTTTAACTATATAATAAATAATTACGGACACCAGACGCTGGCAGCGGCCACAGGGCTAGACATGAGTTTGGTGGAGAGGGCAATCAAGATTTAGCAGACTTGACTGATCCTAACCAGGTAAAATTATTTTTTTTTTAATTCAAGATTTCAAATTTTAAGTTAAAACCTAACATAAAACTTAGAAAACGGGCCTCCGGGCGCCCAAAACGAGCAAACGGGCTCCGTTGCCCTTGAATCTTTATGGGCACGGGTCCCTAGTCAGCCATGACTTGCAAGAACTGACAGAATGAGATTTCAACTCCCGGATTGCCCGTAAAGTTGAAACGTAGGTTTAAGTTAGAACGTTAGCTTAAAACTTAGAAAACGAGCCTCCGTGCGCCCAAAACGAGCAACCGGTCTTCGTTGCCGGTGAAACTTGACGGGCATGGGCCCAAAGTCATTCATGACTTGCGCGAACTGATGAGCCAAGATTCCGACAACCGGATTACTCGTACAGTTGAAACGTAGGTTTAAGTTAGAACGTTAAGTTAAAACTTAGAAAACGGGCCTCCGGGTGCCCAAAATGATCAAACGGGGTTCGTTGCCCGTGAATCTTGACGGGCACGGGGCCCTAGTCAGTCATGACTTGCAGGAACTGACGGGATGAGATTCCGAATCCCGGATTGCCCGTACAGTTGAAACATAGGTTTAAGTTAAAACGTTAGCTTAAAACTTATAAAACAAGCCTCCGGGCGCCCAAAATGATCAAACGGGGTCCATTGCCCGTGAAACTTGACGGGCATGGGCCCAAAGTCATTCATGACTTGCAAGAACTGACGAGACGAGATTCTGACTCCCGGATTGGCCGTATAGTTGAAACGTCGGTTTAACTTAAAACGTTAGCCTAAAACTTAGAAAACAGGCCTCCGGGCGCCCAAAATGAGCAAACGGGGTCCGTTGCCCGTGAAACTTGACGGGTACGGGGCCCTAGTCATTCATGACTTACGGGAACTGACGGGAAAGAATTCTGAATCCCGGATTGCCCGTACAGTTGAAACGTAGGTTCAAGTTAGAACGTTAACTTAAAATTTAGAAAACGAGCCTCTAAGCGCCCAAAATGAGCAAACGGGGTCCGTTGCCGGTGAAACTTGATGGGCACGGGGACCCTAGTCATTCTTGACTTGCAGGAATTGACCGAACTAGATTCCAAATCCTGAAATGCCCGTACAGTTGAAACGTAGGTTTAAGTTAGAACGTTAGCTTAAAACTTAGAAAACGAGCCTCTGGGCGCCCAAAATGATCAAACGGGCTCCGTTGCCCGTGAAACTTGACGGGCATGGGTCCAAAGTCATTCATGACTTGCAAGAACTGACGGAACGAGATTTCAAATCCTGGATTGGCCGTACAGTTGAAACGTAGGTTTAAGTTAGAACATTAGCTTAAAACTTAGAAAACGGGCCTTCGGGTGTCCAAAATGAGCAAACGGGGTCCATTGCCCGTGAAACTTGACGGGCGCGGGTCCCTAGTCATTCATGACTTGAAGGAACTGACAGAATGAGATTTTGAATCCCGGATTGCCCGTACAGTTGAAATGTTGGTTTAACTTAGAACGTTAGCTTAAAACTTAGAAAACGAGAATCCGGGCGCCCAAAATGAGCAAACGGGGTCTGTTGCACGTGAAACTTGCCGGGTACGGGGCCCTAGTCATTCATGACTTGCAGAAACTGACGGGACGAGATTCCGACTCCCGGATTGCCCGTACAGTTGAAACGTAGGTTTAAGTTAGAACGTTAGCTTAAACTTAGAAAAAGAGCCTCCGGGCGCCAAAAATGATCAAACGGGCTCCGTTGCCCGTGAAACTTGACGAGCACGGGGCAATAGTCTTTCATGACATGCAAGAACTGACGGAACGAGATTCCGACTCCCGAATTACGCGTACAGTTGAAGCGTAGGTTTAAGTTAGAACGTTAACTTAAAACTTAGAAAACGGGCCTCCGGGCGCCCAAAATTATCAAACGGGCCTTGTTGCCTGTGAAACTTGACGGACACGGGGCCATAGTCATTCATGACTTACAGGAACTGACGGAACGAGATTCCGACTCCCGGATTACTCGTACAGTTGAAACGTAGGCTTATATTAGAACGTTAGCTTAAAACTTAAAAAAAGGGCCTCCGGGCGCCCAAAATGAGCAAACGGGGTCCGCTGCTCGTGAAACTTGACGGGCATAGGGCCCCAGTCATTAATGACTTACAGGTACTAACGGGACGAGATTCTGAATCCCGGATTGCCCGTACAGTTTGAAACGTAGGTTTAAGTTAGAACTTTAGCTTAAAACTTAGAAAACAATCATCCGGGCGTCCAAAATGATCAAACGGGCTCCGTTGCCCGTGGAACATTGGCCGAGCAGTTGAAACGAATGTTTAAGTTAAAACGTTATTTTAAAACCTAGAAAACGGGCCTCCAGGCGCCCAAAATGAGCAAACGAGGTTTGTTGCCCGTGAAACTTGACGGGCACGGGCCCCTAGTCATTCATGACTTGTAAGAACTGACGAACGAGATTTCCAATCCCGGATTGACCGTACAGTTGAAACATAGGTTTAAGTTAAGATGTTATTTTAAAACTTAGAAAACGGGCCTCCAGGCGCCCAAAATGAGGAAACGGGGTCCGTTGCCCGTGAAACTTGACGGGCACGGGCCCCTAGTCATTCATGACTTGCAGGAACTGACAGAACGAGATTCCGAATCCCGGATTGCCCGTACAGTTGAAACGTAGGTTTAAGTTAGAAAGTTAGCTTAAAACTTAGAAAACGGGCCTCCGAGCGCCCAAAATTATCAAACGGGCTCCGTTGCCCGTGAAGCTTGACGGACACGGGGCCATAATCATTCATGACTTGCAGGAACTGACGGAACGAGATTCTGACTCCCGGATTGCTCGTCCAGTTGAAACGTATGTTTATGTTAGAACGTTAGATTAAAACTTAAAAAAGGGGGCTTCCGGGCGCCCAAAATGAGCAAACGGGGTCCGTTGCCCATGAAACTTGACTGGCATGGGGCCCCAGTCATTGATGACTTGCAGGAGCTGACGGAACGAGATTCCGAATCCCGAAATGCCCGTACAATTGAAACGTAGGTTTAAGTTAGAACTTTAGCTTAAAACTTAGAAAACGAGCCTCCGGGCGCCCAAAATGATCAAACGGGCTCCGTTGCCCGTCGAACATGACGAGCATGGGTCCAAAGTCATTCGTGACTTGCAGGAACTGACAGAACGAGATTCCAAATCCCGGATTGGCCGTACAGTTGAAACGTATTTTTTGAGTTAAAACTTTCGCTTAAAACCTAGAAAACGGGCCTCAGGGCGCCCAAAATGAGCAAACGGGGTTCGTTTTCCGTGAAAAATGACGGGCACGGGCCCCTAGTCATTCATGACTTGCAGGAACTGACGGAATGACATTTCCAATCCCGGATTGACCGTACAGTTGAAACATAGGTTTAAGTTAAGATGTTATTTTAAAACTTAGAAAACGGGCCTCCAGGCGCCCAAAATGAGGAAACGGGGTCCGTTGCCCGTGAAACTTGACGGGCACGGGCCCCTAGTCATTCATGACTTGCAGGAACTGACAGAACGAGATTCCGAATCCCGGATTGCCCGTACAGTTGAAACGTATGTTTAAGTTAGAACGTTAGTTTAAAACTTAGAAAACGGGCCTCCGGGCGCCCAAAATTATCAAACGGGCTCCGTTGCCCGTGAAGCTTGACGGACACAGGCCCCTAGTCATTCATGAAATGTAGGAACTGACGGAACGAGATTCTGAATTCCGGATTGCCCGTACAGTTGAAACGTGGGTTTAAGTTAGAACGTTAGCTTAAAACTTAGAAAACGAGCCTCCGGCCGCCCAAACTGATCAAACGGGCTCCGTTGCCCTTGAAACCTGACGGGTACGAGTCCATAGTCATTCATGACTTACAGTAACTGACGGAACGAGATTTCGAATCCCGGATTGCGCGTACAGTTGAAACGTAGGTTTAAGTTAGAATGTTAGCTTAAAACTTAGAAAACGGGCCTCCGGGCACCCAAAATGATCTAACGGTCTCCGTTGCCCATGAAGCTTGACGGACATGGGGCCATAGTCATTAATGACTTGTAGGAACTGACGGAACGAGATTCCGACTCCCGGATTGCTCGTACAGTTAAAACGTATGTTTATGTTAGAACGTTACCTTAAAACTTAAAAAAGGGGGCCTCTGGGCGCCCAAAATGAGCAAACGAGGTCCGTTGCCCGTGAAACTTGACGGGCATGGGACCCCAGTCATTCATGACTTGCAGGAACTGACAGAACGAGATTCCGAATCCCGGATTGCCCGTACAATTGAAACGTAGGTTTAAGTTAGAACTTTAGCTTAAAACTTAGAAAACGAGCTTCCGGGCGCCCAAAATGAACAAACGGGCTCCGTTGCCCGTCGAACATGACGGGCATGGGTCCAAAGTCATTCATGACTTGCAGGAACTGACAGAACGAGATTCCAAATCCCGGATTGGCCGTACAGTTGAAACGTATGTTAAAGTTAAAACTTTAGCTCAAAACCTAGAAAACGGGCCTCCGGGCGCCCAAAATGAGCAAACGGGGTTCGTTGTCCGTGAAAAATGACGGGCACGGGCCCCTAGTCATTCATGACTTACAGGAATTGACGGAACGAGGTTTCCAATCCCGGATTGGCCGTACAGTTGAAACATAGGTTTAAGTTAAAACGTTATTTTAAAACTTAGAAAACGGGCCTCCAGGCACCCAAAATGAGCAAACGGGGTCCGTTGCCAGTGAAACTTGACTGGCACAAGCCCCTAGTCATTCATGACTTGTAGGAATGGACGGAACGAGATTCCGATTCCCGGATTGCCCGTACAGTTGAAACGTAGGTTTAAGTTAGAACGTTAGCTTAAAATTTAGAAAACGAGCCTCCGGCCGCCCAAACTGATCAAACGGGCTCCGTTGCCCTTGAAACTTGACGGGTACGGGGCCATAGTCATTCATGACTTACAGGAACTGACGGAACGAGATTTTGAATCCCGGATTGCGCGTACAGTTGAATCGTAGGTTTAAGTTAGAACATTAACTTAAAACTTAGAAAACGGGCCTCCGGGCGCCCAAAATGACCAACAGGCTCCGTTGCCCGTGAAACTTGACGGGCACGGGGCCATAGTCATTCAGGACTTCCAGGAACTGACAGAACGAGATTCCGAATCCCGGATTGGCCGTACAGTTGAAACATTGGCTTAAGTTAAAACGTTATTTTAAAACTTAGAAAACGGACCTCTAGGCGCCTAAAATGAGGAAACGGGGTCCGTTGCCCGTGAAACTTGACGGCCACGGGCCTTTAGTTATTCATGACTTGCAAGAACAGACGGAACGAGATTCTGAATCCCGGATTGCCCGTACAGCTGAAACGTAGGTTTAACTTAGAACGTTAGCTTAAAACTTAGAAAACGGGCCTCCGGGTGCCCAAAAGGATCAAACGGGCTCTGTTGCCCATGAAGCTTGACGGACACGGGGCCATAGTCATTCTTGACTTGCAGGAACTGACGGAACGAGATTCCGACTCCCGGATTGCTCGTACAGTTGAAACGTATGTTTATGTTAGAACGTTCGCTTAAAACTTGAAAAAGGGGGCCTCCGGGCGCCCCAAATGAGCAAACGGGGTCCGTTGCCCGTGAAACTTGACGGGCATGGGGCCCCAGTCATTAATGACTTGTAGGAACTGACGGAACGAGATTCCGAACCCTGGATTGCCCGTACAGTTGAAACGTAGGTTTAAGTTAAAACTTTAGCTTAAAACTTAGAAAACGAGCCTCCGGGCGCCCAAAATGATCAAACGGGCTCCGTTGCCCGTCGAACATTATGGGCATGGGTCCAAAGTCATTCATGACTTGTAGGAACTGACGGAACGAGATTCCAAATCCCGGATTGGCGGAACAGTTGAAACGTATGTTTAAGTTAAAACTTTAGCTTAAAACCTAGAAAACGGGCCTCCGGGCGCCCAAAATGAGCAAACGAGGTTCGTTGTCTGTGAAAAATGACGGGCACGGGCCTGTAGTCATTCATGACTTGCAGGAACTGACGGAACGAGATCTCCAATCCCGGATTGGCCGTACAGTTGAAACATAAGTTTAAGTTAAAACGTTATTTTAAAACTTAGAAAACGGGCCTCCAGGCGCCCAAAATGAGCAAACGGGGTCCGTTGCCCGTGAAACTTGACGAGCACAGGCCTCTAGTCATTCATGACTTGTAGGAACCGACGGAACGAGATTCTGAATCCCGGATTGCCCGTACAATTGAAACGTAGGTTTAAGTTAGATCGTTAGCTTAAAACTTAGAAAACGAGCCTCTGGCCGCCCAAACTGATCAAACGGGCTCCGTTGCCCTTGAAACTTGACGGGTACGGGACCATAGTCATTCATGACTTACAGGAACTGACGGAACGAGATTTCGAATCCCAGATTGCGCGTACAGTTGAAACGTAGGTTTAAGTTAGAACGTTAACTTATAACTTAGAAAACGGGCCTCTAGGGGCGCCCAAAATGATCAAACGAGCTCCGTTGCCCGTGAAACTTGACGGGCACAAGCCCCTAGTCATTCATGACTTGCAGGAACTGACGGAACGAGATTTCGAATCCCGGATTGGCCGTACAGTTGAAACATTGCTTTAAGTTAAAACGTTATTTTAAAACTTAGAAAACGGGCCTCTAGGCGCCCAAAATGAGGAAACGGGGTCCGTTGCCAGTGAAACTTGACGGACACGGGCCCCTAGTCATTCATGACTTGCAGGAACTGACGGAATGAGATTCCGAATCCCGGATTACCCGTACAGTTGAAACGTAGGTTTAAGTTAGAACGTTTGCTTAAAACTTAGAAAACAGGCCTCCGGGCTCCCAAAATGATCAAACGGGCTCCGTTACCCGTGAAGCTTGACGGACACGGGGCCATAGTCATTCATGACTTGCAGGAACTGGCAGAACGAGATTCCGACTCCCGGATTGCTCGTACAGTTGAAATGTATGTTTATGTTAGAACGTTAGCTTAAAACTTAAAAAAGGGGGCTTCCGGGCGCCCAAAATGAGCAAACTGGGTCCGTTGCCCGTGAAACTTGACGGGCATGGGGCCCCAGTCATTCATGACTTGCAGGAACTGACGGAACGAGATTCTGAATCCCGGATTGGACGTACAATTGAAACGTAGGTTTAAGTTAGAACTTTAGTTTAAAACTTAGAAAACGAGCCTCCGGGCACCCAAAATGATCAAACGGGCTCCGTTGCCCGTCGAACATGACGGGCATGAGTCCAAAGTCATTCATGACTTGCACGAACTGACTGAAATAGATTCCAAATCCCGGATTGGCCGTATAGTTGAAACGTATGTTTAAGTTAAAACTTTAGGTTAAAACCTAGAAAACGGGCCTCCGGGCGCCCAAAATGAGCAAACGGGGTTCGTTGCCCGTGAAAAATAACGGGCACGGGCCCCTAGTCATTCATGACTTGCTGCAATTGATGGAACGAAATTTACAATCCCGGATTGGCCGTACAGTTGAAACATAGGTTTAAGTTAAAACGTTATTTTAAAACTTAGAAAACGGGCCTCCAGGCGCCCAAAATGAGCAAACGGTTTGACGGCCACAGGGCCCTAGTCATTCATGACTTGCAGGAACTGACGGAACGAGATTCCGAATCCCGGATTACCCGTACAGTTGAAACGTAGGTTTAAATTAGAACGTTAGCTTAAAACTTAGAAAAACGAGCCTCCGGCCGCCCAAACTGATCAAACGGGCTCCGTTACCCTTGAAACTTGACGGGTACGGGACCATAGTCATTCTTAACTTACAGGAACTGACGGAATGAGATTTTGAATCCCGGATTGCGCGTACAGTTGAAACGTAGGTTTAAGTTAGAACGTTAACTTAAAACTTAAAAAACGGGCCTCCGGGCGCCCAAAATGATCAAACGGGCTCCGTTGCCCGTGAAACTTGACGGGTACGGGGCCATAGTCATTCAGGACTTGCAGGAACTGATAGAATGAGATTCCGAATCCCGGATTGGTCGTACAGTTGAAACATTGGTTTAAGTTAAAACGTTATTTTAAAACTTAGAAAACGGGCCTCTAGGCGCCCAAAATGAGGAAACGGGGTCCGTTGCCCGTGAAACTTGACGGGCACGGGTTCCTAGTCATGCATGACTTGCTGGAACTGACGGAACGAGATTCCGAGTCCCGGATTGCCCGTACAGTTGAAACGTAGGTTTAACTTAGAACGTTAGCTTAAAACTTAGAAAACGGGCCTCTGGGCGCCCAAAATGAGTAAACGGGGTCCGTTGCCAGTGAAACTTGACCGGCATAGGGCTCTAGTCATTCATTACTTGCCGGAACTGACGGGACGAGATTCCGAATCCCGGATTGCCCGTACAGTTGAAACGTAGGTTTAAGTTAGAACGTTAGCTTAAAACTTAGAAAACGAGTCTCCGGGCGCCCAAAATGATCAAACGGACTCCGTTGCCCGTGAAACTTGACGGGCACGGGTCCCTAGTTATTCATGACTTGCAGGAACTAACAGAACGAGATTCTGAATCCCGGATTGCTCGTACAGTTGAGACGTAGGTTTAACTTAAAACGTTAGCTTAAAACTTAGAAAACAGGCCTCCGGGTGCCCAAAATGATCAAACGGGCTCCGTTGCCCTTGGAATTTGACGGACATGGGGCCATAGTCATTCATGACTTGTAGGAACTGACGGAACGAGATTCCGAGTCCCGGATTGCTCGTACAGTTGAAATATAGGTTTATGCTAGAACGTTAGCTTAAATCTTAGAAAACGGGCATCCGGGCGCCCAAAATGAGCAAACGGGCTCCGTTGCCCATGAAAATCTACGGGCACGGGGCCATAGCTATTCATGACTTGCAGGAACTGACAGAACGAGATTCCGACTCCCGGATTGCTCGGATCCATCGCAGCACCCTACACGGCCAAATCCTTTTTTTTTCTTTTTCTGTAATTGTAATGGATTTTATTTGTCGAAACTTTTGTAATGTTGTTAATATAATTAATATAAACCTTTCTTTTGTTATTAGTAATTTTTAACTGATGGCAGTAAAACTTTCTTTTGTTATTAGTAATTTTTAACTGATGGCATTAGTTGTATATAATACATTCATGTACAGGTATAAAAAGCAGGAAAAAAATTCAGAAATTTTAGAAATATAGTAAAAAAAGTTAGTAGTATTAGCGGCCGCCTAAAAGTAACTATTAGCGACCGTTATGGCTGCCGCTAATAGTCTTAAACATTTTAAAAAATTAAAAAAATTACAAAAATTAAATTAATAGCGACCGCCAGTGCAACTATTAGCGACCGATATGGCGGTCGCTAATAATTAAAAAAAATATAAAAATATAAAAAATTTGAAAAAAAAAAAGTTTTAGTGACGGCATTTCGATCTGTTTTTAGCGACCACTGTGGTGGCCGCAAATGGCCTTAATTTTTTTTTGAAAAAAGTATTAGCGACCGCCACCTGGCGGCCGCTAATACTTTGATGGTCGTTAATACTGTTTGCGACGAGCCAATTGCGTCGGCTGTTGCGCGGTCGCTAGGCAGTCGCTAAAACACTTTAGCGACCGCGAGACAACTTTTAGAGACGGCTTTTGGCGGTCGCTAAAAGTCCCTTTTCTAGTAGTGTATCCAATTTCTTTCAGTTTTATTCATTTTGCAGGTTGCTTCCCTGCAGATTATATTTACCAAATGCCTTCATACTTTTGTTTTGCGTCTCATATCTAATGTCTGGATGAGTTGAATCTTGATCCTCTCAGATTGTGAATCATATTTTGGAAATTCATTATTCAAATAGTAAAGGAATATTTTTTTTAAAGTATAAAATAGGAAGATTCTTAAAAAGAGTATAAAAATTCTGAATCGATCTCAAAAAAGTAAATGGAGATTTGAATATTTCAAAAATAATAATAATAATAATTCACAATTCTTTCAATCAAATCATTTCGATAAATTCTCTTTAAAGAAATGACAAAAAGAAATTAAATAAGTTTGAATTTGAATAGTGCATCTTGTTGAAAGGGTTATATATGTATAAACTCAATTGAATTCCATTAACAAAAGTTAAAGTGGCGTATTATCTCAATGTATTAATATTCGTATATGGAGATTTGATCATGTTAAGATGGATACAAAGAAAGTGGCACATAGATTGGCGAAGGAAGCTTTACTCGAACCGACATATCATAGTTGGAAAGACTGTACTCCACAATTTATTCATGATTTTGTGATCCTCAAATGTGATATTGCACATCATTCTTAATGCAATACGATATTCTCTCTCTCTATATATATATGTGTGAAGAATATTCATGTGCATCCATCCCTCACCCTAGAGATGCTTTCATAATTGAATATTTTCATGTACAAAAAGAGGAAAAGTACTATTTTGTCATATGCATAAAAGGAATATGCATGTGCAAAAAGAAAAAATTTCCTCATTCTATGGTGAGGGCACTACAAGAAATTTAGGCTGTTGCGACGAAATTTGATGACGAATTTTTTTTTTGTCTTAAAAGAACACCCAAAGGGGACGAAATATAAATTTTGTCGTCTATTTTCATTTTTTTCAAAAGTATAGGAGACGAAAATAAAATTTCGTCTATAAAAATATGGCGCCAATTTGTTTTGTGTTGGCGCCAATTATTTTAGCTCATTAGAGACGAAAATTGTTGTAACAAAATATAATTTTTTTTTTGTGACGAACGTAATTCGTCACCAATAAAGATAAGTTATGGAAGACGAACATATTTCATCACCAAAATAAGGCGCCAATTTCATTTGCTTTTGTGCGGATTATTTTAGTTCATTGGAGACGAACATTTTTGTCACAAAATATAATTTATTTTTGTGACGAACTTAATTCGTCACTAATAAGGATAAGTTATGGAAGAAGAAAATATTTCGTCACTAGAATAAGGTGTCAATTTCATTTGCGGGCGCGAATTATTTTAGCTCATTGGAGACGAAATTTTTTGTAACAAAATATAATTTGTTTTTGCGACGAACGTAATTCGTCACCAATAAGGATAAGTTATAGATAACGAACATATTTCGTCACCAAAATAAGACGCCAATTTCATTTGCATTGGCGCGAATTATTTTAGTTCATTGGAGACAAAAAAAATTGTCACAAAATATAATTTATTTTTGTGACGAACATAATTCGTCACTATTAAGGATAAGTTATGGAAAACGAAAATATTTGGTCACCAAAATAAGACGCCAATTTCATTTGCAGTGGCACCAATTTCGTTCGCACTTGAGCCTATTCCTCTCTTATAAGTATTGCTTTGGAAAAGCCTTTAAAATGACTAAAATGACCCCCCTAAGGCCCTAACGTCCATCCCCCCCCCCCCCCCCACCCCAATCCAACGCCCCTTTTCCAAAACCCATTTCCCCCTTTGCCCCTCCATCTATCCCGGTCTCTCTTTTCCAAAACCCTTTTCCCCCTTTTCCAAAACCCTTTTCCAGAAGAGGAGAGAAGAACCCTATTCCCCATTTTCCAAAACCCTTTTCCAGAAGAAGAGAGAAGAACCCTTTTCCCCATTTTTCAAAACCCTTTTCCAACATCTCCCACCCATCGTCTCAAGCAGCAGCCCCATGGCCCATTATTGGCCCCCAAGCACACTAGGACACAAACCCAATTATGATTTTATAAGAACTATGAATGCATGCAATAAACTGACTGCTAGAATGAACCCAACTATATGTTCAAAGGATACTTATGGTAAGACCGGCTCTCTTCTTTTGTGTGAACGAGCGGACCAACTCGGCCCTAGCATATATGAAACCTGTGTCTCAGCCTGCGTTTAAAATGGATTGTTCCTTCACATGATTTTGTTTCCTTTTGCAGTTTTAATTACAGTAGTAAAGAAAGGGTAGTACACTATATGTTATGTTGATGACCCTTTTGTCCAAACCGATTAGAAATTTAGAAACTTATTAAGTTTATAATTCAGGTATGTCAAGAGTCGAAGCGATAAGCAGTTACAAGACCCTGAATATGAGGATACAACAACCACATGTGATCCTGAAGATACAACTGGAACTGGAGCTCCAATTGTTCCATGTGGTCTTATAGCCTGGAGTTTGTTCAATGACACATACAGCTTCAGCCGCAACAAGGAAGATCTGGTTGTCAATAAGAAGGACATTTCCTGGAAGAGTGATAGAGATGGTAAATTTAGCGACAAGGTCTTTTCCGTGATTTTTTTCTCTCATGTGAAAAAGGGCCTGGGAGTGGTTGATTTTTGTTTTTTTTTTCTTGTATCATTGTGTGGTTTTGTCGGTAGTTTCTAATTTACAGTTTGAAGTTTGTATTTGCTTGATTTGGATTGGGAAGCAAGAGTTTAGTAAATGAGTTTTGCTTGTTTTGTATTGTTATTTCTCATGAGATTTGTTTTATTCAGTTCTTAATTTGTTTTGTATTGTTATTTCTATTGTTAATTTTTGATGAGAAGAATTGAGCAAGAAAGAAAGAAAAATGGGAGTGTTATTGTTGATTCTGTTGATGGGTTTTGTGGTGTGGTGGGGGGCTCTCATTTTTGCTGGGTTTTGATGGGAAACAAATTGCAGAGCATATATGAAGTTATGGTTTTGGGTGTTGCAGGCAATGCTCAGATGAGGGTTGGGATGTGATGGGGTGCTTTAATGATGTGTTAATTGATATGGCTATAGTGGTTTGCAATCCGTGAGTGATTAAAATAAATAGGGCTGGGTCAGTTTATCTTAATCAAGACTCAAGAGTAACTTTAGTTGTCACATATACTCAAAGAAAATAAAGTTCATTGATTATAAACAATCCAAGTTGATGGAAATTTTACTGTGATTGAGAAATAAGTTCTTAAGTTTGATATAAATCAGACCAAGTTGCAAGGAGATGGTCCTTCCCATTCCACTAGGAGGGGGGGGGGGGATTTATTGTCATCCATTTTCCACTTGAAAAGAATGGGGGTTTTGCAAGAGATATCTCTTGTTCCATATGATTTAGCTGATCTTTCAGATGAGGGAAGCTTCTTGGTCTTACAAATGTGCTACCTAGTATTACTTTAGTTTACTGCTTTCCTCTCTATCTACTTTTGTTTAGCAACACATCCCTATACTTCATAACATTCTTTCCATCTAATGCCTGATGGTGATCACAATTCACATCCAACATCACTCTCACACGCTTCTCTCCTGAATCCTGTGATCTGGTTATAATCTTACTGATGGAGATGGTGCATGTAAGTGAGTACTGAATCATAAATTGGACTATTCAAGTCATGTTAGTTAAGCATGTTGTTATGCTTATATCTTCTTATCTAACATCTGAATCAAAAAGTGGTCAACATGACTTTTGTGCATCAGTGAGCGAGATTGATTTTTGGTTTTGGAATCAGGTCGATCTGACTTCAGGTTTTGAAGTTATGAATTTTCTACTGGAGACAACTCTGCTTCACTCAGGTTGCTGTTTTTCTGTGACCAGTCAGCTTCAAGGTGATTTTACACTACTTTCCATTCAATCTGGGTTAAATCTCAAAACATGAAACACTACAAAAAAAAGGACTTTTAGTCTCGCTTTTAAATTGAGCTTTTGTGTCGCTTTTACAATAAAGTGACACAGTATGGTCTGATGTGTCACTTTAGAAGAGGAGTAAACGAGGAGGAGGTTTGTTGTGTCACTTTTCTAAACAAAAGTGACACAAGAAGTTTGGTTGTTCTTTTCTTTCAGGAAATAGAAAAAAAAAGCGACACATGAATTTGGGCGGGTACTTAGAAAGTGATGATTTGGGCAGGTGTCCCCTCCATCTTATATCCCATTCCTTTGTTCCCCCCATACCTCATTCCTTTGGTACCCAAATACCCCAACGATCAGACCCATCCCCTTGAGGAGTGTCTGAGACGATCGACAGGTGCACATCACCTCAGTACCCCCCATCCCTCCAATCCTCACGCACCTCAGTAGCCCATCCCTCCAATCCTCCCTTGCATCATCTCCATTCACACAACCCAGGCGATCACCTTCAGCCCTACGCATCATCAGCCAGCCTCCCATCTCCATCTCCATCGCAGCCATCACTACAAGAAATATAAGCATTAACGTTGAAAAAGCGGGCGGAAAAGAACAAGCACTAGAAATCAAATGAAAGGAAGTAGGAGGAAAGTTTGAAAATAAAAACCCTAGCCTCTCTCTCTCTCCAAGTATGTTCATTTCACAGCACTCACAAGAGAAAGACTCTCTCTCTCTCTCTCCACTTCTCTCTTTCACAGCACTCACAAGAGAAAGACTCTCTCTCTCTCTCATGGCAGCTTCAACCACAGCAAAAGAACCCACCACGCCCCCACCTCCAGTTATAGGGAAAGCAGGAAGATACACTGTCTTCCTCACTCCTCCCTCCACTCCAAAACCCCGTCAAAGTCCCACCTTAGATTCTCCTAAAATCCCTCCCCAGACTGAATTTCCAAGATTCCCCCTCCTGTCCGGCCTCCCCCTCAGCAATTTCCCCAAAAGCCGACCCCCAACTCCTCCCCATTTGGGTTCTTCTGGAACGCCGTTACCAGAGTCCAAGATTGTAACTTTATCCAATCCATGGCTTCTTTTCTCATTTTTTTTTAATCTAGGTCTTACTTATTTTGTAATCTAATGGGATTCTTTTGTGGTGGATTTGGCAGTTCATTCTAACGTGGATGAGTATTTGGCAGATTGGTTTGGATTGAATCAGTCCAAGTATCAGTGGGCGTTGAACGATTACTATGAGAGCAATGAAATTGTGAGTTTCTTCTGATCTTCAGTTTGGGTTTTTTTTTTTTTTTTTTTTGGGTTTGTTTAGATGTGTCCCAGATTGGATTTGATTTGGGTTTTTCTTCTGGAAAAATCAGATATTTTTATGTTTCCCTGATGAGGTTGGAGATTGTGAGTAAAATCAGTATTTCTTATGGGTGCTGATGAATTGGATTAAGAAATTCCGAATCTCAGCACTGTTTTAATTCATTTTCTTATGGGTGCTGATGAATTTCGCTTGCCTCTTACCAGAAAGGCCCACAGCTGTTGCATACCTCTCAAAATAACTTATCTATTGAGACACACATCTATGATCTCACGCGTGCACACCCCTCCCTAACCAGACAATTAACCGTGGTTGACCCAAAGTCATTTCATGAAAGAACCATTTCATGCTGTTTTTGTAGGTTTCAGATAGAGTTATAAAACCACCACCAATGTTTTAGCATCCATTTGGGAGCCATTGAAACCCACCCTCACAGAAGTCATCACTTGTAATGGTTGGCATATCAATTACTTGAAACACATTCAAGCTAACATGGAGAAATCAGCAGCAGTTATCTCATCCAAACTAAAATTAACACACCCTCAGCCTTACTAAGTAAAACAATGATGATATTGTCATAAATTCAATGTCATGAAAACCATAATTGGAAGTTTTCATATGCTCATACATCTTATCAAGTGCAAATTACAGTAATCAAGCATAAGTTAGCTCAAACATGGAATGTCTGGAAACAGACTAGCGGAAGGCAACTTTTCATATGCTCATCAGCCTATTTCTTCATGGAACCTGTCTTGTTGCAAATTTCTTTTCATGATTTCTTCATCAATACTTACTAAAAGATTTTCTTTTTCTTTTTCTTCTATACAATTCTTTTTCCTGTTTATCAGCTGATGCAATGGTGTCCACTGGCCTTGCAGCTTTGGGTTATGAATATATAAATCTAGGTTTGGAATTAGATTCACCTATTTAAATCTTTTAGTTTCACCACAGTTAGTGGTTTTTTCTTCTCTTTTTTTATTGGAGAGAGAAATCATCATAATATATAACAACTAGTTTGTTGGTTTTTATGACCAGATGACTGTTGGGCAGAATTATATAGAGACTCTAAGGTAAGATCTTGCATATTAATTCGTTTCATTCACCGTTAAAAAACTCACACTTGTTTTGATAGGGAAACCTGGTTCCAAAAGCTTCAATTTTCCCATCAGGCATGAAGGCTCTTGCAGATTATGTGCATGGCAAAGGGCTTAAGATTATAATCTATGGCGATGCGGGGTATATACATATTTACATTGGCTTTCCTTAATGAAGCATACTACTGTGTTTTCCAAACTTGTAATTGGTTTCACATTTTAGTCTTCCCTTCTGATATTATTTTGTAATTTTTGGATTTTACTGTGATTTGGAACTTTCAAGACCCAGACTTGTGCCAGAACTATGCCAGGCTCACTTGGATATGAAGAACAGGATGCAAACACCTTCGCATCGTGGGTACGATTAGATCATTTTAATTTCCATAGCTAGTTGCAACATTATTAGTTCAGAGTTATTAAATATCTCAATTAGCAAAACAGTTTCCTAGCGTGAAATATTTCAACTTGCATAGATATTAGCTAATGTTCTAGTTTGAGTTTTCATCATTTTATTACCACTCTGATGAGCTTGATTTCCTCTATTCTTGAAGGGAATTGACTATTTGAAATATGATAATTGTCACAAGAATGGAGTGAGCCCACAAGAAAGGTACAACACAATGAAATAAAGAATGAGTTTGGTCACTGTTACTTATAATTATCAGGATAATTAAGGAGAGATTAAACATTGATTACTTATGTATTGAATGGCACATGTACTCTAAGATGAGCAAAGCTCTTCTGAAGACAGGAAGACCCATCTTTTTCTCTCTATGTGAATGGTCTGTTGTTTAACTATGCTCTTGCAGCAATTGCTTTAGTGAGAAATACTTACATTTCTCCTTAGATTTCATAACAATAATAAGATGGTTTGGTATGATTCTAGGGGCCAAGAAAACCCAGCAGCCTGGGCACCAGCTATTGGAAACAGCTGGCGAACAACGGGCGATATTAAAGATAACTGGAATAGGTAATTAACAAGAGGCTAATTGATGCAGTGATGCATTTGTGTGTATTCATTCTGTTGTGTAAATTGTAAACATGGTGCTCTACTCCCTTTCTACTTTCTAGTATTACCTCAAGGGCTGATCAAAACGACGCATGGGCATCATATGCTGGACCGGGGGCATGGAACGGTATACTCCTATTTGCCTAGTACTGGATCCTTGATCTCTCAAACAAAATGTAGAGGCCAGAACCATACTAAAATATGTTGTTTGGAGTTGTTTGTATAGATCCTGATATGCTAGAAGTTGGAAATGGTGGCATGTCAACGGAGGAATATCGCTTTCACTTCAGCATATGGGCACGGGCTAAGGTAGCCATTTTTCAAAGTACTCTGCAGACACACTTGTACTGGGTCTAACTAGTGTCTACATTCATGAAATGATGATTATCTGTACATAACTACCTGATTGTTTAGGCCCCACTACTGATTGGATGCGACTTAACATCAATGGATGATGAAACACGGGGGTTATTGAGCAACAAGGAGGTCATTGTAGTCAATCAAGGTACAGAGACTGTTCTGTCACTCACAGATTTCTTTGCCATAGATGTTGAGCAAGTGATATGTGAACTACATGCATGAAATTCTTTGCAACATGCATCAACAGTTTAGAAGCTGAACAAAACTCTACAAATATATCAAGTAAAAATTCAATTTTACTGTGATTGGATTTTACATTGATTGAAGTGATATTTGCCATTTGATTGATAACATTTTGAAATCAAGTGAAATTTTGATCCGAGTGTCATGGATCAATCCTACTGGTGATCTCATCAACATCACCAATGGATGGGAGATATGTTATGGTCCATCCAAATTGTTAGTAGCTTAACTTCCTTGTGTACAGTGAAGATGGTGCATTGGATTGCATGGTTGTCAGAATTATCTGAATATGAAATTGTGATATGCTAATCACATTATTAGGATCTGAGTTTCTTGCACACGTTGGGTATGAATGGTGGATTAGAAGGTTAGGATTGGGTGCTCTTTCTTTGTTTATAGTGTCTGCATTGTAATTGTATTGATCTCATTTCTCTTTGTGACCCATCACCCATATGAGGAATTGCTGTGACCCCCCCCCCCCCTGCACTTTCCTAACCAACCATTAGACTGAGGTTCTCCTTGACACAATTGGTAAGGGATATACAATTTCTTGGGGAAGGTAGGATAGCTAGGTTCGAGCCTGAATTGGAACGAGGAGTTATTGTTCGTTACCACTCTTCAAATTGTTTAGAATTAACAAAAAAAGATTAATTAAAAAAAAGCTTAAGTAATTTGTTGAAGCAAGGGGCAGTAGGGTAACATACTGACAGCTTGAAAAATAGGTTGCCAAGGCAATGAATGATTACAGTGCTTCCCTGCATCTTTTTAGGTAAGTTCATTGTGGAGAATGGAGAATGAACCCTCATATGTTTGGATGATGTGCAATCAAGGTAATGAGAATGAATCTTCCCTATTTGACAATTCATCTGAACATTGGATGTTGTTGAAGTTGAATATAGACTTTGAAAAAATTTCAATCTGAACATTGGTAAGCAGCTCAGAATTTCAATCTACATTTACATAAATTTAAAAAAAAAAATCATACCTTGGATGGTTGCAGAAATCGTGAGCAAAGACCGAGCAGAGAGAGGATTGCAAACCTGAGGGAGAAAAAATAAAAAATACCAAGGTCTTTTTGAGTTCAAAAGAAAATACAGGGCCCTTTCAATATAAATTGATTTCTCTCCATTGAGGATGTGTGGTTAATACATGCACAAGTGGGTCTTGGATGCTAAATTGCAGATCTAATCAAGCATAGGCATAGGATTTGCCCACCAGAATTGAATCCAATGGATCGTCCATGATGGCCAAATCTTGCATTAGTTTGGATTGAACATAGATGAAGATTGTAATTGCACGACCTATTAAATTATATAATTGCACATGCAAGATATTACATAGGGTTTTGTTACTCATAATTTAATCTTCTAGCTTTTTTCTTTGTGAGTACAATTGAGAGAGAGGTGAGGAGGGATATGTGAGGAGCGTCACCTCTCTTCCTTATGGGGCATGGAAATCAACATCCCTTTTAAGGCATTCCCAAGCTTTAGAAATCAACTAGAGGATGATATTTGCATGAGAATTTGCATGATTTTCCTTTTAATCTCTGGCTGTGTGGATTCTGGTGCGGATAGGCTATTTGATAAGCAATTCCTCATGGATTGAACTGCATTAGTGTGAAACAAAGGCCACACTGCCCACATGATATGGATATAATAAATATATGGGACCCTTTGAACAGAGTAGCAATTAGGAGGGGGGGGGGGGGACTGTCGACTGTGATTAACTTGCATAGTTTTCGGTACATTAATGCTTATTAAGTGTTAGTTGTAGATGGTGATAGGAATACTAGGTCATCATATTAGTGAATTATTGATTGCTCCTAGTTTGCTTGCTACTATGATCTTATGACATGTGAATTGCTAGTGTTTCAATTGCTCTTTCTCTAGTGACAAAATGTTTTCTCTTTAATATGAATCCTTGATATTGTTGGTTAAACTCTCCTTCTTACTTGATTATATTATTGATACATAGTCAAATTGTTATTATTTTGTAGGTGAATGAAGAACTTAATTAAACGGAGATGGAATGCCTTTTGCTAAGTGGATCTACTAATTAGGTTAAGTTAATTTTGGTTAGTTAGGGATTTCCGGAAATTGTTTACAATGTAGCTTGCCTTTTTTTAGATGCTTTTGTGAAGGTTTTGGATTATGTCGTGACGCTTTGGTTACGAATTCGAAGGTTAATGTAAATAGTTTGGATTATGGATGGATTCAAATTGGCTATGTTTTGAATAGTTTGTTTGATTTAGTGCGTGGACGAGCAAGTACGTTCCTTAATGTGAATGGTGATTAATTTCCAATTAATGAAATGGTTCTTATTGAATGTTGCTATCTATATTTTTTTGCATCTTTTGTAAGGCAGGTTTAGTGATTTGAATGTGTATCCATACTGCAGCATGTTACTAGTAATGTATATATTGCATTTTTATTTTAAAAAAAATGGATGGTATCTCGCTTCTATGGAAACTGTCACAACTGATGACTACTTGTGTCACTTTTGGTCCGAAAACAACATATTGATCACTGCTTTTGAAAAGGGAGACAACAAAGTTATCTTTCTTGTGACACTTTTAAGTTTTTTCAGTGTCACTTTTGGGTTTAAAGCGACACAAGTAACCATTTTTTGTGTCATTTTGATAACAGAAACTGACACAACAAATGTATTTCTTGGGACGCTTTTACGAACTTTTAGTGACGCCGGCAGATAAGACGCTTGCATAGTAATCAGAAAAGCGACACAAACCACTTTTTAAGACACTTTAAAAGTGACTCATTAAGACATTCTTTTTGTAGTGAAAGTTGTAGACCTCTGATAAATATTTCATTTGGATCAAGAATCATGTTGTTTCGAGTTCAGAAGAGGAAGTTATGAATTTTCTACTGGAGACAACTCTGCTTCACTCAGGTTGCTGTTTTTCTGTGACCAGTCAGCTTCAAGGTGATTTTACACTATTTTAAATTCAATCTGGGTTAAATCTCAAAACATGAAAGTTGTAGCCCTCTGATAAATCTTTCATTTGGATCAAGAATCATGTTGTTTCGAGTTCAGAAGAGGAAGTTATGAATTTTCTACTGGAGACAACTCTGCTTCACTCATGTTGCTGTTTTTCTGTGATCAGTCAGCTTCAAGGTGATTTTACACTACTTTACATTCAATCTGGGTTAAATCTCAAAACATGAAAGTTGTAGCCCTCTGATAAATCTTTCATTTGGATCAAGAATCATGTTGTTTTGAGTTCAGAAGAGGAAGTTATGAATTTTCTACTGGAGACAAATTCTGCCATTCTACTAAAGTTATGAATTTTCATTTGGAAGTTATGTTTTTATACTGAAATCCATTTCCATGTTGATGCCATTGTAGTAGTCTACTTATATGTGGGATTGGAACCCATCATATTTGTGAGCTATAATTCAAAGAAAGACTATATTGGCGGCTAGCCCTTTTAGACCAGCGGCTAGCCGCTTTCAAATAACGGTCAGAAAATTCAAATCAGGATGTCTCACGGCTAGCCGTAGGAAAAGTTGGGGGCTAGCCGTGAGGCAACCGCAGGGGTGACCACAAGATGATTCTGAAAAAACTGGTCTCTGGAAATCAAACCGTAATCCCACGGTTAGCACTGCGGCTAGCCGTAGGTGCACTGGCGGTTAGCCGCAGGAAGCACAGAAAATCATCCTGAAAAAAAAATGCTTATGGAAAGCTGACCGTGGGTCTGGCGGCTAGCCCCCTTGCAAAGAGCGGCTAGCCGCCAGGTGACCGTAAGGTCACCTGACCCTTTCTAGAAGGACTATTTATAAAAAAAAATGTATATATAATATTAAATCGGTTACAAAACAAACGATATAATACAATCCCAAAAAACCGATATAAATAAGCCCTTTATAACCGATATTATAAATCATTTTTATATCGGTTTTATAGTAATGTATGCTATAATTTTAGTTTCAAAACACATCAGTTCTCCGAAAACCGATATTATAAATATTTTTTATATCAGTTTCACTTTTTTTATATCGGTTTTACAGTAATATGTGTTATAATTTCATGTTTAAAAGACATCAGTTGTCCAAAAACCGATATGAAATAATACACATATTATATCGGTTATAGTTATTTATTATATCGGGGGTACTTATATCGGTTTGAAGTTTACTGAAAAACCGATATAATAGGTCTTTTATATCGGTTTTTAGCCGATATAAAAACCCTTTTTTCTAGTAGTGTAGGGTGAGGGATGCTTTCATAAATGGGGGGTTTCAAGTACACCCTATGTACTTGAAATCCCCTTTTTGTACTTGAAACCTTCTATTTATGGAAGCATCCCTCACCTGGATGCATATGAACATTCCCCATATGCATCCATCCCTCACCATAAAGTCCGAATCACCTATCGCATTTGTTTTACCTTCACCGTGAGTGGACAAATAATACTCCGCTACGTCATCCAAAATTTTAGGTGATTCTCTTTCATCTGATTTAATTTTTTTAACTTCAAAATCACCTAAAATTTTGGATGATGCGGCGGAGTATTATTGGTCCACTCACGGTGAATATATAACAAATGCGATAGGTGATCCGAACTCTTCACTATATGGTAAGGGATGCTTCTATAAATGGGGGTTTCAAGTATACCCTATGTATTTGAAATTCCCTTTTTATATTTAAAATCCTCCATTTATAAAAATATTCATCATCCTATAGTGAGAGATAGATACATAAAAATATTCCCATATATATATATGAGGGAGGCTCTCCTCAACTGCAGTTGAGGAGAGCCTCAGCTGCAAACGTGCGTTTGGCATGTATGGGTTTCAAACAGGGCTTAGTCTTCCCCCAAATTTTCACTGCCCCATTTCATTTTCCCCCCAAACGGAGCTCTAAGCCCTGTGATTTCTCTCTCTCCTCCTCCCTGCAATCGCTCTCTCTCTCTCTCTCTCGCTCCCATCGGTTCCAGTCGTCGAGATCTCTCCCTCACGGCTGCGATCAGACATCCTCCCTCGTCTCTGCTGCTGCGATCAGACATCCTCACTCACTACCTGGATTCATCATTATATTGAAGAGAGAGGTTATGGCAGGGCTTTGAATCTCTGCAACTCGCTTGTGGCCATGTATTCCAGATGTGGGTGTGTGGATGAGGCTTTCCGCGTGTTTGATGGGGTACCTGACAAAAATGTTGTTACTTGGAGTGCAATGATTTCTGGGTTTGCCATGAATGGGCATGGAAGGGAGGCTCTTGATGCATTTGGAGAGATGCGGAGAATGGGTGTCCTGCTCGATGATCAGACGTTTACAGGTGTTCTTTCCGCTTGTAGTCATGGTAGGTTGGTTGATGAAGGTTTGAGGCTTTTTGACATGATGACAGCAGAATTTTCCCTAGTGCCAAATATCCATCACTATGGGTGTATGATTGATCTTCTGGGTCGGGCTGGTTTGTTTGATCAGGCCTACCATCTTATAAATTCGATGGTGGTTGAGCCGGATGCAACAATTTGGCGGACTCTGCTAGGGGCTTGCAGAATTCATGGTCATGTTGCCCTTGGAGAACGCATTGTCGAGCATTTGATTGAGTTGAAAGCTCAGCAAGCTGGGGATTACATTTTGTTGTTAAATATATATGCTTCCGTTGGAGATTGGGAGAAGGTGGTTGTTGTGAGGAAGTTGATGAAGGATAAACGAATTCAAACCACACCTGGTTGCAGTATAATTGAATTGAAAGGAGTAGTCCACGAATTTGTTGTGGATGATGATTCACATCCAATGAAAGAGGACATCTATGCGAAGCTGGATGAAATTGGTAGACAGCTGAAGATTGTTGGTTACATTGCAGACATGACAGCAGAGTTGCATGATTTAGATATAGAAGGGAAGGAGAATGCGCTTTCTTATCACAGCGAAAAGTTGGCTATTGCTTTTGGGATGGTTGCGACTCCTCCTGGTACAACAATAAGAGTTGCCAAGAACCTTCGTATCTGTGTTGACTGCCACACTTTTGCAAAGGTTCTGTCCAGTGTTTATAATCGGGATGTAGTTATTAGAGATCGTAGCCGATTCCACCATTTCCGTGAAGGATTTTGTTCCTGTAATGACTACTGGTAGGCTTCATGTTCTTGAAGTGAGTGAGGATGTCTGATCGCAGCAGCAGAGACCAGGGAGGATGTCTGATCGCAGCCGTGAGGGAGAGATCTCGACGACTGGAACCGACGGGAGCGAGAGAGAGATCGGAACAGCGACAGCGGAGCTGGATTCTGCGTAGGGGAGAGAACCGATGGGAGCGAGAGAGAGAGAGAGAGAGTGATTGCGGGGAGGAGGAGTGATTGGGAGAGAGAAATCACAGGGCTTAGAGCTCCGTTTGGGGGAAATGAAATGGGGCAGTGAAAATTTGGGGGAAGATTAAGCCCTGTTTTAAACCCACACATGCCAAACGCATGCTTGCAGTTGAGGCTTTCCTCAACTACAGTTCAGGAGAGCGCCTCACTATATATATATATAAGCGCCTCACTATATATATATATATATATATATATAGGAAGTTTCAAGTGCATCCTTCCATCACCATAGGATGAGGGATACTTCTATAATTTGGAATTTTCAAGTACAAAAGTTACTTTTCAAGTACATAGAGTGAGGTACACTTTCTTATCTTCATGTGTAAAAATGAAAGTGTCCCTCACCCTATGGTGATGATAGATGCACTTAAAAATTCTTCATATATATATATATATATATATATATATATGTATATTATCGAGACGATGTACATTCTTAAAAACAACTTTTCGAGATGATGTACATTCTTAGAAACAACTTTTATGGTACACATAAAAGTTGAAGCACGACTTGTCACTTGATGTACTATAAAGTTATCTCTGACATGACATGCCAGAGACAATTGGGTGGTATTGAAGTCGCCCGCCACCGCTCACTAAATCACATCTTTCAGCTTCCACATAATTATAAAATTAAAAGTCACTACCAAACCTTTTATTCTTTCAATAAAATCAACATCCTTTCTCGGTAACGGATTCCCGGTTGGTCGAGGAAAACCTTATTTTGCAGTACATAGGGGGTGCACATATGGGGAGATGTCAGGACATTTCATCTCTTTCACGAAGGAAAAAAAATTATATAATTTTTTCCGGATGACACCTCCTTCTATTTGGTCCAAAATAGGAATCCTCTTCATCTTTTCTCAATCATTTACGTCGGTCAAAAAATACATAAGTCTTATGATTGATTCTACAAAATCTTTATCATTTTATTTGTTTACAGACTAAGGGCCCATTTCATAATCTTCTATTAAAATAAATATTTTTTTTTCCAGATGACACCTCCTTCTGTTTGGACCAAAATAGGGATCTTCTTCATCTTTTCTCATTCATTTACGTCGGTCAAAAAATACATAAGTCTTATGATTGATTCTACAAAATCTTTATCATTTTATTTGTTTACAGACTAAGGGCCCATTTCATAATCTTCTATTAAAATAAATATTTTTTTTTCCAGATGACACCTCCTTCTGTTTGGACCAAAATAGGGATCCTCTTCATCTTTTCTCATTCATTTACGTCGGTCAAAAAATACATAAGTCTTATGATTGATTCTACAAAATCTTTATCATTTTATTTGTTTACAGACTAAGGGCCCATTTCATAATCTTCTATTAAAATAAATATTTTTTTTCCAGATGACACCTCCTTCTGTTTGGACCAAAATAGGGATCCTCTTCATCTTTTCTCATTCATTTACGTCGGTCAAAAAATACACAAGTCTTACGATTGATTCTACAAAATCTTTATCATTTTATTTGTTTAGAGACTAAGGGCCCATTTCATAATCTTCTATTAAAATAAACACGATGTAAAGCATCTTATCAAGAGAATAAAATATAAGGAAGTTCGGTTGGTATATTGCCATTAGTGTATTGGTAGGGAATCTTTTTTAACTTTTTTTTTTATTAAAAAAGTGGGTGTTTTTTATTATCATTTAGTGGAAAAAGGAGGATGCCGGTTGATTTTCCATTTTACAAAAAGGAGAAGATTTTGACGATGTGTATTCTGGATGTGCCACCTTGTCTAAAAAATGGAGGCTTTATATTACATTTACTAAACTAGTAAATTCTCAAACGGGCCCCATAGGTTTATAGTAGTATGGTGGTTAAAGATTATGTTTATTTGAAAGATTAGCTTAGAGACATGAATGGTTTGAATTTGAATAAGCTCGTCTTGTTGTATGGGTTATGTATAAATTGAATTAAATTCCTTTTAATAAAGTATTCTTAAAAGTAGGGGCTTTGACATATTTGTCCTCCTTAATTTTGATTTTCCCAATATCATGAAGAAATTCAAATAAGGTCACCAAAATCACCTGACTCCAGTGAATAGTTTTTAAATTTTTTTTGCCCTAGACCCATGATATTATACAAACGGTGTATGTCGCATAAACTGATAAACCCCATGATATCATCGGATCGTCCCATGAAGTTATGACTGTTTATGAAGCATCTTAGGAATTTTTTTCCAAATGATAGAACTTGAGAAATGTTGTCAAATGTGTATTTAATTTTTAGAAAAGATCTTTTTTGCGTTATGTAAAAAACCGAATTTTCCCTGCTAGTTACAAAAGTATATGATACAGAAATTGGGCATATTAATTACCTCTTTACTTCTTTAAGATAAGAATGACTCCTCACTTGAGTGGTAAGGAGTCCAGTTCTCATTGGGAGGTCTTGGGTTTTTTTTTATTTTTTTTGCTAAATTGCAAATTGAATTAAGAAAGAGAGGAAAGATTACAGCAAAAAAACTACAAAACAGAGAGGAAAGGCAACAAGAGAAAGAAACAAAAGAGCACTAGTTCAACCCTTGAGTAGGCTGATTACAAAGAAGAAAGAAATAATTTAAAGTGCTGCTGGAGTAGGAAGAAGAGAAATATCTTAGAGCAATAGAGGCATCCACTAAAAAGGAATTAATCACAGATTGGAGATGAGAGGGCACTTTGTTATAGAAAAGAACCATATTCCTTTCTTTCCAGATGCTGAAGAGAGCTACTATGAAGAGGGCAGCCAGACCTTGGTCTTGGGTTCAAACCTTTCCTCCCGCCTAGTTGTGACCCTAACTAGAACCCTAAAATATGCACATCCATCCACTTCAGGCGAGTCCAAATTCCCATTGGGTAACCCCAAATTTTACATTAATAAGAGCTGGTTCCATCTAGGATTGACCATTTATTACAAAATGTATTATCACGTTGAGTGTTTTGATAAATTAATTTAGTAAATAACACTAGCTATTTATTTTGAGCGGTTCACGTTTTTAATACGTGGACACCAATTTGGAGCTCCGCTTCTTTGAATTGAGATTTCTAGAAGTTTAGGGCTCACGGGATCCGCACTGAATTTCTTTGGGTGGGACCATAGTTTCCAAGGTTAGTGAATAAAGAAAGCCCTGATATTTCTTTTTTCTGTTGGCCATTTTGACTTGTGGTTAGTGTGGTCTAATTATGCGGCCATGGGTCCACATTCATCCCACGCAACAGGTGTCGTCTTTCACTTGGACTCCAATCACATGATGCACACGTCTCCAATCACATGATGCACACGTCTCCAATCACAAGTCTTGGAGTAATCTAGAGTTGGGAGAATGAGACAGTCTCCAATCACATGATGCACATGTTGCATTTTTTTTAGGGGAGTCTATAAATGCCCCCTTCATAATTCTCGTTCTCTAATTCACAACTAAAACATAAGCTTATTAAGACTTGAGAAAGGTGTAGTAGATATTCAGTAGAAAGACATGGATTAAATGAAAAATGAGCTTCAACAGGATGAGGAAATGCAGGCTGCAGCCCAAATGTGGAAACATATTTATGGGTTCGCAGAATCACTCACCCTGAGGTGCGCGATCCAACTGGGGTTACCCGACATACTTCACAGGCATGGTCAGCCCATGACCCTCTCAGAGATCGCCAGCGAATTCGCCATACCTTGTCCAAACATGGACTTCTTTCATCGCCTGATGCGGTTCATGGTCCACATGAAGCTCTTCGCTGTTGTTGATGGCCCGGAGGTACTCATTGACACCTGTATCAAAGCTCTTAGTGAGATCTGAAGAGAAGAACCTGGTGTCCTTCGCTTGGATTCAATTGCAAGCTGAACCGATGTTGAGGTGGGAACATCTCATTGCGGGGATCGAAGGTGAGACGCCACCATGGCTCGTGGCACACAAGGGGGTGCCTTTTTATGAGAGGATTGGGAAGGACCCAGAGTTTAACAAGCTTTTCAATGATGCAATGATAAGCCACTCAAGTTTGGTCGTCCCAGCACTTGTGCAAGGGTGCGCCAAGGAGGGTGTGCTTGAAGGGGTGCACACTTTGGTGGATGTTGGGGGCAGCAGTGGTGTGGTCTCTAAGGCCATCACCAATGCCTTCCCCCATGTCAAATGCACTGTCATGGATCTTGCTCATGTGTTGGAGAGTGTGCCCAAAGACCCCAAGGTTGATTTTGTTGCTGGGGATGCCTTCGACTATGTGCCGAAAGCTGATGCAGTTCTAATGAAGGCAATCTCTCTCCCTCTTAGTAAATGCATTAATTACACACACGCACATACTAAAAAGGTAAAAGTTATTTAAGATAAATTGAAGAGGATTTTATTCGAAAAATTTCAAAATTCAACCATTTATCGCGAAAGGTCCTCGCAAATTGTATAGCACTAACGAGGTCCTCTCGCCAAATTTTTTTTATATTTTTAGTACTTTTTTTTAGCGATGATGCGTCGCTTGTCAATACATCTCCTAATGTCTTCTTCTTCCTCTATTCCTCATATTTCTCCATCTTGTCCACATGGAAGACTCCCACCTGACCCGCATCGAGTCGAATGGTGGGGATGCAATCTACTGAGAGACCACCATCTTTGTGGGGTTTTTTTTTCTTGTTCCCTCATTTGACTCTAGTTTGACGACTTTCATCTGTATCTGTGATGGGGTTTCGTTACTCATTATATATTTCATTTCTGTTTTGAAGATTTCCATTGTGAAATTTGATGGGTCTGTTTCTTTATGATTTTCTTGAAGATTTCTTGCAAGGAGTTTGATGGGTTTTTTTTCTCACCGAATCACTTCGATCTCAGAGACATCAATGTGTTTTTTTTTAATCCCACTTTACAAATGATTGGAGCTGGCACAGTCCGATGGGATAAATGCACGTGATGTATTCTTTGAACATAAGGTTGAGGTTTTCAGGAATCTCACTATGAAAGATTTGGGCTGGTTTTATACCACAAGCATTTTACAAAACCAAAGTTTGGACTGAAGCAAGATAATGCAACCAGATCATGTAGTAAAATACACTATACAACAAAACATAGCTTCATTTCCCTCCTCACTCCTACAAATATACATGTCTTCATCAATGTTCAAAACCCAAGTTAGATTGCTTCAATACAGGGAAAATCCCATATGGAGAAATAGGAGGAGAAGATGAAGACGAAGGCATTAGGAGATGCTCTGACAAGCGACACTAGCATCGCCTATGGTGGCGCTATTGTCGCTCAGAAAAAAGTATAAAAAAATATAAAAAATGGGCGAGAGGACCTTGTTAGTGCTACATAATTTGTGAGGACCTTTCGCAATAAATGACTAAATTTTGGGATTTTTCAACTAAAATCCTCTAAATTCAATGGTTTTGTGTGTGTGTGTGTTTTCTTTGGATGGGACAACTAGTGGCTACTGATTCAATAACCAACCTACAGGAATAGGGATTGTTTTTGTTTTTTTGGGTAAAAGAATAGGGAATGTGTTAGAGATGGATATTAGTTAAAACTGGTTAAAAGATTAGTATTCTTTTATGTTCTTTCTTATATAAAAAAGAGAAGAATGTATCAATAAAAAAAAATCAAAGCAGTGACCCTCATGCCGGCCTCCCTTTTATTATGCATTCACAATAATCATAGTCATAGTTTCCTATTTCAATAAAAAATCAAGCATCTTTTATCCATTCAATTATCCAAGCTTACCTCATTAACTTCATCAAATACAAAGAGCTTTTGGAAGAGATCACGATATGTAGAGGTCCACCCTCGCTCCTAAGCAGTCATAACTGCGGTCGACCCCTCGCCCTCACCATAAAATCATTATTTTTTTTCCATCACCAATTGGTTTTGGGATAAATGGTAGCTCACTGCGGTGTAAGATCCTACAAATGTTATCAGAGCCCGATAGGTTGGGTAATCGAGGAGCCCAATAAGTCGGGTATTCGAGTCGGAGTCATGACAGTCATGATTGTGGTATCTGCCAAGTACTTTTAATTGAGATCAAAGGTTTGTTATTTTTATTTTCATAGTCACAAATCCTTTCCATGAAAGGACTATGTGATTGAGAATGGATGTTAAAGATATATAGAGAATAGTTAGAATTGGTTAGAGATAAGAATTATTTGACTTTGAATTGCATTCTCTCTTGTATAAAACGGGAAGAATGTCTCAATAAAATACACGATGAATTTATGGGAATATATTGATTAGGGGTTGTTTGTCTACACCCATTTACATATGTAAATGGTGAATATGCGTAATATTTATGCATCAGTAATGTTTGTCTACAAGTATTTACACATCTTGTGTGTAAATCAGATGTGTAAATAGTGTAAAAATGAGCTCATTTTCACCCTAAGACTTGAATTCGTGTTTCGTTGGGAAAAGAGAATAGCAAAGTACATATGATTTCAAAGAATACCCGTTGGAGGCGGTCGGTTTGGTTTTGGGGTAGTTTCCGTCAAATGGGTTCTGAGTTCGAAACCCCCATCTAACGCATTTAGAAAAATAATAATAGAAGAGGCATTTCCATCAAAGAGGTTCTGTGTTCGAAATCCCCCTCCAACGCATTTACAAAATAATAATAAAATATGCATAAAGACTGGTGAAACTTATGAACGGAAATCCTCCCTGCATCTCATCCCCTTTTATGAAGGTAACCTCTCTATTTCTCTCTATTTCCTTATTATACAAAAAAAAATTTGTAAAATAAATTTACACTGTAGGTTTATTCTTTCGGAACTTGATTTTCTATCTTCTCTTCTCCTTTTAGATTTTCTCCCAATATCTTAATGATTTTTCTAAAATTATATATTATTGTATTACTTTAAAAGTATTTAAATATGTATAAATAAATGTAAGAGAAAAGGAAGAATGTATATTATGTAGTATTATGGTATCATTAAAAAATAATGTATAAATGTAATTTTATCTAACCTTAATAAATTTGTTATACTTTTAATATAATTGGAATTAGCAATAAAATACTCATTTTTAGAACTTTCTATAATCAATTAATATTGGCATAAAGTCGGTGAGATGCATGGGTTAAGTTTTATGCAAATTGAATAATGAATTAAGATAATATTGAACTAAATATTAATTAATTAAAATATTAATAATAATCCTATTTTTCAACCATCAGACTATAAACTCTTATTTCCTTAACCAAACATGTTGGAATGCATTTTTTTAAAGGTGATCATTGATAGAAATATATATTTTTGAAAAGTATATTTCATGTTGAAAGACAAGTTCTTTTTTAAGGATTTAAAATGCAAATGAAAACTTTGAAATAAATCAAAAAAATTTGCCTCCTTTTCATATCATTATAGTAGAATATAGTTTAATGATTAATAGGTATCATTTACAAAATCGTTTAATACATATACACACATCATTGAAACAAATATAAAAAAATGAATCAAATGTATAAATGATGCAAAAATAGTGTTATTAGACAAACATTGTAAAAAGAAACACATGTGTAAACGTTACATACTTAAAATTTGAATATTCATTTTTTACATGTTTAAATTGTATTTATATATCCCATGCGTAAAAGACAAATGACCCCTTATTGATTCTCGACAAATTGGTCTTTTGCTTCTGTGGGATTAAAGTGCCATTGCCACTTATTAATCAATGCATTGGCAATTCAAAGGGAATTTGAAGTATAATTCCCATGAAGACATTTTTAATTGATTTTGACCGGTTCTTGTCCAAATGAATGGTAGTTTGTGGAACATACAGTCCAATGCACCAGTTTTCTTTCTTTTATTATTATTTGGTATCTAGCTTAGAGGGGCTAGACCCCAGTCCCTAGGTGAGGTGAGGGAGCCCTTGGGCGAGGGACATAGACCTTGTGTGAGGTAAGATAGCCGGAAGGTGGCATGCTCAGGGTTCGAGTCCTAGATAGCTAGGTAAGAACTGACGCATCTTACTGTTCTTCCCATGGACCAACTAAACATCTAGAAATAGTCAAAAAGAGGCTGAAGCGTGAGTGTAACCCGATCTAAGTGGTCAGTTTAACACTGGTTTTAGTTGAACCTCGTCAACCTAGGCAATTAGGTATGTTTTTGCAACATTAGTTTGAACGGAATGGTGTGAAGGGAATTTTCAAAGGAATTACAATGTAAAACATTTGGAAATGTGTTATCATAAAGAGGTGAATTTTTTTTTTTTTGACACAACTCACATATGCGAGGTAATAGAAATTCATACATACAAGGAAACATAGACACAACTCACACAAGCGAGGAGAATAAACACAACACACATGTGAGTTAATAAAAACTCACATATGCAAAGAAAGAGGAGCCAGGGTTTGAACCCAAGTTTACAAGGAGACAGACACAACTCCTACATGGTGATGGAAACTCACACAAGCGTGGAGAATAAACACAACTCACACATGTGAGGTAATAAAAACTCACATAAGCAAAGAAGGAGGAGGCAGGGTTTGAACCCAAGACCTCCCAATGAGAATTGGACTCCTTACCACTCAAGTGATAAAGAGGTAATTAATATGCCCAATTTGGCGCACCCTGATTCGGCATTGCATCTATAACCAACTAGCTACAGGACTCCATAAGCATTACTATGATTTTATTTAACCATTTCACTAGGCTCGATCAGTGTATGATCTCCTGCTTATTCGTTTGTGTGTTTTTGGGTCTCTATCTGATGAAGCTGAGTTTGTTGCAGTCTTTTCTCCATAACTTAGATGATGATGATTCCATTAAGATCCTCAGCAAGTGCAGGGAGGCCATACGTCCAAAGGGAGGGAAGTTGATATTAGTGGAGATAGTGTTGGAGTTGGAGAGAGATGGAACTCCTGAGTTGGCTTGGTCTCGGCTCTGTATGGACTTGGGGATGGGTTTGATTGGAGGCAAGGAGAGAACTGAAGATGAGTGGAAAAAACTCCTTACAAAAGCAGGTTTTGGGAACTACAAGATAATTCCCATGACCGTCAACGAGGCTATCATTGAAGCATGTCCTGATCCTTAAATGGACCCAATTTGTCTTCTTTCCACCTGTTATTGATTTTTCTGTGTACGTCTGTCCTTTTGCTATATTATCAGTGAAATAAGCAACGGTTCTCAGTGCCTGTAATATTAATCTATTTCATAAGTGCAGCTCTTTTCTCACTAAATATTATCCCCTCGTGATCTGGCATTATGCCCAAGTATATGCTCATTAAGTCTTTTATCAGCATTGAATTCATTCTAAAAAAATATAGGTTTAAAAGGTCATTAAACTTAACTTTGTTACTCCATAACATGCCCAAGCATATGCTCTGTGGGGCCTTTTTGTTTTTTTTTTTTTTCTCGTCACAGGGGCTAATCCATCTAGGCCTGTCAATGGGACGGGCCAAGCCTGGGCTTGGGTTGTCCAATCCCGTCCTACAAAAATAGGACAGGCCGCCAGGTGTTGTCTAATCTCAACCCTAAATTGAATGGATATGCATCAAATCCCGTCTCATACGGACCCGAAACAGGACAGGGCCGGGCCTGGGCTTAGCCCAATCCTAGACATAAGCAAAACATTCTCTAATTATTCATACTGTCATCAGACACCCATTTTAAACCGGACTTTAAACCCCCCTCGTTTTTTTCGGGTTTGGGACCGGCGATGCAATGCAACAAGCACATGGTGGAGTTTTTTTTTTGCTGGTGACAGTAGAAAATCAGAAAATCAATAGAAATGAATGAATATCCTATAGGCTATATGGGTTAAGTAATGTAGGAACGGTTAAGACCTTTTTTTTTTATTTCGATGAAAGTAGAAAATCAGAAAATCAATAGAAATGAATGAGAATGGGTGTCCTATATGAGTCAAGTTAAAGTAATGTAGGATCGATTGAAAACTTCTTCTTGTTTTTTTTTTTTTGTCGGTGAAAGTAGAAAATCAGAAAATCAATAAAATGAATGAGAATGAATATCCTATATGGGTCAAATAATGTAAAAAAGAAATTAACAGAATTTTTTTTTTAATATGTCTAAAACATCAATTAGTGCATTCCCATCATTGTCTAAATCACCATCACTAGTCGGGTCATGACTAAACCAATCTTGGGCACAAACTAATGTTTCTACAGTATTTGGTTTCAAAAAAGTCCTATGTGGGTCAAGTACCCTCCTTCGGTGCTAAATGATGACTCTGAAGCAACGGTAGAAACTGGAATAGTTAAAATATCACGAGCCATTCGAGATAAAGTATGATACTTAGTTGAATTTAATTTCCACCATTGTAATAAATAAATAATTATTATTAAATGACTTTGTAGTGGGCCGGGTTGGGCCTGAACGGGCTGGATTGTTTCTGTCTAGTTCCAGTCTCATTTTGGTCGGGCTTTAAAATGTATTGTCCAAGCCCAGCCCATTGGGCTCAAAAAAATTTTAAAAGCCCTGTATTTTTGGGCTTGGTACGGGCCGGGCCAAGCTTTTTACCCGTTTCAACGCGTCCCATTGACAGGCCTTTATCCATCCATCCTATCTTATCCCAGGCAGGAGCATCCACTGTGGAAAATATATTCCCCGTACATAGGCTCGTGTGGCGGACCTATAGGCCCAAGTCCGCTGAATCTCACACTTTCCTCCATCATATACCATTTTATGATGATCTGAGCCCACTATCAACTTGATATTATTCGCTTTGACCAAATTCTCACAGCTTTAAAAAGCATTCTGTTGAGGTTAAGGCTAGGCCGCACTTATATGCAAAGGCTCAGGAGTTAGAAATATATGATGTGAGACAAACGGAGTCCCTTGTAACCTGAGTGCTCTCTAAGTGAACTGGATCTACCACCTAGGCCCATGCCTGCTTGATTTCACAAACTATTCCGCCATGTTTTTATATTCAATGTGTGAGGCCCCACCCCTTGTGGATCCTCACTTTAATTTGAATTTGAATATTATAATTATATTATTTATTGTTAATTGTGCTAATTAATATGGATTAGTAAGGGTAGATAGATATTTTTCTAAGTTTTAGCCTCTTTTATAGGATTTAGGCTTATTGTGTATTTTATAGATTTGTATGGCGTCTTTTTATAATTTATGTAGGGTTTTAGGTGTTAAGGCCCTTACTAGTAAATAGGTTTTTATAAGGGGGATTTTCCACACTTGAGAACATTCTAGAATTTCCACCAAATGACTTAAATGCCCATGTTCTTATCCACATTCCTATACAAACTAAAATGCCCTTTTGGTAAATTCCCCCAAAACCCTAGCCTATATAAACTATACTATTGCATTGGGAAATGAACCCTAAATTCACTTTTAATTATCCATCATTAACCTCTCATTTCAGAAAACCCTAACTAAAGCCCTAGTTCTCCAAAACCCTAATTTCAAGAAGAAGAGGGGGTCACCTCCTACCTATTATTGCTACAATTTTCTAAGGACTTTCTCTTGCTATTTTCATTTGCAATCCGGATTTGAGGTAAGTACCTTATACAAATTATCATAGAATGCATGTTTTCTCCCATTTGATTCTTTAAATTTCAATTCAATTGATGTATGTATGTTTAGAGCTACCTTTTGAGCTTGTTTTATGGTTTTTGGCCATTGATGGGTGAGTTTATCTCATTTGGAAGATCAATGGCCGGATGGATCGATGGATGGTTGGGCATTGAAGTGTTTTTATAATTTTATTTGTTTATTTGATGAATGGAGGTGAATAGAAATAATTTGGTTAGAATTTGGATGAAGAGGAGTCACTATAACAGGTTTTTACAAATGGAAACGGTGATGGTGATCTCTTGCGTTGAGACCGGGACCCAGGTGGGTCACCCGATGGCCCATCTGATCCGTGGATCCGAAGGAGGACCCACGGGCGACCCTAGAGGAGGTGGTCCCATAGGGATTGGACACCCCTGGCCCAGCATCCGTTAGTTGGTTGTGGGGCCCACCGACTGATCCGATCGCCGATCTGGTCCGACCATCGGACCGGAAATGGTGGGGGCGATGTGAGGGATGTGAACTCATGTGAGTTGGACCCCGTTTGGTCCAACATCCAAAGACCCAAAGGAGGTAGGACGATAATGAAGAAGAGGGAAGAGGTTTCCATTTTCTTTGAGACCGTGGGCCCAGGTGGGTCACCCACGTTGATATGGACCCTACATCTTGTAGTAGGGCCCTGGGCGACCTTGATGGAGAGGTCTGATCCGAACCTTGATCAGTGGGGCCCGCGATTTCTGCACCCTCAGTATCCTGGGCGAGGAACTCAGTCTGTTTGGGACGGTTCTGTTACAGGACGAGTATGAATGGGAAGAAGAGATGGAGAGGTTCTTGTGGTCTGTGGGAGTAGGAGAATAATAGTGACCTTTGTAACTTAGACTTGACATAAATGGTAAAGGGGGAAAGTGATGGTTGTACACGTGGGTGGATGGGGATAATTCACCTGGGCTCTTTACTTTTCTAATGAGAGGTGGTGGTCTGAGGTGTATGTGAATATGTGGCCATTGCTTATGCTACTTGGAATAGTTAGGATAAATAGGATAAATACCTTAATTATATTATTAATTCAATTAGATCCTTGAATTATTTTGGAGAGGGAATCAACATGTTACCTTTAAAATAATATTTCTTGACCCCATTAATTTTAGAAATTAGAAATAAAAGACCCCTTAATCTTTAATGAGCCTAAATTGAGTTTGGACCCTTAAGATATATACTTTTAGAAATTACATTAGATTTTAGAATTTAAATAAGCCCTAAGTATTTTATGAACCCAATTAGAATAGTTTGTGTATGACCTTGATTTTTCATTAGACCCAGACTTTAGTGCAGAAGTTGAGATTTGGCCTAGAATATGTTGATTCAGGTACACCTGTGTACCAGATCGACTGGCTGGCCATCTGATCGATCGGGTACCCTGAAAATTCCAGAATTCAAACCAAGTCCCAACTTTGATTCCCATGGAGCAGATCGACCCGACCCTTGCCAGGTCGACCTGCCACACTGTGAACACTATGTTGTGAGTTTAGCTTTTATTTTATTATTGATCGATTGTGGGGCTCATTGACCATCCAAATGAACTTCCATCAATGTGCCAAGCACGAGTCAATGATGTGGCTCGACCTTAACTCGTGGGGACCACCAAGTAGGGTTTGGGGATTGGAATTGTCAGTGATTCGACCCTTAAACGTAGTCAAAGATGCTCATAACTTCAGGAGCACCAAATATAACATTTTTGGCATCTGAGACTGCAGTTAGGGATCCAATTATTTGATGAGGCCCTAAATCTGAGAGTGAACCATTACCTAGGTTGGACCCTTGCTTTATTCCATTTGATTCTATTGTTTGGAGGTTATTATACATTGTATTCCTCTCATATCATTGTTCTTGTTATAAACCTGTTAATTAATGAAAAATGAAGAGCCTGAACTTAGGACTTCCTCGAGGTGACCTGGTGATCTAGTTTAGAGGAATTTGACCCGTGTCTGTGTCTAGGCGAGCCCTCATATGGCCTAAGTTGTATGTGTGAACTCTAGGATGGAGAGGTTGTTGTGATTAGAGTTGTAACTCATTTTGGATGAGTGTGGATTGTTTGATGTTGGATTGAGATTGGAGATCTCTCCTGGTCTATTTAGTCTAAGGCCATGCTTGGTGAGCCTTAGTATGGACCCAATGATTGGTACTTGGACCTCTTAGGGACTTGTTAGAACCTTGCTCGCGCTAGGTAAGCCTAGACCGACACAAACCTGTATATTGGTTTCCTGAGTCGGCATGAACATTCACTCAATTGTTTTAAGCTTGGCCCGTTGACTGTTCATCACTGGTAGGAGCTATTTATGAGCGTTGAGTGGGCTATCATGATGAGTTGTGTTTTAGACGGACGGTGTGATACCGGGTGTGAGGCCCCACCCTTTGTGGGCCCTCTAATTTATCTTTTAAATACTAATTATTGCTAATCACTAGGGGTTAATCAGGGTAGTTTTGTGTTAATCTCCTAAGTTTGTATTAGACTAGTTAGTTGTTTTAGTATTAGGGGTTTGGTGTAGTCTTTTGTTAATCCTAGGGTTTATTTAGTGTAGGGAGGCCCTTAGTATGGTTTTTGGTAAACTAGAGGGGGGGTCTGTAAAATACCATTTCTAGAACCTTCCAGCCCAAAGACCCTAATGCCCCTAACCCTAACCCTAATCCTATGTAAACCTAAAGGGCTTTTCAGTCTTTAATCCCTCCCCAAAAATCTATAAATTAGCACAAATCCCCAAATCCCTTAGCTACTATTCCTTCTTCATTTCTCTCTTCTTCCTCCCTCATTTCTCTCTTTCTAAGCTACTGTTGTGCTGGGAGAATTCCTTAGGAGCTGCAGCCATTACCTTCTTCTTCTTCTTGCATTGGGATCTCTCTTCTATTTCTCTCTCTCTACAAAACCTTCTCTCCCAAGCAAAAGGCAAGTGCACCTTACTCCTAACTTAGAATGTATATTATACTTCTTGATTTCTGTGGTTTTAGTTCGTGTATGTTAATAATCAAGTCCTAGAAATTTACCTGGAGCTTAGTGTTTTGTTTGGATGGTTGGACATTGATGGATGGGGGTTTCACCCTCATTTGGAAGATCAATGGGTCTAAATGATGTTGGTTAATGGGCATTGAAGTGAAATTATGTTTTGTGATGATTTGGTGAAGTTTGGGAAGGATTGGAAGTGGTTTGGAGGAAAAACGAGCAAAAATGGAAAACCTGCTGAAACTGTGTTTTTCCCAGTTTTCGTGCACGAGGTCGACTTGGGAGTCCACCTGCAGTGTACCCGGTCGACCGGCCTGCAGAGCTCGGTCGACCTGCCACACTGCAACTGGGAGAAAACAGCTCGCAGTTAGTTTTCTGCAGAGATCTGTCTCAGTTAGCCGGGTCGACCGGCCTGCAGGGCCAGGTCAACTGGGAACACTGAAATTTGGGAAAAACAGCTCCCGGTTAGCAAAACCCTGCAGAACTGATTTTCAGTATACCAGGACGAGCTGGCCTTGCCCAGGTCGACCCAGTACCCACTTTTTTTCTGGAAATTAATTGGAAGTTGGTTTTTCACCTGGAACTCAGACACCCTATGTTCAGATCGACCTAGTACTCAGGATTTGCAGTAGAAAATGTCTGAAAGCTGGGACATCAATCTTTCTAGGGTTTTTGGTGTATGCGGTCAATCACCCCGGCCAGGAGGTTGACCGGACATGCTGGGAACCCTTAGAAACGAAATAAGTCTTCCAGGAGGCCTAACCTAGATTATCCAGTGCACTCGGTTGACCCACCAGGCCAAGAGGTCAACCGAACCCACTACACATCAGGTCCACCTGGGGGTCAATCCCCCAGTCTGCCAGGTCGACCCAGCCTGTGCCAGGTTGACCCAGCACCTTGGGAAACCCTGATTTTCCGGTTTTCAACATCTAGGAGTTGTGATCAGTTGTGGGGCCCATTGACCATCAAATGAACATTTATCAATGTTCTAAGCCCGAGTCAACGGTGTGACTCAACCTTGACTCGTAGGGACCACTGATTAGGGTTTTGGTTGTTAATCTAAGATGATTTGACCCTTAAGAATTGTCAATGATGCCCGTAACCTCATAACAACCAAACACAGTATCATATGGCATCAGTGACTTCGTTTAGAGATCAAATTACAGGAGATGGACCTGAACCTGTATGTGGTCCATTACCTAGGATTGGACTGTTGTTATTCCCTGTTGATTCTCTTATTGAAGTTCATACTTCACTTCTATTATTACTGTCATTCTTAGATCCTTAGTGTAGCTGTTAACCGTTAATTAAATATAAATGGAGGACCTGAACCTAGGATATCTTAGAGGTGACCCGTTAGTATGTTTTGGAGATCACTGACCCGTGTCTGTGGCTAGGCGGGCCCTTATCGGGCCTAAGTGTGGAGATGTGTATCTTTAGTAGGAAGAGGTAGTTTATATTGGGATTTTTAAGTCATGTTGGATTAGAAGGAACTGTATATCAGTATAAATGGATATGTTGCCTCGTTTGGACTGTCTTAGGCCAGGTCTTGTGCTGATGGGCCTTGGTATGGATCCAACGAGTGGGCTTGGACTTGGAATATAATCCATAGACTAATTGTTGTATAGACCTCTTAGAGACTTGGTTAGGACCTTGTTCATGCAAGGCAAAGCCTAGACAGACACAGACCCTTAGAGTACGTTATTCTTGAGTCGGCATAGACATTCACTCGGTTGACTTAAGCTCAGCCTATGGACTAATCATCCCCGGTAGGAGCTATTATGAGGGTTGAGGAGCTATCATGATGAGCTGTATGGTTAAGACGGACGGTGTGATACCATGTCCAGTCTTGAGTGATGAGTGTGATGAGATGATGAGTGATTTGCGGGTTTAGTAATTCCCAGCACTGGTGAGATTTCCCCGCCGCAACTATGTTCAGTATGGGAGGGCCACGGCATAATATCCCGCGGTATTCCAGCTCGTGTGAATGTGTCATTTTGTAGAAGATTAGATGTTTTATTTTATCCTGATTCCTTATGATTATACTGCTCAACTGCCTAGTCCATTACCTTGTTATTCTTTAATTTAATTACCTGTCTCTATCCGTTTGATATATATGCTCTATGTTATTAGTATGTTGTGACTTGCCAGATCTTTTAGATCTGACCCATCTTTAGTGCTTAGGCCTTGACCCAGAGATCCCAGAGGATGCGCTTGCGTTAGTAGAGGCGCCTGTCATCGGAGACTACGGATGGGGCCCGGCTGACCCGGACGTCGAGCCGGAGGGCGGAGATGAGTTACCTGGGTTTTGAGAGTCTTATCTTATTTTAGGTTTTGAGAGAATTATGTAGGTGAACCGGGTAATTATGAAAATGTATTAACTTTGCTATTAACAACTGAACATTTTAACTAGACTGTAGTTCTGCTCACACTTTACATATATATTGATACCAAATGCTTCCGCTTTGTTTATTGTGCTTCCGCAAATTAACCCTTGAGGTTATACTGTTTGAAAGTTTTAAATTGGACCTCACTGAGGGCCTACGATCTTGAAAGTTCTCGAATTTTTCGGGAAGTAGCGCGCCAACTTCGGGTATTCGAACGACTATATCGGTATCCGGAATTGGGGCGTTACACCGGGTCCGGTCTCTTGAGTGATGAGTGTTTGATATTGATAAGTGATTTGTGGGGTTAGTTATCCACAGCACTGGTGAGATTCCCCCAACCCGACTGTGTTCAGTATGGGAAGGCCGCGGCATAATATCCCGCGGTATCTAGCTTGTGTGTATGTGCCACGTTGAATGGATAGATTGACTTATCTTAATTTTCTGATTCTAAATGTTTATCTTGCTCAATTGCCTAGTATTTGTACATTGGATATTCTTATTGATCTTATTACTGTCTCTATTTTTTTTATGCATACATCCTATGTTATTTGTATATTGTAACTTGTCAAATCCTTGGATCTAACCCATTCTTGGTGCTTAGGTGTTGACCCCGATTATGAGGACGACGCGTTTGTCGAGGCACCCATAGCCGGAGACTATGGATGGGGACCAGCCGACCAGAGGGTCGAGCTGGAGGATGGAGCGCCTGTACCGGGGGCTTGAGTGTTATCTTTTTGGATTTGAGTGTCTTTTTGTAGTGAGCAGGGAGTTAGTCTGATATGTTTATAAACATGTTCTTAATTATACTTTGAGATTTAGGCTGGACTTCGGCCCTGCCACATTTGATACAGCTTTTATAATACTAAATCCTTCCGCTTTATTATTTACGCTTCCGCAATTTTAACCATTGATTATATGTTGGTCAAAAGTTTTAAATTGGACCTCAATGCGGACCTACGATCTTGGATATTCTCGGAAATTTCCTGGAAGTAGCGCGCCTACTTCAAATACCTTGACGGTTTTCTCGGTATTCGGAATTGGGGCGTTACACAATGTTTGAAACTATGATGTGTTTGCTATTAAGCATATTCCTAGGCATATGAATGATATGGCTTATAGCCTTGTTAAGGGTGAAGTGTCACTGCTAGCTTTTGGGATTTATCTGGGGACAATGTTGGTTGGCAATGCTGTTGAGTCTTTTTCCCTAGTAATCGCAGCCGAGCCAGGTGAACCGTGAACCTCACATGCCACTGGTAGGTCGTTCTGTCCTCCCAATTGTCCCCCTATTCTACACATTATCTAATTGTACCATTTGACAAAGCAAACTAAACCTAAAAATTACACTAATCCAATTACATTAGGGCCGGGAGTTTTAAGTTATGCTTACTGAAAATATCTGGATTTTATATTGGTCAATATCGGTTTGGATCTACCCACATCCAATTTGAATTGGAGTTGAATTGGTCCAATACCAAACCTGATCTCTACCCGCCAAGTTGTGACCATAACTAGAACCCTAAAATATGCACATCCATCCACTTCAGGCTACTCCGAATCTCCACGGGGTGTCTCCAAATTTTACCTTAATAAGAGTTGGTCCCATCTAGGATTGACCATTTATTACAAAATGTGTTATCACGTTAAGTATTTTGACAAATTAATTTAGTTAATAACACTAGTCATTTAGTTTATGCAGTTCACATTTTTAATACGTACGTGGACACCATCTTGGAGCTCCACTTCTTTAATTTGCGATTTCTAGAAGTTCAGGGATCAGGGGATCCGCACTGAATTTCTTTTGGTGGGACCATAGTTTCCATGGTTGCCGTGGGGAATAAAGGCAGCCCTGATTTTTCTTTTTTCTGTTGCCCATTTTGACTGGTGGTTAGTGTGGTCCAATTCTGCGGCCATCGGCCACGCGAAAGGTGTCCTCTTTCACTTAGAAACAGCAAAAGATATGATAAAGTAATGTTATTTTCTTGGAAATCCATGGATTAAGTAATGTTAATTTAAAGTTTGCAGCTTGGATGTATGCAATGGGAAAAGAATTCCAGGGACACACATGCAGCGTGCCTCAGAAAATCTACATTGTTATTGTGCCCCATCTCCACCCTACATGCTGAAGCCTTTTGGGATTGGCCCATCATGAATAAAAAAAAAAAAAAACCTAAAGTGTCTGTCATAAGGGTTAGAATATTTTAGTTTGAGATATGACTTAGGCCATGTTTGACAAAGTCCTGATGAATTTTATATCAAACCTTGCTAATGAGTGATCAAGGGGTGATATCAGAGATAATGGACTACTTAACTCTTAAGATTTGATTTCAATTAAAGAGGTCTAAATCAATATAATGACCAATTTTTAGAACACCCTAGAAATTAAAATAAGAATCACCATAAGGCCCAACGTTCCAATTGCTAATTCAATGGGCCAGTTAGTACTAAAACTACCACACATGGGAAACAGAGACTCTAGCTTGGATTATTGCTTGGAACAAGGCCCACCATGTCAATTGTGCGGGTTACTAGATAATATGGAAATTGAACATTTTCTATTACAAATCATTGCCAAGGCCTCGAAAAAGCTGTATATGAATGACATAAGCAAACTCAAATGTGAGCATGAATCTAATAAAATTCTCCAAATTCAGAAGATTATAATCCTTTGATTGGCCGCCTACTATGTCCATTTAAATGCACACATCAAAAGATCAAGAAAATTCTAAGGTCAACAATCTCATTTTAGGGTTGCAGCCTCTCACATTTTGTAGTAAATATTGTTTTTGAAGTCCCTCTCAACATTACATCATTTCAACCCTTTGGGTCACTAAAATATAAGGCCCATACGACTTAAAATATATGGAATTGACAGGTTTAATGAGGCTTAAAGGCCCTTTGCTGGTGCAATGAAACTGACCAGCTCAATCACATTCCACCCTCAAACACTAGATTTCCACTTATTTTATATTTTCTTAAGTAATTGTAAAGTAGCTCTGACGGCCAATTACAATCCAATTTGCTGGTGATTTGCCGGCATTTGGTAAGACTTTTGACATTCTTTTACTCTGTACTTTTAGACTTTGAAATTCGAAAAATCTGGGGCAAGAACCTGAAATTTATCTAAACTTTGAATATTCTCCAATAATCCACTATTATTGTTTTATTAACTTTGTGGATTTTTCACTTGAAATAGATGATATAATTGAAAAGAAATCTTGTCCCTCAAATGTGGCTGAGCCGATAAGAGAGATAGGTGTGTGAGTCGGGGGCATGAGTTCAAATATGCTATTTGTAAAAAGAAAATGAAAATCCTATTAAGGAATTGTATACATTGGAAAAAGAAGGAAAAAAATATTAAAATTAGGTTCTAGTGTAGATTCAAACTCTTAAAAATAGGGTGACACCAAATTGGTGGCTTGACGACATGGACAACTTTCCTCTTTGGTGCGGACAACAGAGGTAGAGATGTGGAGGGCGAATAAGATACCTTTTTTTGGGCTTTCACCAAACTCCAATCCGAAGGCGTTACGTCAGATGAACAAGGTATAGCTCAAGAGACTCAAAACTTGGGTTCTCACCAAACTCCAATCCGGAGGAGTTACGCCAGATGAGCAAGGTAGGGCTCAAGAAACTTAAAACTTGGGCTCTCACTAAACTCCAATTCAGAAGGCATTCGGGATTTCTTGGAGGAGAATTCGAAGAAAACTCATTTTCATTAATCATCAATCATTTCATAGTCAAAGAGGCTTTACATCATTATAGAGGAAAATAAATAACCCTAAGACTAATCCGGAACATCCAAACACACTAATGGTCAGGATTAAAACATCCTAATTAGCAACCTAAAATATAATTAAAGGCCTAAATAACATAAATAAATGGGTTAGGTCCAAAGGCTTGGACATGATCATTGGGTTGGACCCGTTGGAGGGTTAACCCCATGGGGGACCATGGGCTTGTCCTATATCAATTTGAGAAAATTTATGTATCCAATGTGTAACGTTATATCAACTTGATAGCATGTTAATAACCAAAAATACCAAAAGTTAGAGCTGTTAGTGAGCGATAGAAGACTATGTATTCAAAGGGTCTTGATAATCTCACCTTCATTTCCTATTTCTCTTGAATGAAAGTCTTGTTTTGTCGAGGCATCCATCTAATCTAGCAGACTATTGGCACTGTTTAGGACAGTGATGAACTCTATAGGATAGATGGTGACACCCACAAATCAAATATGACGAAGGCTTGTATCTTTTCTATCTTAACAATCCTGCAAACTTTTTTAGTATCATCATCATTAAATTGCAGGAGAATGTTAGAGATAGTAGGGGAGAGAGATATTCAAAGGTATGAGGGAGATATAGTCTGCTTCCTGTGATTATTTCTTTGAAGTTACAATACTTTGCCAGTGGTTTGTAAAACAATTAGGAATTAGCAACACAACTTTTCTATTATTTATTTATTTATCTTTGTTCTAGTTACATTAATAAAAACAGGATGCTAAACTTAATAAAAACAGGTCCCATTTATGTTTTTGGTATCATGCAATACTACTAGCTAGCTAGGATGTAAGCCTTTCAACGGTTTAGAAGGTTCGGACTCTGATTTTTTTCTCTGAGAGTTGATGGGTCATTATCTTTGACACCAGCATGAAACGCCCATGTAGCCCCTTAATGAGAGGAGTTGTCCAAAGACACAAGAGGTGTCTGGTCCACATTTACTTGACCCATGGTGCATGCTCTCAATAGCCCAAATTTCCATTTTCTTGAGGAAAGGATCAAGATTAAACAAAAATTAGTGTGGAAATGGCTCATTTTCTTTGCTAATGGCATAGCGCGCACAGCCTATCTCAAATTCTCAATTTCAGATGGACTTCACCCAAATCATATTCTAGACTATAATCAATAATTTGGCTCTAAAATATACTAAAATTGCAGTGACACAATCAGGTAGTAAAAGGGAATGGAATAGAAATGGATCAGATCCAATCCAACAGTTTGGAATCCGACTGGTGGAAACAAATGAGTTCGTATCTGATTTTGATTTCTCATTCTAAATCAGGAGCTTCAATAAATTAGTCATATGCATATATTTATTGACAACCCCACAAAGAGATAAGAACTACCCCCATTTTATATAATATTGTCTTCCATTGCAAGAATTTTATAGTGGTGGGAGCCATATAGGACATAAGCAGCGAAAATCTCCCACCACCTGATTCATTGGGGTTTTCTATAAATGCCCCTCTTCATGTCACAATAAACTCACATGTACGTTCTCTAATCCATACTGGAAACATAGCCAAGACTTGACAAATTAAGGTTTTGACATTCAGTAGAAAGACATGGATTCAATGAAAAATGATCTATTTCCATTGGCTATGGATGAGGAAATTCAGGGTCAAGCCCAAGTATGGAAACATATTTATGGGTTTGCTGAATCGCTGACTCTCAAGTGTGCCATCGAACTTGGGGTACCCGACATAATTCACAAGCATGGCAAGCCCATGACCCTATCGGAGATCGCCGGAGAGCTCACCATACCTTCTCCGAACATGGACCGCTTTCATCGCATAATGCGGTTCTTGGTCCACATGAAGTTGTTCGCTGTTATTGAAGGCCCGGAGAAGAAGTATGCATTGACACCAGCATCGAAGCTCTTGGTGAGAGCTGAAGAGAAAAACCTGGTGTCATTCGCCTTGATCCAATTGCACGCTGATGAGATGTTGCCATGGCACTATCTCATCGCGGGGATTGAAGGTGAGACGACGCCATGGTTGGCGTCGCACAATGGGGTCCCTTACTATGACAGGGTGGGAAAGGATCCGGAGTATAACAAGCTTCACAATGATGCAATGACGAGCCACACAAGCTTTGTGGTCTCAGCACTAGTGCAAGGGTGCGCCAAGGAGGGTGTGCTTGATGGGGTGCGCAGTTTGGTGGATGTTGGGGGCAGCACTGGTGTGGCCTCTAAGGCCATTGCCAATGCCTTTCCACATGTCAAGTGCACTGTTATGGACTTTGCTCATGTTGTAGATGCTGTGCCCAAAGACCCCAAGGTCGATTTTGTCGCCGGGGACGTTTTTGACTATGTGCCCAAAGCTGATGCAGTTCTAATGAAGGCAATCTCTCTCTCTCTCTCTCTCTCTCTCTCTCTCTCTCTCTCTCTCTCTCATGAAGACAATTTTGTTGGATTTCAACCCTGTGGGACTTTCAAAACTATATTGACACGGACTTTCAAAACTATATTGACTATGTCCAGTTCTTGTCCAAATGAATGGTTTTCAGTGGACCAAATGGTCTACCGCACCAGTTACACATCTAAAAATAGCCCAAAAGAGTTTGAACTGCAGGTTCAATTTGACTAGTTTTGACTGTTTTAAGACCAAATGAATGGTTTCATTAGGACCCATCTGTCCAAAGAACTGGTTTCAGTTGAACCTGGTTAACCTTGTCATTTTGGTTTAGCTTTTATTCCGTCATTTTTAAATGGGTTTAGTGGAATGGATTTTCCAAAACATTCTCATGTAAAACTTTTATAAAATTGTCAGCAAAGGACCTGTTATTTTACTAGAATTTTAGAAATTCCTGTCTAGGATATTCGTAGATGCTCCTTTGTGCTTGAACATCCAAAAATTCCACCAAATTATTGGATTCCCAAAGGTCAAAAGAGATATTTCATGTGGCTGAAATCCATAAATTCGTGTGAAGAAACATGGAATTTAGAGATTTCAGAGGACAACATGTCACATAATGTTTAGAAATTTCTGGACATAGTGAGCTCCTGACAACAAAAATTCTACTAAAGAAATGGGGCCAAAAGGGGACTTTATAGGCGACTTATAGGCCCATTTTGGTATCCTCGAGTTCATCATTTTGATGTACCCAAGGCCTATTTTGGAGTGGATTTGTCAACTATCTTGTTTATTTGATTGTGTGTTTATGGGTCTCTATCTAATGAAGTTGAGTTTGGTGCAGTCTTTTCTCCATGGCTTTGATGATGATGATAGCATCAAGATCCTCAACAAGTGCAGGGAGGCTATACCTGCAAAGGGAGGGAAGTTGATCATAGTAGAGATTGTGGTGGACATTGATGGAGCTCTTGAGTTTGCAAGGCCTAGACTCTGTATGGATCTGGAATTGGGCATGTTTGGAGGCAAGGAGAGAACAAAGGATGAGTGGAAGAATCTTTTGACAAAAGCTGGTTTTGGAGACTATAAGATAATACCCATGGCTGTGAATGAGGCCATCATTGAAGCATATCCTTAGCCTCTCTATTGGAGCCCTAGCAGTCTACTTTCCACGTACTGTTTTAATAGATGGAGGAGTGCGACTCAATGCCAATAATGTACTCTATTTCTTATGTTAAAGTATCAATAAATTGAAGTTTTGTGGAGGCTTTATAAAATTAAGAGGCGCCTGCGTAAATTATTCTAATCCCATTTTGTTTGAACTTTGATCATGCGATCATAATAATTCAAGTGGTGGTCAATAGAGAGGAAAATTTACAGATAATAAACATTATATATTATGGCAATTTGAAAAGCATATTCATTTATGTTTTTCCAAAAAGCTACTATATATTAATCTGAAAATCTCAATCAACCACCTTAATATAATTTTTAATTATTAAATTTAATTGTCAGCCCACCAAAATTGAACTTACAAATGTCCATCAATTGGACACTATGATCCATTTGTTAGTCTGCGCCACAAAATAAATTGGGCATGCATGTGCAACGGGTTTGGTCCATTTGTTGGATAGTTAGGATGGACTCTTTCGTAGTGTTCTCTTCCAATAAAAGAGGAATTATATCCCATTATCCTCATATGTTTCATATTGCACTATCAAGGGACGTTGTATTGGGAGTAGCTCTTATCCTCCTCTCTCTCTCTCTCTCTCTCTCTCTTATTTAGTTGCCACACACAATTCTCTCTCTATTGTTTCTGTTAGGAAAGATTGTTTGATTCAATCAAGTGAAAGAAAACAAGTTCTAGGCCTTCCATGCAACAACACCAAACAGCAAAATCATGGTATCATAAAAAAATCCACTCATTCATAATTTTCATTTTTTCTTCTAAAAAAGCAACTACACCAAACAAAAAAAAATTTCTCCACAAAAAATAGGTTGGCTTTTGCTTACATTTTCTACAAAAGTGTAGCTGCACAAACTTGCTAGGAATTTTTGACTCGTGCCTTTTGAGATTGTGTGGGTCTGGCCTTACTCAAGTTTATTGTAAATTCACCCAAATGGAATTTGGGTTGGACTTGAATTGGGCCAATTACAGTCCGACCCACTTGACCTGTCCCACTCCCACTTGCCAGAACTATCCACTTTTGGTGGGACCATAATTTCCCACTTGAGTTATTAATGATTTCTGTTTTGGATTTGATTTCTGTTTTCTATTGCCGATTTTGACTGGTGGTCAGTGGGGTACAATCAGGTGGTCATGAGTCACATCCATCCCACGCGAAAGATGTCCCCTTTTACAACCAAACAGCAAATTAAAGATATGATTGATTTTTTTTTGGCATAAGAAAGAGAATAAGATATGATTGATTAATGTTCTATTTCACAGCAATGGGCCACTGCCAATCTACATTGTTCTTATGCACCATATCAACCATAGGTACATATTTTCTACCAAAAAAAAAACAAAAAAAACATACGTACATATTGAGGCATTGTGGGCCTTTGAGTACTAAAAAATACCACACATTGGAAAGTGAGGCTCTAGATTGGATAATTACTTGTGAACATTTTTTATGAAAACGCTGTACATGAGGGGCTAAGTGCAATGATCAAATATGCACATGGATCTAATAAAATCTCCAAATTCGGAAGATTATTACCAAGAAGATTCTAGATTTTATGTCATTCTAGGGTTTGCATCATCTCACAGTATAGCAATTTTTTTAATTTTTTTCCCTATCTTGAATGCCCCCATCATCAATGGGATGCATCATTTGATCAACCCTTTGGATCACTGAAACACACGCCCATATGATTTCAGTACTATATATATGGAATTAAATTTTTTTAGAGAAGTGTAGATTTGGCTCCCAGCTCACGTAATGAAACTGGTCAGCTCAATCTCATTCCACATTCAAACCCTAGAGTTCCTCTTATGTTACTTCTTCATTAATAAAATCTAATTGGGTTTCTGGCCAATCACAATCCGTTTTGCTGGTGGTTTTTTTGCTAATTTTGTTAAGACGTTTGGACCATTTTGGTCTTCATGTGCTTAGTTTACTACTGTTCTTAAATATTCCCCAGTTACTTTAAACCCAAGAACCTGATTAGAAGTGTAACACACCGACCTACCTTAATTCCGATTTAGAGTTAATTAATTTAGATTAGTAGCTTGATGGATGTTTTGAATGTAATTGGGCTTGATTAGGTAGAATTAGTTGGGTTGGACCATGGACTAGGTAGACTATGACTTTTGGAGTGTTTTAGGCTTTTGTGTGTGTATTTAGAATTTTATGGATTTTTAGCGCATTGCATAAAGCATAGCATGGGCTTTGATTTTCATGTTTTGATCCAATGGATTCGGATCCATCTTGACTCATTTCCCACTCATTTTTCTAGCCCAAGTCCCTTTTTGAAAATTTCAGTCCCTTACTGGACTTGCATGCAACTACAGGAAATCCCAGCTCAAAAACCCATTCTTCCCCTTTCCAAATGGACCTTTTCTTCATTCCAGCTGAGTATCCTCTTCCCTACCTCTCTATTACTTCATCTCTTTTCCAAGAACTTCTCAAGATTGAATGGTTATTGACCTTGCATGTGAGATTTGTGGACTCTATCTTCATCCTCATCTTCTTATTCATCTTCTCCAAGTCTCCATTTCCTTTAAGTTGCTTCATCTTCTTCATTGGTAAGTATTTCTCATTCTTTCCCTTGCTTTTGCTTCAAATCAGTGAGATAGTGTTACAATTCGTGCATGCATCTTCTTCTCCCTCATTCCATTTCATTTCATCATTTTAGGTTGCTTTTTTATCTTACATTTTGGGGTTTTTACTTTGGAGAGCTTGGCTTTGCTAGGAGGGATTGATTTGGTGTAGAATTCGAATTTAAGCACCTTAAGGCAAGTTAAACTTATATGATTGTATGCATGCTTCTTTATTTGATCATTTGAATATGTTCAATCATGTTAGACACCCATTTCCCTGCTCAAAAATGGAATTTTGTACATGTTTTGATGTTAAATGGATTGATCTTTTGTTAATTTAAATGATGGTTGAATGGTGATGTTTATGAGCATGTTTGGAGGCTCATCTTTGTGTATCAATGTTGTTTGAAGGCTGGGAGTAGGCAATGGATGGGTTGGTTTTTGGACTCAGAAGTCTGCACTGCCCGCTCTAGCGCGTGTGCTTGTTGTTTGGACGTGCTGGACTGCCCGCTCGAGCGTGTGTTGGCCCGCTCGAGCGGATGGGCCTATTTGGCCCAATAGTGCGAACTTCAAATGACCATAACTTTTTAACCGTATGTCCATTTTTGGAGTTCCACATACCGTTGGAAAGCTCTTGAAGAGTAGAATCCAATGGTCCATACATATAATTGATTTGAAATTCGGAAAGTAAGTGGATATTGGATTTTATTAAAAACTATGGTAATCAGATGGTACCGCGAGCCAAGCGTTGAACCGTAGTATGTTTAGATTAATTGGCCTGATAGTTGGACCTTAAGGATGGATACCTTGAACATTTTATCATGACCAATGAACTTGTATATTATGTGGATGCGGTTTGAGCAACCGTGCACCAATAAGGAACCTCGTGCTCTTCGAAATTGAGATCCGAACCAAATGTATTATACTAAGGGATTCGGTGCCCAAATTATGTAACACTAAGGGTTCTTTTGTACGCCAGTAACACCAAAATCCTTAGTATTATACTGAGTTGGACGGTGGAGACCCCGAGAGTTCCCAAGACCGTAGGATTGGCTTGTTTCATATCTTGATTCTGTTTATGATCTATGTTCATGCATTGCATTCCGTTTTCAGTACTCTTGTATGACTTAATCATACTTCTATCTAGCTATGTATATCTTTCTTATGTACTTGTTTATATTATATCTGTTTCTACTTCTGATCCGTTACATCTTGATAAGTTCTGAATTATTATATATATGTTCTGTATATGTTCTGTTAATATATACTTTTATTCCGCGAGTCGGCACCACTTGGCTTCGACCCTATCTAAGTCGGACCCGGCTAAGTGTGGGTTTAGTATATACTTCTGACCCTCTGCAGATAGGATTATATTCTGAGGGTTGACCGGCACCCTAGGTCCACAATGGGGAGTTTTGGGCCCTCTATCTCCTAGTGGCACCACCCTGTTCTGTTCTGTTCTGTATTCTGCTCTCACTTTACACACATGTTTACATGGTTAATTTGAGAGAATATAGCTAATGTGGATGTGCCATTTAGTTCTGTTATTGTGTATACCTGTAAATTTTGATTCGTACGTCTCAGCGTATTCATGCTCAGATTTGCCTAGTAATTATGCTTTGACCTCCTGTGATTTATATCTGTCTAACACTTTCATTTGTTACATGTTATATGATTTATATCTGTTTATCATGCTTAGCTTAGTCTAATGGTGCTACACTTGGCGTTACAGGTGACTACCTCGATGCCACCAACCCGGAGATCCACAAGGAGGGGGAATCTCCCCGTCGCGTAGCTGAATGGACTTCTGATGATGTCTTCTAGACATCTACTCGTTGAGATTGGACGTAAAATGACCCATAGACCGTGGCTTGGATTGCCACATCTTTTGTTAGAGTTTATAAACTTGTTTAGACTATGGCTTGTAAACCTTAACTTAACGTACTTCTTTCTCTTTCTATCTCTTGAACTTAAACTTGAACCTTTCATCTATGCTCATGAAAAATTATGCTCTATATCTTGATGCATTTGATGTTGTTGGATTACAATTTGATATATATATTTAATAGAAATTACACAGGTGGAAATACAGGTGAATAGAAATTTTGAAACCTCACACGTGAAATCCTATGGGTTTGAATTCCGTTCATGGGGACAAGGATCAACGAGTTTTGACTCGAATCCCCATGCGGGCGTTTGTCGCGCCTCGAGATGGGTGAAGTCTCGGGCTCGGGTGTGACAAGAAGTTTCTCAAAACTTTAAAATTTCTCTAATAACTTTTTCTTTTTTGTTTTCCTAGGTCTTTTCCATTTATATACGAAGTGATAATTTGGGAGAAAGTATGACCCACTTCCACCCTTGCATGTGCGAAGTCTCTAAAACCTAACCTTGCATGTGCAAGTTAGTCGTCATTGTATGTGTGAGTTCCAATTAGCTTATGTGCATGAGTTGTTTGCCCTTTCAATGTGCAAGTTTATGCTACCTCGTATGTGCAAGTCTCTCTAAGGGACTTATATGCACGAGTTGTACTCTTCTTACATGTGCAATTTCCTATTACCTCACGTATGCAAGTCACTCCAAGAACAAGAGTAAAAGAAGTAAAAAACACTTGGCCACAGCTTCATGTTGAGAGCATAGTCATTTGCATGCAGAAAAAAGCCACGACACATTGCAAAGGTGGTTGATCGACACTTTGCCACTTCATGTGATTATCGTCATGAATTCCTAAAAATCCAATTCCATGCAAAAAAAAAAAAAAAAATCTGATTGGTTGAAACAAATGGTTTCATATCTTTTTTTCATTTTTCATTTTAAAACTACAAGAGATTCAAATAATTGAGTAAATGCCCAACCCAACATCTCTATCTCTAACAAGTGGACCCGACGAAGAGAGAACAAAACAACAAAGTACCCATCTTGTTTTTTTGTATATATAAAATTTTCTTCCACCCCAAGACTTCTATAAGCCGATTGTCTATCACATGATGCATTGAAGAAGTCTATAAATGCCCCCATTTTTGTGTCCTCCAATCCATACTGAGAAACGTTGCAAAGACTTCCCAACCCAAAGAAGTTGGCATTAAGTAGAAAGAGATGGTTTCTATTTAAAATGACAGTCAACACTCAACAGGCTATGGATGAGGAAATGCATGCTCAAGCCCAAATATGGAAACATATTTATGGGTTTGCGGAATCGCTCACCCTCAAGTGCGCTATAGAACTTGAGATACCCGACATACTTCACAAACATGGCAAGCCCATGACCCTATCGGAGATAGCAGGGGAGCTCACCATACCTTCTCCTAGCATGGACCGCTTGCACTGCAAAATACGATTCTTGGTCCAACGTGAAGTTGTTCAATGTTGTTGATGGCCCGGAGAAGAAGTACACATTGACGCCAGCATCTAAGCTCTTGGTGACAGCTGAAGAGAAGAACCTGGTGTCGTATGCCTTGCTCCAATTGCACACTGATGAGATGTTGCCATGGCACTATCTCATCGCGGGGATTGAGAAGGCGAGACAACACCATGGTTGGCAGCACACAATGGGGTGCCCTACTATGATCGGGTGGGGAAGGACCCAGAGTATAACAAGCTTCACAATTAATATTGATGCAATGACGAGCCACACAAGCTTTGTGGTCTCAGCACTAGTGCAAGGGTGCGCCAAGGAGGGTGTGCTTAATGGGGTGCGCAGCTTGGTGGATGTTGGGGGCAGCACTGGTGTGGCCTCAAAGGCCATTACCAATGCCTTCCCCCACGTCGAGTGCACTGTTATGGACTTTGCTTATGTTGTAGAGGCTGCTCCCAAAGACCCCAAGGTTGATTTTCTCGCCGGTGACGTCTTTGACCATGTGCCCAAAGCTGATGCAGTTCAAATGAAGGCAATCCCTCTTCCCCTTAGTATATGATTAACACACTTACACACTAAAAAGTAGAACGTCTTTGACTTAGACACCCATTTTGGTATGCACAAAGTTCATCATTTTGATGTACGCAAGGGCCATTTTGGAGTGGATTTGTCAACTCTCTTGTTTATTTGATTGTGCGTGTTTATGGGTCTCTATCTAATAAAGTTGAGTTTGGTGCAGTCCTTTCTCCATGGCTTTGATGATGACGATAGCATCAAGATCCTCAACAAGTGCAGGGAGGCTATTCCCGCAAAGGGGGGGAAGTTGATCATAGTAGAAATTAATTGTGGTGGACATTGATGGAACTCTTGAGTTTGAAAGGCCTAGACTCTGCATGGATTTGGAATTGGGCATGTTCGGAGGCAAGGAGAGAACAGAGGATGAGTGGAAGAATCTTTTGACGAAAGCTGGTTTTGGGAACTATAAGATAATACCCATGACTGTGAATGAGGCCATCATTGAAGCATATCCTTAGCCTCTCTATTGGAGCCCTAGCAGTCTACTTTGCACCTACTCTAAATTTTTCTATCTGGGTTTGTGCTCTTTACTGTTTTAATGGATGAAGGAAAGCTACTCAATGCCAATAATGTACTCTATTTCTTATGTTAAAGTATCAATAAATTGAAGATTAGTGGAGGCTTTATGAAATTAAGAGGCGCCTGCGTAAATCATTCTAATCCCATTTTGTTTGTTATTTATAACACTTTGATCATGCGATCATAATCATTCAAGTGTTGGTCAATAGAGAGGAAAAATTTACAGAAACTAAACTATATATATTATGGCAATTTGAAAAGCATATTCATTTATGTTTTTCCAAAAGCCTACTATATATATATAAAATCTCAATCACCACCTTGACTCCAATTAATTTTTAAATTTAATTGTCAGCCCACCAAAATTGAACTTACAAATGTCCATCGATTGGACACTATGATCCATTTGTTATTCTGCGCCACAAAATCAATTGGACATGCATGTGCAACGGGTTTGGTCCATTTGTTGGATAGTAAGGATGGTCACTTTCATAGTGTTCTCTTCCAATAAAAGGGGAATTCTAACTAGTTCCATTTATACGCTTCCTGAAATCTCCTCTGCTCAATCTGCTCCTGGCACTCCAATCAACCTCATCTTTGTCATCCGGATCAAGACAGGGTTCTGGCCATCAAGCAACCAACTTTGACTGGTCTGATATGATCTTCTTAATAGGAGCATAGAATCTCGGCATACATCCGTTTGTATCATAAGTAGCCCAAATCTGATTAACTGCAAACTGGCTTTCTGTTATATCAGTGTGAAAATCAGTGTACTCTGGTTCAGCATAGGTCATTGTATTCAAAATTTGATCCGGTCTCGTACTCCGAATCGAGAGTGAAGTCTTCATCTTTGTATGTTTCATGTTGCACTTTTGCACTGTGAAGGGACGTTGTATAGGGAGTAGCTCTTATCCTCCTCTCTCTCTCTCTCTCTCGTCAGTTGCCACACACAATTCTCTCTCTATTGTTTCTGGTATATATGAAAGATTGTTCGATTCAATCAAGTGAAGAAAACAACATGGTGGTGGGGGGTTTCTAGGCCTTCAATGCAACAACACCAAACAGCAAAATCATGGTATCATAAAAAAATTCACTCAGAAAAATTTTAGCCACAAAAAATAGGCTGACTTTTTGCTTACATTTTCTACAAAAAAAATGTAGCTCCACAAACGTGCTAGGAATTTTTGGGTCGTGCCTTTTGAGATTGTGGTGGTGAGTGGGGCACAATCCGGTGGTCATGAGTCACATCCATCCCACGCGAACCATGTCCTCTTTTACAACGAAACAGCAAAAGATATGATTGATTAATGTTCTATTCCTCAGCCATGGGCCTCTGCCAATCTACATTGTTCTTACCTCTTATGCACCATATCAACAGGCTATGGATGAGGAAATGCATGCTAAAGCCCAAATATGGAAACATATTTATGGGTTTGCAGAATCACTCACCCTCAAGTGCGCTATAGAACTTGGTGTACCCGACATACTTCACAAACATGGCAAGCCCATGATCCTATCGGAGATAGCAGGCGGGCTCACCATACCTTCTCCTAGCATGGACCGCTTGCATCGCATAATGCGGGTCTTGGTCCACATGAAGTTGTTCGCCAATGTTGTTGATGGCCCGGAGGAGAAGTACACATTGACACCAGCATCTAAGCTCCTGCTGAGAGCTGAAGAGAAGAACCTGGTGTCGTATGCCTTGCTCCAATTGCACACTGATGAGATGTTGACATGGCACTATCTCATTGCGGGCATTGAAGGTGAAACCATACCATGGCTGGCGGCACACAATGGGGTGGCCTATTATGATCGGGTGGGGAAGGACCCAGAGTATACCAAGTTTCTTAATGATGCAATGACGAGCCACACAAGCTTTGTGGTCCCAGCCCTAGTGCAAGGGTGCGCCAAGGAGGGTGTGCTTGATGGCGTGCGCAGTTTGGTAGATGTTGGGGGCAGCACTGGTGTGGCCTCGAAGGCCATTACCAATGCCTTCTCCCATGTCAAGTGCACTGTTATGGACCTTGCTCATGTGATAGAGGCTGTGCCCAAAGACCCCAAGGTTGATTTTGTCGTCGGGAACGCCTTTGACTATGTGCCCAAAGCTGATGCAGTTCTAATGAAGGTAATCACTCTCCCCCTTAGTACATACATTACGCATGTATGTATACACCAGGGATAGCAATGGGTCGGATTTAAATAGGAAACCACCACCCCAATACGATCGATCCTATTTGGGGTGGGTTTGGTAGTGTGTTGGTAAGGTTCATGTCCGGTTTGGGTTTCCATGTACTAACCCGAGTCTGGTATGGGGCAGGTTTGGGTTCGTTTTGGGTGCTTCTAACCCGCTTCAACCCTTATGTCTTCACTTTATTTATTACTATGTGAAATTTCTGCATATGAGAGTTTATTGGTGTAAAGTAGTAATAGGGGGTTACACTTTCCTACATGTCATGGTTTCAAATTTTCCTTTCATGGGCCAGGGCGGGTATGGTGAAATGAAAATAGCAATCAGGTTTGGTTCGAGTCTACCTAAACCTGAACTCAACCCACACCGCCTCATTGCCATCCCTATTATACATACCGAAAAGGAAAAGTTATTTGAGATAAATTCAAAGGGAATTTGGAATAGAGCAGTCTCGATGAGAATCGGCCTCAAGGGACGTCTGTTAAAAAGTTTATTGATGACTTTGATCAGTTCTTTTCCAAATGAATGGTTCCGTTTGGACCAAAGGGTCTAATACACCACTCAAAACATCTAAAAATTAGTCGAAGTACTGAACCCTATCCAACTTGTCGTTTTATCCAATTTGGGCTGGTTCATGACAAAATGAATGCGATAATTAGGACCAATCTTTCCATGTATCCGGTTTCAGTTGAACCTGGTCAAATGGCCAATTTAGTCCAGTTATTATAGTATAATTATATTGAACGGATAAATGGAACGGATTTTTCAAGACCTGACCATAGAAAACATTATGAAAACTATAGCATAAAGAGGTTAATTGCATTTAATAGGCCCATTTGGGAGTACCCCAGTTCATCACTGCATCTGGTACCCAACTAGCTAGTTACCGGACTACAGTCTACCTAAGCATTACTAAGATTTTATTGAACCATTTCACTAAGCTATGTGAAGGTTCTCTTGCTTATTTGTTTGTGTCATTGGCTATCTATCTGATGAAGTTGAGATTGTTGCAGTCCTTTCTTGAAAATTCTATATGGGCTACCTGTAACGCCCCAATTTCGGATACCGATAAAATCGTTCGAATACCCGAAGTTGGTGCGCTACTTCCCGGAAAATCCGAGAACTTCCAAGATCGTAGGCCGCAGTGAGGTCCAATTTAAAACTTTTGGACGATATACTAACAATAGTTAATTTGCGGAAGCATAACAATTAAATAAAGCGGAAGCAACTTGGTATCATATATATTAAATGTGAGCAGAACAGTAGTCTAGTTAAAAAGGTTCGGATTGTTAATCAAAGTTAATACAAGTATGATTTCTACCCAACTCACTACAAAATTTCTCTCAAACCCAAAAATAAGGATGAGCTCTCAAAACCCATGTAAATCATCTCCGCCCTCCGACTCGACATCCGTGTCGGCCGGGCCCCATGCGAACTCTCCAACGATCGGCGCCTCTACTAGCGCTAGTGCATCCTCGGGGATCTCTGGGTCAAGGCCTAAGCACCAAAGATGGGTCAGATCTAAAAGATCTGGCAAGCCACGGCATACTACTAACATAGGACATATATATCAAATGAATAGAGACAAGTAAATAATTTAAAGGAATAACAAGGTATAAGAACTAGGCAGTTGAGCAGTATAATCATAAGGAATCAGGATAATATAAACAACATCTAATCTACTACAAAGTGGCACATTCACACGAGCTGGAACACCGCGGGATATTATGCCGCGGCCCTCCCATACTGAACACAGTTGCGGCGGGGAAATCTCCCCAGTGTTCGGAATTACTAATCCCGCAAATCACTCATCATCTCATCACACTCATCACTCGAGACCGGACATGGTATCACACCGTCCGTCTTAACCACACAGCTCATCATGATAGCTTCTCAACACTCAAATAGCTCCTACCGGGGATGATCAGTCCACAGGCTGCGCTTAAGTCAACCGAGTGAATGTTCATGCCGACTCACGAATAACTCTAAGGGTCTGTGTCTGTCTAGGCTTTGCCTTGCGTAAACAAGGTCATATCCATACTCTAAGAGGTCCATACATAACAACTCAGTCTATGGATTTCATTCATGGTCCAAGCCCACTCGTTGGATCCATACCAAGGCCCATCACATCTGAGGCCTGGTCTAAAACCGTCCAAACGAGGCATCATATCCATTTACTACTGATACACAGTTCATTTTAATCCATTATGACTAAAAACCCAATAAAAACTACCTCTTCCAACTAAAGGTACACATCCCACACTTAGGCCCAATAAGGGCCCGCCTAGACACAGACACGGGTCAGTGATCTCCAAATCATTCTATCGGGTCACCTCTAAGATATCCTAGGTTCAGGTCCTTCAATTCCCATTAATTCACAGTTAACAGCTACTCTAAAGATCTAAGAATGACAGCATATAAAAGAAGTGAAGTATGAACTCCAATAAGAGAATCAACAGGGAAAAGCAACGGTCCAATCCTAGGTAATGGGCCACGTTAGGTTCAGGTCCATCTCCGGTAATTTGATCTCTAAACGAAGCCACTGATGCCATATGTTACTGCGTTTGGTGCTTATGAGATTACGGGCATCATTGACAACTCTTAGAGGTCGAATCATCTTAGATTAACATCCTAAACACTAATCAGTGGTCCCCGCGAGTCAAGGTTGAGCCACACCGTTGACTCGGGCTTTGAACATCGATAAACGTTCATTTGGATGGTCAATGGGCCCCACAACTTATCACAACTCCTAAATGTTGAAAACCGGAAAATCAGAGTTTCCCAGGTGGACCTGATGTGTGGTGAGCTCGATTGACCTCCTGGCCTGGTGGATCAACCGAGTGCACTGAACAATCTGAATCAGGCCTCCTGGAAGACTTGTTTCGTTTCTAAAGGTTTCCAGCGTGTCCGGTCAACTCCCTGGCCTGGGTGATTGACCGCATACACCAAAATCCCTAGAAAGATTGATGTCCCAGCTTTAAACATCTTCTAATGCAAATCCTAAGTATTAGATCGACCGGAGCATAGAGTGTCTGAATTTCAGGTGAAAAACCCACTTCCAGCTAAATCCTACAAAACTGTGTGTTCCGGGTCGACCTGGACAAGGCCAGCCCATCCCAGAACACTAAAAATCAGTTCTACACAGTCACACTAACTGGGAGCTATTTTTCCCAAATTTCAATGTTCTCGGTCGACCTGGACCTGCAAGCCGGTCGATCATGAACACTAGAAATCTCAGGCCTGCAGAAATAACTAGGAGCAGTTATCTCCCAGTGGCAGTGTTGCCGGTCGACCGGGACCTGCAGGCCTGTCGACCGGGAACACGTGGAACCGAGGAACCCAGTTTCTGCAGATTTTCCATTCTTGCTCGTTTTGCTTCCAAACCACTTCCAATCAGTCCCAAACTTCACCAAATCATCTCCAAACATCAAATAACTCCAATGCCCATCAATCCATCACCATATGGACCTATTGATCTTCCAAATGAGGGGTGAAACCCCCATTCATCAATGGCCAATCCATCCAAACACACACTAAGCTCAGGTAGAATTTCTAAGACTCAATTAATCACAAACATGAAATGAAACCACAGAAATCAAAGGAAAAACACATACATTCTAAGTTAATAGTAGATGCACTTGCCTTTGTGAAATGTGGATTGTAGAGATAGAGAAGAGAAGAGAAATTCTCAGTCCAACAAAGAAGAAGAAGATGAAAGCAGCAGCAGCAGCTCGAATTTCTCCTGCACAGTACTACTAATGATGCAGCTAGCAAATCTACGAGAAAACGATGCAACGGGCGAAGGTTTAGAACCCGAACCCAGTCTCAGAAGGATAGGCGCCCAGGGGGTGGCGCCCAACCTTTCTGCCAAGGGTTTTTCGCGATCTCTATGATATGAATGATAACAATGATACTGTTAATGCGAGATCTAACCTATTTATGCAATTAGAATTACGAAATTAATGCAGATCTACTATATTAGGATGAACCTAAACATGTTTCTAGTATGATGAGATGCTAATATCAGTTTCAACACAAGCTAATGTAGATCTATGATGCTCAAATGATCCTAAACATATTTCTAAGCATTTATACCAATGGAATGTAGTAAAAGAGAGGGGAGATCTAGGAATACCGGTAGATGATGCGTTTCTCAAGTTCCTAGAACGAAGCTTTCGCGAAATCCCATAGCCCTAGTTGAAGATATGGAAGCCTTCTTCTTTACCTCTTCTTCTTCTTCTCTAGATCTGAAACTCTTTCTCTAATGGTGGCTACCTTTCTCCTTCTTCCCGATTCTCTATTTTCTCTCTTTTTTTTTTTAGGGTAGCTCCTCTTGCTAATGGGGGTTAAGAGGGATTATATAGAGGCTTTGAGATGAATTTAGGAGGGCTAGGGCTTCATTAATTCGTGCTTCTAGAAGGTCTCACGCATCCCAAGGCGGCTTAAGTCATTTTAGGGCGAACTAGGGTTTGAGAGAGGGTGGGCGCCCATGGGGTGGCACCCAAGTGGACTGGGCAGTCTGGGCGCCCACAGGGTGGCGCCTAGGTGGTTCGGTTCGTCTTCGGAGCGTGGTCCTTATGTCTGAGTGGTCCCAGGCTACTTTCAAGCCATTCTAGTGGAATTTGGAAAGTGGGCGCCCACCACAGGGTGCCTAAATGACTTGAACAATGTGGGCGCCACAGGGCTGGTGCCTATGTGGAGTTCAGCAGGGTGGGCGCCACATGGGTGGCGCCTAAGTGGAGTCGATTCATTTTTGGAGTTGGGTCCCTACGTTGGATGGCCCAGGCCCGTTTTCAGCCCAACTAGTAGAATTTGGAGGGTGGGCGCCCACCATGAGGTGCCTAGGTGGCCCTGGGCATTCTGGACGCCCAGCATGGGGCGCCTATGTGGATTTCAGCAGCCTGGGCGCCACATGGGTGGTGCCTAGGTGATTTTGACCTCCTCTCGGGACAAACTTCGGAAGCTCATAACTTTTGACCCGCTGATCGGATTTGGACGTTCTATATATCGTCGGAAAGCTCTCGGAGTCAAGAATCCAATGCTCTAAATGTCTTGATGATTAGGTGCTGGAAAAAAAGGGGGAACCTATGGACCAATGGAACCGGCTCCGTAACTTAGGCTAGTCGGGTGACATTAGGGCAAACTAGGGTTTGATAAGTGTGGGCGCCCAGCCTAGGGCGCCCATGTGATTCTGGGGACTGTGGGCGCCCAGCCTAGGGCGCCTATGTGGTTTTTAGTAGGTGGGGCGCCACATGGGTGGTGCCTAAACGGATTTCGTCATTTCTTATCTTCGGAAGTTCATAACTTTTGACCCGTTGGTCGGATTTGGATGTTCTATATTTCGTCAGAAAGCTCTTGGAGCATAGAATCTTGTGGTCTGTAAATCCTAATGGTCAGAGATCAGGAAAATAAGGGATACTTGGATCAATGATCCCAACCTCCTAATTCATGTTAATCATATCGTACTTAGGCAAACTATGTGTAGTTTCTCTAAGAATAACCTGAGTGTGTTCTATATAGTCTGGAAAGGGTTTGGAATAGTGTTGTAGCCCATGCCTGGTATGAGTAGTGGGTTGAACTCGATATCTTAACGTGATTCGGCCTTTTCTCTCACAATTTCTATGAATTGTCGAACTAAGTCTAAAATTATCAACAAGCATCTTCATTGTCATTAATTAATCTGAATTATGTCATTAACCATTCAATTATGGGTGAAATGGGGGCATCGTTATATATGATAAGTGTTTAAGGCTATCATAGGGGGCCAAAATGAGGTGTCTACAAGCATATAAAAGAAGTGAAGTATGAACTCCAATAAGAGAATCAACAGGGAAAAGCAACGGTCCAATCCTAGGTAATGGGCCACGTTAGGTTCAGGTCCATCTCCGGTAATTTGATCTCTAAACGAAGTCACTGATGCCATATGTTACTGCGTTTGGTGCTTATGAGATTATGGGCATCATTGACAACTCTTAGAGGTCGAATCATCTTATATTAACATCCTAAACACTAATCAGTGGTCCCCGCGAGTCAAGGTTGGCCACACCATTGACTCGGGCTTTGAACATCGATAAACGTTCATTTGGATGGTCAATGGGCCCCACAACTTATCACAACTCCTAAATGTTGAAAACTGGAAAATCAGAGTTTCCCAGGTGGACCTGATGTGTGGTGAGCTCGGTTGACCTCCTGGCCTGGTGGATCAACCGAGTGCACTGAACAATCTGAATCAGGCCTCCTGGAAGACTTGTTTCGTTTCTAAAGGTTTCCAGCGTGTCCGGTCAACTCCCTGGCCTGGGTGATTGACCGCATACACCAAAATCCCTAGAAAGATTGATGTCCCAGCTTTAAACATCTTCTAATGCAAATCCTAAGTATTAGATCGACCGGAGCATAGAGTGTCTGAATTTCAGGTGAAAAACCCACTTCCAGCTAAATCCTACAAAACTGTGTGTTCCGGGTCGACCTGGACAAGGCCAGCCCATCCCAGAACACTAAAAATCAGTTCTACACAGTCACACTAACTGGGAGCTATTTTTCCCAAATTTCAATGTTCTCGGTCGACCTGGACCTGCAAGCCGGTCGATCATGAACACTAGAAATCTCAGGCCTGCAGAAATAACTAGGAGCAGTTATCTCCCAGTGGCAGTGTTGCCGGTCGACCGGGACCTGCAGGCCTGTCGACCGGGAACACGTGGAACCGAGGAACCCAGTTTCTGCAGATTTTCCATTCTTGCTCGTTTTGCTTCCAAACCACTTCCAATCAGTCCCAAACTTCACCAAATCATCTCCAAACATCAAATAACTCCAATGCCCATCAATCCATCACCATATGGACCTATTGATCTTCCAAATGAGGGGTGAAACCCCCATTCATCAATGGCCAATCCATCCAAACACACACTAAGCTCAGGTAGAATTTCTAAGACTCAATTAATCACAAACATGAAATGAAACCACAGAAATCAAAGGAAAAACACATACATTCTAAGTTAATAGTAGATGCACTTGCCTTTGTGAAATGTGGATTGTAGAGATAGAGAAGAGAAGAGAAATTCTCAGTCCAACAAAGAAGAAGAAGATGAAAGCAGCAGCAGCAGCTCGAATTTCTCCTGCACAGTAACGTAACAGTAGCTCAATGGAGAAGGAGAAGTAGTAGCAGCAGTTACTAAGAAGAAGTCCCAGCAGTAACAATCGTTTAGAATGAGGGGAAATGAGAGAGGAAGAAGAGAGAAATGAAGAAGGAAGATGAAGTAGCAGCTGTAGCTCTTAGGGAAAAATCACAGCACAGTCACAGTAGCAATCTCAGCTCAAAACGTAGGGAAGAATTGAGAGAGGAAGAAGGAAATGGGAAGGAATGTTCTAGAGAATGCACCTTTATCAAAGACCCCCCTAAAGTCAATTAAAACCCATACTAAGGACCTCCTAGCACTAATTAGCCTAGAATTAACCAAAACACTCCACTAACTAAATTACTAACTCAACTAAGCTAGTCTAACTATAACTTAGGAAAATCTAACTAATTACCCTGATTAACCCCTAATTAGCAAAATTAACTAATAATTAGTAATAATTAGTATTAATTAACAATAATTAGTATTTAAAATAGCAATTAGAGGGCCCACAAAGGTGGGGCCTCACACTACCAGAATGGATTACTAGTTCTATCTAATCAATCAATGCAGCGGAAATAAACGAACCAGACAATATAGAACTAGCTATCTACCAATCACACACCACAAGAAGGCAGACACAATTTTTAACGTGGAAACCCTATCCAGGGAGAAAAACCACGAACCAGAAATCAAGAGTTCACGAACAGTTACAAGATATACTCACAAACTCCTTTACCTCAGTCTGTACCTCGACCTAAGGACTGTAGTTATTCTTGCAAAGAATCCACTGACACGACATCCACCGCGCCCCGTTCTCCTTACTTGATCTCCTTGCACCTTGTCAACCAAGATGATCAATCTTCTACAAGAAAAGTAGAAGCAGCAACAACCTTCTAGAGCAGCCCTTCAGAATAGTCTCTCAATGGCTCTAGAGAATTAACTTTCTCTAAGATATCTCTGACTCAGATCAATGAGAGTTGTGTGTGTTCATCTTAGGGTTGAGAGAAACACCCTATAAATAGCCCAAAATTCGTGCATTAGACTTAGTGCACAAGTAAGACTCAAACTGGGACACAAAGTCTCAAAAGGAAACAAATTCGTATAGAAACTGGAGATTTCCCGAACTCTGCGCACCTGTCCGATCGATCGCCCCTGCAGGTCCGATCGATCGGCCTAACATTTAACTGAGGCCTTTTTCTGACCGATCGATCGGTCTGAGGCTCCGATCGATCGGGCCTGGGGAATTCGTCCGGTCTACTTTTTTTCTTCTATTCTTCACTTCAGCTCTTCCGGCGACACATCCACAATCCATTCTAAAATAAATTAGAAAATACAACTCAATGGACCCAGAGTTTTGTCCAACCCATGAATTAGCCAATAAAAATACTAACATTTCTCCATTACTATCATGATGATGATTGCATCAAGATCCTGAACAAGTGCAAGGAAGCCATACCTGCAAAGGGAGGGAAGTTGATCATTGTAGAGATAGTAGTGGACATAGATGAAACTCTTGAGTTTGCAAGGTCTAGACTCTGCATGGACTTGGGATTGGTCGTGTTTGGGGGCAAGGAGAGAACAAAGGATGAGTGGAAAACTCTCTTGACAGAAGCTGGTTTTGGAAACTATAAGATAATACCCATGGCTATCAATGAGGCCATTATTGAAGCATATCCTTAGCCTCTATTAGCCTAACTGTCTACTTTCCGACTAACTCTATTAGCCTAAATGTTCTATCTGGGTTTGTCCTCTGTGCTGTATTAATAAAGGAAGCAATGTTGCTCAATGGCAATAATGTTACTCTATTACTTATATGAAAGTGGGAATGAATTTTTTTTTTTTTGCTAAGTTGCAAATTGAATTAAGAAAGCAAAAGAGAAACAAAGGCCAAACAGGCTACAGAAAAGAAGCCAAGAAAACCAACAAACAGAACTCTATCTTATAGAAGGATAGAGCTGGTTACAGAGAAGGAAAAAAGAATCTCAAATGAGACTAGAGAAAGGAGAAGACAATTTGCTAAGAGCAATAGAAGCATCCTCCATAAAGAATTTGATAGCAGAGTCTAGAGAAGGTACCTTGTTGGAGAAGATAGACAAGTTTCTAACCTTCCAAATGCTGGAAATAGCAGAGATGAAGAGAGCACCCATCCCCTTCTTGGCTCTAGAGCAGGAGTTGAAGGAGAAAGCTATCCACTTAGCTAAGACAGAGCTGAAAGGAGGGAACCTGGACTTCCCTTTGTCTTCTAACCAGGGACAGAGGAACAACAAATTGTAAGCAGTCTCCTGATGGGTGCCACACAGGCTGCAGGAGGATGCCAGATGCACTCCAATCGACTGGGCCCAATCATTGGTGGGGAGCTTGTTATGGAATCATTTCCAAGCAAAACAAGCAGAAAAGGGCTTTAGGAGAGAGTTCCAGGCAAACTTGGACCAAACCGAGGGGGTATTTCTGGCTCTAATGGATTCCCAGGCAGCTGCAAAGGAGAGGATGCTGGAGTTGGAGCTTGACCAAATTAGCTGATCAGGCTCATCAACAAGGGAGAATGAGGCTATGATGGAAGAGGAGAAGGATAACACCTGCTGGGGAATGGAAGGACTTTGGAGCCTCTGATGATTTGTAAAAACAGCGTTCACCGAAGCTGACCAAGGGAAGTTAACCTCAGGAAAGATCTGCGCCAGAGAGAGGGGGACATGCCATTTATCATGCCAGAAGTCCGTGCTTTTCCCATCACCTAAGATCCAGTGGCTGCTTTGAAACAGGAAGGAAGAGATTCTCTTTATAGGCCTCCAAATGCAAGAACCAGAAGATAGTGAAATAGGATGTCACGGCGAGAAACCTTTGAAGTATTTAGCTCTAAACCAGCTAGCCCACAGAGAGGAAGAGGAGAAAGCAGCCCACCCCAGCCTTAAAGAATTGGCATTGATCATATCCTTCATACGACGGAGGCCAAGGCCACCTTCAAGCTTAGGCAGGCAAACAGACTTCCAGTTGAGGAGGCTCCTTTTAACTCTATCCGGGCCCCCAGACCAAAGAAAGTTCCTCATCCATTTCTCCAGAAAAGAGCAAATGGAGTTAGGAATGGGCAGAACAAGAAGGATGTGTATAGGAAGACTCTGGAGAACATGCTTGACAAGAATGAGCCTCCCCGCAAAAGAGAGCAGGTTACCTTTCCAACCAGAAAGTCTTAGCCTGAATTGATTCTTTAAGCTCTCAAAATGTCTGGCTTTGGGGCTGCCAATGAAGAGAGGGGCACCCAAGTAAGTGGAAGGAAAGAAAGCCTGAGATAAGCCCACAGATCTTAAAACTCTTGTTTTGAAAGACTGCCTGCTGTTGCCAAATAGGACACTGCATTTCCTTTGGTTAAAATGTTGGCTTGCTGCCAGCTGGTAAGCTTTTAAGACCCCTTTAATAACTTTGATACTCCGAGGATAAGCTTGGAAGAAGAGCAAAATATCATCCGCGAAAAGTAGGTGACAGACTGATGGAGAAGATGGAACTCTGAAAATCGGAGTCAGTAGCTTCTGGGTAACAAGATGAGAAATGTTCAAACTTAGGATTTCTTCTGCAAGGATGAATAGGTAAGGGGATAGGGGATCTCCCTGCCTCAGCCCACAACCAACATCTAAGTAACCAGCAGGCTCTCGGTTAATGAGGACCGACCCTTTGGAGGAGCAGATACAAGCTTGAATAAGAGAGGCCCAATCTTTGCTAAAGCCAAAGAAATCTAGAACTTTGAATAAAAACGGCCAGCTCAACTTGTCGAAAGCTTTTGAAATATCCAACTTCAAACAAATTCCTTTTCCTTTGGCACCCTTTTGAAGATTCTGGGTCAGCTCATGAATGAATTGAAGATTCGGTGGTGGTGGATTTTTGAAAATCAAAGGGGCACCTGCATAAAGCATTCTAGTCCCATTTTATTTGATTAATTATCTTTTGTTTCACACTTTGATCATCAAATCCTAATCATTCAAACTCAGTTGGATATGCATGGATGTGGACAAGCTTTAATTTATTGGATATTGTTCAGGATGGCCTCATTCATTGATGTTACCAAGCAAGGAAGAAGAAACAAAAAGAAGATTTCTTCTCCTTAATTTGAAAACTAATTGCATTAAGGAAAATAAAATTCCATTACAGCCTTTCATTGCTTCTTTACATTCATGCAACAACTTCTCCACCAACTAATATAGTCTTTAATTTATCATGTTTTAGTAGTACTATTTCTTACTACTATGACTTTCTACACTTCTTACTTGACTAAATTGTGTTGGAAAAATATTACTAACCACCTCACAAAACATTTGTAAGCCAACAGATTTTAAGTCCAATGACACGGATGGAGAAGATATCTTTACTTTTGCTGATCAAATTGAACCACAACTAGATTTCAAAGCCGACACTACACTCCTGGCCAATTATCACAATCAATGGCCCAGAGGGAAGCCAGATAAACTCTATAACCCCAATGTGGTTGTGCAATTTCGAACCTACAACCTCCGGATACAAACCGTAGTCCTAGGCTAACTGTGCTATCCCTTGGGATTTAACTCATTAAACTTTCAAACAATGTCTACGCTTGATTTTGATTTGCAAGTGGGTGATTTTTTAAATAGAAGACAATCCCATTAAATAGACATAAATTACGTGCAACATGTACAAAGTTTGGACTCTTTGACCTCAATGCTCTGCTTTGTTATTGAGGCTACATTGTAAGGTAAGGTTTTCAAAGCCTGACCCAACCCACCAACCAGACTCGAAATGGGTCCGCGGATGTATCGAGTTCAATTGTGGCTTAGAACGTCTTGACCTACAATTAAACGAGTTGAACCTTATTTGACCTTTCTAAACCATCTAAATTGTAAATGTCAGGCTCACATGGCCCAAGTAAATAGACTGCACTTCTAGGGTTGGGTCGGGTAGAGTTGACCCATATTTGGCACTGGTATGACCTGAATAATATATAAGAACTGTTTTTATATGCAATGAGTAAATATGGCAAAATTACAAACAAAGACTTTGCATGACTACATGACTAAGATAAACAATCAAGGCAGTGGATAATGTACACATCAAGCATCCAAAGAAGGTGGGCACTTGAGAATGAGCAATCTACCAAATTCCAGGTTGCATAACAATAGCCTCGAACAGCTATATTAACCTAAAAGCTTAAGCTGATAGGGGAAAGCCATACAAATATATTAAGACATGGAAAGCCTATTACTTAGGCGATATGAGATGTCCTACATAAGAACAAAGGGATCAGAATCCGCTCTGATACCAAAACCAATTGATGATAGGAAACTACACAAACAACTACTTAACAACCTAGAAAGTTCATGCAAATACCATTTTAGGAGTTCCCAAGCCCTCATATAGGCAACAGGGATTACCAAACCTGAGACCCACAAATGCACATCCAGAAAGTGTAATTCCTCCTTTCAAATTGCCACAAGTCAGTACCAACACAACAAGAGGAAGATTCATCTAAATCGAGACAGTATTTCATAAGGTGCTTCTCATGGTCCTTCAATACATCAAATGTACCAGCACTATGATCCAGAATCTTACATTCTGATGATTGAAACAAATCACACTATCTCATAGTGATCAAAGTGCTGCAACCTTGTCAGATGAGATGCCATGTCTCATCACTAGTTGTGAAGATATTTTAAGTACAAGATTTGTGACACATGTCTCCCGTATGTGGATCTCATCCATATACATATATCACATCTAATATACTAATGGGACCCGGTTCATCTCTTGAACCATTATGTCATATGTATTGGTCATGTGCATTAAGTAATAAATCACCATTCATCTCATGAAAGGAAAGCATGATTATATTGATAAATAAAGAAGTTAATCAATTTATTACATCAACTGATGGATTGAGACCATACAATCTAACAGCTATCTTTCTCCTGAGAAGGTTAATGGAACAGTATAGAGAAGGTCAGAGAGATTTACATATGGTGTTCATTGACTTGGAGAAGGCCTATGACTGAAATTCCTAGGGAGATTCTATGAAGAGTACTGGAAAAGAAAAGAGTGTGTGTCGCATATATTGAGGCGATAAAGGATATGTATAATAGAGCTATAACATCTATAAGAACGACTAGCGGAGAGACTAAAGAGTTTCCTATCACGATTGGTCTACACCAAGGCTCAGCGTCAAGCCCGTACTTATTTGCCCTAGTTATGGATGAGATTACAAGACATATTCAGGATGAGGTGTCGTGGTGTATGCTATTTGCAGATGATATTGTTTTAGTGGATGAGACGAGAGAAGGAGTGAAAGCATGGAGATTGCCAAGAGTAGGAGAGGGAGAGGGAGACCCAAGAGAAGTTGGAAAGAAACTATTAAACATGAACTTGCCTACATGGATCTAACGAAGGACATGGCCCTAAACAGATTTGATTGACGTCGTCAAATCCATATAGCTGACCCCACCTAGTGGGAAAAGGCTTGGTTTGGTTTGGTTTGGTTTGGTAACAAACTCGCATCTTTATCATATCTCCTATAGTTTCTCTTGAACAATCTCTTCCACCCTTATCACACCTACATAAGAGATTTGATTTCAAGGAACTATCCATTAATGAACAACTGGGCTCTAAATAATAGCTCTGAAGGATTATGGACACCATATGTCATGAATGAGAAGACGCCAAACTCAACAAAGAGATTGTGGGCCACTATAATGGAAAACATTTGTAGCAATGCCTATAAATTTTAGGGATAACTTTATTCTGCTTACTTATTTTTTATTTCTTAATGTTGGGTTCTTTCAAGAGATATATGTCAAATTATATGCCTTATTTAAAGCTCTTTTGTCGTTGTTAATATGCATATTCCTGTTAGTTGTACACTTTAGAACTCATGCATCTTAGGGTGAGTTCTATCACATTAAAGATCGAGTCCATTAATTATCTTTCAATAGGGAAACTAACTGAAACCTGAATTAGGATAAAGTTTGGATTGGGTTAGCAAATATGAATAAAGATTTTCACTCCTCTAAGATGTCTAACAAATCAATGAACCTACTAAAATCATCCAGGCAGTACTAAGGCCGGCAATGGATTGAGTTTAGGGAGGCAACAGATTAGATCAGGATTAGAATTATTAATTCCCAGACCAGTAATTGATATGCAGATGTGTATGATCTTAACTACCCCATGGAACCCTTTCAATTAGCTTTGGGTTTAATGTGGGCCACTACACCTCCCTAAATCTCTCCATTTAAACTATTTCTTTTATTGGATTGTCTATGCACTTATGTTTTCATGCTATATTTTTGTGGTGTTTTCTTAATTTTATTTTTTATTATGGGTTTATTCTTCAAATTTTAAAAGAATGTTTGAAGTAAAATACTCAACTAATTTCAAATAAATTAAAAAGCCCTGAGCCTTGCCCATGCATGCTAAATTGGTCTGACGGGCCTCCATAGGCACAGCAGCACACAGAGCATCAATTTTCATTGGGATGACGATAGTGGGCAATGATCCCATGTTCTTTGATTACCAATGACTTTTGAATTTCTTTGATTAAATAGGTCCTCTTTCTTGGGGTTTGATGATGGGTTTGAGAGTACTATCCACCATAAAGTTTGAAATTCTTTTACTATTTTCTTTATTTTTATTATTTATTTCAGACATAATCAATTTGATGGCAGCAAGAACTTCATTTATGAGGTCTCAATGATCCTATCATTAAAGGAGTTGAATTCATTGGGCTTTGATATTAGCAATGGGTAACAAAAATTTGGATCCATTTCTTATGACTAATATTAATGGGCACATTTTTATTTTTCTTCTCATTTTTTTCCTTCTTTGAAAGGTATCATTTTTTCTTTTTGCTTCCATCCAAAATTTTCTCTCTTTTTAGTGGGGACTTCACTACTAAAAAATTGACTTTTAGCGGCCGCCACTTGCCGTCGCTAAAAGTAAATTGGCGGTCGCTAATACTCTTTAGCGACCGCCGCGCGCCGGCCGCGAAAAGCTCGTCGCTAAAGGTATTAGCGGCCGCCAGTGGCGGTCGCTAATACTTTTTGCGACCGCTACATGGCGGTCGCAAATAAATTTAAAAAAAAAATTTGGACTTTTAGCGGCCGCCATGGCGGTCGCTAATACTCCATATGGCGGTCGCTAATGCCTCATTTTTTTGAATTTTTTTTAATTTTTTTAATTTTTTTTAAGTATTAGCGGCCGCCATGGCGGTCGCTAATACTCCATATGGCGGTCGCTAATGCCACATTTTTTTGAAATTTTTTTTTTTTTTAATTTTTTTAAGTATTAGCGGCCGCTAATACTCATCTGGCGGTCGCTAATACATGTTTTTTTTATTTTTGAAACTATTAGCGACGGCTAATACTACTTTTAGCGACCGCCACTGGCGGCCACTAAAGCTTTTTTTTTTTTTAAAGAAAATTTCCGTATTTTCTGAAATTTTTTCCTTGTTTTTATACCTATACCTGTACCTGTACCTGAGTATATACAACTACTGCCATCAATTAAAATTAAAAATAACAAAGCCTAAATATATACAACTACTACCATCAATTAAAATTACAAATAAAAAAAGAAAGTCTTATATTAATTGTATTCAAAACTTCCTTGTTTTTATACCTATACCTGTACCTGTACCTGAGTATATACAACTACTGCCATCAATTAAAATTAAAAATAACAAAGCCTAAATATATACAACTACTACCATCAATTAAAATTACAAATAAAAAAAGAAAGTCTTATATTAATTGTATTCAAAACATTACAAAAGTTTCAATAAAATATATCCATTACAATTACAAGGAAAATAAAAATTTTCTGTGCCGGGTGCTGTGGTATATCCAATGCTCTCAAACCTGTATAGAAAAAGAAAAATAAATATTAAAAGATAAGTATAAAGATTGGCAATTTATACTAAATATAAAAAAATTAAGAATTAAAATTAAAATTTTAACGTACGTTTCAACATTACGAGCAATCCAGGAGTCGGAATCTCGTCCCGACAGTTCCTGCAAGTCATGAATGACTACGGGCACGTGCCCGTCAAGTTTTACAGGCAACAGAGCCCGTTTGCTCGTTTTGAGCGTCCGGAAGCTCGTTTTCTAAGTTTTAAGTTAATGTTCTAATTTAAACCTACGTTTCAACTGTACGATCAATCCGGGAGTCGGAATCTCGTTCTGTCAGTTCCTGCAAGTCATGAATGACTAGGGGCCCGTGCCCGTCAAGTTTCACGAGCAACGGACACCGTTTGCTCATTTTGGGCACCCGGAGGCTCGTTTTCTAAGTTGTTTTAAGTTAACATTCTAACTTAAACCTACGTTTCAACGATACGATCAATCCGGGAGTCGGAATCTCGTTCTGTCAGTTCCTGCAAGTCATGAATGACTAGGGGCCCGTGCCCGTCAAGTTTCACGAGCAACGGACACCGTTTGCTCATTTTGGGCACCCGGAGGCTCGTTTTCTAAGTTGTTTTAAGTTAGCATTCTAACTTAAACCTACGTTTCAACGATACGATCAATCCGGGAGTCGGAATCTCGTTCCGTTAATTCCTGTAAGTCATGAATGACTAGGGGCCCGTGCCCGTCAAGTTTCACGAGCAACGGACACCGTTTGCTCATTTTGGGCGTCCGGAGGCTCGTTTTATAAGTTTTAAGTTAACGTTTTAACTTAAATCTACATTTCAACTGTACGATCAATCCGGGAGTCGGAATCCCGTTCCGTCAATTCCTGCAAGTCATGAATAACTACGGGCTCATGCCCGTCAAGTTTCACGAGCAACGGACCTTGTTTGCTCATTTTGGGCGGCCGGAGGCTCGTTTTCTGAGTTTTAAATTAACGTTCTAGCTTAAACCTACGTTTGAACTGTACGAGCAATCCGGGAGTCCGAATCACGTTCCGTCAGTTCCTACAAGTCATGAATGACGAGGGGCCCGTGCCCGTCAAGTTTCACGGGCAACGGACCGCATTTGCTCGTTTTGGGCGCCCGGAGGCTCGTTTTCTAAGTTTTAAGTTAACGTTCTAACTTAAACTTACGTTTCAACTGTACGATCAATCCGGGAGTCGGAATCTCGTTCCGTCAAATCCTGCAAGTCATGAATGACTAGGGGCCCGTGCCCGTCAAGTTTCACAGGCAACGGACCCCGTTTGCTCGTTTTGGGCGCCCGGAGGCTCATTTTCTAAGTTTTAAATTAACGTTCTAACTTAAACATACGTTTCAACTGTACGAGCAATCCGGGAGTCAGAATCTCGTTCCGTCAGTTCCAGCAAGTCATAAATGACTACGGGCCTGTGCCCGCCATGTTTCACGAGCAACGGACACCGTTTGCTCATTTTGGGCAGCCGGAGGCTCGTTTTCTGAGTTTCAAGTTAACGTTCTAACTAAAACCTACGTTTCAACTGTTACGATCAATCCGGGAGTCGGAATCTCGTTCCGTTAGTTCCTACAAGTCATAAGTGACTAGGGGCCCGTGCCCGTCAAGTTTCACGAGCAACGGACCTTGTTTGCTCATTTTGGACGACCGGAGGCTCGTTTTCTAAGTTTTAAATTATAAATCTAACTTAAACCTACGTTTCAACTTTACGAGCAATTCGGGAGTCGGATTCTCGTTCCGTCAGTTCCTACAAGTCAGGAATGACTTTGGGCCGATGCCCGTGAAGTTTCGCGGGCAACGGAGCCCGGCTGCTCATTTTTGGTGCTCGGAGGCTCGTTTTCTAAGTTTTAAGTTAACGTTCAAAGTTAAACTTACTTTTCAACATTACGAGCAATCCGGGAGTCGGATTCTCGTTCCGTCAGTTCCTGAAAGTTATGAATGACTAGGGGCCCGTGCCCGTCAAGTTTCAATGGCAACGGAGTCTGTTTGCTTGTTTTGGGCGCCCGGATGCTCGTTTTCTAAGTTTTATGTTAAGGTTTTAACTTAAATATTGAAATCTTGAATTAAAAAAATAATAATTTTACCTGGTCAGGATCAGTCGAGCCTGTTAAATCATGACTGCCCTCTCCACCGAAGTCGTGTCTAGCCCTGTGGCCGCTGCCAGCGTCTGGTGCCTGTAATTATTTATTATACAGTTAAAAACAATAAAAAAGACATAAGTATTGATGCATCAATGACATAATTGACAATTTATATGTACAAAATTTTTTTCTTACTAACCTGAGTAGTGGGTGGTGGGTCTGAAGCGAGCGGGGCTCGACGTTAAACGAGATAATTGAAATTAAGATAAATTTCATTAAACGAGATAATTGAAATTAAACGATCTCTCCTCCCCAGTCTGTTTGTTTTTTTTCTTTTCCTTTTTTTTTTCTCTTTTACTTTTTAGGTTTGCAATCCTGAGGTCATAGTTCTTTATTTTAGAAGTCGGATTAGAGTTTGTTGACTACAATAAGGAGAAGACTCTGAAATAAACAAGGGTCATAGTTCACGGTGTTAGCATTATTGATGTTGTCTTCAGTTTTTAGATCAATCAACGATACCAAAATTCAAGCTTAGGCATAAACAGAACATGCAAAAACTAATTGTATACTGGAAGCTAGTGAAAAGGCTAATTTCTAGATATATCAATTAGTTACTGTCACGGTTTTAGATCACAATTAAGACCTGCAACAAGCAAAGCCCCTCAATGACTAAACAAACAGCAACAATAATGGCCTTAAAATCATATCAGACCTAAGTCTCATTCCACATTTCTGAAAATGGAAAAAAAAAAACTAGAAAAAACTCTAAAAAAAAAAAAACACAAACACATCTCCGACCGTGCACAAAGTGAAGAGTGATCAATGGCCCAATTCATGAAACCCCATCACATGGATGGTAATGATTCCCAAGGGGAAGTCTGGTCAAACACCATAGTCCTTAATAAAGTGTTCTTCAATGCTGCATTGATTCTCCTCCCAAGTGAGCACTAATGCGGTTCAGGTCCAGGTGGATAAATGTAAGCCCCAATCAGCAACACACACACACACCAAAGAAACCAATAAAATAAAATACTGCTTTTGGAAAATGAAATGAGCAGTGAAGTCCAGTTTCGTGCTTTTTGCCCCACTCCTTTTTGGGTACTCGTTGTGTGGTGCTTCAATCTAATTTCCAATTAAAAGAAGCAAACACAGGGCACTTTTGCATAACTTTTTTTTTTTTTTTTGTAGAAACAAAAATGAAAAGTAGAAGCTTTTCCATGGAAAACATTTTTCATAGTTTGTTGCGAACACTTTTCCTCAATCTAGTTCAAGTTACACTGCTTCTATCTAGTTACCAAAATTGAAAGAAGCAAACAGGGAGGGTTGGGCTGTTCAAAAGCACACTACTGGGCATGGTTAGTTGGGAAGGTGATTCAAACAACATTTCTATAGAAAACAGTTTCATACTTATGTCAAAAGAGAGAGAGAGAGAGAGAGAGAGAGAGAGAGAGAGAGATTGGCTATATCATCCACAAGAACTTTCAACTAATGAAAATAAACTAAGGAGGAGCCACTTCCACACTGGAAACTCAAGTGGTCAAATACCAACAACAACAACAGCCTAAGGACAACGACTTTTACAAGCATTTTGAAGTTTCAATGGACGAAAAAAGAAAGAAAATGCAAAGAAATAGACCCCACAAGATAAAAAACCAGAAGGAAAGAGCAATTATGCAAAAGCAGGCGCCAGATCATACAGAGCATAGAAAGAAAGGTTGGTGATGGTGGAGGAGGAAGGTAACTGCATAGATGTTCTTTTCCTACTTACTTTTGAATGGTCATCGTTGGACACAGCTAGAACCATCGCCTGCGATTTTATGCCCCTCATGGTAGCTGGCTTCAAATTACAAAGAACGCAAACTTTCCGATTCTGCACATGGATTCATATATAGCATATTATATACTCAACAAAGCTAAAATGTTAGAAGAAAATCTAATAGTCGGCCAAGAGAATGAACAAACCTGCATTTCTTCGAGAGGAATGTACTTGACAAGGCCACTAACAACAGTGCATGGTAATTCCTCACCCACATCAATTTCTTCCACGTAAAGAGAATCAGCATCAGGATGCTTCTGAACTTTCTTGATTAGTCCTACACGAATATCAAGCCTTGAAACAAAAACTTCCAATTCGGTTGCCTTTGGTTTAGCTTCTGCCGCAGGCTTACTTTGACATTGTTTCTTTCCAGTTCCATCTGCTATGCAATAACAAATAAAATAAAATAAAACTAACCACCAACCAACCAAGATTCAATCCCTCCATGGTTTCTTATAAAAAGCTATTGCCACAGAAAACAACAACAAAGCACATTGATTTGTTACTTTTTCCCCTGTTTTGAGGTTGCTTTATGAGATGTTCATTTTTAAACGGGTACGTGTGTGTTTGACATAATTAATTAGCTCTCTCCTCTGCACCAAAATACAATCCTAAAACTAAGCAATTCAACTCTCTCTTTAGAGAGAGCAAATCGTGCCAACTATGTGCATATTTGATGCAACTCCTAGACTGACCTACATATTCAGCAGTAAAAAAAAATTATCAAAGAAAGTGTCACTTCTAGCACAAAGAATTTCTGACTTCTGAGGGACTTTGTCTATCTTAAATCTTAAAGAAAATGGGGTCACAGGGTATATGCCCCATAGTAGTAGTTGTTTTGAGTCTGATATTGAGAACCATTGTGTCTGTAATGCTATTATGAAAGCTTGACATTCCTTCCACACTTGGAAATTCTTTTCTGTTACTTAATAGTATTTGCTAAATGCACTGAAGCTCAATGTGTATATTATTTTAGATGCTGTATGAATCATTCATGTGAAAACTCTGTTCTTCACATCCAATCAATTGTAGTTTATTATGTATGAACATGGCATCCTGACTGGTACTTTTGTTTTGGAGCTCTGGCTATGCTCACTTTCCAGTATAGAAATAAATAGGTTTTTGTAGTTTCTTTTATCTTATATTAATCTTTTAGATTAGATTTTCCTGGAAGTAACTGATCATGCACATGACTGGTATCTAGGACTGTATTTAGCCAGATACAACAGGTATGTTAGTTGCTCTCATTTCGCAAATTGGCCTGCAGTGTGTTGGTTTTGGGGGTTGACTGTGACACCCACCATGACTGCAATTTTGACCATTGCCATATTGTTAACACTAATGACAATCAGAGTTATTAACATAAATATAGCAGAAGACTACTTGATCTGACCGATGTGAGGTCCATCTTTCGCGGGGCTAAATCATTTGCTAAACCATAGAAAATGATAGGTCAAGATGCAGATTTTGAAAGACAGTCAGACTAATGTGTTACCAATAGAAGAATCAATCATGTTTCAGCTGCCTTTGAAGGTGGTGGAGAGTGATAAACAAGTCCTGAACCTGTTCAAAGTATTGAACAAAAGAGGTGCAATCAGAGACTGATGGGGAAATTCTTATATTCTGACAGGCTGGACCTAGATCCCTGTGGTACACCTGAATTCACCCCCAAGCCGCAAGTGGCTTGAATACTGTAGCAAAACAGATGGTATCCATTCCACTGCATGTTTAGGATAATGTTGTCCTTTTTTCCTTAATTTATAATATGACTAGAAGCCACAACCTCATGGTTGCAAAGATGAGTCACTATTGCACCCAAGGAAGATGTATTTGATTTGGAATTTTGCAACATTAATTATGTAATCCTCTGATTTGGAATTTTGCAACATTAATTATGTAATCCTATCAATCATTGAACTTTCACAATCCTAATCTAATATAGAATAGTCACTGGCATTGCTCAAGAGAACAAAAATATATTGCAAAACATATACCACTTAAAATAGTTTCCATTTTCTACTTTGCTAATAATACTCAGGAACCCAAAAGGTGACAGCAATTTTCTGATAGTCCCTTAACGTGTGTGCATAATTGACATTAAGGTACAATTCTGAAGCTGTATGAGAGTTAAAATAACAGCCTGCAGAATAAAGTGCATTTATTACCTTTGAACGAGAGAGACGGCGCACCGTAGATTCATTTCACGCTGCTGCTGCTCAGCCCAAGCTGCAATTGCCATGTCACCGCGCTGATCAAATGCCTTTCGCTTTTTCATTAGCCATTCCATCCATGCTTGAGAAGCCTGAAAGAACAGTGTCATGATATTACTGGCTCAGAGAAGGAAATAAGAAGCACCATTGCCAAAACCCACAAGAAAACCAACTAAGGATCTTCCTTAATGTTTTCACTTTTCTTCCCTTAATTGTGTGCTTTTTATTCAGCATCATATTGTTTTCTGCTGCATAATGCATTAATGCTACCACCGTAAATGATGTTTAAAGATGAACTTAACAGCTGTCATATTTAACATTTTTACTGCTTTAAATTCCAAAAGGCTCACTAATGTTCACCAAGGCTGACCTGAAGGTTCTAGCAAAAGCTTTGAGCTTGTTTTCTTCAATATTTCATAAGGACAGAAAACCTTGAACCTAAATGCTCTAAATAAATAATAAATAAATAAATAACTTCATACATTTTAAAATATTTTCAAAAATAGGAAAGTTAAAAGTAAAAAGCAAAAGTGCATTGGTGACGCTTTTTTTTAGCCAAGAAACTGGATTAAGATTTGAGATACAAAAGATCTCACTATCCTTGAATGTATAAACCCAGCAACAGTTAAATGTATCTGTTAGAAAATCAAACAAACAAATGTGAGTAGAAAGACTACAGATAGGAATATGAGAACAGCTTCACACCTTCATTGGATTAACACGGTGATCTTTATCATACTGTTGCCGCTTCTCTTCATCTATGAGCAACTCATAAGCTGCTTGAATCTTAATGAACCGAGCTTCAGCTGTTTCCCCTTCCTCAAGTGTTCCTCTACCATCATATACTTGAATACAGAACAAAAGCCATTCAGTTAATGATCAAGTACAACAATAATATTGTTGATATCAAAGAAAATGAAACAAATAAAATAAACAGCTTAATTACAAACACTACAGTATAAAGGTGATGGAGGCAGCGTGGCAGTGGTAGTAGGAGAACTTTGAGGTGAGATGTTAAGGCAGCTTAAATTGTCAACCGCATTTTCCTACGTACTCTTCTTCCTACAACTTTAATTTCTGAATAATGTACAACAATCAAAGAATGCGATAATTAAATCCATTTAAAATCGCACAGAGATTAAGATTAAGAGGCTAACCATCTGGATGGTAGTATTTGGCCAGCCGTCTGTAAGCAAACTTTATTTTCTCTTCATCAGCATCCCTTTCCAACTCTGCAAATCAGATACAAACCATAAATGTGGATACCTTAATAAAAAGTAATTACTCCAATTTCTGGCAACTTAAAACCTGTGCCACATTATCTTCATCGTCATCTGCAAATGGTAAGAAACACAAACAAAATTAGCAATAAAGCAATATAAAAGTAACAATTGACACACTGACTGACATGGATGAAAATCGCGGTCAGTGGCTGTACCAAATGCGAAGTGGCTATAACACTACACTTGAATGCAAACAAACCTGAACATAAGAGAAAAAAAAATAGAATTGAAGAAGCACACACAAAAATGGGAATTTAAGCTGCACATAGTGGATAACATGTCAGCAGTTTACTCATGTTAAAGTTGCAAAATATAAAACAGCTTAAGCATCACTAGCATTATAAAACAGTGAGCAAGTTCACAATGCTATCTTTCATCATATGAAGCCAATGTATTCAACTAAAACATCATATGGTGTATTGGATCAGTTAAAACACAATACATTCTTTTGTCACAAGTGTCCAACTACAGTTGCATACACTACAAAGAAACCACCCACAAACTAGTAATTAAGTCCAAAACTTTCACAGCCTTATGCAGTAACACTACAAGCTTGTATGCATCTCTCACAAACAAACCAAGATGCTATATAGATCTAGACTAGAGTATAGTAGTAGTGCCCTATTGCAACAGTGAACTCTTAAAGAAAAGCCAAAATAAAGATTTTATTACCACCATTCAAAAAACATTAAAAGAAAATGATGGTGCACTTAAAACCTGTTCTCTGAATCTTCATTCCTCTAGGGCCTGTTCGTCTTATGTATGTAAATTCCAATGATTGTATTTCTATAAGTGGTTAAAAATCAAGAATCATGATTAAGAATACTCAAAATGGATTTGAAATCCAACGACTCTAACTGACAAACTCCTACTACATGCTCTGTTTGTTGTGATTGTAAACCTTTCTTTGTTTTAATGAATTTTCTATTATCAAATAAAAAAACTAACGAAGGAATAAAAAAGAGAGAAGAATAAACAAAACAACAACAAATCTTAAATGAATAAATAAAAACCACATCAGCCTATGAATCATATTTTAAGACCTTAAGGAAAATGGATTCACTTGAGGCAGACAAGATGGAAAACCCATTTCCTATCCAATGCAGTTGTTGTTTTCTTTCCCAGCTCAAATGGCAGGGCACAAATCAAACAGTCAGGTTTAACAATATATATCCATACTTACAATGATTTAGTATGTAAAAACTAAAATTCACAAACACACTAGCCCTGAGAGCCAAACCTTAGATTGTACAGAATTTGATGGAACAGAAGTCTCTTGATTCTGAGTGCCATCTCGAGATTCATCTTCTAATGTATGATAAACATCATCACCATGTAACTGCAAATCTGGACAAATGAAACAATGGGTCAACAAAAGATCAAAACTTTTGTATAAACAGCAACTTTGTAACTACATTCAATTCTAAAAATTCACCAGATTCATAAACCCTACAAACAATAGCCACATACAAACTCTGAATCCAAAACAATCACACTGCAGAAACCCCAGAAAAATACAGGAATCCCAAACCTAAATCTCGATTCAAAAAAAAAAATCATGAAATCAGCATCGAATGCGAAGGCATCAGAAACCCTAGAAAATGATGGATTGGAGATTGGGAGTGCTTACAAGAGGGATTGAGTTTGGAGAGAGACGAAGTAGGAGAGGGAAGGAAGAGAGAGATGGAGGCCTTGTCGAAGAGAAGAGCTCTGGCTCTGAGCTGAAGGTGGAGATGTAATCTGTTGCTGCTGCTGCTGCTATTGTTGTTGTTTAAGAAGAAGAAGAAGGAGTCTCAAGCAGAGGGAGACGACAGGTAAGGGAGGAAGCTCGCGTAGCTCGACTAGCCGAGCCAAGCTCGCCACGCGCCACAGCTCTCCAGACGCCGAGCCAACTCGTAGCCGCGCCCGTCCTCTCCAAGCAACGACATTTTCTTCTTCTTCTCTTCAACCAGAGCAGAGCAGAGCGAGAGGGAGAGGAAGGGAGGGAGAGAGAGAGAGAGAGAAATAGAGCAACGAGAGGGAGAGGGAGAGGGAGAGGGAGACGAAGAGGGAGAGGGGGAGAGAGAGAGGGCGTGTCGTGCTGGTGCGGCGGTGGCGTGCTGGTGCTGGTGCGGCAGGAGGGGAGTTCCGTCAGTGCAGAGAGAAACAGAGAGAGATAGAGAGAGGGAGAGAGAGAGAGATCCGAGATCCGAGGACGAGGGGAAACGGGAAAGGGGAAAGGAACCAGAGCGCGGGAGAAGGAAACGAGAGCGCGGGAGGGAAAGAGGGAAAAGGGGAAACGGGAATGGGGAAAGGAAAAGAAGGGGGGAAGGAAAGGAAGGAAAAAAAAAACCGTGGGAACGGGCTTTTTGCGACCGCTTCATGGCGGTCGCCCGCCTTTTGAGCCGCCAAAGCCCAATTCTCTAGTAGTGCTTTCAACCATGCATTTTTTTCAATTACATAGATTTTATAGTTGTGATATTACAAGATTCTCATTATTATTTTTCACGATAATTTTTTTCTTTTACCATAAAATCTTAAAGTCTTTTTTCATTTTATTTTCTTCTAAAAATTCTTAAAAATAATAATAGTGGATTCTCTTCTTATAGTTTTAATTATTATAATAACTTAATATATCTTTGTTTTGGCCCGGGCTCAGCACAGGCGTTTATTGCTAGTTTTATATATTAAAGCAAATTGGGAGGTGAGTTATGAGGGGTGCCACCTCATCATCTCTAAAAAGTCTCTCTGGGCTATGAGGGTTGCCACATCATCCCTAAAAAGTCTCTCTTTTCAAAGAAGGCAACTATTTCTCTCCTAAAACCTCTCGCATAAGATATTTGTATGAACGTTTGAATTTAAGTCCTATTTCTTGCTATTATCCAAATTATAAGCAAATCTTTATAGTCGGTTTGTTTGTTTGCCCTACCAATGATTGAAATCCAAATTGTTGCTCTTTTACTCTCTTTTCAATTGCTTTCCCTAAATGGATGGATCCGGTAGTTGACACTAGTTCGTATTAAATATATTTCAAGATTGGACTCCAGTATTGGATGAAATCTCAATGGCCTTCTCTTAACACCTTTTCTCTAAGAGTGGGCCCCACTGATGGAGGGAGGCAAGCCTATTGGCCGTTGTCTGGTTTCTTAATGGATGAAAATCAATTAGTGGGCCCAAAACATTTAACTTATTTCTACAGTGGGACCCACTCATAGATTATACATAGATATTAGTTTTCTATGTCAATATGGATTATGAATTATTCTCTCTCTCTCTCTCTCAACACCATTAATTTTCCATCCTCTCAAGATTGTCATCTTCTTATTTTAATATTTGGGGCCCACCTTTCAACAATTTAATTACACTAATAAAATTTTCATTAAAAATATCATTTTCTTTTAGTTTCCAAATAGAGCTCTACTCTATTCAGAGATTGTCACACGTGAACGAAAATCAGACCCGACCTTCTGTTAGACCACCTCATAGATGGGCTTGTGATAAAAATGTTTTGAGGTTGGAGTTTTTTTTATTAAATCTTATAGGCATCATTTTCTGATATGATTATATAGACAAATGACCCCAGGTTTGCCCCACCATAATTACACTTCTGTGGGCCCACATGGACCCATAATTAAGATATATGTACATTAATCCAAGGTGGGCCAATTATTACTAGGATCAAATAACACTAGCATATGGTTTTAAAGTCTCATAATTTATGGCTTTTAAAGTTAAGATGTTTATAAAAAAAAATTTTAAATCTAGAGCTAAAAAACGGTTTGATCGTTTCTAAAATGGTATTGGTGCTACTTCAAAGGGGTAGAGAAGAAATTTGTGCAGAGAGATTGAAATGACCATTCGGCTATGTGATGATAACACTTGTATTTATGATTGAAGATGACTGTTTTTATATAAATATGCATGAATGTATTCTTATATGTTTATAATTAATTTTGATATCTAATAAGTTAAAAATGTAATATCTTACTTTTTGCCCCTGGTTAAGCATGGGGACAAGATACATGAAAAGATCTCCTTATGAATAAAATTCATAAGATTGATACCTTCAGCTTATTCTCTATTCTCATGGTGAATACGGGATCAAGCCATCTAACTATTTTTCACCGTTTGATTAAAATCCAAAAGATTGATGCCTTCTACTTTTATGGAAGCCTAGAATATTGACTAATCTGGATCCCTCAATTAATTCGTCATACACCTATAAGTGGAAGGAGTGGTACTGACAGTGGGGTGCGCCCAGCGAAAACCGGACCCACTTCAAAAGCTCATAATAAAATCACAACATGGAGTGGGTTCTCTATATTGGCTCTACAATGAAATACTGGCTTCCAGATGGTAAGAATGAATCAGAGATGCTTGGAACTGCATGCCGAATGGGGTGGGCTGGGCATGCATGCAGTTTTATTTTTATTATTATATTTTGACGGACAGGCCGGTTTATTTAGATTTATGTTTTTTTTTTCTGTTCATTTTTTACATTTATTTTTTTATTAATATTATTTATGTTTTTTTTCACGTAGTTCATTTTTTATTATTATAATTTGACGACGAGACCAGTTTATTTAGATTTATGTTTTATATTTTTTCTGTTTATTTTTTACATTCATTCCTTTTTTATTAATATTATTTATTTTTGTCATGTAGTTCTATTTTTATTATTATATTTTGATGAATAGGCCGGTATTTATGTTTATTTTTTATTTTTTCTAAAACATTAACAAATCATCATAAGAAACATGTGGTTAGGACTAAAGAAAATGGAACAATCTGATTGTAGTTGGTCTGTTACTTACCTTTCAATTCAATTGGACTCATTCAGATTAAATCACTTGGTTCAACAATATTATAAGGCATCCACCATGTGCATTCAGCTCTGTAGGACTAAAATAGGGAAAGTAGTTTGGCCATACATTCACATGCCTTCATTTTGAAATGCTTTCACAAATTTGGTCCATGATGCAAGAGATTGGCTATTATTGATGAATGTATTTCCTTATCTCATGAATAGACTTGACTAAATGGGGCAATTGAGATTGTTTTATGGCCTGTCCATATTAAGGTGTCATTTATGAAGGAAGGTGTTCTTATTTTTTAGATAATTAGCAAAAGGTCCCTAGAATTGAATATGTCCAGCCTCCAGTCCAGGTAAATTCTTTTTAAGGGTTCTGGTCTAAGCAGCTAGACTGTTTGCAGCCAGAGGTCCCTGAATACAATTTACATGACTAATTTGCCTTCTTCCAACTGTTTAGGCATCTAATTTTGAATTTTAAAATTTCAAATCTTCCATTCTCCCCCTCATTACTTCAAACCGGACATGGATATTGAGGATTGGATTTCAATAGTTGAGATCAATCTCTGAAGAAGAAGACCCCTGCAACGAAGAAGAAGAAGAAAAAGACCCCTACAACGAAGAAGACGACCCCTGCAAAGAAGATGAAAACGAAAAAGAAGAAAACCCTTGCAAAGAAGAAGAAGAAGACGACCAAGAAGACAAAGAAGAAGACTTGCAAAACACGAAACGAAGAAGAAGACGATCTTCTGCGCCATCGCCGGATTTCCTGCGCCACCGTTGTTCCTACATGTTGCCGGAGAAGGGGGATCGCCACTAGACGCCATGCTATGCCATCGCCGGAATCGAGGAAGAAGGCGAATGGAAGTTTGCTTTTGTGTTTCACATTCAAGAACAAAGAAGAAGAAGAAAGTGGGCCCGGGATCTGCAGCAGTTTCGGGTTGGTACTAGGTCAGGTTTGACCTGACCCGTTCCAGAAGTCTATCCCCGTTCCAGTCAAATTTATCTGAGCTCTGGACAAATCTGACTGAGTTTTGGCTATTTATCCGACTTCTGGAACAAATTTTTCTGAGTTCTGGAAAAAATTATCTGAGTTCTGGAAAAATCTTTCTTAGTTTTTGGCTATTTATCTGACTTCTGGAACAAATTTATCTGAATTCTGGACAAATTTATCTGAGTTTTTTCCAAATCTATCCGAGTTTTAGGCTATTTATCTGAAGTCTGGAACAAATCTATCTGAGTTATAAACAAATCTATATGAGTTTTTGGCAGATTTATTTGTGTTTTTTAATTTTATTTGTGTCTTTTGAAATTTATTTGTATTTTTTTAAATAAATTTAACTGAGTTTTCGAAAAAAATACTTGAGTTTTTTGCCACACTGTTCGCTAATTTGGAAACTGGGGTTATCTTAGTTTTGGCAAATGTATTTCTATTTTTTTAAATTTCTCTGAGTTGCGGGATAAATTGCTCTTTCTTATTGATTTTTACCGCTTCACAGAAAAGGTTTATAGCCTAAAGAACCTAGCCTCAGACTCGCTCGCTTCCCCCATGAGAATGATGTCACCGCGTACTGTCCGTCGTTAATTGCTTGAACATTTGGGGCGAGTTTCACACCTGTTGATTGGCCTAGGCTTATACCCTGGTTCAGATACTTGCTGATAGAATCTGCGATAAGAATGAACAAACAGGGGACAGTGGGCATCCTTGCCTAAGTCCACGACTCGCCTTGAAGAAATATGACGGTCTGCCATTGATGGGGAAATCCAAGGCCCGTTGATAATGCTTTGATCCAGTTTACCATTTCTCGGGAGAAGCAAAATTTGAGGAGAGTTATGAATAAGATCGCGTGGTTCAAATATTTGCATTTTTTAATTTTATTTACTTCTTTTGAAATTTATTTGAGTCTTTTGAAATTTATTTATGTGTTTTTGAAATTTATTTGGATATTTTGAAATTTATTTGTGTCTTTTTAAATTTATTTCCGTTCTTTTGAAATTTATTGCTTTTTTATAATTTATTGTATTTTTTGAAATTTATTTCATTTTTTGAAATTTATTTGCTTTCTTTTGAAATTTATTTACATTTTTTAAATTTTATTTGCATTTTTTAAATTTATTTCATTTTTAGAAATTTATTTGAAATTTTTTTCTTGTTTTTTGAAACTTATTTGTGTTTTTTTTAAATTGATTTGAAAATCTCATTAGTGGAATTTTATTAATCGTGACTAATTTAATGGTAGTTGACCATTATTAATGGCTTATCCTATTAATCATGGGATATGATTTAAAGAAATGATAAATTAGACATTTTAGGTTTTCAAATTTAGAAAAATGACCTATCACAGTATAAGAAAAGATTGTGGACTTAAGGCAACAAAGTGAAATGTTTAGGGACCCGTCGCTGAATCCCCCCTTATGTTTTTTACTATAGCTTTAAAAGATTATGAACGATAGGATTAGAAGTAATGAGAAATTGATGATGGGCAAGCACTGTTACTTAAAAATACCAGAAGGAATAAGTGTTTTGACATTGAAGGTAAGAGGAGAGGGTACCCGGCCCACCCAAATTAACCTGAGTGTCCTCCACTTGGTTTAAAAACGATTCAAAAGGCCAAGGGGAAAGTGGAGGTCCTATGCATTCCATATACCAACTTTGATTGTCTCCAATAATTGAACCTAATGCTTCTTCCATTCTAACTTCTTATTAAGATCTCTGCTCATGAACACATATATGTATATGTCACAATCACATGAAGACCCATTCGTGTAGCTCTTAACAGGAAATGATTTCATAGCTTGAATTAGTGTTGTCATTTGTCACCATATTCTTCTGGGTCTTTTCCATTTCCTCTTTGTTCACATCTTGAGTTCAGAGAATGTGCTTTATATTGCATCAGTAGTTAGGGCAGGAATCCATACTCTCTCTCTCTCTCTCTCTCTCTCTTTTTAAAAGTCTGGGCCCTTGAATCAGATTTCTAGACAATGTCTAACTTGAATAATAGTCATGCATTGCATATGAAAATTAAGTTTATATATGCAAATGGATTCAAGGGGAAATGATCTGATTTTTTTATTAATATTATAATTCAAGTCTACAGGTGAATCATCTCAACAAAAAAAAGAGGTCAACAGTTGCTGTCACATTGTCCCATCCCCTCGGTCCCCTTACAGTATGAATTGAATGATTTTTTTAATGAACGTAAATGAATATGAATTTTTTAATAAACTCATATATATGAAGATGAATGGTTTGGATCACACATATGCCATGCAGAACTACATTCATTGCAACCTTTTTTTCCTTTTTGAATATATCTTGATATGGACCATTTTAAAAGGTTAAGATATGTTATTTATATATTCTGCACTTAATTTATTTCTAATACTTTTTCCAAAACCATTAAGATCCATTAGTTAATGTTTTAATATTTGACATTTTACGCTTTATTTACATGGTTAATATTTAAATATTGATGTAATTTTTTTTCTATCTGCCTTTATTTTTCTATATGAAATTTGTAATGATCATATATTACCCCCTTTTGTTTTGCATGAGTTTTGTTTCAATATACACGGTGTGGGTGTTTATTAAATGATACTAAGAAACAAACATCTTCCTCTCTTATCTATAATTAAGAATGGAACATCAAGATGATATGAATCCTTCCAAGATTGCAAGGCAACGTCGAACTCAAATGTTACGGATGCAAAGACTACGTCAAAATGAAAAAACAATAACATCTACAGGTGAAAACATATTCAATAAATATTATATTTAATTAAATTGTAATAAATGTAGTTTGTTTGTTTGTTTGGTGTCTACTTTCAATTTAAACTGGGTTTTCTTTCGATGAATTAAAGGCTCGCGTAGGGCGCGAGTCCTGAAGCGCTAGTTTATCCGCGGGCCCTATAGCGCTAGTTTATTAGAAAGAGAATAGAGAATAAACTTCAAATATTTAAAAGTCAACCTTCCTAATTTCCCTCTCCCACTATCTTTAATACCTTCCCACAATCCACCATTTGTCTATGATAGTTTGTTACTGTTGCATATCGCTCTTTTCATTGAATTAATAAATGAATGCACTAACAAATTAAAGATGACTTATTCATAATTTCAAAAGTATCATTTATCATTAGGGTTGTAAACGGGTCGGTTCCGGTCCGGGTCCAGGGTGGAACCGTAACCGTTTTCTAAGAAGGGGAACTGGATCCGGTTTGGAACCAGAAAACTAGTTCTGGAACCGAAACCAATAATATTAATGGGAACCAAAATCGGAACCGGAACCATTTGTGAGGCGGGTCTGGTTTCGATTCCAAGTATGAGATGTAGAAAAGTAGAAACCCGAATGTAGAAAAGTAGAAAAGTAAAAAGGGTTCTGTTTTCACATACTAAAGTTACATTATGTTAGTGTATATTTGGTCAGGTCCCGGGTCCATGGATCTGACCCACTGTGGATCCGGAACCAGAACCGTTTAGGTATCGGTTCCAAAAAAAGGATTTGGAACCGGAACCATTTGCTTATCGGGACCAAAATAAGGACTCAGACCTGGAACCTAACGGGTCGGAACCTTCAGGTAATCGGAGAATCGGGGACCCATTTACAACCCTATTTATCATATATGAGTCAAGTTTTACTTGCTTTTTAAGTGTAACTTACCATCAAATTGCCGTACTTTAGTTTTTTTTTAATCTAAGTATGTAAATGTAACAATAGAACGAAATGTGAAAGCTTACAAAGTGAGAAAAGAGTAATTTTAGATGTGGGCCCTCCTAAGAAAATAAGGCATTAAACTCAGGGGCAAGATACATGAAAAGATCTCCTTATGAATAAGGACCAACAAAAAATTACAACCAAAGATCAAACCAGGTAATCAATGATTAGGCTAGCGAGAACTTTAAGAGATGATAACATGATATGGCACCATAATGGGCCCACAGTTACGTGCTTCTTTAATAAGGGCTTGGCAAGTTGAGAACGAGATAGCATCCATCACCAAAAAGTCAAGAAAGAGATGAAGGCTTAAAGAGTTTTGGATTATTAGAAATCTCTTTTTAATTTGAATTTAGAAAGAGATCGAAATTAAGAGGATCAAAGCCATATTGAGAGACTTGGGGCTTGTTTGGTGACTCTTATCTGTATGAAATAGATCTATTTTAAATGGCTCGATTTAAAATAGACAATGTAGAAGTAGGTTGTTTGGCAACAGTTTAAAATAGATTCAAACAGATTCTTTTATTTCAATGGTTGATAATTTTTTTTATAAATTTATTGATATACATAGTGAGTCAGTGGTTAATACTTGACCATATAGCTATTTGTAGTATTCCTAAGAGGCCCAATGGTTCAGATCTTGATAAAGGGGCCCACAGAGTCTAAAATTTAACTTCAATTGTTCATTTTGTTTTACAAATATCTCAAGATTGGGGAATGGTCAATGGTTGATATTTGATATGGTGGTTGTTCTTAGTCATCCTAACAATGGATGGTGCATCAACGGTCCAGAGTTTTTCTTTGATTATTCAAAATCTACAATGAATTAGGCACTACAAATTGACCTCATAGCTATGTTTATCCTTCCAAAGAGGACTAATGCCTCTAATCTTTCGTTTGGGGCCCACAAATGTAAAAAAATGGATCTAACGGTATGATCTTTTTTTTATAAATATCTAAAAGTATAAGATCATCTAACGGTTGAAATTTGGATGTGTGGCTGTTTTTTACCCTCTGAATCTAGTTAGTGGTGTGGATCTTGCCTCAGGGGCCCACAAGTTAAAGAAGAAAAAAATGAAAAAGAGGACCTACCAAAAGTAACTTCATGTTTCACTGTTCGTATAATTGTCTTTCCGCTTCAGACAATTTTGTCTGATAGGATTGTTCCCCTTTTGCTTACTTCTTGAATAAGACAAATCATGTCTTAAGTCCATTTGAAAAGGATACAGTAAATGTAACTAACAAACACACTAAAATCTGATTGAATCAACTTTTAGATATTAAGAAGGAGAAAACAGAGATGCGAAACTGAACCTTGGTCAAAAAATTTCAGACTTTTCATTCTCAAAGTGCTAACAAAGGATAAATAACTAATAAGTAAAACTGCATTAATTAAGCATGACTTCAAATTGCCACCAACTTTTGTTTTACCCTTTTTATTTTTATCATGACAAGTAGCACCGTGGTGAGGCACCTCCCTTCATAAAAACAACCAATTGGATCGAACCCATTCTAACACAAATGGCGGCGAGGGCCTTGTGTGTGTGGGGAGAAGCTATTTATTAGGACCAAAATAAAAGTAAAAGAACTAAAACTGCCACCAACAATATTCAATTCTTCCCTAATTTTACAAAAGAAATGGAGTAATATTATTGGCATTGAGCACGCACTGTCAAATTTAGACCTCTTTTGTGCTAATTGATTGTACAAATAAGCACTATCTAACAAGTGGGTCAATCTGAAAAGTTTTACCCTTAATGGGCCGGAAGAGGCTAACGGGTTGGGCTAGAAAAACCAGGTCGGGTTGGCCCAACCTTCTGGCCCGGCCCACTAGCCCAGGCTAGGGTTTGCTGCAATCTAGCGAGCTGTACAGTTTTTGTCCGACTCACTATACAGTGCGCGGGACAGTTCCTATGACTTTTATTATTATAATTATTATTATTATATTCTTTTACGTTCAAGAAAAATAATTATAATAATATAATGAACATGAAACAAATCTTTTATTCCCATCTCTTTCAGATTGGGTTGGGCATTGTAATCCTCATTTTCTGAGGAGTTTTATTCAATAACTTGAATCTCATTTATCAAATACCCAAAATCTCTTTAATTTGGGTATTTGAGTTTAATTCCTGAAAAAACTAGGAGCCCCAAAAAAATACATAAAATATAAATGATTATTTGTTATACTCAAAAACAAATCATGTTAGATAGTGACTATTTGTACAATCAATTGGCACAAAAGAGGTTTAAATCTTACCCAATTAAAGCTAAGAAAATGACCTATAAACTAGATTTTTGTACATGCTGGTACTGACTAATATTGGAATAAGGGAGTGTGGCCCACCAGACCACATGAGCTCACTTTGTTCTAGAACATCCAATAAAAGATATTTTCCTCATAGTCAAAGGATTTAAAAACTTACCTTTACTCAATTAGGGAGATATGATTGAAGAGATGACTTTAAATTACTTGCCTTTTGTTGCTGCGATAACACAAGGAAACGCTTGGAATAATATTCCATACAGGCTTCCTCACTGCTTCAAAGATTACATATCCCAGGCTACCTAGTCTCTCCTCCCAAGTCCATTCCAAGGCAGACTCCCTGTACTCCCTGACGGCATCGTTACTAAATTTTAAAGTGAATTTTATAGACATTTCTTGTTTTATTTTCTTTTTATGTTTGAGATAATTTTTTTGGTAAAAACGTTTCAGTGTTGCAGTGAGGTTGTTATGTTTTTTTTTTTTTTTTTTTTTTGGGGTCTTTTGTAGATGGGTCTCACTTGCACACGTGTGGATAGCACATTTCACTCTCTTTTTTGAACTTCTCACCACTGAACTACTTTCCCATCCTGCCATGTTGCCACATCACTATCCTCACCTTTCATAGAATCCACCCCAAGCCATTACTGCATTCATTTTCCCGTACACCAAAACTTACAGTTCCCACACACTTCATTACTCTCATACACTTTAACATGCACCAAGCCACTTTTCTTATATACTTCGTTCCTCCCTTCACTTCTCTATACACTAATCTCAGACTTCCCATACATCCTATTCGTTCCATTCAACGATATCTCATCATTTCCATGGTCCTTCACTAATTGTCTTTCTTTCCCATACAACCACCTTATTACGCTAGCATTTTTCTTATACACCTATATATATGCATGTCGTGTTATCTTCACAATCTTGTCCATGAAACCTATGAGCAAGTAGAGAGGAGTGTGAAGTTACAATATCAATAAGTCCATATATGGTACAAGTAGTGCCCCGAGCTAGGACTTGTATGTTTTTTCTTTGAATGAAACTAGTCTCTACCCCCTTTATCTTTTGATTGTTCTTCTTTTTTCCCTCTTAGTGTTGAGTTTTGGGCTAGTCTGATTTTACACACTATTTGAAGTGTGGAATTTTTGATAACTGGATTCTCTGTTTCTCCACAATCCTTTCCATCAAAGCAGCTGCTTGGCAGTTGACGTGTTCTAGAGCTATGACGTGTCTTGGGCTTTGGAATGAATTGATCCTCCCAAGGGTCTCTTGTTTCAGTTGGCGTCTTGATCCTTCATATGCAAACCCCTACCCATACGTGTGCGCAATCTAGTTTGGCTCCTATCTAGTACCTTTGCCATCACAACATTGAAACAGATCGATAAACACTTCTTTTTCAGTTATCCATTCGCCAATCAATTATGAAGTTGGGTTCTTCAAGTAGTAAGCACTAATGTTCCTTCCTCCACGTCCCCTTGCTCAATTTTGTAAAGACAAACGACCCCTACTGTGGCATGATCAGACACTTCTTTTGGGGGTTTTGACATATTAATCCTCTTTAATTCTAATTTTTCCAAATTCATGATTGAAACTCAGATAATGTAACTAAGATCACTCAACTCTGGTCGATCATTTTTTTTTTAAACTTCTTTGCCCTAGATCCCCTGATATCATGCGATTTATTAGTTTCAGTATAATACACTTTTGCAACCAGCACATGAATTCATGTTTTTTCATAAATACGAAAACGATATTTTATGAAAAGTAAATACATATCTGACCACCATTTCTCAAGTTCCATCATTCAAAAAAATATACATAAAAGCCTCCAATGATATCATGGGATTTATCAGTTTTTATGACATAAATTATTCCTATTATATCATGGGATCTAAGGCAAAAGAGAGTTTAGAAAGTGTTGACCAGAGTCGTAATGGGAACATCGATTTTAAGGAGGTTTAATATATCAAAACCCCCCTTCTTTTTTCCTTAAATAATGGCTTATATTATATTATAACACCACACAAAAGCTACACAAGATGGAAATGAACAGAACTTCAAAACCGTTGATACTCTCTCCCTGCGATGCTCAAGTGAGGGCTCAGCTGCCCACAAAAGCAAATATTATAGAATACGTGCTGTTAGTTTTGCAAGATGGTCTGAGTGACTTTCAAAACCTTTTAAGACTTTCTAGGTCATTACTCCGAAGCCAACACCTTGTATAAATAATAGAACTCTTACGTATTCTAGATCTATATCCTTCATCAATGAGGCTCATTTTTGTAAATTTCTAGTGCATATTTAAGTTCGGACACTTACTACTTATTAGGCTAGATATATGGACCATCAGATTTTTGGTCAAGGATTTTACATAACCTCCTAATGGAAGTGCATGTAGGTGATATAACATGTGAGCGCGCATGCATTAATTAATGCTAATACCTTGGGGGGGGGGGGGGGGGGGGGGGGGGGAGGGAGGGATGGGATTTTCTCCTATGCTCCGGTGCTCTGTGGGATGGGATTTTCTCCTGTGCTCCGGTGCTCTGTGGTCCATTTAGATCGGATTTGGTCCTCATAATGGGTCTTGTGGAATTCAAGGCGCTCTAACATTTTGGACGATTTGGATGAGTGCCCCACGGTTCACGAAGCTCGGGAGAAGATTTTTCCAAAAGCAAGACCTTCTAAATGAAAATGAATTCTTGAGCCTTTTTTTTTCACTTGTGGGATATCTTTCAAGTGGATAGAATAAGACATTTATTCCAGATTTGCACAACAGCAAGGGGCGATTTTTTCCATTTGGATGTATGCTGGTAGTCAAGGCAGTGGATGACTTAGGATTTTTGTTTAGATGTGGCTAATTTTTTTCTCAACTTTGCTAACTTTTTTCACATTAACAATATCAAAAGAGAAAATATATTGCATTTAAATAGACACAAAAAAATTTCCATACTCAGATCTCTTGCCTAATTGAAGGGTATTACTAATACCTCTCCCAAATTCAAACGATCATCAATTCATCATCATCAAAACATAATATTTCCTTTAATCCTAGGTGTTTGGATGCCCTGAAACGATGCTTTGGGTGAGCACCCAATTACCCAATTTGGATTCCCAAAGGGGTTTTATTTCAATCTAAGGAATTTGGTCGTTTGCACTTACCTAGCTTTAAGAATAATTCCCTATAATTGATCATGGGCTCATGGCAAAGAAGAAAAATTGTCATTTCAATGTAACTCAAGTTATCCAAACATATGAAACATAAGGCCTGATTTATGCATGAATTGAAGATTAAAGTTTGCCCAATGGTGATTATGTAGATATGCTCAGATTATCTGATTTAGGGATTAGGATTTGGTTTTCGATTTGGGGATTTAGGAATTGAAATTAGAATTTGGAGATTAAGAGCTCATATTTAAATATGGAGTGATTATGATTATACTACAATTGAGGAAGGAGAAAGATTGCTTTATTTATATTTGGTGAGAGAGAGACTACCGATGAAAGGACTGGCAATGAAAAGCTTGATTGGTTCAATGAGGATCTCGAACTATCGGTAAAAAGAAGATACCAAAAGAGAATGGCGTGAAGAGGATCTAGTACTTTCGGTAATCAAGGTTTTGTGATGTGGGGTGATTACAAGATTGAGACATGGGGCGATTGTTTATTAAATATACGTGGGACACCTCATGCGCATTTAAATCTCTATTAATTTCAAAATCAACATGGGGCAACCGCCCTATATTAAGTATGTGTAGGTCCGCCACTGAGTCAAGGGCAATCGCGTGGAACTTATGGAAGGCCGGGTCCTGCCTTTGGAACGGTCTGCATGAGCCCTCAACATAGTGTTGTGAGCAAGAGAATCTCCCTAGCAGCGAGACCTTCTAAATGAAAATCGCATCTATTTCTCATATCCGGGGAAGTGGAGTGGGAAATGCATATTGGATTCCCGAGGCACTTGTAATTAGGGCTTTCAAAGGGCCAAGCTAGGCCGGGCCTTGGGTCGTTACCCTACCCTCAATATGTGCAGGGCCAGGATTGGGCAGACTAAAGCCTTGGAGGGCTTATGTTTGCGATTTTCCGCAAGTATACGGTTGTCTCAAGTAATATGGATTATGGAAGTCCGAATATTGTTCCCATGAAGATCGTTACAAGGAAAATAACAATGATATCTGAAAAGGAGTATCAACTCAAATATAGTTAATGAATGTAAATGGAGATAACAAAAACAATGGAAACACAAAACAAGATAATAACAATGGAAATAAAAAAAATGCAAACTCAAAGAAAACAAGAAACTAGATAACAAAGAGATATTAGCAAAAATAGAAAAACTCAAGTAAGAACAAACCAAGAAAAAGATTTGTAACAAGTTAATAAAAAAACCAAAATGACAAGGTTAATACAAGAACAATAGAGCAATGTTAGATAGATCAAGTGAATAAGTGTAAAAATAAGCGAAAGTTTAAGATAAAAAGAAACTAAAAGCATCCATGAAAACCAACTAATAAGGAGAACAAGATAGAAAATGAGTGGTTGGAGATGAAAAGAAATGTGCTAAAAGTGTAAAATCAAAAGTGGAATTTATGGTGTGAATCGAATAGAGGAATGGAGTGTGAGAATTAAAATAAGTGAATAAATGTGTAGGAATGTGAATAGAATCTAACTAAAGTAAGCAAAATAAGGAACAAGCAATACTAATATATAGATTGAATCATTTAGAATCCACTAAGTGATACTAATCCAACACTAATGCTCTTCTCTTTTCAAAAAAAGAAAAAAAAATACTCAAATCTAATGACAAATCAATGCTTGGATTTGGAAAATATAAATTTAAAGCTCTAAGATAGAAATTAACAATCTAATAGCTAAGATTTTCTTCCCTTCATAAAAGAAAAAATTCCTAATGACTATTTATCAAAAGTAAACATAAACCATCAAAAGATATTAACTCCTAAGCAAGATTTATCAAACCTACGCATAGATAGTAAAAAGAAACTAAGATAGAAAATAAGCATGGAAGGTAGCACATTGCAATGAAGAAAAATCACATAAACAAAGAGAATTAAGAGCATAAGCAAAAGGAATAGTATTTACTTAGCTTCTTCTAGAAGATCCAATCAAAGTGATTAGCTACCCATTGGAGAAGACAAAGCTTTCATTATAAATCTTTAATTTTTACAAAGCTTTCCTCACTTTCTCTCTACAGTTGCTCTCAATTACATAAATAGCTTAAGTAAAGAGGAGGATGCTCTCATTGCTTGTGTGTCTAATGCCTATTGCTCCCTTCCTTATATAGAGACATTTGCCTTGCTCTTTTTTGGTATTTTTCCAATGTGGGACTTCACAATAATGGAAATATGAACATATGAATGTGATTCCCTTGTTTGAAAACAGTCCACAGATTGATGTGTGATTTTGACTCCCGAAACATCCGAATTGGAAAAAAATGTTGTGAAATATAATTTGTAGATCTTAGAACAAGCTTTTCAATGCATCTAAGATCACCTCAATCAGACACCCGAATAAAAAGATATGGTCACAATACAAACCCAGGTCTTTCATTTTTCTTCTTATTGTTGGCCTATCTTTGTCATTTCTTCATCCAATTGTCTTCCAAACTTATCCTTACTCTCTTTAACTCTTGAATCTCAACTTTAGTCTTCAAATTAATCTTTAATTAACACATACGAAGAGAAATTAACATAATTGAGAGTATTTTCGAACATATTTTGTATGAAAGCTATTAGAATTCATATAAATGCATACAAGTGACCATCTATAATGAAAATATATGAGTAAAGCATGATGTGGAGGAAATTTATGATTTTTATGCTAAAAATAGTGTTTTGAGTTATTTTATCTTTGAAACCTCATAAAATAATAGTATGAAAGTGTATCTTTTGTGAACTCACCAGCTTAGGCCCTATCCCTACCCTCTAGGGTTGGAGCCACGCTAAGGGAGGGCTCAGGGCCTCAAAATAAGAAAATTATTATCTTTTTAAATTTTTTTATATTGTTATCACGAATCGAGTATCGATCGAGCATTATCTTATCTAACCGCAATTGTGAAGGAACCATTAAAAGATATTTTGAGAATATAAGTTGTCTTTGAAAACTTTCATTTATCAGACAAAGTCATACGTGCTTTGATGACTTTAGTTCTAGACATAAGGTTTATTTATTTTGTCAAAAAAAGAGAATGGTTAAAGAGTCTTTAAGGGCCTACAAAAAATTGTCCACGTCCAGCCCTAGGGCTTTTCCGTATAAACAAAAGGCCCTTAAGGGCTGGGCGGGGACCCTCTTATCTCAGTGCCAAATTGACGGCCTACTTGTAATGTAGAGAACTAGGATTGGGCTAAAGAGTTCCCTCGCGATCTTCATGTGTAGACCAGCTCTATGGGTCCTCTTGGGCCCTCCTTTGATAAACTTTTCACGCTCCTATCTAGCCATAATCTGTGACCATTTTCATTTTTTTTATTATCAAACCCTCTCGCCGGATGAATTTAATTTATATAAAAAAAAAAGCCTATAGTTAAAAAGACCGTTAAACTTTACTGTTGTTAAATCAAGAGTGAAGATAATCAAATGAGACTGATTTCTTTTCATAGCCCTTATCCATAAGACCTTAAGATCCATCATATCCCCTATCATAGAAAAGCATCCAAGTGGGCTCTACGAGTTGGAGCCCCATAAGAACGTATGCAATATACTCGTAATAAGTGAAAATCATTCAGGCCAGGTGTCACCTGCATACTTGAGCCCAAGTTTCACATGTGCTAATATAATTAGGCTCGGGCCCTAGCATGAGCCCAAGAATACCAAGTCAAACCATATGGGCTTTGGTTTGGCCAGCCCTAAGTCTAACCAAGCCCTTTGCTTGGCAAAACCCCATTTTGTTTCCTTCTTGAATAGTCTTGAGCAGCAGAGGGTTTTTGGCCCCACCCAAGTCTAACCCATTCTGGGCATAGTCTTTAGTAGTGCGTATGGGCTGTGGTTGAAAGGATTTCTAATTCTCAAGTCTCAAGTCTCAAGTTCAACCATCGTGCAAAGACTATAGCAACAAACGTTAAAAGGTTGAAAGGTTTGAGAAGAACGAGACACATTCCATCTGAAACTAAAGAAAACTAACAATATTTTCAAACACATGTTCAAACATAAACTAAAGAGCCGGAGACTTTTCTAGCATTGTTGCAACTTGCAAAGAGAAATTCCATCTGAAAAAGCAGTGGACCTCATTGATAACAACATGAGTGGTTGGAATTGGATACCTCTTGGAATAGGGAAGCTTAGAAATTTGTGTTCTTTGAATTTATTAGACAACTCCTTCACTGGCTTCTCTAGGAAATTTGAGTAAGACTCCTTGGCAACAGAATTTGTGGTCGTATTCCTCCACAGATAGGGAGTTCAACAAGTTTGATTTTTCTCCGAATGGGTGGCAACATAATCTCCGGTCTGATCCCTTTAACCTTAATTGAGCAATCTCGCTGATCAAGACTTGATCAAAATCGGATTTCTAGCTCAACTCCAGAGATAGGGAACCTTCGGCTTGTTAGGCACTCTACGAATAGAGTCAAGTAAGATTAAAACCCCCATTTCTAAAAAAAGGTCTCATCAAAATCACTTTAATTCAAATTTCCCACTATATATTAAAAAAAAAGTCAAAAAGTAACATCATTTCTCCATTAAAAGACAAAAAAAACTCCACAATCAAAGCAAAACGTCAAGAAAATTCCATAATAAACAACTAAAAATAAAATACTATCATAACCCACTTATATTTTATTCTTTCTTCAAAATAATCTTTACTCTACTCAACTCCATTAGTAAAGTCTAACCAAGCCTTTGCTTGGCAAAACCCTTTTTTATTTCCTTATTGAATAGTCTTTATTAGCTGCATAGGGTTTTGGACCCTCCCAAGTCTAACCGATTCATTGGGAATAGTCTTTAGCAGTGCATATGGGGTGTGGATGAAAGGTTTTCTAATTCTCAAGTCTCAAGTCTCAAGTCTAACCAACGTGCAAAGACTGTAGCAACAAACGTCAAACACATGTTCAAAAGAAAGCTACAGAGCCGAAGAAGACTTTTCCAGCACTGTTGCAACTTGCAAGGGAGAAAGTCAAGCTTATGGGGCCAGCTCTATATGGGTCAACTATCCTAAGCTCAAGGATAAGATAAGCTCAAGTGTATAGTGGGGCCCACCTGGGACCCACATAAAAATAGGCGTGGGGGGATTTCAAGGACTCTCCTAAGCTTGAGTTTAGGAGAGTCTATATATATATATATATATATATATATATGTGTGTGTGTGTGTGTGTGTGTAATATTCAAGTGAGAGATTCTCTCACCATGTGGCGAGGAACACTCCCCTTTTTGGAAAGTTTCAAGTATAAGAAACTTCCCAAAAAGGGAGTTTCCCTCACCACATGGTGAGGGAATCCCTCACTTGAATATCCCCATATATATATATATATATATATATATATATATATATATATAGACACACACACACACACACTAGCAACAAAGGCTCAAGCCAAAAGTGAGAATATATTTAAAATTAAAGTAAAAGACAAGATATTATTTAATTGAAATAGAGAGTATCATATAGACACTGGTGCACAAGTATAGTTGCACATAATTGTCATACCATGATAATGTAATATGAAAGAATATATAAACTAAAAGTTAATGAAATAAGTATGTTTATGCAAAATAATAAATAATGAATTCTACTTCAAACATAAAGGTGAATAATAAATAATGAGAGATGCTACTTTGAGAGATAAATTCCCACTAAACCATAACAACATTTCAAAAAATAAATTCAACATCAAACCCCAAAAAAATCTAAAAAAAGTATAAAAAAGAATAAAAAAGAAATAGGTAATTACATTGGAAAGTGAGCTCCTCCTTATCTACATATATAACATTGTCTGAAATATTGTTCTCGTGTGACTTTGCAAAACTCAAAACATCAAATTCCCACTCTTTAATCCAAAAAAAATTTGTGTGAAAAATTAAATGTTTCTATATGTGCTATACAAATTCCCTCCTGCTACATGTATATTGTATGGGAGTTTTGTTGGACAATGTACTACTGTATCGTTTATTCATTTATCTTACACATTACCAGTGTACATTTAACCAATCCTTTCCCAAAACCATCCCTAACTAAACAATGCATCATCATCATCAATTCATTATCTTTGCCTCATCCCATTCTTCAGACAGTGTATTATTTCGAATTGGTTCTGACAATATGGAGATCCCTAGTTGACTTGGATGACACCAGTTCCAAGTCGGTTACTATTGGATCCATCCAAGTTCCACCTCTATTTTATGTAGGTGAATTTTGTGGGGATCATCATGGGTCGCTGCACTCTGACCCATTTAGCTATTATGCCAAAATATAAAGCAGATCGAGTCAAGATCGAACCAATTTACAAAATCTACAAGCGTACAAGGGCTTTTGTGCCAACTATGTCAGGCTGAGTTGAGCATTTTAAGCATACATAGAATGAAGCCCGGCTTGTTAGAGTAGTAGGGCAAGAGGATAAGGCCAGGTTTACTCTACAACCACAATCACAATTTGGACTAGGCTCATGTCAGGCTCCAGTTGGGCCCGCCCCTGTGCACACCCTATGTAGATTGGAACTTGATTCGATTTAGATTATGTCATAACACATTTTATCTCAACTCAAGTTGAACTGTAACTGGAAAAGTACCAAACTGTTAAACCACCAAATTGTTTAAATGGATTTATGTATGCAGGTGGGCCCTAAACCAACCCATTTAAATAGGTCAGGTGGTTGTATGGGGTGACCTTAACTGACCTGTTTTTATTGGGGGTCAGGTTCTCTTAACCCATAATTGACCCGTACATATTGCTATTCTATTATGGAGTCAAGTGTAGGATGAGAGATTTTAGGAAGTATTAGAATAGTGAGAGAGATTTTAGGGGATGCAAACTGTTAGAATAAGGAGAGAGATTTTAGGGGATGTAGATAATGAAAAGAGAGAGTTTTTAGGCTTTGATGAAGGGGAGAGATTTTAGGAGATTGAGAAAGGTACCAAGCAAGGCCCCACTTGAGAGGCAAAGGCTCCCTCACTATTATCTGAGTGATTTTTCTTAAAGGAGAATAATTGGGTGTTGAGGTGGCACCCCTCACAACCCACCTCCCCATTTTGCTTATATATATATATATATATATATATGGGGAACACTTTAGGATGCCCGTGCGTTTTGAAAAGCAAGAACGCCCCTTTTCTTGGACCAATAAGATAAGGAGATGATTTAGGATAGATGCATGTTAGTAATTTTTCATTGTTATGCAGAGCAAAATAGAAATGGGACATCACTTTTGGACACGTTGCTTCACAAGAATTGATTTTCTAGGATTTCAAATATGTCTTCCCATTAAAGGGGTTGAAACTGAAATTTAAACGTGTGGGTTTTTTTTTTTTTTTTGGGGGGGGTGGGGGCGGGGGGGATCCACTTGCATCAGAACCATCGAGTGGAATTTATCCCATTTCACACTATTTTAGACATTATTCGCAATTTGGTTTTGTATCAAGAAGTTTAACGAATTAAAACTTGAGGATCTAAACCTAAAGCTAGAATCAATTGATCAGCTTAATCATATATTTTCTTTCTAATCCACATCCAGATTTTTTTTATCTCATGACTCGTTCGTCATGAATCCAGAAGAGCCCCACTTAACTTGAGTCGAGAAGGTTAGATTTGTTAAGCTTAAATAAAGGGTATTTATCTTAAGAGTCCATAAAAATTAACATTTATTCAATTCACCTTAAAAAATACAAAGTACTTGGGTCTTGCTTAGTTTGTATGAAATTACAATTACAGGGACCTTTTTAAAAGCCCCTTCTTTTACTTTTGCCTAGTTCTTTTAGAAGTTGAGACATCTTAGGCCATTAAACATAAAGCGATCACCATCCAAGATAACGGATCCGCCCTGTTTGGACGAAACAGGGGATCCTCTTCCCCAAAGTAACATGCTACGTGTGCTGCATCTGCATCCCCGACCTACAAGCCCCACTTAGTAAATTATCTTTGGTTGAAAAGTAGGTTGGTCACCTGTTTGGCTAGATCTATGGATTTTTAGTCTCGCATGCATTAATGCTAATTGGTCCCATGAGGTTGATAAGGTCTCGCATGCATTAATGCTAATTGGTCCCATAAGGTTCATAAAGTCTCGCATGCATTAATGCTCATATCCTGGGGTCGAGAGGAAGTGGGGAGAGAGAGATTTTCTACGTTCTCGTTAATGAAGTCTTTAGAGCCCGTGAAGATTGGGTTCAAAACTGCGTATACCCGACGATTTGCTCTCATTCGTTGCAAGACTCGAGTCAACTTCCACCAGTATTTCTTATTCAGTTACTTTGATTGGATTTAAAATGGTTCCTGTGCAATAATCTTAACCATCAATAAAATTTTCCTCAGGGCCACCCAGCTTCTGTCATTTGCTATGACGGGCTTTCATATATCTATATTTTTTTCCTTTTTACTAACACCCCTCTATTCAACTGGATAGAATCCACTCTCATGGGAAATTGGCATCTGCCCTTGGAGTTCACGTGAATATTCTAATTTCACACCAAAAATGCAATTGGTAATTTTGGATTTGCCCACAAAATCCAGCTACTTATTTGGGTCCACCCCGGCAAACGGTCCCAACTGCTCATGGACAAGCTCGCCCCACTTCGTAAATCTCTGATTTAAAAAAAGGTTGGTCACTTATTTAGCTTGATCCATGCACTTTAGATTATCTGGTCATGGATTAAATCTGTGAAGACTGGAGTATGTGAAAGTGCAGATTTGACTACATGTACGTACGTTCTCAGTTATTACATGCGATGTTTAATGGGAAGATGACTCAAAACATGATAGCAATAGGAGAGAATATCACTTTGTGACATCGAACGAAGTCATGGTTTGAGAACACACGTAGCGTCCGAGCTTGTTGGGGAGACGAAGTCCACGTTCGACAATTCCTGTACAATAATCTTCGACTTTGGTACTGGGCTCAGCTTCGATTGGCTGGTTAAGTTCTTGGAGTTTTGGCATATTAGTCCTCTTTAAATTTGGTCTTTCCGATCTAATTAATGACCCAAAATTCAGGTAATGTTACTAGAGTCACTTGACTACGGTCAACTTTCCTTTTTAAACTTTTTGGCCCCAAATCACATGATATCATGGGAATAATATATGTCACAAAAACTGATAAATCCCATGATATCATAGGAGTGTCTCATGATCTCATGACTTTTTATGCAGCAACTTAGGAAAAAAGATTTTCAAATGATAAAACTTGAGAAATGGAGATCAGATGTGTATTTACTTTTTAGAAAATATCATTTTCGTGTTATGTAAAAAAAAGAATTCACCTGTTGGATATAGAAAGCGTATAATATAAAAGCTGATAAATCCCAAGATATCATGGGACTATGTTAACGTTCTTTGTGTCTCGGTCATGAAATTGAGAAAATCGGATTTAAAGAGGATTAATTTGTCAGAGCCCCTTTCTTCTTTTCTATTGTCTCGTGGTACACCGCCAATTCAACTAGATAGGATCGAATATATACTATGATTCGGCTCACGCAAGCCAACATCATACCAAGATACAAGCTTTTAGTAAATTCTCTCATCCAATTAAGAAGGAATGAGAGAAAGTCGTCTACAAGCAGTGGTAACGTAAGAAAAGGAAAAGAAAGGAAGGAAAAAAGAAATGGGGATTTTACCAAAAAAAAAGAAGAAGAAGAAGAGATGAGGATTTTAACAAAAAACAAAAAGCACTTAGACTTAGTGAACACAAAATTGGCCAGGGCAATTTGTAAGGAGCTTAAAAAGAAAGTAAAATATATATATATGGGGGGGAAGTTTCAAGTGCATATATTCCTCACCATAGGGTGAGGGATACTTCCATAATTAGAAATTTTCAAGTACAAAAGTTACTTTTCAAGTACATAGGGTGAGGAAGCTATGGTGAGGGATAGATGCACTTGAAACTTCCCTCCTTAAATTTGATTTTCCCAATATCATGAAGAAATTCAGATAATATCACCAGAGTCACCTGACTCCGGTGAATAGTTTTAAAAAAAAAATTGCCCCAGATCCCATGATATTATACGAACGGTGTATGTCGCATAAACTGATAAACCGCATGATATCATCGGATCGTCTCATGAAGTTTTGACTGTTTATGAAGCATCTTAGGAAAAAAAATTTCCAAATGATAGAACTTGAGAAATATTGTCAAATGTGTATTTAATTTTTAGAAAATATCTTTTTTGCATTCTGTCAAAAACCGAATTTGCCCTGCTAGTTACAAAAGTATATGATACAGAAATTGGGCATATTAATTACCTCTTTACCTCTTTAAGATAAGAACAGCTCCTCACTAGAGTGGTAAGGAGTCCAGTTCTCATTGGGAGGTTTTGGATTCAAACCCTGCCTCCCGCCTAGTTGTGACCTTAACTAGAACCCTAAAATATGCACATCCATCCACTTCAGGCGTAACCCCAAATTTTACATTAGTAAGAGTTGGTCCCATCTAGGATTTGACCATTTATTACAAAATGTATTATCACGTTAAGTGTTTTGATAAATTAATTTAGTAAATAACACTAGCTATTTATTTTGAGCGGTTCACGTTTTTAATACGTGGACACCATCTCGGAGCTCCACTTCATTAAATTGCGATTTCTAGAAGTTTAGGGCTCACGGGATCCGCACTGAATTTCTTTTGGCGGGACCATGGTTTCCAAGTTGCCGTGGTGAATAAAGACAGCCCTGATTCTTCTTTTTTCTGTTGCCCATTTTGACTGGTGGTTAGTGGGGTCCAATTCTACGGCCATGCGGCCATGCGTCACATTCATCCCACTGTTCCCACGCGAAAGGTGTCCTCTGTCATATGCATATATTTATTGATAACCCCACAAAGAGATCAGAACTACCCCCATTTTATATAATATTATCTTCCATTGCAAGAATTTTATATCCCCCACTGTCCGGGAACCATATAGGACATCAGCAGCGAAAATCTCCCATCACCTGATTCATTGGGGTTTTCTATATAGCCAAGATTTGACAAATTAAGGTGTTGACATTCAGTAGAAAGACATGGATTCAATGAAAAATGATCTAATTCCATTGGCTATGGATGAGGAAATTCAGGGTCAAGCCCAAGTATGGAAACATATTTATGGGTTTGCTGAATCGCTGACTCTCAAGTGTGCCATCGAACTTGGGGTACCCGACATAATTCACAAGCATGGCAAGCCCATGACCATATCGGAGATCGCCGGAGAGCTCACCATACCTTCTCCGAACATGGACCGCTTTCATCGCATAATGCGGTTCTTGGTCCACATGAAGTTGTTCACTGTTATTGAAGGCCCGGAGAAGAAGTATGCATTGACACCAGCATCGAAGCTCTTGGTGAGAGCTGAAGAGAAGAACCTGGTGTCATTCGCCTTGATCCAATTGCACGCTGATGAGATGTTGCCATGGCACTATCTCATCGCGGGGATTGAAGGCGAGACGACGCCATGGTTGGCGTCGCACAATGGGGTCCCTTACTATGACAGGGTGGGAAAGGATCCGGAGTATAACAAGCTTCACAATGATGCAATGACGAGCCACACAAGCTTTGTGGTCTCAGCACTAGTGCAAGGGTGCGCCAAGGAGGGTGTGCTTGATGGGGTGCGCAGTTTGGTGGATGTTGGAGGCAGCACTGGTGTGGCCTCTAAGGCCATTACCAATGCCTTTCCACATGTCAAGTGCACTGTTATGGACTTTGCTCATGTTGTAGATGCTGTGCCCAAAGACCCCAAGGTCGATTTTGTCGCCGGGGACGTTTTTGACTATGTGCCCAAAGCTGATGCAGTTCTAATGAAGGCAATCTCTCTCTCTCTCTCTCTCTCTCTCTCTCTCTCTCTCTCTCTCTCTCTCTCTCTCTCTCTCTCTCTCTCTCTCTCATGAAGACAATTTTGCTGGATTTCAACCCTGTGGGACTTTCAAAACTATATTGACACGGACTTTCAAAACTATATTGACTATGTCCAGTTCTTGTCCAAATGAATGGTATTCAGTGGACCAAATGGTCTACCGCACCAGTTACACATCTAAAAATAGTCCAAAAGAGTTTGAACTGCAGGTTCAACCCGATTCCAACTCTCTCTCTCTCTCTCTCTCTCTCTCTCTCTCTCATGAAGACAATTTTGGTGAATTTCAACTAAGAGTTTGAACTGCAGGTTCAACCCGATCCAACTGGTCAATTTGACCAGTTTTGACTGTTTTAAGACCAAATGAATGGTTTCATTAGGACCCATCTGTCCAAAGAACTGGTTTCAGTTGAACCTGGTTAACCTTGTCATTTTGGTTTAGCTTTTATTACGTCATTTTTAAATGGGTTTAGTGGAATGGATTTTCCAAAACATTCTCATGTAAAACTTTTGTAAAATTGTCAGCAAAGGATCTGTTTTTTTACTAGAATTTTAGAAATTCCTGTCTGGGATATTCCTAGATGCTCCTTTGTGCTTGAGCATCCAAGAATCCCACCAAATTGCAAAGGAAGTGAAATTCCTGGATTCCTAAAGGTCAAAAGAGATATTTCATGTGGCTGAAATCCATAAATTTATGTGAAGAAACATGGAATTCAAAGATTTCAGGGGACAACATGTCACATCCTGTCCAAAAATTCCTGGACATGGTAAGCTCCTAGAAGCAGAAATTCCACTAAAGAAACGGGGCCAAAAGGAGACTTTATAGGTGACTTATAGGCCCATTTTGGTATCCCCGAGTTCATCATTTTGATGTACACAAAGCCTATTTTGGAGTGGATTTGTCAACTCTCTTGTTTATTTGATTGTGTGTTTATGGGTCTCTATCTAATGAAGTTGAGTTTGGTGCAGTCTTTTCTCCATGGCTTTGATGATGATGATAGCATCAAGATCCTCAACAAGTGCAGGGAGGCTATACCCGCAAAGGGAGGGAAGTTGATCATAGTAGAGATTGTGGTGGACATTGATGGAACTCTTGAGTTTGTAAGGCCTAGACTCTGTATGGATCTGGAATTGGGCATGTTTGGAGGCAAGGAGAGAACAAAGGATGAGTGGAAGAATCTTTTGACAAAAGCTGGTTTTGGAAACTATAAGATAATACCCATGGCTGTGAATGAGGCCATCATTGAAGCATATCCTTAGCCTCTCTATTGGTGCCCTAGCAATCTACTTTCCACCTACTCTTAATTTTTCTATCTGCGTTTGTGCTCTCTTTGCTGTTTTAATAGATGGAGGAATGCGACTCAATGCCAATAATGTGATCTATTTCTTATGTTAAAGTATCAATAAATTGAAGATTTGTGGAGGCCTAATAAAACTAAGAGGCGCCTGCGTAAATTATTCTAATCCCATTTTGTTTGAACTTTGATCATGCGATCATAATAATTCAAGTGGTGGTCAATAGAGAGGAAAATTTACAGATAATAAACATTATATATTATGGCAATTTGAAAAGCATATTCATTTATGTTTTTCCAAAAGGCTACTATATATTAATCTGAAAATCTCAATCAACCACCTTGACTACAATTTTTAATTATTAAATTTAATTGTCAGCCCACCAAAATTGAACTTACAAATGTCCATCAATTGGACACTATGATCCATTTGTTAGTCTGCGCCACAAAATAAATTGGGCATGCATGTGCAACGGGTTTGGTCCATTTGTTGGATAGTTAGGATGGACTCTCACTACACCAAAAATCGAAAATTGGAACGGAAAAGCGTTCCTAATCCTCCCGTTCCTAATTCGTTAAACCGTTCCAATTTCCGTTCCAATTTGGTACCAACCGTTCCTAATCCAAATTGGAACGGAAATTGGAACGGTTTAACGGATTAGGAACGGGAGGATTAGGAACGCTTTTCCGTTCCAATTTCCGATTTTTGGTGTAGTGTCTTTCATAGTGTACTCTTCCAATAAAAGAGGAATTATATCCCATTATCCTCATATGTTTCATATTGCACTATGAAGGGACGTTGTATTGGGAGTAGCTCTTATCCTCCTCTCTCTCTCTCTCTCTCTCTTATTAGTTGCCACACACAATTCTCTCTCTATTGTTTCTATTAGGAAAGTATGTGTGAGTTCCAATTAGCTTATGTGCACGAGTTGTTTGCCCTTTCAATGTGCAAGTTTCTGCTACCTCGTATGTGCAAGTCTCTCTAGGGACTTATTGTTGGAAAAATGGCTAAGAGCTACACTATATTTATCAACTTTGAGCCAAAATCTAAGTAGGATCCACTTATCATTTTTAGGTGGGAATACATGGAAATGTAATCTACCCATGAGTAGATTGAGAACATGTATTGGGTTGCTTTAATCCATTAAGGAGTGAATGAGAAATTGCTTTCTAAACACCCCGAACTAAACCGGGCTTGGGTTTGGGTTTGGGCTTGGGCTTCACGTGAGTTGGGCTTGACTCGGTCCACTACTCATTTATATATTTTTGGAGAAATTTCCTTTTTCCAAAAGGGATGTGTCCATTCACATATGAAAGGGTGTGTCCAAAGTGATGTGTGTCCATTCACATATGAAAGGGTGTCTCCAAAGTGATGTGTCCATTCACATATGAAAGGGCATGTCCAAGGTGATGTGTCCATTCACATATGAAAAGGTGTGTCCAACCCATGAGGTGTGTCCAAAGAGAAGCATCTGTTCACTGAACAGATGCAACCCCATGAATAGACATGAAGTAGGCTATAAATATCATCTTGTTCATGCCTTCTTGATCATTCCATTCACTGCAACTGCATTGCATTTGGGGCATCAGTATGAGTCAAGAGAGAGTTCTACTACACGATTGGTTCGCTTGTCACATAGTTTGTAGTGCTGCTACTGTGTGGACCGATCATTGTATCCTTGGAGGCGTCGCTGTAGAAGCTCGTAAGCACCATTACGGGGGCGAATTTGTCTTAAGGACATAGTGTTTTCACACTAGCCTTAATCAATCTTCTTTTGCGGATTCCTGTGATTAATTACTTCAATAATAGAGTTTTGTTTTTCTACCTACAAATAGTAAGTGATTTTCATTCATAAATTTACATTCTGTAGTTCTATTTTACTGTTGTTTGTGAGGAACTGTTTCCTGAATTCTGAAATACTACTGCATGTACTCGGAATAACAATCTTAAGACAAAGTCCTTTCTTTCTAAGTACACTCTGTTTTCAGTTTTACTTCAGAATTCTCTGGTTTCAGTTTATGTCAGTTTCACTACTGGTTTCCTTTTCTTCTTATTCTGAAACCAGTATTGTAAAACTGAGTTTATCTCTGTCTTTTATATCTACTTACATAACTTCAGTGTGTTCTGTTCTTTACTTTCTGTTTGCCTCAGTATACAGTAACCAGTTACTGGTTATCATATATTCTGAGTTACTATTTACAGTACTATTATTTTAATTCTGCAGTATATACTCTGTGTTTTATTAAGTCATTTCTGGTTTGTTAAAACAGACATAGGTATTGAGAAGAATACTCCAGTCACTACCCCTATCCCTGTTATGGTGAACCATGGGGAGAAACCTGAAAAGTTCAATGGTACTGAGTTCAAGAGATGGCAGCAGAAAATGTTATTTTATCTCACTACCCTGAACTTGGCTAGGTTCCTCCATGAAGAGTCTCCTGCTCTAATAGATGGTGAGACAGACAAGCAAGTAGTTACTGCTGTAGAAGCCTGGAAGCATGCTGACTTCCTCTGTCGAAATTACATTCTCAATGAACTAGACAACACATTATATAATGTGTACTGTTCATTGAAGACTGCTAAGGAATTATGAGATTCACTTAATAAAAAGTACAAGACTGAAGATGCCGGAATGAAGAAATTCGTTGTTGGCAGATTTTTTGACTACAAGATGATCGATTCCAAAGCAGTTATCAATCAAGTTCAGGAACTTCAAGTAATCCTCCATGAAATTCATGCTGAAGGATTGTCTCTTAGTGAGTCTTTCCAAGTGGCAGCAATCATTGAAAAATTGCCACCACTTTGGAATGATTTTAAGAACTACCTCAAGCATAAACGAAAGGAGATGAAACTTGAAGACCTGATAGTAAAATTGAGGATAGAGGAAGACAATCTTGCTTCTGAAAAGAAAGCAGGAAAAACCTTCACTGAAACTAAGGCAAATGTGGTGGAACGTGGGCAGAATCCTAAGAAGAGGAAGAACAATCCCAACAGTCCAAAATAAGGTCCCAATGACAACAAGAAGTTCAAAGGTGTAACACACCGACCCACCTTAATTCCGATTTAGAGTTAATTAACTTAGATTAGTAGCTTGATGGATGTTTTGAATGTAATTGGACTTGATTAGGTAGAATTAGTTGGGTTTGACCATGGACTAGGTAGACTATGACTTTTGGAGTGTTTTGGGCTTTTGTGTGTGTATTTAAAATTTTATGGATTTTTAGCGCATTGCATAAAGCATAGCATGGGCTTTGATTTTCATGTTTTGACACAATGGATTTGGATCCATCTTGACCCATTTCCAACCCATTTTTCTAGCCTAAGCCCCATTTGGAAAATTCTTCAACTTAGTGGCACTTGCATGCAGCTGCAGGGAAAATTTTCATATGAAACACCCATCCAGCCATTCTTCTCCTCTTCCTTCATTTCCAGCAACTGAAATTCCATCTCCCTCTTCACTTCTTCTCCAAATGTTCTCAAGATAAGACTCTAGGGACCTTGCATGTGAGATTGGGAGTTCTACTTGCATCTTCCTTCTTGTCTACAACAAGGGTTTTAACTCCCAAGTCAAGAACAACTTTATTGTTTTCATTTCTCAACACTTTTGGTAAGATCCTTGATTCAAAATTCATGTCTCCTTGTTCAAATCCGAATTTGGAAGGCTATGTTGGTGTTGCATGTGGATTTCAAACCCATTCTTTTCATTTACCATTGTAGGACTTCATCTTCTTCATTTCATTTGGGGGTTTTTCTTTTGGAGAGCTTGCTTGGGATATAGAGCTTGGATTTGTGATTTTTTTTAGCTTCAAACACCTTAAGGCAAGTTAAATTCATATAAATGTATGCATGTATCCCTATTTGATTCTTTGAATATCATCAATCATGTTAGATACCCATTCCTTTGCTCAAAAATGGATTTTTGTTTATGTTTTTTATATAAGAAATTGATTGTTTCTCTTGTTGATTCAATGTTGAATGTAAATTGGACAATTCTTGAGTTTTGTGAGCACTTTGGTGGATCATTTTCGTCCAAATTCTGTCTTGAAAAGATGGTTTTTGGTTTATAAGATAGAACACAGAAAACAGGGCATTTTCTGAGCTCAAAAGTGTGTACAGTGACCTTCTCGCTCGAACCAAGCTAGTTTCTGCCCAGAGAATGCGTCACAGCACCCTGTTCGCTCGAGCGGATAATTGGCTCGCTCGAGCGGATGGGCCCATTGGGCCCAACAGTGCGAACTTCGAATAGCCATAACTTTTTAACCGTACGTCCGTTTTTGGAGTTCCACATACCGTTGGAAAGCTCTTGAAGTGTAGAATCCAATGGTCCATATATATAATTGATTTAAAATTTGGGGAACAAGTGGATATTGGATTTTATTAAAAACTATGGCAATCAGATGGTACCGCGAGCCAAGCGTTGAACTGTAGTATGTTTAGATTAATTGGCCTGATAGTTGGACCTTAAGGATGGATACCTTGAACATTTTATCATGACCAATGGACGTGTATATTATGTGGATGCGATTTGAGCAACTGTGCACCCACAAGGAACCTCGTGTTCTTCGAAATTGAGATCCGAACCAAATGTGTTATACTAAGGGATTCGGTGCCCAAATTATGTAACGCAAAGGGTTCTTTTGTACGCCACTAACACCGAAATCCTTAGTACTATACTGAGTTGGACGGTGAAGACCCCGAGAGTTCCCAAGACCGTAGGATTAGCTTGTTTCATATCTTGATTCTGTCTATGATTTATGTTCATGCATTGCATTCCGTTTCCAGTACTCTCGTATGACTTGATCATACTTCTGTCTAGTTATGTATATCTTTCTTATGTACTTGTTTATATTATATCTATTTCCGCTTCAGATCCGTTACATCTTGATAAGGTCTGAATTATGATATGATATGTTCTGTATATGTTCTGTTAATATGTGCTTTTATTCCGCGAGTCGGCACCACTTGGCTTTGACCCTATCTAAGTCGGACCCGGCTAAGTGTGGGTTTAGTATATATTTCTGGCCCTCTGTAGATGGGATTATATTCTGAGGGTTGGCCGGCACCCTAGGTCCACGATGGAGAATTTTGGGCCCTCTGTCTCCTAATGGCACCACCATGTTCTGTTCTGTTCTATTTTCTGCTCTCACTTTACATACATGTTTACATAGTTAATTTGAGAGAATATAGCTAATGTGGATGTGCCATTTAGTTATGTTATTGTGTATACCTGTAAATTTTCATTCGTACGCCTCATGCTTATTCTTGCTCAGATTTGCCTAGTAATTATGCTTTTACCTCCTGTGATTTATATCTGTCTAACAATTTCATTTGTTACATGTTATATGATTTATATATGTTTATCTTGCTTAGCTTAGTCTAATGGTGCTACACTTGGCGTTACAGGTGACTACCTCGATGCCACGAACCCGGAGATCCACGAGGAGGAGGAATCTCCCCGTCGCGTAGCCGAATGGACTTCTGATGATGTCTTCTAGACATCTACTCGTTGAGATTGGACGCAAAAATGACCCATAGACCGTGGCTTGGATTGCCACATCTTTTGTTATAGTTTATAAACTTGTTTAGACTATGGCTTGTAAACCTTAACTTAACGTACTTCTTTCTCTTGCTATCTCTTGAACTTAAACTTGAACCTTTAATCTATGCTCACGAACATTATGCTCTATATCTTGATGTATTTGATGTTGTTGGATTATAATTTGATATTTATTTGATAGAAATTACACAGGTGGAAATACAGGTGAATAGAAATTTTGAAACCTCACACGTGAAATCCTGTGGGTGAATTCCGTTCGTGGGGACAAGGGTCAATTTGTTTGACTCGAATCCCCATGCGGACGTTTGTCGCACCTCGAGATGGGTTCACTCTCGGGCTCGGGGCGTGACAAAAGGGAAATGCTATGTGTGCGACAAACCAAGCCACCATGCTAAAGACTGTCGTAAGCGCAAGGACCAAGGCAATACAAGTAAGAAACCCACGCAGGCCAACATGACAGAGTTGGACACTCTCTCCACTGATGTTTCAAACATCAATCTTTCTACTGTGGTCTCAGAAGTCAATCTGGTTGGTAACACCAAAGAATGGTGGGTGGACACAGGGGCCACTCGACATATTTGCTCTATTAAAGAGATCACTACAAAAAAAATGTCTTAATGAGTCACTTTTAAAGTGTCTTAAAAAGTGGTTTGTGTCGCTTTTCTGATTACTATGCAAGCGTCTTATCTGCCGGCGTCACTAAAAGTTTGTAAAAGCGTCTCAAGAAATACATTTGTTGTGTCAGTTTCTGTTATCAAAGTGACACAAAAAAATGGTTACTTGTGTCACTTTAACCCAAAAGTGACACTGAAATAACTTAAAAGCGTCACAAGAAAGATAACTTTGTTGTCTCGCTTTTTAAAAGCAGTGATCAATATGTTGTTTTCGGACCAAAAGTGACACAAGTAGTCATCAGTTGTGACAGTTTCCTTAGAAGCGAGATACCATCCTTTTTTTAAAAATAAAAATGCAATATATACATTACTAATAACATACTGCAGTATGGATACACTTTCAAATCACTAAACCTGCCTTACAAAAGATGCAAAAAAATATAGATAGCAACATTCAATAAGAACCATTTCATTAATTGGAAATTAATCACCATTCACATTAAGGAACGTACTTGCTCGTCCACGCACTAAATCAAACAAACTATTCAAAACATAGCCAATTTGAATCCATCCATAATCCAAACTATTTACATTAACCTTCGAATTCGTAACCAAAGCGTCACGACATAATCCAAAACCTTCACAAAAGCATCCAAAAAACGGCAAGCTACATTGTAAACAATTTCCGGAAATCCCTAACTAACCAAAATTAACTTAACCTAATTAGTAGATCCACTTAGCAAAAGGCATTCCATCTCCGTTTAATTAAGTTCTTCATTCACCTACAAAATAATAACAATTTGACTATGTATCAATAATATAATCAAGTAAGAATGAGAGTTTAACCAACAATATCAAGGATTCATGTTAAAGAGAACATTTTGTCACTAGAGAAAGAGCAATTGAAACACTAGCAGTTCACATGCATAAGATCACAGCAGCAAGCTAACTAGGAGCAATCAATAATTCACTAATATGATGACCTAGTATTCCTATCACCATCTACAACTAACACTCAATAAGCATTAACGTACCGAAAACTATGCAAGTTAATCACAGACAGCCCCCCCCCCCCGCCCCCCTAATGATATGTGATGAAGTGTGAAATGCATCATGACACTACAAGAAAAACTGCTTATAGCGGGGGCCGGCGGCCGTCGGTAAAAGTCATATTGGCCGCCGGTAAAAGATTTAGCGTGGCCGCCGCTTAGCGAGGGTATAGATAGAGTGGGTATAAGTCTTAACGGCGTTTTTGTGGCCCCCGCTAAATTTTACTTTTAGCGGCGGCCAACTCACCGCCGCTAAAAGTTTTACCGGCGGTAAGTGGCCGCCGGTAAAAGCAAAAAAACTGCCGCTATATGCCTGGCCGCCGGTAAAAGTAGAAACTTTTTTAAAAAAATACTGCTTTTACCGGCGGTCAGACGGCCGCCGGTAAAAGCAATATTTTTTTTTTTTTTTTTGCCCACGAATTAGTGATTGTATATAGCGCCAAATACACAAAAACACCCAAAAAAACAAGAAACAAAAGACCAAATGCACCCAAAAAACCTTTCAATTTACAACCAACTCAAAAGTGCAGTGAATTTCACATACTCAAGCTCAGGCTTGTATGTAGACCAAGCCTAACAAGACAGGATTTGAGTGAGGAAGACATGGGTTTGACTAAAAAATTACCTGGCATGGAAATGGACATCCAAACACCACAAGAGAAACAGAGAAAACTAGATCATGTAATTGATTGTATATTGGCATTATTTTTCATGTACAACAAAATATACACACGGAAAAAAAAAAAAAAAAAAAAAAGAACTAGACATGGCTGGGGGGTCATCACTATTGTCGTCACACAGTTGAATTCCATCAGCACGTGCCAATGTCCCAACAACCGTCATCGTCTCATTGCTCCTTTCAGCGATGCCATCTACCCCTCTGGGCTCCGATCTCTCAGTCCGGATGAACTCGGCTATGCTACAAATGAGGTCTCTCTCAAACTCCAAATCATCTCTTTGGACATCATGGTACCCACATCGGACAATGCACCTGCACAGTCTGCTCTCTTTTGGGCCGACACGGCCAACCAAGAAGTGCTCCTCTGGCTGAACATATGGCACTGGGACCGATTTGATGCAGAGGAAGACCAGTACCTGGTGGAAAGCTGGGAGGTTGGTAACAAAGTAATCAAAATTTGATTCCCAACTATCTAATAAAATTATAGAAAGCCTGAGATACTTCATTTGATCAGAATACCAGTTTATGCATACAACACATTTGGTACAAACACAGAATCCATCTCAGATAAATGTATAAATGAAAGGAGAGGGTGGGGGATGCCATCTGCAAGTTTGCACATAAAATATACTACAGATTCATGTGTACAAAATCTCACTCAAATCAGATAATCCCATCAGAAAAAATGAAAATTAAACAAGTAAAAGAGAACAAACACAACAAAAACTTGGGTTAGATAACAGAAATAAAAAAAGTCAGTTCCACTATGTAAATCAGACCACTGCAGATCTTTCATGAACCAACTACAAAATCTCACTCAACCAACTAATTTATGGGTGAACTGATTACACCTTAATAATTTATGGGTCTAACTTAATAATAATGTTAGGCTTTGTAATTTTTGTAATTTCAGAATCAACAACAAAAAATTGCATTTCTCATGTTTAAAGGATTCCTTAACCTTGCTTACACTAGGTAATGTTGTTAAAAGCTAAAGAGTCCCAGTAAAAGTAGATGAGAACTTGCCAATAGCCAATTCTACTCTGCCAACCTTGAATAAAAGGGCAATGATTAATCAAAAGTGGATCCCATAAAAAACAGCTGAAGGATAATGGGACCATGGGCTGAACAGGCACAAACTCAATGCTCAAGGGTACCTTTTCTATAATCTATACCTAATAAGTTTACAATTTTCTTACCACCTATAATAACTGCCAAACACCCATGAAGATCATCCCCCTTGTGAACACAAGAAACATAAAAAGAGTAGTGTATGCTAGTTCAGGTTTCAGATAGAGTTTGCTCACCCAAAGCAGATTTCTATACATTGATTAGAAGGTTTTGAAATTCTAACAACAAAAAAAAGTCTTATGATTTCTTGTCAAACAGTCTCAGGAATTCAGTTGGAACCTCTCAAACTTGACCTTATCTTAGTCATTGTCATACACCTACGATTGCAAATGATTACTGTCTACCTGCCTATCCAAAGTCTGAGGGGACTGGCCATGTATCTCATGAATATATACAAAAGCAATAACTAACAGCAGAAATTATAATATCATGGCCAGTAAAAACAAAGGTAAATGTACAAACTATCTATGGATGCACTTCAATTCAGGGACATGGGTATATCCCTCTTAAGTCATCTGGGGTGACAAAAAAACAAGAAAAAAAAAAGCAGTTCAAACCCAATCAATAGGAGTTGATTATAGTCATAGATATATGGATACTCACATCATAAGCTTCATTGATCCTATGAAATTGAACCCCACAGTTGCTCCCCTTGCAGACATCTGGGTGATATTGAAACATATCAAAATCAAAACTCCATTCAAAGTAAAAACAGAATCCCAATATCAAAAACTCCCAACAAGACATGAAAAAAATAAATGGCATTAGGAAAAAAAAAACCCACCTGCAATGCAATAAAATTGCATGTACAGAAGTTTGTAAGGTTCGTGCCTTCATGGACTGTGAGATTTGACCATCTAAAAGAGGACAGATTTATTGGAAGTTAAATCTGGAAATGCAAAAAGATTCAACCAGAACCCTAAAGCTAGTGAGGGGTTGGCATGTCACATCATCAAAGGCTCATCCCAATCCAGAAATAAATAGGTACAAAATAAAAAATAGAAAGGTTCAACCCGACCCAAGCATGTCTATTTCCAATTTCCATCACTGGCTGAGCCTACACCACACATTTAACTTGACAACGATTAGAACAAGGCCGGTCAATAATTCAGGGAGGCTTGACCGACCTTCAGAGGGGCCATTTTCTTTAGCTTTAATAGGGTTCTGTCATCTTGGAGAGAGATTTCCATCAGATTCTCTTCAAAGCAGCGAAATTTTCAGGCCATCTGAATCCTCGGGTCTAGATTTTACCTGTAAATCTGTAACATCACATCTATGGCCCATGACAATGCCCACAAAACTGCCAAAATGAGTGGATTGCATCAGCAACTCTTAACTAAATCATCGATATCTAACAAAGAATGAAACGGATGGTAAGGGAAGGAGACAGTAGTGAGCATACCTAACAAAAAATTGTGGCTTGGGCTTCACTGAAAGTGATGGGACCTACCCTTTTTGCATGCAACAAAGGATGGTCGTGCATACAAGTTATATAAGTAAAAACCATGAAAGAAAACATTACAAAATCAGCTATGTACAATCTACAAACCTGGGCAAAGCAGGTTCAATCTTTTAACTAGCATAAAAACCCTCAATACAAACTAGTAAAGTCTAAAACATGAGTCTGAAACTTTGGCCATAATACCTTCATTTTATCTTCCAATTTTTCACAGAGAACCCTATTAAGTTCTTGCACATCGTGTTGCATGAATGAATCATATGTATCCCATCCAAATGATTTAGTCAGCTCTTTTGTAGCGACACTATTGTCACTATACTGAAGCTTATAGAACAAGCTCTGTAGAGCTAAAGGGATGCTTCCTGCTGGCATATCATTCTCTGTAGTTGGCATATGGTACACAGCCTGGAATACAACAACAAAAATAGTGACTCCTTTGGCAATAGAACAGAAACAGAGAAGAAGATATACATTGAGCTATTAAAAGAAGATCAAAACCTTTCTAAAGTAGGGTATATGGTACAGAGTCTGAAGAAGAGAGTTCATGTAGCATGTCGCTCCTTGATTTTTAAGGCCAACATAGCCCGTCTCTTTCATGTAGATTTAAGGGGTTTGATTTTATTTGGACCTCTCTTTGTGTAAATGCACATTTAAGCATTTGGGGGATTTGTGCCTTTTCTAATATTTAAAAACAACCATCTCTATTTTCGATTTTACATACAGCCTCCTGTACTCCTTTGACAAAAGCAGTGAGCTTCTGTGAAAATGGCCTTTTGATCACTTCCAGTGGTTTTCCATTAAAAATCACAGAAAAAGGATATAAATGTGTTTTAACTAGAGTCAGACTCTGTCAAACTACATTTATGTAGGCAATCGTTTTAATTAGTTGGAAGAAGGTTTCAAACTCAATCTATGAATTGGGTGAACCATAAATAAAATGAAAGAACCTACTTCCATGAATGGGAAAACTAGGAATTTGATGGCCGTTTTCTTGTACATATTAGCCACATGAAGCACAAAAATATCTACCAAATACACAAATACACCCAAGAAACCAAAAACAAAGCTATATATATATCACAATCACATAATCTACTGGTGCATATCAGCTTTCACAAATAATTAAGTATCCATTACAAGTTGAACGAAATGGAAAACAATTACAGGATTACAAAGGAAATGGACGTAAATCGTAATATAACTGAGACATTTCAACCATCAGAAATGGATATAAATCATAAGAGATAAATGAAATGATTGGTCCTAGACTCTGATAAGATTGATAACCCCATCATGAATGGCCCGGTCTAAAAAATGGTACGAAAACATGTGCAAGTAGGATTCTTTAAAAAGGTTAAATAACCCCCCAAACGAAAGGTAATGACTTCTCAACAGAGAAAGCCTCTTCTACATGTCTGACAAGAATTTATATAGATGGTTTATCAATGCACAATAAAAGACCCAAGTAGAAGGGAGCTTACTGAAAAGACACAAGTAGAAATGAACAATACAGGGAAGACAAGTAGAAGGGAGGTTACTGAAAAGACACTCAAATACAGCTGCCAAAGATTAATTTAGAGAGACTCATTTGCACCCCAGAAGTTCACTATCGTTAAAAATTACCTTAAGCCCAAACACCAAGCCAAACCACCTCAAGATACACCTTAGATTTTCCACTTCTGTCTAGTTTGGATCCAACTGAACTATGAAATCATCAGCAAACTTCTATTGAGAAATCTCTATGATGTAGTTTTTAATAGAGAAACCAGATGGCAGTCCCATTGTTTTCGCCCTAATAAAAAGCCGACTCATAACTAATACAACATGACAAACAAAAGGGAATGTAGAGGATCTCCTTGCCTCGACCCTCAAGTACTTTGAAAGAGCCACCATTCAGGGGAAAAAAAATGAAAAGAAGAAATGAAGAAGAAGAAGAAGATTTGAAGATCCATTCAACATCCTTATCCATCACCAAGAAAAAAGTCAAAATATCCTCACCCACCACCAACATTTATCACCAAACCCCATCCATCTGAGAGTATACCCAAGAAAGCACCAATCCAACATATCATGAGGCTCAAACAGCGATTCACCAGCCGTTTCATCGCTGCACCAAACAGCTCAAACAAGGCGCCCGATTTTGGCAGCCTTTTTCCATTGACACCCCCTAAATGCCAACATGAGGGCACCATCCAAATGGTATCCAAAACTAGAATTCCACTGAGGTTTAGCTGAAGTGAAATTTGAAATGCAGCTGACAACAGCATCAACTAATTGTGTGACCCATGAACAGTTCCATACTTCATTAGCCAATTTAGTAAGATCCAAGAGATAGTGATCAGAATTCTGGGAAGAAACAGATGGCCTCTAACAGTCATCTGGGCAGAAATAAATTTCCACATACACAGTCCATGTCACAGAATTCATTACCTTTAACAAAACCCAAAAAAAAAAAAAAAAGAGGATGAAAGAGAGGTAAAGTCATAAAGACAACTGAGGGGGTGAGACAAATGAATCAATTCTTCCGAAATTAGCAAACACAGGAATAGGAAAAATGTCTTGCTGGATCTAAGAAATCCAAGCAAAATTAGCAAGTCAATATATAAATTAACTCATAAAGCTTGAGAAAAAAAAAACTATTCTTTTCTCCTAAACATCAAAATATGACTAGATCACTTGAAGATCTAAAAAACAATTTAATAAAATAAATCATAAACCCTAAACCCCTAAGAACAAAAACCCAAATCTCAAAAAGAAAGAAAGAATAAAACAAAGGTAAATGAAAGAGATACTTATCTTCTATGAAAAAAAAGTTGAAACATAAACAACAGACGATTTCATGAAGTAGAATTAAGGAAAGAAAAAAATACTAACAAGTAAGAATTAAGCTAAAAATAGAGTTGAAAAAAACGACAACCATGGATCTTCCTCACCTAGCGATCGAGATCGACCATGGGGTGACGAGTTGATCCTCCGTGGCTCGATCCTCTCCGTACATGTCCTCAACACCTCCACCAACGGTGGATTTGGGGTCCATGTCGAGGACAGAAGCCCCGACCCTTATCTCCTTCAACGTGCTCTCCATTAAAATCCTTATCTTTCTCTGTCCTCCTCTGCAGCAGCTCAACAACAAAACCTTTCTCTGCAAAGAAGAAGTAGTAGAAGCTGTGGGTGATGTTTGATGGTGTTCCTGCTTCAATAAATGGAATGCAATGGAAAACTAAAAGAACCCAACACCTCCTTTTATACAATAAAAATATACACACCCAGTAAGAAGAGATTACAGAAATCCAGATTTAGAAAAGTCGTTATTTTTTTACGTTTCTCTTCTTTCCAGCATTTCAATGTCAAAACTGACGACCCACAGAAAGCAATTCAACTATTCAACCCTCATTATTCAATCAGCTATCTAGAAAGAATCAATCTTTTTTTAATTTCTTTTGCTTTCTTTTTATATTGAAAGATTGAGACTTGTATATATAATTTACCAGGAAAATGCTTCTGTTCAAAGAGATCATGACGGATGACTGGAACATGAGAAATTAAATGGATTTTCTGTTTTTGTCATACGAAAAAGATTTGCGGTTTCGTGACGAATTTTTCATGAATTGAAGAGAGGGAAAGAGAGGAACTGACCATGCCGAGAATATAACAGGCTTCGATGTTGCCGGCTTCAGTACAGAGTTTCAAGAATCGATGAGCAGATTCGGACCATTTCTTCGCTCGTACAGCAAGAGCTTTTGGAGAAACCTTCCCTAACACGAGTGGATGCAAACCTAATCCATTGAGTCTCTTGCATCTGTTCCAAAAAAAAAACAGAAACTAAAAAACAAATCAAATCAGCTTCTTTTCTTTCAATATTCAGATCCAAACACGCCCATCGAATCAAAACTAATTCGATCAAAAACGCTTGCTCAAGATCTAAACTCAAAAGCTGGAAAGAAAAAAAATCCAGAATCGAATAGATATAAGAAGAGAGCGTAATTACGTAATAAGAACATTGGTGAAATCCGACGGAGATCCAGCAGAGGAGCTAAGCTTGCAGAGAATGCAGACGACGAGATCATCCGGCAATCCGTCAAAAAAATCTGATCTTCCGGCGCTCTCCGGCACCGGCCTCATCTTCTTCTGACGGAGAATCTCAACTCCTCCTTCGCATAAATCCTTCCTCCTCCGCCTCTTCTCCTTCGAAATCACCATCTCATCCTCTCTCTTTCTACATATCTTAGGGTAACAGAGCCCTCGCCTCGTTCGCATCATTCGATTGCAGAAGCTACAAAAGAACAATAACAACAACAACAACCGATCCAATTTCAACCGATCGATAAAACACAGTAAAAGCATCAGATTCCCCAAAAATCACTAAATCTCAACCATTTTACAAGATGAAAACAAAGTCTTTCACAGGATCGGCGAAAGGTAAGATCAAAAACAGAAGCAGATATCAAGAATCACTAAATCCCAACCAATTTCAAAGCAAAAACAACAAAAAAAGATGGCGTGACTGAGATGAGAAACCCTAGATCGATGTCGATCGAGCTCCTTGAGACGAAAATGATCCAGAAACCATCAAGAAGTCGAGAATCGAGATCAGAAGGGAAGAATCAGAGAGGGAAGTGAGAAAAAGCCATGCCTTCTGGGAGTTGATGAGGAAGAGATACGAAGAGACCTTTGTCTCCTCCGGAGCAGAGAGAGAGAGAGTGAGAGTGACGATAGAAAGAGAGAGGGATCGATGAGGAAGACAGGTATTTTCGGCGTCGAGCGGAGAGAGCGTGAGCAGGAGAGGGCGAGAGAGGGATCGATGAGGGAGAGAGCGATATTAGAGTCCAGCGCACTACAAACAACCGGGGCTTGTATAATTTTAGGTTAATGTCGTCTTATAGCGTCACATTTTGAACGGCCGCCGGTGTAACTTCGACACTAAATGTATATTTTCTTGTAGTGTGAACTAAAAAACTCCACCTACCCAAGTGCATGATGCAGACAAAAATGCATGAATCAATTCACATTGATTATAGTCCGATGAAGAAACAGGTAGTCACTAAGCCTAAAAACTGAAATGCACATTAAATTAAGAGTATCGTCACTAAGCTTTACTATGAAATCTTCTCAACTATACAAATTGAACTCCTAGGTATACCTTTATAAAGGAAGAAATCCTTGGATGAAGTCAATAAACTCGAGTCGGATCTTATCTATTTCTTTGGTGGTGTATGTCTTTATGCTGGCCAACTCCATAACATGTTTCGAGAAAAAGCAAGTTAGTGTAGTCATTAGTGTAAGAAAACTAGCCAAGGAACTTTTACTCATTCTTTTGTGTAAGAAAACTCGCTAGTGTAATTAAACTTCCATCCCTTCCACAACTCATTTCAACTCAAATCAATGGAGAACACACCAGCTTTAGTAAAAAAAAATCAGCCGCTTTCAAATTGGAGAATTAACAGTAGAGGGTGAACTTGACCAAGACTGGAGTAAAATCAGAGGGTTTTCTTAATGTCACCCAAAGAGGGAGCTCTAAAAGACACATATTACCACCCATAGTAATACCAAACGAGACTACCCAAAACAGAATTCAGTGAAGACAATATCCTAGACATGTAGTTAATTTGAAAACAAATAAAAGTTTGTTTTCTTCTTTAATTTCACATAAGTAGAACTCATTAACCCAACCCCAGACTGTGTAATTGCCATGGTTGGGGAACATCCAATCATCATTTAGAAATATGGATGCATATACCATAATTAAATAGCATAAAATACAAGGCTGCAATTTTATGCATTGCCCTAGTGTGACAACGGGACTAACTATAGGGAGTAGAAGCACAAGCTACCACAGCCTGGCCTCTGCAAGAGAGGGCATGTCTTACCACTGCACCAAGTGTTGGAAGACACATATATAGTTCATTTTAGCTCTTCTCAATTCTCATTCAAGAAGCTCATCACTGCTTGCACAGATAAATACAAACATAAACTGTCCCCAGTTTTAGCCACTCAAGATATTACAAAATAAAAAACAGACTGCTCCAAAAAAAAAGTACCTGAGGCGGTGATCAATCTTATTCATAAAAGACACAAGTTACACTGGAAAGAAAGTAAAACTTACTTAACTACAGTGATGCCTGTTCCTGCAGCTTTGATGTTGCTTCATTGTCATTAAACCAAGTCAATTCCCCTTCTGGTGAAACCATCTGAACAGGCAGTGAAATAGAACTCTGTTGATCCCCAAGCGCTGTGCGCACTGCTTCAGCTTTACCAGCCCCATTCACTACCATTGCAATAGCTTCAGATGAGTTAATCACTGGGAATGTAAAGGTTATTCGCTCTGGTGGCGGTTTTGGAGAGTCCTTTATAAACGTGACCCACTTCTGATTCTCATTGACAATTGGATGTCCAGGGAAAAGAGAAGCTACATGGCCATCTGGACCCATCCCTAATAGCATGAGATCAAATTTAGGGAATCCATTAGCTTTTGATAATTCTATGATGCCTGCCTTCACCAAGTGCCGCAGACAGGCCTCATAATCATCAGCAGCACCCTCAGCAGAAAGAGAATCATTGATGGCGTATACATGACCAGGCAGGATTGGGACCTGCCATTAGCAGTGAAAGAAAATCCATGATTAACTAACATCAAGTCGCCATTACCTTTTAACTATAGGAATGGAAGCACTACAAACCACAATTGGACAGAATAATTTGGCAGATAGGATGATTATCCATTTGAATGTATTCAAGGGATGATGCAAAAATTGGAAAATAAATTCGATGCAGCATTACTTCCTGCCTAAAACCAGTAACATTAATTGCATTTTAATACCTTAGGTGGTATCAATTTCTGCTCTAACAAAAAGCGTGCATCTTGACAAACAATGGAAAGATGCCACTCAACATGCTCTCAAACTGTACTTCTAGAGATGTTTCAAGCTTGTATCAAAATGAACCGAAATACTTTAGTTTCAAACAACTTACAAAAAACAACTGAACATCAGCAATTCTCTTAATAAGAGTTAATCAACCAGAGATGGGCATTTTTTTTTGCTAAAATGTAATTTGTATTAAAAAAAAGAGAGGAGAGAAACAGAGGCTAAGAGCCCAAAAAAGAAGCTCAGGGAGCAACAGCAGAAAAAGGGAAACCAGCAATCCCGAAGCACAATACAAGCTTAAGAGTTGGAGAACAAAAAATTACAAAAAGTCTTTAGAGGTCTACCAGAGAAAGGCTTGGAAATTCGCTTGAGAGAAACAGAGAGGAGCTCAGTCAGGAAGAGGATGACCTTCACCTGGGAGGCACTGTGGTTGTTAAAAATGGCTTCATTCCTGCAATTCCATAATGCAAAAACTGTGGAGAAGAAGATGGCTGCAACACCTTTACAAGCTAATCTGTCACTTCAATGGGAGAGGGCCTGCCAGATCTTGTAGGGGAGAAGAGGACCGGCAACAGCAATTCCCGCCGAGGAAAGGATCCAATTCCAGATGTCAGAGGAGAAAGAGCAGAGAAAAAGAAGATGGAGAGTAGACTCCTGCGCTTGGGAGCACAGACTACACCTTGAGGCCATACTGATTCCATAATGTTGAAGCCAGAGTTGAGTAGGAGTTTTACCATGCAGGAGCCTCCAGGCAAAGAAAGATACCCTCAGCTGCTGAATGTAGTTCCAAACCAGAGGAACCCAGTTCGACCAGTAAGCTAAGGGATTCCTTGATCTGACGATTTACCAAGCTTCCTGGATAGAGAGGCCTTGATCCTCGTGGGAGCTCCAGAGCAGAGAATCTTTGGAGAGAGGATCCAAGGAAAGGAGCTGGACACCTTCCTGCAGAGAGGCAGCCACATCACTTGGGATATCAGGAGGAGACAACCAATGGATACCATCCCAGAGAGAGTGGAGCTTCTGATTAAGGGGAAACTGGAAGGAAGGAAATTGATAAGCCAAGCTGCCAGCTTGCATCCAGTTATCATACCAGAGGTCTACCAATCTGCCATCCCCAATTTTCCAAGAACTACTTGATTGAATGTAGTGGCCAGAAGACCTGATTTTTCGCCAAATGCAAGAGCCAACTTTGGAAGAGGAGGAGTGCCAGAGAGAAGATCTTGGAAAGTATCTGCCAGCCATCCAGTTGGCCCAGAGAGAGTTAGACGTGATAGCAGTCCAGCCCAGCTTAATGAAGGATGCAGCATTTTGCTCATGGATACGTCTGATTCCCAGACCTCCTTCTGAAGTGGGGAGAGTGACTGTAGCCCAGTTGACCTGGCTTCTTTTCTGCCTGAAGGCCCCCCTAGACCAGAGAAAGTTTCTCATGATAGTCTCCAAGTTAATGGAGATCGACTTAGGGATAGGAAGAATCATGGCAATGTGAATAGACAGACTGTTGAGCACGTGCCTTACCAGAATCCTTCGGCCAGCGATGGAGAGAAGCTTAGATTTTCAGCCTGAGAGCTTGCTAAGAAATCTATCCAGCAGGGGGGTAAAGTGTTGTCATCTTGGGATACCAATAGTGAGAGGAGCTCCGAGGTAGGAAGAGTGGAGAGGTCTATCTTGAATATTAGTAATGTCCAAGATTTGTCTTCTCTTTCTGTGGTTGCATTTGCCAATGAAAAGTTTACTCTTGTCCAAGTTAATGGATTGGCCAGCACTGACTTGGTAATTTGAGATTACCTCCTTCAAGGCTAAGAGGCTCCTTTTATGGGTTTTAAGGAACAGAAGAATATCATCAGCATACAAAAGATGGCAAGGGGTGTTAGGAACAGAGGAGAGGGGGAAGATAGAACTGTTAGAAACCAGGCTTTGAATGTTAAGGCTTAAGATTTCTTCAGCAAGAATGAATAGGTAAGGGGATAGAGGGTCCCCTTGCCTTAATCCACAAGAGGAGCTGAAAAAGCCACAGGGCGATCTATTAATGAGGACCGAGCCTTTGGCAGTGCAAACACATTCCCGAATGAGGTTGATCCACTTGGAAGAGAAACCAAAGAAGTGAAGGGATTTGAAAAGGAAAGGCCAGCTAAGCTTGTCAAAAGCTTTGGAGATGTCCAGTTGCAAGCACATGGTGCCACCTTTAAGCTTGGAATGGAGCTTTTGAAACAGCTCATGGGCTAAGGCAATGTGTTGATGAATAGATCTACCCTTGACAAAGGCTGCCTGGTTAGGAGAGACCAGGTGGGAGATAATCTGAGAAAGCCTAGAGGCCAAAATTTTAGCTATGATTTTGTATGTAAAGTTAAGGAGACTGATAGGCCTGTAGTCAGCAAAAGAGGAAGGGGAAATACATTTGGGGATCAGAGTAAGGAAGTAGGAGTTGGATGCTCTGTATAACTTGCCTGAGTTGAAAAATTGCTGGGTTGCATTAACCACAGAAATGCCAATAATGTGCCAAGTAGCAGTGAAAAAGAGGCCAGAGAAGTCATCCGGCCCAGGAGAACTGTCTTTTTTAAGAGCAAAAACTGCACTTATGATTTCTTCCGCATCTGGAGTTCTGGATAGACTGGTATTCATTTCTAAGGAGACTTTGTTACTGTCTAACCCAAACAGGAATTCAGAGGGAGCAGAGTGGCCTTGGTTGGCAACAGAGGAGAAGTGGTCCACAGCCATAGACTTAATAACCAGAGATGGGCATCAATAGCTAAAGTTTCTTAGTTCACTTTGAATAAACTCTGGTTGAACATCAATAGCAAAGTTTCTTAGTTCACTATGAATAAACAATAAAATTTCTTATTCTTCACTTTTGGTGAACTTTGCAACCAATCAAACACTGGACAATGATCAAAAGCAAGCATCCAGTTGCTTTCACAATAAAGTAGGCCAAACAAATGATCACTGTCCAAGTTTAATTTGTCAAAAAAGTTCACTAATTACAAAGCTTTGGTACTAGAGTCCTAAGTGGTCATTTACCTGCCACAGTAAGAGAAAATATGTGAGTGTGATCTGTGAGTCACTAATGGTTATCAAAATAACTTGGATGAATGAATCCATAACGCAATCATTGGTTAAATTGATTCAACAGAAATCATTCAAGCATGGCCCATGTTTGATGTAATGGCAAATTTACAAAAATAACATCATCTTCTTCCAAGCAAAAATGCCTTGAACGTGTATAAGTACTGTGCATCAACATGTTTATACACGTTCAGGATCCTTGCTTTGCCAATTAAATGATGGCCCGTCTCTGATGTACCTAAGTTCATGGGACATTGTTGTTGGGTAAATCTCTGTTCTTTTTTTTTTTTTGAATGGTATTGTTGGGTAAATCTCATCATGGGGCCTTTCACAGTCATGCCCCAACTTTGATTTGTCCATTGAATTATAAATAATACAAGCAAAATATTAATATTATGCAATAATTCACAATCATCGATCATTCAAATTCAAATCCTAATGACCTGACACTTTGATACCACCTGTTGGATTTCATGCAATCAATTTTATCGCACAGGATCAGCCATTATAGGATTTAGATCTGAATGACACAATGTAATTTAAAGCGGAGCTGAATCCATCGCTTGATCTGTCAATCAGACACGAGGATGTTCTTTCGTGGGATGCACAACTTGTTTTTACTTCAAAAAATCCAACACCGACAGCAAGAAGAATAAACATTCTTTTCTGTGGAAAGGGCACTGAGTTGAACTACATCCATTATACCCAGCAGTATCCTCTGTCCACACCTTTAATAACTACTGTTCCTTCCAATCCCCATGTCCTCACTATGTTCAAATTTAAGGAAGAAAGTAAAGAACAAGGCATAGTCTCTAAACAAGTGTAAAGAGTCTTCCTCAAAGAGTCTTCCAAATGACAACAGAGCCCTGCTCCGACTTCTCCAACTTAACTCCTGACGAGTTACCGGAAGAACTGCCTCCAATGCGAGACAAGTTCCAGTGCAGATATTTTAGAACTACCTGTGGAGCTAGGCATGAGCTCTACCTTTAAGGTAGAGGATCTCGCCCTCTACCTAGGGCACTATACCAATGAAGACTCTAAAGAACATATGCTGACTCTAGCACCTAACCCACCTCAAGCTAATCAAATCGCTGATGTTCTTGATTAATGTCTACTCGTCAAGCAGGTTATCACCGTTTCATGTCCGCTGGAAAAACTACCCAGATGATTGATGTGACCCACTGTCTAAAAAAACAAAGTAAGCTAACTACATATCTTTCAAATTGGATAACATGGAGCAGCAAGAATTTTAACAGCAGCTCATCCCCTGCAAATCATCCATACAAGACACACTAAACCCTAAATTCCATTTTTGAACAAAGTGAAACCCAATTACCTGAAGCAGCTTCTTCGCATAATCAGACACCCCATCCGAGACGAGAACGACCATGAACCACTGTCCATCAGAGGAGATGTAGGCCTTCTTGATGCAGAGATTGAGGTCGGTGAGGACCTGTACGGCCTCGAGAAGGATTCCATGTTTTCTACCGCTGTCGACCTAGAAAATGAGAAAAATGTAAGACGAGAAAGAGAGAAGAACTAACTTTTTTTTTCTGCAAATCTAGGGTTCCTGACATGCCATTTACCCTCACGAGAGTAGCAGTAGCACAAACAGTATTATCAATGACAACTCTGCAAAACAGTAAAAAAAAAAAAAAAAAAGAGGGAAAGATAGACCGTCAGAAATGAGAAGAGGCTCTTTCAGACCATCAAAAATCAAGAAAATAGAGTCCCAGATGGAAACGGGAGAAAAGTTTTTGAAAACGGACCTCGGAGTATTCATCCGGATGACGAGCTTCTCATACTCGTTCAGAGTTGCCGCCCATTCCATCTTCCCTCTCTTTTCTAGAGAAAAAAGGAACACCCTCAAAGCCCTAAACCTTAAATCTTACCTTCTTTCTTGTTCTTTCTTGTTCTTCTTCCTCATAAATATTTGACGAAATGAATGGAAGGAAAGGAAAGGAAAGTCCGTAAAAATCTCAAAAGAAATGAATGTGAGTGGATCTTAGATGCCCTGTTTTGTATTGTATCGATGATGTCACCAAATGAAACGGTCGCAGATACAGAGAATGTAGTGGAGCGATCCTAAGTCAAAGGCTCTCAAGACTCGACCGAATCGCTTTTTCTCTTCTCCTTGCTATGTTTCTGTTGCTCTGCTGAGATCTATCGCCGCGAAGTTCGGTGTTTAAGAATAGAACGAGATATAGATTTGTTTTGTATGTCGCGTTATAGAAAAGTGACACAACAAACCTCCTCCTCGTTTACTCCTCCTCTAAAGTGACACATAAGATCATACTATGTCACTTTATTGTAAAAGCGACACAAAAGCTCAATTTAAAAGCGAGACTAAAAATCCTTTTTTTTTGTAGTGGATGTTCTCCACTTATCAGGCATCAACCGGAGAACAACTCTTCATGGGCAACTCCGCCACATCTAAGGTTGAAGGCCAAGGACAGGTGGTATTGAAGATGACTTCTGGAAAAGAACTCACCCTCAACAATGTGCTACATGTACCTGATATTCGTAAGAATCTGGTATCAAGCTCACTACTGAGTAAGAAGGGTTTCAAACTTGTATTTGAGTCGGATAAGTTTGTACTCACTAAATCTGGGATGTACATGGGAAAAGGGCATATGAGCGATGGGCTTTTTAAGATGAATATCATGACTATTGTTCGTAATAAGAATAAGTCTTCTAATGTGGGGGATTGTTGAAAAAATGGTTAAGAGCTACACTATATTTATCAACTTTGCGCCAAAATCTAAGTAGGACCCACTTATCATTTTTAGGTAGGAATACATGGGAATGTAATCTACCCATGAGTAGATTGAGAACATGTATTGGGTTGCTCTAATCCATTAAGGAGTGAATGAGAAATTGCTTTCTAAACACCCCGAACTAAACCGGGCTTGGGTTGGGGCTTGGGCTTGGGCTTCACGTGAGTTGGGCTTGGCTCGGTCCACTACTCATTTATATATTTTTGGAGAAATTTCCTTTTTCCAAAAGGGATGTGTCCATTCACATATGAAAGGGTGTGTCCAAAGTGATGTGTGTCCATTCACATATGAAATGGTGTCTCCAAAGTGATGTGTCCATTCACATATGAAAGGGCATGTCCAAAGTGATGTGTCCATTCACATATGAAAAGGTGTGTCCAACCCAAGAGGTGTGTCCAAAAAGAAGCATCTGTTCACTGAACAGATGCAACCCCATGAATAGACATGAAGTAGGCTATAAATATCATCTTGTCCATGCCTTCTTGATCATTCTATTCACTGCAACTGCATTGCATTTGGGGCATCAGTCTGAGTCAAGAGAGAGTTCTACTACACGATTGGTTCGCTTGTCACATAGTTTGTAGTGCTGCTACTGTGTTGACCGATCATTGTATCCTGGGAGGCAATCCCTGTAGAAGCTCGTAAGCACCATTGCGGGGGCGAATTTGTCTTAAGGGCATAGTGTTTTCACACTAGCCTTGATCAATCTTCTTCTGCGGATTCCTGTGATTAATTACTTTAATGACGGAGTTTTGTTTTTCTGCTTACAAACAGTAAGTTATTTTCATTCATAAATTTACATTCTGTAATTCTGTTTTACTGTTGTTTATGAGGAATTGTTTCCTGAATTCTGAAATACTACTGCATGTACGCGGAATAACACTTATATGCACGGAGTTATTCCCTTCTTACATGTGCAATTTCCTATTACCTCACGTATGCAAGTCACTCCAAGAACAAGAGTAAAAGAAGTCAAAACACTTGGCTACAGCTTCATGTTGAGAGCATAGTCATTTGCATGCAGAAAAAAGCCACGACACATTGCAAAGGTGGTTGATCGACACTTTGCCACTTCATTTAAATGAGCCGTAAAAGAAATAGCAAATTTTAGATTTGAAGTCAGACCCACTTCAAAGTAAATGAAGTCTCAACACACTTTGCCACTTCATGTGATTGTTGTGATGAATTCCTAAAAATCCAATTCCATGCGGAAAAAAAAAAACTGTTAAAAACGAAAAAGTTTCTATCAAGATAAATATCTTTCCAAAAAAAAAAGGATCCAAATTGAAATCTGATTGGTTGAAACAAATGGTTTCATATCTTTTTTTCATTTTTCATTTTAAAACTACAAGAGATTCAAATAATTGAGTAAATGCCCAACCCAACATCTCTATCTCTACACAAGTGGACCCGACGAAGAGAGAACAAAACAACAAAGTACCCATCTTGTTTTTTTATATAAAATTTTCTTCCACCCCAAGACTTCTATAAGCCGATTGTCTATCACATGATGCATTGAAGAAGTCTATAAATGCCCCCATTTTTGTGTCCTCCAATCCATACTGAGAAACGTTGCAAAGACCTCCCAACCCAAAGAAGTTGGCATTAAGTAGAAAGAGATGGTTTCTATTAAAAATGACAGTCAACACTCAAACAGGCTATGGATGAGGAAATGCATGCTCAAGCCCAAATATGGAAACATATTTATGGGTTTGCGGAATCGCTCACTCTCAAGTGCGCTATAGAACTTGAGATCCCCGACATACTTCACAAACATGGCAAGCCCATGACCCTATCGGAGATAGAAGGCGAGCTCACCATACCTTCTCCTAGCATGGACCGCTTGAACCGCAAAATGCGATTCTTGGTCCAACGTGAAGTTGTTCAATGTTGTTGATGGCCCGGAGAAGAAGTACACATTGACGCCAGCATCTAAGCTCTTAGTGACAGCTGAAGAGAAGAACCTGGTGTCGAATGCCTTGCTCCAATTGCACACTGATGAGATGTTGCCATGGCACTATCTCATCGCGGGGATTGAGAAGGCGAGACGACACCATGGTTGGCAGCACACAATGGGGTGCCCTACTATGATCGGGTGGGGAAGGACCCAGAGTATAACAAGCTTCACAATTAATATTGATGTAATGACGAGCCACACAAGCTTTGTGGTCTCAGCACTAGTGCAAGGGTGCGCCAAGGAGGGTGTGCTTAATGGGGTGCGCAGCTTGGTGGATGTTGGGGGCAGCACTGGTGTGGCCTCAAAGGCCATTACCAATGCCCTCCCCCACGTCAAGTGCACTGTTATGGACATTGCTTATGTTGTAGAGGCTGCGCCCAAAGACCCCAAGGTTGATTCTCTCGCCGGTGACGTCTTTGACCATGTGCCCAAAGCTGATGCAGTTCAAATGAAGGCAATCCCTCTTCCCCTTAGTTTATGATTACACACACACTAAAAAGTAGAACGTCTTTGACTTAGACACCCATTTTGGAATGCACAAAGTTCATCATTTTGATGTACGCAAGGGCCATTTTGGAGTGGATTTGTCAACTCTCTTGTTTATTTGATTGTGTGTTTATGGGTCTCTATCTAATGAAGTTGAGTTTGGTGCAGTCTTTTCTCCATGGCTTTGATGATGACGATAGCATCAAGATCCTCAACAAGTGCAGGGAGGCTATTCCCGCAAAGAGGGGGAAGTTGATCATAGTAGAAATTAATTGTGGTGGACATTGATGGAACTCTTGAGTTTGAAAGGCCTAGACTCTGTATGGATCTGGAATTGGGCATGTTTGGAGGCAAGGAGAGAACAAAGGATGAGTGGAAGAATCTTTTGACGAAAGCTGGTTTTGGGAACTATAAGATAATACCCATGACTGTGAATGAGGCCATCATTGAAGCATATCCTTAGCCTCTCTATTGGAGCCCTAGCAGTCTACTTTCCACCTACTCTAAATTTTTCTATCTGGGTTTGTGCTCTTTACTGTTTTAATAGATGAAGGAAAGCTACTCAATGCCAATAATGTACTCTATTTCTTATGTTACAGTATCAATAAATTGAAGATTAGTGGAGGCTTTATGAAATTAAGAGGCGCCTGCGTAAATCATTCTAATCCCATTTTGTCTGTTATTTATAACACTTTGATCATGCGATCATAATCATTCAAGTGTTGGTCAATAGAGCCATCAAGCAACCAACTTTGACTGGTCTGATATGATCTTCTTAATAGGAGCATAGAGCAAACTGGCTTTCTGTTCTATCAGTGTGAAAATCAGTGTACTCTGGTTCAGCATAGGTCATTGTATTCAAAATTTGATCGAGTCTCGTACTCCGAATCGAGAGTGAAGTCTTCATCTTTGGATGTCCACTTTTCTACCAACCTGATCTGCTTGTTCGATCCCATTATCCTCGTATGTTTCATATTGCACTTTTGCACTGTGAAGGGACGTTGTATAGGGAGTAGCTCTCATCCTCCTCTCTCTCTCTCTTGTCAGTTGCCACACACAATTCTCTCTCTATTGTTTCTGGTATGAAAGATTGTTCGATTCAATCAAGTGAAGAAAACAACATGGTGGTGGGGGGTTTCTAGGCCTTCAATGCAACAACACCAAACAGCAAAATCATGGTATCATAAAAAAATTCTCAGAAAAATTTTCGCCACAAAAAGTAGGCTGACTTTTTGCTTACATTTTCTACAAAAAAATGTAGCTCCACAAACGTGCTAGGAATTTTTGGGTCGTGCCTTTTGAGATTGTGGTGGTGAGTGGGGTACAATCCGGTGGTCATGAGTCACATCCATCCCACGCGAAAAATGTCCTCTTTTACAACGAAACAGCAAAAGATATGATTGATTAATGTTCTATTCCACAGCCATGGGCCTCTGCCAATCTACATTGTTCTTACCTCTTATGCACCATATCAACAGGCTATGGATGAGGAAATGCATGCTAAAGCCCAAATATGGAAACATATTTATGGGTTTGCAGAATCGCTCACCCTCAAGTGCGCTATAGAACTTGGTGTACCCGACATACTTCACAAACATGGCAAGCCCATGATCCTATCGGAGATAGCAGGCGAGCTCACCATACCTTCTCCTAGCATGGACCGCTTGCATCCCATAATGCGGGTCTTGGTCCACATGAAGTTGTTCGCCAATGTTGTTGATGGCCCGGAGGAGAAGTACACATTGACACCAGCATCTAAGCTCCTGCTGAGAGCTGAAGAGAAGAACCTGGTGTCGTATGCCTTGCTCCAATTGCACACTGATGAGATGTTGCCATGGCACTATCTCATTGCGGGCATTGAAGGTGAAACCATACCATGGCTGGCGGCACACAATGGGGTGGCCTATTATGATCGGGTGGGGAAGGACCCAGAGTATACCAAGTTTCTTAATGATGCAATGACGAGCCACACAAGCTTTGTGGTCCCAGCCCTAGTGCAAGGGTGCGCCAAGGAGGGTGTGCTTGATGGCGTGCGCAGTTTGGTAGATGTTGGGGGCAGCACTGGTGTGGCCTCGAAGGCCATTACCAATGCCTTCTCCCATGTCAAGTGCACTGTTATGGACCTTGCTCATGTGATAGAGGCTGTGCCCAAAGACCCCAAGGTTGATTTTGTCGTCGGGAACGCCTTTGACTATGTGCCCAAAGCTGATGCAGTTCTAATGAAGGTAATCACTCTCCCCCTTAGTACATACATTACGCAAGTATGTATACACCAGGGATAGCAATGGGTCGGGTTTAAATAGGAAACCACCACCCCAATACGATCGATCCTATTTGGGGTGGGTTTGGTAGTGTGTTGGTAGGGTTCATGTCCGGTTTGGGTTTCCATGTACTAACCCGAGTCTGGTATGGGGCAGGTTTGGGTTCGTTTTGGGTGCTTCTAACCCGCTTCAACCCTTATGTCTTCACTTTATTTATTACTATGTGAAATTTCTGCATATGAGAGCTTATTGGTGTAGAGTAGTAATAGGGGGTTACACTTTCCTACATGTCATGGTTTCAAATTTTCCTTTCATGGGCCAGGGCGGGTATGGTGCAATGAAAATAGCAATCAGGTTTGGTTCGAGTCTACCTAAACCTGAACTCAACCCGCACCGCCCCATTGCCATCCCTATTATACATACCGAAAAGGAAAAGTTATTTGAGATAAATTCAAAGGGAATTTGGAATAGAGCAGTCTCGATGAGAATCGGCCTCAAGGGACTGTTAAAAAGTTTATTGATGACTTTGATCAGTTCTTTTCCAAATGAATAGTTCCGTTTGGACCAAAGGGTCTAATACACCACTCAAACATCTAAAAATTAGTCAAAACAGGTTGAAGTGAACCCTATCCAACTTGTCGTTTTATCCAATTTGGGCTGGTTCATGACAAAATGAATGGGATAATTAGGACCAATCTTTCCATGTATCCGGTTTCAGTTGAACCTGGTCAAATGGCCAATTTAGTCCAGTTATTATAGTATAATTATATTGAACGGATAAATGGAATGGATTTTTCAAGACATGACCATAGAAAACATTATGAAAACTATAGCATAAAGAGGTTAATTGCATTTAATAGGCCCATTTGGGAGTACCCCAGTTCATCACTGCATCTGGTACCCAACTAGCTAGTTACCGGACTACAGTCTACCTAAGCATTACTAAGATTTTATTGAACCATTTCACTAAGCTATGTGAAGGTTCCCTTGCTTATTTGTTTGTGTCATTGGCTATCTATCTGATGAAGTTGAGATTGTTGCAGTCCTTTCTCCATTACTATGATGATGATGATTGCATCAAGATCCTGAACAAGTGCAAGGAAACCATACCTGCAAAGGGAGGGAAGTTGATCATTGTAGAGATAGTAGTGGACATAGATGAAACTCTTGAGTTTGCAAGGTCTAGACTCTATATGGACTTGGGATTGGTCGTGTTTGGGGGCAAGGAGAGAACAAAGGATGAGTGGAAAACTCTCTTGACAGAAGCTGGTTTTGGAAACTATAAGATAATACCCATGGCTATCAATGAGGCCATTATTGAAGCATATCCTTAGCCTCTATTAGCCTAATTGTCTACTTTCCGACTAACTCTATTAGCCTAAATGTTCTATCTGGGTTTGTCCTCTGTGCTGTATTAATAAAGGAAGCAATGTTGCTCAATGGCAATAATGTTACTCTATTACTTATATGAAAGTGTGAATGAATTGAAGATTCGGTGGTGGTGGATTTTTGAAAATCAAAGGGGCACCTGCATAAAGCATTCTAGTCCCATTTTATTTGATTAATTATCTTTTGTTTCACACTTTGATCATCCAATCCTAATCATTCAAACTCAATTGGATATGGATGTGGACAAACTTTAATTTATTGGATATTGTTCAGGATGGCCTCATTCATTGATGTTACCAAGCAAGGAAGAAGAAACAAAAAGAAGATTTCTTCTCCTTAATTTGAAAACTAATTGCATTAAGGAAAATAAAATTCCATTACAGCCTTTCATTGCTTCTTTACATTCATGCAACAACTTCTCCACCAACTAATATAGTCTTTAATTTATCATGTTTTAGCAGTACTATTTCTTACTACTATGACTTTCTACACTTCTTACTTGACTAAATTGTGTTGGAAAAATATTACTAACCACCTCACAAAACATTTGTAAGCCAACAGATTTTAAGTCCAATGACACAGATGGAGAAGAGAGCTTTACTTTTGCCGATCAAATTGAACCACAACTAGATTTCTAAGCCGACACTACACTCCTGGTCAATTATCACAATCAATGGCCCAAAGGGAAGCCAGATAAACTCTATAACCCCAGTGTGGTCATGCAATTTCGAACTTACAACCTCTGAGTACAAACCGTTGTCCTAAACCAACTGTGCTATCCCTTGGGATTTAACTCATTAAACTTTCAAACAATGTCTGCGCTTGATTTTGATTTGCAAGTGGGTGATTTTTTAAATAGAAAACAATCCCATTAAATAGACATAAACGTGCAACATGTACAAAGTTTGGACTCTTTGACCTCAATGCTCTGCTTTGTTACTGAGGCTACATTGTAAGGTAAGGTTTGCAAAGCCTGACCCAACCCACCAACCATACTCGAAATGGGTCCGCGGATGTATCGGGTTCAATTGTGGCTTAGAACATCTTGACCTACAATTAAACGAGTTGAACCTAATTTGACCTTTCTAAACCATCTAAATTGTAAATGCCAGGCTCACATGGCCCAAGTAAATAGACTGCGCTTCTAGGGTTGGGTCGGGTAGAGTTGACCCACATTTGGCACTGGTATGACCTGAATAATATATAAGAACTGTTTTTATATGCAATGAGTAAATATGGCAAAATTACAAACAAAGACTTTGCATGACCACATGACTAAGATAAACAATCAAGGCAGTGGATAATGTACACATCAAGCATCCAAAGAAGGTGGGCACTTGAGAATAAGCAATCTACCAAATTCCATGTTGCATAACAATAACCTCGAACAACTATACTAACCTAAAAGCTTAAGCTGATAGGAGAAAGCTCATACAAATATATTAAGACATGGAAAGCCTATTGCTTAGGTGATATGAGATGTCCTACATAAGAACAATGGGATCAGAACCCGCTCTGATACCAAAACCAATTGGTGATAGGAAACTACACAAACAACTACTTAACAACCTAAAAAGTTCATGCAAATACCATTTTAGGAGTTCCCAGGCCCTCATATAGGCAACAGGGATTACCAAACCTGAGACCCACAAATGCACATCCAGAAAGTGTAATTCCTCCTTTCAAATTGCCACAAGTCAGTACCAACACAACAAGAGGAAGATTCATCTAACCAACAAACAATGAATATTCATGGAACCAGTAAAAAAGACAGGAATGTCATCATAAAATATAAAATAGAAATAAAAATTAATTTAATACACCATCTGATGTCAAAAAGTACAAGACATCATCATACAGATGCATCTAAAGTTTTTTTTTTTAAAAAAAAAAGGAAAGATGTTATATAATGTGACACTTTTCAACAGAAAATTTTGCTATTTCTGTGTTGGACAATGCTAACACTGCAGATATACACTTACATATATACATATATGTATTCTTTTGATTCTTAACATTCTATGGCCCAGATGGATCACCAACCAACATCAGAGGCAGAATATCACAAGATTACAGAAGAGGTGGAAAACTTGGAACAATATGCCTTTCGAATGGAAGAATGAAGTTTTTACACAGCCATTCATGATAGCCGGTACCCTCTTTTTAGCACACAACAATATCTCTGACTCTAGTTTTGAAAAAAACAGCATCTACCAAGGTTTTTGATCTGCTACAGGGCCATCAGTCCAGTTCAAAATCTTCTCCCCTGGCTTCAAGTATATGCTCTCGTTATGTGGAAGCTTATGCGCAAGCACATTCAATATCTGATGGAAACCATCCCCTGGTTGGGCAGGTTGTGGGAACACCACCGCCCGCTTCAGTGCAGGATTAGCCAGCAACTTTAGCTTTCTCAATATCACCTTGGGTGGTATCGATGTGAGGATCGTATCCAATTTGGGGACATCCACTTCGTCTACAATCACACCTATCTCCTCCCATGGAATTGCGTCCGCGAAAGGCAAGACAATGTCATCTGCTATGATCACTGGTATGCAGCCAAATACCACTGACTCAGCCAACCTGGGACTCCATGGAGCCCAACCCACAGGGCACAGACAGAAGACAGACCGTTGCATATCTTCGTAATAAGTGTATGTGTGCTCAGTTGAGATGTCAAAGACCGGGTTGTTCTGGAAGTTTTCCCACACTGATGCCCGTGCGCCTCTGGCAAGATCAACCAAAAGAAAATGGCAATGGATCATTAAGCAATTGAATACAACTTAAAACCAATTTAGTTCGACCAAACCTCTAAAAAGGTTCAATGTAAGATGTCATACAGGAGAACTATCCCCCTTCTACGCACTTCAAATTGTTAACCCCAGATTAACACTCCAGATATCAGTTTTAATGCAATCAAACTCCACCCACACTTCCATCTCTTGCAAGTGAATTAAAGCAGGTCAAACCCTTATTTTTTCCTTTCACCAGAGATTTGAGCATAAACAAAACCAACCCATGCCAGTAAAAGAGGACAGCAGGAAATAAGGAATAGTGGGGTCTTGATGCATCAGAGATGTTGAAATACCTATGAGACTACTTCATATTTTCCGTGCAGGTGCCACCCATGATTCAGGGATCCAGATCCATAATCTGATTTGCCTTGCCATCATGCACTGAAGATGACACAGAAATTTCTCAGATTAATGGAATCTTCATAATCCAACCTTTTTCCTTCTCTCCAGACAACTGTTGGATATTTCTCTTCAAGATATATTTGTACGGAACTGTTCATAATTAGAGATTTTTGAGGGCATTCTCCATTCTCGAACCACAGTCTGGTTCACCAACAGTGTGCCCCACATGTGTGCATGGGCACCAGCCAATATACTGATGTATGGTGACCCTTTAATTCATCTGCAAATGTAGCCTAAAGAAAAAATAACTGCCAGTAATTTCATGTCAGTTTAGTTAAACAAGCTCGCAAGAAGTATACCTTGCATAGTATCCACCCTCTGGATCGTTCCCCGTATCATAAAACAAGCCACGGAAGTAAACGAAGATGGACCGAGGAGTGTCAGGAGATATCAAGTGACTTTGCATTCTCTGGGGAGGTGCATACGGAGGAATTGTGATTGAACCCTCTTTTAGACAAACATGATTTCGTTGCCCAAAAGTTTGAACCAATGTAGCACGCTTAAGCAGTGGCAAGATCCCTCGTTCAACAGCTGTTTCCTCCTAAAAGAAAATATTCAGCCATGAGGAAGAAATTAGTGTGAGTAATTTATAATAAAACAGAGTAAAAGGCATGGACCCAAGCTGTTTGTTAGCTGGTAAGGAACATGTAGTGTGCATGCGTGCATGAGTTCAAGTCCCTTGTAAAGCCAAAAAAAGGCAAGAAAAAGACAAGTACAACACGCATCCCAAATTTTTTTTTTTTTAAAAAAAAGGTAAACAAGAACAACAGAGAATATGCAAGAGTTTGTTTTGCACATGCCTCAAATTGCAAGCACATAAAATCCTTGACCAAAACAGATGGTTATCTATTATGCATTTGAAGTGGCACAGAAATCAGAACCCGCATTTCTTGGGCTCGTCTATCTGCCAATTCTATCCCAATGAATTATCAATATCAACCACCAATGTTGATTTTGGATAGAAAGTCAAACAATAGTACCCTTACAATGCGTTTCCAATAATCTATTTTCCATTGTGCCCAAAGAAAAAGAACAGAATAGACAATGATCATTCTTCCAAAAATATTAGAATTTGAGAATTTTTCCACTTGTGGTAGATATAAATCTAAATGCATGAAACTGATCTCAACATTTTAATGCTTTTGAAAAAAAATCATGCAATAACAAGGTGGAAAACATGTGCAAGATCTGAGTCATTCACTACATCAGACAGGAAGTTATTACTAAATAGTGGAAGCAGGCTGCAAAATCATGAGGAACAACAAAAAAGTGATCTGCCCCTTCAGTGCGATTCCAGTAGGGCCACTTTGTAGAAATCAGCTGTATGGCACTTCTCATAATCCTTGGTGAATTGAAAGGCATCGGGAGCCCATCAGGACTCAAGTCACAGGTAGGGTATACAGGGGTGTAAAACCAATCAGCTTCTTCAGGATTAAGAGTGCGGACATGACTGGACAATAAGAATCGGTGCATGTAGACCTCTACAGCAAACATATGCTTGAGACACCTGGGATGCTTTTTCACCATGTCCTCGTTGTACTTGCTTGGCAACTCATAAACAAACACCTTAAGCTTTCCAAGTGGATCATTTTCAAGAACATCACCAGCACTCCCTACATTTTTTATGGCAAAATAATACCATTACTACATGCGAAGAGAGTCCTTCAGAAAGAATCATACGCATAAAAAAATAAAAAATAAAAAACCAATGCCAATGCCAATGCAAAATTTAAAGCAATTCAATTTTATTCTATCCAAAAACCAGAGGCAAATCAACCCAAGCTGCGAAATGAGGTAAACTCACCAATCCATTCAAACTCTATGAATTACAATTACCAATTGAAGAAAAGGGAAAAAGGACCAAAACTTGAATAAAAGAACAAAAAATCATTGTCCTCATTGCTCTGGAGTGTACTCTAAATGACTGGTACGGCCGTCAAACCATCCTGGTTTAGACAATGGACTTATAGTCATGTTATTAAGTTTAACAAGAATATAATTAAGAACAAAGCTCCAGAAAGAACAGGAAGTTTTTGGTTCTTGAGAAACTCCACTCATGTACATATAATTCACTGATTTCTCACAAAGTAAACCAATGTTGTTAAGGTGAAATGAATACTTATTTTCAACTTGCAGATGAAGTTTTCTGTGAAGAAATATACCATGTTTTGGCCACTTGTACAGCTTCCTTAAGTTCGCCATTTGTATCACAGGAAAATGATAAAGTGATCAAATTCAAAACCACCTTTTATGGATAACGGTGATAAAATATCAATAGCTCCTCCACCAAAACCTACATCCAAATGGGCCCTAACTCTTGACACCACTCTATTGTATGTGATCTCTTTTTTTTCCTTTTTTTTCCCTGTGCGTGTGGGCTACACCCTTGTGCTGTTGATACTTCCTGTTATGACTAATCTTCTGACCTTTCTTTTCCTCACTATTTCCTCCTATCTATCATGATTTGCCTCATTTATTGTTAGTTCCTCATTCTTTTCTTCTGGACTTTCATTAATATGGGGCAGAATTCCTAGTTCTTCATTAGGTCAGAGAAGCGTCCATCTCAAACTTGAGTCTGAAGAGTTGGCAAGTATTAGCTTTACGATAGTGCCTCTGTGCCCGAGATTAAAATTTACAAAAACAAGTAGCTAACACAAACAGACAAAAGGTTGGGATTTGATGCCACAGTTTAAAGACTCCCAACCATGGAAAACCCTGAACAAATCTTATTACAGCAGATAGAAGACATAGTCACTTCAACTATATGACCGTGCTGCAGTATGGAGGAAAAAAAAAAGGGGATCAAAAGCTATGATGCTATGAAACGGCAGGGAAACACCATGGATATGGCAAGGACACTAATTTTACTCAAAGAAAAATTTTAAGTATTGGATACAATACAATATGTTGCATATATTGAAGTATCCGGGTATCATAGATCAAAACTCATCCTCTACCCAAAATTTTAACTTCAAACAACCTATATAAACTCTGAAACTTGAAACATATTCTATACAATGGAACATAGTTCCATTGATGGTGCAGCTTCACAAGCCACCAGTCCCCTAGTGTCTGACAAACAAGAATCACATCCAAGCCAAACATAAGGTGGGACCTACCACCTCATGTTTATTGGCTTGGGCCAATCAATACAGGTCAACTCATCAGGTGGGCTGTACATGAATGTCTAACGTGGATCATTAAAAAGGTACATTTTTGTGAGACGAGAGGATTCCGTGATAGAGGAAAATTGTATTAGTTTTCCATGCAGCCCACTCTTCCATCACTTGGTGCATACTTTCCACGGGGAAAAGAAAAACATGAGACTTCCCTTGAAAGAGACGAATTTGATTTCCTATGGGAATGGTAGGAATGAAAGATTCCCCTCTACCATAGAATCAAAAGTCCAAAAGAGGGGAGAGTCCTCTCGGTGCACAAACACACCCTAAGAGTCCATCCATCATTTTTAACAGTCCATCAATCATTTATTTATTCCTTGTCCAGGGGCAGAGTCATCTACACAGAAGCTCCATAATTTCCCTGGCTTCGATATGTTACATTGAATGCCAAATTTATACATGTGTCATGAATTAGCTCATGCATGGACCTAGCAGTCCTAAAACCAATCTCTGATTTATACACATGTATTATTGATAGTTAATGCAAATCTAAAGAAAATTCAAAACGGCCAATAAAATCCACCCATCCAAAATTATTTCAGGCCTCCATTTTCAGGTGGAAAGAAAAACAGAAGTTTGTGTGAGATGGTTCCTATCTCATTGCCACCCCAAATGTAGTAGGAACCTGTAGAATGGACATTTCACATTGAATGTCCAAGTCACAATTTACTTCAGTCTAAATGGGAGGTTGTAGGATCTTGGTGATAGGAAACGGCACAACAATAGTTTTATAGCGAGGGCTCGACCACAATTATGACCGCTCAGGAGCGAGGGTGGACGTTGACCTCAACAATCCCTCCATCAACGGCACACCCGCCTCGACTCCTGCTGCGAACTCGCAAAACGCGTGTCCTGTGATTCGAACACCCGACCTATCAAGCTCAGATACCACTTGTAGGATCTTACATCCTATTGAGCTACCACTTATCCCAAAACCAATTGGTGATAGGAAACGGCACAACAATAGTTTTATGGCGAGGGCTCGACCACAATTATGACCACTCAGGAGCGAGGGTGGACGTTGACCTCATCAGAGGTAAATGTAAATCTGCTCAATTTAAATTGTTCAAACCCCAAAAGATCAAATATCAAAAGAACAAAAAACAAAAAGAATATAGTCAAAACAAACTCAAATTTCAACTACTAATCAGATTCAAGAGGGGAGACAAAAAAAAAAAAAAAAAACAGACCACTATACCAGATAACCCCAATATCCCAAATTTCAGTTCCGCATTAGAAATCATGCTGCATCCACGACTAGCTTAGATAATAAAGATGCAGCTTAGAACATGGTGAAATGTCATGAATTGATCTCAATAAACTACCATCACCAATAAATGAAATGATGGAGTAGTCACACTTTGGATCGCTAGCTAGTCCCTTTCTTTTGATCAGTAATAACGAGTCCTAAAATGTGATTATATTTAATTTAAATTAGAGTTGAAACAATTGCAATTAGATTCATATTAAGTTAAAATTGAAGCCAAAAAAAAACAGAGAGAAGACAAAAATTAAAGGCAAGCTATACAAATATGAAATTCCTACATTAGAACTGTTCAACCTCTATACATACTTAAAAAATAATAATAATAATAATAAAACTCTGAACGCACATTCTTATAAACAGAACTCAATCTCAAAAAATTCCTCAAATTTCTTGAAACCTGTACTCCACATAACCAAAAAAAAGTTCTAAATCCAACCACAGAATAGCAGCTTAGACTAGAGCAGCCAAAACAAGCATAAACCAATGTAAATCATCAAACCCAAAAACACCCAGAAATAAGAACCCCATAAAACGTACAGAGAACCTGATTTTAACACCAAAAGAACTACAACTCCAATCCAAAACATGAAAAAGAAAAAAAAAAAAATAGGAAAAGAAAGCAAACCCATCAACACCCACCAGAAATCCGGCCTTCCTGCTGACTATGATTGATTTCCTTAGCACCCACCATCAAAAGAAGCCAAAAAACAGAGAAGTTGCAGAAAACCCACGTCCCAACCTTCATTCTCCTGCCCAACAAGTGTTCAAATGCTGCTAAAGAAGCGGCTAACACAGTCTAAAGATTCTAAAGAGATTCTGAATATGTATAATACGTAGTTTGTAGTTTCTGACAGGAGACTCTAAAGATAGATTGAGAGTATTTATGTTTGTGTGTATGAAAGAGCGATATTGTTCGGTCGACCGTGCTTTTCCACCGGAGAGTAATAACCATCTGATGAGAGTGATAGTTAGGTTTTAACTACAAGTAATAATACAAATAGACCAATTTTAATAATATAATAATGACTTAAATCTCTCTTTCAAAATTTCTAATCAAACAAGCTTCCTCCCACACCATTCATGTGGAGGTGTTCATGGGCCGGGTCGAGCCGGGGTGACGCATATCCGTGCCTGGCCGGACTTTAGAAACATAGGCTCGTATCCGGCCGTAGCCTGACACATGCCGAGAATATAAGGACCAAGCCCACCCATGTAATCAATCGGGCCGAGTGAGGGCAAATCAGGCTTTTTATTAGTTGTATGGGCTTCCTGGCAATTTTTTGGGCAAATTGTCCTTATTTGGGTTGGGCTAAAACGGGCTTTGTGATTTCTAGCACTTAATCTAAGGTAGACACAAAGATTAGACAGGCCCGGATTAAGATCCAGGCCCATCCCTAAAGCTGGTTGGGTATGATTGGGCTCGAGCTATGAGCACCCCTAGTGTATGAGGAGATGCACCAGGGCCTAGTCGAATTGACTAGAAAACCCAGCTTGATTCAGTTTGGTTGGGCTCGACTCGAGTTCGACTTGAACCTAATGAGTCAAGCTTAAGTTAAGACCTATTCACCTTAGATCTCTGCTCAATTAAGTTAATATTTTCTATGAGACCAAGCCCAAATGCAAAGGCTAAACTTGGCTTAATTTCTATGGGACCTATTTTAACACATGATTAGGTCTCTATGTGAGTATCCTTAATTTCTATTTTACTTTGTACTGTTGTACAAGAGCAAATCCACAGAAAAGGATCAGTCCATCAGATTTGGAGCAGTTGGTCTTTCAGTTTGAACCCTAGCTGCATCATAACCTATCTAGACATCCAGTAGAACTGGATATTATTATGTAAATTTATCAAGTGTGGCCCTATTCCTAATTTTGTTAAATCTAAGTTGGTCTCAAGTTGATGACATGTAAATCGCGTTATTAAAATTGTTGAAAGAAATGGGAAATTAAAGAAGAAAGAGGGAATTCACAATTGTTGCATTTGATCAATGTGATAGTAGGAGGCCCAACTCAATTTTTGGTATTCAGATTTTATTGTATTATGTAGGGGTGGAAACAGGTCGGTTGGGTCAAAACAGGCCAGGTTAACCTGGGTTCTCTACCAGTTGAAGCCCAAGTGCAAATGTTTAATTTATCAGGTCAAATTTTGAATCCCCAGGATCCTAATCACTGAGAGAGAGAGAGTTCTAAAAACTGACAAGCCACCTTATTGGGTAGACAAGGTCGAGAAATTGCAGTAATCAATATGGCCCACTGATTGAATGGTAATGATCCATCTCCATGAGCCTCAATCAGCTATTGTCAGCTTGATACTCCTCACTAATTCCTTACCAAACATGCACTGAACACGTTCTTATTTGGATGTGATAGAAATAGGTTGCGTGACCATCCACACCATTGGATCTCAAATGGTGATTTCATAACTGTCCCATTTGGTTGGTTTGCCATCATCATCTCATTGATAGCCAGGGGCTTATTCAGTTGTCAATTACAGCTCCTTTCCTGAGCTGAAGTTCCATGACGTGGTGGTGATGATTTCTATCCACACCAAAGAATGGCATTTCAATTCAGAAATGGTGAATTAGGAAATCAACCAAGTTAAAATGTCATTCCAAATCCAGCTCAGAGGTTAAAAGTGTCAACATTTACCCGCAATGAAAAGTAACAAATGTCTCAATTCAACAGTAGGTATAAATCTAACTAAGATCCAATGCTTTCCATATGACAATTGTAGATTTCTAGAAGATGTTTGGAGATGCAAGGTGCTCTTAAGTCTGAGTATGATATTTAACTATTTTAAGTCACCCAAAATCAAGTTGTTTGAAAATCTTATTTTTCATATATAATAGCCTTGTAAAGAAGATATAATACACTTCATCAGTTTTATTACTAAATTCATTAGATAATTTACTCTAATCTCTCTAGTGGAAACTTTAGAGGTTAATAGTTTTTAGATAGACAAAGATCCTTCCCTTAGTCTACACACATCCTCTACGCCTGGGACATAAGCTTCAAATGCTTCTATGGGGCCTTTCTTTGAAAATTCCTTCCTACAAAGCCTAATGACGATATATCCACAAGATAGAGTTTCATTAAAACCTTGATAACATGGAAAATGATCTTGACGATTCGAAGATGTCTAGAAATCTGGAATTTCAGAATTTTTGAAATGAAGTAAAATAAAGGTTCACTATTTTCTAAAAGATAGAAAGAATATCAAACTTTGTTTTTCACAGTAACACATGTACATCATTTCAAAAGTTTTGGATAATTTTTTTTAAGTGTCATTTTTAGAGTTCTTTCAAGAGAGAAAAAGAGACGACTTTCTGAAATTTGGCCATATGAGTTCTCCTGGTTCATCGGTAAGGTTAGGCCAACCAAAACCAGTGAATTAATTCGGGCGAATTGAAAAAGGCTGCCTATTGTTGGGGACCGTTTAAAAAATAAAATAAAATAAAAAAAGGTGACAAGGGATGCACAAATAGGTGTTTATAAAAAAAAACAAAAGAAAAAGAGAGTGTTGAAAAGAATAAAAAGTTATGTGGCTAGTTTGAGTTCGTAGTCTTTTTAGCCCGAGCTAGTAAGCCCGTAGGGGTATTTATATACCTAGTGCCCTAAAGACATCTGTTTTGAGAGTCATTGGCCTAACGCTCGTTACATGGGTTAATTAGAAAGCTTAAGGGACCTACGCATTGCACTGTCACATGTGTGTGTTACAAAAAAAATCAAAAATCAAAAGAAAAAAAAATGCATCTCGTGGCCTTTGAAAAAAAACAATAGTGCGAAAGCCGTCATAGTAGCCTTGAGAGGAGACTTGTAGTTACCCCAAATCTAAGAAAGTTGGAAATACTAAGGGGGAATTCTGTTTTCATGGCATTATCATAGAACATTTAAAATTTTTGATTTGATGTATACACTTGCACAAGGCACCCAAAATTTTGGTATAATTTTTGAAAAGATTTGTAAAGAAAAACGTGAACCAGATTTTGAAAAGTCTGAAATCTTGATTATTCGAGGATTCATGGCATCTAAATTGACTCAATCGTCTTTTGAAATTGTACTGTTTAAAAGAGATAATAAATGGAGGAATGAAGGATGAAATACTCTCAAACCCCTGCTTAGCTAAAACATCTACCATATCATTCATCCACTGACCCACATGGCCAAAATCCATCTGAACTGACAAGACAACACTTTCATTTTCTTTGAAACAATATTGAAACTTAAATTCTATCAATTTAAACTTTCCAAGTGCAAGAAGTCAAACTTTAAAAGGTGCTTCTCTAATTCACATTGAGTTCCTAATTCATGGAAATAGTATATAATTAATTAAAGGTGCATCCAAATGGTGAAGTGAAAATGGTCAAGGGTAGAGAGTAGTGGGGGATGTCTTTTAGAATTTAATTTACTAGGGGTGAAGGGTGGCTAGTCATTTACTTCAAATGGTTATGTTTTGACTACCTCTTGTACATCCTTAACTTTAATCCTTGCATGTCAATACCTATTAGACAAATGAGCACCAACCAAAGGATGGTCATTTCAAGGGAGAAAAAAAAAAGATTTTCTCCAAAATCCATTTTTGTTTTAAAGACGGGTCTAGTCTCAGTGAAATAATATAATCAAGCATTAACAGAGTGGTTTTGAGGATACAAAAATAGTGAAAACAAGAGAGATATTCCGTGAGAGGATACAAATAGTTAAAAAAGAGAGCATATTCTAAAACTATCAGTTTTTCTTATTCCATCAACATCCAACTATGAGTGTTGGCTTTCGCTACTTCGACAAACCTGTTATTATGCATGTCTTCTACTGGAAAGATCTATCGATACAGAGAGAGAAGAGATGAGAAAGAGAGTTTACCTGCAGAGAGGGGAGAGATGTAGAGGCAGAAAACTCGTGCTGGCTTTGGAGAAACGACCGGAAAAGGGGTCAAACTCGTACTGCCTTTGGAGAAGACGACCGGAGATGGGTTTTTGGAGAACAACAGAGATGGGTTTTTTGAGATCAACAGAGATGGAGAGGGTGGGAGGGATCTATTTGCGTTGATGGAGAGGGTGAGGTCTGCGTGAGTGGCAATGGAGATGATGCCGATGAGGGAATGGAGATGGAGATGAGGGAAAGAGCAGCGAGAGAGAGAGAGAAGAACAGACTGAGAAATGGAGATGGAGAAGAGGGAAAGAGCAGAACAGATTGAGAAATGGAGATGGGGGAAAGAGCAATGAGAGAGAGAGAGAAGAACAGATGGACATGAGGGAAAGAGCAGCGAGAGAGAGAGAGAGCCGATTGAGACAGAGAAGAACAGATTGAGAGAGAGGGCCGATCGAGAGAGAAGAACAGATCGAGACAGAGAGAGCGCCAATCGAGAGATAGAGAGAGAGGTGAGCAGGTGAGAGAGTGAGAAGAGGGCTTTGAGCAGAGGAGAGAGTGAAAAAACGCAAAAGAGAGCTGAAAAGAGGAAAAGAGGGCTTTTTGGGCGGGGGAAGGAAAAAAGAAGATTTACCGACGTTTAAATTTCGTCGCCCAAAACCAATTTTCGTCGGTAAAAGTTATTATATTCTTTAATTAAAACAACTGAAAAGTGAATCAACTTTTACTGACGTTTTATTAAAAACGTCGGTAATGACTATTCCGACGCTAATTATCGTCGGTAAAACATTAATTTCGTCGGTAAAAATTAATAAATTTTTATTAATAAAAAATAAGTTAAAAATTTAAAACTTTTACCGACGTTTTATGCTAAACGTCGGTAAAATATTTACCGACGCTAATTTTCGTCGGTAAAACATTAATTTCGTCGGTAAAATAAAAACATAAATAAAAAATAAATTCCTTTTACCAACATTTTATCTTTCGTCGGCAAATAAAAAATAAAAATTAAAAAGACTTTTACCGACGTTGTTTTTCATCGGAAAAAAGAAAATAGAAAAATAAATAAAAAATGTAAAGCCTTTTACCGACGTTTTTTTTCGTCGGCAAAAAGAAAATAGAAAAATAAATAAAAAAATGTAAAGACTTTACCGACGTTTTTTTTCGTCGGTAAAAGAAAATAGAAAAATAAATAAAAAATAAAAAGACTTTTACCGACGTTTTTTGTCGTCAGTAAAACAAATAAAGCGTCGCTAAAAGTCATTTTACCGACGTTTTCTAATTCGTCGGTAATAATCTCTCCTTTTCACTTCCCTATGTTCCAGATTGAACTTTGCCGACATTTTTAAGGAAAACGTCGGTAAAAGTATGACTTTTACCGACGATTTATAAAAGTGTCGCTAAAAAACGTCGCTAAAAGTGCATATTGTTGTAGTGTCTCTCTCTCTCACGCCCATCATTCTTTCTCCCATTAATTTCTTTTCACTCTTCCCCCCCCCCCCCCCCCCCCCCCCCCCCCTCTTTCCCTTATTAGACGAGGGCAAAGAAGAAAGTTGATTATTTTGTGAAGGAAGAAGAAGAAGGATGGAGGGGTAGATTTGCTACTTGTAATCTAAGGAGAAAGGGTGTAAGTTGATTTTTTTTATTGATTGATTATGGGTGAGCAATTTTAATTGAAAAATCTGATTTTCAATTTATTAATCTATTTTCTTTATTTATGCCTTTTTGATGCCTTATTTTTTAATGATATATTGCATACTTAAAGGCCGCTAAATACTGAAAATATTCGAAGGAGACTAGAGTCTTTATGAAATTTCTCAATATTAATAAATCTGATTTTTCAGATTTTGGGTCTTTAATGAAATCGCCCATATTTCCAGTATTTAGAAAATAACTGAACCCTGACCCTTAGATTGCAAGGCTCTCATTCAATCTTGAATTTCAATTTAATTATTTCTGAAATTTTCTTTTTATCTCTCAAATTGGTTTTCTGATTATTCTTAGGGTGGATGCAGTTTTTAGTATAGATTTATTAGATTAGGTCTCTAGTTTAGGATTTTTTTATCGTGTTGTAATTAATTTTATTCAGATCTGTGATTTACTTTAATTAAAGTAGGATTTGTGTTTTTTTTATATAGATTTTTGATAGGCTAGTACTAGTTTTCTAATAGGACAGGTACATCGCAATCATTGGCTCCCTGTGGATCGACCCGGTTTCACCGGTTATTACTACATTCGTGACGACCCTACACTTAGGGCACGATCATGTCCTCTTTCACTTGGACTCCAATCACATGATGCACATGTCTCCAATCACATGATGCACACGTCTCCAATCACAAGTCTTGGAGTATTCTAGAGTTGGGAGAATGAGAGAGTCTCCAATCACATGATGCACATGTTGCCTTTTTTGTAGGGGAGTCTATAAATGCCCCCTTCATAATTCTCGTTCTCTAATAATTCACAACTAAAACATAAGCTTATTAAGACTTGAGAAAGGTGTAGTAGATATTCAGTAGAAAGACATGGATTCAATGAAAAATGAGCTTCAACAGGATGAGGAAATGCAGGCTGCAGCCCAAATGTGGAAACATATTTATGGGTTCGCAGAATCACTCACCCTGAGGTGCGCGATCCAACTGGGGTTACCCGACATACTTCACAGGCATGGTCAGCCCATGACCCTCTCAGAGATCGCCAGCGAATTCGCCATACCTTGTCCAAACATGGACTTCTTTCATCGCCTGATGCGGTTCATGGTCCACATGAAGCTCTTCGCTGTTGTTGATGGCCCGGAGAAGAAGTACTCATTGACACCTGTATCAAAGCTCTTAGTGAGATCTGAAGAGAAGAACCTGGTGTCCTTCGCTTGGATTCAATTGCAAGCTGAACCGATGTTGATGTGGGAACATCTCATTGCGGGGATCGAAGGTGAGACGCCACCATGGCTCGTGGTACACAAGGGGGTGCCTATTTATGAGAGGATTGGGAAGGACCCAGAGTTTAACAAGCTTTTCAATGATGCAATGACAAGCCACTCAAGTTTGGTCGTCCCAGCACTTGTGCAAGGGTGCGCCAAGGAGGGTGTGCTTGAAGGGGTGCACACTTTGGTGGATGTTGGGGGCAGCAGTGGTGTGGTCTCTAAGGCCATCACCAATTCCTTCCCCCATGTCAAATGCACTGTCATGGATCTTGCTCATGTGTTGGAGAGTGTGCCCAAAGACCCCATGGTTGATTTTGTTGCTGGGGATGCCTTCGACTATGTGCCGAAAGCTGATGCAGTTCTAATGAAGGCAATCTCTCTCCCTCTTAGTAAATGCATTAATTACACACACGCACATACTAAAAAGGTAAAAGTTGTTTAAGATAAATTGAAGAGGATTTTACTCGAAAGATTTCAAAATTCAATTATTTATCGCGAAAGGTCCTCGCAAATTGTGTAGCACTAACGAAGTCCTCCTCTCGCCAATTTTTTTTATATTTTTTAATACTTTTTTCTGAGCGACGAAGCGTCGCTTGCCAAAACATCTCCTAATGTCTTCTTCTTCCTCTATTCCTCCTATTTCTCCATTTTGTCCACATGGAAGACTCCCACCTGACCTGCATCGAGTCGAATTGTGGGGATGCAATCTACTGAGAGACCACCATCTTTGTGGGGTTTTTTTTTTTCTTGTTCCCTCATTTGACTCTAGTTTGACGACTTTCATCTGTATCTGTGATGGGGTTTCGTTACTTGTTATATATTTCATTTCTGTTTTGAAGATTTCCATTGTGAAATTTGATGGGTCTGTTTCTTTATGATTTTCTTGAAGATTTCTTGTAAGGAGTTTGATGGGTTTTTTTTCTCACTGAATCACTTCGATCTCAGAGACATCAATGTTTTTTTTTTTAATCGCACTTTACAAATGATTGGAGCTGGCTCAGTCCGATGCGATAAATGCACGTGATGTATTCTTTGAACATAAGGTTGAGGTTTTCAGGAATCTCACTATGAAAGATTTGGGCTGGTTTTATACCACAAGCATTTTACAAAACCAAAGTTTGGACTGAAGCAAGATAATGCAACCAGATCATGTAGTAAAATACACTATACAACAAAACATAGCTTCATTTCCCTCCTCACTCCTACAAATCTACATGTCTTCATGAATGTTCAAAACCCAAGTTAGATTGCTTCAATACAGGGAAAATCCCATATGGAGAAATAGGAGGAGAAGATGAAGACGAAGGCATTAGGAGATGCTCTGACAAGCGACACTAGCGTCGCATATGGTGGTGCTATCGTCGCTTAGAAAAAAGTATAAAAAAATATAAAAAATTGGCGAGAGATCCTTGTTGGTGCTACATAATTTGCGAGGACCTTTCGCAATAAATGACTAAATTTTAGGATTTTTCAACTAAAATCCTCTAAATTCAATGGTTTTGTGTGTGTGTGTTTTCTTTGGATGGGACAACTAGTGGCTTCAGATTCCATAACCAACCTACAGGAATAGGGATTGTTTTTGTTTTTTTGGGTAAAAGAATAAGGATTGTGTTTGTAGGGGGAAATCCTACTGATCGCCCCCCCACAGGGGTTGACCCCACCCACCCGGATCGTAACCCGGAGGTATAGCTACCGGGGGGCCTACTCGGGCCAATTGTTTATTTGTCCCTCCCACCGGCGTGGGAAGGGGCCTCCCCAGGAGTCAAACCCGAGACCTCTCCCTTAAGAGCAAATCTGGGTCACTCCTGGTACCACTTGGGCTACTGTGGGGGGGGGGGGGGGGGGGGGCTACTGTATGTCCGATCGATCGGACAGCCCGTAACTGGGACATGATTTCAGGAAAACTTAATAAACTCTTACAATGTTTTCTATGATTATTAGGGGTCTATAAATTAGTGTTGGAACTAATTATGCCCTAATCTAAGATTATCGAGATTAAGGAAATTAAGAGAAAAGAATAGTGACAATTAAGTACTAATTCTTCAAATGGTTGTCTAAACCTACATGAGTGTTAACTAGGTTATTTGAATGTACAAACTACTATCAAAAGTGATGTTCATCAAGAATAACACGTACATTAAATAACAAGCGTTTCACCATTTGTTTGGTTTAGAAATTTGATTGTGAACTTGAATAGAATTAATAGATGTGATGCGAATTCTGAATATGGCACTACTTCGTAATCCCTTAGGTCCCGTTTGTTTACTAGCATTCCTGACTGGAATTCAGGTTTGCAGGGGTTTTTGAATTCCTGTCGGTAAATACTTTGTTTGATTGAGTTTCAAGTGTGGATATCTGATACCCTGGTATTCCGGAAGCAGCTATCGATGGGGTTTTGGAATGCTGGGATGGGGAGTAGCATTTGAGAATTCCGATTGTTGTCATTCGTTCCGACGAGAAGAGGATTCCCCAACGGTCATCTGCAGATTCAAATCTAAACCTTCTTTCTATTGATTTTTTTCCCTGGTGAGCATCTCCCCTTCCTGTTTCATCCTCTGTTCTATATTTTTTTTTCTCAACATTGATCGTTTGCAAGGCAGGATGATGGAACTCGGATTAAAAAAGAGATGATTTCTCAGTTATGTGATTTACTATTCCAATGGTTTTTTTGTATGCTTGGGTTTGATGAACTTGAGCAGAAAACCCCTTTCCTCTCATGTTAGGGTTTGGTGAGGAGCCTAGCAGAAATGGGGCTTCTTCTTCTTCTCATCTTTGATGGAAGTATTGGAGATGGTTGGGTGTTCCGGTGGATGGACCCATAAGATAAAAACTAGTTATCTCTAAGCCCAAGATAGTAGAAGTTGTGAAACACTATAAATGACAAGTTGGATCTGCTGTCACATTTTTAAGTTTTTGGCTTAACTTTGGAAGTTGGATCGGGAGAAATTGTAAACTGCCTCATGGATGGAATTAAGCCTTGATTCTTGGCTACTATTTTTCAAGTTGAAAATCCGACCTGAGGATTTTTTATACAAAGAAGCATGATAGTTTAGGAGTACATAGATGGCACGGTGCATGCCAGAAAATACAGAGCTGTTTGCAAGTCTCATTTCTGGACCACTGATGCTTGCCTGCAATTTATTCTATTGCCTACATGAAGTGTGAGAGATGGGTTTCTCCTGGTTATTAGCTGAGCATTGTTTGGAGAATTTGTTGTTTATTTGTGTAAAATTGCCGAACCCTTTCTCCTCAAAAGGGTTGTTGATTGGAATTCCTCTTCAGCTCTTCCTAATGCTGTAGGAATATACTAAGATTCTTAAAGTGGCAAAATGCAACTTGCAATGATTATTATTTGAGGGTGGTTATTTGAAAATTGAGTTTATTGTGCTATTGAGATGAGTTTGTGACTAGATTTTAAGCACTAAGTGAATAAAATGATACATTCTCCAACTGATGATACCCTATGACCTTACCCAAGGTCCTTAACGTCCCTTGCATGTAGAAATTGAAGTTTTGGAAGCAGTGAGACAATTGGATCGTCAATAAAGAACTGGTCCACTGTCAAGATGAGTTGAGAAAATTCATTCACATAAAATGTATGCATGTAGTAGAAGTAGAGGTGAAAGTCTTTTGGTTATTTAATGTACCAGTTCAACCTGGAGGTATTCAGTTTTTCTTTCTAATACCTTGGCAATTGCTGGATACCTAAAGCTAAAAGCTTTACTGGTTGATAGGTTATAATTACACGCACAAAGGAGGACCAATTTGAACTTTTTATTCAACAGAGCCTTGGTTGTTCTAAGTTTCAAATCTGACTGTTTACCATGTAATGGGCTTCTATGTCTGGCGTTTGGCCACTTTTTGTACCTTATCTTGTTCTTAAGCTCTGTTTTTCTACAGTAAACATTTCTTTTTATTTGGTATGTATGTTGTTACCTATCCATTTTATGTGAGCAAATGGTATACTTATTGTGATGCTGTTGCCACTTTTATAGCTTGGTGTGGTTCAAGCTGCTTGGAATGGAATGCTGCCGTTGGACTCCCATTTAACTGTCTTACATTTTCAGAGAGGGATTCAAATACACCCTTTCAATACGGATTGATTAAGGGCCAATAGTGCAAAATGGGATTCAAATACATTGTGCAAAATGGAATTTTCAGCTTTTTCTACTGCTATCTGAGCTATTGTGCTTCTGATGTTCCTCTTCATGGTTGGGCTTAATTTCTTGTCCTCACTATTAATTACTAGTATAACATGCATTTTAGATTATTGCACATCTAAATGGAGGACCTTTTCAGCATCATCCAATACCTCAAAAGTATTTGAAGCAAACCTTAGGCTCTGTGACAGCCTCATTTCCCAAAAAGTCACCTCTTCAGCATGAAACCACTGCCAGCTTTTGAGAAGTATTAAAATGCCTCTTTAGGTTTTAAAATCAACTCTTTGTGAGGGATTACATGTGTTTAAAATTTCTCTGGAAGTATTACATGTCTGTCGAGGTCCACATCCTTGAAATCTAAAGCAACTAGTATGGCCTACCTTGAGGGTAGTATGGCCTACTTGAATTTAAGTGGGTATTATGTACTTCAGTAGTAGGGTTACCAAATGTATTTTACATTTTAATGTTGATGGGTTCCAAAGATTTATTGCACTTTTTGAGTCCATAATAGCATGCCTCTATGTTGGATGACCGGATGCCAGTTCACTATTGCTGCTCCATGGTATTAATAGATTTTTTATCCTCTTTAGGTGCTGATAGTTCTCAACCAAAGTTTGCTACTTTTGTTTTATCTGTGGAGATTATACACCATGGCAGGTATTATTTGTTCCCGACTTATATTGTGAATTTATACCTTTGTTCTATTGATTTCAAGATGCATAGAAGTGTTATTTTTTACACATAGAATCTTAATTATTAATTTCATTTCTTAATGTAATGCATCATTACATGATATTTATATAAAGAACATTTTTATTAATCAACGACAGAATTGGACACCGCTGTTATAGTATCCGTCGTAGTCACTATGGTGGCTGTATGTTGTGAGTTAGCTGCATTATGGTTGAGCTTAGAAGATGAAAGACCAAGAAAAAAGCGCCGCATTTCATCATTGTCGGGCGACGTATGGATCAAAGAACTCTTGTCTAGCATGGGTCCCCAATGCCATGAGAACCTTCGAATGAATCCTGAATGCTTTCTTATTTTGCGTGACACATTCAGGCATCGTAATCTCCTTCAATCAAGACGCCTTTTATCAATTGATGAGCAAATAGCAATGTTTTTACATACATTAGCTCATAGTGTTACTAATCGAGTGACTGCAAATCGATTTAACCATTCAGGAGAAACTGTTAGTCGTTATTTTCATGAAGTGCTAAATGCAATTTGCAAGGTGTATCCGAACTATATTTTCATTCCAAAAAACGCTCCCATTCCGCAACAAATTATGGCGAATAACAGATTCTATCCATATTTTAAGGTTAACTCCTTTTTTCAGTTTTCTAATACCAATAATTATTCTTTACATTAACATGTTCTCACTTTGCTCAAAATCTTCATTGGCTCATTAGGATTGCATAGGAGCCATTGATGGAACTCACATACCTGCTCATGTTTCACTTTCAATGCAAGCCATGTATCGAAATAGGAAAGGGTTTCTTTCTCAAAATTGCCTCATGGCATGTGGATTTGACATGAAATTCCACTATGTGCTTGCGGGGTGGGAAGGTTCTGCGACAGATGCTACTGTCCTTTGGTCTGCGTTGAATAGGGGAGATAGGTTGAAAGTCCCAGATGGTAATCTAAATAAACTTGTTCACTTACATCCTCTTGAAAATCTAGCATATAATTAATCACGACTATTTGATTTGTAAATGTAGGTAAATTTTATCTAGTCGATGCTGGTTATAGCAATCAACCAGGGTTCTTGACACCATATAGAGGTGTCCGTTATCATCTTAAAGAGTTTAACATCAGTTGCCCTCCGATGAATGCAGAAGAGCTTTTTAATTTGCGTCACTCATCATTACGTACCACGATAGAAAGGGTATTTGCAGTGTTAAAAAATCGATTTCCCATCTTGAGGATGCCACGTGGGTATTCATTGACTACCCAAAGAGATATTGTAATTGCGTGTTGTGTCTTACACAACCATATTGCTTTGTATGGTGCTAGAGATGAATTGCTTCAAAAAATAAGAATGGCCCCCTCAAATGCTCCGGAGATTGATCCTCAATTGAGAGCTGCAAGAGATGGGGTGACAGTTCCAAGGTGGACTAGAGATACATGGACTGCATTTCGAGACACCATAGCTGAGCAAATGTGGGCAGATTATGAGTTACAACTAGAGGAGGGAATGACATGAAAACAAGCATGCAATTTTTGGCATTTACAAGTCATGGTGTTTTGCTTAATTATGCTATCTTTTTCAATTTCAAGAGTAATTCTTGACATATGTTTTTATTTTTATCGAACATGAATTGGTTTTGTGGAGAAAATTGGTTTTCTTTTGTACTTTCCATTTTTTGGCATATGGCGTTAATATATTAGATCTTACTACAGTTTCCTAATGTTGTGATTTTATATATAACATTTATTTATTAAGTAGTTGTGGTATAAGATTTATGCACTCAAATTTAAATAGGACAAGCAAGGAGAGAAAATTACCATTGGGATCCAAAAGAGGAAAGGGTCCTAATGGACATGCTTCTGCTGATGAAGCAAAGAGGAAGAAAGAGTGAAAAGAACTTCACCAAAGCTTGTTGGGATGAGGTTCTTGCTAAGATCAAGGAAGAGACTGGACGAGAGCCAGACATAGTTAATGCAAAAAATAAGCTGAAGAATTGGAGGGCTCGATACAAAGAAGTGAAGCAACTTTTAAACATGTCTGGATTCGGCTGGGATGATACCCGAAAGATGGTTACGGCCCCAAATGATGTGTGGAATGCTTTGGTACAGGTATGTCAAAATAGTGCATTGATTAACTCTTTTATAATAAGATGACTTATTTTCTAACTGTTTAGCACATTTTCTAACTCTTTTTCTAACTCTTTTATAGGCAAAAAGCAAATTGAGCAAGTATAAGACTCTTCAAGTCTCATTCTTTGATGAAATTAATGAACTTGTTGCTGATGATGTTGCTGAAGGTAATATTGCCATGACTGGCGGTGAACGCAGCACCATAGATGTTGAGGCTATGATGACGGATGAAGAATTTATTAATGCTACCTATGGGACACCTTATACAGGGTTAAATGATATAGATGATGATAGTTTGCCTGAAACAAATGTACCAACACCTGAGCCAAGCAGGCCTACAGCAACCCACAATAGCAATAAGAATACAGGTAAAAAACAAAGGTCACGGGTAGGTGAAGAGATAAATAAGACGTTGGCCAATGTTGCGGTTGCGGTTAATAATCTTGCAGAGAGGATAAACACACCAGAGCCTGTTTACATATTGATGAACAAAGTGACAAATGGTGTGATTTCATGTCCCTTTATACCTCCACAAGCTTATGTTGCCGTGACTGAATATCTTGCTCAGGATGAGCGAAAGGCCAACTTATTTCTCACCTACAGTGATGAAATGAAACAACAATGGTTTGAGATGCATTTCACTAGTCTTGGTTCATCTAGTGGTGGTCGTTAAATTTCTAAATGGGAAGTCTAATTGGTGGTAAACCTTTGCTTTTGTGGGATATTGTAATATCATAACCCTTAAACTTCTGAACTTTTAGTTTAGACCTATGGATTGATGAACTATAATGATGGAACAAAATCTATTTGAATGCAGTAGTTTGGATGGATGAGTATTGAGGTGCTCATATAAATAGTGGTTTCATATAGTGGATGCTTTTTTCCCCCAATTATAGGATATGGTTGTGAACGAAGACTGCATTGAATGGATAGATAAATATTAGATAGATATATGGTTCTGGGTGAAGAATGGATGAATGAAAAACACATTATATGGATGGATGAATATCTGCTTGTGTAGACATATGGTTGTGGATGTCATTCTAACAATATCATATGTATGCCATTTATTATTATTTGAACATTTTATGTAGATAACTTGATGAATGGATTTTTTTATTTACGCATTGATAAAGCATGTTCTTGTATGATAGTTTGAAATGGAGCCCTTTTAAAGGCTTCTCATGGGCTTGGACTCCTCAGTTGTAAATGAGTTTTGAGGAGAACCGGGGTGATATATGAAGTGTTTTATTTAGAAGTGACAGGTTTTGTGTACCCGAGATATTTTCCGGGATCCAAAATACAGAGGAGACTCTGCCAAATTTTTCCTAGGAAGTTACCAAGTCATAAGTGTTAAGAAACTGTCATGTTGTATTATTCGTTCAAGGCTTACATAGGGGTTAGGTGTTCACACAAAGACATGCTGCTATATACCATTAAAAACAATTCTGATTTTCCAACACATTAAAAAAAAAAAAAAAAAAAAACACTTCTGATTTCCTTTTATGGAAGTGAATTAATGTTCCAAAAAACACTTATGATTTCCTCACATTCCTTTCTTTTTTTCCTTTTCTTTTCATAAATCCTTGTAAATTACCAAATAGAGAATTTATAAATCCTTGTAAATTACCAAACAGAGAATTTCAAGAATTCAGGGTATATTGAATTCTCAGGCTTGAATTCCTAAACGAATCAAACGGAGAATTAGAATTCAGGATGAATTTAGCAGCATTTTGAATTCCAGCATTCCAAATTCTCCAAATTCCACCAGACATGAATTCTCCAAATTCCAACAACCAAACGGGCCCTTAAGCTCGTTACTGAGCTGAACTGAACAATACAATGAATTAATTAATTAATGGATGAACAGTTACTAAAGGTAACAATGAAATGAATAATCCTGCTGTAGCAGATGGATTTGGGGGCGTTCCGGAGCTCCGTGGTGATGCTAGTTGTCCCTAGCCCGGACACTAGTAAGTCTCACATATTCCGATCATATCTATAGATATTGATTGATGCCTTCCATTTAGGAGATGAATCATTCCTTTGAGGGAAGATGGTAAATGAAAGAAATGGTAAATAAAATGGAATGAAATGAAATGAAGGAATGAGAAATATGATAATGATTATCTTATGAATGTCTATTGGTCAACTCTTATGTTTACCTATTGTCATTGTAGGAATTGTCTAGATTTGTCTACAATGGTGATTGTTACTAAATGGATTTAATGAATTCCATATATGTATTAACATGTGCTATTACAAGATTGTTTATACATTGTTGAACCGTCGTGTTCATTAGTGTTATTGATGATATCACAGGCCCGTTTGCCATTGCCGATGCAGCTGCGCCCAGGCGCCAGCGGAGGAGACCGCTCCGGTTCCTCCAAGAGGACTGAATGAGTGGAACGGCCGGAATACCGTTTGAAATGGGTATTCGAGAGCGAGAATGAATTATAACATTTTGAGAAATGTTTGAAAAGTATTTTGTTAATCATTTTGGAATGTAATTAATTATTACTGTATGGTGTTTTGGGTATACACCGATTGACATGAAACGATGGGAATGATACATGTATAAGGACCTTATTCTTTTGTATACATGTAAATCAAATTTTGATATTGTCAAATATATATATACGTTTCCGCATTATTGTGTATTTGACAGGTTTATTGAGATTGTTATCCCTTGTGGATTCCGTTTTAATTTCGGTTAATTCGGAGTTTACGGGAGTAATTATGAGCTCACGGCCCGTGGTTATCGTATTTCGGGCTCGGGTCGTGACACAGGGGCTAATCCATCTAGGCCTGTCAATGGGACGGGCCAAGCCTGGGCTTGGGTTGTCCAATCCCGTCCTAAAAATAGAACGGGCCGCCAGGTGTTGTCCAATCCCGGCCCTAAATTGAACAGGTATGCATCAAATCCTGTCCCATACGGACCCGGACTGGGACAGGGCCGGGCTTGGGCTTAGCCCAATCCTAGACATAAGCAAAACATTCTCTAATTATTCATACTGTCATCAGACACCCATTTTAAACCAGACTTTAAACCCCCCCCTCCTTTTTTTCGGGTTTGGGATCGGCAATGCAATGCAACAAGCACATGGCGGAGTTTTTTTTTGCTATTGACAGTAAAAAATCAGAAAATCAATAGAAATGAATGAATATCCTATAGGCTATATGGGTTAAGTAATTTAGGAACGGTTAAGACCTTTTTTTATTTCGGTGAAAGTAGAAAATCAGAAAATCAATAGAAATGAATGAGAATGGGTGTCCTATATGAGTCAAGTTAAAGGGACCACGGTTCCTCCCTCTTCCGGAGCTAGAGGTCTTGGTATCGACCCCCGGTTCCCCCCTCTTCAGGAGCCGAAGGTTAAGTTTACTTGTGCTACCACCTAGGGGCCACAGGGGTTTTACCCGGCTTCTCTCTGGGCCCGGAGGGAATAGTCCAATCCAAAGGGTTGGGAACCCTCCGTTAGCAAAAAAAAAAAAAAAAAAAGTTAAAGTAATGTAGGATCGGTTGCAAACTTCTTCTTGTTTTTTTTTTGTCGGTGAAAGTAGAAAATCAGAAAATCAATAAAATGAATGAGAATGAATATCCTATATGGGTCAAATAATGTAAAAAAGGAATTAACAGAAATTATTATTTTTTAATATGTCTAAAACATCAATTAGTGCGTTCCCATCATTGTCTAAATCACCATCACTAGTCGGGTCATGACTAAACCAATCTTGGGCACAAACTAATGCTTCTACCGTATTTGGTTTCAAAAAAGTCCTATGTGGGTCAAGTACCCTCCTTTAGTGCTAAATGATGACTCTGAAGCAACGGTAGAAACTGGAATAGCTAAAATATCACGAGCCATTCGAGATAAAGTAGGATACTTAGTTGAGTTTAATTTCCACCATTGTAATATATAAATAATTATTATTAAATGACTTTGTAGAGGGCCGGGTCGGGCCTGAACGAGCTGAGTTGTTTCTGCCCAGTTTCAGTCCCATTTTGGTCGGGCTTTAAAATGTATTGTCCAAGCCCAGCCCATTGGGCTCAAAAAAATTTTAAAAGCCCTGTATTTTCGGGCTTGCAACGGGCCGGGCCAAGCTTTTTACCCGTTTCAACGCGTCCCATTGACAGGCCTTTATCCATCCATCCTATCTTATCCCGGGCAGGAGCATCCATTATGGAAAATATATTCCTCGTACATAGGCCCGTGTGGCAGACCTATAGGCCCAACTCCGTCGAATCTCACACTTTCCTCCATCAGATACCATTTTATGATGATCTGAGCCCACTATCAACTTGATATTATTCGCTTTGAACAAATTCTCACAACTTTAAAAAGCATTCTGTTGAGGTTAAGGCTAGGCCGCACTTATATGCAAAGGCTCAGGAGTTAGAAATATATGATGTGAGACAAACGGAGTCCCTTGTAACCTGAGTGTTCTCTAAGTGAACTGGATCTACCACCTAGGCCCATGCCTGCTTGATTTCACAAACTATTCCGCCATGTTTTTATATTCAATGTGTGAGGCCCCACCCCTCGTGGATCCTCACTTTTGAATTTGAATATTATAATTATATTATTTATTGTTAATTGTACTAATTAATATGGATTAGTAAGGGTAGATAGATATTTTTCTAAGTTTTAGCCTCTTTTAAAGGATTTAGGCTTATTGTGTATTTTATAGATTTATATGGTGTCTTTTTATAATTTATGTAGGGTTTTAGGTGTTAAGGTCCTTACTAGTAAATAGGTTTTTATAAGGGGGATTTTCCACACTTGAGAACATTCTAGAATTTCCACCAAATGACTTAAATGCCCATGTTCTTATCCACATTCCTATACAAACTAAAATGCCCTTTTGGTAAATTCCCCCAAAACCCTAGCCTATATAAACTATACTATTGCATTGGGAAATGAACCCTAAATTCACTTTTAATTATCCATCATTTACCTCTCATTTCACAAAACCCTAGCTAAAACCCTAGTTCCCCAAAACCCTAATTTCAAGAAGAAGAGGGGGTCACCTCCTACCTATTATTGCTACAATTTCCTAAGGACTTTCTCTTGCTATTTTTCATTTGCAATCCGGATTTGAGGCAAGTACCTTATACAAGTTATCATAGAATGCATGTTTTCTCCCATTTGATTCTTTAAATTTCAATTCAATTGATGTATGTATGTTTAGAGCTACCTTTTGAGCTTGTTTTATGGTTTTTGGCCATTGATGGGTGAGTTTATCTTATTTGGAAGATCAATGGCCGGATGGATCGATGGATGGTTGGGCATTAAAGTGTTTTTATAATTTTATTTGTTTATTTGATGAATGGAGGTGAATAGAAATAATTTGGTTAGAATTTGAATGAAGAGGAGTCACTGTAACAGGTTCTGTAACAGGTTTTTACAAATGGAAACGGTGAGGGTGATCTCTTGCATTGAGACCGAGACCCAGGTGGGCCACCCGATGGCCCATCTGATCCGTGGATCCGAAGGAGGACCCACGGGCGACCCTAAAAGAGGTGGTCCAATAGGGATTAGACACCCCTGGCCCAGCATCCATTAGCTTGATCGCAGAGGACGAGCTTTAAGGGGAAAATCAGTTTTCCAGCAGTTGGTTGTGGGGCCCACCGACTTATCCGATCGCCGATCTAGTCCGACCATCGGACCGGAAATGGTGGGACGACGTTAGGGATGTGAACTTGTGTGAGTTGGACCCCGTTTGGTCCAACATCCAAAGACCCAAAGGAGGCAGGACGATAATGATGAAGAGGGAAGAGGTTTCCGTTTTCTTTGAGATCGTGGGCCCTGGTGGGTCACCCACGTTGATATGGACCCTACATCTTGTAGTAGGGCCCTGGGCGACCTTGATGGAGAGGTCTGATCTGAACCTTGATCAGTGGGGCCCGCGATTTCTGCACCCTCAGTATCCTGGGCAAGGAACTCAGTCTGTTTGGGATGGTTTTGTTACAGGACGAGTATGAATGGGAAGAAGAGATGGAGAGGTTCTGGTGGTCTGTGGGAGTAGGAGAATAATAGTGACCTTTGTAGCTTAGACTTGACATGAATAGAAAAGGGGGAAAGTGATGGCTATACACGTGGGTGGATGGGAATAATTCACCTGGGCTCTTTACTTTTCTAATGAGAAGTGGTGGTCTGAGGTGTATGTGAATATGTGGCCATTGCTTATGCTACTTGGAATAGTTAAATAGTGTACACCTTGCTCTCTTTCTTTTATTTTCTAAAAAATTAGGATAAATACAATAATTATATTATTAATTCAATTAGATCCTTGAATTATTTTGAAGAGGGAATCAACATGTTACCTTTAAAATAATATTTCTTGACCCCATTAATTTTAGAAATTAGAAATAAAAGATCCCTTAATCTTTAATGAGCCTAAATTGAGTTTGGACCCTTAAGATTTATACTTTTAGAAATTACTTTAGATTTTAGAATTTGAATAAGCCCTGAGTATTTTATGAACCCCATTAGAATAGTTTGTGTATGACCTTGAACCCAATTATAATGGAACATAGTTCCATTGATGGTGCAGCTTCACAAGCCACCAGTCCCCCAGTGTCTGACAAACAAGAATCACATCCAAGCCAAACATAAGGTGGGACCTACCACCTCATGTTTATTGGCTTGGGCCAATCAATACAGGTCAACTCATCAGGTGGGCTGTACATGAATGTTTAATGTGGATCATTAAAAAGATTTTCTAAGGTACATTTTTGTGAGACGAGAGGATTCCGTGATAGAGGAAAATTGTATTAGTTTTCCATGCAGCCCACTCTTCCATCTCTTGGTGCATACTTTCCACGTGGAAAAGAAAAACATGAGACTTCCCTTGAAAGAGACAAATTTGATTTCCGATGGGAAGGGTAGAATGCAATATTCCCCTCTACCATAGAATCAAAAGTCCAAAAGAGGGGAGAGTCCTCTCGGTGCACAAACACACCCTAAGAGTACATCCATCATTTTAACAGTCCATCAATCATTTATTTATTCCTTGTCTAGGGGCAGAGTCATCTACACAGAAGCTCCATAATTTCCCTGGCTTCGATATGTTACATTGAATGCCAAATTTATACATGTGTCATGAATTAGCTCATGCATGGACCTAGCAGTCCTAAAACCAATCTCTGATTTATACACATGTATTATTAATAGTTAATGCAAATCTAAAGAAAATTCAAAACGGCCAATAAAATCCACCCATCTAAAATTATTTCAGGCTTCCATTTTCAGGTGGAAAGAAAAACAGAAGTTTGTGTGAGATGGTTCCTATCTCATTGCCACCCCAAATGTAGTAGGAACCTGTTGAATGGATATTTCACATTGAATGTCCAAGTCACAATTTACTTCAGTCCAAATGGGAGGTAAATGTAAATCTGCTCAATTTGAATTGTTCAAACCCCAAAAGACCAAATATCAAAAGAACAAAGAACAAAAAGAATATAGTCAAAACAAACTCAAATTTCAACTACGAATCAGATTCAAGAGGGGAGACAAAAAAAAAAACAAAAACAGACCACTATACCAGATAACCCCAATATCCCAAATTTCAGTTCCGCATTAGAAATCATGCTGCATCCACGACTAGCTTAGATAATAAAGATGCAGCTTAGAACATGGTGAAATCTCATGAATTGATCTCAATAAACTTCCATCACCAATAAATGAAATGATGGAGTAGTCACACTTTGGATCGCTAGCTAGTCCCTTTCTTTTGATCAGTAATAACGAGTCCTAAAATGTGATTATATTTAATTTAAATTAGAGTTGAAACAATTGCAATTAGATTCATATTAAGTTAAAATTGAAGCCAAAAAAAAACAGAGAGAAGACAAAAATTAAAGGCAAGCTATACAAATATGAAATTCCTACATTAGAACTATTCAACCTCTATACATACTTAAAAAATAATAATAATAAAACTCTGAACGCACATTCTTATCAACAGAACTCAATCTCAAAAAATTCCTCAAATTTCTTGAAACCTGTACTCCACATAACCAAAAAAAAGTTCTAAATCCAACCACAGAATAGAAGCTTAGACTAGAGCAGCCAAAACAAGCATAAACCAATGTAAATCATCAAACCCAAAAACACCCAGAAATAAGAACCCCATAAAACGTACAGAGAACCTGATTTTAACACCAAAAGAACTACAACTCCAATCCAAAACATGAAAAAGAAAAAAAAAAATAGGAAAAGAAAGCAAACCCATCAACACCCACCAGAAATCCGGCCTTCCTGCTGACTATGATTGATTTCCTTAGCACCCACCATCAAAAGAAGCCAAAAAACAGAGAAGTTGCAGAAAACCCACATCCCAACCTTCATTCTCCTGCCCAACAAGTGTTCAAATGCTGCTAAAGAAGCGGCTAACACAGTCTAAAGATTCTAAAGAGATTCTGAATACGTATAATACGTAGTTAGTAGTTTCTGACAGGAGATTCTAAAGATAGATTGAGAGTATTTATGTTTGTGTGTACGAAAGAGAGATATTGTTCGGTCGACCGTGCTTTTCCACCGGAGAGTAATAACCATCTGATGAGAGTGATAGTTAGGTTTTAACTACAAGTAATAATACAAATAGACCAATTTTAATAATATAATAATGACTTAAATCTCTCTTTCAAAATTTCTAATCAAACAAGCTTCCTCCCACACCATTCATGTGGGGGTGTTCATGGGCCGGGTCGAGCCGGGGTGACGCATATCCGTGCCTGGCCAGACTTTAGAAACATAGGCTCGTATCCGGCCGTAGCCTGACACATGCCGCGAATATTAGGACCAAGCCCACCCATGTAATCAATCGGGCCGAGTGAGGGCAAATCAGGCTTTTTATTAGTTGTATGGGCTTCCTCGCAATTTTTCGGGCAAATTGTCCTTATTTGGGTTGGGCTAAAACGGGCTTTGTGATTTCTAGCACTTAATCTAAGGTAGACACAAAGATTAGACAGGCCCGGATTAAGATCCAGGCCCATCCATAAAGCTGGTTGGGTATGATTGGGCTCGAGCTATGAGCACCCCTAGTGTATGAGGAGATGCACCAGGGCCTAGTCGAATTGACTCACAACCCAGCTTGATTCAGTTTGGTTGGGCTTAACTCGAGTTCGTCTTCAACCTAATGAGTTCAAGCTTAAGTTAAGACCTATTCACCTTAGATCTCTGCTCAATTAAGTTAATATTTTCTATTAGACCAAGCCCAAATGCAAAGGCTAAACTTGGCTTTTTTTTTTTGGTAAAAAACTTGGCTTAATTTCTATGGGACCTATTTTAACACATGATTAGGTCTCTATGTGAGTATCCTTAATTTCTATTTTACTTTTTACTGTTGTACAAGAGCAAATCCACAGAAAAGGATCAGTCCATCAGATTTGGAGCAGTTGGTCTTTCAGTTTGAACCCTAGCTGCATCATAACCTATCTAGACATCCAGTAGAACTGGATATTATTATGTAAATTTATCATGTGTGGCCCTATTCCTAATTTTGTTAAATCTAAGTTGGTCTCAAGTTGATGACATGTAAATCGCGTTATTAAAATTGTTGAAAGAAATGGGAAATTAAAGAAGAAAGAGGGAATTCACAATTGTTGCATTTGATCAATGTGATAGTAGGAGGCCCAACTCAATTTTTGGTATTCAGATTTTATTGTATTATGTAGGGGTGGAAACAGGTCGGTTGGGTCAAAACAGGCCAGGTTAACCTGGGTTCTCTACCAGTTGAAGCCCAAGTGCAAATGTTTAATTTGTCAGGTCAAATTTTGACTCCCCAGGATCCTAATCACTGAGTGAGAGAGAGAGAGAGAGAGAGTTCTAAAAACTGACAAGCCACCTTATTGGGTAGACAAGGTCGAGAAATTGCATTAATCAATGTGGCCCACTGATTGAATGGTAATGATCCATCTCCATGAGCGTCAATCAGCTATTGTCAGCTTGATACTCCTCACCAATTCCTTACCAAACATGCACTGAACACGTTCTTATTTGGATGTGATAGAAATAGATTGCGTGACTGATGAGAGCCTAAAAGATACATTTTAGGCCCCTTAATGAGGATTTAGTTATACCGTCGAAAGAGATTAATTAGCTTAATTATGTTATTTTATTATTTGTAGGTATTACAGATGCAATGAGCGAAATTCAGAGCTAAAATGGAAGAAATCTCACAAAGCATGACAAATCGGAGTTGCAAGTAAGAAAGCGTGCCAAATATGGGAAGAGACTCAAATAAGAAAGCAAAGCAAGAGTCCAAACATGCCTTGGACGTCCAACATGGGTCCCACTCACCCCATCGCATGCCAACATGGAAGTTCTTTTAATTGCACCATTATTCTCGGAATTTTTAGGGGCAGCAACTTGAAATGGTCATAACTTTCAACTCGAGTGTCGGATTAGTGTAATCTACATACCGTTGGAAAGCTCTTTTCGAGTAGATATCCGTGGAGTCCAAAATTGTATAAATCGGAGCTATATCGAGGGAGATATGACCTCGTGAAGTTCGCTATGATGACCAGTGCTTACTGTGTCCGGGCGTCCGGACGCCCGGCCACAGAAAAAAACCCCAAAGTTACTGCTTCCGGGCGTCCGGACGCCCGGTCACAGAGAGTTGCGCGCAGGAATTAAGTTCCTGGCGTCCGAACGCCCGGACCGTCTGAGAGTCCGTCTCAAGCGCATTTTGACGAGGTTTTTCATCCCAAAACTTATAAATAAGAGCCCAAACTCGTTTTTGGGGGATTCACATCTTAGGAGAAGTTCTGGAGGCTTTCTTGGAGCTTGGGGAAGAGCGTCAATGGGGATTTCGTCAAGAACTCGTCATCAATCGTCTTCCATAAGTAACTAAATCTCCATCTTAGGGTTGTGATGAAACCTTAGTTTTGTATTTATGGTGATGTATAGGTTTTAGGGTTTTTTTTTAAATGCTTTGCTTATATGACCTTGATTTAATCCATTGATTGGATTCTTTTATTAATATAATATCTCTTTTGGTGTTTTATTCTTGTAGTTTGGAATACCAAGCCATATAATATGATGCTTGAATGAATGTGTTTGTTAGATCTATGATCATCTATACCATAGAGATAGGTTATGCCCCGATTTGCATCCGTATCCCTTATTTGTTGACTCTGAAGGTTTGTAACCAAAACGAGTTGTGAAAGCATTGACAGTGAAAACCCTAGACCTATATTCGTCATTACACAGGCTATGGTGGATTCATACCCTAAGACTTTTATCTAATTGGATCAGAAGCTATTTTCAATTTGTTAATTTAGGAATTGCAAAATCATCAACCCAACACTTCGTTCTCAAATAGGATTTGTTTAATAATCAGAACTTTGTCTTATACTAGGATTAGTTTAGAAATTTAGGAAACAACACAATTCACCCCTTTATGGGTTACAACTGCAGGTCGACCGAGCCTGGGCTAGGTCGACTTGGCCTACTGAAAATCCTGAGAAACTTCAATTTTGACTCGAAATGTTCTGAATTAGTAAACTTGATCGTAGAAGCTAATCCTATGGTAACTAATGTTATCCTAATGCACAATTTTAACTAAGGAATATCATCGATAGTAATACGTGCATTGAAACGTTCGTTAGCAAGTGATGAACATAGATTTGATAGAGTTGCTACTGAGTCTGGCACTACCTAGTGGTTTCCTAAACTCGTTATGAAATTGCACTGAATAAAGTAATGAATGAACAGTTACTAAAAGTAATAATGAATTGACTAATCCTACTGCAGTAGATGGAATTGAGGGCGTTCCGGAGCTCCGTGGTGACACCAGTGATCTCTGATCAAGATACTGAGAGATCCCACCTTATTGGACCGAAAGGTCATTGACTGAAAAGTCATATATCGGACTGACAAGTCCTATTGATAAGTCATTAATAAATGCTTAATGGAATGAATGAACGAATATGAAATGAATGGAGTTAAAACCAAGACTATTGTAGTGGCCAGTGTTTTTGTCATTATCATTTGTAGTGTTATTATACAAGGATTGTATATTGATTATCTAGAATTGTTTAGAGCTATTAAAGCAATGAATTGTCAAGAAATGTAAAAATGTCATAGATATATATATATATATATATATATCTTGTTGAACTGTCGTGTTCATGGTATTACCGATGATATTACAGGCCCAGTTGCCCGTACCGGTCCCGCAGAGACCGTCCCGCCAGCGGAGGAGGCCCATCCGATACCTCCAGGAGGTTTAATCGAATGGACATAGTCTGAGAGCGAAAACATTGGAATATTTTGGAAACTTTTTAGAAATTATTTTATATATTCATTTTTTTGTATTGTAGGTACTCTTAATGAGGTTCCCTGCATTGTATTTTGAATATGCAGTGGTTGCCTTAATTAGAATGAAAATCTTGTTTATCAAACTTTACAGGTCACAGTAAAGATGGATTAGGTTTTAACTGGTTGTCAATGTATATACTTGTATATTTCCGTACAATTGTACATTGACAGGTACGTATGCAAGATCCCTTGTAGACTTCGTCTTAACTTCGGTTAATTCGGGTTTACGGGAGTAAGTATGATTATCATCGCGACCCGGGGTTTAGCCCTAATGACTCTGATCTCGGGCTCGGGTCGTGACATACTTATTGTATGGTATCAGAGCTTAGTTAAAGGACTAAGTTAAGAAAACTTAAAATGACTTAGCAAGACTAGGAACGAAGTGAGGAATGTGACGATTCGAACAAATCCAACTATGGATTTGTGTTTACCGCTTTCCCTACATGTGCGCTTTCCCTACACATGTGTTATGCTTAAGATGGAAGTGTATTCTTACCTTCCGTATTGTTTACAGTATGGCATCAGGATCGGGATCTGAACAGGGACATGATGACTTCGCGATTATCCCACCTCCCTCTCCTAGATCGGATACGGATGCTCGTTTTACTGCCATTCTGGAGCAGTTAGCCAGGAGCCATGAAGCTCAGATGGGTATGCAGGCCCAAATGGCTACTATGTTGCAAGTACAGAGCCAATTGCAAGCTCAGCTACAGGCTCCACCAGTAATACCAGTCCAACAACCACCTCATGTTGAGACGCAAGTGGTATTACAGCATAAAGATAAGGACCCTCATGCCATTTTTGAGCGGTTCCGTAAGAGAGGAGCCACCGAGTTCCACGGGGATGAGGATGTGATGAAGGCAGATGAGTGGCTCGAACACATTGAAGATGTGTTTGAAACAATTGTCTGCACGCACAAGCGGAGAGTGTTACTCATTTCCACCATGTTCAAAGGGACAGCAAAAGTATGGTGGAAAAGTGTTAGGGATGCCTTCAAGGCACTGCCAGCAGAGGGTATTTGGGAGATTTTCAGGCAGCAGTTCCAGAGAAAATTCGTCCCAGAGCATGTACAGTAGCAGAAGGAATTAGAATTCTTGAACTTGAAGCAAGGTCAGCTGACCGTGGCTGTTTATGTTCATACCTTCCTACAGCTGTCCAAGTAAGCTCTTGAGTTGATAGATACGGAGGCAAAGAAAATGAAGATGTTCCTCCTAGGTCTGAATCCGGAGTATAAGACGGTCGTATTGGCTGGACAGAAGCCTACGACGTTTGATGATGCCTTTGATAGGGCCTATACAGCGGAGGAAATCCAGAGAGAGAAAGAGGCAGAAAAAGAAGTCGAGGCCTTGAACACCAAGGGCATGTTTGTGTAACACTTTTCCGCGGAAAAGTTCACGGTTTTCCGCGGAAAACCCATTTTTCCGGCGTTTGGTGCGGAACAATTCCGCGGAAGTGTTTTCCTGCCTCGTCAGCATTTTCCTTGATAATTGTGGAAATGGGTTTCCTATGGGGGGGTATGGGAAATGGTTTTCCTCGGAAAACTTCTCCATCTTTTCCTCACTTTTGTCCATTTCAACCCAAAAACCCTATAACTCTTTCATTTTTTATTTCTTTATATAAATTATTATTTAATGTTAAATAAATAATATACATGTTGTGTTATTTTCTTCAAAAAATTATATCATCAAATAAGAAATTTTGATTTTCTATAAGGAATCCACAGCCGCACCAAACAACATCTGCACCAATTCAATGAGGAAACTCTTTTTGCACCAAACATGGATTTCTAAATTCTACGGAAATCCTTTTCCGAGGTTTTCATTTCTATGGAAAATGCTGACGTGGCAATTTCCTCTTTCCACGGAAAGGGTGTGTACACAAACGTGCCCCAAGAGAAGTGGTGATTCATGGTTTAGGAAAGGAGGACCATCCAAGTCCAAGAGACAGAAACAGAGATTCATTCCTAGGTCTGATAGGAATGAGAGGAGAGATAATAGACCAGTCTGTGCCACATGTGGTAAATTTCACAGGACTGAGTTATGTTGGAGGACTTCCGGAGCTTGTTTAGTCTGTGGTTCTTTGGAACACAGAATGGCATTCTGTCCGAGAGCTAGGAGAGATGACAGAGCACCATATCAGTATCCTGCTCAAGGTCAAGCAGCACTACCTGCTCCTCCATAGCGATTAGCATTGTCAGCTCCTCCTCCTAGGCAACAGCAGTCACAGCCTCAACATCAGGGTCAGCAGCGTCCTTGGCAGAGACAACAGCTTAGACCACAGCAGCAGCAGCCCATCAGACCACAGATAGCTGGGATGACTTGTGCCGTCAACAGAGAACAGGCTGATGTTGCAGCCAATGTAGTTGAAGGTACAATCTTTGTAGACAATAGACCTGCTATTGCATTGTTTGATCCCGGTTCTACGTATTCCTTTATTGCACCTGCATTTGCTTGTGATATGCAAAACCGGATAATGCAGTTAGCTTATGATTTTACTGTGTCTACTCCTTTAGGGAGAAAGGTAGTCTATAAATTATATATTCCTCAGTGCAATGTCAGAATTGGAGAGGTATCCATGCCAGCTGATTTGGTTGTGCTAGCAATGAATGATTTCGATGTGATCTTTGGCATGGATTGGCTTGCGAAGTACAGGGCTTGTTTAGATTGTTTCCGCAAAATCATCACCTTTAGGGTTGATGAAGCCAATGCCAGTGTACTATTTGAAGGAGTTCGGAAGAAATATGACACCAGGCTTATTTCAACACTTAAGGCTGAACGATTGATGCATAGTGGTTGTGAAGGCTATATTGCATTTATTTCAGAGAAGAAGTCTGTACAGGAGTTACGAAATATTCCTGTAGTATGTGAATTTCCAGACGTGTTTCCAGATGAAGTGTCAGGTCTACCTCCAGCTAGGGAAGTGGACTTTACTATTGAACTTATGCATGGTACATCACCAATATCCAAGGCACCGTATCGAATGGCACCATCAGAGTTGTATGAGTTGAAGAAGCAGATACAGGATTTGCTTGATAAAGGTTTTATTAAACCTAGTGTATCACCATGGGGAGCACCTGTACTGTTTGTAAAGAAGAAGGATAGCACTCTTCGAATGTGTATCAATTATAGGCAGATAAATCAGATGACAGTCAAGAACAAGTATCCACTGCCTATCATCGATGAGTTGTTTGATCAACTCCAGGGTGCAGCGTACTTTTCGAAGATTGATCTTCGATCTGAATATCACCAGATTCGAGTGAAGGATCAAGATGTACAAAAGACTGCATTCAGGACTCGTTACGGTCACTATGAATTTCTAGTGATGCCTTTTGGTCTAACCAATGCACCTGCAGTGTTTATGGCTTTAATGAACAGGGTGTTTGCTTCTTATTTGGACCAGTTCGTCGTGATCTTCATTGATGACATCCTGGTCTATTCAAAGACAGAGATAGAGCATTCACATCATTTGAGAACAGCTTTGCAGATACTGAGAGAGAATCAATTATATGCAAAACTCGAGAAGTGTGACTTTTGGTTACAGCAGGTGGCATTTCTGGGTCATATCATTACCAGAGATGGATTAGCTGTTGACTCAGCTAAGATTGAAGCAATTACCAATTGGCAGAGTCCGAAGAATGTGCCTGAAGTTCGGAGCTTCTTAGGGTTGGCAGGCTATTATACAAGGTTCGTAAGGGACTTCTCAAAGATAGCAGCACCACTGTCGAAATTGACTCGGAAGAACGTTCCATTCCAATGGAATGATGCATGTGAGTCTAGTTTCCAGACTTTGAAGCAGAAGTTAGTTTCAGCCCCGATTTTATCCTTACCCAAAGGGAGAGGAGGATTTGAGATATATTCAGATGCCTTAGGTGTTGGATTGGGGTGTGTATTGATGCAGAACCGCAAGGTGATAGATTATGGTTCGCGTCAGTTGAAAGACCATGAGAAGAACTATACTACTCATGATCTAGAGCTCGCAGCGGTTGTATTTGCATTGAAACAATAGAGGCACTATTTGTACGGAGAGACTTTTGAAGTCCATTGTGATCACAGGAGCCTTCAGTACTTGTTTACTCAGAAAGGATATCAATCTAAGGCAACGCCGTTGGTTGGAGCTGATCAAAGACTACAACTTTTCATTCAAATATGTACCTGGAAAGGGTAACGTAGTTGCTGATGCTTTGAGTCGGAAAGTAGCTGACTTGGCATCATTGGAAGATGGATGGAACCTGATAGAGGGACTCAAGGACTCAAACATGTCCATTGACATAATAGATGACCGAAGAGTGGTTGCAGCAATGTCCGTATTCGAACCCATTCTTATCACAGAAATTAAGAAGCGGCAGTACGAAGATTCTGACTTAGTGAAGATCGGGGATAACATTGCAAATAGACCAGATTTTGTATTGGGTAGAAGGAGTCCTCTACTTCAGGGACAGATTATGCATATCAGCTCAGGAAGATTTGAAGCAAGCAGTAATGTTCGAAGCTCATCACACCAGATATTCTATGCATCCGGGAAGCACCAAAATGTATAGAAATCTCAAGGGCAGATTTTGGTGGAATAATATGAAGTGGGAGATAGCAGGTTATGTGTCTTCCTGCTTAACTTGTCAGCGTGTGAAATTCGAACATCAGAGACCGCCTGGTTTGCTTCATCCATTGGACATTCCCAAGTGGAAGTGGGACCACATCACGATGGACTTTGTATCTGCTTTACCGAGGACGAGAAAGCAACACGATGTCGTATGGGTGATCGTTGATCGTCTTACGAAGTCCGCACATTTCCTTCCATTTAGAAAGGATATGGGGTTCAGTGATATGTCTAGATTGTTTGTCAGGGAAGTGACTCGATTGCATGGAACGCCGGTCTCGATTGTCTCTGATCGGGATAGTCGGTTTGTATCCTCATTTTGGCAGTCATTTCAGAATTCTATGGATAGCAAACTTCGGTTCAGTACTGCTTATCATCCACAGACTGACGGACAATCAGAGAGGACCATACAGACTTTAGAGGATTTGCTTCGTGCCAGTGTAGTAGACTTCGGGAGTGATTGGGATGATCATTTGGCGTTGTGTGAATTTACGTATAACAACAGTTATCACTCTAGCATTGAAATGACACCATTTGAAGCATTGTACGGTCGAAGATGTAGGACTCCAGTAAGCTGGGAAGAGGTTGGAACTCAAAGTTTTCACGGTCCTACGATCATCGCTGAAACAGCAGAAAAGGTTCAGAAGATCCAAGATAGGCTAAAAGTTGTTAGATCAAGGCAGAAAAGCTATGCTGACAACCGTCGGCGTGATCTAGAGTTCGCCGTTGATGATCTAGTTTTTTTAAAGACTTCTCCGATGAAGGGTACGATCCGATTAGGACAGAAAGGGAAGCTTTCCCCGAGATTTATTGGCCCTTTTAAAATCTTGAGCCGGATTGGAAATGTAGCTTATCGCCTCGACCTTCCAGCAGAAGCCTCTGGTATCCACAATGTGTTTCATGTTTCCATGCTTCGGAAGTATGTGGCTGATCCTTCACACGTTATTCGTCGTGAAGAGATCCAAGTGTTACCAAACACCACATATGTCGAGAGGCCAGTGCAGATTATTGATACCAAAGAGGCAGTCCTACACACGAGGACAATTAAATGGGTCAAAGTCCTTTGCGATCATCATACACCCAATGAAGCTACATGGGAACTTGAGGAACAAATGGCTCAGAAGTATCCCGAGCTATTCGTTCAGGTAACTTTCATTTGAATTGTTTACTTGAATTGTAATTGATTTGTATTGGTTTAATTGTATTGATTTGTGTTGCATTTGGAGGACCGAATGATTCTAAAAGTTTAGGAGAATGTTAGGCCCCGTCCCGAGTTAATCAAGATTAACTCTAATTAATCTCAATTAAGGCTAACTAATCGTGTTTAATGAACTAATGGTGAGTTATCGCCAAATGGAATTGAATTAGCCTAAAAAGGCTTAATGAAATAGTAAACAAGAGCATGAAGTGAATTGAATAGAAGTAAAACTCAAACAAGCCAAATGAAGGACTTATTCGTGAATACGAATCTTTATGTATTTTGTCGGATACGGAAACTCTTGATACTAACATACGTATCTTGACGAGTACGACGGATTTTGTAAAAGACTTGAAGTTGTTCGACGAATATCGGATCGAATGGAACTTCATTTGACTTAACTTGTAAATGAGGAAATGTGAAGGGGGCTTAATGCAAAAGTTATCTTATATAAGCTAAGATGAACTCATTTGAGTTCATTCAGCTCCAGAAACCCTAGGCAACTCCTGTTTCATCATTTTTCTCTTCTTTCTTCCGTTTCTTCTTCATTAAGAGAGAGTTGAGTGGGTGAAGTGAGGAAGAAGTCATCTTCTCCATATTCTTCACCATCTTCTTAGGGTGTTATTGGAATTGAAGCTTCAAGGGGAGAAATTCCAACTCAATCCAAGCTAAGAGAGGGAATTGTCCAACCAAACTTCAAACAAGGCAAGTGTATACATATGTTTATACTTGTTAAGGTATCTTCAGTGATTTGATGGAAAGAAATGATGAATCAGATGTTAAGGTAGTTAAGGGGTTTGAAACCCTAATTAGGTTGTGTACCTAATGAATTGGATTATACTAATTATGATTAAGATTAGTGTGTTCTTGTTGTCTCTATAAATGAATTGTCTATCAGGTTCATAAGAGGTGCAAGGAAAGAAAGGAATGGATTGAAATCCTTTCACCTGCAGTTACAGAACTGCAGGTGCAGTCCGCAGTTCACGCAGTCGACCGAGCCCCAGCTCGGTCGACCGACCACACATGGTCAGGTTCCTCTGGAATCTGACCAAAAGACTATTCACCCCTTTATGGGTTACAACTGCAGGTCGACCGAGCCTGGGCTAGGTCGACCTGGCCTACTGAAAATCCTGAGAAACTTCAATTTTGACTCGAAATGTTCTGAATTAGTAAACTTGATCGTAGAAGCTAATCCTATGGTAACTAATGTTATCCTAATGCACAATTTTAACTAAGGAATATCATCGATAGTAATACGTGCATTGAAACGTTCGTTAGCAAGTGATGAACATAGATTTGATAGAGTTGCTACTGAGTCTGGTACTACCTAGTGGTTTCCTAAACTCATTATGGAATTGCACTGAATAAATTAATGAATGAACAGTTACTAAAAGTAACAATGAATTGACTAATCCTACTGCAGTAGATGGAATTGAGGGCGTTCCGGAGCTCCGTAGTGACACCAGTGATCTCTGATCAAGACACTGGGAGATCCCACCTTATTGGCTCGAAAGGTCATTGACTGAAAAGTCATATATCGGACTGACGAGTCCTATTGATAAGTTATTAATAAATGCTTAATGGAATGAATTAACGAATATGAAATGAATGGAGTTGAAACCAAGACTATTGTAGTGGCCAGTGTTTTTGTCATTATCATTTGTAGTGTTATTATACAAGGATTGTATATTGATTATCTAGAATTGTTTAGAGCTATTAAAGCAATGAATTGTCAGGAAATGTAAAAATGTCATATATATATATCTTGTTGAACCGTCGTGTTCATGGTATTACTGATGATATTACAAGCCCAATTGCCCGTACCGGTCCCGCAGAGACCGTCCCGCCAGCGGAGGAGGCTCATCCGATACCTCCAGGAGGTTTAATCGAATGGACATAGTCTGAGAGCGGATACATTGGAATATTTTGGAAACTTTTTAAAAATTGTTTTATATATTCATTTTTTTTGTATTGTAGGTACTGTAAATGAGAATCCCTGCATTGTATTTTGAATATGCAGTAGTTGCCTTAATTAGATTGGAAATCTTGTTTATCAAACTTTACAGGTCACAGTAAAGATGGATTAGGTTTTAATTGGTTGTCAATGTATATACTTGTATATTTCCGCACAACTGTACATTGACAGGTACGTATGCAAGATCCCTTGTAGACTTCGTCTTAACTTCGGTTAATTCGAGTTTACGGGAGTAAGTATGATTATCATCGCGACCCGGGGTTTAGTCCTAATGACTCTGATCTCGGGCTCGGATCGTGACAGGGGCAGAGGGCAGTCATGACTAATTAGTAATAGTGATATTTGAACTATCAATTTGGAATATATATAGAGACTAAAGTAGGTCCAGAATCCAATCTGTAGGACCTAACCATGATTATAATGTTTGCGTTGACAACAACAATAATACAAGCAGTAGGATGATTGGATGAGAAAGCCATTTTAATGAAATACATTTGTGTCAAATGTGGTCCTAACTCGATAACCATCCTTGTAATCATGGACCTCTAAAATAAATGGCTAGAACACAATGTGGTCCAGTCGTCCATTTTGAATGGTCTTGGTCCAATGTTTATAATCATCAAACCAAACTAAAATTTAAGCACATTTAATAAATGGGATGTACCTCTTATGTAACTATCCATTGTAGATGAAAGTGGTCCAAATGGCCTTTCAAGATAGAATAGTAAATACACAACTAATTGGATATTGATCATTATTCCACAAAACCCAAAATAAGTAGCTTCAACGAAGGTGGGTGGAATGGGTCTCACAATATGGTTTGTACAGCTGCAGTGGTACATGTGGTTGGACTTCTTATACATGAGGAAGCCAAAAAAAAATTATGGAAAAGGCTATTTTTTTTAAAGTAAGAACCAATTGTAAATCATATTTACAGTCGTCATCATTAGAATTTACATTTGGATTATAACAAAATTCTATGCTGATTATCAATCTACCTAATACATTTCTCCTTCTTTATCCGGGCATGGGCCAAAGTTAACTATATTTTTCAGTACACCATTAAAAGTTTTTAATTAGTTTTGATCCCTATATATGATAAGAGGGGCCCATTCTTTTAATCCAAGTCACTCCAATTGGGGTGGTGGCTATTTTGTGTATGGAGGAAAGAGATGCCAAAACCAATCAATTGCATTGTGGGGGTTTTAGATCTCAAGTGAATGGATACATGTTTGAAGCTATCTTGTATCTGAATATGATAGATAGCTAGTGTGACCCAACTATAGTTGGGATTTGAAAATTAAAAACATGGTTAAACAAAAATATAGGATGTGACCCCATTAATGTTTGGAACCTAAGCAGAGTCATGAAATATGAGGTTTTATTGTTTCAATAAGTTCATAGAGATATGGTAAATGCCCAAATAAGCTTGGGATCATACTAGCTATTATTAGAACTTGTAGAAGCATATAAAAGCCCATAGAGAAAAATCTTCTTTCTCCTTGCCATTCTATTACTGTGGTTTATTTTCCTGAAAGTACCTCACAGACTCTGAATTGCCCCCAGAGTCCCTAACTTTTATATATTTGTTGCAGAGGGACTCATATATGTTACTAAAAAAAAAAACCCCTTTCATTTCTTAAATGGAAAACCTCAAGTCCCCTATATACTGAATGCAATTAACATGAAATCGTTTGATGCGCTCATTTGGGAGTTTGAAAAGGCGAGTCTCTTGTCTTGAAAGATAGAATTTTCCATATGAAAATCTTCTAAGTTTTTACGGGATAAGACAAAAGAATCTCCATGTCAATAGAAGATTTTCCTATACAGAAAATGTTAGCGTTTTTATATGGGAGAATCTTCCCATACATGAAGAAAGGAAATGCGATATAGGAAATTTAAGACTTCTAATATGAAAATCATCAAGTCTTTCAAAGCAATAATAACCATAAAGAATGCCAATGTCATTTTCCCCAAGGCAATTTTCCTTCCTAAATTATAATGCAGATTGCTACTTTAGACTCAAGAAAACTAGGAGTATATTCAAAATACCATCTCCAATCTCTTCTCAAAACCATATAAATCTTAATAACCCATTGTTTTAAAATGAAAAACAAATAAATAATTTATCACAATAACATAAAATCCTTTTTCTTCCTTTTCAAATCTTCAACTCTGATTTACCTAAGAACTTATAGCGAACAATCCTCTCTCTCCTCCAAAATCATTCAAATGTAATCTCTTTCTTCAAAGCAAATAATGAACTACAAAATAAAAAAAAAAAAAAAAAAAAGCAACATCGTTTCCTTCCTCGAAATACCCTCTCTTGCATGCCCATTACAAAATTCAACCCATTTGTCTTGTGTCTTTCTCCAAAACTTAAAACACATAAGGAAAACTATAAGGGAATAGAAACATAGATGAAAAATCATAATGGAACAAAACCCTTTTGTTCTTAGAGGAAAAGCACATCAACTTTGTCAGGAATCTCAAGCCCCATATCGAAGATCCCATTTTTCCATATGGAAAAGGCTAAAAAGATTTTAGAGAATTCTATTTTTATGATACAGGAAACTAGCTTTTTCTCTAACTAGTGCATCAAGAACGGCTCCTTCCCCTGTGGTAAGGAGCGACGATTCTCATTTGAATATATAGTTTGTTATTACATCATATATGTGAGTTGCGTCTCTTTACATGTGTGAGTTATTTCTCTTTGCATGTGTAAGTTCTCATTACCTCGCATTTGTAAGTCTCTCAATACCTGGCCTCTGAATTGGGTTACCAAGAAAAAAAAAAAAAAAAAAAAAACTAGTACGTGAAATTCAAGAGATTAACATAATCAATCTAATCACGTTTAATAGAGGAAACTTGCGGTGTCCCAGATAGGAGCTTTCATTAAAGTAATGCACATGAGTCTCTCAACAATAAATATGCAAAATAGAAGGATTTTGGAAGAATTTCAGCGTCTATGAGGTATTTTCGGGAAAACCCATTTCTTATCTCTTTTCATTTTTCCTATTGTCATCAATCTTGACTGTAAAAGAGGATATGAAGCAACATTGTTTACTAGGTGCTTAGTGCCACATATCCAGACAAAATTAGGAAAAATTTGATTCTTCTCCAATATGTTTTGTCCTTTTCGTTAACAAAAAGTCTATATAGACCGACTTTGAAGCCCGAATTTCCGACCGATCCCAGCTGGACACTAAGTTGGACTCCAGCTGGGATCTCATTTTGAATAATGGACCATATCAATTGGAAGCCCGCCCCAAATTTTCAAAGCCCGCCAAGTTCATGAGTAAGAAGAAAAACGGGAAGAGAATGCCCTAGACAGCTCTCACGCATCCTTGTCTCCCCTCTCCATTCCCATCTCTCTCTCTCTCTCTCTCTCTCTCTCTCTCTCTCTCTCAAGAAATTTCACTCCCTAGGATCCACTCAGGCGCAATAGGCACATCCACGTCTCCCCTCTCCGTTCCCATCTCTCTCTCTCTCTGTGCATCGCAAGAAATTTCACTCAGAGGATGCGCTCAGGTGCAGCAGCACGTCCTTGTCTCCCCTCTCCATTCCTACCTCTCTCTCTAGCTCTCCATCGCAAGAAATTTCACTCAAAGGATCCGCCTAGGCGCAACAGCACCGCTCTCTTTACCTCTTACCTGGGCAATGCCTCCCCCCATCATTGTAGACCTGAGTTCTCATCTCTCTCTCTCTCCCTCTCTCTCTCTCTCTCTCCCTCCATCGCAAGAAATCCCAGCAGAGGATCCACCCAGGAGCAGCAGTGCCCATTTTTCTCGTCTTCCCTAGCAGTGGCCATTTTTTGGTCTTCCCTCTAATAAGGAAATCAAAAGAGGTGAAAACCCCAAAATCGCTGGGAGATTGCAAACCCTCCTCTCTCGCTCCCTTCGTCCCTCCGTCGCTGGAATCCTCTCCTCTCCCCCTCATCTTGCCCCCCTCTAACCGGATTCCTCCCTCTCATCGCTAGATCCCTGTGCTGCGACGCCACGACGCCCAGTGACTTCCCCCTGGAACCCCCTCTCCTAAACTTGAGAACCCTATTCTCTCTCTCGCGAATCCCAGACTTGCGACCTGTCTTCACCATTTTTTGTAGGGGACTGAATCGATTGCCATGGACATGATTGAGTTTGGGCTCGTAGTGTTTGGGTCCACATCTTTGGAAAGTTGATGGGTGGATTTCTATTGTGTAGTGGTATGTAGTAATGAAAATACGTAGATAATGTAATAATATTTCTTAAATGCTATACTATTTCTTATAGGAATTGTAACATGTATTTTGGCAATGAAGATATATTTTGCACCCCTTCTTATTCTGAATCCTCTTCAATTCTTCTTAACAGTGAAAACTTGTTGATGCTGGGATCTCTTTTACTGGATGTGTGTTTGGTGCGGTATCCAAACTGAATAGTAATGAACTAAAACAGGAAATTTCTGATTAGGTGCAATACCCATTTATGAAAGGGTAACTGAGGTGTTCTTGATTAGGCTAATGATAATAATGTAAACAGAAACTTGTTTGCCAAATTAAATTATAATATGGCCACACTATATTGTTAATTCATGTTGCAACAGTTTATTTAATCTTGACAAACTCAAAAGACAGCTTTGAAATGAACAATTTTCGCAGTAAGCCTATATGATTGTGTCATGTAAAAGGGTTTTGAAATATACTTAAAGATGGTTGTTTTGTGTGAATACTACAGCAAGTCCAAAAAATGGTGTTGGATAGTTTGCCAATGATAGAATGATACACAAATGGCTTGTATGAATTATTATTGGAGTTCTCCTCGGCTAAGACTCTAATACAATGTGATTTTTAAGAATATTTTTTACTATGCTAGCACAGAACCAACCAACAATCCAATAGGAGATTTTCTGTGGAAGGCCTTGAACAATTAAAAAGTTTTGGCTTTTAGGTTTCTTGTATTTTACATGTGATTCATCTCATATCTTATCTAGACCATTACAATAGACTTGACTCCGTGCTTATTGATGCGACAATTGTGAATACTCTTTTCATCACTAATCATAGAATAGAAAAATATATATAACAAATAAAATGAATAAAAGATAATGAATAGAATTGATTCATTTTATCTCAAGAAGACAACTCAACTAAAGAAGATTTTAGAGACAATGAAGTGATATATAATTCTCTTATTCTTCATATTACAGAATATGAACCCCTAATTTACAAGAATTTCATTTTCTACATCCAACAATTCTTGAGCCTTTGCCAATCAGTAGCCTCTAGATCTTAAATCAATTCTCATCTTCTCTATCCTTTGCCTAGTGCCTTTCTCTGCTGCAATGGACAAATTTCTTACAATAACCAAGCTCAAACAATCCTCATGAGGGGCAACCCCATGAGCACTCAGAGCCTCACATACATTCAGCTTTAATATCCCAAATCGTGGGTTCCAGTATCACACCCTTTTTCTCCTCCCTGCCATCTGGATCAACACCTGTAAAAATCAATAACTTCCAACCACAAAGAACCGATTTTTGAAGAAATAAAGCGAACTAAGATTATAAAAATATAAAAGAATAACCAGAAAACACAAAAAATGAAATAAAAAGCCCAATTGCAAAATAAAATGCAGAATAACACAAAACAGAGCAAACCCATCAAAATCCATAGCCAGATCTCCAAAACGAATAGAAACACAACCCCCAAATTACATACATGAATTACATTGAGAGCAAATATTAACAAAGAAAGACATGTCATAGTCGTTGCCGGGTAGTGGCAGGGCTGAGATCAGCAGCTACCGTGGTTGAGAGAGACTAAGATCTGCTCCTGTCATGGCCATGAGAGAGGTCTTTCTTTTTCCTTTCAATTTTGTCACTGCAAGCCAGCTTGTTGTAGACGTTCCTCGGCAATGTCGGTCTAAGCGGTGATGAAAACAGGTGAAGACAGGTCACTAGTTTGGGATTCGCGAGAAAGAGAATAGGGTTCTCAAGTTTAGGAGAGAGGGTTCCAGAGAACATAGAGAGGGTTTTAGAGAGGAGCTTTGGGAGAGAGGGTTCCAAAGAGGAGGGAAGAATCCGGTTGCAGAGGAGAGGGGGAAGTCATAGGGCGTCGTGGCGTCGCAACACAAGGATCTAGCGACGAAAGGGAGGAATCCGGTCAGAGGGGGGCGAGATGAGCGAGAGAGGAGAGGATTCCGGCGACAGAGGGATGAAGGGAGCGGGAGAGGATGGGTTTGCAATCTCCCAACGATTTGGGGGTTTTCCCCTCTTTCGATTTCCTTATTAGAGGGAAGACCAAAAAACTGACCACTGCTAAGGAAGATGAGAAAAATGGGCATTGCTGCTCCTGGGCGGATCCTCTGCTGGGATTTCTTGCGATGGAGAGAGAGAGAGATGTGAGTCCAGTAGGGGTGTAAGAAAAAACCGCCTAACCGTCAAACCGCACCGAACCGAACCGAACCGCGGTTATTAACCGTATTTTCACGGTTCGGTTCGGTTACGGTTAATAAAACCAAAAAACCGCACGGTTCGGTTCGGTTACGGTTTTCCACAATATTCACGGTTATTAACCGAACCGAACCGTAAAATACGGTTCGGTTAACCGTATGCGGTTAACCGCACCGATAACAAATAAAATAATATACATCGGGGGTAAACGAAATTTTCCTTACCTAAAACCAAACCCTAGCTTCCCACATCGTCATCGCCTCCCATTTCAGACGCTGGACTCTCATCTCCTCTCCTCTCGGCTCTCATCGCGTCATCGCCTCCCTCTCTCAGCAGCTCCCCACTCTCGTCCACTCGCAGCTGCCCCGGCCCTCTCTCAGGTACAAGCCTCTGCCCTCTGCCACCTGCATCTTTCCATCTCTCCTTTCTCCCTCTCTGCTCTCTATCCCTCACTCTCATTTCCGCTCTCTCTCCATCTCCATCTCTCTGCTCTCTCCCTCTCTTCCCTCTCTCATCGTCTCCCTCTCTCCCCTCTCTCATCGTCTCCCTCTCCGCTCACCCTCTGTCTCTCCCTCTCTGATCTCCCTCTCTCCCGTCCATTCTCTCTGCTCTCTTCCTCACCCTCTCTCTGCTCCGCCCACTCTCTCCCTCTCGTTCGCTCCTTCTCCCCCTCGCTCTCTCCCCTTCGTTTCCGCCCTGCGCCCACACGCCTCCCTCTCTGATCTCCCTCTCTCCCCTCTCTCATTGTCTCCCTCTCTGCTCTCCCTCCCTCTCTGCTCTCTCCCTCCCTCTCTGCTCTCTCCCTCTCTCTCTCCATCTCCATCTCTCTGCTCTCTCCCTCTCTGATCTCCCTCTCTCCCCTCTCTCATCGTCTCCCTCCTCTGCTCTCTCTCTGCTCTCCCTCCCTCTCTGATCTCCCTCTCTCCCCTCTCTCATCGTCTCCCTCTCTGCTCTCCCTCCCTCTCTGCTCTCTCCCTCTCTCTCTCCATCTCCATCTCTCTGCTCTCTCCCTCTCTGATCTCCCTCTCTCCCCTCTCTCATCGTCTCCCTCTCTGCTCTCTCTCTCTGCTCATGTGGAATGGTTAATTCATTGGAGAATTTTCAAACTTGATTGGTTTTGAAATGCTTACAACAATGTCTGTTTAGTCTTAACACATATCTGTTTAGTCTCCAAAGGGCTACCTCAAGCTTATAACTTAAATTATCAATGAGAATTTCCATTCATGATATCTATTGCCCAACATGATTCCATTTTCCCCCTTTCATGCTGACTTGTAGGGGAAGGAATATGAAATTTATATTAAGACAGGGAACATCTTTAAATCCAGAGCGACCATCTTTAAATTCACTAAAATTTCCTATGTTTTCCACCATTGCATGGCACATATACAAACTTAAAAAGTTATTTTTGCTCTCTGTTAAAGAAATTTGGAGAAGAAACCAGACTGTATAAATTACACAATGGTATTCAGACAATAGTTAGCACTAGCAGGCCAAGGAAAGAGCACACAAAAATGATGCAAGAAACAAATAATGAGATTTCATGTTATTTCAAATTTGTTGTGAATCTACATTAGATCAAATGATTAATAATGATTTTCTTTTTTGTCAGAATTTGATTTTGATGAGGTTTGAATTGAAGCTATGTTGAATTGAAGGCAATTGTAGCAAAACTCAACTGCCCACTTTATCAGCCTCCCCCTCTTGTTTGAAGATGATTTTTAAGTGGTTTGCACTTCTTGAAGACTTGAATTGTGGAGATGGTTTTATGAAATGTGATTTGTTGAGAATGTTTAAGTGGTTGACTTTGTGATTTATCTATGTTTGTGATTGTATGTGTAGTTTTAATAAATTGTATGAGTCTGTTGGAATGTTGTCTAATTAGGTGTTGGAATGCTGCCTATATTATGTGGTTGTTTGTAATTGAGTGTTTATGATGTTGCACTACGAATGGAAGTGGAGATTTAATTTTGGATGTTGTCATTCATGTTTATTCCTGTTGTATGAATGTAATGATAATGTGTGGAAGAAAATGCACGTTAAGGAATGGTTGATTTCGGTTTCTGCATTACCCCAGGTGGTCTCAGCATTAAATGTTGATGAAAATTTGTAATAAGGTTATTGCTCTTGTGCAGATCGTTCCATTTCTCAGCATAGAAGTAGTGTTGGAGTGATTGCAGGTGAGAGAAAACATCATTTTTATCTGCTATGCTGCTACATCTAACCAATTTGCTATCCATTGTTAAATTTTTATCATTGTTGCTGGAGACATTATGATAGGGAAGGAGATGACTTATATAGAATTGCTCTTTTTGCCATAAGAAAAAAAAAGCATAAAGTGTTTTCTTGGGAACACATGAAAAGTGAATGAGAAAAGGAAATTTTGGAAAGCGTTTTTTCTACAAGACGTGGATGCTTGGACAGCATAAAGAGAGAACACTTGAGAAAAGGAATGATTTTGAATTGATTTCTCAGACTTGCTACAATGGAGCGTAGGGTCCTACTTATAGTTTACTTTGTCTAACCGTTCTTAAAATTTTACTGGTGTATGTATCCAGGATAAAACTGGTGGTGCTGTCATCAATAGACAGGGTGGTACTATTGTGTTGTACAGAGGCAGATACTATAATCCCAAGAAAAGACCTGTGATTCCACTTATGTTGTGGAGACCCCATGAACCAGTTTACCCAAGGCTGATCAAAACAGTAATTGATGGTCTGTCTATAGAAGAGACAAAGGATATGAGGAAGAGAGGCATGTCTACCGCTTGGACGATCATGATGCATGAATAACTCTATAAATCTTTTCCTGTCATCAGGTGGTTGAACATGTGAGTGCGACTTTGCGATATAGGAATTTATATAGGCATGACAATGAACCTATGTGACCAAGCCATCTGAAATGCTGTGAAATGTGAATGATCCCTGTTTCCCCATTACCAAATGTTTTCTTGATGCTGTAGCGAAAAAAGAAATAGAAAGGGAAAAAATGATTTATTGTTGTGTGCAAGATGTAATGTAGTCAATCTGTGGATTTATATCTTAATGTTGGGCTCCATGCGGTTTAGATAAAATCTTATTATCTTACTCAGGTTTTCTACCATGTTTGTTTTAACTAGATGAATGAAATTAAATTATACTGTATTACTGTGTATATTTTTCCACGGTTATTAACCGTAACCGAACCGTATAATACGGTTAACCGCGGTTCGGTTTTCCACGATTTTTGTATATACGGTTACGGTTACGGTTTTTAAAGACGGAAAACCGCGGTTACGGTTCGGTTAACGGTTTTCCCAAAAAAACCGGTTAACCGAACCGTTACACCCCTAGAGCCCAGGTATGCAATGATAGGGAGAGGTGCTGCCTAGGTAAGAGGCAGAGAGAGTAGTGTTGCTGCGCCTGGACGGATCCTCTGAGTGAAATTTCTTGCAATGGAGAGCTAGAGAGAGATGGGAACGGAGAGGGGAGACAAAGACGTGCTGCTGCGCCTGAGCGGATCCTAGAAGTGAAATTTCTTGCACTGCACAGCAAGAGAGAGAGAGAGAAAGGGGAATGGAGAGGGGAGATAAGGACGCGTGAGAGTTGTCTAGGGCATTTCTTTCCCCTTTTTCTTCTTACTCATGAACTTAGCGGGCTTTAAAATTTTGGGCCGGGCTTTCAATTGATATGATCCATTATTCAAAATGAGATCCCAGCTGGCGTCGGCTTCAAAGTCGGTCCATATGGATTTTTTGTTTCATTAAGGGCATGTTTGTGTAGCCCATTTCCATGGAAATGGAGACAGTTTTCCGTGGAAATGAAACTTTTCATGTGTTTGGTGCAAGTTTTTTCCTAAGAATCACTTTATTGCCACCTCAGCATTTTCCTTCCTCACTATGGAAATAGACTTCCCATGGGGGGGTATGGGAAGTCTATTTCCTCAGAAAACTTGCCCCCCCCTTTATAAACCTCTTTTCCTATCCATTTCCCATCCAAAACCCTAGCCCCACTTCTGCATTGCTGGAAAATCTCCTTCATCGACGAGCTTCTTCTGGACTGCAGCAGCCATCGCCCCCTTCAGGTAAATCCCTACTCTCTTCTCTTCTCTCTTCTCTGCCATGTTCTCTCTGCCCTGTGCTTGCAGTTCATCGTCCCATCATCCTCTTGTTTGTTCGAGTTGGAGAGCTCCCTGCACCCTGAGCAAGCAGGGTCATCGCCTGCTCTCATCCTTGGACCCAAACGACCCATCTAGTAAGAAATGCCACCCAACACAGAAAAACTCATAACAATCCAATCCAATCAACCAAACCCCATTTTCTTCCACTCCCAACATTAATTAAAACCACCATCCAACATCAACACAAACCCCATTCAAGACAGAATCTCAGAAAGCATTAAAAAAAAAAAGGCTCAAATAGGGATTATGGGTTTTGGGTATTATACCTTGCGGCAACTGATGATTTAGGTCTTGAAGCCGATTCTTATACATCTTCTTCTCCTGAAAAAGATGGTTTTCCTACTTTCTAGAGACATCATTCTTATAAGATGGGATGGCCCTCCATTTAGAAGATTTTGCCTTTTCCAGCAAAAGTGAAACAGAATAGGTGAAGCCTCTCTTATAACTTGGCAGATGCATTTAACTAATCTGGAATCCCATATGCTTAGAATACCTAGATATTTATATCTGCTCAAATTTCCTGTATAGCCATCAATATCATAGTTGATAATGGTGTTGCTTGCGTGAGTGACTACTGGTTACTCTTGTGCTTTGGTCATGATTTGAAAAAAACAGGTTAAGACACTATTTTAATACATGGTTTCAGACATTGTATCAGAAGGCTGGCTGATATGTTGGTCCTAGATTGATTGATTTCTTGTTTTGCTTTGGCCATTTCTTTTTCTAGAATAAAAGCTTGAGAACATGTTCAGAGAAATATAAAATTGATAATCTTAATTTTAATTGCTTTAAGGGGCATTTCATATGTAAATGAAAATGACAAAACGGATATAATTGCAGTGAGACTGATCTAAACCCATGAAAAATTGGCATTGGTCATGGCCATTGCCTGTATGTGTCAGGGCTCACTTTTGGCCAAGTTCCAAAACCATGATTCTGATTGAATTGAGGAATTTCATTATTTTGAGAGTAGAAATACTTTTTCTTTCATGAATTTTTTTTATAACAATGTTAAAATATTGCAACAATAAAACAAGGTAGACTATCAGTAGTTTCATGAAATTTACCATGCTGTAAAGACAAGAAAATAATAGTGTATTAAATGATACATTATGATCATCATCAATAGCTTTGTCTCATTGATTTTTGGTTGGTGAAAAGAGTTCTACTAAATTTTTGGTTGGATCATTGTTGTGGTGTTGTTTAATCTAATGGATTTATAATAACTGTTGCCATTTATTTAGCATCATACCCATTTCTTAGTTGCTTTACGATGTTGTTGTAACCCATACCGGTGAAATACTAATTTTTCATATTTGACATAGTATATAAATATTCATTTCCTTACTAAAATTTGTAGGAATGGGGTCGGAAAATACAAATGATAATTTCGCTCCCCTTCCAAAAAATTTGAAATGGACGCCAATGCAAGATGACACGCTCATCCAACTTATGGTTGAGCAATGTAAGGAGGGGCGCGGCATAAAAGGAGGTTTCACCTGTGAAAGGTGGAATTTATTAACAAAAGAAATGAAGACTGCTCATGGTGCCTTCTTTAGTAAGGATAAACTGAAAAATAGGTTTAAAACATTGAAGAAGACTTATGGGGATCTGAAAGCAATGTTAGACCTTAGTGGATTTGGATGGGATGATACGAGAAAAATGGTGACTGCTGAACCGGATGTTTGGAAAGAATATGTGGCGGTGAGTAAATTCATACGTCTATTTTTTTATAGGTCCTATTAATGTGGTAAATGAAAATTTGTTACAAGTATGAACTATTTTGATTCACTTGCAGGCACATCCTAAGGCAGCTCTTTATAAGAACAAGACCTTCCCAGACTGGGTTTCTCTGGCCATTATCTTTGGTGACAGTGTTGCAGATGGTAGAGATGGTTTTGCTAGCAATGATCCGGAACCTATAGAAACCCAAGCTGAAGAAGAGACGCAAGCTGATGATATGGATAATGCGTTTGATGATAATGCATATGAGGATATTGACATGTCCATAGGCACCAATAGGAGGCAACGCCAGCTGAGTACTACACCGACTTCTCGCCATTTAGCGAAAAACCGACCAAATATGGGTCAAGCTTTGATTGCTGCAGTGGAAACTATAGCATCTGCTATGTCTGATTATGCAAACAAAAGAGCTAAAGAGCGTCCAGACATGGACAAATGCATTGATTCTCTTCGTGCTCTTGGACTTCCAAATGGTATATATTTTAAAGCACTAAACGTAATAGAAATTGAGAGGAAGGCTGAATTCTTTCTGGCGTTGCCTGCTGGTGATCGTGAGCCATGGATACTGAGTCAACTTGGATTAGAATTCAACTTGGACTAGAGTGCTGATGGGAAAGGTGGCATTATGGAGATTTTGGGACGTGGCAACTTTTTGGCCTTGTAATCAAAAACCCTAGTTGTGAATACATGGCACTTAGAATATGGTAGTAAACTATGGATATGCACTTAGAATATGGATGGCATACGATCATCTAACATTTTTTGTCTCTTATTGAGAGAACCTTTCAACTATGGATATGCATGAACTTCACTTTTGCTATATATATTGTTCTATATGGCTGTTATGCTTCATATGCTTGTTATGTTTTATATGGTTGATTTGTTTTATGTGGTTGATATGCACCAGATGATGACTATACAATTATTCACGTACTTTGTTATTAATGTGCTACTTGTTGCAGATTATATTTTGTTACAAAATGGATGAGGATATGGAGTTCCTTTTCTTTTGTGCCCAAACTGTGGCTCTTATTTGTGTTCTTGGGTACTATTATTCGTATGGCCATAGAGAAAGAGTTCATAACTCTATCTTAACAGGCGATTCTTTTGTGGATGAATTATTGAATGGACATGAGCGTAATTGCTTTGATCTATTACGAGTGAGCAAGGGATGCTATGTTAATCTGTCAAATGAGTTGAGACAAAGAGGTCTACTATTCGACTCACGGAATCTTAGGGTTGAGGAGCAAGTTGCCATTTTTTTATTCACGATTGCTCACAATGAGCGTAATCGAGTGATGCAGAATCGATTCCAACACTCTGGTGAGACTATTAGTAGGTACTTCAATAAGGTACTGGGTGCGATTATGAGGCTTTGCCCTCATTATATTAAGCCCGTAGGAAGTGAGACTCCAACAGAAATTGCAACAAACCCAACATTCAACCCTTACTTCAAGGTAATCTAAATTTGATTTAAATTATGTCATTTTCTTACAATGGGTTTAATAATATTATGTTTATCATTAGGATTGTGTTGGCGCAATTGACGGCACACACATACCTGCATGGGTTTGTTTAGAAGATCAAGTACGCTACCGAAACAGAAAGGGTTTCCTCTCACAAAATGTCATGGCTGTTGTATCTTTTGATATGCGATTTCAATACGTATTTGCTGGTTGGGAAGGGTCGGCGTCTGACTCTAGAATACTGCAAGATGCTTTGTGGAGACGACCATATAATAGGCTTCATGTACCAACGGGTAAATTCCAATTCAACCATTCTAGAACTATGGATTATTTCATTGTTGCAAAATTTTATAAGTGATTATATCTTGAATGTTCTAATAGATTGAATCTATTTCTTAGGAAAGTATTATTTGGTGGATGGGGGTTATGCGAACACCCGCGGATTTATTGCACCATATCGAGGAGTGCGCTATCATCTCAAAGAGTGGTCAACCACACAAGCACCTCAAACACCCAAGGAACTATTTAATTTACGACATTCTAAATTGCGAAATGTAGTGGAGCGTACTTTTGCGGTATTAAAGCAACGATTTCCTATCCTACAAACAGCACCACGATATCCTCTCAAGACACAAGCGAAAATAGTAGTTGCTTGTTGTGTTATGCACAACTACATCAAGCAATGGAACTATATTGATGAAATGGATGAAGAGCATGCACAAGAGATGGGTGTTGATGAAGACATGTGTGCTGAGGAAGGAGGGGAAGTTGGATTGGGTTCGACTGATGTGGACAGTCGATTTGCATATGAGCTACGAGATGCAATTGCTCAACAAATGTGGGATGGGTATTAATTTATTTGACGTTTATTTTTAATGTTAAGACCTTGTATGGTTGTTGGTACTTCATAGAATGTGTTGCAGTAATGGTGTTGAGACTATTTACATACATTTGACTAATTTTCTAATCATATAATGCTATTTGTAACCCAATATATTGATGGTGTTGACATGGAAGTCTATTTTTTTTTATACAAGATGTATCTATAGTTGTGATGGTTTTGACATACTATCTTGCATTTGAAAAACAGGGTCCTTATTGGTTGACTTGTGATTTCCCTCCACATGGGAAGCACAATTTTTGAAGATAGATGAACTTGAGATTGTATCTGTTTGATCTTTACATAGCTTTAATTTGGCTCTTGGGTCTTATGATTTCAATTGTAGAAGAGACTTGTTATGGGATAGAGGCACTTGTGAAGGCTGATATGCTGATGAAAGGAAGAAAGCTTCAAGGGTTTGCTCTGTTTGTTATGGGATAGCTCCTGTTTGTTTTGTTATGTGGTCTCTTACTTAAGTATGACACTGCAGGTAGCTCAAGAAATTGAATATGAGGCAAAGTTCCAAAATGATTTCATATCTCAATTGGTAAGTCACTGGCTTATTCATATCTCAATTGGTAAGTCACTGGCTTTAGAAAAGTCCACTAAGTGTCTGAGCCTGATAACAACCTTTGTTCTGTCTCTTTAGTCTATATGTCATGGTTTATATAACAACCTTTGTTCAGTCTCTTTGATGTCTTGCATTTTTCTCTTTGATGTCTTGCAATTCTCTTTCAAGTTGGTCATGGTTCAGCTCATGCACCTGCAATTTGCATTGTTAAATTGTTAGCTAGTAGCTGTTTCTCACTATTGCATCCTAAGTTTGTGGGCAAGGCATGTTACCCCAAAAAAAAAAAGAGTATCTGTTTCTTGCTTAGGCATGGTCTCACTGTCTTTAGCTTTTCAAAAGTAGGTAGTTACAGGACTACATGTAGCAATTATAGATTGTTTGTTGGATAAATATTTGATACTATGGTTAAAGTGTACACAATAGTACACTTTCATGCAAATACATAACTTCTTCATACTTAAATTACAACTCTCTTACACAACTCTGTATCTATCCACAATGACCGAGTTGAAGGGAGAGTTATTGGGGATGGAAGCAAGAGCAAGTATAAGAATGCCTATTGCCTAGACATCAGAAGAAAAGAGACAATAAGGCTTAACTTCAAAGAGACAAGTCCACAAAGTTTGCAGTCAGAGAATCCTTCTAAGTTACACAAACAACAGAAATGGTTTTTTTGTGTTCAGTAGGATTCTCCACATCATTAATCTGTTGATGTTGTAATCAAAATCCGCACCTCATATATTCTTGTTGCTTGCGATTTTTTCTATTGGTTGTCTTGAGGAAATAAGACTTCATATCAGAAGCATTGTGGATACTGCTGTTGGTCACTTTGATTGGAACCCTTTATGCCGTAATATCAGACTTGAACTATAACTGCTATAAGAAAATAGAACTTAGAATGTAATCACGTATATTTAGCATTTTCTTGTGACCAAAACAATGCTCACATACAACACCCTCAAGGAGGGCTACACACAAGATTTCACATGCATGGAGACATGAGACCATTCTGTCATTTTCAAATTTATATACTTCAGAGACCATTCCATGAATGAGCATTAGATCTTATCCTCCTATTAAAGGTTTTAGACTCCTAATCATTATTTCAAACCAGCATTTCTTGTCTACGCATTTGGCAAAAATGATAAAAAGTCCAGGCCTCTTTTCCTTTGAATACAAAGCTGAATAATCTGACTAGTCCCCATTTGTGATGCAGGAAGTAATGGAATACTTCACTAACTTCATGGTCAATGACTGTCTAGGAATCATTTCACATGCCCACACTGTTTTTGCTGACAAGGAGCCGCTCATGGCTGAAAGTGACTCCTGCAAGGAGCTTGCAAAGCAATTCTCTATTGCCGTCGACTTCGCAAAAACTGGTGTGCCTGCCAAATTCCCGCCCCGTCTACATATCAAGGAATATCCGGACTTCATGGAGAAGCACAACAGACCCACCTATGAATCCAAAAGAGTGATTGGAAAGCTCTTCAGAGCAGTAAAAAACATTGCACCCCCCACTGGACATGTAAAGTCATTCACCCAGGAGGTGGCTAGGGAATCTTACGATGCCGACATGGAAGTCAATGGATTTGAGAATTACATTGAGGATGCTCTGTGGTATAAAGAGCAGTATGATTTTAAGCTGCGTAATTTAATGGATCATTATGGGATCAAAACAGAGGCAGAAATAGTTAGTGGAAATTTAATGGAGATGTCAAAATCCTATACAAAGAAAAAGGATGCAGAAACTATTGAACTGGCTATGAGAACTTTGAAAAAGGCTAGTTGTTTGCATGGCTCAACAATCTCCTTATTTGGTTATGCTCAATACACCTGACCTCATTAATACGGTTTCTTCTAGACATATGCATATTGGTGTGTATATTTGAATAAGACACATCTTGTAATGGTTGTTGTTCATATTAGTTTTAAACTTGATTGGTTTGGGGCCTGCATTTGTGGTACACAAAGATTTTATGGTATAAATACATAAAAAACCGACATGCTCTGACATTTTTTGAGCAATGGGATATTTAAGGTGCTGCCTGTCTCTTAGATCCTTCCAATTTGAAGTTCAGCTGCATGGATTCCTTACCAATGACTTCATCCTGTATGCCTTTCACATCATGTGTTATGTTCCCCCCAGCCTATTTACATTCTGCATGTGATTGAGGTGTAAGGAGACCAAGGCTTGCACTTATCTTTAGTGAGATTTGTTTGTTGTGTCGGTGAATGTTCTGTTTTTCAATTTGGACCAAGGCAGTGGATTCTTGAGCCAAAATAATAATTGCTGAAAAATCTCTGCTATGGTCTTGGCAATTCTTTAGCCTTTAGCATTGTGATGCTTGTACATTTTGTAGTTATTTTGTTCTATTTATGCTATTTCATCAACCTTGGCGATTTCAGTTTTTTTTTTTTCACTCAATTGTATGTGAGACAGAGAAGGTCTAGTGCCTTTCTTCTTAGAATCCTTTAAGTTGTACTTGCATGGCATAGGTCATAGTACTTGAAATGTATTGGATGAACTGAACGTATTATATGCTTAACCAGTGATCATTGTTTTATTCTTTGGTTCTACTCAACAAGTGGATAAGCTAGTATTTTTTCAGCAAACCTTGGGATTTATTAACACTATTGCCTATATACTTCATAATCTGCTTCCTTAAAATGCTAATGCTGCTGCTCAAGACCTGTATTGATGATGCGATGATGCATCCTGGTTAGCTATAAAGAGAGGGCTCAAATAGACCTAGATTTAGTTAGTGCAACAGCTTAGTGAATGAAGGGAATACGTAGTATAGAAATAACAGTTGCAATGATAAATCAGAGTTTTCCACTTTATCCATGGAGAATGCATGCATAAGCATGTGCTTAAGTCGACAAAAGTTATTGCTGTCCTGTATCATGCATCTGTTAGTTATAAATTTTATTATCTCTTTCTCTCTCTGTTTTTTTTTTTTGAAAATATCTGTTATTAAATGAGAGTTTCCAAGACCACAAAACATACATGCATTGAGATAAGGTGAACCCTTCCTATTTCTCAAAGAAAATAATAATGCTTTTCTGCAGTCCAACGATATTATATAAAGAATAAAGATCGCAATGAAATCTTGTCTATTATGCACTATGGAACCATTATTTGATATAATTAGTCTCAAAAGCCTTAATGCTCCATTGGATTTTGGAACCATGGTTCTTTTTTTCTTTTCTTTTTTTTCTAACTTAGTAATGTTCTTTTAGAAGTGTGAACAAATGAGTAAATAGAAAGTAAATTACAAATGATAATACCATTGTAGTTTTATTATTTTTCCGTAGAAAATTGTCGCACCAAACAATAAAATTCTAGTTTTCCGTAAGGAATCCGTAGCCGCACCAAACAACATTAACACCAATTCATCAAGGAAAAACTTTTTGCACCAAACATAAAATTTTGACTTCCACGGAAAAACTTTTCCAAAGAATTTAAAACTCATGGATTTTGCTGATGTGGCAATTTCCAATTTCCACGGAAATTACATGTACACAAACGTGCCCTAAGGGCACGTTTGGTAAACGGTGAAGAATCCTATATTTAGAGGATTCTCTCCATCTCCAAAGAAAGCCACAATCCTCAAGTAGAATTCCCAATGAAAGTTCCATGTTTGGATGGAGGGAGGATTCTTATAAGTTGTAGAATGTATGATCCAATTGATGTTTATACAAATATCTCAAGATAAAGTAAGGATCAACGGTTGTAATTTGGTCACCTTACCGTGTTTGACCGTCCAGAACTAATGACCGGTTTTGATCTTGATCGTGGACCCCACATAAACCCAAAAATGAGAAAAAACGGACTGTTTTCAATAATAGTTTGCACAGTAAGACATTTTGGCACATATATGGAGATTTAAGATGAATTAACGGCTGATATTTGGTGAAGTGGCCGTTTTGGAGTTTTTAAAGATGACTAACGGTTTGGATCTTGATTAGGGAATCTAAAAGGTACATTCCCAAAGCAAAAACTTATTAGGGTCACATTACTACTTACCTTTATTGTCACTGTCCCTCACGGTTTTGAAAATATCTCAAGATCTAAGATGAATCAACGGCTGAAATTTTGGGACATAGCCGTTATGGACCTTCTTAACACAATTAACGGTTCAGATCTTGATTTTGGGGCCCTCAAGAACCATAAAATTGAAAACAAGGGACTGTATTTAATCCCGTTTTTTGCCCACTGCATCACAGAATATGGCATTTTAACGGTTTGGACGATTTTGTAAATATCTCACGATCTATGATGAATCAACGGCTGAAATTTTGGTACATAGCCGTTATGGACCTTCTTAACAATATTATCGGTTCAGATCTTGATTGTGGGGCCCATAAAAACCAAAAAAACGCAAAAACCGGTCTGCCCTCTATTAACGTCCAAATGTACTGTAGCTCCACAAATCCCCTCTTGCGCGGAATCCATGAATCCGATGGGGGGGCGTCCGACTCTACAAATATTCAAAAGAATGGATTTTTGCAATCCATCCTCTTCAAATCCATGCCATTCCAAACAAGAAAATCAGCGCGATTGTGGATTTTGGACGAGGAATCCGTGGCGAAGTCCGTTGTCAAACATGCCCTAAAAGTGTTTGTCTCTGTTTATGACAGACAATATCCTAGTACAAAACCTAAAATGTTGATGAGAATTGTCCAATTCTATTTAGGCCCACATTTGAAAAGAGGCAAATTTGTAGTTGAAAAGTTGTGAGCAGTAAATAGTAATAGAGATTTTTCAAAATGAGATCGCAGCTGGCGTCGGCTTCAAAGTCGGTCCATTTTTTGCTTCATTAAAAGTATTTGTCTCTGTTTACGACAGACAATATCCTGGTACAAAACCTAAAATGTTGATGAGAACTGTCCAATTTAGGGATGGCAATTTTGCCCCGCCCCGCCCCGGCCCGGCTTGCCCGCCCCGCCCCGCACGGGTTTTCCCCGCCCCGATCCTTAGGTGGGGCGGGGATGGGGAATAAAACCATGCCCCGAAGGCGGGGCGGGGCGGGGATGGGTTTGCCCTTTTCCCCGCCCCGCCCCGCCCCGTTGCCCCGCCCCGTTGCCCCGCCCCGTGCCCCGCCCCGTTACCCCGCCCCGTTGCCCCGCCCCGTACCCCGCCCCATGCCCCGCCCCATTGATTAATAATCCTCTTAAATATATATTTTAGATTTTTTTTATAATAAATAAACATATTTATATGTAAATGTATAGATTGATTTTATGTTGTTATTAAGGGTTAAGTAGATTGATTGAAGACTTTTTTTAAAGTTAAACATATAATTAATTGAACCCTATACATTATAAAAGCATATAATATGATCACATTCCTTCTAATTCAAATTTAATGAAATTAAAGTTGTTAAAAAATCTATCTAAGCTTATTTGACTTTAATCATATATAATGTTAAATTGTGACATGATAAATCATATTAAATAAAACGAATATAATAGAATGATAGATCATGCTTTAAGCTTATTATAATATAGATGATTAGAGATAGCAAGGTAAATTATAATCGGTATGATTCTAATCATACTAATAACAATATAAATTTTACTAATTTGATATAATATTACAAAATATATCATGCTATACGCTTATAATAACTTATATGATTAGAAATGGCAAGGTAAATTATAGTTAGTAACTTAATATGATTCTAATTATACTAACAACACTATAAATTATACTAATTTTAATTATATGTAATCAACCTTAGTATGATTAGAATCATTGTACTAATGATTTAACATTGCAAGTTAAGTGTCACATAAATAAGTAATTATTTACTTAAGCTAATATGATCCACATGCTTGGAAAGTTAAAGCGGCTGAGGTTGTTTGACACTACAATAACCATATCCACATATTGATAAGTCATTTCTCTTATCTTTGTTTTGAGGGTTTTTTTTTTTTTTTTTTGAGTGATTTGCAACTTGCAAATAAATTGCAAACCCACGATTACCTCTTTATTAGTGAGTGGAGTTCAACACCAGAAATGAAGTGAAACCATGTATTGATGGAGATCATGATATTTTAGAGAGAGATTGTCTTTTTTATAAAGAATGTCTCAAAGCATATATGATATTTTCAAGTGTATAAATATGTATGTGTGTATATATATGTATATGTGTGTAACAATCTTGAATATATGAATATATTTTAAATAAGGTAAAGCATTACAAGAAATGAAGTTTGGTCTAGTGGTAAGACAAACTTCTAGTTTTCTTCCCACCCAAGTTCGAATCCCATCACTTGCATATTTAAAATTTTTATAATGGCGGGGCGGGGCGGGGCGGGGCGGGGCGGGGAATCCGTAGGTGTGGCGGGGCGGGGACGGGGCACAAAATTGTGCCCCGAAGGCGGGGCGGGGTCGGGGCGGGGTAAAAGAGGGGCGGGGCGGGGACGGGGCACCCCAATTCCGTCCCCGCCCCGCCCCGTTGCCATCCCTGTATATGTGTGTAACAATCTTGAATATATGAATATATTTTAAATAAGGTAAAGCATTACAAGAAATGAAGTTTGGTCTAGTGGTAAGACAAACTTCTAGTTTTCTTCCCACCCAAGTTCGAATCCCATCTCTTGCATATTTAAAATTTTTATAATGGCGGGGCGGGGCGGGGAACCCGTAGGTGTGGCGGGGCGGGGACGGGGCACAAAATTGTGCCCCGAAGGCGGGGCGGGGCGGGGTCGGGGCGGGGTAAAAGAGGGGCGGGGCGGGGACGGGGCACCCCAATTCCGTCCCCGCCCCGCCCCGTTGCCATCCCTAGTCCAATTCTATTTAGGCCCACATTTGAAAAGAGCCAAATTTGCAGTTGAAAAGTTGTGAGCAGTAATAGCACCTGCACTGGCATAATAAATGCTCCTCCCCATCGTACAGCTTTTGACATCAAGCACATGGGGATGCAGCTAAGTACATAAGTCAATTAATTGGTGGTTGCAAATTATGAAACTGCAATTGATGCTAGTATTTCATTAGACTAGTAAAGCTAAGGTGATTGAGATTATGAACCTGCCCTTGACAAAGGCTAGCAATTTGGTTTTTTTTCAATGCCTTTCAGAAGAGAAAAAAAGATTAGTGTAAGGTATGTTTAAAAATTGTAATTTGAAGAATTTGTCTCCTAATCTCGAAAAAGCATTTGGGATTATATAATTTAGAGCATTTCATATGTTTTCAGTCATTTTTTAAACAGAGGATTTGGAGGATTCAGAGAAAACAAAATTGATAGAAATCTCAATTATAGGACTCTGAGTTAGAAGTTTTACTTATCAAAAAGACCTAAACCAGTAATTTCTATTTTATCAATATTTGCATAGTCAAGCCTTGCCATGTTTTTTTTTTTTAGCAGAAAGTTCTACAAATTTTACAACATAGAATTGTAGAAATTCTGAAATATGAGGAGATGCATGTAAAGTTGCACAAAAGGGTGGACACAAGTCAAGCTCAGATAATAGAAGGAAGAAAGTAGATCCCATTGAGAAAGGTAAAAAGATAAAGAAAAGTAGAGAGAAGGTGAAATCATTGTTTTTTAAACTCCAAAAGTGTGAGTCAAGTCAGGTTGAGTTTTCAAACAATGAGCAAAATGGTAATAGCGCAGTCCATGGTATACCCAAGCCATGTTGAGTTGTACTATGGCATTGTGCATTGGCCTGCACTTGATTTTCTGGCTCTATAGCTAAATGGTTTTGACCCACCCCACATAATCTAGAAAAGTAGACATTACTATGCAAGTTGGCTGGTTGTATGTGGCCTTAACAGTTGAATTTGAACCACATAGTGAGCCCACAAAATCAACTGGGTAGACTTAGACAATAGCAAAGAGTAAAGACTTGGGCAGCTAAAAGTTCAAATTCCAATCAAATTATTCAACCCACGGGGTTTCATGACTTTCATATGTTATTGATAACAAGCTCTTAGATGGATTATTAAACCAAAGAATGATTTGATTCATCATCAAATAAGCAAAAACACCCCAAAAAAAAAGAAAAAAAAAAGAAGTAAATGTTTGCGTTAGACTTCATTATTAAACCATTTATGATCAACTTTAATGCTCTCGCACATAACTTACCGTCTCAATTGATACTCATCCTAATTTGACACTAGTTCAGTAATTATTAACCTTTGGACTTTTAGACGCTAAAATCAATGTTAAAATGATAAGATTAAATTTATATTTGACCAAACTTTAAGCCCCACAACATCCCTCTTGTTTGGTAGAATCTCCTTCAGGTTAAGCTCGCAATCACTCTAGCTTGGGACCTACTCCACAAACATTCTGATGTTTGGATTGTGCCCTGACTCGAGGCACTCGAAGCTTGCCTTGGCTTAAATTACTGCAAGACCCTTGATCCAGGCTTAATTCAAAGTTCTTCTCCAAGATCCCCTAACAACCAAATCCCCTGCATCTCTTGTGAGGGTAACTGAGCTGCAGACAGACTAGCTTGTGGGTGATGATGATGTTCCCATTGAAGATGAAAGCATCTCTTGGGGGCTTTAGATTTCATTACATTGCTCCATAGAAAAAGCCACCACTTGCATGGCTCAAATTCAATACACAAGATTATCCTTGTCTTGCTTTTGCCCTGTCTGAAGCCAATGGATAGTTTATATGGCCCTGTTTTGTTGTTGCTTCTTTTGTAACTTTTTTTTCATTGGCCTTCTGCGCTTTTTGGGCCAAATTTTTTTGCATCTTTGGAGGTACATAGTTCTCTGCAAGCCCATGTATAATCTTTAACCCCCTTTTATTTATCTTGTTTTCATTTAGGCCCTATAGTATTGTGTATGCATGGAGAGTGGTTCTTTGCAATTACTAGACCCAAAGTCAGGCTGGAAGAGATTTTTACAACTTGTTGCATTTCTTCTACAAATCTCAAAATGAACTTAATTGAAGTGGGATAGATGAAATCAATAAAATATAAACAAGATATTGAGGGAGTATTTTTAAAGCAGTCATAAATGAGATTGCTACATCAAAGGGATCATTGTCAATAATAACAGGGGCAATTGGTAGGTCAACATTCAATTGGGCGGCTAGCATTCAATTGTTGGCTGTTCACTTAAATCAATACTTGTATTTTAATTCCTTCTTCTTCAGGGCAATACTTGTCTTAATCGTCTAGAAATTTTTGTAATGGTTTAGTACTTTTCTCTGCAGCACATCTATTAATTCTGGTGGGGCCCACATAAAATTTGTTGTTGGAACACAGCAACATAAAACAAGTATTTCTCACCTTCCACCATCAATTTAGTGTACCAGACCCTCTACTTGTCATGAAATCACGCGTGTGCCATTAAAGGCCCTGTGACCTTTGAGACTCTGAGTTCATTTGTCTGATCTCATTCTTTCTCATTAAAGTTGGACTGTCATAAAAATCCGTGTCAATCGTGAGAAATAGAATTATATATGTTATATGAAGATGTTCAATTTAGGAATTTTCTCACCATTTTTTAAGAGATTTCAAATATAAAAAGACTTTCGTACGTGAAGGGAGTACACCATTTTATATTTGAAACCTCTCTAAAAAGGAAGTATGTTATATATATATTAGGAATGATTAAGATGGGAGTCCATAAGTAGGGAAAGTTATTGATGAAAAGTAGAGATAATGTTAGTAATTATAGAAATTGAAAATAACTTGTTACTAGTTATATAAATCGAAATTAACTTATGGTCAAAATAAAAAAGTAAAGTCAAAATTAGATCCAAAACATTCCAACTTAATATATTATAATAGTGATTAGAAAGCATTACACAAACAAACCTCAAATCTCTCTTTCTTAAGCCACATCTGCAATTGGACTCTATTTATTATTTTAAAAGACATGCCAACTTTTTATCTTTCTTTAAATCAATAGTTGCATCTCTTAAAAATAGAAAATACCCTTTTTAATAACTAGAACTATTCATCACACCAACTCTTTTGACATTTCTTTTTCACAGGGCCTTGAGGCTAAGTCTAACCAAATTTTATATATAATATTATTCAGGCTACAAGGGACTATAACGTGTGCACAGGGCCTTATGGCTAGGCTAATGAAATTTTGTTAGATGCCAAACAAGGACCAGAAACCACCTTACAACATGCCACCTGTCCTTCTGAAAACTGTCGTCTCCTCGTCCCCCCACTATAAGAACTTTCCCAGTCTTCTGCATCTTTCTCAGACTTCTTGATATCTCTCTGTTTCTCAATTTCTCTCTTGATCTGAGCCGATATCTGATAACATTCGACATGGATCTCAAAGACCCATCTCAGGATTTGCAGGATTACAACTGGGTTAGTGATGTGGAGAAGAACAAAGTTGCTTTGATGAGAGTTTTTGTTGAGAGAGAGGATCCCACTTCAAAGGTGAGTCTCCTTTCTCAATTGCTCTGTTCTTCTTTCTTGCCATTTTTTTTTTTTTAATTGTGGGCTTGTTTGGGTGCTTGTGTTGGAGAAATGGGGAATTAGAATCTCCACATTCCAAGGATCTTTGGATTCCTTTATTCCTTATTTTTCAATTTTCATTTACTTATTTTTTACCCTTCCCCCCTTGTTATTCTCTTTTGAGGTGGTTTTATGTTTCTTGCTTTTGACTATTCCTAGATGGGTTTGTTTTAGTTTCTTGTTTGGATCTAGTGGGCCCACATTGTGGGTGGGCCATTGCTCAAAATTCATGGTGTGCTGGCCTGTAAATTGATTGTTTGTATTGAGTGTTTGGTGTTTGGACTATAAATTTCTATTGTACTATATGGAAACAATTTCATGTAGCACTACAGTACAATATATGGAAATTGGTTGTTTTTTATCATGTTTATTTATCATGACCCACAATTTCACTGGTTGTTCTTTGATGATTAGAATAAAAAAATAAAAAAGCTATCTAGGTTGGCTTGGGAGAGTTCATTTCGCTATGTATATTAATCATGTGCTGTTGCCTATGGTCATCCAATAAGATGGTTCAATGGTCCATGTGTGATGGGCCATCATGGATGACACTCTTAAGATTTTTCATCAAGTGCAGGCTTACATTTTCAAAATCAGAACTAGACCCTGGATTTGTGATGAGCAGACTGGATTTGTCTATTGATGGTTGTTATCATTTTGATATGCTGAGAACTATGGTATTAGTCTGTCTACCATAATTTATGTATTTAATAACTTAATATTATATGTTTTTACCCAAAAAAGAAAAAAAGAAAAAAACTTAATTTTATATATAGAGGAAAGGATTTTGTAGAAAATCAAGAGGCTGTGCCTATTGGGAAATGGAAGGGTCTTGGTCCATGGTCTCAATACATTATTCAACAAGTCTCCTCTCATCAACAAAGTTGAAGTCAAAGGTTTTAAATTTCTAGAGCCGCCCTTGGGCTTGGAGGTTCCAGAAAGAATCGATGATGCGTCCATCCATTCCAAATTGGTATGAGCATGTTGGTCTTTAAACAATTGCTAACGAAAAATCAAGAAAATTATAATAATTGTAAAGTGCTAAATATGTAAATTTGATAGTTTAATTGTATCTCTCAATTATTTTGTTATTTTAGTTTTTCTTCAGGCCAGCACTATTGTTCATTGATTCTTGCAGCTAATGAAAGGATCATTTAGCACAGAACACCAAATTATCAATATATAATAGCTATGTATTACTTAATGCTCATGGTAACATTAAAAATGGCAAAACCACAAATCATAATGTTGACTGAGATGTTGATGCTTCGGGCATGGGTTACTAAGGTAACCAGTTTTTTAATACCATGTTGAGTTTGAATCTCCACCTCTTATCAGATATTTATGAAAACTCAATTGATAAATGCCTGGGATTATTAAACAACTGCAGCTTCATCATCATGCTCATAAATCCCATGTAGCACTATGATTTGAAATGGTGGTTTGATATTTCACCTTTCAACCTACAGAGACCTATATGCCTTAAGTTGAATTCAGGGTGCCTTTTAATGTACCTGAAATTGCTAGTAAATTTGAAATTTGAGTATAATGCACAGTCGTCTTTCTCACTTATAAGCCCAATAATGCACAACGCTAGACCAGATTTGAATCTGAATGAAATTTGGAGTACATGTGAACACATGCTCAGTTATCTGTGATTGTAGTACCTACTTCTGCCTAATTTATACTTGTTTCAGACTTTCTACACCATCTGAATTTAGCTGAGTGGGTTTTGTGTAGGAAGTAGATGATCTAATGCTTAGAAGATTCTTGGTAGCACGTGATCTAGACATTGAGAAGGCCTCTGCTATGTTTCTGAAGTACCTGAAATGGAGGCGGGCAGCTGTTCCAAATGGTTTCATATCTGAGTCTGAAGTCAAGAATCAATGCACGGAAAGGAAACTATTTGTGCAAGGATATGATAAAAAGGGGCGTCGCATTGGTGTCCTGCACCTTGCTAAACATAGTCCTCATAAAAGAGATCTTGAGGAGTTCAAGCGTATGTATTTTCATTAGCATGAATTATGGTGTTCTTTATGAGAATCAACACAAGAATTTAATCATACTTATTAAGTTCGAGTTTAATTAAAGTTCCCATTACAAGATTAATAAGCCCCATCAAGAATTCCATCAACTTGATTACAGAATTCCCAAGTCTCCATCTAATACTGTGAAGTGATTTTTCTTTTTTGATCAAGATTTCAGTTTTGTTCAGTGTAGACCCTGAATTCTAGTGTTTGGATGCATCCAACTCACAACCATTTTGAATGCTTCGGCAAGTTGGATGGTTATTTTACTTGCTGCATTTAGGGTGTGGTGGACAATTATTTTCTCTCATCTAAACAATGCGATAAGGCTTCTTTGATGATTTTGGTCTTATTCCAACCCCAAAACAATGGAATAGGGCTTCAGTAATGATTTTCTGTTCAACTTCCTCGGCCCAAATCAATAGGGACTTAGAGTGAGTTGATGCACATTCTGTTTGCTATGAAGTGGGTTTTCTCAAAGGGTTTTAACAATCTTGGATAAAGGAATCTAGCCAGAGTTCATTTAAGTAAAAAGTATGCCATATACTAGAACACTGATGGTAAACTTTCTTGGGAAATGATTCTCAACCACCCTCAACAACAACAACAACAACAAAAAAAAAAAAAAAATTCTTCACCAAGTATAAGAAAAGCCCCTTCCTCAGAAACCACTTCGTTTCAAGGAAATGTCAACCATTCCCCTACAGTGGAAAAAACAGAAAACTAGTATGCATGTAATGTTGTTTCCAATTTTGTAGCCATCTTGCAATGTAGAATCCATCCTGCATAATTATCTAAAGCTTTCCTGACCGTGTACTTAATTTACACCCTTAACCAAGTACTTTATGAACAACACAATGTGCCTGAAAAATTTATTGAGCTGATATTGAAATCTTCATTACCATTGCAGGTTTTGTAATATACAGTCTGGACAAGTTATGTGCCAGGTAATTTCATCTCTCTTGTGATTGTTCTCACTTTGGTTCTTATTTCCCCTGTTGCATTTAGATGGATGATATCTGGGGCTGCAACACTGGCATTCTGGCCTGACCCACAGTGGGACCAGTTTTTTATCATAAGTTGGGCCTGGGACAGAATTTCAGTGCCATCAGCAAAGTTTGCAGTCAAGCCTGATATTAAGGTGTAATCAATATGCTTGCGTCAAAAGTCTGGCCTGGTCCAATTCCACTCAGTGAAAGGTTAAGGTGCTATAGCTGTAGTTTCTGATTAACTTGTTTCCTTGTCATCAGTACGCCAAGTGGACAAGAAAAGTTCATAGCCATCGGAGATATTAAAGGATGGGGTTATTCAAATTTTGACCTCCGGGGATACGTTGCATGTCTGGAGATCATGCAGGTTTGTTTCTCTAATTGGGTACTTTAAAAGACTATCAAACAGGGTCTTGTCCAAAAACAAATAAAAACAAACAAACAAACAAACAAACAATAAATTGGCATATGTACTGGCTGAGCTCAGGCCTGAATAAGAAAAATTATAAGAAATAGAAGATCCTGACTATTTATTTGGTTGGCTCAAGATTCAATGTAAGGCCCATAAATGGGCCCCAAAAGACAGGCCTGAGTTCTAGTCTCTGGAATATTGGGCCTCAGGCCAAATCGTGTGCATTCTTTTGTCCTCTTAGAGTCCTCCCATCCTTTCTCATGGCTATATTTTATACTTGTTATTCACCTTGCAATCTTCATGAGAGCTTCCATTTGTGTTGATGCTTCCATTTATGCATTCTTTTTTTTTTTTTAATTATTTGGATGGCCATTTATGTATTTTGTTAAATGGCAGGAATACTTCCCAGAAAGGCTTGGTAAGGTGTTTCTAATCCATGTGCCATACATATTTTGGACAGCTTGGAAGATTATCTACCCATTTATTGATAAGAATACCAGAGAAAAGGTACATTCCCAAACCTAATTTGCTGCATTAATTTTGTAGATGGCAAGCAAATTCAACCCCCATTGTTTATAAGCAAATGCAAGGCCCATTGTTTATTCAAATTTATTATAACCATGCATCCTAAGTTATTCCCATATTAGGGCTGTTAATGGGCCAGGCCCAGGCTTAAGTAAATCGAATATTTGAATAGGGTAGACTTGTCAGGCCACTACAATCACAGTTCAGAATATTTGCCTGAAACAACACAGGTCTGGGCCATTAATAGCTTTACCAACCTTGACAACCTCACCACCACCACCACCACCAACTTTGTTTTCGTGAAAGATGCATTTGGGTTCGTCTACATCTTGGGCGGATTTGATGGACTCTATGAAAATCTCATTTCGGTTGCTTCTAATAGGATTAGATTTGGATGATATTATGCTGTGATATAAACACATGAAGATTTACAAATGTTAGAAATATTTTTTGAAAATCTTGCAAAATTCTATAAGTGCCCATTTGTTTGCATCGAATTGAATACATATGAATTTGTCATTGAATGGGCTTCAACAAAGAGTTGTTAAAGAGCCGAGGTGAGAAATGAAGGATAAGGTAGGGACCATGACTTTCTGAGGATTTAACCTAATAGGGTGACAGTTGGGTATCCATTTTTTTCATCTCCCATTAATTTATTTTCCATTGAAGGGGAGATTATGTGGTGGGCCTTTTTTTTTTAATATTTACCTTCTTTTTCTTCGATCTTAACCACTGATCATAATAAAATTCTTAGAATTACTAGGAATTTAATTACATGAAACAAACAGGCCCTAAATATTATTGAGATAATTCCAAAATACCTGCAACATCTTTTAAGATGCACTGATTTTTCTGTGTTCCCATTATAAAGTAGGACGAAATGTTGAGAAAAAGTCATGCCAAAGACCAAAGCTAACAGGAAAAAAAAAAAAAACCTCCCATATTTGGTCACTGTTGGATTGAACCATAGCAAATGATGTGATCAACACTAGTTGGAGAGAGTTTGACCATCGGTTTGGATTTTTCAAGAATTAGGTCAAATAATGCAATTTTTAGAGGATATATGGGTATTTTAGTTGTTCCTGTCGTCTCACCATCAACTTAGCCTTTCCCATCAAATTGGGTTATCTTTAAAAGGGCTTGTTTGTGTAACATAAAAGATCCCACAAAAATAGGGATCTTCGATGAAGAGTCTGTTTGCACCGAACGACAAAAAAACAAGTTCATTTCCAGAGAAACAGGCAGTTTGTGTGGGCCTTTTTTTTTTGTGGAAACGAAAAAAGTAAGACCTCTTTACATTTCACTGGGTCTTTTTTCATCGTTCGGTGTTAATATACTCTTTGTGGAAAATCCCTTTTTTTTTTAGATCTTTTCTACACGAAATAAGAAACATGAGTCTTACCTCCCCGTGCATTTCCAAGAGAAACCCCATGTTTCCACGGCATTACACATACAAGCCCTAAAAGCTATGATATTTACTATGAAGTAAGAGTTTGCATGTTCATCTAACAAGCATTTTTACAAATTGCTATAGTATTTCTTGCTTGAATATGTTTTTTGATACATTGTTACACAGATTGTTTTCGTGGAAAACAAGAACCTAAAAGAAACACTGCTGCAAGACATTGAGGAGAGCCAGCTCCCTGAGATATATGGTGGTAAACTGCCTTTAGTTCCCATTCAAGATTCAACAGTTTAATCACAAATTTGTAAGTGGTCAGGGCTGTTGCTATGTTTAATGCTAATCGGGAAGAGAAGAGCGCAAGATTAACATAGGCGAGAAATGAGATGACTGAAAAAATTATCATAAGTAGATGGCCATGTTAAATGGCTTGATAAAATAAAAATAAATAAATAAAAGCATGACTATCTACCATATGATATCAATCTGATAATGTGCCCACCATTTCTGGGTTGTGGGTCTTTGTTGTATGGGTTGGATTCATGGCTTCCTGAAATGTGCCCCCCACGAAATATATTTTGTTCAATAGACATTGTTGTTCCAACTTGATAGAATGAGAAATATTCTTCTCCTCTCTCTCTTTTATTACAGTTTGAAGTGTTTGTTTGTGTGTGTGTGTGTGTGATGGTGCCATAAAAATAAGATTTCAAGTTTGTAGGTTGATCTACAATTTTTGGAAAAGTACTTTTGACTTTGTAAGAAGCAAGAACAAAACAACACCAAACAGGCATCCAAGACTCTTCGCCTTCTAATTACTTTTGACTTTTGCTAATTACTCCCTTTTTATTACCACAAGATTATGAAGTAAAGACTTGCTGGTAGAAAAGCTTCTGTCTTCAACCAATCTTTTATCGAGCTTGGGTTCAATTGGCTAAATGGATGGGCTTGGGCCTGACTTTTTTGAGTTGGACTTTGCTCATGCAAGCACTTATGGCCCATATCAGGCTTACGCGAATATGCTTATAAAAGTTGGGAAGGGCTTGGATATGTGTCAAGCCAGTTTGACCCGGCCCATTAACAACCCTAATTTGTTGCTTCACTGATATAAATGTGGGCCTAATAAAACCTCAAATAAATAATTACAAATGAATGAATGACAAAAGAACATTTTGATGAGCTACCATAGCTGGACAACCTTCCTTTTAAAGCCCATTGCAACCACCTATATGCATGCTGGATAGTTAGATAGACAACAATGATACAATGCAGACTACATGTGCCCTAAAGTCCAAATTGGTTTGTTGTTTGTGGCTAGGGTTGCAAACGGGTATTCGATTCTCCGATTACCCGAAAGTTCTGGCAAAAAAAAAGGTTGTTTGGAACCTATTTTAGGTTCTGATTCATAAATTGATCCAGGTCCAGAACATAATTTAGGTTCCGATTGGTAAACGGGTCTGGTTCTAGGTACATATAGGTTCCAACCTGTAGACCCGAGACCTGGCATATCAGTCTTTGATATTGCACGTTGTACTTCAAAATAAACTTTTTTTTTATACATTTTTATGTATAAATGCTGAAGGTAGTAGACTTGATGCACTGTTATAAGTTGAATGATATACTTTAAGAAAAAAAAAATGAAGAGAAGTTAGAACCAATTTTGGAATTAGATCCAATCATTTAGGTGGACCCGCTCCCAAAACCAGATTCGAGTATTTCTATCAGAACCAAGTCTGGAACAAACAAAACAGATTTTGAGTCAAAACCGGAACCGTTACATAGAAACGGGTCCAAATCCAGGTCGAGTATAGTTCTGACCTAAAACCGTTCCATTTGTAACCCTTTCTGTAGCCATGTATCAAAAGCATGCAAAATATGATTAGATAAAGAAAAATGGTGGGGGTGCAAAGAAAAAAAATGAAGGGTTGCATTTAGAAGCTCGCTCAATCAACCGTGCACTTAGGAAACTGAAGTGCACCTTACAAGATGGAACTCATGTCTCATGGATGTTTGAGGATTTCAAATGCTAGAGCTTTGAAATATTTTTGTCCGGAATTGCTTGTTTTTATTCATGCTATCATTTCTACATATGAATTTCATGCATCCTAAATTTCATAAATTCGTGATTTTGCAGCTACTAGAATTACTCTTAATCTATGCATTGTGGTAAATGGGGTCCATCTTTGGAAACTACAATTGGAGGCCTACTTTTAGGAATAACAAGGGGCTCATTTTTTAGGAATTTTGGATTCATATTTAGAAATTACAATGTTGCTCCTACAATATTCAAAAACTACAATGCAAGGCTCGCCTCTAAGAATCGTAACATGGGGCCCACCTTTGGAAATTGTGATACATGAAATTATAGCATGTGCCCCACTTTTAGAAATAAAAATGTGAGGCCCACCTTTGCAAAATAAAATGCGGGCCCCAGCTTTAGAAATTGGCCCACCGTGAGAAATTAGTATGCGGGGGCATACTTTTAGGAATTACAACATGGGGGCCACCCTATACAAATGATATGGGGCCCACTTGTAGACATTATGCAAACCCGGCTTTAGGAATTATGTGGGGTCCATTTTTAGAATTTACTTGAGCCTACCTTTAGAAATTAGTATGCGAGCCAAACCCCTAGTAATAATAATGCACCCCACCTAGGAATTACCTGGTGTCTACTTCTAGAAATTGTGCAAGGCCGAACTTTTAGGAACCACATGATACCTACCTTTAGAAATTGTGGTAAGTGGGGCCACCCTTTTAGAATTACAACTTGGAATCGTCTAGAATTTTTTGTAAATGGAGGTGCTGGAAATGAATTTCACCCAAAACGCCGCCTAAAGTCCAAAAGCATCAAATAGGTGTTGGATTTGAAATAGTTAAATTTTGAGAGCTTAAGTGCTATTTAAAGATTCTACTTTTTTATAGGTCTATTTAACATAAAACTGATTTAAATAGATATTTCAAGCGATTCATAAATTCTAATTCTTTAATTTTAAGATTTTAATTAAAAATTATGAAAATTTTGACAATTCCCAAACACCCAAAATTCCCCAAAACAAAAACTGAAATTTCAAAATTCTCCTAAGGAACCACACCAGTAGATGACTGCTAACTGCTCAGCCAACTTTTAGCCTCACACTGCTGTATCACTCCTTGCATCACCGCACCAGTCTGTAGCAAAAATAGAAACACCATTCTCGGTCTCTTAATTGCCATGCAATGTATATAGTATGGATTCGAATCTCCTGTTTCATCCAAACAAGGCGGAGGAGAGTCCATGAGTGTCACCCCCTGATTTGTTCAAACATGAAACGTCGAAACAGGGGATTTTTCCACCGCCCCCTTGTACGCCCCTCCATTCCATCCTATTAGGACGAAACAGGGGCTCCGGATCATATAGTATTGGTGTTTGGTGTGTGGTGTGTGGTGTGTTGCTGTGTACATGCTATATGACAAACCATTCAAATTTCTGCTCCTGATTGACCCCACCTAACCAAAGTCCACATTTCAGCACCCCCTTTGTCCAGTTAACTGAGATACCAACACCATCACTATCTCCAGAAATAAGGGACACCCAACCAGATGTAACCCATACCTTCTGTCACTGTCACTGTAATTGTCACCTCCTGTGATGGAGAGAGTGGTAGTCTGTATTTTATCAGCTCTTTTCAAACCTCTTTTAAGGACATGGTACTTTAATACTCTGGTGGTCCCATAAACTCATGTGCCTTCAAACATGTGACAAAATCAAAGAATGAAAACAAGTAAACAACCATACAAAAAAAGTGGGTATGTCAGGAGCCTTGACAGTGTTTCAGTAGCTACTTTACTGGTAACAAGATACATGGATTGTATTAGGCACCTTAAAGTAGACCAAGCCAACCAAACCAGATGGCAAGATGTAATACAAAATGGAGATCTTTATATCTTTTTAGTACCTACCTAGACAATTAAAAATGATTGAAGTTTAACTGAGGTTAAAATAGCAATTTAACCCATCTTGTACGGAGGATGCATGGTCAGATAGGGATGATATAATAATACTCACTTTCAGCTTGATTTCTGTTAATAGTATAATTTGAGTGTGCTAAAATCTGCTTTGTTGAATTGTTTTAGCCGTTTGTTTTGAAAGTACTAGTAAGAGCACAACTTCTATTTGCACACACAAACTATATAATTAAGCCCTTCTTATTCAAGAGTTGCAAATGTTGACTGTTGATGGATGTGGGTCCTATGAAATATAGGGTGTGACTTGAACATTACTCTAAATTTCTGAAATAGTGTGTTTTTGTAATTTCTTTGTGATTTAACTTTTTCCTTCTGGTGAGGTGATTGGTCATTGGATCAACCAAGTTTAGGGAAGGAGTAAGGAATTCTTGGCACATTGCTGAGTCTTGTGAGCCGACCTCAATAGATATCAATGAGAAGCATAGGTGTTGAAAAGGTCTTTGTATGAATTAGGGCTATGCAAAAAGATAAATATCCTACTAAATGATGTTCATCCCCACATTCTCTCTCTCATAGAGAAGGCAGTATTTTATTCATCACAATCTATCAAGGCCTGTATCTCCCAATGGACCTTAGGTATAGGTAAGGACCTCACAAGATTGGATGCACTTTAATTGTAGTCCAATCCTTGAACAATTTTAGCTTCTTGTATTGTGATGCAACCTTTGTTTATAGTGAGCTAATCTTTAACGATACTCGTCAAAAGCACACGATATTAGTAAAAGGGAGAGTCTCTTAGCATATAAGTACCTTATGGACCCACTTCAATACATGTCAAATAGCAGAGCAAATATTGGATTGAAAATATTTCACAGTAAAGCAATGACATTATCCCTAGATGATCTCCAATTGTTATTATCATGCATTGTATTTGATAGCACGTACAACCTTCTTTTATGAAAATACACATCTATAATATTTGAGATATGTCTAATTATATTAGATCCTTATCTTCTCCGTCGATAATAACAACATCAATGTATTCCATGACAAAATTTAGAACAAAGGCACCTCCAACATGGCACTTCTAAAAGTAACAAATGCATGTTTGTCCATATAATGCATGTAACGCCCCAAGATCCGGGCGCCTCGAATCTCGGGGTGCTACATGAAAGTATCTAAGAGATGCGGAAAATCCAATAATATAATCAAGTGTGAATCTCATATGAGCAAGTAATTGGACAAAACCCTAAAATTTTAGTTCACTTTAAGGGATTACAAGATACTTTCCGTAATTAAACTAACTATTCAATCCTAGACCGACACGGTCAGCTACAAGAAAAGGAGAGAATAAATATCTAAGTATTAGACGCCTCTCGATGCACCAACTGCATCATCCTCTGAACCCCGCGGCAACGGATCAGCCGCCAAGCAATTCTACCAATCAAGGGAAGCGGAAAAGAAGGTACCTGAAAATACCAAGGATTGGGTCAGGCTCGACGAGCCAGGTAAATAGGCATGTTTAGATAGCAACACATTATACTAATAAATAGAGAAGAAGACCATACCTGATCCCAGCTGTACCTGCGTGATTAGTATATCAAAAGTAATATAGAATATCAGAGTGCAATGAAAAACCATGTGGAGTGCAGTGCAAGAACGAAAATCAAAATATTTATATAACAGATGTTTGATACAATATATCAGGTACGTAAGAGAAGTCATCATCATCAAGACATCATGTAAATCATATAAGCACATCAAAGTCACTAATAGCATAGATAACCTGAGAAAATAACTTTACAATATACATAACTATCGTATCCAGATCCAATCGTAACAATGTTGACAGTTAAAGACAATAAACAATGGCAACCACAATACATAATAATAATACATCCCATATACATATACAAGAGCATATAAAGGTACGTCCACAGTTGAAGTACAATGGACGTAAGGGGTCAGAGCCAGTTCATCGTCGTTGTCCTAACAACTGTCGATGGACATTAGCCATGGGGGTCATAGCCACCCATCGCTACCGTCATATCGAATAGGAGCGTACAAGAGTCCATCAATACCCGTAGCCACAGCCAAGTCTCAGTCATTGGTCTTACGTGCTAGATCTACATCAACACTCATCCGCATGTACCCGGTCTGAATGCTGGCGGTCTCGGTACCCGATCACTCATCGGTACCTACTGTACTCAACCACTCCACACTCAATATCCATCCACATGTATCCGGTTCGAATGCCGGCGGTCTCGGTACCCGATCACTCATCGGTACCTACTGTACTCAATCACTCAATACTCAATATCAATGTTCATGCCGGCATCATAACCCTCAACAGACCAATCGTACATCCATATATCATACGGATCACTAGGTGGGGGTACTCCGAACTGGATAGCCTTATTTTCTTTATTATGAGATGATAATAGTCAAGGGTACGATACACGGAGTTCGAGTATAGTTAATCCATCATTGTGATCCTCAACAGCTCATAATACATACCCTTATAAACCCCGCTTCTCTATATGCTTAATTAATATCATCTCATTATACGGTCCATTCATCAATATCTACCGTTAAGTTCTCATTATCACAAGTCAGGACTTCAAGTGCCATGTCCCGACATTTCATCCAATACGGACCGTGATCGTGGATCAGAGCCTAAGTGCAATGCCCTGATTTATAATATCTCTCGAGGCCTACATCCAAGGATTGGATCTACCAGCCAGCCTTAGTGTCCGTTACCAGGTGCTACATATCACAAATACATCGATGTTCGCTGCCCCTCTCTTCAGGTCCAGGGTCTCACTTCACCTAAGACAATGATCACGGAGTCTCAGATACTTATTAAGTATCCTTGGTGCTCTTGCAGGTGTTTAGCATCTTAAGACATCCATAACCATTGAATCGGGTTCCGTTTACAACCCAAGACCCTACTTAGGTGACTACGCGGGTCAAGGTTAAGCCCAGCCCTTGACTCGTGTCTCGCGTATCCCAAACAGTCCAAATGAAAAGTCAACAGGGCCCACTCATGATCATATCATAAAAAGGAAACTAAATATGAAAAATCATTATTTACAGTGTACCGGGTCGACATCATGGGTACACGGGTCGACCTGCTACACTGTAGAAGTGGACAACTAACTGGGAGTCAGAAAAGTCAGTCTGCAGTGTCCCCGGTCGACCTGGAGGGTCACCCGGTCGACCGGGTACACTGGGGGAATTTTCACAAACATTTGGCAGGTGGGGATCTTGCAGTGTGGCGGGTCGACCGGGTACACTGGGTCTGTACCCTACAGGTGATTTTTAGCTCCCAGCTGAGGGTCAGTCTGCTGTGTACCTGGTCGACCGCCTGAGTGACCAGGTCGACTGGGTACATACGAAACCCTAAAAATCAAGATTCTGTCATCTTCCATTTTCCATCAAAACTATATCAAATGGATCCTAGATCTTCACAAAACACTTCAAAGCATTAAACACACCTCCCTCATCATGATCTCATCACAAATGGGCCATTGATCTTCCAAATGGGGGATTCCCATCCATCAATGGCCAATAACACATAAGAAAAGGCTTAGAACAACTATTCATGCATAATACCATCTAATCAATCATCTAAATATAAAAATCATGCCAAATAACTATAAAAGACAGTAATTAACAATCTAAGCATGTTAATTAATTTAATTAAAGAATCTAAGCATGTCTACTTACCTAATTAGGAAGAAATCTCCTCAAATAGCTTGGACTCCACTCCAATAGCTCTAAGATCACCTCAAAGGCTGAATCTACAACCTCTACACCCATTCCCAAAGAGAGAAATGCATAAGAAAGGGAAATTTAAGGGAAAGATACTACAAGGAAATTGGAAATAGTAAATGAGGATTACCTTTACTTGGAGAGGAAAGAGAGATCTTGGAGATGAGAGACCCTAATCTCTAACTTAGAAAGAGAGGGAGAGATGGGAGGGAATTGTAGTGAAATGAGAGGAAGAGATAAGGGGGGTTTCTTTTATAAGGGTTGGTTGGATTATAGTCCAAAATGCCCTCTCTTACTAAAGTAAGTTCAGGATAATGATGAGGGTATTTGGGGAATGCTAAAATAGAATGACCAAATGGTCCTTGGTTGCCAATAGAAATAAAGGGTAAGGACTAGGGTAATTTAGATATTCACATATAATGACTAAAGTATCCTCAAATGAGTGGTTGTGAATAAAGGAGCCTAAGGGCAATAAAGATAGGCTATTTATTATGATAAAAGTGCCAATGTTTACTTGGTAGAGAGTGAAGGAGCCAAAGACATTTATGGTATTGGGATTTCTAAAAAGGAGGGAAAATGTGTGGTAGCAAAGACTAGAGTACCCTCATATGATAAATGAGCTAATGAGTTTGGCCATAGGTAGTTGGGTCATTCTAAGGTCAATTGCACAACTCTCTAAGGGAAACCCATCTATAATTAGGATTACGACTAAGGCCTCTAATTGGTTAATTAATTCTAAGAAAACCACTATTAATCTTACAAGAGTCTCAATCCTATAAACTAGGCTTAATTAATGAGAAATTACTAACTATTCGTGCTAATCACCTATTAAATAGGATAACATATTGTTGACTTGGTCAAATTGGGTCCCACTAGGTATTTCTAGGAATGGGTCCTCACAATGCATTTTTGTTCCTAGTGAATTGATTAAAGAATCATTGGACAAGCGTGTGCAGTATTGGTGAAAGAAAAAAAAAAAAAAAAACCTTTTAGGCACATAGAATCACCTTATGGACCCACCCCAATGCATGCCAAATAGCATAGAACTGACGGGTGGGAAACGTTTTGCATAAAAAATCGGTCCTATTAAATGACACTATCCCAAGTCATTTTTTTTTTATGATGCATTATCCTAAGACGATCTCACATCTTTGTTATCATGCACTATATTTGAGCACACTTGTAACCTCCTTCTATGAAAATCAACATCTAGATCATTTTGAGATGCCTAATAATATTTGATCTTTATCTTCTCAGTTGATAATAACAATGACAATATATGTCACAACAAAACTTAGATAGTAGAAATTACCCATCTATCGTGACACTTCTAAAAATAAGAAATGTATATTGGACAATACAATACCTTCTGTTTCTAGTGAACTGATTGGAGAACCACTGGTCAAAAGCATGCGGTATTAGTGAAAAAGAAAATCTTTTAGGCACATGGACTCACCTCAATACATGCCAAATAGCACTTTTAAAAAATAAGAAATATATGACACCTTATGGACCCACCTCAATGCATGTCTGATAGTAGAGCTAATGGGAATGAGCCATGAACAAGTGTTGCATAAAAAAGATCAGTCCTAATTAAATGACGCAATCCAAAGATATCTCCAATTGTTAACCCATGTTTATGCAAATCAAAATCTAACTCATTTGAGGTGTCTAATAATATTTGATCCTTATCTTCTTCACCGATAATAACAATGCCGATATATGCCACGGAAAAAATTATATAAGAACAAGTGCTCATCCAACACGACACTTCTAAAAATAAGGAATGTATGACACCTTATGAAGCCACCTTGATACGTGCCAAATAGCAAAGCTAATGGGCTGGACTATGAACATTGTTGTATAAAAAAAGTTAGTCCAATTAAATGACGCTATCTAGAGATATCTCCCATTGTTATTATCATGCATTGTATTTGACTCTTCGATAATAATAATGAAAATAGATGTCACGTAAAAGATCAAAAATGAGGAGGTGCATTGTATTATACAACGATGATACCTTATGGAACCACCTCAATGCATGCAAGATAGCAGAGCTAATGGGTTGGACCATGAACCAATATTGCATAAAAAAGGTTAATCTTACTAAATAACACTATCAAAAGTTATCTCCAATCGTTGTTGTCATGCATTGCATCTAACAATGCTTACAATCTCCTTTTATGAAACTTAATATCTAGCTGATATGTCTAACATTATTTGATCCTTATCTTCTCAGTCAATTATAATAATGGCAATATATGTCACGACAAAAATCAAATAAGGATTGGTGCTCCTCCAACGCGACATTTCTGAAAGTAAGAAAGGCATGGCACCTTATAAACCTACCTTGATGCATGCCAAATAGCAAAGTCAACGGGTCGAACAATGAACCAGTGTTGTGTGAAAAAAGTCAATCATATTAAATGACACTATCTAGAGATATCTCTCATCGTCATTACCACTTCAATAATAACAATGCAAATATATGTCACGGCAAAAATCTGATTTCAATATTTGCTCCTCTAATGCAACAACGACACATTATGGACTCACCTTAATGCATGCCAGATAGTAGATCTAATGGGTTGGACCATGAACCGGTGTTGCATACAAAATGGCCTGTCATATAAAATAGCGCTATCAAAAGATAATTCCAATCATTATTGTCATATATTACATTTGACCACACTTACAACCTCCTCTTATGAAAATCAATATCTATCTCATTTGAAATGTGTAATATCATTTGATCCTTATTTTCTCATTTGATAACAACAATGCCAATATATGTCACAATAAATAATATTAGACGGGAGCAAGTGCCCCTCCTACCAGCACTTCTAAGATTTAATAGGGCCACATTTCATTTGCATTGGTCATGGAGTACTCATGGTGGTTTTGATTGATACAAAATCTGAAACTTAATATGTGGGGCATGTACCATACCTAAATAAGATGCTATATTTTCTTTGCGTTCCCCAAGAAAAAGTGGTGGAGGGGAGTGATGGGGAGGGAGATGGGAACATGAACCCATTTTTTCGGATTAGTGGCCAAAAAGGCAACCTTGTAATGTATTAAATATGTTAAGGTTATAAAAGGAAAAGTTCACCTATTTATGAGAATCTTTACAAAACAGCTCTGAACTATGCTTTGTATCTAAATAAATAATGCCAATGACTGTAGTAAGTTTGGCTTAAAGGACTTCTTGTCCTTAATTGGCTCTAGGTCTTTTATTTTATTTCCTTATATACTTGAGACATTTCTGAGTTTTACTTTAGTTAAACTTTCTTTTACCTAGTTCCAAGTAAAAACTAAAGATGAATAATTAACCGCGAGAAACAAGTTAAAAGAGCTTTTGACCATGGGGCTCACTTTGCTAATTCTCAATGATTAGATGAATCTAATTGCAATGTTCACCTTTGTATTGACCTTAGTCGAAACCATCTATTGAATAAAGGTCCACCTTCGGCTAATCAACCCACTAAGGCCATTCAGATTTCACAATAGAATCAATCAATACTCGGATTTCTCTCGCTATATATATATCCTTTCAAAATGTGATCAATCCAAAATGTAAAATCATTTTTAATTTAACCCCTTGTTGCTATTTATTTCTTTCCTTTGCTATGTTGTAAACCCTAATTCACACGTTTTGATATGTCCGACTCTTTAACCAGTCGATATACAACTGGGGACCTAATTTAAGCATTTTAATAATAAAGAAGAGAAGGAAAATTTTGTTTTGCACACTTTGGATTGTGCATCTGTGCCCTCGATCTGAGGAAGATCCAACCCACCTAATAATTAAAGATTCAGATGCACTGTGCCCGGCTAAGAAAAGAAATCAATCTAGAACAAAATCTAAAAACCAGAAATAAAAGGGCATTCTGGTCATTACAAATCACACACTATGTCCACGTCATCGGTGGCCCCTGCGGGTATATCTTCTCTTTCTCCTCATTTTCAATCAACACAAACAGAGAGACAGTGAGAGGAGACAGAGACCCAAATTCAAACCCAAATCCCATATTTTCAAAAACCCCCCCTCTTCCTCCACCCATGGCGCACAATAGCGACCTCCCCTGCGACGCCGACGGCGCCTGCATGGCCTGCAAGGCCACCCCCTCCGAAGAAGAGAAGCTCGTCTGCGTCACGTGCGCCACCCCATGGCACGTGGCCTGTCTCTCCTCCCCGCCTGAGTCCCTCTCCTCCACTCTCCAGTGGCACTGCCCCGACTGCTCCGCCATTTACGCCCCCTCCTCTGCCGCTCCCTCCGTCGCCGGCGGCCTCATCGCCGCGATCCGAGAGATCGAGGCTGACGCGTCGCTGTCCGATGCGGAGAAAGCCAAGAAGCGCCAGGAGCTGATGTCCGGCGGATCTAGCGCCGCCGATGCAGATCTGGCGTCGTCTTCGGATAAGAGGAAGGGGAAGAAGAAGGCGGACGATGACGACGTTCTCGGTGTTTTCGATGAGAACTTAAACTGCTCCTTCTGTAGAGAGCTGCCAGACAGACCCGTTACAGTAAGCTCTTCTCTCCTTCTTATCGTTCTTTTTTTTTTATTCTAAACATCGGCCGTTACGTAACGGATTCAAATGAAATGACGCTGATACATCGATATATACATATCGGCTGTATCCGCAATACCGATACATGTTTCTTCTCCTTCTTCCTACAGTTTTTTTTTTTTTTGTCTGTGTGTGGGGCCCATTTCAGTTTGATCGATCGAGCGCGTTTTTTTAATGTTTTCGCTCGTGTTTTTCGATGGTGGGTAGATGTCCGCTTTCACTAAAATGTGCAAACGCAGAGGCCGTATGAAAGCAAAGAGAAGAAGATTGCGATCGTTTTTTCTTTCTTGGATGAGTCCTCTGAGTCTCTGCTGCAGCGTTGGTAGCTACGGCCGTACAGGCTGCAGAAGCCGTACAGGCGCCGATTTCTCTGGACATTTAATGATCCCTTTCTTCTAGAATAAGGCTGTCAGGTGACAGGTGGCATCTTTGTGGGTCCTCTGGCCCAGTGATTTTGATATGTACGGATTGTTTTTCCCTGCTGTTTTGATCTGATCTGATCTGATCTGACCGTCCGTTGTTTAGAGTGGGCCTCTTTTTTTTTTATTTGATTCGAACCATTGGAGAAACTATCATTCGTCGGTTAGGGCTGGTGGGCCCATCAGTATGCCACGTGTCCAAATGGTTGATTTGCTGAGATGGTGTGAGACGCGACTCATGATGAGATGGGAGTTCAGATGCTCGATGCTATAACTGAACGGGGGTTGGGCCTAAAGGGATCTGAAACCGTCCATCAGGATGCCACGTGTCTAAATGGTTTTGGGTTGGATTGTTTTATATAGATTTGTTTATATGTTTTTGTTGATGGATACAAGAAGTTTCTCTACATGTATAGGCCCCACATGAACTCCTTGGGTTGTTGGACTTGGAATTTAAAAAGGGTGAGTCCCAAGCCTGAGCCAACCGGGTTGGGTGAGTTGGTTGGAATAAAATGAGTCAGGTTTAATTGGGTTGGCAGATTATATCAAATCTGTTGACCCTTTACGAAGATGGCTCAGAGCTCGATTTGATATATCTTCTAAGGAGTACAATTGGGGTCAACCCAAACCCTAAGTTACTGGGCCCGACCCAATTTAATTAGGTCTTTTGAACGAGTGTCTACCTTCGAAAATCTCTCACATGGGACTTTTCATAGGCCGGACCCAGCCCATCTCGGGTCGGGTTGTTTATAATTAGGGCCCGTTTAATAAATGGGTCGGGCTTGGATTGAGGATAGAAAGCCCAAATCCCGGCCCAGCCCGTGTAAGGTGTACGATTGGGTCAACCCAAACCCAAACCCTAAGTTAATGGTCCCGGCCCAATTTATTCAGGTCTTTGCAACCCATCCCACCTGGTCTGTTTTTCTAACAGCAGGCCTAATTTTTTCTGCATTAGCAGAAAATCTGAGCTGGTTTTGGACCCTTGGCGTGGCACGGGTTCTCGTGAACCCACATTATCCAGTTCCATGGCGACCTCGTGCATGGGTCATGAGGTGGACGATCAATCTAATTGGCTATTCTAAAGCGTTAATTTGCTACCCAGAAACAGAGTGTTACAAGGAAATTGTTGAACGGTCCGATTGAGACTTATAAAAAGTCTCAATAGATCATCCGATGGGCCCCACATTGAAGTAAATGTCCGTATATCTATCTATCCTTCTCTCGGATGTTTTATCACTTGATTACTGTGCACCCAAAACTTTACTTCCTCAACTTCCATTGCTTCTGCTTGCTATCTCTGTACATTCAGAAGAAGTGGGGTGTTCTAATTCTCATCCATTTTCCTCCTGTTGCAGACTCCCTGTGGCCACAACTTCTGCCTAAAGTGCTTCCAGAAATGGGTTGCTCAAAGGAATATGACATGCGCAAAATGCCGGCACCCGATTCCGGCAAAAATGGCGAGCCAGCCCAGAATCAACTCCACCCTAGTCAAGGCCATTCGAGTGGCCAAGACAGCCAAGAACATAACCACTGACGGCTCCGTTAATGTCTACCACTTCGCTCGTAACGAGGAGCGGCCTGACAAGGCCTTCACTACCGACAGGGCTAAGCGCGCCGGGAAGGCCAACGCTGCAAGTGGGAAGATATTTGTCACTGTCCCACCGGACCACTTCGGCCCAATCCTGGCAGAGAACGACCCTGAGAGGAACCGGGGCGTTTTGGTGGGGGAATCCTGGGAAGACAGGATGGAGTGCCGGCAGTGGGGCGCTCACCTCCCCCATGTCGCTGGCATCGCTGGCCAATCGGAGTATGGGGCGCAGTCGGTGGCCCTATCTGGAGGCTACCAAGATGACGAAGACCACGGGGAGTGGTTTCTCTACACCGGGAGGTTGGTTTGTTAATATATGCTTTTACTAGTTCATGTTGCCTTCTTTGTAGAGACTAGAAGAGACTCACTTTCCTTTTACTGGTTTCTTATGTTGAGCTGATCCCTGAGCATGTGTGTGAAACTAAGGTGCGAACACCTCAACTATGAGTGTGTTGGCTAGAGATGACTTGTTTTACTTATTGAAGGGGTGGTTGTTTTAATCTAGGCTTGTGGTGTTTGTTGATGGCTTAAATTTTTCATGTGCCAGTAATAACTAAATAAGGAAAGGGTAGAAACAGGAAAAATTTAGAAAACTAACAACTGCAATATTTATATTTATACATTTAAGATGTTTTGGTAAAGATAAGTGAGAGAAGTGAAAAAGAAGAAGTAAAAAGAAATGAAGGCAATAGAAAATATATTGTTGATGAATAAAAAATAATAGCCTAACTTTATAACATATGCAAGTGGATGGAAACATTATATAATGTTAGACAATTGGAAAAAAAAAAAAAAAAACTATATCTTACCAGGTTTCTAAAATAATAAGTACTGAATAATTAGAATAGAATTTAGCTTTAAGTGGAAATAAAAACTCTATGGTCAACTATTTGTTTTAATCAGTATATCACTGTCTTAAATAAAACTAAAAAATAATACTGTAAATACTATTGAGAAGGTAAAATTACTAATAAAAATTGAAAAATATTTATACTACATTGATGTAGAATGAAATTCGAAACAGAAGATGGGAAAACTTTGAGAAAATAATAAACTATTATAAATGAAAATGAACATTTGATTTTTTTCGAATTGTATAGAACAGAAAAAAGGTAAACTTTGTTAATGATTCAAAATAATTTGTTCCAAGATAATAAAAAGTTGATTGATAAAAGATAAACTTAGAAAATGGGAAGTAAAAATTTGAAAATTCTTTGTAAGAATTATATTTCAATATAATCCTGTGAATGATGACAGAAAGGACAAATTTCTATTGAGATATCAAATAATTTTTTTGAAAAGTTTGTACCAATAAGATAAATTAGCGAAAAAAGACCTTGTACTTTACATTCCATTTTGTTTTCATGCAAGGGACCATCCTTTGATCTATCCTGTCTCTTTGGTGGTTTAAAATATGGGCTAATACGAGAATTGTATGATTTTGAGGGCTGTTATGTACTCTTAAGCTATGTCATAGTGAAAATAAAAATGATTGTAATCTGTTATATACTCTTAAGCTATGTCACAGTGAAAAGAAGAACTTGGGTGTTTTCTGGATATTTTTTTGTAAAATTAAACTCATGCTGCAAAGGTCGCGAACTGCAGTATACTGCTGTATGACTTTCTTTTCTGGGACAACTATGAGACCCTCCGCAACTGACATTTTAAGCGGTGGTCCATTCACACATCTATCTACCATAAATGGGTGCTAGTACAATTTGACATTGATCTTATTGTTTCCATCCTTGGATAAGTGACAAAATGCATGTAAAACCTCTTAAACTGTGAGGGTTTTCAAATGAGGTTTAAAACTCTCTGACTGGGGTGATTCTTTCTACTCCTAATTGATGAAAAGATTTCCATGCATGTGGGTGTGCCCCTACATTGATGCCGTTCAATAAAAAATACATGGGTGTTGTACGGTTTGACTCTTTAAATATATTTAGAAAACAAATATCCTATATTTTCCTGGTATATTTTCCTTTTTTAAGAAAAAAATATGTGGAAATTCATATGGGTATTGAGGGTAATGATTGGGGCTAACTAATAAGAATTCATAAATAATAAAGCAATGAAAATGATAAAAAGTGAAACCTATGTCGACATATTTACAATTACAGTTGATGACTAGAGCAAAATTAGAAATCAATGACATAACATGAAACTTGAGAAGAATAAATATTATAATTTGTAATTTAATGCCTGAGTTCTATACTTGGCTTACTGCTGTTTGCTGTTCTAAGGTCAGGCAATGACTCTATGATTCTTAAGATTGTATCCTCATAGCGGAAGAGGTGGTTGAATTAGCTAGCATCTCAATGCCTCTTTCAACCATGTTAAAAGGAGCATTAACTCAGCTATGGATATTGTAGCAAAGGAGGCTGTTGTGCGCCCTATCTTGGCATTAAAGTATTTTAGTTCTTCCTTGTCTTGATGTTATTGGCCATTTTAGGCTCTCATCTTCTTGGTTTACTTGCTTTATTGTTGATCTTGTAGCTTTTCAGTATGTGTCTCCTTTTCTGCTCGTCTATCTTTAGTAAAATCTTAGTTATTATAAAGAAAATGAAAACGTTGTTTTCTCGTGGGCCTATCCTTTATATTTGTTCCAGTACTTTCCTTGAGTAGTTGATTGTGGAGAGCTTTTCGCCCAGTTCCATCACTTGGGTGAATTCAACCTAGTCGAAGCCTTGAAAGCTTCAATTCTGCTTCAATGAGATCAAGTTCAATGCGATCTCTGCTCAGGTGGACTTTTGTCATGTAAGCCTATTCACTAATGACATGGCAGATGTTCTCGCGAAACAAGGGGTTGAGGGGGTTTGTGCATTGGGGGCTTCTCTTATTTAGTTGTATCATTTGTTGGGCATAATGCTCCTTTATCCACGTTTTGAATTTTCGTTTTTAATACGTTTGTTTTATTAGTTGTTTTTGGACCTTTTCTATAATTAATATATCCATATTGTTACAGATAAAAAAAGAAAAAAGAAAAAAAAAAAAAACTGACGATCCAGATCCAGCCCATCGCGATTCCAATCTGATCATCCTGTTTGGTAAATCATAGCTATTGCATAGTTGGGCCTTGTTTTGAGAAGTAGCCCTAGCGGTCTCATTTGAGTGTGGCGCTTCTCATATGGGATCAATGGGCCATGGATCTCACCATCGAGTTTGGTAATGTTGGCCTTCAATATGATGGTCCTAGGTGCATGATTCTGTTCCAAATAGAAACATCCTAGCCATCACACTTTTGGGCTGTAGACGATAGGCTGTTTTTTCTAGTGGTGGCTCCATTGAATTGAAGATGGATCACTTGGTTGTAGGTACCACTATATGTTTAGTGATCCAGCTGCTGAATAGGGAAACCCAAGTTCAACAATCCTGATAGCTATATCCCAGCTTTCACATTTTAGGGCCTTTTGAGTTGCAAGTGGAGCAGTGAGCCAGTCACATGTCTTTTTATTGATATATTTAGGCTTTTGATGGAAATAGATATCCAAGATTCATGTAGACAGGACTCATGAACCAAGGATGTCAAATTGGATCAATTGCCTACATTGTTTGCCAGATCCAAGGAGAGAGAAAGAGAGAGGGAGTATATTTTTTGGTAGAGAGAGAGAGGGAGAGAGAGAGAGTATTAAAAAGTGGTTTTTAACATCTTTTTATCACTGTTATAAATCTTGAATGGATCAAGAAGCTTGATGGGTCAAAATAAGAGAAGGTTGGAATTGACTTATTGGCCTTGACTAGAAGAAAAGCTTGCATAAAGTTTCACTGATGGCAGTGGATAAAAAAAGACTAGAAGCCTCAACTGTATGACTAGAATTTGGAAATGCTTTGGGGTGCTTATAAGATATTTGCACATTGAGATAGAAATGGGTGCCAAAAACATAATTATAGCAATATATGATTGCTTGGGGGGGGGGTGTTATGGCTCCTAATATGTACAGTAAACATTGATAGGGTGATTTTCTCTCACGACAATCCCGCATGATTACCATGAGGGATTTTCAATGAGCACCTTTAATTCAATGAGGTGCCTCCTTTGTAGATGATCCGAATTCAAAATCCCCACCTTCCCATTGCAGGACATCCCATAGGTGAAGATTTTGCAACATTGACAATATGTACATGAAGAGAGATGTTTGAGGAAAGCATATAAAGGAAAGGGAGGGATGAGAAGAGACTTAAGTAGTTCTGTGAAAATTATCTCACTCTAGTGCATTTGGTTAATTAAATAGCAAGCAAGCAAGGATGAAAATAGCGGTAACGGCGGGCGCTACGTAGCGGTGCGATTTGGAAAAATCGTCAAAAAAATATGAAAAAATTCTAGAAAATCTAGAATATTGGAAAATGAGAGAAAATGTATTTTTTTTTGCAAAAGTAACTAAGGTAAGGGGGCGTAGCGATCCCCTCACTGTATGAGGTCCTGTATCGCTGTATAAATAGAAAATAATAGTAATGATCATTTTTTTCACATGTGTTCATGTTGCTTAGTTATGCTAACTTAGAAACTAATGAAATGCTTATAAAAGAAAAAAAACTATGTTATGAAGTCAAGACTTAAGAGTACCTATAGAAAAAAAATACATCTACCAAAGGGGGTGTCTAATAGGATGTACTTAGAGAAGAATTCTCTGTATCGATTGTAATTCGGCGAGATCATGTGTTTTTTTGGTGTTCTTTTAAACATAAAAGGGTAGAAGAGTTGTATAGAAATGTTATTTGGAGAGAAGAAGAAAAGAAATAAGTCTTATTATGCATTTTAAAAAATTTTGGAAAGTAGGAAATTTTCTTACCCCGTAGCGGTTATAGCGGCCGCTACGGATGCGACGGCTGATAAATTGGCCGTAGCGTGGTGGTGGCAGCCGCTAAGGCCGATATAGCGGCCGCTGCGTATTTTCATCCATGATAGCCAGTAAGATGTTTGAGAATGGAGTAACATCAACTTCGGTTTGTTGAAATATGAGAGAAATGCCTTAAGAGTGTAACATAGGAATTTTTTTTGGACAAGATTAGGAAAACCCATGCAGCCCAAGGGGAACCCTTCTATGAAGTCACAAGACAAGCTTAATCCATTAGACGTACACTAGGACCCAACCATGCTTTATGTTTATATTTTTGATAAATTGCTAGTATTCTATGCACCAGATGAGGTCTGATGGCTAGAAACCGTAGTTGTCAATTCCATTCCGTTCCCGCTAGAATTAGCTCGGAACGTTCCAGAATTGGCCTTGGGCGGAGCGGTATGTCCCCTTAAAAGTTTCCGGTCCCAATTTTGGTCCGGTCCTGTCATTCCATCTCATTTGGGCTGTTCCATTCCTAATTCCGGACCAATACTTCCATTCGTATATAGTGAAAACTAGAAAATTATTAAGTGTAGAGTGTAGTTTAATTTTAGTGATGTAAGGATGCATTTTTAGTATTATTTTAGCTTTCAACTATTTTTCAATTTTAGGTATTCTTTTATATATATTTTTTCATTTTCCAATTGCATCTTTTCCGGAATGGAACACTGGAGTTGACCGGAATGCCGAAATGTTCCACTAAATGGTCAAATTGGAACGGCGACCGGAACGAAATTGACAACTATGCTAGTAACAAAATTTGTTGCCTGACTTACTGAGTTCGCTTTCCAACATGCCCGAGTAATTTTAGTTCCAACTTCATTCAGAACGGTGGCCCATTTTAGGATATAATGTATTTTTATAACTAATTTATCGTATTTAATCTTATTTATTATCTTTAAATGATGCTTTCTCTTTTATTCTTTCCTACTTTTCCACTGATTTAATTTCTCTCATTTTTAATTTTCTTAGTTCTATTTCTCTTTTGATCCTTTCTTTATTACTTTCCTTGAAAGTAATCTTAATCCTCTCCTCCATATTTCCTTTTCCATTTTGTTTTTCTTCTTTTTGTAAGAGATTGCTTTCCTTTGGTGGGTTTTTCTTTAAGAGCATTATATTTTTGTGAATTGCTTGAATTGGGATTTGCCGAAGAGTTTGATGGATGAGATTGAAAGGCAATTTGTGTGTGTGTATGAATGTGCTAGATAGAGATTTACTTTTTTGGAAATTAATACTATTTTTAAAGAGATATTTGGACACCCCACTTATTGTGAGATTTGGATATTGTACGTGTTTTCTCACTTGTTTTTTGGGCACATTAAATCCTTGGTATTGTTGATTTTAAATTTTACATGTGTAGGTTTTTTTCTTTAAATTTTTTTTGTGACGAGGGTTTCCCTGTCATTATAGACAAGACTATTCCCCCGGGCGCATGCACGAAACCCATACACATGCATTTGGTAAGTCTAGGGTAGGATTCGAGCACATGACGTGGGGAGCAAACCCACACGTTATGCCAGTCACTCAAGTCCTAGGTGGGTGCATATGATGTAAGTTGAATTTGCCATTTATTTGTTGTGGATTTTGCTTTCTTTTGAATTGATTGAACAAATCAAATTGTGATAATTGGACTACCCTGTTTTGGATTGTGGGTCTTAACCATAAGTAGGCATAAAAGATTGATAACCATGTATTGTAAAATGAGAAGCTTAAGGTGAGAGTAGAAAGCATAGGTATCAAAACCATTTTGTTTCGGCCAAAATAGCTGAAAACTTTCATTTCAGCCATGAAGCTAGAATGAAATGCATAGTATAATTTTTTTGTTTGACTTTCTGTCAATTTCGGCCAAAATGGATGAAATTTCGGGAATGGATGAAATGTTATGGGCAATGTGTTCGAACTTCAATCTTAAAGGTCGTTAACTTTTATTATTATGAAATTTGTGTTTTAACTTTATTGTGGTAAGAAATGTGCTTAAATTTTATACATGTATATTATAAATTTCATTTTGGAGGCCAAACCGACGTGGGGTTTGAAACGAAATTGACAATTATGTAGAAAGGTGGATGTTTTTTATGGTAAGATGGAGGATTTTAGGATCTAAAGGAGGGTGAAATACATAATACCTTCATCGAGTCAAGAATCAAGAATTCAAGATGCTTCAAGGGTTGAACTTGAGAATTCTTTAAAGCAAAGTTATAGATACATCAATTGGATCAACCTTAAACCCGTGTGTAGCTCAAAATGACGGAAACTCGTTGCTTTATCATTTAAAAACTTCACTCAATTCAAAGTTTCACGCAGTGTCATATTGATTACGTCCAAGCCAAATGATTAGAATAAGAAAGAATGTCAATCAAATCAAGTGTTTCGCATGGCTTCAGTTATGACTGTGAGCGTAGCTCTAATTGAAGTGGGATTTTGCTTCCCAATGAAACAAGGTGAGCATTGGTTTTGAATGGCTTAGATTGCAAAGGTGGACCCACTCTGAATTTATAGGTTGGCCTCTGAGAATTCTTTTGAGTCCTGCCTGGATCCATCTACCTTTGTTATATAGCTTTTTAGCGGTGTTCTAGTATTTAATTATTTTCCAACATTTTAGGGATGGTTAATAATTGGAAAAGGGCGGAACAATATAAGGTGAGAAAACATATAGCATTTATGGAGTAGTATCTGTGGCAAATAATATAAGAGCGACCAAAACATATGCCTTAGAAAGTGAGAGTGGAGGTATGGAATTTCGATAGCTATGAATTTGTTCCTAAAAGGACACGTGTCACAATTAGAGGATGTTAGATTCTGACAATGTCATGTTGGTGCATGGTTGGGTTTGAACTTATGCTCAGCTTACCACGGATGACCCATTTCCTTAAACTCGTCTCCTTTATGGCACTATAATTGTTCTCGTTCTTTTTATATCTTGGAATTTCTGTTACTGCTCGATCATTATTGTACATGTGCTTTGATTCTCAAGGTTCTCCTCAACTAAAGAAAAATGCATTACTCAGGGGCCCCACATGGAGAGGGAAGGGGCGACGCATAGTGTACCTCGTGGATAGTGTTGGTTGAGGTTTCATCCAATTTGACCCTATCCAACATAGGATTTCCATGATAGAAAGAGGGCGTTTTATAGAACTTAGAAAATGTCTGCCTTTAGTGTTATACTGTTATGGTTGCCAATATGCTAGTGTCAATATACTGGGCTTGATTGATTTTGTTATGTGACTTTTTTGGCAGTGAAATTACACCACTTCAGATCAAATCCTTTAATCTTCTATTTTTGTGCTAAGAAATTTGTACAGACATCTATGGAAACTTTTAAAATTGAATAACATGCACTCAAAGAAAATCTTGACTAGTTTTAAGTTTTATTTTGTAAGTTGATTAAATTAGAAGAAAGTAATTAAGTATTCACATTTATGTCTGTAATTGTTGGATCTAGTTATCGAAGACCATAAAGTGATTGATAACATGAAGATTTCATGACAGAAAAAAAGACGTAAAGATGTAATAATGGAACTTTTAAAATTTATTTTAATTAGAAAACAGGACACTATTCACATGACCAATATGAAGGTGAGTCGGCCGATATGGCTTGGTTGTATTTGTTGCGAATCAATGAGCCTCCCACAATTTTCATCATCTTCATCTTCCTTTGAGTGTTTCCCTTGCTTCCTCTTTTTTGTCTAACATGAATGAGGCCAACTCATTTGGTTCAAGTTAGATATAGAAACTTCCTGTTCCTTTATGGAAATTCATGATTCAAACCTGAGCTTTATAAACTGTTGAAAAGTCTGGCTTTGTTTATGGTTGATATCTGTGGGATGGCATGAAAGATCACCTACACCCTATCCTATACCTACAACCCTTAACAATTGACCCTCCCTTTCTCTTCCCACCTATGGGCCCATGCGGGGGTCCTGTTTACTTTGGTCACAGAGAATTCTACAACCATGGTTGCATAGTATCATTTTTCCCTTTCAAGATGTTCCTTCTGTTGATTCAACATGATTGATTCTAAGTCAGTTGACTGTAGTGGACTTAACTGAGTTATACCTTTACTGAGCCATTCCTCTTTCCTCTATGATCATAACGTTTACGTTGTTCTCTTCCTTGTTTTATATGCTCTAGTAAGCCCATGCACCCACCCACACAGACCCTCTGCAAGTCACTCACCACCAGTGTTACAGCCAGGGATTGGTCCCTGGTTGTTTTTGTGGAGGGGAGGTGCCTCACCATGTAGCTGCCAGTGGATTGGCTACATTGTTCTCTTCATTTACTCCTGCAACTATATATAGTAGTCTTGTCCAAGATTCTTTTATGTGTTTTGTTCATTCTGCTTCTTGGTGGTGTTCATCAGTTTCTGTTGGATTTGCTGTTGATGCAAAGACTTTTTCCTATTTGTGATTGGCAGTGGTGGAAGGGACCTGAGTGGGAACAAGCGTACAAACAAATCGCAGTCCTTTGATCAGAAATTTGATAAGATGAACGAGGCACTGCGAGTCAGCTGCAAGAAAGGTTATCCAGTTCGAGTAGTGAGGCAAGTACTTCTGCAGATTGTAATTATTTCATTTCTTTTGCATTAATAAAGGGTGGTTTCACATCTCTTGGTTGTCTTGGATGGGTATGGGCATGAAGCTTCCGGCCCACCAATGTTGAAGGCTGCATAATGCATGAAAATCTGGAAACCAGCTGAGTTGGTGAAATAAACTGAAAACTCACTAAAAAAATTGATCTGATTTTGAGTTTTAATTGTATTATGTGAAATGAAATTCTTGTGTAATTTCATCCTTGTGGAACTGATTAATTAGTTTAGTTGTATGCTGTGAGATTTTTCATTCTATATACTCCATGCTTAATCAGTGTTAATTTTTTGAAGAAACAAACTTCCATTATTTGAGTGAATTTCCTTTGAGATCTCATTTTTTGCACGCGTGTTATGTTTTTGATCATTTGAGAAAAACTTTCATATATTGGATGATTTTGAATTTGTATGCCCTATTTATCAACAGTTACTGCATATCTTCAATGTTTTTAGTCGAGATTCAATGTTCTATTTTTCTTGTAGTAATATTCCTTGATGTGAGCAGATCTCATAAGGAAAAGCGGTCATCATATGCGCCTGAAACTGGTGTTCGTTATGACGGAATTTACAGGATTGAGAAATGCTGGCGGAAAGTTGGAATACAGGTATGCTTAGCTACAGCCGGGGACAGTATGTGTTCGACTTATAAATTAATCATTTTCTTTTGGTGAAAGATTGGTAGAGGTTGCCCTTGATTATTTATATGGTCAGTTGTATTTGGATCTTGCATATTTTGGTTGGCCTTAGACTCAATAATTTAGATTGTCGATAGTTGATGAGTCTGTACTCCACTTTTTACAGGGCTTCAAGGTCTGCAGGTATCTTTTTGTCCGATGTGACAACGAACCTGCACCATGGACCAGGTTGGTTATTTACTTATTTTTTACTTATGTATTGTTTTCTGGGGGATGTAGTTCTGGTCTTAACCATGAATTTTGAACTGCAGTGATGAACATGGTGACCGCCCAAGACCTCTGCCCGTCATTCAGGAGCTAGAGGAAGCAACTGACATTACAGAAAGGAAGGAGAGCCCTGCATGGGATTATGATGTATGCATATCACTCCTTTGCAATTCTTCTAGTTGTTTTTTCTGTTATTAGAAGGGAAATTACTTAAAAAGACAGAATTTTGAATGAGAACATAAGGGGTACACACAGGAAGATCCAATAGAAAAATAAATCAAAGACTGCCATTTGAAATTGATTGTGCACGTACATAGCAGATAATAAGTAGCCTTGTATGATGTATTGAAGGATTGCAGGTTAAATAAGTAGCCCAGTTATTATTATTTTTTTTATTGATCTTGATGAAGAATTATGATGATTTGGGAAATCTGAAATACATTGTTAGAGAGGACGCCCCATTATTTTGTGCATTGGCATTTGCTAGGAAATTAGAAATTTGATTTGGAGTTTTACCTCTATCTTCTGCTTGCACTTGTATCCTTTCCTGAAAATCACTTTCTTGATGTGCTAACAAACCCACAGACACACTTTCATGCACCTAAGCTAGAAATTAAAGAACTGTTGCCATTGCTTATATTTGGCATTCATGATGATGATGATGAGAGATTCCCTTGACTGACTAGAGAGTTCCATTCTCCGTGTCAGCTAATTACATGAGATGTATTTTTTTTTATGTATACATGGTGTTTTTTTTTTTTTTTACCACTAATGACGTCGTTGTGTTGCTCATTTCAATGAATCCCTGCATCATAGGTGTGAATCTTTGTCATTCAGCGTTATGAATTTAAGCAGTATGTTTGAACTTTCTTTATAAAATATAAACCTTTAGCTTAATTAATTAGAATAAAGAATGATTGACATTGTTAAAGAGCTTGTGTTTCTAGTTTAGAAGATTTTGGTTGTTGCATTCTGTAGCCTTCTCTTGTAGTTAGATATATTGTCTCCCTCTCACTCAGGAAGAGCAGTGGAGATGGACAAAGCCGCCACCTGTAAGCAGGAAACAGGTTTTGACTGGAAATGCAGAAGACAGAAAGGTAGCTAGAAGAGCAATTAAACAAGCGCAGAATCTCTCTGTTAGAGACAAGCTTTTGAAAGGTCAGTCCAGTACTCTGTATTTCTCATGCATTCTCATTCAGCAAGTCACATTTTAATCTTCTCATCCCCATCTATTATCCTGGCCACTACACACATACCATGGAATAATTTACTAGCCAGCTTTTCCATCCATAATTCCATCCAATTCTATCAAGTGCTACTGGAGAGTGGAGAGAATCAAATGTTTCCTGTCTTTGGATAGGCAGTGACTTTTAAATGTCATATGATTCCGTTTATTTCCTCCAAAACCAGCATCTGAAGATGGTCCATTTCTGCTCAAATCCCCTTATTTTATGTGGTGCATCAAATTGTTAACTAAAGCATCAAGCTTTCAAACACTAGGTTGAATAAAACTTTTGAACCTCAGTTTGTTGACCTGGCTAGTTGACTCGGTTCATTCCTAACTAGTTGACTGGGTTTGGTATAACTTGGTTGGAGCAGTGTTATTCCTAAATCCGGTCTACCTGCAGGGTGAGCTAGGACAGTGGAGATGTTGGAAAATTTGGAGTTAAAAAGAAATTCGTTCTATATTAAGATCTTGACTCGTCAGAGTCCTCCCTTTTCGTTACTTCCAAAAAAAAATTATGTGGAACCACCCCTTTCTTGATTTTATTTCCTTATATTTTGTTTATTGTCAACTTCTTTCATTTTTCTTCTTTTTTGAATTGATGTGCTTATGAAGATGCACACCTCTTGATGGTTTTTCCTGTTTTTTTTTTTTTTTTTCACTTGCACTTTCTTTTAGACCTAAATTGGAAATCTGTTTCTGGTTTAGCCCAAAAGTAGAAGCTCCTTGTTCTTCCATTTTCCCAATACTCTTGCATTTTCCAGTGCTAGATTAGAAAATAATTTTGTCCAACTCCACAATGTTTGCACTTTGCTTCCTGAATCAGATTTTTATGGCTAGAATTAGATTACACAATTTTCCTCCATATTCAATCAGTATTATTCATTCTAAAAGGATATGCTTGGCATTGGATCTCTCAGAGTTCAGCTGCCTACTTTGTCGCCAAGTGATGAATCTTCCGATCACAACTCCCTGTGCTCATAACTTCTGCAAGCAGTGTTTGGAGGGTGCTTTTGCCGGTCAGACTTTTGTGCGAGAAAGGACCCGTGGGGGAGGCCGGACCCTGCGAGCACAGAAAAATGTCATGAAGTGCCCTGCTTGCCCGAATGACATCTCTGATTTCCTCAAAAATCCTCAGGTATGAACAGCGATGAAGATCTTTTATTAAATAGCTACTTGGTATTATTATACACTGCTTTTGGAAAGAGCATAGTTTTGTTCCTTTTATTTAGGCACAAGATATTAGTGAGGCTGTTTATTTGCAATAACATGAAAGCCAATTGCAATCTATTGTTGTAACAGGTTAATAGAGAACTGATGGATGTAATTGAATCACTCAAACGTAAGACTGAGGAGAACAATGAGGAAATTGGGGCAGGGGGTGGTGATTCAAGTGAGAAATCCGACGTGCCTGCTGATGATGAAACTGAAGTTGGGTCTGAAAATCCTGACGTGCCCGACTCTATTGACAAGGATGCTGAAACTGAAGCTGGGTCTGAGAATCCTGAAATGCCAGAATCCAGCGACAAGGATGGTGAGATTCCTGCCACTGATGGCAAAACAGAAGCTACATGCAAGCGGAAAACTAGAAATGAAGATGCCTCATCAATGACGCAAGTGGAGAAGAAGGGTAAGAAGAGCAATGAGTCTAATGAGGTGGAAGTGGTAAGGGACGATTCCCCTTCGAGTCCACTTCATGTTGAAAAAGAAGAGGATGATTTCCGGTGATCTTATTGCAATATGCTGAGGCTGATCGTCGTTGCCTGACTTGGGATTTGTTCATTTTGGGTCCACGATCCGTGTTTTTGGGAAAAGGCATTCATGGATTGAACGTTTATTACTGGTTTTCTCTATTCCTTTGGGAGAAGGTATACCTTTTGGAGAAGTTTCCTCAAATTTTTTTTTTTTTTAGTACTTTCAAAAATAGTTTTTTTTTACAAAATGTTGATTCATAGTTTGAGCTATATACTCTACAGTCTGATTAAATTTCTAATAGAAGGCATATACAACATTTCTTGCTATGTGGTTGATTGTGTGTGAGCTTTTCATGTAGATTTATTTCTAGTAGTTGTTTGGCCTGGTTGAAGAGGAATCCAGGGTCTTGTGCCCTCCCACTCCTGATGTGTATGGTCTGTATGAGATTATGTTTTGCTGATCCAGGTGCCCTAGTATAATATCCTTGGAAGTCAGATTATTTGCAGTCCACATAATATCAGCGGTAGATTTGCATTAAGAAATTCTATGCATCACAATCCATTCATTGTACAGTTTCTTACAGGAATTTGGAATTCTGGAGTATGCTTTAAATAGTGTATGCAATGGTACATAAACTGGAGTTCCATTGGCTCAAGTCTAGTAAATGAACTTTGAACAATGGGTCTATATTCCATGATAGATTGGTATGTCTAAGAGAGTTCTTAGGTGCAGACTTGCAAAAAGTTATGAAGGCCTCCATGCTTGGGTCTCCAAAACTTGCTTTTTATTGGAGAAATTCAAATGTGTATTCAAACAAAATTCTTTTTCATTTTATGTATGCCCAAACCAAAGGCTTCTTTTTTACTTCTTTTCATTTTTCTTACAATGCTTCAAAACAAAGACAGACTTTGGACTTCTGAAACTCTCAGTTGTATCTAAGGTTAACATACCTGCAGTGAGAGCTGTGATTATTTTGGTTGTCAACTGGCCAGATACTGGGTCTGACCCGATAAGGATTCCAGGACGTCTGAAATGGACCTGTCAACCTGTTTCTGAACCTGACTGATAAATGATATGCGGCCAGCCCGATAAGGGCCTAGTTCAATAAAAGCCCCAGTCCAATAGGTGTCGAACTTAGGAACCCATCTCCAGTCTGCTTACCAATTGGGTTCTGAACTTAATGAGTTTCCCATTAGGCGGGCCGGAGACTTGGAACCAAAGCGTCAATGGATTTGGGCTTGGGAAATACAGGCATAATTAAGGTCCATGGAAAGCCCTAGTTATTCAACTTGACTCTTGTTTAAACTTTAAACCCATGCAAGAGGCTAGTAAGGAGGCCGTACTGTTCTTGGTCCTGGCTCGACTGATGCTGCTGGGAATTAACTTTTTGTGTAGCAGTTTATGGGCACTTTAAGCACGCTTATTTACATGACATTAAAGGCAAGGGTGCATGCATCTATTTTGTTTGTGTGTGTGATGATGAAAGAATAGGTACAACACTACAAAAACTACTCAAAACAATCTTTAAACTAGTAGGCCAAAGCCCCACTACCTCCAATGAACTCTTCTATATTGAAGTGTAAGGACGAATGACATGACAGTCTCTTCCTCGTTCTAGGATTATTAGGTGGGACAAGCAACTATGAGTGGTTTTTAAGGGTCTATTTTATTGGTGGATGGTTGTAAACAGGAGATTCCTCTATGGAGAAAACCTGGATGAATGCCAACAATCATTGGAAGGGAAAGATCAGCTAGATAGGATTTGTCACAAAAAATGGTTTTTAAGGCCCACAAGTTTAAGTAGTTTGAATGTGTTCCTAATTTGTTTTGATTCAATCGGATGGTGGATTAAGTATTTCTAATAGATAAATTCCAATTTGAGGTGAGTGTTAGTTCAATGTCTTTGATATCTAGCAAGTCGGGTTAGCCCATCCGGCCCGGCCCAAAAGAAAGAGGGCCCCCCATTTGGTTCTAAGATTTTTAAAAAAGTTAGGCTCATTAGATATTTCGAGCTGCTTGCCTCACCTTTTGAAGCAATCAAATGAATAGTCAAAATAGAAAACTTTGCTTAATCTAACCAATCAACATTTGGTAGCTTTACATTGCATGAGTAGATATATCAGTTGGCTAAATTTTTAGGAGATCCCTAATCTGTTTATTTGGTGGGACTGGATAGACCCAACGGTCTTAGTAGGTGCCTCTTTTTTCTCCTTGTTCTATTAGAAGTAAGTTCATGTTTGGCTCAAAATAGAGGACCTGGACTCATCATGCCTTACTGATCTGAAACTCAAAATATAAGTGATTATAACAACTCCAAAGAATAGAAACTCCAACAACCTAATCTGTGTAGAAAAATAAAATTATTGCAATTAAAATTGTAAAAATGAACATTTTATATATATATAAATAAAATGCTCCCTACACTTCACTATAATTCAAGTAAAGCTTCTTTAGCATGCAAGGCTTGCTCCAAACACTTTAGGGCCAATTTGTTTCATGCAATTGAATTATAAAAGAATTCTACGACTTTGTATTAGTGCTTAAAAAGTAAGAACTAAAGGTGAATATCCGAAAAAAGACCATTAAAGGACCTTCCCTTGAATGGAAACCGAATCAAGGGAAGATTGAAAATGAATACACATCACCCTAGTTATTTAAATCCTAAAACACTCAAAGTCACATCTACATCTTCACCTCGTATCCTTTCTAGCTCGTTCACCTTATATCCTTCACCCCTTACCTCTTTAATAATCCTTGGTGGAGCTCATTTGATCATGAATCTGCATGATTACTGCATATAAGGTGAAATGCAAACAAACATGCCCTTAATATTCTAACAATTACATAAGGTTCTCTTCTTAGACCCCCTTTTGCTGCAACTCAACTCACTGTGGAAAGATTTGTTGGACATCTTTGTGAAGTTAAAAACTTATCAAACGACTGCATATTATCATTGGTTGTGGCCTTATATGGTTATCTATGGCTGGAGTTAAGCTAGTTAGAGACATGGATGTGAGTGTGAGAGTTCTCAACTTTTATCCTCAATGTAGAAAGGAAAAAAAAAAAAAAAGACGAGGACGACGACGACGAAAAGGAAGAAGGAAAAAACACTGCCATGATTAAAGCAGGCTCCATATTTTAATTCCAAAATGGTTATGGCTCTTTTTGTTATTGAGTTCAAATAGTTTTGTTGGATATCCTCCACCCATGGTAGGACCTATAGCATGAAAATTGGTAATTATAATTTCATCAGCATCTCATGTTGGGAATATGAGGGTACAAGTAGGGGGGGATGGCCCACTAGGCACCATCCCATCAATATTTTTTAACTGCCTTCATTGTCGCCACAAACTTCTATTGTACCACCAACATATCAGAGGGGTTGCATTTGAATTACATAAGAGTGGTAGGGGACATTTGATTTGTTAAGCAGTTAAAAGCTTATAGGTTCACAGGGACCTATGCTTGCATTGTACTGTAATTGGCATTTGTAATTTCCAATGTCCTGAAGTGGAAACTATGTCTTCTATCTGAGGTTACTAAAGTGCCTCCAGTGATTTTTTGTCTTGATGGTGACTCAGCTAAAGCACTAATGTAACCTATATGTAAGACCAATTGCTTTAGATCTAAATTTTAAATCACTTGCAATCTTAGGAAAAGGACATTGGATACATGCAATGTATCTTGAAAGGGGGAATAAACTCCATGAAACCTGAGACAAAATCCTTTCAGTGGAGTCCACCCCATTTGTGAGTTGCTAGTTGCTGCTCAAACCAATTTGTCACTGTGCAGAACATTATCCAGCACTGAACTTTATCATGTTAAAAGATGCATGTATGAAACTAATTAACTTTGAAATGGATGGGATGACCTTGATTAGGGTGACATTTGGATAATCACTAATTTACTTCAAATGCTTGTGATTGGCATGCATCCATGTGGGTGCAGGAAGCCAAAGCCACCACAAAAGTGCAGTGTATTCCCAAGCGATCCCTATTCTGGGTCCGCTTTGCTTGATTCAACCATTTTCTGGAGTATATTCTCTTTGTAAACTTGATAATTTTCAAATATCGATGAGATCAAATTGATGTCAATTGCTGGAATAAAAGGGTCCAGATGACAAGGATAAGATGACTGAGTTTTTTTTTCTCTTCCTTCCTCTCTTCTTTTTTTCCACTTTTTCTTCATTACCAATTGATGCGGAAGAGAATGCGTGTTTGGATGGATGGTGAATTGAATTAAAGTGAGGGGAGAAACAAAACATGCCTCAGATTGAATATCTCGCAAGAATACATACTAATCTAGGACTAATTACTGAAACATTTCACATCATTCATGCTCAGCTGAAAATCAGTTCAGCATTAGTCCAAAATGAACTTATAGATTTGAATTAATTCAAGGCAGATATAAGATTTGGTCTGACAATTTTTCATTGTATATCATTTATGTTATTCAAGACTCGGGCCTGACACCCATGGAAACAAGATGCATTATTTACTCTTTTGTTTTGTTTATGCAAGAGCTGGCATTATCAAATTTAGACCAAACACTAATGTTTAGGCGCATTGATAAAACATGAGAAAATCTTGTACCAACTGAAATCTTGTTTTTATGTGAGAATATCTGCTATATAGTTTTTCATCTACAAGAGTCCCGCATACGGATAGTACAAGATTTTCAATCGCCATTATCCAAAAAATAGGGTCCTCTAAATTAAAAGTAGGAGATTTCATGAAACAGCATGTGCAACTCATATAGAGAAAATTCCTTTGACTTATGTATCTCAACTCCTCATCAAAATAGAAATTCCCTCTCATTTTCATTTTGGGGCTCCTCTTTTTCATGTAATTGAATCCCTAGGATTTGTAGGGCATATGTTTATAAAAATGGTTAGAATGGAGACAAAAGTAGATATTAAAAAAGACCAATGAATAATATTTCTTTTAATTGAAAATAAACTAAGATAGCTGAGAAATAAACACCCAGCTGTCATTCATTTGACTAGTTGCAAGCAAACAAATCAAGCAAGGGATGACAACTGACCAGGTTTAAACGGATACCAGCCTCGACCTGCTCCTATTAGAAGGCGAGATTGTGGTTTTCTTAGTTCAGAGCGGATTTAGGTTTTGTTGTTCTACCCTACTGCACCCTATTATAGTATTTCATATAGTTTCAGACAAAACTTATCTACTATATGTGGTGTTGGGCATTTACTTAAGCCATGTGTGAAGAATAGTTGGTGTGAGTGATCTTTTCCATCCTCATTCCTTACGTTTTGAAAAACTTTATGAGTTTAAATTCGACTTAACCACAACTTGATCACGAGGCTAGTTTAGTATCACGTACAAATGACTTCTCATGGAGCTCGTCGTACTTTTTAAAAAAGATAAAATCAAGATGGGATGGATTTAGATTTACTAGATAAAATGATTTAAGTTACCGCAATCCGTACCAAACCCACCCCGTTCCAAGAAAACAAAGAGAGAGAGAGAAAGAGCGAGTTATTCTCTCTTCCATTATTATTGGAAATGGTCTGTGAACACGAAATGTGCCCTCCGGGAGAAGTGGATCTGCCCTCACTTTTGGTCCAGTAAAATGTTCCATTGTGGGCCCCCACATCACAAATGTTCTTGATCTGCACTCAATTAGTTATACACTTACACCCACATTCTTCTTGTCCTGCATCAATTCAAGGTTCAACCACACGCGCCTACTTCATTTTCAAGGGCACAATGTGGGCTGTGGAATGTAGAATGTGGAGTGGGTTAAAAAACCGAAAAAGAAACCGTCTGGGCCGCAAAGGTTGACGACGAGCCGAAAGCGTCTGCCAGCCGTCCATCAAGCAACAGACAAGGTGGGCTCCACTGGCCGCTCTAATCATACCCCTTCCCCCCCTCTCGATTCGCGCCCCCCACGTCATCTTGCACGTGTGCCACGTCAGAATTGAGCGTGCTTTCTGTACACGTGGCTGGGGGGTCGAGGCTTTTGTCTTCATCTGATCTGGTGGGATGGAAGCTTCGTGTCACTTTAGTTTTTTTTTTTTGTTGTTTTGTTTTGTAGCGAGAAGGCTAGATTTGTGCTGATGTCGCATGTGGGTGGAATCCCAACCACCCATCTCATAGGGATCATCCATGATCCAACGGCCCGCATTTAATGAAGAGACGATGACAATTGACATCCTTCATAGGTGTCTTGTGGTGCCCACTGAGTTCAATGAGTTTCAATCTAATTCCAATTGATCAATGGGGTCAACAATCATCATCATCCTTCTCTTTTGGAGGTGGGTCATCACTGATCAAGGTATGACAGGGTGGAGAGTATTATCATGGAATTTCAAATGACCTTATTTGAATCACTGCAATTCTGTCAACCTTCTTTTCCTGACATCCTGGACTACTCTTGAATTCCACTTGTTGGAGGATGGACTTTTGGAATTCTCCAAATGCTCCATGCTAAAATTTTTGGAATCCTTGCAATCAAATAGGAAAAAAAATTCTAACCCAGCTAAGGAGTTGGGACCAGTGGTGGACTCAAGATCTTTAAGAGCAATTGCCCGTCTCACCTGAAAAAAAAAAGCGGTGAAATAAGCCCACGTTACTGTAAAAGTTAATGAGTGGTTTTCGTCGGCCATTTTTAAATAAAAATTCTAAATCCGCCGCTTTTCTCTTTTAGACCCCTCCTAGACATTGGAAGGAAGGGCTACATTCTCACCGTAGTAGAAAGATCACGAGAAAGTAAAATGAGAAATGGGGGGTTGCTAAGTGCTAACCAACTTAACTTAACTATCCCTTGGTCTATTGGGGCTACTCCATTGTTGAACTGTGCATGGACCTTAATTGGATGAATGAATTTAATACAACTAAAGGTTTGATTGAAACTCCTCTTGATGTGCTCTGTGGCTTGTGATCAATCCATTTGGAACCATGCATGATAGCGATGGCCCACCTTCAGCCACGCATGCATATAAGATACTCCTGCTCCACACCATGGGCCCATTGTAATCTCTCCTTTCCTCTTTTGGAGATTGGTGATGGGATATCTGGGCCACCCTCTACATGGATGGATGTGATGGTGACAAAGACTCGGACACTGGATCTTTTCATAGGATTTGCGAGTCGGATTCATGATCATTGCAAACAGGTAAAATAGCAGAAAGCATTTCCCTTCCTTATCAGTCGACTTGTCACTGCCACTTGCACTGATTATTTCATTGGTGGCCCACCACTGGGGCCTGGCCCCACCATTAATAATTTCACAATGATATGATGGGGTGGTGGGCCCCTGACCACCTTCTTGGCTCATCATGGATCAGATGTTGATAGAGACACTTGAGAAGAATTCATTAGGCTGGCTGTATATATAATAACTTGTCACCACAAGTCATGAAGATTACTAAACAAAGTAAATTATGGTGAAGATCCATCCATTGTCGTATGTGATACTGAAACATGATTGAGACTACCCGTGATTATATTTAAATGGTCCAATCAGATGCTCTTCACCGTTGATTTGATGGCCCAAAAGTTGAATCAAGGGTGAGATATCATGTAATGCTAATTAAAGCTAAAAAAAAAAAAAAGTATATGTAACAAGCTAAGCAATATAAAACCAAAGATTCAACAAAGACTTTTGATTTCGATCGAGCATATCAAAGAGAACCATGTTATGCCAAAATGTACTTGAATCGACTTCTTTACATTTACTTCTATGTAACTGATGATTGAAAATATTTTGTACCATATATTATCCTATGCCAAATGGCTAATTATGGTATTATGGATCTATGTATGTAAATTAAGAAGTGATAATCTGCTTTATTTTTAGTGAGCAGTGGAAATGATTAGAAACATTCAACTTTGAATGGTAAAAATATGTCAATCATATGCTCTTGAAAAATCAAACACCGTCCAAGGATAGGTTATGAGTAGACACCAAACCTCTTATTTGTCATATATGGGCGGCGCTACATGGATCCCAATGGGGTCAATTGACCCCATTGAGATCTAAATTTTTTTTTAAAAGAAAATATTATTTTAATGAATTAAACTTATGGGAAGCTTTTGACCCCACTCAATGTCTAAGTTAATAGGTCATCTGCTTACCAAAATAACAATAAAAAAAAAAACTAATGGGTCCAACTTTTTTTTTTTTTTTAATTTCATTTTTTGGACATTTTGCCTGTAACTTTTAATTTACCATAACTTAACCTTTCAATATGGTATTATCTTAGTATTAAAAGGAGAAAACCCTTATATTATCGAAAGTAGATGATAATGTTGATAAAGTAAAAAATAAATTTATTCGATTTGTGGAAAATAAGTTTTTTGTTGACTCCATTGACTTGAACTTCTGGATTCCTGGAGCTGTCACTGTTCTTGCCACTGTTCTCGCCGGTTCCATCAAGGCAATGATGGGGTTTTTAGAAGACATTTTCTTTCCATGTATTTGAAGGAAAGAAAGATCGTTTTCCAAGTTATTACGAGCAACATTTCAATGGAATGAGTAATGAAAGGTCATAATTCAAAATAAAAGTCGGCAGTCAAGTTGAACCCACCCTATTGGTGAGTCGGTTATCCATCTATGGTCCTACTCATGCAGAGCACTATCAAATGATGCAACCATCTTGCCATTTTTCCCTTTAGCTATTATAGCATTCTTTCTTTCTTTGTTTTTTTTTTTTTGGTAGACAGGCTAAGGGGGCTGGGATCTACAAGAGACTTACATATGGATCCAGATGCCCTGCTTGGACCACTCAAGGGGTGCCATATGGGATTTTTTTTTTTTGGAAGAGATGTGAATTTTTTGAAAGAAATGGAATGTGACATCTCAACCCCATGTGACACCCCCAGATTGGTCCAAACAGGGGATCTATTTCCCTCACGGATGCAAAGACTCAAGACTAGGGGGTCAGCTAGGTGAAAATTGGAGTTGCCAACTAACTACGCAATCCCTTATTCTCCATAATCATTGCTGATTACATGACTTATTTTCCATGGATATCATTAGGGGCACAAAATGCCCATTTTCAATGGAGCAGTTTGAAGAATTCCTCACATATATGTGTATATAGATGGCAAATCCTCTTGTGCATCCACCTTGCGCAGAGCTTATTGTGAGAGGTAGCATATAAGGCCCACCAGATCAATACCCCCTATGTCACTGGATCCCATGGAGTTGCACCGATCCCTATCGACTAGACCATTAGATCAAAGAAAATTTTGATATAGAACCGTTAAATTTATGAACCACGGACCAAGGGGATAGGATCATCAAAATGACATGAGATTTGATATCTTTGGTGGTCCCACATGAATCATTCCATCCTTGCCCATCCCTTGATTTGTAGGGCCCCAATTGGGCCCCGGCAACATCTGTCTCTCACGATGCCATGTGAGACGGATGCATAGGAGCAAAGCTTTATCTATATGCAAATTTTCCTGCCATGTGAGGTAGCATGCGGGGCCCACCTATGCACTAATTTTAATGGACCAGCTAAAACTAACACCCCTCCCCAATACATTGGATCCCATGGGTTTGCACGAATTTGGGCGAATATGACCTTTGGATTCAAGGGTCAATTTTTTGTATTCTTTTAATATATAAAACCATTAGATTTGCACACCACGGACCAAGGGATTAGGACCATGGGATTGACTTAAAATATGATATGTGGGCCCTACACATGGATCTTTCCATCCCTTGGTCCCATGATCCATCGGCCCCAGCAAGTTACCTCACAACGTAAGCTGTGTGAGGCAGATGCATAGGAAAAATTGCTCATATGGAAAGATCCATATGTCTAAAGCCCGCATAACAAATTTGAGGTCAACCCATGCCTCTAAACCATTGATGCATGACCCAAAAGTTTAATGCTTTATATTAATCAAAAGGACATTCGATCCAACCGTCTAATCCATTTAGATATGTGCAAGCCTAAGGAATCCCGGTGCATTTGTATTGGTCCACTTGGACTGGTGCATAGGTGGGATGCACATGCTACGTTGCACGGTAAGATATGTGCGAGTCATATGCACAGGAAGAATTGAAAGCTAAGTGGTGAGGTATCTCCCATTCCAATACCTCCAAGAGTTATGTTTAAGTAAAAATCTAAGACTCATGTAAACCCCGTTGAATGCATGCCTATCAGTTTCTTAAGTTATATGTTTTTTTTTTTATTAAATCCAATCTAATGGTAAGTATAAGTTTGATAGATAGTACGGTAAATATAAAAAGAAACCATATGTAAAATATTACGTAAAATATCAACTGCATTACATTATCCTAACTCCTTTATTCTATCAATGTCAAGTTCCTGGTTTTAGAATGTATTATTATTCTGGATCTCCATCCAATAGTGAGTAATGGTTGGACAGTTATCAAATTTGTGTAATGGGGTCGTTAATCATAGGTAAACCAGTAGCTTAAAAGAAAGGGTTCCACCCTAAAATAACATGCCAACGGTTTTCACTTATAATATATATATATATATATATATATATTGTGTGTGTGTGTGATAGACAGAGCTATGTTCTACTAAGAGGTACATTTCTTGTATTTGCGTGAGAGAAGACCTTTTTTACCACCAGATGGGACGTTTTATGACAAATCCAATCCCCCTACACTCACTAACTCGCTATGAATTGGCACTCACCCTAAGTTAGAGTCAAATAGATTTAAGTAGTCCTATACATTCTAATTTGATAATAAAAAAAAAAAATGTCCTCTTGTATGGGCATTAATTTTACCTTAGCACGCCACCGGATTATTCATGCGTGCCAAATGTGATTAATCCTATTTGACTCTTCCTTAAACCTTGCACGTCAATTGATGTTTTTGTGGAAAAAAACAGCCAAGTTTTCCCATGGACAAGTGCTAATCAATGTTTGGTGCATAAATCCTTTAAAAGAAACTCAACAAAAAATCCACAATGTCAAGGATTTTGAAATTGGAGGGAAGGAGTGGAACTCGTAACCTTTTTCCATGGAAAACATGCACTCTTGCCTTCCCCTCTCTCTCACTGACCCAAAAATACAAAGGATCAATGGCAAAAGAACCTCAATTTCACAGTACTAATCAGGGATCAATCCCATGGTGAGCAACTAGAAAAGAAAAAAAAAATGTAGATTTCATGGGTGTGAGTGAAATACACACCCAAAAATATTTAGACAGGCACTCAGGCAAATAACCATGAATTTTTTTTTTTTTTACATGACTGTTTTCAAATGTGCCCTAGAATGACCCAATGCCAAATTAAGCTGATCATGTGCAAAATTCATGATAATCAAATAGTTGGCCTTTTGTCCACTTGGTTTCATTAGGATAAAAGTGAAACAGGGAAAGTATTAAAGATCCAGCAATGTGAATGTTTCACCAGCAATGAGTAGGGCAGTATAATTTCTAAAAGCAGCGCCGTCCTTCCACCCAGTAAACCATCTCTTTAGTTAAACTTGAAGAAATGGTAAAAGATATTCTCAGGGGAAAAGGTCCAAATATAATGATGTACACTTTTTTTTCTAAAGAAATCTTTTGTATTTCATGTAAGCTTTCATAGGTGGAAATCCATTTCTCTAGTATAAATGTCTCATGTTTGATCCAGCCTTCTGATTTTCCCTTGAAAACACAAGCCATAATACAATAATGACACAGAAAACATCATTATAAAATCATATAAATCATGGATAAGATCTAAATTGCTGGATCATTGTGATGATTGACAGGCACACTTTGAGACTTTCTGTGGATCTTATCATTCATCAACTCCATTATTATTATTATTATTATTATTATTATTTTTGTTAAAAAACAACTAGATGTTAAGACTGTGACTAATCATTCATTTCATTGTGGGCCCCATTGGGGTTTAAGCAAGTTGGATAGGTTCTAATAGAATAAGAAACTATGATTTATAGCATGGATCTTAATTGTATGTAAGACATTGCTCACCCAAGTTTAATCTGTGAAGTTGCCTGCATTAATGTGCAAGGTTAGAAGTTGGAAGCTCATCCAGTATAAAGTTCCTGCTTCATATTGATTGTTTTAACCATTAAATCTCCAGATTGAGGGATCAGGAAAAATTAGGAGTTTGATTATTGTCCCAGACATCAAATTAGAGGTGACGAACTTACGATAAACCTGATAAGATTACATTCTGGCCTCACACTGCAGCAAGTTCTATTTTAAAGTGTGAGAATTGCATAGTAACAAAAGATAATAAACCACTAAAGAGATTTTGAAAAGCCATTATATATATAAGATGTTTTACATCTAGTACAAGAAAACAACATCAATTACAAGAAGAACTCATACAAACCAAACTCACTCAAACCACTCTTTCTCTCTCTCTCTCTCTCTCTCTCTCTCTCTCTCATAAGTCATAATACAAATTACACACTTAACGGTAATAATCTCTTGGGTGGTGGCTGCTGTCCATGAACTTCCCATAGTCTGCAGTCTGATCTGATGTAGATGAAGAAGTAGCACCGCTACCAAATTGCGAAGCGAACTGCGATGGATCCGAGGATGATGAAGACATAGATGAGAAGTCTTGATAATTATATAAGCTAGATGCCGCGGCAGCATACTGTAGATCTTCATCCTTACTAGACAAGAATTGAGCATATGGAAGATAATCCGAGTATGAACTCTGTGCATGTGGAGGAAGATATGCATTGGCTGCTGGTGGCGGTGGCGGTGGCGGTTGTGGTTGTGGTTGTGGTGAAATGTGTGATTGATCATCGAAGAAAAAGCCGACGTGCGTCTGTCCTTGCACTCTTTCTGGGAAATTAAGCTTAGCTTTCGCTCCTTTGAATCTGAGGGCAGCTTCATCATAGGCGAGAGCGGCCTCTTCTGCGGTGTCGAAGGTGCCAAGCCAGACTCGGGCTGCTTTGTTGGGGTCTCTTATCTCAGCTGCCCATTTGCCCCATGGCCGCTGCCTTACTCCCCTATAACGCCTTCTTGGTGGATCTTCATTTAAGTTTTGAAGATGATACATGTCTCGGTTAAACATAATAAAGATATATTCTACTTCTATCACTTCAAAGTTTGCGCGTTCAGTTAACTAATTATTATTGATAATAAAGAAGAGCTTCTAAAGGGGCTGGCCAAAGAAGATATGAGTGAAACTGGCTTCTAAAGGGGCTGGCCAAAGAAGATATGAGTGAAAACGGCAATGATAGATTTGAAGAAGTACAACTTATTTGAAAAAAATTCATCTGACATGAGATAGAACAAAATGGAAAAATAAAAATTATGTAGCTAATCTCAATATATTTATGACACGGCTTTATTGATGATGGATAGAGATCTTTTCTACATGGAGGTTCACCAAGAAACAAACCAATCTTTGAAAATGATTGAATAATTGCCATATAGTGGTTTACATCAAATCAGCATTCGTACCACTTTATGTTGCCATCATTGGTTAGTTTGATGCAACATTTTGTTGGGGCTTTGGGTATGCATTACAAAATGCTCTGTTTGTGCTCTGTTTCTTTTTAGACAAAAGGATTTGGAATAAGGAAACACATGAAAGATCTGGAAATAAGGAAACTAAAAGTTTGTGATATACAAATCTGCATAAACTTAGTGTACTTTATGCTTGGATGCAATGCATTCATATAATAGTAGTTGAGAACGGATTGGTGAACTTTATCATTTTAAAACATGATACCTGGTTAAGAACAGATTCTCATTGGAACACATTTGTTTTATGTACTGGGTCATTTGGACTTTTTAATGGTTTCTTTGGTGGGGGTTTTCCTCAACTCATTGCGTCATCCTCGTGGCTTAAAGATGGTGCTAAACTCGCTCCTCTTAAAGTGATCTCTAATTATTTTGCTATAAACCCCCTAGATTTTGTGAATTCTTTAATCTCCCCTGCATGGAAAACCATGTCTTTTTTTGAGACACACACACACACACAGAGAGAGAGAGAGAGAGAGAGAGAGAGAGATGAGGTCATCATGAGGCCCAGCTGGGACCACCAAGATCCATGGGCCCCACCAGGTTACATGCCACATTACAGGTGAATGCAGACCATCCATCATTGGAACTGTCCCATAAGTTGGATTGTGGGCCATAAACCACATTGATCAAGGAAATTGCAAGATCATCTCTCTTATCAATTGAATGATGAAGAAGCAAAACAATTAGTGCTAACTGTCATTCAAGAGTGAGAGATGCAAGTTCCTGGGCTATTGGGCCATGCAGATGGTGCAACTATCACCGTACACATGGCATACATGTTCCTTATAATTTTAGCTTAAGCCCCTGAAGAAGATCCAATTACAGACAAACAGTACCTTGCTCTTGAGACGACTGTTCTGCAACGCCCGATTGGGGCACTTGTAACGGATAACCCGAACCAGGTGGATTTGTTTCCATGTCGGTTGTGCCAATGACGTGAGTGAGGGCTGATACCATAGCAGTCATGTCATGCTCGGCACGTGCGGTGTCGAAGGGTGGGAAGTTGGCACTAGAACCAGACTCATGTGCTCTTCCTTGGGATATATTAGGAGGAATAGACCTCTTCCCATGCCTTCGATCCACCTTTAAATTGTTTGAAACGTAATGGGTCAGCTCAAAACTGCATATGGGAGGTGGGTTTCAATGGAAATTATCAGATCTCATACAAAGTAGAAGATCTCTGTTGTAAGTATGAGAGAGAGAGAGAGAGAGAGAGAGAGAGAGAGAGAGAGAGAGAGAGAGAGAGAGAGAGAGAGAAGAAATCTATATGGAGAGGTAAGGAGGAGAGACTAAGAAGAAAACAATTGGGAGGGAGGGAGGGAGGGAGGGAGAGAGAGAGAGAGAGAGAGGTGCTGAGTGCAACGTAGGTGGGGTTTATGGGGATGGTTGGAACTGGGTTTTATATGTGAGGAAAAGTCCTGTTTGACGAACTGGGTTTGGTGCATCGTGTGATGGATCTGCATTTGAATGGGACCCGCTTACAAAATAAATGGTGATGATTGGGCAAACCCTAATTATAACATTAGGACTTTTTCTCTTTGAACGTGAGGTGAGACTTGTGTGGCCTATCTCCAATTTTGAACTTAAAAGAACCCATTAGATGCATGTATGCTTGATTGATGGGATCCCTTCACAGATATGAGATACCTAGCCTTTTTCAACTAATATAAGAACACTAAGGGCATGTTCCTTTATAGGCAACTTCCATGAAAAGATGAAATTACTATATCAGTAAATTCTATGGTTTTTAAATTCTTTAGAAAAAGTTTTCTGAGGAAGTTAAAAATTCATGTTTGGTGCAAAAGGTTTTTCCTCAATGAATTAGTGCTAATTTTGTTTGGTACAGCTGCGGATTTCTTTAGTGAAAACCACTTTTTAGTGAAAACTATTGGATGGGTTGTTTGGTATGTGTGTGGGGTGGGTGAGGTTGGGAGGAGGGGGGGAAAAAAGAGGGTGCCTTGGTGGAGTGAGGAAATGGGGGGTCAGTTTTCCGTGGAAATAGACTTCCCCCCCCCCCCCCCCCTAAGGAAGTCTATTTCCATGCTTATGAAGGAAAAAACTGACACGGTGAAAAAACAATTTCGCGAAAAACTGCCGCACCAAATATATGAAAAAGAAGTTTCCTACATAAAATTACATTTTTTTTCTGCAGAAATGGGCTACACAAACATGCCCTAAAATATGTGAAAGATTGTTGGGTTTTATCACATTGAAGAGCAGCTAAGATTATTTGAATTTTGTCACATTGTAGAGCAATGATGATCATTTGATTGGATTGATATTATGATCACTTTTAATGCACTTATAATTTCATCCATTCACTTCTTTGTTTTGATTATGATACATCTGAGCTTTTTAAGTAGTAATCCACCTCATTATCTGGTGTTTTATATGTGAGATCCATTTTCATTGATTGATCACCTTGGCATCATTGCCATAGTTGGTGAAACATTTATAGAAAATCTATATTTACTTGAAAACACTAATATTTAAATTTGCAACATAAAAAGTATATATATAATAATAATAATAATAATAATAATAATAATAATAATAATAATAATAATAATAATAGTAGCATGATTATGAGAATACACATTACTAAAATGCTCAATTGATTCCATTAAAATCATAGTGTTTGGTTGAAAACAATTTTTTAGTCATGTAAGAACCAATAAACACAACAATTGAGGCAGATAATCTAAAAGAAATTAAAATCCTAAAAGTTTCATTTTTCTTATTTTTGAACCTTTTATTTTTCGAAAATTTGAACAGGTTTTAAGCTCACACCGATATAAATATTGCTGATATTTAAAACCATTATCATACAACCAAACATAGACGATGGATTGTGTGGTGTGAACAGCTATCATGGGAGTCAGTGTTTTACTTGTCTTTTCTGGGTATTATACCTTTCGTTTTTTTTTGCCCCTTCTAAATGTTGGGTTTGGTCGCATCTAAGCTTTTGTGCATAATCAATCTCTTTTCCTTAGATTAGATTGTGCCGTGTCTTTGTTTCCTTTGATCTTTTCTCTTTTCTTTATAGAAGCAAGTGTTCGTTCGGTGTCTGATTGGAATTTGAACATGAGGTTGCCCTTTTGTCCTCTACATACTACTTTTTTTTTCTTCTACACCTCTCTCTCTCTCTCTCTCTCTCTCTCTCTCTCAAGTGCAAATGGAATTGTTTTTGACAAAAAGAAAGTCTAAATGGAATCGGGTATTCAACAAAACTTGTTTGTCCAAATGTAGAATATATACTTTTATGTATTTGCTTTTGTACATAACATAGAGTTCTATCATTATATCATGAGAAATTGAGAAGGAAATGTCCAAATTGGAAAAAAGGGTCCTTGCAGAGCTGCCCACATGACTACATGAGCCGCCTCGTGGAAAAAAATAAAAAAACTACCATCATTGGTATGAATTCAGGTGTGCCTCGTACTAAACTCCTTTTTGCTCCAGAAATGGCAAAAACAAGCCCCATCATTTTACCAGAAAAAAGAAGAAGAAAAACCATCATTTCCATTATATATAGTGATAGTATATTTTTTAATAATCACCATCCGAGGATCTGAATCAAGATAAATTGGAATGACAAAATAGAATTCTTGTAGCTAATCCCAACATAGTGAGAAAGATTTTATGTTGATGATGACGGGTGATATATATAATAGTCGGACAAATGATCTGGGTCCAAACCCAAATGGATTCATGGGGTGGTACAAGTCCATATAGTAGGCTAGATTCATGATCAACTTGAATCTGACCTTATCATTTCTCTCTCTCTCTCTCTCTCTCTCTCTCTCTCTCTCTCTCAATGTGACAAGCAAACGCTCACATGGATATGCTTCCTTACTGATGACCATAGGCTTGTGTGTTGTTCAAAGACCCACATGCTTCAAGTCCTAACAAATGCTGAGAACTGGCATGGTTCAAATAGTCCAATCAATGCAATAGATATGCATCAACAGTTTATTCTTCTGTCCCTAAATATTTATCTAATTTTTTCTTTTGACTAATGTTTGGATATGGGCCAAAGTCTTTTTTTTTTAATTATACTTATTTTGGCTGACCATGTCAGTAGTAACATGGCGGCACCGTCAAATTGAAGTGATTTTCAATAAGCTTTCCAATTTGAAATAGTTCTGATGTTGTAGGGTTCTGATTCTTGCACATGCAAAAAGTCATACTTATATGTTTGACAATGCATTAAATACCCTGACTTTGAATCCTTTTCCAATTTATAATCGTCTTTTAAATTTATAACAGGGCCCACTTTCGTATTTCTTTTTATAAAAAAAACTTGTTAAAGAAAACTTCTTCTACATGCATTATTTGTATTGCAATGAGTTCGATTAGATCCGAATTTGACTATTAGTTACTTGTAAAGAAAATAAGGAGGTTGAGTCAAAAGTATATAGTCATTTGACAAGTCTAAAGTCCAAGTTGATCAGTCTTGAATTCTAAGACAATGACCCAAATTAATCCAAATTCTGTTCGTAATCAGATCATTTCTAACCTACACACACCTTACATATATAGTCTAATTGGACATGCTTAATTTAAAAACCATTTTGAAATCGCTATAAAATACGATCATAAAAAAAAAAACTTCATCTGCACACGCTTAGTTTTTTTTGTTTCTGCTCTTTTTCAATAAATATGCACAATTCTTGAGCATAATTGTATGATTCTCTCATTTTTTTGGCCAAATTTTAACCATATTTTAATATTCCATCCATATTATATACTCATAAAAAAATATTCCATACTTTTTCCTTTTTTTTTTTGCCAAAATGACCATGGACCATTGAGTCATTGGTGGGTTGGTTGGTTGGTGGATGCGTGGGTGGGTGGGTGGGACGGTGGATGGGTGCATCCTTTCGCTCCTGTGACCCAAAAGGCATTTATGGTGATGATTAATGAAGACTTACACAGATGTAAACTTCACACCTGGAATGTCTATAGTACCCAAAAGATTTCTCAGCTCTTGACTATTGCACATATGAAAATTCGTCCCTCGACTGAGTAGTCCCTTTCCAAGGTGAAACTCCTTCAAATCTAGAATATCTACTAGTATGCAAGAAGCTCCTTGTGACCCTAGGCTTGGCTTTTCCATCATTAGGCAAGTGGTACAGACAAGGAATCATTGGCCATAAGGCATGCTGTTGGTGCCAGCAGTCCACCAGGCATGTCCATCCATCAGAACCTAGGATTCAAAATAGACATGAAATAGAATCACTGCCTTTACTATCTACACTACATGGGACCCCCCCCCCCCCCCCCCCCCCCCCCCCCCCCATCATGTGGACTCACTCAGATGAAAGATCTTGGCCCATCCTGCATTATATACATGAGTCCCACTTGTCAATTTTAATTGAAGAATCGCAAAGCAGAAACCTTTGCGTATCGGCCTATTATCACTACTAAACTGACATATCTGTTTGTTTTGCCTTTCTTCAGAAAACATAAGAAATTTCCAGAAAATAAATAGATAGCAATCCTTCATCCTTTTTCTTTTCTTTTTTTTTTCCTAGGGTGTTCTGGATGTAGAAAACAAAACAGAATAGAGCACAAAGGTAGTGAGATCAAAATTCAATACAAGTCATGTTGTCCACTAAACAAGAAAAATCAGTATCAGGCATAGCAGAAAACCACTACAAATTAAGAGAGAGAGAGAGAGAGAATACAATTCGGTTTATCAGTTGAACATTTAAAAAACCCTGCTACGGAACACGTTTTCATTGGAAAAGTGAGAAAGCCAGTGTGAAACACACACTATGGAAAGAGAGACAAAGTTACATAAGCACAAAAAGATAGATGCATTCATTTTTAAGGATTAAAGCTATAGAGACCAAAATCTGTGATCTTCTCCATTTCCTTTTTACTCACTTTCAACAATGTCACGTGTAAAATTGTTTTCTTTTTAACCTTTTCTCAGTATTATGCCCCACAGCTTTATTTTTTATGCGATGCTTTCTTTTTTTGCATTTCTCATGGTTATCACCTGGAGATACCTTTCTTTCAATGTTTCCAACTCCCTCCTCTGTTTCACACGAATCCCAGATCTTCTGATCATACAACAGTTACTATCATTAGATTTCCATTATTCTAGCCTGAAAGTTCCTACATCTTTAGCCATACCTTTCATTTGGTTATGCCTTTGTTTATAGGACTTGCATGCCCTTCCAAGGTGATCCAACCAGTGTTACAGGCAAATTATTATCTTGGAAAAATGTCGAGAATATTTTCAAATTTGGACTTTTCTCAGGGTATGTCGAGGGAAATCTTGTAATACTTTCTAAAAAAAATACTAATTATTATGTAGATTACTGCTAAAGTGACTTTTATGCAATTTTCTGATATCGTATTGTCCAACATCATAGAACAACAATGCTACTGGTGAAGAAAAACTTTTCTTTGGAGGTTGATGGCCCCTTAACAAAAAAGGCAGGTGAAAGAGGCATAGATGAAAGTAGTCAATATAGATCAAAAGTGCAACCTATCCAAGGACTTGGCCCCGGATAGGCTGGAATGAAGAGACAAAATTCACGAAACAGAGCTCAATATAATTGGAATAAGGTTTTGATGATTATGACGACTGACATTTTCAAAAGATGTTGGATATTTGGGGGCACTACTCCCAATCAATAAAGCCAATGGCCAGAAATGAGCCAGGCGAGCCTGACAGCCCTACCCCGCTTTTAGATGGGCCCAAAATGTGCTCACAGATGGGACTGAAAATGGACTAGGCTTAAAAAAATGAGTTTTGTCTGAAAATAGACGCTTGTTAGAATCCAAGTAGAGTAATCGGGCAGTCAAGTACTCGCCCACAATCAACCCTCATTCTACTTACCAACACTGTAACTTATTCCGAGTCAATTAAACTCAGGTGGCTTTTGGCAGTCTTTACAATATGAGCCGGTTGCACTTAATCGGAGCCTAATCCTGACCCCAACTAGTAAGTCCTCTAGACTTACGCATTTCCTATATTTAATTCTCGCCTAAGCCTGGGGAATATGATTGGGCACCATTATTTAGTTCCAAAAGCTTCACTTGAATTGATGCCAAAACAAATAGCCCATGCATAAGAAAGCAAATGCCCTATGCATAATTATTTATGTAAGATACCATATACTAATCCAAAAGCTTAAGCTGGTAGGTGGAAGGCCCAAACAGGTATATGAAGCCATGTCTAAATCGGGACTTAGGTGATGTGAGACTTTCCAACATTCCCTCTCACGTACAGGCCCAACAAAGCTCATGGATCTGCCTGCCACGTGGGCTACACAAGAACGACAGGAGCCACGTGGGCTGCATAAGAATGACGGAATCAAAACCCGCTCTCATACCATGTAAGATACCATATACCAACTCAAAAGCTTAGGCTGATAGGTGAAAGGCCCAAAAGGACTTAGGTGGTATAAGATGTGAGACTTCCCAACAATTTATTTCCCAATGAGTTGGACCTGATTTTACGAGCTTGACATGGACAAGGCCCGATGAAGGCTTACCTGCATATTCCCTCACTGGTGAGGGCTTTTCACTAGCCCCTTCTCATAAGAATACCAATAGGTCTGAACAGCCCATCGAGTCACCGAGCATATTCAGGTTGGGCCTAGGCACCATCACATGCCGGTTTTCTTACATGCATAGACTTTCAGAAGTTACAGCATTGGAAGATTATACTCACAACTATACATACAAGTGGCACATACCTAAGAATGTAAGCAGGGTGGGTCCATGGTGGACCCCGACCTGCACCCAAACTGAAGGAAATTCTCATGTTGAGGAAGCAACCTTGACTCGGATGGACTGGCTAGACCCGGGCTCGATGTTGGCCCCAACTGCAGACAAAAAACATCAATGAATACAATATCCATCTCTTTCAAGTTAAATATATCATATTCATCATCATCATCAATGCCTCCTTGTCCCAACTATATTGGAGTCACTACATGACTACATGAATTCAGTTTCTCCTTTCCAATCTACTCGGAGCTAAATCCTTGGATACCTGCTTGCACTTCTTTGGCTCCATCCTTTCAAGTTAAATGTATCAAATTAACAAGCCAAAAACAGAGTCAAACAATGCATCAATCATACAAGAGATAAATCAAGTTAAAGATCATGCATATCATGGCTAAAATATTTAAGTAAAAATCTATAGATATTAGATGTAAATTACAAACAAGGATACACAAGCATCTGGGTATGGACCAGATTGGACCTGAACCAAGGCCAGATTAAATAACCATTCTGAATCTGGTTCCAATAAGATCCTTGCACATATCACCATCAATCTATATCATCCACATAGTGAACCAGAGATAATAGCCACATCCCTCTCTATTTGAGCATTAAAGGAGAGCTGCTCGTAATAGATGATAAATCAAGAGAGACTCATTTGAGAATAATTTGGACATGTCCAATGCAAGCCAACACCGATGCCGGTGAGGAAAAGTTTTTCTATGCAAATTGATTATCTCTCAAAGGAAAAGGGGAAGGCTAAAGAAGATAGACTGGAATGATGAGATAAAATTCATCTAGCTGATCCCAACATAATTGGGACAAGGCTTTGATGATAATAATGATGATGTCAACATTCTAAAATTAAGACGTGATAGTTAATTACTCTAATATTTCCACCAAATGGCTAGGCCTGATTCACCAACGGAGGGGCACAATGAAGTGCTTCTTGCACAACAGGAGACAACCATTCTCAACCTAAAGAAAGCATAAGAAGCGTGCAAGCCTACCTTGACAATATATTCACGTGGCACTACGAGTTCCTAATACAGAACAGCATCTGAAACATTAAAGACAAACCGAAGGCCCACAACATCGAAGGAACAGCGGCAAAAAATTAGTATAGTAATTTGATTGACAAGTTTCTTCAGGAGGAAGGAGAAGAACCCATACATGAACACACAGAAGGCACTGTAGCCACACCAGAAAGAGAACATATCAAAATGCAAATGTGCAGAAGATTTAGGAACAGGCACACTTGAATTATCCACACCAGCACAGGAATGCACAGGAGTAACAGGAAAGATGCACTTGGTCCACCAGCCAAACTAGCATGGGAATATACACAAGAAAAAGGAGCACTTGCACTTGGCACGTTACTCATGAGTCATGCCAGTACAGGTACATAGAAGAAACAGGAACGAGCACACTTGGAGCATTATCTGCTCCAGCATGGGAATATAAATAAGAATCCTCAGAAGAATCAGGAGTAGGCACTCTAGACACACTGCCATGGAAGAACGAGAGGACACAGAAGAAACAGGCGCAGGCTCACTAGGAACATTTTCTTCCCCAGCATGGGAATTCACAGCAGCAGCAGGAGTGCTCGGTGCTTTGGCTGCAGTGGCATGGGAATAAGCAGAAGGAAGAGCAGAACTTGGTGCTTTGGCATGAGAATCCACAGAAGAAACAGGTGCACCTGATGCATTGGCCATGCCCACAGACCAGCCCAGCCAAACTGTTGGCATACATCCCAGCCGAACTCTCATACACTGGCCTCCAGCAGCCTGTTCGAGGCAGCAACTCCATAGGTGCAAAATGTGTAGCTTGCAGGGTGCTGTGCAATCACCCATAGGATGTGAGACTGGAACCATTTCTCTCTCCATACCCAGAGGGTGTAAAATGTTCCCTCTGCAGGCTGCCAGGTTGATCCTTTGGGATCATCTCCGGCACAGCCCCATATGGATCGAGTCATAGTTGCAACAAAAGTCAGTTGCAAGACAGCCCCATATGGATATTAAAAAATAAAAAGTTGCAAGTTCAATTGCAAGTAGTGAAGATAATGTTGAAACGTAAAATGCTAAAGAAAAAAAATTATATGAACTTTTTTAATAGGTAATCTCTTTGAACCCCAAACGCTGTGGTTAACATGTATATCAGTATATGACCTTCAGGAGTGTCACGTAAGGGACACATGGCTCCAATTGTAGCAATACATACAACAGATGATCTGCATCCCAAAAAGAGATGGGTCCACTCATAATGTGGGCCAGTAACACTAAATGTTGATCATTGGAGAGTTCTTTTAAGGAAACCTACATGTACAGTTAATTGATCGGATAAGGATTCAGTGATGATTATGATGAGGTTCACTTGTTTCTAGGTTATAAGTGAGCATTAATCAGAACTTGGGAATGACCGACAGGATGGCCAATGCACTGATGACAAAAAATCTCAGAAGGGCTAAAGAAAACAGGTAAAGAAAACAGAATGAGAAAGCTATCAACTGTATAAATCTGAACTGTTGAGAGTTTTCTCATATTTTTTTTCTACCTTTTCTCCACATCCAAACAGGGTAGTAGTGTAAGAGCATCCAATCTTTGGACTTAGTTTGTTGGATGCAGATAGTTGCCGTAATTCTTTCACAGCCATCTACTTTTGTGACATTAATAAAAGGTTTCCAATTCTCTCACTTAAGAGATTTTTGAGCATCAATCATCCGCCAACGTGCCTTAATATCAACAGTTCAAATCACAGAATCCTGGGATTCCTTGTAGAAACTAAAAAATGCAAGCAGTGAATCTTTTCAGTTTTTCCCTTTTTTCTAGCATCATATAACTCTTCATTATAGCCCACCATTTAATTCTGAAGATGTACAGCTGACCTGTTAAATATTTAGAATTTCTTTGTGGCTAGGGCACACATGACACAAAACCCACATGTGACGGACTGCTTCAATCTGGCAGACAGCTGTCTCCAGTGGATGGGTTGGATCTACATGAACATGTGGGCTTAACAAACCTCAAGCTCGATTAGAAAACATACCTGCTGTAAAACTCATGTTCCATCAATCAGTTTTTCAGGCAAGCATGGCTGCTGCGGGTGTGTCAGACTTGGATGGACCACTGGTTGGACATTCTGAGACTCCATAGCTATCTTTAAAGGATATTGTGCCTTCCGGGCATTTGCCAGATAATATGGGTTACTTGAAGGTGGCAGGACCACTGGCCGAAATCTTTGAGAGTCCATGGGTGATGAGGCACAGGCAAAATGAGCTTGTTTTCCATATTGGTGAGTGGGATCCACCTGCAGATGTTGTGGTGGCTCTGTTTCTGGTGGAACACGAACTTGGCGCACTGTTTTTCCATAAGGATTCACAAATGGGGCCAACTGTTGGAATGCCAGGCTTCGATCATCCACAACTGGGGGCCTAGGAGGCGGTCGTGACAAAAGTAGGCAATGATCGTCAGCTGCGGGTACAGGAGGTTGTCGCGCTGATGCTATGTGATGATTGTCCACACCTGGGGGAAAAGGAGGACGTTGCACTGATGCTGGGTGAAGCACTTGCGCTGTTGCTAGAAGACGATAGTCCAAAAAAGAGGGTGCAGGAGGTGGCCGGGCCAGTTCTAGGTGATGGCTGCCTGCAACTGGAGCCACCAGAGGTGACTGAGCCGGTACTAAGCAACGGTCAATCACAAGTGGTGGCACACGAGGCAATTGCACTGGCGCAAAGTGATGGCCTATCACAACTGGATGTACAGAAGGCAGTTGTGCTGATGTGACAAATGGAGGCAGAGGCACCATCTGCAGTGGCATAACTGAACAAAACAATGAAAGCAGCTTCTCAACCTGCATTTAATGCCAAATCCTAACACATCAGCAACGTGACAAAATAGAACCGTCCCTTCTTTTTTAAGATACATAGACCCAACCCTTAGGGCCACATCTTCCCCTGATCAAGAAAAGAAACTATGTATTCCCATATATAGATCTACTTCTAGAGCTTGTTTGTGTAACGCTGTGATTCTGCGCTCCGCGAAAATGTATTTCATCACAGGCGTAAAAACGCAGTCCCAACATCCTCAACAAACCCACCGCCGCACATGCAGAAAGATGAAGCATATTTCGCTGCATCATGGAGTCTTTGATGTCACACAAACTTGGCCTAAGGGAGAAAAGTAATCTTCTATCTTCAACTTAAGTTTAGTAAAATGTAGGTTAAAAAAAATCTCCAAAGGGGTGGAGAAAACACCCCTTTCTCCAGTGAAATTGAGTTTTTTTTTTTAATAAAAACTGGCATTTAACTATTTACTACTTAGCTTCTCATTTATACAATGCTTTTAAAATGGCTTTCTCCTACTTAGTATACCCCCATTCAAACCCAAAGACAGTGGAGAATCACTGCTAGAGAGAAGTGGTGATTTTCCACAAGGTGGTTATCCACCCCCAGTTTTCCCCTCATTTCTCCAGCAATGGGGATTCTCTGCTTATCATCTTCTGTACATCCAAATGGTCTCTTAGCAAAAAGGGCAACAAAATCAAACTATGAAATATAGATTTTATAGAAAAAATCGGTATTTCCTTTTTTACAGTGATTAACAAGCGAGAAGGATATCATTTTTATTTTTCCTTTTTTATCAATGACCTCACATTTGGAAATCACCTGTTGAGAATTAAGCTCTGGTTTAAATTTAACTTTCCCCATGTAGTTTTCTTGGATAGCATGTTTGAAGACACTCCCTGGTAAAGGCAAACAATCCTTGTCAACTTGGAATTTCACCTGCAAAGATATACCCTCAATAAATCATCTCCACACGTAGCACACCCAAAGACGCCCCACTGCACAAGCAATTGAAATAGATATGATTTTTGACAGTTCAATCATATATAGAGTTTTTTTTTTTAATAATAGTCATATATAGAGTAATTAGTATATGGGGATACAATCATAGTTCAACATAGCAATTGTGGAGGCCATAGTGTCCGGCGACCAAAACAATACGTAACGAGCAATGCTTAGTTTCATCTTTGTAAAGATTTCTTAGACAGAGGCCGCTTTTCCTTCAAAGCATCTTTGATTCTTTTCTTTCCAGATGACGTAAATTGTTGCAATAAAAGAATGACGCCACAAAGTCCTTCCTTTGGGAGACCCTATGGCGATAATCCATGTGTCGAACAAATGAACAATGGCCGATGGAAGAACCCAGCGGCAATCAAACCCACTGAGGACAGAATTCTAAAGATCACGAGCCACATTGCAGATCAAAAGATTCTAAATTCTAAATTAAAATAAGCTATTTAACAGAGCTGCACAAAATACAATATATATATTTATATAAAGTAATGTTTACATAAAGTAAAGTTCAAAACTCAAACACAAATGACAAAACATCTTTCATCAATGGAACACTGAAATTTTGTTGAAACTTGGGAAAGAAAGGTCTACAAATTAGAATGCATTTGGATGTGATTCAGTTGGCTCACTTTGAGAACAAAATCATTTTTTTTAAATCCCCAAGAATCAAAAAATAAACAGCAAAAACAAATTAAAAATACCTCAAACCATTTGGGATTGATCTATGGGAAACATAAATCCACAAGTAGAATGCATTAGGATCTGATTGGTTAGCCTAGTTTGAGGGAAAAATTGAAAAAACTCTAAAATAAATTGAAAATAAATAGCAAATTTTAAGAAAGAAAAAACTCAAACAATTTGTGATTGATCTATGGAAAATATAGATATGCAAGTTACGAAGGCATTTTCAAGTGGTTCATGAAAAAAGAATGAAAGAAGCAAAAAAAAGGAAAAAAAAAATCTAAATCTTCTGCGGCATAATAGCAGCCGCTATGGTAGCTACGCATGCAAGTGCCACTTTTTTTTCAGAAAAGTGTACCACCCAACGGTTGATAATGCAGTTTTTTAACCACGGATACAATGCTTCCAAGAAGTTGAAGATGACTAACATAAGTGAAGTACTGAGCTGCAACACGAATAGAAATGCCTGTTTCTGTAGCAGAATTCCTAGATTTGTTTTCTTGTGAATGAAGAAGGTCACGGTTTCCTAATTCGGAATCTAAATCCAAGTCTTCCTGGACATCCAAAAAGGTCAGGAAGTAGAACTCACATTCCATGTTTACCATGGGTGCCAATACATGTAAGAGACTACAAAACATGCCACTGCAGATCACCATATTCTTGGAAATTACGCAAGAAGAGATGCCCCTACAGTGTACTATATATTTTAGAGTATCACGTAACCTATTTGTAGATCATGGCTTATTGTAAACTAATGGTTGGCATTAATAAAAGGTAGATAGGGGTAATTAGAGAAAATAATAGGACCGCAAATATCTTGTAGATTCCCTAGATGAGAGATTCTTATAGTATTATCTCACAGTAAGGAAACGACAAATCTCAACAAAATCTCTCTGATATTCAGATTTCTGTTTCCTAACTGTGCATCGCATAGCTCCATATCTTCAATAGCATAAGAGAAAATAGCAATGGATTAGGAACCTATACAAGTAGAATAGCATTAATCTTTTTTCTTCTCAAGGAAATGTCAAGTGTGCCCTAAATGAAAAGGCCTTGCCGGAAACTAGATAATACCAGATAAAGGAAAGGAAGCACTTGCATCTATCCAAGCAGTGATGATTAATATTCTACAAAGAATGTCTTGCAGGAAATACCAAGTTTTACAAGGCAATACATAGCTAGTAGAAATAGGGTAAAGGAGAAACAAAATACTACAAATGAACTACCTGTGCAGGAAATGCTCCTCCAAAAGCAGCTGGCTCCAAACTATTCCCACCGCATCCAATAGCCTTGTATATGCCATAAAGAAGCTTCAGATCATAGTCAAAAAGGAAAAGCTTTGTGCCATCCTTAATTCCCTGCACAACTTCCATCTTCCCTGGAGGAAGACCAAAGACATGGAAGCGATAGCACTCTGGCTTTGTCTTTGCATTGCACATGAAAATAAACCCTGAAATCCTTTCACCTGCATCTGGTCCCACATTTCCTACCGATGTAACTTCCTGATTGCCATAACCAGGGTAAGGAAGAAGGGGAACAGGGGCAGGAGTGGGTGCAGCAATTGCGTGAAGGGCCTTCCTTTTATATTTCTTTGCTATGTTCCTGGTGGAATTTGGGTGCTTTCTAGGATGCCCCTTGTTACTGTGCCGCTTGCCAGACCACCTTTTTACCATTTTCAGTACTGCAAATTCTGAAGATGACAACCCATTATGCATTTTATCAACAACCAAACATTCAGATAACGAATCAAAACAAAAGGCAAAGATTTGAAAGAAGTGGATTAAAAAAAAAAAAAGTTAAGTCAACATAAGAACTGAATAAAAGCTGCAGCCTGTAGGCTACAGGTGAAAATAAAAGGCTACAAACTTAGCCAGCCTATAGTACCTAAAAATCCACCAAATCTAACTGTTGGGCTCAGCAACTTATTCAAGGAACCATGTCAACAGCGTTGACCGGGAAGTTATAAGATGAAATGTTAAAGAACAGACTTAAATCTTATTCATCACTACTCATAACCATTCATGCCCTTCAAGTTCTCTCAACAGGTCTCATTGAGCAAAGAAAATCTTAATGGTACGGTTTCATGCCCTTGGGATGTAATTACTCACATCGCACAGATAATTATTTTTCCAACTCCAAACTTTTGGTTTTATAAAGTGCCTCCACAATGGAAACAAAGCACACAGTCTCTGAAACTTGGACACAATCCTGCAGGATTTAAATGAGTTAAAAATGTAATTTTTCTAATGAAGTCACCATAAGGGGGAGAATAATGGAGTAAATAATCCCGTGGAATCCAATCATATGGAGTGGTTGATTCACGAAAAGACACTAGGTGCAAGCATGTAGATTTTTCACATTTATGCCAAACCAGTTTCAACACCAACACCATTAACCTCACTACTGGTCTAGACTTCTAGTCAAAATAAAGCAGCCGCATTCCAAGAGCCAAGCAGCCTACCACCTCGACAGCCCCTTAACAATCAAATCCCACTCCAGTCTGGCCAGCCACCTTGAGGACAAGATAGCTTCTTAAGCGGGATGGAGCGCTAAGCCCCGTGCATTCTTAGATGGTATCACAATAAATCCTACGAGCATCATGGAATTAGCTATCTTAAGTAAGTCTTCAGGAATCACTGACCATCTTTAATAGTAGATTCTTGATTTCTTTATTGCACATTTGCTTTAATCAATGGGTTCGATTGAGAATTCCTCAATTTAATAGGAAAGCTTTAAGCTTTGTAAGAAAGACGAATCAGCTAAAAACAATTATACATTTTTTCAGTTTCTCCCCTCAGCAAGAACATCTTGTGGGTGCTTGAGCATTCTCTAATCCAAGGACTATGCTCTAATCCAAGGACTATCAGTTTTAGGGTTTGCAGCAGTACACCGTTTTCCACAATCCAATATCAGTTGTTGTTTTTCAAATCTAACCAAAAAAAAAAAAAAATCACAGTGGATGCTGAATGGGGATGGAAAAGAGAAGGTGTGAAAACACGAAATCCTGCACAATGCAGCTCAGTTCATCCAAACAGGACCGAGAATTCGTCGAAACCCTAAAAAGAAGCCAACTTTTTAGAAACCCCAATTTTAGAACTTTCAAAGATCTGTCTATCAACAGAAACCCTAATAAAAGCACGAAATGAGAAGGAGAACGACACGATTGTGAGTGAAATCCGAAAGCAGAGCGTACCAGAGTAGAAGGAATCTGATGTTCGCGAACACCTCGTGTGCGAAATCACCGGAGAGAATGCAAAAGGAAAATGGGCCTCAGCAAATATATAGGTGTCCGTGAGAGGGGAGCTGGACCGGGCCCAATAATAACAAAACCAGGCCTAACATTGGGCGGGCCCAATAATAACAAACTAGGCCTAGCATTGCCTGGCCCGGCTTGGTGACTTCTAGGTAGGGATGTAAATAGGTCTCGATTCTCTGGTTACATGAAGGTTCCGACATGTTAAAAATCGGATTTGGGTCTTTATTTAGGCCCCGATAAGTAAATAGGTTTGGCTCCGATTCCAACTTTGTTCGAACTCGTGGACCTACAATATTACATCAATTTTCGAAAATCTCTCCTAAAAACTATGTTTTTTCTAATATCATTTTCTACCTAAACCCGAACCCTGATCCAAACTCATCTCATATATGGTTCTAGTTGGACTCTACTTCTAGGGTTTCCCATGGTATATAACCAGACAGGACTATTCCCCCGGGCGTACGAAACCCACACACGGTAAGGTGTAAGTCCGAGGTGGAATTTAAATACGAGATGTGGGGAGCAAACCCATCACACTCACCCAACTCCCAATTGTGTGTCTTGGTGACCGATTTTCTTGATTTTGTTGGATTGATTGTCTCTTTTTTTTTTTTTTTTTCAAATGTAATGTCAAAATGCGAGAAATGTAAAATGAAAATAAGAAATTGGAAGGTGGACTAGGGATTGATGCATAGGAAGAAGGTATAGCTGCTGTGACATGTGAGGATACCAACAGGGATATTTATTACATATAAGGTACAACTCATGGGCCTAGGACTACGGTTTGTACCCGGAGGTTATAAGTTTGAAACTACACTATCACACTGGGGCTACAGAGGAATTTATCCGGCATCCCTTTGGGCTCGGAGGGATTAGTCTAGCCGAAAGGGCCGAGAACCCACCAATAGCAAAAAAGAAAAAAAAATGTAAATACATGACTATTAGTGAGATTCCGGATAGAAAGGTCTCATCATGAATAAGTTTAAGGCAAAGATTAGAAATATCTAGTCATCTCAAGCCTTAATTTTGATAGCCTTAAATTTTAACAAGCATTTCTTGTTATCATCGTGACTTATGCAAACCTTTCTTTGTTGTCATCATCGTCAAAGCCTTATCCCAATTATCCAAATCAGTGCACCCATAAACAAGTTCAGTTGGTGAAATTCTAAGGGGACGTTTGTTTTTTCCATTTACATATGTAATTGAATCACATGGGTAATGGATACACAAAAATCATGTTTGTTTGGTGTGATTTTGATTCACATGTGTAAAATAGTTGTGTAAATGGTGTGAAAGATGGCCCTTTTTATGCATTGCATTTTCACACCTCAAGAGGTGTGAAAAACTTACACATGTTACTGTTACTAGGCGGGCTGCTACAGTGCCTCACTGAGCAGTCCGCCTTTTATTTTTTTTTATTTTTTTGGGCCCCACTTGTAACATCCGAACCGTTCATTCTCTTAAGAAGTTCAAACACGGCCATGTGTCCAATTTTCAACCGTTGATGATGCATGGAGGTTGAGATATGATCAACATAATCACAGCCGTTCGATTAATCTACTGTTACTAACATATAGCAGTCCGCCTTTTATGATTTTTTTATTTTTCTGGGACCCACCTGTAAAATCAGGACCGTTCATATTTTTCAGAAGCTCAACCACGGCCATGTGTCCAATTTTCAACCGTTGATGATGTATGGAGGTTGAGATATCATCAAACAATATACAACCTATTGTTACTAACATACCCAGTCCGCCTTTTATAATTTTTTTAATGTTCTGGGCCCCACCTGTAAAATCAGGACCGTTCATATTCTTCAGAAGCTCAAACACGGTCATGTGTCCAATTTTCAACCATTGATGATGCTTGGATGTTGAGATATCATCAAACAATTTACAACTTATTCATAAATTCACATGTGAAATGCTATGTTAGTAACAAACGGTGGAATTTGATCCACATGTGAGTCATTTACATATGCAAATGACTCATATGTGGGTCATTTACACATGTGAATCACTTTCACAAGAAACAAACGACCCCTAAGTCATTCCATATCTTTTACCCTCTTTTCCCAAAAGCCCATCGACACCCCCAGATGGAATCATTTGGATATGAATGAAAATCATGGTCAAGTTAGCCCAGTAAAATGGGGCACGAACAGATTCAGACCTGAATTTGATTAGACTTAACTCCTGTCAAACTGGGTTTAGGGTTATGTAACCAAAACTAACATAATACACCATAAAAATTAGCAGTTTACTAAATTAGATAAGGGTCCTAGGATCATAGTATTTGGGTGGTAAGCCTTGACTGTTGCCCCTGGATATGCATACCAGACCCTCAACTGATACGATCATGCTTAGGTTGGTAGCAGTGATGACAAATTGCACTACATATTTAGGCCTTTTTGTTTCACACGTATTATCAAAAGGAGCTAAAGATTAAACATGGAGATATACAAGAGACTCCACCCTTTAAACATAGTAAATTAAATCCTCAAACATTAATTATTTTCATATCTCTACCCTTATTAGTCACTTTCATCCATCCAATACCCCCTCCAAATAAAAGCCTCTATCCTTAAAACTCCGATGAACTGAGAAAAATTAAGACAAAATGCTTCTAATTGATTTGAAATAATGTATTCTGTCTACAAGATTGCAGAAGGGGCATCATCAGACAAACCATTGTAGACTGCAAAAGGGGTACCATCATCCATTATAAATATGAATTTAAGCGACCAGATCGACTTCATCACGGTCTGGAGGAACCACATCCAACCTCATCATACTCCGATATTCATGAGGAACTGGTGCCCCAGCCTGCACGCAGAGTTCCACAACAGCAGGCGCCTTGCCGTAGTACCTCTTAAGCTCATTGATCAGAGGAGGCCCATGTGGATTCCGCACATGCCAAACATAGTTTGGTCCAATCAGATCATCGATGGTCGCTTCCTGCCATGCATGCTGGCCTTGACGGTACTGATGCTTCGCAGCTCGGCAGCACCTCACCTTGTGACCCTTAGGACCCACCTGAACCTCAGGGCAATACCCACAAGTGCTCACACCATATGTCTTCATTATCTCCTCAGCTCCTGATCTCATAACATACCATGACTCCAATATCTTGGCACTCAGTTCACTTGGCTTCTCCTCCTCGTTCTGGCAAGTGATGCAGTTCTTTCTATCCGAGCAAATTGGAATTTGCAAAGGGGGATCATCTGGTTGCTGATTATTTTCAGTATCTGCTTCATCCATCTCTTCCTCGAAATCTGCCATCCTTCCATCGATCCAGTAAACAGGTTTGGATCTTCTCTTTGTTTGATAGTCTTCATGGTCTAGACCGGCCTGTATGCAGAGCTCTAAAACTGCTGGGAGTCTTGGGACTTGGAGTCTTTCATTGTGGACAACTCTTGGCTTTCCTACCCTATCATAGAGATGATAGCAGGATGGGAAGTAAATTACATCTTCAATGCCACCTTTCTTCCATACATGAGTGGCGCCTCTGAAACCACTCTCGGGCCCTGTACATGTTCGGATTTCATGACCGACATGGCCAATGTGAACTTCAGAGCAGAACCTGAACACAGAAGTTCCAGTAGCAGATGAAAATAGGTATTTAGTTTCAAAGGGACCAACACCAATAAGAAGTTTGAAAATGGAAATCAGTTCCAATCATATGAAAACTTTGTGATCAGTAACTTTAGAATTTGAAAATGGTAGGATTCTCACAATCGTGCTGACCATTTGACTCTTTTCTCATCCATTTTTAGGTCACAAATCAGATTATCAGTGCTGACCCAGGTCTATCTGCATTTCTGGCATGGGGTGATGTCTTACTTCGACATAATTAAAAAGAGAAAAGAAAAACTGTGAACTGACCACAATAAGTCAGTTTGGAAAGGACCTATCAATAAGGTAGTTCCATGTGACAAAGGGAGTAGTATTGTGGTGAAATGGGCAACTGGTGTCCGACTAAGGAAACCGAGTCTGAAGCAAAACAAGGAGTAGGCCAGCGTTTTTTTCATAAATGGTTATCACTCTGCGCCAACACGAGAGAACCTAACAATACAGCAAATACTTCTATCATCTGTTCCTCCAAATCTTCTCTGCTTGCTTTCTATCACCTCTTCTTTACTTACTATTCTGAGTCCAACAATCTCACATTGCCTCTCAAAGTGAAAACGTCAAAGAAGAGAAAGATGATTGTTCTCCCTGACTTTCAGTTATATCAGAAGTTCATATCTGCCATGGGAGGAAGGTTGGAAGTAAACTTTTTTGTTTCTTTGTTTATGCTTTGCAAGGGAATCGAACTCACAAACCCACGCGAGCGCACTGTCCCTCACCAGCTGATGCTCAGCTTGGGGCAACCTTTTTTTGTTTTGAGTGAATCCTTCTCAAAGGTTGGAGTTGGAGGTAACATAAGTACAATGAAAATTGAGAAATGGATTCTTACATGTAAGCAACTATAGGGGCTGTCAATAAGCCAAGCTAACTTAGCTTGTGGGTTAATCAATCCAAACCCACACACAAACAAGTGGGAGCAAGTGAGGATCTAAATCGGGTCCAAGTACAGGTTTGGTTAGACAAGTGGACACCAGTGAGGGTCTTATGTTATCCCATGTACCTGTTTGGGTACAGTTCTGCATACCCATATTTAGTTCTAAGTGCCAATACACCATGGAGCGGACCAAACGAACTTGTGTTCACCACCAGGGAAAGGTACCCCTACCATGAAAACAGAGACACATCAGATAGATGGAAAGATGATAAGAGAGTCACAAACCTTCTATATGATTGGAAGTCTTAGGAACATGGTCCATCTCTTCTTCGTCATCCTTCACTTTATGAGGCAATGTGCAATGGTTGAACTCAATTCATCCTCCCATCCCACTGGATGCTGGAGTGCTGTGCATAATACTGAGGGGGGCAAGAGAGGTGATAGAAAGCAATCAAAGAAACGTTGAGAAAGACGAGGAGATGAGAATATGCCACTACTCAGTAAAATTCTCTCATGTTGGAGAGCAGAGAAGAAAGGACAAATCATGAAGAGAACTCCTGACCAACACGAATGGATCACCACGAAAAAGTTTTTTTTTAATGGTAATTGGTGACTAATTACCACAAAAAAGTCTCCCCTGAGATCTTATTCTTCTAATCTTTTTACTTCAAATGAGGCAGGATGGGTAATGGATTCGAGCCTACATTATGAAGCATGAGTGAATTTGCTTTAAGCTCAAACTCGGGTTTTGAATTCCCAAACTCAGCCTGGGTATTGGAATGAGGCACATATCTTTCATGATAACACACGCATACAATGCAGAAATTTCTAGAACAGGCTTGTGGACCAACCCCAGGCCCCTTATAATCAATCCATACCCTTCACACTACCAATGAATTAGCAATGTAGCACACTCCAAATTTCACGCTCATTTGAGTTTTGTAAACCCTTGAGTTGATCATAAATTTTTGGCACTCGTCTGACTATATTTAAAAGATAGGAATTGCACAACTCTGTAGCACCCAAAGATGTGCTTCCCATGAGTATACAGTTCCATTTTTTGGATAAACATAGACCATGCAACTTTCAATACCCTTACCCTCTCCATCATCGGCATGCATTCAGGTGAGAGACCAACAGGCTTGGTCATTTCTAGCTTCAAAAAAGTTGGCCCATTGCTAAAAACGAACCTACAATACCCACAACATTATACAATATCATTCATGCTCATCCTCACCCACATGCAATTCAGGCAAGAATTGGGCTAGTCAAGATAACTCAACCAACCCAAGTTGCACTCCAACTTCAATTAAAACCATACAACCTCCAAAAAAAAAAAAAACCCAAACTACTAAAGTGGTGAACATACATCACCATGATCAAAGTGATGTTAGCAAAATTCAAGAGAGGCATAAAACCATACACTATTAAAGTGGTGAACACCACCAATACCATGATCCTAGGCAAGTTAGCAATTCAAGAGTGACCAAAATTCCATACCTGCATCTTTTCACAGGAACAACGACACCCACAAGCTCTGCCAGGCCATGGAGGAGCGATTCTCTTGCTTGGTTGACTTGGTGGGCCACCTCAACAAGTTCAGGAACAAGTAGTCCATTATCAGGTGCTTCAAGGATCGTGCAAAGGCCAGCATTCCTTGCTATCTTCTCTTTCTTGGCTCTCCGTATCAAAACTTTCATTGGGGTCGGATACGGCTTCCGTTCCGATTTCCCCCTGCAGGGTTTTGGAACATCCGCATATCGGACGTCTTCTGCGACGATGGAAACAAAATATCGGCACTGCTGAAATACCTTGGACCCCCATCTTTCCCAAAATGCTCTACTTTGCATCTTTTTTTGGTGTTGTCATGAGATGGGTGAAACTGAAATAAGGGTCTAAAACTCTAACCTAAAAAAGGGGTTAGAGCGTTGGGCACTTCATCATTTCGATTTTTGTTTGGGGTTTTTGACTCCTGCTCCAATGGAGAAATTCACAACATGTTTCAATCCAAGCAGAAATATTTTACAGATTCTGATACGGTGAGATTTAGCAGAGGATTTATGAATCCTGCATGCCTACAGCTCTGATGGAAAATCTCAACTGTATTAATCAAAGCAGAAGACTTTGATGTTGGGTTTGAGTTTTCTTTCTGAAAAACAAAAAAAAACCAAAGTTGCATTAGAATCTACAGAGAAAGAGAGAGGAGAAATCTGAAACTATGACTCGCAAAAAACCCAACTTGGAAACCAATTTTTCAAAGAGAAAAGGAAAAAATAAATCTCATGAGAGAGAGGAGTGGGGTGGGGTTTACCTTGGGACTTTAGAGTAAAGTTAAATGGGCCAAAGATTCTAAAATTTCAACTTTATCCCGTTTGGATGAATTTGACCTGATAAATGAAGCAATATTGTAAGCTAAATGTATTCTATTTCACTTCAACTCTAAATACTTTTATTTTCTTAGGATGTGTTTGGATAAATGAGAAGTGAAATAAAATGAAGTGGATTTCACACGTAGAGTAGAGTGAAGTGAAATAAGTTGAAGTTAAAATAGCGTACTTCACTTCACTCCATTTGGATGCTCATTTTGAAGTTAAGTTTGGAGTAGAATCCACTTTTACTCAAAGAAATAGAAGTATTTAGAGTTGAAGTGAAGTGGAGTATATATGGCTCACAACATTACTTCATCTATTGGGTCAGACTCATCCAAATGGGGTAGAGTTGAAATTTTAGACTATTAAGGCCCAATTAACTTCACTCAACTCTATTTTTTGCCTATCCAAACAAATCCTAAGTAAAGTGAATTTTATTCCAAACCTTAACTTTAAAATAACCACCCAAATTGAGTGAAGTGAAGTGAAGTGAAGTACTCTTCTTTAACTACAACCTAATTCACTCCACTCCACTCCACATGTGAAATCTATTTCATTTTACTCCACTCCTGATTTATCCAAACAGAACCTCAGGAGGTGCTGTTATTCTTTTGGGTGTGACTTCTGCATAATCGTTCTTCAGTTTTTCAGTTTGAGAAAGAGACCTGATTGACTCAGATGGACGAACTTCCATACCTAGTTTCTACCAAAAACTACCTAGTCTCAGGAATGGGGGGGACCCAACTGAGACACACCACCCATATTTAAGAGCAAGGTTAGGGAGGTGGCAGTGGTCTGGGCAGAGTCAAGTTGAGCAGTGGACAATATGCACAGGTTCAACCCAAGCACACCCATTTATTGATCAGGCCAAAAAATTGTGAATCTATGCCCTACCCAAACTTTTAATGGATGAACCCAAATTCTTCTTCTTCGGTGTAGGTTGGGTTTGCAGCTCATAGGGCAATTAGGTGGGTTGGGAGGTCAAGTAGGAAGAATTAAAAGGTCCATCCAAACCTTCAATGTATGATTGGTGGGTTAGCAAAGACAAACCGTCTCACTAAGTTGAAGGTCCATTTGCGGGACAAGAAGATTTCATGATGGAGAAAAAAATGTTCTGATATTTCGTGTTGTAAGTCCACTACCATGTTGGTTTGTACAATGTATTAATTCCACAGGAAAGGAGGAAAAAAAATGGAAATAATTTCCCTAAATTTTTATTCTGATGGGAATGGTAAGAACGCAGGATTCTTTTCTCCCATGGAAATAGAAATCCACAATGAGAAATCCTTTCATTGTACAAACAACTCACAAGAGAATTTCAGGAATGCAAAAGTTTATTTTGATTTTTGTGCATACCATTGCTGCAACTCATTGTCTATACATAAAAGGAAAATAATGAAATGAAATTCCTCGTTAGAGAGGATTTCGATTTTCTTTGGAAATGGTAGGAATACAAGCTTCCTCTCTCCTATGGAAATAAAAATCTACAAATTGCCCACCCGCCCCATATTAACGCATAAGAGCCTTCCACCGTGTTCTTCTTTTTCTTTTTCTTTTTTTCTTTTTTTTTTTTTTGACTTTTTTGCTCAATATCAATGGATGTTCGCCTTGTCACCAAATATCGAATATAAATCTTTAGTAGGACACCCCTTTTTTCTTTACCTTTTCCACCCATTTTCCATATTATTTTGATGCTTCCTCTTCAATGGTCCCAACCGTAGATTCTCTTTACTTACCTTTTGTATGTTTCCATTTTTTTTTTCTCTAAAGAGTAAGTTAGGTCTTCATTTTCTCAACGATAATCTACAGAAATGGAAGTATACTATCCAAAAGATTGAGTCTACTTCCAAAATGGGCATACCCCTTAAATACAATATGAAACAAAAATATAAAAACTACTAACTATCATCTAGAAACTCCATGTCTTATAGAAACTACTAACTATCATCGAGAAACTCCATGCTTTATAGAGTTATACAAAATTTCAATATTCAGTGGGGGAGTGCCCAAACTTCTGCTGATGAGTTTACTAATACGCAGAAGTATACTTCCTTCTCCTTGTTTGGCCCTGCCACAATCCATCTTCATTTTTTCTTGTTGACTTTCTCATCTTTCCATTGGAAGGTTGTAAATATTTACTAAATGGAGATGAATAGAGAAGGAATGTTGTAAATGGAGATGGAATGGAATACTGGTGAATAAAGACGATGTGAAATTCTAAGTTCTAGTGACGTAATGAAAAAAAAAATACATTCTTTAAAATCCAGAGAACTGTTCTTTTAATTAACAATAAACAATCATATCACTGGATATGAAGGTCTTACATTCTATTTACAATAAGCTATAGAATATACCAAAAAGAATATAAAAACCTATGTAACTAACTCCAAGCAAACCCCAAGGGGTATAGCTCAGTTGGCCTACTAGGACCACGGTTTACACCCGGAGATTGTAGATTCGAAATTGCACTATCACCCGAGGGCTATAAAGGAATTTACCTGGCTTCCCTTTGGACCCAGGGATTAGTCTACAGGAGAATTTGCCCGGCTTCCCTCTGGACCCGGACGGATTAGTTCAACCCAAAGGATTGAGAACCTCCGATAGCAAAGGAAAAAAAAAAAACCACTCCAAGCAGAATTTTGGTTGGAAAAAAAGGACACAATTAGTGAGTGTACACATATTACATCGTTTCATGAATTCCTCCTAAATAAAAACCATAAAAGGAATAAGATGCACAAGAACCTTAAAAACAAGTAATACAGGGAGAAAAAAAGGTGTTGTATAAAAGAGATAAAAGACAAATGAATGATAAAATAAAGAGAATCTAGGGCAAGATCACCAAGAAAGCAACAAAACCACTAGGAAACATATGGAAAGGCAAGGAAGAAAGGGGTTTTCTGCTGATTGAAGAACCAAACTCAGCCTTGAAAGCAGGCATGGAATCTAACAAAAACCCAGTTCATATATACATAATAGTATAAAATTACTACATATACATATATAGTACACAATTTATGGTCATGGCATCAGGTATCAAGTCCTCAGGTATGACCATGGACCTTAACCCAAAGCCAGACCTAAATTGAAAAAGGGCCCAAAAATTGGACTTATACCCTATATTTTAGCATGGTCCTATGTGTACTTAGGGACCCATTTTCATCCTAATTTGCAGTCATGTTTTTCATAACTCAATATCCCATCATTTGTCTCCTCCCTGCATTGAAGGCTTTTCCAGGCATTACTCCAATCCATGGAACAAGCAACCCTTTAACATGTAAAGGGTCTCTACTTCTAGCCTTCTTTGCATTTTTTCAAGCCATGTCAAATGATTTAAGGGATCTTGGATGACAACCGGAATTAATTTTTGACCTTACAGTAACTCTTTTTTTTTTTTTTTTTTTTTTTTTTGAAGATTTTGTATATGGCTAAAGTTCAAAGGACCAGAAAAATGTCTCACATGATTTGGATTAAGCAGTCCCAGAATGTCATGCGTAAAAGCCCAATCCGAAGCATTTTCTCTCAGTGAAAATCATTCTTCAATTGTCATTTAAAAAAAAAAAAATGGAAAGAAAGAAAGGGGAGAGAAAAGAAATATCAGCAACATCAGGAATATGATTCAATGGGCTAAATCGGAACTTAGTAAGAAGCTTAGACTGAGAAATTCCCTGCATGATTACAACCATACATTAATTCAAAAGGCCACTGAATGACAACAATCGGCAAACACAAATGACCTGTAGTAGTGTATACACCTTGAGAAGCACCAAAACGGATCATGAGGAGCAGCAAGTCTCCAATGGGTGAAGCTCAAGGCAACAAAAGCATTCTGATCCCCACTCCTAAGGAAAGTCTTGAAATCTTTTTTTTTTTTTCGGAGTTCAAAATCTTACTCGATTCTAAAAATACACTATTCAAAACTCATAAAACAATTTAAGAGATAAAAGAGACTCATAACAATGCACAGTTGTGAAAACAAAAACAAAAACTCCAACCCGGAGATGAACAATAGGTTAGAAACAATTGGTTTCATCACCTCCATCCGTGATGTAAATTAGATCAAACATACAAAGGAAAAACTTCTCCTGTTAAGGAACAAGCGGTGATCTGACACCCTAGCGACCTTGCCTTAATACCTGCTCCCCTTAGCTCTATACATGTAAATACATGACATAACATGATACAGCCATTGTTTCTTTGATAGACAAGAAAGTCAATGCAAAGAGGAAACTACAGCATTTCAGCTTTGTAAACCATTATTGCAGCCTCAAGAACTCATAAGCCATAAACCCCAGTCCAACCACGTCCATATGCATATCTTGTAGATGATGAGTTTCATCATTGACACACTAACCTAACAAGCCGCTGGCCATAGAAAATAGGATGATCCTTTACTCTTACGCGCACGCATACAACCTCATCCTGAAAGCCGGAGATTTACAAAATGGTGAAAACAGATAAAAATAATGTGCATTTAGTTCCTTGTGCTAATTGTCTATTTACCTATACCAGAAGGCAGTAACCAATGAATTAGGTTGCAAAAAGCAGAAGACAGGCAACTGTATTTCTTTTACAGGAGGTAGGTGAGATAGCATACCTCGATTTGGACAAACATTTGCAAAGTGTGAGGGATCACCACAAATAAAGCACCTCCTGCCTGAGATAGGCTCACCAGTTGCTGTCACAAAAGAAACATTTGTCGCACTGTGTCCTTCCCCACGTCCTCTGCCTCGGCTGCCTCTGCTGGGAGGGCTGCGTGCCCCTCCTCCGCCAGTGTCATTATTGTCAATGCTATCTTCCCATCTGCATCACAGACAAGTTAGGGATATAATACTCCAACCCATCCATGACTGGTATCAGCAAATTATCATTGGAAGAACCTTAAGATATGGATTGACAGGTCAAAACAAGGAAATGGCTCGAAACAAAATTAATGGGGTCAGTGCTGATGGCCTTGTTCTATCCAATTTGTTTACACTTGACATCCACTGGGAATAGGAAGTGTTATGCCGAGTTCCAATATACTTACACAAAGAAATTACACTCCTCCCGCTGGCATTTGTAGAACTTCCTTCCCCTGTTGTTAGCTGTATTAGCAGTTCGAAATATGCAGGGCTCCCCACATGCATTACATGAAAGAGTAGTAGTTCCTGCATTATCAAAAGAAAATATAATATAATATTCTATGAGTTGTTTATGCGGGAAAGAACAATATGAGAAATGGAGTGGGTATAGTTGTAGATAAGGATTTGAAAGAAAAAATTGTGGGGGTAAAGAGGTTGGGTGAAAGAATTATAGCAATTAAACTAGTGTTAGAGGAAGACATAATTCATATCATTAGTGCATATGCTCCCCAAGCAGGATTAGATGAAAGTGTCAAGAGATAATTTTGAAAGGAGATGGATAGTTTACTATGAGAAATCCCAACTAGTAAAAAGATTTTTCCTAGTAGGGGAATTAAATGGGCATGTAGGAAAGGACAATAGAGAGTATGAGAGAGTGCATGGAGGACAAGGATTTGGAGAAAACAATGAGTTAGGAGACACTATCTTGGACTTTGCATTAGCTTTTGACCCTATAATAGCAAACACTTGCTTTAAAAAGAGAGATGAGCATTTAATTACCTATAAAAGTGGAATTAGAAGGAACTAGATACACTTTTTTTTAGTTAGAAAACATGACCAATTGGCTTGTAAAGACTGTAGGGTTATTCCAGGAGAGAGTTTCGCCACACAACATAGGCTAGTAGTTTTAGATATTTGCATTAGATATAGAAAGATGGGTAGTAAATAAAATGTGCCTTGAAACAAAGTGGAGGAATTTGAAAGGAAAACGAGCAACAATATTTAAAGATAAAGTGATTAAGCAAGGAGGATGGAATTTTAAGGGGAAATTAAAGCGATGTGGAATCAAATGACTTACTGTATTAGGAAAGTTGCTAAAGCGGTACTTGGAGAGTCAAAACGGAAAAGACACTACAATAAAGAAACCTAGTGGTGAAGTGTAGAGATTCAGAAAGTTGTTCGAGAGAAAAGACGTTACAAAGTTTGGCAGAAGATTAGGACTATGGAAAACTATGAGATGTATAAGAAGGCAAAGAAAGAAGCTAAGAAAATTGTAAGTAAAGCAAAGTTAAAAGCATACGATGACTTATATAATAGGTTGGGAACAAGAGAAGAAGAGAAGGATATTTTTAAGCCTGCAAAAATAAGGAAAAGTAAAGACTTAGACCTGTCAAATATATTAAAAGCAATGACCAAAAGGTTCTAGTGAAAGACAACGATATCAAAGAAAGGTGGAGAGAAGAGTTTAGTATACTTTTCAATGAAGACTATGTTGGAGACATAAGAACAAGAGAGAATACTTTATTAGCATAACATACTTTTTTCTATATAATTAGGGTAGTGGGAGTGAAGAAAGCATTGAAACAAATGAAAAAAGGAAAGGCTATAGGTCCAGATGACATTCCGATAGAAACTTAGAAATTCTTAGGAGAAGTTGTGGGGGCTTTGTTAACTAGTCTTCTTAATAAGATATTGGTGACAAAGAAGATGCCAAATGAGTGGAGAATAAGTATTATAGTACCTATATATAAGAACACGGGAAATATACAAATTGATACCCACTACTATGGGATTAAACTTATGAGTCGTACTAAAAAGCTATGGGATAGAATAATGGAGCAATGACTTAGACAGAAGATCAAGATATCTGCAAATCAATTTGGTTTTATGCCAAGGAGGTCAACTATAGAAGCTATTTCCTCAATTAGGCAATTAATGGAAAAATATCGAGTGAAGAGGAAAAATCTGCATATGGTCTTCATTGATTTAGAAAAAACTTATGACTGAGTACCTAGAGATTTAATTTGATGGGCTTTAAATAAAAGGAATGTTCTATGATGTTATATTGAAATTATTAAAGACTTGTACGAAAGAGCGGTAACAAGTGTGAGAACTACCTATAGAGAGACAAGTGAGTTCCCAGTGACCATAGGTTTGCATCAGGGGTCGGCCCTAAGCCCTTACCTCTTTGCATTAATTAGGGATGAGTTAACTGCTCATATTCAAGAGGTAGCTTGGCGTATGTTGTTTGCAGATGATATAGTGTTAGTGGATGAATTAAGAGATGGAGTGAATGCAAAACTCGAGAGATGGTGGGAGACTTTAGAACCCACAGGCTTTAAAATAAGTCATACAAAGACAGAATATATGGATTGCAACTTTAGTGGGCATTTACAAAAAGCTAAAACCACTGTGAGAACTAAAATGCAAGAGATACCACAGAGATTCATTCTATTACATTGGCTCGATAATTAGCAAGGATGGGGAGATTGATGAAAATGTCAAACATAGGTTAAAAGCAGGACGGTTGAAGTGGAGACTTACGTATAGAGTGCTTTGTGACCGACGAATTCCAACAAAATTGAAGAGAAATTTTTATAGGACAGCGATTAGACCAGCTATATCCTATGGAGCAGAATGTTGGTCAATCAAGAAGCAACATATGCTCAAACTGGATGTAGCAAAGATGAGAATGTTGAGGCAGATGTGTGGTGAAACTAGGAAAGATAAAATTAGAAATGAGCGTTTTCAAGAGCATTTAGGGGTAGCACCAATAGAGGACAAAATTAGATAAACTCGTTTGAGATGGTTTGGACATGTCCAACGCAGGCCAGCAATGGTGCTGATAAGTAAAAGTTTGGCTATGCAGGTTAATGGCCCACTACCAAGGGGAAGGGATAGGCCAAAGAGGGTGTGGATGGAGGTAGTAAAAATAGATTTGAAGAAGTGCAATTTATCTGAGGATTTAGATAGATCGGAATGGAGAAACATAATTCATATAGCCGACCCCAGCATAGTTGGGACAAGGCTTTGATGATGATGATTCCATGAGTTGTTGAAAGTGAAACAACAAACGAGGGGAAAGGAAGGGGGGTCCGTTTTTTGGTTTGATGATTGGACAGGAGTAGGCCCTTTTAGTATGTTCTATATATTATATATTTATTTATTCAAATGTGCAATCACGAGGCTTAAGTTCTACGCTTTGGTCAATTGGAACACCTCGCATCACACTTTAACAGTTTAGAACATTGATCTTTGCATGCCCTTAATTTTATGAGTTTTTGTAGTATTGGTATTTATGATTTTTATTCAATAAATTTAGGCGATGATAACAACTTTGGCCCTTTTATACAAAGCATTTCTCTCTCTCTCTCTCTCTCTCTCTCTCTCTCTCTCATGCAAATCCTAAATCTGATTCAGTTCTTTCTAATTACATTCAGTTCAAACTGTTTTACTTTGAAAATGATAGAATTTCAGGAAATAGTAAACCTAGTACGGTAGGATGTGAAATTATATCCAAATACTATCTTGAAACAGTATTTGGTATAAATCCTGCACTCTAAGCATGCACAAGAATTTGGATTAGATCGTCAGAATCCATACTGTTTTGCAAGCATAACCTTCTTCCATGCTGACTGCCCCGAGAGTTGGAAATCTGTGAAGGGCAATCATTCGAAGAATGTCCTGTTTGCCTGCAATGTACACAAGCAGATTGCCTTGTAGTCCCTCTTTGAGCATTACTTGAAGGTTCCATGGGCCGACGCCCTCTTGCTGCAAATGAAAATCAAATTTTAGCATTATGTTGAATATGCGTTAAGGAAACAACCCTTGCTGGATAGAAGAAATATGCAGTGGTTTTCCACAATGATTAGCAGTGGATAGGAGTAACTTTTAATTGGAGAGTAACCTCCTTCAAATGAATTTCGGTAATTAACAAAACTTTAGCCGATGCATTGTTGAGAAGTCCCACATCCCATATCGCCTAAGTAATAGGCTTGACATATCTTAATATACCTGTATGGGCCTTCCACCTATAAGCTTAAGCTTTTGGGTTGGTATATGGTTTCTTACATGGTATCAGAGCGGGTTTCGATCCCGGTGTTCTTGTGTAGCCCACGTGACAGGCCCGTCCATGAAATCTGTTGGGCCTGCACGTGAGGGGGAGTGTTGAGAAGTCCCACATCCCATATCGCCTAAGTAATAGGCTTGACATATCTTAATATACTTGTATGGGCCTTCCACCTATAAGCTTAAGCTTTTGGGTTGGTATATGGTTTCTTACATGCATCATTCAGATGAATGATCAACAATAAATTCTTCTGAGATACAGGGCAGTCATCAGAAAAAGACACTGTTCACTTCATTATTGACAGAAAACAAGTTCTCAGTATGGTAAGTGGTGAGGACTGAAATGTTTGTTTTCTAATTGAAACAGTTTGCCACAGGGACTCGGCTAACACAATCCCTTGGGTTTCAGGCTTAAAAAAGAATCCTTGAAAGTCTCAATTCCCTTTGAATGAAATTATAGGTCATTGGGTTCTTCTTTTCAGGTGGACTCTCAGCACGTGGGTCAAGCATGGCTAATGATATAGCAGATTCATTGCCTAAGGAGTGGTAGAATTGGTCCCTCTATTGGTCCGTTGATTTAATTTTTTTCAAAACTTTCTCTGATACTTTCCTTCTTAATTCTTTTGGTTCTCAATTCCCTTTGAATGAAATTATAGGTCATTGGGTTCTTCTTTTCAGGTGGACTCTCAGCACGTGGGTCAAGCATGGCTAATGATATAGCAGATTCATTGCCTAAGGAGTGGTAGAATTGGTCCCTCTATTGGTCCGTTGATTTAATTTTTTTCAAAACTTTCTCTGATACTTTCCTTCTTAATTCTTTTGGTACAAGGCTCTTATACCCTTGTTTTAGCTTTGTTTTGATTTTTTTGGTTCCTTTATAAATGTTTGCAGTTATTGATAATAAAAATAAAAAAAAACCTGCCCCACAGGCAACAACATATGAGTACTTACTATAATCCCTTCTATGGAAGGGAAATCATAATTTCATACTTAAATGGAAACTTAAATAAAGGTTAAGGTGCAGTTGGATTATCCAAAGAAACAAATTACTCGAACATTTTGGCACAAGCAATGTCTAATTGTCTCTCCATTCCATTGGGCACTTACTGGATCCCACACACCGAAATACAATTAGGTGGATGCCTCTGTTCCATTGTGTATTTGGTGGAGGATCTTTGCATAGTATCACAACTAATGTGGCGTTCGACTTCTAAACAACCTCAAACACGAAGCAGAATGTAGAACCATCCATTCTTCAAAAAAAAAAAAAATACACCTCAAAACACCTTCAATTGTCGAGTTGGACTCAAACACCCCCCATGACTAGGAAACCAATGCCTATTGTTATGCTACCATTTTTTTTTTTTTTTTTTTGAATGGCTATCATTATGTTTCCATCATGACAAAGCAAGAAAAAATAAAATATCTTTCAAAGATATTTTGGGAGATAATCAACCCATCCCTTGCTTGTTAAGTAATTTCAAATCCACCATATTGAAGAAAACTATCTACGTGGGAGGAGGCTCAGATTTTGGCATGATAAATAGTGTGGTCAAACGGTGTTGGAACCATCAATTTCCTAATCTTTTTTTGTTGGATCAGAGACAACATGCTTTAGTGATGGATAATTTTTCCTGTTCAGGAAGCAATCTTTGGATTGTGGGCTTTTTATTTTGCTCGATTACTTTGTTTACTAGGAAAATTGTACTTGTCAGTTGGTAATTCAGGTGTCAGATTGTGGACAATGGAAACCAAATGCTAAGGGCCGGTTTTCGGTGAAGTCCTTTTATAATGCTTTGGCTGATTCTATTGAAAGGGTGGACGGCTGGCATAACTTTTGTGCTCCTTAAGTTCCGCCAAGGGGTTTGATTTTCTATTGGATAGTGAGGTTACACTGACAATAGACAAGTTCAGAAGAAGGAATCATATTCTCATTAATGAGTGTCCAATGTGTTTAGAAGATAAGGAAATAGTGCATCATTTGATGATTCATTGTCATTTTGGTCATATAGTGTGGTCTGCTTTATTGGAAATGTTTGGTATGGAGTGGGTTGTGCCTAGGATAGTTGAAGGTCTTTTTTCTTCAATGGTGTAGGCGCTGCAAGTGTATTCGGGGTAAGATTTTATGGAGGCTAGTCTTATATGCTACCTATTGGAAGCTTTGGTTGGAAGGAATAATAGAGTTTTCAAGAGTAAGTCTAATTCTATGATGGAGGTGGTTGAGTCCATAACTTGGTCCGTCTCCGAATGGGCGAGTATGCGAAAGGAGTTTCTTTGAAAGATCTTAATAGGTCTTGGTCTTCTTTCTTTAAGGGTGGTTGGAGTGTTAAATCCATGGTTCGAGTTGTATGGATGAATCCCCCTATTAGTGTTCTGAAGTTGGATTTTGATCATGAAAAAGAGGGATAGGAGTGGTTATAAGATTGAAATGGTAATATTGTAAGGAACTTCTCTAGGCCGATTGACTCTTCGGATGATAATGAAACTGAGTTGTTTGCTATTCTTATTGGTTGACAAGAGTTTCTTCGGATGGGTGGTTATAATGCTATTCTTGAAGGATATTCTTTCTCGGTAATTCAGTGGTGTTCAGTCCTTCTCATCTTTGGAGATTGGCGAATTGGGTGGAGGTGCAGGATATTTCAAATAGGTTGGGCACTAGCTTCCATCATTTATTTATTTATTGGAAAAAGGTGACTTTTCATTGCACAAAGACTGTACAGTATAAGAGGGCTAAAACGATAAAAAAAGCCCCTACAAAAACACGGGGAAGGTTGTACACCAACAAAAAGAAAAGGGACTTAAGTAGGGCCAGAAATGAGCAAAGAAGGTTTAAGAACTCCCTCTTTAGCGAGTTTATCCGCCTCCACATTTGCTAATCTCATAATGTGAGTGAACAAAACATTCAAATCACTTGACCACTAAAGCAACTCTTCAATAATGTCTGCCAGATACCACGAAGGTGAAGAAGACCGAGTAGCCTAATGTTGTGGCAGATAGTCTTGCAAGGGAAGGAGGTTTTCACTTGTCCATTTATTTCAATGTTTAGTTTTTCTTTGTTTTCTTTTTGTTACTTTTGCGTTGGCTATGTTTTGTCCCTTTTTGGGTTTGGTGAAATAAGATTTTCATTGTAATATATTAGAGAGAGAGAGAGAGAGAGAGAGAGAACTATCAACGTCAAATTGGGAATGACAGCATATGTTAATTTTTATTCCAGGGAAAAGTAGCTACAAACTCAAATGTGGACAAAAGAAGAAACTGACAAGGGTTTGTAACAGTCATACCCTATATAAAAGGTTAGGTAACAAAGATGTGTTTACTAGTAGTGGTACCGACTACTGCACATGCAAGAAATATTAGAACAGACACCCTCTGGCCATGAGTTGTTATGCATGGAACAAGGTTTTGTAAATTAGAATGATATAGAGAGTATGTTGGTACCGCCTAAATTACAAAAAGGGATACATTATAGTTCTTTTGCGATATGTGCACAAACATGTTTTACAATGGCAACAAACATGGAAGTTTTTCCCCCTTTTTTCTGGATTGTCTGCACTACCTAAATAATAAAATGAGTATAACACTGACCTGGTGTGATAACAGGATTTCGGGGCCCTGTTCCACAAATTTCTATTAATTCTTTGAGCGTATCATCGCAGCCACCAATGCATCCTGACAAAAGAAACTACAGTTATCATATTGATGATTGAGGTTACAAAATTCTACCGGAGTAATATCATTAGAAACAATTTCACATGATAAAAAGTAAATTTTCTCAACATCTATTATGTAAGAATAGAACAATTTGAAACTATAGAATGACACATGAGACCAAAGTCAATGCATCTGAAGGAAAAGCTGAATGAATAATTGCTTTGAAACTATAAGAATCATATTACATGATACCCAAGTCCATGCATTTGAAGCCAGATGAGTAAAATCTAGATATTAATTTTCTGTCAAAAACATAAAAGATCCATGTGAAGGCCACTTCATAAAGATGGGGAACTGAGACATGTAAGTTATGGCACACGCACATGCATGTACGAACGCTCACTTATGCACACGCGCACACATGCGCATGCACGCGCATCACTTGCTTTCTAAGAATTTATTTGTTCTTTCTAAATTTAAAACTCCAGACGAGAAAATGTCGGATTGACTGAACTGTAATGTAATTAGACAGAGAAAGCAGTGTTTACCCAAAACGAACCACAAAAAAGCCTATAATGACGCGCGTTGAAAGGTTAAAGTCTTTGAAATCCCCAGTTATCTGGCTCTTTATACATTTTCCCCAACCATTTATTTCAGATCATGAGCTTTTATGTCTTCTGTTGGGATTGTAGTTTCTGTTTTGGCAGATTTGTGGTGACCAACAACATTTATCCCTGTGGCCCAGTGGACACTTCATAGAACCAGATTTAAATTCAATGATGCTCAGCTCAGTGACTCTATGATGATGATGATGATGAACTAAAAGATCTCCCTAGACATTTTGAGGTTCATTAGTAGGTTCCACTGCTTGGTATTTATGAAGCAGTTACAATTAGTTTAATCTCTCTATGATATTGCCTATGAAGCAGTTACAATTAGTTTAATATCATCCCTATGGTATCGCCAAGACAATATAATCTGAGAAATTTCATTTTCTTAATCATCAATGGCCTTTTGTAAGCAATGCCCAATCTTATAGCTGATGTCACCAAATGTTTGATTGTAAATTGTCTAATCTGACAGGTGGTTTGCTGATTGAATGGTCTAAACCAATAAAATGATATAAAAGATAAAATATTACTGAGATAAATACACTTTTTAACTAAAATGGTACAAGACTACAAACAGCATTCGATGGCCCATTTGGACCCAGCTATAGTGATTTCAACTAATGGAAAGGTGATACACAATGTGGGTTGCTTGAAACCCACAAGTCATACTAATTGGTGCTCCAAACCATTCATTTTTAAGTTCAGGTATGGAGATTGCACTGAACTTTCTTCAGGTCCATTTTGCAGCCCTTTAAGCAATGACATCAATTGACCAATCAGTATGATTATGACCTTATGGAACTCCAGACAATCAACATAGGTGTCCATCTATCCATCGGTCAAATCACCATTGCTGGGCCTTAAGATGCACCCTGCACTTTCAACACTGGATCATACATTCAAATCTCCATGTTTACGAGGCATGTTATTCATTGCGGTATCAGTGTCTAACTTGGTATCCACTGGTATCATACGACTCAAATCAGTCAGATGCAACTTGACCGAGTCATACTAACTTGGTAACTGGCAAGTACTAAATACAAGGAACAGTACAACTCAGGTGAGTCACATGTGACTCAACTGGGAATTATACCATTTTATGAAGATTTACACTTTTCTATTTGGTCATAAAAGACCTCCTAATGTACAATTTTAAAGAAAACAAAGAAATGAAACTCCATCATGTTTGGCCACAATTAAAACCTTTCGTGTGCTTTAATACAATATAGACCATCTAAAAGTTCGTTTAATGATCAGAATACCTTTTCACTTTCCATCCCAAGCTTGTTATTGTGATCGAAAGTGATGGTTTTCAAATTAATTATATACGATTTATATAAACCATATGCAGAGAGATTGCAGCAAACGTCAGAAGTAGGTTTATAATTTCCAACTGAAAATGACAGCAAAACTACACGTTATTAAAACATGGTTCCTATAAAGACTAGACTTAAAATACATGCCATATTTCTATGATAGCACACTTACCCAAATGATCGACATTGTAGTGATGTGGTATCGCTATCCGCTGGAACTTAAATTGAATCTTAAAAACAGGACCTATAGATGATAAATGAATGATATGAAATTTATTCATAAAAGTTACATGACCTGAGAAACTACAGAACTAGAAGAATGTTAGATAAAGAGAATCGAGAAACAGAACAAATAAAACAGTATATCCATATGCATTACGACTTGAAATTAGAAGATGAACGATACAAACTCGTGAGTACCCAACCTGGAGTGCAAGAATTGCAAATTTGGCTTGTGACAGCTGCTTCTGAGATGCCTCCAGGAAGCCAAACAACATTCCTACACTGACAAAGGAAAGCTTCATTAGAGTTTATGATAACAAGCATTAACGAGAGCCTCCTAAAGTTCAGATGGCATTTTGTGAGACTCAACATACCAAGAAGAAACAAAAAGTATCCATTAGCTAACATTTAACACAGCTTTTCATGCCTGTCTTTCCAAGCAAAGGACCAATAAATTTTCATTATTTGATTGTTGACCTTATCGGCTATCCTCACAACTACTAATGCACATTCTTCAACATCCCTAATTGCGGAATGTGGCATGAGAATGACAAACCATGCTTCAACATCTAGTTCTGGAAAACTGATTTTGGCATATGAGGATGCGGTCCCATGGTCCAAGGGGTGAAGCTATCATGAAATTTTTGAAATGGGCAATGTACACATGTGGGACACGTCTCAGACACAAAACTGTGTTGGATTCTCATGAATTGTTCTTTTTTTTTTTTTCTTTTCCTCCTTTTTCTATGGCTAACCCCCAGTGGTAATGGAAATGCTCAAGGAAGCATGATAAAGACATACCACAAGTGCAGAGTCTTAGAGATATTTTCGCATATTATTCTTATTCAAAATAAATATTTTTTAAATTATTAGAGTATTAAATTGAATCAATGAATCCTATGTTTTGGAATTTTCCAAATTGGACACCTCTTACTGTTACCAGGTTTCAAGACACAGATCCACCCAGTACTCATGCAACTTAGGGGCTAAGGAGATTGGATGCATTCTTGGGATTCTCCAATTTGGGAACCGCTTGAGCGCCAATGTCAATTCATAGCAGACCATGGAATGCTCAGATCAGACTGATATGGATGATTATGCTGTCCAATTAAAGTGATGGTTAAGAGATATGGCAATCCAAGGCGAGGCACAATGTAAAGCATAGATATAGCTGCCCGCCGGGACAAAATGTGCCTATGGCTCAATAGACACATGGGCCATCCATGGGCCTATGTCATGGGCTATTGGGTCAAATGGCTCACGAACTGTTGTGCTATTTACATAGAATTTCTTTGTATCTTTATTTATCCTTAAGGATAGCTGCTATCCCTTCTTATTAGGAAAACTAGGGTTGATTTTTCTACTTCTATTATATGTAATCTTACATAAATATAGTCTCGTGGTTTCAAGCAACACCACTGAAAATTATCCAGAAACGCTGTCTTATTCCTCTTCTTTCATCATATTCCACATAAATCAAAGACGTGTGCCTTTCTGGTCAAAAGATTTTTTTTTTTTTTTTTTTCTGTTTTCTGAGTTTTCTGATCAGATCTGCTGCAGATGTTTGATCTATCTTCTTCGCCTCTAGCCTGTGACACGATTGTTAAAACTCATACTATGAGATTGGTATCTGTTCTGCCCAGAAGCTGTGGGACCCATCTTCTAGAAGAATTTCAGTTTTATATCCTCCATTCCGATTCAACACAGATCATAGCATCTGAAGTTCTACTGTGCAACTGCAGTGTCCAGATTTTGCCTTCACATCTGATCACTGAAGGGCCACACCTGACTGATCAGCATCAAAGGATTCTTCTACAGCCAGAGTCGGCCCACGCTTGGAAGGTTAAAAAAATCCCAGATGCTTTAGGGCTGATTTCCTAGTACTATTTCCCTCCTCTTCTCAATGAATTTCATGCCATATGATCTATTTGGACCCTCCAGTTTCTGCATCTGGTCATATCTCTGCCTGAGATTTTCTGAGACACTACTTTTGGGTCTCTATTCACCGGTATCTCTGATCAGTCAACAAGGGTGTTTAACCCTTTGATTTACAGTTTCCATCCCATATAAGACAGGTTGCCTCACCCATAGTTCAAATAGGTTTTGTTGGATATTATTATTTCTCTGAAAGAATCTTGATCTCACATCTCTGCATCATTAAATCAACCTTGATATTAAAAAATGGAGAAACGACAAGGTTTTACCTTTTATGGTGTGCTCAGATGGAACCAGTCAATTATGCCTACCCTCTAATGAGGAAGCATCTTGAGGGTTTTAAACTATGGATATATATTAGGAGAAAAATAGAAATTCCGGGTGAAACCTGATCCAACACAACCCATAAGTCAACATGTTTATAGGCATAGGCCCAAGACTGGACCTCATCAGGTTTTAGCACCAGTCCACACCTAAATAGGGTCCAAGACAGCCAGAACAGGTTTCAGATCCAGCCCAAGTTTCAAGACTATACCAACTTAAGACTCAAACTGAATCTGGCCAAAGAAGCAGTGGAGCAACTGATGTTCCAGGCTTGCAGCCCATAAAAGTTTCATCTTTTCTTATTTTATTTTCATTACTTTCTTTAAGTTAATTAATAGGGTTTTCTTTTATGTTAGGGGCTTAGAGATTTAGTTACTTGGATGGACGGATAGAATTGAACCTGGAGTTCTTCGAAAAGTAAGAGTTCTATTTAAACATGGTAGCGCTCACTTTCAAGCACTATTGGGATGTTTATGAGATTTACGAAATTTCAAACGTATTCTCTTTGTGAGAGCGTTTTCCTATTCAGTTCTCTATATGATTCCGTTGGTTTGAGACCAATCTTTTATATCTTATTTGTTTGCTGTTATTTTGCTTCTATTTTCACTATTGTTTGTAGCCAACCACACGTATTCTTGATTGGTGAATCTGGGTTTCTCAAAAAGGTTGAAGATTGCAATCCAGAAGCTTATGCACTGCAGAATTTGGGTCATTGTCTTCAAGACATCGCTTTCCATTCAGCAGATACTGAATGCTACCTGGATTGAAAACATCCAATCAATCAGAAGGCTGCAGACTGTTTTGCCTATCGTTTATTGAAGAATTCTCTAATATCCCGAGTCAAAACTCAAAACCAATTCCCGATATAAGGAATATGAGTATTGACATTGGTAGAATCAATTCTTGGATACCGAATACAGTAGATCCATCTATTGACAAGAAGCCTAGGAATATTTGTCTCGGTTATCCAGTCAAACCAATTCTTCCAGGAGATACAAACTTGAATGGGAGATTAAAAATGTTGAATAAGGAAATGACAGCATCCATTATTTCTAAAACTAGTTTATGCGATCAACTTGCTCTCATGGAACCACACTTTGATGCCACCACCTCAAAATCTAAATTCAATGGCATACACAAAATTCAAATTTTGGCACAGAGATTTCTCATCATGGTCTGCGTACCTTTGTAAACCAAAGAAAGTGTAAGGAGCATCTTCAAAACCACAGAGAAAGCTAACATAGAAGTTCCTTCTTTTAACTTTTTGATCGGTCAAAATCCTTTTTTGATAGTTTTTTTGTTGTTATTGTAGAAGTTCCTCAAGCGAAAACTTCAATGCCGTTTCAAGTAAGGACATAATCTCCAAAATGGAAAAAAATTCAAACACAGTCTTAAAGAACAAAACATATAAATACACACAACAATTTCCTGTTCAAAGAAATAAAATAAACATTTAAATTATAACTCTTTCATTATAAGAAAAGCATCTTTCAGCCTAATTCTGTAAGTTTCTAGAAGCTGAATATATAAAAAACAAGCACACTCACAAGTGGAAAACGCAAGCATCCAACCATAAAATTGCCATCCTGAGATCATATAAAATATTAGGAAACAAACAAAAATTTCAACCTCATAAACAGCATTTCAAAATTCATTAATTTTGCAAAAACGTGACTTGTGCACATCCTTATAGAAGTTCACATAAAAGTACCGGCTTTCGCTTCAGCACCATATCAGACTGATGGCAGGAACCACAAGATCGGACCACCTGCCCAACATCATGTTGCTCATCCCTGACTCCACCACCTCTGTTAGACCTGCACATGTATATGTACATAATTAAATGGTGCATATATAGTGTTATCAGATATAATTTCATGGAAGCCAGATCTATTCATTAAATGATAGAAGAGAACCTTTCAAAGAAAATCTCCATTGCTTCCAAGAGCTTCACTTTATTCGACTTTGCCTACAACCAAATCAAAATATGTGAGGTCTCATGCGGCATTGAGTATCTAAGAGAGAAACTACAAGCCTCAAGGTGAGCATCCCTTCCCTTTAAATAGAAAAATAAAAACAAGGAAAAATATAAAATTAATAAACCATCAAAAAATTCAAAAAAGGAGAATAACTACGAATAACATATGAAGCTTTAGCTTTCAATCATCATGATCAAAGCCTTAGGCCATCTATCACAAGTTTACTCTGTGAGTTCTTCTACTTCACTCAGTCCCTTTTGGTTGCTAAGTTCTGCCACTCCAAATTCTGTAATCTAATATATTCAATTCTAACGACTTCATTACAAGTCTTTTTTGGTACCTTCTTGCTACTATGAACACATTAGACCACCAAACCATAAATACAATGTTGTCAAGACTCAAGACGCAATGTGCAAGCTAGGCGCCAAGCCCCCGTGGAGTTTAAGGTGTAAGGTGCATGCCAAGACACAAACGTAATTTTTCTAAGCACGCCTACAACCAAACACATAAAATCAAAGCCTTGTCCCAACTATGCTAGGGTCAGCTACATAAGTTTTGTTTCGTCATTCTAATCTATTCTGATCCAAATTCTCAGATAGGTTGCACTTCTTCAAATTTATTCTTACCGCATCCATCCATGTCCTCTTCAACCTTCCCCTTCTCCTTAGTGGGCCATCAACCTTCATTGAAAAACTTTTCCTAAACGGCACTATTATTGGCGTGCGTCGAACATGTCCAAACTAATCTTAAACGAGTTTCACTTAATATATCACCTATAGATGCTACCCCTAAATGCTCCTGAAAGTGTTCATTTCTGATTCCAGCTTTCTTAGTTTTATCACACATCCATCTCAATATTTTTATCTCTGCCACACTCATTTAGTGCATGTGTTGCTTCTTGATTGGCCAACATTCTGCTCCATAAGCCATGACTGGTCTAATCGTTGTCCTGTAAAAATTTCCCTTGAATCTCATTGGGTATGTGCCCATCATAAAGCTCTCTAGAAGCAAGTCTCCACTTCAACCATCCCGATCTTATCCTATGTTTGACATCTTCCCCAATCTCTCCATCCTTACTAATTATCAAGCCAAGGTATCAGAATCAATCTCTTTGTGGTATCTCTAAATAAGCATATTTCAACTTTTTTTTCAATTTTGACACACCATTATTAACTAGTTAGCTCAATTTTCATTTTACGTAGTCCATATATAAGGTTATTGGAAATTAAAGTACAGATAATAAAAAATGAGAATTGGAAAGGAACCATAGTACCAATAATCATACTAGAAGTTCATTAAATAAAACAATGTATCAAGGAAACAACCATAGTCATAACTAATATGTCCAAAATCAAAATACTTCACGAAAGTAAAATTTCAACCTTGCATGACCACATCAACTGACTTCAATCCATGAATTCTATATCCTCTTATCCTCCTTCCATGCAAGCATTTTTTGAGTTGTTACCTTCGTTGACATAGTCTTCCTCTTCATTAGTTTCTTCTTCATCCACTAAAAATGGGCTTATTACAATTGCAATAGTTAGTCGATTGTTACAATAAACTACAAAGGAGGATGAAAAGAAGCTATGGTAGCAACAAGAGGAGCAAATAATTTTGCAACTGTAGCGTCTCTGCTCTACATTTTCTCTCCTTTCCTTCACTTTTTTCCTTCATAGAGATTTGTCTTTTTTAGCTCTATAGAAACCCCAAAAGGTTAAAATATAAAATATCCACTGAAAACAGGAAAGACGTAATAGAACTAGACAATACCTAAGATACACTTAAGTGCAGCAGCCTAGGCGCACCAGATGCCCCCCTAATCATAGGACCTCACCCGACCCCAAAACAAAGCGCAAGGATCCTACTGAGCCTAGGGCCTAGGCCACAACTTTGACATCATCATCATCAAAGCCCAGTCCCAACTATGTTGGGGCCAAGCACATGAATTATGTTTCTCCATTCCAACCTATCTTGGGCCAAATCCTCAGAGAGGTTGCACTTCTTCAAATCTATCCTTACTACTTCCATCTATGTCCTCTTTGGACTACCCTTGTTCTATGAGGGGTCATCGACCTACATAAAAATACTTTCCTCATCGGCAATATTGCTGCCTACATTGGACACCCAAACTATCTCAAACGAGTCTCTCTTAAAACCTTGCCCTTTACTAGAAGACAAGTATTGTACTGTGTTAAGCAAACCAAAATTTAAAGTTCCATTGTAATATTCCAAAAAAGAAGTCGTTGAGAATAAAATCAATATCATTCCTCAAATTCAATAAATGGAGGAAAGCTCAGCTAGGAATTACCAAAAAAGTTAGTATGCAAACTCATGCTATGGGGCCTACATAGATGCGTGCCAATCAAAGGGGAGGTATTTCGAAGGTTCCAACAAGAATAGGGGTGGCCTAAATACCTTTAGATGATCAAAACCATCCATTTAAGGGTTCCAGATTTTAATGCTTATGCATGCACGTAATAAAACCATTAAAAATTGGGATCCTTACACAGATGACTACAATCATGAGGTCTTAGTGCTATTTGGTCTTCCTTAATTCCAGATGGTTTTAAAAATTGGCAGGACCCAAATTTTAATGCTTATGCATGAACTTAATAAAACCATTAAAATTTGGGTTCCTTATTGTTAAGTAGTTAGTTTGCTGCCCCCCCCCCCCCCCCCTCCTAATGCCTAGGCATTTTGGATGTAATGGTTAGCAACTTGAGACGGTATCAGAGCCAACAAGTCCCGGGTTCAAATCCGCACAAGGCAAAAAAAAGGCCCCATGCTGCATCTTGTGTGCAGGTGCATGTGAGCTGGGGAAAAAGGTCCAATGCTGCATCATGTCCATTAAGATTTGGGATTCTTAAATGGATAGCTAAATCCTTGGGTCCTAGGGATATTAGGCCTAATTTAATTCTAAAAGGTTTTAAAAATCAGTCGAGTAACTCGGAATCAATACCTACCGAATCAAGTTGCCCCCTGAGTTGGTTTGGTCGAGTCCCATCAGGAAAAAGGCCAAAAGTAGTATTTTTTTCCCCTATTAGTTGTGGGATGATGTAGGAGGCTTTCAGAATCCTTTTGCAATAATAGTGGAAGACCAAAACCATATTTTCTAGAAGATTTAAGCATTGTAAGGACAAAGTATTGCTTATGTGACCCAATGAAAACCAAATGCAACACCTTTTATTAGTTAAATTCAATCTAAATAATTAAAACACGTGTAGTTTAAGTGTTTAACATTCTCTGTTATAGAGCTGTTATTTAAACAATGAGATGTAGGCAACAATCATGTGATGTGCTTTAAGAATTTGAACCTTGGAGCTATGCATTATATTAGATGAAACAATGGTATGTTGTAGACATAACATATTTCATTCTATATTCACTACTTAGTTCAATGAGATATATATTGTAACATTTAAGTATATTCCTAAATTATCTGTTTATAAATTTTAATTTTTAATAAATTCAAAAAAGAAAAACATCAAAGTGGCCATAATGTTTCAGTATTGAGCATAATCGAAATGGGACTAGAAACAAAATTGTCTACTTTGGCATCGAGGCAGGCCCACCACAAGGATTCACACACTACCATTTGCACTTAGTTGAATTTTCCTTAGCAGTCAGCACATGTCAAGTTTGTCATAACAGCATTCTGTCTTACATCTAAAAAGCAGGCCTTCATCTGCTGCAAGCAAGTTTCCAGAATTTCAGCTTTCCTCTTGGTGCCCACACTTACTGCTTTCATGTCACATTCCATCATAGATCTAAGATACGGTTTCCAGAGCTCATACCTGAAAAGGTCAGTTGAAATGACTATATGAAATGAATATACAGTAGGCAAACAATACAAACAAAATCCAAGGACCCACATATTGTTAGACTTGAATTGTATTATCGTTAGCAAAGCAAGGCTACATGACAACTCAATCAATACATGAAGTAGATAAGCATTGTCATGCCAGATCAACCAAACTGTGGGTCCTCAGGTAGAATGTGAATGCAACCAAATATGTTTCAATAAATATCAATCAACATGTAGCAGCATATGTCAAGCCAAGCCCAAGCCCATTTTGGGCCCAGTCTTCATATCTTGTTGTAAAACATATTTTTAGGATCTAGATAAGGATACTAGCATGTAATCAGGGCATTCAGCCCATTTAGATAAGAATAGTAGCATGTAAACAGGGATTCAGCCCCTTTATAATGAGAACAGTCGATCAAGACTGGGGAGATACTTTGACAAGCAAACATCAGTGTATTCCATCTCTCCAAAGCTATCATGGTATCAGAGCGGGGTCGATCATCTATGATCTTCTCCTAAATCATCTTCCAACCATTGGAAGCCCATCTATGATCATCTATGATCATCTGTGATCATCCTCGTCAGCCAGATTATCTCTGATCTTCCCTGATCATCTCAGATCAGACGTGGCCCACCTGTGATCATCACCAACACATCAGGGGAATATTACCATCTTGGTCGCCTGGAGCTTCTTGGTTTTCTGAAGATTTTTTCTTTATTTTTTGATCATCAGAGGTAGGTTTTCTACCATTTATTGTGAAAATTCATTCTTTCCCAATAGTTTTCATCTCGGCCATCCAAAATCCTGGATCTGGATTTGATGCTCATGGGACCACCTCCAGTAGTTGCAGAAAACTCATCTCTTCTCATCCCCACACTCTGATCTGTGTCCAGATCACCAAGTGGGGCCCACGTGTGGAATGTTCCACTGACGACCTAGACGTTTTGGTGTTCTGGGTGCTGCTGTCTGGACATTTTTTGCTGATTGTCCTGTTTTTCTTTTGTTGGTCTCTGCTGCTGCCTGTTCTGGTTATTTATTGCTGGTTCCTGCTAGTGCATCTCTAGTTACTGCGGTTAGTTGGTTTGACTGCTTGTTCCGATTTTCAGTTTTGCTGCTAGTTACTGTAATTACTGCTGCTAGTTACTGCTGATTGATCATCCTTCTGCTATTCTGCTAGTACTTCATCATTCTGGTTGTTTATTGTTGTTGGGTTGATTTTGCATGCTACTGTTCTTTTCCTGCTATTTATTGGTGTTTGCTACTGGATTGCTGAGTGCACATAGAGGATCTACACTTGTTCTTCTTGACTGTCTCTGTGTACTTCTTACTGTTTTTTTGTAATGGAAAAACATGAGATAGCCCTGATTCGTTTTGATGGAACAAATTACACCTCATGGGCCTTCCAATTTCAAATTTACTTGGAAGGAAAAGAACTATGGGGACACATTGATGGATCTGAACCTCAACCTGAGGAAGATGATAAAAAGATTTTAGCGTGGAAAACAAAGGATGCTAAAATCAAGACCTGGTTGCTAGGCTCTATTGAGTCACATTTTATTCTCAACCTAAAACCCTGCAAAAATGCTCGTGAAATGTGGGACTATCTTCAAAAAGTTTATCAACAGGGCAATGCTGCTCGCCAATTTCAATTGGAACTTGAAATCTCTCAATTCACTCAAGGTACCCAGTCTATTCAGGAGTATTACAATGGCTTCCGCCGACTGTGGTCTGAATATGATGAAATTAAGTTTGCCATGGTCTCTGCAGTACTTCTACCGGAATTACTTCCATTACAGGAAAGTAGTCATCGGGATCAGCTCCTCATGAAACTTCGTTTGGAGTTTGAGACAGTTCGATCGAACTTGATGAGCAGGGCTCCTCTTCCCAACTTGGATGCCTGTCTTCAGGAACTTCTGCGGGAGGAACAGCGTCTAGCTACTAAAACTAATCTGGAACAACAACGCTCTGCGGAGGCTCCATTTGCCTATGTTGCCACAGCCAGACAACCTCCTCGGGACATCAGTAAAGTTCAGTGTCGTAACTGCAAAAAATATGGTCACTATGCAAATCAATGCAAGACAAAAATTTGCAGATATTGTAAGGCCACTGGTCATGTTATTGAAGAATGTCGGAAGAAGGCTCGCAATTCAGCTTCCCGCAATTATGTACAGTCCGGCCCTGGTACTTCCACTGTGTCATCTGCTCCTACTGCTTACACAGTGACTACTCCACCATATGCTTCATCTGACTTCAGTGGTTCTCTGCCGTATGATTCATCCTCACAGCCTGGTTCCTCATCACAATCTATGTCTCCTGCTCCTCTCGCCCCTGATATGGTTAACCAAATGATCATCAATGCCTTAACATCCATGAACATCGCAGGTACTGCTTCCTCTCTTTCCAATACCTGGTACTTAGATTCTGGTGCAAGTAACCATATGGCCTCATCACCCGCCACATTACAAAATGTTGTTCCTTACACTGGTCATCTCACTATTCAAGCTGCCAACGGAGATCATCTCCCCATCACCTCTGTTGGTGATACCCCTGGCCCCTTACCCTTAACCAATGTTTTGGTTTCTCCTCCTCTTGCTACTAATTTGGTTTCTGTGGGACAACTTGTTGAACATAATTACACTGTCTCCTTTTCTTCTTCTGGATGTGTTGTGCAGGACCAGGAGTCGGGGGAAGTGATCGCGAGGGGGCCTAAGCGTGGCAGACTTTTTCCGTTACCAATGTCCTCTGTTATTGAGAATAATCCTTTACATCAGTTATTTTGTTTTTTCATTCAGAATCATTCTCGTTTGTGGCATAATAGACTTGGTCATCCGAATGCTTCTACTATGTCTACATTATTTCAATCTGGATTAATAAATAAACCTGTTGCTTCTGCTTCTTTTGACTGTGATGCTTGTAAATTAGGTAAGAGTAAAACTTTACCCTTTCCAACCTCTCACACACGGAGCACTGCATGTTTTGACTTAATTCACAGTGATGTTTGGGGCATTGCTCCGACCCTTTCACAGTCATTTCAAGTATTTTGTCACATTCATTGATGACTACAGCAGATTTACCTGGATTTATTTCTTACATTCAAAGTCTGATGTTCTTAATGCATTTACATTTTTTGTTAAATATGTGGAAAACCAATTTTCTAAATGCATTAAAACTTTGCGCTCAGACTCAGGGGGGGAGTATGTTTCCAAGGATTTTCAATCCTTTTTAACCAATAAAGGAATCATTTTTCAACGTACCTGTCCGTATACTCCACAACAAAATGGAGTCGCAGAACGGAAAAACAGACATCTTCTTGATGTAACTAGAACTCTTCTGATTGAATCATCCGTTCCCCCTCGTTTTTGGACTGAAGCTCTCACAACGGCTGTCTATCTCATTAACCGTCTTCCATCCCCTACCATTGCTCATTTAACGCCTCATTTTAAATTGTTTGGTCATCATCCTGTGTTTGATCACCTACATACCTTTGGCTGTGTTTGCTTCGTTCATCTACCTCCCACCGAAAGAACGAAACTCACAGCACAATCACGCAGGTGTGCTTTTTTGGGCTATGCCACTAATCAAAAAGGTTTTGTTTGTTATGATCCCATTGGTCGTCGTATCAGGGTTTCTCGAAATGTTATTTTCTTTGAAAATCAATATTTCTTCCAAACTCACATGGATTGTCCTCCTCCCTCTTCCCCAGCTCTCTTACCAGGTTTTTCGGATCAAACCTCTGTTACTAGGTTTAATCCTGCTTTTGTATACCACCGACGGGAGAAACCTCCCACTGCAGATGGCCCTCCTCCTGATCCTCCACCGACAAATGGTTCCACGCCTACTCCTGCCTTACGTCGCTCCTCCAGAACTTCTAGACCGCCTGAGCGGTATGGATTTACCCATACTTCTTTGATGACCACCCTATCTTCTATCTCTATCCCAAGTTCTTATTTGCAGGCTGTCCAACAAGATTGCTGGAACCAGGCTATGAAGGAGGAATTAGATGCATTGGCTCTGAATCACACATGGGATATTGTGGAGTGCCCTACAGCAGTTAAGCCCATCGGTTGCAAATGGATCTACTCGATCAAACTTAAATCTGATGGGTCCTTGGATAGACACAAAGCTCGACTTGTGGCACTCGGAAACAGACAGGAGTATGGCATTAACTATGAGGAGACGTTTGCACCTGTGGCAAAGATGACATCTGTTAGGTTACTTCTCGCCATTGCTGCATCTCAGTCTTGGCCATTATACCAAATGGATGTCAAAAATGCATTTCTCCATGGGGATTTGCAAGAAGAGGTCTATATGCGTATACCACAAGGCGTCCCCTCTCCCTCCAAGAGGTCCGTCTGTCGGCTGCGGAAATCGCTTTATGGTCTAAAGCAAGCTCCTCGAGCATGGTTTGAAACCTTCAGGGGTCGATTGTGCGAGAGTGGCTTTAACCAGAGTCCTTATGATCCCTCTCTTTTTTTATGCAACACATCTACTGGTGTTACTGTGCTTCTCGTCTATGTTGACGATATCATTATCACTGGCACGGATGATGGTATGATCAAAACTCTCCAAGCGTCTCTCAGGGATTCATTCCGTATGAAGGATTTGGGCCCTTTGCATTATTTCTTGGGCTTAGAGGTGCATCAATCTCCCAAAAGTCTCTTTGTTAATCAACACAAATACACATCAGACCTTATCGAGTTGGCTGACCTCCATGATTCTTCACCTGTTGATACACCTGTCGAGGTAAATCTCAAACTGAGTAAAGATGACGGCGATCTTCTTCCTGATCCTCATACATACCGGCGCCTAGTAGGAAGTCTTGTCTATCTCACCATCACTCGCCCTGACATATCCTATGCTGTCAATCTTGTGAGTCAGTTCATGACTGCTCCTCGACACCTTCATTTGACAGCTGTCAAGCGCATTATCCGCTATCTGCTCAGAACTGCCTCTCGGGGTTTATATTATCCCAAGGATAATCCACTGCATCTAACTGCTTATGCGGATGCTGACAGGGCTGGCTGTCAAGACACGCGTCGTTCTACCACTGGTTGGTGCATGTACCTTGGAAATTCGCTCATTTCTTGGAAATGCAAGAAACAAGAACGTGTGTCCAGATCTTCCACGGAAGCTGAATATCGGGCAATGTCTTCTGCTTGTTCTGAAATCTTATAGCTACGGGGCCTTCTTTCGGAACTTGGGTTCACTCAAACCTCTCCTACTCCATTGCATGCTGACAATACCGGGGCTATCCGAATCACTGAAAATCCCGTTTTTCATGAACGTACAAAACATATCGAAGTTGATTGTCACTTTATTCGGGATGAATATAAGCGGGATGTCATTAGTCTACCTCATGTTTCTACAGAGTTTCAGTTTGCAGATATCTTCACTAAGGGACTCCCTCGGCCTCGACATCAATTTCTTGTTTCCAAATTGCTGCTTTATGACTCCCCAGCATCAATTTGAGGGGGGGTGTCAAGCCAAGCCCAAGCCCATTTTGGGCCCAGTCTTCATATCTTGTTGTAAAACATATTTTTAGGATCTAGATAAGGATACTAGCATGTAATCAGGGCATTCAGCCCATTTAGATAAGAATAGTAGCATGTAAACAGGGATTCAGCCCCTTTATAATGAGAACAGTCGATCAAGACTGGGGAGATACTTTGACAAGCAAACATCAGTGTATTCCATCTCTCCAAAGCTATCAGCATACTCATTCTCTTGAAATATAAAATTGAACCTTGAATATGAACTACTCATAAAAATGTGTATCTAATATAAAAGGTTCAAGAATAGAAAAAAAATGAGTGGCATACCCCATTTCATCATATCCCATCACTAGCGCCTCGCCCTGTAATTAACAAAGCCCACAATTGACCAAATAATTAGTATGTTTCCAAGAAGACAGAAATTGTAATTCTACTACATGTTTCAAATTATCAATTCTGCTGTTTGCTTCTATTAATAAGCATGGAATCAATCAAGAATGATGGTTGTGCAGTCCAAAAAAGAAACTATGGACTAAAATTTTAGGCCTGTAGCATTAAGATTCCCAGAAGAGAATCTTGAGAATGTTCTGATAGTGGTCAATTCTGCCCAGTTCCTGAACAAAATGGCCACAATGTTCCATCTGAAGTGCATGACGGAACGGAACACTTCCCCAGTCCCACCCCCATAACTTATTTTTTCAGTAAAGCAGAACTTACTGCACCAACCATGGCTGGTAATGGGATAAAGCTTCAATGATGATGATGATAACATTGATGAATGCAATATCCATACTTATAGATAAAAAGAATGAGAAAGAATACAAGGAAAAGATAACAATGACAAGTCTCTAAACAAATGAGAAGTACAAGATTTGTTGGGGAGAAACGAGTATTTGTATCCTTAGTAGCATAGAATCGATCAAGTAGCTTCTTTATGTGATCATGCATCGTGGCATCTGTCCCAATGCCCGCCTAAAATAATGCAATAGGAGAGACACACACATGTTAGGCAGCTTCTCCAATGTAAAAAAAAAAAGTATATGAGCTCACGAATATGAAGCAGATGTCAATCAAAACATAATACATAACAAAAAGAATTAGCTCACCTTGTCCATACAACTAAGCAAATCAGCTTCACTTAAAAGAGGGGGAGGTCTGGTGACACCTGAATCAAGTGTCAAACTTGTTGGAACAAACTGCAACACCACCAACAATTTAGAATGGGAATGACTTCCTAAAACACTCTATAAGGCTATTCTACCCCTAGCTTATCTCATTAAAATTAAAACGCACTAACAATAGACTGTGGGCCCTTTGGATATATGGAAACAACCAGATATGCCTTAGAAATAGTTAGAATAGCATTAGTCAAGGAATTCGGCTATATCAGGCATTAGGTTTTTTTTTTTTGTTTTTTTTTTTTGGGTTTAAAGTTTTCAGATAATATCAAGTTCTTGTTGAGTCCCATTTTTTTCTGAGATGGGACCATTTTTTACTATGCTCATGTAAAATGGCCAATTTCAACCATATTCCATGGACGCACACTTTATTTTTCAAATGGTTTTTCAAGTTTTTTCGGATGGTGAATTCAAGGCATTTCGATGTAAATACCAGTAAATTTGTGTTTTTCTTTTTCTTTTCCTTTTTTTGACTATTGAGTTCATTAGTAGTTATGATAAACTATTTTGAGGCAATTTGTAAACCTTCAAAACTCTTCCTTTATAATATAAAACAAAGCAGATGCACAGTAACCCCAACATGCATGTGGGTTGCCCAGGAGAATAAGCATATAAGAGACTTGCACATCAATCACTAAGTCAATAACCGACGCTTGTTTTCTCTGGTTATTGAGGCAACTGAGCTTATCCGATTACGAGGGCAGAAAGCCGGTGCCCCTGCCTGTGGTCGATAGGGCAATGGATTGGGAAGTTGAAGACCTTCTAGCAGACCATCAAGCATTATTTTCTCATGCACGAAGAGACAACCAATTTAGTAGCAGATTCTCTTGCTAAGGACAGTAACTCAGCTTTAACTAGATGATTCATGTGTTATATTCTTTATTGGATTTTGGATCTGTTTTCTTCATGAGGTTGTGTCCCATCAATTTAGTAACATATTTTTCTTTTATCTTGAATAAAATTTACCTACTACCTAGAGAGAGGGGGGAAGGGAGTGGGGGGAGGACTTGACCAACCTCTATAAGAATCTCAAGAATATTTTTGATTCCCTATCTCTAATGTTTGCTAGGCGCTGGTTATGTCACCCTCAAAATTGTCAAATCGCCATCTAGGATCCAAAATTATAATCATCATTGTCGTCTCAAGTCTCAACCTATCTTTTTTCTTATTGGTAACACAACTCATATATGCTTGTAGTTGCAATTATTGGCACCTTTCAACTGTGCTAAAGGCTCTTGTCCTCTTAACCCATCAATTTGGGTTGCATTTTAGTTTTGCTCTTCCACTCAACCCTGTTTAAAGCCATGCTCTTAGTAACTCCAAATCCCTTCTCACTATTCATCCAAGGCTGGTCTTCCTTTCTCCTAGTTCCATCCATAATTAAACATCATATATATTAAACGTTACGAAAAAGCAACTTCAGAAACAAAGTTGAGAATGCTCCTGTCTGAGAAAGTGGCTAGAAAAAACCAAATCTGGTAAAAGAATCAACAAGATAAATAATCTGCACTCTCACTTTGATAGGTAATATTACTATCTGCATCCCCATGGTTGTGATAATGAGCCCCTTACGACTGTTCTATGAGCAACAAAGATAAATAATTTTCATTGTTTCAAAATAGAAAAGATATCATAATTTTCATGTGACCCAACAGAAAGATAACACCTCATTATTTTTATGAATTAAATGCAAAGATGTGCAAATTGATAACAAACCTGCTGACCAAAGAGGTAATTTGGGATCATTGAACCTCCCCAAGATTCAAACCGATACACATCCAAGTAATTTTTCTGAGAAGCAGGAATCCAATAATCAAAAATGGAAGTTGACCAAAATACAGTCTAAAGAAAAATAATAAAAAAAGTGTTAGAAACGGTTTGCATTACAGATGTCAATGTCAACAAGTTATATAGAGCACAAAAAAAAAATGATTAAGATAAAATTACAAATAAATAGTCAGACCTTAAGAAAGCTCATCAATGTAATATTTTAAACAATGAATAATAATAATAAGATATACACAACTCACCAGCACATAAACATCACAATTCACAAACTGAAGAGTCATCAAGTGCCAGTTTACTGTATTAGAAACAAGTACACTGTTCACCTCGGGGGAAGCTTCATGTATTAAGCATATATACCTTCCGATTGAGTATGTGATCATCTCATATGTTGACTTCGAGATATAGGATCCAGTGCAAAGGGCTTTACGTTATAACCACAGAAGCACGCAAAACCAATTTTCTCCTCTTTTGTGATAATGTAGGAATCAGTTGCAACAAAGATAAATTCAACATTTTACGCCCCTGCCTATAGGGATCCACCAGGATGTATGCCGAACACAGAGGTTGGAGTGAATAGATATGTCATCATGTGGACAAGGGGTGACAAAAAGTACACTAAAATCATTGGATCTGTACTCTTGTCTCTACGGCCATAAAAAGTTTGGCCAGATGGGCCTCAGGACCAATGTCTCGCGAGCCTGGGTTAGGAATTGGGCCTAGGCTCATGGGTCAAGCAACCCATAAAATTGTAGTATAAATTAAATAAGATTAGCCTTATGCAAACAAGTTTTCAATGTTTTCAGTGCAAAGGACTCAAACTAGAAATTGCAAGAAGAGGAATATTTGCCCCAATTGTAAATGACATGAAGATATTATCTCCGAATGTACTCCTCATCCACAACACAAGCAAGGACCAAGGACCGAATAAAGAAGCTTCCTCAACCCCACAGCTCTACAAGCATGACTTCGGCCAGATGAAGAAGTTTCCTCTCTTGTTGTCTCTATATAAAACTTCATCAAATTAAGGACATGATTCAACACACTGTGGCCACCTCGATGCAGGTTTGTGCTCTCAACTATGGGTATAACTGGTCATTTATCTTGTCTGTCTGTTGTTTCTTGTTTTCATCCTACCACTGTGATGCATCAAACTACATGGCAGCAGTGAATGATTTATTTACTGATTCCCAAACTCACAAAAGAAACAGACATATTACTACCCCTAATGGTAAAAATATGTCTAATCTGGAACAGGATCCACTGCACTCTCTATCAGCCCCACTCAAACATTGACTCTATTATACACATACTATGTGCCTAATTTGTCGACTAAGCCTGTTTGGTAACTCTAATTTAACTAATAAGAGCTAATTAAATTAAGGTCAAGAATAAAAGCCCTAATTTTAAGTTCAAATTTACAATCAGATTTGGAAAAATTATAAAAAAAAATAAATAAATAAAAAAATAAAAAAAACTTCTATTTCATAATAGAGTGTTTGCTAAACTTTCAAATAAGAGCTTCTTAGAGGGCGTTTTTATGTCATTTTTTAAAAATGTTCTATTCTCGGGTATCAAACAAACGATCAAATTTCCATCTCAAAATTTTCAACTGTTAAATACTGGAGCCTCCATAAATAAAACCAAAATAAACATTCATCAGAAAAAGAAAGAATAAACCAAACGTCAAGAAGTGGCAGGCCTCAAAGATAAAATGGGAATATCAAACCTTGCAATAGACAACCAATTTCGATCCCGATGTGAAAAATTATAATTAGGAACCAAGTTTACAAAACCCACAAATAGTACTTATGGCATTGTGAACAATCACAAGAAAGAAGGTGCCAAGCACAACCCATATAACCAAATCATCAGAAACAGATTACATATCCCCAACTCGATTGAAGCCCAAAAACTTAACTGACACAGCCGAACAAAGCTAACCAACAACATGAATTGGGTACCTAAAATACAATACTAGTGAGAGAGCATACTTTTGTCAGTTGAGTACCTCAAGGGTTAAATTGAATATCTTTAGATTAAGTGAGATGCTGATGAGTTTTCTGAGAACCATATCCAAATCAAACAATCATGGTCCATTTTCATGTATAAGTAGAACATAGATGGTGTGCAAACTGCAAAAGCATCATCAAGACACACTGTTGGGAATTTGGTTTATCAACCAAGTATTTTATCAATTTGTATTACTTATATATTTATTTTTTTTCTGAACAGATATTACTTTTATACTTTTGGTGGAGACTTCCACATTCTAGCACAAAAAAGAAAAGACAGTTTTCTACAATTTAAAAAAAAAAATCTATATAGATCAATCTGCTTTGAGATAGAGTCCATACTCCATACAAAATGCAAGAGTTCTAAGATGACCCATATAACCACAACCACAAGAACAACAGAATCAAGAAACACTGAAGGAAAAAGAAGAGAATAGAGAAAAAGGGGTTCTTGGGCAGTCAGGATAGTCAATGATGATCGATTGGCCAACTTCGATTTACACGAATTGTTGTTGTGTTGATGACAGACGATATGGAGTGGAGGAGATCTGCAAAAGGAAAGCTCTCGAAGGAAGACAAGAAAGTTTTCCAGAGGGAAATTTAACAATGGGATTTGTGTAATACGAAATATTTTGTAGGGTATTTTGGTCCAAAGGACCCATAAATTGCGTCATCCAACTTTCTCCACCATTAGGAAGAGAAGGTCGAATAGAAAAAGGCTACTCTCCCGAGCTTATAATTTAGAGGGTAAAATCTCTAATTTCTAATAAGGTCAGATTAAAATATGCAATAATTATATGTTTATCAAACACTCTAATTATAAATAAGTTCTAAACCATTAAATAAGTGTTTGTTTTTAGCATTACCAAACGAACTAATCTTACTTTCATTGACCAACTTATTGATCAAAACTGCTTGATTGTATTTTCCTCTTCTGGTTTGTTATGCAGAATTGAGCGACTAGGAAGGTCTAGGGATAGGACATACAAAAGGTAAACTTTTTGTCTTCAACATTGATTGTCCTTCCACCTAGCTTTTCGCCACTGATTGGCTTTTGTCCATAAAATTTGAAATATTTGAAAAATTACCGTCTCTTATCTTTGTTTAAACAGAAACATCTTCATAGAAAATATTTTACTAATACTTCATTGTTGAACGATAAATGCATTTCTAGTTGTTTAGGAAAGAGTATGCCTCTTCCTTTTCCTATTTTTCATTCTTGTGCAGAAGCACCTTATGATATTATTCATTCCGATATATGAGAGTATGCTCCCATCACCTACAGACTAGGATTTTGTTATTGTGTCACCTTAATTGAAGATCACACACGTTTAACATGGTTGTATTTTCTTTGTAGTAAGTATTAGGTACTGCATGTTTTCCAAAAATTGCCAATTTGTTTTCACACAATTCAACAAACATATCAAAAATTTGTGTTCTGATTCAGGGGGGAGAGTGCATGTCCAACGACTATATCCTATGTTGGTGAAAAATAAGGACATTCTGAAAAAAAATGGTACTGGTCTTTTAGAATCTATGGTCCCTCCAACCTTCCGGTGGGACCAGTGGGAAGTTGTTCAAACTGCAATTTATTTAATCAATCATCGATCAATCACTAATTTACATAACAAATCTCCCTTTAAATACTATTTAAGAAACCCCCAGCATATTCTATGCTTCGGTTTTTTGGATGTCTATGCTTTGTTCATCTTCCTTCACATGAATGTACAAAACTCTGTGCACAATTAGCTAAATGTGTTTCCGATAGATATAGCAATGAAAACAAGGGGTTTCTTTGTTATTACCCTACTGCTAGACAAGTTAGAGTTAGTTGACATGTCATCTTTTTTTAAAGCATTTATTTCTATAACTATATAAAAAAATTCCAAATTTTCCAACATCTCACACCTGCCTGCATTTCCGAACCCACAACATTCTCCTAGTTCTCCCAACAGATTTTTTGGCCCTGTATACACCTAGAAACAACAAGCTTCATGTACTATGCCTCCAACATAGTAATACGCGTTCATTGACAGATATCAGTGTTCACCCGGCCCAGCTTGTCATCTTAAGTCCTTATATGGGCCCAAACAAGCAACACATTCTTTGTTTGAGATTTTTCACTATTGCATCCTTCATGCTCATTTCTTACAAAGCTCAAATGATACTCTCTCTTACTTCATAATACATCTTGTGGGATTACGATATTTTCATTATATGTTGATGACATTATCATCACAAGAGATTATTCTCGTCGCATCAAAATTTTCAGGGCTGACCTTGCATGCTATTTTCATGTGAAGGATCTAGGGCCTCTTACCTACTTGCTCGAGCTTGAGATTCAAAGGTCTTCTATAGGTATTCATGTGCACCGGTGGAAATATGTCGAGGATTTGATTGAACTGGCAGGCCTCATTGATTCTCTAACAGGAGATACACCTTTGGAACTAAATGTAAACTATAGAAAAGATAATGGTATTTCTGTTGCAAATCCTACCCTCCTTCGCCAACTTGTGGGTACTCTCATACTCTCACTTACTTAACAATGACATGTCCTGACATTTCCCACACAGTTCAAGTTGTGAGTCAATTTGGCTTTGTGCCCTGCCAACATCATCTGACTGTTGTGTATCGAATTCCACAATATCTCCAAGGTACATTTCTCTACCTCAATCGACGATTATTTAACCCTTCTTCCTCCATACTTATGTGGCTGTGCCAATGCAAATTAGGCCAGGTTGTTTGATACTAGATGTTCCAATGCAGGACTACATACGTTTCCTGGCAGTTTTATTGTTTCATGGAAATTCATATTCGACGATAGCATTTCCTCTCAAAGAACATTTCTCTACCTCGCCTCTTTGTGACATCAGCTAACAGACTTAGTTACTAAAGTTATGACAATCACATCATGATTTTCTCACTACAAAATTGATGCTCCATTCCACCCCACATAAAGGTGAGAGGGGGTGAAGAGACCAAACAGGTCAATGAAATGGGCCTTTGGCTCAAGAAGTCTTGTGGACCTGGGTCAAGAGTTGGGCCTAGGCATATGGGTCAGCAACTCTAAAACTGTCATAGAAATTAAATAAGACTTATGCAAACTAGTTAGAGAAAGTATTAAGATAAGTTCCTGTCATTAGGTCAGTTAGGGTTGTTGATCCTACTTGTAATCTATTTTCGGTGATAATAAATAAATCAGGTGGCATCCAAAAAAAAAAAAAAATTTTGAAAAGGGAGACAATGTATTGTATTGCTCAAAGATCATTTTTCTCTTTTTATGTATCCCCCGAACCCCTAAAAACCATGCTCCAGTGAATAGAATGCATCCAGAGAAGCCCAGAGTAAGGGTTCACAGCTCACACAGTGCAATTTTTAATTGATTATCTGTCAAATATCCCATATACTATGATGCACGGATACTTCAAAGTGGGCAAAGTATCGTGTCATATCGTATCCGATACTTCACTTTTTATGTGTAAAATCCGTGTCCCTGCCTTATCCATAGCGTGTCCCAATCCGGGCATCATAGCCCATATAGGTAGAGCAACTATAAAAAAAGGTAATAATAAGTAAAAGATAACAAGTTTTTATAGTACAGATGAACTTCTGCCCATATAAAGTGTTTGGAAGTACTTTCATCTGAACTAGCTCATTTCTACGTACATTGGGTTCATACTTCATATAGGAACTTATATTTAAATTTTCCACATGGCACAATCCTTTTAAGATCATTCAGTGCATGCATACATTTTTATTAGAGCAGAGACATAAAAGAAGCAATAGAAGTATAGAACACTTACTGCCACGATCACACGTCCAGAAGCAGAAAACAGTTCGCCAGCAATGTCAATTTCAACAGTAGTTTCAGCCCCAACCGCCGGTTGAGAGACACAGGCAAGGAAGTGACGAACAACAAGCTCATACAACCTCTAGTGACAATGTTAAAAGAAATTTAGGGCTTCATAAATCGAACTGTGAATCTTCAGCCAAAAAAGGTAAACTTGGAATATGTTCAAGTCATTATAAGACTACTATCACTATGCACCATGACAAATATGGTGTCATGAATATGATATGCCCTTTCCACCCCACGGCCACATTGTTAGGCGATCCAGATCATTGATGTGATGGATGTCTGTAGAAAAACATTGTAGAAACGGGCCAGGCCATGCCTGAGCTCGTATGTCCCAGCCTACGTGAAAATTCAATTCGAGCCAGGCATCTTAGGGCTCAAGCCTGGCTTAGGTCTAGGTCTTGAAGGGTAAAATTCAGGCTGCGCACTTGAGTACCCAACTTGAATATATCTCATGCAAATATATAAATATGACATAACATACAAAAACAAAATATATTATAATAAGACTCGCCAGAAGGAGGGAATTAATGGGCTCAATACAGATTCTTGCACTGGTAGAAGTCAAGCTGACTGGTTGAGTCCGGGGGTGAATGATCTTTCACGCACAATGGTGGTTCATACAATGGAAGCTCTAAGTTATCTTCTTATCAGATGAAATCTGAATGTCATGATCCCAAATACAGCTGGTCAGCTGCAGTATTCCCTAAAACTTATGAAATAGCTGATATAAATGGTGCTTCTATCGGCAATAAAAGTAAAGTTTTTTTTAATCATAAAAACAAAAGCAAATTTCTTCAGCAAATGATAAAATATTTTTATCATGGTAATGGTTATTCGACAACAGTAATGATGATTTTCAGATGGGATGCATAAAGAAAATGAGTAGTATAATAAGTTGGCATGACGTGGTGAGTGATGTTAGGGGATTAGGATAATATTTTTCTTTAGATGATAATTCTAGTCATATCGCAGCTGAAGTAATTTTGGGGCCCGTTTCAGTTTGACTCTAGACTAAAACATTTGGGCAGTTCAACATTTTAAAGGTTCTGTTTCAAAAAAATTAAAAAATTAAGAAGTATATATAATTAGAAAATTCAAAAATAGTAAAAAAAAATTGAATTAACATATAAAACGATATATATTTAATTCATACTACTAAAATTAACAATGCAAAATGTTATTTCTATGTGTCAGATAAATGCTTTACAAGCCATGTGTGTTAAGGACTGTGTGAAATGAGGACCTCCATTCTGAGGACATCATTTCCAACCATCAATCATCACCATCATCATCAAAGCCTTGTCCCAACTATGTTGGCTACACGAATTCTGTTTTTCAATTCCGCATTTCCAAATATCAATGACATAGCAAAAACATAAAATAAACACATTCACATAATTACCACGCTGCTAATAGGGTAAACTATTACCGAACTCAATATGAAGAGCTTTTGTGATAAAAGTAGAATAAAAGAAATCACACTAGTATCCCTGTTTGGCCGAAATCAGGTTATTTCGGTCTCTTCAGCCTAACAGGCCAAAATCTGAACCCAAATGACCGAACAAGTCAGAACAGGTCTGAAATTTGGATCAAAACTTTTACAGCATTGTCCAGTTCGATCATCTGACTGAACCAAACGTTTCAGACTGTTCAGAATAAAAGGGAAGTTGACTACTATGGTTATAATAACTGTTTTTCAACAGACAGCAAAGGTTAAACCTACATTGTGGTCTTGGCTCCACCGAGATTCTCCCGTAGAAAATTTTGTCGGATGAATAGGTGGGTGTGCTTTGTCATCATGCCCACCACTACCAGGATTTCTCCAAAGCCCAGATTCAGGATCTAGAAGTTGTTGTGCATAGGAACCCCACAAAGGATGTCCTTGTTGTTCTCGGGCAATTGCCTGCATTAGATAAGTTAACAGATGAAGATTAATGGCACTAGTGCAATTATTTCATTGTGAGCGGACTCACCACGAACACTGTAGTGAAGCTACAAAGCTCGTGGTGTAAGAGACCATATACCAACCCAAAAGCCTAAGCTGATAGGTGGAAGGCCCATACAGGTATATTAAGACATATCAAGCCTATTATTTAGGCGATGTGGGACGTGGGACGTGGGACTTCCCAACACGTGGCCGGTGAGTTTTGGTGAACTTATGCTTCTTCCTACCACCTAATGTAAGATCTCGCTAGGTAACATAGCATTGCAGGTCATGTCTCAAAGTTTTTCATCCTCACCGCAAGCTGCTAATGTCATTATTTATTACAACTTCCAAGTGGTGTTAGCATCTCATGATTAATAATCTTAATATAGTAAGAAACTAAGAACCTGTGCCCACTGATAGGTCTTGATATGATGTATTAATATGATTTTCCCCTAGTTTTGAATGTTAGGGATTTCATAGGTTCCCTATAGAGAAAAGTTCTTGAAAACTCCCTAGAACATTTTTCTTCAATACCTAAAATCAAGGGCCTTGTAGGGTTTTTATACTCAATGTTGGTAAGTTTAAATGCTATTAGGAAGTTCAACGTGGAACCAAGAGAATTGAGATTGGATTAGGCCACTTTGAAAAATTTTCCACATACCAGACTACCCAAGCATAGGTTGTTTTTCTCCATTTTTCCATTTACTTTTACAATGTATTTTGGATGTCTATGGTTGATTTGGAATGAGCAATATGCACCTTCTTGTGTTTTAATTTGTATTTCAGGTTAATATATCATTTATTGTGTTAATTGGAAAGTATACTCCATATTCTCACTGTATGGGCTACTAAAGGCCATGCAAGAATCACTTGGTCCAATGAAGCGGATATTTGCAACATTGGAACTATATTATATCACTGAACTTCAATTGTCTTCTTTTAAAAATGGGAGTCGGAAAATCCTTTGCAGTTTTTTATGTTATTTTTGTTAATAACCAAAAACGCCAAAAGCTAGAGCTATTAGTGAACGGCACAACAATGTATATCAACACCTCCCTTGAACGGGAAGCTATTCAAATTCGAAACCCAACAAACGGAAAGGAACGGAACGGAACAAACAGATGGAGCTAACACGCCTCCCAAGGGTTTCGAACTCATGACCTCTCACTTATACCATGTTTATAACCAAAAACACCAAAAGCTCGAACTGCTAATGAACGGCACAACAATGTATATCAACAATTTCTACTAATAGCAGTCATCCATGAGTAAACATCACTTACACCCACATGATCAATGACAATCCAAATACTGGGAAAGGGAAAACTGTCCTTCGGACAAGGCTTGTCGAGGTCCCAAACATCAAAACAGACAAGTCCACACTTATAAGGATAAATCAAGAACCATGAAGATAATAATGAGCCTCTCATATCCTGAGTAATCCATCTGTTCCTCCATGAAACAATAGAGCACACATAGGTGTCAGTTGTTTCAAAGCGTAAACACGATGAAGTTTTCAAAGTAGTTCTCAAAAAAAATCTCTATTTGGAAAGCCATCAAGTCCAAACTAATAAAGTCATACTCTTGAACTGCACTGACCAATCACCAAAACTTAGGGAGTTAGTTTGGATGAGAAAAGGAGGACTTGCAGGTGCATTTCCACGCATTTGAACCTTATGACATGGGAGCCACATCTCTACCATGTGATGTGTTTCAGTTCCTAATTGTATGGGTGGTATCCTCAATAAGGAAAAAAAAAAAAAAACAGAAATATAAATCCACACATGACAAAAGGAAATTTCTAGGAAATCTACAATTGGGATGATGTAATGAGAAGATCAGGAGTAGCTTTTTTTTATTTAGCAGTAATATTAGATGTTATCACTATATAAATGTAAGAACGGTTACTGAGTGCCATCCTTAACATTGGCTTATGTCTGGGTTCCTAGTTCTGTGGAATACTGTTGTTGGATCGCTGGTCTGAGGGTCTGTAACTGCAAGCATATGGACACAAACCCAAAAACTTTTGGGGTCAATAATCTTGGATCCAAACAAAGTCCCAAAAAGTAATTGGGATAAAAGCAGAACCCATGCAAGTATCGTCAGGTATGGTCTTCAAGTAATCAACTGAAGAGTTATCCAGTGTCATCCCTAATATCAGGTTATCTTTTCACTGGACCGGCAGTAACCTTCACCCATTAACTTCTTTGTTTCCAATTTGTTGTTTAAACTACTTCAAAGAAAAAGCCAAAAGCTAGAATTTCACAGTTTTGTGGTCAATCTTGCATACAAAATTACAGACACACTAGGTTCCAATAGATTAATGCTTATTTACTTGATTATCAATTTTTGCACTTGATTTTGGAAGGACCGTTGGCGTGATTGAAGAACTATCATCATCTCAAAGGTATCGCTTGTAACAAAGAAGAAAACCAATATCCTTGTAAAGAAGATACTAATTACCAACATGCAAATCTGTATTCACTGAGAAGCCGTCAGTCTCTGTACGAGGATAACTGATGAACCCTGCTTGGTAGAGCTCTTCAGCTACCTGAAAGAGGATTTAAGGAAAAGGAGGGGAAAATCATACTCGAGCTGGCAATAGGGAAGCAAGGATACATAATGTAACCACTGAAACAGGAAAATAGAGTTCATAATAAAATCAAACCTATGAGAACATAAAACAAAAACTATTTATAGAAGACAGAAGAATGCTTTCTCAGACTAATATGTAACATGAAAAATATAATAATATTTCTAATCAGATAAATTGTGAAAATAGTATAAAGAAGAAAAGAAAATGAATCAAAGAACATGCAAAAGAAATTAATGCTAAAGAATCAACTCATTTTCATAGCGTTTCCATTTCTGGCCATAATTTATAATTACAAATTAAACTAGGAATGTATCTAAAGACTACTTTGATGTCGATACAAATATTTGAAAAAAAAGGACTCTTAGATGTGAAAGAATGCTGAAGGACGTAGCCATTCAAATAATAATAATAATAATAATGCTGAAGGAAGTAAAACAAGAATTAAATTGATCTAAATACTACAAACTACAAGGATCCAGAACCCAAACATCAACAAAATGAATCTAATACACATAACCAAGAAGATGCCAACATGGCAAGCCATTATATTTTTTAGAGAGAAAATTTGCCCCTCTTAGTCCAAACAATGGATGGTACTTTTTGCAATTTTACTCTAAGGACACTTCGATTCGTAAGGATAGAGAGATTGAAGATGATGTTGAACATAGGATAAGAGTGGGATGGTTGAAGGGGAGACTTGCTTCTAGAGCACTTTGTGAACCACACATACCAACAAGATTGAAAAGAAAATTGTACAATACAATAATAAGATCAGCTATGACCTATGGAGTAGAATATTGGCCAATCAAAAAGCAACATATGCACAAAATGAGTGTAGTAGAGATAGAATATTGGCTCTTTTGATGTTTGCAAGAAGAAACCAGTTCCCTTTGGACATGTTTAGTTAAAGAAATCCAAAAGTTTGGGGAACGCCTCATTTTTTTTACCACTTTGGCTGAGTTTCCTCCCATTTTCTCCTCTCTTTTTGTTGTTCCTTGGGACCTCCAGCCATCAAGTTGCTGTCACATCAACTTTCTTGTAGCAGCAGTCCCTTTCTTGCACTAAGGACTGCATGGGTTTTGATGATTGGACAACTTCTACTGACATTTACATGTTCCCTAAAATTTCCTTCCCTAGGTGTGATCCTCATGCACTGCATGGGTCTTTCCCCAGTTTTAATTTTGATAAAAAAAAAAATTAAAAGAAAGAGAACACACAACACTGGATACACCTAGCTAAACAGCTGCCCACTCCTTACCTTCATAGTGTGTTCAGAACTCATCCGAAAGTACCGTGATGCACGTTTTTGGAGCTCAATTGTACTCAATGGATATGGGGGATACTTCAGTTTCTCTTGATTTCTAACGCTTGTGACCTGAAATGACAATATAAAAAATAAAAGTAAAAATAAAAAAACTAACAAGTTGTGTATGTGAGAGAGAGAGAGAGAGAGAGAGAAGGTGAGGCAATTTAGTATCGAGTCCAAAATATGACTTAACAGTTGCAGTGGGTTCTTCAACACACATCTCATAAATTATAACTGCACAAGTATGGTCAAACATATGCCCACGCCTGTAAAAAAAAAAAAAAAAACAATAATAATATTTAGACAGAGAGAAATAATTGAAAAAAAAAAGATGTGGATGTAGAAACTGAAAAAAGAAAATTCAATATGCCAAAAGCTGTAACATCTTACATCCAATTGAAAGTTGCAATGCCGTCATCTGAGGTATGGGAACAATTGATTGTCCAAAACTCTTCAGGTTCATGAGACTGTATCTCCCAAAACCGTTCCACAACAAACCCAAGTGTCGGGAACTGCACACACGAGAGAGAGAGAGAGAGAGAGAGAGAGAGAGATTAACTTCACTATGCACTAAATAGGGGAAAGAGCCAATAGACCTCAGTTCAGTAATTTTCATATGTTAAATGGAAACAAGTGTCGCTCACCTGACAAGGACCATAACTTAGAACAAGATTCTTCTCATCCCCAGCAAAGTCTAGAACAAATGCATCTTTCAACAGCATCGTCTGAAACCTTGTGAAGGAGGCACCAATCCGGAGGTCAATTTCCTGGAAAAGATTCAAAATGAGATAATATCATAAGAAAAAATTAACCAGTCCTTTTGGCACAAAAGGGAATAATCATAAAAATAAGGAAACAACAGTATACAATTCACTACGCTTGCCCTACACTAGGCATACCAAAAGCATGTTTTTTCAACTCAGACAATTGACCTGATGGTTTTTCAAAAATGTACCAGATCGAAAATCTTAACTCTCAATCAATAGCCTACAATGGGCATTAAGAACAGAACAACAGCAACAGTCCAAAGAGACGTGATTAGGATCATAGAATATCGATTTCAATCGTCAAAGCCTGGTCCAACATCCAACATGTACCAAAAGAAGGGCACATCAAACTGTAAATTTGTTGCCAGAGCAGGCACTCACATTCTCGGACTAAAATAGCAGAGAAAAAAGAGCAAGGGAGCAAGGAAATAATAAAGAACTCAGACATCAAGTGAACTTCTATATTTTCACCTCAGTTTCACAAACCAAAATTAAAATTTAAAAAAAGGAAAAGAAAATAACAATATAACAGCTTAAGATATTACTGCAAATAAAATGTAACAATCTTCTAACTAGCACCTATGATACTCAGATCTTTCAAAGGCAATGAAGTGATAACTGCTCAGAAAATTGGACAGGGATTAAGCATAAGGATCACCCTTCACCAAGAATTGGACTCTAGATTTAGTTTCATTATGAGCTCTACACTCACTAATTACTAGAAACTTGGTGCAAACAGCGATAATGGATACAATATTGAGTTCGATATTATAACCGCCGGTCCCAAGCCCAGATAAAGGAGGGTTGGATCAGTTAGGTTGACAGCCAACATAAAACTTTTGTCACAACTACAACATGAATTCTCAAAGGCAAAACAAAGTTCATGTAGCTGATTGATGATAATGATCAAGTTCAACTATTGATGGAGACAGATTTTAACCGATTGTACCTGCAAATTGTTGTAAAACTCTGCCAAGAGAGAGTTGGCTGGGCTAGGTTGCATCAAAATCAATCTTTACCATGTCTTGGCTAAGTCTTGGTGTGACTCAGCCTAGTCAAAACAAACTAGGAAGTCACTAAGTCGGTGATCAATGCCGAGTCATATAACAATGGTTATATAGCAAATCCTAGATGTACCGTATCTTAGGAATTCAGGATTAAAGAATCCATTGCGCAAGATCCTTGTCCCATTCAACACCTTTGCACCGACATAAGCCAATACCATCATATCATCATCATAGCCTTGTCGCAACTATGTTGGGATCAAGGATACATGAATTATGTTTCTTCATTTAGATAGATCCTAAGCCAAATCCACAGATCGGGATAGGTTGCACTTCTTCAGATCTATAGTTACTACTTTCATCCACATCCTCTTCAGCCTACCCTTTCCCTTGGTGGGCCATCAACCTACACAGAAAAGCTTTTCCTCTCCGGTATTGTTGCTAGCCTACACTGGACATATCCAACCCATCTCAAACGAATTTCCCTTATTTTATCACCCATTGAGGCTACCACTAAATGCTCCCAAAAGCGCTCATTTATGATTTTATCTTTCCTACCTTTACCACGCATCCACCTCGACATTCTCATCTCCGCTACACTCATTTTGTGCATGTGTTGCTTCTTGAATAGTCAATATTCTACTCCATAGGTCATAACTGATCTAATCGTTGTCGTATAAATTTTTCCTCCAATCTTGTCAATACGCCCCAATCACATGACACTCCAAAGCAAGTCTCCACTTCAACCATCCCACTCCTATCTTAGTTTCGACATCTTCCTCAATCCCTCCATCCTTGCTAATTACCAAGCCAAGGTATAGGAATGACAATGAATCTATTTCTCGTATCTATTGAGCTTCAATTCTCATAATAACTTTGCTAGTTTAAACTACTGATCCAAATCCCAGATAAAGGAGGGTTGCGAAAGGTATGTTGACAGTTAGCATAAAATTTCGTCATATCTCAAACTTAACATAAGGAAGTACCATGGTTCAAAATAACAGTATCCAAGGGTGTATGAATGAGCCTAGAAAGGCAATATGTATTACAACGGTTCATTGTGCATTGAAATTTTTTCCCTCGAGCAACTAGAAAAGATATCCAAAAAATAAAAATAAAAATGTTAAATGATGGATTTTAATGGCATCCCCCTATTTAATTCCCATACTGTATATACGCATCTATTGAACCCAAATGATCATGTGTCATTGTTTAATGCTAAACAATTGAACCTATTAAGATTAGGCGTTCCAATATATAGAGGGAGATGCTCCTATGAGAGATATCTCTCACCTTAAATGAGAGATTGGGTGGAATCCCTCACATCCATATCCAATGCCAACAACTTAAATGTGAGGGCCCCTACCCATATCTCTCATATAAGGTGAGAAATATCTCTCACCTTATATGAGAGATAGAGTGGGGGCCCTCACATCCATATCCAATGCCAATAGCTTAAATGTGAGGGGCCCCACCTTATCTCTCATAGTAAGGTGAGAGATGCTCTCATAGGAGCATCTCCCTATATATATATATATATATATATATATATCCCTACTGGCTAAATGTCATAAAATAATATAAGCACGTCAGACATAATAAATAATGTGTTATATCATTGTATTCATCAGGTAAGAATAAAAGCTCATACCATATGAGAACAAAAGTACAAAAACTATTGTAAGCATGAACTAAAATTGAAACATATGAAATTAAGTATACAAATAGAACCATTATTGATTAATGGATCCCATTACAAAGTTACATGGTTAGCATATTAGACCTAGTACCTATGATAGGACAGGACAAAAAAACCGAAGTAAACTTCCCTAGATAGCAAAAGTTAGCTCAAAATGTACATAAATACATATATATCCATACGCATCTATAAATTTTACCTTCTGTGCATATTAGAGTGTAATCAAATGCACATATCCAAGAACTAGAGTACTAATCGTGCATTTTATGCGCAACATTAAACAAACCAAAAGAAGCATTTTCATAACTTCTCTATAAACAATCATAAAAATCAAGTTAAAAATATTCACTTTAGGTTGGCCATATCAGAATTATAATGTGTCCATCCATTTAGGCCTATAAAATCACCATTCTGTTGCTTTACTTCAATTTATCGCAACACTATCCAGCATTACATATTAAGCTAGTCCAATACCCCAGGAATCTATTTTAAACCGCGGGTTCACAGACAAAGTCAAAAGAGAATATCCAAGACCAAACCTAGGTTATAATAAAACTGAGTGATGGGTACTAAGGTCTGCCTTAGAAGACAAAGAAATCACCTGCCTAGCATCCACTGCGTCTGCAAACAATTGGTTCGGTCGAACAAGATTCTGCACAGACTCGTGAATTTCCCTGAGGTTCAAATAACAACAAGATTATAAAAAAAAATTGTAACACATGATTAAAAAAAAAAAAAACAAAGTGGATTGTACAAGAAATTCCAAAATCAATCAGCAAGCCCTTGAGACCTGTCAATCAATGCGGAGAAGCGCGCCCTCCATATATTTAGATGATGATTTACAGCTGTACACACCTCAACCACTTCAAATGCAATATTTTCACCTTCCCTATCACAATCAAGCCACAAGATGAGCCATTGACACTTTCTAGCTTCCTCCTCCAAACACCTCTTGATGTCCACCTTATCCTGCGCATTTTTGTAGCAACATAGAGAATGATTGTGCCCACCCATGAAAGAAAAATCCAATCTTTCCACTTGAAACTAAAGTAATGCAGAGAGAGAGAGAAAGACCTGAGGGACATGCTTTCGGACGGGGGCGGAGTAGAGGTCGGAGGGGTCGCAGGAGTACCATTTGCGGTAGCGCTCGTCGAAGTCGAGCTCCATGAGATGGCCTGTCACGGAGGTGACGAGCATGTGGCACGCCTGAGATCGTATCGTGTACTCGAACTCGAATATCCGATTGTATCGTGACCGTCCGTCTCGGACGCGGAGGCCTCGATTCCTTGATAGGATCCCTGCAACAGCCTTGGCCACTGATGGTTTCTCCGCCACGTTCAAAACTCGGATCGGACGCGAACCAGACATCGGAACGGCCGATGAAAAATCTCTCTCTCTCTCTCTCTCTCTGTGTGTGTGTGTTTGTCTATACTAGATTTGCTTTCTTTTGTTTTCCCTCCAAATGGAAAGTTCCGAGTTTTCGTAGGAAAACGAGGGCTAGCCCTAAGAGGAGAGCCTAGGCTCGACCAGATATATCATTGAGGGGTTGGGCCTTGGGCCTTGTACTCGTAGGGTTCGGTCTGCTCTCATATATCATCCTAGAGGAATGTTTTTATTCGAAAAATAATAAGGAATAACTTGTTTGACAGATACATGCCAAATAAATTTTTCTTCGTGTTTCGTTGAGAATTCGTTGATTCTCATAATGAAATATCCCTAGAATGATGCCACGAGGCGGTGCTGAGTTATAATGGCATGTCTCTACTCCTATCTCCTTTTTTTTTCTCTAAATTAAATTTGGTGCTGAGTATATGGGTCTTTTGGCCTTTTGATTTGACAATACTCAGGTGGTTTGAGAGAATGACTACTGCAGGCTCTCGTGGCCCATGACCCCAGTCAGTGCAGCCCAATACACCACTCATTTTATCTTTCAAAATGTCAATACAAAGCACAGTTGTAGTATAAATACCAATTAATTGCTCATTGAGACAACTTGCATACAAGATCAAGAATTCAAGACCCTACATACATATTAATCAGCTCCTGCCTCTTTTGAACTTTGGATGAGGCACCATGATTTATGGTTTGATGAGCAGTATCAATAAGTGGTGGCCTAGATATCTGATTAGTACATGTATCATCAGGACTCACATGCAAGTGTGGCAATTCAAAATGAACCATGCTCAAGTTTTAACAGGAAGCCATGACCAGGATTCAAAGCACGATAACAACCACACAATATATCAACCACAGATGCAAAACTACATACATTCGACATAATGAAATAGAAAGTTACTCCACCAATGGAAGAAAAAAGACACCTTTAATTAATGGGAAAGGAACCAGAACCAACCGTCATCTCCCTCTCTATTACACAAATCATACAAAGAGGTGAGACAAGCACAAGATCTCTCAACAGTTTATAACCACATTTTCCACTCCAAAAATAACACAGAGCCCACACAGACTCGGTCCAAACCGAATCACATAACCAGACCAACAGACACATACAGAAGAAATACAAAAATCAAAGAAGCCTTTTCAAACCGCATTGCAAACATTGGTGTCCCTTACTCATAATCCACCTGTACATTTATTCCTCACAAACAGTTGAAAATCTCGGAAAACTCTTCCTGCACCCTCTATCTTTGTATGTGCCACAATTACGATTTCAAAGTCCAATAAAAAATTATAATGCACCCTGTTACGCATGCGGTTGCAAAACTAAAAGGCTTCCTGGAAGCATAAAAAAGAATCCAACAACCCCCTTCTCCCTCATCAAGCACTTGATTGAGATTATGGAAAAAAGTAAATGCCGGTTGCGCAAATTGCTACTGGTCTTTCAGCTCTAAATTTGTTGCTTAGGAAAGCAACTATCACTCCGCATCCTTTGCAGAACTAGAAGAAGAGTCTGTTCCATCCTCCCCACTCACAGAGTTTGATGGGCTGCCTTGATGGTTATCCTCATTGCCACTGGTCCGTGTTTTGCCAGGTCTTGAACGAATATTGACCCCCATTGGGAAGGGCTCCTGAAGGTGTGAGAGACAGAATCAAAACTACAGCCTAGCCAATTAAAACTAAATGAGACCGAAAAACAGCTCTACTTGGAGACTAACTTGTGTCATTTCTGAAGTGGACATGTACAACACACCACAGTGGATGGCAATGGCATGCAACACCCTTGTCATCCATCACATAACTAATTTGGACAATCATATCACATCTGTCTTAAGGAAGCAAGAACTTCCAGATGAATCCAAAAATTCAACCAACTACAAAGGTAGTCAGCTACAGCATGCTCGGACTGGGGTGTTGACAAGATGCTTATTGCAGAGACTGGTATCAAACTATCTTTCTGGTAGAACCTGAAACCTCCAGATATGGAGATAAGAGGCTGCAAAATTTTGTCACTTGGTATAGGTAATATTCTTGCAGTACATGGGCCGTTATATTTCTGAAGCATTGGTCACATATCATCATTATCATCTCAGCCTAATCCCATCAAGCTGGGGTCAGCTTAAAGCCCTCAAGAGGAATGCAAGTACACTAGGAAGACATGAGAAAACACTCCATAGTGAATCTAAAGCCCGCAACATGGATCATCTAAAAAGCATATCCCAATATGCTCCCCTCAAACTAGCAACTTCTCTAACCCAATGTGCCCAAATATGGTATGATATGGCAGGGACATGCCATAGATATGACAGAGATGCTAATTTTACACAAAAAGTGAAGTATTGGATCCGAGACGACATTATACATCACCTATTTTGAAGTATCTGGCTATCATAGTTATTAAGCATCTGCCATATGCATGCTTAGAAGTAGGGCTGCACAACCGGATTTCCGGTCCGGTTTTTGGACCGGAATCCGGTCCGGCTTAAATGAGAGGACCGGACCGGACCACTTATAAGTGGTCCGGTCCGGTCCGGTCCGGTCCAAAACGGTCCGGTCTGGACCACTTAAGTGGTCCGGACCGGTTTCATTAGTTTTTTTTTTTTTTCTAAGTTTTTATTTTATTTTTTTATTTTCAGCCCATTTCCTGCCTCTTTTTCCAACTCACCAGCTTAATTGGTCCAGACAATTTTCAGCCCATTTATAAATAACCTCCCCTCTCTCTCATTTATATGATCATCATATGTGTGACCCATGTGCTATCACTGATCCTCTTGGGCCTGATCACCTTCAGATAAAACGGGACCAATTAGTCATTGATTGGGACTTGTGTGTCAAAGAAATTGATCTGCTGTAACAGGACCAAATTGGCTGGCAGGTCCATTTGCATTATTCAAAAACAATTTGGTATCCTTGTATAGAAGTGATACAGGTCCACTGGCCCAAGTCCACTTACGTTTATATAAGATTTTCTAGTGAATGAATTGTATGGAAGATAAAGAAACTACAAAGGAGACCATTAAAATGTCCAAGTTGGAAAAACGAATGACCCTTTGCCCGAAGAAATTTAGGGCCTTTTTGTTCCATTGAAAGCTGGTGAGTTGGTCCAGACAATTTGTATTAAAAAAATTTAAAAAAAATATTTATTATTAATCCGGTCCGGTCCGGTCCAGACCGGTTTTTAAAAGGTCTGGACCGGACCGGACCGGATATAACCGGTTTTTCAAATCCGGTCCGGATTTGTGGTCTAAAACCACAAATCCGGTGCGGTGCGGTCCGGTCCGGTCCGGTCTGCGGTCTGGTTCTGTGCAGCCCTACTTAGAAGCTATGATGCACGGATACTTCAAAATGGGCAACGTATCGTGTCGTGTCGTATCTGATACTTCACTTTTTACATGTAAAATCCGTGTCTTTGCCGTGTCTATGGCTTGTCCCTACAGTATCCGTGCCGTATCTGGGCATCATAGCTTAGAAGGGAGAAAGTCCTCACCTGATCACCTGCATTTGGACCATCGGAATGAAAAATGATAGGGCGGCATCGTTTATCCTCATTCATCAAGCTGGAGTTCTGAAAATGAGCAATAAGAGCAGCTTTTCCCTGGATCCGAGCATATGCTAGTGATGCCACCTTTTCACTGTTAAACTTCTCCCATTTCTTTCCATTGAATGCCTGCAGAAGATTTCACTGTCCTATTTAGTATTGTATAGGCAAAAGATGGGGTAGAAATTATAAACAATGTACTAAAGTTTGTTTTTTTTTTTCCCTCCAAAGGAAGCAAACATAAAAGCTGCATCAATCAATCAATATTTTGGCTTTTAGTGCTCTTTTCTGTATTTGACTACCTTCTCTTTTAATAAAGTTTTTAACTTCATCAAAAGAACAAAAGAATCAGTATTTCTATAAGTTACACTCGTGTTTGGCAATTAACTAGTAAAGTTAAAGTGAAGTAAAGCCTCAATTATCCAGACAAGGGGTCATATCAAAAGTACACACATTCAAAATTCACTCCTTTTAAAAAAAAAAAAAGAGTCCAAAAGCAACCCCCTTTCTCCACTAAATGACAAAAAAATATCCTCTTTTCACACAAAAAAAGTCAAAAAGATTCCCTATCAAACAACTAAAAACAAAAGACCATCATAACCCCGTATATTTTATTCTCTCTTGATTTGATGCTTCACCTCACTTTACTTCAATTCACCATATATCCAAACAAGCTTGAACAAGAGTTGAGGTAAAAATCAAGAGATTGAATTCTTAACTTGGTACCTAAACTACCAAAAGTACATGACAAGAGCCCATGGCACACTAGAAGGTGTGCAACTATTGCAAACTTGAGGTTATGGGTTCAAGTTAGATTACCAAAACAAACCAGAAAAAAAAAATTACCATTACCAAAAGTACATATCATGGTATCAAAAGTACCAAGAGATAAGAAAAGACATCCGGCCAAATAAGACCCGCCTTATTGCCATGGGAATAAAAAACTTGGTGTTTATTAACCATTTTCTTCATTAAGCCCGTTTGGCATTTTACTTCTAAAATAAAGTGGAGTGAAGTGAAATAACAAGCAGGAATAAAATATAAGTGGGTATGATGGTATTTTGTTTTTAGTTGTTTGGGATGGAATGTTTTTTACATTTTGTATGGGGAAATATAGTTTTTTTGTCTTTTAGTGAATAAAGGTAGTTGCTTTTTTACCCTTTTTGAAAAAGATGGAGGGAGTTTTGAACTAAAGTGCTTTTGATTTGATACTTAACTTTACTTGACAAGTAAAATTACCAAACGGGCCATAATTAAGATGTATCGGACATCTTTGCTTCTTCCTCTTTTTGTTTTTACATCATGTGCATAGAGGCTGGCATGCCAGATTGGTGCAAGAAAAAACAAGGATATCTATGATAAGCAGTACAGGTTTTGTAATGAAGAACCACATTATTAGAGCAATTTATAAAACCTGGTGTGGATAGATCAAACCTGAAAGAATGGAACGATCTTCGAAGGATCAATCATGTTGATGAAGGCATAACCTACATTGCATTTGTTCTATATATGGACAAGAAGGGGGGAAATCACTAAGGAGATTGAAACAGAACAAATCAATGTCAAAGTAGTCACAAATACAAAATATTTCTATGGGTAAAAAGTTCAGTCACCTTAAAATCAATAGGCAAATAAATGAAATCGTAAGTCCCCCGGTGGTGTTCATCTATAGCAGCCAAGAGCATTTTAGAAGTATATCTGTAGTGATAACCAGAAAAACCAAATGGTCAATTTCTTTTAAAAGCACTAATGACTAAAATAAGGCAGAACAACAGATTTGCATGGATTTTAATTCCATATCATGAAATTAAAACTTAAAATATATATATTCGGAGGCAAGTACAGCACTTTGTGCAATGGTAAAAGTCTTGGGTGACAAGCGTGATAATGCAGGTTCGAGACATGTGAACAGCCACTTTGTGCAAAATTGTCAAAGGTTAGGTCTGTCACCAATCTAGTCTAGACCCTCCCAGGACCCCGCTTCGGCGGGACCCACGCTGAGTAATGACCTTTTTTTTAGGCAAATACAGCACCAAAATTTACATTTTTACGTTTGACTTTGGGTGCCAACTAATATGAAATGTCCAAATAATGTTACATTGAAATATTTCAAAATATCGCAATATCTGCCGGGGTTCCCTCAGGTGCGCTCTTAACATGTGCATTACCACATGTTTCCGCTGCCGAAGTCATCTCAGCCAATCCAAGGGTCAGTATATCATCATGCGCAGCACACCTGAGGGAAATATTTGCCAGTAGACCATTGATTAGGCACATCATCTCCTCCATAGGGAAGACCTGGGTAAGAACTCATCTGCTGTTTTGAAATATGACATCTAGTAGGCATGACCACCAAAATGAATATCACAATAGTAGGCCTCCTCAAATGCACTCAAATTCACAGTTGCTTTGCTCCTGAAAAGGAAATCACTGAATGTACTTTGGACATGGTTGTCATTTTCATTTCAGATGCCATTGTAGTTCGAAGGCAAAACATTTCAACCAGTTCAGCATTGAATTTGGAGTATTGTTTTGGTATAAAAAATAAAAAAATTGTAAATATAAGTGATCAGAAAATTATGAAAATAGTAAAAAAGTGTTTTTTTAATGGAAACTAAAATTTTATTAAAAACAGAACATTGGTAATACTACAAAGAAAATAAAATAATATACTATAATATTTAATTCATTCTACTAAATGAACAATACATTATGTTATTTCTAGAAAACCTACAAATAATTTATAAGCCATGTTGTGTGAAAAAATGTGAAATGAAGACATTCATTCTAAGCCACTGTCTCCAGTTACCTATGTTGTATAGCCTAAATTAACATGGAAATATATACATTCACATGACCACTATGGTATAGTAGGGTATTAAATCAATATGAAGAGAATTATTGTCAAAAGAAATTTGGCAAAGAAATTGCACTGCTGTTCCTGCTTGGCCGAGATGTAGATTAAACGACCTAACTGACAGAATCTAGACCAAAACAGTCAAAAAGGGTGAACAGGTGTTACAGGTCCAATTCTGGACCAAAATTTTTCAGAGGGCTGTTCAGTTCAGTCACCTGACCGAACCCAACAGTTTCTAACTGTTCAGCTGAACTGAAGCAAAATTTATTACTACGAATTTGGATGACAGAGGAGCAAGGTGGATAAACCAGCATACTTGTTTGGAATGTTTTTTATCATAATAGTGGTCCGAGTGTCCTCTCCACGCAAAATGCGGTCAATATCAAGTTCATACTGTTTCTTGTTGTCAGTCTGATTGGAATTCACTTCGTTTCTCCTGCTCCTCGCACGCTCATTAGAAGCATCAAGTGAAGGCACTGGAATCATTGAATTTCTGCCAGGGAACATGTTGCACCTTTGCTGTGGAGAAGGGATACCAATATTTGGAGAGGAGATTGAAGGGTCTAAGCAATTCGCACCACCATGTGCAAATATATTATGGGAAGTCATTTCCAATGGATGCAAATTCGAGCTGCCAGTAAATCCTATACTTCCAAGAGACCCTATACTTCCAAGAGACCCTGGGTGAAAAGCAGATGCATCAGCAGAATGCCCCGGATAGGGATGTCGCCTGTCCCAGAGAGACGGATTAACAGCAGGTGCTGAACCAACATGGTGCTGGTGGTGTAAAGGTAAAACTGAGTGTAGCATATGAGATGGTGCTCTAGGAAGACTGTGGATCTGGTGAGGATGGGCATGAACACCATTGGCAAATGAAGGCGAGTTTGGCCACATCATGGAACTTGGGCGATGAGGATGATACGAGTTGGAGTTCGCCCAAACATATTGTTGTCCACCAAAAACTGCAAAACAGAGAGATGCATTAGTTACAAAAACCAAATACAAAAAAGAACATACCTTTTAAACCATTAAAAAAACAACACAACACCACCACTCCACTGTCCACTCGGTCATAGTGTGGCCTCTATAGCTCAAACTGGAAACACCAAAATGTAATGATTTGGTTGAGCATTTGTGAAGCCTGATAAGCTTTACGTGGGGAGTTACCTTCTGTCCATCCATCATATAATCAGACAATAGAGGGTACAAAATGCCCCAAAAGAACTCCCCCAATACCACAAAATCATCCTACAGTCTGGTTGGACCCCAACAAAAGCAAACTATTACTTGCATTGGTTCATTTTAACCACATAGAGCTAGGATAAACCCCTTGTGGGACAGAGGTGGATTTGGCATCAAAGTATAGCACATACTGCATGTTGGTGGGGACCACTGGACCCAAGAAAGTCAAGGTGGCTGTTAATTTTCCATTTACTGAAAATAACTCCACCAGACATCAGTTATCATGTTATCCAATGTTTTGAGATGAATAGTTGAAATAACCAAGGCCAAAAAAAGAAAATGAAAAATAAATCCCTTTGACTTGGATTAGATGGTGAACAATGCAAGATGGAGCTGATTTTACAAAATGAATCATTCAGAATGACCCTCCCCAGTCCCCTTTGCTCCAACCCCATATACATAATATTAAGTTTCCTTAGCTAACCATTCCTACAAAAACCTCAAGGCATTAGTAGAAGAAGCGGAAATACTTTTCAATATTCTCCTTTCGGGTGGAACCCCCTTTTTTCAACACATATCAATTGCCATGTGTCTTATTCCTAGTTGCTAGGTCCACTTCCATCTAGCAAGTGTGGAAGAGTATCAAGATTCGCCATTAGAATGGTCTGTTCCGTGGTCATGCTATTACTTGTATTGTTAAGTTCAACGGAGGTAAAGAAAAATAAAAGGAAACTAAAAAAAAAATCCCTCAATCAATAAAACTCAAAACACCACTAAGTTTTTTTTTCGCTCACCGCTGTCATTAAGCTCAAACGAGTGACTGTTGAGCCCACCAGAGCCTACACCAGGAATGTGCCTATTATCATTTCCTTCAGCAGGTCTAGAACTCATGCTTGTTGCAATAGTAGATATGCCGCCTGGGGAATTATAAGCAACACCGCTGCTTATGCTTTCGTGGTGATACTCTGGAAGCGAATGAGGATGAAAAATTGGCATGCTCTGGAAACCAAATTTCATATGGCCGAGAGAATGACTGAGCTCACCAAGGCCTGTTTGACTGTTGTGATTGCTAACAGATGCAGCCCTAACTGGAGAGGATAAGCTATGAGGAAGACTCGAGGATATCCCATGAAATGCTGTTTCAAGAAATGGGTCAATAGGTGCTCTGACTGCAGAATGTAGACCCACGATAGCACCATTATCAAGACCACCTGATGCAGTTGCCCCTGGTTGTACAGGTCCTGAAAAAGATGCAACCAGGCACAGGGTTTTTTAAAGCATGATCAAACTAGTGAAAGGTAAATAAATCAGCCAAGCAGCGTACCGAAACATCCTGATGGTGAATTATCGGGTGGGCTCCCTGGCTGTCGAAATCCACTGGCTTCCTCTGGGTCCAAATCCGGAGAAAGCTGTTGCATCAAGCTGCAAGAATTACTATTTGTCAGAAATTGAAATCAACAAGAACAAAAAATTGAATATTGAGAAGAAAAACTAACTTAATTGGAATAAGCTCTACGTAGATTGTCAATTACAACAAAAAGAGAAGTAATAATTGAAAATAAAATGTGCAGAAGAGATTTTTGCAAGACTTATTCTGCTCCTGAAAGAAAAATTATTGGAAACTAATCTGAATGCAGTCCCTCTAGATCAGATCATCCATCAGCTGGGTCCAAAAGTCATCCAAATAGATAAAATTCTAACTAATTATAGCTTTAAACATTTAACAACTAACTATAAATGGATAGAGAAAAACTAAAGGATGCTGACCATCGTAAGTCGTAACCATCAAAGTAGGACCACCAATCAACTAAGCAGGATCAGGCCATTCCATACAATTTGTGGGCAGTGGTCCATCCAGGGAAAGACTCAACCAATCAACAATCCAAGAATGGACAATATTTAAGTCAGATTAAATGCATACCTCATGCCAATTGCAGTACTGAACCTGTGCTTCAATTGCCAGAAAATTAAAAGCAAACATAAAAGCGGAAATCCAGTACATTAATGCTTGAGTAGCAGAATAAATTACAAATTGTTACATGGGAAAATGTCCCACAGGCAAACTGCATGTGCAGTCCAACTTTATGGGCCCACATTTTATCAGTCCCCTTTGATAATCTTGTCATCCCATGATCTGACTGACGTCAGGCCTGATTTTATACTCATTGAATCTTCACTCACCGTTCAATTGAATATCAAAACATATCCACGGTAAAGACACGAACCTGAAGGCTGTTAATCAAGTAGGATAATCTGGTGGGGCTGATTTTTTGGCTCCCCCTTGTTCATAAGGAGACCTTTCCATCTGCCCTCCTCCCATTGATAAACATGCACATAAGTGGGCTCCATCAGCTGGACTGCGTATGGGCAATATGCAGTCTGCCAGTAGAACATTCTCCTGCTACATGATGCAAGAGTGCAATCTGATTTCCTTCTTTAGTCAAATAACACGCAGGTTAGGATCTTGTCACCGTTTATAATTATTTCAATGAGCTGTAGAGGCTACTACAAACTAAACTCAGATGAAATGATGCCAAAAGTTATCGCTAGGCCAGATAAGGAAAGAATGGAAAACCAGAGAATTGAAGCCTCTAGAAGCCTAAATCTAGTATTTCTATTTCATTTGCTCTGTTAAAGTGTTCTAACTTCCATATATTGACAACCTTACAAAATTAAATACAAGTAATTGTATGTAATGAAACTTGAAACAAATTTAAGCCTGGTAATGGAAAAAAAATCAAATCAACACTAGATTTCCAAAGCCCTCATGTGATTGAGAAATTCCTGAAGTTATGATACCATGGGAATAAATTTTTCTATCTAACAAGTTAAGAAGCATAAAAGGATAAATGATAACAAAAGAATCTACCCAAGCTACATAAAGTCACCCTTCCAGACATCACTAAAAATTGAATGGACAAACAGTACACATTGGTATTAGAACAAGTCAAAAAGAAATTAAGGAGACTATTGGTCAGCCTATAGACCACTAGGTGCTAGAATGTATCCCATAGCTAAAATTTTGAGGTTAAGGCCAAACCAGAGAGCCTGTAGGTCATTCAAGGAGTGTATGGTTGAGTCAGTAGCTCAGTGGGTGCTGCATGATGCAAGAACAAGACTGCGACTGTCATTGTACATTAGAAAGCAAAATATCAATGACAAAAATTTGGAGGCAAGACCAGTCGTGTTAACCCCAGGAAATGTGGTATGAAAGACTGTTAGTTAAAAAACAATTTGAGATTTTCTTTTTTACAAAGGATCAACAGTTTTCTACCGCAATAATATTTCAATACCTTCACAAAGCGACTCCAAGAGAAATTGAACTACAAGAACCACCACAAATCAACTGCCCTAGTGAATAGCTAATTTCATGGTTTAAACCACGAAGCCCGTCAATAGAATAGGAAGAACCTGCTTTGCTGGTTTAGAAAGGCCTCAACTTTACAGGAGAAATATCATCATCCACAAGAAAGCTAATTTCTAGGTCGCTTTGCTGGCTTCATATTTTTTGTAGAGATGCCCATTATATTGTATGTGGAGAAATTTTGAAACACAAATTTAGAGTCATAAGGACATAAAAGCCTTGACCTAAATAGAAGTAAAAAAAACGACAGACCAGTACAAAAAGATAAGAAAAACTTAAATCAGCAACATAAATTTCTTTACTTCGAGAGGAAAAGACACAACGATACAAACAGAAAAGGCAAGTGAATGTGTTTGGACAATACCGAGATGAACTGAAAAAGCAAGTGAATGTGTTTGGACAATACCACCGTCTCGCACCACCAGGACGACTAGGCTCAAGTTTAATCCGCTTTCCTGCAATATCACTCCTGTTCAAAGCACGGAGGGCAGCTTCAGCAGCTCTTACATCATAAAATTCAATGAATTTGTGATGACGCTTGTGCGGAGTCTCACGAATCTGTACAAAAGGAATTTGAATGAGCAACGCCAATAAACATCAAAAGAAATTGAAAAGAAACAAGCAGCTGGAAAGGTCAGCAAGTAAGCTCACCTCTTTAATTTCTCCATAGACACCGAATATTTGGCGAAGATCATCATTTGAAACAGAAGGATCAAGGTTGAATACCACAAGCGTACCCTGGTTAATATCTTTCTCTGAAGGATTGTCCTGACAATAGATTACCAGTCATGAAATTATTCACCTCTGAACTTTTAGCGTGGGGGGATTTGTAGATGTGTAAGGTAGAACCACACAAAAAAGGTAAAACGGCAAATATTGTGCCTCATTAAGCCAAGAATAATTGGAATCCACAGAATTAATACGCTCCAAGCTTGTGATAAAATCCTAGTACTTGTGATAAGATGTTGTTACTTGTGATAAAATCCAAGTACTCGATAAGGAAAAAAATCGGCCAAGATGTATACCTTAGGAATTGAAAAATGAATGTCCAGCTTCCTACGCCTCAATGGTTTGTTTTGAAGTGCTTTCATAGCATTGCGTGCCGCCCTTATATCAAAGTAAGAAATCATAACAAAACCCCGATGCTTGCAGGCAGTATAAAGTGCACGAATATCTCCATAATACTGAACGGGAACATAAGCGTCAAAACTTAAGGAACTGAAAACTTGGCAAGATGAAAGAAAATTTGACTTCAATTACTTATTTTCTCAATAAAAAAAAATACCTCAAAGAGAGCTCTCAACTCAGAATCTTCAACATTGCTGTTAATATTCCTTACAAAAAGTGTTCTTGAAGGGTGTTCACCAAAAGGATGCTCTCCAGCAAGAGAACTGTTGGATCCCCCCGGCTGACCATTAGGAATCCCCGCCATAAGATCTGAACTTTTGTTGCCAGTGTAGCAACTTACACCATCATCTGCTTCTAATTCCATCCCTCCTACACTACTAAAAAGGTCAACATCTTCCATATCATCTCCAGTATTTCGTTGGACATGGAATCCAAGGCCATCAGTAACTCCAGAAAGCAAATCGTCATCATCAGGAAGGAGATTCCCAATAGTTTGGGCCTCAATTTCTTTAAGAGACTCAAAATGCTCCTCTTCCTCAAAGTGGGAGGTAACCGTATCGATAGATTGACTGAATAGAACATCAGTTGATGATAGTCTCACTGCACCCATCAATAATCAAAGAAAAACCAGCAATCAGCAGGATATTGCAGTTTATCAAACTAGCAGGAAACCCTAGTGATACAACAGGTGGATATGATATATATAGAAGCACGTAGATACATCTATCAGTTCAATACATAGACTAATAGTATTTTGTTAACAAGGAGGAAAAATAAATCAGACTGTAAATAGAAGAGAAAGTAACAACATATATGCAAACAAAAGATCTGAAATGCATCACATGAGAAAAGACGACCATAAAGAAAAGCCACATAAATAGCAATCAGAAATTGAGTTAAAGCACTTCAAATGACGTCATAGATTTGAGGGGGAAAAAGAAATAAAAGACATGTAATGTAGCAGCGTGTGTGGCATGTTGGTCAACACTCTTTAGATCAAGGTGTCCACTTTGGCTACAAAACCAACAATTTTAAAGACTAGATTCCGTATTGTTAAAAGATTGATTAACTATTCTTCCATAGTTTATGTCCCAGATGCATTAGGAACCAATCCTCAAATGTTAACTTTTGATGGTCTTCATCATGAGTTAAGTATGGGAGACCCACACAAGATAAGAAGATTTTACAGCATTGGGTTTGGTTGTTGATACTAGCACGAAGCTTAATCTTGTGATTAAGAGCTGTTGGTAAGTCATATAGACACACTCATAAAGGCTTAAACCACTTTCCATGATTAATCGACAGAAGTTGGAAGAAATTTACCTGGAGGAAATAATAGCACAATTTGTGAGTCTCTGCCATACAAAGAGAATGACTTGAAGAGGAAGGAAAGAAGGAACCCATATAGATTGATTTATTTGTTTAGTAATCTATTTGGATAGATTGCCAACATTGATTGCTATAATGAGAAAGGAGGCCAGCATTGTCACAAATATCATTCTCGGGAAATTATTGTGTTGGTACAATGTCAGAATATTTTCAAATTTGTACGGGCCGCATCATCAACAAAGCCTTGTCCCAACTATGTTGGGGTCAGCTGCATGAATTCTATTTCTCCATTCCGATCTATCTGGTATCTTGAGGCAAATCCTCCAATAAGTTGCACGTCGCACATAGATTGATTTATTTATTTATAGCTTCTTTCATTTTTATATCAGTAGATTGCCATACGGAGAAGGGCAATCAGCATTTTCACAAATCTCGTTCTTGGGAAATTATAGTGTTGGCAAAATGTCAGAACATTTTTAAATTAGGGTTGGGAGCACAAAGACCGATTTAGTTTTTATAGGTTCTTTCTTTTTATATCGATAAATTGCTGTAGTAACTAGTAAGGGAGTGAGCATTGTCGCAAATGCCGTTCTTGGGAAACTATCAACTCAGTAATATGTAGGGATGCTTTTCAAATTTGGGACACAGATTGATTGATTGATTGATTGATATATAACTTCTTTCTTTCTTTATATAGATAGATTGCTAACATAGATTGCGATATGAAGGAAGCTGAGAATCGTCACAAATCGCATTCTCAGGAAATCATCTTCTTGGTAAAATGTCAGGAAAATTTTCAAATTCGGGGGTTTTCTTGAAATACTACTGTGGGAGAATGTCCTCTTTCTTTCTTTATATAGATACATTGCCGTGAGTGAGGTAAGCATTCACACAAATGGAGTTCTTGGGGAATCATCTTCTTGGCAAAATGTCAGGAAATATTTTAAATTTGGGGTTTTTCTTGGGATACTATCGTGGGAAAATGTCACAAAACAAAAAAATTCTTTTAAACGATTAAACATACTAAAAGCAGCAAATATTTGTGTCAGTTTTTTGTTTCTGTTTTTTTTTTTTTTTTTAATGATCGCAGTAGAAACATATTAGATAATAACTGTAGTAATTAAGTCTTCTAGCTGTCCTAATTATTGTGTTTTGTTTAAGGGATGTATTAGGTGCTGCAAGGGAACAACCTAAGCACATCAGGTACTTAATAGTAATTAACCCTTTCAAATTTGAGCTTTAATGACAGCAACGATGATAGGGAGGCATTAGTAGAAACCACTGCCCTCAGATCATCCCGTGTGGAGCTTACTCATGAATCACAAGAAGCAAGTGCATTTAAGGAACCAGCTTTTATATGTTTCAATCATATATAAATAATACTAATTACTGTTATTAATAACTTATTATTATTACTGCTGCTGTCGCTATGCCCCATATTCCAAGGTCCAATTTATAGTTCATTCTCAAACATAAACCAAAATGCAATAGTTAAAAAGAAAAGATTGGAACAAATTATCAAAAATCATTATAGAAATACTGTAACATAATAAAATACCATTATGTCTAATTATATCAGTGATGTACACTGATCAACATAAGTCGTTATCATAACTCTTTTCCATACATCAATGTAAGGTCCGATCAGTTCCCTTAAACCACTGTCTAGGTCCAAGGCCAAAACGGTTGTGATTGGTCCCACACTCCCGCCTAACATCCCAAATTTTTCAAAAAGAAATTTTTAAATATTATAGACAAAATTTGAATTTTAAATCTTCATTCTTGCTAAAGAGACAAAGTATAGCAATATGACACTGTGACAGATAGAATATAGTTCAAACAGACTTTTCCTCTTTTTTATTATTCTCGTTTTGGTAATGATAGATTAAACACAGTCTAGAGTCTCTTGACTCTAATGTTTCACACTGTCACCATATATAACAACTAGTACTGCCAAAACAGTTGCGTAATATAGAGATTGTTACGGTCCTAAATAGTGATAAGACTTAATTTGACACGTTCCATCAGTCCAGGGGCTTTTGGCATATTTGTTAGGTCCATAACAGAAATGATCCTACTTTAAATCATATATGAATAATCACGACATTGCCAATTCTCTACCAAAACTTGGCAGCCATTTGAAAGAGTAACCCAAAAAGTAATGAAACAGTGACCTAATGATTAGTCAATCTACCCATTAGTATCTCTATTTTATGCAATCTTGTAAATCTACAGATTTTGCTGAGTGAACTCATTAAATTGACCGAAACTTTCATATAGAAATCTAATGAGGGGCATCTGAAATATCACGTTAAAACAACACTCCAACTCTCCACTCAGCAAATAATGTAGGTTCTGTTTCGTGTACACTATGGACCGAACCCACTTTCATCCCTTGCCAAGTCTATTTCCCATCAGTACCAAATGATATCAGATGGATTAATCTAACCGGAATTGAGAAAACTCAAGTTGAAAGTTCCAGTGTCAAACCCAAAACAAAATCATTCATTCTGTTACAGTCTAGTCGCAAAGGATACTTGGCGCTCACCCAAGAGATCCTGGGTTTGAGTCCCACCAACGGAATATCTAGTTATATTTTCCATCTTCCTTCATTACTCTAACAGCTCGTCATTGCATTTTTTTTAACCTTTCCAAGAACAGTGCAACGAGTGCAACTGTTATACAAAAGACGATACAACAGATTCATTCAATCTCCTTTATGACATGCCCAACACTATTCTGTAACAGTTCATACCAAAGATAGGTTAATCCCCTTTTAGATATAAACTTATAAAATATTTTTTTTAATGATATAAACTTATAATATCATTACAAATATAAATCATGAAAATAAGAATAAAAATTAAAATAGTATTCTAATCATTTCTGTTTCTTTGGTGTTCTACATAGAAAAAACGTTGAGATGTGATACAATGGTGGAGAAATATAATTTAGTGTTTAAGGCATTGGCATAAATGATTAATAAAAACTCGATACAAGGTAGGCAAATGAAAACTATTGATAACAAGTGGTTTGAAACTTTTTAACATTCTGGCAACTTGGCATTCCATTGTGCATGGTGCAGAAGTAAGAAATCGCATACTTGAAATGCTGATCTCCAACATTTCCACCCCAAAAACTAATATCAGCAATCGGGGTGCTTATGGCTTCACGCTGTAATATAATAAAGTTGCCACTTAAGAAGGAAAAAAAAAAGGCTCCAGACTAATATGGCTAATCTATGAGTTGTCCCTTTTATGCACCTCCACAACACACAAACAAATAAGGAAAACATAATGAGCTGTTTTTTCTAGTTCAAGCCAAGAAATCCTTTATCCACAGAGAGAGAGAGAGAGGCTTCACTGTAAAATTGTTGGATGCACGTTATATCCTTTCCTATTTTTGCACTGTCACAACTCCCAAATATATAGCAAAACACATGACAAACCAACACCAACACCACCGCCGCTGCCACTAATAAGACCCCAAACAGCTATCCAAATCAAGAAAGCAGTTTGTAACATATATAGCTTTAACTGTTCCAGCTACCAACACGGCAGCAATGCACAAATATGATAGCTAGTAAATAAGGATCAACAAGAAAAGCTAAACTTACAGTTTTTCTTAAATAAGTCCGATAAAGAGCTTGAAAAGAGACTGTTCTCATATTGACGCTCATTCAACTCAGCCTTATTTCCTTCCTTAAATAAAGAAGAAGGCTGCGAATGTTGACTCAGCTGTGATCCTAAACCATGGCCAACCACTTTCCAGGGAGCCATTGACAAACTAGATGTCCTTTCAGCACCGATGAAGTTCCGGTTGACGTTAAGCTTGTCTTTTTGGTCTTTGACAATGTAAGGCTGAGAGATGTCTATGGAATCCACTGCAGGCACTCCATTTGGTCGGTGTTTATCCAGTGCAGAGGAAGCATCAGCCTCGTTACCTAACATTGATGGCATTCCTTCCATTTTTAATAAATATAAATCGAGAGAATCATTTGAATCAGTGATAATTTATAACTGACGAAAAAATAATAGATCGAAAAATATCATTCAATATAGGAAGAAACAAATAAAATCACGCCATCCCCTCTGTACTGCACAAACAACGCATAGCTGCGAGCCTGCAATGGCAAGTAAGAATTCCACGCACACATGTCAGTCCACATGAGCCAGAAAAATATTCATGGCCATGTGCAACGAGAATTGGCCAAATCAAGTAAATGCAAAATTGCTAAGATTTGCTGAGGGATTTTATGATGGTATCTTCGAGAACCAACGTTGCACAATCACAAAGATGAGGGGGAAAAAAAGCACATTTCCTGTAAGAAAGTCACATTTTCACCATTCCAAATAAAAAGGGGATCTTAAAAAGAAAGTCCACTGTCCCATGCATTATCCTCAGCCATCACCAAAATGCAATACAAAGGTGAATAGTTCTGCTGCGAAAACACACAAGAGAAGTGCAGCACATTGTTGCACTAGCTGTGTTTTCTGCCCCAATGAACACATTGGATAATATCTAATCTATTATTACATAGTTAAAAGCATCAAACTATGTGCCAGAGACCAAGTTAAAATCATCAAATGATGTGCAGACACTGACTGACCCATGCACATTTTTGGTCCTGACATGATTCACATAGAGATTGCATGCAAGGCACACCTTCCATGCTGCAAAGCGATAGAGCCAACAAAATAACACTCACCATGATCTGGCATCAAATCGGACTTCCAAAACCCAACTTGTCTCTGCAGAATAAAGGAAAACATCTTTCAAATTTTCAACAAAAGTCAGAAGAATAAGATCCAAACAAACGATGCATTTGGACACACAAAAATTTGCAAACAGCTTAAATATTTTTCAGGAAAAAAATTATGTGATCTGCTCTTGACAAGGAAAAGAAATTCGTGCTGCCAAATGTCATTTCTGATTCTAACAACACCAGCCACAAATGCAAAGTGTAAGTGTAGGTAAATTGCAACCTTGTGCATAGCCAAAAACTGGTGCATTTCCAAATACATGCATTGGGAGCAAGTAACGATGCATTGATATGATAAAGCTCTGGTGATTATGTTGTTGTGCTGACTGCTAAAAACAGCCATGAACTAATTAAGGGCACATTTGGTTCTTTTGATGCTTGCAAGTATTTCAAATAGCTTGGCAGCAAGGATATTTATCCATGTGGAATGTCAAGCTCCATTGGGCAGGAACTTGTTTCAGGTGGATTCAATGGCGAGGAGAAGAAAATCACAAACACAAAATACCAGAGTACGATTTCTTATATCAACGGTACCCCGAAGAACCTGAAGAAATAAATAATAATCCATGCTGACAATGTAATAAAAAATAAATGAAAACGGAGGGACACAAAATGCCCTTAAAGAACTAGAATTTCAAAGTCCTACTGTAAAATTCAAATAATATAGACCTTTTTACCTCTGTGGGTAAGCGATTTTCATTAGAGAAGAAGGACGATGCCCCATACAACGAAGATGCGCCCCTCTTATCCATTACTTCAGGTGGCATCCTTCAAATCTTGAAACCATAAACCCTATAAGAAGGTAAAACAAAATTCAGATTTCACCTATTTACCACTCACTTTAACAGAAGCCACTAAAATAGAGAAAAAAAATCTTGATTCAGTATAATTTAATTGGGTTTAATAATCAAGATCGCAACAAATTCCATTCAAAGATTATTCTCAGATTTGGACAATTCCCTATTGGATGAGCAATAGTCCACAGTGTGAAGGGTCAAACAAAGGAAAGTACAAAGAAACTCAAAAGATAAGATCTTGCTGGGAAAAAAAAAAAAAAACAAAGATTCCACAAAAAATAATAATAATTCAGGAAACACAGTCAATTTTTCAGAATGAGAAACCCCAAAAGGGAAAATCAAGAACTGGTGAGGCTTCCCGCCGATCGTCAGATTCCAGGCCTCAAAAACACCAAAATTCAAATGTGGGGTCAGAAAGAAAACACCATTCCCAGAAAAAGCAAGAAAAAACAAAATAAAAACCGATCTCCCTCAGAAAAAAAAACACAAATGATCGCAATTCAGCTAAGAAAGAACATATCTTTTATGATCCCATCACATCTAAACCAGCATAAAATGGAAAACGGAACGAAAAAACATGCAATGGATATCACAAACACCGGACCTCAAAATCTCCCCACCCCACAACAACAACAAAAAAACCCTCCAATTCCCAACACAATGAAAAGAAAAAACCCAAAATTCACGAATCTTGTAAAACCCAAAACTGTCAAAGAAAATCCCCAATTCACAGCGATCCCTAAAGCCAAAAAAAAAAAAAAAAAACCCAAACCCATATCAAAAATCGACAAAAGATCCCAGCTTTCGAACCCAAACACCAAAAATCAAAAGATCACAACAAAACCCCAAATCAAAAAATGCAAAACAACAGCCTGAAAAATCCCCTCAACCAAAAACAGAACTAAATCAAAACCCCTCACCAGATCACAAAGTCTTCCCTCCTCTTCCTCCCTCTGCAAAACTCCAACTTTTTTCCCAAAATCAACGACAATGAAAGAAAGGCCTTTTCCAGAGTGCGCATTTAACCCCTTCCTCTCAGAATAAATTACGCCACAAGCCAAGGCAACAGAGAGATCTCGGCATCTGTGCCGTGTAAGAAGCTCCAAAGCGATTCTTTTTTTTTTTTAATTTCCCTCCTCTCTCTCTCTCTCTCTCTTCCTTCTTCCCTACATTGCAAGAAAAAGAAATCGGGAAGAAGAAAGAGAGAAGAATATTTTAATCTTCGAATCGCAAAACCCCGCTCGAGTAACAGGCGATATATCCGAATCTCTGGAGTTCCGTCCGGCACAGAAAACCGATATCCCGATCCGATCCGATCCCTCCCTCGCTCGAGAGGAACGAAAGGGAGAGACAGAAAGAGAAGAAGAAACAAAGAAGAACAGCGAGTTTCGATCGATTGTAGATATGTAACGGAGAGAGAAAACGGCAGTTACCAGACCCGTGTCCTACAAACCCGAGGAGACGGAGGGAGAAGCGGCAAAGACGTGACGCCGTTACCGTCAGATTCGGAAAAGCGTCCTCTGTATCTCATACGCACGGACCCCTCCCCCCTCTCCTACTCTCCTGTGTCTGATTATAGAGGTTGATGAAAGGGTATTTTCGGAAACTCACGCAAAATTTAGTAGCGGTTTTGTAAGAGAGCCGTGTGTTAAGCGGCTGTTGGAGCATTCGGGGATAGAGCTTGGGACGAAATGTTTGGCTGAATTACGAGAATGCCACTGCAGGATAACTATTGGTCTATCCAGTTGCGCATTGCATATGGGCCGCGTGTGGACTTAGTTTAGGACTAAAACCATATTTAGTAATGCTATGATTTCATCCTGGCTGGCCAATTACACATTTACATGCACGCTTATCCGCAATGGGTAATGCATGTGAGTTGTTACCTTTTATGGGTAGGAATAGTATGGGTCATGATTTGGAGGTGGTTAGTAGAGTGAAATCAATGGCCTGAATTGTTAGGACGGTGGGTCCCACAATCTTTTGAGATTAGGGCTTTCAAGGGACCAGCCGGGGTAAGGCCTTATCCTACGATTATATATTGGGACTGGACTTAGGTTGAGCCAAAACTCTTAGAGTAGAACCACATGCCTACATTATTGAAGCCCTTATCCAATGCTCAGCAGGGGCAAGGGTCGGGCTTTGGCTATATTAGGGCTGAAATAAATAATTTATTAATATTTTTTATATATAAGATTTTTTATCTTTTTATACAAGGTGCAATGTAAAATTCGATATTTTTGGACCATTAATAAAAAAAATTGTACAAAATAAGTTACTTTGTCCTTTTATAGATATATTATTTAAAATTAAATTAAACGAGTTGATTTTATAGCATTTTGACATCAAATTAAATTAGGATATGCAAGACGCTATTAAATACTCTAACTAGAGGTGCGAAAAAAAAACAAAAACTAAACCGCCAAATCGGGCAGTTCGGATTGGTTTTTAGTATATCAGTTTGGTCAATGTTAGGATTTCCTTCAAATTGTTTGGTTCGGTTCGGTTTTCGGTTTGAATGTGCGGTTAAACCATTCAAATCGAACTGAACCAATTATATAAATATATAAATTTTATAACAATATAAAGGAATATGAGAAATTACCTGAAAATTACTCGAATCATCACTCCGTTACTTTAAGTCTAACGTCTCTCCCCAATTGAATTGCTTTTTTTGTAAAAAAAAAATTCAAAAATTCAAAAAAATCGTAACCGAACCAAATCGGTTCCTCTTTGTTCAGTTTGAGCACATGGGCGATACGATTATCTATGGGGATATCCATTAAACATAAGATCAAACATGGGTGGCAGTACTGTTATCCAAGGGGATATCCATTAAAAAATATTCCTAAGATTTGGTTATTATTGTTTAAAAAAATATTAAGTCTATCATTAATTGCTAATCAAAAGAGTTTCTTTTATAATTTTGTTGTAAAACTTCTAATATATTATATATTATACATATTATTCATTTTATATATTAACGGAGAAAGGGTTGGGCTAGGCCACCTCGGGCTAACTAAGGCAACCCCACCTAAGCCCTCGAGGTTGCGAGCTTTTCAAATTTGGGAGTTACCCTACACACAGGCTTTTGCGGGCCAGGCTGAGCCCCTCATTAAATGGCTAAATTGACAATATGGTTTGTGATGGATGATCGTGTGATGGATCAGCTTAAAAAAAAATTAGGTCCAGCTTGGAAAAAACCAAAAATCCTTGTTTTTCCCAAGTTGGGTTATTCAATGGTTCGCAATAAATTAGAATTTAAAGGATTTTTCTGAATTTCACATAAATTTTCTCGTTCATATTTGATGTTGAATTTATATCCATGGTTGTCGTTTGCCATCTTGGTAATTGGTAATGGTCTCTTGCGAGCATATTGCAAGCTTTTCGCATGCAAATCCAGTTGAATATAGATGAAGGTGGGGTGCATGGAAAGGCCTTCATCATCATAGTCCTTGAATTGGTAGCAATAAAGTTTAGTAGTCTTTTAATCATATATTATTAGAAATTCAATCCAACGGCGGATAAATGTTTGATGAGAGAGTGAAGCTGATCCAAGTGACAAATCCTGTGGGAGGAGAGTGTGAAAAAGGTAACCCCAAGTGGGCCCCACATAGCTGGACTGCCTATTTAGGTTGCTTGTATGGGACCATTTCGCCTCATTAACTTGTGAAATTATTCAAATGATAGAACGACAATTGTCACTCAATGCTGGTTAGCTTGCCAACGAGCCAGTAATTGAGTACAGCATTCGCTATTTGAAGATTATTGTTTGGGGCCCTTAGTGAACAAAATGATACATTTTTTTCTCTCATCATCGTCAAGTCTACTTAGTGAACAAAATGTGACCTAAATCAAAACATGCCAATTTAAGGGTGTTGGTTGAGCTGCCACACAACCCACTTGTGTCGACTAATTCTATGTTTAGTTCAACAATGGAACTATGGGCAAGGGCCTATTTATTTTGCAACTAGACATAGGAATTATGGCCAGATAAACTCCACCAAAAGATACGGGGTGAGGAGGGTGGATGCATGGATGGAGCCTTAACTTTATTGAGTATTGAATTACTAGGGTAATGGTTGGATATTCATTCATCATATTCCCCTTCTTCAATTTTCATTTAAGTGCATGTTATTTTATTATCATTTTTTGGCATTCAAATCTAGCTATTCGCTGTCAACCACTTATGACAAGAACTTTTACGTATTTTATTCAAACAAGCATACCCTTTTATCAAAGAGATTCCATAAATTCTATCAAGGTTTTATCGATCTCCATTTTATCAAGCTTTCGTGCTAGCTAGCGTGATCCATGATCATGATAGCGATATTACTTTCATAGTGCATTCACTTTCAACGAGTGAAAACTTTCCGACGATAATATCAAAATCTACTTAAACTCTCATTTTTGTATCCTGTAGTTTATCGGCAAGTCAACGGTATAACCATGCATTCTCTTAACAATACAAACCAGACTCTTAATGGAATGATTTAAGATTTTCTTTAATCACACCTTATACTTTGTTTGCATCTCAAAAACTTCACACCTTATACTTTGTCTGCATCTTAAAAACTTGTAATAAGTGTCGAGCAATAGGCTACACCCGAGGGAGAGCATTCAAAAGTATTTATGCCGCCTCTACTAACACCACGAGAAATTAGTATGAATTGTTGGCAAAAGGAACTTTAATATGATAGCATGGCCAATTGGTTGCGAGTTTGAATGTCAAGAGGAACAACTCGGTGTTAAAAAAATGCGTGTCACCAAAAGTGTGCCGACTGAATTTCACCTGAGGAGGAGTATTGATAAGCGACTCTACCCAAGGCGAAATATTGAAATGTATTTATGCTGTAGCTGCTAACACCTCAATGATTATTAGTAAAAAGAACTTTAATAATAAGCACAATAAATAAATAAATAACACAATTTCTCTCTTTTCTTAATAAGGCATGGCAACTCAAGGAAATTTGAGTGACACTTGTTTGCATTATTGTATTCTCTTATGACTTTGTGTGGAGGTCTCATGAAACTTTGTGTTTTCAATGTGAACAATTGGATAACTTTCACTTGAAAGCCGGAATTTTGTATAGGCCAAATCATTTGCTAAAGGCTAAAAACTCTTTCATGACTCGTGTCAATAAGTCACACTCAACGGTGTACACATGGCACGGTAGTGTTTATCACTCCCACGAAACATATAATGGATACATGTGAACTAGAAACTATAAAAGTCCAATCCCATAAGACAATTTATTAGTCATCCAATCTAATCTAAGCTGTCTACTGTGAGTAGTTAAGAAATCTTTATATGACTATTATATTCAAAAGTATTTCCGCCGCCCCTACCAAAATTTTAAGGCGGCAGCAGAAATACTTTTCAATATCCTCCTTTGGGTGGAACCCACTCCTCAATATATTAATTGTAAAGTATAGAATAAAATGTTTTAGAATGTTGGATGATGCAGATTTTTTGATACATAACTATGGGGCTCTAGGTAGAAAAATTGGGAGAAAAACAAGAATTTAAAACATTCACTAGAGAATGAAATTGAAGTAGACATATCATTTATCCAAAATTTGAAAACTTGTGGAGACCTCAAGACGAGTGTGATCCACATGGACATTCTACCTATAACCAAGGAGGGCATGGTCGGTTTGGGATGAGAGCTATGGGTTAACATTTATGGCTCAACTAAACCCCACCTATTTATAATAAAGTTTTAAATGATAACAAGACCCAACAAAAAGTCAAAAGGGTTAACTTGGGCACTTAATATACACGTTGGGTTGAACTAGGGTTAGCAAATCACTGCACAATTAATCAGATTACGATGAATTTAGATCGAGCTTGCACATTAAATTATATCAATAAATTTAACATCGCGTTGTGTTTTCTTCATAGGTACCTTTCACGGCTGACATAAGACCATGCAAGGTAAAAAAAAATCCACTAGTAAGACCCCGAATAATCCAACCCTCTTAAACTCCGAGTTGGTACTCACCCTAATTTCATACTAATATTAGCTCTAGTCATCATTGATTATTTTTGGAAATATTAATTAAGAATAAATTAATAGCCGTGATGCGATGATTTAATTGAGATGAATTTTATTCATAATTATATCTACAATTATATATTTCGATCTTACCGTGTCTTCACAAGGGGGCCTGCGCAATTCACGAGAGATGCCTATTAACTTCATGTGACCTCAATGGAATTAGTGAACCTTGAATCACCATGGGACCTAGGACCAGGTGGACCCCAATTTCCATGAGCATCTAGGCTCAATAAGCCGAGCCCTGGACTATTTACCTCAGTTTTCTCCCCTAACCGCAAGCAAAACGGCATTCGAATGGTTGGTAGTTTCCGTAATATAGTAATAATGATTATCCTTTTTGCTGTATCCTTATTCGACCACGTGTCCTTATTCAACCACGTGTCATTCACTTATAAGTCCGGTTTTGATGAAGTGCCACATGAAAACACGAGCTATGATTTTATGTGTCAGGAGGATGACAGGTACACCTCATGAGCACTGGGCCATAGGTGGCGCATGTACGACATCACAACTATATGAAAAATAATTTCTGGGACCCACATTCGGTGGGCCATAGGCCCTCTATCGCACCGTTCAACACTCATCCTCAATGAGAAGATGGTGACAAGAAAACTTGGATGTCAATGGTGGGGCCAAACCTAGAGCCAATAAAAATATATGGTGGGTCCGGGTTTTCGCCATGTTTGGATCCTAGGCCCATCTTAGTTCTGGGATCCTGACCTAGACCCATATCCAATGAAGTCACAGGGCTTGAAAAGGGTACAAGAGACTAAGCCAGGTCTCATGAAGGGGAAAAGCATCACAATTCACAGCAAACAATGTATGGATGGATAGATGGATGTATAAATACATTATACATTATTATCTGCTAATTTTATGAACGTCTAGACCATTCAAGAAGCAATCCAAACTATGGAGCCCATCTGAAATTAGGGGTTACATGTGGTCAGATTTGAGAATCAAATAAAAGTAACTCTCACTGTCACATAAAGTAATAATGGGGCAAGGGGTGGCCATCCCCCCTCCATCAAATGTTTTAATTTTTTTTTTTTCAAAAAATTGAACTTTTTTTTTACCTCATTGAGGAAAATTTTATGGGCACGCCAACTATATATATTTATGTTTGAAATATTTCTGTTTTTCGAGTTTGACTTGACTAGATTACATGGATCCAAAACTTGAAGTAAAAGAAAAAGAGTCCAAACGAATAGACCCCGACCCAAATCCGAGTATTAAATAGGTCTTAAATTGAAGTTTATTATCTAATTACCAATTTACCATTCAAGTGGAACATTTCATATTTAATATCCCGTTACTGTCACTATAAATGAAAATGACAAGATACAACCCGTCATATATAAACTCCACTAAATCTGTATCAAATAACACTACTAAAATAATCAATTATTTTTCTTCTTCAGATTCTGATCATTAATCAACTCTAATTTATGATCTAACGAGTTCCATGGAAATTCTTTTACAAAGGTAATCTAGAAATGATACGAGGCGAGAAATGAATGATATATATCATCTAAGTATACGGGACCTCTACTTTCCTGTTATTTGAATTAATAGAATGAAAGTTGAACATATATTTCCTTCATTAACTTTTAAATGGAGAGTTTATTTGGTGATTGCTAGGGATGTTGTTTATGAGATGAATATCAATGTATTCAATTCCTTTGCACTGTTGCAAACAAAGTGGCCCTTGATGAAGGTGAGTCTTGGTTCTTGCCTACTACGTGTGGCACAAGTAAATGGTTCGGATCGCTGTTACATTTTTTTACAATCAATAGAGGTAGATTTTGAACTACTCCGGCATGTACTGTAAAAAAGGGCCCCAAATGTTTTTTGACATGATACATTTGTTCTTTCCAAGAGCAAGAGAAACAAAAGGCCGTAACGTCTTTTACTTTTTCAGAGCAAGTATCACTTTTTGTTTTAAAAAAAGTTTCGGGATCCGTGAAGACCCGATACTCTATCTGGTTCTAAGTTGGGAAGGTCATAATAATTTATTATCTTTGTAGGACCTAAGTCCATCACTAGTTACCTTTTGGATTGACATAAACACCCTGGCCCCTGATGATAAAACAGAACACCAGGAAGTGGGTGACAATGGGTTGGGCCGGGTCAGGTGGATCCACTACATCAATCAAAACAATGCCCGAATAGGGTTCAATTGTCGACCGGACCCGACCGAATAGTTGAAAAGGTCAAATGAACCCAGCCCATAACTTCATTACGTCATGTCGGGTTGGTAGGCAGGTAAAGTGATGAGAATGTATATGAACTGAATTAAGCCCATTTCTTGATTGGGTCAGAAATATTGACCGGAACATAAAACGATTCACCCAAACCCTAAATTACTGGGTTGGTCTCAGGTTGGATCCTCTGGGCCAACTAGAGATGAAGTGGGCTAGCTAATTACAATCCACATATAAGATGAAGTGGGCCCTAACAATAAGAGTATATATAAGGCTGTAAATGTATCCAAGCAGAATATAAAAATGTAAACTGGTGTATATTATATTGTTGATTGTAAACATAAACATGATTTGTACATTCTATATTATGCAAAATGTATTTTAATAGTAGATAATGATCAAGGTCCAAAATCCAATCAGCTGGAAGTTGATATCTAATATATGCACCGACTGATAATTGGGTCCAGATGTGAGCACGCCATGGGCTCGATGCACAACTGGGCCGTTTGCAAACTTAGGCTTGGGAAGCAGTTTGGATCCAATGTTTATGGCCCTTTCCAAGATAGTGTTCCCCCCCTCTTCTTGGATTTCAGCATTCTAATTTTGACTCTGTATCAGTTCATGGCTAGGCCCCAAGTTCCATTCCCATTAGAGGGTCAGTCACTGTCCGATCATTCAAATATCAGATCCGAGTGAGAAAGAATATCATATCTTACAAAGTCATCAATGTTATAGTTGAGCAACATTCTGATCAGAGTGATCACCATAACCATCAGACAATATTAAGATATCATATCCATTGGACTTTGCTAGCCTGATTATCCGGTCGACGAAATTGCATTTGGATTTGCCATGCAAAAAGCCTCATTGTTTTGTTTTGGGATCACTTTGATTTCACGGCCAAGGGATGAATTGATAAAAACTAGATAACACGGTTCAGGATCCAATAGCAGACTGGGATCCTTTGTTGTGCAATCTGAGAAACTTTTGTTTGTCCCTACAAATTGGTTGGGTTGGGTCTAAATGGGCCGGGACGACTTGAGTTGTCTTGTCAACTTGTATCCATCATGTACTTTAAAACAGGTCAGCTAACCTACCACATTTGATGTGGGTCCGTCGAACCAACCCGACCAACATAACCCGCATCCAACATAGTCAACCCATTTAACCCGAGATTGCGCTTGTGAATGATTTTCCACTGTTCGGGCCATTTAACAGTTCAATTTATTCAAAACCTTTTATATTGTTGGTTTTTTTTTTTCATACGAAAGACTCAAATTCATGCATTCTTTTACGTACATCCATGGCACTGACAAGCTAAGTTAGAGGCACATTGGCATGTAAAAAAGAGCATCATGCTCACAATCTTTGTCATGGCCCCCGATCTCTTTTTTTTTTTTTCTTTTGAAATTTTATTGTCCTTTTGCAAATGACCCCCTCATTTTTTTTTCCTTTTTTATATGGTGACATCCCCAGATCCCCTAGAAGATGTAAAAGGGGTTAGTTTTAGTTGGATTTTAGTTGGTTAAGTGGTAGTTTGGAAGTTGGTTTGATAAAGTGGTTGGTTTGTGTTGTTTCTTTTGCTTTAGCTGCTTTTCTTTCATTGCAAAGTGGATGAAGTTCAGTTGAGTAATGATATCTAGTCACTGCAATTGGGACTTGGAAGTCTATTATCTGACAAAATGCCTATCCTAGGACCTTAATGTATTTAGGAATCTCGTATTAACTATAAATAATTACATTAAAGTTATAATCCAAGAATTGAGCAAAAAAGACAACTAAAGTTGAAAAGGAAAGAAAATCCTCAATCTAATTGAGGCAGCTTAGTGGTGAAGCACCTCTCCTCGATCAAAACAAACCGGTATTGATCCCTAATGTAGTGCTAAAAGTGTGGGACCTTGGGTAGCGTACATATGTGGATGTGTGAGTACTTACTAGTGGAAAAAAAAAAAGTATGAAACACGTACGATATGAATATAACGGCCTCAGGGGGGAATTTAATGGGAAATCAAATAATCGAACTTCAAGCTGTTTAGCCATGTCTTTTTTGTTAAAATTGGTACCAGTTAAGGATAGAAGGTAAAAACCTACAAAAGCAAGAAACAGTGACCTACCAGTTACCAAAGTAAATTATATCAATGAATGGTGATTATCTTGATGAAAGTAAATTATACCAATGCCTCGATCTTTGTCTCCCTTACTCTCTCTTTTTCATGATTATTGAAGAGGTGATGGGTGAATGATGCAAGTAGGAGATGTAAACAGGCCCTTATCATTATTTGATTCATTAATATTTATGGGGATGTCCTGTATTCAATTTTAATTATTGGACAAAATCATTTGATAGCCTTTTTCATCTTTTTTCTTTACTCGTAGATACTTTTAAAAATGCATTTACGAGAACTCTTAGTACTTTAAACTTCAAGTAAAGAAAATGAAATCTAGATGAAGATTAATCCTTAAATTACAGTCTCCACTAAGCAAATACAGCTGACTCCAGGAGGGGGTAGCAGAAAAGACTTGCACAACATTGCCCATTCATGACCTTGAGTCTCCTTTAAGATCCAGCTTTTATTTTAAAATAATGTTTTGATGTTTGGTATTTTTTATGCATGTTATCTGTTTGGAGCGTTGTTCCTCGTCTTTCTCTCATGAACCATTTCTCTTCATAGGAAAATATAAAGAGAATAAATTCCTTTTTCTTGTGTTGTAAAGGAACATAGACAAGGCACATGTTATTTTATTAGAATTCGGAGAATTCTTGTTTCAAGAGTTTTGAAAAATTCAAGACATAGTGGAATTCTTGAATCATCACTAAACCTCTGTTGTTTTAGTGGAATTTTTGAATTCCATATTTCTTCACTAATATTTCTGATTCTGTCACATGAAAGGTCTCTTTTGACCTTTGAAATCTAGAAATTCCACTTCCTTTGCATTTTGAAGGAATTCCTAGATGCTCAAGCCCAAACGAGCATTCAGGAATTCCATTATGCCTGAAAATTCATGTATATTGTAGGCAAGAATTCCTAGAATTCTAGCAAAGAAACATGTCATAATTAAATATGGTTGAAATTATAGGAATTTCAAAAGTCGTTGAAGAACTTTTAGGTGGCTGGACCTTTCATATTTTAGTAAAATAATATCATATCATTTGCAAGTTGCAAGAGATAAGCCATAAATTCCCCGGCAATACATTAAATTCTTATTAGAAATTTTTAGTCAAGGAACAACCTGATGGTTCCGGTGAAAGATGTGTAGGGCCCACAAATCAAAATCATTAAAATTAAGTTTGGAAACCACTATTTCAATTTGCGTCCATCACCATGGATGAGGACTAAAACGGTGGGCCATCTTTGAACATCTGCCAGATGGATGGCCCTGATCTCTCATAACTCTCACACGTGTGCAGTGAAGGCTGGGTGTTTGAAAATTTGGAAAATTATGCGCGGGCACCATGTCGTTTTTAGATGGTCTCCACAGTAAATACCAAACAGGAGAAGGGTATTTTTAATTTTGTATCCGAAAAGGTCAATGCAGTACAAACAATGAGGACGCGAAACGGGTCTTTATCCAAACCGGTTCCGTCACGAAAGCGGTTTTTACCATTGTATGTCCCCCATTTTGTCGCGTAGTGGCGTATTATTATTAAAAAAAAACTAAAAGCGCACTTTAGCGTAACCCGCCATCAAGTTAGCAGATCTGGCGTACAGCACTGACCTATTTTAAAAATACGCCTCACGCCGATAATAACGTCTCAAAAGGATCCACGTGGAGGAATCAGAGATTAGAAGTGGGGTCCACAGTAGACTATACGCGCCACAAGCATGTGAGATTGTGGCGTTCACGACAAAACGGAAAAGGATGCTCACTGGCAGCGATAAGGTGAGTATTTGGTGAGATGTGAAGGGTTTGCAATTTAACCCTCAAAAAGAAAATGAGGTGTTTACTAAAGGGGGTGAGGTGATGGGGCCGACGTGTTCATTATAACTATTTGATTAACAACTTTTCAATTATTTCAACCCTTAAAAATTTGAATCGTCAATATCAACGGTGTTGTTCGTTGAGAACGATTTTACAATATAGAATTCGTTACCATCGGAGGTGTGTTTGATTCATTTGGATGGGCCAACAGATGAGCCCTAGTATAGGGTGTGTAGAGGATAATTTCTATGTTTATTGCTATCTAATTTAACAACCCGACCCAATCCAAGAAGGTTTTTTTGCCAATATGTCCAACTCGAATAAAAACTTGTTTTGGGATTTGGGTCCACTATTCCCACACTTAATGTCAAATCCAGTAAAGGGAAAAAGATAGAAAATATTGTGTGAATTCGATGATTCATTTGAGGGTCACGATGCTCTTTTATATAGAAATATAGTTGCTATACATGTTACCGTGATTGTAACAATCAATTAGATTACAACCATTTTAATCTAATCATAATCTAATTATATCTCCTAATAAGGCAAAGATATAAATTACATAGTTGTACACACATGAGGTAATTTGTTTCACAAGTTTGGGCTTTATTTGTCATGGGATGTGACCCACTGACCCATTTAGCACTAACCCATTTAACACCCCCCCCAAATTGATGCGGGTAAATCCGCGAGCATCAATTTGTCAACTAAGAATTGGTGTCTTGGCCGGGGAAGTCCCTTGGTAAAGATATCTGCAATTTGAAGTCCGGTAGGAACATGAGGAAGAGTAATTACTCCACGCACAAATTCATCATGGATGTAATGACAAGCCACTTCAATATGCTTTGTGCGTTCGTGGAATACAGGATTTTCAGTAATCTGTATAGCACTGGTATTGTCAGCATAGAGAGGAGTAGGACAAGGTTGTGGAAATTCAAGCTCAGAAAGGAGACCCCGAAGACAGACAATTTCAGAGGTGGCAGTCGACATAACACGATATTTTGCTTCTGTGGATAATTTAGAGACTTTATCTTGTTTCTTACATTTCCAAGAAATTAACGAGTCCCCTATGAACATGCACCAACCCGTGGTAGATCGTCAACTATTAGGGCAACCAGCCGACTAGCCGAATCAAAATCTGAGTAAGCAATGAGAGAAGTCAAATTGCCCACAGAAAAGAAAAGACCACGAGATGGTGTATGAAGAATATATCGAAGAATACGCCGAACAACAATGAGATGGAGATGGCGTGGTTGTGTCATGAACTGACTAACCATATTCATCGTATAGGAGATATCGGGCCGAGTGATAGTCAAGTAGATCAAACTACCGACTAAATGGCGATACGTTGTGGCATTAGGAAGAAGATCGCCCGTATCGTGTGCGAGCTGAAGATTGGCCTCAACAGGTGTATCTACAAGAGTTGAGTTTTGAAGACCAGTCGTCTCAATAAGATCCATAGCATATTTGTGTTGATCAAGAATGAGACCTTTCTCTGACTGATGGACCTCAAGGCCTAAAAAGTATGTGAGTGACCCTAAATCTTTCATATGGAAAGATTCATGTAAGGATGCTTGTAGATGGGTGATCATGCCAGATTCTGTCACAGAGATGATGATATCATCTACGTACACCAATAGGATAGTAACCCCATTAGAGGAGTGATGAAGGAACATAGAAGGATCAGAGGCACTTTGAGTGAACTGTAGATGAAGGAGAGCATTTCTAAATTTTTCAAACCAAGCGCGCGGAGCTTGCTTAAGACCATAAAGAGAGCGTCGTAAGCGCGCGCAATCTCCTGCCGAGGCACCCGTAATTCCTTGGGGAAGTTGCATATATACTTATTCCTTGAGATTACTATGAAGGAAGGCATTCTTAACATCAAATTAGTAAAGAAGCTAGGAGTGAGAAGCAGCAATGGCAAGAACAGCACAGATTGTTGTCATTTTTGCAACTAGAGCAAATGTTTATTCATAGTCGATGCCATATTCATGTCGATTGCCGAGAGCGACTAACTGTGCTTTATAACGATCCAAAGAGCCATCAGCCTTAAGTTTGAAGGACAAAACCCATTTGCAGCCGATAGGTTTTACATACGAGGTACATGGAACCATAACCCAGGTATGATTCTCTTGTAGTGCCGTTAATTCATCGTGCATAGCCTTTTGCCAATAGTCATGCTTCACCACCTGTAAGTAAGAAGTGGGAATAGCAATGAAGGAGAGGGTAGCAAGCAAGGATGTGTGAGTGAACCCATATTTGTCTGGAGGCTTGGAGATACGAGTAGAGCGTCGAAGCTGAACTGGAGAGGAAGCAGCATGTGATGAAGCGGGGGCAAGATCAGGTGCTGGCGAGGGATCTGAAGGGGGAGGCAGTAGTGGAACATCCTTATGACGACGTCGTTCATAAACAATGAGTGGAGAAGAGATTGAGTCAGAAAAATCTAGTAGATGAGAAAAAAAGGTAAATGAGAGGAATGGGTAGAAAAAAAGTGTTGATTTTCGAAAAATGTGACATTTCGAGAGATGCGAAGACGGTTGAGCACAGGATCATAACAGATATACCCCTTTTGGTGAGATGCGTAGCCAAGAAATGCACATTTGGCAGATTGAGCAGTTAATTTGGTACGTTCGGTCGGAGGAAGATGAACAAAACACGCACATCAAAAAATGTGTAGGTGAGTATAAGTAGGATATGCATGAAAGAGACGAAAGTATGGTGTTTGATTGTTGAGGCGATGTGATGGTAAGCAATTGACTAAGTGAACCGCAGTGGCTAAAGCTTCGGGCCAAAATCACGCGGGAACTGATGATTTTAAGAGAAGTGAACGAACAGTATCGATGAGATGTCTGTTTTTTCGTTCAGCAACTCCATTTTGTTGAGGAGTGTAAGGGCACGATCGCTGTGATAAAATCCCGTATTTTTACAAATAAATTTGAAACGGATGGGACATGTATTCCCCTCCGGAATCAGATCGGAGAACTTTTATGCGAGTAGAAAACTGATTTTCAACATATGCCATAAATTTTTGGAAAGCATCAAAGACTTCAAATTTAGAGTGCCATAAATGAATCCAAGTGAATCTATTATGATCATCAATAAAAGTGACAAAATATTTGAAATTTGTATGAGAGATTATAAGAGTAATCCCAAAGACGTCACTATAAATAATGTTAAAGCAATTTGAAGCCATTGTAGATTTAGAAGAAAATGGAAGAATTTTACTTTTTCCAAGTTTGCAAACAGAACACTCATTAGAAATGTGACTAAAAGATGTTTTATTTTCATTAAGACTATCGGTGTTCAACATCAAATATAACAATTTTGAATGAGGATGGCCTAATCTATTCTGCCAGAGCCTCCAAACATCTTGAGGAGAAAAACAAAAAAAAGCAAAGAGCTGGTTATTCTGAGAAGAATGCATAACAAGAGGAAATAGGCGTCCACACTTAGGCCCCTTCGCGATCACTGTCCCCGACACTTGATCCTGCACAACACAACCAAAGCGAGAGAATGAAACATTATAATTATCATCAATCAATTGTCCAACAGACAGAAGATTTATAGTTAGATGAGTAGAGAGGAAGACATTTGTGAGAGGTAATGAATGAATGATATCACCAGTAGCTGTAATATGAAGCTTTTGACCATCAGCAGTATGGACTTGTAAATTTCCATTGTATGGTTGCAGGTTAGATAGATAAGTGGTGGAGGAGGTCATGTGATTGGAAGCTCCAGAATCAATAAACCATATGGAGGAAGAGGATTGGTGGTTACTTGAAATGCCAAGTGCAGATAAGGCATTTATGATCATTTGTTGAATAAACTCAGGGGTGATTTGAGGAGCAGTAGGCAGGAGGTGGTGAAGGCATGACCAGTGCTGAAGGACTAGTACTGGAAGTAGTAGCATCTGCAGTAATGACATGATATGCTCGTGGAGTGCGATTTTGTGGCCGCCTTTTGCATTCAGTAATAACATGACCATTCGATTTGCGATAATTACAAAACTTGGTCTTACACCATAGTGTCCATAATTCTTGCAGCCAAAGCATTGGATTTTGCTGAGATCTCTTGTTAGAGGTTGTCCTTTAGAAGCAGAAGTAGTATGATGAACGATCCCTCCCGGACCGTGAGAGACATCAGGGGAGTAATTGGCAGTGGCAGCAAATGCAATATCAGGAGAGTTTCCTGAGGACAGTTGCTTCAGAGCATGTTGAGTGAGCTGACTTTGTTCCTCTCGCAAGAGTTCATTAAGACACTCATTCAGGGATGGAGATGGAACCCTGCTCATCAGATTGGAACAAAGGATCTCATATTCAGATCTTAATTTCATGAGGAATTGGTCTCTGTGAGAAATTGCCTGTAATTTTTGAATCTCAGAAAGAGCGGCCTTAAATACATTGAAGTATTTGATTTCATCATATTCAGCCCATAAATTAAGAAAACTCATATAATAATTCTGGATGGAAGAAGTGCCTTGGGAATACTGAGCAATCTCCAGGTCAAGAGGAGCCTTAGGAGATATAATTAGAGTGATACACTTGTTTCAAATATTCCCACATCTCCTTAGAGGTCTTGTAAGGTTTGAGATTCAGGATATATTGAGGTTCAACAGAACCAAGAATTCATGCTTTTATTTTGGCATCCCTTGTATTCTAAGAGAGTATTTTTTTTCCATCTTCCTTACGTCGTGGATCCAATCCTGAAACAAGTCCCCACATTTCCTTTCCTTCAAGATAGACTTGAAATTGATAGGACCATGAAATATAATTCTTTCCATTAAATTTAATCAATGCAATTTCATGCTTTTCCATTTCAGTAATCAGTAGATCTATGAAACTATGCAAGGAAACCCAATTGTTCTGAAAAGAAAGGCTAACCAGATGAGAGAGGACTTCGAAGTTTGCAACAGATTAGTCAGAGAAGACAGCACCTTCAAATAACACCAATTTTCTAAAAAAAGGCCCAGGCGACCAGGATTTTGTAGAGAGAATGTGGTGCAGCAGTCAACAAGTGTGATCTATGATCAATCAGAGATCATAGAGTGATGAAGACTAAAAATTCGCACCAAACAAGCCAGATTGCTCACCAAAAAGATCGAAATCCAAAAACTTGGACAGCTGTGATGAAAAGATACAGTAGAAACTGAAATTTCTCTAGAAGGGGTAGAAAGCCTACCTTTGAGATGTTAAAAATCCTTCAAAAATGTCCACAAATACCAGAAGAAGTGGACGACCAGATTGGTTGCAATATCCAGATACAGTAGTGTGGATCTAAGGTGGGCTGCGTATGATCAGACCAGCGGATGAAGATTCCTTAAGTAGAGAAGACACCTGATGACTTCCAATGCTTGGAAGATGAAGAAGATCACTTAGAAAGTCTATATGAGTTGTGTTTGCTCAGGGCTCTGATACCATGTCAAATCTAGCCAAAGGGAAAAAAATAGAAAATATTATGTGAATTCGATGATCCCTTTGAGGGTCACGATGCTCCTTTATATAGAAATATAGTTGCCATACATGTTACAGTGATTGTAGCAATCAACTAGATTACAGTCATTCTAATCTAATTCTAATCTAATTATATCTCCTAATAGACAAAGATATAAATTACATAGCTGTACACACGTGAGGTAATTTGTCTCACAAGTTTGGGCTTTATTTGTCATGGACTGTGACCCACTGACCCATTTAGCACTAACCCATTTGACACTTAATAACTAGGTCAGGTTTTGCGTAACTACTACATATGGGAATGGTTTAACTTTTTAGGGAGGGACATGGGTTGGTTAAGTTTAAATGGGTCTAAGTTAGGTAGGGGATTTGCACAGTCTTTGCCAGTGTTTGGTGTTTCTATTTCAAACATCCATTTGTCTAAATGCCTAAAGTTGTTAGAGATTTAAAAATATAAGAGCATTTGGCACACGATTCTACCCTTTAACTGGTTTAAAGAAGTTGATGCAAATCCTTTTAAAATGAAATACATCGTTTGTGGGATTTTGAAAATAAGAACTTTAACCTCTTTTCTTGATGGCTCTTTTCTTAGTGGGTCTGGTTTTTTTTTTTTTTTTGGTAAAGAATCTTAATGGGTCTATTGAAATAAGAGTAGAGATAACAAATAAGGCCTTCGTCTCCCATCTATTTATTAGACAAGTTGGTATACCCATTACCCAAACTTGTATGTAACGCAGGTCAACCCGGCCTGAATCGTTTAACTTTGTTCACAAAATTTGCTTTTAATTTGGGTTTTATTCCTTATCGGCCAACCTTTTGAAGGGGACTGGGCATGCATTCATGTAATTACTAGTATGAGTGTCATCCAAAAAACTATCTTGCTATATATGTGTGGGACAAAAAAGTTACAATTTTTTTTTTTTTGCTATCGGGAGGTTCCCAACTTTTTGGGCTGGACTAATCCCACCGGACCCAGGAGAAAGCCGGGAGTCCCAGTGTGGTTGTGTAGTTTCGAACCTATAACCTCCGGTTGTAAACCATGATCCTAACCCAACTGAGCTACCCCCAAATAGTTACATGGGTCAGGCGGGTCTACAAATGCAAGACCCACTTAGCTTCAAGTCAAGAAATCTTTAACTACGGTTGAGGCAATTGAATACGAGTTTTAGAGCTAACAACATACTTAAATAATATTCTAAAGAGGCAAAAAACATGGCTTATAATGGGTAAAATTCATTAATCACCCCCACCAGTAGATTAACATAATTTATCATGATGGTAAATTTGAATAAGTATCAAATTGGGTCTAACAACCTATCAAAACAATATTGGTTCTATTGCCAATTCATAATGCATATGGTGTGTGATTAATAATAACCAGGCTCCAGAGTGGAGGATTGCAGTGACCAATTTGAATGATACTTCTTTTCTACCAAACAAATCTTTTTTTTTAATGAAGTTTGTCCAACTCCTAATGATCTACACTTTATCCGTCTCACTCCTCTGCCAAATGAATGACTTGTATTATGTATATCTTGGTGGGCCCCACTCAACTGCAGCACCTTGGTAAGGAACAAACGTGAGTTCTTTATAGCATCCCTCTGAATAAAGTGGTTATGCATTCATTATCCAATACAATCATCATACAGATGATAATATAGGATATCAAATGCATCATTTCTTTACTGTTAGAGTGTCTTAATGAAATGGTCAAGTACGAAATCTGTTTGCAGTCCCGCTTCCATGTAAGTTTAGTACTTACTGTCGATTTTGGTTATTGTCACTTACATAGTTTATTATAGATGGATGACATCACTATCCTATCGAATGTGCCGTTTAAAAAAAAAAAAGGATTTCTTATTACTATAATGTAATTATATAGGAAAATGACTTTGTTTAGGTGAGGTCCTCGCACTGTTATCCAGCACTATCACACTTAGCTACCCTCTTAATTTATTATAATTTGTTTGCTAACAAATGGTTCCTTACCCTTTGGACATGACTAATCTCTTCGAATCCAGAGAGAAATCGGGTAGAACCCCTGTGGCCCCCAGGTGGTAGTACAAGTGGACTCAACCTCTAATTCCTGAATAGGGAGGAACCGATGGTCGATATCAAATCCTCTAACTACGAAAGAGAAAGAATCCGTAATCCTGACTACTCTGCAAACTACCCTCATAATTCAATTGACACAAGACCAAATTCATCCCTGCTCAATGGCTCCTAGTAGGCCTCATTAATGGGACCATTGCGAATGACGTCATGCCCCTTGTAGTTTTCTTTTGAGAGAGAGAGAGAGAGAGAGAGAGAGAGAGCTTGGATGAATCAGTTTGGGCTCAAAAGGTGTTGTGTTGCTGCTGAGTAGGTTTGTTAATAGTAATAACAAAAAACAACAACATAAGGCTCTTGTTTCATTTCCTGATACTATCATGGTTGTCCAATTTCCACCCTAGCTAGAAAAATAGATTGTGAAAGAAGTTAAGAAAAGGTACTACACTATCTACATTTTAGCCTATTCAGCTTGGTTTATGCTTAGCTTTTGGGTCTTGATAGTGTTAACCAAGTCACTCAATCACTCAGTCCAACTAAAGAGAATATTCATTGAGACTGGTCTCACCTTGTTGTTCAATGCTTATATGCCCACCAAATTTTGGGCTGATGCCTTTCTTACAGCCACCTATTTGATCAATAGAATGCCCTCTAAAAGCCTTCACTTTGTCTCTCCATGGCAGCTTCTTTTCTCATGTACACCTACCTACTCCACCTTACGGGTCTTTGGCTGTGCTTGCTATCCTTGGCTTCGCCCCTATTCCCATCACAAGCTTGAACCACGCACAAAACAGTGTGTTTTTGTTGGCTACAGTCTCAACTACAAAGGTTACAGGTGCCTTGATGTTTCCACAGGCAGAGTCTTTTTATCCAGGCATGTTGTATTTGATGAAACACACTTTCCTTTTCATTCTTCACCTACACAACCTTCTTTTCCAACTGTGTCTTCTCCATTTCCCTTTTTCGCTTGGTTTCGACCCTCTCCTTCAATTTTGGGCTCTTTCCATCCACCTGCTCCTCCCTCTTCACTAACTCCACCACTTCACATCACTAAAGTATCCATGCCATTTACACATTCCTCTTTTTCAGGTCCTACATCAACTCCTCCACATTCTCCCATCACTTCCCCTGCTGTACCTAATATCAACAATGGGCACCCACTGTCCGGTCCTACGCTGCCACAATCACCTATGCCTTTCACCCCTGTTGCCCCTGCACCTAGTCTTCCCTCCACTTCTGTCCCAAACCCATCCAACCAGCATCACATGGTCACCAGATTAAATGATGGTATCAGCAAGAAGAAGGTCTTCTCCACTAAACATCTCCTTGTACTTCCCTCCACTGCCTATTATGACATCACAGAACCTTCTAGTTATACAGAGGCTTCCAAATCAGTTGTTTGGCGTCAAGCTATAGCAGAGGAATTTTCAGCTTTACAGCGACAAGGGACCTGGTCATTGGTTCCTTCTTCCCCTGACAAACACAAGTTTGGGTTTTCTCAACACTTATGCTGATCCCTCCTTGTTTATCAAACATCACAAGTCTACTATCACATTGGTCTTGGTTTATGTGGATGATATACTTATCACTGGGAACAGTTCCACTTACATATCTACCTTAATTCGTCAGCTGAGTATGGTGTTTGAGATGAAAAATCTGGGAGATATCCATCACTTTCTTGGAGTTGAGATTACTAGAACTTCTCAAGGTCCTTTTCTCTCTCAAATTCTATGTTAGGCTGCAAGCCTTATGGCTCTCCTTGCAACTACAAGACTGTCACTGCTACTACTGGTTCATCTCTTCTTTCAGATCCCATGCTCTATCGCAGCATTACCGGTGCCCTGCAGTACCTCAATTTAACACGTCCTAATATCTCGTTTGTTGTTAACCAGGCCTGCCAGAAAATGCATCACCCTACTACTGATGATTTTCTTGCACTCAAGAGGATTTTGCGCTATGTTAAAGGTGCCCTTTCTTATGGCATTCAATTCATGAAAGGTCCTCTTCAGCTGACAGCCTTCTCTGACGCTGACTGGGCTGGTGACCCAATCGATCGACGTTCTACCACCGGCCTTTGTGTCTTCTTAGGAAGTTGTCCGGTGTCTTGGAGTGCCAAGAAACAGAGTACTGTTGCACGCTCGTCGACTGAGGCTGAGTATCGATCTCTTGCTCACACTGATGCTGAACTATCTTGGTTGTGTATGCTTCTACGTGATCTTCGCGTATTCTTACCTACTCGGCCTGTTCTTTGGTGTGATAACATCTCTGCAATCTCTCTAGCTGCAAATCCCATTTTCCACGCCCGCACTAAGCATGTTGAAATCGATTACCACTTCGTTAGAGAGAAAGTGTTGCAGAAAACAATGGAAGTACGTTATGTCAATACTCAAGATCAGCTGGCTGACATCTTTACCAAGGGACTCCATCTCAGACGTTTTCAGTTACTTCGTTCCAAGCTTCATGTCACAGACAGTCCCATGAGCTTGAAGGGGGCTGTTAACCAAGTCACTCAATCACTCAGTCCAACTGAAGACAAATGCAATTCAGTTACTTCAAGACACAACTTGATCCTTCCTAACTGAAATGAATATTCTCTTTAGATTCTCTGTTCTGTCTATATAAGCCATGTAATGTATCTGTAATAGTTATCTTCAGCAACAAGAAATGTCAGAGCATTCTTCTTCTTCTCCTTCTCTAAGCTTTCTGATAGAACTTGCAGGCTGATTGGTTTGGTTTATACAAATTATATACATGTTTACCTTAAAAAAGTTGTCTTCCTTTTTTTTTTTTTTTATTATTATTTTATGAGGGCATGATTTGATCAATTTAAACAAGAACGTTTATGTTAATATATATATATATATATATATTCCATTAAAACCATTGCACACCCCCCCATGCCCCTTTACCACATGTATTAATCAGTACCTAACCTAATCACAGAAAAAAAATCATTTTTTTTTTACTGCATGTGGTCATATATTGGAGGGCTTGGGGTAACTTTGCTTGCAGTGGGGCCCACACACAAGGGATGGCCCATCTGCAGAGTGATGTTCCTATTTGTCATCCTAGCCCTTGTCTTCTCTGTCAAAGTGACATGTAAAAAACAGAAGCCATGTGTAAAGTGTCTCTCATTTCTCCTACAGAAAGTCCTTATGCATTTTATAACCAAAAGCTGCCTGCCTGGTCCCGTTCACTTCACATGAACTCACTCAATCCATATGAAATTCTATCCATTTGAAATGCTAGCGACCAACCCTACACTGCCTTTTTATTCTCTTCCGGACAAGACTTTAGACCAGGTTCTATGGGACCTACATTATCAATCTTCAATGTCATGGCCCACTTTGGATGACTCTAATAAAAAAAACCGACGCTCTAAAAGCTGCCTGTCTGGTCCTGTTCACTTTGCAGTTTGGAACTTCTATATGGAATTCTCATTTCTTAGGAAGTGAGGGACCCACTCATCAAATATTTAGAACAACTGATGATGGGTTCATGGTTTCTGAACGGTTCAAGTAAATACCTGGATCAAGCACACATGAAATCTGTTAAATGATGCTGTTGCTTGGGCCCAATGTCCCTTAAATAAAGTGAATTGTACGAAAATCGTTAGGGCCTCCTCCCAAGGCAGGAATCTAACATAGAATGAAATTTACACAAAGTATCATATAACATATAAGTATATAACACATGTAAGTCCTCACTCAGTTATTTTTAACCAGAAGTTCATGCCTACGTAAAGAGGAATGATGAATTAATGAATTGACGAGAAAGAAGAAGAAATAGAACGATTCGGTTTTTGGATATTACCTTTTCCTCCATTTCTCTTACTAATGAAGCCGAGCTAATAGATTGGAAGCATCTCCTAATTTGAAATATGACACAGGAATAAAACTGTATGCATCTGTAAATCCATCATCTTCCGGTATACTATTTTTCAAGTCGGATTTCTTTTGTGGTCAAATGGAGCGGCGACATCCATAACATTGGACATAAAGAGGAGAAAAAGGAAAAGGAGGAAAAAGAGAGAATGTAGGGTATTAACATTAGACTAACAAATTGTTTGGGGGCAAATTAGTCCAAAAAATATATAAACCACCGATTAGATGTTTTTATGTATTTATTAATTAATAAATCCGTCTAATCCATATTTAGCATAATTTTTTTGTAAAATCTCTTAAATAAATGAAGACAAAAAAAGACCCTTCTGGTGTTGCTAACTTCCCTAATAATGATAAGAGGTTTTGCTGCATTATATTATATCATTGAGCTCTAGTAAGGATTATTAGAGTGGGGTGAGGAGTGAAGGGTATTATGAGATGAGATGTGAAATACATAAGCTAGTGATATAGATCATACATTGAGTTTCTTAGAACTTGAATTACCAAGGTGATTAATAAGTATTCATCTTCCCTTGATTTGATTTCCTTAAAAGGAGACGTTATTCGATTGTCATTTTGGATGTTCACCTTGGATTATTTTTTTATTACTAATAAAAATACAATCTCGGGATTTTGATTAAATGAAACAAGACAATCCTAAATGCAACGACTTAGAAGTTGATTTGTTTTTTTAAATGGCCCTATGAAACCTTCAACGATTAGAATTGGTTGTTCATTTTAGGCTCAACCAGTAGAGGCTCAAAGGAGAGGGGAGATGAGGGAATAGATGGGCAAGTAGAATGGCAGATGGAGGAATGAAAAAAATTCATTGAAATCGCACCATCAATCATACTTTGATGGATTAGGAACCATGTCAATTAATGGCAAAGGAGGGGGTTGAAAGATCTCAATGACATTTAAAATGGCCGATCGATTTGACTATCTTAACACTTGATCTATCACCTAGAAGTTCAATTATTTTAAAAGGCATAATTTTTCTTAAGATTTCAATTTAAAAATAAATAATAGTTGGATGAGTGTCAAATGTATATTTGTACCAATTTATAAGGAGTAGTGAATGTGAGGCTGTCGTATTGATCATAAAGAATCACATGTGCTTAAAAAAAATAGAGGTTGCTCATACAAAGGTGCTAACTTGAAAAAAAAAACCCACTTTTTGGGACACTTCATCGCATTTTGAAAGTCATGTTATACAGTTCGATAACTTAAGCCCATAAATAAGATAAGGTCTAACTACGGAAAGGAAAATGCGAAGGAATGGTGGGTTTGAACATGAAGATACAAGAGAAAGAAGAGAAGATAAAAATCTTATTTTTTGAATTTTTTGAGGGGCATTTTTGTTATGATGGAAACACTCGATGACCAATTGCCTCCGTATAATAACAAATAATCAAAGGAAAACCCTTTCCAGAAAAATAGAAAAACCTCTGAAGTCATTTTTTTTTTTTTAGGCTTTGAAGCCTTCTAAAATAACCAATTCATGAGAACCCTTTTTAAAGGCTAACTAAAACTTTGGGATATTTTTGTAATGTTCCCTTTATATTTGTGTGGGGGGCTTCAAGGGCATTTGTAAGTTGTATATAAGTTGGTAGTCGGGAGAGGATGGTTGGATTCCAAGCCTTGCTCGAAACACGTATGAGAAAGAAGCGCGTAATGGGCAACGCACGGGAGACATGTGCACAAGTTCGTCAATCGAGAAAGGAACATGGAGTCATGGAGGAGGGTTGTTATTCGCACACATAGCATGTGTTGCAATGATTGTTTCGTATGTCTTTTCCTCTAATCGGCAGCACGTGTGTGTCATCTGCATCAGACCTACAGTAAGATTGAGGCATGAATGGGGGGGGGGGGGGGGGGGGGGGGGGGGGGGGAGGTTTGGGTGTGTTTCCAATTTTGATAATATCATGGATTATACACGATTAATCTCATGCAAGGAAAAACCCTTGTTAGAGTGAAATTTCACATAAATGATTAAAAAAAAAATGTCCGATGATGAATTCTAATCGATTATTTAGCTTTTATGATACCCCTTACTGATAAAAATTTATATTTATGGGCTCATTAGAATGCCTTCTTAGAACCCCAAATCATTGATAATATCATGGATTATACACGATTAATCTCATGCAAGGAAAAACCCTTGTTAGAGGGAAATTTCACATAAATGATTAAAAAAAAAGGTCTGATGGTGAATTCTAATCAATTATTTATATTTTATGATATCCCTTACTGATAAAAATTTATATTTATGGGCTCATTAGACTCCCTTCTTAGAACCGCAAATCATTACCACTCCTCAAAGTGTGCTTTGTTCTATATTTGGCACAAGATCAATCCTTAATACCATCATATATTGTAATTTGTAGCACCTGCTTCAATGCTGAAAAAGAGAAATAAACAGACCTCCCATTAGGAATAGCAAGTTTTGAGGATTTGAGCCCGGCTTGGTGGTCAAACAATGGCAGCCCACTAGAGGCTACGTAGGGTTCCTAGCCTCATTACTCATTAGGGATGCGTACCAATACAAAAAAAAAGTGCAAATTTATCCCCACTTCTTCAACCCTGGAAGAGGACTATGTAAAGTTGATGGAACTGGTATATTCTAATCAGATTTTACATTAATTGGAGTTTTGGCATCTGAGTTTTCTGTTCCCTTGAGAAAACAAACTTTTCTTTTGAGATCAAGAAAGTACATAGGAGGCATCATTAAAGTCATTGATGATTCTAATTAATTTATATATCTTTGAAAGGTATGGTTACTGGCAAAATCGAGAGAAATCCCACTGATATGTAACATGTGAACTAACTGTTGATGTGCATTGCTATGAATGAATCACACAAAAGGAACGAATTCAAATACGTTGAGGAAAATTATTATGCTTTTCTCAACTACATTTTTTTTATTGCAGAAAAAGGAAAAAAATGATTACTTTTCCGCAATATAAAAAATTAATGGTAGGAAAGCATGGTGTGGGAATGAAAATTGATGGAGTGTGAATCCTCTTGTCACACAAACATGTCTTGTGTGACATTCAACGTGAGATTAGTGTTTAAATGGGTTTAGCGTCTACTAAAATCCAAGAAAGTCCATTTTACATATAAATTTTTTTATATATATGGCAAAAAAGATTAAAATAATGTGTTTGCTCTATATTATAATAGTTGGAGCATTTAGTAGCTTCAAGGCATTAAGCAAGAAGCATACAGTAAAATGCACTTCATGAAAAAAGATCAACCAAACATCACTAGAAATGTGTTTTAAAGATGAAGGATGTCTAAGAAGAAACACGAATAGCCGGCCAACTGGGGTTCAAGGACACTAGAAATGTCTTTAGTTTGAATCATTTTAGTTTGAATCACATAGTATAACTATAATCTCAACCATGTAAAATGAATGTCTGTCTCCTTCTTGTATGGGCTCTCCTCAAACTTCACTTTAATTGTAATTAGGTTATATCAAATTAGCGACATATAGTTAACATGGAACTTTTATTATATATATAAGGAGATGCTTTTGTGAGAGATACTCTTTATGTACCATGAGAGTAATGGGCGGAGGCCTTCTCATTTAGGCCATTGGCAATTGATATGGATGTGTATATTTATAAGTCAAGTGTGCGCGTCAGGTGCACCTGGCTGTAGGGCCCACCTATGGCCGCACATAGGGGTGGGACCGAAGCGTTTTGAAGATTTGGTTGGGGCCCTCCTCTACAAAAAATTTAGCTCCAATCAATCACTATAAACCTATCATTCAGGCCCAAAAGTTCATTCCATTCAAATGACTGTACAGTCGATTCTACGAGTGCAAACTCATGGGACGTGTGAAATCCAAAAAGGTATGTGCCTGGTCCAGTCAAGTGTAAGTGTGCAATTGTGTGTGTATCATTTCAATAGGATTTGGTAGTTGGTACCATATTCGACCTTTTCAGGTCAGGTCAGGTCCTACTTCCTAGAGTTATCAGGTAATTAGTCGTTTCCAATACATTCTCAATCCGGACCCAATATGTAAATGGGTTGGACCTAGTCCGTTGTATGCTGAGGCCCAATCCGCCACTACTACTTATTTAATAAAGAAACATATGTGTATTTGGAAGATTAGTTGATTATAATTATCATTTTTAGGCCTATGGGTTCGAAATTATAGAGTAGATTTCTTCTTCAGAGAATAGAGGTTCTAGGTTTTGTATTATAATTAGGGTTGTAAACGGGTCGGTTTCGGTTCGAATCCAGGGTGGACCCGGAACCGGAACCGTTTAGTAAGAGGGGGAACCGGACCCGGATCCGGATCGGAACCAGGAAATTTCCTGTAACCGGTTCCGATAATTTTAATGGGAACCGGAACCGGAACCATTTGTGATGCGGGTCTGGTTCCGGTTAAGGGTATGGTTCCGGTTCTGGTTAAAAAAAGTAATAAATGGGAATGTTGGGGTTCATATGGCAAGGTCTGACAAGCTTATAATAATAATAAAAAAAACAAAGCATCAAGAAGTTATTTTTACACTTGATTTAATCGTCTTTATAACATCAGAGTCAACAATTTAGTCACAGCAAGGACCGCATAAGGTTAGAAACTTAGAATGAGGGATTCCCATACATATGCTAGTATTTAGGTTAGTGTATATTAGGTCGGGTCCGGGTCCACGGGTCTGAGCTACTGTGGTTCCGGAACCGGACCCGTTTAGGTAACGGTTCCAAAAAAAGGATCCGGAACCGGAACCATTTACTTATCGGGACCAAAATAAGGACCCAGACCCGGAACCTAACGGGTCGGAACCTTCGGGTAATCGGAGAATCGGGGACCCATTTACAACCCTAATTGTAATGTGTTTGAGAGAACAAGCAGGGTTCTTGTTTTCTTTTTTCATGTGAGCTCGCACAAAGTTTATTAAATATATTTTTAAATTTATCTGATATACCATTGTCATGAATATTATTCTTGAAAATCATTTTCTAAAAAATATGATAAAATATTTTCAAACTTGGGACTTCTCTTGAGATATAAGAGGAATATGTCATCATAAGTATATCAAAAAAATCAGCTCCAACCGTGATTTCTATCATCTCCATATGGACCCAAAAATTTAATGGTCAATAGTTTATTCGGATCGATATATAGTTGATCCAACAGTCCAGTAAATTTGGATCTAATCAAAAGTTGGTGGACACATGCAATTTAGGGGGGTTATGTGTTTTTGGTTCATTTGGATGGACCAAAGGTGGGCCCCACAAGCATGAGTTTAAGAAATTTTATTCTAAGTTTGAGCTTAGGAGAGCCTTGCTTTATATATATATATATAACCTAAAATAACCTACTATTAAAATTTTGATATAGATTGCTACATACATACAATTCAATGCCTATATCAAAATTTTAAGTGACAAGAGATTTCAAATTTAATTAAAAAAGTATTTTAGAGCTTAAAAAACTCTCAGAGCACGACAAATAAGAGATTTCAAACACAGTAATAAAGAAGTCACAAATTTATTTATTTTTTATAGTTGAGGGACCCCAAAATCCTCCAATCAGACCCAAAGTCATCAAATTCCTAGAAGAATCATTTCAATGGATGATAAGTATGAGAAAGAAGAGAGACTAATAAAAACAATAATTTTACCAGTGAGCTAATATAATCATCTTGAAAGTTGAGCAAAGAGATTCCTAACCCTTTAGAAAATACAATCAAACAATCATTTCAACCACATGACCTAATCACCTTGAAATTTGAGTGACAGAGAGAGATTCTTCACACACCCAATCATTTCACCAACATGCGCCACAGCACGAATCTACATTTTAGTGGGCCCACTCTCCGTTCAACTTGTGGGGCCCACCCAAACCAAAGTACTGTTAACGTTCTTTCCCAAGTCAAAATTTTTAATTCCCTTTTCTTTGCAGAGCTTGACTGGATCGACGGATCCTCTTTGGATCCTCTTTCTCGAGCATTAAAAATCTTGGCCCATCAATGGGGCACGTGACCCAGGCCTTGTGATTGATAATCAGCAAATTTGGACGGTCTAGATGTATTAACAGTGTTCAACAATCGAGAGTCAAAATTACATGGTAGTCTACTAGGGACAACAATGGATTAGCATTGCTTAGGACCCGCCAAAAACATTCTAGGCTAGACTTACCCACTTGGTCGATTGGGCCTGGCCTGGCCAGGTCGGGCCTTTAATCTTGCTTTTTTTTTTTTCCTAACTGAGGGTATCCAAGGCCTCTTTGAGTACCTGGCTAAATCTCCCGGGGTGGTGGCCTCCTCCTATTTCTACTCACCTGGATCGTCGAGCTAGAATAGTCTTGGGTCCCAACACATTGGCGGGCTTTGATGGTAAGACCTCCCATAGCAGTCACTAAATTGCAAGGACTAGTTATTTAGGTCGAGCTTTGAACTTTCTATCCCAAAATCCAAGGCGAGCCCAAATATTAAACATGCTCAAATACCAGATTCAAGCCCAACCCATGTACAAAAATCTACTGCTCGAGCCCGTCCCAAAGCGGGTAGGACCCAATCCATCAGCACTCCGACCTATAATATAAAAAAAGTATATGACCACAGTTATGAAAACCTTATCTTTTTAAATATCCTCAACTTACATGTACAGCCTTACAGGTAAAGATGCAATATAGGTCAGAAATGAGAGAGGGGGTCATGGAAAAAAAATGTTTCCATATTTTTAAGTTTGGATTTTTCCTTAAGAAATTCTTTTTTTTTTCTTTTCTATCGGAGAGTTCCCAATCCTTTGGGCTGGACTAATTCTTCCGGGCCCAGAGGGAAGCCGGACAAACTCCCTGTAGCCTAGTGTGATAGTGTAGTTTCGAACTTACAACCTCCGAACACAAACCATGATTCTAGCTCAACTGAGCAACCCCTTGGGAGTTCCTCAAGAAAACCTCTCAAAACTGACTTTCAAATAATTAATGAAAAAATAAATTTAAATTTAAATAACTGATGGAAGTTTATTTTATATGTTTTCACACTTATTATTTTATTCTAGTTTATAAATAAACTGTGTCCCACATTCTCATGAATCCAAAATAACCATTATAAACAAGTCCCCAAGGCATAAAAAACAAAACAAAAAAAAAAAAAAAAATTCCTATGGACCATGCCAAATTTCTCTCCATTTAAAGTCCATCCCACCATTGATTGGAGAGAAAATGGCCCAGTGTTAATAGACAGGGGAACAATGATATGAGCTGTTTGGATTTGAAAGGTGACCCAACAGGGTGAATTTGTAGGAAAGAACTCAGAGAAAATTCCAGAGGATCAATCCAGGTTGAGTAATATCTAATCCTTGTGAAGGGGGGGATTGTGGAGTTTGAATTGGAAGGATATTCACAACAGTACATGCGGCCATCATAAAGGGGAGCATGTTCCATTTATGGATTGCCTGTGGGCCACCACCATGCATACAAGACAAGAGCTAGTTCCAATTGGAGAGGGCATATCACTTCCCACGAAGAGATCAGGAAACAATTCATTTCAGCAACTTTTATGGAAGACAAGAAAAACAGAGGTGCATCTCACCAGCAATGTCACAAATATGGTGCAAAAGTTTGAAAATATCTTGACATTTATCAGATTGATAATTTTCAGAGGATGATTTTTTTTTTTTTTTTTGCTGTGCATCGAAAGATAATGTACATAACTTTGTAAATGCAAAACTCCTCTCACTTGAAATAAAAGGAACTAATCAACCCACAAGCTTATCATCATCATTGAAGCCTTGTCTCGACTATGTTGTTGAGGCAGAGATAACAGCCAAACCACAAGATTTAAATGCCAAAATAACAATGCTGCCTATCAACAGCACTTACAACTCAAGTCAATTGAAAATTAACAAAATATGATAATATTGATTATTCCTTGAGAACAAAAAAAAATGTATGTTAAATGAAGAAAGACAGCCTGAAAACAGCTGCATGTACATGGGGGTGGTAATGCGTCGATGTGTCGAGCTTAAATGGGACTAGATTGTCCCGCTCACATTAGGAGTGGGTTTGCTAGAGCTTTTTTACCGATGCAGGGCGGGTTTGTGTATGTACGTTAAAACTTGTCACGGTTACAGGGCGGGTTTGGGTTTCACCTTCCCTACCCAACATGTCTTATGCCTGCTAATCTCACAGCTCACTACTTATTTGCAATTGAGTTGGAATTTGATATTATTAAAAACTATGGTTGATTAAGTTGAGATATTTGGACAATGTATTATCTTTAGGCGATTTTTCAACTTAGTGTGAATTTGAGTTAAATTAAAAACTGTAATTGGCTGATAGAATTGGAAAATGGAGCTTCTATTGGCACCACGTTTTATCTTCCCGAACCATACAAAAAAGAAAGAAAAAATCCTAAATTACCCACCCCCCCTCCCTCCACCCTCTTCCCTAATCCCCCCTCGATGGGGAGGGAGAATGGCCGGCAACCCGCCTCCCTCCCCCTCTGTCCATTCCTCTTCTTCTCTCTCCTTCCCTCCCCTCTCTTCCTCCCTCTCCCTCCCCCTCCTAGTCGCTGGCGGGGAGGGAGATAGGGAGGTAGCGGGGCTGCAACAGGCGGAAACTGCATTACAAGTCAGACATGGGACTCACAAACCCTGTTGTAGCCCCGCTACCGACAGATCTCCCTCCCCACTGGCGACTGGGAGGGGGAGGGAAGGAGAGAAGAAGAGGAAGGGAGAGAAAATAATCCTGCCTCATCCGTATTGGAGATGGGGGGAGAGGGTGGTTTAGGAAAGAGTTTTTTTTTTTTTGGGTGGTGTGGAAAGATAAAACTACAATGCCAATAAAAGCTCCCATTATTGGAAAACTTTTGTGGTTGATTGAGTTTGAATTTAAGTTGAATTGGGAACTTGTACGTGTTGACTTATAATATATTGAATTTTCACATTTTTAGGTGGCATATTTTTACTTTTTGAATATTTATAGTGTTCGTGTTTTAATATTTTAATCTTAATGTGGAGTTTCATGCTATGAATATACCAATAATCACCTAACCAACCCAACCCGATTTGACTCGTTACATATGGGGGGTTGGGCGGGCCATGGAGTTCAATGGAAGGTTGTGGGACAGGTTGAATGTTAGGTGGGGTGGATTTGAAATTACTATGGCTTAACCTCAACCCGCCCCATTGCCATCTCTACTGTTGGGCGCTCGGGGGTAGACCAACATATATTGTTTTAATGGGAAGTTGCCCCATTTGACTTAGGTCCGTTTCAAAAACCCATGTGAAAATTATGGCTATGCTTACAAAATTTACATGAAAATCTTAAGTTTGCCCGCTTATATGAAAATTATGGGTCTGTCGTAATACCCCAACTACCTATTTCGCTTTTACCCTTCAAACAAACATTGTGGGCCCCACCATCGCAGGTGCTCAAAGCTTACTGTATGTGATGGGAGGGTAAAAAAGTTCTTGGAATAGTACGAGCATCGTCACCATCGAGTTGCTGGAACGAGCACGTGAATGGATGAGATGATGAAATCTTTTTTTTTTTTTTGGAAAATTTAGAATAGGTATTAAAATTTTGCCTTATTTAAAAAAAACCATAAAAACTTGAATATTTCAAAAAAGTATAAAGGTTTTCCATATTTCTTTCAATTAAGTCCTCTCAAAGACAAAAGTTTCATTTTTCAAAACTTTTATTTAATAAATCATTTAAGAAAAGTGATGAAGTACAACCCAAATGACTGAGTGGGGTCCACTTTAGAAAAACAAAATGGTTGATTTTGGGGAGAAAAAAAGGGTTAATAGAAGATAAAACCCTATCATAAGAAAATGGTACTTTTGTCATTCATTAAAACTTTTTTTATGGAGAGGACTTGATTGAAAAAATAGTAGAAAACTTTTATGCTTTTTTGAAATGTTCAAATCTTGATGTACTTTCTTGAAAATCTGCCAAAAGTTATATATTTTTTGAAAATTTCCTTAAAAAAAAAAAAGTGGATCGTTGATGCATATCAATGCAGATGTTAAAGAGTTCCGGAAGCTTCCGAAAGACTTTAGATATTCTTTGAGCTGCATAGAGTTATCCAAAGAATTCTTTTATATTATGGAAATAAGTTAGATGGAGTGTTCCAACCTTTTTGGAGAAGTGTAAGATTAGGATAAAGTTGTGTGGAAGTTTTCAAAGTAGCTTCTAAAATGTTCTAATTGGTTCTGAGTGACATGTGTATAGAACTTGGCCAAGATTAGCTATTTATTGTATAGAGTAAAATTATAAATAGGACTTAACCATTTATTGTATAGAGTAAAACTATAATTAGTATATAGCAATGCAACTTTTGAATGCAGAGGCAGTAATTGAGTGTCTCATGGGCTTGAATCAATGGAATTCATAAATGGCATAAATCAATGGAAGCGTCTCACACTAGTGCATTCAAAATGTGAACTTGTGGGACCGCGATAGATCTACTCAGTTGCTACATGAATTAAATGCGATTGAGGATTCAAACCTTTATTATTCACTTTTTCACAAATCTTTACATTTTTTTTTTCAGATTTTCCTGTTACATCTCTTTTAACCTCCAATATTGAAAAAAATATCTATGTACTCTTGAACAAAATGAAATACTTGATATTCCAACAAAACAAGGTTTGCAATCTTATGGCATGTAAGAATGTTAGAAAGATATTTAACCGAAACTTTTTCTTAATGCTTTTTTTTAATTTGTAGACTGCCTGATTTTACTTTGCTTCATGGACTCAACCTATTTTAAACTAAGTGAGATACAACCGGATTAATCAGTTATTAAGGTCTTTGATTGGAGTATGCAACAGACAAGTTCAGTTGGTTTCAGATATAAAGGCACTATTTCTTTTCTTTCTTTCTTTTTTTTTTTTTTTTTTTTTTCTATTTCATCACCGGCAAGAGTGTTACTTCGAACCTAACCACCTTGGATGTATCCTTAGTTGTGTCCCTGAAACTAGTGTCCCTAGTTGTTGTGCGCATCCGTGCGAAAGCGCGAAACCTGGGATTGAACAATCATGCCATACAAGAGAGACGAGAATTTTACGGCCTATGTCCTTGGCAAAAGAGCAATGACTTACATCTTAACTCTTTTCAGAATTGAATGTTACATATTATATATCCCTAAGAAGCCTCTATACAATGACCAAACTACCCTCGACCCTAAACTGATCATTTAACCCGATAGATACTCCGGTAAACCCCGAATACAAGAGATAATTCCACCACTAGTTCTAACTATAGAGGCTTTTTCTTGTTGGTATTTGTGCACCCAATGTCCCTCACCCTTTAAAATTACATTTGTTTTATTAGTCCTTATTATTACATACCAAGCAGGTTTTTCCTTACATATCAATTCTAACTCATTTTCTTTATTTTGTAACTTTACGGGTTGATTTGTGCAGCAAGAGAATTTCATCCGCGGACCTCAATTTTCTTAAGTCGGAGAAATCCTACATTTCTACTCTTTACATAGAAAATTGAAATCCTCCCTATTAAAGAAAATCGCTTCAATTTTTTTTTTCTTTTCCACGAGAAAATTGTGTTGCACCAAACAATCGAATCGAAAAAGGGGATGTACAAAAAATCAGAATAATTCTCCTATAAATCGCAGAATCTTCTCATCGCGTAAACAAGTATGTACATCAGCACATGTTATCCATATATACTTTGGAGCTTGTACTCTGTATTTTACCATGTTCTATTCTTCCCTGTTACATACAAGAAAGCCAGTCTAAGAACCATCTCCTAAATATTCCTCTTTAATCAAAGTGAAATTGAATTGTGGTACTGATATGGAGTCCTCGTCTCACCCTCTCAATTAGGTTTGTAATTTGGGTTAGCTCCTGGGTCCTCACTAATGGTCCAGAAGTAGGCTCCCCAGAATGCATGGCAGGCCACCCTGGACCATTGACAAGCCATAGTCAAGCAACCCACTGGCTAGGCCTGGGCAGGCTATGGTAGCGAATAGGGCCCATGTATTTATGGGCTTGAAATCATGACCAATGCCTTCTGGGTTCAATGTCCTAGCCCTAACCTGGACCCAGCCCATCCCTTAACTCGGGTCGGACCGGACTTCAGTAGACAACACCTGTAAAACCTTGTACCAAAACCCACCAAGAGTCCCCTGTGGAACCTTTCTCTTCCACAGCTCTTGCGCATCAACAATAGGTTTGGCTTTTGGTCCATTCTCTTCTTTTCTGTGGGCTGGGCTTGTAAATGGAAATACAAATAGCCACACAGTTTTTAGAAAACAAATTACATTTCCATAGAAAACCAAGCATCCAAACACAACCTGCTTCCCCTATGTTCTTGGAAAGGAAAAGTCATCTCAAACATACATGTCATTGTGCAAATTGACCCAAATGTTTATGATTTCTAAGATTCACACCATTTACTTAAAAGGGGTTCTGGGCCTTGTGGCCCATTGACCTGTCTAAAACATAGATCTATTTCCCCTCCCCATCTTCCCTGAAAATAAAACTACTTAGACAACTTCACACCACTGGATTTAAGGAGATTTTAGATGTAAATATGACTCCAGAGTACAATCAAACAGTGGACAAGATAAGAGTTCTAAGTAGACAATAAAAAAAGAAGAAGAAAGAAACCCCATTTACTTCAATCTTAACTGGTGATTTTTCACTGGTCAGCACCTATTTACAATGTTTTTTCACCATGCTAGAGAAACCCATCAAAGGCTCAAACCCTGTATACATTCCTTGGGACATTAAAACTGGCAGCTGTACTAAAGTAGACTAAAGTCCTTGTTAAAATAATGAGAGCAGATAACCAAATCCAAATCTTCACTCCTCTACTCTAGGAGTTAGTGGCCTAAAAGTCCCTGTCATGTTTAATCATGATGGCTACATTTTTCAAATCCTTTTGTGCTGGGGTCTAGGCAGCCAGCATCTAAACAGAGAAATAATGAAGCATTTATAGATCTAAAGCTACCTGCCCTTTTGTGTTCAGGGAAATTTATTATGATCCACTCATAGTTTCTTGGTATATGCTTGCAATGATAGAAATCCTTCATGTTCAACCTATTGAGCCAGTTTGGATAATTTTCAACAAAGTGCCTTTAACTTCGTTCACACATAAAAGAGAGTTTGTGCATTTGGATTACTTCAATTACCTGAAAGTGACAATTCTTTTGTTCTTTGACGGAGAGGTATTACAGGTACCTAGATTTTACAGGTAAACTGAATGCATGGAAACCAAGTTCCCAGGATCCAAATCAAGCCTTTGGTTAACCTGAGTTGCCTGTAACAGCTGCTTTTGTTAGTTTCCATAATCAATAACAATAAAAACTGAGTCACAACTCACAAGTTGGGTTGCAAACAGATATCTGATTCTCCGATTATCCAAAATTTTCGACCCACAAAAAACCGGGTTCGATTCATAAACAGGTTCGGGACTTATTTTAGGTTTTGATTCATATATAAACGGGCCTGGGTCCGGAACTTAATTTAGGTTCCGATTGATAAGCAGGTTTGGTTCCCGGTCCATATAGATTTCGACCTGTAGACTCGGGACCCGACATATGAGTCGTTGATATTGCAATTTGTACTTTAAAACCAACTTTTTTTTTGCATTCTTATGTATAATAATGGATGTTGTAGACTTCATACACTATTATAAGTTGAATGATATGCTTATTTTAAGAAAAAATGAAGAATAAAGAGAAAATATAATTGATTTTTGAACTATATTCTAGTCCTCTAGGTGGACCTGGTTCCGGATTTTGTTATCGAAACCGGGTCCGGAACCAACAAAACTCCGATTCAAAACCGGATATGGAATAGGAACAATTATTTATAAACAGGTCCGAATCCGGGTCTACCATAGTTGCGATCCGGAACCGTCCCATTTACAACCCTACTCATAAGTAATTAGGTTCATAGGTAAATCGGTCGGGCACCTGATTTCCAGGCATGTAAACAGTTTTATTTGGTTTCTTGAGTTTGTTTTCAGGTTGAGTTACAGATTTACACAGGTTGGACCCATGCTCGCCATTTGACCTGCCATCCTGACTTAATGTTTCAGAGTTTAGGTGGGTCCTTGTAGTTTTTAGTTGTGTTATGTTGTTATTTCTAACCCAGTTAGTAGATGGGCCGGCTTCAGTTACAACCCATACATGAACTACAGTTTAAGAGATTGGTTACCCGATCCATATCCGAATTGACCCGAGCCCAAAAGTAGATGAGATGCATGATTGTGATCATTCATATGGTGGGGCTGAGTAACTAAACCAAGTCTAGCTGAGCCCTCAGTTAAACTCGGACCAATAAGTCAGCCAACTTAGTAGGTATTAAATTAAGTAACTTGGGCAAGTTTCACATAGGGCCTGTTACTTTGCATTATAATACATAGAAATTCGATACATATGATTTATACCACAATTCGGTTTTTTTTATATACTAAAACGAAGATCAAAGGTAATTTTTGTTTTTAAAAGAGCATCAAATAATCTTTTCTTTTAGAAAAACTGATTAAAATTAGGATGGGAAATGAATAAACCATCCATCATTCTAGTAGTTAATTTCTTATATTATTTTGATTCTATTTCCCTAAAAGGAAAGGTCATTCGATTCTCATTTTTTAAAACCCACTTTTGATTCTCATTTTAACCTAACAAAGGGGCTATAGGGGATTTACCAGGCTCATTTGGGCCGTAAGGATTAGTCAGGCTCAAAGGATTAGTCATAAAAAAGAAAAAAAAGATTCTCATTTTAACCAATTATGATATGAATCCTATGGATTCAATTCATATGTATTTTAATGCAAACAAACATGCCCTTAGTAAGAACAAACTTTTTAAACCATTGAAATTCGATGTTGGACCGACCAATGTATAAAATCCGCCAGCTTAATAAACCAACGAAGGATATTAATTAATCCAACACTGGTGCCTATAATATGAAATTATGAATGTTCTGGATCAAAAAAACGAGGGCCACATTATAGACCATCCAATGATCTGAAAATGGGGCTTCCATGTTGGCCAGAGAGAACACTTTTGAAATAAATCCGTGTCAAAATAAATCCGCGTCAACTTGACACCCCTGACCTGACCAATTTATTGGGCTTGGCCCTAGCCTAAAAACAAAGCCCAAATCATAGTAATTGGTGGCAGGTCTCGGATCAAAGCTTTGAGCCTTACATAAATGGGCATGGCCTGGGCTCACATGATTCCAGCCAATTCTGGCCATCTACTAAACCATTTATGTCATTTTATTCTCCAATAGAACATTAGAAGAAATTTAGCTCTTTCTTTCGGCAACTTGTGAAGCTGGACTAACATCCTAACCTACTAACTTGCAATATTATTGTTTATCATTACTTTTAAATTGTTACATAGCTAAAATCCGCAAACTTGTAGTTGCGACATTGTGAAAGACTTCTTGATCAGAACACACAGAGAGTTGTATTATTGATTGCATATTGATAATACAGTATTGAAGATCTATATGATCCTATGATCATATTAATATATAATAGGAATGTATACAAAGGGATCTCATCAAGATCCTACATGACATAAATAGACACAATGATCGAGATCGTCCAAACATAGAGAGAGATATCATAATTATCTATCATGATTGCTGGTTTGATATGCTAAGTGGGCCACAATGATCTTGTGATTAGATTGTCTAACATATTGAACACGTTCCAACTGTGCTGTGAGCTCGAAATCGAAGACTTGCATTATTGTTATTAATACAATAATAATATGTGCATCAGTACAAGTCACTGCTCATCAAACAATAACATAACTTCGTTGATGCGATTCTGATACTCCAATGGAGCGTTGTAACCTGCAACAGTGTAAGTCGACCCTCTACTTGCAACCTTAGACTCCCAAGCTGTTCCTTTGAGGCTCTTCTTCAATGCAGAAGCTTCCATGGGTATGTTTGAGTCATTCATGAAACCCCCAAAGCGCCTAATTGCAGCGTATCGGTGTTGGGGCCACCTTTCTTGGTGAACTTGATCAGAAAGTGGTGGCTCTTTCTGGTACTTCCGTGGCATGTAGAAATAGACAATGAAGGAGGAGTTGCAGAACGGGCCCGTTGAAGGTGAGATGTCGATGAGAACCGGCGCTGTCATCTCAATTTTGGTTCCTTGATGGTTTTTGCCTTGAATGTATGCAAAGAGCCTGTGATGAGGTGAAAGAGATCAAGCTAATCAAATTATAGCCTTATCACTTCAATGTGGCCCGGGCTGATTAATGAGTCCTTACAACAACATCAAAGACATACAATAACTGCAAAATATTAAGTTGATAAAACTATAATAATGATCTGCTAACATTTGTCTTAAATAGTAGATTTGAAATAAGTATTTTTGGAATGTAAGTATTTGAAATAAGTAGTCACGTTCTCACCCACACACACTCATCCAAATCCCTCACCATCGGTGTTACTGATAGGGATTTGATCCTGAGTGATTTATGTGGGAGGGAGGGTGGGTTTTAGTGGATTTGAAATAAGTTTAAATTAGATTTATGATTATATTGACTTTCCTATTTTATCTTTCCTCTAGTTCATTTCAGTGAAAGCTTTAGCGACATGACTCCACTTCATATGCTTCTAGAAGGAGCTATGATAGACTAATATAATGGGCTATGAGAGACTTCAAAAGGTTTGAGTTAATTTTATTATTTAGATTAAGTCTCTTATTTTATCTCATTCTTCACCAACTCTATAATTAGTATAAATGTTTACATTAATGAAAAATACTGTTCATGAGAATAATTGCTATCTAAAAAAGAAAATGAATCTCTCTCAATGTGCCTATGTGGGTGTAAATATATGTATTTGAGAGTAATAAAGTTCACATGAGACTAATTGGTGAGTAAGCACTGTCTAGATGTAAAGAGAATGGGTGAATAAGTCATGTGTTAAAAACTTTCCAAGTACAAAGTCGAAGTGTGGATTGTTTTTTCCACCCTCATTTACTCTAACTTATCTCCTCAAGCCAAAAAACCCTAAAGAAGGGAGTGAAAATACCAGAGAAAGACTTGAAGGTAACTTTTCAAAAGGAATTATATATGTACTACTACAAGCATCCCCTGTAGGCATCAAGATTTGATGTGGCATCTTTAACTATAATACAATAAAAGCAGTGGTCTTTATATTCCCCCAGTGACCACCCCAGTGACCACTCAAATCTCCAAACAATGTTTGAGGGATGATGGAGTGCCTTAACTACCATGAATCACTAGGAAATGGAATATGATAAAAAAACTAATCTCTAATACAACAACAAATAAAATGATAATTTCTTTTTGTCTTTAAACCAAGGTAGTTGTAAACTATGTGTCCATTTCTTAAGAATTAGTACCAATAGGATGAGATGGAAGAGTCCTACTTGGTGAAAAATTGAGAATCAAGAGAAGAAGTCATTCAATAACTGAAAATGACACCCATAGGCCATAGGGCCTGTTTGTTTGTAAAAGAGTGAAGTAAAGGAGGGCTGAAATAAATCCCAATGGCTGGATTTTTTACCCCATGAGTTGTTTGTTTACATTTACAGTTGGCAGTTACTCTAACTCTACCTTCTCTCCCTTCTCTACCATACTATGGGAGAGTAACGCATTCCCCATTCTCTTTTTCCAACCAATTACAAATTTAAATCCTTTTACTTCACACCAATTGTCCAAACGTGACATCCTACTCCTCTTCTATTTCTCCCCTACAGAAAAGCTAAAAGGCCATAGGATCTTAAAGATTTTGAAAATGGCACTTAGTCAACTAATTGAACTTGTAATCACGTGTCAAGAATGGTCTCAATTTCCCACGGGATAGGCCATTTTCATTCCAAAAATTCACAACAAACCAACAAGGGAACTGTCATGTCACCATGCAACATTGAAAATGAAAAAAAACTTACCGTACATGGAGGGAGAGGGAGAGGGAGAGGGAGAGGGAGGCTCACATGTCGAAACCCGTGTTGGCTGCCTCTTTGTAGGAGCTAGAGTTGATTGGGGGAGTAGACATCCACACAGCATCTTTGTAGCTTCTTATTTCAAAGGCCTCTTGGGAGTGAAGGACCTCATAAGAAGGGCACTCAAGAGACCCACAGTTGGGTGATTTTTCATAGCCAAGAGATTTGCCCTTGGAAAGGGCCGTAAGCAAGAGAAGCAAAGGAAAAAACCCACTTTCAAGCAAACCCATTTACAAGATGGTTCGAGCCATTTCTTGATGGGGTACATTATATATAGATGGCCTCATGTTCCTTTGTGGTGGTGATTGCATGCTTTTCTTCTTTTTTCGTGTGGCTAACCGTGCGGCAACGTTGCCAGACTATTAAAAAGCCGCAGTCTTTCGTAGACTTTCTTCTTTGTTGAAATTGAATGGGTGTCCTCACTCCAATCCGGATCCTTCGTGGGACACTTAGAATTAAGCGGGTCATTCTTACCTACGTAACCAATACACCAAAAGTCCTAAGATTACCTAACCAATAAACCTAAAGTCTTAAGACTATTGAAACGTATCAAATTAAGTCTTATAACTATTTAGGACGGTAACAGTCATGTTAAAGTCAATTCAAATTATATATTCTAGTTGCTATTTATTTGATGGGAGCTCGCTCAACTCTAAGGCCATGTTTGGGACCGCTAATCTATTTCTTAAAGGCCATTCGATAAAGACCCATACAAAGACCAACACTAATACACAAGTACTTCTAATGATTCATCCAGTATTCCTATGAGAAGACTAGAGAATAACAATTTGCAAACACAGCATTAATTAGAACTGGGAAAAATACAGAGAAGAAATCTACTGATGCCAGTAGAGAGAGAATAATATATGAAGGTGATTTACAAGGTTATCCTACACATACTTTACAGTTTTCTCCTCTTTATCTATTTGTTAACAAATCAATCAAGTTATCATTTGAGAAAATCATTCTGTTGAGTTGGTCCACTGAGATATTCTACTGGGAGACGCCTTTGAATATTGTGGGCAGTACCAGAAAGTCTATGGAAGGCCAAGGTAAATGCATTAACACAAACAAGATAAGAACATAAGGGCAGCCGAGTTGGTTGGATGCCTTGTTTTTCACCAATTGCACAGGTTCGATCCCTAGTTTCTCTCTCTCTATGGGCGAGTCAATTTCAGTCATGACTCAAACCGACTCCCACCCACATAGTATTGCATGGAATATATATGAGTTAGCGGGGTGCAAAAAATGCGTGCATTTAAATACTTTGGGTAGGGTCAACCCAGATAACTCATTTAAACAAGTCAGGTTTGGGTCAACCCACATATCTGAACCTAGAATTGTTTATTTTATGTTGAATGGGCAAAAGCTCGTGTAAGATCCCGGTCCCACTATTAATATTTTATTATATTTTAATTATAATAATAATATTATTATTATTGTAATTAAATGTATTTTAGTTATTTAAGTGGTTAGGATTAAGTGGGGTACATGTTAGATTAAGTTCGTGGATTGGTGAGTTGGGTTAATAGGTAGATGACTTGACTCGTAATTTTGGCCCAATAACTTAAGCCCAAAGAATATTCCCTTTTGACCTAATCTCTAGTTTTAATAACTGCATGTCCTTATCTCTCCCTAGTTATCTCTGCAACTCCTCCCGCTCGTTTTCGTCTTCTCCCTCTTTCAACTTCCTAGGCTTCTGAAGCTTTATGATACAGCCATTAGAATCAAGATCTGAAGATACCATCATTCTTTGTTCAACTTTCTTATTACAGGTAACTCTCTCTTCAAACCATTAGGAGTAGATCTATACTTTTAGGTTATCTTCTTAATCTTTCCAATGTTAAGTTTTGGGTAGGAATACCATAGATCTGTTCATCTAAGCATCCTTATTCCATCTTCTATGTCAGATTGGTGTTAGGTTTGTGATCGAGCGCCATGGTAATTTCCGATTGGGTTTTTTGTTAGGATTTGTTGTTTTTTCTTCAAACCTTGATGAACGGAAAGTACATTATCATGAATTGATGTTAAATATGTGTTTTGATCTTTGATTCCTATCTAATGCATATAGGTTTGTTTATTTGCCCTTTTCTAAATGATAATGATAGATTAGGGATTTTGGATGGATGTTTGGGTTATTTGATGATGTAGGAATGGAAATGTGGGTTCCATTCTCTTTCAAATGATTGTGATTCATATGGATTTTGGGATGGATTGAACTCTCTTTTGAAAAAGGGAGGAAAATGGATGAAAAAGGGAAAAATCTCAATTTCTGTGATTATGTACGAACTGGCCAACGAACTGAACGTCAAACGTTCGAACGTTGTTATTGAACGTTCGAACGTTCAAGTTCAGAATTGTTTGGGCCAAAGGGGTAGAAACATCAAACGTTTGAACGTGCTTCATAAACGTTCGAATGTTTGACTTTTCTTCGCCTTCGAGCCAAAATCCCGAGGTATCGAACGTTCGAACGTGCCACATGAATGTTCAAATGTTTGAAGCTCATCGCGTCTGAGCCAAAACCCGGGACCCTGAACGTTCGAACGTTGGTTTCGTACGTTCGAACGTTCAGTGTACTTGGGCCATTTATGATTTTTTTTCACTGTTTTGGCTTGGTATCGTCTGGGAAATTATGGTATCATGTATGGGACTTCATATGGATTTAATAACCTTAAATTATCTACCTGGACTTGACATAAGAACCGTCTTTGGGTATATGGTATCTTATGGACGTAGGATTCAAATACTTGTTATAATTTTAATGAACTCTAGTGAGAAAGGGTCAATACATCTTTATTGGAAATCCTTCATTGGATTTATGCACCATGAATTGCGAGAGATGTAACGTCCCTAGCTTACTAGCGTTATTATTGTGTGTTGACGGGTATATGAATATACGTATAACCTTAGGATTGATTCGTATCTATGTCTTGACCTTCGCATACATATCTCGGTTTAGGTTATGTATTCCTTTAGATGCATACCCTATTGTGTTATGGACTGTGAAGTGGCTTGACAAATTATGTATGGCGATTTGATTATAATATGAAATGTGGAATGACCGGCACTTCATTTTGACTTAGGACTCTTGTGTCGGAGCATTATTATTCGGATTTATTATGCTTATATGTTTATGCTTATGTGAGTAATTTATGGACGACAGCAGATCGATATATGGATGGTTGATCATCGATGTGACCGGATAACTTATAATCCGCTTTGAATGTGAGCATGTTATCCTGGTTTTTAATTTGATCGGTTTATGACCATCGACGTTATGGACGTGCTCTCCCTATTTATTTAGGGCTGACCACCCACAACATGGACACTTGTCTTCGTGTAAATCATATTGCTCCTTTTGCTTTATTTGGATTATGTATACGTTCTTTCTTGTCATTATCATTATCATTATTTCTATATGATCTCACTTGTCAATATTCATCTCGTTATCGTATTTAATTTCAAATTATGATCATGTTCTTGCTATTTACTTTGTAATATTTGGTACATAGGTACTGAGCCCTATTTTATTGAGGAGACGGAGGAGGATCAAACGTTTCTAACGTTTGAACCAACTAACGAATCCGAGTGGAATGCCGGAGATGGCTTTGGAACCGTTTAAGCTTGCATGAAAGAGAATGTCATCTTAGCAATTCTTTAATGAAATAGGATATCGACTTTGCATTTTAAATTTTCTTTTATGTATGAATTGAATGTACAGTCCACCTCTATTGAGCCCACTTGGGCCATTTTTGATCAATGCAACTCCTTTTCACACTACCACCACCAACTCAATTTTACGCTTGTCAAATCTTTCTCACCGTAGATTGGATATCCAAAAATTTATATGTTTTTTATTTTTTTTGGGCAGAAACATCTGCAGGTCAATGTTGGAGATTGATAATCCCAAATTAAAGAAGGATCCACTGTAACCACCATACTAATTAGAATGGATTAGTCGCCTGGCTATCATTCTAAGCCCTAATGATCATTTAAAATTCAGGATAAAGCAAAGTGGTATTATACATTGAACCTCCCATGGTTTTGACATTTCATTACAATTTAATAAACTAAATCATTGACTATGGTAAGACGGGGACCGACTTTACCAGCTTTCACCTGCCCATCTAATTGATTACAAAAGGACTGGATTACAAGAATCCTTTATGATTACACCAAGCATCTATGCACTGGAATGGTCCCCAATGGGTACTAGTAGGGGTGCAACTCAAGCTGGAGATAACCCAACTCATATGATAAAACCTGCCAGAAAATGCAATTTTGATGTGCCAGGACCTTAAATATCTGTGTTGGGCCTGGATATTGAAATTACATCTAAATGATAATTCATTGTCATCATCAATTGTAGGGGTGCTCGATCAGGATTTGGGTCGAGCCTTTAGGCCCTTAGGCAGGATGCAGCTCTAGTTTATGGCCTGTATAGTTAATGCTTTGGCCTATGTGTGCTTAAAGGCCCAGCATAGGCCTAGACCTGACATTCAGGCTCATGGGCTGACTCATGGCCTGATTAGTGATTAGGCCTAAAGTAAAGAAAATAGGCTTATACAACCTCTAGCCTCCACTTGTTCCACGCATAGCCTTATCCTATCAATCTATGGTCTGTTAGTATACCTAAATTGTCCAAATTAATAAATCAATAAATAAACATAGTACCATGCAACTCATCTCAGCAATCCGCTTGGGACCACCAGGCCAATCACACAAATCGGAAGATCTTAATTGGACCTTGTTGTATGCAATTTCAGCCCCATTATGTCATCCTAGCCCTTTTTTTTTTCTATTGTCACCAAAGTTCAGTGGTTTTTGAAGGCATCAAGCTTTTGTTATTAGAACCCTACGAATTATTCTCACTTAAATATTTCTATATATAAGAAATGGACAACTTCTATTGACCAGCATATGGCCCATATTTACTTGATCCAATCCATTTATATCATGTGCCTGTGTGGCAATTCTTGGAGGTAACTCTACTAAATTATTTTCCTTATTTTCATAAAATAATCTAGCTTGAAAGAGCAAGTAGAGGGAGGGTAAGATACCAACATCTTAAAATCAATCTTAGCACCAAGTATGCATCATTTAGGCAAGGGGTTGTTGAGAGGGACACATCACTTACCTTGTGATTCACATACCCTTTAATCCTATCATCAGAGCACCAACCCCTTGAGAAAATGGTCATTTCCTTTCAAGCCCTGAAAAGGCAAAGACACTGTGTGTGGAAGTTAGATGGCTGTGGCCCAATCCTTCCATTGTGGGGTCAGTGGTCAGATCATTCTCCTAAAATACACATTAGCCAAAGGAAGAAAGAGAGTCCAAAGGGCACTAGAGAGGGTGTTACATTCCATAGGTTAGCAGCCAACACTGGGCCCCACACCCTTATCACAAGGAGATTGTGACACCTAGGGACACCCCTTTCTCTAATGACCTTATCACCTCACGAGATTTGTGCTTCCTCTCCTAATCTCTTACTTTATCTCTCCTACTTTTCCTGAAAAATAAAGACAAATGAAACTTGTGCCACTAATGAAAAGATTTAAGTATGAATAAATTGATGGGTGTATGAAAGAGAGAGAAGAATCTTCTTCTTTTTACTCAGTCCAGAGAAGAAAGATAAGAAACTTGAAGTTATTGGTGAAAGGGAAACTTGATGCTGTGAGGGCAGCCCCTTAGAATAAGGTACTGAAGGAATTGCAATAAGGCCCCACTTTGATTAATTAAAACTGATAAAAAGTAGCCGCCTTCATTATTCCAACAGTGACCAATTTCACTCCAATTAGTATAGGTCTACCGTCAAATTAATCATATGTTCTACATATGATCAATCTAATAACGAGTCCTACCCTAAATTATGCAAAATAGAAAAGGTTCTTCTTAATTGTTTAGATTTACTAAGGTGGCTATGTGGATTCCAATTTTTCTAATTTAGTGAAAAGATAAAGGTAAGTGTACTAGGAAGAGATTTTTTTTCCCATTTTGCTTTGACAAGGGAGAGACGGTAAACTATCCTAATCATAAGTTAGCATAATCTCTGGAAAAGGGCTCATCCTACAGTGCTCCACATTAGTGCTCCATCAGCTCACTCTTGGTATGGTGTTCCCCACATTGTGCTCTTGCATCACTATGACAGAAAGAAAGATTAGAGTTAGAAAAAAAAAATTAAAAGAAAGTTTTTACTGTTATGACAATGTTAGGAGTGGAGAGAGAGAGAGAGAGAGAGAGAGAGGGGTCATAACAATATACAGAATCATTATAAAATGGGAAAAAAAAACTGTCATTCCACATTGGCCTTTCAAGGAAAAAAAAGGATTGAAATCCTTACAATATACAGAATCATTAATTGTTGGAGAATCCTTGCAATGTATCAGTGTAATTAAACATTTAGATAAAGCTTTAAAAAGAAGCTTACAGTAGAAAAATAGGAGAATCAATGGAGTAAAATATTCTTGACAGTTACAAACTTAAAATCTGTCACGCTCACCTCCAAAATGTTATGATTAGTCAAAGGAAAATAGCTGAGAGAATGATCCTCAAAACCATCCATGAAAACTATACATAAATCACCATTTATCTTTCAAAAGGACCAATACTCGCATAATTTTTTCTCTTTTGAAAGTGGATGTGGCTTGATTAACTTATAACAAAATGCACATCACAGTGTGAGGGCCATTCACACTTTTCATCTATGAGGGGGTAGGGATGTAAATGGGTACCCGATTCTCTGATTACGTAGAGGTTCCGACCCGTTAAAAACCGGGTCTGGGTCCTTATTTAAGTCCTGATAAGTAAATGGGTCCAGGTCCGGTTCTACGTTCGTTCGGACTCGTGGACTCGATATCCGATATATTACCTCAATTTTCGAAAATCTCTCTTAAAAATTATATTTTTTTAATATCATTCTCTAACTAAACCCGGATCCGGATCCAGACCCATCCTATATATGATTTTGGTTCTTGTTGCTGAGCCAAGAAACCGGTTCCGAAACGGTTTCAAGTCCGGATCCGGTTCCACATTCTCCTTAATAGTTTCAGTTCAGGGCCCACCATGGACCCGGATCGGAACCGACCCATTTACAAACCTAATGAGGGGCCTCAATATATATACTCCTATATCCCTGCAAGCATAAGGCCTTATTGGTCCAGGAATGTTTCATTCTAAGAACGAATGAAGAAAACTTGTTTTACGGATATTTTGCAAGACAATAAATCCAGAGAGAGAGAGATTTTATTATAGATGTGCATGAGAAAATGCCTACCAAAAATTATTATTTTTCATTCATTTTCGAAATGAACCATTCCCATAATTATGCCATTTGGTACGACTAGCGGTAAAACGAGATTAGTTAGTACAATTTGGTAACCAAATATTCTCCTGCGGGACGTCCATCCAATTCAGATGTTAAAGAGATGGTGGGCCTATCCAAAAACCGGGACCCCCAATTTTCAAGGCATCCATATGTTGAATGCAGACATTTCGGAGGAGAAAATTCTTTCAAGCTAGTAAAACCCAATTTAATTTTTTACTCGAACTAATATGACACTAACAAAGGAACGCGCTATAAGCAGAAGCAAAACCAATATAGGCAAGTATGATAATTTTTTTAGTTAAAACAAAATCACACTTCAATTAAATAGGCTAATCCATATTTACCAAAATGGGCAGTGACCAATATGTATAGGTCTCATGTCATGCCTCAGTCTTATAGGATAGGGAAAGCAGTAAAACAAAAAAACAACAAAGGGAAAGGGGAAAATAAGAGAATGGGGGAATGAATAATTGCACACTAATCACATATTTATGGCTCCTAATCTCTTTCTTTAATCCCTCTTACACACACAACACAACCCCTTCCCTTTCCTTCTTCCCTCCCCTCCTTAAGACACATGCCCTCTCTCTCTCTCTATTTCTCTCTCTTTTCCAAACGGACTCTCCGTCCAAAACGCCGTTAAGTGACGGGCCGTAACGCCCGCTAAAAGTCTGTTTTTGGAGTTGAGAATGGATCCGGACCCGGCCCAGATAACGTCCCCCACTAACGGCGCCGTCAACGACCTCAACCGCCCGCCCCGTCTCCCGCGCTGGACGAGGCAGGAGATCCTCGTCCTCATCCAGGGGAAGAGGGTCGCCGAGACACGTGTCAGGCGGGGAGGACCCCGGGCCCACCAGCTAGGTGGGACCCACCACCAGGTGGAGCCGAAGTGGGCTTCCGTGGCGTCCTACTGCCGCCGGCACGGGGTGAGCCGGGGGCCGGTCCAGTGCCGGAAGCGGTGGAGCAACCTCGCCGGAGATTACAGGAAGATCAAGGAGTGGGAGGCGCAGATATCGGATGGGTCGGAGTCTTTCTGGGTCATGAGGAATGATGCCCGGAGGGAGAGGAGGCTGCCGGGGTTCTTCGACCGGGAGGTTTATGAGGTGCTGGAAGGAGGGGATGCTGCGGCGGAGGCGGCGGTGGCGGGGGCCGGAGAGGAGGAGGTGGGTTTGGATGGGTTGAATTCCGATTTCGATCCGTCCAAGGAGGAGGAGGAGGCGGCGGAGAGTATGGAAAAGGAGGCGGAGGTTGAGGCGGGGATGCCGGTTTCTGGTAATTGGGTTTTGTTTGATTGGGGAAAATTTTTGTGGGTTTTTTTTTATACTCCCTTTTTTGAATTGAAGTGATATTTTTTTTTCTTTTTTTTTTTTTTTGCAGCGGAGACGGCGGAGAGGCCGGAGATGGAGGCGGAGGTGGCCGTGCCGGTATCGGGTAATTGGGTTTTATCTGTTTCAGGGATTTTTTTGGACTTTATAGTGTTTTAAAGGTTTCTGTGGAGAAAAGCATTTCAGGTTTTGGTGTGGTTTTTTCAGTTCTTGGATTTTTTTTTCTTTTTTTAGGGTTTTTGTTGGTTCAAGTTATATATATATTTTTCCTTTTTGGTGATTATGTTTTTGGGGAATTGAAATGAGTTTTGATTTGTTTAAAGAGTTCATCAAAATTTGTTCTTTTGGGCTTTTTGCATCTATTTGTGATCACTTAGACCTGTTTAGATCTTCAATATGAAGATTTATTGAGAGTTATCTATAAGTTACAGGGTTTTTCTTTTGGTGATGATCTGTAAGTTTACAGTTGTTTCTCTGTTCGGATCCTTGGTAATTTGAGTGCAATCAGGACACATGCATTGGGATGACCTAAGTTGCCTGAAGTCACAGTTATTTTGTTGTTTGCTATAACCAATTAAAAGCGATTAGATTTACAGAGTGAGTTTTGAGGATCCAAATAAGGCACTGTCAAAACTAATTACAGCTAATCAGAGTTATATGTAATTAGATTTTCGAATACACTGGTTTACAAGGATCCAAGCGCCAAAGAATTGTAGCGAACTTGTAGAGGCGATTGGGTCCACTCGATTTATAGAAAATGAGTTCTTTTGGTTTCTTTTTCCTTTTAGTGGTTGTGAAAATTTTGATTTGGAGTGGTTTCTGTTGGTGTTTTCATCTTCTTTCTGCGGCATTAAGGGAAATTGCATTTTGGGTGACAAGTTTTGAAGGGAAGTGTGGGGGCATTTTGGTTTTATTTTTAGGGCTTGGAAATTTAAAAGCTGGGTTTATTTTATATTTGTTGGGGGGTTGGGGTACTTTGAATTTGACTGAGTTTTCTGTGAGGTTTTTGCTTTACTTTTTCTGCGAAATGTTTGAGAGTTCTAATTCTAATACGTTTTGGTTTATGTGTGATGTGAGGATTTTCGTGATTTTGGATAGATTAATGCAGGGCTTTTGGTTACCTCCTAGCATTTGAATTAGCATCCTTTCTTTGGCATTGAATTAGTGATTTCTTTGTACAAAACTCATTATTCACTTTGAGCTGAAATTCTGTTGTCAAGAAAAAAAAAGGTTTAGTAGTATGTGGATAATTATTGGATTGGATGCTAGTGTTTGCATTTTATGGTGTGATCGATGTTCTATGGGGTTGCAGATTATTGTTTTGACTTTAACTTCTTCGCTCGTTTGGTTTCCTTTTCCCTTCTACTTTGTTCAAATTTGAGATTTGAAGATAAGTTTTGGAACATGAGTAGTGATTTAGTGTGATGGACCTATCATGGATGGTGGTGTGGGGGTGGGGCCCGTCTGGATGAGGGCCGCTTCATGGGGAAGTGGGATGTGAAGGGGAGCAAAAAATCCAGTGTGATCTGTGGCCTGTGCCATTGTAATTGTAACAGCTTTGATTTTGATTTCTCCTAAAATGAAAAACTCTGATTTTGATTACAAAAAGCATAAAACTACACTGTTCAAATGGAGGTGCAACTTCTTCCACCTACTATCTATATGGTAATGTACACATCGTTGCGTCATTCTTCTACCTTGTGTCCCCTGGTGGACCCACCTTCGTCATTCCTCCACACTAGGTATCATTCTTGTAGCAGACTGGATTTCTATCTGATTATGGAGCTATGGCCTGAGTTTCTGCATTTTGCTAATTTGGGGAATTTTGTTGATTTTTAAGGAGCCATTTGCTTGCATGGAATTGAATTCATAAGAATTCATGGTCAAATGGGCTCCAAGATTATTAAAGAGGTGAGGGGTGATGGATATAAGGTGGAGGTGTAATTGGGACCTTGACAATCCTAGGACTTGAATTACTAGGGTCATGACTCAGTATTCATTGCCCATCTCCCCATGAGTCATTTTCCATTAAAGGGGGGAATATTTCGTAGTTGTTTTTGGGTATTAACAGTTGTTTCTTCTGTTTTAACCACTTTTAGAAATACAAGGTTTAGAATTCCTAGAAACTTAATTAAATGAGACAAACAGGCCCTAATTGATTTTGGGGGTTCAACCTTTTCACTTATTTGTTGCCATGAATACTGCTACGATTGTTGCATACTGTGGCAATTTTGAGTGCAACTGAATTAATTTCTGATATGATTGAGCGTGACTGAATTTTGGTTGCTTCCTTTCTTCTCATCTGATTTGGGAGCTGTAGCTTAGTTTATAGGAAGAGTTGCAATAATTTACTTGATTTTGCCTTCTTTGGGTGCAGAAAAGAAGTATCAGCCAGTTTATCAAGAATATCTAAATCCAGGTAAGACTATAGTGCTTCCCAGTTTGTTTTTAGTGGATTTCAATGATGGCATCTCCATATAGCTCGCCTTTTCTTTTCCCATACCAGGACTTGCTGATATTTGAAGTACTCTCTAGAATCTGTGTTTCCTCTGCATCTTAAAATCTAATATGTAATCGCTTGTCATTTGGTTTCCCTTGTTAAATTGTATTTTTGAAGCAGGAGGGATCTTAAAGTCAATTACGAAATAAGTAGAATGATGCCAGAGATAAGTTTTGCTGTTGAATGAGGTGGATCATGTAAACTTGGAGCTAATTGGACTGCAAACCTAACTTGTAATATAGTTATGGAAATCTTTTTACATGATTATACTTAATGAGTTGTTTCCCCACATTAATTACTGTTGCAACTCAATTCTAACATTTTGGGATTAAAAAAAACGTTGTACCTTCCCATCATATTCCACTGTAGTACCCGTAGCAGGGTAAGTAGCATCTTATTGTTTTTTTGATAGGTAGTAGCATCTCATTGTGACTAAGCAAATTCCCTGATGGCAGATTAGAGTTTTTCCAGGAATTATTACGTAAGGCAAGATCTGTTTGTTTCTATCTGTTTCTGTTGATCTCTCTACATCAGCAAGTAAAGGGTCAAGTTACTAACAATGCCATCGGTGCAGTGTTATTACAATCTTGATCTAAAACTGAATTACTTTAGCCTTTCACATTTGTGGTCATCAAGATTCTTTTTTGTTGGAATTGGCAAAGCAAGAAGTCAGAGTTAGAAGTAATTGGTTGACATTTAGAAATCTGGGACCTTGTTTGAGTTATTGTTGTATCTTGTGTTCACATTCATTGCAAGTCTAATGAGTTGATGACACTCTGCTGAAGAAAGTAATCTTTGGAATCTAATATATGTATTGAGGAGTCTTCCATTGTCTTTGGATGCTTTTTTGAAAATTTAAATTGCTGTTATTTAAAAGAAAAAAAAAAGTCTATATAAAGGTCTTTAGTGGATTCATTCATTTCAGTATTTGCAAGAAAGACTTATAAATGTGCTCCTTTCTTGTTCTGGTACTAGCAGTATACAAGGTTATAATGCAACCTGGAATTTTGATGGCAACTTTGCATGCTGACTGATCGGTAACAGAGGGAGGAAATTTTTATCTTTCTCAAATTTTTTTTAGAGATGCCAATATGAACAGCAAAAGCTAGATCGCTGATATGGAGATTTCTTCAAAATATGGCTATGTCGTCTGCTTTTTACCAGGCATTTATTGATTCATCAGCGATTCTTAATATCATACACTCAGCAAAAGAGTTAAACAACTTGTTCTGGGTGTATATTCAGGAACAATAGAAGATGTGAGCTATTTTTCCAAATTTCCCTCCCAAATATTTATTGCTACTGATTGCTTTTTATCATAATTCGAGGCAGAAAAGTAAAAGAAACACACCAATATGGCGTCTTACGTCCACAGACACAACTGAATGGTTATTGCAAAAAATTGATGGCATTTTGTGAGATACCGCAACACAATTTTCATTTAAATGAAGGCTTAAGGCTGAACCTTGTGGTTTTAAGGCAGAAAAACTTCTTTTCCGATTTTTGGGTGTCTATGCAAAGAGTCAGATTCTCAATAATTAGAATCTGCAGAATGACAATTGGCCAACTGCAGATGAATGCATTTAATGAATACACATTTTTACTGACTGGGTTTACTCTCATAGGTACACCAAATGAGCAGCAGCCAGCCTTGAATCCTGAGAAAGGTTCTACATCTCGAGATGGAAAGAAGCGGAAGCGGGTTTCTCCAGAAGAAGGTGGAGTCACTAACCTGCAGGGCCAGCTAATAGAAATCGTGGAGCAGAATAGCAGGATGATGAAAACCCAGTTTGAAGCCATGAATATTAATTGCCAACTGGATAGAGACCAGAGGAAGGACCACACCGAGAGCTTGATTGGTGTTCTTAGCAGACTCGCTGATGCTCTTGGAAGAATTGCTGATAAGTTGTAGCATGGCTGGAAAAATGATAAGGCAGGAAATGCAAAGCCAGTGTACAGGTAGATACAAGCCAAACAACACCAGATAAGTGAATGCGGCAGCATTTTATAAATTAACACTACTTTATCCTAAGTTATTGTTGTGTTTGGATGCAGCCCAAGTAATGAGTAGTTTGTATAATTTGGTAGAATGGGTGGTTCTCTGTTCATACATGCCTTTAGGGTGGTGCCATATTATTGAAAAACACATGTTAGGTGTGATATTTCATTTTTCTCCGGCTGCACTGTCTAATTTTTGCATCACCCTAAATGCACAGTGAATGGAAACTTGTCAGTCTGCCTAATTTTTCTACCATATTGCAATTTGGAATACATCCAAACACGCTCTTGGGTGTAAAGCCCTGCAGTGTCCTTCCCACTTTCTTTTCTTTGAGCTTGATGCCACAACAGAGTTGCAGAGGTCATAGGCATCATAAAACTACATGAGCTGAAGTAAATTTTACAGAATCTTGCTACTTTCTCTCTATTTGGATCTTGAGGTTGACAAGTTTTTATAGAATAAAAAAAAAGGAAAAAGATCCTCTCATACTTGTGTATGAATATATCTGTTGCAATGTCATTATAAAATAGTGCTGTTGGGTAGATTGCTGATTTTATTTAACTATTCTCTCTCTCTCTCTCTCTCTCTCTCTCTCTCTCTCACACACACACACACACACACACACACAGTCACATTGATCATGATGTGGTAGCACTGAGCAGTTTGGATGGAACAAGCACTGAAAATTTTGGTATCTCTGTCAATGACTTTGCCATTATTTACCATTTTGGGAAAAATGCTGCTATTAACCCAAAGGAATTACTTGTGGCAATGGTTCTAACTGCATCCTGAAAATTGAATCTGAACAGCTGCGTTACCAAGGAATAAATTAAGGGGTGTGATTATGACAGTGCAAACACCTGAGGAGCATGCAGTGCAACTGAAAGCAAGGAATTGCTACCAAGCAAGCTCTAGATATGCAGTTAGATCAACCATCCATTATCACACATACCACATGCGCACATGCTCCCAAGTTACCTTCGATTGATTCACCAGCTCACCCAGTTAAAGAAAGAAAATTTAGGTCCTGTTTAGGCCCTTCATAAACCAAGCGCTGATAACCCAGTTTAAATGGAGGGTTCGTGCGCTTGCAAACCTGAGTTGCTCATGAGTGACAATTGTTTTGTTCTAGTTACCAATGCAACATCGAGATGATAGAAATTCAGTTGTGTTTCCAAACATATCAAATACAGTCAAGAAGGGAGTCATCTGATTAACCTAGGAGGCTAGGACCCATACTAATGATCTGGTTTCTAAAAGCTGATTCTCTATCCTACTGTGGATGTTTCCGGATCATCTTCCTCCATCACATAGTTTTCCTTGGGCTTCTGCTGCAGTGTGGACTGGGTAGATCATCCATCCTCCGCACTGACCCCATACCAGTGTCCTTGTGCTTCTGCTTATTTTCAGATCTATGATTCATCATTGTAGCACCACCTGCTTCTAGGAGAGTTGCTGACTTCCGAAGGTTCACAGCGTTCTCCAGCTGTACAGCGGCTGACATGTTTGCTATCATACTGCATAAGTAGGTTAGATTCATGATCATCTTTCCTCTGCCCAACTATGACTATTCTTCTCCCAACTGCCAGTAGAACTCCTGCTAGATTTATGAGAGCTTTCAATTGTTCCACCTTCTATACCATAAGGCTACCTAAATGTAAGAGTCCACAGTCCCATTCCCATCCACCACTTCTCCACATGTCTCGATGAAAATTCTTGGTTATGATTTAATGCTATAAAGTCGTAGGAATGGTTTTTATTTATTTATTATTATCTGTAACAGAAGTCATAGAAATGGTTTCTTTAGAGATTTATCCCCAACCGAAAGATCCTCTTACTTTTATTTGCTTCCCATCTCCTACTAAAACCCCCATTTTCTGCTGTAGTGTCGTCGTTTACCTTTCACAAGCTGCATCTTTTCCTCGTTTCTAGTAGATAGTTTCGTTGAATCTTCTCATGCAAATTACAAAATAGTAATTTTGAAAAGTGGAAGGTAGTAGATGAACAAATTAGATAAAGAGTTATGATGAGCAGGTGATTGGATCACGCAGAAGAGTCACTGGAGATTAGATAACAGATTCATCCAGTGCCACCCCTGCTAGTAAGCTATTTGCTATGTTCACCCTTAAGCCTGGAGCTGCTTCAGAGCATCGCATTATTCTGAAAATCTTTTGAACTTCGGTGAGAGAGGCTACACAAAAGACAATGGTGCTGCTTGTGAAATGTAGATTTGCTATATATAAATTGAAAAGGCCAATTCAAAAAGGTGGCAACATGTCCACTGAACATGCCCTTTAGAAAAGCCTTTTCCATATTTCTGTCATCATTGAGAGTAGGAAGGATGATATTGGTTCACCTTTGTCTTGGGTCTCTCATTCTAGCCAAATAGCCTTTCAGTAACCCATTCACAAGGATATAAAATCAGGTTCCTGAGATGCATTCCCATATCCAAGCCCCACTCTCTCAATCAAGTACATGAAGTGACCAATCCACATGGTAGGAGTCCTTTCTAAATCAATTTTGCATACGACTCCTTGTCCACCTTCCCTTTCCCTAGGGTGACTACATTAATTTGCTATGAATATACCATCCAAATTCTGTTTTCCATGTATGAAGTTCTTGGAATGGACTAATAATGCTTGGCATTGCTACTCTCAATCTATTTGCTTGACTAATTAGTTGGAATTTTTATATTTTAGTCACAACTTCCTGTTCCTTTTTTTTTTTTCCTTTGCTTGGCTTTGGTAATTACTTACCACTCCTGGTAAATAAATACTCACGCCACCCTCAAATCTATTTGCTAGTTCCTTGGAGATGATTTTTTTTTTAAAATTCTGGTCCCACTGCGATGCCCTCCACAAAGCAGAGGTAATTTTAATTTTTAAACCACAAGTGAAGCATTACCAGCAGTTGAGATACAGCTCCTTGTATTTAGTTCGTATGCTCAACCATGATGGAATACAGAAGAAAAATAGAGACATGAGAACAAAGTCAAGAGCACTAATTTCTCATTATCAAATCCCTGATGATATACATAGGATCGAATTTTGAAAAAAGCATTCCATGTTTATTACGCCCAATAAACTAAATGGACTTGGATTCGAGCTCAACCCAACCTAGCCAATGAACACTTCCTACTCATAGCCAATGAACACTTCCTACTCATCCAACATTTATCACTTGTTTGATTGAAGGAGCTAAAATATGCACCTACAAATGGTTGAACTGAGCTTTTGAGGGTGATTTTGTTAGACTGATATTTGACCAGCTCCTGATTCATGGTGTTTGTAGGTGATTTTGTTAGACTGATATTTGACCAGCTCCTGATTCATGGCACACCCTCTCGTCCTCTAACCTAGTGATTGGATGTGTCTAGGTGGGTCTCATAGAGAACAGGGTGTAATTTTTTTTTTCAAAACAAACCCGAGCCTGTTTGTTTGTATGAACTGAATTACTCGGAATTTTAAGAAATGTATTCCTATCAATCTGGAATGCTTGCCAAATTGTGCTTTGAAAAGGACTCTGAATCCTTCTTGAGAGTGATTGGAAACTTAAATGGCAATCAAGAAGTTGCTATAAATTTAAACCTCAAAGCAACTGGGAGTGGCTAGAATCCATTATAGCAAGTTAGACTGATACATCAGAGCAAGTAGATGGTATGGAGCATAGAGATGACATTGAACATCTTCAATGCTTCTGGCAGGATCCTACCTTCTTTTCCCTTGGCCTGGAATGGGGAGATTTTTATTGTTTGTTGTTTTCATCCCTCTCCCTTTCTGGCTTCACCTTCTTAAAATAATGATAATAATAATAATAATAATGGAAAATTTCAAAATGGGACTTAGGTTTTCTGGGACATTTCAAAACAAGACAAAATAAGAAGCACATTTCAAAATGGGCCTTTAAGTTTTCCAAACACATTTCAAATAAGGACATTCTACTGAATCTGAGATTTTCAGGTGAAAATTTTCATTATAAATCCCAAAACTGCCGCTGGGCCTGAGGTTGCAATGAATAGAAAATAGAGGTCGAGCCCGTCTTCTCCGACCTCTCATTCCACCATTTTCGATTCAACCTTGGAGAATAAGTCTGATTCAGGAGCTTCATGATCGGAACCTCATCCACAGAGTGGATCTCCTCATTAAATCTGGTGACTACTTGGATTCTTTTCTGTCCGATCAGCAGCTTATATGACACGACCATTGCGCTTTACTTTTAATATCGGTCCGTTTGGCATTTTACTTTTAAAATAAAGTGGAGTGAAGTAAAATAAAAAGAGGAAATAAAATATAAGTGAGTTATGATGATAGTTTATTTTTAGTTGTTTTGAATGAAATATTTTTTACTTTTTGCATAGGGAAATGAAGTTTTTTTGTCTTTTAGTTAATAAAGGTAGTTGTTTTATTTTTATTTTTATTTTTTTTAAAGATTGAGGAAGTTTTGAATTAAATTGTTTTTGATTTGAAATTTGACTTGACAAGTAAAATTATCAAACCGGCAGACAATAGTATTGGATGAGATCTGTTAGGAAATGTGGCCCACATGACCACACACCAAATCCATGGCCCCACTTGGACAACCAATTTAACTATAAGTTTTGCCAAAATTATACAAGATCTTTATAGGAGATATCTTTGGTGTTTGAAGAAGTTTTAATCAATTAGGACTCTTATTTACTAATTCATTCAAGTTTTTAAAACTCATGAATAAAGGATAGACTGAGGAATAGAGAAGAAGGCTTTCATCTAAAAGTAAGTTTAAGAAGTCGTTCTTGATCACCCATTTCAAGGCTTCAATGCTTAGCTGCCCATAATTTAGTTCTATAAATTTAAGTGTTTGGCAGGTAATCTTCATTTCTAATGTTCTATCTGTGGTCATAGTCACTCTATTTACTTAGAATGCTGTATCATAAATTTCATAAATGGTATGGATGGATGAAAGGGATGTTAGCAAGGGGTGGATAATATTATTGCCGCCTGCAAACAATTCATCCTCTATGGTTAGGTTTCTCAACCGACTTCAAAGACCTGGTCAAGCCTCCATGGGTGGCCACTGGTGTTAGCCCTATTGGGACCCATAGAGTAGGTCCAATATGGATGGGAGCTCAATATACTATAAAGGAGAATTTTCAAAATAGTTATTAAGTTTTCACAGTTCTAAACAAAACAAAAACAAATACATGGGATTTTAAAATAGGGTTCAAGTTTTCCATCCAAAAGTTTCAATTGAGGACTCGAAAACTTGACCCCCTTTCAAAAATTCAAAGATTTTAAAACTTTTTTGAAAAACTATTCTACTATTAAATTCATTCATTTCGCTCGCAATCTCTTATAATTTTATCGGATGCATATAAAAAAAACGATTTGCATGTGCCCTAGGAATTAATTCTCAACTCTTCGTAATCAAATGTCCATTGAGTTCATTACCAAGGCTTCTTATATGAGTTGGGTAGGAGATATCCTGCGTTATTAAAAAAAAACCCACTTAATGCGAGACAGTGCACACGGATGGCCCACTGCTGCTCAATCAATCAAACCGTGGGCCCAATTCCCATACTCATGGAGCGATTGAGAGACATGATAAGTGGGCCACACCAACGACCCTAGATGATGCTGGATTCCCGCACAAACAAATGGCACGTGTCATGCACGTGAAAGACAACATCGGGGCCCTTATAAAAGATACCCTCCGTCGGTGCTCCCCCCTTGTTTTCTTCTTCCTGCCATTGAAGGCTTGACCAGTTCCCGCAGCAAAACCCCTCTCTCCTTCGTTTCCTTTCCTTTCATGTCCATCTCGCCCTCTGACGCTCAAAGATCCTCACCGTCAACGTCTTGTTCTCTCTCCCAAAACCCTAGCTCCAATCATGGCCCACTTCATCCCTCTCAATCCCTCCTCGACCGTCCGATCGCCTCTGGCCCCGACTCCTCAGCCGTCGGATCTCTGCAGATCTCCGCATCGGAGCCTCTCTCTGTCGGAAATCCCCGTATGAGTTTTAATTCTTCTTCTTCTTCTTGTTCTTGTTCTTTTTGGTGGAATTAGGGTTTTTGATCTGTGGAATTGGTGGATTCCTCTGCTTCTATTCGATTCCTGATTTTCAGGAAGAGATTTTCTTTTTGAACTGTTGTGAGATCATGGTGTTTTCAGTACAAAATTGCAATTTGCTCTTTATGGGAATGATCGATGTAGAGTAGAATCTGTGATTCTTGTTTGGTCTGATACAAATCTGGTATGAAACTGAAATTGCTATACAACATTGTAGGAACTGCTTTTCTTTTAGGGAGAACGCACTCATTGAGAACATTCCTTCATAGATTTCAATTATTTATGATATAATCCTAATAAAGTTTCTCTTAACATGGGCATTTGCGAAAAAAAGAAGAAGGAATAAACTTGCTAAATAGAGAGTAGCCAGATCGAATTATATTCCTCCCGTGTAGAAGGAATGACCTCGTCTTCGATGTTGGAAGGGTGGAAAACATAGCTGAACGGCGAACCACCACTTGCGAGTAACATCATCATCGAGTGAAGTAGACCACTGGGTTAGGAACTCGGTCACCGTATGATGATCATGATGCTTCACCATATGGCAATCCAACACAGCTAATGGCTTAAAGAGATGATGTTGTGCCATAGTTGTTGAAAGAATCTTCTTTTTTAAGCATGAGACGTGAAAAACAAGGTGAACCTTTGAACCTTCAGAAAGCTCCAACTTGTAGGCTATTGGTCCAGCTCATTGAATCACCATAAATGGACCATTGGAGGCGGGGCATCAATTTCATTGAGCTGTGAGAGGCAATAAAGAACTGTCTATGAGATTATAGTTGAAGAAAAATCAAATCAAGTCACTAGCAACAAATTCTTGTTCAGATCAATGCAGATCTGCTTATTGCTTCATGCAATTGTGAGCCATGGAAAGATTTTTGTTGAGACATAACATAGGAACACGAGGACATACTTTGAGCGCAACTTGTGCCGCCAAGTTACTGCCGAGAAGATAACTACCGAAAAGATAAGATGTGAGTTGAGGGGCTGGCTGACATTGATAACTTCATATGGTTTCATTTTGGTGGCCGAATGGAAGCTAGCATTGTACCACCATTTGTGAATGTAACCAATGTACCAGTGCTTGAGAATATCATTACAAAAGCATGGAGATAAGCTTCAGGCCACCTATTGACCACTTTGGCTCGATCAACCTGCCTGCGGGCAGTATGAAGACCTCATCATGAGATGAGTGCCTTGCAATTGAAATAATTCATGTCAAAATTTGTTAGTAGAAATTGGGTCTTGATCGCTGCTGATCGATTGAGACATACCATGACAATGAAAAATATGATTTACAAAGAGTTGGGCAACTGTCGATGTTGAATATGAATGAGAAAGAATAACAGAGTGTGCATCTTTAGAGAGGTGATCTACGAAAACCATGATCACTTTCTTACTGAATATCTTGGGTTATCCTCTCCACCAATTCCATGGTCAAATTTAATCTGGAATGGAAGTGGCCATATTGGACCAGTTGAAGCTACATTCTTTCCCTTGTTTCGTTGACATACATTACATTTTGACACAAACCTTACAATATCATCACATTTTGACACAAACCTTACAATATCAATGCGCATCCGTAAGTGGATAGATATGGAATCTTCATACACACCTAGGTCCTTGATGCCATGCCAATGGAGTTGCCTAGGAGTCTTCACACAGGGCTAAGAGAGTTTGATTTCCTCAGTATTGGAAGAGAGGAAAATATTCATCGATTTCTTTGGAGAATGTTTGCAATCTTAGTTTTCATTTAGAGATTTTACCTTCTAATGAGAGAAACTTATCTGACTCCTAATTATAGATTGTAATTTCTAATATAGGACCCAAAAGTTATTGACTCACTCATCATTATAAATCTAAGTAAATCACAATAAAGTTGATTTTTTCAAGATAAATTTTCCTAAAATACGAAATTTGGCACGTGACATGACCACAATGCCTTTTTTAACATCTAACTAATTAATCTCTTAAGTTATGAGCCCTCTTATTGGATTGGTCCTATCTGGGTTTTCTGGGCTTTCTTTCTTTGATAAATCATTTTTTACCCATGGCATGCGTCAGTTCTCATCAGCGTGAGAGAACTCAACTCCAATGAGCTAAGATGAACTGGATTAAAAACCAACCATTAAAATTTACCATCTAATGGTTGGATGTCTTTCAACAATCTTTGTGTAGGTAGGGCATGCAATTGAGTTCTCCAGACATTGGTAGATCAGAGGTGGGACTTCTGTTGATGGTCTTGTAACTCTTGTTGTTCTCGAATAGTTGGATCATCTAGTGGTTTAGATCTAAGTTTTAGATCCATAAAAAATATGATCCATCCTTCAGTCTCTCTCATGCAAGCGTCCACCATATATCACCAAATACAAAGTTAGTGCAGGGCATCTGAATATGACATTTCATGAGAGAGGACGCTTACAATCGAGGGTCAATCATTGTTGCTTCTCAGGCATTTCTGGGTGGACTAGTGTTGCTTGATTCGTTGAATCTTAAGCTCTCTTATTGATTTAACTCTTCTTTATCTTCTTTGTTTTCTCATTTGTCACTTATTCTGCTATTGCGCTTCCATCAAGCATGAGATCGACTTGTTTAACTTGAATTCCCATGCAGGCTGATTTAGTAGAACATTTGGCCATTAATGTCTGCTTCCACTACATATGACATAATCTGATTCATTAAGACAATCAATTGTTTAATGGACCACATGCAGGACAAATTATAACATTACTTTTAGGTCGTGGTGGTGGATTAGCTATGATACCTGGATATGACATTTCACACATGGTACCCATGCTGACATGGTCTGATACAAATATAGATATAAGATACGGCAAGATACGGTGCAAAAATTTAGGATACGGCTTTCTCCAAAAATTTGGGATTTTGGCCAGAACCGAGGGTTTTTTTTTTTTTTTTCCAGAAAAAAGGGGAAAGGCGTGGGGGAGGGGAAATCAGCATTTCTTCTTAGTTCCGTGAGGGAAAATAAAAAGGGAAAAAGAAACAGAAAGAGAGAAGGGATAGAGAGAGAGTACCTAGTGCCACAATGAGCTGCTTGCTTGCCGCCTGCCCATTGCCGTCGCTATTGCCATTTTCTTCTCCTGCCCCCCTCCCCCCCGGAAAACCAAAAAGGGCTCTCACCCATCTCTCGAACCATATCTCAAGAAACCGAAAAGGAAAAGGGGGGGAAATGTCTTTTAAAAGAGCATTTGCCCTTTCCTAATTTGCCCATACTTTTTTGTTATTTCAAAAATGTCCTTTTGCTTTATGAGTTGCCCATCTCTTTTTCTTTTTTCTTCATAAATGCCCCTTACATACGTATAATACGAAAATTCCACCTATTATATGAGAACTTTATTGCGGGGCCCAACTAGCAATCCATCCAAACCTAGCAACCAATAGGGAACCCCCGATAGTCACTAATCCCAAGGATTGACACACATCCGAATGAACTGAACCGTTGGATCGAGGGTTGAATATTTTTTTGAATATGAATCCATTAAACTTGTGGGCCACGGATGAAGGGGTTAGGGGCATGGGTTTGGGGTCAAACTTGATACTTGGGGTGGTCTTACATAGATCTTTCCATCCCCCCGGTCCCATCCCCAAATTGGGCCCCACAAAAAAGTTCTCACATAATATGTGAGAACAGTTCCCACCTGAATATTACCCTTTATATATAATACAAAATACTTTTTTATTTTTTTTATTGTGGATCCACAATGAGCCCACTTATTAAAAAATCTAACTTGTATAAAATAAAGGTCATGCAATCAATGGACCCTAGCCAATTTTAATATTAATATATTTTTTTTGAAATGTATCTTAAGTGCCATACCCATATCCATGTCTTAACTTTTTGAAGATGGCGTATCGCGTATCGAACCCCCATTCCCCATGTCTGTGTCTGTACCTGTGTTCATAAATGGGCGTGGATTAGGCTACACAACCTTTCTTTTGTCACTTATTGGGGTCTAGCTTGGATGCGGGCTCTTTTGGTAATCTTGTGATTCAGACAATAATTTTCTTGGTAATCTTTGATCATGAGGATCGAACCCATCCATTGTAGATGAACTTGCCTAAGTAATGGCTCCTGCATTCCTGCTTCTAGTGGTCATTGTGAATCTCCAAAGGCACAACTAGATGGGATTTGCTCAATTATTGGAATGGGGTGGAATGACTCAAAATGATTGAACTTGATGGAGCCCATGAGCTGGTAGATGCAAGAAATCATACAATAAAATGCGAGAACACATTAGGTCTGCAGTCTTCTTGTATATCCGATTTCTGTGAATCTAGAGACAGTGACAATGATTGATGAACCCTGACTGATGGGTTTGATAGATCTTGGTGGGATGAGATGAAAAATATTAAGGGTACTAATTTGACGTCTAGTAGTATCATTCGTGAGGGGAACAGTTGCTATTACATCTCTAGATCATATACATTTGTATGAAGTCAAGGCTCTCCTTCTCTGTATTGTGTCTAGTGGTATTTAAACAATCTCACGAGTCATGATTGAGCTTAACTTTATCAACCAAAAAGAAAATGATGCAACAGAAGTATGTCATACGGAAAAATTTTGACACATCAATAATGGAACTTAATTAGATATGAAGTGGGTCTAGTAGCCAACAGCCACCTGTCCACAGATTAAATAGGACGAAAATTTTCCATTTGTATTCAACTTTGATTTTTCCGCTGTATATTTTGATGCTTTGTAGTATCCAATAAATATGACTCTGGCTTCATACATCCTATGTGTTTCCTCATCATTGGTTCCTTTATTTTTTTATTAACCATTGGTAATTTCTCGAGAAAAATATTGTAGTTTTGACTTATGAGTACTCTTGTTTTGTAGGTTGCATGGCTGCAGCTTCCACTGATTCTTGTGGGTCATCCAAGAAAGTAAGTTCTACGTGAATCACCTTTAATAAGAACTTGTGTTCTTTTTCTTGATAAGCAACATGTTTTTTTTTTTTTTGAATGGCATAAGCAGCATGTATTTTAGTTTCTTATTTGTTGTGATTTGGATAATTTGCAAATAGACAAGCGACAATCAGGACGAGAAAGTCGCCAAAATTTCACTCTCCAATGATAAAACCCACACAGGGAAATTTTATTAACTTCAAAATATGAGATTATTAATCTCTACAATGCCCTATATATATAATAAAAGTAACTTAGGGGCTAAGAAATCAACTCCAATCAAACTAAAAACCAAATAATAATACTATCTAAATTAGAAACTAATCCTAATTACAATATTTGCTAAAATTAAAATTAATAATAATTTAAAAATCGGAATCTCATGGGTCCCACATGTGGTCCACGTGCTTTGCTGTACTGATACTGTATTGCTGCTGCATCACCATGCATATTCCATTCATCCAGATTTGTATCAATACAACTTTTGATAACATATAGTGGAAAACTAGAACTCACAAAGTTGACCCCAGCGAAGTGGGATGAAGTTACAATGATGACGATGATTTTGCACACACAGTATGATGCACTTTTACTTTTTGTTTCCGTCTGTTCTCCCATTAATTGTTGCATTTTGATTTTTTTATTAACTTTTGAAACGAAAGGCATGATTAGAACCTATGACATTTAAGTCTTTCATTCCATTTGGATTTTGAGTTGCATGCACATCGTGGTGATGCAATAAGGTAAACTAATGTAAACAAATTGACTGCTTTTTGGTGCATCTTACAAAAGCATCTGTCCGAATCATGATTCATGAAGCACTATTCTTTTGGTTTTATCCTGCACCAATGTTATATATTTGGTTAATTAATTGTAATGTTACAGGCGACTGGTGTGAGGAACCCAGAGACTAAAAAGGACACATACAGCCGAAACCATGGCTCCTCTTCTCAGTACCAGCGTGTTGGTCTAGGAGGATTATCTTCCCAATTCAAGTCTGATCAATTTACATCTGCCCAACTCAATGGGAAGCAATCTGGAGCTGTCAGTTCATCACATGTTGACCAACCAGCCATTGGGTTCAACAATCCTCATGGCAGCAATTCATACTTACCATCAAGGAAAAATCAGACGATGAATGGTAATCACTTACTGAATTTTTATTATGACCCCATCTCTCGTCCTCAACCAAGAATGCCTCCTCCAAGAAGGCCTCAAAAGATGAAGCGAAAGCCTTACAATAAAGATCTATTCCTTCAGGCGAACTTCAAGTTTGTAGTGTTAAGTTCAGGGTACTCTGCAATTGAGTCGATGGATCCAGATAAAATGCTAGAGTGGGAAGATGTTATTTGTGTAAGATACTCCACACCATTTCCGGTACAGTGTCCAATTTGCTTGGAAAGTCCTATGTGTTCACAAATAACATCTTGTGGTCATATATTTTGTTTTCCTTGCATTTTGAGGTATTTGTTGATGGGCGAAGAGGATCACAAAGGTGACTGCTGGAAAAAGTGCCCCCTTTGTTTCATGATGATATCTTCGAAGGATTTATACACAATTTTCATTGATCCTGTCAAGCAGTACCATGTTGGTGATCATGTAAATTTTACCCTTCTAAATCGTTCAAAAGGTTCATTGATTCCTTCTCAGAAATGTCATCAAGAGGTGAGTGCCTTACCATACAGCAGTGATGGCATCTGTGATTCCTTTTCCAAGTTCACTTTGACATCTGATGTCGAACTGTCTGTGAGGGAAGCCAAAATGGAGCTCAATGACTGGTTAGCTAAAGCAGAATCTGGGCTAGTTGATGATATGGAGCAGCTCCCCTATGTTTGTGCTGCATTAGAACATTTAGAACAGAGGGAGAAGTGCTGGGCTGAGCACCGATCTCTTAGTGGCAGCCCACCCATAAGAAGTTCCAGTGTTCAGAGTTCAAATCTCAAGAACTGTAAATATGCCTCCAGTAAGAGAGAATCTCATGAACTCTCTTCAACTACTAGTGCTGATGCAGTTGGTTCTGAAGCATGTGAACCAACACAGAGAACTCCATGCATAGTTTGTAAAGATGAAACAAATGGATGTGACAATTGGTCTTCGGAGAAGTTACATAGGGAAGATTATCTTACTCCTTTTCCTGATGTTCCTGAGTCATTTGATACTCAAGAAAAGGTTTCATCTTCTTATGAAGAGGACAAAGGTTTTCATAGGCGTTCCCATGGTTTCAAAGATGTGAAAGAGGCCTCCTACACTTTTTACCAGGTATCTTAGACTACGGTTACACTCTTACCTCTCCTATTTTAAGTTTCACCAGGCAATGTGAGAATAGCATTGCAAAAATACATACATATGCATGCATGCAAATTGCGCAAGGAGTATTTGCTAGGCATAAAGGTCATCATTACAATGTTGTTGGAGCGATAATCAAAGGTTTAGTAAAATCAGTACTTACAGGCAATTTGCATGCTTTATGTCTTTATTATAGAGTGCAATATTCTCATCATGAGACTTACCACATAGACCTCCATTACTTGACTCTCTTTTTTTGGTAAAAAACCTATCCCAAAGCACACCTATCCTGCTCTATACATGACCTGCTTCATGATGGATTTAGGATTTGGGATACCAAGCTTGAGGGGTTGGTGTGGTTTGATACAGTTCATCCCATAGTCTTTTTTAATTTTAAGAACTGTTAAATATTTTAAGAAAATTGTTATTTTGAAACATTATTTGATTAATAAATAAAAATTAGTCATAAACAGGAAAAAGGGGCCAGGGTAGCTAAAATGGAAACCTGTCCTAAATCCGACTCTTGTTGAAATCTCTAAAATTGTACCTGTGTAAACCTGTAAAAACCACTACCAAACCCTTAAATAGGAAGATCTCAGGGTTTTCCCGGACCTGTTGCCGTCCCCAAATTGACTACAATTCTGCATGCTTTGTGTACTGTGTTCTGAACCCCTTTTATTCTTTTCTTTCCCTTTTTTTTTAATCCATCCTCGGTATTTGTTGCAGGCAATTGATGGTCAGCATCTTATTCTTCATCCATTAAACATGAAATGCCTTCTTAATTATTACGGAAGTTATGATTTACTTCCATCAAGGTTTGTAAATGTCTCATTCATTCTTATTTGCAACTAAATGTTAGCTAATGTTGTAATTGTAGTGGCAAGAACTAGAACACAACAGGAAAAAACCTTTTCCTAACAAGAAAATTTAGTGTTTCAAACTTTCAATATTTTGTGCACTGTCTGTGAGGATTTATGAACACCTCTATACTGTGTTTGTTCATGCCAGTGTCCTTCGACTGGATATGTCCTTAGATGTGGGAGTGTACTAATTCAATTCTTCAGGTCGAGTCATTTGGCATCACTAAAGTGGTTTGGTCATTTACTCATTTGCATTGATTTGGCATTCACTTTATTATCTAGAACAGAGCATTTTTCCATTTCTCTTGAAATGTCTCTGCTCTTTGATTGAGTTTGATGATTGACCCTTTGGATGTGATCATTTGAGCTAAAATGATTTATAAAAATGTTGACAAGATGGGTTACAAAGAAGATTTTGAGGACTAATTTTAAGTGAGCATTTCAAATGGCAACTACATAGAAAGAATCTCATGGAATTTACTCCAATCTTTATTACCTTCCTTAGGAAACTGTTTGAAGTTGTGGAGCTCTCGAAAGAGGAACTATTGTATCCCAAAGGACACTGGAGTTCTTGGAATCCTGGAACCCTGGGAAAAAATCCCCGCCATCTGATTTCTTTTGTTTGGCTGAAGTGTGAAGTTCCTTGGTACTCTTTTTAGTTCACTGGATAAGTAAACTTCTACCTTTCTATAGGTATTGAACGCATGGTTTAAAAAATCGACCGAGTCGGGTCCCGAGTCCGATTTTTTAAACCTTGATTGAAAGGATTCCTCGATTTAGGGATCTTTCTTTTCGTGTGATAGATATAGCCAATAGATAGAATTTAACATGATGATATCCTGATATTTCTTGAGAATATCTTATAGTGACATAGTCTCAAGAAATTCAACTGCTGATGAATTTATCATGATAGGATTTAGAGGCAAAAGCCGCACAATGTATTGGCCTAGAAACAAAAATGTAAGATTTAGAAATTTACTTAAGAAAAAAAATGAATGATAGAGTAAATTTCTTTTTGAATAAAAAAAAGAAAGATGTAATGTAAGTTTTTTTTTTTTTGTTTAAATTTATTTAACTTATTTCAAAATTTAAGCAATGGATGAAAGAGTAAAATTTGGGGTTAAAATAAATATAAAAACTATAACAGCTATAAGGGATTCTTTGTGTAAAACAGGGATACCGTAAGCAGCACAAAAAACCATTTTTGATTCCCAGAAAGTTCCTTTCTAGTGAATTGAGGAAAATAAGTTCTATTTTTCCTCCTCCAGTGCTGAAAAGTGCTATACCAAACCGTGAAAAAGTTGTGCTTGCGGAACATTGGATCTTTCTGTGTAGCATCACAGAATCCTCAGCATTGAATGAATGTGACTAAAAAGCTATAATAAGTCTAATAAAGAGTTAAATAAAAAACAAAACTCTTAAAAGTATACTATAAATTACATTTGCTTCCACATTTCATTGGATGGAACCGATCGTAATCAGTGCTAACAATGTGGTTATGTGCTGAGTGACTTTTGATGAAATAATTCTTTGGTACATATACTCTGCATCCATAGGTAAGTATAATATGAATGGGATGAATTAAGAAAAGATGGGTCCGATATATAGTCCATTTCCATAGATTGTTTTTATAGCACTTGTTATTTAACCCCTGTCAGATTATACATAAGACATCATTGTGGATATTGTCTGCTATCAAAGTAAGGGTACTTATCGTCTAGATGGGATGAAAGTTTCTATATTCAAGAGTGACCTCTTATCAAGAAAAATAAATACATTTTTTGCCACTAAGAGACGCATCACCTTATGCTGAAGTTTAATAGATTTTCTTGATTCCTATTTTTATTATTTTAATATGTAAAAAAGTAAAAGATATTTATTTTCTACAATGATTTTTGTATGTTATCCCGATAAAAACCACTGATGTGCAATTCGACTGCTGATATTATCCCCATAATGATGTTTGCAACCTTGGTTTTAGTGGAGTTTCATGCACCTATCCAAGCATAGGAACTATGCTGGGATTCCTTTGTTTCAACTTTCAAGTATATCTTTGATTTTTACTATGTTTTTGTTTCTTCGAATTCAAGCACGCCTCCAGTGATTATCATGTGAGTTACACCAGCTAAAATAAGTTAAAAGTAACTGCAGAATTGGTGGTGAAATCTTACAAATGGAGACAGTGACTCAGTCAGAAGCCATGAGGAGGCGTTATCGTTTCTTAAGTCATTTTTCCTTAACAACTACATTCCAGGTATGTGTTTGTTGATTGAAGACTTGGTTTGTGTTGTGGTAAATTCTGTCTCTCATTAGTTATCATCAAATATTGCAGCTTTGTGAAATTGATCTGAGTGATATCTTACCTCCCGAAGCTCTGTCACCGTTCATCGATGAAATCAAGAAGCGTGAGAAGCAGCGGAAGCGAGTTGCTAAGAAGGTACTGACTTCTGTCTGTGTTTTGGGTATTGATTCAACTTATTTATTTTGGGCTTTCTTTATTTTGATAGTTGATGACTGCTCATTCTCATTTAAAAAAAAAAAAAAAATGACTGCTCATTCCAAATAGAGAATTGCAGCAGAACAAGTGGTCTATTTTGGTAGTGAACATTATGTACAAGCAGAGTACAACAAGAGCAGTAACACCTCTATCATCAAAGATAGCATGGCAGTACCAATGAGCATCTCCTTTGTTTAAACTCCTGAGTTGATTAACACATCTCCTGAGTTCCCTTGATGGCGGAATGTAATGAAAAAAGGCCCCCGCTTTTCTTTTGCCAAGGCGTTGATTTTATTAAGACATTGAAATCTTCAGGATTTCAAAGTTCACTTGCTCACAATATTGCGTCTCTTGATTCCCCTTTCCACCACCTGCAAGCCATGCAATCTTGATTTAATAATTTCTAAACCTTTCTTGATGGTTAAGATCTCTGCAACACTAGTCAGGAATCAGCACTGGCACTGAAATTGGAGGGATTGATTCTCCCAGTTCTTTTATGAGCATATCATGCTGGATGGACCCTGATTGCCTCTGGAACATTTTTCTTCATCCATCTTTAATCCTTCTGTAGGGGAGATGGCAGCTTTGGCTGATGCTATCATGTGGTGTTTCTTGCAGCGGCCAGTTGTTTCTTTTATATTTCTTTTCTGTGATGCATTTCTTTGGGGCAAAAAATTTCTCCCATGGGAATGTCCACATGTGAATGTCTCAATCTGGACGTTAAAGAGGCAGCCAAGGATGAAAATAGCGGTAGTGCCGGGCGTAGCGGCCCACCGCCAAAATGCTACGAAGCGGGCGATGCGTAGCGGGGATACGTAGCGGTGCGATTTGAAAAAATCACCAAAAAAATTCCAGAAAATCCAGAAAATTGTAAAATGAAAGAAAATGTATTTTTTTTTTGCAAAAGTAACTAAGGTAAGGGGGCGTAGCGGTCCCCTCACTGTATGAGGTCTTGTATCGCTGTATAAATAGAAAATAATAGTAATGATCATTTTTTTCACATGTGTTCATGTTGCTTAGTTATACTAACTTAGAAACTAATGAAGGGCTTATAAAAGAAAAAATTATGCCATGAAGTCGAGACTTAAGAGTACCTAGAGAAAAAAATACATCTACCAAAGGGGGTGTCTAATAGGATGTACTTAGAGAAGAATCATTGAGAAGAACTCTCTATATCGACTGTAATTCGGTGAGATCATATGCTTTTTGGTGTTCTTTTAAACATAAAAGGGTAGAAGAGTTGTGTAGAAATGTTATTTGGAGAGAAGAAGAAAAGAAATAAGTCATATTATGCATTAAAAAAAAAATGGAAAGTAGGAATTTTTCTCACCCCGTAGCGGCCGATACGGGTGCGACGGCTGATAAATCGGCCGTAGCGTAGCAGTAGCGGCCGATATAGCGGCCTCTACGCTACTATTTTCATCCATGGGCAGGACCCACATCAATGACCCGACCCCACCCCCCCCGGGGCACTTAACGTCACCCACCGTGGTGATGCGGACATCTTCAGGAGAAAAACCCCCTTTCTTTGGGTTTGTGAGGTTTGCAGCTGACGTTATTTGCACCTACGTGCATGAACATTGTGCTTGCTTGTGGTGAGGTAGGACGGTGTGTTATTTTTCTTTCTGTTTTTCAAAATATATGGCAACACTTCGATTTGTTTATGATTTAAGAATATCTCATTGTTTTATGATGTCATTTTGGGAAGCTCACCATATTGTTTGAATTGGAATTAATTAATAAAAAAAAGGTTTGTCCATCTGGATTCAGGAAGGTATGGAAAGTAGAACTTCCCATTTGATGCATTTAATTAGAAATACCATGAGAGACTGGTGCCACTGATTTTCTTCCGGCAAGACTAAAAAATTCATTTAGTAGCACCAGCAAAGGAAACAAATAAGAGATCAAACATTTTACAAGAGATCTATGTGAATCCACCATTTTAGGCCAATCCATCAACCAACTCATTGACTATGAGGTTATGCCTAAATAATGGCAGCAAAAAGGAAAAAGAGAAACAAGAACATTTACAGGAAGAAGGAAAATTGAATTTAGTAGGAATAAATTGGAGAAGCAGAAGGAAATGATCCCCCCAGATTGTTGAAACAGAGTTACCTTCGATGATGGCATTCACAGTTTGACATTCTATCAAGTTCACAACAACTTATCAACACAGTATTAACTGTTGACTACCAAAGGTTTACTTATCCTTCATTACTTTTTGGGTCTCCCCATCATAGGAAAGTGGAACATGAGAAATATAAATGATCTATATATCTTGGCAGTTCCAGCCTAAGCATTCACTGGAGAGATGGTCTCTTGATGCAGGCCAGATCATTGGTTTGGCAGTCCATTGGGCCCAAGCCCATAAAAAGATATTCAAATCGTGCACGAGTATCTATTTTAGTATTAGCTGAATTTTAGGGATACTTATGAGATTAATTAGAAGGTTTTATCTTATTTTGTTTTAGAGATTATTTCAATTTGATTTGTTTCTAAGAATAGGTTTAAGTATGAGTCTATATAAAGGATTGTAATCCCTCTTTAGGGACAATGCATTGATTAATAAAAACTTCTTCTCCTAAGAAATTCTCTTGGTTATTTGTCTATGGTGTGAGACCAAGACGTTTTAAATCCCTATCCCTAAGCCATTGGCTTGGAGTTTAGCCTGTTGGCTATCCTCCCTATTCCCTGAGCTGCTTCATCTCTATACTAGAGGATTTAAAAACTTCAAAAAGGAGAGAGGTGGCTTGACTAATGGTTCATTTTCCACCAAAATCCCTCCATCAGAAGTGGGAGGATTGTAATTGTGAGACTTGTTTGATCTGTGGGCTGGCTCATCTGTTTTAGATCCAGTAGAAGGATGATTTGGATCCCATACATGTGATGTGCTCCGAGTCGCTAATAATTGAAGATTAAAGAGGGACAACGCTGCAGTTCTTCCTTTCTTCAGCCTCATCTATTTTTTTACTTTTGAAAGCACATTTTTAATGCCGCATTAATGTCTAAATGCTCTTATCTTATCTAGGAAAATGATGAGAAAGCCAAGGCAGAAGCTGCTGCTGCTGCTGCTTTTCATTCGACACCTATCCCATCCGACTTTAGACATTGCTCCTATAATGACGCAACATTCTCCATTGATGACTTTGAAGGTAAGATATTTCATGCCATTCCTTTTGTGAGGTAGTTGAAAATTCCAAGAGATTAAAGTTCCAATGTTGATCTCACAAGAACTAGAATGATCGTGTCATTTTCTGATCTTTTGGGAGGGGCCAATGATTTAATTGGGTTATGAGATGCCTTTTGATTAATCTAGTGTCTATTTAAAGCCTTAGGAAGTTCTTCGGTGTCATCTACGAGCCCCCCAGTCACCGGTGAACGGAAGCTGTTCTCAGATGTGACGAGGCTAGGTTTTGCTGCTGCACATGACTCACCTTCTCTGAAGGCTGATGAGTCCGTTGATGCTTTAAGTACCTTGGAGATGACGGGCGAAGCTTCAAGGCTAACTGGTAACACTAAACATTGTCATAACATTTTTTTCTTAATTCTTTTTTGTGAGACTACCATTACATTTTTTATCTGTTGGGTTTCCCCGTGTATTATTCTTTTAACCTTCTATTCATAAATCTTGATCTTCCAGTATTGAAATATGTTGGAGGATACCTCATCCAGTGTGACCATGTTTCGGTCCCTGAAGAATGGCCTCACATATAAAGAATTGTGTGCCTTGGCTAGCTGTACATTTGTTGAGGCTTGGGCCTACACTTTCCTCTGCACATTTTGGATGTAGAAAAGAAGTCATCTACTCTAATGAAAACTTTTGGACTCGGGGATATATTAGATGAGCAGTTTTTTCCATTCTCTGCAGGTCCGAGGACTGCACCCACGATGTCATTTGCAAACATCATTTCCACTGCCAAACCCGAAGGTGGCACGGAGATCCCAAAAATGAATGATGTTGGAAAGAAAGGTAAGAAACCAAGTAGGGTGCTTTTGTCCACTGCTGGTGGCCGGCGCTATTGAAGACAATGTATGGTTTCATTTTGTTCCTGCCTGCGCAGCTCGTGTTTAGATGGACTGATCAATCTTTTAGATGATGTACGTGCATCTCACTAGCAATATAACCTGGGATTGAGAGTATACAGGATGGATTCAGTTCTTAGCTGCAGATTTTCATGTACTTTCGTCCAAATCACCTGTTTCCTTTTCCTTACATGTTCATGAAGATATTGCTTTGTGTTTATTGCTAGAAAAATTTGCATATGCAGGGAAATGTTTTACTTTAGACTTTTGAGGGTAATGCACAGTTGGTTCCGTGAACGTTTTTTTTTTTTTTTTTTTCTTTCTTGAAGCATTTGGTGAAGGTAGGTGTCCAAGTGATTCAGCTTTTTACATGTTGGATGCTAGAACTTTGTAAGAGCTCTGCTTCCCATCTGGACAACATGGGAATAGTTCATTGTTCATGTTACTGGTTTTGTGTAATGTTGGAGAAACCCGCTATACCATCAGACGGTTAAGTCTTCCTAGGCTGAGCCCATGTTACCTGATTTCACGTAATTAGCAACCGTTTTTGTGCTTTGCCATACCATTTATGGTCACAATTGGAGCAGAGTGCAGGGCGTTTGGGTTCCAAGGACCCAAATGGGACCAATGGCTATCCAAATTTGGGCACACCAAACTTGTAAAACAAAGTGTGGACCCAACCTGCATGGGGTGTCTGGCTTGAAATTTTTTTTTTTTTTTTAATAATGCAGGTTTTCAATCATTTGGGCTAGAATAATCCCTATAGGCTCAGGAGAGAAAGCCGGATAAAATTCCCGTGGCCCTAGGTAATGTAGTTTTGAACTCACAACTTTCGGGTGCAAACCGTGGTCCTAGGCCAATAGAGCTACCCCTCTTAAATTCACTGTAAATTCTTTGTTTTGGGGTCTTTTAAAGCTTGCATGAAATGTGTTGAGATTGTTGGTATTTGGGAGCCCGTCTTATGAAGAGCATGGGCTGCTTATATTAATTTTACTGGAACAGAGTTTGCTCTTGTACTCTTTTACATGCATCACCCATTACAAATTCTTTGCACTAGACTTTGTACAAGGGAATAAAACATGTAAACAAATAATATCTTCAATTATGGAAGATTTTTGAGTCATCGTCTATTATTATCCGACTCGGGGCCAAGTCTTTGGGTCCTGGTGGGTTTTGGAGCTGCATCGACTTTTGGGGTTTTAGAGAAAGGGTGAGACTCTTTTTAGGCAAATGACCCAGGTTTTGGCCTGAGAAGGCTAAATATTTTTATATCTTAACCTGAATCCTCTACTCAGATATTGTCGATACATTGCTTAGATACGGCAATATCGTTAGATGCAAATTTCTCAACAAAATTATGGTACTAAAAATCTGTATAATTAAAAGATTTGTGAGGATAAGAACGAAATATGTGGTGTAATCATGACGGTAGGGAGATGAAAAATGAAGATCAAAGGTGAATGTTTAGAAATATTACCCTATATGTTCAATTCTTATGTATTCTAATGCTAGCATTCCCACATAGTAAGAAGGGTTAAAAAAACTTGTAAAAGTATTGTTGATGCATTCTTAAATACACAGATCATTAGAAGATGCTAATTTCTCAACAAAATAGTGGTGTTAAAATTTTGTAAACTTCGAAGTTTTTACGAAAAAATTTATGCTAAACATGGATCAGACGGATTTATTAACAAATACATAAAAATCTCCAATTGGTGGTTTGTGCATTTTTTTTGTACTAATTTGCTCGCTAACAATATCGTTACCAATTTGCCCCCCTACCATCCATCTTTTTTTTTCTCTTATTCATTCTTCTCCTCTCTGCGTTCGTTGCTATGGATGTCACCGTTCCATTTGACCATGAAAGTTTATGGGTACGAGATCTCTATATTAGTCCACTCAATAAATAAGTCCAATAGTGTGCAAAAAATAATAATCTACGTAGAGAAAATAAAATCACAAGCACACACTACAAGGACACCAGACTTTTGCGTGGAAAACTCTAATCGGGTGAAAAACCACAATCCGAATTGGATCGATAATCAAGCACTATTAATTTCGTAATTACAAGAAACTCAGATTTTCTTTCCAAATATCCCTTACCTAAGGATTAAAGTTATCTTGTGTCGCTTCACGTTTCAACGACTTTACATCACTGATTGCAACAGACTCAATTCAGCGCCTAACTCCTCAAATCTTTTACGCATGAAGATGATCTTCTACAAGGGATGCATAAGAGCCCGTTTCTCTAGAGTACTTGGCAGCTCAATTAGATCACTAATTCAGAACTTGAGAAATGATCTGTTTGTTTTTGGATTGTGAGAAACACCTGGTTTATAGCTCTAAATCCATGCAAGAGACTCGTAATAATAATACACTCAGAATAGGAGTTTGTCTCAAACTACTCAAAAGAGTCCGGGTCGAACTTGGCTAACTTATCCACTCTCGCTATAGCGAGCAAGAGTCTGGAATTTGGCTCTCACAGCCACTATTTGAGGCTTGACAACCTTTTGACCTTACAGACCACGTAAGAAATCGAGTTTGAATAATAGTATAACGGAGGAGGATGGGTATGGAGATGCATCCAATCTTATTCATGTGTCATGTTTCAAATTAGCAGGTTTAATTAGTAAGAGAAAAAGGAGGGAACGATAATATCGAGAAACTGGGTTGTTCCATTCCTTCTTCTTTCTCTTTAATTCATCATTCTTTTTGATACGCATGAGCTTCTGGTTAAAAATGATTGGAAATAATCGAGTCAGGACTAAAATGTGTTATATGGTACTGGGACCCCTAATTTGAGGGGCAAATTTGAGTAGCCCTAATTGTCTTAGCTAGGGGCAAAATTGTCTTTTTATTGTATATGAACCCCTAATTCGATTTTTTCATATATTTCTTAATAAATCCGTCTAATCCATGTTTAGTATAAATTCTTCTGTAAAAAATCCAAAAAAAATTGAGAACAAGTAAGAGAGATGTCATATAATCATGACGGAAATAGTAAAAAAGGTTTAAAAAAATGTAAAAGTACCTTAAAAAAAATCTTAAGGAGATTGTTTTAGAGAATATGCGTGCAACACTTTCAATAATCAGCCGTGCTACCTGGCCCGACTGGGGGACCGGATTCGGGCCCCGTCCCCCAGGAGGACCATGTGGAGTTTCCCTTCAATAATATTAAAAAAAAGTCAAAACTTGAAAATGTATTAACTTTCTCTTTAGACAAGAACTATTTGATAATGATATTAAACACGGTTTTAGCTAATTTCATTTTCATGAAGATGTATGTTATCTTCATGTTAGAAAATAAAATAAAATAAAAACGCAAGTGCCTCTTACCTCTCACTATTTTATGGTTTTTACTCAAAGCAAAGTAGAATAAAATACAAGAAATATTGTTTTCCTTCTTTTTTTTAAGAAATTCTCTTAAAACAATATGCCATATTCTTTTTTAGAGGTTTCTCCTGTATGATCACTATTAGCCGTTAGTTTTCGCACTTGGTAATTGAAGTCGAGATATTTCCCCAAGCATTCCGTACCGCTCCAATTTTGCGGTATTGCAAAACTTTATCGAGATGTTGCAAAACTTTACTGGATTATTGGAACCAATACAGGTTTATGTACATGATTCAATAAAAGTCTTGCGATGTCGCGGAAAAGAAATATTGTAAAAAATGGAGATTATGTTAACTTCAAGTTAGAAAAAAGAAAAGGAAATGGAAAAGGAAAGAAAAAAAAAATGCAAGTGCCTCTTACCTCTCCCTATTTTCTGGTTTTTTCTCAAAACAAAGTAGAATAAAATACAAGAAATATTCTTTTTCTAAATTTTATAAGCACAATGTATTATGTTTTTGGGACATTTACCAAATAATTAAACTTATAGTGTAATTAATCGATTTTATGAAAAATGATAACAAAACCACCATTTAGTTCTTCGTACCTTTTTTTAAATTTTTTTACGAGATTTCCCCACTTGGCGATATCATCAACTGCTTGTGTTTAAACCCCCGAATTTTTTTTTATCATAGGCGATATCATCAACTGCGGTAATTTCGTGTACAAGTTGGCGATATCGTCAACTTGATAATTTCGTCAAAAAAAAAAAATGTTACGAACAACTAAATGGTGGTTTTGTTATCATTCTTCATAAAATCTATTAATTACACTATAAGCTTAATTATTTGGTAAATGTCACTTTTTATATTTTTTTATTAATAATAAAAGACTATATTTCACATAAATGCAAGCATCGAAGGTTGTTGGGCCTGTGGCACTGCCGATTGCAAGCTGTTAATTTTCTGGCATGGCAATAGAAATTTCTGGTTTGCACTGACTGGCATGACTACCTTTTGCATTGCATATAGATATCAGTGGAAAGGATAAATTAAAAGATATTAAACATGCCGTGTACAAGGATGGCACTAGAAAATTCAAGTCATTCACGCTAACCAGGCTGCAAATTTGAATTCCCCTTCTTCATTTATTACACATACAAGTATGTTCGAATTGAACTGTTGCTCTTCTCAACCGACTCAGACGTTCAAAGAACAAATCCACTGTATTTGCTACATATGCAGGTCAACTCAATCAACTCAAATTTCTTGTTTCTTGTAACTGAAAGCTAAAAAGCCAAGTTTCAAGTTTGAAGCACTTTCTCTCTCCTTTCTTCTTTTGATGGACTCATTTTTTTCGTTTTCTTAGGAAAAATTCGATTTTAAGCAAAAATTTTACTTTTTACCGACGTAAAAATTTAGGAGAGTTAGTATGGAGAGAATTTCAAAAACCTCAAAAGGTAGTTGGCCAGTTTCTCTTATTAGAATTCCTCAAATGTTGAACTTCGAAGGGGTTTTTTTTTTTTTTTTAATGATGAGTTAGCTTTCATTCAAAGGAAATATGATACAAAAGGGTTGTTAATAAACTTAGCCCCATGGGGTAAGTAAAAGAAACTTGATTGCAATACATCAATACATTACAAATACAAAGCATTTTAGTAAAGTAGAAAGTATCATAATTTCCAACAAAAACAGGCATCTCCACAAATAGGTTTAACATGTCAATCAAATAATTAGAAACCATAGATGAGAGTTATCCTAGCCGTTCGATTGATGGCCATCGAATTGGACGGCTCAAAAGAAACAGAAAATAAAAAAACAGCAAATAAATTCATGATCCAACCAAAACTCCAAAATCTGGGATCAATCTATGCTCATCTGAAATGGGTGTCCCACCATTACCTTCATGGGCACACAGGCCATGTGTACGGCGCAGATTTGTCTAGCTGTAAAAGCACACCCAAACAAACACTCAACCAAACCCAAGTAGTGGTTGACTGGATTGAGGATGACTGGTTTTTGCTTTTGGTTGCGGTGAATTCAGTGTTCACGAGAAACCTGGGAATTTCCTCACAAGCAATTTATTCTACTTCTGCCATGGACAATGCCTTGTAGCAGTCCCTATCCTTCAAATACATTGCTCAAGCTGTCACCTTCCCATACGCGCCTGTGTAAAATGTATGGCCTTGGTTTTTCACAGGTGGGGCCCATGATCCTGTGATCAGGAGCATTGATTTGACAGGTCTCACTGAGGATAGGGGTTTAGTAATGTGTAATTAGAACATCTGAGCCTTCCATTTACTTAGAGTAATAGCCTAAGATGAGAATCCAGATCCACTGGTTAGGGGCAACCCATGATTTAATTTGCTCATCACCCCTCTCATTTCTCTGGAAGATGTTGCACCAAACCTTTCTTAAATCTGGAGCACAGAAAACAAGTCTTAATCCAGAGAATGATGATCATAATTGGAATTATCATGTGTAATTAAAAACATAATGTTCAAGCTCATTTGTGTTTTTGTAATGATGAATCAATGGTTAACTATCACAAACTGGTTGGAGTGAATTTGAGGGCCTATCAGTTTCATGTTATGTGCTTATTGTATTCTATTGCTTCAGGGCTTGCCAAACTTCTTGTAATATCAAGAACATCTAAACTTCACCACATTCATCTTGTACTTTCAGAATTAGGTCATAGATTGATAGTTGTAGTGATCTAACAAATCCCACTGTCTAAAAGTTTATTTTTTCACATTCACAAATGGGCTAATGTTGTGTTTTTCTTTTTTGTGATTGAACCTAATGATAGTTGGTTATTGATCGAGTGCAAAATTAAGATTACTGTAAATTCAAGAAAGGTGATTGTGAATAACTTGGGTTTTCCAAAGCTGGGCTCTCACTCGATAGAAAAAACTAATACGGAAAGCTAAAAAATAATAAAAAATAATCTGGGTATAATGACACCAAACAATACTCATTTTTTAATACAAAAACACTGACATCCTGGTGAATACATTTCCAATGAACGTAAAAATAAATTTTCGCTGAAATACATGGGAACTCGAGCTAAAGGCACAAATCTCAAGAACCACAAAAGTTTGATGATCCCTTACGCCCTTGATCTTCGCTTTATTTATAGATGATTGAATGGGCTTGATAGCGGGCCGTCAGGAAGCCGCTTGATAGGTGAGTGGGCCAAACCGACAAAATGGGCCAGTGGGTTAACTGTGGGCGAGCAGAAAAAAGTGGGCCGCATGATGTTGCTGGACTCACCGCCACCGGATCTCTAGGGTGGCTCGGAGGCTTGCCATGCACTTTGCAACATTTGGGACTCTGATCCACTCGGACCACTCGGGTTGCAAATGGACGTGGACCACCCTGACCCAAAACAAGTCTAGCTAGTTATGGACTGAATTTAGGCCAATTTTTATACTTGTGTGAGCATAAGATTAGGTTAATTCTATAACCCCATAAGCTTTGGATAATATTAATGGATCTTTTCTAATCATCATGAGCCGAGTCTATGGAATAAATTCAGACCCAACACATGACCTACTTGGTCTCTCTGGGCTGAGTCTGAATTTGTAGGCCCATGAGCTAAGATTTGGCTTATTTTCCGGTCCGAAAAAGATGTGGGTAACAGAAATGGATCTCATCAATTTTATGACTGATCTTGGTCATGGTCTAAACACATATATTGAGTCTAGACCTTTAAACTCAGTCAGACTCAGTTGACTCGACTCGTATTTGCTATAAATCCAAGTAGTTGGTGACCAACTAGGCCCAAAACGAATTTGAGTCAACTCATATTAACTTGCTCAATGAAACCTCAGCCTCTAATCTGAGTCAACTCTGCTCAGTAGCTTCATTAGCTGAGTGGAGTTTTGAAGATGATCCAGACCCAACCAGAAGGCCAAGATAAGTAACTGGAATGGACCAGGTCTGGACCCTCCCATTTACGTAATGGTTGGTTACCCAAAAAAAAAAAAGGTCAGTAAGGTTGGACTTGCCATTTAAGTAATACCAATGATTAAATATTGAGGCCCTAAAAATCAAAATCAACAGTCAGGATCATTTGATAAAATTAACACTTGGCCTGTTCCCGTAGGCCCCACCCCACACATTTGGAATGGCCCAAATGGGTCCCACCACAGAAAGTGGGTTTAGAGGACAAAAGCCCCTTTTTTTTTTCAAAGCTCCAGGCCTTTATAGCTGCAGGTCTACAAGATATCAACACCTCTTTCTAGCTATGATTTGTTTTGTTTTATTTATCTAAGAAATGCCAAAAAGGGTTCCCAAATCCCAATCCATGCAATGCAACGTCCCCTTCCGGAGTGGGGGACAGAGAGAAATTCTCACTTCTCACCCTTCAGAACGCCCTTTTCAATGGACAGAAATAGGAAAAGCCCACCCCTTCTACCATTTCATGCTATCATCTGTCCCTTCATTTTGTGTGGCCCACCTATACTAATTGATAAGACAGATCATTTAAAAAGTTTACTCATGTGTGGTCAAATGCAAATTTTTTCCTTTAACTTCATCAAATGCACTGTTGCAAATAAAAGTTTTTTTTTAAATCCTTATTTATTAAACATACTAAGTATAAATTAGAAATTAGAAATTAAAAATTAGACATTGGGTCTACTATTTGAGTTTTTTTTTTCCATTCAAATTTATCATGAGGTAAATTAATGCACCAAATTGTATCTCTTACAATCTATTTTTACTACTTTATATTATATAACATTATTGAAAAAGGATATTTTGTTTTTCCAATGGGGCTATTGGTGGCCTAATTCAGACATTCCATGATAACAGCAGCTTGGGCTTCTAATTTAATAAAATCAGATTCATCTTTACATGATCATACTTGATCCATCCGTCTACAGTGTTTAAGATTCCTCCTTACGCCATGTAAAAAACATAACTGTATATATCACACATGATCAAAATCAACTGCCCACATTACTCTGCCATTTGTGATATAATCAAAGAAAGGTTGATGGGTTAGGACATAAAACGTGTTTAAACAAGGTGACAACTGCAGTAACCATTTTATGAACGGCATCCAAGGGAACATTTCTGTTTCAATAGTCATAACGGACGGCTTTCAGTTTTAGGAACTAATAAAGGGTCTACCTGTTGGCCCCACTACTTTAACGGTCCAGATGTGAGGGCCAAAGAACTTGTAATTCTAGCACATTCCAAGGTCTATCTTGTAATTTCGTATCTGCTATTATAAGCCATAGAGAGAACCACAGATTTCAAGGCTCTCTCTCAGTAGACCGTTTCCAAGCCATCTCTATCTTCTCTGCTTCCTCCAAATGAACTGTTTCTGAAAACTCCTCCCTCTCTCTCTCTCTCTCATCCATGTGTAAATAACAATAGGTTTCAGGGCTCTTGCTATAACGTTTCCTTCTATGTTTATCTGGGTACTGAAAATGGAGTGCTGAAAAGTAGTTTCTGCAGCTTCTCCAAATGGAGTACTGAAAAAAAGCTGTTTCCTTTCTCTCCATCTCTCCTCCCTCTCTAAACTTAGAAAACAAGAGCTGAGAGAGGAGAGATGGTGTCCAGGGCTAATGGAGCTGCTTGGATGGAAGGAAATGGAGGAGAAGAAGAAGAAGCGATTTCCTGGCCTAGAATAACTGAAAAACAGGACGAACTAAGCCTCTCCAACTTCAAATCCCTACTGGAAGAAGACTGGTACATGAACACCACCTCAAACCCACCTCAAAACGACTTTCAGACCATCCAAAACCACCAAGAAATCAAAGACATTGCCTTTTCTTCCGACCCAAACGGCTTCAACCTCGACTCTTCTCAGCCCTTCTTCCCTCCAAAGAACTGCCTCTCCTCCCTCCTTGGAACTGTCTGCAGCAACCCTTTTGATGCCGGGTTCGATCTCAGCTGCGATGCGGGGTTTCTCTCCTCGAATTCCTCTGTTTTGATGAACCGGGGAGGTGGGGTTTTGCCCGGATTCGGCGAAATGGGTTCGAATGGCCAGATGATGGGTGTTCTTGATTTGAGCTCGGAAGGCAAATTTACAACTACCCATTTGCTCCCGTACTCTGAAAATCCCGTTTTCGATCCATCTGGGTTCGGGGGTTTTGAGGGTTCTTCTTCAAATGCTCTCTTTCTGAACAGGCCTAAAGCTCTGAGACCTCTAGAAATCTTCCCTCCAGTTGGTGCTCAGCCCACTCTCTTCCAAAAGAGAGCAGCTCTTCGGCAGAATTTAACTCCTGCAGAGACCAGCAATCAGATTCGGCTCGATGGTAGCAGCAGCAGCAAGGAGAGGTGGGATTTGGAGGAAGATCAGGAGCAGAAGAGGAGAAATATCAGTGGGCATGATGAGATGGACGATACAAGCATTGATGCTTCGGGTTTGAATTATGATTCTGATGAGGGAGGGAGGATTGAGGATGCGAAGTTGGAGGAGGAGAGTGGGAGGAATAGAGGCAGTAACTCGAATGCAAACAGCTCTGTAACTGGGGTAGATCGGAAAGGGAAGAAGAAGGGGTTCCCTGCAAAGAATCTGATGGCAGAGAGGAGGAGAAGGAAGAAGCTGAATGACAGGCTCTACATGCTTAGATCAGTTGTTCCAAAGATTAGCAAAGTAAGAATTTCTGCAGTGTTTTAATTACTTCTCTCCAGTTCCTCGGAAAATTTATTTGAATCTCCCTCTCTCCCTCTCTCTCTCTCTCTCTCTCACACACACACAGTTGCATGTGCAGTTCTGCATAGTTATTGGTGAAGACAAGATACAATACATGGCTTTTTTTAAGTGAAGTTGAGTTCTTTTTTTTTTTGCATTGTTTTATTGCATTAAAGCTCTCTCATAAATAGCTTTGGGGTATTGCTCCTTTTGAGTTAATGATAGTGGAGAATATGGGTATTTGCTTCTGTTCTAGCTGCTTTCTCAAGGAGTGGAATGGGTTGTCTGTGTTAATGATTTCTCCTTCTCTAGTTAGACTTAAGAGCATGTTTGGTAAGCAGAGAGGAATCCTCTATCATTCCCTTGGAACCATACTATCCTCTATGAGGATTTCTGATGAGGGGAATTACTACATTTCAGGTTTGGAAAACATCTAGGAGGAGTCACTCCTTGTAATTAGGTGCTTCTTTGCCTCCATGGATTTGCAAAATTTGATGGGGGGAGGTGGAGATGGAGGAACAAGTGGAAGAGAGGATTGTTGATGGGTTTGGAGGATTTAGAAAATCCTCCCTCACTTTTCCTCTCTTCACCCAAACGTGGATTTTCCTCGGAATCAAGGAAAATCAGAGAGGATTCTTCTTTGAAGACATTATCCAAACGTGCCCTAAGAGTTTTGTGAATCTGATTGATGAAGTGAGACAATGGTGAGATTTATTATTTTTATTATTTTGAAGATTAGGGTTTTTCACCCTGCATCTGGACTCTTTGAACTTGCTTGGGCAAAAGAGGTGGCTCCACCACTTTTTCTCTGCCTTTTTCATCTCATTGATACTGGTTCTTTTAGTGGTTGTTTGGATGTGAGAAAAGGTGGGACATCCATGAGTGGGGACAGTGATGATACAGTTCAAATTTGTTCTATGTGATCATTTCCCCCACCCTTACAGACTGGGTAGTTTGGATTTGGGGAAAGGCTGGGAATGGGTGGGTGGAGAAAAGATCACACCAATGGATGCCCCGCCTTTTTCCTGCATCCCAACTAGTGGCAGATTTAGGAGATTTTCTTTGAAAGGGCCACTTCGTAGTTTTTTTCCCCAACCATACGTAAAAGACAAAGATTTCTGAAAAATACTTGAGTGCCCACGGCCAGTGGCCACCTCTGCCCGGCTGGTTCCACCATGATCCCAACACCCAGTTAGATTAGAGAGGACACTGTTGTTGGCAATGTTTGGTACATAACTGTTGATTTAAAAAGCGGCCAAAGCATTGTTGTTGCTTGAGCTTCTAGTGCTGAGTTAAAATTATTAATTTCTTAGAGTTTGGACTAATTTCACTGATCCAAGCAAGTAAAGGAGGAATTCTGGTATTTATTTTTCAAGTCAACTCTGAGTCTGTTTTGAATCAGTGTTCAGGTATAAGGGAATGTCATTGAAGAATTAATATTATTCCATGCTTTGAACTGGCACTTTACTATTTGTTTATGCACATATGCTCTAGGTTGCCTTGAGCTCTAAAGCCATTTTAATGGGTTCTGAATCTTCTGATACTATTTTAAATGTTGAACTCATTACTTCCCAAATCTCAAAAGAAACATGCTAGACAGATCAGGATTTTTCTATTTAGATATATTTACTTTTTTGTTTTTTTTTGTTTTATACTTTCAATATAGGTTTTATAATTTAATTGCTTTCAATTCAAAATATGTGGGTCAGTTGCGCATGTCATATTGTCATGTCATATCCAACGCAGCACCCCTAGGCCCCATTTGGATGCCCAAAACTCGATAGTGTACTTGTAATTAGTTATTATTAGTTTTGGCTAAGGGAAACACAACTGTCTTGTACAGGTAACTCTACTTATCCAAATAAATGCATGTACTCTCATTTGCGCATAGGGCTTGTTTGTTTTTACATTAGAATCCATAGGAATTGAATACATAGGATTTTATGCCATTGAGTTGTTAACAATAAAAATTAAAGGTGAATTTTAAAAAATGAGCATCCTTTTTTAATACCCAGCCATCGCCCTAGTAATTGTGTACATACGAAAGTTAAGGTCGTATCTACATCTCCATCTTATATCTTTCATCCCTCACCACATGTCCATCACCCCTCACCTCTTCAATCCTTTGGTGGAGTTCATTTCAGCATGAGTTCCTATGCATTCAATTCCCTATATATCTTATTGCAAACAAACAGGCCCAGAGTTACCTCCACTCAGTTCAGAAGATCCAAACAGCTCCTATGAGAATTTTAAAGATCCATTTCTCCTCTTAAGTTCATCTAAGCAATAAGAGAGCATGTGTCTCTTCCACGTTGGAAACTGCCAATTCCTTGGCTCTTTGGATCACCTAAAAGCTTATTTTCTATCTTTAGTCATGATTCCTGCATGATGCTAATAGAAACTAAGGTTTAATGACTCACTTTTTTTTTCTTGTTTTCCTTGTGGACAGATGGATAGAGCTTCAATCCTTGGTGATGCAATTGATTACTTGAAGGAGCTTCTGCAACGAATTAATGACTTACACAACGAACTTGAATCCACACCTTCCAGTTATTCGCTGCCTGCTTCTACCAGCTTCCACCCTTTGACACCTACGCCACTTACCTTGCCGAGTCGTGTCAAAGAAGAACTCTGTCCCAGCTCATTACCGAGCCCGAATAGCCAACCTGCGCGGGTAAATTGCAATCTCCTTGCCCCCGACTCTTTCTTGCTCATGTGATTGTTAACTAAATGTTATACTTTTGTGCTAACAATTATTTCAATTCCAAGTTTGTCTTCTGAAACTAGATGATATGCAATATGATCCAACCAAGGAATGACATGACTGATGCTATTCTTTCATGAATTATTCAGACACTGCCTCTGTAAATCCATTGCTTTTAATTGGAATTTTCTTTATCATTTTTAGATTTACGTATTCCTTAACTTGTTTGTGTTTCATATAGTTTCACTGTGTTCATTTTGAAAGAATTCTGTCATTGGGTTTCATTTAGGACCACTTTATTTTCTCCAGTTCCTGTCTAACACCACTCCATGTCCATGGAAAACCACTTGTTTGTGATCTTTCTCCAGTGAACTTTTTAGTCATCACTTGTTTTTGATATCTTTAGGTGGAAGTCAAGGTGAGAGAAGGCAGGGCAGTCAATATTCATATGTTCTGCGCCCGAAGACCGGGCCTCCTCCTCTCAGCAATGAGGGCACTTGACGGACTGGGGCTCGACATCCAACAGGCAGTCATCAGTTGTTTCAATGGATTTGCACTAGATGTTTTCCGAGCTGAGGTAAGTTTGCTCCTTAGCTCCTCTAATGAACTAAGGATGTGTTTGAAAATTGAATGTTCCATAGAAAGCAATAGTTAAAGGGTACATATGGAAACAGCTGTGGATTCCTATGGCTTGCAAAATCCACACTGTACTTTTTCTTGCTGAAACATTTCCATGGAAAATCTCTGCACCGAACATTTGGTTAGCACCTATCACAATATTTTTTCAAAAGAAATCCATTTTCCATTCCTTATCAATATCAGCAACTGCTGCCACTTCCTGTTTCTGTTCTGTCACAACTCACTAATGCCTATCAGAATGGGTGGACACCATTCTTGCCAAAATATTCAAATAACTAATATTTGGGGTGCATCCAAATGTGAAACTGAAGCTTACGACGAATTTCTATTAATCTCAGCAATGCGGGGAGGGGCCCGACATGCTGCCGGAGGAAATCAAAGCTGTACTTTTGCACTCTGCCGGCTTCCATGGGACTATGCTCGACCATTGAAGAGGTTCTCAAAGGCACTAACCAAAGTTTGGGCTCACTGTTCTCCATGTCATGGGCTAGCACATGACCAGGCCAGTTTAGTAGGGTAGTCAGCACTGATTACTCTGTGTTCATAGATGGAATTATGTTTGTGGGTCATTCTCTTAACAAAGGGTTTGAATGCACACAAACTTGTTTGCTGTTCTCTTTAGAAATTTCAGATTTTACAATAAAATCTTTTGTTGGATTTACAGCTTCTTAGATGAGTATGAGCTTTGTTTGAATCCTACCATATGCATTTGATTTGGTAGATATGATCAAAATTGTAACTTGGGCTTGAGATCTTGTGCAAAATAATTAGTTGGAAGTTGGAACTACCATTATAGGTTGTAAACATTCCCGGCTTCCCATCATCATCAACAACAATGATATTATGGTTATAAGGTCAAATTAAACCTATACATGTGGGGGCCTGCCTTCAAGATTTGAACTGTTAAGAGTTATGGTCCCACCCTACTGGTATGCTTGAGCACTTTCTCTGAAGGAAGAAGTGTTATTAATAGTTGAATTGAAGGACAGTGTGATTAAAGGACTAATTAAAAATGATTTATTAAAAGATCTGTTTTATGTGCACAATGGATCTCACCTTTTGGTGTTTTGGACTATCAACTGGATGCACAAATTTCTCCCCTATGACGATAGGAGATGTAACATTGAAACAGAGTTTCATTCGTCGGATTGGACAAAGACAATTTAGTCATTTTTCACTATTGTTCTGATTGCTTAAATTTTGGTTGTGTACTGATCCATGAAAGCTGTATTTTTCACTGTTTTACTTTTTTTTTTCCTCTAAATGACTTATTTGATTGAGGAGAATTTTACAACATGGGATTCCATGTAAAACTCTTGGATATCTACTTTTTGGAATGCTACTCAGCCATTGTCATCAGAATTAGGGAAGGGTAATAGAAAGGCCTCATTGTAGATGTGATTTTGGACAAGAACTCATCTACATAAGATCACCACAACATTGATTTAGGGACCCAATAATTGTTTCTTAAGCTACAGAATTAAAATCAATCAATGAGGAGTATAATCCAGATCAATATCAAATTAGGGTTGTACTAGTTCTTATGTGGTGTTTGGACCGGGATATTGATGGCCATGTGCGGACTAAAGTTTTGGCATGTGGGTGCGATTTTAGAACTTATATGAAATTTCTGCATCCACTTTTAAAGATCCAATAACAATTTTGGACCCACCTACAAAATCCACATGAAAATCGTTAATTTGCCTTCAAAACCAAACTCTATTGGGTCCGCACCCCTCAAACAAAAATCCTCAAACAAAAATCCTGAATCTGTCACTGTTGATGGCCATATATGCTGTGCATATCAATGTTTATTGAATCTAGCTTTTAATACGCAGCTAAATCAACCCCTGAAGTCTGAATATCATCAATCGTGGGGAGCCTACTATTCTACCTGCCACTTTACCTGGTCCAAACCCTAAAAAACCGACTACTAAATCTACCCAAATAGAGGTGGGGCTAGTTATACTTTCAACCTGGCCTATTGTCTTCTCGTACTTTTATTGTTCTTATGATACTGGTGCAATACATAACATTTTGACATGAAGCCCTGCGGCCCTAGCCCATACATGTGTACAACTAGATTGGTTGATAGATAAATAGTTAAATACAAGCAGTTTTCTTACACGGAGAAGAACCTCTCACAACTTGTGAAGGGAAAAAAATCTACGCCCTGGTGGGACTCATGAATAAATAAAAGAGGAGGGGATTTAAGTAGAAAACACTAGAAAACAAGATTATACTTCTCCCCCAAGTTGTTACACTTTGGGAGGATAAAAAAATGTTGGGGTAGAAGACTGGCCTTAAGTTGTTGTTTCTAAGTTTACTCTCCACTTTCCTTCTTTCCTTCCAAATGACAATAAAGTAAAACAGTCATATTACCTAATTTACTTTCGGTTTACTTTTCCATTCAAACAATATGAACTAAAACTTTACATCACATCATGCAATTTTTTCTTTTCTCCTCTACTGAACAAATGGGATCTAAGGAATAGTTTATAAAATAAAAAAAAGGATCAGTTTGATCATCATTTCTTAATCATTTAATGGGAAGAACTCAAATTGATGATAAATATCAAAACAGTCAACTGCTCAAAATCCTTTTATCTTTGATTGCAAGGATAAAGACAAAGATATTCAATGAGGCCCACTCCTTTTATCCATGATTACTGTTTGATTACATCAATCTTTCTCTTTCACAGCTGTAGATCCACTCCACTAGGCCACGATTCCACGCTCAGTGGTAGTTACCAGAGAGTACCGTCATTGCACTATCAGTTTTCAAGTTCTACACATGATGCTGATAATGACACACACAGAGACGCAGAAAAAAGCACAAGGACGGTACTCATACGTAATTGATTGGGATTATTAGCCTGACCATGTCAGCTACATACAAACTTCTCTCTGTTTCCAATGGTATTAAAAGGAACAGATGGTTTGGGGGCACACAATAAAGCCAAAACAGTGCTTTACTTTGAAAACTTGCATGCACCCAAAAGCACCCAGAGATTCTGATTGAGATTTTAGAAGTCTGTAGCTGTTACTTTGTTTTTTCATTCAGAACTTTGTGGAAGTGGGTTTGGTACGTTTGAATCAATCCCACTTGGTCATCAGTGCTTTCATGTGAATCTGCTGGGGTTTCCGAACATCAACTCAACACGGGAGTTTGATTGGAAATTGAAGATGTACAAGTATGTAAGTTCCAACGTGCCACTATCTACAATGATGGGAGGAAATACTTCAAAATTTGGGCCAATGAGTTGGAATTGGGCATAAATTTCTAGGTCGATTATTGAAAGGGCGGGCCTAGGCCGATGCATGCTTGTGCGCCTGGCCCACGTGTTTAGTATGAAGGAGTGTACGTATTGCATTTGGGACCCTCCTAGATGCATGTTAATCTGATTGGGCGACACCCAATCATACGAAACTTTCACATCGTGTTTCATCGGGCAACACCCACAATCCATGATGAGACCTTCCTATTGCCTCCTCCAATGTTTACATGCATCTTGGTGGTTCTCAGACGAAAGCTTAAAAATTGTTAAGGCCTAATTGTTTGACGGAATTTCCCACAGCAATGCCAGTTGATGTCCAGGAGCCGTTGAAATTCCTCATTGGATTAGTGAAGTTTCAAAAGTTTACCTTCTAAAAATGACACTTTTGAACGCATTTGATTCTTCCATGTTTAGCATTTGTTAGCTACCGCTAAATATGGTGGATTCAGTCCCCAACCAAGAGCCCATTACCACTTTGGGTTTGGGTGCTCATCCTAATCCATGCATAATAACATGCACAAAAAATAAATTATAATCTTACTGTTGTTTCCATCTACATCACTATCATAGTAGTGTTGTCCAATATTTATCCAGACCCCAACCTGATAGACGTCAGGGCCTGGAAGCCAAATCTGGACCCTAACCTGAAAATATATATATACCCCCTTTTGCTAAGTACTTTAAATGGGTCAGGCCTTTAAGCATACATAGGCTTACATCCAGCCTCATAAACTGTCGGGTAATAACATCAGGCTCAGCTCCAGCCCATGGACCTAAAAACGGACACAAATCAGCCCAAGTGACTTCGAAGAGCATCAAGTAGAGCAACTCGGTTAACTGAGATCTTGGTAGATTTAGTGAGATTCATCAACTGGATGCCGTTCGAGTCGAGTCAATTGGGCTAAGACAGGGTGAGTCAGAGTCCGGTTTTTGAGGGCCTGGAGGATAAAATCATCCATGGTAAGTAACCCGTTATTCCACATGAATGGCGGTGCATAGTGAAGTAAGAAAAAGGCAGTGAGAGAGTGCAAAACACCTGCTCCTATTGCTGTTTCACAGAAAAAGCATGACCAAGTGCAGTTCTTTTATAGAATCTCAGACATTGTGGTTTCATGATGTTGTTCTTGTACTTCTGTCATCATCAGCCACTTTCATGTGAACATGAGAGATACCCAAAGAGTAATCTAAAAAGGCAGTTCGGTTTCCAATTGGACATTTTTCAGAAAAGAAGATAATCATTTTTGGTAGCTAGGGGGGACAGCTAGGGGGGGAAATGGGTCAGTCCTCTTAAGTTCACTTCTTAGAGCACAATCTGTCTGCTTGAGTTTCTGAAAGGAGTTTGGCTCTTTAGATTTTCTAGAATTCTTGGTATGAACTTCATATTTCTTAAATGGCTTTTGAGAATCTAAAAGTTTTAGCTTCTTTCTTTTTTTTCTTTTTTCTTGCTAGATGGGTGAGTGGTACACAACCTGTGGGACAAATTACCTGCCCAAGGATCCCTGGGCCACTATGTGAGATGAGACACCTTTGCCACTGGGGGTGCAATTCTCAGTTTTAGCATTCTCAAATGCCCAAAATTATGCATCTCCAAAATCCAGATTGCACCAAGCATTTGGGATTTTCAGAAAGAAATTCATGTGGCTTTGCAGTGGACCTCCAATATCCTCAACAGTCATTTCAGTCAAAGGTTCCGCATGCGGCTGTTGCATTCTATAGGGACGTGGGACTCACATATTGATCTCTTCATATTAGATGTGTTTAGATTTCATATCTTGACCAACACACTCGAAGTTCAATGGTGTTGGCACGCTCATTTCACATGTGAAAGAAACTGCTGGTTCCAGATGGGTGTTTGAACCGAACTCGTTACGAACCTTTGTGTATTTCGGTGTGAGTCCGATGCTACGAACTCGCTGCAAATGCTAACAAATCTACTAGATGATCAACCGCGGGTTTTCCTCTCCCTTATATAAAGCAATCTCTAGGAGTTGCGGCTACTATGGATTCTACCTTTACATGAGAATTCTGCCAAACTGGGAATTTGAACCCCATCCAAACTCCATAATCAAGAGTTTGATCTTTATCTGACTCTATCATATCAAAGCTTTTTTAAAGTTCATCAGCGGCACATCGCCGGACTCGATCTGACGTGGGTTCCATGGCAATCGGGCCACGCAATTTTCAACGACATGTATGCCAGGGATCTATCCGTGGGCACTCAAGTTAAAGTATCACTCCTGGAATGTACAAAAAAAAATCACAAATCTTAAAATTTATAGATTTTTAATTATATATCTTTTTGATATTTTACTATGTAAGAACTCCACGTACCACAATTCTTTTATTATTATTATTATTATTGTTCCTAAATGTTATGTTTGCACGTTGCATTTTGTGATAGGAACAATATAGATTTGGTTCTAATACATTTCCTGCACTATAATATCTAAATATTTAAATTTGTGTGTAAATAATACATTCGCAGGTGTAATTCTAGTAATAAGTTTTAATAATTATGAAAGAAGAAATTTATGGAATTTAGGAATGGACAAAGTTCAGCAGCATTCAATATTTCTTATATGAATTTCATAAATATCTGTAGAAGAAGGTCCTTTAGGGCATTAAGAATTAGCCCCATTCTAGCCTATGACAGATTTTCTCCTGCGCCCTCTGCATTTGTGAATGCGAGTGCCAATCATCGCCTAGGACCCAGTGAAATTTAGGTGGCGGGGGTCCCGTCTTTGGTGACGATCGGGATGTGTACTCTACATAAGAAGATTTTCTTTGAACCTGAGCCCTGTTGTTAGCAGAGTTGGAATTGCCAATGCAACCCTAAGGTTAGGCTTGCATTGGTGATAATATGTGTAAGTGCCTAAAAATTACGGACTTAGTTATGAGAGGATTATGCTCTCGATTTGATTATTTGGGAAATGATTAGCCTCCCGAAACCTAAAAGGGAAAGTAAAGACAAAGGTCGGAGCCCCTGGCTGTATGCAGCCGAAGGCACTCCGATGCCTGAGTTAGTTTGGTGACTAAACTAAGGAAGAGTGAATGAGGGAGAAGAGAGAGTATGTGTATATCTCTGCTTGCATACCTTTGATGATTTTACCTCATGCATATATATAGGCATGTGAGTTGAATCTTGGGGCAGGGGTCCCATCAGACCCTTCCTGAGTGGTGGTAGGTAAAAATGGGAAGTCTCATCAACCCGCTTTTCGCCACAATGGTTGCAGATGGGACTGCGAGATAAGGCTGACTACTTATCTAGGTTCGGCGCCCAGTCTTTCTGTCAGCTCATGCCAGCGCATTTATGGTTGAATGACAACAGAGGCCGATATCAGGTTTAGGGCCGAGACCGAGATGCGCCTTGCATATATTTTCATTGGAATGGGTCTCGGGATCTTTCCAAGCTGGCGCTTCTGCTGAGCTGGGTAAGACCGAGACCAAGAATTATTCTAGCATTAGGAAATGCCCCCACACAATTGCCCCTAGCTCCTGACCTTCTAGAATCTTCAGTCTTTGAGGTCGGGAGCTAAGGATAAGAAGACACTTTGCGCCCAGATCCCATCTCTGTGCTAATTGCTGATGTCTGCTGGCGTCTGATCCTTATCATGATGCCGTTTCGTCTGCCCGAGGCAATAAATGGCGTGTCTTTATTATTTCGTCTGGTTGGACACGCGAGCGTTGCTTCATGTGCCCGAGGCGACTAATGATGTGTCAGAGTTATTATGGGGGATAAATTGGCGGTGCCATGTGTCATCTTCCATTTGGTTGCTGCTTGCACCGAAGCGACGCGTGGAGAGTTCGAAGCGACGTTTTGCACGCATGCTTTTAAGAGGAGCTCATTCCCTCTAAAAATAGGGGTGCCCCTTCTTCCCTTTCTTACTTTTTCTATTGCTTGGAACGAAACCCTGCCGGAGAAGATACTCTCTCGAGACCAGAACTCAGCGAATCTAGAGATTCTTGTTCCCGAATCCTTTGCTCCCTCTTTGTGAGTCCCCTTCTTCTTTATCCTCTTCTTGTGCCCTTCGTCTTTGCTTAGGGTTTCTGTCTCCTAAGGTTTTAAATCTCGTTCTTCCTCGCTTTCTGACCCTTTTGGTTTTTAGAAAATGGAGATTTACAGTCACTGAGTAGAGAACCCTCAAGCCCTGGAGGGGCTTAAGAATGCATACAAGATACCAGACGACGTTCTGGTGAAGTCCGACGACCTCTAGGGTGGTTTTGATGGCCTTACCCTTTTCAAAAAATGGATGTCCTTTCCTCTGGTGGCAATAACTGAAGACGGAGTTAGATTTCTCATCCACCCCCTTCTCCGTTCATGCCTGAGCACCTGCCGGCTATGCCCCTTCCAATTAATGCTCAACGGATTCAAGATAATCATGGGTGTGGCCAAGCTCAATGAGATCATCGGTATCAACCTCGGCATGCGCGACATTGAGGATGTCTATGATATCTGTAAGTCCGCAGGGGGCGAGGACACATACTACCTCCGGGTGAAGGGGAAACGCCGACCCCTGATAAATGCTTTGGAAGATTCGAGCAAATATGCTGGGGAGGACCGCCTGCTTGTCTCGGGGAACTGGGAGTCCGAGCCGACCGAGACCGAGGTGGCGAGAAGAATTCAAGTTCCTCAGAGACCTGGGACCCCTCCGAGTAAATTTTCGCCTTCCCTGGGCTGTTGTATTTGCTTTATTATTGATCTGCTGAGCTAATGTTTTGATTTGTGTCTTCTGTGCAGGCATTCAGCGAAGAAGGAGGGAAGCCGGCCTAGATCGTTGGAAAAGGAACGAGACCTGGTTCGAGAAAATATACCAGTACCACGGTCACAACGAACGAGTTGCCTTTTTCCTGCTACAGTATACGTTGAGGTACCAGTCTTACACCAAGAAGACGACCGAGCTTCCCACCGAGCTGATAGGGCAGATAGTACTTGCCCTAGCCGAGACCAGTGGACATGTGTCGTTGGGCGTCAAGGCTTCCGATCCGATCAGGATTGTTGAAGACTACCCTTCCTCTCCAAACCCAGAAGAAGGAGGAGAAGAAGAAGAAGAAGAAATGGATGGGCAGCGACCTCCCATCAAGGATTTAGGGGCCATGATCTTCAGAGGCCGAGCCCCTCCTGCTCCAAAGCGTGCCCCTAGCGGGTCCGACATCGCCCCTGGGTCCTCTGCTAACGTTCCCTCGGGTCCCTCAGATGCAGCCGGGACCTCATCCTCCATCCAAAAGAAAGGTGCCCAAGGCCCTCAGCAAGAGAAGAGGAGCAGGTCGGAGGACCGACCCAGGAGACTCGGAAGCAGGGGGCTGAGATCGGAAAGGAGGGGGAGAGGCCTCCACCCGAAAAGAGTCCCCGGGTGGAGGGCGAGTCGGAGCAGACCGCCGAGCGGCCTTGTAGTGCCCGCATGCCAAGCCACCCCACTTCAGGCCTGACTTCCAGATCAATCCCAACCAATTTTTAAATATAGAGGACCGGGTAGGGACTAGCTCTGGGACTATTACGGCGGTTGCCAAGGCCTGTGCTCTCCCAAAGGATATGGAGAAGCATAATAAAGCCGGCCACCTGAGTCTGATTTATTCGTCAATGAAGGCGTCGATTGAGGTGAGTCTCAGTTTTTTTTGTTTCTTTAAGTACTGTACTTCGGCCACTCGTCTGACATTTTCTCCTCTTTCACATAATGTACAGAGGCTGCAGGTGGTGCTGAAGAGAGCCGAGAAGAGTACCGCAAGGCTTAGTAAGCTGGAGAGCGAGAAGAGGAGGATGGGAAAGGCCCTAGAAGCCAGCGCCCAAGAGCTGAAGAAGGCAGAGAAGAGAAATGCCGAACTCGCGGTAAAACATCAAACTTGGGCCCGTTGACACACTTGATTAAATATAATTTAATCTTGGATCCGGAATCTGGACCATCATGTTTTGATGGACCCAGGAAAATTGTTGGAAATCCAATCAGTGCATGCTGATGAATGGAAAATAAAAGAGCACTCGGCCTGATTCTTATTCACATTGAAAGCATGGTCAGAAGTTCCCATAAAGATTCTAAACTTTGAAGACTGTTTGTGAGTAGTTAGATCTCAAATGCACTGAGCTTCACAAATTCTATTATATATTTTATCAGTTGAGGGGCCAGGGCCCACAGGCATTATTACAAAAGAACAAAGTGGATTTGGACCAGGATGCCCTTTACTGGGGCGCCATGTGAGGGGGCGGAGGAAAGAGATGTGTGTGGGATCCGGTTCCCCTACATAGATGAGATTTCGCTCTCGCTCCAAGACTTTGTCAGATAATAAGAAAGAAAAGGAACGTAGCAAATACATACATCCAGTAGAGAGTAGAGTGGTGAAGTGCAAAATGAATGGCTGGGATGAATTTTGACCATAGTTTGTATTATTGCATGACTCAGAAAATGAACGGTCCCGGTAACATATACAAGATTGTGATGTAGGTACATCTGATTTTAAAGCACCATCATCAAATTAGTTAAAACTTTATTTTTAATCAGAACTGATTGGTTTCCATTCTCATGCAAGCGTCCATCCATCAATGACATTGATTGCTGAGCACTTCCCTCTTTCTGACCTCCTCTCTATATGCATCAGTCCATTGATATTTCAAATCAAATCCCTTTCCTGTTGAAGCACCTGCTGCTGGAGCCTATAACTCTGCGAATATCTCAACCAACCCAACATGAAGCAGAATTCCCTACTCAGTGGACAATCGAATCTCAAAGGGGCGTACCCCTAACAAAAGGCATGATCCACAAATAGATCAATCCCAAACCCACATCCGGGCAAAGTAAACAACCCATATCCATGGTAAAAACACAAAAATCAACTCTCCAAAAGTGCAATCTCCAATGAGGGACATGTTACCCACATCCAACATTAAGTTCTTCTACCAAAATAAAACCCAACATAAAGGTTTTTTTTTTTTTTCCTATCAGAGGGTTCTCAATCCTTTGGGCTGGACTAATCCCTTCGGGCCCAGAGGAAAGCCATGTAAAATCCCCTGTAGCCCCAGTATGGTAGTACAGTTTTGAACCTACAACCTTCATGTGCAAACCATGGTCTTAGGCCAACTGAGCTACCCCTTGGGGTTAAACCTAACATGAAGTTATCAAACAAACCAAATTAGAAAGTTTCACACAAACTAGTTCCTAGATGGACTTTGGATCTTATGGTTCCATTTAGCCCAATTTTCTAGTGGCCCATATCCTATTATTTGTCAATTCCATTCACAATTTCCGGTTGGAATACAAAATTTGGATCAAAATTTGGCCCATGGATGGCAATGTAAGAACAACATATTGCAAGATACATTGATTATCACATGGTAAAAGACCAAAACTTGTTGGTGACCATTAAACCTAGAAGAAAGGTTCATAGATTAGATACCCATAAGCTTCAGCCCCACTTAGAGGTGGATTAGGGGTGCAGGGGACCATAGCCCTCCAAGAAATTTGAAAACTTTAATACTGAGATGGGGTGGGGCTTTACATTGGAACTTTTCCTCCCCCTTACAAGATTACTGCCACTGGCACTAGGAGAATCTACTTCAAATCAAAAGACTGTTCACTTTTCTGTTGCTTGACCCACTGCAGAGGTCTTCTCTAAGGTCCAAATTAAACCCTCTGCTCCCTAGGGCCCACTTACATTCCCACTCCCTTTCAAAATTAAAACAATCCTCTTGTATTTGCATGCTCCAATCATACAATGTGTCATCTAATAAAGACCTCCCTTTCCAATGAATGACTTACATATTTCTCAGTGACAAGCTCAAGCAGCCGTAGGCCAATGGGATGAGAATTCAAAACCTATTATCGGATCCTTTTCATGTCAGGTGTGAACACATCAGTCAACCAGATGATGGTGATAATAGTTTTTTCTTATAGGTTGAGGGTTCAAAATTGCACTATCACATTAAGACTATAGGGGATTTACTCCTAAGCTCGCAGGAAATATTCTGGTCCAAAGGGCGGGGACACCCTCCCTTATAAATTAAAAAAGAATGACGGTGATAATGGTTATGCGCTTTCTTCTCTGCAAATTTCAAAGTTACCAAAAGTTTCTCAAGAAAACTAAACAGATTTTGATACAGGTGGGTTCCTATTCCTTGTATTTTGTTAAGAGTTCGGATCCAATGAGGTTTTTAATTTACTGATTTTAAGGAGTGGGACACCATGAATACAGATTTCAAACATCAGATCCTTAATCTCCATCTTAAACACCAGCCCAAAACTATTCTTTCTTTTCAGACTTTCTTAAATAAACAAATGAAATGCCACATTACCCATCATCTTTACTATTTCTTTTTTTTTAGTTGATAATGAAAATTATAGAAAATTAAATATCTGATTTTATTATATTCATGATAAATAAAATTGCTCTGAAAAAATAAAATGCCATGAAATAATTGTCATTCAAAAACATGCCTTTAAGAGATAAAAAGAACTTACCATGGATTGGGTCAATGGTGGGGACTGCCTTTTTAAATTTAAGTCACTCACAATTGCTCTCCCCTATTTTACTGTTAGGTTAAATTTCATTCAAATGTGGCCCACTATCATGTCGATTAATGTGAAAAAAACCTTGAATAAAATGATAAATCAAGTGTTCTATAATTAGAGTTTAATGGGTCCAACTCTCACTAAATTGAAATTTGACAATGGCAACTCAGATGCCAGCATGATATCAATTTGAATATCTAAATAGTGTGAATTTCATCTCCACATTGTGAATATTAAGTTTTTTAAACTTTGCATACCCATCTCTCTCTGTCTCTCTCTCTAAAAAAGGAATATCTCCTTTCTTATATTTTTATACAATATTGTGCAAGCATGAACTGGAGAATAAAATCATCCATGGTAAAACCCATTATTCCACATGGTGATGAATGATGGTGGATAGTGAAGTAGGAAAAAGGCTGTGAGAGAGTGCAGAAAACCTGCTCCTATTGCTGTTTCACAGAAAAGCATGACCAGGTGTAGTTCTTTTTATAGAATCTCAAACACTGTGGTTTCATGATGTTGTTCTTGTACTTCTGTCATCATCAGCCACTTTCATGTGAAGACAGATATACTCAAAAGAGTAATCCAAAAGGCTGTTTGGTTCTCGAATTGACATTTTTAAGAAAAAAAGGATATCATTATTTTGGAAGCTAGGGGACGGTTAGGGGTGGAAATGGGTAAGGCCTCATTGCATTGTCTTCTTAGAGCCCAATTTGTTTGCTACAATTTCTTACAGGAATCTTGTCTCTTTAAATTTTCTAAAATTCTTGTTATGAACTTTTTGTTTCTTAATTGGGTTATTGAGAATCTAAAAGTTTCAGCATTCTCAAATGCCCCAAATTAATTTACAGCTACGTGGGACTCACATATGAATGTCTTCATATTGGATGGGAGTAGATTATGTATCTTAAAATTTTATATTTTTCTTAATTACATATCTTTTTGACATTTTGCTATGCAAGAATGCCCGCTTATACCATAATTCTTTCATTATTTTTTTACTTATAAAGGAGATTATTTGAGTACTCACGGGAAGAAAAGACTCCGCACATGTGAAGAGAGGAGACTCCGCACATGCACGGAGGGGGAGACATAGGTATCCTCCTTCATCTGGATGAGAGGTGGGGTCCGCAGCGCAGACTCAAACTGAGTCAACGGGCCTAAAACGGCAGTCCATTATGGGCTGGGTAGACCAAACAGACCCATTTATTAATCACTTTATTCCAAACCTGGATTTATCGGATTGGATTCGGATCATGTAAGGAATTCTCACCCCCAACAAGGGACAACCCAAAATATGTTCTTCTCCGAGGCCTCCAAGCATGCACGTGACAAAGTGATGAGATCTTTTTTGGCCCATTCTTGCTGATCCAGAGGGATGGCATCATGGGCCCACCCCTGGACTTGGATGCTGCAAAATCCTACATGATCTGTCTATTGGATCTGGGTTGATTCTATGTTCGGATCAGAATTGGACCCATTGACGGACCCGATTAAATATAATTGAATCCTGGATCCGGAATCTGGATCATCATGTCTCGATGGACCAAGCAAAATTGCTGGAAATCCAATCAGTGCATGCTGATGAATGGAAATATAAAGCACTTGGGCTGATTCTTTATTCACATTGAAAGCATGGTCAGAAGTTCCAAAAAAGATTCGAAACTTTGTAGTTGGAACTTCTGAAGAAAAGGGCAGTGTACTTGTGTCATCTCCAGTGACTTCCAGGTGAAAACTGCATATAATGATTCTTCATTACCAAGATGTTGAATCATGAATACAAGCAAGGAACAGAGAAAGATGGGAGGGTTGTTATAGTAGTCTGTATGAGTATCCAAATTCCAAACCCAAGTCACAATATTTGATTGACACCAACCTATTTGGGTTTAGTAAAGGTGATTGGAATTTAGAACTGTTCATTTGGTTGGGTCCCACCATGGGTTCCAAAACTCCATAACTGGACCCAAGTCATCTAAAGAGTAACTCGGGCAAGTGAGACTCAGTTTACAATTTCAAAATAAGTCGAGATCTACCCAACTCAGTGATCTAAACAGAACCGTTCCTTGACAGGTCAAAAATGTAGAACACTGCCCAGCCCATTGAACCCATAAGGTAGCCTGGACAGGGTGGGGTCTGGTCCAGGGCCCCATTAACAAATTCTCCAGCTTTTGCATCTGTGCCTTGGCTCTGTTCACTAGTTTTTAGGCTCCAAAATCAACCTTGGGCCTAATCATAAGCCCAATCTAGGCTCATGATAGATGGGATTGGGAAGCCAAATGGGTCGGTCCAACTCAATCCAAAACTACAGTAGATAAAGTAGTCATCGGGTCTGACCTCTCTTATCGGGTGGACCTCAGTTACCACACCCAGATTTGGATATGAGTTGCAGTGGTCCATTGGTTGGACCACTTATCAGATTGGTCAACTACTCTGTTGAGTCCAGATGAGGTACTCAATTCAGTTTACGTCAGCCGCATGCCTTGCAGGGTGATCCAAGTCTGACCCACTTATATGTTATATGAGTCAAAACTTTGTACGAGTGGTTAAATCTCATATTCATATGGGTAGTATGCTAGTAGACTCCACAAACTCGTCCAATTTTATAATTTTTGAAACAATTTCAATCCAACTCGATGAGGAATCTAGCACTCGGCAAATTGATAAAATTCTGAAAGAGATAAATGAATGGAAGATGACCTCCTGGCGAAGGTCGGCAAATGTAGCGGCGGATCAACTAGCAAAATTAGCCTCACCTCTGGAGAATGTGTTCCATCACTCCCTTCCTCTGCATATATGGGAGACTTATTCACAAGATGTTTGTACACAACAAGGGACACATTGCATAAAATAGAATGATGGTTGAAGGTTTTAAGGAGTGCAACTGGGCCTGTCAATGGGCTAAGCCGGGCTGAGCTTGGGTTTTTCAATGCTGTCTAGAAAGCTGGACGGGCCTGCAGGGGCTTGTCCAATCCTAGACCTAAATTGAATGGGCATGTGTCAAATCTCGTCCCGTGTAGGACATGGCTTCCCACGATTTTGAATTTAAGTTAAACATTCTCTAATTTTTTTCTATAATGTGACTAGACACCCAGTATGAATCGGACTTCAAACCCTTCTCCTTTATTCCGGGCTTGGAACCAACAATGCAATGCAACAAACAATATGGAGGAGTTAAAAACATGCACTTGGCATGGGCGCTAACAAAAACTTTTATCTATATAGTATGATTGTCGTAATAAAAATGTAGAGCATATCCCAAAACATTTCACAAGACAAAAACTCTATATTTTTGGGCTTCGGCCTGGCCGGGTATCCATTTCAAGTAGCTAAATTGACATGCGTAAGTGCAACACCTCTTCTTGTACTTATATAGGAATTTGCTTAGTTTGTTTTTTACTATGTGACTATTTGAAGATGTCTTGTTTTTAATATCTTAATTCTATATTGTAACTCTTTGTTTTCGTTTAATGTAATACCTTTTCTTAGTAATGTAATTCTCTGTTTCCCATTAATGTAATAACTTCTCTTAGCGAAAAAAAAAAAACTTCTTATTGTCATTGACACATTTGTCATGTGGTCCACCACCTTCCAATCATCTACTTATTGTCACTGTCTATGTGTGGCCCACCTGGTCCTCCCTTTATCTAACCCGGCTATTGTCCATCACATATCCATAACCCGTGGTATAATGCAGGAAATGTCTGCTGTCTGTTTGCACCCAACTTACCATGCTAAATTCCAATTTGCATTTTCAAAGTCAGTAAGTGGGCCACTGACTAATCCGATCTTCTCTCCAGCCAATGAGGCCCACCTTCTCGAATCTTAGCCGGTCAAAATTTCTGCTTCCCTGTCTCAGTATTGGACTCAATTCAATTGGATCAGGGCCCACCCCCAATTTATCAAATATGAAACCAGGAATCATGTGTCTAAACAGTCATTTACCACTGATTGGAGTGAGTTTGACCCACAACCCATAGAGAGAAGATCATCATTTTGAGTTGGTTCTAAAGCAAAGTCCAAACACACACAGTCCGCCTAGGGTTGTAAACGGGTCGGTTCCGGTCCGAGTCTATGGTGGAACCATAACTGGAATCGTTAAAGAGAAGGTGGAACCAAATCCGGAACTGGTTTCTTGGCTCCGAAACCAAAACCAGAACCATATATGGGATGAGTCTGGATTCGGGTCCAAATTTAGGTAGAGAATGATATTTAAAAAAAAAACATGGTTTTTAGGAGAGATTTTTTAAAATTGAGGTAATATATCGAGTCTTAGGTCCGTGGGTCCGAACCAAGGTGGACGCGGACCCCGACCCATTTGCTTATCGGGGCCTAAATAAGAACTCATACCCGGTTTTTAACGGGTCGAAACCTCTAGATAATCGGAGAATCGGGTACCCATTTACATCTCATTCAACTTTTGCTCATCTCAGGTCTGTTTTTTTTTTTTTGCTGCTCATGAGGCAGCCCAATGCAAGGATGACCCGCGCTGGGTTGGATTTGGGCCTTGGCCTATGGTCTTTACTAGTGCGAAACATTCTGGATTGATTATTAAATGGGCCTGTTGCTGAGCTTAGATGAGCTTAAAGGCTCATCCTGACCCAACATGCTCAACATGGGATGCAAACACTTTGCAAACAAGCAAGTCATGGGCCTAACTTTTAAGCCCATGGTTATTTCAAGACCTAAGTTTTAGGCCCGATAACTGAATGGGCAAACTTGGACAAACTCTGGCCCAGTACAACCAGCCCCATGAACACAACTAATATTTTAATTTTTGAACCTGCACATGATTGGGGATTGGGGTCTACTTCAGACTTCAAGGCTGGAATATAAATAAAATGTTAGTGTGGCAAATGGATATCCAATTGTCCATATATTTGAAGTCTTTGATTTCAAATAAAGTAGGTGTGTTCACTAAAAATTGATGTATTCCTTGTAACATTACAACCCCAAGGGGTAGCTTAGTTGGCCTAGGACCACGGTTTACTCCCGGAGGTTGTGGGTTCGAAACTCCGCTACCACACTAGGGCTACAGGGGATTTACTCGGCTTCCCTCTGAGCCCGGAGGGATTAGTCCAGCCCAAAGGGTTGAGAACCCTCCGACGACGAAAAAAAAAAAAAAAAAAACAACATTACTTTGCGTTGATTCTTCAAAAGCAAAGAAGAAAGAATTCGTCTAGATAGCTTTTGACATTGATTCTTTTTGGGACGTAGCTGTATTCAGGAGTGTAGGGGAGAGAATTGTTGATGGGATGGTTTTTTTTCTTGGTTAAAATATTAATGTTAAGAGAGAAAAAGGGACATCCAAACAAGTAGCCACCACCACAACTCACAGTTAACCACTAAATTGGCTTGCTGCTCCTTTTTTGGTATATTGTTCTTCTTTTGTCCACCCTGTACGGAAAAAAGGTCTCCTGTTTTCCAACAAATGAGTGCCTAGGCTAGATGTGAATATATCTATCCACAAGGGCTATAGCTAGGTCTATCAATTGAGCTGGTTGAAATGGGCACCCGACCTTGTCCAAGCCCAAAAATACAAGGATTTTAAAAAAAATTGAGCCCAGTGGCAGTAATTTTAAAGCCGATCAAAATGGGACCTAGAATGGGTAGCACAAGCCCGACCCGGCCCGCAAGGAAAATGAAGCTAGACCAGGTTGTGGGTCCTACTATCCAATTGATCATTGAGATTTGAACACCTCAGTCATATTCAAACCTAGCAAACTAGTTCTCTTATGTGAACAACCAGTGTTTTTCAGAGTTTGTTAGTGTGTATTGATCACTATGGAAAATTTTCATATCGTGGACGAATAATGTACATGGACAGTTTATTATAGTATGTTTTTCTACCTTGTATTAATTCATTCTTTATATAAATTCATTCATTTCCAATCAGCTGATTATTGATGATATATACATTTTAAATTGATAGCCTTTTTCCAGCTATCTAATTCTATATACATGTTCCTCTTTAATATGCTTATTTTTTAAACTCTGTCCAAGATTATCCAGTTAGAAATATAAAATACATTATTCATATCTGCAGAGTTTTTGGTTACCCCAGCTTAACAATTTAGTGGTGCACTAACATTGAGGGAAAAAAATACAATTTAGTTATGCACTAGCATTGTAGCAAAACAGAGTATAAATTAGAGAATGTTTAACTTATATTCAAAATCTACTAGGCACTAGCCCAGCCATGGCTCGGCCTGGGCCCACACAGGACGGGATTTGACGTAGGCCTGTTCAATTTAAGGTGGGATTGGACAACCCATGATAAGCCCGCCCAATATTTAGGACGAAATTGGATAATCGAAGCCCAAGCCCAACCCAGCCCATTTAGATGCCTATCTATAGCTCAGTTGGGTAATGCACCTAGTTTACTCACACTCCAGTGCCAGCCATTTCAAAACCAACGGAAATGACACCTAACTATATCATGGTTTAGACATCAATGGTAGAAGTTACCGAATAAATTAAAATATCAATCAGACGCCAACCTATTCTAATAAAACTGTATTTTTTTTTTTTTTGCCATTTCAAAGCCAACGGATATGACACCTAACTATATCATGGTTTAGACATCAACAGTGGAAGTTACCGAATAAACTAAAATATAGATCACACGCCAACCTATTCTAATAAAATTGTATTTTTTTAATTAACAAAAGTGTTTCACCTCTTTAAGAATCAACTATTCATCCCGGCACGTGAAACCGAGTAAGTTAGACTTTGCTTAGGGAAGTGACTCAGGAAGAGAGCTCGGGTTCAAAATTGCAACCTTTGACTTTTAAACCTTAGCCCTAGCCAACTCCGCTACCACTCGAGGCTAATAAAATAATTGATCCTTTTACACAACAAATCAAAGAAGTAAAAACTCATTGTTTTTCATTTCCCATGTTACCTAATCATTATATATTATAAACATAGGCATCGATTTTGAAATTGGAATTGAATCACAAATCAATTTCAAGAGATAAGCTCTATCAATCAAATCTATTCAAATAACTTGTCCAACTTAAACTCAAACTCTCAAGTTTAAATTTAAGGAGAGATTTTAGGGATTTGAGAGAAATTTTCGATTTTAGTCAGTCTAACAAATTCAACACATTTATGTACACAATAGACTTTTAATATAAAGATGGTTTCTCGTGTGATCTCAAGATATTCTTTATAACCTATAAATTTACACGTTGTATAGATTTACGGTTATAAATTATAAATCCATAGATATAGATCTATGGTTAAATAATTAAATTAAAATTAATTATTTAATATTATTAATTATTATTCAATATTATAAATTATATCGCGGGCTTGTTTTACTAGTTCCTCGTTTCAATAGCCGGCTACAATCATTTGAATAATTAGGAATAGTAAATGGTGGGTCCCGCACAGTCCCTAATATTATTTTTTAGATTCGTGGAATCTACACTACCCACATATGTTGGACTTTATCACAAGCACTCGCACACATTCAGCATAGATGTTGCCATATTTGTGACATTGGTAGATGATAGATTTTCCTCTATCATCGGCCAGAATGACACCCATCAGATCAAATGATCTGAGTCAGTTAAAAAGTGGGTCTCACCTGCACAAAATCATGGAAACAAAACCAGTACTTGGGTGGAAAAATCCTTTTGGCCAATATTTAGCACAGAGAAAGTAGGGGTGGGGACATGTAAAATGGTGGGAGTTGTAAGCTTCTGGTGCTTTGGCCTTCTCCTTTTTAGTGGCCCACTGCCGACAATACACGCACAATCAACAAAGGGCCAAGTTGAAAATATTAATCAATTAAAACATGGTGCTAGAGGATGTGTAGAATCAATGGGCCCAACCCATGGGAGCCGAGATGTGGACAGCACTATGGAGTATGGATTCCGGGTGGTTAGATCTGGTGGGGGTCTAGCCTTCTAGTCATTTTATCAAGTGCCATCAAAATGGGTGGCTAAAATATAAGTTGCGTTCATCTTTAGTAGATGCATTTATAATTTTATATTAGACAGGTAGTTTTAGGGTTTATTTAGAGATGACATCAATAGATTAAAAGTAAAGTTGGATAAATTCATTTGAAATGGTTTTGACACATCAAACATAAGCCAACAATAGAGCTTTTGAGAAAAAAGATTATTCAAGTTAATGGTCCGCCAAGAAAAATGGTAGAAACTAAATGAGATATTGATTGAAGTAGCAAGGACAATATAAAGAAGTGCAATTTATTTGAAAATCTGACTCAGGATGAATTCGAGAAAAAAAAGAAAACAAAAAACCAATAAAATTTATTATGCAACCCCCAACATACTTTGACCAGGTTTTGGATGATGATAGCCAGCAAACTCTATTCATATGATATTGAGCCCTGTGCAACTAATATAATTAGTTATCAGTTTGTATCTCTTCTATTTTGGAATTGGAAATAGAATAATTCATAGTAAAATGATAGGTTGAAATAAAATGATCTCTTCCATTCCCATCGGCCCATCAGATTACTGTGAAATCCAAAGTCATTGTTGTTGAGCCCAAATCCGGTGAGTAGGGATGACATACAATTTTAACGATTTAGATCATCAGTAAATGAGCCCCTCAATGAGTTACACACATCTCACCTATCAAATGCATGTAGTAAATCATCACTCGTGAGATCCATACTCGTTGAAATGTTGAGAATTTATGGACATGATGTGATGAATTATCCCTCGCTTTTACAATTAAAACGTTCGCGTTGCAAAGGAAAGAAAAAAAAAAAAAAAAAGGACTCCCCTAAGATTGATCATAGTACATGAAATATCTTAACAAGAAAATTCAATAGTGCCAAAAAAAAAAAAAAAAAAAACACTCATTCTAAGATGGGGAGGGCTAGTGGTGGGCCACACAATGGTTTCATGCTGTCGAGTCCAGGCCATGGTTTCACAGGTACATGCGGCCCCTGGAAGCAGACATTTTGGACCATATGGTCCCAGTCGTTTAAAACTTTTTTAAGTCTCGAGATTTCTGAACACGTTTCTTCCCTTCATTTCTGCGAAACACACAACTGTCCCAACAGGATCTTATTAGATCCAATCTCGACCGTCCATTCCCTCTCTAAGCCAATCAGCAGGGTTCTTATACCACAAAACCCCAACTTCCACTTCGCTTCCTCCTTCCCCCGCTATAATTACTCGCCTCCGCAGCCAGCTCGAAATCTCTGTGGTCCTTTCTCTCTCAGATTTTCCTTGACAGAGCTTTCTCTTCTCCACCTCAAAGTCTCAAGGAAAAACGAGAGAGAAACTCAAACCCTAACCCTAATCCTCTCGGCTCGAATCTTCTCATCTCCAGGTTCTCTTCTTTCTCTGCATTTCTCCTCATTTCTATGCATTACCGTAGTAGATTTTTTTTTCAGTGCTCTTGTAATTTCAGTCTCTCTTCGTTCTGTTCGAGTCTCTGGCGTTTCCGGATTTTTCATGGTATTTGAAGGGATTCTGAGGTTTTTGATCTCAATCTACTGTATTTCTCTTTACATTTCTTCGTTGATCTGTTTTTTTTTTTTTTTTTTTTTTGAGCTTTCTGCGTTTGATTCGTTTCTAAATCAACAAGCGACACATCTTATCCTGATTTCTTGGAATTTAAGTTCAAGTTTGTGTTTGCGACAGCTTTCCACGGTATTTGTTTGCACGGTGATCTCACTTTCTGCGAAACTGGAAACTGAATGCTTTCATTTTTACACAGTTTCAGTTTCTGTTGAGACTTAAAGACGAAGCATTTTTTCACGGTGAAATGTGCTTCCAAACAAGATGCATGAAATGGATTTCTAGCCTTTCGTGTCAATTGTGCGAAAAATATTGTTAACTCGGAACAATGGAAGATCATTCTCCATGGAATCTTCTTTCATTTTTGTGTTTTTTGAGGGCTTGAGTCTGTAATTCCTTTCCGTTTGTTTGTCGTCTTCTTCTATACTGATGCATGGATTTTTGAATTAATTGCGGAATCTGCAGGCATTGTGTGAGTTCAAGCAGATTTGTTGTGAATCTTCTTGCATTTGGGAGGATAGGCTAAGCCATTTGTCAGACGAACTTGTGAAAACTATAGATCTTTGAAGATTTTGGATAGAGCAGTGTATAGATTAATCGATTTTCTACTGCCTTCAGGCGTTTCAAAAAACCCTAGGTTTGCTCATTTTAAGGAATAGAAAGGTCTGGGCATTAGATCTGTGAAGTTACAGTAGGTAATTAGACTGCCTGTAGCTGCTTCTATCATGGAAGTTTCTATGAGAGTTGGCAGTGTTGAAACTCCTTGTGCTGGGTTCGGAAAGAACTGGTTGTTAGTTTCGTCCAGGCAGCTTGAATTTGCAGCATCAGTTGCTTCGGCTGCTGGATTCTTATGTAGACGGAGAGTTGGCGCTTGTGGAAGAAGAGGTTTGAAAATCAGCTGCGAGGGAGGAGTGGTTGCTGTGGTTGACAAGGTTGAGACTTTGGATCTAAGTGCTGATGGAAATGTCGGGCAATTGACTAGCGTAATGAAGTTTGGTGGTTCTTCTCTGGCATCAGCTGAACGAATGAGGGAGGTTGCGGAACTCATTCTCAGTTTCCCAGAAGAAAGGCCTGTAATAGTTCTCTCTGCTATGGGAAAGACCACCAACAAACTTCTAAATGTATGTTGCTTGCGCTATGTTTTTTCCTCTCTTAAGTACATTTTGGTGAGTTTAGGTTATCACAATTCACATGATTTAATGCATTGCATAGGCTGGTGAAAAGGCTGTTGCTTGCGGTGTTTCCAATGTATCCGACATTGATGAGTTGAGCTTCATCAAAGAATTGCATCTTATGTGAGATCTCAGTCCTTATTCGTATTCTTATGCTTAATGGTGTTCAAAAAGCTTAGTGATGGACTCAACCCGGGTATGTGAACTCGATTAAAAGTACCAAGTTGAAATTCTAACTTTACAAAAGTAGTAAAAGGAAAAGGCCAAGTTGATTGATTTGGCTAAATCTTGATTAAATTGGTAGATTTTTCATTGACTTGGTTCCATTATGGAAAATGAAAGCTGATTTCCAGGTTGAGTCCAATCTTTGAAATTGATCATTTGTGGCCATATGTTTGGATCTAGTCTCACCCTCTATTTTCCTGCTTTTTTTATTTTTCCTTTTGGCTTTATGCAGAACTGTTGATGAGCTTGGAGTAGATAGGTCCACTATTTCTGGTGAGACTTTTTTTATTTTTTTATAATTTTTTACTTTTTCAATTTAAGTTGTTCAAAAATTATAATAATATCATTTGGTCTTGAAGTTAATATTTTTATCCTTGTATCAGGACCTCCATCCTCTGTCTAGATAGTATGCGAACTTTTGGAGCACGAGTGAAATTAGCACCATTTGAGTTTACGTGTTGGTTGATGCCGTTTGATGTTATGCACACAAATTACTTGATTGCTAGGTTGTAGTAAATTATTTGGTTTGGAGCTCATATCATGTTGTAGAGAACAAGTAGTACATGAAAAGTGTTTTCTCCTCTTATACGAGTTCTACTGAATTTACTGAATAATAACAACAACAGCCATAGTTGTACATGCTTATTCTATTTTAATGAATTCACTCTCAGTTATAATAATATGTAATAATTAATAAGAATTATGATGACATTATTATTGGTATTCCTACTGTTGCTGCAGCAACCCTGTATATGGTAACATTTCTTTTTGAATCTATGAAAACCATTACAAAACTTGCCACAACAGTGCCATCCTCTTTACCCTTACCGTTTGTCTAGTTCTAGATGGACAAAATGAACAAAGAGATCTGTTCAATGGTTGACAAATTTTGACGAAGACCTAAACACAAACCATACGGTATGACTATTGCTTTGGTGTATTGATACAAGATGCCACAACATTGGAATGGTGTTTGAAAATTGCTTTCTAGACGACTTACGATATGGTTTATTTGGGCTTATTTGTGTCTCTTTTGCTTATTTTTAGTGATAGTAAATGGATCCCTAACGGGCCTTTTCTCGAGTGCTAGAGCCCTTCGACAGTAACACTCTTTGTCTAGCAAGAAGGAAGAGGATATGAGCATCTTTTTTTAGTGAGGAGGCTGGTACGACTAAGAGAAAAGGGGAAAGAGGAGAAATGTAGTTAGAGCAAAACCTTGTACAAAAACTGAAGGGAAGGGAAGCTGGTGGTGGAAGAGGAAAGAAGGGGATACTTGTGGAGGGAAAGGATGACAGCTTGATGGGAGGAAAGGAGGAAAATGGTTTTGAATAATAAGGAAATAAAAGCAAACCACTGAATTTGTCCCCTGCCGTTGCTCAACTGGTTAGGGACAGTGTAGGCGTGTGAGTTTGAGTCTCATGCATAAAAGAAAAGGCACTTACTTTGAAAACTGGTAAGAGAGAGCCGATGCCGTGGCATAGTTGGTATCATCTTGGTGACATTAGGAGGGAGCATTTTAACACCCCATGCCATAGAGGGAGTAGGTACCATATCAGGCACTGTTGGTTCTATTGTATTAGGACACATCATACTGGCTTGTTTCTAGTACTGGGAATCTAAGTTGGATTGTCTTTGTTGTATTCTTTCTTACGGGTATGTGTTCTTTGCGGGAACTTCAGAATGCATTCCTGGCCAATGGCCTTTCGATACAAAACATCCCATTTTATTTTTCCCGAGGTCATGGTGAACATGGGACTTCCAGTTGCTAAATATCATGGTAGTGGGCCTAGTAGCTAGTTAAAGACTAATATGAAGTCTCTTGTGTTGTGCCAATGACTTGCATTCTTCATGGGTGGGATACTCTATTAATAACCATCAGATGGTTATGTTGCACTTAGTAGGACTCATTAATGCTATAAAGATATTTTGCTTTCCAGATTTCTTGTAAAAATCCATTCTAGCTGTTTGCTAAATATTATTGGAGTTTTGACAATGTACCTCCAAGTCATGCAGGGGAACTTTGTGTTTGGGAGCTTATGTTACTAGCTAGAGGTAGACCGTCTTAGGAACTGACAAATATACCTTTGTGGAGAAACCAAATCATGGACTTTTTCAGTGGGTTTTAGATAATGTCCTGCCTAAGCCCCATCATTCTTATCAAAAACCTTCTACGTCTTAGGAAATTACATTTAGAAAAGTGCGTCCGTACATGTTGGTTCTTTCTTTCATTTCCAGTGCCACTCAAAATAAGAAAAATCTTTCTATTTTGTGTTTTGCCGAAGCTTGTGTGATGCAATGAAATGCAATGCTGTTGTTTCTAATTGTCTTTCTTATTAATTGTAGCTGATGTTTTCATGCTGATATTTGATTCAGGATTTCTTGAACCGTCTTTTCCATGAATGATTTGCAGCACAATGAGTATTTGCTTAAAAGGAAACTTAAGAGTATATGCCCCTTTTTGTCCACGAGGGACTGAAACTCACTCACCCATGCACACTACACATCCCTGACTAGCTTAGCAACATCCAGGGATGCTTGGATGTTATTGTTGGTCACATTTCAGTTGTGCCCGTTGTGCACAATCATGAGAAGATTTTAATTGACATGTACCTCTTAATCTTTTCCGAACCACATACTTGTTTTATTGGTTCTGATTATTCCCTCTATATGTGACTAAATATTTTGGCTGTTTTGCCTATAATCTATTTTGTTCCACAGTTAAATGAATTGGAACAGCTGCTGAAAGACACCTTAATATTTGGCTGTCACATGTGTTTTGTGTTGTAGCACATCTTGATGAATTGGAGCAACTTCTGAAAGGAATTGCTATGATGAAAGAGATGACTCTACGTACAAAAGACTATTTAGTTTCATTTGGAGAATGCATGTCCACAAGGATTTTTGCTGCATACTTGAATAAAATTGGTGCTAAAGCCCGCCAAGTAAGTTTTATGTGAATTTGTGATCGCTTGTTTTATAATCTATTTTAGAGTTCAAGTTGGACTGCCATGCTTTGACATATGTAATAAAAGTTGCCCTTATATTTTGTTGCTGTCCAGGCTGGGCCCTAAAGTTCAGTCCCATGGCCTTGATGTGGGCATTGAACTTAGTTCGATAACTGAAACGTTGGGCTTTGATGTGTATAAACCCAGCCAGGTGCTGGGCCTTCATTGTGTGCTCATATTAGTTGGATATCAAATAAAATTACTGGGTAGATTTGTTCATCTGGTTGTTTAGACTGTTAATGTAAACAAGCATCATGCATGTGCGAGTTGGGTAGCCTCATGTAGCTGTCAGGTTTGCTCTTCTTTGTTTCTGTCATTGTCCCTTGGTACTGTCAGGCGGAGGAACTTCCGTTCTGCTTTGTTGGAGTTTGCAATTACTGACATTTGAGAACTGCTTTTTCTACTATTGCTGCTACTTCATTCCATTAAGATTTTACCATCGTTATGACAAATCTCCTTGACATGTGCAAAAAGGGTCTATGTGGAGCAGTGCTCCTCGAAGAAGACCAATGCATGCAACCGTAGCACAAGAGTCGAGATTTGGGTCAGCCAAGAAGCTGCTGGGATATTCTGTTTACAGTTTACGTTGATATCTTTTCACCTTTCACAGCTTGCTGCTGCAATTTGCAACGATCCTGCATTCCAGTATTTACTATTTTGTGTGATATATGCATGTTTTTATGGGTTATACCTACCATGTAGAAGGCACAATGTCAAAGGCATAACACATCTAGGGTCACTTACTATTAAGACCTGACATTGACATGAGGACCAAAAAAAAAAAAAAATTTGATCATGTTGGGTATTGTTTTGTTATATTTAGAAAAAGCATGCCTGGCTGTGGTCAACATTGATACCTGATTTAAAAATTCTCATTTGGTGCAAGATTAAATAACTTTCCTTGCATTTGTAGACTTTTTGGCAAATATCTGATGCTTCGGTCCATGTTATTTGTGTTAGTAGAGCATGCTGGTATGATACATGATGACAGTGAGTGATATATCTGTCCGTTTTTATGCAGTATGATGCATTTCATATTGGCTTTATAACCACAGACGACTTCACTAATGCTGACATACTAGAAGCAACATATCCTGCTGTGGCAAAGAGATTGCATGGAGATTGGATTCTTGATCCTGCAATTCCCATTGTTACTGGCTTCCTTGGAAAGGTCTTTCACTGCTAATCTGCTTCATAAATTTTATTTATTTATTTTATCCTACTTCAGTTCAACCGTATTTTAACATTTTCGCATATGATCTGCTAACTTCAGGGGTGGAAATCTTGTGCTGTGACCACCTTAGGCCGGGGTGGGAGTGATTTGACAGCTACTACGATTGGTAAAGCCTTGGGATTACGAGAGATTCAGGTCTATATCGAAACTTAAGTGTATTAAAAATAGTTTTTTATTTTTTTTTATTTTTGCACACACACACTCTATTACACATTGCTTCCATTTTTAGGTGGGAATGATTTTTGGCATTTTCTTCTTTGATTTGCATCGTTATGAATAACTTACACTGACCATTAAAAAAAAAAAAGGAATAACTTATAGCGGTAAACTACCTGTTTACTTAATAAATCTAATTTGACTGCATTGGTGTCTATGGTCCTAGTCATTAAGGGCATGCTTGGTATCATTCTAGGAATGTTTCATTCTGAAATGAATAAAGAAAAACTTGTTTGGTAGGCATTTTGTGAGATAGAATATCTAGAGAGAAGAGGGGGAAATGGGAGATAGAGGAGGGATTTTAGAGATGTGCAGAAAGAGTGAGAAAATGCCTGCCAAAATATGTTTTTCTTCATTCATTCTCAGAATGAAACATTCCCAGAGTGATGCCAAATAGGCCTTAAACTGCTAGAATCAGATGTAGAGTCTCAGTGACCAAGGAAACAATCCCCACTGATAGATAAAAGGCCACTTCATTGAGACAATCTGCACCAACAGTGCTAACGCCAGAAACCTTGCGGAAACAGTACACATTTCATCTGGAAAGGCTTCGACGAAGAGGCTTATTGCCCCATGAGTCATGACAATCACCTATTCAATCCTCCCTTTGATTTCTCCTGTCTCTATCCTCCCTCTAGCTTTTAAATGATTCTTCTTTATTCCAGGTTTAGTTGCTATTGTCTAACTGTCTACGTGTAAGGCTGTTAGAGTAGTATTTTTTTTTTTTTTAGCTTGCTTGGCATGCAGCCTAGGGATTGATCCCTGGGTGGTATGGTGAGAATGGGAGTCCTATCAACAGGGACTTGCTTATATTATCTAAAACTGCTAGAGAATTTATCATATCCTCCTAGATATACTTCTTGAATGCTGGAATGACTCGTGTTTTTGTAAGTGCAGGGCTGTTGGACATCAGCATTTTATTCCTTTATTTCTTCATGGATTCTTGCCTAAAATGAACATTTGTCCTCCAAAATTACAATCAATCAGCATCTGCTGTCCTCTTCTGAGATATACCTGAATGAGGGTTGTGGGCCACTTTTCATTTGTTTGTTTGCATCCCATGGGCTGAATCAGTGGTTTATTGTGGATAAGCTGAAGAGGGGAAAACCAGTATCTGATGTTTTCCCTCCGTACAAATCAGTGTTGGTGTTGATCAGAATTTAGCTATAAAACATCCACTATGAGATGATTCTGATTGACTAATAATCCTTTCAATCATAGCAATGATTTATGTATGGAAACATTGATCATTACCCCATGTCCAATTTGAGTACAGTTTTAATTTTTTTAACTTACATTTTAGCACTTCCTATTTGGATCTATAATATGATATACTTGCGTGCATTCCAAGTATGCTACTTTGTAGTCTTAATTGTTATCTGACAGTGTAACTTTTATAACAGGTGTGGAAGGATGTGGATGGTGTTTTGACGTGTGATCCTAATATTTATCCACATGCAGAACCTGTACCATATTTGACATTTGATGAGGCAGCCGAACTTGCTTACTTTGGTGCACAGGTACTTATGGCACCTTTTCTTTTCTTGCTAATTTAAAACACTGGAAAGCTGCTGGCGTTTAAATTAAGACTGCCAATTACTATATTGAGCAACTAATAATAAATGGAGGTGATTCATTTAAACAGACTCTCTACTCTGTATATCCTAATTCCTAAGCCTAGCATTTCCAAGATTTTATATTGTTAACATAATAATTTCTTGATAATATGAAAGCCTCATAATTATTTTCTTATTCTGTTAGTACATGTATGCCAGTTTGGAACTAATATGTTGGAATGGCTGACATCTTAAGTAAAAGAATCATGTCGAAAGTCGAAACACCTTATTAAATTTTTTTTATTGTTAACATAATAACTTGTTGATAATATTTCTACCAAAAACTTGTTGATAATATGAAAGCATGTTACGAGGATAAATTGAGCATAAGAGTCATATTGTGTCAAGACTTAAAAATTTTCGTGTAAAATCTGTGTTCCTGCGATATCAAATGTCATGTCATTACTGTACCCTAGGCTCATTTGAGAGATGGAAACTATATAGAGAATGCTATTTCCGGGACATGTTGGTAACAATCCCTTCTGTGTTCAATACCATATGATGGTTGCTATTTTCCACGAGCATTTTGGTAATCATATATATATATATATATTTTTTTAATGTCTAAACTACCAAGTTGAGTTTCTGTTGTAAGATTAGTTGCATGTAATCAGTGATTAGCAACTATTTTAAATTCTAGTGGGATTAGCCACTTTCTTTGTTAAAAAATTACTTAGTGCCATTTTTCCTATTCTAGGTGTTACATCCTCAATCCATGAGACCTGCTAGAGAAGGTGATATTCCTGTTAGGGTCAAGAACTCTTACAACCCTAAAGCTCCAGGTACTCTCATCACCAAATCAAGGGATATGAGTAAGGTTAGTAGCAAGCAGATTTTCATCTTAGCTTCTATAATGAACAAATCTTGTATTCATAGAAACACTGTTGTATGAAATCCAAGCGGGTTTGAACAAATTTTTTTACATCCAGGCTGTATTAACCAGCATAGTCTTGAAGCGTAATGTTACTATGTTGGATATAGCGAGCACCAGAATGCTTGGTCAGTTTGGTTTTCTTGCCAAGGTATGATGCATATAATGACATTTTCAAGTTCTTTTGCTTGACTTCCACTTTGCTGTGTGTTGTTTAAGTGCTATTTGCATCACTCTCTCTGTGCAGGTCTTTTCCATCTTTGAAGATCTGGGTATCTCTGTTGATGTTGTTGCCACCAGTGAAGTCAGTATTTCCTTGACTTTGGATCCCTCAAAGCTCTGGAGTAGAGAACTTATTCAGCAGGCAAGCGTATGAACTTACCCTCATTTTTGTTTCCACTGGATGCTTCCTTGCCATTTATTTAACTTCAGTTTTAAGCATTTAGTATTTGTGCATTGCACACTTACACATGTATTCACACATACACAAGCTGCATTGGGCCTCGCCTTTAAGGAGAGCCGCTTGTACAAAAATACATGGATAGTTGTAAAAGAAAAGGAATGCCTCTAGGAGAATAACTCAACATGCACATGACCCCTCTAGTTAGTGGACCCACATGATTTTTCGGCCAAATAACGTGTTGCGTGTCTTTGAATAAGAAGTCACACGTGTGATGTTTACACTCATGAGGTTGTATTTTGTTTGCGTTTGGTATAAACCCTTCATACCAACGTTGTTGGTGTCCTTGGTTGTAGGCTGTGTTGCCTAGTTATGCTTTCCCTTTTAATGAAATTTTACCTGTCACTGATTAAAAAAAGAAAAATTGGGGAGCCAAACATGGTATCATTGGCCAACCTGATTGATGCATGTTGCTTGAGTTTCATTTTGTATTCAGTGACAAAATGTTTATCTAATCTGAATTTACTGGCAAAAATGTGGAGTACGTTTCTTTCCAGATGGAGACCTGAACTCCAAAATGTAACTAAGTTAGGCCACCTGAAAACCGATCATTTTCTGTCTTTCCTGGTCTAATGCCTTATGACTTGATTAAAGCAGACCTGCAAGTTATATTAATTGGTAGATTTTGATTCCCGAAGTATCCTCTTATTGTACTGTTTTATGTACTATGATCTGAAACCACGTGGACCTTTCTGGTTGTGCAGGAGCTTGATCATGTAGTAGAGGAGCTTGAGAAAATTGCAGTCGTGAATCTTCTGCAACACAGATCTATAATCTCTCTTATTGGAAATGTGCAACGTTCCTCATTAATACTAGAGAAGGTGAGGCCTACAATTCCATCGTTGGGGTGATCCATCGCGTTTCCATCCTTTGGTGCAACCTTTATTATCCAGACCTTACCACGATGAACATATTTTTGTTGTTGTCGTTGTTGTTGTGGTTGTGGTGGTTACTATTGATTCTTTGAATTCAGTGCATTGCACAGGCCATTTTCTAATTTGACGGATCCAAAATATTAGTCACCTATAAGTTTGAGGACCTGAAACCAAAGGTTCTTGAAATTTTGTGTACCCTGAAACTAAAGGTTAGGATCATTTGATCAGCTTGAGATTTATTGTTCCCTTAATCCACTTTGAAAACATTCCATTGCTGAACCTCCGGTGATCGTCATCCATCCCAGTGGCTAAATGCTCGGGCACCATGTGGACATCATGTAGCGTTATTCAGAAAAAAAGTAACCTACCATCATAATTTGACATTACAAATAATAAAATTATTCCTAATTGCATGTCCCTGAAAAAAGTCACCAATCTCACTAATACTTCTTAGCCATAGTGCAAGACTACTTCTTAGCCTCAGTGCAAGACCTGAAAATGTTTTAACTGTTTAGAAATAAGCATCAGAAATCTTCAGTTGACCTTCAAAGTCAATTATGGCATTACTCACAAAGGGCAATCTGAGTATATATCTCCCACGCATTGCGTATTGGGACTTGGGAGGGGCAATTTGCGTATTTCTCCCACGCATTGTGTGTTGGGAGTCACCTTACTCTCCATAGGGCAGGTTAATTTGGGCTCTGCTTGCCCCAGTGAATTCAACATCTTGATAGTAAGTGAGGTCATCACAAAAAAGGAAGGGGCGATTATATTCTAAGTTTTCACTTGTGGAGACATTGGTTTTTGCGGCCATTATCAGAAGTTACAAGTTCAAATTTTATGTTGTGGCAGGCATTTAATGTGCTGCGAACTAATGGAGTCAATGTTCAAATGATCTCCCAAGGAGCATCAAAGGTCTCTCTCTCTCTCTCTCTCTCTCTCTCTCTCTCTCTCTCACACACACACACACACACACACATGAATGCACAGGGAATCTGTATCTTGGGCCTAGGTCCATTCCATCATTTTAGGCTGCCACAGCGGATTAAGCAATGGGAGAGGAAAAGAGTTTCGTTGCTGAAAAAATCTCATTGATATTCGTTTTGCAGTTTATATGGACTGTGGAGTGTTTTTTCTTGTCAGATGGATGTAGTTGAGGTTACTGCATTTCCTATATTTCTGGCCCTGGACCATTGTAGATGGACCCCACCTGTATGGAATGGTTGCCCAAACAAACCATGGATTCCTTCCAACAATGCGCCATATATTTTTCCTGTGTATCTATTTTACCTATGTCTTTGTCTACATTGCCCAACCCCATGGTTATTTGGCAGGTGAACATTTCCTTGATCGTAAATGATAGCGAAGCAGAACAGTGTGTGAGGGCGCTCCATTCCACCTTCTTTGAGCAAGGTGTTCTCTCTGAACTTGATGCAACTAATGGTTTCCATAATGCCTCTACAAACCACTGTAGTACACATTGATACTGTCCTGTCTCCCATCGGTTACATAATTTATGATTTAGTATCCATTCTATCCATGGCTGGAAAAGTGGTCCTGATAATGTGGCTGAGGGTTTTTTTTTTTTTTGGTTTTCTGAGGTAAATGTTTGTAGGCATATGTATTGATGCAACTAATCCTGTTTTTTGGTCATGTAGAACACGGATTAAGTTAGTTGGCCGCACCTATATGATTGAAGCATCTTCTTTTTTCTTTTGCTATGTTTTATAGCTAAGTTCGGCCCCTTTTCGTAGCCAGGCAAATCTTTCATGGGTACTCCAATGCACATTTGCATGAAGGTAGATAGATGGTAGCGAGGAAAGCTTGTGAACAGCTGGATCTTTTATAGCTGAGCTAAGTCCAGTTATACAAGCTTATGGATCATATATCTACTATAAGTCAATTCATTCCCATTTAATGATGTCAGCCATCAAAATGGGCAGTTAGAATTGAAATCAGTGTAAAAACGGTGAACCACTGTAATGAACTTCAACTTTGAACTGCTGACATTAAATTAGGCTCAATTTTGGTGATAATACCCTAAACCCTCACTGATGGCTCCCTCTCTATAGAAACAAGTAGGGATGAGTCTCTGTACTTGGTTGTGGCACCAAGTTGGTTTTGTGTATGCATTGATAGTCATTTTGAATTTTGGATTGAATGATCAGCTCTATTTGTTGAGTCTTTTCACCCATCTTCCTTTTTTTTTTTTTTTTTTTTTTTATTGGGGACCAGTCGTGAATGGATCTTTGTGCTTGAAAGAGTCCATATGCTATGAATCAACATTGTTCTTTTGAGTTTTGTCGAACACCAAGTATTCCCTTTTGCCATCCTCATGAGCCAATTCCGCCGTACAAGTTGGGGAAGGTTAAGCAATAAGTTAGCATTTTTGTTGTCTTTTCAGGTTCAGTCTTGACCTAACCAAGTAACATAACATAACCTTCTCTTCTGGGGCAGAAATGGGTCGCTTGCTGATTCTTCGGATTGGTCTGGGTCTCTGGTGGCCTTCACACATTGCCCAACCTTAAGTATTTTGATGCTGGGATCTGATGGTTGGGGGGTACTGTGGAGGTAGCTATTTCTGCCTCTTCAGGAAGTTGGAACTTAAAACACATGCATATCAGACCTAAATACTATAAGCTCCGTCAGATCACCCATATATCAGACCTAAATACTATAAGCTCGTTGAAGTTCATTTTAGAACTGATGTTCCGCCTGCTAGCCATTAAAAATTTGAGAGAATTTTTCTTTTACTTTTTTATTATAATGTTATGATGCACCGAGAATCATTCAGTTATCTTGCCGCCTCCACATGATGGACGTAACGTAAAGAGTTTAAATAGTCCGTTTACATGATTTTACCCCGTTCCCTTTAATAGCTGGGCACTTCAAACATATGGTAATAAGTTCCTCACGTGCCCTTGTGAATGGCAGAGAGTGGCAAGTTTCTAAACAGTATTGTGCGTTCTGATAGCACTTTAATCCACGTGGTGAAATGAATTTTCTGCTGTTTACTGTTATTTCAATGCAAAGCAATCCCTATTTTAGGATACTAGTGCTTTCACGTCTTCAGGAAGGAAATGAATGGGCAGTCAACCATTATCCAGATATTTCAAAACATATCCCTGCAGTATCTCGGTTTACAACTGATTTATCCAGTCGAGTCCAGTCTGGTAATAAGGAAGCTCAAGCGCCTCATTTGCTTGATATGATACACATGCGAACATATATGTTAATACAGCCGTGCTGCCCCAAATTTGGGCCCGGTCCCCCAAAAAGACGGTTGGACCCCAGCAGTCAGCGGTCCTGGGGGGCCGGGCTCCATGGACTATCACATGTTAATAAAAGTTGCAATGGCAAACAGGATTGAAAGTAATCCTGTGCATTAAGGCGTTTCCTAAATATCGGCCTTGGATGGATACTAAAGCAAAATTCATCGGGCCCCAAGATCCGATGGACAGGAAGTGGCAATTGGGTTGGGGGCAGTCAATTAAATATGCCTGCCTAGACCACACGAGAAAATTTTGAGCCAACATAATTCCTTCCATCCACACAATTAAAATAGTCTCTCACACTCCAATACTACTGCAACTGAAAACCTACCCAGACCCACGCCTGTTCATCAAGTGATTGGGTAAAGATAGTGATACTTAAAGCTGCCTTCCCTAAAAAGGATGGGAAGATGCGGGTTTGACACACAGTTTACTTTAACCCATATTTTATTTCAACCCAGCAAAATATTAAATATGTTAAGACAAAGCTCATATTTTATATTATCCTTCATTATGTAAATAATAATAGGTCGTAAATGGAGGCCTGGCAGGCAAACCTGAATCTGTTCCACTTTTAATGACCTTAAATGGTGAAAATTAAAACCATGATAAAGGTTTCAACAATCAAATATAAAAGCCTTCGGCACCATTCGCTCGAGAAGAAGAAGATACAAAAGTATAAAAAGACTCATTTATCAACACAGTGCAAGTTCAGGAAGTCTAGGCTGCATGTAAGACGATGAATATCGTTTTCAGGTCCATGCTTTTAATAAAACTTTGGATAAGGGAGGGTCCAGAATGAAGAATGAACAATCCAGCCCTCAGCATCACTGCATTCGTCCAATCACCTTATCCCAGCTAAAAGCCAGTTCACCAATGTGAAATGGGCAATACAGTGTCCAAAACGTTCACAAACTCTCCCATATTGCAAGTTCTGGGTTGAATGCAAATAATCCAACGACAGTGATGATAGGGCTTGAGCAATCGTCCGCATCTTGATACTGCCTCTGGCCCTTTTAGATAATGCAAGGTAAACGAACGACCAAGCAAAAAGAACCAGAGAGTCACTACAGGCTGCTGCTCTTTTAATTGGTAATTTGCACCCATCCATAATAATAATCAATAAAAATAAAAAAGAAAGTCCAGATTGAGAACCATACAGCAGCACTCAGGTCGCTAAATTAAATACTAGTAACTACTCTGGAACATTCCCAATCTCGAGATGCAAGTTCACCTCTTTTCTGAGGAATATGGTGAAATATTTACTCAGCCATAGAAATGCGCTGAGGAATATTACCATGCTGAAAAGCAAACATGTTATCTGCCGTCATTCATCGGAAGGCACTTGGTAAATGGCCAAGCAAAAGATTACATTATATCAAATCTATTGTCAAGCCAGTGGTTAGAAGAAATAAGTTAAAAGGATCAAATGATATAAAATTCATCTACTGGTGAAATAATCAGAAATAAAGCAAACTGAACAACGGTGGTGGAATAGAAGTATACACCAATATAAAAAAAAAGGTTACTAGAAGATTGTAAGATTTTGCCCTTGGATTACATATAGTAAAGAAGGCTATGTACATTGAGAATGCAAGGTAGCCCCAGACCAGGCCTTACTGAAAATATAGCACATGTATAGAACATATAATCATAAAGCATAAAAGGGATTTAGTGAGCAAAAATCAAAATACATCCAAAACTGTGATATCAAACGCACCTTTTCTAAAAGGAAATACATTGTATGGTCGAAGAGGTTTACGGTAAGTTACAGCCTATGCTTGGCCAAGCACCAATCCAATCAGCTTTGTTCTTCACTTTAAGCTTCACAAAACCTGCAACAACAGGAAAACCATGGCAAATAAGCTTTCTTGCATGGCGAAGCAGATGGGTTAATGAAGAGAGCAAAAGCAACATGGATGGCTTCTGGGACTTCTTAAAAGGAGATGATAACCGTGCAAGATTATTGTTCATAATTTTATATTCATTCGCATAAAATAAAACACTGGGTTTTCATTAAAAAGTGAGCACCAAAATTATAATAACAATAATGGCATTGTCTGGATCAATGTTAAAAAAACATTTGAAAATAATGTGATATTTACGAATGTGAACACATAAATGTGAGGTCAAACAAATTACGCACCATACAACTAGTACAGCTAAAGCTAGCATTTCTCTAGATCAACTGATGGTGAAGACAGGCATTTATTTTCTTTTGTGGTGGACTTGTCTTCAGATGCTGTCAGGTTTTCTTCATTCCTGGGGCTCAAAATAACTCGGTTCATCCGTTGGACCTCCTCACGTGTGTAGATGTAGATCTTGCGAACCATGCTGCAGAATTCCCTGTATTCACATAAAAAGGCTCTAATAAGTCAACCGGACCACCTTACCAAAAAAGAAAAATTTCATTGCTATAATCTGTCTAACAGAAGAAGCTTATAACATAGTTGGAAGTGTTCCTAGTTGCAACCATGAGTTTGCAGGTCCTAGTCACAATAATTTCATTTCCAAAAAAAAAAAAAAATCCTTCAAAGAAAACTGTCAAAGAAATAATGGATATGTATATAGATTAAAATCAAGACATTAAACAAGGTCAAATAATGGGCCAGATGAGGAAGTAGGTCAGTATGCAAATACAGATTCAACGTTGAAGTAAAAAAAAATGGCCTATTTAAGCAAAAGCAGAGTAAGGATAGTTCAGGCATGCTTATCAGTTGCTTCAAATTTACTCCTACAATGGGCGTGACATAATCAGACAATACAAAATGCTTAATAACTTTGTCAATGATTAAAAAAGAAAAAAAAAGTTAGAATTAAAATTTATCAGCCTACTTTCTTTCTTTTTTTTTTTTAACTCATCTTCAATATTTGGTAAACCATAATACTGTTAGAATTACAGATCATCAAAAAAATAATACCATTAGAATTCCACTTAGTGCTAAAAAATCCCAAAGACATGAAAGATGGGAAATAAAATTAATGCATAGAAATTCAGCAGAATAAATAAAGGTTGAAAAGACTACAGAAAGGCATACAATAATAAAAGGAAAGAGGTTTGAGTGCATACTGCCAGGGATCATCTCCAACGAGCATCATGTCACCCTCATTATCTGTATATACAATTTGCCAATTCTTGCTAGGACCCTTGAGATCACCGTTGAATTCAAACATCTCATCCAACTCAGCAATCAGTTCATCATAGTTATTGAACTTTGTAAGGTCAACAGACCTACCAAAAGCGATACCCTCCTTGTGAACCTGAATGTCAAACCATAACATAACCTTAGTTTTGTAATCCAACATCAGATCAGTAAACTAAGAAACAGAATGCATTTTTCATGAGTGAGAACATATTATCCACAGTATAAAACAAGGCTAAATAGTCCGATTTCATATGCATAATTACCATCTCCCAAAAAATAAAAATAAATAAACACAACTGTGGTTTCTATATATGGGCCTGTACATGTTGCTTCTAGAAGACGGTATAATTCACATGGATGATGGAACAGTTTGAGATAAATGAACAAATAAGATGCCCATGCATACAATTACAAGAAACTTACAAAGGTGACTGTCTATCAAACGCGCGTGAGAGAGACATGAAAAAGTTGGCTAAAGATCAAAAGCAGGATATTTGAGAAAAAAGATTATAAGCCTAGCAAAGTTCCATTTTATCTACTCCAGATACAAATCATATAAGAAAAAACCTTAGTGCAACTTCTCGTTGAACCACCCTGAGGTTTGCTCTGAACATCCCTATGTAGTTGAGTGCATAATTGGAAAGGTTTCTCCTGATCACTTCCAGCAAGGGCAGTATCAGCCACCTTTGTACCTTTTGACGGATCTGTCCACTGGTCAGGCTCTAGAGATTGCTGTTGCTTCAGCACAGGTTGATTATAACCCTCTGGCTCGTTGGTTGGAGTTGTCTGCGACTGCACAGGTTCAGATGACGCAGGTTTGTTTAGATGAATCCCAAATATCTTGCAGTTGCCTTCCCCTTTGGATTTCACATCCTGCTGAAATAGAGGTGCGGGTTGAGATTCTGCTCCCAAATGATGAGATGGGTTATCCACATGAGACGATGGCAGCAATGGCATCAACCAGTTTCCAGAATGTTGGTCAACTCCAAGAGTCTGCAGTAGAGGGTAGCTGCCCAACCCAGCATATCCAACATCTCCATAATTTTTGTAAGCCATATCACCAGCCTGTGTAGGCATCTTCAAGCTAGCTTCCCTCATGCTTCCTGCAGGACTGGAAGCCATCATGGGCCACTGGCACTGACCAGAAATTAAGCTGAACTTGCCTTCCTGATCTTGAAAATGCTTCTTCAAACTAGAGTCATCTGGACATTGGTTGACAATTGGCGAGCGGAACCCATGTGAATCATTGTGTGATCTGAAACTTGATAATAAATCTGGATAGGTTCGCTCCTGCCTCATCAGTGCCATCCAACCCTCAGTTCCCAATCTTCTCTGAGCAGAACCTATGTCCGTTTTATCATCACCTTGTGCAGACGCCCACACGAGGGGTTTCTGAGCAGTGTCTGACTCATTACTTTCAGCAAAAGAGCTCCTCAAGGTCGTAATTTCTTGACCTTGCAAGACCCTCGAAAATCCATGCAATTGTGAAGGGTCTACTGTAACTTTGGATGGTCCTAGAAGAATATAGCACGGGGCACAGATTAAACAAATTTTGTACAAGCTTCAGAAGAACAAAACAGATGATCTGAATACAACAATTAAAAAGAAAACAATGCAGTGACAGAGATCATACCTTCCCTTGTCAGAACAGATGAATCGGGTGAAGATGATACCATGTTTGCCCGAGACCTTTTGGGTCTGGGAATTGGAAGAGGGTTAGGCACGGGAGGAGTCAAAGCAGGTTCTATTTTCCAAGGAGAAACCCTTTCTGGGCGAGGAATGGAAGAAGTTTCATCCCACCTCACCTACAAGCCAAAAGGTTTTATTTTTATTAATGACCGGCAACTACACACTCAAGAAATGGTAAAAGACAAACACACACACTTCAAGCATCATTGTATGAGCCATGAATTCCAAGACAGAAGTGGCCAATAAGAGGAATGATTAAAAGTACTACCTTCAGACATCTCCACTTTGATCCAGCCCATCTTTTGGGATCAACATCTGCAATGCCAACTATGGTGCCTGTAAACCTGGCCAGAAAGATAAAATGGGCATCATATACAGTGTCCAATGCCTACTATGAGTTGCATGTCACAAAAAAATAGGCCACTGTAGACTGCTGACTTGTACCTTTGCTCTGGAGCTTCTTCACCTTCAAATCTCATTTTGAACCTCATTCCAATAGCATGGTTGGCTTTAACAGACTCCATGTACTGATCGAACGGCACAATGAACTCAGACGGACTCGTCCTATCACATGAGATTTAGCATTAAATGAACTTCATATGATAGTCTTCTAAACATTAGAGTACATCAGTATGAGAAATCAACAGATCCAAATAATCCATATCCACACAGTATGCACTTCTCTCCTCAAGGTGATGGTAAATGGAGGCTTTATATTTCTTTACACTACCAAATAGTGGGTATGATTCCATGTAACTAACAGACATGTCACATATCACATACAGCACCCTAGTAAAAGCAAAACATGCATGAAAGTGACAAGGAAAAAACAAAAGTATTGCAACCATATGGGATGGTTCTTAAAATAAATTTACATACAAAACTCAGTTTAAAATGCATCTCAATCATATACCTAGGTTTGTAATAAACGGTGAACATGGTTCCTGTTGATAAGGCATGCCATGCTGTAGCAAGGACGCCAAGGTGCATGCTGTGGCTAGATATAACAGAAGATGGAACATTACTCTGCTGCCTCATCGCGCGCCTTACCCCAACACGGAGTTCGCCATTCTCACCTCTGGAAACCAAAAGTTGTTTGGTAGTGAGTTATTATAAAAGAAAATGAACAATGGAAGCTGAAAGGTTACAATGAAGATATTAAAAACCTCAGAAAAATGAATGCATCCCCTGCCACAAGACGTTTGGAGCTGACAAAGACACTCCAACCACTTTGAAGGAGGTGCCTTCTTGGTTGTCCTGCCATTTCAAAACCAGTCTGTGAATTAAGCTCCAATAAAAAAATAAAAACATAAACCATGCTAATACTCAACATCAAAGAAAGCCATCAACTGCAGAAGAACCATAACTCCTGCTGTTGCAAAGTTGTTGCATCCCGATGCCACAACCACCAGTTTATTTTTTAGTTTCAACTATGCCACACTAGTAGAAGCATAGTTCATCAAGCTCCATGACGTCTACCACTTCTATGCAAATGGCACTAAAACACTAACAGCTTGGTGCATGGCCTAGAAGACTTGAGCTACTAGACGCAGAGATCTATGTTCTCTAATGAAGTTCAACTTCCAGAATCATAGAAAAAGTGATTGTACATTTGCAACACAAAAATTTCCAACCCAAATTCAGCTATCCTACAGTTCTCATGGAGTTCATTACCTCGGAATATATGGCGGAAGCGCCACTCTGTTCCATGCAGATCTTTAGCAACCAATTCTTGAGTTGGCGGTTGACGAGCCATGTCCTAATAACCATCAATCAACAACAAAACTTTAAAAAATTAACGTCACTTCCATGGATCAAATAATTTGACTGATAAAAACACATATACAATACTAACCAGAGGTGGAAGGCATTCATCCGCATGTCGTCTCAATACAGAGAAACCACCATGGGTGCTTGTATCAGAAGCAGTGAGAGTCTTACAAAAGGAATGAACGTGTGGGCGTGGTGGGGGAGGAGACACAGACAACTTCTCCACAGCATTCTCATCCTGCTGCAACAAAAGGCACAACCAAAATTCTCAAAACACCCAACAACCACAAAATCAAAAGTTCTAATAGAATAACCCAGAAAAAAAAAAAAAAAAAAAAAAACCCACTAACAGGGATCATACCATGCCTTCAGGAAGTAAAGTAACTTGAGCAAAAACCTCATCCGTGTCCGGTTCAGCCTATGAGCAGAGAAAAAGAACATTCAAGGAAATGAAACATATCATAATCTATCATTGTGTTAAAAAACCCTAGAACCCTAATCATACAATCATCAGGAGATTAAATCGATACCTTCAACTCAACGTTCACCACGCGGCAAAGGATCTTCCATCCAAGATCATAGACGGGCATCTGCTGGTCGGCGATCTGATTAGTAGATGCCTCAACCTTAAAACAGCTCAAACCAAAATCCAAACATAAGAACATACTTAGAAAAAAAATTGATAACCAACATAAAGATCAAGCAAAACAGCAGAAATTCCTGAGAACGGAAGGTCCGTCTGAGATTTACCTGTTCTATATGCCCCTGTGGAAAATAGAAAACTAGCTCTCCTTCGCGAGGGACCGTTACAAGAGGGCCAGCACAGGCATGCCAGAGCTCAGTATAAAGAGCAGCTTCCGAATCTAGAACATTCAATCAACCAAAAAGAAGAAGAAACATTACTTTCAGAAGATGATTGCCTCTCAAAATCGCCAAAAACCTCTACCTCATGACCTCAGAGCATTCAATCAAAGCAAATAGGAAAGAAAACACTAACTTCAGAAGAAGATTGCCTCTCAAACACACCAGAAATCTCGACCTCAAAACCCTGAGGAGAAGAAAGAAATCTAGAAAAAAAAAAAAGCGACGTATTTACCTTTCCCGGAAGCCATAGAAGTAGAAACGCCCTTCATTGCATTTGCACCTTCGTTCGGCTCGCTACAACCAGAGGAGAAGCTCTCTCCTCGGCCATTACTGCAATTTCCCTTGACAGAAACCTCAGAAGACGTCATGGAAAAGGGATTTCAACACGACCACTCATTCGAAGCTCCTACGAGCGATTTTACCAACGAAACCTTGGAACAACAACACTAGCAGCTTAAAAACCCTAGAAATCTCCACGAACAGCAAGCGAAATTCAATATCACCGTAATTTCAGCCCAGATCTCTCATCGACAGCTCCTCTTGCGCGATTCCTACAGTGAAAAAGAAGAAATCGGAAACCGAAGCACACCGAACGTATCCTCAAGAACAAACGAAGCTGAAAACGCAAAACAAACCTTCAACAGCAGTAGCCCTCTACGAATTCCACAACGGATCGACTTCGAAGCTCCAAAACCCTAACTTCTCAGCAGTTCCGTCTCCGAAACCCTCTAAATCCGCCCCGAGATTTCCTCCCGCAAGCGATTTACGTCTATATCTCGCTCTTTCTCTCTTCAAATCTCGCCAAATCGCTCGAAATCGGAACAAAAAAAAAAAAAAAAAGCAGCTCCCCCACGAATCCTCGCGCGAGCGAAAACGCAGCAGAAATCGAAGACCTCGTTCTTCAACAGCACCAGGCGTCCAATCCGAAGTCGAATTCCATCAGAAAAATCCTTCGAAACCCTAATTTCTCGATCGAGCTTCGTCTCAGAAACCCTCGAAACTCTCCTACGATTTTCCTGCAGATGCTAGGAATTGTTGTCGTTTTATCTCTCTCTTTCTCTGCAATGCACGTACCAGTCGTAGACTGCGAGACTACCTTAACCACTGTTCTGTGTCCCCGCGTGTTTATGGCTTCTAACCTATAGTCAGATTCTAACCGAGTGGGAACGGGCTATAACCGGTTTCCGGTCAGAAATGACCGGCTTGCCAACCGGTTAACTGGCAGAGACGCGAAAGCGACATGCTGGCCATGCCCCCAGCATTTATGAAGGCGGCTCGACGGCATCCTTCGCTAAACAGCGATACTGAAGACGCCACGTGGCATTTTTGGAGAGAACGTAACGGCGCATCTTCCAACGGAAATTGGATAGTACATTACGGACTCCGTTAACGTTACTGTTTGAAAGGGATTTCATCCCGTCCCGTTATCCTAATTAACACAGTAATTTTACACCACACAGAGTTGGTCCCCCCACACCACTAGATAATTTAAATATAAAATGCCTGAGTGGTCCATTTCATATTGGGTTAAACTTTACTTAAGTGAAATTGACATAAAGCTGATAAATAATAATATTAATACATAGTTTAGGTCTAATGGATAAGCACCAAGATCATAGACATGTTGTCTTGTGGTCTAGTCAATTCACTGTTGCTTTAGGAGTACGTTTGCTTGCTTCTGTGAATTTGAATAGACAAAAGGGTCAATGAAAAATGAACCCGTTTGGTAAGAAAAATCCTAGGAGTCCTTGTACGGGGAAGATTATGAATCCTCCAAATGACTTCTTTCCACTAATTTTTTAAAATGCTAAAAAGTATAATTTGGCATTAAGAAAATTGAAATTCTGAAAATTTTCAAAAGTCAAAAGTAATTTTTTAATAAAAAATATTTATGTAAAAATAACTCTCACGGTATTATAAGAGTAAAGAGTAATGGCCCAAATATTTAGTGTATTGGCATTGGATATGAGATGTGAGGACCTCACCCTTACTTTTATATTACCATGAGAGAGCTATTCTCATATGAGCATCTTCCTTTTTTAAGATAGTAATTTTCATGAATCCAATATTTAAAAATAGAGAATTACAAATGTTCCAAGATATAATCTGACACTGGCATTAGAAACTCCATATGATTATAATTCTTATTAGAAATAACATAACACAAACAAGCCTTGAAAAAGGATTATTAAAGAGGAGACGTGTTAATGATATCTAAGGGGGGATGTTCTCCGATATTTTACGATCTAATCTACCAAATCTATCAATGTCAATTATCACGAACAAATTACGTAGGTGAATGAAAGTTTGACCGTTTGGGCCGGCCAGTCTGAATGGGTACTGATGCAAGCGTGAAAATATTTTCCTCATATAAGTTGTAGATGTCCAAGAGAACTTCACATATCTAAAAACTTGATAAAATCAATTATCTATGAGAGATTGAAAAATTTGAAATCATTAGTGTCTAATCAAAGTTAAACATCTTAACCAATCATTTCCTACAACAGTTGTAAACATTGAACTACAGAACAAATAATAGGGCATGAGCGGTCAGGGGACCGCATCCCAATTGTGGGGGTCGGTAACAATAAAAAGAGGCAATGGTGAGGCTGAGCCTCTTTACTTTAAACCGTTCCGCTTCTGCGGAAAGCTGTACCGTTTTTAGGGGAAGTGGCTTTGTCGTGCTATTTACAGGCAGAGATTTTAATGAGCCTTTACTTTTCTCGAATGTTGTGCACTTAACTACAGTTACTTTCTGAGTCCCCGCCCATTCCCATTCCCATCCCACGGCTCCGGTTACGTTCACTTGCGCTTTTGGGGACCAAGAAGACATGTTTCTGCGATCCAATCGCCGCGGTTAGGTGGAGGAAGACTCGGAATATACCAATAACAAGCGTTTCTACTTCTCGTGAGCTTATCGAGAGAAGCGCTGCGTATCATTTTCTCCGCATCCGAGAATTTTAGTGGGGTGGAGAACGGGAATGTCGTCCGCGGGGCTACCGAAGTAGTTAGTCCCGCTTGGGTCTTGTATGGACAACGATTTGTACCGGAGTACCGGACACATTTTGAGCATGAAATGAAAATGTGGATGAGGACAAGATTAGCACTAAATAATGATATTTATGGATGATAATTCCTTTTGGAGTACGTCTCCTTGGCCCAGGTGTGGGGCCCACCATGGCCAAAAGGGATGATCGTGGGTGGATGAATGGCTAGTTTGGCAACTCTATTAATAGAGTCAAGTAAAGTAAAGTTGATTTTGAAGAAAGAATAAAACATAAATGAATCATGATGGTATGTTGTTTTTAGTTGTTTGTTAAGGAATTCTTTTGACTTTTTATATGAGAAAGTAAAGTATTTTTTGTATTTTAGTGGATAATGGTGGTGGGGTTTTTTTTTTTTTTTAAGATGAAAGGAATCTTGAATTTAAGTACTTTTAATGTGACATCTTATCTAAAAAATTGAAGTTTTACTTGACTTCTATTACGCTTATAAAGTACCAAACTAGCTGACGTATCAACATGGCCAGCGGTATAAAATCTCACATCAGATAATGCATCAACTCAATTGATTTTTTAGAATATAAAATAAAAATAAGTGAATTTTCATTTGTGGCCGATGAATGTTGATTGATGGGATAAAACAATATCTTCCTGTTTCGCTGAAAATTAAATTAAATTAATTGGTCTTTTGAGTGGTTAAATTAATTGGTCTTTTGAGTGGTTTGGGGGGGGGGGCTGTAAAACAAATCTAATCAGATTATCACTTCCCCTGTAAGGATTTTGAGTTTATGATACCTATTGAAATAGGACAAGCGCTCTTGGACACCCCTTTTGTGAGGGGTCATTTCTTGTTCCTCTGATGAGTATTGACACGTAAAACCCATTGAAAATGTGTGATGAATATGACTGAGGCGATGAAGACGGCAGTTATATGTCAAATTCCAGTTGTATCATATGGACTGCAGGGTAATTCAATTCCATGTGGCCCATCAAATGTACTATGGAACTGTTGCTTATTAAGAAAGCATCATTCTCCAGCTGGGCATTTTCTCACATTAGGAAAAGATTGGCCCACAAACCCATCTCAGCCATTCTGTTTTCTCTTATTTTAGTGCATAGCAACGTGAAATAAGTAGAGCGTCAAATCAAGAAAAAAAAAAATAAGGATGCGCGTTGTTGATATAAAAACACGCTTGGGTGACCGTGTACGGTCTTTACAAGAGTTAAAAGAAAAGGAAGAAAAAAGAAGAACAAGAATCCAATATTCTGCCATAGGCAATGATCCTGTGATCCTTATCAATTTCTTGGGTTCAAAATTCAGATGGATGAAAGGCACTACAAAAATGTTATTGAGAGGCCCCGCAAGAAAATCTTTCCTTTTTGCTTTTTTTGTTAGCAAGAGTAGTTATTAAAAAATATTTATGTGACAGCTACTAATGGATCGAAGTTTTGGTAGAAATAGTTAGCTAAGAAAATTAATATGGTATTAGAGTCAATTGATTGCGAGTTTGAATCCAATATAAATGGCTATGTGAAAAAATAAAATAAAATGCATGTCACCAATAATGTGTTAATGGATTCCACCTTATAGAGAATATTGAAAAGTATTTTCATTACTTGCACTTGATCCAACATAAGTAATCGCTTGGGCGTATGTATGACACCGCAACACAAATGAACCATGCAAATATAAGGAGTGTCAAACATATAAGGTGAAAAGTAAACCCACACCTTATGCCAACAAACCAACACCCAAGTGGATCCTCTTTTTTTTTTTTTTCTTATTTAGAAAGGCATTTTCATATAATTGAAATGCATGTAAGATCAGACCACTTGGTTTAAAATGCCCTTTACAAAATTTAAATTCCTTGGAAATGGAATCACACAAATAAGCAATTAAGTTGCTGCATGAGTTTTTGCACTAACTGTTTTTAGTTCAAGTGGGGACTCCTATTTTCCAATTAATGGAAAAGGGAAGACCATAATCATTTTTAGGGAGTTTTTTAATCCAATCATCCAACCACCTGGTCATTAAAATGGCATTGGGTTCCATATTGCCCTTAAACACGGCAGTTAACAGGCCAAACAATGCATTAGGTTCATAGAACTCCTAAATTAATAGATGTATGATTGCCTTGTTATAATTTCATGTGGAAAATTTAAAGTAACTACAAGCCTACAACTAAGAGCACGCTTCTACAACTGGTTTTTCACGGAAAAAGCATAAAAAGTAAAAATGCTTTTTTGTGCTATATAAAATTTCATATTTTGGTGCAATCACTTTTCTCAGAGGAAAATTAGAAAAGTGAACTAACTTTTTAATGATTCCATGAAAAAACATTTCCAACGGAAGGTCGGAAAAGGTTTTCCATGAAAAAATGAAAAGAAATTCCATGGAGCTACTTTTCCACAATGTCACACAAGCGTGCCCTTACAGTCATGGAGAATTATAAAGGTGAGGGGTTGCATGTTTGTTAGAAGTGGTGGGGTAGATGAGAGTTGTATAGGCAGTGGAATACATGGGAGAAAACATGCTACAGTTGTAAACCTGAGAGTAACTTTCAGTCAAAATATAAAATACGGTCAAATTTGGTCCAAAACCTTTGACTTTAATATATTCCAATTAGAAAGATTCCTTTTTTTTGAACTCGTACGTCCATAATTCTAAAAATGGCATTGCCCAAGTGGCTTAAAAGGAGTGATGGGTTTACAAACTCAATTAGATGTATGCCTCTAGGCCAATTGTGTTAAGTCGACTTAAACGAGTTAGAGAGAGTCAAGTGATTTTAGCCCAAGTTATTGAAATAAACTTGGTACATAGATGGAGGCCAAAAAAACTTAGCTTCATGGGCCATAATGTTATTTGGCGACTCAAAGAATGGCTTTAATTTTGCTACCATGTGTAAAAAAAGAAGGGTTTTTTTTTATGGGAATGCTAGTTTGGTGTGGGTTTAACTAAAGTGACATTTTTTGTGAAATGGCCACTTAAAGTGTTTTTTTTTTTTTTTCGTAAAATCCTCATTATATAATGACTTGACAATGATATTTGAATGAGGCATATCCAATGTTGATTGGCTTAAATAATTAAAAAAGGAGTTTATGAATTACACACATATATATAAAAAAAAAAATTCATTGTTGCTTCTCAACTAACACCATAAAAAGAATGAGAAAATAAACTTCCGAAAGGTAAGAGAGGGTTTTCTTAGTTAGCATCCTCCCAATAACCATCAGCATCATTAAATCCAAAGTAATGAAGTGGATATAAGTACTTGACAGAGCCATAATCTTGCATGGCTATCAATGTCTAATAAATCTAACATTGACACCATTTGCATGCTTGGAGGAACCCAATTAAGTTGCACTCAACTATAAATCTAATTACTAGTAACTCTACCCTTCACGGGCGGGCCCAAGTTGTCACCAGGTCACATATTGAAGTCTCAAGAGAATCAGATGGGACCCTAGTCCATGCCCCACATTTGTCCGAAAAATTGCCCCAAATGTCTTACGTCTAAGACTTCGTCTCATTCCCTCTTCTTTTTTTAAAACATGCTCTGATTTTGTTTTGTTTTATTTTTTGTTGTTTATATATATATATATTCTACCATTTTCTCTCTTGCTATGTTCTCACAAAACCCATGGTTTGATCATTTACAAACTATTCAAATCTCAGAAAGTCCCTTTCGATCCGATCTAGCTTTGCTACGAGTAAGGGTCATTGGATTTCTTTCCTCCCTTTTCCTTTTTTACTTTTCCCTTTTGGATTATTTGGTATTGGAAATCAATACTTTCTTTATTTTTTGCTAATCGATGGAGAAAAGATAATCGGGACTTTTGCATGTTTTTTCTTCCGCTTTCATTACGATTTCAAACACTTGTCTAACTTTTCTTTTTGTTTATCTGCGATACAACTCTTATTGTCCTTGTAATTTGTGTCTATTGAATCTTATATTGATGGAAGAGATTTTGATTTATAGGTTTTATGCATAGACTATTTGATTTAAAGAAATTAAAAATTGGATCCAGTGTGAATTATATTTCTTATTGACCATGTGCCTTTGAGTTTATGATTTGCTTAGATTGTTGTTGTATCATGTTTTCCTTAATTGTTAAATCTTTTGGTTAATTTTCACAATTATGCTCTCTATTTTGTATTTTTGTTCTTAGGGAAGTGAGTGATATGGTCGGTTTTCTTGCAAATGATATTATTTTTTCAATTGACTATTGTCTGTCCCACATAAACGAAAATCCTGGGTCAGCCATTGCTACCCCTCTAAAAAAAGTGAGATTCACATTGTGTTGTGGTTCTAATCAATTGTGCCTTGTAAAATTCTAAATCATCTTTGCAACAATATTGCACATTTATGTAAGCGGTTGAACCACGATGAAAAAAAGTTTAAGAAATTTAAATAGGAAAGCTTGATTATAAATATAATTGATAAAATATATTGAATCTAACGCACCTAAAGATCGAAGATCAAAGGCCTCATGTCCAAGCCCTTTAATCCGCTAAAAACTCGAAAGTTCTTAAAAAAACCAAAGTTCGAAAAAACTTAGGAATTTGATTATTAGAAGGATTCCAAAACCTTCATCAAAGGATTAGGATCAAGCTAGAGATATTCCTAAGCAGGCTATATATATATATATATATGTACCCTCTGTATTTCTGAAATTATCTCTCTTCTACTTGAGGAAATATATTTTGAACACATTGTTATGAGCTTCTTCCTTTTCTTCTTTTTAATCTAATTCTTATTCTATTTTTGTGATTGCTTCTTCTTAGGAACACTCCTGGATTGCCCAATTCCTCTCCTTCTCCTTTCTAAAAATTCTTTCTAGAGCAGTTGAGGGAGGAAAATGAAAAAAGAAAAAGAGAAATGAAAAAAAGAATGAGAAAAGCTTTTTTCTACATTGAATGAGGTGAGAGACCTCTATTCATAGCTAGACTTCTTTTTTTGGTAAATTAGTCATAGCTAGACTTAAGATTCGTCTTGGCACATAGTATACACAATGCGTGCCATGTGTCTGTACATGCACTAAGCACACCATTGCATCGCCTAACACCATACATAGGGCCGATGGAAGAGATCTTTTGATCCCTCTGGTCCCATTTTCTTGGGGGGGTGTTATCCTCTAGGAGCTAAGTACCCTAAATAATTACACATAATTTGATGATGAGTGAAATTCCCAAAATAAATTTGTCTTTTGAAATGTTTCTTTTGGCTTTTCAAAATTTTAAATTTCAAAACCCATCCAAGGCGTCCATGGATGTTAGTTAGAGGGAAGATGCAGGCCTCTACCTGCATATTAGACATTTATTATCCACCCATAAATGATTTTATTTTATTTTATGAACTACATTAAACAAAAGCACCAGCGCCCACCCTTGACCCCACAACCCATTTTCTTTCTTCTTCCTTTCTCTATTTTGGGTATTGTAGCTAAGGGGGTTAGAACCACAAGAAACTTGTATATGCGAATAGAGAGTTCGCACATGTGAGGAGAAAAAACCTGCATACAAATCGAGAGTGAGAACTCACACATGCTTGGAGAGAGGAACTCACACATGCGAGAAGAGTGTGGAGAACTGGTAAAAATAAATTTCCCCATTTGATGCTTTCAAAATCACCCTCACAAAATCTCAAGGGGTTGGCCGAGTGGTCAGAACCATGGTTTCTCTCTCCTACGGAGCTAGAAGTCCTGGTATTAATCCCTGGTTTTCCCCTCTTCAGGAACCGAAAGTTGAGTCCACTAGTGCTATTACTTAGGGACCACATGAGTTTCGTTTAGCCCAAAGGTTGGAACCTTCCATTAGAAAAAAAAAAAAAAAAAAAAAATTCACCCTCACATCCTATGCAACTGCAATAACTAAGCCTCTTCACTCTTCAGTGGTCACGCGGACTACAATGAAAAGCAGCACAAAGAGCCGATATTTAGCCAGCACGTGAAATTCAGCGAGAATACGAGGGCAACAGGCCCGACTTAGTCGCCACATGATCTCTGGTAACGCCTCTCTTCCGTTACATGCTTTTAAGAAAAGCGTAACGGCTTCCTCTTATCGGGACCCACCTGCATTGTCGTTAGCAGAAGTGTATCGTCTGATAAAGCAATCATATGGAATCTCTGTCCTCTAAAGTTATTAAATATTACTATCCCGGTTCTTGGTTTGCCGAAAGTTACAGTATCGGCCGATATTTTTATATTTCGTACATCCAAATGAAGTCAAAAGATTAGCGTTGGTATTTAAAAAAAAATTAACGTTACCAGCACAACATCCCGAATCTCAATATTCAATGATCCTTCGACTTTTTTTTCGCCCTCTTGTCAAATTCGAATATGATTGATTCACGTATCGGTTTCGGAAAAATAACGTTTGGGATATGCACAGATCTGGAGACAGTGAGACTACGATGTAGAAATGTATCGGAACATGCATGTGGGTTCATTTCTCATCGATAGAAAATGGTGGTTTGAGAAATCCCATTTTGCTCCTGTTACAGACAGGATCAAAATACATGATATCGTGTTGAAATCCTTATAAACAGTTTTAGTGTGCTTTTGGGCACTTTTATATTAAAATCAAGGTTCTATTTTTACTTCTAAAAACACCAAAAGAGTTATTGAGGGCTAAAGCATAAGAGTTTTTATTATTGTTGAGGGGCTACTCTTTTGCATTGAATTGATTTCTTAAGAATTCATGGTAAATGAGTTTTTACCTTATGATTATTAAGTAGGCGATGTATAAAGCCCATACCGAGGATATTTATTTGGGACCATTAGTTTCCTAAGATTTGATTTACCATATTTTAGTTGGGTATTCATTTCCATCTCTTTCTATTCATTTCTCTCTCTCTCTCTCTCTCTCTCTCTTCAAAAAGAAATACATCACATAAGAAAGAAAATGAAAGTAGCGTTTGTAGTTCAACAGGTGAGGCATCTCAGGGTGTGTGATCACTAACAAAATTCCTAGAGCCTCCGAGTTTAATAAGATAGCGTGCAACCATCTAAAGTCCTTACAATACATAGAATATCCATCAATGACTTCTAAAATATCAGTGCATAAAAGAATTTTAACATTCTTCACTTCATTTAGCGACCTCTAACACAGAAAAATACACTCATTTCGGTTTTTTTTTGGAGGCGAAGATTTTTAGTCATTTAGTAGTACTTCTACCAATAAAAATCTTTTATCCTAAAATTTGACTTAAAGAAAGCGGATCGGAGTCACAATTGTTAGCAATGTTTTTCTTGACGAAGAATTTCCATGAAAAAAGATGTGACAGTGGTATGGGCCACCAACAATTGGGAGCCCTATGTAGGAAAAGACATGATATAGATGTACAAATCCTAACATCAAAATCTCACATTATCCTACAAGATGTGAAAAGGGACTGCTAACACGTGAAACACACTGGAAGCAAAATTCTTCTATTTTTACTCATCAACATGTGAGAGATCACATGCAATGCTCTACATATAGAGGAAATCAATGGATTTTAACAATGTGCGCGTTTAACATTGAGTAAAATGTTGCATGCTATTTTCGGCCCGGCACTGAAAAGTATCAGCCAAAAAAAGGGAGTGGAATTCGTCCTACCAGCGACACCACCTATGGGCATTGTATGATGCTTTGAAAAACAAGTGAAATGTTTGAAATATCAGAGTTTGTGCTTATAACTCATAAGGCTTGAAGTTAGTAGAAATTGATTTTGAGGAATTCATGCTAAAGTTGGTATTTTTTAGGATTTGATTTATTAAGATGATAACGGGGCATCTCGAAGTGGAGATTGCTTAGTAGTTGTTAACATATTTCACCTTGGCTTCTTCATATTTTTCCATTTTTTGGTATTCATTCCTTAACAATTCTAGTAATTCAGTCTCATGCAAGCACATGGGCCTTTAAATTAATGCTTTTAATTAGAAAGCTGAAAAACTTTATAGGAACAAATTAACAATGATTCAAAAATGACATTTTTCCTTTTTTTTTTTTTTTTTTTTCTAACATATAATTTGAATTGGCCCCAACGTATAAAACAAAAGGTTTTAGCGGCATCAAGAATTTTTCTTGAGGGGATCACTATATGTATAAAAGAAAAATTGTTGCAGAGGTCATGTGCAAAAATAGAAGGTTTTGAAAGACTTTTTTAGCGGTTTGGGCATCATTTGCCCCTTAATTCTACCTCTTTGAAACATTCATTCGATGGATTATCTATAAACGCTTCATTCATCGACATTGGGTTGGCTTAATGCATTCCACTCTCATAAAGACAATAGGTATATTAGCTATTTATATAAATGTATTACATTTGATGGATTGGTTATGCATAAAAATGCCTGTGGTTGATGATAGCTGTTAGATTAATTAATGTGGTGATTGCGAAACCCATGTTGTCTTTAAATTAACCATTTACTACAATTGTGGAAAGCTTTGAAGTAAGCCCCACTTCAATCCATACAATGGAGCATAACCATGATCAATCTAAATTCTAAACTCACTCTTACATACCTATCCTCTATGATTTGTACTCGTCCCAATTTGACATTAATTTAGCTAAATTAGGATTAGAAAGTCACACTCATAAAACCATTTAGGCTATGAGGGCTTTAAGCATATGGTTATAGAGATATGATTAGAGTGATATTTGGTTGACCATTCATTGACACCCTTCTCTTGACATTGCCCTTTAATACATCTATGATTGGCAGGCATCTGGATGGCTCTCTTCAAACTGAGGCTCAAACTTTTATACCGTGGGTATGAGACATGGTTGCAGACAATGCCTGAGCCAAAGTCAAGATTTTTAATGCATTGGCTGATTTATTATTATTGTACTAATGTATCGCAATCTAGCTTTTGGCTGTTCCTTCCTATAATTATCAAGATTTTCTAAAAGTAATTAAAAATAAAAAATTACAATTTTAATTTTATTTTGTTTCGTCGCTCTCGCGGCATTTTAAAACAAATAAAACATTACAACATAATACCAAGGAAATGAAGCCGGGGTTCCAGTACATTTTTAAGTTTTCGATAGACAACACATGTTTATTGTCGAAGTTCTAAAACTATACTTAACAATCCAATTATTTCTTTTTATCTTAACCTACACTCCTAAATTGTCCTAGCTAATTGTTTTTCCTAAGGCACAACCTTTTTTTTTTCCTAATGCTTTTATGTTCCACCTAAGTCTAGAAGAACATAGCTACCTTTAATTTCCTCTCACAAGAGGATGTTGGTGTTTTTAGCCGGCCGAGTTACATACTGAGAACCTTTATTTTATTTAACTTCTCTGAATAGGTTTAAATCATCGGAAACTGTAGGTATTGTCTAGAAAATCCGGAGCATTACAAAGTGGATCTCCATACTAGGGTCTACCTAGTGAAAAATCCGACCCGTTTAAAATAAATGGCCTCCAAGTGTATGAAATAACTCCTAGTTAACTCTAATATGCTCTTGTATTATAGTGAAATACATTTATTTTGAGTCGTTAAGATTTTCAATTATGCACTCCTTCAGCTACGAATTTTCTCAGGTCATATATATTTGGCAACCAAAGCTTTAGGAAATAAAAACTTTGCACCTCAAAAATTATGAAAACTCATATTTGACCGTTGTGAATCCCATCCTAAAAATTTGAACCCATGGAAGTCCTTACTCTGGGTTTTAAACCCCAATCTCTCTTCACTTTTACGGATTTATTATACATCAAAACCAATTATATCAATGTAAAATCCTTCTACGGCTGTGAGCAATCAACAATTCCTCAAAATCATCACATGTTGCAAATTCCTTGGAGAATATTCGACTCTACAGTGGGGAATCATTGTGGTCTACTAGTTAAGTCATATGCCACGTACATGTCCTTAACAAGAAAAGAAAATTTTGTCTCATCATAACTCTTGATTTTAGTGGAAAATGCAGACATTTCATCGAGAAAACGTGAATTTTCCCGGATGAGATAAACGTACTGAAGAAGAAAAAGTGGAAGATTTGAATAAATCTCATGAGTCATTTTGTGCAGTTGGTGCTCATCTCATGCAGGCCTAACCAGTAAATGGCACGTGCATGTATTTGATTGGTGCCACGCTTATAGTATGATCCGTCCATGCCATAAGCATGAACGTGGCGTTGCTGTTTCAGATAGTTTACTTGTGTATTATGTCTGTGAATGTTGACATGATAACATACACTGTCTCAGCATTTGAGGAATATGGTCTGAACTGCTGTTGTCACAAGAGGAGGTGCTGGTGGCATGGTTAGAGCAATGCCTGACCTAACATGATGATTTTAGAGTGCGCGTTTTTTCCGTGGGAGAGAAAAATTGTTCTAATCTTTCATACAGCTATTATAATTATTATTTTTTACTGTTTAGAGGTTTGGTGCAATGCATCTTTCTCATGATAAAGAAAAAACATAATTTTTTCTTTAGGTTGTGTTTATGCAACAAGATAACTATATATGCACTCTTAGACTTTTATATTTTCTTGGAATAGAGAGGAATCCTCTATTTTTATCACTTTCAATAGGAAATGGAAACCATATTCTTCGAAAAACATTGATTCATCTCTCTTTTCAGCATGTTAATATTACCACACCAAAGGACGAGCGAGTAGGTTGCAATGAAAATCAAAATAATTTTCCTCTATTTGCATAAATAGACTCAAGGGTAACGGTTGATCATTGACTTTCGTTTGGGTTGGATTGGAGTTGATATTTGAACCTGATTAATGAATGACTTGAGTGCTGGTAGCGTGGAGTGGGTCAGCAAGAATTTTAACCCATTCAATATGCATGTCTGGTTTAGCTGACACCTTATTGATAATTAAGTGGTGGCGATTCCCACTTGGTTGTCCATTGTTTCAAACCAAGAGTACGTCACTTTTTTCCACATGTGTGGGCTTTCTTATTATTTGTGCGGGTTTTCTTTCCGCTTGTTCAGGCTATATATCTTCCCATGTGTGTGCGGGCTCTCTCTTGTGTCCCAACCCCCTTGGCTTGGTTAAAAAAAAAAAATACATCTCACGCAGATTGGAAAAAGGATCATGTATGCTTTTTTAAGTAATGACCTATCAATTTTTTATGCAAAAGATTGTCTAAAAAGTTTCTGAAACCCACTAACCTGTGTATGTAAGAGTGATTTGCAATCTAGCCATATACTGAAAAGTAGATTCATTGGATACTACTAGTTCTCTAATCTAAGGTTAATATGGACAATCAAATTTGAAGCTTGGAATTTATCTCATGGCCTTAGATTAAAAAAAAAAAAAAAAAAAAGGGTCCCACCCTTGAAATTTTTTCTCGGTTCCTTGTCACAATTAAACCCACCCTTAAAATTCAAACCAGTCAAAATAATAGTCTCGCCTATTTTATAATAAATATATTCCGACTGCAATCAAAATCATATACAAAGTTAGATTGATTATGTCCAAAACATGTGATGAAAACAATGTTTTTAACCGGATAAAACTATAGAAAGACATGAAGTGAATTTTTTCTTAATAATAGAACAACACTGCAGGGCAATACTTGAAAAAAAAAGGGCAATGATCATATTGATGAACTCAAAGATGGGACCCACTGATGGATTTAGAGTCTTGCCTCGTCTTTTAACAAATCCAGATTCAAAAGTGGCCTTAAAAAAGAGACCTTTATAGGTTTTAACTTTTTGACCTGTGGGCCTTTCCAAATTCTCTTTCGCCAGCTTTAAAACATTTTTGTTTGTTTTTCTTTGAAGGGTTTAAACCGGTTAGGTTGCAGGGCCTATTTCCTAATCCGGTTTAGACTTTGTCTCTTACGTATACAAGTCAGCCCGAACTGAACCCAATGTGACCCGACCCGCTGTCACTGCTCTAAGTCCAATGTTACTCACAATGCTCAACCCGGTTTGAATCCAAATGGACCAGTTCCTACCCCAGCATGAACCATTACTGTTATGACATACACCAAATAGTGGTCTAAAGACTTGCTAATGAGCTGAAACACTCACCACCTAGAATCCATTTCACTAGAGGAATTTGGAGAATTCTTGATTATAGAATTTAAATAGTTTAGAAGTATTAGCCGCGGGCTCAGTAATGGAAACCATACCATTTAACAGATGGGCACATATTTTACTCCAATCAGTGTAAGGAATACTATCCGATGATGGGCCATTTTATCTTATATATTTTTAAGGTGAAATTTGGCTCAATGATGATCAATGGTTGATCTTCAAGCTCTACAGTTCTGATTTCATTCTCTTTGTGTTTTTTTGTTCCTGCTTCTTTAATAGTACTCTTCTTTTTCCCAAAAAAGTTTATAAACACATCATCCAATCTATCAAACATAACAATTAGTTACAAAATATTCAACCATCCATTCAAATTATAGTCATCGATGAATTGGCAATGGTTTAAAACACCTGATCAATCTACTACAATAAAATGCTCTTATTGAAGTGATTTTCTTTATACCTAGTGAGACATGTGCAGAAAATGTTGGTCCATCAAAAAGTAATATATGTACAAAATAAATAGAGCAGAAATGAGAATGTTGAGGTTGATGTGTAATAAAACTATAAAAGATAAATAAGAAATGAGTGTTTTCAAAAGCATTTAGGGGTAGCATTGGTATGAGATAAAATTAGAGAAACGTGTCGAGATGGTTTGGACATGTCTAACACAAGTCGACAATATTGTTGATGAGGAGAAATTTGACTATGTAGGTTGATGGCCCACCAAGGAAATAAGTAGGCGAATAAGTAGGCTAAAGAAGATGTGAATGAAGGTAGTAAAAATATATATGAGAAAATGCTACTTATATAATGATTTAACTAATAAGATTAGATTAAAATGAAAAAACATAATTCATGTATCTAATCCCAACATAGTTGGAACAACGTGGAGAGACCTACAATATGAGTAAGTTAGATCTAGTAGAGATTTATTATATGTTTGACAAAGCTACGTCTTCTTTCGCATTTTTGTTGATAACCATAGTTGTAAATAATCACAACAATGTGATTACATATTCAAGTGGAATCCAAGCAGACGATGTGGTGCAGCTAAAAGGAGAAGTTTCAAAACTGTGTGAAAAATAGAAAAGTGTCACATTATTGGTCGTGTCTCATGAATAATATAGAATATTCACAAGATAATCTCATGGCCTTCACAATATTATTAAAAGAGATTCTCAAATAGATTATGTTCACAATATCTTACTTTTACATAAAATCTGTAACTGTTGTTGTTGTTAAAAGCTCTATCCCATCAAACTAAAGTGGTTGAGTCCTGAAAAGGTCGCAGTTAAATCTGATTGCCTAGACCATTTGTTCTACATACTTGAGGAGCTCTGCATGTTAAAATAGTCTAATTAATTACCCATCTTATTCATCTTATTCGTCTTGTGTTTCTTATTGCTCTAATTTTTGTTTACATAATTAAGATATGATTAAGACCCAAGCATTTTGGAAAGCACTTGTTACTTCCTAAAGTCAATAAAATTGTCTAGGAAGTAGGAAGACAATTGTGTTACAATTGCATGATATTGTTTGAATAGCAATTATGGAGAACTTTGTTTAAGTGGTGTTCTATATGAAATTATTTTTTGGATAACGGAGGGTGTTCAAGCCCTTTGGATTGGCCTAATCATTATGCGTCTAGAGAGAGCCAAGTAAATCCCCTATTGCCCCAGTATGGTAGCGTAATTTCGAACCCTCAACATTTGGGAAAAAACCGTGATCTTAGGTCAACTGAGCTATCCCTCGAATTTGTTTTATACGAAGTTATTTGCAAAGCACTTTGTAGGCCCACCGAGGCGGATTTCAATCGGCAGATGAGAAGCCTTGACCATGGATGATGGGCTTGGAAAAATCAAGCCCATCTCACAGTCCTTGACTTACTTGGCTTCCAATCATGCAACCGAAGAGCACATGGAGGAATAGTGGTTACAATCGTTGATTTCTGGGGTTCGAAGTCTAAAGCATTTTCTTAACTATGTAATTTCCAGTTTGATCAATCAATCAATGGGTTTAGTTGTAATCAGGTGGTCAAATTATATAGAAATGAACAATAAAGAAAAAATTGCTTATCTACATGCACTTCTACGTTTTCTATTTCTTAAAACCAAGTGAATGAATAAGAATTGATATGAAAATAAGAAAAAATAAAAGATTAATCACTAATAGGCGCTCCCCCCTTTCCATTTCCTGAAATAAATTGAATGAAGAAGATTCCACATTAGAAATGAAAAATAAAATATTAATGATTAACATCTGCTTTAATGGATTTACCCATGGTCAATTATTACAGGGATACCATCGTCAATTAGAAAAAAACCAAAAATACATCTCCTTTTGGGCCTGTTTGATAATTTTATTAATATAGTCAAGTAAAGTCAAGTCAAGTTAAACATCTAATCAAAAGCACTTTCTATCAAAACTCCCTTCATTTTTTTCAAAAAAAAGTAAAAAAAGAACGACATTTACTCGCTAAAAGACAAAAAAAAACTCTATTTCCCCATACAAAAAGTAAAAAATATTCTATTTCAAACAACTAAAAATAAAATACCATCATAACTCACTTATATTTTATTCATTCTTTTCATTTCACTTCACTCCACTTTATTTATAAAGTAAATTGGTAAACGTAGAAGAATCCTCTATTTAGTGGATTCTCTCCATTTCCAAAGAAGTCCACAATCCTCAAGAATGATTTCCGAAGAGAGTTCCATGTTTGGATGGAAGGAGGATTCCTACAAATTGTAGAATGTATGATTCAATGGTTATAAATATGTTTTAAAAAAATTACCAAAATCCATGAAAAATCAAGACTTCAACTTTCACCTTAAAGTTGTTTGTGGTCATCTAAAAAATCTGAACGGTTTAGATCGTGCAAAGGGGGCCCATAGGAATAAGAAATTAATATTTTAGTACGTGGATTTTTTTGCAAATATCTCAAGATATGGTAAGGATCAACGGTTAAAATTTGGTCAACTATCCGTGTTTGATCTTGTAGAAATAACTATTGGTTCAGATCATGATTTTGGGGCCCACATGAACCAGAAAATTGAAAACAAGGGACTGGATTTAATCTCCTTTTTTGGCCCACTACATCACAGAAATTGACATTTTAACGGTTTGGACGATTTTGTAAATATCTCACGATCTATGATGAATCAACGACTGGAATTTTGTGAGATAGCCGTTTTGAACATTCTTAACACTTTTATCGGTTCAGATCTTGATTGTGGGGCCCATAGAAACCAAAAAATGTAAAAAATCGATATGATCTAAATTAACGCCTGAAATCAATGTAGCTCCGCAAATCCTCATGTGCGTGGATTCCACGGATCTGAGGGGGGGTGTCTGACGCCCAAAATATTTGGAAACGAATAATCCTCGCATCCATTCAAGGCTTTTCCACGCTGAATCAAACGTGGGTTTTCCACGGAATCACGGAAAATCAACAGAAATCAGCGGCGAGGATGTGTGTGAAACGTACCCTAAAGGTTGGATCAACTTCAACGGCATCTCCCTTTCAATAGCAATGATCATGTAACTAGTACTTGTGTGAGTCGAGTACTTAATAGAAAAAAAGAATTATGCGATTTCACTTTCCTATTTCCTAATATCAACTTACTAACATTTGGTTGAAGTTAACCGTCACTGACCTGCCCCACTTAGGAAACACAACCTCATTTTCGGCTCAAGCCTGAAATGGGTCGTGAGCCAAGTAAAGCCAGGCTCAAATATGTCAAGTACGAGACCACCCCATTTGGTCAATGCGCTTGCCATTGGGCTTGGACGGGACGAGCTTTCAGCTTTATGATTATTATTATTTAGTGCAAGGCCCTAAACATTTAAATGGCTCAAATTTCAAATCAACCCAACACACCAACACTAAAATTAGGGTCGTAAACGGATCGGTTTCTGTTCAAATCCACCACCATGACCATTAAGGAGAAGGTGGAACCGGTTTTTTGGCTCCGGAACCAAAACAATATATGGGACGGGTCAAGGTTCGGATCCGGGTCCAAATCTAAATAGAGAATGATATTTAAATAACATGAGTTTGAAGAGAATTTTTTTAAAAATTGAGGTAATATGTGGGATCTTGGGTCCATAGTTCTTATTCAGAGCTGAAACCGAACCTAACCATTTATTTATCAGAATCTAAATAAGAATACAAACCCTATTTTTAATGAATTAGAACCTCCATGTAATCCAAAAATGAAAAACCACTTACATCTCCACCTAAAATTGAACGCCCAAGACCCGTGCTGCCGTGCAGACATTGCACGCCCCGCTCTAGCAATAAAGTTTGAATAAGCCCATCAAATGTGAACTCCCCATCCCACCAACTTTGAGGTTTTGATTTCTTTTCCCATTGGATGGAATATGTTTATTTATTTATTTATATTTTTATGACGTATGCTCCGTCGGTGGAGCTGGAGCGATGTCCATCTGTATCGTGTGCGTCGAGAAATCCGCCTTAAAGGCCTGTGTGGGCCCTAGCACGTGTTCCCTGAAGAGATGGCAGCTGTGACAAGAATGTGTGGGACCCACATGCACCCCAAGCAATAGACAAAACCAATGCCTGCAGACAGACGCTGAGCTCCGTCCTCTCTTCTGACACCTCACCTGCGGACCAAAAGCATGTCTCTCTCCCTCTCTCTCACCATCCTTTAACCTGGGTTGGGTTAGGAAACCTAACCACCTTCCACGTCATCAGTTTCCCTCCTTTTCAAAGTTCCGTTTACGGGCACGTAATTGTATTTGTAATCTTTCGTGAGTGTGGCCCACCACTTTCCACGGAAAGGGCCATGGTCCATGATCATAGGAGGCAGTTGATAGATCCAATCCAGACCGTCTATTAGCACTTGGGTAGTGGATCATCCGGAGTTCAGGATTTATGTACTGGGACCCACCAAGTCGTGGGTCCCATTGTGCGTACTACTTTATTCTTATCGTTTTGTTGATTTTTTTGCTGGTAAAGCGGGGCTCGTGTTTGATAGTGATGCAGTAGCCCGTGAATTGGTGTGGGGCCTACCAACGTGTCCTTTTGAATCATTTAGCAAAAGCAGGTGGGCCCCACATTGCGCTGCCACGGGCCTCTGTGAGCCTATCAGTATCAAGTGCTGTGCTGATATGTTAATGTGCAGGACAACTGAACGGACCTCAAAAGTTATAAAATATGGAAAACTCCTTAACGGACTCCAATGTTTATCAAATTGAGGTTTTTTTTTTTGTCATATGCCAACAGGTTCGGATCCAGCTTACCCATCATAGGATTCCACGTGGAATCTGAAGGATCGCGACGGCCCACGTGGAACTTGAAACATCGTGACCGTCGAGATTGAAACTGCAAAGGGCGAGAGAACAGGGAAGGTCGTTCGGGAGGAATTTTACACAAACACCCTCTATTTTCTGACAATTACGAAAAAGACTTTGAAACTTGGATATTGTCCTCTTAAAAACCAGGTCTTCAACGAGGCAGTCAGGAAAGGAATCTTCTCTCTGTGGTTGGCATAAGACATGTAAAATGGTCCCCAATATTGTTTGCAGTGTACATGGCCCCAAACCCAACATGTGTCACCTAAACCTAGGCCAAACTGGACTCATACCATATTCGAGATGGGTTAGAAGTCCAAGTATATCATCGTCGTCATTATTATCAAAGTCTTGTTTCAATTATGTTGAAATAGTTATATAAATTTTTTTGCTCCATTCCAATCGTGAACCAAATCCTCCAAATATATTACTATATAGATCATATTTTCTATTTGATTAATATAAAATGATGTTAATGTAATATATTAGTATTTTTGTATATTAATACAATGTATAATTATATTATTATACATATTCATATAAGATGTTAATGTTATACATTATGCATTATATACTCAAGTATATATGAATCTTCGTGTTTGAACTTTGAACCTGATGATCAATTGGACCTTAACAGCGGACCCAAAGTGGAGTATCAATAGGTCAGGTCCTTTGGGTAATTGGGCAATTAGTGGTCCATTTACATATATTAAATAGATGATGAACTTGATAATTGTGGGCTCACTTATTGTATAAGTATAGTGGGTGTGTTTGAAAGAGTGATCCACTTAATGATGTAATAAATTGTGTGATTTAGTCATTGATTTGGTCATATTTTAACCCCAAGGGGTAGTTCAGTTGGCCTATAACTACGGTTTGCATCTGACGATTGTGGATTCGAAACTGCACTACCACATTAGGTCACAGAGAAATTTTACCCGGCTTTCTCTCCTGGTCCTAGAAGGATTATTCTGGCACAAAGGGTTGTGAACCCTGCGTTTAAAAACAAAAAAGAAGATTTGATCCTATTGGGATATAATCACAATTGGCCCACCCAATATAATTAAAATCCACCGTGTACCCTTATTGGGGTGGGCCACTAATGTATCATGTTATTGGAATGGGTCCACAGTGACTACATTCATAGGTCAATTTAATGACTAGAATATACCCCCTATTTGTTATTTAAGGGATAAGGGACTCTCCATGTATTCTTAATCTTAGATGCCTACCCATGTATTCACTCTTCAATGGGTGTCTCATGTTGGAAGAGAACATAGGATGGCCACCGCTCAAAGAAAGAGACATGCATTTCTTTATTTGGTGTGTCCACTACCTTTAAATGGTTGGAAGGGTCACGCCTTATAACCTTTATTGGGTGGTTCAAGAAGGGAGAAAGACAGAACCCACCAGTATTTTTAAACCTACAACTTGGACTTGACTGGACACCTAGCTGGCCTAAGTAACTAGGCTGTTTCTGAACCTATTTTATCATCAAATTGTGCAAAGATAAGAGGGCATTAAGGCCAAACATCTGTAAGTGAAGGAGTTATAGAGGCACAGTTGAGAAGGCAATCTCCAAGCCCCAAAAAATTTATACACTTTGGAGATTATAAGAAACATGGGCAATTTTCTAATTTGCTGCCCTTCTCAGTAGTATATTCGGATTGGTGCCGGTCATATGGTAGAGTGTGCAAAACTCAAAGGTGTCTCGCCTTTGGGGAATGTCTGAATAAATTGCAGGAGCAGGAGAAATTTTTTTTTTCCAGAAACTGTTAGGTTTGCTTGGAACTGATTAAAGAGTAATTCATGGTGGATCGGATTTCAGAAAAAAATTATTATTAATGATGTTTAGGATGAATGATACAAGGAGGGAATATGGGACTTTGACTTTCTTATCATTTAATAGTTATTTTTGGATATTCACTATTATTTTCATCATTTAGAAAAATAAAAATCATAAAATAGGAGGAAACAAATAAGGGAGATGCTCTTATATGAGATATCTCTCACCTTACGATGAGAGATATGGTGGGGCTCCTCATTCATATCTAATACCAACAACTTAAATATAAGGGCTCCCACCTTATTATCTCTGAGCATCTCCCAACAAATAGATAGTCCATTAGCCATTTGATAAGGTGAACCCTAGATTAAAAAAACGAAGGCTTTCCTGATAGAGGGGTTGTTTTTCAACCGATAGAAAAGAAGAGGGGGTTTGCTGTAATTCATTCGGTCATATTCTGCCACCAGGAAACGCGAGTGGCATGTTCATTCGGTCATATGTGAGCGAGAGCGCTACGCATATGATGTCATGGCTAATAATCATGACGAAGTTCTATTGATTTGTTTAAATTTTTTAAACTTTTATGTGATTTTGCGTGTTGCAGACTCATTGGACAGCACTTTGCTGTCGATAAAAAAGTAAACAAAGTTTTTAAAGTCCGTAATGAGAATGGGGAATGGGGGAGTCGACGTGTAAAGATTGGGATGTTTTGGGTTAGACGACACGGTGGCGTATTGTTCCCCTCGCTAATCATGGATAAAATGATCATGACAAATAGAACTATTGTTCCCTAGAGCGCTTGCCCTTCATATTCAAATTACTCAAAATTCCTCTCCTTTGGCATGTATTTAACCAAAGCTATTCCATCCTAGCATAACCTACAGTTGGCTTTCGGGGGTGGATCTTTAAATAGCTATTAGAAGAGGTTGTTTGGTTGAAAGCACTTCTAATGAGAATCTTTTTTTTTTTTATAATTTTTCATATTAATATAAGAGCTGTCTTTAGGAAGAATTCCGCTTTTGATAGGGTTTGATTGGTGAGAAATTACTTAACAGACATGTAAAAAGACACTTTTGGTAATGTGATATTTTAAAATTCGGAATTTTAGAATGCTACTAGCCCCTTGATTAGATTAGAGTTCTACCATGGGATACAACATTTGGAGTTCTCTAAATTCTCTAAATAAGATATTGCTAAATGATTGCAACCAAATAGGTTAAAAAGTGATATCCTTTTTTACTACTATACGTGAGGCACTTCTCCTTCGTTAAATTTTTATTTATTAAGAATTTATTAGCAACTATATATAATTTTATTTACTTGATTAGATAGTCAGATCAACTTTGGTTGCGCTAATACATGGGGTGCGACAAAGGGATTGATTGGTCTGAATTACATCAATGGGCTCCATTGGTGAATTCAAAGGCACACTTGAGAGAGTTCTTTGAGGCTTATCCTTGTAAGTTTAATATTGGTTTGGAATAATAAAGAAATTGTCACCTAATGAGAAGTACCTTGGTGGGATCTATCATCCATGCTCAATACATAAGTGCATTATGGGGTCGGACTATAAAAAAAAAACCTACCCATTGGGCATATTCTTTGGTATCCCATTGAAAGTGTGATGTAGTTAGCCATTGTTAAAAATTGTTTTTATAGGTGTTTATATAATTGTTTAGTAAGATGACTCTAAATGTCAAAAGAGGTTATTCTAAATAAGATTTGTATTTTTTATTATTATCTTACATATGAAATATTCATGTGGGAGGTAAGGCAACCCTGGAAAATGTAACATGTAAGTTTACATTTCACCATTTGCTCTCATCTCCACGTAAGCCTTAGGGCCTAGACTACACGAGGCACACATGTACATTGAATTTATTCATCATATGGTCCCTGCTATGGAGTTGACAGGCTTAGCTCAGGTCCTTTCATGTAGTGGACCATAGATGCATCCTTCTTTTGAATTGTGCATACGGTTCAGAGATCTTAAGTGACGGGGCTTGTTTGGTCAATGCCATGCTCTCCAATCTAGCCCATACTACAATGATTGAGATTTGAGACCATTGTTATGAGATATGGTTAAAAACCTCAAGTTTCTACATTGGAAGATCTGATTAATCCGAACCATTCTTTGAGACTTTGCTTTTCATTTTTGGAGATGAATGAATAAGTGCAATAAGTCTAGTAGAAAGAATTCTGCTTGGCTTGAATGAAGTTCAGATTTTACCTATAGGTTGAGGAGCATGCCAAACCTTATAAAAACTTGAGGGTTTTGAATTATTTGATCCAACAAATGAAATCTGCAGTTACTATGGTTCCATGACTATAATTGTATGATTGAGCTGAAATTTAGGTGATGTATAAGCCAATGTGGGTTCGTTGCATTATGATGCAGCAAAGTTAATTACTATGCCAGTCATGTAACTTTCTTCTTCATGTGTCCATTATCTCAAGTGCTGAAAGGATTGTTGCAATGGGTTTACCCACTCAAGTGTAAGTTAATTAATCAGTCACTAGACCATAAGAGCTATTTGTTCCAAGTAAGCTGACCCGGGCTTCTGACATTGGATCACTTAATCCTGGCTCAACCCAGATATTAGACAGGCAAAAAAATTTAGACCTAAGCCCCATTCCGAGTACGAAAAACATAAGGTCCACATCCATCTGAAAGTGGGCTTGGCCCGGTCCAGTTTGGACCCTTTACTATTCCATTTGTTTAAATTTTCAACATGGAAGATTCTTCAAAGATTTAGTATCAAATATGGGACCCATCCACACTTTGGATTTCTTACTTTTTCAAACTAGTGGATCAAGATAACAACCACCCTCGTTCATGCATCAGCCATCAAGATGTTAATAGTCACGGGTCCCCGTGAGTCTTTGACCCAGAGAAATCCTAAAGAAATCCTGAGTTTTCCCTTTAATTTTCTGTTTCTGGTAAGCAAGAAATTTCGAGTTAAGGGAGTGCAAATATACAACGAGGTCAACCTATTAAAAATCCAAGCTGCTCCAAAGAAAAGCTTTCCCAAGTCTCTTTGATAGAAAAATAAATAATTTATTATCAAATTTTCCATCATTTTACAGTAATACCAACTCCTATTAAGATAAAATTTAAAGACGAGGAATTTTCAAAAACTCCCGTCTTTCAAGATATCACTTTAGGAGGCCTTTTATTTTAAGTATCAGTTCAACTCTTCTAACTAAGGATTTTTCCAAGTCAAAGCCAAAGGGAATCCAGACTCAATAGTGGTATACCTGGTAAGCATTACATAGAATAACAATGTGCCTCCTGGACTGAAACTTGTGCTTGGAAGAATGCAGACAAAGCTAACCATGTCGGCCGTAAACTAAGCGAAGGTGATAACGAAAGGGAGATTTGAAAAGTCAGAGGAGGAACAGCCTCCAGAGTCCAGGGTCACTGAGAGTTGTTGTTTTTTTCTTTAAAAAAATGCAATCTGTTCAACTAAGGAGGACTAAAACCAAAGTGGTTGAGTTTATTTGATTTTCTCTAGTCAAGCTCAATTTTTCATTGAGATCTCCGTGACTTAGAAGGGATAGAATGTGATGCACGTGCCCTTTGACTGCAGGGCCAGTGTGAGACAGAAAATACAGGGGGACATGATTTTAAAATACCATTTTCTTATGTACTTTGTTAGCAACTTTAGATCTATTAAAATAATATTTTTTTTCAACATCTAAAACACCCGAACAATAAATACAATAAAAATGAAAATCTGCAAACTTTTATTTCTAATTATTTTTAAGATTTACTTTACTTGAAAATAAATACTAAAATAAAGCAATATATCATTGCAACACTGAATAACAGCTGCACTATAAAGGTTTTAGCTATAACAATAATTTTTTCAACCGCATTTTGATTTAAGATGGTTTTTTTTTTTTTTTTTTAATAATGCAGGGTTCCCAGCTCTTTGGGCCAAAACAATCCCTATGGGCCTACGAGAGAAAGCCAGGTAAAATTCCTCTATGACCCCAATGTAGTAGTGCAGTTTCAAACCTAAAACCTCCAGATTCAAGATAGTAATATAGGATAACTTCTACCGAAAATAGAAAAAACGCACACCCACAAATATATGATAGAGATGAGACTCTTCTTTTACCTAGAGGTCGATCCCTAGTTCTCCTAGATGAGAAATTGGATAATGTGAGAGTGTGGACATAACTATGTATTTTTTTTTATCGGTAACGATAAATTATATTAATGACTTAAAAAAGGCATGTAAGTATGAATGAAAGAACAGAAGAAGAAGAATAAGAAGAAGATGGTTTGGAATGTAAGGACCAAGACTATTATGTAATGGGCCATACAATATTCCAAATCACTTTTTCCATTTGTTTAACTGGCCCTTTATTTTAAAAATCAATAATTTTATAAGAAACTTTAGAATTAAAATGAAAGTTCTTTAGTAAAATCCCAAATCTAGGCTTCATACAGTGCCGTAGATGAAATCAAAATACACCACTGGCAATAATATGGTTCCTTTGAAGTTTTATGTTCATTTTAGGAATGGCAATGTGTGAGGTAAGGTTAGTCAATAGAGATAAATGCATGGGTTTAACTGACACCCAATGCCTGACCCACATCATTCCCTCATATGGGTTGGCAGATTAAAACGCAATGAGTTGGGTAGGTGGGTTGAATAACAAGTATCCGACCAGAATCCAATCTGTTCATAAAAAGGGTGGAAAATGTCAACACCAATCCAACTTGAGTGTTCACCCTTCACCCTGACTACTGGGCCGGGTTAGGGTACAGTTGGCATGTTGGGTTAGGAGTTATACCACCATAAATTTGGACCTTTACTTGCACATATTGATAAGGATGACATCTGAGGCCGGTGGCTAATATTTTAAACCCCACACTTTAATCATTGATTTAGCTTCTAATCAATAGATAAACTTAGTCGGTGCCAACTTAGAGTTAGGTAATCAGTAGTTAAGATGTGATTGCAGTTGGGGGTGGTGTTGTCTGTTTGGACTTTGGAAGTAAGCAGATATTTTGGAAAGAGGTTAAGCACCATAATGAATTGCTCAGGTTAAGATAAAATCATTAGCACTAATGATAGTAAATAGACTTTGCCATTATTTTTTTCCCTCTTATCTTTGTACCAGTGATTAATTTAAAACTAAGTGGATCCTGATTGTGAAGCTTTCTATCATTATGATATTTCATTCTAAAAGCAGTATAGTCTAGGATAGGATTAGACTCATACTCCATGTTCTAATGGAACTACAAAATACTACCATGGGGACAAAAGAAGAGGTAGTTGTTCTCTCAAATGTCTCTACCTAGGAATTTTCTTGCTAAGGCTTGTTTGCTGAGTTCACATTAGATTTCTAGGAACTCAAAAGAAAAATAAGGTTACAACCTGCTTATAATACAATATTGAAGTGAGACCACAACCTTTTTTTTTGGAGAACAAAATATATAGGAGGTGCTGAGAAACACATACATGAATACATAAGTACAAAAGTATAAGATAAGAGAGGGAGAAGCACACAAGTCTTAGGTTGTAAAACAGAATAATAATGCCGCCAACCGACGCAGTCCGAATAATGCACACGTGGCTCATGTCATGGGTTGATGGGTCGTTTTAACTTATGCCTGGTGGTTGAGGAGCCTAACCTTATGCCCACCTGGAGATGACTATTATAACCACCATTTTATGATACCTCCTGCTTTCTTCCTGCCCACACAAAGGGCTGCAAATCAAGAATTAGGTCATAGGTCATGGGTCATTCTAAACTTAAACCCTAACCATGGGCTCTTTTCTTGAGAAGGGGTCACAAATTACCACATCCAATATTGTATAATCTCCCAGTGAATAAACTTGTGCATATAAAAGTACGTAATTATATATATAAAGAAATATGAAGAAAATGAGTTCAATAGGATGGTATGTAACTATGCTATTAGTGTCAAATTGGGATTAGTGCAATTCACAAGGTAAGTTTACTTGTCCAAAAAGTGCACTTGAGCTTGGTCCTTGGTTTTGGTGATTTCACACAATGCAACTTCTCTAGTGACTCAATGCAATGGTGTGTGATAATCATATTAGTAGCAAATAATTAGGATTAGTGCCAATTCACAAGGTAGGACTGGACATTAGTTTTAGCGTTTTGATTGCTCCAAGGGTTTAGGTCGGATGTTTAGGAAGAGGTTGCTAGTGGAAAGTGATATTCCTAAAGATTTTTTATGGGTTTCTAAATTAAAAGGTGGCTAATGGGAAATTTACTTTTTCTTTAGGGAGATTAATGCTGTTTTTTTTTTCTTTTTTCTCATGTAGTCCGGGAAGCTATTTTCATAACCGATTTATCAGCTAAGTAAGGGGTGAAGAGGACAATTTCCTTATTTGCTTCTTCTTGTACTGATTGGTTTGTAGGGTTGTAAATGGGTCGGTTCTAGTCCAAGTCCATGGTGGACTCTGAACTAGAACCGTTAAGGAAAATGTGGAATTGGTTTCTTAGCTTCGGAATCGAAACCAGAACCATAAATTGGACGGGTCTGGATCCGGGTCCGGATTTAGGTAGAGAATGATATTGAAGAATCATAGTTTTTAGGAAAGATTCTCGAAATTTGAGGTAATATGTCGGGTTTCGGGTCCACGGGTCTGAACCAAGGTGGAATCGGACCCAAACTCATTTGCTTATCGAGGCCTAAATAATGACCCAGACCTGGTTTGTAAAGGGTAGGAACTTACGGGTAATCAGAGAATTGGAAACCCATTTACATCCCTATTGATTTGTAGTTTTTTCATAGAAGGCTTTTGTACTGAGGATATATCCTGTTTTCCTTTTGTATCATTGTAATTCTTTTACTTTTAATTTAAGTGGCTGCTATTGATAAAAAAAGAATACACAAAGTTGGTGGTAGTGAGTTTTATTATATTATATGTAGGCTCCCATTGTCCTAAATAAAAACGAGGTTCACTATTTGTAAAATAAACTATAAATCTTCCAAACACATGCTCATAATGTTTGGTTCCCCTATGTCAAGCAATAGGCTTCGTTTTTGTTTATGCATTTTTGGATATGTGTGCATGGAATCAGGCAAGCCTGGTCACCTGAAGTTCAGGTTGAATCTTATGTGCCTAGATCCAAACTCAAACTTGATCGAATTGTAAATTCCCTAGCTGAGTGCAATTCAAATTGAGGCAGTCCATGTTGGATATCCAAATTTTTAGTTTGGTTAAAGGGAACTCAAGTAATAAATCTTGTATACTTGCAAAACGCGATTGTTTATGCATAATAGCACACATGCATATGTTTCAGTAGCAGTCATTTATGCAAAGGCTAAACTCTAACCCGACCCGAATTTCATCATGTTATCAAAATCAAAACCTAATACTAGATTGAACCCAAACAAGTCCAACTCAAATTTCATTTTTGGACATATGGGGTCATGAGGATTTAAGTTTCTTTTTTACACCCTTCCCTAACAACAGGTGTGATTGCCCTAGTGGCAGCAGGGCCCTACCCTATTAGCAAGGACTCAAACATTGCCCTCCCTTTTTTTTTTTTTTTTTTTTTTATTTGAGAACTTCAAATACTTTATGTATGACCTAGGTACAAGGGTTTGAGGGTGGAAGCCCCCACGTTGAAAGTTTTCAAAGACCGCCTCCCTCCGGCAGATTTTGATAATTTATATGTATTTTTTTTTTTTACATTTGCCTCTTCCCACAATATATTTTTACATTAAGCCCACTCAAGTTAAATTTTCTGGGTCCACCCTTGTCTGTGAAGGAAAATTTTTCGGATCCACCCTTGGGTAATTATTACCACCACTAGTAGAACACTGAGTTGTAGAGCACAAGATTTAAATACATTTGATGCAATCCAAGTTGGACACCTATGCAATAATACGTATGTTATTGCGTACATAGGTGTCTATACTTGCTTCTAGACAAAATTTTAAAAAAAGAGCTATCGAAGGCGTGTCCCCATTTGAATAGTGCCCACATACTTTTGAAAGTGGCCAACCTCATTTGTGATGACTGATGAGGCCTTATTTTGTACTTTTTGCCCACTAGGTTTTCTGGGGGTTGAATGAAAAATTCATGTAGTTATGTTAATTCAGGTGAAAAATACTCTCATAAGGGCATTTCTATGAGATGAGAGCATCTCTTATCTTACTATAAGAGATAAGGTGAGGGCCCTCACATCTATATCTAATGCCAACAACTTAAATGTAAGGGCTCTTACCTTTATCTCTCATAATAAGGTGAGAGATGCTCTCATACGAGCATCTCCCTATATGTGTACCCTTTCTTTCTTCAACTATTTTGTATGTCGTTTGTGCAGTAAAATTCATGAGAGCGACTGAAGAAAAAGTCATGAAAACCAAAATCAAAAGCAATGGTCCTTATACTGGGTACATTGGCATTTCCTTTCCCTTTAGATTCTTCACAAATCCAAGACATGTTTGGAAGCCAAGGTCTTAAATTAAGAGCTAAAATAATCTTATCTCATCCAATAATTAAGGCCCAAGATAACATTAAGTAATTGCACTGACTATGCTTATGATTGGTCAGATGCTTTGGAAGGACCAATCCAGGATTTCTGGATGATAGGAAGATAACCTTGCAATATAAAATAGGATTGATCTGGATCCTGTGAGGTCACTTCCATAAATTCATTAATGGGGTTCAACCCTCATATTCATACCACTGAAATAACTATTTCCTCGCCTATTCGCATGTGCCAAATCTCATTTTCAATGATTAAAGTTACGCCCACCAACAGATTGATCACTTGCTTAACACTTGGTTTAACTACTTATTCTTTTTATTTCAATAATGTGTTTGACTGACATGAGTTCAACCTGAGGTTAGTCCCTGCTTTAATTTTGGTGAATTTGGCATAGCCCCATTATATGAGAGAGAAGTGATTTTCAATGATTTAGATTTTAGAAGTAGCCCCAAATTGTGGAATTTGTAGAGCCAGACAGAGCCGTTAAAAATGGAGTGGGTACTCCCCTGCGATTGAACACCATGACCGAAACATGATTAACGCCATATTAGCCACAATGTCATTTTTGTGCCCAATCATGTTTTCAGTCAGGGTGCCCAATCATATGCCAGGATGCGATCCGTTTGAATTGAAATTTAAGAATATATCGATGGATACCATGAGATTCATCTCTATTGGAATTATCACTATCTAGGCCTCGCGATGGATTTCTAGAAAAGTGTTACACGGTTGAGGTGTAATAGCCGCACTAGTGGATCCCGCCAGCATAATACCTCTCTATATTGGATGTCATGTGACTCTGACATAAACATGACAGGTCAATTTTTGAAATCGAATAGAGAGGTAAAAGGGACACTGCCCTTCAGTTCAAAGTTTCAAACCCCTCATTCAATTTGGAGAATTGGTTGTGCCTTGCCATTTGCTATCTTGGAGAGGAACGATTCCGTAATCCGTATTGACATTTGACAATCTCATGAGAGCAATTTTCTATATGGGGCCTACGTTTGCTTGTTTCAAGTCGTCTAATGCATTGCATTGATGAAGGAATGAAAAATAATATTACCTATTGAATTTAATTAAATTCTCATTTGGCATCGCTCTCATTGAAGTGATATCTTCGGATAAGTTCCACTTTATATCTATCCTTACTACTTTCTTCCATAATGAAAGCACACGTGTGAGATTATTATTATTTTTAATTCAATGAAGTAGTTTTTTTCCTTGAAATGTTGAGATTGTCTTCTTTCTTCTCAATCCTTGCATTGAAAGGTTGGGTGTGAAACTCCCTTTTAAGAAAATTTGAATACGGATCACCTATCGGAGTTGTTATATTTTCATCGTAAGTGGACTAACAACAGTTCGTCACGTCATTAAAAAACTTAGGTGATTTTCAAGTTCAAAAGATTTAAATTAAATGAAAGAAAATCAACTAAATTTTTGGATGATGTGGCGGACTGTTATTGAAATGTTGGGTGTGAAACTCCATTTTAAGAAAATTCGAGTACGGATCACCTATCGAAGTTGTTATACCTTTCTATCGAAGTTGTTATACCTTCACTGAGAGTGGACCAATAACAGTCTGTTACGTCATTAAAAAACTTAGGTGATTTTCAAGTTTGAAAGATTTAAATTAAATGAAAGAAAATTAACTAAATTTTTGGATGATGTGACGGACTCTTATTGGTCTACCCCCGGTGAAGGTATAACAATAGTGATAGGTGATCCGGACTACTTAGAAAATTCATTTGTACAATGTATGGTCCACTGCGATCCCAAAATTTAGAGCTGGTGGGTCCATGTATCATAAACCCCCAAATCATACTATATCATCTGTCTTTCGTTTGTTTTCTCTTCCGTGGAATTTTTTTCTAAACCTTTGTAGGAAAAGCTTTTTCAAAGAATATTCTTTCTCATTGGCATATTCGGGGTTTTAAGATCAGGCCCAGTTACCACATATCCTATATATGTATTCAGGGTTGGCACTCTACCCATATATATCCCCGACGAACTTTACTAAGATACCCCACATGTCATAGTCGAAAATTTTAAGTTGTTCCAAGCAGAAAACCAAAAATAACCACAACGGGCTGGCTGAATGATCAGGACCACGGTTCCTCCCTCTTTTGGAGTTAGAGGTCTTGGTATATACCCCCGGTTCTCCCCTTTTCAAAAACCGAATGTTGAGTCCACTTGTGCTGCCACCTAGGGGTCAATGGGGTTTTACTCGGCTTCTCTCTGGGCCCGGAGGGAATAGTCCAGCTCAAAGGGTTAGGAACCCTCCATTAGCAAAAAATATATATATATATCATATTTGAGAAATATATTTATGTCAATGTAGCTAAAATTGAAAAAACAAATATGAAGATCCATAAAAATGGACAATAAGTGGACATCAAATAGTCTCCCCTTGGGTGGAAAATGACAGCCATCATCCTAGTTAATTAAAATCTCAGAAAGTCAAGAGTTCCATCTATATTTTTTGTCTTAAATCCTTCACCGATTACCTCTTTAATATTCCTTTGTCCGAACCAATTATACCCTGAATTCCTACAAATATATTCCATGCAAACAAACACGCCCCATTGATCAATGTTCACAATTTGATCAGGTCACCTGAAAGAAAGCGAAAATGGCAAATAATAAGTCCAGTTTTTTTTTTTTACAACCGAACTGGTGATTTAGACACTATTCATCATTAATCTGGAGTTGATTTTGAAAAGAATCAATTGTCAGTTCAGTTCAGTTCTTCCTTCCATATCACAGTCAGCTCATCCTTTCTGAAACTACCATGAAAATGGGTACTTTTGAGTTTTTTTTTTTTTTGTCCAAAGTTTTGAAGTTTGGCTCAAAACTACAACTGAGACTGAAATGGCCTGGGTGTTGGTTATTTGACATAAAGCATGGTTTTGCTACCCACCACTAGTGTTTCAGGGTCGTGCGCGTGTTTCAGCGTCGTGCGCATGCTCCGGGGATTAATCATGTTAGGTAAAATACCACGGATACCGAGCCTGCAAACAACTTGGCCAATTCAACTGAGCTACTTCACCAGGTGCTCTTTGCGGCATTTCTAACTATTTTGACGACCTGTATGCTAGATTAGTATATGATCAATTGCATAACTGGTCTTCACTACAACAAAGAAAAGTGAGTTGGGCTCTTGGGCCATCGAATATGTACTTAAAACATTAAATCTTGCCAAATGGGCTTCTCTGGCTGATAATGTGTACGGTGGAAGTAACTTGATCATAGGTGGCTTAGAAAATAGTGCAGACTACACATAACATTGGTGTAAATGGTTCTTAATTAACCACAAGAGGTTGGCCGAGTGGTCAAAACCACGGTTCCTCTCTCTTCCGGAGCTAGAGGTCTTGGTATCAACCCCCGGTTCCTCTCTCTTCCGGATCTAGAGATCTTGGTATCGACCCCCGGTTCCTCCTTCTTTAAAAATCAAATGTTGAGTCTACTAGTGTTACCACCTTATGTATTTCACAATATATTTGGAATTTAGTAGATACAATGTCACAAACATTGCACCTGAGGTGAAGTAATCCATGGTCATTAAAATAAAAGAAGTCGGGGTGGAGGGATAGTGTGGGGGGGCTTGTGGGGGTGTTGGTGTAACTTGCTAGTAGGATTTTATAAGAAAACTTTGACACCGATCCTTCTCTAACGGGGCCACTTGTTCTGATGGAAAAGTTCACACCATATAGGAATTCTATAATCCAGTGCGCCACCTGTTCCTATCTTTGCCAAACAACTCAACATTGTAAGAGGATAAGGAGGTGTGAGTCTACTGATGCAGCAACATTTCATTGGCCACCTCCAACTGCCTTTTTTTTTTTTTATAATATAGTAAGGGAGAGTAGTGATCATATAGGATATGCCGTTATGGGAAAAGAAGATTGGAGACTTAAAAAATTGCATCCCAACTCATTTTGGGTTTCTGAGAAAAGAAAAGGCTGTAACATATGCAATCTCTTCTTTACTCAAAAGCCCTGAATTCATAAGGAAGCCTACTTCATTCTTTTTTCTCTTTAGAAGGGACTTTGACTAATGCATCTTTAATAATTCACATGTCCGTAACCAATTGAACAACAATAGGAGATGAGGAAGCCCACATATTAGAAACAGAATCTGACGAACCAATATGATACAATCGAGTCATAACCCATTAACTGTTGCGCTTCAATTCAACCAAAACCACTTAATGCTAACCCTAAAATGACAAAATAATGAAGCACATAAATCCTGGGTCCACCACTGTTTTCCTTGTGACATGGTTGTCCAAGATTTCTTTCTATCTTTTTTATTAAGAGATGTGATTGTTCATAAAAAGCAAAAAAGAGGTCCCCTGGTCGATTTCATGATGATGGTCAATTTCTTTTAAATCTTTTCCCAATAAAGCCTAAAGATGAAAAGGAGGTGATGGGAAGAAAGGAGGACTCATAAAGTAAATAAAAAAGCCAAATTTAAAGATCCTTCTTGCCTTTAGTAGAAGGCATTCTGAGGAAACTTCCTACCAATTAAAAATTGCTTCTTTTTTCAGTGTAAAAGGAAACATGGTTCTTTAAAGTAACTTAATTTTTCACCTTCATCTCTCTCCTTTATACAGAGACAATTTTGGTATTTGGTAGTTGATTTTATGATTCATCCAATTGTAGTTGATGAAAGTGTGATTAATTTTTATTTCGAACATCACTTGTGATGCTTTAGTTATATAAATTTTCAATATCTTGAGCTCAAATAGTATGGGTCATTTTCATACTTATAATCTGTTCTTAAACGTTTTCATATTCATTGTTCTTAATATACTACTGTTGAAATCAATAACTACAATGATCAAAATTATATATTTTATTTATTTATAGTTGTTATTCAATTTGCATGAAACTTGACCAGTGCATCGCTTGGGCTTTCTGCTAGTCAACAACAAAATATAAAGTATCAATTAATTTTAGTCTGAAATCCACATTTTTATCCTTGTTTTTCTTCTAAATTTTCTTGGTGTGTATTGGCCATTGTAAAGTGAGGAGGCAATTTAATAAATCCTGTTGTTTACTGTAGATGACAACCAACCTGGCCATTGCGGCCCCTGTAGAAGAGGTCACCTAGCTGAGTAATAACTCAGGCAAGTGTGGCCAAAAACTTGGTCAAACTTTGCCAGACTCATTCAATGATCACCTTTGAGCTTATAGGGGCCAGGCCATGGCCCAAGCCAGAATTCCGAATAGGCCCGGCCTCATATCAAAATCCTGATTAGACTGGATTGTTGTGGGCAGTAAGCAATTTTAGGATGCATTTACTAGCAGCTTCTCTTCGGTCCCTGATCTTTAGGCTCACAATGTTGTCCACAAGTAAGTCAAAAAGCCCACTGAGGTGAGTAATTATCAGGCTCCAATCTGTGATCGCCATGTTCAGCTTCAAGTGGTCTTAGTGAAAGATAGCCCACCACATTGATAAACCATTACAAGATCCTAAACCTATGCAATGAGCATTCCAATGGCCCATTTTGATCTTCATAAAAAGAGTGCAACCAACCCAGTTTTAGGCCCAATTCAGTGTTCATGCGATTGGATAACCTGTTTTACCTTTGACAGTGTTATTGTCTCCGAATATAAAAGTAAGCCATTTCAAGAATGAAGAAGAACAATTGAGTTTGTCCATTAACTGCCTCACGTTTGCAACAACCTGAGCTGAATAGAGAAAAGGGTCAGCAACAAAGATATGCAAGTGCCATCCACATTCCACAACAAGAAAAGATGCGTGACCAAGGCACAAGATCTGCCAGCAGTACCCAATGAGCAACACAGTTAAACAGAACAGAACTAATCATCAAAAAAAAAAAAAAAAAAGGATCATGGAGGACTGCAGGTGCTAGGCTGTGAGATAAGTCCAGAGATCATATCCTTTAGTAGCTAGCTACCTGTTGAATTGAACTAACCACTCCAAATTTTAAATAGGTTCTATTCTGAACTATCATAACTGTATACATCCAAATAGGCGATCGTTTTTATGTCCAATACTCCATCTTTATGTAGAGGAACTGTATCACTGCTGTATCCATTGCATATCAGGACAGCATATACTGTGAAAGGCATTCAATTAGCAGAGAAGTATAAACAACACCAATCTAAAAGAATATGTATATATTTAACTAAAAAAAGAAATTGTGATGCCAAATGATACACACATGGACACAGCTATTCAAAGTACAGTGGCACCAGTTGCTTTTGGTTATTCTGATTTCTTCATTCCCATTCAGGTGCTAGACCCAAAATCGTTCACCAATTATGCCTTTCAATTGCAATTGTCATGCTGAGATCAATCTTCTAGAAATCAAGAACAGCGACAAACATGTATAATGTGACAATGTCAAGCAGCATCCCGCATAATAATGTGGTTTCCAACTTCTATGCTGCCAAGATGCACATCAGAATGAATAATCATCTATTCTGTAAAAAATACCCAAAATTTCTTGCATTATGGGGTACATATTACATAAAATTACAACCTAATTAGAATAGGGGAATATGGTTTTCTTTGTTTTGGTGGCAGACCAATCAGCAATCCTCAGCGTTAGTACACATAATGGGATATGGAACCAAAGAATGTTTTCTTCGCGGAGTCGAAGGCTTTTGATGTGGTGTGTGGGCGGCAGGAATAAACCAGAAAGGCAGTCAACAGTAGAAGATGAACATATTTTTAGGGCACCCAAGTTTTATATAAGTAGGAGATTCAAAAGCACAAACTGGGCCCTGTATTGAAGCTCCTTGCAAACACAATTAAATTAGACAGAAAACATCTTTGAGTTGCTTTGCTTCAGCACCTATGATCTTGGTCTGGTTAAACAAAGCTTTCATGCCTCTGTTACAAGGTCTTCAAGGTCTAGGGGATCGACATCATCATATGCAAAAGGTCATCTGGAAAGATTGATCTCGTGAATTTCATGAAAGCACTTACAGGATGCCTTCTGCAGCAGCTCTATCAGAACCTTCGGCCATTGATATGTTATGAGAACCTCAAGCAGCTTTCTTTTCTATTATGAACTCACCAGTAATCCCCACACGAGCAAAACCCATCTTTGAAATGGTGGAACCTGCTCGAGTCCCTTACTGTAATTTCCCTACCTACAATCTTTGAAATTATCTTGATGGCAGCATGGCAGTCTGTACACGCACGCAGATTCTTCATGATTCGTATCGGTGATTCAGGTGCAGTATGGATCAATGCAAAAGCAATTGCTAGTCTCTCGCTGTGATATCTCAGCAACTCAGCTTTGGTTTCCTCCTCAACATTGTGAAGGGTACAGCTCGTATCGGGTGTGTATCCTTCTTTCTCCATCTGATCAGATAACATGTCTATCATTCCCCTAATTTCATCCCATTGCAGGTAGAAGTCGTCATTGGCTGAGAATAAGTAGATTTTCTCTTTGATTTCAACCCAACTAGAGGCTGGTTCTTTCTTCACTCCCCGATCCTTCATTGCCTTCTTTACCTTGCCAACATCTTTCCACCGCCCTGCTGCCGCATAGATATTAGACATGATCACATAAGGTGCCGCATCTTTGAGCTCCATCTTGAACAGCTGATCTGCAGCCCGCTGCCCCAGTTCTTGGTTTCCATGGATCCTACACGAATTCAAGATCGACGACCACATGATACAATCAGGTTCAAAAGGCATCTCAGCAATCAGTTTCTCTGCTTCATCTAAACGTCCCATCCGACCCAAGACGTCAACCATACAGGCATAGTGCTCTCTCTTGGGATTTATCTTAAACAACTTAGTCATGGAATCAAAGTATCGGAATCCTTCTGCTACAAGTCCACCATGACTGCACGCAGATAGGACATTAAGGAAGGTGACCGAATCGGCTTGCATTCCACATGCCAGCATGTCTTCAAATAATCTAATAGCAGCATTAGCACGCCCATTTTGAGAGTAAGCAGCAATCATGGCATTCCAAGAGACTAGATTCCGATCTGGCATCTCATCAAATGTTTGGATGGCCTCCTTGATGCACCCGCATTTTGCATACATGTCTAAAAGAGCGCTTCCGGCAAACACATTCGCCATGTATCCCAATCTAATTATATAAGAATGCAGTTGTTTTCCTAATCCAATCAATGCCAAACTTGCTAAAGCTCTTAACACGCTAGAAAATGTTGCCTGATCCGACCTGACGTCAGCTCTATGCATCTCTGAGAACAGTTTTAAAGCTTCTTCATGAGATCCACTCTGGACATGGCCTGAGATCATTGCAGTCCACGAGACCGAGTTTCGGTCCATTCGATTCCTGAAAATCATCTCTGCTGTCTCCATAGAACTGCATTTCGCATACATGTCGATCAGAGAATTTCCCACGAGAATGTCTGATTCTGTGGATGTTAGAATTGCTTGAGCATGGATTTGCTTACCCATTTCCAAATTTGGCATGGCCGCAGCAATGTTCAAGACGATTGCAAAAGGGTATTGCTTCCTATCAAACCCCTTAAACTGCAATTCCCAAAAGAGGTCGAGAGACTCTTTGCTTTGCCCATTCCAAGCATAACCTGCGATGATCACATTGTAAGAAACACAGTCTAATTCCGGCATCCCATCGAAAAGTCTTCTCGCCTCAGTCAAGCAATCACACTTAGAGTAGAAGTCAAGCAAGGCATTGCTCACAAACACATTCCATCCAAGATGGGACTTGATCACCAGCCCATGAATTTGTTGGCCAAGACCCAAAACACCCAATCCAGTACTAGCAGATAAAACCGCGGCAAACGTGAATTCCGAAGGTTTCAATCCGAAACTCTGCATTTCTAAAAAGAGCCTCATCGAATTTTCACACGACCCATCTTTCGCATGCCCTGTTATCAATGCATTAAACGTCACACAATCCCTCTCAGGCATTTCCTCAAACAGCTGACACGCAGCATTGAGAGACCGACATTTGCAGTACGAATCAACCAAAGTGTTTGATACCAGAAAGGTCGATCCAAAGCCTAATTTAACAACATGGGCATGGACTTGAATTACCAGATTCAGGCTCTCCTCATCGACATACCCCGATAAAAGAGACACGTAAGTCACATGGTCAGGTTTCGCTCCCGCACTCCGCATCTCCGAGAAGAGCTCAAACGCTTCATGGGTTCGTTTGGACTGCGCATATCCGCCAATTAAGATCGTCCAACTCACCATGTTCCGGTCGGTCATCCGGTCGAACATCTGGCGTGCGTCGCTTAGGTTTCCAGATTTCACGAAGCCTGAGATCAAAGTGTTTGTGGAAATTGTATTTCTGTGAGGCATTTCGTCGAACAGTTGGCGTGCTTGTGAGAGCTCGCCTCTTTGGAGGAGGGATTCCATGAGATGATTGGAGCGATAGGTGTTTGGATTGAAGCCCGTTTTGATCATTTGGGCGTCTACGTGTTGAAGGAGGGAGAGGTGGCGATGGCATTTTGGAAATATTGCAGGTGTTACGGGGGCAAAGTGGGAGAATGCATGGGCTCGGAGCAGCAGTGTCATAGGCTGGTGGAGGAAAGGAAGCCAAAAGGAAGGAGCTTTTTTCTTACCTCACGTAGATGTTTGTTAATATACGCATGAAATCTAGTATAGATATATTACCATGTGAAGGGGCCCAACAGATCAACGGTCGGGATGCATTTAAAAAAAAAGGTTATATATTATTAGATGGAGATGTATTCTTACTCTACTTGGGGTATTAATTGGGCTAATAGATGAAAGGGAATTAGAGTCCCAAGCTGTAAATCAGATGGTTGGAATATGGAAGAAATTAACCGCAACTTTCAAAGTTGTGAATCAAATTTGGACCCTCCGAGTGCATTCATCCTCCTAGGAGTAAAGGATGTGGAACCCTAGAGACTTGTTCGTGCAATTGCATTGCCATGAAAATTAAGTGAAAAATGCAATTTGATGCGCCTTATTATTGTCGTAGAAAATATTTATATGTATTTCCGAGAATCTCTGTTTCTTACCTCCTAGGTCAAACTTGGCTTTCCACTAGATTTCCTTTCTCATGATGGTTGCACAAATACATCTTATGATGAGATTGATTTGTTGAAGATTTGGATCACACAAAATGAATGTTATCCTCTTCGGTGAGATGTTCCCAATGTTTATAATGACGGGAGTTTACACTAATCCACTAATAGCTCATTGGTGAGGCATTTTTCTTTGCATGGAAACATCTAGACCGATGGTTGTAGCTCCATTGGTTAGAAGACTTTGGTAGTGTGTGTCGGCACGTGGGTATTTTACAAACGCACAAAAGATAAAAAGAAATCCAACTAGAGTTTTTTTAATACTGTTTTTTATTATTATTATTATTAGGCCACTTCCCCATTCTAATAAATTCTCAGTGCTTTCAAGTCGCTTTAATGAAAACTATGAACAGCCCGTGTTTCATTAGCTAGTTTCAAGGAAAAACATTACATTTTTTTCCCACACTTAAAATATACCTACACTTAAATTATAAGTTATTCGAGTGGCTAGGAAGTCCAATAATGAGTTGGAGGTTCCCGCTTCGAGCCGTTTGGGGCCTTAGCCGATACATGGCTCTAGTGGGTGGTGTTGTGTATATGAAGTTTTACCAATGATCAACCATAAATGGTCGTTGAGTTCCTCGTCATGAAAATGAAAAAAAAAAAAAAAAAACATAACATATTTTGTTCTACATCCATTAAAACAAGCAAATCAAATGTATGGGTTACGGGTGAATCACATTTTCATTCCGAGGAGAGAATGAATGAGGAAATAGATAAATTCCGAAGTGTTTACTAGGGTGACAAAATTGACGAGCATCCTAGCTTCCAATGAGATGCCAGCTATAATTTAGGATTTCACAAATTTTTTTCTTATCCTTTTGCCATACTTGAATTGATAATCAAATTTTGAACTCTATTGATTGAAAGGTCATATATCGATTTAAGTGGCATTGAAGAAATCAAGCAGCCAATTATTCTTGTTGCATCCTTCTGTCTCTCTCTCCCTCCTTCCCCTCCTAGACCATCCTTACCACTCTTGTTCTTCCTCTTGTTGTAACAGGCCCTCACCAAAAACTATCAGTTCATTCTTTGATTGGAGTGTAGCTAGCTAATATGTGCACCATGTCAATCTCTTCCATAGGACTTCCCTGTGAGACATTGTGCTCACCTTCAAACAGAATGCTGCAGCATACAATAGGAATATATTTTTTTTCCCTCCTAAAAAAGGGTGATTGAGTTGCATAAGCTGATTTGCAGATGAGACAAGGCTGCTGAAGGACTTGGGTTTAATGATGTTTTGGGCTCAGATGTGGGTTTTCATAATGTGTCTGTTGTTATTTTGGTTTGATGTTTTATGTCACTGAACCTTTTCGCTCTAGTAAAATCCATTTTTTTAGCCCAAAACAAAATATGCCATGAATTTACTGATTGAAAATAGTCGAAAGAAGATGCCAAAAAAATACAAGGGAAGTGGAATTAATCATATATCAAAAATTAAATTCATTGGATATTGCTAGCATAATAACCCGTGCTAAACACAGGCATGCTTACCAATAAAACTTACAACAACATATATAAAAAATAATTAAAAAGAAATTCAGATCATATACAATCATCCCCAAACACTTACTAACATAGAACAACAAAAAAAGGGGATTTTTATTTTTCTAATCCAAGAGTTTATGGCATATAAATGGTGTAAAAGAAGTAGGGTGAATAGGAAAGAGGATAACACGTACAAGTTGTTGAAAGTTGTTGCATGTGGAAGTGGGAGAGAATGCCCCACCAAAAATAAAAAATAAAAAAAATAAGTGGAGAGAGAATGTGAGTAAGTTTTAGAGAAGGGATATAAATCCCGGTCAAAATTAATAGTTACCGTAAAATTTAGTTTTAAAGCCCTCGGCTTTAATATAGTATAACTGCGGCGGCAGCCCGCAGGAACTATTTTCTAGTTCCGCCACTGTTAAAATAGAAAGGTGATAAATGATGATCCCGAAACAATAAAATCTCTTCCCTCACAGATATTGAAGTCTATTTCAAGCCTTGTGTCTTCTTTGACATTCAAAAACTTTTATCCGACTTCTTCAATTAAATTAAAGTTTTTCTCATGTAATTGTTGTTTGCATCATCATCATCATCAATATTGTGGCGTCCACGCTCCAAATCCCTAAACTGATCTATCCGGACATTCCCTGTTTTACATTTTCAAATCCAAGTGCAGCCCATTGAGACCCCTGGAGTTGCTTATTCCAGTACTACAATGCAAAATTGGACAACTGTGTCACTTTGCTTCAGAATCACACAATTGCTACATAGTTGATTAATTCAGCCCATGAAATATCTTATTTTGCAGCTATTGATTAATGTTGAGTTCAAACTATAACTGATGGCCATGAAGATGTAATTTGTATATATATTCACACATATATGCAAGCATAAGAAGACACGTAGAACAACAGATAATCCTTCATCTAATGCTAATATCCCTGTTAATCTACCCTGTGGGCGTTACAAACTTGCTTTATTCTCAAATATTTCCCAACTCCAAACAGCATTCAGTAAATTAAAATGGGAAGAGAGAGTTCTTCATTTAGACATGATTTTCTATTTGTAGACACCCTTTTGATACTCAGGCTCGCAGAATTCTCCACCAAGATCGTCACAGGCCTCCGCTGGGAACACCCTGCAGCACAAATCAAAGTAACAAAGGTCATGTCATCATATTTTATAGATATACATAGCCCATTTCAGGGAAATGAGCTATTTCATGAAATATGTTTGGGTTGAAAGACTCTCTGGAAACAACTGCTGATGCTTTAAAATGTTCAAGGAAAAACACATTTAAACCTGTTTGGTAGTCAGTCTTCTCTCAGTTCCACAGAAAATATGAGCAATTTGTGCCTAAATCTCACAAAGAGTTTCTGTGATTTTGCAAACAAGGGTTCTCCAGGTATAAGGAATTATTAAAATGGAGAATGTGAACACTTCTATTTTTCCAGAAGATAAGCATCCCAACACTAATGCAATTCAGGAATTCCATCAGAATTGCACATAATCAAAACACCCCCAAATCTCTCTCTCTCTCTCTCTCTCTCTCTCTCTCTCTCTCTCTCTCTCTCTCTCTCTCTCTCTCTCTCTCTCTCTCTCTCTCTCTCTCTAACAGATTTGGACATAATCAAACACCCCCTAATCTTTTCTTTGCTTTCAACAACCAAGCACTTGCAACTATCAAGAAATTATCCAAAGAGGCTTACGTTTTGGGTTCGCTGTATTCGACATAATCTCTATCAACTTCCTCTTTAACCACCCCATCTTTGGTGCTGCTGGCCTGTGCTTTGAGCTTCACTTCAGGATACATTTCCGCATCACAAGCGTCCCCACCAACTGTATCACATGCCTCTGCAGGAAACACACTGCAAATATGCATTCAAAGAACAAATTTTTATTCATCTCTATACAATTTTAATAGGTAATGAGAGAGAGAGAGAGAGCGAGCAGCTTACGAAGTTGTGGAGCTGTAATCAACTGTAGATGTTTCTGGGGTGGCAGCAGGAGCTTTGATCCTTGGAAGGGTAAGTGTGTTCTGCTGTCTGAGAGATGGTTTCCATGATGGTGAAGTCCTGGTGGTAGTGGCTGTGAAAGGTAGGGAGGATGGAAAGCAGAGAGCTGATTGCATTGTGTGATGGTTATTTGGAATGAATTTGCTATGGGCTATGGGGAATGTGAGTGGGATGGGGTGTTTGTAACTTTATAATTGGGGGATTTTGGGTGTGTTGTTTGAATTGGATAAGGATGCAATCAGTCCTCCATGGAATGGGAAGGCAAGATTTTTGGGAGTAGATAAGGTGGTGTTGTCTTCACTGTAGAAGATTGTAAAAGAGGGTCTATCAACTTTGGAGATATTTTTTTTCCTAAACATTGACAAGTCTCTCTCCCACACACACACACTCCTAGAGCTGCTACTACGATCAGGCAAAACCTCGACCTGGATGACCCAACCTTGAAATTTGGTATGGGCTGACCTTTGGCCAAGTTTTGAAGCCCACATGAATTTGGATGGGGTTTGGGCTTATGTTTTGTTATGGCAATATTACCCATATACTTGTAATGGAAAAGATTCTCTTGTGCATGGTTCGCATGGACACTTGCACAGTTAATACTCCCATTTGAGCGGAGCCCATTCTCAATAGACGCCCCTCTGGTGGAATCCGGTCGATACATTTTTGGCGATTTGTATCTTTTTTAGCGCCGTATTGTGAACTCACGACCAGTTAGCCCTGATATCATATTAAGTTTCATCGACTAAACATTTATACCAAAACCTCGATGCATTAGTAGAGGCTGTATAAATACTTTTTGATACTTCCTTTACGGTAGAGCCCACTCCTCAATACAATTTCCATGTGAACCTTGCGCTGGAGATCGTTTTTCTACTTATACTATATGAGAGCATAGACAATAATACCTAAACCAAACTATATGTAGATTTGGAAAACATTATATCCTTCAAAAGCGAACTACAGATGAGTACAGACTTGGCCCAGTTCGAGTCAACTCAACTTGCATTATTCTTGGGTATAAAATTTTCAATTAGGCTTAAGCCTGAGTTGCCTGACTTCATGTTCGGGATTCATTTGGGTGATGCGTGCAATTTTCTGTCCACCCATATTAAAAAAAAAAAAAAAAATGATCTTAAGCTGGGGCAACACCCAACCCAGTCAAGCCGCATCCAAATGCCACCCACCAAAGCAGTTTTTAATAGGGGCAGGCTGCAGCTAACCAAGTCCCAATTGGGTCAACTCTAAGGGGTTGGCCGAGTGATCATGACCACGGTTCCTCCCTCTTCCAAAGCTAGAGGTCTTGATATCGACCCCCAGTTCCCCCCTCTTCAGGAACCAAAGGTTGAGTCCACTTGTGCTACCACCTGAGGGCTACAAGGGTTTTACCCGGCTTCTCTCTAGGCCCGGATGGATTAGTCCAATCCAAAGAGGTGGGAACCTCCGTTAACAAAAAAAAAAAAAAAAAAGTCCCAATTGGGTCATGGTAACTGAGTCTCTTATTTTAAAAACTTGGAAACTCAATTCAACTCAGAATGTCAGCAAAACGAGTAGTGAGTTACAGACGGGTGAATCGCAATTTAGTTTTAGCAATATGGGTGAGTCTATCAACAATGGGTTGAACATCGCTGGCCTAAACAAATGCAAGCCCATTCACTTAATTGTTGGGCTATGGAGGCATTGATTGAGTAGGCTTGGGTCCAAAAAATTAAGCAAAGTATATTTAGGCAAAGGCCAAGGCATAAATAGGCTATTGGACTTACTAAGCCTGGCCTAGCTCATGGGCTTAATGTTTACCCATTTTCAGCCAATAGCAGGCTGGGCTTGGGCTTTGTTGAACACGGTCCAGATTGTGTACAACTTTACTGGCCCATTGGCCGTCCTTGGGCTTAGCTTTAAGGCCTAGTTGGAAATGGTTGGACTTGGCCCTTCCATTGGTAGGCTCTAACTTTTAATATTGAAGTGTGTATCTTAACCTTTTACAAAAAGCATGCAAAATGAACCGTTTGATTGCAGCAGCAGAACAGTACATTAGGTGGATCCCTGATGGATGCCTAGGATCATCTAATCAGGGATTGTCCATGCCTCCTTTGCCGTTTTGAGACCACACTGAGGTGGCGTTTGGCTACTCTTCTTTTTACCTCTTAATCTCTTAAAACTGTTTGAAAACTCATTTAGACCGTTTGATAGACAATTTCCCTACCTCTGTTTGAAGCCTCACAAAGAGATTTTGCCTCTATTTGGGAAAGCCACAGGATCTACCAGATTTGAAACAGACCATGGGGTCTGAAGCGCACAGATGCACGCTGCACTGTAGCAAAAAAACGTGATTCAAATGTGGACCGGTATTTTCATGTTTTTTGGATTTTGGGAATCAAAATGGCAATCGAAACCATTGGAAGCATTTAGGAATTAAAACACAGCTATGCAACCAAATTAGAACCGTTGATTTGTCCCAGATCTTGAGATATTCGTGAAATACATTAGAACCATAGATTTATATTTTTGGAGTTTTGTGGCCACAAAAGTATGATCTGAGCCATTGAATCTTTCTAGAAGGATTAAAACAACTTTGACTTGTTTGAGATAAAATTTCAACCGTTGGATGATCACAGATCTTGAGATATTTGCAAAATGCCCAGACCATTAGATCTATTTTTACATGTGTCTTACCAAACAGCCTATTTTTAAAATATTTATGTCTTACCAAACAGTTTATTTGTAAAACATCAATTTCAAACTGCTCCATTTGAAATAGATCTATATCATACAGATCTGTTTCGTAAAGATAAGATTTGCCAAACAAGCCCTGAACTGGGTCTGGCCTCATCACTGCATATGAGGCTATTTGCCTCCCCCAGATAGGACCATTAGATCGAAGTCGTTGTAGGGTTGCAAATGTGGGTAGCATTTGGAGGAGTCTCCTTTTCCGAGTGGAACCTATGTTTGGATCCGAGAGACATTAGAGCATTATTTAGTTGCAAACAATTGGAGAAATGTTTGTTGGAGCATTCTCCCTAAGAAGGTTTTCAAAATGCCCATAGGAAACATACCATTTTGAAATTTAGAATTCTGTCGTCCAAAAGTGATTTTTCACATGGCTAACTCAACAAATTCTCACCATCTAAACTCAACCAAAGAGGGAATTCAAAATCCAAAAGACAACAATTGTATTGCTATTGGGAGTTCCAAATAAAGAGAATTACTATTAAAAATGCTTGCAGTGAAATAGGTCCTTAAGATCCAAATCTAGAGCCATGGATATAGGGTCATAAACATTTGGATCCGAAACTGGGTCCTTGTATGTTCCGTCCTGAAGATCTGTACACAAGATGATTAGGTTCACAAAGTAAATATATATGGGTTTTAAGGGCTTGAATAACTTGAGTTAAAATTATATTTTAGAGTGTACTTAGCTTTAATCATATATCACTTAGGGGTTTTTGAGACATGATGTGACATCTTATTCCTTGGCATTTGCAAATGCCTTATTTTTTTTATCAAGCATTTCAAAATTCCAGTTACTTGAATGGTCTTAAATGACCTTTTAGAATTCAAGAACTCCAACTCCTTTGTTTTTTGGTTGGAATTTCTAGATGTTCAAGTACAAGGGAGCATCCAGATTTCTCACCTTGTGTGTGAATTCAAAAACTCCACAGAAAGGAATTTATTGAATTCTAGCAAAGAAACAAGCTCTTAAGATTGCATCTAGTTACAATTGAGAGTGGCCGTGGCCTATTTCTTTAGTACAATTCATGAAATTCCTAAAATTCTCGTGACATGGTAGAATTCATAAATGCTCATTTGTACTAGAGCATCTAAAAATTCCACTTAAAAATAAAAAAGTTGCAGTTCTGAATTTTCAAAAGTCATTTGAGACTTTTTGAGTGGCTGAAATTTTTAAATGCTTATAAAGAAACGTGACATTTATAAATGTTAGGAGGACAAGATGTCACATCATATCTAAAAAATTCCCGAGATGGTAAATCTTTTGTCATAAGTTCTAGTAAAGAAACTTTACTCGAGAAAATTTTCCCCCATTGATATTCATTTTTCATCTGGGACAGCTTAGAATGGTACTTGCCACTTCTTCAAAATGCATAGTTCCATGAAGAGAGTACTCATTCGGTACAAAGGTGGAGCATGAGATTTCTGTTGGACTTATTCAAAGACGGAATCTGGGATGGACATCAGTATAAAATGGGGATGGACATTAGTATAATATGGGACACTCACTCAAAGATGGGATGACAGATTTTATGCAAATTCTGATATTATCTTTATTGTGACCTTGATATAGTACTCTATTAGCTTAAACTTTTAGAGTAATTGGTTGTCAACCATCTTAATCCAACCCAGTTATATATGCACCAAACTCTATTGGCACTAGCCCAATTTTCACTTGAGCTATCTCCATAGGACCGATCATGTTCAAAACCTATAATTGGGACAAAGCTCTGATGATGATGATGCTCAAAATACATAGTTACGGGCCAATGTTAATAAGAGTGAACTGTGTTCGGTCTTTTTTTTTTCAGTAGAAGCACACGATTTCAATTATCCCTCTACAGTCACCAGAAAAGTACTTTCCTGTGAAAGTCCATTCCACCTGCCCTCATTTGGTCATTTCTTGTGGTCCCATGGACAGCAATACATTGCTTTAGAATGACCCATCATTGCCGGCAACAAACCTTTTTTTCTCACCCAGGAAAATCCACACCCATCACAGTTCTGATATAGTAGTCCCTATGAACACTTTCCAGACACAAAAGGTACGCAGCTATAAATAAAGACAGCCATGCAACCCCACAAGCAAGAACACGATGATGCTGTCTACAGATGGGTCAAACACAGTCCCATTGATTCAAAATCTCTTGCATGTGAACTTTCTTAACATTTTCTCTCCACTACAGCCAATCTCTTCAGACTAAAGCACCAAGTACCACAAGATTACAAGAAAAGCAGAGCATCAAAAGGCCACAAACATCCAAACCAATGCACCCTCTATTCCATTTGTAACATATTTAAATCCATGTGGAATACAGAATTAGACCCTCAAAATTAGAAAAACCAAAATACCCAACTACCAGATTCAGCTAATATGAGTTCAGGAAGGCAGAAGTATATATATCCATCTGTCAGAAGCTATGCAACTGGGTAAGCATGGGAACTAGCTCGTCGCTTGAAGGCCGATCAGCAGGCAAATCTGACAAGCATACAACTGCTATTCTTACTGCCATCAGCATCTCATCTTCCTCTACTTCTTCCCCAAGAAGAGCCTTATCCAACCCTTGACGAGCCTCCCCTGCTTGCTGTAAATGCCTGAGCCATCTCCCTAAACTCCCCCCACCCGATTCACTGAAGAATGGGTCCAAGGGGTCTCTCCCAGTTAATAGAACACCCAAAATCACTCCAAAACTGAAGATATCACTTTTATCAGTATACCTGTGGACAATGGATCAGGGCTCGCTTAATGTTTAAACACAGACAAACACAACAAACAAGGATTATTAATCAAAGAAAAATAAACTATACCAACCATTTTCTTTAACACTTCATCAACAACTTAAGGCACGAAACATAAAATAAACTCTACCAACCGTTTTGTTTAACACTTTATGTACCACTTGAAAGAAGGCACAAAACATACACTGAGAAATCAACAAATTCATAAACAAAACCCGCTGGCTGAATTCATTATCCTCATCATAGCATTATCCCATCAATCTGGGATTGGCTACTAGACAGCATAACTAGGACCAAAACACTCAACTGAAAAAGATAAAATACTCCAAAGCTAGGACAAAAATGCCTACCAAGAAACTGACAACAAGAATCTACGCCCCCACACTCCCCACTCTCTATACCATTCCTAGTATATGAGACATGTTATAGATTAGATTATCATCCTCTTACTGACAAAGGATACAGCTCATCTTCGACATTGCAAAACCCATCTACTTTTAAGTTAACTTAGTGAGTTCTATTCTTCCACAAAACCCTATTCAAACATCATGCTCTCAGTACTGACAAAGGATACAGCTCATCTTTGACATTGCAAAACCCATCTACTTTAAGTCAATGTAGTGAGTTCTATTCTTCCACGACACCCTATTCAAACATCATGCACTCAGTTACCCACAAAATGACATGTTATTTCTCACCACTTCACCTAACACCTTAAATGACCTTCCTCTTTTCAATTTTCATAATACCTTCCACAAGTATCCCTTTGATTCATCTGGCAGCCACGGCAATTTCTTGCCTTCTATAAACATGCCAAAACCATCTCAAACAATATAATTTTTTTCCACAATACAATGATATAAAAATTACTGTTAATGTACTCATTTCTAATATTTTCAATTCTTGAAACACTGTGCATCCTTTCAAGTATGTGCATCTTGGCTACATGAACTTTAGCCTTTTCCCTTTTCTCATTGCCAATATCTCAACTTCTCTACTCTCTGACCCACTAGACTTGCACTTTATACATTCGGCCTTGGATCTACTAATTTTTAACGCATTTGATTCGGAACACTTTGTCCTAACTACAAAGTTCCTACTTATTGTTCACTTACTATCTTATTTTGACTAATTAGAGCACCACTTCATTAAGAACATTAGATACAGGGGAATCCACTTGAATATGTTAATTAATTTATGCAAGGCAAATAAAAGGGGATAAAAGGGGACCCTTGGTGCAAACTAACTCCAACAGGGACATAGATGTGGCCACACGAACTATTCTTTACCATAAAATCACCAGTGAATCAAATTATATTTGAAAAAAAAAATACTTGGAGAAAACAATTTAATAGAGAAGCAAGTGTTCAAGGAACAACCCACAAGTTTACTTTTGAGAAGGTGATCTCAATATAATGACGTTCAAACATATATGAGGGGTATTAAGTTTCCCTCAACTAACCATTCCTACCAAAACTTCAGGCGTTAGTAGAGGCAATGGAAATACTTTTCTACACTTCCCTTTGGGTGGAACCCGGTTGGCACACTTTTGGTGACATTGCCGCGACAAGCACTTTTTTTTAGGGCTGAGGCATTCCTTTTGGGATCCGAACTTGCGACTGCTTGGCTCTAATACCATATTAAGTTTTCATCAGCTAACCATTCTTACCAAAGCCTCGAGGAGTTAGTAAAGGCAACGGAAATACTTTTCAACACTCCCCCCCTCGGGTGAAACCCGGTTTTTCTCAACAAGGGGATTTTCATTCTCTACACAAGTACCCACAACAATAGCATGATTTAGAAAATAACAAGGGGGAAAACAATGGACAACAAGTTACAATCAAATAACAAACTGCTCATGGTAAACTTCATCATTGGTTATTGGATATGTTCATAGCTTTTCAATCTTAGTAAAATAACAGAAAATGAACTTGGTCAAATTTCACAATTTGACTAGTGAAATTTGACTAACACTACATGCAACCACAACTTAATACAAGCAATAAGAACATAAAAACTAAGCACACCCTCAATCTTCCGGCTTCTGCCAATCTATAGAAAACCAAATTCTACTTATCAAACTGGTTGTAGCTTCCTCATATGCTATCGGTAAGATAACACATTGACAGACTTGTTTAATGAAATGGTTTATTGCAATTATATCTGCAACTTATGTCAATCACATAGCACAATTGTTGGATACGCTATCAAGGTATATTCAATATGATCTCAGGAAAACAATAATTCAAGTGCAAAATTCAAATTTGAACTCACTAAAATAGTAAAATTATACCTGCAATTCTGGAAACACTCGGGGGCAATGTAGACTGATGCAACTTCACCCATATTGGGCATGAGTTTTGCCAACCCACAGTCTCCCAACCTGGGCTCGAACTCCTCATCCAACAGAATATTGGCAGGCTTCAAATCGTAATGCAGAATCCGGGGGCTGCAATCGAAATGAAGATGCCGCAGCCCCTTGATAACTCCAACCGCAATTCGATGTCGAATTTCCCACCCAAGCTGCAGCTGGTTCTCCCGGACTCTCATCATTGCGTCTTCAAGGCTACCATTCGGCATGTAATCATAAATCAGAGAGTACCGGTCGGATTCCCGAACATACGCTCGTAAGGTCATGAGATTGGGATCACTCAACTGGGCAAGCACTTCTAACTCTCTCTGTATCTGTCTCTTCATGGATTTATTCTGTGTCTCAGGAGAACCATTCTCCAATCGTTGGAGCTTCTTGACCGCAACAACATGGCCATTATCAAGGACAACTCGATGGTATTTCCCGTTGGGGCTTGATCCAAGCAATTGCGTCTCATTCTCAATCGCGGACTGCAGGGTTTTTGGGGCGATTTTGGGGGAGAAGACGACAGGGCCTTTGAAAATTGGAGTCCTATTCATATACTGAATGAAGAATCGGACTACAATGGCTAAACAGATTGCGAGAATGAATCCAGAGAGAGATCCAAAGATGATGCCGAAGAGAATTCTCCAGCCGCGTGTCTTAAATGTGGGAGTTTTGGTGGGAGATGAAGGGGCCTGTGCAACAATTCGGTTGAGGTGGTTTAAGGGAGAGGTCTTTGATGTTTCTCTACATTCAAGGGATTGGAAGAGGCACAAGAGAAAGAGGCTTTCGAGTAAAATAAGGGTTGTTTGTGTCAAACAGAATTTGGGTTTTGTAACTGCCATGTAAGAAGAATCAAAACACTCCAAAACACCAACAACAGCTTCAAAAACTTAAAAGATATCAGTAAAAACTCAAGTTCCTTTCCTGAATAAATTTCTTCTGGGGTTTTCTTCTTCTTTCAAGTAAAATCAGAACTCAAACAGAAATTGCAAGAAAAAAGCAACACCAAGTGATTTTAGCACAGCAACTTTCAGTTAAAATCACATTGTGAGGGGAGTTCTTCTCTCTCTCTCTCTCTCTCTCTCTCTCTCTCTCTCTCTCTCTCTCTCTCTCTCTCTCTCTCTCTCTCTCTCTCTCTCTCTCTCTCTCTCTCTCTCCCCTAAGAAGAATCAAAGCCTCAAGAACAGAGAACACCAACTGATTTTAGCTCAAACAGTTTCACACTTTTCAACTAAAAATAGCATTTGGGGTCGGAGGTTTTTCAAATGACTCTGATCATATTAGCGTTTTTGCTTCTTTCAAGAAGAATCAAGACCTTTAAAACTGAAACTACAAAACGGAGAAAATCAAACAATTTTAGCTCGACCTTCTATTTATTTCAAAACCTCCAGCTAAAATTTGCATTTCTCAGTGGGATTCTTGAGATTTTCCAACAGTTCCTTATAGGGTTTCTCTTCAAAAGGAATCGAAACCCTTTCTAGAACTTGAAGTTACAGAATCGATTCCAGCACAAAGACCTTCAAAAACCCATCTGAAAAACCGCATCTCATTTCAGTATCTTGAAGACAGAATCTTTACCTCCTGAAATAGAACTTACCATTTCTCCTCTAAATAGAAATCAAACAACCCCATCGATTTGAAGTTCCAGAAACAGATAAAACCAGCTGAATCAGCTTTAGAAACATTGAAATTCCTCTCTAAAAAATCGAATCTTTTTCAAATTTCCAAAACTTTAGCAATAGAACAAAAACAGAAAAAAATTCAAAAACCCAACAAAGAAGATGCCTTTTTTCACTTCTTCTATGCCATTTCCATCGAGACACAAAACCCAGCACCGAAACTGCATTCTCACCTCGTTTAGGATCGCCAACCGAGAAATACGATACGCTCTCAAGAACTGTTACGTAACAGCTCGAAGAATCGGATTCTCAGTAAAGAAGACAAAGACCGACCGGTGTTTTCAACCGATATTTTCCCGAAACGACACGACCCGCTTCGATTTTTCACTGAAAACTGAAAAGCTCCGAAATTTTCGTCTTTGTTGAGAGAGAGAAGAGAGAGAGAGCAGGGCCTCGGTTTGCGTTTCCCGGTCTCGAACTGGGCTCCAATGTTTGTCCCACGGAAAAAGCAAAACTTTGTAACAACACACGCTTTACGTGCACGTGGCACAGGATCAATCCAATCCTGGCCGTCCAGGATCATGCACGCTTACTTGGGTGGAGTGCACTCCAAATGTGGGGTATAGAGTTTGGAACTTCAGAATTTTTTTTTTCTTTTTCAATAATAGAGGAAGTGATCACCCGCACTAATTCCTACGGGTCCTGAGCTGAAGCGAGGTAAATCCCATGTGATCCTAATATAGTAAAACAAACCCTCTTCCTAACTATTCTATTTTCTTATCCCTACATTATCATCAGGTAAAACTTTATTTTTATTTTTATTTTGTTATACTGGGATTCTTAGTTCCTAATTTATAAGTGCATGGATGCCCCTAATTATAGGAATTTATGGTCAATTGAGCTTCGTTGATAATTAAAGATGTAAGAATGTATGGTCAAGCCTAAGGCTAAGGATTATAAAATAGGTGAAAGACGAAAAATATAAGATGATAGATAGAACCTTGACTTTTCTCAAATTTGATGGGTGTGTAATGTGTATTCATCTCTCATCTACCCTTCATTCAAAAGATTTTGATGGTATTTTCTAAATGTCCGTCTTTGATTTTTTTTAATCACTTATGAAAATGCAAAGTTTTAAAAGACCTCTGGACAATCTTCATTTTTAACCACTTACAAAAATCCAAAGTCTTAAAAGACTCTAGCTTTAAAGCAAATAGGTTAATAGAGTAAGATAAGAGTTTTTCCAACACTTTTCAAAATAGAAGAGTAGAGCTCAAAGTTTAGGCTTGTTTCTTTGTAGGAACTCTAAAAACTTCTAATGGAAAGAAATACAAATTCTCCCAATGTAATATGTGCTTCAAAAGCTTTAAATGGACATGTACATCTCAACAATTAAGAAAATAGAATTTGGAGAATTCCAAAAGTCAAAACTAACATTTTGATGCTTGATTTTTCAGATTCCATCAATCAAATAGGGAATACAACCTGTAAGAAATCCCCAACACATGGGATTTTAATTAGAGATTTCTCCAAAACAACGTAATTTTTCTATTAAATTATGTGTACAACAATGAAAATTTTCTAATCACGAAAAGATTAGACCCATGTAGCATTTACCCAATAGTAGGTTAATTTCTGTTATGCCTTTCTTTATTTGATCACACCTCTTCATTACATACTCAATGGCGCACTTTTCATTCAAATTGCAATGCTAAGCGTGGTTGATTAGTTATGTTTAAAGCATATAGTTATGTTTTTAAGCAAACCCAATTATTGAGACAAATTCAACCAAGCACCCTATTAATGAAAGTATCAATTATAATTAAAAAAAAAAGCACTCCCCTGTACTTGCTTAGCTTCTTTTGCATGTTCTAAGTTTTTTGTACTTTTATGTAGTGGTCCGTACAAGGAAATTTTTTTGGGTCTGCCCTTGCATCTATCGAGTCGAGTTGACTCACCCAAACTTGCCCCAATCAAATTAGGCAATCTACATAGTGTATATAACATAATCCTTTTTTTTTTTTTTTTTCTATATGAGGGTTCCCAATCTTTTGGACTGGACTAGTCCCTCCGGGTCCAAATAAAAGCTGGTAAACACCCCAATGGCTCTTAGGTGGTAGCACAGTGGACTCATTCTTTGATTCCTAAAAAATGTGAAATCAGGTATATATCAAGACTTTTAGCTCCTACAGAGAAATCGTGGTCCTAACCCCTCGGCCAACCGCTTGGAGTCATGTAACATAATCCCAATGCTCACTGATATTACAAAATTTGGTCCGATCCCTACCAGCACCAAGTATCATTTCATAAGATCTAATGCACTTGTGAAGTGTGCAGTTGCCACAGAGTTTTGATCTGTGGAAGACTCGCACAGAAGTCGATAACCCGCGGCCTGTTCCTTTTTGCTTTCGCGCGCTCTTTTTTTTTGGGGTGAGTGAGAGGGGGCCCACTTCCATGTCACCGAGGGCCAAACGGTCGCGATCGCGGGGCGGAAAATGAAACCCTGGAGCTGTGCGTTGCAGAAGATCAGGACCGTAGATTGTGTAGGATTAGATCGCAGCCGTTGAAAGAGAATCGAGGATATGTTCGGGTGAGCACGTCTTTCGATTAAGGGAAATAAGCGAATGAGAATGAGAGATGATGTTAGCATAGCATAAAACACACGCTTTTGGAATTGGAGGAATAACTTTAACTTTCCAATCTTTATTTATATAGTTTCATTCTTCGTTTTTTATTCTCTTTTATTATTTATTTGTCAAAGGTTTTTAATTCTACTTTTATTCTTCAAAGGTGTTTGAAAGGGTGTGCTCGGTCCAACAAAGTGAGAGCTTTTCTTTTTGTCTTAAAACCCGACGATAGAGGAAGGCCAATTTTGACAAGAATGTAACTGCCAGGCTTAATGCTTGATCCAGCTCGGCTGACCAATTTTCTTTACACTCTACTTCATTATTCTTTATTATTCTATTTGGGTCAAGTTGTAATTAGTTATTTTGGTATCCGATGGAGGATGTTTTTGAGCTAACCTGAAACATCCAAAAATAAAAAGAAGAAGAAAAATGGACTTTCCTTTCGACCTTGTCCCAGCCCTAGCCCCTAGAGTGGGATAAGGCTAAGGTATTGTAAGCCCACCTAAGGCATTGAGAGCTTTCACTCATGACTCAATCTAAGCTCGCTCGGCCTACCCATGTGAGGGTACGATAAAGGCTTACCTCAACTCGGCCCTTTGAACTATATGTAGTAAGATATGACACTTTGCTTGTAATTGGCTCATGGAGTCATGGGGCCTTTTTTTCTCCCTTTTGTTTTCCTTCTTCTAATATTTTTTTTATCTTTATTAGGCTCCTAAGAAATTATTTAGATAGAGAAAAATGTATGCAATACAATTTTGAATAAGGATGGCAATAGATCAAGTTAAGAAGGCAATTTGTACCGACGCACTACTTACGCAGGTTTCTTAGTGGGATCTTTATGTTCAAAATGGGTATGAGTTTGAAGTCAGATTCAAATTAAATCGATTCTGATTTCAGCTAAGCCTCTCCCTGAGTGCGTTTATGTCTGATTTACATATTGATTAGTAAATTATAAAGCTCAAAAAAAAATGTATAGCACAATCATTAATGGATAATTAGAAAGAAATTAAGAGTGATAGATCACAAGTTCAAGTCCTCAAGGGCATAAGATGTGTTATGTTTGATGTTTAAATAAAAAATAAAAATCGTCAAACCTGACCAAAAGGTAATTTTCACTTAGTTGCGAGGCTTGGATCGTCTTCATGATTAATGCTAACCCCACTATTGTATGTGGGGCTGACCTTCATGTGTGATCGGAGCCATTCATATCACATACACCCGTCTATACATGAACTGTCCCAAATTATCATCCAAACGGATTACAAGATTACGTGTAGAAAAAAAGTTGAGTGCGCATGAATTATTGGATCTAACATCTCCGATTGTACTGAACTTAGGACTGATTCCTAATAGAGGTGTGCATGTGATATGAGCGGATTTTATCACAGTAAGCTCCACTAAGGATGAAGGACATTTTCAGCTGTGTCACGTAGGTGTGATGGCAGCATGGGAACATTTCTAAGGACAAAAGATATGCTTAGCATAAGATGCTTTTTAAGCAGCAAGTAGCAAACCTCAGCTTTGTAGCCTAATTTGATGCCACATTTAAAGTTGTAATGAGGAAATTCTGGCTACTAATTGGCCACGACTTCTAAAGCTGGGGAAATGGTACTGTGGGACCCACCTTCCAATATGTTAATCACTGGTGGAGATGGGATCCAGAGATCTAGATATGGCTTGAAGCGGGCAAATATCGGACCAATCTAATTATAATGGTCATCTATTTAAAGGCCTCAAAAGTTAACAGTTATATAATAACTTACAAATCTATTTTTATACTTCGATCACTTAACTAATTGTTCACAATCATTGGATCTTGGTAACTTTATATGATCCTGCATCCACACTAAGATCATTCTCCTGAATATCATTCTTGGAAAATTATAATTTGAGGAAGAATTTGAGTTTTCATTATGGATTTTATCTGGAAGACATTGTCAAAAAAAGAATAAAAAGAGAGAGAGATAAACAAATATAATGTATAAAAAACAGTTATAAGCTATTTTCATTGATCTTCCCACTTTTTGTGTCTTACTGCAATGCTATTGTGATTTTATCATTATAGTTTCAATTATGACAATATTGTGAAAATAGCATAATATATATAATTTCTTTTTTGTGTGTGGGTTTAGTTACTTTAGTGGGAACCACCAGGGAGAATAGTCCCATTGGATTAAAGACCTTAGTTATTCCTATTTGTCACTTGCAATATCCGCAAACACGTATTTGAATAAAAAAAATGCAACTGTGAAATTTTATTTCACTAATTTTTTACTTTATTACTTGGCAAGCAAAGAAACCATATAGATACCCACGTCATAAGATTAAAAAAAAAAAAAGGCATAATGTGATCATGAAATACTGTATTGATTAAATACCAACATAGTAAAGTGACATTTTCAAAACCTTGACACTATATTTTACATTGGTTAAGACCTTTCTCTCCATTTGTGCCTTGCGAGCGTACATCAAGGTGGAACCCACGACATTGGCTCAGAACCCAGTGCAAGGAACGGTCCCAGGATGTAGCATGAGCATAGATGCAACTGTGGTGGAATATACATGGGATGCTAGATTAGGCTAGTTTAAGAGGTTTTTTTTTAGTTTTCATATAACATGGATAACCCTGATGTCTTGGATGCAACAGGACTAATCTGTCAGGTGCTACCTATTAAATCCATCCAAACGCACATCAGATAAATTTGAGGCCATTTTAAACACTAGATATGGGGAGCAAATCCACGCCTTATGCCACTCCACCAACTCTCAAGTGGGCAGACTAGCTTAGGAGTTAGGACTCTCAAGATTTTTTTTCCAAGAGAATTCATGTTTTGTTGAAAAAAGAAATGCTCTTTAGTTATGCCATTCTTGCAGAGCTAAACAAGGACCTAATCTTGCTGCAGAAGTTGACAAGGGGACGTGTGATTTAAAAACACTTCAGCATAGATCAAAGCTCATAAAGAATCTAAAGAAACCAACATAATATTACAATCATCTATTTAAAGGCTTCAAAGTTGAATGGTTTTACAAGGATATATATATAACCTTTAAATTGTGGATAGAGTTGTCGCTGGGTCTGGCCTGGCTTAGGCCTTGGAGGGACTGGCATTTTGACTATGCCATAATCATGGCCCAAAGAAATTCAAGTGCAACACATGAACAGACCTACTGCTTTTGGGGCCTTTTGAGTTTTGAGTAGATGGCTAGAAATCATTGGATGGTATATTGACAATCTTCCATAAAGGTGGGCCCCACAGAACCGGGGTTGCAACACAAGTGTTCCTTTTGTCATGGCAACACAAGTGGTGATGTTGTTTCTACCCAAAAAAAAAAAAAAAACACACAAGTGCTGTTGTTTAACCAAAAAAAAAGAAAAAACACACACACAAGTGTTGTTACTAGGGAGAGATGCTAGTATGCCACTGACGCAGAAAACTATATCGGCACCAGCCAAAGTCATCAAGATTTGTCATTATTATCGTTATGATGACGGTTTTCCTTTTTTGAGCTTTTCCAACAATTGCATATGACAAAAGCTTGTATTAAAGCCAGTGGCAGGAGATAAAATGTAGCAAGTCCAGCTCACCATCATGTGGGTGGATAGGGATGATGTTCCAATTCGGGTTCTGATCACAAGCACAACTAATGAGCATAGAAAATGAAGTTTGGAACCATCTTTTTTTTAAGCCAACCCATCATGAGATTCTTAATGATTAATCAAATGAAGTCAATATTTAAGCTTCAATTTATGTAAAATATTTTTCTGATTATTTTGGAGGCCCCTCCTGAGTTTTATAATCAAATGAAATGAAAGCAACCCTCTTTTTTTTTTTTTTTGGTTACCACCCAGTCCCCTGATGAGAGAAGTAAACCTCGAGTGAGGTAAAAGAGACCTTAGGTGAAGCAAGAGGACAGCCCCGATTCAAACCCTTAGCAGCTAGGCAGGAACTGACACCTAAGAGGCCATTTCTTAATGAAAAGCACCGCTTTATATGTAATTTTCCTACTTCTAAGCAAACCATTGACCACCATGAAGGTAGGTAGCCCGGCCCCACAAGGTGCTTTGGGCTGGAATCTGATGGGTTGGACTCGATCATTTTTTTCTTAATTATAAGCTAGATTAAGAGCCGAGTTGTCCTCTAGCGAGATTATTCAAAGAAACCAGGGGTGGGTCAGACTTGTTTTCAACGGTATACCTTTGGACCAGACTAACCTCGTCAATGGCTATTTAGTCCAGATGCCATTCAGATAGTGAGGTTTCGCTGATAGATTGGAAATGATTTGTCTTGAGGTTTTGCTTCTGCACTAATCTGAGCAAATATGGGTCTAGTCCACTTCAACATGTGGGCCTCGCCTTGAAGATCTTCCAGAAAAACACCTATGCTTCTGCATCAATTATCATTGGCTGTAGATGTCCCCAATGTTTTCAAAACCTTGCAGGGCCAGCAAACAAGCCGCAGTCGCCCAGGTGAGGTCACAGTCAGGGGTACTACAAAAAAATGATAAATGGCTGCGCATTCCGAAGCTTAATGCAAATAGGACACCGGTGGGTTCATGCATTTTGATAATCAGTAATGCATTTTCAATTTTCATCCATTGGTAGATCGTTCTAATGCTCCCTTCTAGGGCACATTTGTGTCCCACGGTGATTAGTGATTACGAAGTGATGAAAACAAATTTCAGCAAAAATACACCCCCACTTTTCCACAGCATTTCCTAGGGAAGGCAGTAACACAAATGTGTCCCCCACCCCCCATAGGGTGCATTTATACGACGAGCTGATTTCTTGCGCAACCCACTATTGCACCGTTGCGTTGTTTGGTGCAATGTACTTTCCTCGCAGCAGAGGAAAAAAACAAACTGATTTTTCTTGATACTGAGGATTTCAATTCCTCTACCGGGAGAGGAATGCAGGATACTCTCCCATGAAAACAGAAATCCTCGTCATGCAAACAAGTCCTTAGAAAGTCTACCGTTGCTACTAGGGCCATGCATCAATAATAAGTATTGCATCTACAGGTTAACTGAATGCAGACCAACATTCATTATTCCGGAAAGGGCCTAACTGTTACCATGATAACTTTGAAATAACACTTACACTAGTAGCCTAATAACACTTAAAATTTTTGAGGTTTTATTGGGTCATCAAACCATTCATGACTACCTGTGCAAGCTGGGGCCACTGATGTTCGGCTCAGATATCCAAGGTGTATTAATGAGCTTGTAGCATGTATCAGGCAAAAGCCCCACACCTGGTGAGTGGTGATATTCATTTTTTTTTCACCTGGCAGTTCTTGGTCTTTCATTCAAATCATTACAGAAGGTAGCCATCCCAAGTTGAGAACACAGAGCCTGAGTTGTATAAATTAATAGCATGACAAATCTTGGTAACTCAACACAAAATAAAGCAAAATACAACATAATGGCCACCGGCCACACACTGCCGCCAACCACAAACCAAGGAATGTAATGTACAATCACATAATGCCAAGCCATCATCAACAAACTGCCAACCTTATGGAAACTATAGAAGATAAATAGACGGGTCATCTTACATTACAGAGCCCCAACCCCAAAAACAAGCGGCTTTTTAAGATCGCAAGGAATGGGACACTTAATTTACATGAGGCTGATTCTGCACAGGCACATAGGACAGCCAGCAAAGCTCCACCACTTATCAAAACTCCACCACTTACGAAAGAAAAATTCCTTGCACTCACTTTGGCATGAAATCACCCCAATTTTACAGACAACAACAATCATAAGGAAAGCACATCAATTCACAGCCCCATCTTTCTAATAAGTCATTGAGTAGCTTAGACAATCTGTCATCTGTTTGTGTCAGCTAACAGGACAAGAATTTCTTCATCATTGAATGTTCCAATCTCCATCGCACGCTGTAAAGGGGTTTTACCGTCCATGTCAATAGCTTGTGGATCGGCTCCCCTGCAGGCAATATGCATATTTAAAATCATTGAGGATGAATTTGATATTTAGGATGGATAATATAGCTAGATATAGACCTGCACATCCATCTCTTTGTAATTCTTCAAACACAGCTCACATGATACAACACAAGAAGTTCAAAACATGCACGTGTTCCATGTTGTCACGTCTCCTGGTGTTGCACATGTTTGCCTTGATGGAGTGGGCTGGTCCTCTGATGTGCATGGGGTTATGCATATGGAAAAAAAAAAATTACAGATACATTTAGGAAAAAAAAAAAATTTCTTTAGTAGGGAAATAAAACTTTAGTTAGGGAGATAATTTTTTAGTGAGTGAAGGGCATCATCAGCATCATAAGAACAGCAGCAGCAGCAACCAAAATGCTGTGAAACAATGACAGGTTCTGCTATTACCTGGCAACAAGCAGTTTTGCAAAGGAAGTCCTGCCTCTGAGGATGCAATGGTGAAGGGGTGTTTGGCTCTTTGCATCACGGGCATTTATATTGGCCCCATACTGCAAGAGGAGCTCTATCATGCCTACATCTGCTGTCCGGCATGCAAGGTGAAGGAGTGAGCATCCATCGAAACATTCATCCATTTCGTTCTGGTCCTCATTCAGGCTTAGTGAGCTCATTGAACTTGTAGCAGAAGCTTCGTGGAACGAATCCCCTGTGCCATCAAACACTGAGCCTGGATGTCGTTCCAAAAGAATGGCTTTTGCTAGCGTTGAATTATTAAATGCAGCTTGCTTGTGCAAAGCATTGATATCGACTTCAGAATCAACTATGCGGCGGTATACCGCTTTCTTGTTGTTGCCACGAACAGCATCCCAAATCTGTTGGGCTGTAGAAATATGTTGATCTGCAGTCGGCTTACTAACAAAGAGTTTTTCTACATACTAGAAACAAAGAAATAAAGTTCAGTTATCACTGAGCAGCCCCTTAACCAAATAAGGTCTTTACACAGAGATCATAATTATACATGAAACAGATTGACATTGGGGGAAGCAACACATGGAGGGAAGCAACAGCGAGAGGTGCTGAAAATAAGTAGAAAGAAAAGCAACAGAAAACAACTATAGCTTACCAAAACAGTAGCTACATGTCCTAAACAGATCGGCAATACATGTATTGATGCAACTAAATGAAATGTCATCTATATATTCAAAACAGATCAGCAGTACATGTATTGATGCAACTAAGTGAAATGACATCTATATTCTCCTCATCAGCGAAATGCTCTTACACAGAAAGAAAAAATAGTTATAATGAACCAAGATAGTATATTTTGTTTCACTGTCATACCTTAGCTTGAATGAACTTTTCTTTTATAGATATAGGATCCATATGATTAGGTTTGCTGATAAAAATCTGTTGTTGCTTTTTATCCAAATCACAGTAACTGCATTACAGACAAAAAAAAAAACCGACGATATTAAAATTTAGCATGCACGTGGCACACACTATTTGGATATATCTGGCAGAATTCACAGGTAGAATACTACGAATTCTCTCATTGGATGACAAATTACCTTCTTGTGGAAGAGGCATTGTGAGCATTTAGATTATGAACTGAGGGCAATAGTTCCTCCCAGATTAAATTAGCATATGAGTTACCCAGCGACTGAAACAAATTTATAACGGAAGGCTCCCACACTTTCACATCAAGTGTCAGCGACCTCACCTGCGCACATAGTCAAAAAGCATCACCACCAATTTTCAACAGGGCTGGCAGCAGCAAAAAAGTACACATACAGAAAGGAAAATGTGTAATGGTACCCAAATTTCTTATCAAAAAGATAAAAGTGCAGCTTATTGCAGACCAAAACCAAGTGGACCAAAATTAGCTACATGAAGTAATATGAGTGTTTGCATTAACGTGTTTGTGTAATGACAAATAAAAGCAAATGAAAATCACCCAGTCATCTGACCTAAACTATAAATTTTCTGTAAAGGCTAGAAAAATAAAAACTATCCAGTGTTTTCATCTTTGACAATTTGTTTTTTGTTGGTCATCTGACATTTATGGACCTTCTATTAAGACCACTAAAACAAGAAGTTATAAAAAAAATAAAAATAAAAATAAAAACATCATTGGAGAAACAAATGGCCGTGATACAAACATGACCATCACAAGCTCACTTTTGCTCAGGTCTGGCCATCTTGCCAGCAACACTCACTAGATGATGTTAGAAAACTAATTTGTAGATCAAAAGGGCTGCATAAATTAAATATAGAAGGAAAAGGAATTTTGACTCCAAAATAAGAACACAAATACTTATGCTACAGCCCTAGAATTTCACTCAGGAAAAAAAAAACACATATCCACTCTCATGCCACCAAAACGATGATGACAATGCCGCTGTCGTCACATCCAATTTACTTGATTTCAGTAAAACATATCTTCCAATCCACTGACTAATTGTACCACTCAAATAAACTGTCCCTCTCCCCCCCACCCCAACCCCACCCAGCCACACAAAAAAATAGAGGTGTTTATGTCACAGCCCCGCTCAACTTAACATGATATTGTCCGCTTTTGCCCATGTGCACGCTCGAGGACTTCCTAGGTGGTCGCCCATCTTGATATTGCTCGTGCCCGAGCACGCTTCACTTCGGAGTTCTTATGGGATCCAGGGCCACATGGCTTTAAAACCCATCATGTCAAGTTAAGACGGAGTTTGACTTATAAGCCCAGGGTCAGGACTTGGATATTTACAATGTGGGACTTGGATAAAGCCTTACGGTGCTCAACGAAGCACTCCACCCTTACCCCTATGGATGCCCCTTTCTTAGCTCACAAGATTACTTAATCTTGATCTTCTCTCGAGGGATTGCCCAGGCAGATTGGGGTCTCACACCATCCCCCACCAGAAATAGAGCCATCCTCGGCACTGAATCCAATTGTCACAGCCACGCCCAACTCAGCATGATATTGTCTACTTCGACTCACGTGCACACGCGAGGACTTCCCAGATAGTCACCCATCCCAGTACTGCTCCCACCTGAGCATGCTTAACTTCAGAGTTCTTATGGGATCCGAGGCCGCACGACTTTAAAACACATCAAGTCGAGTTAAGACGGGGTTTGACTTATAAGCCCAGGGTCAAGACTTAGATATTTTCATTGTGGGACTTGGACAAAGCCTTACAGTGCTAACCGAAGCACTCCACCCTTATCCCTGCATATTTCCCTTTCTTGACTCACAGGATCACTTGACTTGATCTTGCCTCAAGGATTTACCTAGGCAGATTGGGGTCTCACGGTTTAGCATTTAGCTAACCCCAGTATGGTATCAGATTTTAACAAATAATTGTTCGTTATTTGAAAAGTATTGGTCATTGTCATTATAGGAGACTGAAAAATCAGTATAGACAACTTAAAAGAATGGAACCAAACTACTTAAATAGTAGCTTGCCATTTACCTTTGATATGTGTACACCAAGATTACGATGAACACCAGAACATTCAATGCAGATGAGAACTCCAAGGTTCAAGGATGCCCAATCAGGATCAGAAGCACCACAATCAGCACATCTGTCATTTCCACTGACTCTCTGCAGTACATCGATTGGCTTATCATATTTTATGCTGAACCTATGCTGCTGCGAACTTGCCCCTAAACGATCCTGATGTCCAGGATTGAAATTCCTTTCCAAAGTATTTTCTTCAAGTGCCAACTGATCTGGATCAGAAGAACTTCCAATTGAACTGCTTTCGCTGGCAGCACGACGATGCCCGATGTTTGTAGAACCAACAGGAAGGGGCTGAAATATAATGGGATTACAACTATAAAATATTTCTCAGAAATTGAACAAAAACTATGAAGTTCCTGATATGAACCTGTTCAGGGGCCTGTGAACTCAGCAGTGAAGCAATAACTCCAGTTATTTTTTCAATCCAATCCATTTGATCCATTGAACTCTCTGCCTGCATTGATAAGTAAGAGAAGAAACAATCAGGCCGTGAAGGCGTCACTTTGATCACATAACCAAATCTGATCTACAGCAGCAGAAAAAAAAAGAAAAGAAACACACACAAACATGGACACAGATCTCAATATAATGAGTACTTCGAGAGGGCTTGTAAAGAAGAGGAAGTCAAAGATGGATGGTGTATTTATAGTTCGAAAAAAGAAAAAAGAAAAAAGAAAACTGTATTTTAAAGGTTGTTCAAATAAAGAAAAAGCAAGTGAAATGGATTATGGTATGGAACCAGCTCACACTACGATCAATGAAGAACAGAACATTAGGAGCAGATTAGGAATGCAAACAGGTCGGTTCCACGCCGGAAGCATACTGGACCCAGAACCTGTTTGCTGGTTCCAAACCCGGTTCCGATAAGAGGAACCAGATCCAATTTTGGAACCGGTTCCAATTAGAGGACCGGAACCGGTTCCAAAAATAATACTAACTTCATTTTTATTTTTTGCTTAAAATAGGGATATCATTCAACCTATAACAGTGCATCAAGTCTACTGTCTCCACGCTCTAGGATTAAACATAAGAATGCCCAACCAAAGTTGATTTTGATCCATAGTTAGAAAGATTAAAGACTCATATCTAAACATTTTTTTATTTGCTTTACAAGAGATTTTAACTCAAGCACCTAGACATGTGACGCCAGCTAAGTAGAAGCCAGGCGATCCACATCCCACATTTGCATGACAAAGGAACAATAGAATACGTGCAGTTTCTATATTCTGATTGATAGTCCATCAAACAGAACATCTAAGATATGAGAAAGGTATACGCAAATGGTGGAAACGGAGAAATCGTGGTGGAGATTTGGGGTGGAAACAGAGGCCTCATAGAGGGGAATCATTGTTTCTAAATTTGGTGAGGAGGGAGGGGATGGGTTCCTAGTAGAGTCCCTAGATACAGGAGATCTTCGTGTTGGGCAGGTTATCTCATGTCTTAGGGATGTTTCAAGTTCATGTGGGGAGGTATTCTCAAGGGAAGTGGGTTTTAGAGTTGGGGAAGGGAGTAGAGCTAGGATAATTGGATGGGGATGGGTTCTTTGTCAGTCTTGTTTCCTAGAGTGTTTAGGGTGGCGTTAAATAAAGAGTCGGTTGCGAAAGACTGTTATGTGGTGGAGGAGAATTCAGTGGTGTCGAGGGTACCTCTTAGGAGAAGGTTGCGTCAGTTTGAGGAGTCTTAAGTCCTTGTTGAGTTTTATTTCTAATGCGTTTAATTGCAAGGATCATATTGATGATCGCATTTGGAAACCGAATCCTTCTGGCCATTTCTCGGTGAAAACCTTTTACTTGGCTTTAGAGGCTTCTAATGGGGTTGTGCACATGGTTCAAAATCGCAGTCGCAATCGCCATCGCGTTGCGGTTCACAGTCATCGCGGTGTGAATTTTTATTTTACCCCAAACAAATCTAAAAAAAAATATCCAAAAAATCCAGAATATTCTAAAATGCTAGAAAACAATAATTTTTTTCCCATTAGTAAACACTTTAAAGCAAAATATCAGTCCCCTCAAGTCATTACATCTCGTATCGCTATCTTATCTAAACCTTGTAAAGTCTGACCTGAATAAAATAGGTTTACATGTATATATTAACAAAAGTTCAAATATCACAAATTTTACAGTATACATTGCAACCATAATTTTGAATTAATCATTAGTGTTAAATACTTAAAAGTCAAGAAACTAGTAGTAGTAGTAGTAGTAGTATAGATGTACAGTGCTCATTACACAATCACCAAGTAAATTGAGAACGAATTTCAACTTCAGAGTAACAATTACTACTACATCAAGACTCATTAATTAATTAAAACAGTGGAGTATGAACACAGGGGTATTGTAGTTAAGGAGGGCAGAAACCATCCAAAAAGAATCCACCAAAATCTTGCAAATCAATTGAGTTTTGGTGGAAAAAGAAACTTAGGAAGCTCTAGTATAGTCTTATGAAGCTCCACAAATGGTTTGGGAAAGAAAGAAATGAAAAAAAAAAAAAAAAAGGGAAAGAACATTTTTAAAAAATCATCGCTGACTGTTATTTTCTAAATATCAGCCATTACGGCCACTATGACCATTATGGACCCTTTTTTTGGACCTTTTGTTATACCGTGACCGTTATCACCGTTATATTGTAAATAACGCAACAGTATGGGCCGTTACCATTTCATAATGTCATAACGGCCGTTTTTTTAAACCATTTGTGCATCCTTTATCTGGAGTCTGGATAAGTTTGGTTCCTCTTTGTGTGGAAGTCTTTTGTAGGTTAGCGGCAGCTGGGAAAATATCTACAGTTGACATTCCCAGAAGGAGAGGTTTCTCTTCGGTTACTCTTTTTTTTTTTTTTTTTTTTGCACTTTTTTGTGGGAAAGAGAATGAGACAATATCTCATGCACTTCTTCATTGTGAGGTTTCAGCTAGTATTTGGAGCTTCTTTCGGGAGTGGGGTTTCCTGGTGTATGCCTCGTTCCTTAGGTGAAGTGTTTCTATCTTGGAGAATGGGCCTATTTTCGAGTGTGGGAGGATTCTTTGGAATCTTGTCCCTTATGCTATTATTTGGTCTATATGGAAAGAAAGAAATAGTTGAGTCCTTAGAAATGTGGCAGCACCTCCTCCCAACTCCCGACGTTTTAGATGTTGTGAAGGTGAGAATTGGTAAATGGGCGATGCTAAGGAAGAAGTTTAAAAAATTCAATCATGATATCATTCTTAGCAATTGGGAGGCTTGTATGGTTGGTCGACCCTTTAAGGTTAAAAAGCAAGAGCAATGGTCTCTTCCACCTGCAAGAGTTTTAAGATTTAATGTGGATGGAGCGGCTAGAGGGAAATCGGGACTGGCAGGTATTGGATTTGGTGGGGTTCTTCGTAACCATGAGGATATCACCTTTCTTTCTTTTCTTCTTTCATTGGAGTTAAAGATTCCAATGAAGCTGAGGTTTTAGCCATCCTAGAAGCTCTAAGGTTATTTAGAAGCTCATTTCAGCAGCCCTTGATTGTTGAAAGTGATTCCCTCAATGCTCCTCTTGGGTGACGAATTCAACTACGGGCCATGGAAGTCGCATTTTCTTCTCAATGAAATTAAGCTTCTTTCATCGGATTTGGAGGTGGAGTTTAGGCACATTCTTCCGTCAGAGAATGGTGAGGCGGATATGTTGGGTAAGAGGGGCATCTCAATAGTTTCTTCTATGCTTTCTTCTTGTATTTTGATGTTTCTTTTGTATGGTTTTGGTCAAGGGGTATTAGCTCATTTACCCCTTAATCTTCTTTTGTAGCATGAGTTTTTATTTCTTTTATTAATTTAGTTTTTGTTACCATTCAAAAAAAAAAGGTATAGGCAAACAAGCCGGGTCCCAAGTTCACCAATCGGAACCGGACCCATTTATCAATTGGAAACTAAATTGGGTTCCAGATGTGCACCTGTTTATAAATCGGAACCTAAAACAAGTTCCAACCCCGTTTTTTTTACGGGTCGGAACCTCCGCATAATCTAAGAATCAAATATCCATTTGCATCCATAGATGCAGATGACATACCTATAGATACTTGAGTTTCACAACATGAAACTGAGGTGGTTGGTTAACCAAATTTATCAATAAAACTTTGAATGAGAACCATGTGGAGATCATGTCAAAATTTCCTGTTGGAGTTGGAATGCACAAAGAGTCTGCTTTGAGCCCCTTTTGGTTCGCCTTTATGATAGACAACTTAACAAATTACTGTACATTTTTAATGACTTTAAATGGGTGACGGTGTTTGTGTGTGTGTCTGAGAGAGAGAGAGAGACTTTCTCCGGTTTCTACCACCGTAACCATTTGTCACTCCGATTACTTCTAAGAGTATAATGCTAGAGTTTTTTAAGCAGGCCCCAGATTGGTAACATAAAGCTGAATTGATGATGATGGTGGATGACAAAATGGCGTTATGAAAATTTTATTCATGTTTGACCACAGAAAGTATACCTGCAAAGTGTAGTTCTTGGTTGGGGATATGATTGTGAAGCAGAAGCGCAAATCGGACTGGTCTGCATCAACTTTTATTGTCGACGTCAGCAGGTTCACAGTATGACGTGCGACAGACTTCTCATCATGTACTCCGCCATGATGGTGAGAAGAAAGCCACCGGCTTAGCAGTCCAGAACCAATTTCAGACGAATTATGATTTCTCTGATTAGAATGCTGGCTTACGCCACCCTAAGATATGATACATTCAGTGTCAGATGTGAGCAGAAAAGAGCCATAAACAGAAGAAAAAGAAATCATTTGAACAGCTCTGAATCAAAAATAAAATTATTAAGACTATATCTCATGTGTTTTTCCATCTTAGCAATGACTTACAGATGGCCTGCTTGACTGCTTGCGGTAGTAGTATAACATTCCCCGACTATCAAGAACAAAAAATCTTCTTTTCCAATCACCTCTCAAGTTTGAGGAACGCTTTGAAAGGTAACCTTGTCGAATTGTTTGGACCTAAAAATTTGGTATTGCTTTTAATGTACAAATCTTTGATCATTTACAAGAACAAAAAAAACATTAAGATTTAAAAAAAAAAACACCAAGATTAAAAAAAAAAAAAGGCATGAAATGACATTTAATCGACTCTACATCACAAAAGATGTTAAGATCAACTAATAAATCAGGAGAATTTAAGTTCTTGCAAAATTACCTTTCCCTTTGCAGCAGATTGCATGGCTGCTTCTATCATCTTGTGAGAACTTCTACCAATGGCTTGTATACCATCTCCAGTAGGAGAACTGTGTGAGCCATTAGAATGCCAACGACTTTCACGATCAATCTGCCTTTTGAACTCCTGCATCCTCTCTGTAAGAGCTGCCAGCTCATAATTGGATCTTTCTCTTGACTGTTGGGCGTAGGTCAAAACCTTCAAAATGACAAGTGGTCTTCTATTTTTAATAGTTCTCAATTTTGGAGGCAAGAAAAAGCCAAACAAGCAGAACTGTTTGTAACCATGAAGAGATCTTGCAGACAGCATATGGAAAACAGGCAGTCTCAAAATTCTGCAGAGGTCCAATATAGAAAGAAAAAAAAGTATCATACTTACGCATTGATAAATTAAACTAAAGCACACTTTCATGATAAAATCAGGTGAATGTAAAGAGCCACAAAAGCCCCACAGTTGAGGGCACAAAGAACTCATAGTTTCAGTCCTGTTCATAATAAATCTGTGGAAGTCACAATGCGACCATATAGCATGTGTATGTACATGACGATAATGGCGGTTTCATACTCAGAGAGCAACGGAACAGCAGGCAGCAACAGAGCACGATGCAATGTGGTCCTGTGATTGGAGTTTTTACCATCTAAGTGATACAGGAAGGACGCAGTGTGGTCCTGTAATGTGTTTTTACCACCTAGGGGATAGACCAATATAATTCCTCAGGTTAGGAGTTCAAGAGAACCTGATGTGGAAAGGAAATATGTAACCTGTGATCAACAGCGTAAATTTGTATAGGTGCTGTTCTCCTTACCACTCCATGAACTTTAAACTCCAGAGTTAAAGTATCCAGTATCTACAATGGATAATATCTACAAAGGACACTCTCTCACATATGTGCACACACCACATTCAGAAAGATTCACTGAATTGACAGCATATAATATGAACACTGAACATGTTCAAAAGATTTATTATGATGCTGACATTGACGCTGTCAATAAGAGCATTGTCCTCTCTTATGAAGGTGGTTTTTCATCATGTTAGCCGATCTACCAATAGCATGGCAGATGCTTGATGCAGTCACAGGTGTAAATGGAACCCGCACACAAAACAAATCCATCGAGATTGTAAGGCTATGCTGTTTCCAATTGGACTATGGTGATCAACAAACCTGATCATTATTCTTCCACCATGAACACCATGAATATCTAGGAATAAAGGAAGAAAAATCACACAGAGAACAAAAGAGACAAAAGTCTCAGTTTTCATATTCAAAGAAGAATTCGACCATTCACTATCATTACCAGTCAACCTTTTTGAAGCATACAAAACCTAAAAACTTAATTACAGTCAATCAAATCCATCATCTATGCCAAGAATCATGAAATAGCAATTCATTGCAACTAAATCAAAGGAACCTCACAAATTATTAGGAAAGAAATCACTGAATATTAGAGATTTTTCTAAACAGAGTCAATCCAGCACTCTGTCATGAGAATCAACATGGGCCCCACATGATACTTCTGATCAAAAGGTGGGTCACACCCTCTGGCCTTACACTTATGGGCGACCATGGGTGTGCTGTTGTAGTTGGATTTGGGCCCATCTGGACCTTCAGTTTTCCAGCCCAAACAACCCAGACCTGAGCCTCTCCCTGTGCACTGTTATGAAGTGCAGTTTTCTTCATATTTCCTAAACTGCCCCTATAGTTAATGTAGTTTCTTGAACAGAGCCTGCATGTGTATAACTTAGAAAGTGTAGGCTGTTTTGGGCTCTATAATGCAGTTGGGGCATCTACACATGGGTTCTGACCCCATGTGTTCGATCAAATCCCTCCATGAACTTATCGCCTTATCAACCACTTGATCTTCAATCGTATTAGCACCATCCCCATCCGCATCAGTGCTTTTGCAAAACAAGAGTTGTTGATAGGACTATTCCATTGGTAGCTTTTACAATGTTATTTCTGCCAGGGTATAATCTATGATGCCCAGATATGGATACGGACACCGATACGGGGATCAAGGATACGACTCCTCACTTTATAAAATCTAGGATACGGATATAGATACGGGTGTCCTAATTTTTTCTTTAATCACATTTAAATCAATGAAATTATCATTGTTTTCATCCGTTTCTAGCATTTTTTTATGGTGAGAAGTAACCAAAAAAAAACCTATAAGAATAAGTAGGATATGTGAAATTTTTTCCCTAAAAGTATCGGTGCGGTATCAGGTACCAACACAAATGTCGTAACCGTCCGGTATGGATACGTTGGGCTTGTACAAGTAGCCGGGTATCATAGGGTATAATGCTTTTATAGCCTTTGTTGTGTTCTCTTTGGATTGTGTATGGATTTTCCCCTCAAATAATAATTTATCTGCTACGGATCAATATATGTGTATGAACATGTTCAAAAAGAGTCACTGAATTAACAGCATCGGTGTCAGCAAGTAATGTGTTCAAACCCCCTCACACACCATGTTTAGAAACAGTCGCTGCTTTGCCAGCACAATTGTCAGCAATTAATATGTTTAAACCCTCTCTCACCAATATTAGCTCTAAACATGTTTCAAAAGTCACTGAATTGCCAACTAGATTACATCTATGAGGGCCATAATAAGGACTCAAATTAACTAAGTAGTCCTAGAGATATCAAAGATGAAGATCTATAAAGTGCTCACACGTCAAATGACCAACCTAAGGTGTCTCTAATTGCAAATGATCTCCAATCTTCTCCATCAGTTTATTGGGGAACACCCCAACCAACATATCAAACACTGCCTCCAAGAAGAGTCTTCATGTCAAAGTTCCTACCAGAATTTGACCGTCAAAAGATCCTCAAAGCAGATCAATACCCATGAACAGGGCTCATAGTCATCATGGCTTTGGTAATAGGGCCCACTGCCAGGCACAGGACATTCAGTGCCCTTAAATTTTATTTCATTCTGTTGAAGCAATTTAGAAATTAGTTCCTTTTTTGGTTTTTTTTAATGGGTAAAATTAGTTTTTAACTTAAGCAGATAGGAAAAAGTTTTCAATGATATTAATGATAATGACCTGCTAAAATGTGTTTCAAAGATCTCAGTTTGTATTGGTCACACCTATCAATAGCTTAATGGATCGGGTACATGTATGTACTTCTTGTTACGACTAAGAATCGGATTTATTTGTAATTACAACAGTTATAGGGGTCTCTCTGTAATTAGTAGGAAATACACTTTTTCTTTTTTAAATTTGTTAAAATTAAGTCTCTAATAAATAGCGATGGTCACCCACTCTAGGGTACACGACCATACTCTCTTTTTCTCCAAATTCTCTCTTTCTCATCTTTCTTTTTTTTTTAATCCTTTTCTACTCTAGGATCTTTTCTGACCTAATTGGGAAAAAACCCCTAGATATCTATATATCAATTATTTCAACTTGGTATCAGAGAGTAGAAGACTCCCCAAAGGAGACATGTATTGGTGTCAATTGGAGAGAGAGGGAGAGGGAGAGGGAGAGAACAATAATTGAAGCAATTTTGCCCCAGCTAAAATTAGAAAGCCATTCGACTGACATCTTTTCAAATTCCAGAAGTTCTAACGCTGCCAACTGCCATCTTCTTGAATTCTGGAAGTTCCAACACTGCCTATCGCAATCCATTGAATTCTGGAAGTTCTAAAATCTTCATTTCAAGATAACAGTGAATATTTGCTGGATCGACAGGTTCCGGGTATTTGTTTCCAGAATTTTTTCGTGTAGAAGAAGTTCTAAAGCAATATTTCTTGTATTCCACAGTTTTGAGTATATTATTGAAGTTCGACTGTGCCTTAACTGATTGGTAGGACAGTTCTCTGTTGTATTAAAGTTCAAAATACTATAGACGGCTACAGAATAATCTTCAACTGAGTATTGGAATTCGACTACATTATTGGTAGTTTGACAGGCTAAATTTCTTTTTCCTCTTTTGGGTTGCTTTTCATGTGGTAGCAACTTATGGATTTCAATTAAGTTGTATTTGAGTTGGCAGTGGAAACATTCTTCTCTCTTTAAGGTATATTTGTGTGAATACCTTGAAAGCTTCTGATCTGAAAAATAGAGTCAGACCAAATCAGGTTGCAGCAGTTCTGCTATTAGTGTTTTCAAGGGCTGTTTTTCACGATAAGGAGTAATTGTGTTTTGGGTATGGAATGGAGTCAAAACCAGAAGGAGAAAGTTCTATTGACCATAGTTATTAAAATCGTACAATTCGCGATTCGTATCGTATCGGAAGGAAACCAATTCGTATCAGATGCCCAAATCGTATTTGGGAATAAATCGCCCGATTCAGACATGAATCGTACGATACGATTCGAATTGGATCTGGGCCCCGTTTGGATCTGGCAATTCCAATTCTGTTTTCCATCCATACACGTATTGGATTTCACAGATGGGTGGGCCCCACTAATTTATTTATTTCTTTTCTCAGTCATTGGTCATTCTTTCTTGTCTTTTTTCCCCCTCACTCCTCTTCATCTCCTTTTATCCATCTGTGGGGCCCACTGCAGTTTGTCATCCACCTGTTGTGGGCACCAGTTGTGGGCGCCACTGCAACAAGTTTTCATCCTGACATGACCCCACACATAATTTCTGAATGTGTTGGACGCTATATTTTTGGATTTCACAGATGGGTGGGCCCCACTGATGGATTTTTTTATAATTTCTGTCAGTTCTACATGTCCTTAATTTCCCATCATGTGTCATTGTGTTGGACTTAGATACAACGATTCCATCAGTGGGCCCCACTGGTGGGAGGCCTGTGGCAGAATATTTCTACCTTTTTTATATCTTAATCATTTAATTTTCCATCATGTGTCTGTGTTGGACACTTGGACTTAAAAACACAAGGCAATTCCATCAGTGGGCCCCACTGGTGGGAGGCATGTGGCAGAATGTTACTTCCTTTTTATATCTTATAATTATCCTCATCGACATATTAAGATGTTAATATTTGTTGTGTATTTTTACTATTTCTATAAAATATTTTTAGTTTTTTTTCATCTATATTAAGTAAAGTAAAAAATATCCTACGATTCGCAATTCGATTCGATTTGACCCCTTGAGCGATTCACGATTTGACAACTATGCTATTGACTGCCGTTTTAACAGTCGCTTAGTGTTGTAAATCCAAACATAAGAATGACACCCACTCTGTGAACGGCAACAATTATAGAGATTGGGCCTTTTGAAGGTCTAAAAGGTTTCGAGATATTGATGGGAGCAATGAAGAGCCCCCAAAAAAGGATCCTAAATATTTAGATTGGGTTTCTGAAAATATGTTTGATTATGGACTGGATACTGAACTCAATGAAAGAAAGTATTGCAGCCAATTTCAATTATACTGAGACAACAAAGGAACTTCAGACTCAAGTGAGGCAGCCTATGACTAGAAAACAAATAGTGTTCAAATATTTGAATAGAAAAAGGAAATTGCAACGTTTAGACAAGGAGATTTATCCATAGGAAACTACGAGGCAAAATTCAGAGAGCTATGATGTGAGTTTGAATTATATATGAGTCATGAACCTTGATCTTCGAGGAAACAAGCTACCATACTAACAGATTTACCAGAGGATATTGTACTATGTTTGGTGGAAACTTTATTTCTTGGAAGACTAAAAAACAAGAAGTTGCTGTAAAATCAAGTGCTGAAGCTGAATATAGGGCTAGCACCCATGAATGTTGTGAATTGTTGTGGCTGAAAATATTGTTAGAAGAATAGGGTTCAAGCAAGGTGAACCCCAGTTTTGCTTTGTGACAGTACTTCAGCAGTTAAACTAGCCAAGAATTCAATATATTATAACTAATGAAAGGATGTGGGAGTTGACTGTCACTTCATCAGAGAAAAAGTCGAAAATTAGCATATTCAAGTATAGATGATAAAGTTGCAGATTTCTTATAAAAGCAGTTGGCAAGAAACAGTTGATGTTTTCTCCAAGCTAGGCAGAGTGAATATATATATGCACTAGCTTGAGGGGGAGTGTTATGGTTAGAATAGGACTCATTTGTAATTCTAACAGCCCTACAGAGTTTTTCTTTGTTTTTTATTTTTCAAAATTAAGTCTTTTAACAAATAAAAAGGGTCACCCATTCTAGGGTACATGACCTACTCTCTTTCCCTCCAAATTCTTCTCTTTCTTATCTTTCTTTAACCTTTTTCACTCTAGGGTTTTTTCTCACCTTATTTGAAAAAACCCTAGAAATCTGTACATCAATTATTGCAACTCTTCTTTTACCCAAAAAAAAAAAAAAATTTATTGCAGCTCCTCTCTTTAAAATAATAATAGTAAATAATAACTGTTCTCAAAAGGATAAACCAAAAAAGGGTCTAGACCCACAATAATTGTAAATATACATAAATGAAAAACAAACCTGGTGGATGTAAGGCTCCATCTGGTGCAATAGCTCATAACCCTGGGGACAGAACAAGACAACAAAACATTAAGAACAACATATACATAACAAAGCACTTTACCAGGATGATGTGACAAGAAAAGCAGTATTACGATGTCGGGACATACTTGTTTAAAATAACGGAGATGAGCATCCATTGTTGCACTAACAGCCTCCAAAAATTCAAACCTCTTCTTTGCCTCTATATTAGAAAGAGCTGTAACCTGGATATTAAAATAAACAATAACTTAGGGAACCTGGCCACCATCAGTCTGTGCCTAGAATATCCCGTCATTGGAATCTCCTGGAAATACTCGCATGACAATGAATGGGTGATCCATACCAGCTTGAAGCGAGACTGCTCGAATAAAGACCTTGCACTGTGGAGCTCCTGTAATGTGTGCAAAATTAAATTAATACTTTGCTGGCTTCCAAGTTCCAATCATTCTACGGATTAGAATGAGTAAATCTATTTAATTTAAGATAAACTAATGACAATTACCTCCTCAACAAGATTAGCTACATCTGTCTTTGTACCCTTCCTCAGCGACAGAAATTTCTCACGGGCCTGAATCACAAAATGAAAATATTTTTATCAACTCACAAATGTAAGTTAAAATAGTTTGCATGAGGTCATATCTTGTTTATTCTGCATTGTTTCTTTTTAGGTTATTAATAAAATAGTATTCCTTAATTCTCAAGAAAATCATAGACTAAGTGACATGACTAATCAAATAAATTGAACTCCAAATATAATTTGTATTATGATTCTCACCAGGACGACCTTTGCCAATTGACATGTGAGCAACAAACCTTAATAAGAAGCATTTTTGCCCACACGCATCATAGATGTCTTCATACACGACAATTGTATGCAGTTACTATGTACACGTTACAGATCTCTTTTGCTGGGGTTTTATAAGAAGCTTTTTCCCTCTTGATATGAAAGCAGAAAAGGTCACAAGCTGGACAATCTCTACACACTACCGAAAGAAGGTGGGGGTGGGTCATGGTTTAAATGTTGAATTTCCTATTTCTGAAGTTGAGCTGAAAGTGGCAGCGTTCAATTTCGGCCAGGACCGAGCTGCAGTCCAAAGGTTTTCTTCTTTCTAGAAATTTTGGTTTCAATGTATGGAAATTCAACCATTCAAAAAAAAAAGTAAGGAAGTTCATGGAAGACTATTGAGCTTGAATCACATATTTCCTAGAACTTGAAGTTCAAAGAATACAGGGAGGGTCGTTTATCAATCGACACAAATATACCCACGATGTTATTGCTCAAGCTTGATTGCAAAAGACAACTCCAGTGGATAACACTTTAGAGCTCAATGTGAAATACAACAAAGATGTTGGCAATCCCCTTTCAGATCTGACAGTTTATAGGAAGCTTATAGGGAGTCTTGTGTACTTGACGATTACTCACCTCGATATTTCTCAGGCGGTAAACATCGAAAGTTTATTCATGAATCAGCCCACTGGATGGGGGTGGGGGTGGGGGTGGGGGTGGGGGTGGGACACGTCAGAACCATCACCAAACTGATTGTTACAAACTATATATAACAATATAGTTATATCTTATATATCAAACTGTCCATGGAATCAGAACCATGACAATGTTACAAAATTTGTCATCATGTTGTAACATTAAACATAAAAACAAAGAAATGGAAGAAAAAGGCGCACCTAGAAAATAAAGGGGGAAAAAAGGCAAACCTGGTCATAAAGAAGACTAGCCTTGTCAAAGCGCTTCCGGGCTTCCTGCAGCAGCACAAGAATCACCATTTGAATTTCACATCATTAAAGTGCCAATGACACAAGTTGAGAATTTTGAGAAGAAATCACTGATCATCTTGCTCACTGGCATGGGTGCCGAGTGGTTTTGCCTGAGGCTGGCTTAGCTTTGCTGCTTGTTTTTTGTGCTATGTTGGTGCAATAAAATGTTTTACAGTTATTAAAAAAATCTTGCTCACTGGCATAGACGTAAACTTGTTTACATACATGGGTACTATAATGGATACTAAAAACGTTGTGTTTTTGTTCTATTCGTAAAATTTATTTTATTTTATTATCAAGATACTAGATTTCTGCCAACTACGAAGCACAAGGTGCATACACATTCCCAATCAGTAACAAAACTAGTATGTGTGTACAGTATAAGGATACATGACTTCAGAGTGGTTATGCATAATATCAATATTTATGCGGATCAACTCATTTGAGATGGTTTGGACATGTTTAATGCAGGCCAACAACGAGGCCGGTGAGGAAAAGTCTTTCTATGTAAGTTGATGGCCTACCAAGGAAAAGGAGTAAGCCAAATTAGAAGGAAGTAGTAAGGTTAGATCTGAAGAAGTACAACCTATTTGAGGATTTGGCCCATGATAGACATGGTTAGGACAAGGCTTTGATGATGATGATGATGATGATGATGATGCAGACAGGGAGCACCATGTTGTCATGTGCAATCATTTTCTTCATCATTCATCGGAAAAAGGGAAGAAGTTAATAATCTCCACAAGTTCATAGTGTAAAAATGAAACACAACCCCAGTTGAATAGCTTTGAGTTATTTATCCTTTAGAAAAGAGAAGATACTTGGATGATCCTACGTAACAGTATAGGCCCTCCTATGTAACAGTATCTACTAGAAACCCTCAGACGTTCTAATATCAGAATTCCTTAAGAAGACATTTTATTATATTTTACTTTCTAACCATCAACAATGTATGTAATAACGCGGAGACACCGTTCAAAAAAATAATAATAATAATAACGTGTAGACGTAATGCACCTTGACGTCATGCAAATCAATGTTAACAAATTGCAGCAACCTGTCATTTAGCATGTGCTCAACCTGTCAAAATCATTCAAAATTAGCACTGGCAAGAAAACTAGAAATAACTAAAAAATAAATATTTTCAGAGAAATATGCAGAATGAATCTCAAGGGTATAGACTATTGGAAATTCAAAATGAATAATCATTTAGTTAAAAATTACATTACTGAGAAGAAAGTATAACAGTCAAGGTAGTCAGTGTTCACAGGCAAAGGGTTGACAATTAATCAGGAATACAATTTCAAGCACATACTGGGAGAAGCTTAAAATAGTCCCTCGCAAATATGCCTCATACGGTAAGATGTATTCCCTAAATGCAAACCACATCATAGACTTGAGCACGGGGCTTTTTGTTAAGCCCTACCTGATGCAAGCCCCGAGGCCAAAGTCTCAAACTCTTTTAAAACCACTGAAGGGAATAAGTATGAAGTCAAAATGCTTCATTAAACATATGTCAGAAAGGTAGGATGGAATGAACATGAGAGTTGTCACAACTCAATTCTGGAATAGCTCTATTTTGACATAAGATCTCCGCGCGCAAACCCCCCACCCACCCACCCGCCCGCACAGAAAATAATAATAATCATATAAAAAAATCAGTTCAAAGTTCTCAACCGTAGTGGTCTCCTCCTCCATTGGAGCTTTTCATGATTAAAGTAGATTTCAATGGATGTCCTATCCTATCAGTAATCCAGGGATAGCTGGTATGGAAGGGATAATTGATTACAGTGAAGCCAAGGTCCTTTATCGTGAGGCGTTAGTAGAGGCAGTGACTTTTCAACGATCTCCCTCGGATGGAACCCAGCTGGCTCACATTTCGCGACACGCACATTTTAGCGCCAAGTAGTTCCTCCTGGGATTCAAACTTGCTACCAGTTGGCTCTAAAACCATGTTAAATTTCCTTCGCTAACCAATCCAACCAAAACCCCAAAGCGTTAATAGAGGCAGCAAAAATACTTTTCAACATTACTATCAAAATTTAGAGCACGTAATGCTCTAAACCAAATGAGACAGTCGGGGGTCAACAATGCTTCTAGATTGCTTGTGCTCAAACTCAACCCACAGTAACAGTTGACAATAGGAAGTCAACATAAATGGATTGATGGAATGGAACCCAGTTTTAAGCACAAAACCCAGCCGCTATATCAAAGATCAGTATCACAAGAATAAAGAACTTACACTTCTTAAAAACAAAACAAATACACACACACACACACACACATATATATATATATGGGAGGTGCTCCTATGAGAGACACTCTCACCAAGTTGGTGAGAGATGGGTGGGGGCCCTCACTTCCATATCCACTCTCACCAACTTAAATGCAAGGACCCCCAACTTAAATATAAGGGCCCCCACCCATCTCTCACCAACTTGGTGAGAGTGTCTCTCATAGGAGCACCTCCCTATATATATATATATATATATATATATATATATAGAGAGAGAGAGAGAGAGAGAACTTGTGTGTTTTAGGCCAATGCACAAAGCTAGATTACATGCCACAGCAGGATGTCAGCTTCATAATATGGGAGAAAGGGAATCTCATTATACTAAGGTTGAATGGGTTTCGCACCCAACTTGGATCTTCTTCCTCAAATCTTGTAACAGAAAATACACATCATGTCTAGCTGTACGATCCTTCAATAAATACTTGCATGCTTGTAATCAAAAGAGAAGCCCTTGGGTGAATCCTACACATAGGTTCTAGTCATAACTCATAAGATGTTCTGATCTCAGCCATCGAAACTAATCAAAAGAAAAATGCTTAAACTACCCTCACAACTTAAATAACATGATCTTTTTTATGATAGTAAGAAAGAAAAAAATTTATTTTTTCTTTTCCCCCTTTTTTGTTGCTGTTGTGCTACATATAGGGGCCTCGGACAACATACACACAGACTCTCAGGCCAGTGTCCCTAAACATGATAAACGAGAAAGGTAGGACCCTTATGTAGCCTGAATGGCTCATGCATATGGTTCAATGGTTACAAAGCTTTGCTTGCATCAAGAAAAAAAAATCTCAATGGTACAACATGGTTTGAGAAACTCAACTAATAGCAAAACAAAGAAGATTCCACGAATAAAACAAGTTATGCATAGAATGAGAGATTAATCTAGAATTTTCAGGAGAAAAAATAAAATAAAATAAATCACCTGTGACCGAAGGACTTCCTTGTATGTGCCTATTTCTCTTAATGCAATAGTAAATTTGGTCATAACAGGCCCTAAGAGGACACGCATTTCGTTAATATCAGTAGGATATAGGAAACCAATTCTTGCTACAGATTGGCAACCTAGCAGAATTGATGACAGTAGTGCACCATAAGAAAGACAAGTACAGTTAGGCTTGTCACAAGAAACAACCAACATTAAAAACATTCAAGTACCCAATGCAAGACATGATGCCACATATCATCATTTTTAATTATGCATACCACATAAACGAATAAGTTGAATGTACATAAGGCACATACAGCTATCTGAGGCATTAGCTTGGTTCCCTCAGAGCAGTAAAAGATGCCGTCATAACTAAATGTATGATGTTTAAAATGTAGTTATTAACCAAAGAGGTTCCCCCCCAACCCCCCTTCTTTTCCCTCTTTCCTCTTTTTGAGCAGCATCTGCTATTGGATTGCATTATATTATGTCTTATCTGCACATAGCACCATCAGAAGTGGAGGGGAATTGTCTTTTGAGTTTTGAGTGTGAGTCTATGTACGCTGAGTATACCTACGTACAAATATCAAGCATGGCAAGGTTCAAAATAATGATAACAGGTCCTCTGAATGCCAAATCTTCAGGATTTCAATAAAGCTAGGACTGCTACAACCCATTAGTATCCTCAATTTACAATAATTCCGTATAATACTTATGACTTGTGTTATAGCTCAATTAGTATTATTCACATCTAAATCGGAAAAAAGCAGTACATAGAAATAAAAAGCCTATGAAATTGAAGAGTACAAAACATACAAGAGTCTTAGTGGCAACTCTCATCTATACACCCACTAACACCAAAACAATGGTGATGTGATGAATTCTAAGATTCTTTTTTTTTTCCTCATAAAATGGATTCATTTATTGCCACTTTACAATGTACAGAGAAAGGAGAACTTTCATCATTAACAGTTTATCTCTCTCTAATGCATGACATCTCATTTATTGCAAGAGCGCACTTTCTATGACTTCTGGAACTTGATGTATTATCAACAATTTCATAATATGTAGAAGGAAATGTGGCATCCACAATACCCCAATGCTAAAAATAAAGCGGACATAAGAAAACTTCAGGCCACCAAACAATTCAATCACAGTGGGCCCAATCAGTGATGAAAATCACATTGGACACCTAGAGGATGGAAAGCATGGTGTCCACCCAGAGCAATGAACCAAGGTGGACTCATGACTCACCTAATGAGATACAATTTGGCCAACTCACTCATGGTGAAGCCCATCCAATGATGATAAATACATGATGGGCTCGGCCAACTGATGTTTCTCATCATGTGTTGTCTCCACCATATTTCAGTTTAGAAGGGCCCACTAAGATTTCATTTATTTGGTTGGCTACAATGTTTCCATCACCAAGTGAGCCACACCATGCATTCCATCATCAGGTGGGCTAATCATGATTTTTCCAAGATAAGGTTGTAGTACTGAATGCTTCTATTGTTGGGTGAACAACCAAACCAGGTTTCCATCCTTTGGTGCCACCAATATCTTCCATCATTGTGGAACCTAACAGAATGAATAATATTGTTGCTGTGGTTGCTGTTATTAATTCTTTGCACGTCATCCTGTGCAGTGGACAGGTTGTTTTCTAGTATGTCAGCAAGTTTACATGGTAGGAAAAGGGAATAAGAGCATGAAGAAAGAAAAGAAGAGCAGCAGCTCAGATAAGGCTCCTGCAACTGAACTTGATACATGTCATTGAAGCTTAAACCCAAAGGAACTAAAAAAAAAAAGGCTGCAGCTGTGCTGTCCAACAAAGGAACTCCAACTAAATAAAAATTTACAGCATTCAAATAGGACAAACCTCCAAAAGCAATACTAATAGGGTCATTATGCCCTCCTCCAAACATTTCAAGAGAGCTAGCAAAAGCAATGTCCCCATCGTACCCCTCCCCAAGCCCTTCTCTGAAAAACACAAAAGACCATGCACATGATATACTTGGCAGCTAAAAGAAAGCTATATTAACAAGAAACTATATCCTGAAAGCAAGTTTAGTTAACAGCTGTTGAGGACTTGCCCAACAATGAGGCAGATTGCATACAATAGTGGCACCAAGAAAGTGCAGTCAGTACTCATCACATGTACTATATTTAACAATTGAGAGAAATCACCTAATCAGCGTAACAAAAATCATCCAAGCCATACTTCAGCCAACATCTAAAAAACCAAAGTACCTCCATTTATTTTTGAAATCTAAGAAGCTGTTTGCTAGAAGAAAAGTAATCTCATAGTGCTCAGAGATCTGTTGAGCAACCTTTGTATTGAACCTTCGACTTGTTAAAAAAAGAATTTTTGAATGGTTCGACTTGTTAAAAAATTAATCTCTATGGTTTGACAAAATGAGTTAGCCGATCACTCCTTTCAGGAAAAAAAATATGAAATCCTTTTTTACAGCAAGAAAATGAGCTCATGTTAAAATATGATCTGTCTTTCCAATACTTCAGCTATTATTTTGGCTTCCTTTGAGAGTCATCACCAACTAAGCATGATAACTGATAAGTCCAATTTGAAAATTGGACGTACCTCAGATAGAATAGGATTTTATTTTAAATTAGTCTCATCTACATAAATTGAGGATAATTTTTGTTAAAGTTGAAAATATAAGATTTGTTTGTCACGGTTTGAGATAGTGCAGGAGTTAGATTTCAACTCGAGGTCTAGCTATTTTTTTCAATCTAAAATGCCACAGTAGTGAGAAATACAAGATTTCCCTAGCCCTATGATTCAAGGAAATGCCCATTACCTACAAAAGAAGGCCCAAAGGCCTTAGTCGAACCGTCAAAAGGGAATGCCCCGGTATATACATGTGAAATAATTACACACATGCATAATTTTTTCACTTGAAAAATGTCATCACACGTCAAAAACAATGAAAACATGCATCCTAAGGGTTTCTAGAAGATCTTTTTTAGCCCTTATATATGTTTCAAGTAGGATAATTAGGAAACAAGTTTTAGTTGGAATAAAAGTTAATAATCTGAGTTGTCTATGAATATAGGAAGAGAAATCATAGCGTGAAAACAATAAAGGCAGGGAACATCCAGCTTTTCTATATGAGCAAGGGCACTTTTGGAAACTTCACGGGAAGGAAGAAGTGAAAACATTACGTCAACCATTTCAGCATTCCACAAAATCCAAGTCCAACCAACCCCTTTCTCTTCTTCCTAGAAGCACCAATTCTTGGAAAGTAGAGGAGGTGGAAGACATTTGTGTTTTTCTGTTACCAATTCCCACAGTGACACCAAACAAGCATGACACCTTTTTCCACAGGAAGAAAATGATTCTGATTCCTCGCCTTACAGCCTTGAATACTTTGATTTGTTTTGCCTCCTAGGATTGGTGTCGAAATTCCATTGATAACGACTCCAATGGATGTGTGAAACCTTCGAGCTTCAACTTGGAGATAGAATTTGTGATCAATCTTGTTTGAGCATGGCAGAAAATGACAGCAACAACTAACAATTAACATGAGTTACAGGGAAAAAAAGACATTAGGATTCTTTAAGTTACCTTTTAGTGTGGCCACCAAATAAGGTAAAAGAGCAAATAACAGTTTCTAAAAATCACCTTGACCAATAATATCAATAAGAAATTGGAAAAGTCACATTGTAAGCATCAAAAATAAAAAATACGTGCCAAAATAAAATGAGGATGTTTCCTCAGTCATTGGTGTGATAAGGAACTCATTTAATCAATACTTTACATATAGAAATAGTAGTAACGCGTAAAAAAAGAAAACATAAAAAGGGACAAGAAAGAAACACATACGTATATTTTCGACATCCTTTGTAGAACTTTAGACCTCTCTCCCTTAGTGCCTCGGCATTTTCTTCTAGGGATTGAATCTATTTCAACATAACAAAAGTCAAGTTTCTATGTTACTGGCCACCAAAACAAATAAATAAATTGTAAAAGAACAAACAGCATATGGTTTTCAAAAAATCTGTATAAGCAGTGGCAGATCCAGAAAATTTTCCTTGACGCCCGTTTGGTAATTTACTTTTAAAATAAAGTGGAGTGAAGTGAAATGAATAAAATGAATAAAATATAAGTGAGTTATGATGATATTTTGTTTTTAGTTGTTTGGGATGAAATATTTTTTACTTTTGTATGGGGAAATGGAATTTTTTTGTCTTTTAGTGAGTAAATGTAGTTGCTTTTTTACTTTTTTTGGAAAAGATGGAGGGAGTTTTGGTAAAAAGTGCTTTTGATGGGATGTTTAACTTGACTTGGCTTCACTTGACTATATTGATAAAATTACCAAACGGGCCCTGAGGAGGCAACTATTTTTCCCCTTTTCTTGAGGTGGGGCAAAAGCATAAAAACATGGTAGATACACCCTGTCCGCCATCCTTAACTCCGATCACTTCTCTTTGATAGGTAACGCGACTAGTACCTGCAACCTCGTTGCTGTAACAATGACTCAACAAGCACCTTCCAACTTAAAAAGGACACGGAGACTTTTGACCACCTTTTATTACAGAGAGTTCTAAAAAAAGGATATAGAATAGAACCATTTTCTTTCTCTGCACAGCATTATGTGGTGCTTTCCAAGATGGTCGAGGGAGGCAATTCGAGGTAGGGGTAGTCACCAGTCACCAATTTCAAAAAGAGGCCAAAACTTATTTTGAGGCGAATAAAATGAAAGGAACTTAAATACAAGGAGAAGGAGATGACAGAGGTACATGATTTCATTGCAATGAAAATGAGTGGGAAGTTATAACAAAAAGTTCAATAAGATTAACTTGGATATAAATTGTGTAACCGGAGACTTTTATCGCTGTGGAGAGGATTTTGTATTGTAAGAAGAATAAGATGGTTGTTCAGAGTCCTCCTGGATGCAAGTCATTTCATAAACATTTTTATATGACTCCCCTATTCGGCTTAGGAAATCAAACAAAAGACTGTTGAACACTGCAAATAAGATTCTGGTTTGTCCAGCAGTGCTTGCAAAACATCCAGAAGTGGCTTGCAAACTGCTCTTTTCTGCTTGATTCCATTCAGTAGTGGTGCGTAGAGTTTTCCAGCACATTCTCCTCCTTGGAACTGTTAGAGGCTATGATGCACAGATACGGCAGGGACACGGATTTTACATAGTGAAGTATCGGATACGATATGATATGACACAATACGTTGCCCATTTTGAAGTATCCGTGAGAGGATATTTTTGTTAGTTTGTATGGCCTCAATCCATCAGATGATGTAATAAATTGATTAATTTCTTTATTTATCAATAATATCATGTTTTCCTTTCATGAGATGAATGGTGTTTTATTACTATATGCACATAACCAATGCATATGACATGTTGGTTCATGAGATAAACCGGGTCTCATTAGTATATTAGATTTGATATATGTGTATGGATGAGATCCACATACAGGAGACATATGTCGCAAATCTTATACTTAAATATCTTCACAACCAGTGATGAGAATGAGCATCTTATCTGATAAGGTTCCAATACTTTGATCACTATGGGATAGTGTGATTTGTCTCGATCATCAGAATGTAAGATTCTGGATCATTGTGCCGGTACATTGGATGTATTGAATGACCATGAAAAACACCTTATGCAACATTGTCTTTAGTTTAAGGTCTACTCTCATAATTCCCTAGCAATACGCTCTCAATCCCGAGACATTAATGAACTCAAGTTTCTATCTATTCATTTGCTTTTAGTCACCAATGAGTGAGGCCAACTGTAGGTCAACACCTCAGTGTCTTGGGTACGTGGTAGTAGGACTGTGAGAACATTCAATGGTCAATATGGAATCTATCTACATTATTCGCTTATGCTAATTAATGGATTTATCATTAGTAAGTGCACACCTATCTCAATTAAGAGTTAATTGGATGGTACTAATGATTACTAGAATTAATTAGGTCTCAAGGATAATAAGATATGGATCCAATTTGGTGGACATGTCCAATTGATCCATGGATATTGATAGTTAGGCCTACTTGTAGTCATAGGAAAGTTTAGGGTCTTTTTTGTAATTTATTCCTAAAACTGGAGTGCAATTGCATTTATATAGTGGAGTTATTTGCAATTAACTGTGAGCCCAGATTGCATATGAGATATGGGGTCGCGGTGTCCCAATTGGAGTCAGCTTTCTATGGAATCCCTAGTGGTCCCCACGCTAGCCTAAGTGATTAGAAAGTTACTAATCCTACTTGAACTCTAAAATGAAGGAATTAAAAAGTTACTATTTCTATTTGAAGTAAGACTTCTCATAGTGGTATTAATAAGTTACTAATTATTGTAGAAGTAAGACTTCTATTTCAAAATTAGTAAAGAAGAGGTTGCCCAAGCTATAAAAAGGGAGCAATGGGGCCTGGACGTCCACCTTGGAATTCACGCCCAGCCCCCTATTTGTGCAAGTGTTGCACATCTTCCTTCCTTCCCTCTTCTAGTTCTCTTCCGGTTTCTTTAAGAGCTTCCAGTTAATTTCTTTAGGAGATCCCACACATCTCCTTTAGGGCCAGTTTGGTAACTCTACTAATATAGTCAAGTCAAGTAAAGTTGATATTGAAGAAAGAATAAAATATAAGTGGATTATGATGGTATTTTGTTTTTAGTTGTTTGTTATAGAATCTTTTTTACTTTTTGTATGGAAAAGTGGAGTTTTTTTTTTATTTTAGTGGATAAAAGTAGTTGCTTTTTGACTTTTTGTATGAAAAAGATGGGGGGAGTTTTGAATAAAGTGCATTTGATGTGACATCTTGTCTGGAAAATGGAGGCTTTACTTGACTTTGATTTAATTAGTAAAGTGCCTAACGGGCCCTTAGAGAAGAGATTTGATACGGGACATAGCGTGGAAGGCTAAGAGGTCTTGGAGATCCTACTTTACTACAAAGAAAGAGTTTCTTCATCTAGCAAGTCTTCCTCTCCATTAGAGCACAACAAAGCTCCAAAGGTATAATCTACTTCCTTGTTTGTTGTAGATTTTTATGGTTGCTTGTTATGTGTTGTTTCTATCTTCTAGATAGAGTTTATTGCTATATATGATTGATGAGTTTGAAGAACTGGATCTTGTATGTGATTTATGGCCTTATGGATACTTGATCCCTGAGTCAAGTGGGTCAAAAGCTTTGAAAACCTATCCATGAGGCCCACCTACTTCCAATATTTTTGACAAGTTTATAGTACTTTGAACCCAAAGCACGGGGTATTTGTCCCTTAGACAATCTTTGTGATCTATCACTTGTTTTCTCGGATGCAAAGAGTGCAAAATTCCCAGCGAGTTGAAGAAGAGAAAATCCAAGGTAATGTCACTCTAGGACCTTTGCATGGTAAGCCGGAGTGATAAATACTACAAAAGCATGAATATCTCAACCTCCTGAGTGAAGAGGACAGGGAAAGTTGTTAGGGACCAGTAATGACGAAGCAGTATGACTTTAGGACCCTATCATGCCATCCGGTAGTGACTTAGGAGGTCATTTACCTTACTACTGATGAACGGAAGTTGGTTTTTTTTTTTTTATAACTGTGATGAAGGGAAGTTGTTGGTGAGGTTTGAGCAGAGTTTTGGGCTGATGGAAGAAAATACTTGTTGGAAAATGCTGCCCCAAGTGCTTCTTTTCTAGGCTTCAAAGAGGAGGAAACAGTTGCAAGTCATGGGAGAGTGGAGGCAGTTGCAGAAAGTGGGAAATTAGGTGCCAAAACTGCACTGTTGTCCACTTCCGGGCAGTTTCTGGAGTCGCCGGATAGTGGGACCCAGTCAAAAAGAACAGAATGTGAGCTGCAACATGTGGAAACTGCCAGGAACCATTCCTCGGTTGTTGTTGAGTGACGTATGCGTCTTCGGTTGTTGTAACACATTGCGCTCAGAAGTGCTTCAAACATTGCGCCCGGAAGGTGCACTGTAGATTTATCCGGAAGTGGCTATCAAGTCTGTCCGGAAGTGTTTGACAGTAACTTTCCATGGCTTGTTTCTTGATATTTTGACCTCCATTTGTTCTGAAATTTTGAGGATATCTTCTTTATAATGTGCCGGACTTTCCATGAGCTTTGACCCTTGCTTTGTCTTCCGGAAGTGGAAGAACTTTGACTGCTTTGACCTTTGACTTTTCCTAAAAAAAAATTGTGTCAACAATCACTGCCTGATTCTTCGTGACACAAGAAACCCCAGATGGGGCCCTTTTCCCTTCCTCGTTTAATCTGTGCTTAGTGGTCTGAGCTTAGAGTGGATGGGTGGGCTTTGTTTCAGGCTTGCCATCAAACTTAAAAAGTTGAAAGAGAAAATTAAGGAATGGATCAAGAACCATTTTGGGGACACAGGCTGCCAAATCCAAACTCCTAGCCGGAATTCATAGCATTGGCAGGAAAGAGGAACACTCCGAACTCTCAGAAGCTGAAATTTCCAGAAGATAATTTGTAAAAGATGACGTAAAAAGGCTTACAGAGGAATTGATCAGATGGAGACAAAGATCCCAGTGTCATTGGCTGAAGGATGACGATTAGAACTCGAAGTTCTTTTGTGATAGGTTCAGCAAGATTCAGGGGCAACAGTATTTATTCTATGAGGAATGGCAAAACACATTTGGAGAACCAAGAGGAGATCATCAAGCATATACATTATTTTTTTCGCCAACCTCAATGCGAAGGAAGATTAGGATAGGCCTTCCCTTAATATCCTTCAACTTCTCTTGTATTAGAGAGTAGCATGCTCTGGTTGGAAAGGCACTTTGAGGAAGGAGAAGTTAGAGATTCAGTCTTCGGTATTTGATACTTTCACTCTAGGGGCAGGCTTCCTAAAAACCATGGTGCCTCATTCATCACTCTCATTCCCAAGAAGCCAAGAGCTGATTGCATCAAGGAGTTCAGACCTATCGGCTTAATTGGTTCCATATATAAGATTCTCATAAAGTTTTGGTGGGAAGATTACAAAAGGCACTTTCTTCTATTATCACCTTTTTTCAAGGAGCTTTCATCCGAGATAGACAAATATTAGATGGAGTCCCCATTGTAAACGAGTGCATCCACTCCAAGCCTAAAGCCAATACACCTGAACTTCTTTGCAATCAGGACCAGGGAAATGCTTTCAATAGAGTTGAATGGGACCTTCTCATTTATTTGCTCTGCATAATCGGTTTTGGCTTAAGATAGAGAAAGTGGATTCGGGAGAGTATCTCCTTGGCATCTTTCTCCATTTTAATCAACGGTTCCCCAAAGGGCTTCTTTCCAGCTCATGGAGACTACAGCAAGGTGACCCACTATCTCCTTTCTTGTTTGTCATTGTCAGAGAGGTTCTTAGCAAGATGCTTGCGGCGGCAAGTAGAGCCCACCTTTTGACTGGTTTCCAGCAAGCTCTGAATGCCCCAACTATCACTCACCAAATTCTCAGACAATACTCTCATTTTCTGTGGTACAGATGAGGATCAGATAAGAATATCTAGGGTCAACTTCTTCAAAAGCAAGTCGATTGGTGTCAGGGTAGATTATCATCTTCTCACACCCTTTGCCAATGTTATGGGATGTAGAGTGAGATGCCAGGATCTCTTCCAGCTTCCTATGCTAGTATTCCACTTTGCAGTGGTAAGCCTCCCAAATCCATTTGTTCCCCGTGACTGAGATAATGGAAAGAAAGTTGCCTTCTTGGAAAGCAAAATCTCTCCCTCAAGGGAAGTATCACTCTCATTCAATTGGCTCTCTAATCTGCCGATATACATCATGTCCATCTTCAAGTGCCAGTGGGTGTGTCCAATCACTTAGAAGAGCTCCAACATATCTTTATATGGAATGGCAATGATTCTACAAATAAGTATCACTCGGTCGACTATATATATCAAATTGCAAACTGAAAAAGGAGGGTGGGCTACCTTGAAGCAAATGAATAGTGTGGTGGTTGTAAGATTGGGAGAAGAGCATCAGTCTTTGGACCCATCATTAAAGCCAAGTATAATGTTTCCACAGGTATCTGGGACACTCAGAGTCTCAAACTCCAAATTATCAGAATTCCAACCTATGGAGATTGGATAGACATTGCTTCAGTCAAGGACGATTTCCATGATAACATTAGAATTCATGTGGGTTCCGGCAACAAAGTACTCTTTTGGCCGGATTTATGAGTTGGTAAAGGACCTCTGGCAGCTCAATTTCCCAATCCATTTCGTTGTGTTCTCAACTGCCGTGTCAACAGGACCTCCTACATGGACAAACTCAATAACCAAGTTCTTTGGGGGCCCATATTAAGAAGAAACATTTTGGACTTGAAAATAAATCAGCTTCTATCCTTTTTATGGAGACTCTCAATCAAGTCCATGTACCGGTTATGTGTGAGGATTCCAGGTTTCGAGTTCCTAACGAGGATGGCTTCTTCTCCATTCTTCCTTCTTTTCAACTATGTCTGGACCTCTAGTTTCTAGCACCCTCCACAATTTATGGAAAGCAAATGCCCCTCCCTAGAGTCATTGCATTTGCGTGGTTATCGCTTCGGGTGCCATTCTTACTATGACAGCCTTTGCCGATGCAAAAGAATTATTGTGAGACTTGTCCCGTATGCCCAGCTGATGAGAAAGCAGTGGACAACGCCTCCTAAATTGCATGTTTGTGCAAATTTATGGACAGAAGACAGCAGTGCTAATTTGGTTCAAGAAAGGTTGGGTGCTTCCTAGTACTCAACTTGATCTTTTTGAGGCTTGGAGCTACTTTGGCAAGTCATATGGAGGAAGAGTTGGGTGGAAATCATCCTTTGTGGCTATTATTTGGTTCGTTTGGTAGGAAAGAAATTTGCTGTCATGAAGGCAACTCAATCACTGCCACAGCTTTGACTTCAAAATCAAAAAATTTCATCGCGCATTCCATCCTACATCTCTTTCGAGGTTTACAACTAGGAGGTGGTGGCTTCTTAACAGAGGCCCTCCAAGTAGCGATTGGGTTGTCCTACTTAAGTTTCTTTTGTTGCTCTTCAGCTGCTTCCTTGTGATTTTTCTTTTTTTGATGGTTTTCTCTTTTGGAGGCTTTAGCTTGTCAGCATATAAGCTCCAGTAACCGCTCAGCTTTGGGTTAATTCAAGTTACTATTCAAAAAAAAAAAACCATCGATTTAGTTTCCATTTTATTTTAATGATCTTGATCTATGGGAAGATGAGTCCTCTTTTCTTCTTTATACACGTGAACGTCTATTTCATGTTGGGAAACAAGATAATTTAGCCTGGAATCTTAACAAGAAACCCTGGTTTTTCAATTTCATTTTGGTCGAATCTATCAACATCTCATGTTTGGTCGAGCCCATCAACATCTCGTGCGAGGTTTACATCACCCTGGCTATAGTCCAATCTTTGCTGTGAGCCTGTGACTGGATTCTGCACATACGGTGGTGATCAAACTGCAAATACTTCAATTAGAATCTCTTTGATTTAATCCTTCCTAAGGTTTAGTAAAGTATTTACTTTGATTCTGTGTTAGTTTGGATTCATCGCTCTCTAATAAATTTGACTTTTGAAGATTGGAAAGAACATGGAAACTTCCAGAATCCCTGATTACAACACACGCGCACAAATATCACTTGTTTATACAGTCACAGTCACAAAAACAGGACAAATATAAGATCCAAACGAGTCTTCTAAAAAGCAAAACAAGACAAATGGGCGGGAAATGGTAAAAAGATTAGGTTTTCACCAACTTCCATCACAAGCTTCACAAAAAAAAACACGGCATTTCATACCGATCCAAAACAAGCATATCAACAACGAGTCATCCGACACGAAAACTCATGGAAAAAGGAACGGAAATCCGAAATCTCACTTGTTTCCGAAACATCGGAGAATCATCGAGTTTCGGGAAAAGCATCTTGACGGCTTCGATCTCTTCTCCTCGTAGCTTCCACGAATCCACACCAACATCACACGAATCCGATCAAGCACTCGACTCGATCAACGCAATCCGGTAACGGTACCGACGCGCACGAGCGAGATATCGCCATCGGATCTCGATCCACCGAAGAAAGCTGCAATTGCCATCGATGGAGCTTCGAGAAAGCAGCAGATTTCAGGAAAACATGGTGTCAGCTGCAGATTTGCAGGTGGATTTGGTGAGGGGTTTTTGCAGGGAATAGGGTTTTTGGAAGGAGTGTCAAAGGAAGGAAACCCTACTAAACCCTAGAAAGATAGGGAAGGAAGAGTGTGAGTAGAGAGAGAAAGTTGGTGGCATTGGAAGGATTTATAGGGGAATTTTTGTGCAGAGAGGGGAAAGGGAAAGGGAAAGCGAAAGTGAAAGGAGAGAGGGAAGGGCAAAAGCGTCTTTTACTTTTCTCTTATAAATTTTTCGTATGATTTTCTCCCGAAATTTTTCAGAGAGCCGACCGTTCGTAGCAATGGAATGGTGACAAGACTCATACCGGTCACTGACCTGACCTGTGGAAGTGCCAAATTGCCAAATTAATTAACTTACCAGAGCTGTACAGGACTTCAAATTTAGCATCAGATTTTGAGACTTCGAGCAGCATATCCGACCAAAAATAAGAAAGAAAAAGTGTGGATCGGTATATATAAGTTACAGCTAGGAGTTCATTAAAATGATTCATAATATATGTTTGTATTTAAAAAATATGTAGAAATATTCTAAAAGCTATACATGCATTTGGAAAACAATCTAATCGTTTTATATAAGTTAGGGTTTCAGCTGGAGTATTAATTTCAGATTGTAGAACTTTTCTTAATACAGTCAACTCTTGAAATAAATCTAAACCATCAATATCATAAAATAAGTCATGCTTCAAAAAAGTTTCAAGGTTAAGACAATAACTTTTCAAACTATCATCATCTAAGGATTTTAATTTTTTAAAACAAAATAAAAAACCACAAATATTTTCATATATTTTGAATTGTTCAAATCTACTATTGATCGAAGAAATAGCTAGATCAACTATAAATAAAAAATACTAAATTCTAAAAGACTCTTCAGCTGATAGTGTTACTGCATTCTCAATTGTATCACCAAATTGTTTTTTCCTAAAAATTTTACGTTTTTCTCGAAATACTGGTTCTATTTCCATTTCAAGTGCAATCTCTTTTGATGAAATCAAAGCAGAGTAAAATCCATTTTCTCTATATGATTCCAAAAAAGAAATAAGTCCTTTTAATTGAACAATAGCAACATCAATATGCATGTCTTTGGATTGTAAATTTTTACTAACTGTGTTAACAGCAAATAATATATCATACCACATATTCATACCCAATAAAAATTCAAAGTTTTCAATCTCATATGTAGCTAAGCATGTGGCTTCACTTCTTGTTTTAGGATCTTCACTAATTTTTGCTAATTGAATTAAAGCATCTCGTATTTTCGGAGTCTGATACTTGATTGCTTTAACACTTTCGATACGACTTTCCCATCGCGTTTGAGATAATGATTTAAGAGTTAACATAGATATATTATCTTGTAAAATTTTCCATCGTTTTGTTGAAGAAGAAAATAATGAGTATATACGTTGTAATACTCCAAAAAAAGATATAGCTTTAGGACAAGAGTTAGCTATATCACAAAGTACGAGGTTAAGATTATGACATCCACATGGTGTGTAAAATGCTCTTGGATTTATATCTAGTAGTCTTTTTTGTACACCTTGATGTTTTCCTTTCATATTAGATCCATTATCATATCCTTGTCCTCTTACATCATTTACATCAAGTCCAAGTTTTTTAATTACATTTATAAGTTCATCAAAAAGGCCTTTCCCAGAGGTATCATCTACTTCCAAAAATTCTAAAAAATATTCTTCTATTTTTATTGGACTTGTTGAAATATCTACACATCGCAGTATAAGAGTCATTTGTTCTTGATGACTTGCATCAGGAGTACAATCAAGTATTACTGAAAAATATTTTGCTTCTTTAATCTTATTAATGATTACATTTTTTATTTCAGAAGCTAACATTTGTATTAATTCATTTTGTATCTTATGCCCGAGATAATGATTATGAATTTCACCATCTTTAATTCGTCGAACATGTTCTTGCATTATTGGATCAAATCCCGCAATCATTTCAATTAAAGTTAAAAAGTTTCCATTGTTGTCTTGATATATTTTCTCATTCTTCCCACGAAATGCCAAATTATTTTTAGCAAGAGTTTTTACCACAGCTAAAATTCTTACAAGTACTTTTTTCCAATAATCTTTCTCTTTGTTAATTTGTTCTTGAATATTTTCATCAATAGTTTTATTTTTTGACAATCTTATTTCTAAATCAACCCATGAATTCATGCTAGCAATATGTTCATTAGTTGTTTCATGAGTTTTGAGCTTATAACTAAGATTTTTCCAATCTTTAGTTCCTTCATTAACTAATTGACTTGTGCTAGGTTTTGAATTGAATAACTTACAACAAAAGCAATATACTCTATCTAAATCTTTTGAATATATTAACCATTTTCTATCATGCTTTTCTCCGTTTGACAATTTTCGAGTGTAATATGTAATAGAAAAATGTCTATTATTTTCATCATTAGGAAAGTCTAAATTATTCTCCCTAGTAGGACCTCTTTCAACTAATAAGTCTCTTAATTTTGTGTCAATATTTTTCCATTGTCCTGGATCATAGATATTTATTGGAACATAATCTAATAGTTCACTAACATGTTCACATTCTTTATCATTTTCTACTTCACTAACAAATTCACATTCTTTACCAATTTCATTTTCTTTTAAATCTTTTTGGCATTCCGTTGATTTTTCTATATTATTTAATTGTTCAATCGTTGAATCATCATTTGAATTTTTTTTTGTTGTTGGTTTATCACTAATAACAAATTTATCGAGTGCTCCTTTTTGAGATTCAATAAATTCATCTTGTTTTCTTTTTTTTTTTTACGTTTTTCACATCCATAATCATATCTTCGAGTAGACATACTAATTATATAATTTGCAGTTACTACAATGAAAAATTATAAACAAAATTTATAAAAATTAAATTAAACTAAAATAAAAGTTCAAGAACAACACAACCTGGTACTGTTCCGTTCTTCGGTACTGTTGGCAGTAAGATTGATCATTTTGTAGCAACAACATTCAAGCAAAAGCAAAAGGCAACACTTTCGTTCAGAAACTTCACGCAGAGAACTTCATGCAGAGAGAGAGAGAGAGAGACATTATATCTTGAACAAAAAAAAAAAAATCTGCCGTTAATGTAGAAGTCTAACCGTCTAAGAGAGAGAGAGACAGAGTCAGACTTACCCTTTTTTTGTAGAAGTCTAACAGTCTACTACAATTATGAGCAATTTTCTAGGTTAGTTATTAAAGTGTTAATGGACCTATCAATAAAATTTGGGCCCTCTCAAATCTCAAATCAGTCTATCCAAAATATATATACCCATATCTAAAATAGAGGGCCCCAAAATTTTGCAAAAATTGGGGGCACTAGGCGGCCAACTAAGTGGCCTAGGCCTAGGGCCGGCCCTGCATTTCATGTCGTGGGTTTTTATGATTTTAGCTAGGTTTAAGTCGTTTAGGCTTAAAATTTTAAGAGATCTTACGCTAAATAAAACTAAAAGATACGTACAAATAAGAGAATAACACAGAAATGTAACTGGTTCAGTCAAACTCGACAAAAAATTAAAAATACAAAAATACTATATTTTTTATATTTATACTAAAGGGCATCTCGTGCCATGCCTCTAGCAGGCCGTGCTCAGTTGTGCCTACGAGCCTAAGACCTTGGCTTGGGCCGTGGCATGTTGACAATCGTGTTGGGCGGCACAGCCCATTTGACATCTCTATCCAGCTCCATGTGCAATCGGGTGAAGACCACTTGAGCCCATTATACTATGTTAAAGTAGAGCCTTTTGAAGCCAATTTTGACTCTAACCATTGATTTTGATCGGGAGTTATATACATTCTCTATAACTAACCCACATTATTTCCTTACTTCCATAAGCCGTTACTGTACTTCTTTTCAAGCATGTTTGTTTGCATTAGGGGAGGAATAGAAGATGAGCAAGATTTTATCTGAGGATAAAGTTAAAGAGGAGTAAGTTGAAATAAATTAATAGATAAATTGCTTTGTATGCGTTTGGATAGTCGGTGTAAAGTAAAAGGATTTAAAATTTGTATTTGATTGGATAAAGAGAATGGGGAATGAGTTACTCTACCCCACTTTATCATGGTATCTACGAGTAATTGTGAGAGAGAAAAAAGTAAAGTTGGAGTAACTGCCAACTAAGCAAGTCTATTTACTTTACTTTACGGGCTAATGCAAATAAACACATCAGGGGGTAAATAATCCAATCATTGAGATTTATTTCGACCATCCTCTACTTTACTCTTTTGCAAACAAATAGGCCCTAGCTCTCATCTTTTCAACCACTTTGTTTTTATCCCAAACACAGTGGAATTCTTGGATGCTCATTGGGGCTTTAACGTCTAGGAATTCCACAAAAATGCAAAGGGAGTGGAATTCCTGGATTCCCAAATATTAAAAGAGACATTTCATGTGGATAGAATTCAAAAATGCGAGTGAAGAAACATGGATTTCAGAAATTTCAGGGACAACATGTCACATTATGTCCGTAAATTCTTGGCAAAAAATTCCACTAAAGAAACAAGGCCTTGTGAGATCTAAAGAACTTACACAGAAAACATCCAACCTAGGGGTGAAATTTTGGGCGGGCGGCCCAAGCCCAGCATAGGCCCGACACGAAAAAACCGTGCCTGGGCCGTGCTTGGGCCCGTTGACTTGGTCAACGGGCTTGCCCGACCCGGCCTGGCAGTCTCGCTGGGCCAAGGCTGCGAGGCACGGCCCGGCCCCAACGACTATATTTTTTAAAAATCACCCCCCCCCCCCCCCCACTCTAAAAAAAAGTATATATTTTTTTAGAATGTATAATAGGCTTTCAACTTGTAATTTATTTTTTAGAATGTATCATAAGTTTCAAAAGTTGTAATTTATTTTTTAGAATGTATCATAGGTTTTTAAAGTTGTAATTCTTTTTTCATTTATCAGAAGGTTTGGATTTCATTATATATATTGATCAAAGTTCAAACTTGTAATTTTTTTGAACTTTTGTAACTTAAATTTCAAGGAAATACAATTTATTTGATGTATTTTTTCAAAACATCATTAGTGTTATTCTACTTGTTATTTCTCTTAATTTCTTTATTTTAATGAAATCGGTCCAAGACCAAGAGCGAAGAGTCTAAGTCTCTAAGACTTAAAGAACTTAAAAAATTAAAAATTAAAAGGGGGAGGTGGATATGTGAGCCGCCCACGAGCTGCACGGCCCAAGCCCGACTAGGGCCGGACCCAGCACAGCACGACCAGAACCGTGCCCTGGGCCGTGCTGGGCTGACCCCAGAGGCCTTGGGCCAGACACGGCACGGCCCACATAATTATCATGGGCCGTGCCGGCCCGTGTCCGGGCCCTTCTTCAGTGGCCGGCACTGCCCATAATTTCATCCCTAATCCAACCTTTTGGGCACATTTATGTAATGCGAAAGGGAATGCCGTGGAATGCTCTGCTTTTTCAACCTCACCACCCACGGCCAATGAAAAACACGTTCTTTCTGTGGAACTATAGAAATTCATTCCATTATCCTCCTCCTCTTCTTCTTCTCCTCCTCCTCAAGGAAACCCTCTATACAAAAGAGAATAATGCTTTTCAGTTCTTTTGAAAATGGTGTTACACAAGAATGCCCGCTGTCACAAGTCTCCTCATACAATGACCCTTCATAGTTTAGTAATTGAGTTATTGGGTTGGGTATCTTTTCTATGGATTTGTGTTATTGCTAAACGCTAATCTTTCTTTTTAGTTCTTGATTGGAGAAATACAATGAACCTATCTAATCAACTTAAAAGTTGGCCTAATGCAACAAGAAAAAAGCTCAAGGATTCTGCCCCTGATTATTCCATATCTATATTTATTGATTTAAGTGCTCGCTTCATCATTGAGCCTAATACTAATTTCTATGAACATTGCCATCATCATATTCTGTCCATCAAAAACCCAATTTGTCACTTCTGAGTTTTAAGCCATTCCTTAAAAAGTGACTCCTGTCTGTTCCACGCCCTTTCCATGGTCCACGATACCTTACCTTTACAGCACTCCTATCACACACACACGCGGTACCCTCATCAACCGGAGCACCATCCACAAGCACCACCTTGTAGGGCCACTTAAGGCCATGCCAATCATGCGAGGTGGGAGATTGAAATATCTAAACTTGATCTCGCAGAAAATCAATAATATTAGATATATCATCTCATCCTTTTGATCTATAGCCCACAAATTTATTGATTTTAGAAGACATTGTTATCATCGTTGAAGGGTCTAGGGGGACTAATTTTGTTTTTCTCACTTATTTCCGTTTAGAATTATGTGGAGCCACATGTGAGTTCTCAATTGGAATTGGTTTATTGAGAACAGCTCCTTACCAGAGTGGTAAAGAATGTCAGTTATCATCTCGCTGCATAGGATTTGAATTCTGGATACTCCACCTCTTTCCGTATGTGCAGACTTTCTTTCTACTAGTGTGTACTTTCTTGTGTGTGAACTCTCATTTGGATCTCAATCCCCTTAGTTGGGTTAGTTTGTGGGCTTCCTTTCCACTTGTGTATATGTTATTTTGTGTGTGTAAGCTCTCACTTTGGTCGGGTTTTAAAAAAATAGAATTGGTTTCTAAAAGAGTCCAATTTAGCTCTTTATTTGTTTATTTATTTTATTGCTTATTTGGGTCAGTGGCCAAGTTGGGGAAGAGTAAAGCCACTCACCAATAAACGATTTCTAGTGGGTGGGATAGGAGTGGGAACCTTTACCACTGGATCATCTCTAAGTTTCCAACTTAATCTCTTTATTTACTTGGCTCGATGGGCAGGATGCAATTCTATGGTGTATATTGTTCAAATGATATATTTTGGTTTAAGTGGTTAGGTTTCACATTTGTGACCCATACATGAGTAACAGGATGGGCCTTAGAGAGAACTCTTGGGCTTGTCCTCGTAAGTGTGGTCGAGCTGGGTCGGCACCTTTGCTTTACCTTCTCAGGTTAAAATATCACTCCTGTGCCAGTACCCCAACGTTGGGGGAGGAAAAGAGTGACCACCAGATCCACCATGATCTTTTGAGGCATGTTCAACACATGGTGGACTGGTTGTTGGTCCACACTTTGTGTGTTGTGGGATGGAAAAATGTACCTATATATAAATCATTCATATTGGGGCCCTGAGCTTGTAGTACTATGGTAAAAAAAAAATATTTGAAAATGACCCAGTGTTTAAAGGAGGTAAATACTAGCAGCATTCTTTGCCACCAAGGGTGAATTTATTTTCTCGGTAAAATGACATATCATTATTTTAGCATTTTTTTCCTCTTTTAAGACATCACATAAGAAATGTCACGAGAATTAATAATTTTAAAAGGGTTTTCCCGATTTAACCCTAAACACAAAAAGGCCTTTCCATCTGCTCACCTTCCAATGATATACATAGGTCGAAGTGGGTCCCACAAGTTGGGCTGCAACTGCAGTATTTAACATGTGGTCTACTCATCGCCATAGGAGGACATTCCCCCAAATACGAACAAGTCTTTAACGCTAGCTAGGTCACCCCTTGACCAGATTCCATGCCTAAAGCATAGAGAGGTTCACAAAGGCCATGGTGGGACTCCATATTCAACATTCAACAATGCCCATTTAAATGCTTCTGAAAAAATTTATAATGCCCAGTAAGGAAGTACTAGCTCAATAACTCGTGCTTAGCACCAGTGGCGGAACTGTGTTGAGGCCCGGGGGGGGCCAGGAGCCTTTGAAAAAGTCCTTTTTTTATTTAAAAAAGTCTTTTAAAACACCAAAATGCCCCCCCCCCCTAAGGTTTTTTGATTTTTTTCTAAGTTAAACCCCACCCCACCCCGGCCCCCACTCTCAACCCTTTTAACTTTCGAAAACCTCTCCAGACTCCAGTCTTAAGCCCTAACCCTCTTCAGCTCTTCCTTCTTTGTTTTGTTCGTCTCCTCTTTTTTTTCATTAATCTCTCATCTTCAGTAGTTAAAATTTTGCACGCCGTCTTCTATATGTCCAGCATTTTTAAGGAACAAAATCATGGTTGAACTTATAACTATGTCAAAAAGGAAACTTTAAAATATGATAGTTATAATAATTGGTGAAATAAAATTTTATTCAAGTTTTGCCCCCCCCCCCCCAAGATGAAATCCTGGCTCCGCCCCTGCTTAGCACGGCATCTCCCTGCATTGCAAGATAAATAATCACGTATTAAAAAATTTATCATTTACCATAAGACAAGTTCGATAAAATAGAAATAGAGAAATTGGGACAAAAAGGATATAGTTACATAAAAACAACTGAAACATAAGTGGTTTGATGAAAAAATGAGTGAATAGTTGCACGAGTAGTTACACAACCGTCGATCAAAATTATAACCGACAGTCAAAATTAAAGCCAAAACCTCCTTAGCTTAATATATTATAATAGTATATGTGACTCCTAATGTAGTGTTCATTTAAAACCAACATAAAAGGAGATCTGAATACAGTGTAAAAACTTCACACTATAATGGCTATTGATTTGGTAGGAGTTAGATTTAACTCAGTGCTATGTAACTCAAATGTGAATGCTCCATTCTTTAGTCTACACTCTTGTTAAACACACTTTTCTGTCCTTCCTTCACTGCACTAATCATTTTATTTTAATGAAAATGACTGTTGTGCTCGTACTAGAAGACAAAACCATTTTTATTTTAATTGAAAACAGTAAGAACATTGGTTTTGTAATCATGCTTAAGTCATTCTAATTACTGCATTAATTATATTATCATCTGTTCCTTTATTTGTCAAATAAATATTCTCTCTCTCCATTCAGTACATTTGAGTTCCTGCTATGGAAGACTTGATGAAGATGTAGGAGTGACTCTAATTATAAATCACAACTCAGCGCCACTTCTTTCATCCAATTTCGATACAGGGCCATATAATTTTCACAAAATGTAAATAAGATTTCATATTGTTTCAAATATATGTTCCCCGGTAAAAGTTTAAAACCCAAAAAAGCAATATTTTTTAAAATGTTTTTTTGGTTTTGGTTTTTAAAATCATATAATATTTTTCACCTAATCTATTATTATTTTTTATTATATATGGAGTAGGCAATCAGTAGTTAGTCGAACAAACTCTAATTGACATAAAGTTTGGGGGTACCCTATATATTAGAGCAGTAATTTTTTAATAATTTAGAATTTAATAGTTGGACTCCGCTATAGAATTTCACTCTTTTTAACTAAGGATTCCTCAATGTTAAAGCCTCATAGGATAGAATCTCCATGTAGAATTGATTTTGGTTTTTGACTCCCGGTTAGGAGTTGTACTTTGGGGTTTTTTTTTTCTTATTATTGAGATTTATGACAAAAATCCGGCGTGTTGGGAATTCATGGACATTATATGATGACTTGCTATCCGCACAAATGTCATATTTCTTTACTGGATTTTTAAAATCTGGTCACCTAAATGGTTACAAAAAAACCTTTAGAATTCTTGAAATTTTAAAAAATTACGGCCATCTAAAAAACCTCACTCATTTAATATGTGGGCATAATGGCATATGTTTGAATGTGTGATATATTTAGCCATGGCCCATGAGTATTGGTAGGGAATAACTGATATTACTCCCTATTATTGATGTAATTAGTTTCCACAGCAGTGTGTGGCCCACAGATACAGATGAGGCTTAGAGGGGAGGACTACCTGGAGAGACGAAGCGAAGTGAGAGGGGAAGCAGTGTCGCTGTCCGGGTTGCATCTTTTGATGATGTTGGTTCTCTTTTTATCATGTTTATCGACAAAAGCGGGAAGACAAATCAAAGCAAAGCTTCTCTCCTTCTCATGCGTATGCGTGAAAGAAAGAATTGAGAGCGAGGGAAGGAACTAATACTCACCAAACGAGAAGGCTGAAGCCTGAAGGCCTCTCACACAATGCACGGACCAAGCGAATCTCTGAGATTTTGTCTGTGCAAAGCATCCGTATGTATGGGTGGGACCCACCGCTAATGATCAACTGAACGAATATTCCCTCTATTGAACCTTCTCTATTCATCCATCAGTCGTGGAGTGACGTTAATGAAAAAAAAGGGGCCCCGGCTTGATTGTTTGGGGCCCACTTGGCAATGGGCCAAGTTAAAAAGATAACCTGTCTCATCCTGCACCTACTAGTTCTCTCTCTCTCTCTCTCTCTCTCTCTCTCTCTTTCTCTCTCCTTGGATGAGTATGGATTTATATAAATATGGATTCTGATTTTGGCAATTCTTCTCCAGTGTAAACAAATTTATATACAATCTAATGGGTTTGGATAAACTGTGTTTCAAATAGTCCCGCGCTAAATGAATATAATTTGATTTTTCTATATAAATTCGAAGATTAAAAATTCATGTTAAACCCAACATGATTGATTAAAAGCGATAAAAAGCCCTTTCAATTGATTAAATGGATGGGCTTAGGCCTGACTTTTACGGCTTGTATCTGGTTAGGGCTGGGCCTGGGCAGGTGCTTTTAAAACCGGGCCAGGTCTAGATATGCCTGGTTCACAACCGTTTTTTAAGTTAAAGTGGATCGATAGACCCTTATCGTGCCACATGTTGCCAAATTCTATATTTTCACTGGGTTAGTTTAACAGGACTTTTAAGCTGCTTTATTTACTATAACCCAGCATTTAGTAAAGCTGAAATTTGGGGAATTCTAGAGGCCAAAATTAACATTTCAAAAGACTGAACTTTTGGAGCAGGAAATTCCAAAGGGCATAACACTAAATCCTTGTCCTCCAAACATGGAGGCCCAAATACACGTGACTTAACAATACAAAGCAGGCAAACTGGACCATAAGGCATATCCCATCCACACTCGTCCATCTGATTAAGGGAGTCTGAATTGGTAGTCCATTCACTGGCCCAATGGCCCTACATGTATGGGATGGGCACATTTGCAGAGAGGGTCACTCCTACATTTCCTTCTTTCAGTATAAATGGATCCATAGCTCAAGTTCATCAAAGGAAATGGAATGACAATGACCTGAGAACTCCTTTTCCCTCTAAAAAGAAAAAAAGTTCTCTAAGAACATTGGGCAGCATGATTTTCCACAAGAAGCCATCGTGACGATTATACCATAATAATAATATACCATGGGGGACTGATGATCAACAGTACAATTAGAATGTGTCAATTCCGACCATCCAATTTCCAAACACTAGTTCCTCCATAGAAGTGTTCAACCCAAATTTCCACATCCAAATCATCCAATTCTTGCCCACTTAACTCCAACCACCCCAACTGCCCATCTTCATAGGCTCCGCGAAAAAAAAAAAAAAAAAATTTTTGCCTACTTGGGTATACGCCATCTCTGTTGCATAAAAACTGAACCAACAGTGGATGGGAAGAGAACTTCAAACACCCGACCATCTTTTCTTCATGCTGATGAATTCAAAAGGTGTCTCACACAAACAAGATCATCCAATTTATTGCCATCCATTTTGTACAAGGAAACCCCTTCCATTTGAATGTAGTGTTCCTGTGCTTCCTTCCTAAGGCTCTCAAATGGAAGGATTTCCCACTTGCTGTAATTTGATTTCTTCCGTAACTCCCCCATATCCGGTGATCCGGAAATGGGTCCACTGCCTACTGATCTCACTGTGCTCCACACCTTGCAGCTACCAAACTGTCCAAGCCCATCTGCAGGACCAGCTTGGGCTCTTTTCAAACGCAAGGCAGCAGCATGAGCACTTTTTATCACATCTTTGCTTGGCACATCAGACCAGTCTTGCTCCCGCTTTGCTCTCATGGGGGAATGGATTCTGATAACCTGCAAGTATAAAGCTCATCGAGATCAGTCATGTTTAACCATATTACTGGGTACTCACAGTGCAAGTTTCTTGGGAGAATGATTATATATTCTACACAAAACTACCATACTAGGTCCACCGATGATGTTGGATCGTGTTTCTTAAAAGCAGGGTAAAGTCAATGACATTTAAAGAATATACAATGCTCAGCTTGAGAACATGGATAGTTTGCATGGTTCAATACCTTTGGTTATCCAAACTGTTGACATGATGGAAATCACTGTGGAGTGTGGACAGATCATTCACAAAAGTGCCAGAGATGGGATAATTCTGAACCATATAATCACTGACCAATAAAAAAAGAGAAAAATACAGTGACATTCCGCATGGTACGGAGAATTTTACTAATGAAATTTTTTTTTCTTGAATGGTAGAATTTTGCTAATGATACAAGTGTGGAATTCCTTGCATATGCAGGATCACTCTCAGATTCATCATACTGCCAGGATCACTCCACTAGTTCAATTCAAAACCATGCAAACTTTAAACAACCTCAGGTGAAGAGTCATAAATAATTCACAAAAAAAAGTTTATTGCTGAAAGACTTAAATCTACATTAACAGACTAGGTGGGTCATGGCCCATGTTGCAAATATTGCCAATATTTTGAGATTATTGTGATTACACCAAGATACTTTCTTGAAATTGTACAATCGAGATATCATTGTGATGAATTTAATTCATCATGATTTTTTTTATTGCAATATTATTGCAGCTACGATACCATCGCAGTTTTAACAAAATTACAAGCTGGTAAAATATAGTTTCAAGAAAAGTGTTTCAAACCCAAGAAACTCTTTGGATTTAAAGAGGGGGGAAAACTGGAATTAATTTATTTCCATTAGTGTGGAAATCTTAACATATCCACATGTGCATGCACGCGCACATACACACGATATGTTGATATATGTTAATGATGTTCTTCATATGACTGTATCTTAGTTTTATTTGTGACTGAATTGATGCTATTTTAGATGAAAGATGGATGGGTTATCATTAGATACTATTTTTCTTATCTTTAATTTTTAAAAATTTTCATTTATCACAAAAAATTAATAAGGAAAAAAGAAAATGTTACGATTCATGATTCCAATTGATTTGAAACCTTGAATAATTTGTATTATGATTTCAAAGTTCAGAACAATGCCAATAATGATATTATTATAGCTCCACTGCAACAGGTTGGACAGGATGCTTTTCCACCCATGTCTCTGCCGATTGTTTCTAAATAAGAGCTGAAAAAGAAAACTGAACGTTTGTAAAAAAATGAAAACTAAAACAAAATGCAGAGCGCCGTTTGCTCCAAGTTCTCCACACTTCATAATATGCTCATCTGAAAGGAATAAAAAATGGTTCCACGTGAAATCTTCCTCAACCTATAGACACAAATAAATGCATTCTGAAACATGCTTTAGCCTTCTTTGCTTCTGACAATTGATGCTGCAGTTTGCTTTCCAAGAATCTGGTATCATATAAGCACCTTTTCACCATTTAAAACTTAAAAGACAGTAAGAAACTGAATAACAAAAGCCATGTTTCTGCCAACACACTCTTGGTTGAGTGGTGTTAGCACCTTAGTATCACACACATGCTTAGGAATCGATCCATGGGTCTTCAAGCTGAAAAGTATTCTCTCTTGACCAGTAGTCTAATGTAGGAGAAAAAAAGGAAACGTTGCTCTTTTACGGATATCTTACCACAGAAACAAGACATAGCGGTGTGGAACTGAAATCTAAACAATCGGGATTAGGGATGGCATTTTTAACCCGCCCCGCCCCAACCCGGAGTGCCCGCCCCGCCCCGACTCTTAGATGGGGCGGGGAAAAAAACCATACCCCGAATCCGGGGCGGGGCGGGGATGGGTATGGCTCTTGCCCCGCCCCGCCCCGAAATACCACCCCATGCCCCGCCCCGCCCCGAAATACCGCCCCATGCCCCGCCCCGAAATTAATAATCCTCTAAAATATAAATATATATTAGATTTCTTTTATAATAAATAAACATATTTATATGTAAATGTATATATTGATTTTATGTTGTTATTAAGGGTTAAGTAGATTGATTGAAGACTTTTTTTTAAGTTAAACATGTAATTGAATGAGACATTATAAAAGCATATAATATGATCCCATTCCCTCTAATTCAAATTTAATGAAGTTAAAGTTGTTAAAAAATCTATCTAAGCTTATTTTACTTTAATCATATATAATGTTAAATTGTGACAAGATAAGTCATATTAAATAAAACGAATATAAATATATAATAGAATGATGGATCATGCTTTAATAGCAAAGTAAATTATAGTAACTTATAATAGCAAAGTAAATTATAGTTAGTAACTTAATATGATTCTAATCATACTAACAACACTATAAATTATACTAATTTTAATTATATGTAATCAACCTCTTTATTAGTAAGTGGAGTTCATTGGTCTTAAAGTGAGGTTCCTGCCAAATCAATGAGATTTAATGATATTTGACCATCAACTATTAATAATTTTGACTCGACTTGATTCTCGTTAAGATCTTCCAATCTTTTTCTTACCTGTGGTTGGTATGCATATGGTTGGGGCCCACACCATGGAAAGTTGGGTAAGCTTGTTGAGGGAAAATTGAAACATATATTATGTAGTCAGTTCAATACCAGAAATGGAGTGAAACCATGTATTGATGGAGTTCATGATATTTTAGAGAGATATTGTCTTTTTTATAAAGAATGTCTCAAAGCATATATGATATTTTCAAGTGTATGTTAGTGGCCTTCAAGGGCTTAGAGAAAATCTTATAAGAATAAAATCTCACTTTAAATAGGTAAAATTTCAGGAAAAGGAAAATTTATATTATTAATTTTAGATAATTTTAAAAAATTTAAACAATCTAACAGTGCCCCACACTTATAAAATATTTATGCGGGGAGATCTTTTTATTCTATTTTGGGAGATTTTTTTTTAATATTATTAAAGGCATAGAGACAACATAGATGAATCATTCATGTGCTTTTTACCATGTAAAATAAATTAATTTACCTTTTTTTTTATAGTCAATTCAAAATTTATTTATTATATTTATTATTATACCACATCGGGGCGAGGCGCCCCGCGGGGCATGTCGGGGCGGGGACGGGGTATGTAACATACCCCGAATTGCGGGGCGGGGCGGGGACAGGGAGATTCGGGGCGGGGACGGGGCAGCCCAATTCCAGCCCCGCCCCGCCCCGTTGCCATCCCTAATCGGGATCTTTTCCCCATAATTCTAAACAGGTCCAAAGTGTGTGTGTGTGTGTGAGAGAGAGAGAGAGAGAGAGGTCTACAAGGGATCTTACACCAAGGCACTCCAGAAGTTGATAGTAGGCCCTTCCTTGCAATGGATTGTGCCCCTTTCTGGGGGCTGAGAAATAACGTGTCCTACAAGGGGAAGCATGCTCAAAAGGGTAAGACCATCGTGGAAAATAAAAAACTGTCGTACACAAGCAAAAAAGAAAATTCAAGGAAGAAAGATACACAGAAGTACATAGAACACAAAATGCAAGCCAGTAACCATAGTCCATCGCGATTCACAGAAAAATCACACAAATAACAACACTAAATTGCTCTACCGAGTTGCAAAAGCAAAAGAGACTGTCACAGGTCACAGCAAATATGTTGAATCTAGTAATTAGTAAATATAAATTTGTAAGCACTAAGCACATAAGTATATTGTGCTTTCATTCACATGCTACGCGTATTTTACTTTCTTAGTAGCTATACAAAGAAATGAATACAGAACCCAAGCAAACAAGCATATTATCATAGCTAAACTAACCATTCTGTATAGCCAGGATCCACTGTGAAGCCATATATGTCAACAATGTCACACATGGAAAGTGCTAGCTCTATGGATTTCATTCCAGTTCCTTTAGCACCCCTACGCAACACAATACCTTGAAAAAGATAAACCGGGTTTGGAATCTCCTGCATTTCATACCATGAGTTGTTAAAGCTCAACCTTAAAGAAAGCTCTTTGGGTTTATTATTCCGACAGGCATGAGGCGTCGGCACCATAAATTTAACAATAAAATTGCAATCTGCTCTGTTTAACAATAAAATATAAATTTGCAGGCCTAACAGTGCTAAGTCTTTTCTTTTTTCTTTTTTTCCATGATAACAGGCCTTGAACTTCACCTTTATCATCGCATTGAAATCTTTATGGGTCATACTTTTAATGATTAAGACCTCATCGGCTGCAGATGAAACACACTGGAAGTAAGTTGAAGAATAAATGTGTAGAAACATGACAACAATCTTCTACAAAGAGGAGACTTTAAATAAGCTGATCACATAAATAAAGAAACTAGCAGCTCTTCTATATAGCGAAGAAACTAAAATAAGCTGAACACAAAAATAAAGGAAATGGCAGCAGAGGCATAGAATGATAATGAAACAAAACCCAACAAAAAAATTCAAGTGGGAATATACTATGAGATATGAGGCCAACATCTTAAAGAAAAATTGGATATTCCTAAATTTTCAAATCAAAGAGATATTCCTTCTTTTTTTTATTGGTAAAGTGAATTGAACCCACAACCTCAATGTTACATGACTAAACTTCCAGCTCCCAACTTTTTGTTCAACTTTCATGAGGCCAACAAAGACATCCAGCAGAAGCCAGGTTCACGTCATCCTCTGAGATAAGGTATTCTGCATATTGCTCTCAAAGTTTCTCAATGGAGCGGTACCACCAAACTGAACCCTTCTCACTCCATGAAGAAGAATATCCATGCCAACTTTGACTAACCCACCAACTGGTTTGCATGATATAAGATACAGTTTATAGCTCAAACAGGCTGCCCAGGCACAATAAGGAGGCTATTGCAGTTTTAGGTAATGAATATCTGACATCCAATTCTCCCCCAACTACCTTTAGGCCACTGGAATCTCTACTTCAATAGCTAAGGGAGTCATATAAAATGTGCACACTGCCACACCAACCTACGGGCTTTCACATTGTCTCATGCAACAACAACTATACAGGGAATAATTCCAAAAATAATAATGATAATGGTATAGGGAAAATATATCAGAACATATTTCACAAAATTTTAAATATATGTGGCATTCCGGGGCATAACCTCCAACAAATGTAATTCCGTTAAGGCATGAGCAATTCAGCGTGGAGTAAACTGTAACATAGGTAATCAAAAGTAGCTGATATTGAATGAAATTAGGCAAGCATAGATATTTTTTATGCCAACAAAAACCCACTTGTTGACAATGGAAGAAATAGGTCAAATCAAAACAGATCATACTCTAGTTAAAAACATATAAATCCAATCTCACCAGATCCATTGAGAATAGTGACCATGTTGCGGGCACCACCCCTAACTACAAGGCGAAAATCCCTCTTCAGACCAACATGCATGGCATATTTCTGCATTGTACAAAATAAGCCAACTCAAAAGTCAGTTTCATAAACAAGTTCAGTTATCATGCAGAGAAAGCCATTGTGAATACAATATCATGAAGGAAACTCTTGTATGGCAAAAGATTATATTTCGAAATAGTTAAAAGGGAACTTAGGGACAGACACAAATCTGTCAATTATGAACAGATTATTCTATTTTCATTTATAGTAGTTACTACTAGTTTAACTGCCAACGTGTTATGATGCCTAGATATAGGATGAATACAGTAGGGATGTCATGGAGGGCAGGCCTTGGCGCAATGGTAAGGTTGCTCCATTGCAACCTGGGCGTCACGGGTTCGAAACGCAGAATCGGCCTCTCCGATTGCGGAGGTAAGGCTGCGTACATCTGACCCTCCCCAGACCCCGCAGTGGCGGCAGCCTCATGCAATGGGCTGCCCCTTTTTTCTTACAGTAGGGATGTCATGGACATGTCTGAGGCACAAATTTTACACAAACTATGAAGTATTGGATATGATATGACACAGTATATTGCCTATTTTGAAGTACCCAGGTAACATAAGCATACATTGGATAGACAAAATTGAAAGCCAGCACTAAGAGATTAATTTACCTCATTAACAGGAGCTTCATTGTCTCGAATAACAATGTCATGTGCATCAATCTCTTGTCCGAACTGTGTCTTTAAGAGATCCCCTGAGTTCCCAACAACCGCACATGTCTGAAACTGGCGTGGGTGAAAAGGGGGCTTTGATGGCAAGATCAAATTAAGGTGCTCCTCACAAAGAGTACGGTTGTAGCACTTATCTGTACCACTAAGCCAACACATGAAAATATATTATGACTTGCCATTTCTAAGTTAAAGTGCCATAAAATGTAGCAATATATAGAATGAAAAAGAATGTGTTCAGCATCATACAGCTGTGCAATCCTTTTTGCAGCATATTCAAGCCATCCATCTGGTCGGGCATCTAAATACTCCCTCGTCAAGATTGTTGTCATGTTACGATACTGGAATTGTCTGCAACTTAGTAATCATTCTTGGACAACAAAAGGAAGACAAACAAGGGGAACAAAAAGCAAGTTGAGAGGAGAACATCTACCTGTTCCCATAATAGAATTGCCTCGCAAACATCATACTGGTACTCCAGGGGCTCAAAGATCTTAAACTGAGCATTGTACTGTGTGGAAATAAAAGATAAATAAGTGAAAATATTATTAAAAGAAAGACAACCAAGCCTCCAAACTAAGGAGGTTGCTGAAAGCATTAAGGAAGAAAATTGCATCAAATGGTCCTTAAGCCAAAGATAAAGGAAAGTGCCTAACCCAGGTGCTATTTGTGCCTTCAGGGAATTTGAGGATCAATTTGCAGTGATCTACAATGTCCACAGTAAGTCCGAGTCCTCTGTTTGCCTAAATGTAAATCCAAGTGAAGAAGTAGTCTCCGCATGTTTAAAGAAGAAATAGAAGCCCATGAACATAATGAGAAATCTGAAAATACAAGCAGGAACATTATTATGCTTATATTTCAATGCTCCACCAGGATGAGGGGAACCAAGCCTTATGCTTGAGGCCACAAGAGAGAAGACGGCATGTTGCTAAGTAATAAGTTAGTCTAACAGCTAGGATCGATAAAGAGGCCTTTTCCTCAGGCAGATATCCCCAATACTGTTCAAAGTGTAACTTAATGTGCCCAACCCCCACTCTTGTTGTCTGGGTTTTTTTTTTTTTTTTTTTTTTTTTTTTTTTTTTTTTTTTTTTTTTAATCTCAAGCATGCATTTCACATCTAGAATTAATTTCCTCTTTTATGATCAATGTAAATAACAATGGAAATAATAACACTAACAGTAAAAAAATAGAAAACAAAAGAACTAGAGTTTAATGGATGAATGTGAAGCGTCCCTGTTCTAAATTGACACACAATTGGCTTAACTATTGTTTTCACTAGGCTCATTGGGAAAGGATAAATTTGACGTAGATACCAGGTATTTAATCTCATAGAAAATAATCCCAGCCTACCTGGTTGCAGAAGAGGATGACCATTTGATCGTGTTCATTGAGATGCATTCCACTATTGGCAAGTCACTATAAAGTTTGTAATGAAAAACTTATTCCTCCTTCAAAACCTGCACCTTGCCTTCATTAGCCTCCGCCTTTTTAATTGAACAAAAAAATGACTTGAGGATAGTTGGAACTCCAATCAAGCTCCCATCAAAGTTGAACTTGAAACTTCTAACAAGAAACCATGGCATAGTTGGAACTTGGAAGGTGCAAACTGCTCCAACCACGACGTTGCATGTTCCAGTCCTGTTAGAAGCTTAGTCACCTAGTTCGTTCATGAGGCCTTCGAACTCCGAATAGTTCATTTCGAATAATTCGCAGTTTGATTCACGAATTGTCCTCAAACTAGTCTCATGTAGTTCTCTACATTGAGTCCAGTTGTGGTGGCCACCTGAAAGTGTCCACCTGAAAATCCAAGCAATTCAAAAGCATGGCACACCCTATCTATTAGCGCTAATCCAAATCTAACTCCAATCAAAGCAGCACCTTAAGATTGCTTACCAGTAAAACACGAAGTTTTACTTTGGTTTTCACAGTGATTTGAATTTTAGATTGGGCCCTAGTGATTGCCTAAGCATGGACACTAATGAATTAGTTCATCGAACCTGTTGAACTCCAACTGAGAATTAGACGAATCGAGATGCGAGTCAAATAAACCTACTCCATCGAATTCATTGATCCAACAAAGACTCGAATTACGAATTGAGAACTCAAATACTAATTAATCGAATTGCAAACTAGGTAACTATGGTACTTAGAAGTTTCCACCATGCCATCTGTTAAGGGCTCATTTGTTAGCTCAGAAATGAATTCCTAGGAAATCGAAGTAAAGGTGAAGATCCACATATGGGTATCAAATAGTCTTCTTTGGCAGGAAATCATTATCCAGCCATCATCCTAGTAGATCAAAATCCTAACAAGGTATGGGTCCCATCTACGTTTCCACCTTCTATCTTTCACTCCTCGCCTCTTCAATAGCCCACTTCATGGCTCTGGGCCATAAACTTTCCATTTTTCACCCTCCATCTCTTTCCTACACGTGAATTCATAAGTGATGTTAATTTTTATGTTTTACGGCAATAATGTTGGTTTCTGCATAAGGGAGGTGCCTCGCTAACTGAGCTAACATTGGATAAGCCCAAAATCACATCTTCTCTCCTTGAATGGTAACAATCACTCACCAAATGCAAAACCCATCTTTCTCCAATCCAATTGCTATCAGATCTGAATGAAGAAAATGCAAAAAGGCATCCCAATTCCCACCACTCTCCAATGGGGCAGAAAATAACATCATGGACATCCAAACAAGCACTGATAGAAAGCATAAAAAAAATGTGAAAGAGAATCAAACATCATTGACAACCCAACGGTGGAAAAACTCACCACGCATTGCTGAACGCGGGATTGGAAGGCTGAAAGAACGCGAATCTCCAGATTCACATCGAGCGTGTTCCCGCCTCCAATGTAGTTGCGATTCGAGCCTAAGAAATCGACTGAGATCCAAGTAAAAAAAAAGGGGGGAATTGGAGAGAGATGAGAGAGTAAATGGTATGGACTACCTGTGAAGAAGGTGGATTGAATTGAGAGAACGAGAAAGCAGAAGAAAATAGCAGCGAAGAGAATGAGAAGAACAGTCGGCCTTCGACTCGAGCCCTTCATCCCTCTGTTCTACTCTGCTCCTACGTCGTCTCACCGCACTCGCCTCTATCAGCTTACGAATGAGGTGCGTTCCAAACAAGAATGCCTTTGTTTACTTCACCAGTAAAGTGAAGTGGGGTGAATGATCAAATTAAGTTGAAAAGAAAATAAATAAAAATTTTTTTTATTTTTTGAAATGACCATTTATCTCACTTTACTAGTAAAGTAAAATTATCAATAACCAGTGATTCGTCAATCAAACCCACTGTTTCACAGGAATTACTCTCTTTATTAAGGAGGTAATAAAGTCAAGGGTGTTCACAGGTCAATAAAGCTATTGTAATGGCCGTTTGTTTATTAGAATTCATAGAATTCATGTCCGATGGTTGTTTGGAAATTTCAAATGCTAGTATTTGAAATACTGTCAAATTCTTGAATTCTAAATTCGTTATTTCATTCATGGCCTGAATTATTGCATGAGTTTCCGGAATGTCATCGTTCATCTCCCGAAATTCCTGTGCTTAGTGAGATTTCAAAATCATCTTTATTAAAATGGTTTTTCAAATGCTGAATTTTTTAGAATTTCAAATGTCTGAAATTTCAAATGTTTAGGATTTTTGCAATGAAACACAAAATTTCTAATAGAAATTTTGAATTTCTAGACAATCTAAATTCCTGTCAGGCATTCTAGTAAAGAAACAAGGTCTAAGTTTACTGATAACATCTAACTATCATATTTTTTATTTTATCATGTTTAGATGGCTAAGACTTAGCCTATTCTTTTTAATGGTTTAGATTGATGAAGATATCTACCCTACCTATAAAATAGATGCAAAAACTATTTTTTTTAAAAATAGGAATTTTGTGATAAGATCGTCTTATTGGATTTTCCATTTTTTATGTTAAAACGACAAAAAGTAGAGCTTGATGGGTTTGTCCTGCTCCTATCAGCAGTGGGTTTGGCAGTGTCTTATAGGTTTCAGGGCAGGCGTGGGATTTATAAATTTGACCCGAGTTGGATTTAGGATTTAGTGTGGGGCTGAGTTGTTTCGGAGTGGGATTGAGTTTGGGTTGACCCGCCCCACCATCATTTATAACTAATTTAAACGATTTCAATGAGTAGTGGCAGGTGGGGGAAAAATATACTGGCACGTTTGTGTACACACCCTTTCCGTGGAAAGAGGAAATTGCCACGTCAGCAAATTTCATAGAAATGAAAACCTCGGAAAAGGATTTCCGTAGAATTTAGAAATTCATGTTTTGTGTAAAAATAGTTTCCTCATTGAATTGGTGCAGATGTTGTTTGGTGCGACTGTGGATTCCTTATAGAAAGTCAAAATTTCTTATTTGGTGATATAATTTTTTGAAGAAAAATAACATAACATGTATATTATTTATTTAACATTAAATAATAATTTATATGAATATATAAAAAATGAAAAAGTTATAGGGTTTTTGGGTTGAAATAGACAAGAGTAAGGAAAAGAGGAAGAAGTTTTCCGAGGAAAACCATTTCCCATACCCCCATGAGAAATTCATTTCTACAATTATCAAAGAAAATGCTGACGGGGCAGGAAAGCATTTCCGTGGAATTGTTCCGCACCAAATGCCAGAAAAATGGGTTTTTCGAGGAAAATCGTCAACTTTTCCGCGGAAAAGTGTTACACAAACATGCTTGAGGAGTTGTGGTTTGGGTCTAGCCCAATCCAGACTCATTGTCATCCCTACTTGGATTGCAAGTTTGTTCACAACCTACTAGATTCAATCTAATTTAATTAGAAAGACGGCTTCCTATCTTTACAATACGTTTGTATTTACTATACTCAACCTCTTTAATGATGTAACATTTGGCTTTTTCCTAGGGTACAAGTAAATTTACCAGACATACGATTTTTTTTTTCTTTGGGGACCAAGGAATGATTGACAGTGGGTATGTTTGAATGATTTAATTTATTGGAATGTTGACTATCTGGCAAATCTTTGATCAAATTCATTGATATAGGGCTGATTCAATTTTTTCTGTTTGAGATGGAGTTGTTTCAAGATCATTCAACTTTTTAAATAGATGCCACCCATTCAATAATAAAAAGTAGACTTATCATATAATAATAATTACATGGGCAAAGTTAATATGGTAAAAGCAGTGCACAGCACGTTAGAATTGCAGACATGCCCAGGGTCAATCCTTGGGTCCTGGAGCTTTAAAGCATCACCCGCGACCACTATTGGAACTTGAAGATAAAGCAATATGGTAAAAGTTATATGACAAACTTACTAGAAAAATGTTTTATTGCTTTTCTTATCTATAAAGATTGCCTTTTTTATGATTTTTGAAAAAGAGAGGAAGGAGATAAAATCTTAATGAATCGGACAATCACATAAGCTCACAATCTAAAAACATTTGAGCATAATCAGATTTAAGTCAAATAAACTTATAAAGTAGACTGAAAGACTGCATGGAAGCCCTTGAATGTCATTGGGTTGAGCCCAGATCTTACAGTCCCTACTGTGTGAATTCTACTTGAGTATTTAATATGGGGTAATTCTATTTGTACCCACATGTTTTGTTGAGCACACCACTTTTTCATTAATATCCAAAATACCCTCCTCTCATATCCTCTCATCTTTTATTTTCTTCATCTTCTATTTCCCTCCCACTTGTTGCGATTGAACCCTAATGGCCACCCCATCACCAGCGACAATCTCTCTCTCTGGTGAGCTCTCCACTCTACCCCACCATTACCGATGAGCTCCCTTTTATTCTCCCTTCGATGAGTAAGCGGTTTCTTCTCCTCTTCTCTTCCCCTCCCACTTGCTGCGACTAAACCTCGACGACCGCCCATCGCTTTTGAGCTCCCCTCTTTGCCCCACCATCGCGCAACCATCTTCTCATTTTTCTTCGCGTGTATCGCTCGCTGCCGGTGGGGTGCACGGAGTTTCAGAGCTGCCCACGTAAAGAGTTGCAGTGCTGGAAAAATCCGTGTATAATATCATGTATACGGTGTTTCACACCTCGAGCACATAAAATATATACGGAACTTATGTGTATTTTTGTCATGTGTAATTTTTTCTTAAAAATGCGTCCAGAAAAACACGCTGTGCGTTAGAACTTCCCTTTAGGCCACGTTTGGCAACAGTCTGGGCAGGGGATTCCTCGGACCTTTTCCTTGAATGTGTGGATTTCTGATGTTTGGTTCACAGTAGATTTTGAGAGGAAAGACATTCAAAATGCATGCTTCTGATTATTTCTCACATCAGACCTCCCCCCTTCCGATGCTGAAAATCCTTCATTGCAAGGAAAGGCGGAGCTACAGTGCATGCTACAGTGAAAAAACGGGATGAAGAAGGCTAGAGGATTTTTGCTTTGAAAACCTATCTTTTGAGTCCCACAATAAAGATCCAAACCGTTAATCAGGTTGAAACCCTCCAAAAAGGCTATATGATAAAAATCAGCCGTTGATTCATCACAAATCATGAGAAATAGGCCAACAACCAGTGGACGCTTATTTCACATAAACTGTATAAAAACGAGATGAAAAAACAGTCCGTTGTTTTCCATCTTTTGGTTCTTGTGGGCCCCAAAACCATGATCTAAACCGTGAATTATTTCCGGAAGGTCAAGCACAACTACTACATCAAATTTCAGCCGTTGATTCATCATAGATCATGAGTAATAGGCGAAAAACCAGTGGCCGTTTATTTCACATATACTGTATAAAAACGGGATGAAAAAACAGTCCCTTTTTTTTCCTTTTTTTGGTTCTCGTGGGCCCCAAAACCATGATCTGAACCGTGGTTTATTTCCGACAGGTCAAGCACAAATACTACATAAAATTTCAGCCGTTGATCCATGCTATATCTTGAGATATTTTCAGAAAATTTCAGATTGTAAAAAAATATTTTTTTATTCCTGTGGGCTCCCTTTGCACGATCTAAACCGTTCAAATTCTCTAAATGGCCAAGAACATCTTTGAGGAGAAAGTTGAGGTCTTGATTTTTCATAGATTTTGAGATATTTTCAAAAAAGCTTACAACCATTGGATCATACATCTTACAAATGATAGGAATCCTCTCTCAATATCAAACATAGAATTCTCATTGGAAATCCTATATGAGGATGTGCTAATTCTAGGGAGATGGAGAGAATCCTCTAAATAGAAGATTCATCTCTGATTTTCAAACGTGCCCTTAGTAAGACCTGGACGGCTGGACCCAAACCTATCAACGGCATTGTTAGCAATTCAGATCCGTGTCCAAGGATCCGACATTCCGACCCAAAAACCCAGCAGTATTCATCCATCAGTGCTATAATGACAAAAGGAACTGGAGTGGCCACGTAGGTAAGAACTAAGAAGTAATCACTCGCTTTTCATGGTAGCAAACCCACATTTTATCCAAACCTGAAAACAAATATCTGATGGAGTACCGTATCCTAATTCCAAAGACCGACTAAGATAAATGAGGACATTATGCAAAATCGTGCGGGTCCCACTTATTTTGTTGATCAAATCCATCTACGTATGCCAAGCAAAACACCACGTTCTTATACTCACCATCTCAGTTTTCTTTTCATAAACAAATATTGCATCTGCCATTCCGCCTACTTGGAATCACCATTTTGAGTTAAATATTCATATTAGATTAGTTCCAATCTTATAATATTTTTCAATAAATTTCTGAAAATTTGTTAATTCTTATCATTAATACTATAATATAGAATACTTTCGGGTTATAAATTGGAGGCCTACAATTACAAACGTGCATAAAGTTAGGTTAATTTGTTTTAACAAATCTTTTAAGAACCATGGAATTTAAGATACTGACTAAATAATTTTAGAATTTATTAGATTAGTAAAAAAGAGAAAAATTAGGATTACCAATTAGAGACCTACAAAAATGAAAATAAAACAAATGAATGTACCGGGAATCAGAGGGAGTTGCCGTGGATAGTAACTCCCGCTTCTATAGCCCTCATTAGAGATGATCGATCCCTGGCAAAGTCGTTTACACTCTTCTCTCATAGCCACTCGGCTAACTAAAAAAATGTATGAATGTACCCATGACCTATATGACTTATTTTTATTGTTTTACATATGTAACGGGTTAAGTCTTCTAAACGGACGTAAAAAAAATCCACCAAAAATACCCTCATTACGAGCTACATGATATTTAGTCCATCTCCATGGGAACGATTTGGCTCACATTTAGTTAGCGTAGACCCTTTCACACTCTCATTTCTTCATAATTGGCACTAATCCAATTTCACTTTCATCAAGCTTTTATCTACCATGGGATTCAATATGGAAAAAAATAAAATTCAACCCTTATCATATAGGCCTTTCTATCCACCCCACCCTAGTAATAAAAAAGCATCTAAGTGGGCTTCATTTATTTATGTCATTTCACACCTCCTAAATGTCACTATTATTACTATTAATTGGTTTTAGTGGATATTTCACATCTCATATACATATATAGCCCCTAAAAGGACAAGGAGGCGTATACATAGTATACACTCATAAAAGTGAATTGAGTGTATCACCAAGAGCCAGTAGTTATTATGTTGGGCCTCAAGTGTGTCTGTCTCAGTGTCCTGCATGGGTTTGAACTTCGAAGTGCGTTCAATCCTGCGTACCGCCTCCTGCAAAGGTCGTGTCGTGCAAGCAGGGGCGAAACGGTAAAAACACAAGAAGGAGAACTCCGTTACGTTATTGGAAGATACAAGATATCTTTGGTGTATACGACAAACTCCGCTTATCACCGTCCACACATCCTCCAATCGCATACACCGTATATAAAAGGCAATCCCTACCCTCCTCTCCCCAGATTCCCAACTTCACAAACCCTTCTCTCTCTCTCTCTCCCGCTCGCCTTCTCTTCTTCTTCTTCTTCTTCTCCTTTTCTGCTCGGCGGAATATTAGGGTTGGGTTTCTCTTAAATTCAGCTCAAAATCATTGATTTCGGTAATGATTTCTCTTTTTACCTATTAGATCAGATGCTGGATTTGGAATTAGGGTTTGATTGCCTATTGCCTTTTCTTTCTTACCTTTGTGAGGGAATCGAAATTAGGGTTTTTGTAAAGTTCTTATATTCAACTTCATTTTTGCTGCTGTTCTTGTAGTTTTTTTTTTACGTTGAAATCTGTGTTTGCTCTGATTGATTTGTAGGTCGAACTTTGAGCGCTAGCTAGCGCTTTGATTATTGAAAGTCGTCGACTGGTTTTTGTTGTGATGGTTTCGAAGATATGGTTTTTAAGATTTGTTGCTTCAGGTGTTTTCTTGCTTGGAAATGATCATTAATACAGAATCCATTGAACGAGTTCTCTTTTGCCCCCCCATAATTGATGAATAGTTTGTTGCTGAAAAGCCCTTGATCTGTTCTTATTGTAATGATTTTTGGAGCTGCAGTTTTCATGATTCTTGCATTTTTATCTTTAAATGTTTGTATATGGCAACTTAAGCATCTATCTTAAGCATTGATAGCTGTTCTAGGGTTTTTTTTTTTTGAATTATATAGAAAAGCTGAGTCAAGTTTTTTCTTCTTAATCAGCAATCATGATGCCTTTGAATGTATTGTATTAAGTTTTGTATGCTCTTGACTTTGTTGGGTGATACAAATACATGATCATTTGGCCATTTTCTTTGTGTGCTTTGCAATTTTAATTTGAATATTTTTGTCTATGGATGGATATATTAATTCTATGATGCTTGGATACTCTTTATGCCTAACAGTACCTTTAGTGGTACTGTATATTTCATGGATACTTGTAGGGTACTGGTAATTCTGGACTTGGTAATGTAATATTGTAGTGTTTTGTTAGCATTTTATATTTCTGAGGGCATCATGTCTTTTTGGCATCAACAGCTGTAATTTGAGTAGTCTTTTTTGGGAACTCTTTGGAACAATAGATGATTCACAAAACTTTCCATCATGGTTATTGGCTGCCCACTCTATAACATTTGCATCCTACTTGAAAGTATTCAGTCTTGATTCATTATTTCTTTTCTGAATTAAGTTTGGACTTCTTGGTTGGTTTTCCTGTATTCTTTACGAAGTTAGGTGATTGGTGGCCTGAATTTGTAGAACTGATTTGCTCAATCCATTTTGTTTGTGTTAGAAAATTTTGCAACTGTTGTATTAATGCATCAGATTGCATGTTTATAATTCCCGCATCCATTTGTGTTGGGTTATTTAGTTTCGAAGTTTCTTTAATGAAACCACCAACAGTAGGTGGCTGCATGTTTGCTACCCTTTTATTTTGTTTCCCTTCTCTCTCAACTTCATTTTTCTGTATCCAAATGTCTTCTTATGCGCAATTGTGTCTTTAGCCTTGTGCACCTTGGAACACTTTTTGCTATATCTCTGTGTGGTTAGGATTACCCAAAAGAGTTTTTTTAGGATTTATAATGTTCTTAAATAAAGAAATAGAAAATGTACAACAAAGGGAATGATATAATGGTTTTTGGCCTTTATACTGTCAGTCACATGATAGTTTTGGCAATTAACTCTTTATGGTGTAAAAAACTAACGTTTCTGAGGTGTTGGTTATTTGAACACATTCTGACTCTGATAACATACCTCATGACATCAAATTTGTTACGAAGTTTTGGTTTATTTATCAAGAAAAGATTTTATTCCTCTTTTTAAGAATCCTTTCCTGATCAGTCATAAGTTATCCTGATTAATCATGTGTGCGCATTCTGTGCAGGCTGTTTGGTTATATAGGATTCTAGGGCTGCTGCTTGCTGCAAGGAATTATGGCTAGGGCTCTAGTTCAATCATCATACCTCCCTGCAGCTGTTGTCAATGAAAATCATGGCCGGCTCCAGGGATCAGGGAAAACCAGAAAGTATGCCAGAATGATGTATAGTCAGAGAACATACCTCCCGAATATGCAGGGTTTCGCGGGACTCCGGTGTTCAAATACTTTGGACATGATTGCAAGATCTGGTCGTGATTTTCACTCTACAGTTGCAGCTGCTATCTCTGTTCCAAGGGGAAAAGCCAGCCGAGGGATTGCCTTTGCTATGTTTGAGCGCTTCACAGAAAAGGCCATCAAAGTTATTATGCTTGCACAAGAGGAAGCCAGACGACTAGGACACAATTTTGTCGGCACAGAACAGATTTTGTTGGGTCTTATTGGTGAAGGGACTGGTATTGCGGCTAAAGTGTTGAAATCCATGGGCATTAACCTCAAGGATGCCCGGGTTGAAGTGGAGAAAATTATTGGGAGAGGCAGTGGATTTGTTGCAGTAGAGATACCATTTACTCCTCGTGCAAAGCGTGTTTTGGAACTCTCCCTGGAGGAAGCCCGGCAGCTTGGTAACTTTTTTTTCACTGCTTCCTATTAGCTTTAAGCCTTTTTTTTTTTAATTGGTGCTGTAAGCTTTTTTGTTCATTGCTTTAATGCTTCCTTGATGCATTTTGTTCATTACTATATTTCTTTCACATCTTTTTGGCAAAAAAAAAAAAAAAAGAACAAAAGAAAAGAAAAGAAATATATATTGTTTTACAGTAGAATTTTTGATCTGTCTGGCATAGTTTTGAGATGGGATTGGGTTCTTCTACACTACAGTGAGCATTTTTTCTTTCTTACTAGTATATTTTATGCTCCCCTTTTTCGAGATTGTAACCACAAAACTTTCTGTTTTTTAACCTTTGTGTGGACAGTTTTTTTCCTTCACAGAAATGACCACATTTGATCCTAAGTAGATAGCTATATATTTCTGCTACAAATATTACCTTTATATTACTTAAGATGTTTTCATTTCCTTGAATATAAACATCTAACTAATTGAAATTCGTAAAATATTTTAGGTCATAACTATATAGGATCTGAGCACTTGCTTCTTGGCCTACTACGTGAAGGTGAAGGTGTAGCAGCTCGGGTTCTTGAAAACCTTGGAGCTGACCCCACTAACATTCGTACACAGGCAAGTTTGTGATGCACCCTGTTGTAGCTACTTATTTTATCCAGTTAAACATTCCGTCTTTCATTTTCAATGTTGAACATTCTTGATTTGTTCTTGACGCAACAGGTTATTCGTATGGTGGGTGAAAGCACAGAAGCTGTTGGTGCTGGGGTTGGAGGAGGAAGCAGTGGCAATAAAATGCCAACACTAGAGGAGTATGGCACCAATCTGACAAAGCTGGCAGAGGAGGTAGATCATATATGTGCCATGTCTGTTTCTCTATGGTGCTTGTCACATCTAACTGTTTGGTAAAATGTGCTAAATATATCCTTTTTTTTTTCAGGGCAAACTTGATCCTGTTGTTGGAAGGCAGCCGCAAATTGAGCGTGTCACTCAAATTTTGGGCAGGCGGACAAAGAATAATCCCTGCCTTATTGGAGAGCCTGGTGTTGGGAAGACAGCTATTGCTGAAGGGCTAGCTCAACGCATTGCAAATGGAGATGTTCCTGAGACAATTGAGGGAAAGAAGGTGAGTATCTAACCATCTGACTATGAATTGTTGATGCAACCAAATGAGCCCCTTCCCAAAATTTTCATAGAATATATGAGGAGAAGTGGATAACGGTCAAATGAAGTCTTTTTTTCCTTCTTGAAGTTGTCCACTATTACCAGTATGAGTCCAAATTTTAACAGCCGTCCATATTTTTCATGATATTTATTCCGAGTGTGAGTAAATTAGGGAGTCTTTTAGGGCACGTTTGGCAATGGTCTTAGGGTAGGATTCCTCGCCCAAAATCCGCGCTAGCGCGGATTTTCTTGTTTGGCTCAGCTAGGATTTTACTATGATGGACTGAAGATTTCCGCTCTTTTGATTATTTCAAGAGTCACACCTCCCCCCCTCGGATCCGTGGAATCATCCCTATCAAGGATTTGCGGAGCTACAGTGTTCCTGGACGGTAATATAGGGCAGACCGGTTTTTGCATTTTTTTGGTTTTTATGGGCCCCAAAATCAAGATCTGAACCGTTAATTGTGTTAAGAAGGTCCATAACGGCTATGTACCAAAATTTCAGCCGTTGATTCATCATAGATCGTGAGATATTTACAAAATCGTCCAAACCGTTAAAATGCCATATTCTGTGATGCAGTGGGCAAAAAACGGGATTAAATAGTCCCTTGTTTTCAATCTTCTGGTTCCTGTGGGCCCCAAAATCAAGATCTGAACCGTTAATTGTGTTAAGAAGGTCCATAACGGCTATATCCCAAAATTTCAGCCGTTGATTCATCTTAGATCTTGAGATATTTTCAAAACCGTGAGGGACAGTGATAGTAAAGGTAAGTAGTAATGTGGCCCTAATAAGTTTTTGCTTTGGGAATGTACCTTTTAGATTCCCTAATCAAGATCCAAACCGTTAGTCATCTTTAAAAACTCCAAAACGGCCACTTCACCAAATATCAGCCGTTAATTCATCTTAAATCTCCAGATATGTGCCAAAATGTCTTACTGTGCAAACTATTATTGAAAACAGTCCGTTTTTTCTCATTTTTGGGTTTATGTGGGGTCCACGATCAAGATCAAAACCGGTCATTAGTTCTGGACGGTCAAACACGGTAAGGTGACCAAATTACAACCGTTGATCCTTACTTTATCTTGAGATATTTGTATAAACATCAATTGGATCATACATTCTACAGCTTATAAGAATCCTCCCTCCATCCAAACATGGAACTTTCATTGGGAATTCTACTTGAGGATTGTGGCTTTCTTTGGAGATGGAGAGAATCCTCTAAATATAGGATTCTTTACCGTTTACCAAACGTGCCCTTTAGGTAAGAGTTTGAAGTTTGAGGTGGATTTTAGAGTTTTAAGGTGAAGCTAGTCTTAGGGTTTTTTTTTTTTTTTGAATAATAGTCTTAGGTGTTCTTCATTAGCATATTGTTTGATAAGGACTTACTTCGATACGTATGGTGAGGTTTTAGTAACAGTCTTGAGGTGATTTTCTTTCCTTTTTCTATTTTTTAAAATTTTCTTGTGAGAAAATTCCCTTTTCTAGTTTCTTTGAGGATAAAAGATCCCTGAAAAGACAATTTTAGTGATTTTAGCTTCTCTTGTTTATTTATTCTTCTATCCTTTAATATGGCTTTTGTTAGTGAAGTTACTTACTATTGCTTATCTTTGTGGATGCTACAATGATAGTCCATAAATCTGAACTTTTTGGGCTAAGTTTTATTGCAATCAATGGGTCAGTTTTTCCCTCATGTCCCTCATTGTGTGCGCTCGAGCCACAAAAATGAAGTTTTTGGACTCTGAGACGACATTAATTTCACTTACAAGAAGATTAGTTTTTCCTAACTCATACCTGGTTCAATGGTAAAGTCGTATGGCCCCATTTGTGAAACTGCTACGAGGTCCCTGGTTCTGGACTTGCATTAGGACATACAGAAAATAGAAGGAAATTAGTTTCTGTGTTCGAATTTAATTTGTTGCCATTCATTCACTGGTCTTAATTTGCTCAGTGGGAATTAATAGACATTAGTATGATTTATGGGTTTTTTCCTCCATAGTATGCTTGGTACTTTGTTTTCTTGGTGGATACCATGTTCTTTTACCTCCACAGCTTGCGCAAAGTTCTCATTTATGTACTGATAAAATGTTATCAGAATATCATCTGCATACATTTTTTATTTCAACTAGATACTGGAGATGAAGCTAAGATTAGTACATACGTCTGAGGAAGCCCGAAATAAACAAAAAACTAAGAGAAAGGTTAAAAGTACAAGATGGTCATTATGTGATTGTTGAATTTTTCTTTGCAATGCAGGTGATTACCTTGGACATGGGTCTTCTTGTTGCGGGTACTAAATATCGTGGAGAGTTTGAGGAAAGATTAAAGAAGCTGATGGAGGAAATCAAACAAAGTGATGAGATAATACTCTTTATTGATGAGGTACATACTTTAATTGGAGCAGGAGCTGCAGAGGGTGCAATTGATGCTGCAAACATCTTGAAACCAGCTCTAGCAAGAGGTGAACTGCAGGTGGGTTATTTTCACGGTATTCAAGTATGGTTGTCTTGTTATCCTATAGGACAGTTATGCTTCATATGAAAAGTCGAGTTGAGCTGAGTTGTATATGCCATCAAGTTGTCACAGATATCAGTTTTAGCAATAAATTTAATTTTTTTTTATTTGGTGTAGTGTATTGGTGCCACAACACTAGACGAATACAGGAAACACATTGAGAAAGACCCAGCTTTGGAGAGGCGTTTCCAGCCAGTAAAAGTACCTGAACCAACTGTAGATGAGACCATTCAGATTCTCAAGGGTCTACGAGAACGGTATGAACTGCACCACAAGCTTCGCTATACAGATGAAGCTCTGGTTGCTGCTGCTCAGCTGTCATATCAGTACATCAGGTCTGTGATGTTGAAGTACCAATCTTTCAAATTATGTATGTACTTGCATCTGCACTGTTTAGAAGAGATGGTGTGTATGCAATCATGGTTTAACATTGTGAAACTTCATAGAATATCATAGCCTTGTCCCAACTATGTTGGGTCGGCTACATGAATTCTGTTTCTCCATTCTGATCTATCTTGAGTCAAATCCTTAGATAGGTTGCACTTCTTCAGATCTATCCTTAGTACTTTCATCCATATCCTCTTCACCCTAACTGAGCAAAAATAAAGGGTCACATGTAGTTCTAATGCATTCATTCTTATAGTTGAAATTAAAAGCACTTATAATCATACTATAAGTAGCTCCAATGCATTTCTAGTTAAATTGGAACACTTGGTAGAGGGATGGTGTAGCCCTGGTAGTGGCCTTGTGGGCCCCATCTCTCCTTATGGTGAATGACTTGATTGAATCTTCATACACAAATTGCAGATGGACCTAAGGTCATTTCCATCTGGCTTTTGCCCCAAAACCTGTAAAGCAACTGCCCTTAGGGGCTTAGTCCTTTAGGATTGAGATGTATGGAAGGCACCCAGGTTTTTCAGAAATTTATTCATTGTCTCAAATATTAGCAATAGGAATTTTGATGGAGTGGTGTTTGTTGCTGGAATTAAGTAATTGATTAATCATGTCTTCACAAGAAAACGAAACTGTCTATTTCATACGCTCTGGTTTGAGCTAGATGTGTGTGCCTATGAGGTCCTTCGCGTAATGGAAGAGTGAGCCTTATAGCAAGTCAAAAATAAAAAGATTCTGATCATCTTGAAGAAGTAAAAAACCACGAAAGCGGATAGAGGTCTGTGTGGGCTGAACACCCTCAAATGAAGATAGAGGGGACCCATGAGGGCCTGAGAACGTCAAGAAAGGAAGATAAAAAGGGTCCATGAGGCCTGATAACACCAAGAAATTAAGATATTACATGATGTGCAAGCAAACTTGAATGAATGACTCTTTGTTTTGGGAGTTAAATTGTTTCAAATTATGTTAATTGGAATTCTTAGGAAGTTCTTATGTTGATTAGGATTTTTGGATATCCTCATCGTTACTTTAGGAAGTCATGCCTATATATGTTCAATGTTGTCTTTATTCACTCATTGATTTATTGAACTTGAAATCTTCTCTTCCATGGTTGAACATGTATTCTGTGCAACACTAGTGTTGCTGAATACAGTCATGATTTTGATTTCTTGAAGCTTTGGCTTCAGAGGTTGACCTGGTCAATTTATCCCTTCACTTTGTCGTGTCAACTAGGCTGTGTGGCCTCTTGCCATGTGGGAGGGTAAGTGATTGCTCCTGATTCAGGTGAAAATGCAGTTCTCCTTTCTAGTCAGCTATCATTGCTGGCTGACAGATTTACTGCAAGGGGCCAATACTAATCAGATCTCCTTTCTACCATTTTTATTGACTGCTTTAATTATAGTCTCTCATATAGTTACGGACTTAACCAATATGCCAAAAGCCCCAGGACTGATGAAACGTGTCAAATCAAATCTAGTAACTATTTAGGACCATAACATACCACCACCCTTCTGCCACCAAGGTAGCAGGCAGCCCTTTTCCCCTTTTGGGATGGCTTTGACTCTGCCCAGGTAGCCCTCTCCACTACAACTCTCACTTTGGCCGTAGGTAGCCCTTTTTGTGACTCTAACTTGAGACGTGGAGGTTGGCTCTAATACCAAATGTTATGTACATAACTAATATGCCAAAAGCCTTAGGATTGATGGAACACGTAAAATCAAATCCTATTATACTATATTAAAGTGGAGGGTTTTGAAGTTAATTTTGACCATAACTTTCTGATTTTGACTGGAAGTTTCACCCATGTTCTACAAGTAACTCACTTTTTCCTCCCACTTCCAACATATAATTGTAACTACTTAAGTTTTCTTCCTACTTTTCATTCTCTCAGTAACTTCATTTCTATTCCAAATCTTATTCTCTTATTGTCCTATTTTCCTTCTACCCCACTTCTCTTACCCATTTCTACTCTTGGACTCTTGGATTGAGAAAATAGGTACACTCATAATCTTCTCTTATTTTATTCTCTTTTTAAAATATTATGCTCTATCTAAACCAAATTGTTGTCATTAAGTATTTGAAAATGATTTTATGTGATCTAAATTTTTTTAATTGACCGTAGAAAATATTTTACAATTTTTGGTGAACACGTCTGTGCTTAGCATGGGCTATTGTGCTAGTAACTACTTAGGACCGTAACACGCAGTCATCTTTTTGTGTAATTCCTTCAATCTTATTTTCTTCTAATAGATGTTTCCATATGCTTCAGTGACCGATTCCTCCCAGATAAAGCAATCGACCTAGTTGATGAGGCTGGATCTCGTGTTCGGCTTCGTCATGCACAGGTATGGAGTGTTCTAGTCATGACAACACAATCTTCTTCTCTTCACTGAACTGTACATTCATGGAGTATGCTTTTTATATGGCAGCTCCCGGAGGAAGCTAGAGAACTTGACAAAGAGCTTAGACAGATCGTCAAAGAAAAAACTGATGCTGTCAGTGGGCAGGACTTCGAAAAGGTAGTCAATGTGCTCTTCTTTAAACAGCAATTGCAAATTTTCAGGAATACACTATTTTCAATTTCTTAAATGACCTTAGGGGTTGAGATTCCTGAGTGCTTACCTGATCCAGTAATTCTGGGTTCGGGTGGACCTTTCCTACCTGATCACTAAATACTAGTTGTTCAGGTTTCAGGTTGACCTTTCCTGCCTGATTAATAAACAGGTTAGGTTCAGGTTGGATCCCTACCAATAGTTTTACTAACTCAATCCAAAATGGCCCAATTTGACCGACTCTGCCCAAATTCACTGAATGACCTGGAGTGTTCATGTATAGATTTTTTAACCTGATTAATAAAGTGGCTGGGTCCATACTTGGTTGTTATCTTCAGTGGTCAATCTGATTGGACCCATTGCCTCATTTAAATTATACTAGCATAAATACCCGTGCTGAGCACGGATATGGCGAACATTGCAATTGAAATAGTCATCCATAAAAAATCAATAGTTTTTTAAAAAAGATATCAAAAGAAAAAAAAAAAAGGGTTATGGGTATGTATTTATGTAATCCAAGATCTAGTGGCATAGAAAAGAAAGTGGAGAATTGGAGTAGAAAGGAAATGGTAGAGTTTGAATAGGAACAAAGTCTTTGGAAAAAAAAAAAAAAAAGGGAAAAGAAAAAAGGGAGAGTGGATACAAGTGGTTATGATAAAGAGATAAAGCAGGTAGTTGATGCAACTTTCGGTCAAAATTATAAAAGCCAAAATTGAATAAAAAACCCTTCTCTTTAACATAGTATAATTGCAATTATTACTGAGCTCACCCAACCTAGCAATTCTTGATTTGGGTGGATGTGCTACCTGATCTTCATGTCTCGGCTTGACCTTTCCTACCTGATTAATAAACAGGTTAGGTTTTGGTTGGGTCTGTTCTGATAGTTCTGCTAACTCAACCCAAAAGCGGTCCAACCTGACTATTGTACCCCAACTTGCCAACCCAAAGGGTTCAGGTAGACATTTTTTAACCTGATTAATAGTGGTTGGTCCATATTTCGTTGTTACATTCAGTTGTCAATCTGATCCAATGCCTCTAAATTATCTTTCACAATTTGAGGTGATGTGTCTTCGTTCTGCAAAGAGAGCTGCAGTCACATGTTCATCTATTTCATTTGGATTTCCACCTGATTAAGAGTCCAAACACAATCTGGATGAGAGGATTGTAGGAAGAATATCTAACTTAAATCTCTTACTTAAAGAGGGCTTTCATTGCTAGAATTCCTTCTACACTGTTGGGGATTGTAGGAAGAATATCTAATTTAAATCTCGTACTTAAAGAGGGCTTTACTTGTTAGAATTCCTTCTACACTATGCTGGGGATCCTGAAATCATCCCACTTGCAGATGTCAGTAGTTTTGGGCATCTTTTCTTATATCCAATATTCTTATACTGCAACTCTTGACAGGCTGGGGAGCTGCGAGATCGGGAGATGGAACTTAAGGCCCAGATTACAGCTATGATAGACAAAGGCAAGGAGAGAAGCAAAGCTGAGAGTGAGGCAGGTGATTCAGGCCCAATTGTGACAGAAGTCGACATACAACACATTGTCTCTTCATGGACCGGAATCCCTGTTGAGAAAGTCTCGAGTGATGAGTCTGACCGCCTCCTCAAAATGGAAGAGACCCTTCACAAGCGTGTCATTGGCCAGGATGAGGCTGTCAAAGCGATCAGCCGTGCTATCCGCCGTGCTCGTGTTGGCCTCAAGAACCCCAACCGCCCAATTGCTAGCTTCATATTTTCAGGCCCAACTGGTGTTGGAAAATCTGAGCTAGCCAAGGCACTGGCTGCCTACTACTTTGGTTCAGAGGAAGCCATGATCCGTCTGGACATGAGTGAGTTCATGGAGAGGCACACAGTATCCAAGCTCATTGGTTCACCACCTGGTTATGTTGGATACACTGAGGGTGGGCAGCTGACAGAAGCTGTCCGCCGTCGTCCCTACACAGTAGTCCTCTTTGATGAGATCGAGAAGGCACATCCAGACGTCTTCAACATGATGCTTCAGATTCTTGAAGATGGTAGGCTGACAGACAGCAAGGGTCGTACTGTTGATTTCAAGAACACACTCCTAATCATGACATCCAATGTTGGTAGCAGTGTAATTGAGAAGGGTGGTCGTCGCATTGGCTTTGATCTTGACTACGATGAGAAAGACAGCAGTTACAACAGGATAAAGAGTCTGGTGACCGAGGAGCTGAAGCAGTACTTCCGGCCAGAGTTCTTGAATAGGTTGGATGAGATGATAGTTTTCAGGCAGCTAACAAAGCTGGAGGTGAAAGACATTGCAGATATTATGTTGAAGGAAGTGTTTGAGAGGCTGAAGGTGAAGGATATAGAGCTCCAGGTGACAGAGAGGTTCCGCGACAGGGTCGTGGACGAAGGGTACAGCCCGAGCTATGGGGCACGGCCGCTGAGGCGGGCCATCATGAGGCTCTTGGAGGACAGTTTAGCAGAAAAGATGCTTGCGTATGAGATAAAGGAGGGTGATTCAGCCATTGTTGATGTTGATTCTGATGGGAATGTGACAGTGCTCAATGGCAACACTGGCATCCCAGAGCCCTTGCCCCCAGCGATACCAGTGTAACTGTTTTAAATGTTTTTGTGAAATCTCTACTGGATAGGTTTAATTGCACTGTAGCTGGCTGTGATGCTTATGAATATTGTCTGATGAGTCGCTGATCTGCATGTTGAATTTTTATTGTTGGTTAACATTGATATTAGAAACAAAGCTTGATGGTAGTTTTGTAGTAATAAATGAATACTAGCACAGTTAAGGTGAAAAGGGTTGCCATTGCTGCCTGGCTAACTATATTTAGTGTTCACCTATACTTTCTGTATAATTGTTTTCTTTTTTGTCATAAATTTTCTAGCGTATCTTCCACTTCTTTTTCGGGGCCTGTTCTCTGGAATGAGGAAATCTTTCAACCTGGCTAACTCTTGGGATTATTTTGAGTTGGACATTGTTATTTGGCTGATAGTAGAGAGCTCTCCGTGAATCCCTAAAAAATGATGGAAAATCTCAGTGCGTCTGTGTGTCATCATAAACTGAATGGTAGGCAGGTCACTTGGTTTGTTTGCAAAATATGGTTCATGCGATTGAATGAATGGCCCAAGCTACACGTACAATTACAGATCTACACAGCCTGAATGTGGGCAAATCGATTGAAACCGAGTTCATGAAACGGGTCTCAAAATGAAAATATACAATTAGAGACAAGGGTGTGATACAATTAGCTAGAGCCTCCTAAGCAACAATGGGCAAAAAAAAAAGAAGGAGAAGCATATGCAACTGAGGGCTGATGATTGTTCTGCTATACCTGTACTCACACCTGATTAGACCCCATGTTGCATTAGGATTTGTGATATTAGACCCATCCCGTGACGGTTGTGGCCTACTTGACATTAAAATATTTCTAATTTTACTATTTTAAAATATTAAAATGTAAAAAGGAAAAATCTACATTTCCTGCAAATAGTTAAGACCAATCCACTACCAACAGCACTAGCCAAGTCTGCATCGTAATCTATTCACGGATTATGTATGGTAATTGAAATGGAGCGAGCAGGACGGGTGCATCCAGAAGCCACCCCAAACCTGACTTGAGTGAAAATCTATAGCACTTACCTTTGCCCCTAACATGATAAAACCACTACCTAACCTTCCTTAATTTGGATGGTCCATCCATTTAAGTCGGCCTATTGCCCTGATACAAACACTGTACCCTGCAAGGGTTACATGCCTCTTAATTTCAGCATCTGTCTTGGGCCTTTAAACGGCAGGCAGAGAAGGCGCTGGAACGATAGTCAACCACTAACTTACTGGAGAACTCAAGTCTCATTATACACACAGCAAAACGTGTAGAAGAGATTCGGTTTATTTTCTTTTAAGTCGCAATAATTGGTCATGGACAATTTTTGAGAGATGCATGCATGGTTTCATAATAATGTTTTCAAGTCTATTAGAGCAAGGCAGAAATCATATTCTCATTGCATCACACAATATATTTAAAATGCTTAGAAAGCTAGGAAAAATGAGTCAATTCCTAGGGCCCGTTGAATTACTAGTAAATTTAAGAATGTATTTTCAAAACCGGCCAAAACGGAGAAAAGAAAAGAAAAGATGAAGAGCCATAAATGGCCACCAAATAACCTCCTCCTCTATTATTGGAAAAAGAATACTCAGCTATTACCCTAGTAAATCAAACGTAGGAGAGGTACTATCTACATATCAACCATGCATCCTTCGCCCCTCACTTTTTTTATTTTATAATCCCTTGTTTGGAAAAAAGAATACCCAGCTATTACCCTAGTAAATCAAACGTAGGAGAGGTACTATATACATCTCAACCATGCATCCTTCCCCCCACCTTTTTTTATAATCCCTTGTTCGGATTTATTTTACCTGGAATTCCTAGGATTTTAGTGCCATGCATACAAACGGGCCTTTACCGACTCCTATGCCGTTTACATTTAGCTGAACTCAACAGTCAGGACTACTGGCAACCAAAATTGACAACTGCCAAAAGGTGAAAACTGATTGTAACAGCTGTGTTAAAAGCCTTGAATGTGTATAGCAAAATCGTAAGACAATACTCTAGGTAATCCTGTTGTCATAGATCTGCAAATTTTAAAAAGAAAGAGAGAAAGAAAAAGAACCTATGTAAACCCCCAAAAAAGGAATTTCGACCATCCAGCATGAGTGTTGCCTTGTACCTATTGACATTTAAATAATCCCTACAGAATAATTCATACAATTAAGGACGGTAAAAAACAATGCGATATCCTTCACCCATAGGATATTGCACATAAATTTTGCTTACCCCACGATGCAGAAGAAGCTACTTTTCTTGAGCAAGGGGAAAAGTAAATATGTGCAATATCCTACCTGTAAATATTATGCAATATCCTAGAAACATACGATATCCCACACTATAAAGGCAAAATTATCATTCTCACAATCCTATGCACATCACCTACCAGGCAAAAGTTAGGTATGATGGCACGTGTACTATCAGAACCCAAAAAAGGAATTCCTGTAGAGCGTAGGGACAGTTGAAAGAGACGTAGAGCTCCCACTTGCTTGACTGATTTTCTTCAACGGCAAACGGCAAAGAATCCATTGATTCTTCTCTGCTTGCAAGTCAGGGCTGCACCTGAATGGATCCAAAGTGGTACCTTACGCCAAAGCTTATCCAGATAGACTTCCAGTGGACCATGCAAATGCAGGCAAGATGGAATGTGAGTATCATGTCAGTCATTTGATGTTTTTAGGGCGATTTCATGTGGCATGTTCAGCAAGTAAAATTACAGATAAGGAATAAAAAGGCTCAATCTCTTTGGATAAATCTGCATCCAGAGCACTGGAGATATGGATTCTGTTGGCCACCATTTTGCAAGATTTTGGATTTATATTGGAGATTGCCACTGCCCTCGATTTTTCTGAATTATTACCATCTGTGATTTATGCAAGTCACAAGAACCAGGAGACCAACAAAAGAATCAATCTCAAAAGACTTGCTCTCAAAAATATATATTTTTCCACTTGATTACCAAAACCTCAAAATCTAAAAGAACCCACAAAACAGTGGGAAGAATGGTGCATTTTAAGCAGTGATGTTAAAGCGTCCCCACCAGCATATTGTGGTGTAGGGGCATGGACTCTCATCAGGAACACCATGGTTAAGCTCTGCTCACCATCGAAGGCATCCATGCCAGCCAGTGTATGATGACAACCCTATGATCTTAAACAACATGGATGTATGTAAACCATATGTCAACATTGAAAGAAGGGAAAGGTGGGTGCTATACAAGCTGGTGGAAAATTGAAATGAACACGATATTGGGGTGGTCATCATGAAATAGGCCTACAAGTCTGCAAAGGCTTTGTGATCGGCAATGGTTGCTTGGTCGATGTCCTTACGGGATGCTTCCCACAGTTGTTGTTCTATTCCCAGCTTCTGTAGCTCCCCCAGGCCACGCTCAACTGAACAAACAGAACGGACAACAAGAAATAAGTTGTGGTTTTATCAATTGTCTAGAATCATGTTACTAAACAAGCCCATCTTGAGCAATGTGATGGCCCAATATGAGATTCAAGATGCCGAGGTTGAGCTTCCAAGTATGAAATGAAATACATAACATGCTATTAGAGATGCAATGCTAACCAGCTAATTTATGAGATGGATTAAACACAAATGATGACATATGGTCTCCATTTTTTTTCCAGAAAAAAAAAAAAAACAAAACAGAAAAAAGAAAAAAAATGCTATAAATGTAATAGTACTCACTATTGGAAATTTTATTGTATTGTTATATAGATTCTATATATAACTACAAAACAAATTGAGGCTGTGTGATGTGGTATATGACTACTAGAAATGTCAATTGAATGTCTCGCTTTTGGACACAAACTCTCAGCAGTTTCATTTTGAACTCTCTGACCAGGTCAGTTAACCTGGTACAAATACATGGTCTAAGCCAAGTCACCATGCCCTTGAAAAGGCTAAGTTACAACCCGAGAGGTAGTCGTAGCATCTGCAAGATACTAGTGCAAGGCCAATAACCTTAAGGGTGGTCTTGTAGATGCATTTGCATGCACGGTGAAGTTCATTCATGTGTACCACTTGCAACAAGGTAGAAATTACCATCAACGGCATCATGTGAAGTCGGTGACCGGGCACCAAGGCTACTCCAGAACTTAAGTCTCTCTTCGGCAAGATCTTCTTCCAAACCATGGGCTTCAGCCCTTCTCCAAAAATATAGAAGCCATGCCTGCAAGAAAGTAACCATCATGGGTGTGGACTATATAACATGGGCCTGGCCATTGCTGCAGTTTTATTTCTTAAAAATGGGTTGTACTTGTTTTTTTGTAGCATCATCATGAATCATCATCATCAAAGCCTTGTCCTTTGTAGCAATAAATCTTTTATCATTCAATAGAAAATAACTTTACATACAGAAATTAGCATCCAAACACATAAGTAGGGCAAAAGAATGTGAAGATGTGATGCAGATACAGTGACCCTAATTGTAGAAATGCCCATTCAAAGACATCATGGATCTCCATCAGGAACATCACATCTATATATGTATTTATTAATGATACTCAATAACTGGTCTGTGAGTTGTGGAGAATAAAGGAATTGACACTTCGGAATTAACAAATATTGATTAAGACATTCAGTTCCTTGTCTGATGTGTTGGATAACTTAACCAGATCTTTGCAATGTGGTTACAAATTGATCGTATTAATCATATAAAGGAATCTTCTGTCACCCTTTTTCCAGTAACTTTGTTCATTATTAAAGATGCAGAAATATGAAGCTAAGACATGGCCAGGAGGAAAAAGAAAAATGTTTATTCAAGAAGAATCATGAATCTTTTATATGTATCATTGGATTAGTTAGATTCTTAGAAGGCTTTAAAAACAGATGACCAGTTGATTATGCTATGCATGATAGTGCATATGGTCTCCAAAATCTCTCAATTATTTCCTCTCCAGATCCCCAAACATAACCAAAGGGGATAAGAGGCGACAACATTTTCTCTTCTAATACAAATGGGCCCTCTTATTGTCCACCATCAAATGTTCTTCTAATGACATCTGAAAAGTCCATGAGACTCAATAAGTTCTAGAAGTACCAAATCCAGGAGCCATCTTGCAATTAAGAAATATGTGATCCTAATACTCCTCTTGCTTGTTACACATGATGCACTCATTCATGAATCTGATTTTATTTTTATTTTTCTATATCATCATCATCATCAAAGCCTTGTACCAACTATGTTAGGGTCAGCCACATGATTTCTATTATTCCATTCCTGTCTATCATAAGGCAAATCCTCTTATAGGTTGCACTTCTTCACATCCATCCTTATTACTTCCATCAAACTCCTCTTCTGCTTACCCCTTTTACTTAATGGGGCCATCAACCAGCGTAGGAAAACTTTTCCTCGCCAGCACCATTGCTGGCCCGTGTTAGACATGTCCAAGTGTCCGACCCATCTCAAACAAGTCTCTCTTAATCCATCACCCATTGATGCTCCTACCCCTTAAATGCTCCTTTTTTATTCTAGCACTCCTACTTTTATCACACATTCATCTCAACATTCTAATATTTTCTACACTCATTTACCAACATTCTCATTCCTAGTTTTGTTTTTCTATATCTTTTCTTAGAAATGTCCACGGTTAAGATTTTATTTGAGATGGCACCAAACAGAACCCTTCGAAACTGGGCAGGTCGATCAGCTCCACTATTGAATAGGGATGGCACACGCCTAAGTGGCTCTATCTTTATGATGCAATTTAAATCTTGCAACGTTTGAAAGCACCAGATCCATGGACCACATTGGTAATGTCCAAGGTTTGTTGGACAACTTTTGAACTTCTGATTTTTTACCTACAAATGGATGGCACAGAAGAACGTTGACAATAGTTAGTATTGTGCTTGTCAATCAATTGGATGGGAAAGGTTGTCTGTCCATTCCAGACAATCTGTGACCAGGGATCTATTGACAAAGGGACCTATCAGATGAAAGGTCCAGAACATGGATAACCAAGCCACTCGACCAATCTTAGTGCAATACATCAGATAACTTAAGAGAGGCATGCACTGCTCAGAATTCTAACAAGTCTACATATAAATTTTTCAATGCTTTCTTCCAAGCATATATGGGAACAACACACCATATAACTGTTTGTTGGTTACTCCTGGGCCAAGTTTATAAAGAAGGGAAGTTACTGTAAGATGGCAAAGAAGGGAATGAAGTTACTGTAAGAATTTCAGATGAAAAGTATCCTATGAGAACAAATATCGAAAGGTGGTAGCATTGCAGTCAATCAAAACAATCAGAAAACATACAAGTATGTGCACCGAGAGAAAGGAGTGAAACAGAAATGGTGTTTAGAAGCCATTAAGGCAACCAATTAACAGACCTGCTTGAAAAGAACATCTTCTGATTCCTCTGGACTTAACTCTGCAAGAAAAATGAAAGTGAGATTAATAACCAATCCCCATGGAACAAAACACTGAGGGCATAATGGCAATGATTTAAGGCACAACAATGTATCATGTAAGTTATCCTCAGTTTCTGTAGGATAAATTAGTTGAGCTGTGAGGTCAAGGATCCAAAAAGTGGTTGAGACTTGAGATGGTGTATTGGTGAGCCCCCAAAATAATAAGTATTGAGCAATACCTACGGGCTGTTGTGATACTTGCCATCAATACAAATTGGTTATCAATGTGAATCTAAAATGAGTTCAAGAAGATTCAAAAAAATTAGAATACTGAAAAAGGTAAGAATTTGATGTTTTGATTAGTAACAAAGTGGGAGTATCAGACCCCTCATTGTCATAAATGCCCTGTAATGCCGCCACCTTTCTCTCCTCCTGTCTTCTTCAAAACCCTAAACTCTTCCATCTTCTTCTTTCTTATTTAAACTCTATTTTCTTTTATATATTCTTCTGATTTTCAAGTCATAGGTGCCGTCACAGCCAATTTATCGGCCAGTACGCCTTTCTTCTTCTTTTTTCTTTTCCATTGCTAGTGTATTAAACTATGTTAACATAATCAAGGCATTTTTTCTGCTTTTTTTTTTTTTGGCATTTAAATAGATTAAGGTAAGACATTAGTTCCATGTGCGCCCTTAAGCTGCCACCATCAAACTCAGAAAGTGTAAAGCATAATAAAGGCATGGTCAAATCTAAGTACCAACCATAGGAGGCCCATACCAACTAGGCTCTTTTTCTAAAACTAATGATCGCAACAAATACCCACTAAGGGAAAATACTGGCATTACTGCAGTGATGAACTAAGAATCATTTATTAACAAAAAAAGAAGGAGAAGAAGAAGAAGAAAGAGTACTACTGTCTTTAAAAGCAATAAATCAACCAGTCGATATATTACACAAAGCAAATGAAGTATAAATGTTACCAAATGCCTCCATGAACTTCGGGTCACCAGGTGACTTTAGATCTGAATACACAAGCACAAAGAAATGGACATGTTAGTTGCATCTCATGCATGCTCGGTGCATCAAACTGCGCTATAATACGAATAAACTGTAGAGAAATACAGTTGGACTTTTCAGTAATTTAGAAAAATAGCAGACTAATTCATAATTTTAAAAAATTCATAAGTGGTTTTTAGTAATTATGAAAAGAAAAAAAAACTAGGCAGCCAATCCTGAAGTGGGCCCAAATTCAACTGCAAGCCATCTGGAATTCTGGATCAAGCCATGCCCATAGCTGGCCAAACCATGCTCATGGCCAGGCCCAGCCATGACCCTGACAAAATATCAAAGAGAAAAATAAAAGAAACTGTTAGAGAGAATGTTCATGGGGTCTTGGTTCCCTGTGATTATATATGTATATTCTTCTTTGATACGAGGAGGATAGGCAGATAATCCTTATCCTAACAGAATACACTAATCTTTAGAGATATGGATCATTCAACCCAATATCAAGTCCAAGGAGTCCACTCATTTCATGGCACATTTGGCCTAGGCTCATGATCTTGTCTTGGCCCAAGCTAATTAGGCCTAGGTCGTTATTTTGATGTGGGGAAAGAAATCAACCAGCAACAATTTGTGCGGGACGTAGGTCCCAGTCATAAGGTAAGGCATTTGTGAAAATATCTGCAATTTGTAGATTTGATGGTACATGGGGGAAAGTTATGACATCAAGATCATAGGGTTCTCAAATATAATGGCAATCCACTTCAATATGTTTGGCGTGCTCGTGGAACACTAGATTGGTTGTGATTTTAATGGCATTGTGTGATCAGCATAAAGTGGTGTAAAGCCTAGGGGTGTAAATGGGTCCCCGATTCTCCGATTACCAGGAGGTTCCGACATGTTAATAATCGGGTTTGGGTCCTTATTTAGGTTCCAATAAGTAAACGGGTCGGGGTTTGGGTCCATTTTTGGACCCGTGACGCAAGTGGGTCTGGGTCTGGTTTCACCTTGGTTCCAACCCGTGGACCCAAGACCCGACATATTATCTCAATTTATATATAAAAAAAAAACTCCTAAAAGCTAGTTTTTTTTTTCTTTTTCTAAATCATTTAGCGAGCTTTTTATAAATCATTCTCTACTTGACCCACACCCATCCCATATACGGAACCGGTTCTGGTTCCAGTTCCATCTTCTCCTCAACAGTTCCGAGTCCGGGTCCGCCATGACCCAAATAAGAACCAACCCGTTTACATCCCTAGTAAAACAACTTTGAGGGAAACCAAGCTTGGATCAGAGGCCCTAGAGCCAAACAATTTTGGAGGAAGTGCGCGACATAGCTCGACAATAGAGGATTTTACTGGAAAATTCCCATTATGTGGCCGTTGCACGAAATAGTGCCTCATAACTCGCGCAACAGGGAAGTATTACTCCCGCCATTTTTCCTTCTTTTTTTTTAGTAGTTTTCCATAGCGATGATAGCATCACTTGATATGAAATTCAGTGACGCTATTGTCACCCCCATCTGTTGCTCCTCGTCTCTTTCTCATCCAAGTCCACCATGAAAGGTCTTGAGGTGAGCTTCACAGTGTCAGCCATGCAAGTTTTAAGCTGGAGATCATTTCCATGTGTTGTACATGTGCATGGAACTCACATAGTTAAATAGATCTAGACCATTGATCTACTGCAACACATTAGACATATGAAGACCCCAAAATCCACACTTGGCAGCCCTCCTTCAATCTGATCCATTGCATATCAGACTGTAGGCAAAAAAGGACCCTGTCGCCAACGAGGATGGGCTTGCCGAGTTGCCATCGTTGATGAGGCAGTCATTGTGGCGAAGGTGCCTGAAGACCTTGGGGTTGATGATGCGAGCAAAGCTGAACTGGTTTCGTGTCTGTCATCCGAGAAGACAACCGGAGTTGGTTTCGTGTCCGTCATCCATTAAGGGATGAGATGCCTGATTTGGAGTCCAGGTAACCATTGGCTTTGGTGGATGAACCGGTGAGTGACCCATCTTCTACACAGTCACCTTGCCTTCATGTGGCTGTGGCTTTCGTGTCCATCAGAGACGAGTGACGCTAACATCACTTATCTCATTTTTAAAAGAAAGAAGACAATAGGGTCAGAGGGACCCCATTTGTACTGTCCAAACTACTGGGCACATTTTCATGCAACGGCTACCTACGAGGAATTTTCCCGTAAAATCCTCTTAAACTTTTGTCTAAGATTTGGAAATGCAATCTTGTTTCTTACATTTCCACGAAAGCAATGAATTTTCAAGATATATACACCATCTTTTTGTGTAGACCGTTGAGTGTCTGGACATCTAGCCTAGTTGGCATCATAATACGCAGAAAACATAGTTATCATACCTGATGGAAGAAAAGGCAGTGATCGGAAGTATCATTTAGGTAACGAATAATGCAGTGCACTGCTGCTAGATGGAGATGTCATGGATTCATCATGAATTGACTAACATTCTAACAATATTAACAACGTGAGAAATATTTGCACTGGATTCTAAAGGAATGTCAACCGGATGTGAATCTTTTATTTGGGCCATATTAGTGAGATTGATTGTAATTTGTATGTTCATGTTGATTTATGAAGATGTCTTTCTTAGATGTATGTACTTCAAGACCAAGGAAACATGTGAGGGGCCTAAGATCTTTCATGTTAGATGAAGAGTCATTTCCAATAATGATGATGTCATCAACATATACAAGTAACGTTCTGTGTCCAATGGAAGATCGACGAAGGAACATGGAGGGATCATAATTGCTCTACCTGAAGTAAGTTGTCACTAGAGTTCGACGAAATCTATCCAACCAAGCTCTAGGTGTTTGTTTCAATCCAAAATGAGAACCGAGCAAACGACAAATATCACTATTGTATTTTGTTGGTAATCCAACTGGAAGACATATTTCTTCTTTGAAATCCTCGTGCAGGAAGGGATTCTTGATGTCCATTTGGAAAGGCAGCCAAGATTGAAATGCAACAATAAAGAGCGTAGTTCTCACAGAGTTGGTTGCCATTTTGGCTATGGGAGTGAACGTTTCAACATAATCAATTCCATATTCTTCCTTATATACAAAAGCCGCCAATCGAACCTTATAGCAATGTAACATGCTGTCTGACTTGAGTTTAAGAGTGTAAACCCACGTGCAACCAACCAGACAATATCCTGGGCGGTCAAGGGCATCAAGTTGCCTATCGCCAACCTTCGTGCTTCACAGCCTACGTATAGATGTTAGGGATAGACATGATAGATAAAGATATAAATAAAGTGGTTGGAGAAACCGTAATGATTGGGAGGTTTAGAAGTACGAGAAGCTCATCAGAGTTGAAGGGTAGGCTCTGGATTTGGAAATGGAGAAAGTTCCTAGAGGGACTCATATCAACAAAAGTTAGTAGGCTCTGGCTCCAAAGGTGAAGTTTCCCCGGGGAGCGCTCATATTAGCCAAGTCCTCGTGATGATTTCATCAGTGGTAGACAGCTCATGGTTTGAACCGAGCTATGGAGGGAGAACAAGTGTCATGAAAATCTAGAAGGTAAGATATCGATGAGGCGGAGTTTTGGGAAGTGAATAGTGTTGAAAAAATATATTGATGTTCAACAAACAAAACATTTCTAGAAAAGTGGATGCGATGGATAGAGGGGTCATAACAAAGATAGCCCTTTTGATGTGCAGCATATCCCAAAAATGCACACTTCATAAATTGTGCAGTCAATTTGGTTCGTTCAAAAGGTGAGAAAACAAACTAGGCCAAACATGCGAAGATGATCATAATTAGGATGTTTCCATGGACAGTAAGGTCTTTGATGTTGTAACCCAGCAGATGGAAGACAATTAATATGGCGAGCAACAGTCGAGAGAGCTTCAGCCCAAAATTGAGAAGGAAAGAAAAAGTCAAGAAGGAGCGTATGAACTACATGAAAAAATGGTTATGATACCACTTTTATGCACTTGTGTTGCTCAATGCCTACACAATTCTTGTGCAAGGCCTACAAAGCTTTGCTTGCACAAGGCAAGGGCAAAACAATACTACTAGTGTTTTTTTTTTTTTTTAAATACTAGTTTGGATGTGTTGAATTATGTTTTGCTACAAGTATCTGTGGTTATGAACTTATGATAGTTTCTAGGGCTGTTTCCATAAAAATCCGTATAGATACTAATAACAAAGCAGCCTCAGTTCTTTTGACTGTTTTTTCTTTCACCTTCCAACCATGCAACAACCCCAACTTGAATGACTGTATATTGCATTAGATGTGTGGTTTTCCTTGAACTCCACGTGATCTAGACTGATATCGTTGTTCTAGAGCTGTTGTGTTATTTCTAGGTGGTTTGGAGCATCAAGGCTCTGTTCTGTACTTCTATTGTTAGATCTGCCCCACCTTTTGGTCAATTCATTCAGGCTGGATCTACATCACTGAGATCCCCCAGTTGGGCTAGGGGCATTATCTATCCACATAGGCCTATCTTTGATATCAACATACATTGGGTTCCACATATACATTGCATATCCTCGGATTGAGGAATGAGGATCAAAATTTCTCACCTGATAAAAAAAACAGAAAATATGATGCTAACGGAATCAGAAAAAAAAATGGTACAAATATAATGATTACTGGTTACAGAGTGAAGATAGGGACCTGAGATGGATTGATGAGCTGAATTTGAGTACCGATGGTGAGCCATAGCATGTATAACAGCATCCTCAACCTTGAAAACAGCAGATATTATTTAGAAAGGAAAAAAGTGAAGCATGGGTTTAAATGACATACCAAAAGTACAATATGAAAGGAAGGCAAGAATGCAGAAAACAAAAGACAGATGAACACAAACATTAGATTTCAGGGCCATAGAAAATATCCATAATGCATCCAAATAGGAATTCCGAGTTGAGAGTAAAGAACACTACTGGTAAGGAAAAATAGAAGCTAATATGGAAAATTAAAAAGGATAGAAATAAATATGAAGCAAAAAATCCTACTGAGAATAATAGGAGACCTTTAAAGAAGCTAATTCCCTTAAACCATTTTCAACTGAAAGCATGCTCTCAATGTTTCCTTCTCCAGTTAGGTCATTCACATCCCACACAAGATTATTCCTTTTCACTGAATCATCATTACCTGCTCATCATCATAAGCAAATATAGGATAAAAAATTACAAATAATCATCATTAATCAAACTATAAATAGTTCACCAGTTTTGGATCATTGAGGAAAAGAAAAGGCATGATAGAATAAAGATCATAGTGTGATGACTTGCCTTGATTCCATGAATCGTCCTTAGCCTTTTGACCGGCAGAAATGACAACTTCAAGCGGAAGAGGTGCTAAGGATGACCAGTGTTCATGTTTTGACATTGCTATCTCAGGATGGATGCCTACAAAGCAGCTACATGTTGGGGAAACCCATAAAGGGGAAAAAAAAAAAAGGAAAAACAAAAAACAAAACAGACATGATGATGAATGTAGATGTTTTCATTTCTTATTCTTCCTCTTTTTCTTTTTCTTTTTTTATAAACAGTAAATGCCTCCACTCATGAGAAAAAAGAACATGTGAAGAAGAAATGAGGTATCAAATTAGTAATCTTAAAGAGGCAACACATTCATTTAAATTCACTCACTACATTTGGATGCTTGTTACCTATTTATAGAGTTGCAATGCAAGCAAGATCAAGTGGAGAGTTCTCTCTCAGTCACAATTAGAAAGAGATTTGATAAGGACAGAATTGAGCTAGATTAGCTCCAAGGGCACATTGATAAGATCAAGTGAATAACTCGGTCATCTAAACAGAGATGCAGATAAGATTGAGTGAATCTCTCCTAAGAGGTACCTGCATATACCAATACTCTTCATAGGCAAGGTATTACCTTTGGCCACAGTAATTTGGTTGGAGCCATTGTAGTCCTGACTCCTGAGCCCTGAAGATTGACCGTTGAGGAAGCATTGATTGTCATATTGTTGGTTGCCCCCATATAATGATACTGTGTAGAATCATATTGTGCAGAAGGTATATTCATGGCAGAAAGTGTCGCAGGTAAGTCATCAGGGTAATAAGAATAGTTGGTGCCTTGGCAACTTTTAAACATATAAGAGCGAATCATGACCAGCCTTAACGCAAATCTGACAAATGATTGATGACTCACTGTTTGTTAAGTATTGTGAAAGCCAGCTTTGTTATTATTGTTACCACGGCCATTTCCTCTACCAGTTCCACAAATTGCTGCTGAGATTTTTACCAGTCATTTCCACATTCTATGGCAGACCAACGACCTTGAGTGATAAAGAAAGCTGTGGAATCCTGGCATGGCTGATGATAAAGCTCCAATCGTTTTTCACGATTAAGAAGCATGCTATAGAACTCTCCAAAAGAAGATTGGCCTTTGTCTGAACAGTGCTAACAATCACATCATAATCAAGATCAAGTCCATCAAGATCACAAACAATAGGATCTTCAGGATTCATGGATTGATATAGAAGAGATAATTTATCAGTTAGATCCATATATTCAGTAATAGTGAGCGAACCTTCTTGTTTATTGGAGAGCACATGCTTGATCTCATAGTGCCAAGAACCGGTTAGAGAGATTTGAGCTTGATCAAGAGCCTCCCAAGTTGCACGAGCGGTTTGTAACCAATGACTTGAGCAAACAAAGTGGCATGCAACCAACTTAGAAGCGATAATTTATCAGTTAGATCCATATATTCAGTAATAGTGAGCGAACCTTCTTGTATATTGGAGAGCACATGCTTGATCTCATAGTGCCAAGAACCGGTTAGAGAGATTTGAGCTTGATCAAGAGCCTCCCAAGTTGCACGAGCGGTTTGTAACCAATGACTTGAGCAAACAAAGTGGCATGCAACCAACTTAGAAGCGTCTAGGCCTTCTTTCCAGAAATAATGGAATTTGAATCCACAGTGATTGGTCCTCTGGATCAGAAATGGTGTCATCAACCATGGACTGCATACCGTGCCATATAGAATAGGAAGAAGTTGGCTTCTCCAAAGAATATAGTTGCATTGATCCAACTAGATGGCCACATTAGAAATGTTTGGAATTCCAGAAAGAAGAGGTGGAAGATCTAGCAGCGGATGAGGCCTCTAGGAGAGAGAAAACCATGGACTGGATACCGTGCCATATAGAATAGGAAGAAGTTGGCTTCTCCAAAGAATATAGTTGCATTGATCCAACTAGATGGCCACATTAGAAATGTTTGGAATTCCAGAAAGAAGAGGTGGAAGATCTAGCAGCAGATGAGGCCACTAGGAGAGAGAAAGGCTTTCTATCTTAAGGCTTTGATACCTCAGAGAGGGAATGAATTTGGTTGAAATTCACTCACTATATGTGGATGTTTTTTTTATCAATTTATAGAGTTACCAGGATCAAGTAGAGAGAGTTGATAACGATAGCAATGAGTTGGATTAGCATCAGGGAGATGTTGACAAGGTCAAGTGGATAACTTGGTTAAATGAGATGTTGATAAGATCAAGTGGATAACTCAGTCATCCAAACAGGCATATGTTTTGTTGTACAACTTTGAGCTTCAAAATATCAAAAATCAAAAATCAAATTATAAGAACATTAAAAATAATATACCTAATTATAACATAAAAGTTCTATACTTGAGGCACTTCCTTAAAAGCTACTTCCAAAAGCCTTAAAATAGTGTATGGTGGAGAGAGACCCCACAAAAAGAGTTGTGCCAAAACTATTACAAAATCAGGAAATGGTCGCGAATAATAACTCAATTTTTACTAGAAAAATATAAAAATAGATAATAATCTATAAAAGGAAAAACATTTTAAAGAAGTGCAGGAAAAAAGAACAAAGAAAACTTGTATAATATAAATAATACCATTACACACAAAATATATACAGTGAGATATTATATGAATGAAAGGAATCACTAACAATCATTGAGTTATTGCACAAAACAACAAAATGATACTTCTAGAAAACTATAAAAATATAAATTAAGACATAAAGATCGCAACTGACAACAATTAGTAAGGATGGATATGAAGTTTCCAGAAGTACCAATAACCCAAGAAAGGAATGAAACTAGACAAGGCTGGAAGGAGAATAATAGTGGAATGTTACCAAGAAACTAGGAAAATGAAATGGCTTTCTGTTACAAAAGATTTACTTATGCTTTTTTTTTTTTAATGGCTAAACTTTCTTGCCAGTGCTTTAGGGAATCTAGGTGACACTAGAATGGGCGACTTGATTTGTGACCACAAGAGAATATTTTTTTAAACGATTTGTGAACAAAAGAGAATGTTATGAGGTCCTTACTCCTTAATGAAGCCGAATTTCTTGCCTTGCTAATTGGCACGCAGGAGGCTTTCACAATGAGATGGTTTTTCCTTTGGTGTAGAAGGAGCCTCTGTGTGCGGTTAAATGGGCTGAGGGGAAGAGCAATGGGCCTTGGAAGATTACATCTTAGCTAGATGAGCTAAAGGATTGACTAGTCAACATGGAAGTGGTCTTCTCCCATGTGTTGAGGCCGGCAAATTCTGCTGTCGATTTCTAGCTAATGACAGTATCTCACATGCAAGGTGGTGGTTTGATGCTTGATCGATAACTTACCTTTTGTAATTGCTAAGGATGGTATCTCACAAGCATGGTGGTTATGATACATCAGTGCATCTTTACATATTCCTTATGATGGGCTGGGACTAAAATATCTTTTTTGTGATTTTCATTTGACTGATTAAAGTAAACCCAGAAAGCTATAAAATAAAAACCAACAGAGTTTGAAAATAAAAATCCAACCAAGGCCAAGAACTGGTATTTGTTGTGAGCAAGAAATACATCTTTAGCAAGAAATTTACCATGCCGAACTGCTAGACCCCAATAACGTGCAAGCCAACACCTTTTGAGAACAACTTCTTCCTGAAATACAGATACAGTAATATAATTAATCTCTTAACAGTAGATAACAAATGTTAGAAATCTTAAAAATCAACAAAGGAAATACAAACCATCTCTTCCTGGGTCAAGAGCATTCTCTGTGACATAGAGCGAAGAGCTTTTGCTTCAAATTCTGTTTCTTGGAGCTGTCCCATAATAGCTGCAGCCTCATCTTTTGCCGACTGTTATAAAAATAATTATAATGGAAGATGAATATGCATCTAATATAGCTGCACAGCAGAACTTACACAAACACAATTGCAATAATTTATGATTATCAAGACAGGCATATGGCTAATAAGTTGGAATGCTACCTCAACTTCCAATCGGAGAGCCACGATCTCTTCATCTCTCCCATCCTTTGTATTCAAAGCAGTTTTAAGAACAGCCTGAAACAAATAAACAATAACACATTTTATTATTTTGATCGCTGATAAGACAATACTATAATACTGACAGATATATGGAATAACCAAATTATAAATGAATAGCTAAAATGCATAGATGAAGACATAGATTGAAATAAAAAGCATGACACTCTTGATTCATGATATCTAAAGGTATGTAAACAAATTTTAAGTACATAAAATCGAAATCTATAAAATTAATTTGGAAGGAGACAATTTCCACAATGAGAATCAAAAAGAAAAGTTATAGTCTCGTCTCTCTCACAGAATTGGTGGGCTACTTCTCCAAGCCAGGTGTCCACCATCTCACTGTGCGAGCAATTTTCTATTGAGAAGTGACCGTATGAAAGAAAAAAAAAAAAACTACATGGGTCCGGATGTTTATGAATGCAAGGAAGATGGGCATTTGACTGGGTTATTTCCTCATCAAATCCCAATCCTCTTTTGGCAGAGCTTAGATAATATGTTGAGCTAATTCCTGTAAATCCATCAGTAGGTCCCCCATCTAAAATCCGAACTATTCAGACCCTTATATCACTGTTACTGGAGTTGAGCACACCTTCAGATCAGTCAAGTCCAAAACACATGAATAAAACATAAAATAAAGAGTCTAATCTCATGTCTTATGAGCGATCAATCTGATGGTGTGTCTAAAGCCGATTGAAGTGAAATCTAACATAGAGATAAAGCAAGGAGGGATAGTCATAATGGATTGTTAGGATTTTAGATATGGGCTCCCTTGAGGACTTAAGAGAATTCTACCATCCCTCCTCGTAACTTAATCCTTACCACTATCATGTGGCGAGGCTGTAGGGCCCACACGAGAGTGGGTCCCAATTGAAAGGTGCCTTACTTCCATTTGCACGGCCCACTGAAAAAAGCTTTGAAATTAGCCACTTTAATAACCATTCATTTTTTCATAGCTTGTTTTCAATGGGCCCCATTGATCGATGACCTGAAAACATTATATGGTCACTGTCCAAGTTGGCTATTTCAATCCCCCCATTCCCTGTCACCCACCGTCCTAACCCCATTTGTCCTAAACCGGGTTCCTCATGTTTAATGGTTTTAGCAGACATCATTTTTTTTCTCTCTATTTCAATCAAAGAGTATTGGATGAATGAGCGTCAATTTTAGGCTTGTGGCAATTCACAGGCATGGGCTGGACTGCACATAAGATCCACACATAGGGTTCTCATCTACATATTTCTATATAGACATGTGAATCATCAGCAACTGTGTTGAATTGTATATTCAGATTAGTGCATCGAACTCATCAAAATCAAACTACTAATTAAGTGAATTGAACACCGAATTAAATGAGCCTACCCCAATGAGTTTTTGAATTGGTTAAGTGCCAAATTACAAACTTGAATGCGAATCCATCGAATTGAAATCCAGTAACTATATCAGGATCAAGTGGAAAAGGAGAAGTCACAAAAGAAACCTTAAGTTATTTCAATCTCTTACACATTTGGTCCTACAATAACCCAAAACTCCAATTATGCATATTTATATAAGACTTACCCCGAGTCCTATGAGTATCAGCCAAGCTGGCACTATCCAACTCCAACTCAAATGGATAGAGAATTTGTTGGATGCGACTCAATCTGACTCAGCCAAGTCATATTGGACTTGGTTGATACTATCAGGAGAGAGAGAGAGAGAGAGAGAGAGAGAGAGAGAGAGAGAGAGAGAGAGAGAATGCATTAGGCTAACCTCAAATTGACAGGACAAGGCTATGATGATGATGATGATTGTAAAGATGAAATAAAGTAGTATAAATTAATAAGTAAAGAGGTAAAGAGTGGCAAATGAATGTTATATCATACTCGTTTATTTCTTCACACTATATTCAAATGAGATTAAAACAACCGCATTGGAAAAAGGACATAGTTTAGACTATCCTTGCAAACCCAAGGGGCTTGTTGATTTCCACAAGGAAGGAATTCTGTCCTAAGTCCTAACTCAGTGAAGAAGTTATCTTCCTCATCTCCTTGTTGAAAGATATCAATATGTACTTGGAAATTCCTTCTCGTTTATTTTCTACTTAATGCAATCATTACCTTCACAACATAATAATATGTTGTATTCATATTGGTTTACATTTATAGCATAGAATATTATTTCTTGAAAATATCTTTAATATAGATTATAAATATAATATATTGCCGCATCCCAGTGGGTTGGCTGGCCTATTGTCTGGCCTGCATCATAAATAATGACATTGACCTTTTTTTATTGATGATATATGACTCGGAACATACTATCCAAAAACAGAGTACAGTTATCATTCGCATAAAGGCAATGGTTTTGGGTCCTAACTTGATGCTTCTCTGACACAATTCAAAAAGAACGAACAGAAAATTAACCTCACAAGGTCATGCAATATAGTACTAAATTATTTGTTGAAAATCAAGCCTAGAAAATTAGGGACACACAATCCAAAAAAGATTTATGGACATTTACCTCTCTTTCACGCAATGCTTCCTCCTTTCTGCAAACGAATCACATAAATTCCCAAAACTCAGACTAACTCAGACTCAAAAAAAAAAAAACAAAAAAACAAAAACACTCTACCTCCAAAGAGGTTACCTTCTCGACAGCCGGATTTCCAAAGATAACCCTTCTCCAAGAACAGCAACCTTTGAGATATCAGAATCCCATAAAAATTGAAAAAAAAATGGGCTTGGGGCATTAATTGGATGTTAATAATAAGCATAAAAAAACATCTCCTAGATTGCAAAATCTGTGTAAAAAGCATAATCCTAAATTAACTAACCTGTTTCTCAAGCTCCCTAACTCTGGCCTCTGCTTCCCTACATTGCTCTTGTTCAAGTTGAAGCTGGATGGCACATTCCAAAATGAATGCCATAAACATATTACAAAGCAGGTGAGAAGCAAAATAAATTATTATAAGTTTCACCTTCAGAACAAAAAATAAATTACTCAAAAGGCACCATACCTTGTCAAGATTGAGAAGTTTCTCTTCTTGTAGCATATCAAGCTGCAGTTAAGCAGAAGTAAGCTCAACAATTAAAAATGAAGGCCTATAATTCTAATTCTATCAACAAATTAACCAGGATATTTGTTTGAGACACCATTTAGCAGGCCTGTACATGCACACCAAAAGTGACCTGCATTGGCTTTGCTTTTAATTTTTCCATAGGCCATCTATTGCAACAAATAAAATATTCATGGATGAATGTGAATTACCTCATCTTGAAGAGCAGAAGCTTCACGGTCACTTTCTGGTTCTTTAGAGCTCAGCTGTCCCCTGTTAGATGGAAACCTGCAACAAATGTTAAAATAACCTTGCTTAACAACTCGTCTCATCCCTTTGACATCAATTGAAGACGGAACTAACAGGAAAGATTTTCTTATTTCAATTATAAATTTAATCTGGTTCCTCTGATCAGATTAATTGATCTCAGTATTAGACTAATTATCTCAACTATCGGCAGATAGTTAAAACGTATTTATGAAAAGGAGATTCAATATCAAAAAGTGAATTGTGCGTGTGTATTGGCCAAGAATAATTCCGAACAGATGATCCTAGATCTTTAATTTAAGCCTCAAAGTCCGATGGTTTTAAGTACAGTGTAATAGGCATTCAATTCAACAAAAACAGTCAGATCAGTGTTCAATTGGGGTAAGTGCCAATTCACAGGAGAGTGAGTGTTTCAACTTTGGAGTGATCATAGGTGGGCTCCATTGAATGAGCAAACGTGAGAGATCTCATTGCATTCAGTATGAAGAAAAAAATCACCAGGCAAGAACACAAAGGCTTTTCTTTACCTTTCATTTGCTTCCCTACTGATAGGAAGTTCACTCGCTGGCATAGAAGTTCGGACTCTAAGAATTGGCTTGCCGGGTGCCGCCATCGAATGAACAGATGTCACCGGACTTCCAACTGATGTAGACTGGACAGACTGAGTTTCATCTAAATAGTTCTGCCGCAACTAATTACAATACAAGAAAACCCAATTAACAACATATGATTGCTTCATGTGGTAGGAAGCTCATCTACAAACAATCTGAAATTCTTCAAAATCTGAAACATAAATAAAGAGAATAAAACAGAGCGCTTATACAAAATGTCTTCCTACTATTTTCTAATTACGCAAATGTAAAACATGATTAAGCAATATCTGGCTATGTGCATACAGCATATATAACAGGAAAGAAAGAAGATTTCATGAATTTTGTTACTGGCATCTCAAGCTATGAATTCTTGGAACCAAATCAAAATGCACATGACCAAGACTAATGAATTTTAGAATCAGAATTATGATCCAGTTTCGTCAAGCTTATGAATTATTGTTACCAAATCAAAATTGCAGATGACCAAGATTTAAAATCACCGCAATCTCACAATCTCCACAATTCGAATCACAAAGACCCTAACATCCATCAAAAGCTTGCCACAAAATGTCAAAATTACCACGGGAGATGGAGATCTGGCAGTCCTCGTCCCCAATGCCCGCGTGGCGCCTGCATTGCCGCCATTCATGTGCCGGAGCGGCGGAGCATTGTATCCGAACACCGCGCCAAGATCATCGTCGTCGTCGTCATCCTCGCCGCCGGCCGCCTGTGACGCCATGACCTGAGCCAGGCGCTGCGCAGCCGCCTTCGCTGCGACATTCTGCGTTCGCTTCATGGTGGAGACTCCGGCCGCCGAAGGCGTCCGGTGGTGAGCCGGCGACGCCGACGGAGATGACGAGCCGGTCTTCTCGAGGGAGTATACCGGGACGCCGGTTCGAAACCGGTCCATTTGTCGGAAGTCGCCCAACAGAGAGAAATAAGGGAAGCTGTGCTTGAGAGACGGCGGTTGAATAATGGCCGTACGATCTGGGATCGAACGGTGGAGATTTGACTGGGAGATAAAGAGGAGGAGAGCGTGAGGAAATATCTTCTTCTTCAGAGACAGAGAGAGAGGGAGGGAGAAATGGAAACGCTATATTTGCGTCGCGGTTTCGGCGATTTCGTTTCGGGTTTGGAAGGTGAGGAAGACGACCGCGATGTTACGGAGAAAGGTCGTGTGTCGGAGTGGTGAAGACGACCCGGCACAGTCGCCGTACGCCGCGATTCTAGCGTATAAAAAGTATCGAACATCTGGTGGGGGCCACTGTCTAAAGTAGTTGGAGCTTAGCGCCTGCCCTGTGATCTGACCGTTGAAGTGAGTGGGCCATCTCATGTTTAGACCACCATAAAGGAAACTTTAAAAAAAAAAATTAGGTTAGGGGTAGTATATCAGGAAAAGAGTGGACAGGATCCCTTAACCTGGTTTAACTTACCTAGGGCCCCACTTTATGCAGTCGAATTCACTCATTTTGCTAACTAAGGTGGTGGTGTCTAGGTTGGTTAAATGCATTTCACCCGCTGTTAAGGGATCGATTCATAATCAGATAGTCTCTCTTTGTGGGTTCTTTTTCTAACTTTGGAGGCTTACTTTTCTACTTATGTGATGCTCTTGGATTAAAAAAAAAAAAAAAATACTCACTCATTTCACAACTGCTTACTTGCACTCTAATATTAGTTATGAGGATACCGGTTCTTGATTGGGCAATTACCCAAATTTCACAATGACTTCCTCTTCTTTTTCTTTGTTTTGATTTGATATTTAATTTTATTTCATTTCACCATTTTATATAAATAAAAAGGCTCTCATTTCGTATATACTACTGTCATCATTTAAAAATACAATACAGGGTTTCTAGCCTTTTGGGTCAGAATAATCCCTACGGGCTCAAAAGAGAAAGCCATGTAAAATTTCTCTATGATCCCAGTGTGGTAGTGCAGTTTCGAATCCACAACTCCCATATGTAAATCGTAGTCGTAGGTCAACTGAGTTACCCCTCGGAGTTTAAATCATTTTTAATTGAGAAATTGGTATATCATATTGCCTTTTTCCATATTGGTTGGGTAGCAAATCATTCTTTATGCGCATCTAAAGTCCAAAGGTGGATTTTTTTTTTTTTTTTTGCAGTATCAAACCTGTCACATTACGATGGTTACAGTCTATTAAGTACTACTTATTGTGCAGCTGAGAAATCAAACCTACACACCATCTGTTCACCATCACTTGTACTACGAACAAGATTTTATGTATGCAAGCAAACTAATTAATGATAAACCCTCTTGAACCCGACTGAAGTCAAATTTAAAAGCAATTTAAAAGCCTATACTTACCCCGCATTGACAAATTCATAACCAAAACCCAACCAGAATCCCAATAAGAACTAGTAAAAGGATGGGTCTCCCTCTTTATTGAAAAAAAAAAAAAAGAGGGATGGGTCCCTTATTTGACTGAATTGGTCGCCATTCCCATACATGGAAGAGACCGGAGAAAACTATGGCAATCCAGCCCCACACATAATAAAAAATAAAAAAATAAAAAAATAAAAAGTCAAGGGTAGGATTTGTTCCCCACTTGGGCCTTGGGTAAAACAAATTTGGACCCTATCACATATAGGGACAATTTTCTCTCAACTCGGGCTCCTACAAATTTTTTGCCGTGTAGAGTAGAATAAAATAAAATTAAGTGTAAAAAAAATAAAAATAAAAGGTGTTGAAAGTAAAATCACTATTTTTATGATTTTGTGTTTAAGAGTACGTTTTGTCATTTTGTGCTTTTATAACTAACTTTATGTAATTTCTCTCTCTTGATTTACTGATAACATGCCTCTAATAAGAACATATTAGAAAGGGTCGCCTATTTATCCCCATCGGTTCCAATCCCTACCTGGTTGAGAAATAGTGCAAACCAACCACCGACAAAAAGCAATGTGTGGGATTTGTTCCCCACTAAGCCTTGGATAAAACAAATTTAGAGTAGATAACACCAAATTTGACAAACAAAGATTCGGTTCTTTCCACCCATGACCACTGTTCACGTGATCGTTTTATAAGGTTATATGCTAAAGATTAGGTTCTTCCTCTGATGACAACTTGTCAACTATTGAATTGAGGATGATTTGTGATGGTTTGTTTTTTTCCTGATAAGGTTAGTGTCATCAAAGCAGTGTACCAAGGATTTAGGTATGAAAGGGCAGACCCGAATTGGTAGTGGGGATTTGTTGGTAAATTCAGAATTCTCACGTGAGTTTTGGGGGTGGATTCGAAATTTTCATATGTATTTTGAAGACACGGTAAGATTTCCATGCAAGTATGGTGGACTAAGTCCGATAGGTGTGACCGTCCCACATCCATATATGTGGGCGTTGGGAATTTTTTTAGTAAATAACCATTTAGACCTTATAACTAGAATCCCACATTGGATATGATGGAAGATAAAATGTCATTTACTCATGCTTCTCCGTGTATCTCTATTTAATTGATTTGGAAAGGCATGGGATTGTGCTTGGGCTTGGAGCTATATGACACATTAAGGAGCCCTAGCCAATCTGGGCTTGCAAGAGCATAGTAGTTATCATCTTTAACCACCATATCTTCTACTCTTATAAAAGAGAAGAAAATACACTTTGCTTTCACTACACACCTGGCCCACTTAAGAACAAATGACATAACTTGTGTGGGCCCCACTCATATAATATAATAGATATATATTACTTAAGAACAAATGACATAACTTGTGTGGGCCCCACTCATATAATATAATAGATATATATTACTTAAGAACAAATGACATAACTTATGTGGGCCCCACTCATATAATATAATATATATATATATATATATATCTATCTATCTACTCTATACATCTATATACTATCTATACACTAGATTATAAAAGAGGAAATGTTACATAGTGAAAGATTATAAAAGAGGAAATGTTACATAGTTTTTTCACTACACCATTGTGGGGCTCACACCAAAATATTATAATAAAATATCATAATATATTATTATTATTATTTACTATATACTATACTTCTATCTATCTATCTATCTATCTACTATTATAAAAGAGGAGATATTGCAAACTTTTTCACTACACCATTGTGAGGCCCACCCCCAAATATTATAATATAATATAATAATATATTATTATTAGAAATTGCAAACTTTTTCACTACACCTTTGTGAGGCCCACCCCCAAATATTATAATGCAAACGTTTTCACTACACCATTGTAGGGCCCACCCCCAAATATTATAATATAATATAATAATATATTATTATAAAAAATTGCAAACTTTTTCACTACACCATTGTGGGTCCCACCCCAAATATTATCTACTATTATAAAAGAGGAGATATTGTAAACTTTTTCACTACACCATTGTGGGCCCCACCCCAAATATCTACTATTATAAAAGAGGAGATATTGCAAACTTTTTCACTACACCATTGTGAGGCCCACCCCCAAATATTATAATATAATATAATAATATATTATTATTAGAAATTGCAAACTTTTTCACTACACCTTTGTGAGGCCCACCCCCAAATATTATAATGCAAACGTTTTCACTACACCATTGTAGGGCCCACCCCCAAATATTATAATATAATATAATAATATATTATTATAAAAAATTGCAAACTTTTTCACTACACCATTGTGGGTCCCACCCCAAATATTATCTACTATTATAAAAGAGGAGATATTGTAAACTTTTTCACTACACCATTGTGGGCCCCACCCCAAATATTATAATATAATATAATAATATATTATTATGAGAAATTACAAACTTTTTCACTACACTTGTGTGGGGCCCACCCCCAAATATTATAATATAATATAATATCTATACCCTTATTATAAAAGAGAAGAGAGGTTGCATACTTTTTCACTACACCTTTGTGGGCTCCCCTAAATATTATAATATAATATAATAATATATTATTATTATATTATGATAATAATAATATAATATCTATACCCTTATTATAAAAGAGAAGAAAGTGTTATGCTTTTTCTTTACACATTTGTGGGCCCCACTTAGTATTATTATATTATATATATAATCAAATAGAACTACACATATGTGGGCCCCAATGAAAGAGAAGAACTTGTCATGCTTTTTCTCTACGCATCTGTTGGCCTCACTTAGTATTATGATATTATATATATATATAAAATAAAAGAGAACTGCACATCTATGTGCCCCATTTAGTAGAAGAACTTGTCATGTTTTTTCTCTACATCTATACATCTGTGGGCCCTACTTAGTATTATTATATTATATATATAATACAAGAGAACTACACATCTGTGGGCCACTTAGTATTATTATAACATTTGTGGGCCCCACTTAGTATTATTATATTATATATATGTATCAAATAAAAGAGTACTACACATCTGTGGGCCCCACTTAGTATTATTATATTATACCACTTAGTAGAAGAACTTGTCATGCTTTTTCTCTACACATCTGTGGACCCCACTTAGTATTATTATAACATCTGTAGGCCCCACTTAGTATTATTATTATATATATACATATATAAAATAAAAGAGAACTACACATCTATGGGCCCCACTTAGTATTATTATATTATATATATTATAAAAGAGAACTTCACATTTGTGGGCCCCACTTAGTAGAAGAACTTGTCATGCTTTTCCTCTACAAATATGTGGGCCCGACTCAGTATTATTATATTATATTATATATATAATAAAAGAGAACAACACATCTGTGGGCCCCACTTAGTATTATTATATTTCGATGAAATGCTTAGCACAAATGTTCATATAAAGGGTTGTGTTTGAAGAATTTATACATTCGCTGCAAGAACTCAAATGAAAATTTTCAATTGAGATTTTCATGTGTAGAAAATTTCAACTTCGATCTCAATGCCTATAAAGGCACGCTTTGCTTGTCAAAGAAAGATATGAGAATGCCAAAGATTGCTTGGAATCCTTGTGATTTGTTGTTGATCCGTTTAAAGCTATGAGTTGGGTATTATTCTGGTTGGTTGGTATTTTGTTTCATTGAATTTTCAATGCTAGAAATGAAATATGTGAAATAGAATTGTGACATTTAAAACATTTAGTGCTCCAACAACATTCGACAAAGTGAACTTTGTGACAATAGAAAATCTCTTTTTAATGTTGGGCCTTTTTTTTATGTTACTGAAATAGTGAAATTTATTTTAAATTGTTATAAGCTGTTAAAAATGAAGAAAAGTAGAATATTCAAAAATGACCAGCAATGTTAGAAATGAAATAGAATTTTAACATTCAGGGGAGGTAGTGACCAGTTCGGTTTTTTTTTTTTTTTTGTTGTTGTTGTATTAGCCAGCTTGGTGGATTGGTTATCTTGTCTGTCATCTTTGACATTAGTGGTTATGGCAGAAGGTTTGGCCCATTTATGATTGTTTTTTAATCTTTTAATGTGTTCCCCTCTTTCTGGAAAAAAAAAAAAAAGAAAAAATAATTGTAACATGTTACACATTTTAGTGCATCAAACTTTATAAGGAATGACAGAAAATCGTTCCTGTAGTTCCTAAGAGTTATAGGGCTTTAGATTTTCATTAGTGGTTAAAATATAAAATCATACATGAATATTAAAAAATGACAATCAAATAACCTCTCTTTTAATGGAAATTGATTTGAGAAAAAATGAGAGATGAATGCTCATCCATCACCCTGGAACTCAAATCCCACGATGGTCAAGTTCCCTTTTGCATTCATAACCTCGTGTTTCTCACCCTTCGCTTCTTTAATAATCTTTCAGCAAAGCTTATTTCACTATGAAATCCTGTATATGCTAGCAAATATGTTAGGGTGCAGTAGAAATCCGCAATCGATACAAAAAACTATGCAAGAGTCACTCTAAAAAATATAGAAAAATATTTTATGTGGTTTGATAGTATGCTTGTGTCAGATCAAAAAAAGAAATACGGGACATATATATCACATTTACTAAGAAAGTATGGTGTTTTCATGCTTAGTGGTGAGGACTTGGGTGACATTAGTGGGTTGAAATGAGGAAGATATTTCATTGACGTGTGGGTGCACTAGCCAAAGATACGGAGATGCTGTGGAGAGGCTTAAGGTCTATTTAGATGCTTTATTTTCTTAGTAGCCAGATAATCGAGGTGTCATGAAAGTTTTTTTTTTTTTAATATGCAAGTGTTTGCAGATTTTTGTCATCTAAGCCTTTTCTTGATTTCTTCATTCCATGTAAGTTGGTTTTCTTTTAAAATTTATTACTATATATCAAACCAACATCCAATGCAAGTGACTAATGACTTGTCTTATTATTTCTTGAGTATGATGGAATGGAACCCATCATTTTGATATGCTGACTCGTGTTTTTAGATCCACCCTCTTATGTTGATTTGAAGAGATTGCTTTAGGGCCCCTGTTTTTTTTTTTTTTTTTTTTTTTTTGTTTTGTTTTAGGCAATTCTGGCAACATGCATTCCTTCATTATCATTCTACGTGCTAAACTGTATTTAAGGGTGCTAATTGTCTTTCTTTATAATTTTGCATGCTTCATCCAATGCGTCATCTTAGGTCGAACCAGTATTACTCTTGGACTTGATTCCTGACCAACATTGCAACCACATTACTATAATGCTAAGATAATGAATTTTTCATTTAATTTTCTTAGGAAGTTTGAAGGAAGTAGTTGTGCCCACCCTGAGAATGCCTGAGAGTGCATGCCTAAATATCTCTTTGTAGTTGGTTCTCTTGCTTCAAATTATGATATTTGTTTCAAGGATTCACTTACTACAAAATTAGAATGTATCAGAACTGATTTATGATACATAAAAAGCTAACAGAAGTGCCACAAATGTACATGATTCAAAATTTGGTAGTGGTGTCATCTTAATTCAAGAAAGCTTTTTAAGTTGTTGCTCTGACCCTCATCTTAACATATCAATCTCGTTTCTTTCCATGATATTCAAATTTCTTTGTATTGGTATTACTGCCGTTCGGTGCTTCTCAACATGAATTTTGTATGTATTTGGCGCTAAGTTTTAGACAAATTTTAATGGGAAATAGGCCGAACTATCGATCTATATTGAAATTGGTGAGTGTTTTGCCTAATTATGTATAGCCAGAAAATGTTGGTTTTCAACTTTTTTTCAGTTAGTTTCCTTCCATATATCTTGTTATTCTATTTTCTTTACTTTTTTTCTATTGAAGCTTCTACTGAATTTCATAAGAACAATTAGTCATTGTAAATTGCTTAATTTGCCAAAAAAATGAGCTATATGTAAACTGGTCATTCTCTATTGGTGTTAATATTGAGTTTTTCAATGACTTTATTTTTTCAAATTATCACACTGAAAGATTGCGTTCCTTGCACGTGCAGGGCTCCACTAGTACTTAGTTAAATCTTCAAGAGTAATGCTACTTGGACAAACTTTTTGGCCAGAATTTTGGCCAACCCATATGGTTTCCATTGAATATCATAGTGATATTCAATGGAAACCATATGGGTTGGCCAAAATTCTGGCCAAAAAGTTTGTCCAAGTAGACTTTTTGAATCTTCAAACCACCACGGTGGTTACGTCCAAATGCCCTTTGTCCAAAGGGAAAGTCGACTTGGACAACTCGGGGGACCGAACCGGGGACCGGGCCACGGTTCGGTCCCCCGGGTATGTCTATGTAGCAGCGCTGTTGTCCAAATGTATGTATTCCTTTCGTGGGGGCATTTATTAGGAAAGTGCGATCCCTGACTCACGTGATCCATCTAAACCATATTTTTTTATTATTTTTTTCTATCAGTGGGTACACTCATGAGTCTCATCACTTTTACAGGAATGTGTACTATTTCTTCACATTTAAAAGCACTCATAATACAATAAAAAATGAAAAAAAGAGTAATAGTATTTTTTATTTTTTCAAAGATTTTAGAAAGCATCGTTTAAAATTAAAATACCAAAATTAAAAAGATTCCAGAAAAAATTACAAAAAAATACCCTAAATGGCCACTAACTGAAAAACACGCAACTAGTCAAATATAGCATGAAAGTAGTTTTCTATGACCACTTTCTTTTTTTTTATTAGAGATTTAAAAGTGTGACGACGTCGTCACATTCAAGTCCATACAAATAGCACGAAACTCCATTTTTCCCCTCTTCCTCCCATCATTTTCGCCCTTTCTTTGACGGTTTCCTATCCCCATTCCTCAAAATAATCATATAACAAAGATAATGAAATGAATAAACTATATATCAAAATCCTAATGAACTTTTCTCGAAAAGTAAATATGAAACTCAGGCTCTATGGTAGATAACGCATGAAAGAAGATCAAATTGTGCTATGCCTACCTTGTTAATGGAAATCAACAACCTCCACAAAGAATATTCAATGTTGGGGGAGAGTTTTGTTCTTGTTTATATTGGTACAAAAATCCAGCAATCGCAAATGATAAAGGTCGAAGAAGAGGCAGATTTGACGAATTAGCGACAACATCGACACTAATTCTCGATATTATGCGACGATGTCGTCGCTTGTGGAAAAAGGCAATTTTTTTTTTATTCTGGCCGGAATACCAGTTCTGTTGCACCAAAACTATAGGTACCTCTTTTGATAAGTGGACCTCTAAGGTACTTTTTCGAGTAAAATCCTCAAGATTCTAACTCATATGACGATTCATTGGGTTTATTTTTTTATTTATATTTGGAATTCTGACATATTAGTCCTCTTTAAATTGATTTTTTCAATTGCATGGCCGAAATTTAAATAATGTTACCCGCTTGACTCTAGTCAGCATTTAAAAAAAAATGGTGTCACATCCCATGATATCATGAGATTTATCAGATTTCATACTATGCACTTTCTACCATGAGCAGGTGAATTCAAATTTTTTTTTTTTTTTTACAAAACACCATACCCTGTTCCCATAATATCACAGGATATGGCGCACAAAAGTTTTAAAAAAAATTGTTGACTAGAGTCAAGCGACTCTAGTGCTATTATTTAGATTTATGTGAAATTGGGAAAATCGTGTTCACCCCCCTCCCCTATTTAAAAGTCACGTTTTAATCCGGTATTCAATATTACAATGGGATCCACTCTTATTAGAGTAAAATTTGAGAAATTTTCAATAGAGGGGATCAGGATTCATCTTGAACTGCTCAGATTATATCAATGTAGGCTCCACGGTGGAGATCTCAGCACGTGCTACACGGTTTTAGGGGCATAATTGCATATTTTCTGGAAGCTACAGGTCATGTTTAACATAACTGTTTTGGAACGTTACAACTGCCAACACGACAAGAAGTTTGCAGTTTTTCTTTTTCTTTCCAAATCAATACTCTCATATTTTGAAGCAGACGTCTCGATTCATTGCTTAAAAGATTGTGTATATGAGTTAGATATCCTGATCCCCCAATATAGTATTTACTACCTTTCAAATGCTGATCAGTATTTGCTTGGAGTTTTGAGGATTTGGCATCAGTTCTTGCTTCATACAGGTATATGATGTTTATCTGCTAGTTCTCTTTTCTTTTCCTGCTTCTTTGGGATCTTGATAACATGGATGTCTTTGTCTTGCCCTGATCAATCATATCAATTTATTTTATCCGGAAATGTTGCTGGTTTTCCTTCTTGGAATGGGAAGTGATGATTATGTTAACAGAAATAGAGTCACTTCTCCACCATAACCCTCTCCCCTGTATGAAAGTTTTGATCTATATGTTTTAGCTGTGACATGGTAAGAAAACAAAAAAAGTGTAGTTGTTGTTGTTGTTTTTATTTTTTATTATGTGGTTAAACACCTTTCATGGTTAAGTAACAAACGTACTTTTGAAATCCAAACAACTCAAGATCCTAATCCCGCTGTATTTTAGAATCAAGAAAATTTTCACCTTAATCAGATTTATGCCCACCAACAGATTGGTTGCCTACGGAACACTTATTCAGTTTTTTTTTTTATAATTTTCCTGATCATCCATTTTAGATCTGATTGATATACGATGGTCGATATCACTCTAACTGAAGATAACCTTTTTTCTTTCTCTTCATAGAACAAGGCGATGGAGTGATATTAAACGATTTGGATTTCCATGTAGGCTCTGCTGAAATACATGGTGACACTGTGACAGGCCCTGCCCACTCTTATTGAACACATTTTAAAGGAAATTGTCTTTAATCATGTGTTTTAGACATAATCAACCCAACAGAGAAGGTGGGGGCAATGATACCTGAACAATTTGGATTATTAAGGTGGGCCCCACTGACGAAACAGTACTGATGACCTGTGCAATTCCAATGCATTTTAACATTTTTTATATAATGCTGTGTTGATGGCAATGATAATCCACAATAGTTAGCTTTTGAAAATCTCGTTTTAACAAGATGTTTGCCACCATTCTAATTCACATCATTTGTTTTCTTTATCAAAGATCAATCTGACAGTAGGTATTCACTTGAAAGATTTTGGAATGAAGAAGGTGAGATAGCTATTACATAATTTGGATTTTCAATGTGGGACCAATTAATCACTATACTGCCAAAGGCCACTTTTAGTGGTGGGAAAAATAGTACCCTTTTTTTCTTTAAAAAAAAATAGTGGTGGAAGTAGTTTTTCACAGTTAAAAGTGTTGTTTTTACCTCAAAAGTGATTGTCTAGAGGTTATGGCACTTGAAATAGTTTTTCGCCGCTAAAATTAAGAGGTCTAAACCTTTTAGTGGCGGGCGATTTTTTCCCTCAGCTAAACGTCGTTTTTTAATGATTATACACCACACTAAACTCTCTCATGCCTATGGTTTGTGATGGTGATGATGAGGATAATGGCAACATGATAAAATTAATATTGATTTTGATGACCTCTATAATCAACATTAATGTGACAAATTAATGACGACCATTGTGATGGCAGGTGAATACTGATTAGTTTTGTGCTTGGTTTTGTTTCTTAAACTTTTTTGTTTTAATTTGTATTATTATTATTGAAAGAACTTTCTTAACCCTTTTTTCAAATACTGCAGCCCGGCCGGCCCAAATTGTTTATACTATGCGCAAATATTCATGCGTATCTATCTCTCACAATATTCTGGTAAAGGACAACATAGTGGGACCAACTTTATGATTCATTCAAACCATCCACACACATGGGACCCTTGAATCACAATGGATCAAATGAATTGTCGCTAATCCGAATGGATTGGTCCGTTGTATCGTTTGATAGATGGTCAAATTTCTTTCTTTAATGTCATTAAGTTTATGGGCCACGGATGAAGGGTTTAGAAGCTGGGGATTGACTCCAAACTTGATATATGAGCCTATCCAAGATGTCTCTTTCCATCCCCCTCAAGTCCCATAATCAGTGGGGCTCTAGGTAGGCCCTAACAAGTTTGTCCCTCACCATATAATAGAGAACCGATCATGTGCACCCCTTGATGGTGAGTGCCTTGTGGTTGTTTGTCCCACACTGTGAGCATGGGGCCCATCTTGGTGGGAACCGCCATGAAAAGATCTTAACGAGCACTACCTCAAAATAAAATATCAGCCCACGAAATTAGAAACTTCTATTTCTCTTATAATTGTCTTAAATCTCTGAAACCATTTTCCAAAAACGCTGACTTCCAAAGAAGCTATTATTGAGTTCAGTTTCAAAGATGTGTCGCTCCCAAAGCGTCAAAAACAATTGGAGAAGACAATCGAACAGAAGACGACATAGAATAGAGAGGCATGTGATTTTGACAATTCCAGCAGCAAATATTGAAGTGGGTGCTGGGAGTCCAACTTCTCCTGAATTTATTTACATAGATAGGCCTGTGGTTTTGGCACTTCCAGCTTTAAATGCAAGACATGATACTCATGTTGGATCATCAGAGAGCAGCAACCCAAGAAATGGAACAATGACAAGAAGATCTATCAGAAGAAATTCAATTTCAGAAGAGCAGCAGGTGGGGGAGGAGGGACAGGGCAATGCCTATTCTACAGCCGAAAATGACGCGGCGGAATGAGAGCTTGCAATCTGTGGTTCATGAAAGTACATCATAAGTGTTTCACTCAAAACTGTTTCAAATAGATGTTTGAGTGCGTTTGACAAAGTTTGTCTGGAGTCTCTTTAATAATAAGCAATCCAGTTCAAGACCTTTGTTTTACTTCTTAAAAAAAAATTAGATGTATGTCACCTTTTGTCTTTCTTTTTCAAGTTTACCCATTATCATCTCACAAGTTTGTGTGCACTAGGTTTTACTTCAGAGTAAGCTCAGCAAATATCACTAATTAACTTAAGTTACATTCAGTGGGTCCTGCCTGAATGGATATGGCCATGGGAGGAATGCAAAGGAAAGGCATGGCTGTATATCAGAAAATATGCAACATTAAGCCATTAAAGCGATTCAAATGATCCTATAAATTGGTTTCAGGTCCTCAAAGTTAAGGGACAAAGTTTCCCATTTTATCTTTAAACTCCAGGAATAAGTCATTTGAGTTTTATTAAAGTTACACTAGTTAAAAAAAAAGGATTGCCTAGCTACTTTTTGTCTCAGTTACATTATAAGTCAAAGGAGATTTTAGTAAAAACATAATGTATAAGGGCCTTTTTAATGTTGTGTGAAAATGCAAGGCCTTTTTTGAAAGAACTCTTCGCTTCGTCATCGCTTTAATTGATATAGTATCATAAATTGAAAATTGCTCTTGAGCATATGTATAGGGCAGTCTTACTAGTGGGGGGCAGCTTATGATCATCAATTCAAATGGACCATCTAACACATCCCTCCTCAATCCTAATAGGACGAGATCATTTGATTGAATGTGAAAGTACTTTTTTTAATTTAAAATCATTAAACTTGCAGGACATAGATCAATAGATAAATATTACTAAGTTGACTTGAAGTTTTGTTTTTAGGGTAGTCCCATCCCATCTAGATCTTTTGATCCCACCTCTTTCATGATATGTAGGAGGGGCAACCATTGTCTCACACAATGTCTTGCATGGTTATAATACAACATAGGGTTTTCAATCCAATTGTTCTTTTATTCTCTAAATATCAATTGTTGTTGGTGATATATTTGGTGGCTTCCGGATAAATCTTATGTATTGATTGAGTTGGTTCTTATATCATTCTATTTTTAGTCAAATTTACTTTAAATGATTCTTCTATTTCGTATTTACTTCTACAGATACAATTTGCATGCTTTCTCAAATTTGACGTGGTAAAGATTTGGACTCATGGCATATAATTTATCAAAGCTCTTTAGATGGTACTCTATCCACCATAATCAAATGAAATGTCTGTACAACTTACTAAAAAGGTTAAAGGCCGTTATAAATTGTGGACCAACCTTTAGGTTTGGATAGCGCTATCTATCGTGTATTGTTAACGAATTTGGGTTATGAGTTAACGAATTCATGTTAAAATTACCTTAATCCGTACACGACTAGTTAACTTAACGGGTAAGTCCAACCCCAACACGACCTGTTAATTTAACGAGTTACGCGACCCAATCCGTTAAGTAGTTAAGTCATTTCAAAAATTAAAAGAAAATCCATACAAAAATATATAAGCCACACGAAACTTTAAGTGAGGATCTCGATTGGATCCCACCTAAAACCCCACTATAAAATAATAAGTTTTAAATTATTCTTTATGAATATAAATTAATTATGGCTATACTTAGGGATTTAAAAAATTTTAACGGGTGAAGCGGGTTGTCAATGGATTACTGGTTTAATTCGTATACGACCCGTTGACTTAACGTGTTAACAGGTCTGACCCGTTAACAACCTGAATCCATAAGAGCCCACCCAAACCCCTTAATATCGTGTGGGTTCTTGTTGTGTTAATGGGTCGTGTGGCATTTTGACAGCCCTAAGCTTGAAGATAAAAAGTTAAACTTACGTCATGACTGTTAAAAAAAAAAAAAATGTTACAAGATAATATGCACCATATTATTTAAAAGATTTTTATATAAGACCTTACTAACTTTTATATATATATATATATATTAAAGACGCTAGCTTAAATTAAAAAATTAACTCTCAATTTCGGAATTGATTTCTATTTTGACCTCCCCAATTAATTTTGATTCTCAATGGAACTTGCAAAAAGTTGAGGAGCCCACTATCATAATAACAATCTCTAAAATATATAAATTGTAAAAACTCAAACTCACAACCTCTCTCATTATTTAAAACTTTTCAACCATTGCACCACATATTTTTTATATAAATATTTATTATGGATTTTATGGAAAAAACTCCCTTAAAGTGGTTGAAGACAAAAAAGAACCTTAAATTTCAATATAGACTATAAAGGCCCTCTCGCCACTTTCTTATTTTTTTTCATTTTTGTTCCGCTGAGCAGTGATATCATTGCCCGTGTCATCTTCTTATTTGTCAGCATTCGAGGTCGCACCAATCTCTGACAAGATTGATTTGTCCCCAGGCTTTTGATTGTTTATATTTTTTCTTAAAAAAATGAATATCTTAAATTGAAACAAAAACCCTCAGCGAGTTTGATAGAAAGAAAAAAGAAAAAGTGTAAAATCTTTACAAATTCCGCCTACTTCTCATTTAACTAATGAGTAATTTAAGAAAACCTGACTAGATTGAATCAAGTTCTTCACAAATCTTTCAAAATCTCAATAAAGGTTAAGGCTTTCAAAGTCAAAGTTGGAGCACTGGTTCAGTTTTATAGAAATTAGAGGGGGTTGAAAGATGATTCATACTTGTTGGTCTCTGTAGGTGGGCGTTTGACGTTTGCAATCAGGTTGTAACGGGTGGGTCAAGTTTATGTGGTTGCTGTTTAGAGATGATTTGAGAAAACAACGTGGGTTTGGCTCTCCACCGGGTTTATGGGGATCTTTCTAGTAAAATTGCCATATTTATTAAAAAGAAATATCAAAAAGTAAGTTTAACTTACTCCCCTGAGAATTAAAATTTATTTAACCACCATCATATTGTTCTTGAAATAAGAAAACCTTCATGTGACAACCACATCATCGTGCCTTCTTTATTATTATTTTTTTTTTTGCTATCGGAGGGTTCTCAATCTTTTGGATTGAACTAATCCCTTCGGGCCCAGAGGGAAGCCGAGTAAACTCCCCAGTAGCCCCAGTGTGGTAGTACAGTTTCGAACCTACAATCTCCGGGTGCAAACCGTAGTCGTAGGTCAACTGAGCTAACCACATCATCGTGCCTAGATACACTATATTTATGTGAGACCCAATAGATGAGATCTTACAAACCAGTTTACCCAAATGGGATTCGGAATAACCAACCGATTTATCAACCATTGCATATGGTAGTTTGAAAATATTGATATTTGGGCCAACATTCTGTACAATTGGTGCCATTGTTCTGAGATCTGATTCAAATCTTTCGTTCTTCTGGGCCCATAGTTGATGAGCAACTGATCTCAGCCACCCAATCTGTGGCCATCGGACGGCTGCCTTGTGTTGGGGCCCACAGTTCGGGTAGGGTGTAGATCTGCCGAGCACTCTTCTTATAAAATGCGACCACCTCCGATATTCCTCACAAAGCCGACCAAAATTACAGTGTCAAATGCAACCGAAATCTTTGCAGGTCTCCGCAGAGATTAGATTTGATTCAAAAAGTCTCTAAATCTTCGTCGTTTCAGCAAAGCTTAGATCGATCGCAGGAGTAGATAAAGAGCAGTGTTCGAGTCGCACTTAAGCTGTTCGATGAAATTCCTGAGAGAAGCACCTACCATTTCATTAGATGGTAAGAGTTTCTATACTCTCACTTGGTCGAATTCTTTCGCCTTCCTCTGCTATGAAAACCAGCTCCAGGTGTTTTAGCTCTTCAGATAGAAGAGACCCAAGTAGAAATTCAAATCCAAATACAGTTGAAGAGGAATGCATTTCATTTGAATCTCACAAGAAGGAAATCCATCTATCAAATGCCTTAGAAACCAGCAAAAAACCTTCTTACTTGGGGTCTGCCTATGATATCTGGAAAACCATCAAATGCAACCAATGGTCTGAATCAGTAGAGATGGAGTTGCAGAGCTTGAATTTGGAGTTGAATACTTACATTGTAAATCAGGTCTTGGTGCGTATTCTGGATTCTGAACTAGCCATCCATTTTTATTCCTGGGCTGAATCCCAACCAGGTTTCAAGCATGATTACTTTACGAACAGATCCATTATCTGTTTGTTGTTAAAGGATCAGAAGTTTGATACCTTATCACGGATGTTAAAGAGAATAAAGGATAGTGGGTTTTCAATGCATCGGTCTATTTATCGGATGCTCATTTCTGCATATGTCAAAGCCAATTTGATCGATTTGGCAATCCAAACATTTGATGAAATGATTAAATCGGGCTGTCGGGTATTTAGCATTGACTACAATAGATTCATTGGTGTATTGATTAAAGATTGTCGCTTTGATTTGGCTGAGCACTACTACTACTACATGATGCCACAAGGATTCTTACTAGATGGTTTTACGTATTCGAGGTTCATTTCTGGGCTCTGTAAGATTAAAAGGCTGGATATTATTCAAAAACTTCTGGAAGATATGGATAAGAATAATGTGGTGCCAGACATTTGGGCATTTAATATATATGTGAATTTATTGTGTAAGGAGAATAAATTAGACATGGCTTTAGAGGTATTGGGGACCATGACTAGGAAAGGGAGAGATCCAGACATTGTTGCTTACACGACAATCATCCATGGTTTATGCAAGGCAGAGAGGTTTCAAACTTTAGTTGGCGTCTGTCAGGAAATGATGGGGAAAGGTTTCCATCCAGACAGTGGAGCTTGCGGTAAATTATTCTTGGGCTTGTGTAATCATGGGAAGGTTGATTTAGCTTACGAGCTTATGATGAGAATGGTGAAGAATGGAGTCAAGCTGAGCTCTTTCATCTTCAATTTGCTTATTAGCGGGTTTTGTCGTGCAGGTAGGATTGATAAAGCTCAAGCCATTGCATCCTTTATGAGGAGAAATGGCTGTAACCCGGATCTTGTTACTTACAACACACTGATAAATTACTGTTGTGCTGAGTTTATGTTAGATGAGGCCGAGAAATTGATCCAAAAGTTGGAAAGAAGTGGCATAAGGCCAGATAGGTATAGTTACAATCAGCTACTAAAGGGTTTCTGTCGAGCTAACCAGCTTGATAAAGCATACTCTCTAATGGTTAACAAGATGGAGGCAGAAGGCCTGTGCGATGTTGTCTCATGCAACACCCTCATTGCAGCTCTTTGCCGGACTCGAAGGATGGGAACAGCTTATAAGCTGTTTGAGGAGATGGGACAGAAGGGGATTAAACCCGATGTTGTGACATTCAACACCCTGATACATGGTTTCTTCAGAGAAGGCCATGCTGATTTGGCTGAGGAGCTTTATGACCAGATGTTGCGGACTGGATTGGTCCCCGATTCTGTTTCATATACAACTATGATTGATCACCTATGCAAGGCTGGTCGTATAGAACTGGCTCGTAGCTTTTTCCTTGACATGATTGAGAAGGGAATCTCACCTGATACAGTTTTGTATAATGCTCTTATAAATGGGCTGTGCAAGGCCTTTCGTGTGACTGAGGCCATGGTGCTATATGAAGATATGATGAGTAGTGGTTTCACTCCAGATGAGGTGACCTATAAAACAATAATTAGAGGACTCCTGCAGGAAGAAAAGATTGGGACGGCTCGTCGAGTTTGGGACCAGATGATGGAAAATGGGTTCACGCTTGATAGAGCGGTGTCAGAAACTCTGATCAATGCTATCCAGTCAAAGGATGCAACCAACATGAATTTTAGTGGAGGTATAGCTTGCAGTTATTGACTTATGCTTTCTATTGCTTGCCATTTTGTTTTACGGCTTGTTGGATGTACTCATCTTAGTAAGTTTGAGTGTTTGACTATTTCGGCTGAATGGATGGTTATACCTTCTGATGTACATTTGAAGGCACATTAGATGGGGTACTGTTTACTGTTGTCCAGTCTTTTCTACTCCAAATTACTATTGCGTGGTGGTAGTGACAGAACAGTATCCTGCTTTATGTGGTTTCTTTCTCGTCACCCTAAATGCTTAGTGGAATGGGTAATCATCCATTCTCTTAAAAGTCAAAACCTTTAAAACTCTTGCCATTCGAGGTATGTCCGAACACTAGTAAATCTTGTGCAAGTCTTTTTCTTTTTTTCACCTTCTATATAGTATTTTGTCCGTCTCCATACTAAAAGTAGTCCCTTCTTTGCACACTTCTTTTGTGAAGCCTCTGGAAGGCAGAGTTTCCAAGGATCCAATCTCACAAGCCCAACCCGTCTAGAGATGGACCAAGTTCATTAGAAAAAGCTCTGTTGGATGCATGAAGCTCGTTTTGACAAGGCAAGAACAGGCCCTGGCCCCTGAGGTCTCCTGAAGTAGATTGGAAAAGGCCTCAATGACGATAGTGAGGATGAATATGCCAAGAGGTTTGAGCATTAACTTGTGTAGAATTGCACGCCTTTACTTTTCTTTTTCTTTTTTCTTTTTAACCCTAAAAATTTCCTTTGAGTAAATGCTAGTATATATTTAAGGTTGTTTGTAAATATCTAAAAATGTGATAAGATGTTTTAATGATTATCAAAATTAAAAAAAGAGTAAAATCTTCAATTGATTTTAAACAAATTTCATCCCTTTTCTGAACCACCTAAGGGGCTCTCATTTTTAAATTAGCCACTTATGCATTTTTCTACTAGGGCCCAAGCTTACCACAGCCTTGCTATGCTAGTTTGAGATTAATGCGTGATGCCCTCGAAGAAATCTTTGTACACTTTTTTGAATTTCAAATTGGCGGACATTCATTGATGAAGATGAAGCCACTATATTGGGCCAAGCTATGGGAAGCCTTTGATTGCGTCTATGTGTCTCGACCCGGGCCCGAATTACAATAACCCCGAGCCATGAGCCCATACTTACTCCCGTAAACTCCGAATTAACCGAAGTTAAAACGGAATCCACAAGGGATATCATTCTCAATAAACCTGTCAAATACACAAATTCTGCGGAAATATCTATATTTGACAATATCAATTTACGAATTTACATGTATACAAAATAAAGTCCTTATACATGTATCATTTCCATCATAATTTGTCAATCGGTGCATATCCAACACCATACAATAACAATTACTTACATTCCAAAAATGAATGTACAAAATGACCTTTCAAAACGTTTTTTAAAATGTTATAGTTCTTTTTCGCACTCAAATACCCATATCAAATGGTATTCCGTCCATTCCATTCATTTAATCCTCCGAGAGGAACCGTAGCGGTCTCCTCCGCTGCCGCCGAGGGCGCTGCTGCACCAGCAAGGGCAATCGGGCCTGTAATGCCATCAATAACACTAGTGAACACGACAGTTCAACAATGTATACACAGATCTAGTAATAGCACATGTTAATACATATACTGAACTCATTCAATCTATTTAATAACAATTCCAACTCTAAACAAGTCCAGATAATTTCTACAATGACAATGTACAAGATGGTCACTACCATAACTTTCATTCATTCATTTCATTTACCATCTTCCCTCAAAGAAGGATTCATTTAATTTACCATCTTCCATCAAAGGAAGGATTCATCTTCCAAACGGAAGGCATCAATCAATACCCATAGATATGATCGGAATATGTGGGACTTACTAGTGTCCGGGCCAGGGACAACTAGCATCACCACGGAGCTCCGGAACGCCCCAAATCCATCTGCTGCAGCAGGATTAATCATTTGTTTCATTTATTAATTCATTGAACTCATTTAAAGTTCTAATACCATAGCTAGGTAGTGCCAAACTCAAGAGTTAATGCTCTCCAATAAGCAATTAATTACTGGATTCAATTCAATTCAATAATTCTCTTCGTGACAAGAGAAGGGAATAGTAGTGATACCAATCTCACTAGATTGGAACCCAACAATGTGGTGTACGATACAATGAGAAAACTTACTAATCATTCATGGTTCTACTTAACTCTGTCTCAAATCTAAACAACCATTTGGGTGTAACCATTGGTTTCCAAATGTACGTGTTATTTTCGATGGACATTACAATTATATATTTAATGTGTGCATTGAATAGTCCCCGTAATTATCACCCATGAAGTTTAGCCTTAAAACTAATTTTTAAGGAGTACTTATACTTACAAAAAATACTCCAAGCTTATGTAAAAATCCAAACTCACTTCGAGCAGACCGTTAGGTACGACCGATTGGCCAAATTTTCACTTACTATGAATAATTTGGTCAGGTTCGGTTACCTTGGCGGCTACCAGGCGGTTAGCCGAAACTGCACTGGCGGTTAACCGAAACCTCGTTGGCGGCTAGCCGAACCAAGTTCGGTTAGCTTACGGTCAGCTTTCCAAAAGTCGATTTTCTTACAGGGATTTCTGACTCAATTTCGGTCAGCCCAGCGGTCACCATTCGGCTAGCCGAAATTAACCGAAATTCGGCGGTTAGCTTTCCAGAGACTGATCAAATTGGGGTTTTCTAGTGGTTAGCCCTGCGGCTAGCCGAAATTCACCTAGAACGACATTTCTGAGCTTCAGATTTCTAAAGCTAATTTCTGTACATTGAATCCATTGAACTCCAAACACCTCAATAACACACAAAATCACAAGTAGATGTTTATACTTGCCTCTCTTGAAGTTTAGTTAACTCAACGCCCTTTGCTTAGTTTGCTTTTTAGATGAAAACCCCCAATGAAACCCTAAATTCTAAGAAAACATGAAATACACAAATGTATGAGCTATTTGTGCTACACACTACTTCTATCTACTCAATAGAACTTGGAAATCCTAAGGTAAGACCAACTACTTACTTGTGGCTCCAAGCAAAGAGATCTTGAGTTCTCTTTCAAGCTCTATCGCTTCAAAAATGGAGGAATGACTTGAGGAAGAAGATGAAGATGGAGCTTCCTCACTCAAGGCCACTCAAGCACTCCTAATCTCACTCTTGATGAAAAGGAATGGAAGAGAAAAGGAAGGAGATGAGGATGAGTCTAGGGTTGTTGAAGTGAAATAAATGAAGGATCCATTTCATTCTAATATAAGGACACTTCACACTAAAACCCCCTCCTATTAATCTTTATTACATTTTGAGTCAAATGAAACCTCATTTGATCCATTTGAGGTCAAATGGAATCGCGTTTATTATGAAAGTTAACGTACTATTCGAGATATACACGTTGGTATCCAGCATTTCCGTATTCGACAAAATACGCGAGAACCCATATTTACGAAAAAGTCCTTAGTCTACCTTGTTTGAGTCTAAACTCATTTTAACCAACTCAATTTCATTTCATTATATGTAATGCATCATCTGCAACTAATTTGTCTCTCTTTGGTCATTAACCTTGATTAACCCATTTATCCATGCTTAATTAGCATTAATCTCAATTAATTAGCCTTAATCATGATTAGTTTGGGTCAGGGTGTAACACTATGGGATCTGTTCATGCATTTAAGAAATTTTAGAATTAGATGAGTCCCAAAACCATCTCAAGTCACTAGTTTGACCATCAAAGAATGTTTGATAAAGCTTTACAAATCAGAGGCTTATCTGCTATTTTTTTGCGAGTTACAGGTCAAAAGCTGACCTGAACTCAATGGACCGAGCCAGGCAGTATGGGCCCCGTAGTAGGCGCGGTTTGGACCTAACAATTAGCCCAACAGTCCAATATGGACTGCCACCCAGCAATACTATTTGTTCAACGCCAATTTAAGGGTGGGTTTAGCAAAGTTGTTTTCGAATGTTTCAGGATGCCCACAGTTCAAAAAAAAAAAAGAAGAAAGAAATTTGATTTTTTTTTCCAAGTTAAGACTGGAAGATGATATATAGTTTCTTTTGCTTAGAAGCTCTACCTTGTAAATGGAGACCATTTGCTTTTAATTTTGAAGATTTGGTACTAATTCCTACATCATACAGGTGTTTGATGTTTATCTAATTCATCCAAAATGTTCAAGTTCAAGAGAGTCAAAATACTACAGCAGGCATTGTCATGCAGAAAACTTTCCAAGGAAAGGCGAAATTTGGGCCGATTCTAAATATACTTTTGTTGTAGTTCAGTGGAGAAGATGTACCATCTGCGGAGTTATTAACTGTGGGCAATGCTATGACAACAGTGAGTGCAAATAGTGTTGTAAGGAAGATATGAAATATTTTTGTCAAGCATCAGAGATGACTATTTTGTTTAAGAGTTTTGACACATTTGTATGCTTAAATTTGTATATGTAGACACACCTTTTCGTATAATTTCTTATTATCAATGAAATTTTTATTTGCTTCTCAAAAAGTTTATATAATGCTATGGGTGACATAGATATTGACTTAAGCATGCAATCTGTGGTTGATAAAAGTGAACCGACGCTTCAATGCAGAAGTCTGTGACCATTAAAATTAAATTACATGCATTTCACTGCTATTTATTTGTCTAAATTTTAGTTCTCTTAGGATTAGACAGTTATGTAGAATAAGAATTATAGTTTGATCATTGCTTGGAGCTCATCTCTTTTTTCCAGGATTAGACAGTAATGTAGAATATTAATCACATTTTGATCATTGCTTGTGGGGCTCATGACATAAATGGTCTGGACTTGAACCTTAAATGTAAAGAATCTTCTCAATTCAAACTGAACATTGTAGATTTATCCAAAATGAATTGCAGAAAGATTATACTAAATTGCTCCTGGAAAATTCAAAGAGAGTAAAGTAGCAACCCCAAAATTTCTAGCAATGAAAATTTAGAAAGGAGTGGGGAAAATAAAAATAAAAGCCCACTACGTAAAGCATTGATTCAAGACAAAAAATAAAAGGGAAAGAAAAATCATTCACCACTGTAAAAACAAAACCAAAGCTATACTTTATCAGATGAAATTGTAACAGGTAAAGTTGAAGTGTCTATACTCATATTTTCTTTTTCAAGAAACTGACAAGTACTAGCTGGACCACCTGTGCTTCATGCATGTGCACAAAGAGTTATAAAATCTAGTCATAGTAGTACTGATATGGGTCAATATTTTAAACATATACTTAGTTTTATGAATTGTTTGTAATTAAAATTTTATTGGTCTCAATATTAAAAAAATTTAAAAATAAAATTCAATCAAACAATGAAAATCTTATGTAAAATAAAATCTAATACAAATTTAAAGTAAAAGTTGTTGAAACTAAAAGAAAAATATTCTTTATATGTATAAGAATAGGTACCAAAAACCGAAAAGGAAAAACATTTCCAACTCCTAATAATGATATATTTTCAAAATCTAGAAGTAAGAAAAAAGGGGTACCTGTAATAGAATTAAAAAATAGACGCGCGCATAAAATTTAAGAGCACTTTTGTGTTACTGTGGAAGGGTGCTTTCCTAGTTTAATTGTTAGATAGTTAGATGAGTGCTTTCCTAGCCAAAACAAATGACTATGTGTCCATTTACAAAACCCACATGAAAATCCTGGGTACGCTCTGATAATCCACGTGAAAATTTTGGATTTGCATTCCAAACCCGGCTACCAGTTTTGGCCTGCCCCTCTCTAATAAAAATCTTGAGTCCACCACTTTTGACATAAGTTCAATTTCCCAATTGAAATGCTTCCAACAACCGGGCCCATTTTCCCCTGACAAGATGTTTATAGGTAAACTCCAATTATGTGATTTGGCATTCTGTTTAAGATGAATGAAGTTTGGTTGATGCTTCTCCCGTGATTGAAGGTGTCTATTCTTTAATTTGCCTATCATCTATTATGGATAAGCTAGAGAAAGATTGGATTGGCATTACTCAAAAATCCAATGTATCCATTGGGTTAGTTTTGTTTGTTTTGTCTTCTCTTTTTCTTCAGCTTTTCTTAACCTGAGACTAGCAGTTTAGGAGGCGGCGGGAGCATTTGGCCTTTGATGTGCAAATCATCCATTCATATGGACGAGGGGTGGAACAGTGTTTGGATAATTTTGTTTTTTTCTTGGGGAATTTTCAAAAAGTCCCTATAATATTTGCAAGTTTAAGAAATTTTTTTACAAAAGCTAATTTTTCAAATTAGGATCTAAGTTTTCGACAGATCTTTCAATTAGGTCCTTCTGTGAAATTGACCGCCTCTGACTTCTCTTCTCCTATTTTTTTTTAAGAAAAAAAAAACAAAGAAGCCCTTTTTTTGAAAAAAAAAAAAAGCCTTGCCTCTTTCAAAACACCCTCTTCCAACACTTTTCCATTTCTCCTTCCCTCCCTTCATTCGTATCTTTTCTCCTTCAACCACGACCCATAGAACCACCAAAATAAGAATGAAGAATGAGGTGATGATCAGCTAATCATTTCATACAGTTTGAGTGGTTGCACTATAGTAGTCCATTCCATTTCGTTTTGGCCGAAATAGAATGGGGTTAAAAAAATCTGAATTTAGATTCCGGTCCATTTCGGTTTGTAGCACAGCTTTCACAAATTCTTTTATTTTGCTTTGTATTTATAATTTGTATTTTATTTTTCTATTTTTATATATATATATAGTTTATATTTTTTATTATTCTAAAAAGTTACTCCGATAAAGTTTGCGGAAATTCCGAAATACCGAAATATTCGGTCTCGAAGGGTAGACCGAAATGACAATCGGAAAGAAATGGACAACTATGGGCTGCACCCTTCTTCAGAATCATGTCAGCCCCTCCATGCTTTCCAAACTATCCAACAAGAACATATTGGGATTTTACAGTATGTACTAGTACTATTGAAGATTGCAGCATTTAAGTTGAAATGAAAGGCCCGAGGTGGTAAATCCCTAGAATATAAATAGCACTTGGTGTAGTTGTTGTGGCTCATATAAATTTTATGTTTCCACATTTCAGGAACCATATGACCAAGGGAGAAGCTCCATTAAATGAATGAAAGTGGAGACAGTTGCTGGTGAAGGAAAAGAGGTGAGGATGAAAGCCAAGGGAAGGGAGTGAGAAAGGGGATAGCTAGGGTTGTAAACGGGTTGGTTTGGGTCTGAGTCTATAATAGAGTTAGGGTTGTAAATTGGTTGGTTCCGGTCTAGGTCCATTGTGGACCTAGAACCGGAATCGTTAAGGAGAAGGTGGAACCGGATCCAGACCGTTTCGGAATCGATTTCTTGGCTCAGAAACCGAAACTAAAACCATATATGGGATGGATCTGGATCCGGGTCCGTATCTAGGTAGATAATAATATTTAAAAAATATGATTTTTATGAGAGATTTTTGAAAATTGAGGTAATATGTTGGGTCTTGGGTCCATGGATCTGAACCAAGGTGGAACCAGACCCGAACCTATTTACTTACCGGAGCCTAAATAAGGATCCAGACCCGGTTTTTAATGGGTTGAAGCTTTTAGGTAATCGGATAATTGGGGACCCATTTACATCCATAGGGAGAGTAAAGGTAAAGGGGTGGTTGAAAGAGCAACAATGGCTTTTTCTTTAAAGAAGATAATTTTTTGTCATCTAAAAAAAAAACAAAAGAGAGAGGTTGTGGGTCAATTTTGCCATAAAGGCCTAAGTGAAAGATATAAAAGAAAAAACTTAGACCCTAAATTGAAAAACTAATTTTTTTTGTGTCATTTTTTGAAAACTCCATAAGACATAAACCCAGTAATGTTCATGAAAATTTATAGGTTTTTCATATTGGCACTATAGTGGCCCATGTCAAATTTCGTGATTACCGTATCGACTGATCAAAATATATTCCCCTCTAATGACATAATATTACTTCTGAAATTGACACATGAGTACCACTCCTAGATTAATGATCCAATAGAAAGAGCCAAAAAATATCTATCAAGAGCAACTCATCAAATACACTCCAAAAGCAATAAAAAAATGAACACACTATTTTTCATTTTCTAAATATTTTCAATAACTATTTTTTGCTATAGGAAAAAAAGATGTAAACAATATGGAAATATTAGTCTAATGTTAATATGATCACCAAACACATTTATTTTGGCTTTTGCTATTTGGATCCTTACATAAATATATATATATATATACATATATTTAAAAGTACGTTCTTTTATTAGAACTAGTAACGATAAGTTGTGATTCCTTGAAAAGCCTCCAAGGATTTTTAGAATTTTAAAAAATCGAGCTTACTTGGCATTTGCAAAGGCTCCACTTTATTGGAGGATTTAGAAACTCCATCCCAAAGAATAATTCATGGAAAACTCACAAGTTCTTCAAATATGAATTCCTTAACTCGATCTAATAGAGAAATAGTGCCTCTTGAAAAACACGCTCATTTGTCAATTCCCTCCTCATACAAAGGGTCTATATAAAATAAAACAAATAGAAATAAGTGAAATACACATTTTAACCCAACCAACAGAAATACACATTTTGACTCCTATGTTAATCTTATCGGAAAAAAAGATCTACTATATTAAAAAAATATATTTTTTTTTAAAATCCGAGGATTCTCAACCGATTGAACTTCACTAATTCGTCCGCGCTCATGGTAAAACTTATTAAAAGTGAAACTTCACTGGATCCGGACTCTTTCATCATCTGAGTTTTAAAGACCAAAAGAGTGTGCCAAACGCACACCAATCAAAATCTGAGCTGTCTCAGCCATTCTCCGTCTCTCTCTCTCTGGTCAAGCCATGACTACCCTTTTCACACACAAAATCACACACAGAGAATCTCAAACTTGAAGAGATCGAGAGATCTGCAACAAAATCTTCTACCCATACAAAACCCTAGATCTCATCTCATTCCCAAAACAAACACCACAACGACTCTTTCCATTCTAACAACAAACCATGCATTTTTCCAATCCTATCCAACTCATACCCCTCCAATCTCACCTTAACCAATAACCCCATCCTGTAATTCCCCCAACCTCCCCTGTCCTTTTCCGTAATTTCACCTCCCCCAAACATGGGCTCCGCCCAATCCTCCCAAGACATCGACGACGGAGACGAAGAAGAAGAAGAAGAAGAAGAAGAAGAGAACGAAACCCGCAGCAGCAATCCGAACGCGTCGTCGAAGAAGCTTCTGCAGCAAGCGCCCGAGATCCTCCCCTGCCACGCGTCGGCATCTCCGCTATCCCCGCAGCTGTCATCCCTCGGCACGCCGCGGTTAGGGCCGTCGATCAAGGTGTGGGACCCGTTCAACCTCCTGTCTCCGAGGCAGATCCCGCCGTTGGATGGCGGGTTGGAGGAGGATTGGACGGTGGAGGTTTTCTTGATCTGCCACGGGGAGTGTGAGGTCGGGATGCGGCCGGATCTGGTCGGGGGACGGTGGCCCGCCGCGGCACTGACTGGGAATGGGAAGCGGCAGGCGAGGGCGCTGGCCGTGTTCCTCAAGTCGCAGGGCGTCCGTTTCGGCGCCATCTACTCGTCGCCGCTGGATCGGGCGAAGGAGACGGCGGCGTCTGTTTGTCAGGTAGTAGTGTTGAATTGTGATGGTTATTCATCATTGGATGGATTGTGGATTTTGTTTTCATAGTTGTAATGAGTAACTCATAAAACTAACATTCATTCTTTTCCTTTTTTTTTTTTTTTATGTTGTTTTGTTCTTTGCTGTAACCAATTAGAGCTAAGTGGAGTTAGAAGCTTAATTTGTAGTGGTAGCATAGTTTCAAGAGTGATAAGCAAAAGTGGAAACAATGCTATATGTTTGCATAATTTATTTATTTATTTTTTTGACATGGGAGTAGCTTCATTGGTAGTTTGTTTTGGGGTATGTGTTTTCTATGATTTTAGGATGTTGTTGTGGAATTTTTTTTTTTTTTTTTGGGGTCTTCTTAGGTTAGCATAACCAATCTTTAATAAACTAACCTTACAATGTATTAGTAGGAGGCAAGCTTATTGGGTGGGTGCTTTTTAGGACATGTGTGTGGTAGGATTTTAGTAATTCTTTTTGAAAATGTCATCATATCTAAGGATTCTTTCGTTCTTGTTCTTGTAGCCACCAATTACTCTCTTTCACATTCATTAACACTAACATGCAGATGTGGAGAACTACACACCTATTGATAAATGAACAATTTGAAGCATTTTTAATGGGAATTATGTACGAAATAGACATTTGTAGAAACATTTGTAGAACTTGATGACTGTAATTATGCATGTGTTTGTGTATCGAGTACATTCGTTTCAAATAAATATCTATGAGTTTTTTTTTTTTTTTTTTTTTTTTTTTTTTAACAGGAAAATTTTATTTCACTAAAAGAAGAACCCCAAAGAAAGCCTGGAATGAAGCACGGTCAAGATAAGCCTGAAAAATACAAGAACCTAAACTAAAAACAAAACAACTTAGTTATAACTATACATCAAATGAAATAGAAGAGCGAAAAAAATCCTTCCCTTGCTACACCATCTGCTGAAATATTTGCCTCTTTTAGTATATGATGAAACAAAGCATTGCCCAACTGTCTCGAAGCATTGAGACCTCCCGTCCTAAGCAACTCACACCACCCTATCAAAAGAGCAAACACTTTAGCTTCATTGGCATCTGATGAATCCATTGGCCCTAAAAAACTCCTGACAACATTACCATTCCAATCCCTAACGAAGCATTCTTCAAAACCTCCTCTTCAAATAGATTGTAAATGACTACCATAAAAAATCAGCTTAAGGATTCCAGATGGGGGACGAAAGCATGCTTCCCCCCCGGCGGTCCCTTTAAGATTGCTTCCAAGATCTATGGAAGATACATCTTCCAAATAGACCCGTCAAACTCCTGTCTCATCATCATCCACTCTAACATTGTCTAGACAATGGACTCAACTATCTCCTCTACAATTTTACTTTTATTCGTGAATATCTGTTATTCCTCTCTAACCAAAGCTTTCAAAAGCGTAGCATATTACACTAACTTCCATAAAATCTTGTCTCGAACAAACTTGCACCCCATACACAACTGAATAAAAAGATCTTCAACAGTCCTCGGCATAACCCAATCCATTTATGTTCAATAGATTAACATCCCCCCCAGAGGGTTCCAGTGGGAATTTATGTTCTCTACCCGCAAGAGAAATGCCCGTGAGCTAATTCATCATTCATCTGAATGGTAGAGTGAAAAAGTGTCCTTTTTGTTGTCCATGAAAATGATGGACTATGAAAATCATGACTTGTGATGACCAAGACATTAATTTGATCCAAGTTTTCATAAAATTAAACTGCTTTACTTCACTGGAAGCCCTTAGTCACCAAAGACCATCCAAGGTGCTAGATATATGGAGCATGGATTGAGATTTCACCTGCGCGAGTATTAGATGAGACTAGGGATGTCAACAAACCGAGTCAGCTTGGCTTCACTTTACTGGGCTCACGGTTGAGCTCAGCTTGTGTGCTAATAAAGCCGAGCTTCCTGTTCACTCAATTAGCTCACAAGCAAATAACAAGTGAGAGTCTGCTTCTGGGCTCATCTTGATTGATTTTTTGAATTAGATATTACACCTGTTATTGTATATATTTCATAGTATATATGTGGATGTAATATTATATTTCGAGTGGTAAATACTCACACACACTCTACCTAAGTCCCTCACCATCAGCGCTATTACCGGGGGTTGATCCATGGTTGTTTATGTGGAGGGGAGGTGCCACATCATTGAGCTACCAGTGGATTGACAATTTAATATATAATATACGTAGATTAGATGCAGTAATATTGGGGTAAAAAATTAAGCAGAGCTCAAGCTTGTGATACTTAAATTCGATATTGAGCTAAAGAACTGTCAAGCTCGGTTCTGTTCAGCTCACTGCTTGATCCTTTGATACTTAAATTCGAGATTGAGGTAAAGCACTGTCAAGCTTGGCTCTGGTCGGTCTTGTTTACATCCCTAAATGAGAGCAGTATCTCTTTCATTCTGTTTGTTTTTCTCCTTTAAACTTCTAGTTTCCTTTAAAGTGACTGTGCTTGTTGCATTAGAAAGTAGAAACACAGCATTTTTCTTCTCTGCCAGTGCTTTCCCTCCCTATCTACTTTTGTTTCCCTGATCATCTTTCTTTTCAGTAATCCTTTGTGATGGTCGAAGGTGTGATCACAATATTCAGTTTGGAGGGAGGTGGTCTTTATCACGACTAAGAGCAATTGTGTTAGTTTATTCCTATTATCATTAAACAATATTATCTTGAAAAGAAAGATAGAAAACTGGATTGATCTGGTTTATTGAGTTTTTTATAGGTGTGAACATTTCTCTTCATGGTATGGCTCACCAAAAGGTTGGTCACAGTACATAAAATATACCTATGGTATGATTGTACATTTCTTTTCCTTTTCATTCTCCTTCTGCAAGACTTTATACAGGTTGTTGATCTACAGTAAGTTTTGAAGCTTGCTGATATGCAGCTTCTTTACATGTGTAGTTCCCTTTTATTTTGAGTCCATAGTGTTGATCTGATCACGAGTAGAGTTACAAGCCAATACCATCAGTGCTATTGGATGAGATCCTAGGCATCACCCCTCCCCAGTGGCGGACTTACATTGAATGGGCTGGGGGCTGAAGCCCCCTCCTAATTGTAAAAAAGCCCATAAGGGCCCTATGGGCCCTTAAGCCCAGCCCCCAGTTAAAAATGGCCCAAGTCCCCAGTCACCCGGTCCCCTTTTATTTCCCTTACCACTTTAACCTAAAAACAGTAAACCACTTTCTCTTTCTCTGTTTCTCATCTCTTTCCCTCCCAGTGGCGGACTTACATTGAATGGGCTGGGGTCTGAAGCCCCCTCCTAATTGTAAAAAAGCCCATAAGGGCCCTATGGGCCCTTAAGCCCAGCCCCCAGTTAAAAATGGCCCAAGTCCCCAGTCAGCCGGTCCCCTTTTATTTCCCTTACCACTTTAACCTAAAAACAGTAAACCACTTTCTCTTTCTCTGTTTCTCATCTCTTTCCCTCCCCCTCTCAAAAATCCCCATCTCCTACTGGGCCCTGGCTGTCTCATAGATGCCAGATTAGCGCAAGGAATTGCAGCGCCCAAAAGCAAAGGGGCTGATTTCTCCAAATTGATTGCTCAGGCGAAGGAAGATGCTCGTTCTCGCATTAACCCAGATCAGGATTTCTTTGGTTCCGTCGACGATGTTTTCAGTGGTAACTGGTAAGTCAACTGATTGAGTGTGTTTGGTTGAGAAGAAGTGGAAAATGATTCACTAGGAAAAGTGGGATTTTTGGATTATGTTTGTTTGGTTTGATCTCCACCACATTGATGAAAACGAAAGCTGAAATCTTTCATTTCATTCCAGTTTCTGTTGTATTGTTTGGTGTGGCAGAACACTTTCTGGAGTGAAATGTGTTGCCTTTTTTGGTGTTACACTACAGGAAATGGTTTTCTACCACTTGGGTCTGAATGTGCTTTTCGAGAAAAATTGTGAAAATGCTATCATTTGGAAAATGAAACCTGCAGAAAATGTTAGTGGGGAATGATGGGAAATTGTTATCTAGTGGAAACCTATTCTCAGTGCTATTCTTTCGGGTTTTTTTTTTTTTTTTTGTTGTTTTGAGGTTTAGATGGTTACCATTATGTTAAATTGTTGATGCATTTTTACATTTGAGCATGACAATACTTACTGCTAACTCATCCACTGCACATGTGGCAGGCACCAATCCATATTGTTCAAATTCTAGTTTATTTTATAATGAGTAAAATCTAACAATCCTAATCATCAGATTTGCTTGTTGCACACTTGCATTTCATCCATAACCATAACCATACTGTTTTGATCAACCATGAAAATGATTGCCTTTGCCCTTTGGAATGATTATGGACATACAGTACCCTCATAGCCCAATCGGGCCAATCCCAATGCCAATGCAAGAGACATTCTTTAGGGCTAGTGGAATCAGATATTCAGATGTTGACATGTTGTGTCTCCTACTCTCCTTGACCCAAACACCCAACAGGCATGCCATATAATATAATATATTGCCATTGGAATTTGGAACTCTTCAATGTTATCACTTATCAATGTTTTAACAAACCCTGAATGATGTTTAACCACTTCATAATCATAGAGGGAGGGTTTGATTTAAGGGTTAGGATTTATTTTATTACAGGCTCCAAGCCAACTGGTGATCATTTTTATTAGTATGGTTCCTAAATCCTAAGCCAGAGCTACATGGAACTTCTCATGATGTAGCTCTTTGAGTATTTCTTCCAGGATACTGGGGGTGCAACTTGGGCTGGTCTGGAACCACATTGGCTCAACCCAAGCCCAACATAAATTATAAGTGGGCAAACCCGAACCTGAACAAGACCCAAGGAAACCTGAACATAACCAACTTGACTACTTGAGCCCGTCCTGAGTTGTGATTTGTAAATTCCCACAAGAACATAATTAAGAAGGTTCCTTGACACTCCACTTGAATAGCATTGACGATGAGACAATCATGCAAAGGTTTCAAAACATGAAGAATCGTCGAGGGCAATTGTAAAAGCTTTGTTTGAGGGTTTTTTGTTTTTTTTTGCTAAAGAAAATCTTTTGTAATTAGGTGATCAACTGATCATGACTTTTGATGATAGAATGTTAGTTGATCATGTAATTCGATATTTTGTAAATGCAAGACATTTTCTCTTTTGCAATAGTTAATGTTAAGAAATACCAACAAAATATCAATTGACTTTTTCAAGTGACTATCTTAAGCCCCCACCAAGTCAAAATCCTGGGTCCGCCACTGCCCCTCCCAATCCCTTTTCTTGAAAAAAAAAAGAAAGAGGAAAAAAAAGAGAGAGATAAGTTCCACCAGATCATCATCAGTATATGGACTAAAAGCAAAATAACCATTATGCATGTACAGATCCCCTAGATTTGAAGATCACGATCCTTCTTTGACCTTTTATATGAATATACAATGCTGTGCCTGTATAGTTTTAATCATCCCTTTAAAACTGGAAGCGTTTGTTGCCATTCCCATCCATCAAATAAAGGGTCTAGATCACCAAACTTTAGGCCTCAAATTTATAGATTTTGTGCACCTTATAGCAAACAACAATTTGTGGAGGCTTAGGATCCTATCCCGCCTCTTCGTTTGTTCTATAGTAGTCTGTATCTCTCTCTGTCAAAACTCATGATATAAATATATTTCTGGTTTAGTGCTGAAGCAATTATTATATTTAATGCTCCTGCAGGAACTGAATTTTTCCGAGGATCAGATCCAATCTTCAGATGCATTGGTGGAGATGAGTCAGGGTCAATGGGAGGGCTGCCTCCGATCAGAAATATACACCCCAGACATGGTCAGCTTCATTGAAAGATGCCAGCCCGATTTCTCTGCACCGTCTGGAGAATCACTTAGGCAGGTGGAATTCCGCATGATTGAATTTATCAATGACAGCGTCCTGAGATTGCCTGAAAAGTTGAGATCAGGGTTCCTGCAGACTGAAAGCAAGGTGTTCTCACGCCATAACTCCCAAACCCTGGTAAACTCAGTTCAAGACCGGGATGGACCAACTCTTTCACATTGGGATTTGCTTCACAGGCACCACCGTCAAGGTCTATCAAGGAAGAACTCTGGTAAGAGCCGACTTCAGGTCGTGACGACTGGAGATAACAAGGCTGAAGATGAGTTATCCCCTAGAGAGGAAGCCAATCATAGGCACCTTCATGAAGTAAACACACAGATCTCTGTCTCTTCTATCGGGATTTTCACTCATGCAACTCCAATCAAGTGTCTCATCACGGGGCTCCTTGGGTGCAGTCCGATGATGTCACACCAGATCTGTATAGACGATTCTTCAACCACAGTTTTACAACATTCACTGAGAACAGGTTGGCAGATAAAGAGGCTGAATGATACTGCACATCTTAGGCTCCTCTAAGCACAAGTGCAAGAGGCCTGGTGTAGCTGCCCATTTGGAAATCAGATGGGCATGAGGTTGTCGATTAATGGTTTGACTTACATTCTTCAGGATTATTGTATTTATCTGCTGCTTTGCATTCAAATCTTCAGTTCTCTTTGACTGATGCATGGATGCTGAAAGTGCATTTGTTGTCCCCAAAATCTCAAATTGATTTGAATATATTGTGGATGATTATACTTTCTGCAATGCATTTGGAATGGCATGGAAATTGGAAATCCCATTTGGCGGGATATTCTTTTTGTTTCTATTGGTTCTGACTGCCAATGTTGATGTGGATGGGTGTGTCAGGACAACATTATCCCATCTTTTGTGATTTCCAATTTAACCCCAGCCGATATAATTGTACACAATGCCTAGTCAAATGATTTGCGATTTTGGGCCACAGCCAAACGTGAGATGGTTTAATCCAAGCGCTGATGATGCAAAATCCACTGGGTCTTGATAATAATGTCTTTCTGATCAGACGAGGTAAAGGAAGGCTGTTCTTAAGTTAAAACATGCAGGAAGCTGGGTCCTCTTTTCTCATTTTGATTCTTTTGTTGTGGCATTTCTTCAGAACAAGATGTTATGCAACTTTAAAAATGTCATTTCCTTTTGGCAATTTACGTTCTCCATTGACGTTCCTATGTTGCCTTAGTCTTTAATAAAGATTGTTGTTGCATCCGATTTCTGGTTCAGACCAATGATCTTGTTCCCCCTATTTCTTTTTGCTGCATTGGGGATTCAAAGTTCAAACTCAAAACTCATGCATTCCATTAGTAGACACCCATGTCACTAACCATTGGACCTACAACTGTGGGACGATCTTATTCCGCTGGCGCTCTGAACAGCGCTTTAATATTGGACTGCCCAACTGATTGAACTGGGTTTACCTGGGCCTGGTGTGGTTGCCATTTCCGTTCATTCTGGCCTGACGTGCTTGCACTGGGCAGTCCTTCAGCAGGTTGGCCTTCGTCATAAGTCATAACATGTCTTGCTGTGTAAATCAGGTTTCGTGCATTTGAATGACCTGAGTTTATCTGTAACACCTGTTTTCTTCTTTGCTGTCAAGTAAACCGAGCTGCAGGTAATTTGAATTACAAATAAACTTGAGTCAAAGCAATCGAGTTATTAGGATTTAAAATAGGGCCTTGATTTTGAAAGATCATCCGAGTGTTTTATTACTCCAATCTAAGAAGTGGTCGGGCCAATCTGGACCATCCCTACATTATAAAATGTGGAGACTTTATGCTTCATTTGAATTAAGGAGGGGCTCACTTTAACTTCAAACCTCTCAAAAAGCCCACTCTTGTTCAGTGTCACTGTGAATTTGAGTCGGGCATATCATTAGATCAACCATGTATAGAACATGTGATTACTCTTTCTGGTATCATCTTATGCTTTAATAATTTTTATGGTAGATTTTTTTTTTTTTAACTTTTTCTTTATTCTTCATGGTCCAAAATAAGGAATATACTACTGGAGAAAATGGTCAGACGCATGGGCCTAGTGGGCCCAATTACTATTCAAATCTAAAGAAAGGCCGTGAATGGGACTGATGTGAGTTTTGGGACCAAACTTCATTAAAAACTAAGAAAATAATAATAAAAGGCTTTTTATATATGTATGAATGTTATATGACAATATTATTCTATGTAGTATTTTCATGATATATAATAAAGGGATCTTTACGAGAAAATTAAGCTTAAAAATTAATTAAATGGTTTTATGTAGAAAGATCATAAAATAACGAGATAATTGTTCATATATTTTATTTTGAAGAAATCACCCCAGATGATGATCATCAACTTTTATTGCAAAAACGATACTATGCTCTAATGGGGCGCCGTTTGTTAATGGTCATTTACATATGTAAATGACTCACATGTGAAATAGTTACGCATCATTATGTTTATTTGTATTCATTTACACATCATATGTATAAATTGTATATAAAAATGATGCGTAAATGAGCTCATTTTCGCTCACAAATTTTCACACCTCATGTGATGGTAAAAGGTTACACACCAGACTTCATATGAAAATGATTCACATAAAAAAGGCGGACGGTGCGGGCCGTGTATTTCCGTCACAAAGAGATAGATGGTTTGAAACACCAATCCCCTATTTCTCTACTTTTTCCCCCCTTCCTTGTTGCCCAGCCAAGAGAATGTTGAAACCCACTCTCTTCACCTCCCATATCCGAGCACTCTCCTCCCAGGTATAGCTTTGCGCCGTCATGTTAGATACGAAGGTTTGTAATCTGGGTTCCTTTCTGTTTTCGATTTCGTGGGGTTTTTCTAATATGGGTCGTTTTCGATGAGTCTGCGTTTGTTGTTGTTGTTGTTGGGTTGGTCGGTTTTGATTGGCTTTGTTCTTCTCTGTTTTTTACTTGGTGTTTTGTTTATAAAAGCAACGTATGTGATGTGGGGTTTCGTCGGTTCTTGCTGGTGTTGGGTTTTTGCCTTCTGGGTACGTTACGTATCCATATGTAAACAGCATTTACGCATGTGTAGACAAACGTTGTAAATTGAAACACATGTGTAAAGCTTACATACGTGAAATTTACATATAGAACATTTCCATATGTAAACTGCATTTACGTATCTCATGATTTTCATCTTATGTGAAAATCATTGCACTTTGTGTCCCAATAGTCTGCCTTAAGTGGTCTCAACAGTTTTCTTGAGCTTGGCTGCACACCCTAAACCTGCCTTAGCAGAACATGAACAAGGTATTCCAAACTTTCAGACATTTCTTTTCTGCACAACTATCATATTTTTAATTTTGCTATTGCGTGATGTCCAGATTTTCGCTATTTCTTGAGCAGGGAAAAAATGGTCATCAAAATAAAAGAGTGAAAAAGGGTAAACACAAAAATCCGATTTTCGAAGAAAAAAGAAAAAAGTAAAAAATGCAATGCATGTGGGTACCAGAAAATAAAAATGTGGGATTCATACAAATTCAGATAAGAACAACAAATTCTAAAATGCAGAAATAAGTCTAAAGAGGACATAATGAACAGTTATTAAGTTCTGAAGTTTTCTTTTAAATAAGTCCTTTTTGGTAAATGCCGTGCCCAAAAAAATAAGTAAAGAAATTTAAAAATAACAATTAGTGACCTTAGAGCTTTCCACACCTTCTATTCATCTCTTTCCAATTGCAAACTCATTCATCTCAAACAATGATATTAGTGTTGACGAGGGGTTTATATAAAGGTATTTTACTCATTTCCTTGCTTAGAAGACTTAATTATTGAGAACCTCAATGGGTAACGCACTTGGCTAAGACCACGACTAAAGAATCAATCAAAGTTGTGGGGTATGAAATTAATAACTACTAAGCGGGTCAATTCCAGTCCGGGTCCATGGTGGGCCCGGAACGGGAACCGTCAGGGAGAATGTGGAACCGGACCCGAACCCAGAATCATTTCGGAACTGATTTCTTTATTTCAGAAATGAAACAGGAATCGGAACCATATATGAGACGAGTCATGATCTGGGTCCAGGTTTAGGTAGAGAATGATATTAAAAAAAAAAAAATTTAGGAGAGATTTTCAAAAATTGATGGAATATGTTGGGTCTCGGGTCCGAACCCCAAGGTGGAACGGGACCGGACTCATTTACTTAGCGGGGCCTACGTAAGGACCCAAACGTGGTTTTTAACGGGTTGAAACTTCCGGGTAATTGGAGACTCAGAGACCTATTTACATCCCTACCATGTCGTTAAAAAAAAAGACTTAATTCTTAAGTCTTTTAATATTATTAATGCAAAAAAGTAGGGACTGTCTTGAAATTTCCCCTCAATATTACGCACGGCTACATTTTCAGGCGTCAACCTCGCGGTTTCTTTCAAATGAGAGACTACCACTGCTTGAAGAAGCAGAAGACGACCTTCTTCTCTTCTTCTCTCATTCCCACTCCTCTCTCACCAATTCCTTCTATACTCTTCTTCCTAAAACCATTCTCTTCAAATCCAAACCCAAATCCAAATCCGAATCCAAACCCAATTGCAATTCCAAAAGCAAAACCAAATCTATCTGTTTTCTTCTCCAAATGCATCGATAAATCCAGCGTCCATTCTTGGAATTCCGCCATTGCAGATCTCTCCCGCAATGGAGATTTTCTTGAATCAATCCTCGCCTTCTGCTCCATGCGCAAGCACTCCATCAAACCCAACCGCTCCTCCTTCCCCTGTGCCATCAAGGCCTGCGGCGCCCTGTCGGACTCTTGCTTCGGAAAGCAGCTCCACCTGCAGGTTCTTGTCACTGGGTTCGACCCCGACATCTTTGTCTCCTCTTCTCTCGTCGACATGTATGCAAAATGTGGTGAATTGGGGGATGCCCGGAAACTGTTCGATGGAATTCCTTGCAGAAATGTTGTGTCTTGGACGTCGATGATGACGGGTTATGTGCAGAATGGTGCCGCCCGTGAAGCGGTTTTGCTTTTTAAGGAGCTTTTGGCAGAAGAAAGCAGGAGTGGTGGTGAGTGTTTGCTGGATGATGTCGCAATTGTCTCTGTTCTTTCAGCATGTTCACGGGTTTCGGAGAAATGGGTGACTAGAGGGGTTCATGGGTTTTTAGTGAAGAGAGGATTTGAAGGGGAATTGGGGGTTGGGAATACGCTGATGGATGCATATGCCAAGTGTGGGGATTTGGTTGTTGCACGGAAGGTATTTAATGGAATGGACTACAAGGATGTGGTGACTTGGAATTCGATGATCGCTTTGTATGCACAGAATGGGTTGTCAGCTGAGGCATTGGGAATTTTTGCTTTGATGTTGAAGGATAGAGATGTCATGTGCAATGCTGTGACACTGTCGGCAGTGTTGTTGGCATGTGCGCACTCAGGAGCATTGCAGCTTGGGAAGTGCATACACGTTCAGGTAATATATCCAACTTTATTCATCTCTAATTTTCGTTTTTTACTCTTTTTTTTTTTTTTTCTCATGTGGAGATCCTTTACTTGCCCTTCTAATGTCTTGCTGTTGGATCACTCACTTATTCTAATAGACCAAGACCAAAATAAACTCAATTTTATGAGAATACCATTCTAATGTCTTGGCTAGTCATGAATGACCATTCATCCTGTGCTTGTGGTCCCTCATTGGCCATCATCATCAGTGATGTCCCATGGAATTTGCCGTTTTGAGAGAAGCGAATAATCATGACCATTGCTAAGTTAGCAGAAGGGACATAATTTGCAGCGAATGCTGAACTGATCCTTTTTAAGTTATTATAGTAACTAGCAATTGTACCTGAAAGCTCCCATACCTATAATATGGTGGCTTCTTCATGCAAGTGCAAGAGAACTAAATAAGAAGATCAACACAGTAAGCCAGGAATATGGCCAGAATTGATGGTGTGAAAAGCTCTTCTCTTCCTTTATTACAGGTTATTTTGGTTCATAACCTTCATGGACCATGAGCATATTGGATTTCTTGTATGGTTTCCATCTTTATTGATAAATTATTATCTTTGTCTCTTAAGAAAATGGCCTTGTGTCCAAGACTTGGTAGTTGCCTGATCAGAGATCGAACATCTCTGGAAGTTCCTTGATCAGAGATTTTTTCCGAGTTTCCCTTTAGATAATATCCTTAAAATCAGTTGTTTTTGGATGTACCCAAAATTAATGTCCGTGCTATATTTTCGTCAGGACGGTCCTTAGTTGGATGGGCACTGAATGCAAGAACCACATTAGAATAATATTGTCTTTCTATCTTCTCCACCCGAAATCAACAGATCTAGATTCAGACAGTGGATGCCACTTGTGGAAAAACATCGTTAATAGCTCTGCATTACCAGGGGTTTTCGAATGTTGACCTACTATTACATAGTTTGTTTCATGTGTGCTAATCCAATACTTTGAATAGGTAATCAAGATGTTGCTTGAGGAGAATGTGTTTGTGGGTACTTCAGTTATTGACATGTACTGCAAGTGTGGGAGAGTAGGGATGGCAAGGAAAGCATTCAACCGTATGAAGGGAAAAAACATAAAGTCATGGACTGCTATGATAGCTGGTTATGGCATGCACGGCCAAGCCAAAGAAGCTCTAGAAGTCTTTGATGAAATGCAAAGTGCAGGTGTGAAACCTAATTACATAACTTTTGTATCTGTGCTTGCTGCATGCAGCCATGCTGGGCTAGTGACAGAAGGTTGGCAATGGTTTAAAGCTATGGCCATAGAATTCAATATTGCTCCTGGGGTCGAGCACTACGGATGCATGGTTGATCTCCTTGGACGGGCAGGTCATCTCAATGAGGCCTATGATTTGATCAAACAAATGAAAGTTAAGCCTGATTTTGTAGTGTGGGGAGCTCTGCTTGGTGCCTGTAGAATTCATAAGAATGTAGAGCTTGGAGAGATTTCCGCAAGGATGTTGTTTGAGTTGGATCCAAAAAATTGTGGTTACTATGTGTTGCTTTCGAATATATACGCAGATGCTGGAAGGTGGAATGACGTGGACAAATTGAGAGTTATGATGAAGAAGAGAGGCTTAGTGAAGCCACCAGGCTATAGCTTAGTAGAATTCAAGGGTCAGATTCATGTATTCCTAGTTGGAGACAAGGAGCATCCTCAACACAAAGAGATTTATGAGTATCTGGAAACTTTATCTGTAAAGATGCAGGAAGCAGGCTATGTACCTGATACAACATCAGTTCTTCATGACGTTGATCAAGAAGAGAAGGAAACAATTCTTCGTGTCCACAGTGAGAAGCTTGCTGTTGCATTTGGGATCATGAATACAGTTCAAGGAACAACGATCCAGATCATCAAGAACTTAAGAGTCTGTGGAGATTGTCATACCGCAATCAAATTTATTTCCAAAATTGTTGGTCGACAAATTGTTGTGAGAGATTCAAATCGTTTTCATCATTTCAAAGAGGGGCTTTGCTCCTGTGGGGACTATTGGTGAGATTGAATAAGAAACAAGAAATTTTACAGTACAAACCCATCGGGCTAGTTTTCCAAGTAATTGTGATGTCCTCATTTTGATGCTTGTGGGCAGATTGCTCTACTTCCCAGCCAATTATTATTGTGCAAGATCGACAATTGAGAGACTGTTTTGAGGATTCAAATCATTTCATAAATTCAACGACTGGTTCTGCTCCTGTTGGGCTTATTGGTGATATCACTTCATAAGGAATTTTGAAAACCAATTCTGACTCTTATGGTACAAACCGATTAAGCTGGGTTCAACAGCTGTGCAGTCTTCACATGCTGCTTGTGGCCAAGACTGGCTTCCTTGTTTCAGATTTAAAGTCTGGCCTTTTAGGCCTTGAGGCCTCTTGCATTCTTCGACGCTATTGACATCTGCAAGATAAAAAAACAAATATCATCAAAGAGCTAACTACAAGAATCATCATCTTAGCCTCATCCGGACATCCAATCATTCTGGGGTCTGCAGATAACAACAAGAATATTTAAGAATAGTTTAATTCAGATTTGTAATTTAAGAGGTGTTTTTCATGCTTTTTCTTCATTTCCATTTAATTGAAATGAAAATGTCAATGACAAGCTGAATGCTAAAGGATTCATTGTCGTCTTGAGTCGATGTTGCTTCCAAATTGTAATTCAGCAAGGCACAAGAAAGTTCATGCCAGCCCAATGGACAAATTCATTTGAGGTTTCAGATTATTTCTCACTTTGATTCTGTTTGTTCCTTTTATTTTATGTTTATTTGAACAACACGTTGCACCAACACACGCGTGCTCGGCTTGCAATGAACTATAGTAACTTTAGTCAGCCAAACCCTCATTTTGCATGAGCACCGGTGAATAAAATAAGGCCTTTTAAATTTCATGCATGTGTCCTACCTGATTGACATGCCCAAATTTATACCTAATATTCCACCCAATTTGAACAGTACACTGTTGGAAAATGTCAGGGTTAGCCCACATTTTCCAGCAGTGACTCCCACCTTTTGATATAATAGTCTACTACAAGTTTTAGAAAGGTAGAACTGATGATTGTAAGAAACAAAGGAATGCCTTGAACAATTGATGCTCTAGAAGTTGTTCATACAAGGTGACTGTGAACTGTGGTAAATCTATTCATGCAACAACCTGTCGAAAAGGTGTTAAGACTGATCTCAAACTATACAAAACTAGAAAAATATAACGTGATAAACATTGGTAAAACAACTCTCTTACCTGCTAATAAAAATTTACAATCTAATAACAATGAAATTACATTGAACCTCCAGCCCAAAGCTTCCCAAGAAACATCCCCTTCCATCGTGACATCTGAGATGACGGGTTTTGCTTGTTAACAATTTTATAGCATCCTCTACACTTTTGCTGCAGTGCCCTGTTTTCTTCCATTACCCTATGAAGTCGTAGACAGAGATCTCTTATGGTCTCCCTTTTCTCCTCATTCCTTTTTATCAACTCAGCTTGCTGCCTTTGATTTTCCTGCAGAAGTTCAGACATTTGAATCCACATCATGTTTTCATCTGAGAAGCTAGTCATTTCAAAGTTGTTGAACTTTCCATTCCCTGCATCATTCCCACTGATCTTCTCATCATTTCCATAGTTCAGTTCTTCAAAATTCTGAATCTGGATTTCATTGAGATTCAAATGATGGTCATCTGTTTTAACTAAGATAACCCCATCTATTGTTTTCTTTGAGAATTCAATATCAGGGTCTTCAACAACTGATTCAGGATTAGAGTTGGGTTGTTCAAGTTTCGAATCGTCATCTTTTCCCTTGCCCCTTTTATTAGCACTTTGAAGATCAAGGAGAGGTTTCATAGAATTTGATGAAGCTGAAGAACTTGACCGAGCAGATTGCATTAATTCTGATTTCAACTGATCATAACTTTCAGCTAAGGAGCGGTATGATAAGTAGAAGTCTTCCAACATTTTTACAAGCTCCAGTCTCCTCTCATCATACATTTCCACTGGCTGAGCAAATGATTCACCATCTTCTTGTATCAGTGTTAGCATAGCTGCCCTTTTCTCATCCAACTCTGCAAGAGAAGCAAAGTGTGTCCAACAAATGTGTGTTTGTGAGAGAGAGAGGGAGAGGTTTTTCCTAGTCCAACAAATGTGTGTTTGTGAGAGAGAGAGGGAGAGGTTTTTCCTAGATATTGCTCTTTAAGCCAACCTAGATATAGATGGAAATAAGGCTAAGATAACGATGATGATGAAATGCAAATAATCATTGTCTATTATGGTAGTGCATGGGTTAATACATGATTTGAAGATCAACAAACAGAAAAGAAAGGTCCAACCCAAGTGGGTGGGATATCTTTTTTTTTTTTTTTTTTTCTGTTCTCAAACATTGTTACTTTTGTGGTAGAAAGAGTTTCTATTACAATGGAAACACTCTCAAAAACCAAGCAGACCCTTCGATGTTTCTATATTTATTGTTGGCTACAAGCCTACAACCTTTTCTTGGCAATGCAGCATAGGCCAGGCACCACTTCTATTTAACCTACTCTTTTTCATCATGCAAGTTCTGATTGCCAACGACATACGATGGCGGTAGGAAACTTATGTGTAGATCTAACAAAATAACAAAGGAATGTAGAAGAAAAAGAACCTGAGAGAGTAGATTGCAGCCATTGAGAGTGTTTTGGGGTCATATGACCATCCCACCACCATGAAGCCTTGGCTTTGTTTTCCATGTTACCCATGTAATCCATCTCTTCCAGAATCACTTCTCTCAATCAACAGACCTACAAACTGGAGATGGACAGTGGAGAGTTCTTCCTCTTCCTCTTCAATTGGCATAGGCCCAATTGAAATTTAAGCATAATTCTGCTGTTATTCTACATTAAATGCCATAGCCGTTAGTTGGAGTTGATTGGGTATTTTTGTTTTCTGAATCTTTTCCAAATGCGGTCTTTTTAGTTATTTCATTCCTAATCTGCTCCCATTTAGTTTTGGATAAACGTTACATGTATTGATATTAGTTTTTCTGTTCTTGTTGCTGCATTAGCAAAAAATTTAGTTGTGCAAAGGCTAAAACTTGGGGATGTGAATGCGCCAGGTTGGTTCAGATGGACCACAACCTCATTAATGTTTTTGTGCTTGGACCTGGACTCAAAGTGGGTTTTGAATAGGACATGGGTCTGACCCAACTAGCCCGGTTACTAAAACAGGCCCAATTGAAGACAGACCTGGATCCAATTATCAATTGGGTCTATGTTAGGGTCCATACCAATGTTTGTAAATAGCTAAGAAGTGCTCCGTTGACATCCAAACTCAGCGTGGGATTGGCAATGGGTCTGGTTGGGTCGGCGTGGGTTTGATGGTTGAGCTGACTAATATGGGGCCAACCCAAGAGTTGGTGTTAACCCTTTTGGATGACCTGACTGCCTGAGTAAAACAAAAAAAAGAACATCAACCCATCTGGTCCCAACCGAATAATTTAAGGTTTGGGTCGAATCATTTTAATTTCAGGTTAAGTTTGGGCTGGGCCCATAGAGTGCGGGTGCTATGCTCTCACAAGTCACAAGTCACAAGTCGGTGTACTATCCCAATTCCCACATCGGATGAAAGAGAAAAGTTGTGAATGGAGAGACTAGTATTTAAGTGGATTGCTGGGGAATTAGAAAAGTTGCCTTAAACTAATGAGTAAGGAAAACAAAGCGAACGGTGGGAGCTGTTCGCAGCGCAATTAACTCATCGTGCGCATGAATTTATGGAGGGGTTACAGGCTGGCCGAGTGCTGACGCTGCTTACTTTTGCAGAACTCACTTGAGCGGGCCTCCCACCCACTAATACCAAATGAAAGGATTCTGGCCTGGCCCCTTGATATATCCACACACTAAGAGCATGTTTGTGTATTCATTGATATAGAAAGAAATGAAAATTTTGTAAAAAGAATTTTTTCATTGAATTGGTGCAGATATTGTTTAGTGCGGCTGTGAATTTTTTATAGAAAATTAAAATTTCTTATTTTGTGATATAATTTTTTGAAGAAAAATAACATAATATGTATATTATTTATTTGGGAAAGTTTCAAGTGCATCTATCCCTCACCATAGGGTGAGAGACACTTCCCATTTTTGCACATGAAGACAAGGAAGTGTACCTCACCCTATGTACTTGAAAAGTAACTTTTGTACTTGAAAATACCCAATTATAGAAGTGTCCCTCACCCTATGGTGAGGGATGGATGCACTTGAAACCTCCCATATTTATTTAACATTAAATAATAATTTATATAAAGAAATAAAAAATGAAAGAGTTAGAGTTTTTGGGTTGAAATGGACAAGAGTGAGGAAAAGTGGGAGAAGTTTTCCACGGAAATCCATTTACCATACCCCTCTATGGAAAACTCATTTCCACAATCATCAAGGAAAATACTGACGAGGCAGGAAAGCATTTCCGTGAAATTGTTCCGCACCAAACGCCGGAAAAATAGGTTTTCCGCAGAAAACCGTCCACTTTTCCGTGGAAAAGTGTTACACAAACATGCCCTAAGGAGTTAGGATTTTTGTTTTTTTGGTAGAAGCAGTTGTCATTGGAGAGGAAGAGCAGCCACAAATTTTTTTTGGGTAGCAGTTGTTTTTTTTTTTTTTTTGGTAGAAGCAGTTGTCATTGGAGAGGAACAACAGCCAACGTAAAAACAAAAAAAACAAAAAAACCATCTTATTTAGGCTGCATAACCTCACATGAGAGCTAGACGCATAAGACATCTTTGCAAGTTCATGAGCTAACACATTTACATTTCTAGGAACATGGGCAACATGGGCAAATGAGATCTATTAAAACTTGGAGATGAAGTCTTTGATATCCAACAAAATAGGATGGATTGACCAATCAATCCATCAACCCATTAATGGCTAGAATCACCTCATGGGCATATGACAAAAGATGGATCTTGCTAAAATCCTGCGACATAGCTTCATGTAACGCATGAAGAATTGCCCTTGCCTCGACTTCTTTTGAGGAGTTAACTTTGGGACCATCGACGAATCCTGCATGCACCCAAGAACCATCAAACCAAATAGCATATCCAAAGCCTAAAAGATAAAATAAGCTTTTTGAGAGTCAATCTCTATAAGAAGTGTGGATTGATGGTCTGCATATACATACACGGACGTGAAATAGAAAGTTTAATATCTTGCACGACGGAAATATAGAAAGTCTAATATCTTGCACGACATGGATTCTTTGTTGACCTAAGAAAATAGTTTGGGTTAAGCATGCAGTCAATTGAACTCTCTTTGATTCATCTGCACTAGTGTTTCTTAGTTAAACTTTCCTAAGTCCTGCCATGATGACAACTCCAATCTGCAGGGCCGGTTTAGAATTTTTCAGGATCCAGGGCAAGAGTAAAAGCTAGGCATCTTCAGCCATCATATATGATAATATCATTGGTGGGCCCCACTGATGTGAAAAATTGGCAATGGGTTGATGATGCCCAAGTATAACTATTTGAAAAAAAAGAGAAGAAAGAGAACTCACACCAGAATTTAAGCATCATATATAGGGAATAAAAAATCATTGGTGGATCCCACTAACAGATGAGAAGAATGGGTGAAGAGCTGAAGGCTTGATGATCTGTTTGTAAAAAAAAAAAAAAAAAAAAAAGCCCCAAATCATCCCAACGCTAGACCAGATTCTCTCAGAATTTCAGCCATCAAATATAAAATATCATTGGTGGGCCCCACTGATGGATGCCCAAATAAGTGATGCAATAAACACTCTCAGATGATTTGATGATGAGTCTATTGATGCCCAGGACGATGGAATCCATTGGATGAGCCCTGCCCCCACCAAATGATTGAAAAGAAAATAAAAGGTAGAAGGGATTTTGGGCCCCCCTAAAAAATGGGCCCGGGACAAGGGCACTTACAGCCCCTGCTCAGGGCCGGCCCTGCCAATCTGAACAGACTGCAAAGCGCAAGAGAAAATGAAGTACTAATCATAAGAGATTAAAAGCTTGACAATTTTATACCTTGATAAATCTTGACCCACTATAAAAGAAGTTACCTCCCTAACCTCACATAAACTACCGCATAATATAATCCTAATTGAAAGTTTTGTCCTTGGGTAAAAGAACAAGGTGAATAACGTTGGATAACACTTCAAAAAAAAAACCAAACAAATATTGATGCTATACATGTTGGGAAACTTGGGTCGAGCTGAATCATGATAGATAACAAGATTTCAAATCTATTTAATAGAAAGAACATAGATTTCGCCCATTAAAAAAAAAAAAAAAAAAAACTTTGAACCTTAATTATGGGTGTATAATTTAGTTTTATAGGCTATAAACATCTTACCATGATGTTTCATACGTTATTACGTTATATTAATTAATTATATAAAGAAGATAAAACTAGTATTTTATTATCAAATTTATATTATATTAGAAGTATCATAAATTTGTTGTGGATAAACAAAATCACATTTTGCATGATTTATGAATGATAGCAAACACTATATAAAATAAATCCTTTCTTCTCTCTTATATTAAAAAATACAAGTTCAAAGAATTTCTAAGTAGTGAGAAAACAAATAAATTAAAAAAAATCCATTAGAAAACGATTGAGGTATTGGAAGAAAACTAAAAAAAAAAAAAGGTATTTGTTATATTTGAAAGCCATTATTAAGAATCAAAATATGAAAGATTTGGATGTTTTTATATTTATAAGGAGACTAGTATTTTCATCATCATATTTTTACTTATTTTAAATGAACATAGTTAATACCATTTTTATCCATTTTAATTTATTGTAATCTATTTTTATAATGTTTAGTCATTTTAAAGTGATTTTGTTATCGAATTAATAATTGAAATAAGTAATTTTAGTTTGTTAATATGAAAAAAAAAAAACATTTTAAAGAGCCTTAAAACTTATTAAAAAAAATATTTTAAAAGAGTAAGTAAGAAGAGTGGAAGAGTTGGTGCATGATTTGCTCTTGATCATTAAAGATGAAGAAATTAATTTAAAATATATATAATTGATTAAAGAGGTGGTGATAAAATCTTAAAAGATTAATATGCACTCTACTAAAAGCCAAATTTGAGAGGTAGCTCTCAAAACTGAATCGAAACCTTCCTCTATTTATTTAATAATATGTTAATGTAGAATCAATGTGACAGTCAAAATTAAGATAGTTAAAGAAAATTGGATTGAAATCTTCAACTATAATATATAATAATTGATTTGAACGGATGATTTTGCTAACATTGGAATGATTGTTAAACTTGACTGACCAAATTAATTATTAAGAAATATGGGCAATATATGACAATAGAGTGGTCGTTAGCAATAATTTTATGTTTTTAGATGTTAATCATCTCGAAAAATTCTTATTTGCTAGCATAGGTCCAAGATCAGATCACTCTGACATCACAATGAATAAAAACAAGAGTGATTAAATCAATAAACAAGGTTAACAGATAGACATTCTCTATTATTCTGTCCACCTTTCTCATAGGCTGCCAAACTGGAGCATGCATATAAACTCTGCCGTAATTGCCAAACTGGAATATGCACATCAGCTCTGCCATAATTGCCAAACTGGAGCATGCATATCATTCAAGTGTTTCCACACAACAATGAGGATGACAAGATTAATGCCTCGTGCTGATGATCTGATGATCCCTTTTTTTAGTAAATCAAGATTTGCCCGTTCAACTCTGGATTGATCACATCAAATTTAGAATGTGACATCAACATTCTTGATTTTACATAATTTTTAAATTCTCATCATTTTTAGTTTTGTATGCTAAGCAACTTAATAATGAAAACGCTTTCATAAAGCATGACTCATCTGATCTAAGTTTTAACCACGAGACCACAATTTAGATTCTAAATTGATGAAATGTCTTTTATAAGTTATATCTTATATAAAGATGCGACAACAACATCTCAGAATAATCCCTCATCTCAGTGAATCACTTGTAGGCAGGCACAACTACTACGGGCGCTATCCTCGACCACCCGCTTTAGGCCGGGCTTGGATATGTAACTAGAATCCTTTAATAATTGGGCCAGACATGGATTAGGTAAAAGGAAGCCCAAAGTCCAGTACGGCCCAACCCATATAAGGAGTGCATGTAATTTAATCTATGTAGACTAAGGGCTTGTTTGGCAAATCTTATCTTTACGAAACAGATCTGTATGATATAGATCTATTTCAAATGGAGCGGTTTGAAATTGATGTTTTACAAATAGACTGTTTGGTAAGACATAGATATTTTAAAAATAGACTGTTTGGTAAGACACATGTAAAAGTAGATCTAATGGTCTGGGCATTTTGTAAATATATCAAGATCTGTGATCATCCAACAGTTGAAATTTTATCTCAAACACATGTTCCACATTTTAATTACTATAGGCGGTTTGGATCTTGCATTTAGGGGCCATGATTTAAAAAAAAAGTATATATAAATGTCTGTCGTTTTTTGTAAATATCTCAAAATCTATGATGATCCAATGGCTAAAATTTGGACCCTTAGTCGTGAATGATCATTTGAATATATCCAATGGTTTAGATCATGATTTATGATGCCTGAATTTAAAAAAAAAAAATATCACACTGCTGTGTACAACTTCAAGACTCAATCACTAAGACATGGGACATCAATGGTCAAAAACGTTTTTGTAAATATCTCAAGATCCACTTTGAATTAGATGCTCAATTTTGGGCTCATAGCCATTTTTGGCCCTCCAAAGAGAACCAACGGATCAGATCGTGATTATGGGGCCCACAATGTCCAAAATATTAGATCAAATGGCTCACGATTTTTTGCAAATATCTCGAGATCCGAGATAGATCAACGGTTCAAATTTTGACACATGGCCGTGTTTGACCTTCTTCATATATCTAGCGGTCCAGATCATGACTTTGGGTCTCATAAATTAAAATTTTTTTTCAAAAAACGGACTGTCCCATGAGGACGTCCAACTCACTGTAGATAGTTGAGTCTTTCCACTTCAAACTTCATCCACTGATTCAATTATGATTCTTTTGTTGGCTTCTTGAAATGGAGGCAAACCATCTCAACTCCATTTCAAATGGACTTTGCACATTGACTTACCAAACACTCTTAAAACTGTTACAAACAGTTTGTAACAGTTTTAAGACAAGTAGAGGCAATAATAAGAGTTGCCAAACGCCACCTAAATATTTGAAAGAAGCCTAGTTCAGCCGGTCCCGGTTGACTAAGTGGACAGGCTTGGGACTGGGCCTCTGTTTCTAAAGCAGGCCGGGCCTCAAAATGCCTCGGCCCATGAACACCCCTAGATAGCTTCCCACTGTCCTTTTCTGAAGAAAATGAAATCCTAGTTCAGTCATAGGAAAATCACAGGGTACAACAGTGTATCCCACTTCTAAAAGCCAAATGGCCTTCAGAATTTTTATCATTTCAGTTGGCCTTTCAACTCTGGACTCCAGGGAGGGACTTATAGATCGAGCCCGGGATGGATGACCCATGGTTAAAAGAAAAAATAATAATAATAACTGCAGCAGCAATCAATAATAATAATAATAAAAAAAAAACAACTATGCAAAACAGTGTGGCCACATGTCCTTACCACAAACTTTTTAGATCCCTCCAAATGGTGAGACAACTTTTTACGGTTCTCTTTGCATAACGCTGTTGGATAACAAGGGCCCAGTCAAAACAGAAAATAGATTGGAAGGCTTTTATAAAACCAAAATATTCTATTTGACACTTAGATTAATATTATTTGCTTAATTACTACTACAACCTCAACTCAAATAAAATTTCACTCAATGCCCGATTAATATTTTCTTGAAATTGAAAATCTCAGAGTCTCTTTCACTTGCCTTTCAATCTTTCTTCACACCTTCAAATGTTGTAACATTTTTTTTTTTTTTTTTCTGTTATTAACATTCTTCTTGTTATCCGCAACTGTTTTAAGGGATTTAGCCTTTCAAGATTTTTAAAAGACTTCTTTTAACCACCATTTTTCTGAGATCTCAAAGTCAAAGTCAAAGTGAAGGCATCATCCCTTCCTGCATCCCCCACCTTCCAAATCACCTCATTATCCCCCACCTACCAAATCACCTCATTGAACTATTTTTCTACATTCTAGGCTCTGGGTTATGTACCATGGAGTAGGAGTGGGCCATCAGAATATTTTATATATATAATTGGATTTGGAATGCCCGGAGAAGCACGGATGCGGTAAGATAAGAAATGGCTGTGAGGAGGGGAATTTGCACAAAGCGATCCAAAACCGCGCTCAACGATGACACGTTCCCGTACACCTGCTTCAGTGTATCATGGTTAATAACTGTTAGTTATTAAGATCTGTGGTGTTCGGGTTTTGATAAGCTCCTGAGATTTGTTTATAACTTAACCGCAAAGTCACGTTCATTTGCCCGCCGATAAAGCAGAGCCGATGCTTCCACCCTGTTAAAACAAAAACAAAGAGATGTTTCTGTTCATATGAATTCTGAATACTAAGCCTGGATCCTTAATAGGAAAATTATTCTCACCAGCCAGGATGAACAACATGTCTTCCTGTCGACAAAGCCCAATTTACCTGTTTAAAAGAAGAAACCAAAGAGTTAGAATCTCAATGATAACATACACTCAAACTCAAACAAGACACCATGTCGGCCACTGCAATTTATTCTACCATTAATTTTACCACTGCTTTAAAAAAATTTATTGAACTGTCTATGATTATGATGGATTTGTACTTTTTTTTTATTGGTCCTATTTCTTTTATTTTTTTTAATGGTAACGTGACTTAACCTGCAAATATTGTGGTTAATACACGTGCTACGAGTTCATTTTATTTTTAACAACAAAAATAATTTACTTAAATTTAAGTTTATTCAAATATATATAAATCCTATGACTGGTATTTGCCAAATCGGACACCTAATGCTATTAAACAAGTTTACATGACAATAGAAGTGAATAGTTTCCCTAGTATCATTTTTCTGTGAATACCTTATCAGTGCCAAGAGAATTGGCAACCACATGAGTGACTTGTTCGTCAATCTGAGTAGTGCATACAGCACCAAATTGCTGCGCTGTCTGCCACAATGGGTGTAGGTGAGGATTGGCCTCTCCAACGGGAAAAACCCGACTGAACACAATGCGGCAGTTGGATAATATCTTTCGTTGTTCAGCAGCAAGGATGCTTCTAACATCCACCTCGTTTAGAGACCGGTGTGAGAAGAAGTCCTGGTGGATTCTTTCAATAACCTGTTCCAAGGGCAAATGTTAATATTGGAATCATTTATTAAAGTGCATTTATTAAGTGCATTTATTAAAGTATATTAAGAGTCAAACCCCCAAAGAGGATGCTAATGTGCCATCTTCTGGCCTCTCATCATGATCAATCTCAAGTAGTGAAGGACCCAGAAGTCCAAACTGACGTCTACTGCTGGGAAAATAAGTGTACCTGGACAGGCCTAAACATGTTAGTATGTCCCTGTACATACCTCTACTGTTACAAACATGCTAGTCATCGAATATCAAGTTACCCATCCATCAGACAAGGCTATACCTCTCCACAACTATCAAGTTTAATTTGTTATGCGGCCAGACCCTTACAGAATCATCTATGATGACCACAGCTGATTCCATACCCAAGACCCCATCTAAATCCTTGTTCTTGGGCAGCTTCTCATCACTGTCAAATGGATCACCATCATCACCCCTCGAAATAACTCGTCCAGCAAACAAAGTCCCAGTGGGATCGAGGACTTTCGCCATCTCTGTAGCATAGTACCTGTTTCCCATTGTGTAAAGATGCAGCTCATAAAGCTTACTAGCCTACACCACCAAACACAAACTTCATTAAAAAATCTAAAGCAAAGCCCTTACTCATATTATAAGACCTGACATTTAATACACAGAAACATCATCATAAACAAAATATACCTTCTCTAGAAAATTCCAGATTCCTGGCCGCAATTTGGTCCACATTCCCATATGTAGAAACCGGAAAAGATGTCTCTGGGGTTTCTCCCGATCCAGCTCTTCCTTCTTTCTCAATATCTCATCATGCACTTTATCCACCTCTATAAACTGAAGAAAAAACAATTTTTTTTCTATTGGTATTGGGTAAGACTTGGTGCAGGGCCAAAACAAACCTTAATGTAAAACGAAAATTTATACCTTAGCTGAATTAAGAAGGGTGTGATCAAGATCCAAGACAAGACAGAGCTTCCGTGCTGCGAACATTTTGTTTTGTTCCTCTATTCTTCTTGCTCTCTCTTTTTGGATGGCAGCTTTCTGCTGGTCATCATACCCTTCAAGGAGATGGTCTACATCACCCCATGGGTTTGGAAGCTGTGAAGTGGTTGAGGCTTCTTCACGTGCCAAACCAGTCCCACTTTGTTGATCATTTGAATCAGTTGCAACTCTAATGTCGAGCTTCTCTGTCTTACTTGGTGGCATTGATTGGACAATGTTCGGAGGAATTGTCACTGGCGTATTAGTAGCTTGGGAATTAGATAAAATGTCAGCAATATTCCTGAGCTTTTTGGTGAACTGTGGAGCAATATCAGGCAGAGTGGATTGAGAATGCAAACTAGTCACTGCCTGCTTGCCTTGCTCTCTGGCTGCTATGTTGTCCTTGCCAACCTGTGCAATTGATGGAATGACTCCAACTGTTTTAAACTGATCTGAAACTGGGTTCTCACTCCTCTGAACTATATTATTGTGAAGTATCCGGCGAGGGTCACGGGGTTTCATGCGAACTTTTCCCGATTCACTCTGAGAGTTCTGTGGATAGTTTAAATAATCATGAGACCAACAGACACTTTAAATGATCAGACCAACGGACACTAATTTACTTGCAAGAGTCCAAAGATACTGCAAACAACTTCAAAAACCAAAAGCATCAAGTCAATGATATCCTTGATACCCTTGCCCATCAAAAACAAACCAAAGCACACCAGACAAAGCAATGATATACAGGATATATAACACAGTAACAGGACCAATTCAAAATGAAATAAACGGGAAGCTAAAGAAAGTTTCTTTGACATCATACGATAGAAAATATCTGCTTAAAGATACATAACTTCCAAGCTTTTTATCATGTCAAAAAAAAAAAAAAGGTTTGTGATCAATATGCAAAGACAACCTCAAAATGAAAAATCTTTTTTATCAGTACATCACCAAAATCAAAGAATATATAATTTCCACCAACCAAATCATAAAAAAGGCATAATTTCACACATTCATCTATCATGGAATGCGAACATGCTGTAGAGGCTCCAGCAAAATCTATAAGTTAGCACAGTAAGTATATCAGAAAGTTAAATATATCACTCAATAAAAAATCAAACGTTATTGCTACAAAAGATAATCATGGACAATTCCAGTAGATGCATGGATTTATGTTCTTTCTTTCTTTCTTTCTTTCTTTTTTCCAAATGGAGATTGGAATATTCCTCATATGCAGAAGTACTTTAATTTTGAAATTCCATCCTCTAAAGAACTCTTGCAATATCTAAGGGTTGTTGGTCTGGATTGCCATGGTAGGATCACTGTTTGTATTGGCGTTTGGGGCATAAATGTCTCAAAAAGCTTAGAATCACAATCCTCGCCATTATGAGACATTCAACCTAGATGAAGTGCACACTTCAACCACCAGCGTACACCCATTAACACATGCTGTTTCTTATAAAGGGGTAGTTTGCAGTATTTTATGGCTATTGGTTTCGAGCTTCTTTTGTCTTCGCAATACTTGGAAGATCTGGAAAAGAGTAGAATTCAAGGATCTTCATAATTCATAATTCATTAGAGTTTGGATAATGTTATACAATCAATTATTGTGGATGCTGGAGCCCGGGGGAATAGGTGCCTATCAGATGTAATTTGTGAAATGATGATGGAATAGAAAGACATTCAAAAAGAAAAGAATGAAACAAAAAAACAAAAAAATAAAGCACCAAAGCCTTAGGATATGGGTCAGGTTAGGAAGGAATCTAATGAGTCATAACATGTAACTTTGTATGGCATTGGTCAGCTTTTCTATTTGGAGGAAATATGCCTCATCACTGATGTTGCAGGAAAAAATAGCAAAACAAATATAGAAAACAATTGCGTGCACACCAATAAGCCTTGAAAATACCAATAATGATAGTATGAACAAGTACTCATAAGCCATATTGCAAATCTCACCATAGAAGTTGTCTGGGATGGACCGTGAGATTTTTCTATCTCTAGTAACGAGGGAGGCTTGGAGGAAGTAACATTTCCTGAACCAGATAATTCATTTGAGGATGAAGAAGACTCCACAGTATTTAACTCAGTTGAGCATGAAGAAGACTGGACAGTATTTGCAGGCTTCTGCCGACCCTCTGCAGCCAATCTCTCTTGTTCCATTTTAATTAAATGCAGAAGCATAGTTGGATTCACAGCAATATCCTTCAACAAAGAAGGCAATGAAACTGGCCCCGCAAACGGCTGGCCGCCACCATTTGCCCCATGCAAATGGGCATTAGTGTCATTTCTATTAATAGAACCAACTTCTCCATTCTCACACTTACTTTCATCAACTTCCATACTTTCTATTAATTGTTCCTTTCTGCTAGGCTGAGAGCCAGGGATATTGCCATCCTCTAGCCAGCCACCACTCCCAGACATCACTCTCGCAGAATTAGAAAGTCTAGAATCCATTGAACTGTTTCTTTGCTTTTTCAAGGTATGGCCATCAAGCACAGACTCATCAACAACTTTATGCTTCCTAGAACTCATGATCCCTCCAAGGTCATTTTTAGATGCACCATTATCAACAGGCTGAGGACCGTCCTTCTGATCAGAAGCTCCGACATTTAAGTTGGCAATCCTTAGCCTAGGATCTCTAGTCTTTATAGGTCTTAAAATGGGAGTCGATCCAGCACCCAACAGCCCAACTGTTTTACCATGTCCTTGTTCATTCAACCCATCCAGAGGGGCAGTAGTTGATACTGGCGGCTGCATCACAACATTTGAATTTGCAATTCTAGCATTACCATCAGCAGAGCTAGAAACTTCATCATGAGAATCCCTATCACCATCTTCATCGCGCTCCTCTGAAGGAGTTGGGCTCGGCAGTCGATTGCTTGAAAGAAAGGATGTCCGACCAAATTTCTGTTGATAGCTTGAAACAGCTCTAAGGGCATCTGTTACATAGGGATGCAATGCAGCATCCTCCGTCTCCTCCTGTCTGGCATGCTTCAAATGAGAAATCGTCACCTCATCTCCGGTAGTAGTCTGTGTTTTCTTAATGGGCATTGGTGGAGTAACAAGCAATATTGGAGGATTTTCACGTGTTGGGGAAGGCAATATTGGAGGATTTTCACGTGTGGGGGAAGGAAGGCTACCTTCATCATAATCCATGTGAAGATCAATCAAGGGACCAAAGTCACCTCTACCCTTTGGACCAAATGGTTGGTCTAGTTTCATAATCTTGGAAATATTATGTCCATTATTACCACCAGATTCTTCTAACATTGGCTCCAAACTGACCTCTTTTGAAGAAATCAAATCATGACTTACATTATCCACTACATTATAGGATTCTTTTGAATTAAGACCACTGCCGGCATTACCTTCTTTCTCTTTTTCCATGGCTAAAGACTGCATCATGCACTCTACCTGTTAAAAAAAAACAACTAATTAAGCTCACATAAACTACAATCTCTCCACTCAACAATCTCAACTAGAATAAGATCAGACCTCTTTCATTTGCTCGGGCGAGAAAATAGCAGGATCTTGTTTTTTCAAGATATCAAACAACCTACAAAAGGAGGTTTAACCACACATTCAGTGTTCTGTGCATGTACAAATTCACATGTGAAAATATGACACGGTCGAGGAAAAAAAAACCTTGATAATTCATTCTTATTCTGTTTGTTTTGCTCATCTACCTGGGAGTTACCCAAACATAAAACCTGCAGAAAACGAAAGTACTTTATTTCAGATATTGAATTGAACACAGAAAATTTTGAATTTTAAAATATTACATAAACAAACAGGGCTCAACATGTGGAACAAATACAAAAAGATAATCAGAACCAATAGAAATTCAAATATCCAGCTCAGCCCATCTTACATGGTGAAGATCATGAACTCTTGCAAATGCTTCTTCAACAAGCTCATCTATTATTGGAAGATGACTCTCTAATATAAGCAGCTGTAAGCTTTCTAAAGCAATCTTTAGCTGAGAAGATGTGCTTTGAAAAGATCTACCACAAACCAACCAACACAAATAAACCCCACTAATCAGTATAAAATTATGTTAGCATAAAACTTATGTTAGCATAAAACTGTTCATAAGGCAAAACAACGACAAAAAAAAAAATCCTAACAACCACAACCAAAAAAATCCTGCCAATATTCAAATTAAGCAAATTAAGCAGACATTAACTTACTTCTCCGCATTGCTTACAGTTACAGTCTTTAAAGCTTCTGAAATCATATTTACCCTCTTATCAAATTCCTTTTCTTTTGATTCCTTGTCAGGTTCTTTTTCATTCACTTCATTTTCAGATTCCATCTCCTCCGATCCCCTCTCCAACTTATTACCAGAAGGAAATTCCCTCTCCTTGGATTCCAAGGACAACTCATTGCCAGAAGGCGACTCTGACTTCATTACAACATCAGAATCTAAATCAATCTCCCCTTCCTCCAATTCCCCTTCCTCTTTCTCGTCAGCCCCATCGTCACTGCTATCGTCGATCACAACACTACAAATCTCCTTCCCCGGATCCACACCTTTCTTCTTCTCACCTTCCTTGTCATTGTTCGATCTCACCGCAGATCCAAAGCCGCCCCTCACGTAAAGGGGTTTCCTCTGAACGGCCTGTGCCCATGCAAGATTGTACAGATCAGGGGCGTAATTACCGCTCCTCGTCACCGGATAATTCATCCAAACCCTAGAACCACCACCAACAACACCACCACTACTTTTCTGTCTAGAAACCCTAGGTTCATGTATGAAATCCGCTTCAGAGATCACCTCCACCTCATCCTCCCCTGAGATCTCTCCTTCTTCCAGGTTGTAAACTACCGCCCCGTCCTTAGTCATCTGAGCTAGGGTTTTTTTTCTGGTAAGAAGCGATTCGGACGATCTACGCGCATAAGTTCCAGAAACAACAACAGTTCGAGAAGAGATCAAAAGATTATCATAAAGATTTATCACATGTGAAGGTTTTTAGATGCAATCGATTTCGCGTTCTTAAAATCGATGGTTTCAGCAAGAAATCTAAGGAGATTTCGGAAATCAGATCGTCCTTAAAAAACCAAAGGACAGTATGATCTCTCGTGAAGGATGATGAAAGAAGAACGAAATCGAATCGAAAGCCAAATCTAAGAATAGCTGATGAAACGAGAGTATGAGGAGGATGAATGAGAGGGGACGAAGCAATCTCTACTAAATATAAAGAGAAGGTTAGAATAGGATCCAAGAGTTTAAATCGTGGCCGTCTGTTAGTACAATTTCACTCCGGACTGCACTTTTTTATTTGGGCTTTTTGTAATGGATGCAAATAGTTATGGAAAAGGTTTTGGTTTAAGGTTCAAAAGGTGATAAATAAGGGTTTTTTTTATTTACTTGGTTTCTATTTTAATAAAAAAAAAAAAGAGTTAGCTTTGCTCTGAATATATTATAAAGAAATTAAAAATAAAAATAAATTCAACAACACCAAGGGAGTGAGTGAGTTTGAATCTCCAATTTAATGATATTGAAGGGGTCATGGTGACACTGGAAATTGAGTGAATATGGTGGTCCACCTAACAATAAAAGTATGTTAGGTTACAAAGTGAAAATACAATGAGAAGTTCTATGTCGGAAGATTAAGTGAGTTGACTTTTGGCTAGGTTGAGTCGCCTCGTTTTAACAGAAGACCGAGTCAAATATACGGTAAACTCGATCGAGTCAAATTTAAATGATTAATGCTTGAGTTTGAAGTTGGCAATTTAAAAATAATTTAATGAAATACCATAAATTTAATAAATAATTTTATTATTATTAATAATACATGTATATCTAATTTTTATAAGTACGTCAGTAGTTTCTAAAATATTCTTAAGTTATGTTCTTTAAAAAAACGTGACTCTTCTTAAACTGTCTAGTTAAATTCTCTCGTAGTCATTATTTTAGAACCAGACTAGCCAAATTCAGGTCATGAGTTCTCCAACCTTCAAAAGTTCACCAACTAATAAAAAGCATGTTGGTACCCATTTGTCTGAAAAATATAGTAGACCCATCAAACAAGAAAACATACTAAGTCAACATATGTCAAATAAATTTGTATAATATTTGTGTTTATTACTTCTTCTTTATGTTGTAGATTAATACTTGACCACTCAATAGGTGTAAACATCATCAATGTTCCATTACAATATGAAAAGGAGTATGCACATCAAATTCTTAGAGTATACTTTGAGTTTCTTCTTTCTCGATTATAAAAATGGAGTTTGAAGTCTTTGAATTGAGCTTCTAGCAATTAGGGTCGATTGAAATGCAAAATGAGGTATTATCTCAGCCATTGCAATCGTAGATTATTATGATGAAGGGCCTAGGATGATTAGATTGGGTCGAGCAACAAACTTTGCCCACATGACACTATCTTGCTGGACCACTTCACTCTTTCTCTCTCTAAATATATTTTTTTTATGAGACTTCTACATGCAAACACCCCAATATATAAACTCTATTCACATATCAAAATATCTCACTGGACCCCGCTTCTCTCTCTATAAATATAATACATACATACATACGTACATACATACACACATATTTATGGAAACACGTTCTCTTTTAAGATGTCTGCATGCAGATATCATTATCTAGATGTTAAAAATGCAAGGTGCCCATCTAAAAACTGAGACTCCTGCTTTTTACAAAATCTAGATGTGAAACAGGCATGGGGCGTCAAAAAATCAAGCACCCTGATTTTCACATAAACCATCCCATATTTTAGATGGAAGAATATTAAAAAATAATGCTTCATTTTGATCGAGATGGTCAAGATTTAAACCCCTTGAAAAGTTCATATTGGATTTCGATTTTATTTGAACTGATATACTCCTTTTCAAACCAAAACCCTAGATTTCGACTGAAATGGCTAAAGTTCAAGATTTTGGTCATTTTTTTTAAAGGAACACACATAAAGAGAAAGCGAAAGCGAGCGATATAGTGCATGTATTAGATATGTAAAAGATAAATAATAATAATAATAAAGAGAGAACGCACGTATCAAATATATAAAAGAAACAATCAAGAAACCCTAAATCTTTATTTTCAAGAAAAAAAAAAGGAAAGAAAGAAAGAATGGAAATGGGTAAGGCTCACACTCGGCTATGGATGGTGGCTAGGCTGATTCGGTGATTCCTTTTCTTCTTCTTCTTCTTTTTTCCTATTTTTCTTCCCCTTTCACTGCTTTCTTCCTTTTCTCCTATATTTTTATATCGCTTTCGCTCTTGAGTCGTGTACTCCTATTTTAGTTTCAACGAAACTAAAAGTTTTCTATTTTAGTAATGCATCCTTCTCGAGACTCACTTGCAATTTGACATTTTCTTATTCTTATTAAGTTCCTTTAATTCATGTGGGCTTGACAATGGGGCCCACCATATTAAAAATATGAACCAGACAAAATAAATATCTTCTTTATTGGATTGGGCCAATTTTCCTATAATATTGCATTATTAATAATATTTTGTATTTTCTATGCATATTTGATTATTATCTTTTAAATATTTTTTCAAAATGTACCCTCAAAGTGTTTCGTGAAATTTTGAATTGGCCGAAACATTTCATTTTAGAAGCCATACTAAAATGGGGTACAAGACGAACCTCTGTACAAGACGAACCTCTGAAATGTTTTGTTGAAACTCTGAATTGGCCGAAACATTTCATTCTAGAGGCCAGATTGAAATGAGGTCTAAAACAAAATTGGCTACTATGGTTGGGGGGAAAAAGAGAGACGGGAAAAAGAGATTGAGAAACCTTATTTTTCTAAAAAATGGAAATGTATTTTTATCATTCTTTGAAGAAGTTAGAAACAACAAAACTCGCTTACGATAGGGACTTACTATATCAGAGAGAATCTCTTTGAAAGAACACTAAAAAGCTTTAAAACTATTATGAAACAATAAATTTCATAATACCTCTTTGTTTTCTTTATAATTAAAAAAAAAAAAAAAAAACTGAAACTCTCATCCACCATCTTAGATACTACTATCCTTATCTATGGGGGTGGACCCAGGAATTCTTGCATGGGGGAGCTATTATGTAGAAAAAAGATTTGGGAGAGCCACATATAAAAACTAAATGTAGTTTTCAAAATACATAGGGGCTTTTCTAAAAACTTCCGGGGGGCATATGTAAAAAATTATAAAAATTTTAAAAATTTAAGGGTTTTTTTTTTTTAATTTGTGGGAGAGGGGGTGTCTGGTTCCTGCATGCTTATCTAGTATCCGTACAAGATTTATTCACTAAGAAACATATACTGTCATTGGATAAATAGAAAAATCCACTTCACTATTGGACAATTCAAAATACATTAATACGACGTACTTGTGTTTAAAACACATAAAATAGAAAAATAACAACAGCATGCATTTATTTATTTATTCACTCACTCTTACTTGCTATGCTGCACTTTTGGTTGAAGAGTGAGGCTTTCACTTGAAGATCCAAGGATCAATACTGGGCATGTGCGGGAGCCAACATCATTCACCAATAAGTGTGTTGGAAACTAACAAAAACAACATCAACGACATACAGAGATTTTTATATTAAAAAAAATGACATGCAAAGTTGCCAAATAGCTGAAGTAAAGAAATTTGAACACCTATTGTGGAAGAGAGATGTAGGCGAGACGATCACATTGGATTTCGTAAGCCATGAAATCTAACTTTTAATTCCATCAATGGTGCCAACCAAACTCTCTCAGAATCAGAGGTGGACCCAGGAATTCTTCCCGGGGCACTACGTAGAAGAAATTTTTTGGGAGGGCCACATCTAAAAAATGCATGTAGCTTTCAAATATATAGGGGATGTTTTGAAAACTTTGGAGGGGCCATATGTAAGAAGTTATATAATTTAATAAAAGACAAAGGAGTTTTCTGAAATTTTGGGGGCAATCGCGTGTGGCAGCCTACCCTGGTTCCACCAGTGCTCAGAATCTATGTACCCATATGTATTAGCAGTTGCCAAAATGTTACTTGCTTCAAAATTGAATATCTTGTCGGCCTTTTCTGTTAGTATCCAAATCATACCAAATTTACCCACTTTCATTTGTTACTATCAATATCGTACCATACCATTAATCGTATACTATAAAAATCCACCTGACTCATTTGGCAAATTCCAAATCATTTGATACATTTGATGTTTGAAACATAAAATAAAACCTGAACACTTGTCTTGAAGGATCATGGCAACAGTCTGTGTATTTACTATGAAGTATCTAGTGATTATTCTCCTCACCTCTTTCTCTGGATTATAAGGAGTGGTGGACAAAAGGAAAGGGGATGACTTATTAAGCAAATGGAACTTCTTCAAGTTAAGCATAGTTTTTTATTTATAAGTTCAGGGTTAGGACTTTAATATCTTCGATGTGATACTTAGTGTAGTCCAAGCCCCCATGGGAGACAAATACGCTATCAAGCAAGACGGGCATGCCTATGGAGGTGGGACCTCACAAGGCCCATCCAAGCATGATCCGAGCCCAACCCATATTGGGCTGGATTTGAACTCTGTTGCGGATCCATTGGCTGAGCCTAATTTTTGTCCTGATTATTCCATGGGCTGCGCCAAGAGCAATATATTCTTACATGTTGGATTGGGCCAACATTATTATATAATGATAAAGTGCTCAGATTCCACAAAATGAGCTGAGCCTGACCCTGCATGTCAATCCCCTGAGCCAGATACAGATTTTAATATTAGGCCTACAAATTAGGTGGGCCGGGATTCGACAAGCTTCAGCCCAGCCCATGATCACCACCATAGCCGAGCCCTTTTATTAGGATATCCGGTTTAGCCAGCAATCAAACATTGAGACCCATGTGTAAAATCCAAACTGCGAATTGAACAACACTAGTTAAAGAGGTAGGACTCGATTTCAAAACCGAGCTCTAGTTTCATAATTGATTGAGAAATTGGACTTCAATTTTGATTTCAATTTTAGTTTGAATGAGAGATTTTAGAAATTCGAGAGAAATTTTTTATTTTAGTCATTTAAATAAAGAGTTCAATCCAAATGTAGTTTCCTTTTAGTTGGATAAATTACTCAGCCACTTAATCAAATCAAATCAAGTTACTTTATTTTTATTCCAATATTTTAGTTGGATAAATTGCTCTCTTTCGTGGCCAATTAATCAAGTAAAATCAAGTTATTATTATTATTTTAATATTTTATTTCTTAAATTATTATATCTCTTCTTTAGGTCTTAAATTCAAATTAATGAGAGATCTTATTAACTCTTTACTCAATTCGTATTAAGGACTCTCATGTTGGAACACAAACTCTCTAGGTAAATCATAACTTGATTATAGCTCTTTAAGTCTCTATCATAATATGGTTAGAAATGATTAGAAATCCTAACTCTCTATCTCTCAATTTCCAAATCATAATAGTATTAGATCTCTATATTTATAAATTGTTATTCTTTTCTCTTTTTTTTTTTTTTTTTCTAACATCTCTTCTTTTTCCTCATTTATCTATTTCGAAAGCTCTCTTTTTAGAGGTAACTATTTATCTGAGGCTTCATTCTTCTTAAAAACCTCCATCCACCCACCGATTGATTGAGTTTTTGCTCTTTAGTTTATCCTTTTTTGTTCGTTTTTCTATGCCACTCATTTTCAATGAATATTTTATAACTGCAATTTAAACAAATAAATTAATAATTCATTTAAAATTTATTTTAAAAATAAACTCATCATAGTTGTTGTGTGGGGTCATTCTGCGCTCACGGATTTAGGTGGGGTCATCCCCCAGTCTCGGTTTACCACTGGTCTCGGTACCACCTAAGGTCGGCCGCAACGCCATCTCGGAAGAATCATGGAGCGAGTCTCGGTGGCTTCGTCACGAGTCCCGACCTCGGTCTCAGCCTCTGCCCAATCTCGGCCCCTGTCACTCAGCCATAAATGCGCTGTCGTGACGGAAAAGCGAACTGACAGGCAGAGTGGGCGCCGGACCTAGATAAGGGGCACGCCTTATCTCAGGGTCATGTCTATAGGCGTGGAATGATGATCCGATGGGACACTCCCTTTTCACCTACCCACACTCAGGAGATAAGAGTACACTCTGATAGGACTCCCGTCCCCTCAAGGGAGCAGTCCAATGATGACTATCACGTCTATATATTGCATGAAGGAAAACCATGTAAGGTACGCAACCCGTCTCCCTCCCAGACCTCTTCTTCTCCACTCTCTTTCAGTTCCACCACTGACTTGAGCATCGGAGGGCCTTCGACTGCCTATAGCCAGGGGCTCTGACTCCCTGTTTCTTTCTTTCAGGTCATCGGAGGCTCGATCCTTTCCCCTCATCTTCCCAAGATCTTCAAATCAAGAGCTTAATCCTCTAGTAACCAAGTCCGTAATTTTTAGGCACTTACAGTTGGCGCCGTCTGTGGGAACAAGATCTGTGCCAAAGCCTCTACAAAAGCAATGCCTCCAAAGACTAGATACGGTGGCGGAGGACCATCGAAGCCCCGAAAAGCATCGTCCTTCCCGCTACCGGAGCAACCTGCATTTCCACCATTCTTGCAGTCGCAACCGTCCCAGCCGGTGTTTTCGGAACCACCCCCTGGCCTTCGTTCTGCTCTTTTTCCCCCTCCGGGACTGATGGGGGTTCCTCCCATCAGGCAGGAGCCATCAGGGACCCCGCGCCAGAGGAGGTCCGTAGGAAAGTCGGGTGCCGCATACGTGGAGGGTATCGTCCAGTCGGACTCTTCGTCTCGGCCCGTGACTACGCGCCTCCGCCAAGATAGCCGTCGTGAGACTCCTCGCCACACTGGTGAGCGGCCACACGGGGGTCCGCAGCAGAACGCCCCCACGTCGGATCTTCGGCGACGAGACAAAACCCCGCGAGGTCCCGTCAGTCCCACCATCGCGCCCACGATGACGACCAGTCTTTTCATCAAACCCATGGAGCCAGAGATGACAACCCCCTACTCAAAGAGATCGATGCCCAGAACCAGGCCCTCCAAGATAAAGAGGAGGTGATTCGTCGTCTCGAGGAACGACTCGAAATGAATGAGAGGAAGTCTCGTGGTCCACCTCCCCCGCGACAGCAGGCCCACCCGGGAAACCGAGATCTAAGACAGGTCCTCAACGACAGAAGGAGATATCGCTGCGAGGAGGAAGGCTCGAGCAGCAGTCATCTGCCAAGTGGCCTCAGGGGATCGAGGCGCGAGCAAGAATCGCCGAGACCAGATGACCAGACGGGCCTCAAGGAGTTGCTGGACCACTACGTCAGGCAGGAGGTCCAGGCCGGTTTGGCCGAGATCGGGTTCGCCCGAGACCAAACTGATGAACAAGGAGAGGACGATCAGGGCATGTCCCCCTTCTCACAGGAAATTAAAGATTTCTCTCTCCCCGAGAGATTCAGCGTCCCGAGGTTCGTCCTCTATGACGGGGCCTCGGACCCAGAAGCACACCTACGACATTTCACTCAGCGGATGTCGGTTTGGGGGGACGTCGGTCTCCTGAACTGTAGGGTCTTCTCGTCCAGTCTGGGTGACATCCCGCTCCAATGGTTCTGCGCACTCCCCCCTGGGTCGGTCTCAATCTGGTGGCAGCTCCGGAGCTCCTTTATTGGAAAGTTCCAAGCGCACCGCGTTATCCCGAAGACGGGCGGCAACCTCATGGCAATCTGGATGAAGGACGGCGAGAGTATCACCGCTTTCGCCAGGAGATTCTGGATGGTATATAGCCAAATCACCGACGCCAACGATGAAATCGCCATCATGTGTTTTCGACAAGGCTTACGCCCAGGGAACGAACTTCGCAGGGACCTGGTCCGGAACCCTGTCACCACGATGAAGGCGCTAATGGCAAAGGTAAATCAGTACATCGAGCAGGAAGAGGATGAAGCACATGGCAAAGAACGGTTCGGGCTCCCACAGAAGGACCAAGCCTCCAAGAAAGAAGGGATGTTCACCGGACCAAGGTCGGATAAGAGGAGGATCGCCCGTTCTTTCTCAATCTCCTCGAGCAGCAGCAAGAGACCGAGGTCCCAGCCCGAGCCTGCCGGCGATCCTTACAGAGCCATCTGTGTTATCTTCAAGGAGCCTATTTACAGAATTCTGAACAAGATCAAGGCAGAGCCTTACTTCCAATGGCCACAGCCAATGAAGAGTGACCTATCTACCCGAGAACAAAGCAAGAACTGCTCCTATCACAAGCAGCACGGGCACATGACCGAGGACTGCTTTGCACTAAAGTCCCACCTCGAAAAGCTCGCCAAAGACGGGCACGTTCGGGACTACATCAAGAAGGAAGAAAGGGTCAATCGGGCTCAGCAGCGCGCTCCACCCACTGATGACTAGGATAGTGACGAACCAGCAGGTATCATCAACGTCATCCACCTGGCTCCCGCCTCGGGTAAGGAAAGTGCCCAAGCTCGGTTAGAGGCTAGGAAGGCCGCTCACGGCAAGCAGGTGATGTCGGTAGAATTGGAAAGCCCTCCAAAAAGAGCCAAGAAGGACAAGCCCAAGATCTGGTTCTCGGACGAAGACCTGAGAGGGGTTCTGTTCCCCCACAATGACGCCTTCATCCTCACCCTGCGGCTCAACAACTATACCACGAAGCGTGTCCTCGTAGATCCGGGAAGCTCATCCGAGATCATCTACTACAGCTGCTTCAAGCAGCTCGGCTTGACCGAGACAGATCTACAGGAAGCTCGCGTCCCTCTGATAGGATTCAGCGCCAAACCAGTGTATCCCAAGGGCAGGATTTCGCTGGAAGTCCGAGTAGGGGGCGCCACGAGAATGGTGGACTTCATGGTAGTGGACGCGCCGTCTCCCTACAATGTGATAATGGGGCGAAGTTAGCTGCATGCTAGGAGGCAGTGCCCTCCACCATTCATCAAAAACTCAAGTTTCCACTAGAGAAGCCTGGTGGGGGGATCGAGGTAGTGACCGTGTGGGGAAATCAACAGATGGCCAGAGAGTGCCTCGTAGCCGTAACACCTGGAGAGGTGGAGCCGGAACAAGTGCATATGGCCGAACTCGAAGCTGAAATTGAGGATGTCGGGCGGACAGCGGGGCAGAAAAGTATAGAAGAACTCACCGAGGTTAGAATCAGTCCCGAGGACCCCGAGCGCTACTTCCTGCTGGGTAGCCAGCTCCCCGACATTGAGAGGAGCGAACTGCTCGACTTCCTACTTCTGAATAAGGATGTCTTCGCCTGGACTCCATATGAGATGCCCGAGATTGACCCTGAGGTCATGTGTCACAAGCTGAATGCGGATCCTGGTCATAAGCCCGTTATGCAGAAAGCTCGCAGAACAGGGGTCCTGCATACAGAAGCGGTGATCGAAGAAGTAGAGAAGCTCCTCGAGGCTGGGGCAATCAGCGAAGTACACTATCCCAAGTGGCTAGCTAACACGGTGGTGGTGAAAAAGAAGAGTGGCAAATGGAGGGTCTGCGTGAACTTCACCGACCTCAACAAAGCATGCCCCAATGACAGTTTCCCCCTGCCCAAAATCGACTAGATGATCGACGCCACTTCGGGGCATGATAGAATGAGCTTCCTGGACACCTACCGAGGCTACCACCAGATCCCACTGTACAGGCCCGATGAGGAGAAGACTACTTTCATAACGCCTCAAGGCATCTACTTTTATAGGGTGATGCCCTTTGGGTTGAAAAACGCTGGGGCAACGTATCAGAGGCTGGTAACGAAGATGTTTCAGAGCCAGCTCAGGAAGACGATGGAAGTCTACATTTATGACATGGTGGTCAAATCTAAAAAGTCCCAGAACCATCTGACAGACCTGCGCCAGACATTCGCCGTCCTCAGAAAGTTCCAGCTCAAACTTAATGCTTCCAAGTGCGCGTTTGGTGTCGGATCTGGCAAGTTCCTGGGAAGCCTGGTGACCAGAAGAGGGATTGATGCCAATCCAGACCAGATCACAGCTATACAGGCTGTCCAGAGCCCCACCTCGGCCAAGCAAGTCTAGCGACTCACAGGGATGGCAGCTGCGCTCAACTGTTTCATTAGTCGAGCATCGGACAAATGTCGTCCCTTCTTTCAGCTCTTGAAGAAGAGTTCCAAGTTCTAATGGACCCCTGAATGTGATTTGGCACTGGACAAACTCAAGGAGTACCTCTCTTCACCACCGCTATTATCCACTCCGTCACAAGGGGATCTTCTCTATCTATACCTCGCAGTCTCGGACAATGCAGTGAGCTCGGTGTTGGTTCGAGAGAACGACAAGCAGCAACACCCCATCTACTACACCAGCAAAACCCTGCTCGACGCCGAGACAAGGTACCTGCCCCTTAAAAAACTGGCACTGACGCTCATCGGCGCCTCTCGCAAGCTCTCCCATTACTTCCAGACATATACGGTGGTGGTCGTCACGGAATTCCCACTCAAATCCCTTTTTAGAAAGGCGGACTTCTCTGGCCGAATTTCCAAGTGGGCCGTCGAACTGGGGCAATTCGATGTCCGATATCAACCCAGAACGGCGATCAAAGCACAAGTCCCAGCAGATTTCATCGTCGAATTCACCTTTCCTAGTTCGGCACCGACCTTGCTCGATACTGAACTGGGGGACTCGAAGGGCAATGACAGAACTGAAACCGAGGCCGTGGAAGACCAATCCTGGATAAAATTCCTCGAGTCAGCTTGGAAGGTCTTCGTCGACGGATCGTCAACATCCAGAAGAGCTGGCGCCGGCGTAGTCCTCCAATCCCCAAAAGGACTAGTCATAGAACAGGCACTAACCCTTGACTTCAAGGCATCAAACAATGAAGCGGAGTACGAAGCAATGATTGCGGGTCTCGGTAGCGCAAAGATACTGGGGGCACGTCGGCTTGTAGTCTTCAGCGACTCCCAGTTGGTGACAAACCAGCTGAGCGGAGATTATCAAGTCCGAGACGGAAGGATGGCGGCCTACCTAGCCCACACCAGACAACTCCTCTCCCAGTTCGAAAAAGCTGAAGTCAGGCAGATCGGCAGGGAATCTAATTGCCACACAGACGCCCTAGCCAACTTGGCATCGGCCGTAGAAGCAGGGAAAAGAAGAACGGTCGATGTGGGGACATTAACCAAACCAAGCATAGAGCTCCTTCCAGCTCGGCAAATCTTGTGCACTGATCTCGGCCCAAGCTGGATGGACCCGATCATGACATTCCTAAAAGAGGATAAGCTCCCCGAGGACAAGAATGAAGCTCACAAGGTCAGGGTGAAAGCGGCTCACTTTTGGCTATCCCCAGATGAAAAACTCTACAGAAAATCCTACTCAGGACCATATCTTCAATGCGTCCACCCAAGCAAGGTGGAAGACTTACTCTTTAAAATTCACGAAGGAATCTGTGGAAGCCACATCGGAGGAAGATCACTGGCATACAGAGCTATTAGTCAGGGCTATTGGTGGCCCTACATGCAGAAAGATGCCCAGCTCTACGCCAGAAAGTGTGAAAAATGCCAGAAGTTCTCCCATTCCCTGCATCAGCCAGCTCGGGACCTGAGTCCCCTCTCCAGTCCGTGGCCCTTCGCTCAGTGGGGGCTGAACATCGTGGGTCCTCTTCACCGCACTCCAGGGAACAAAAGGTGGTTGATGGTGGGCACTGATTACTTCACAAAATGGATAGAGGCAGAGGCCTTGTCCTCCATCACCGAACACGACACGAAGAATTTTTTGTGGAAAAACATCGTCACAAGGTTCGGGATCCCCAGAGCTCTGGTCTCGGATAACGGGACCCAGTTCGATTCAAAACTCTTCAGAAACTTCTGCCAGGAGCACGATATCAGGAACCTTTATGCGACTCCGGCCTACCCACAGAGCAACGGACAAGCAGAGATCTCAAACAAGGTGGTGCTGGACGAACTTAAAAAGAGGCTTGATAAAGCTAAAGGCAGATGGGTGGAAGAATTGCCGAGTGTCATTTGGGCATACAGAACCGCCCCGAGGCGGTCCACTTCGGCGACTCCATTTTCACTGGCCTATGGGATGGAGGCCGTGATCCCTCTCGAGGTCGGCCTCCCGGCATTGAGGACGAACCTCTTCGATCAAGGGCAGAACGAGATCAACCTTGCCAGAGAACTCGACCTGGCCGAGGAACGAAGGGAAGCAGCATCCGTGCGTCTGGCCTCCTATCAGCAGCAGCTATCCAGAGGATACAATCAGAGGGTCAAGGAGAGGAGATTCTCAGTTGGAGAGCTAGTCCTAAAAAGAGCACTTCCGGCGGATAGAGATCCTAACAAAGGCAAACTCGCGCCGAACTGGCTCGGCCCCTTTAAAGTAATCTCGGTCTCTGGGAGGTCGGCCTACAGACTTGAAGGGATGGATGGAAAAGAGTTGTCACTACCATGGAATACTGCGCATCTAAAAAAGTATTACTTCTAGTTGTACTAAAAAATGACAAATCAATAAAGAAATATCTTTTGGAAGAAATCTGCCTTATGTCATTTGAGTCATGAACAAGGTTCTGGCCCTCGCGCCAGCCTCTTTGAGTTCGGTCATAGGGCCAACTCCTAAGGCTCCGGCCCTCGCGCCAGCCTCTTTGAGTTCGGTCACAAGGCCAACTCCCCAAGGCTCCGGCCCTCGCGCCAGCCTCTTTTAGTTCGGTCACAGGGCCAGAACTCTGCTCCTCACCGCAATCTCTCAGACGACAGACCATCCCCTCAGGACATAAAAAGGGCCAGATATCTGAAGTCGCGGAACTCGGCCGGCCTGTGAGCTCATTCCAGACCCTTCGGGTCATCTAAGGGCACGACCCTGGCTCTCCAACAAGAAGTCCGCTTCTCGGGGTGTAGTGCAAACTAACTATGATCTCTTCCTAAGGTTCTACCCTCAGGAGCGTGCCATCGAAGCCTAACCTTCGATTAAGAGGCAACAAGGCCTGCCTAATGAACTCACCGACTCAGGTCATTCGGGAGATTCAAAAGCTAGAGGGGTTCCTCATCCCGAGATAGGAAGGTTGGTTAAAGTCCGATTTCATTACCGACCTCAGCCACTTGCAAGTTTTGGTCATCAGGACATCCACACTCCATTGCAAGAGGAAAGAAATAAGAAAGTAGCTGGAGATTTATCTAAAAAGAAAATTCATTTTCCATTGATAGAAGAATGGTTACAAAGTCTCGTACATTCCAGAAAAACAGAAAAAAGTAAGAATACGTCAAAAAAAGAAAAAATCCTATTGCTTCTCGGGCACCACATCTTTATTCGGCTCTGGAGGATCGGACGAGACAGGAACATCAGATGGAGGAGCCGTAGGGGGAGCCTGGGCCGTTTCGACCTCGGCAGTGGTCGGAGGTGGAGGAGGTACATCTGGGACTTCAGTAGAGGCCTCAGGAGGATTGGAGCCAGGCTCTGATTCTGAGCTCGATACTGCAGGTTGGAACTGGGGAAGGTTCGCAAATATGGGGTCGTCCTCAGCAACCCCGTACTTACGAAGGGCCTCCCTACACCCCATCTCAAACAGCACCGGGCTCAGATCCGTGATTTGAGCCACGTACTTCTCCGATGCCCAATCCACCCCATCTTGGTAAGCTTTTGTAACTTGGGCTCGCAGGGTGGACTCGACATCGACCCTCTCTTTCCTGGAAGTCTCGAGCTCGGTCTCCTTCCCAGCTAATTCGTTTTGCTTATAGGCGAGCTCGGCCTCCCTCTTGGCAAGCTCGGCCCCCTTCTGGGTAAGCTCGGCCTCCAATTGGACCGTCCTCCTTGCCTTGTCATCAACGGCGCCCCTCAAATTTTTATTCTCGCCCCGCAACTTAATGATCTCAGTCTTCGCAGCCTGTTGTTCCGTTGCGTATTGGGCGAGCTTCTCCTCCGACCTCTTTATTTCAGCAGCGCTGGCCTCCAGCGCATCCCCCATCTTTTTCCTCTCCTTCTCCATCTCGGCGACTTGAGCAGCTGTTTCCGCCCGCCTTGCCATTATTATTTGAAGCCTTGTACATTCTGCAAAAGGATGAAAATAGTAAAGGAATCAAACCAAGCAACCGAGAGAAAGGAATTCAAAAGCAGAAGGAGGGAAAATCACCTCAAGTGACGCCCTCATCGTTTGGTGGAGAAGGCCCATTGTCCCGGCCTTTTTGTGCCTCTCCATGTCCATGGGGAGGGCGCATCCCCGAGCGAGGGCCACGACCGACTCCCAGCTGTTCCCCAGCCGGTCCCCTATGGTCATGGGCTGGTTAGGGTTGAGGTCGAAGTTGGACCTCCAGGGCGCCGGCACGGCCTGCGGGGCTGCTTCTTGGGGCCGCTCCTCCTCGCCCCCTACACGAGGCCTCTTCTCGGGAAGGGCCCCCTCACCTTCTATACGAGGCCTCTTCTCGGGAGGGGCCCCATCGCCCTCCTTTCCGGCTCTCGCGGTTCTGCCCTGGGCATCCTTTGATGGCGGGGGCGGTGGAGGCTGAGACTGCTGTCCTTAAGCGGGCGAGGCTCCTTTCGCAGCCGGATGTCCTTGGGGGGCTCCACCGACCTCCCCTTAGCTTTGGCGGAGGATGCCCCTGCTGCTCCAGACGAGCCGGAGGAAGCGGCCGCTGTGGAGCCCTGGGAGGCACCTAACCCGCTGGGGGCACGCTTGGAGGCGGGGGGAGCTCGGCCCCCGAAGATCATAGCCCCCAGACTCTTCAAAGGAGGGCGTTGTCCGTCCATCTCCTCCTCTTCTTGACCTCGGGAGTGAGGGGGGCTGTCGGTGATAATAATCGGGTCCTGGGACTCCGTGGCTTGGCCGCTAGTCTCGACAAGCGCAAGAACGATCTCCCCTATTGGCTGGAGGGGGATCTCGACAGTCTTCCTGGTCTAAGACTGGTACCGCGGCTTGTTCCCGAGCAGAAAAAAAAGCAGCCCGATCGTAGTGACCGTGGTAGCTGTAGACTTTCTCTAGCCACGCCTCGTTCTTCTTCCACTTATCGAAGCTGGCCTCTCTCCTCCTACGCTGAATGCCTGCGCAAAAAAAAAAAAAAAAAACAACCGTGGGCATCAGCTCGGCATAACAACAAACAAAGATGAACGCGAATAAGCCCAGAAGGACAGGTATTTCCTGGGAGGGGTCCCAGGTTTCCGTGGGACCTGGATTCTCCTCTCCACTTCGGTCTCGGTACCCTTGAACTCCAAGTTCCCCGAGACCACGATTCGTTCATACCCGGCGTATTTGTTCGAATCCTCTAGGGCATTCACCAAGGGCCAACGTCTGGCCTTCACCCGGAGGTAGTAAAAATCTTCACCCCCTGCAGCTTTACAGATGTCATAGACATCTTCTATGTCATGTACCCCGAGATCGATGTCGAGGATCCAGTTTAGCTCCGCCACGCCCATTATGATCTTGAAACCATTTGGCATCAACTGGAAGGGGCAGATGTGCCACTCATTGAGGCATGACCAGAGGAGCTGATGGATAGGGAACCTGACCTCGCCTTCACACACCGACAGCAAGGGGAAAGGCATCCAGTCTTTGTACCGGGAAAGGCCATCAGGAAGGCCCCTGAGGTTGTCGGGTTTAACCAGGACGTCGGCCGGGATCTTAAACGACGACCTAAAAGCCTCCAAGGCCGCATGACCCTCTAACCAGTGGCTATAAATCCCCATTTCTTGGAAGGATAAGGGGCAGGTGACTAGAAACGAAAACTGGAAAAACCCTAAAGGACCTAAACCTTCTGAAAGCGAAGAGAAGAAAGGAGGCACAAAGAAATAGCAGAGAGAGAAGATGGAACTCACAGAAAGGATGCTGAAGATTACTGAGGACGAAGAAGCAGAAAGCTAGAAAGAAAAGTTCCCGATGACAGTTGGTTCGTTTTTCAGCAAAATCTGTGGCAGGACTTCGTCTTCAAACAGAGCTCTCCTTCTCAGACAAACAGCTAGGGTAAAAGGGAAAGGGAAGGGGGCGCTTCCATTTTTATAGAGGGACGCCCCTCTTGATTACCCTGCCACGCATCGCTTCGATTCCGGTGACCGGCCAGACAGAAGACTCCACGTGGCGGCAACGGTCCGCCTCCCACCACGCCTCTGGTACGACATTTATCACCTCGGGCATACGGAACGGCGTCCCACGTGCTCGACAGGGCAAAGCAATTATGGTGCCCTATTTATTGCCAAGAGCAGACGAAGGGGCATCGTGATGAGAATCTCATAAAAGCAAGATACGAAAAGACGGCCCCATTACTTCCAAATCTTATCTCCCGACCTCGGATAAGGCCCAAGAGGTCAAGAGCTAGGGGGCAATTGTGTGGGGTCGTTCTGCGCTCACGGATTTAGGTGGGGCCATCCCCCAGTCTCGGTACCACCCAAGGTCGGCCGCAACGCCATCTCGGAAGAATCATGGAGCGAGTCTCGGTGGCTTCGTCACGAGTCCCGACCTTGGTCTCAGCCTCTACCCGATCTCGGCCCCTGTCACTCAGCCATAAATGCACTGCCGTGACGGAAGCGGCGAACTGACAGGCAAAGTGGGCGCCGGACCTAGATAAGGGGCACGCCTTATCTCAGGGTCATGTCTATAGGCGTGGAATGATGATCCGATGGGACACTCCATTTTCACCTACCCCCACTCAGGAGATAAGAGTACACTCTGATAGGACTCCCGTCCCCTCAAGGAAGCAGTCCAATGATGACTATCACGTCTATATATTGCATGAAGGAAAACCATGTAAGGTACGCAACCCGTCTCCCTCCCAGACCTCTTCTTCTCCACTCTCTTTCAGTTCCACCACTGACTTGAGCGTCGGAGGGCCTTCGGCTGCCTATAGCCAGGGGCTCTGACTCCCTGTTTCTTTCTTTCAGGTCATCGGAGGCTCGATCATTTCCCCTCATCTTCCCAAGATCTCCAAACCAAGAGGTTAATCCTCTAGTAACCAAGTCCGTAATTTTTAGGCACTTACAGTTGTAAAGGATGTTAAAAATTAGTAGGTAAAAACTCAAAATAATATCAAGATTATGTTGATTTGCATCAGTTTTGCTATGCTGCCATTTTTTCTTTGGTAAATGCTATGCATTAGATGGGCAAAGTAGTGTGCCCTTTACCTCTTTTGCCAGGTAATTAGGCCTTGTTAATAAAAATATAAAATTACTAATACATACAACAAAATCACCTTAACCAAAAATAAAAACTTAAAACAAAACACAATAAATATTCATATAAAACAAATCTAAAATAATAAAAATTTCATAACTTTTTAAACAAACAAATACTATACATTACCTTAATATTTTAGTTTTCTTCTAATATCTCAATAAGTCTCTATTAATTCTTCTATTTATTTTATTGTCTCACCACTTAAAAACTTATTTTTTTGGAATGTAAGAGAGAAGTAAGATGTATGTTATATAGTGTTGTTCCATCATTCATAAATCATTAATAAATATGATTTTGTCTAACCACAATAAATTTATGACTGTACTTCTAGGTAAACAATGAAAGGAATTTATTTTTGCTTGTGGATCACAATATTTTGGCAATCACCAATAATGATTCCCTTTTAATATAAATCTCTTTCCAGTAATACTTTCCTTTTAATATCTTTCTAATACTAATCTCAATTTGGTATGTCATCTCAAATCTTTAAAAGTTACTTTCTAATCTTTAAGATTAAGATAAGTTCCTACCAAAATGGTCACTTGTTAAGATTTGAATTCCCTTGTAAGAAAAGAGGTTAACTACAAACTAACGATTTGTGATATTTCTCAAACTCTTGGACTCTTATCAAACCTCACGAAATTTACTCACCTCAACCAATCTCTCTCAACTCAAAGCGCATCTACGCATACATCCTTCACATTGGTAAATTTCGATTGCTCCACTCCTCTTCAAGCTCATAATTTGAAGGGGTTAGCTTTCTGATGTTTGGTTTGGCTATTGGATCTCTGTTTCTCTTTTCACACTTACCCAAACGATTCTTTATTTTCAACCGGTTTTTATTTATCTCTAGCTAATACTTCTCTTTCTTTCCTATACTTATATGAAATGTATTGGCCATAGGTAGATTTTATCTGTCCCTAGGTAGTTAGATGACATCTAGGTTACCAACCAACTGAGCAACTACACATTGTCGTTGTCATTAGCAATTTTGATGATTTTTTATCTTTTCTTTTTTAGTTTCAGGTTTTTTTGTGTGTATTGGTTTCTCATGGTTTTTTTTCTCTCTAAATCATGCTTTTTATTTCTATATATTTCCTTTTTTATGTATTTTTTTATATTTAATGATTTTTTTGCCTTTTATTATAGTCCTATTTTACTTTTTTTCAATTTTAAGGGGTTCTTTTTTAGTTTCCATGGTCATAATTAAGTTTTCATCAACTTATGAATTTTCTTTTATTTTTTGGTTTTTAGGCATTGGGTTTTCATGAGTTTATTTGTTTCCTTTAAATTGTTCTTATTATTAGATTATCTATAAACTTTTATTTTCACGTTGTAATTTTGTAGTGTTTTTATCAATTTAGAATGTTTAAGGTAAAATACTCAACTAATTTCAAACAAATTAAAGTGCTTTCATTTTGAAATTAACCAACTATATTTATTTTTATTATTATTATTATAAATTTAATTTTAATTATAATTTTTATCATCTCAATATAACTTATACTAAATATTATTTAGAAACTATATTATTTTTAATATTAAGAATTATATTGCCCATCTTATGCACGGGCATATTTTGCTAGTTGGTGATTTCAAGTATCAATACCAAATTTTACTATATTAAGAGTAGGAGATGTACATGATTTTGCTCTCTTTTTTTTTAAATGCTTTAATCACATATCCTACACATGAGATTTTTAGACATGAGTGGTCCTCGTGACCACATCTGCAACACTATTGGGCCCCACAGATTGAGCCCACTAATTTAAGTTACTTTCCCCTTTTTAGTTTTTGGTTTTACTAAGAGTTGGCTGATTTAAGGGAATTAAGGAAACTTACCTTTTATTTGATTTCTTTGATGGAAAGAAATCTCTCTAGGGCTTTTCTATATATATGGTTTTCGGGTCCTCTTTGAAAAGTAGTGGGTACATAATTAATTCCATTTAGTCAAGTCATAAATCAAGAAAGAACACAAGTATTGAATAAGTCAAGTCATTCTGAGAGTGGGTCCACCTGATTGACTTATAGAATACATGATTGAATGAATGATAAACTTATTTGTGTAGTTCTCAGAATATAAGTTTACATTATAACATGATTAATTGAAAAGAATCTCATATGTTTGAAATTAATCTGTGAACATGTGTTAGCTCATACTATTTTTATATTTAGTTAAGATGTCATATAATTTTAGACTTTTTTTATGCATATTTCATATGAGAAAATGACTCTTAAAGTTCTAATGCGTCTACGGTCAAATCAAATTTTAAGGTAGAAAACCTAAATAATACGATCATTGTGGGATCACATAAGTTGTGTTATATCAGTCGGATTGTGGACCTATTACCGTTTAAATCCAACTAGTCTACCTACCTATGAGACCATGTGAACAATGAGTCCGAACAAACAGGTGGATGGGATGGATGTTATTGGTCCCATATAAATGGCAACAAACGATGGACTAGATAAGTGAGTTGCTCATAGTGAATTAGCCAAATGTGAGATGTGCAGGGTATTCATTTAGTGGACGATAGATCAATCATTGATTTTTCATCTAATGGTGGCGACTTAGATGGGTGGATAAAGGTTGATGGCTAACACAAGTATAGTAACAATAGTTGGATTGAGATTTTTGAACACCCCTGAGATTTTTGGACACCACACTCCCCCCCACCCACAAGGTCATTGAAATAATCCCTAGTTTTGTCACAAGGACTGAATTTAGGTTGAGAATGTAAATAATGACCCTTTCTACTTACAATGATTAAAAGAGAGTTGGACTTTTTTCTCCACCGAGTCCAGATTTTTAGAGGTCTACACGGATTGGATTGGTGCGGATTGAGGCAAATTCGTCACCAATCCATTACCTACGGATTGACAGATTTGAAATATGTCACCAATCTGTGGCCGTAAAAATCTGAACTGATCTGATCCATGGAGGACTGGATCGGATCGGATTAATCCGTTCAATCTAATATTAAAAGAAAATTATCAAACATCATGTAAAAAAATTACATTTTGACCCCTTAAATTTTTTATTTATTTTAAATTTAGACATCTTAATTTATATTTAGACCCCTTATAATTATTTTATTTATATTTAATATCAACGGATCGGATCGGATCGAATCGAATCCACGGATTGAGGGTGAAATCCGCCACCGATCCGTTGTTAACGGATTACAAAATTTTCAATCCGTCACCAATCATTTACCTTCGGATCAGATAAAAATCTGTGGATCGGATCGGATCGGATCAGATCGACGGATTTTTTTTTTTGCACCCTAAGAGCTTCTTAGTCTTAGTCTTATTCAGGTGATCTCCATAAAACATTAAAACATGTCTCTAATTGATCTCCATAAAACATTGAAAACATGTCTCTACTTTCTACAAAGGCACGAAAGTGGGGTGTTTGGTGCTTACAGCCTGGATTAAAAGCAATGGTTGTGAATAATGCCTGATATTGTCTAATGGATCTAACTTTTGGTAGGCGGTCTGTGTGCATGCTTAGAAGATCAATAAAAGCATACAACTGTGTGTTTTCAATTACAGCAGAATTTGGGATACTATGAGAGAAAAAGATGTGCTATTATTAATCAGCGTTGTTTTTCATGACAAATCACTTTCTTATCATTTTAGATAGATGACCACCCAACTTTTCGTTTAGAATTGAAAGGGAATTTACTTAATGACAATCATCACTTCACTTCAAATGTGCTACTTCCAAGATGTAAAACACTACCTTCCTCACTCCAAACAACCATTTGCAGGCACTTCATAAAGGCAAATGCTCAATATTGGATAGCCAGTCAGAATTCGACAGGGGATTACCACCACCAAAATCTCTGAGCTAAATGATATTAAAACAGCCAGCATCAAAAGCATCACATTAGAGCACCAGGTAACAGGCAGATATTACCAATCCTGCTGCTTGTAGAAGACTATTAAGTTCACTACTCTCAGAGACAAATCCATCCAATTATTGCAAGCCCTACAAATACATAATGAAACATAATCATTCAATTTCTAAGTATCTTTAACTTCTACCATTCTACTTATGTAATTAATTTTAGTATTTTTAATCTCATTTTCACCATTCTACCAGGGTCAACCATGTTCCAAGGGAGAGAGTACCCTGACGTCCATGTAGTGATCAGGTCACCGCCCATCGATGAATGCAACTGCATTTGGAGAGCATATGAGTAGAATATTTTAGTTACTTAAAACATGTCTCATGTGATTGACAATTTTTTGGAATTAAAAGTTTTAGTAACAAACTTTGGATTGAGAAGGGAAAGCAGAATAATCCCTTTACTAGAAATCTCTGACCTTATTTTTCGTAAGTCATAAGAGAAGTGTTAACAATAATAATAAAGTGTTATGTGGGACCCAGGATGGGCCTTGTCAGAACAGTGTCTGATGATGGAAGGGATGGAAGGGCATCAAGTAAGGGAACAAATTCTACCCATGTTGAAGAACTAATGTGTCATAAAATAAACCCAACTGTGCCAATCTTGGCTAGCCTGACACAATTATAATCTGTGATTCCAAAAAAAAAAAACCTGCTTCTGCAACTCATAGCCACATAATTTAATCAAGTTGTGACCTGCAGATTATACAGTATAGAATTCCAATTAGTTGTAAAGCAGACTACCAAATCTATCTCAAGGCTCACAGCGCTAGAAAACCAGTACTAAACCACTTGTTTAGTAATGCTATAGAATAGTGTTTAATCAAATAACGAGCAGTCCTAAGTAAATTCAGCAACTTTCCTCAGCGTTGATATAATGTTTGCCAGTCTAACACCTATGAGAACAATTCCTTAATCTTTTGTGAATAGGTATGAGATAATCCAGTCTAGAGACTGGACCTGTGAGTGAGTTGGCAAGGATGTGAAATGCTAACAATCAATTAGCTACAGATCAGATAAATTTCTGCACCAACCTGATGTAGGACCCAATCACAAGAAAAGAAAAGCGAAAAAGCTTATTCAAATGCTCAAAATCTGATTCACATCTAAGGTTGGGGATCACATCCAGATATCATTTGCATATTTGATGCCTCAGGCCATGATAATATGAGTCTCACACCCAGTTCTCAAAAATGAAATGAGAACATGTGCAACTTTCACACAACAAGCACAAATCAAGATGGCATAAACTCTTCAAAATGTCAAGCAAATTCCAAAATCCTCTCGAGCATAAGCCCTATTGTAACTTTAATAGAAATGACATAAAGGAAAAAACCCTTTAAACAGTCTTAACCATTAAGTCAAACAGCTATTCCAGAGACACCAACTCTTAAGGAAAACTAATTAGCTTACCAAATTTTAATCCTGTCATTAAGCAAACAATAAGGACCAATTAAGAGCCATAGCACAAAAGGAAACCAAGAGTCTTTGTGTGACCAAAACTAGAGAATATTTGACTCTTTTTTGAGGATTTTGTATGTAGAATGAGCCCCATGGATATTTTGCATGCATTATAATGCATATCAGTGTTCTTGTCTGTGCAAAACCTGGTAAGAGATCCTATGTTATTGGAGGCCTGGTAAGAGATCTTATGTTATTGGAGGCCGGCAAACAGTAAAATAAGCCAAAAGTACCACTGGGGCAAGAAGCCCGTAGGGACTTGTTCCATTAAAGCCATTTATCTGGTTGTTGGAAAACAATATTCAAGTTAAATCCTTGCAAATAAACTGCTCACCTAAGCTTACTTGGATAATATCATCTCTGCCATTCTTTCTTAACATAGAAATTAAGAATGCTGATCATTTGTTTCTCAAATGATCCATCACTATTCAAACCTGGTGTAAAAACCAGGCAACCACTACCAGCCCAAGCATAAAAGTTCCTTCAGCCACTGGTTCTGGACCCTAAAGACAAAATCAACAAAGATGCCCTTTTTGCTACAATGACTCTGTGAGATGGAAAATGAGGAGTGACTAAATGTTCAGGAATTAACCTATCAGTCCCCCTCAATTCCGATGGAACATTGGAACCCACGTCTGAATGCCACCATCAAGCCTGATTTTGATGAACTAACCTGTTTAACAAGAATGCAGAGATTGGTGGGATCATTCATGATGGATTAAGCAACTTGGTCGTCACCTTGGAAGGAAGTGTTTCAGTGTGCAAACCCACGACAAGGAATTCTGACAAATCTGCAATTGTGCAAAGATATTGGAAAAACGAACATCATCATGGAAGGGGGACAGTCTCATCTGTAATGAAAATTTCAGGTAGTGAGAGTTTATGTTAGGCTCCGTCCCGAGTTAATCACGCTTAACTCTAATTAATTGAGTTTAAGACTAATTAAGCCGGTTTAAGGAATTGATGAAACCGAATTAGTCTAAAATGAAGGTTTGTGTATAAATACAGATTTATACGTATTTTGTCGGATTCGGAAAGTATTGATACTCGCATGTGTATCTCGACGAGTACGACAAATTTCATAAAAGAATTGAAGGGATTCGACGAGAAATGAATTAAATGGACCTTGATTTGACTTGGAATGGAATTAAAGAGAATTAAGGGGGGTTGGATGCAAAAATGGGCTTATAAGATAAGATGATGAACTCAAATGAGTTCATTCATCTCCAGCAACATTCACTGCAGCCGTTTCATCTTCTTTTCTTCTTCTTTCTTCCTCTGTTACTTCATCAAGTGCATGTTTGTGATGATTTAAGTGAAGAGGAGTTGGCTACATCATCTTCCTCATCATCATCTTCACCATGTTCTTGAGTTTCCTTGGAATTCAAGCTTCAAAGAGTGGATTTTTATCTTAAATCCAAGCTAATCAAAGGAGAAACTTCATTTAAGGCAAGTGATACATATGTTTATGCTTATGAGAGAGTTTGTATGGATTTTAATGGAAAAGAAATTGATGATGCCAAAAAGTGGTTTTCGGGCACCACCGGTCAAGTGATTGGTAAATGATGTGAAATTAATGAAGAGAGAGAGAGTTTATAGTGGTTCGGTCATTGTGACCTACGTCCACTTAAATGGATTGCTTTACTACTTCGGAGAGGAGATTACAAGGTAGTCAGATACAATGATAGTGAGAAAAATCAATCCTTCCTCCGTTAGTAGGACTCTCCTTTTATAGTCTTTCCCCAACGGGTGGGGAGGATCTCCCGCGATCTCAAACGGTGTACGCTCCAGTCTGGTGGAGTCTCCCGCACTGTCCTCAACAGATGAGCAGATAAGATCTCTTAAGCGGGACTTGGTGAAAGCCGGTAGATGGAACGACGCGTGTGCTGACTCTGTCATTTGATGGATCCGGACCCGGCCCTTAACGGGTAGATGACGACCCGGGCTCATCATGGACTTGGATTAGTTGGTCTTGACCCGCTATCGTGGACCGAGCTGTTTGGGCCTAACTCGTCACTACGGACCGAGTCATTTGGGCCTGTCCCATCAGAAATAATGATTCAGTTATTAGGAGTGATTTATGGATTTTTGAACCTTATTTAGGTTGTGTAATTAATGTAATGAATGATGTTAAGTAGAGTAGATTAATTAGATTATTAGTCCTGAATTCGTTTTGTTAAGTTTGGAATTTAATGGCCAATCAGGTTCAGAAAGAAGGGGAAAGGAATGAGTGAAAGAGACCATGCACTGCACTGCAGGAACAGAACTCATGTTCTGTTGCTGCAGTGTCGCCGGTCGACCGGCCAGCAGGGCCCGATCGACCGGGAACACTGGGTCAGGCCCGGAATGGCCTGACCAAAATACTGTTCTTCTATTTATTGTTTACAACTCTAGGTCGACCCGGACCTAGGTCGACCCGGACCATTGGGACTTCTTGAAAAACACATATTTATGTCCAAAGTTCCGGAATTAGGAGTTTTAGCTTAGAGATTGACCGGATTGTTCATAGTAGGAAAAATTAGGCCAATCGCGAGGACCGCCAATGAATTTGGGTTTTATGAGAACTAAGATCGCTTATGAGGTCATAAATAATTCTCGTATAGTTAAGATGAGTCAAGTATGACTAGTGTCAGTGATATCAAAACCTCTATAAGTGTTAACGAAGGTTATCCTAATGCACACATACCTAAGTGATATCATCAACAGTAATACGTGCATCGATAACGATCGTTACACTTATGGTTGGTTAGGAGATTACTTAACTTAGAATGAGATTAAATTGAATCGTAAACGAGACTGGCACTACCTAGTGGTTTCTGAACTCATTGTGGAATTGAATTGAATTAAATGATAAATGAATGTAATGACTATTCCTACTGCAGTAGAGGGGATTGGGAGCGTCCGGAGCTCCGTGGGACACCAGTGATCTCTGATCAAGACACTGGGAGATCTCACCGCATTGGACCGACAGGTCAAAGGATTGACGAGTCCTAATCAATGCTGAATGTAAGTAATTGAATGAATATTAAATGAAAAGTCATACACTGAAAAGCCATAATAAATATGGAACAGAATGAATTAATATGAATATGAAACGCTTCCGTTTGGAAGAACTGAATAGAATTGGTTTATGTAGGTAATTGAATGAGTATGAAATGCTTCCTTTTTGGGAAGAACTAAATGGAGTTGAAACCAATGCTAGTGTAGTTGCCAGTCTTATGGTCGTTATTAATGGTATTTGATATGGATTGCTTAGATTGCCATTATTATGGGTTGTTTAGCACTGTTAAACAATGAATTGCTAGGAATTGTAAATGTCATAAATATATGTATACCTTGTTGAACCGTCGTGTTCACGGTATTACTGATGATGTTACAGGTTCAGTTGCCCGTACCGGTCTCTCAGAGACCGTCCCACCAGCGGAGAAGGCCCATTCGATATCTCCAGGAGATCTAACCGCATGGACATGATCTGAGAGAGGATAACATAGAACTTTTTCTAAACTTTTTGGTGTGTTCGTTTTGGTATTGTAGGTATGGTAAATGATGTCCCCTGCATTGTATTTTAAATATGCAGCGGTTGATAGTACAATTGAAGTGATGTAAAGTAACTTTACTATTCTAGTAAAGTATTTGATTCGTTTTGATTAAATGATTGTCAATGTATATTATTTGTATATTCCGCACTGTACATTGACAGGTACGTATGCAAGATCCCTTGTAGATTCGTATTAACTTCGGTTAATTCGGGTTTACGGGAGTAAGTATGATTAACATCGCGACCCGGGGGTTAACCCTAATGACTCTGATCTCGGGTCCGGGTCGTGACAGTTTACCTTGGAAGCTGACAGGAACCTGGAAGCAATTACTCCGGGTGCTGCCTTTTTCGTAGCATGGACACATCATCTATGTTGCAGATTGGCTAACAAGATAGTAAATTTACCCACCAAGGTCAATCCTAGAGACTTTATGATCTTCAAAACAGAGTTAAATCAATTTACCAGGAACCTTTACCTGAACCAGGTGAAAATTGCCCTTAAATATGAGCATTTTACATTTCTACAGGAATTGCATCGAGGAGCAACTATTCTCCATGGCAACTCAGTCCTATGAGTTATGACTTTCACACATACCCCAAATGAGAATGGCTAGTCTGCATTGATTTTGTATATTTGTATAACTATAGGATGGTTATAAGCTTGTATCAGTTGTAATTTGTATATCTGTGTTACTTTTTTTCTTTAGTGATTCCTCCAATTTCCAGCGAAAAACCAAAAAAGAAAAAAAAAAGGTACATCCACATTCAAGGGGGCCTTCTCTTTCTATAAAGATAAGATTAGGAAATAACAGGAGCCATCATCTTACCACAAGTCAAATAATATAAAATACAAAGAGAACAAGATTAGAAAATCTAGTTCACGAATGTGTTGAAAAGGATGTTTAGGAAATACTCATGCTGGACAAAAACTGCTCTTCATCCAGATGCGCAAAACAATGAGTCCAAATACACCATACTGAATTGGCAAAACATTTAAGTTCAAGACATAAACTATGTCAAACAACAGCCATTTTAATGTAACTTGGTATCATAGAGCATGTAAATGGTTGTGTTCATTAAGCAAGGGTACAATATCAAATTCCATATAGATCTGGTGTCATGTGACCATCTAATACTCGTAATGAAAACTGACTCATAAGTTTAAACAATGATGAATATAAGTTCAAAACTTTAGCTTTTTTACTTATCTGTTAGGTGCATGATCTATCACATACAATCAGCTCAACCCTGCAGTAATCACCTCTTTTAGCACCACATGAGAAGATAAAAAAACAATATCACATGTATTTATTTCTCCATGTTATCCATTTTAGTAATTGGATTGTAGCTTCACTTTGCCCGGAAAAGATAACCACTGGATACGGTATTTATGGTAGATATAGAACCTTAAATCTCAAAGTCTGACCACCTCTGCAAAATATAAAAGGTAAGTTCACCTTGTTAAACCAGAAGAAATAAAACTAATCAATCCTGGGTATCAACTATGGAAAAAGCAATTTTTCTACTCGCTTTGCTTTTGCATTTTCATTCATTTATTTGGACTGTAAAATGATATGATTCCTGCATGTGTTTTTTGTCTTTTCCAACTTCTTTTTCTTGGTCGGTAACTATGCTCACATTAATCCTAAACATATGATTTTCCAATGAGAAAATGGTCTGTAAGTTCAACAGCATGAAAAGATCCAATAGATTATAATATGATTGGGTGGCATTGCATACCATGACTGTGGAAACAAAGAAGAAAAATCTATAGTGTATGTAAATGCGTGTGTCAGACCCATGTCACCACTACTATAACAGCAGAAGCTATATAAAACCTAGCTTTGTGATGGAATTCACACACACACCCATGCAACATTAAAATGAATAACCTGTTCAAATAAAGCAGCACTTGCATACGATCCCACTATATGTAACATAAATCAAATGAAGATTTATTGAGCTCTTGAAAAGATTATCTTTGTTATGAATATTCCAATCCAAATAAACAGCATGTACTCAGGTCTCAGAAGCTACAGGGAGAAGAAAGATCTTCTTTGAAAAATATATAGTATATGTAAATGTGCGTGTCAGTCGGTGAGACCCATGTCACTACTACTATAACAGCAGAAGCTATATAAAACCTGGCTTTGTGATAGAATACACACACACACACACCCATGCAACATTCAAATGAATAACCTGTTCAAATAAGGCAGCACTTGCATACGATCCCACTATATGTAACATAAATCAAATGAAGATTTATTGAGCTCTTGAACAAGACTATCTATGTTATGAGTACTCCAATCCAAATAAACAGCATGTACTCAGAAGCTACAGGGAGAAGAAAGATCTTTGAATTAAAAAAAAATAATTTTATTTCCAATCTAAGTGTAAATATGAAAGAGCAATTCTCAGTTTAGGACATGATACAGAGACACTCCCTCACTCTGATGATGTTACAGGAATAGATGTCAATACTTGCAGCTACCTTGATGCCATTCCCTGTTGCTCCTTCACGTTATTTTCAGACCTCTCTTGGTCATCGCAAAATCATTTCTGCAAAGGTTAATAAATCTTGTCAACCTTTTCAGATCCCATCAAAGTTAATGGTAACTCTTCAGTAGGAATTGCAGGCTCATACAGTCAATAAACAAACAGAAAATTGGGTCTCAGGCAGTCATTGCCAGAAATTCCTGTCAAAAACTTTCCTAGTTCCATGGTCCTGTCCAAACTTTCTCCACCACGTCTAGAAGAACTGGTGCAATTAAATGAACGCGAGAAGGAAGACTGAATCATTTTTTCCCTTTTATTTATTTTTTATTTTTGAATGGTTGGAAAACTAAATCATTGAACCCAACATGCTGTTTTTCTGAACTTACCACAGATAAAACAATGGCCAGGATAATACAAATTAACTTACGCAATTTGTAGTGGCAGGTTCATTGCTAGACCTTACCAAAAAAACACACACACACACACACATTTTGTGGTCATCTCAACAAAAAAAAAAAAAAAAGGACCTTTAAAAACTGGAATGCTGAACCAATTTACTCTTTACAACTCATTGTTCTCCCTCACATGCACTCATACAAAGTAACGAATATCTAAAGTATGGGTTGCAACAATTTGTCAAATCAGTCTCCGGAAAGGAACATGATCAATCACCTGATCATTAACAAAAAAAGGAAAAGCACTATTTTCAGGATTCATCTTTCTGCCATTCCCGTGATTCCAATCACTGAATTAGAATCTAGTCACATTAAAATTACACATCTATCATTAATTGAGTATGAGTAAATATCTCACAAACACACCAAAACTCCAAATAAGCTCACCTCTCACCAAACCCATTTCTACCATCTGATTCACCAAAATCATCTTGAAGAAGAAGATGCATAAGTTTCCCATACATTTGCCCATCCAACATTTCCTTCTCCCTCAACTGCCTCACCAACCTCACTGCCTCCTCAACCCTCCCCAGCCTTCCTAAAGCATCCACCACGGTTTGGTAAGTAATAGAATCCACTGCCCCGCTTCATTTCTTCCATCTCCCATAAAATCCTCACTGCCTCATTGACCTCCCCACCAATAGCTAAACATTTCACAAGCGAATTATATGCCTTCCTGCTCGGCACAAACCCCTTACTCTTCATCTCCCCATACAATTCCTGAGCATTCATCGACCGCCATTGTGCACAGAGCCCATGAACAAGATAATCATATGAGAAAGCATTAGGCAAACACTTAAAGACCACACTTATCTGATGAAATATCCGAAGTGCATCATTCACATGGAGAGAAAGAACATATCCTTTGATCATGGCATTCAAGGAGAACACATCCGGCTCAAGCCCATCATCAACCATCTGCTTGAAGAGGAACCTAATTGTCTCCATATACATGTAGTTGATGTAAGAATTGCTTCCCCGGCTCAGCATCTCAGAGAAGAGCAGATTGTAGGTCCGGACAGAAGGGTGGCAATTGGGGTCTTTGCACTTTTTCATGTGCTTGTAGACAGATACCACCTTCGACAGCTTGTGTGATTCAGTTTAGAAGTAGATGATGGTATTGAATAGAGTTTCCAAGGTGACAGAGAGTGAGAGAGCTTGGCTGACAACGGCATCAAATTCATCGAGCAGCCGGTCTGCGCCAAGCTTCTTTACAATGATGAGGAAAGTGGAGACATCATGGCGGAATCTGGGTTGTTGGGAGGCCCAATTGAAGAGTAGGAGGCAGGCATTGGGGTCTCTCTGGAGGGAGAGGGCCTTGGAAAGATCTTGGGTGGTGAATCTTGGAGGAAGCTGAGAGAGGGACTGCTGGAATAGGTCTTGTGCTGCTACTGATGAAGCTTGTGCTTTGCTTTTTGATCTGGATCTTGGAAATTGGGATCTGGGTTTTGAAGAATAGGGGAAAATAAGTTGTAAGAGATTGAAAAGTTGTGATTTTGAAGAGGGGGGTTGAAAAAAGAAGGTATTTTTTAAGAAGCATTGGTAGGGATTGAAGCAATTGATGGAATTGCAAATCATCTTAGTAGATAACAAACGAAAACAAGGTAAAAAGAAACAAGTAGTTACTTGAGGAGCAAAATCGGATAAGCTTACTTTCTCAGTGTTTACAACCTTCCAAATCAGTTCTTGTTTTTAGCGGTAAAACAATCCCAAAGTCTCATCTCATACCTGTTTAAACCCTTCTCATGTGGCGAAGGGGACGAACGAGTCAGGACTCAGGAATAGGATCCCCAGCCACAAACTCTACATTGAGCCTAATACCTTCTTAAGATGAGTCACATTTATAAATTTTAGGGATATTGCCATCTTCTCCCACTGTCTCTTTCTACAAAGAAGAGAGATATGGCCATGGGGACCCTTCTCACCTCTCCTCCACACATTCCATTCACAATCATCTGGCACCCTCAACACCTCAAATCCCTCCAAACCCTGCACCATAACAACCCACCCTTATCATCATCACGATCAACCAATTATCATATCTACTCTTTCTTCTTCACCAACCTCATATCCACCTTTTCTTCATTCCACCAATTCCGATGTCGGAAGACTCCGAGCGGCGAAACTCCAATAACCAGCTCGTCCAAGAGCTGGAGGCCCTCAGCCAATCCCTCTACCAGTCCCACACCGCCCGCCGTACTGCCTCCCTCGCTCTACCCCGCTCCGCCGCTTCTCCCATCCCCATTGACGGCTCTGCCTCCGCTCGACAGAATGCCCTGGAGGAGAAACCCCAGCAACGCCACCGCTCCCGCCGCATATCCCTCTCCCCCTGGCGTTCCCGCCCCAAGCTAGATGACACTGAACACCACAGTGACCTTAAGCCCACCAGGAAATTAGAGGCAGCAGCATCAGAGAAGAAAGGGATATGGAATTGGAAACCAATTCGCTTGATTTCCCACATTGGAATGCAGCGCCTGAGCTGCCTGTTCTCTGTTGAGGTGGTCTCAGTCCAAGGCCTCCCTGCATCAATGAACGGCCTCCGCCTCTCCGTCTGTGTCCGGAAGAAGGAAAACAAGGATGGTGTTGTGCAGACCATGCCAGCCAGAGTAATTCAGGGCGCGGCTGACTTCGAGGAGACACTCTTCATCCGGTGCCATCTCTACTGCACGACCTCCGGGAAGGGAAACCACCATCACATCAAGTTCGAGCCGCGGCCATTCCTGATCTATGTTGTGGCTGTTGATGCTAAAGAGATCAATTTTGGGAAGAGCTCTGTGGATCTGAGCCTGCTAGTGCAGGAATCAATGGAGAAGAACTTAGAGGGAACGAGAATCCGGCAGTGGGATATGTGCTTTGATCTATCTGGAAAAGCCAAGGGAGGAGAGCTTGTTCTGAAATTGGGTTTCCAGATCATGGAAGACAAAGGTGTAGGGATTTACAATCAGGGTGACAATTCAAAATCAAGCAAAGGAAAAGATCCTTCAGCTTCACCTTTTGCTCGCAAACAGTCTAAAGCTTCCTTCAGCGTTACAAGCCCAAGGATTACTAGCAAATTTGGAGCCTCCTCACCTTCACAGACAGCAGCAGCAGCAGAGCTTCAGGGGATTGATGATTTGAATCTTGACGAGCCAGCCCCGGCTCCAGTTCCAATTCCTTCCACTATAGCACCTGTTCAGAAGCCTGAACCAGAAGCAAAAGTGGAAGATCTTGATATTCCGGACTTTGATGTTGTTGATAAAGGAATTGAATTTGAAGACAAAGGAAGCGCTACAGAAGCAGAATTGGATTATGAAGTCATGGATGAAAGATCAGCTTCTAGCGAGGTCGTGGAGGAAGTCGTACTTGATCCAGTCCAACTTACAAGGCTGACAGAACTTGATTCAATAGCTCAGCAGATTAAGGCTCTTGAGTCCATGATCAGACATGAAGATGTTAAAACAAAGCAAGAAACAGAATTTCATCGATTGGATGCGGAGGAAGAGACAGTTACGAGAGAGTTTCTTCAGCTGCTTGAGGAAGAAGAGCTCAATCTTGATATGCCTGATGTTCCTCCTTTGAAACTGGATGGAGTGGAAGAACTTGAAGAGGCAGAAGCCAAGGGCTTTCTGCCGGATTTGGGCAAGGGCTTGGGTTCAGTGGTTCAGACAAGAGATGGGGGCTACTTGGCTGCTATGAATCCTTTTGAAACTGAGGTATTGAGAAAAGAAATGCCCAGAATTGCAATGCAGATTTCGAAGCCATTGATTCTTCCTTTGGAGAAATCTGCAAGTGGGTTTGAGGTGTTTCAGAAAATTGCAGCAATGGGTGTTGAAGAACTGGCCTCTAAAGTCCTGTCAGCTACTGCTATGGATGAATTGATTGGTAAAACTGCAGAACAAATAGCTTTTGAAGGCATTGCTTCAGCAATCATCCATGGGAGGAACAAGGAAGGAGCAACCTCTAGTGCAGCTAGATCCATTGCTGCAGTAAAAAACATGGCGACGGCAATGAGCATGGACAGGAAAGAGCGGATTTCGACTGGAATTTGGAATGTTAGGGAGGAACCTATGACATTAGAGGAAGTTCTAGCATTCTCATTGCAGAAGATTGAGAAAATGGCAATTGAAGCGCTAAAGATTCAGGCAGAGATTACAGAGGAAGAAGCGCCTTTCGATGTCTCTCCACTCCTTGGAAAGACTGGTGGGAAAGATGCTGACCATCTCTTGGCCTCTGCTGTTTCATTGGAGGAGTGGGTGAAAAATGGCGGTCTGGCTTCAAAGGAGGAACCAAGAATCCTTACATTGCTTGTGGCTGTTCAGCTGAGAGACCCACTGAGGAGATATGAGACAGTGGGATCACCAGTGATTGCACTTATTCAGGCAACATGCATTGATGCAGCAAATGTACAAGAGGAGGAGAGGTATAAAGTGGCGAGTTTGCATATTGGTGGTTTGAAGGTGAGGGCAGGAGGGAAGAGGCATGCATGGGATGCTGAGAAACAGAGGCTGACTGCAATGCAGTGGTTACTTGCATATGGGTTGGGGAAGGCGGCAAAGAAAGGCAGGAATATGCAGATGAAAGGGCAGGACTCTCTCTGGAGCATCTCTGCAAGGGTGATGGCAGATATGTGGCTCAAGCCAATTCGAAATCCAAACGTGAAGTTCCACAAGTAACAGTAGGTGAAGAAACTGAAACCCTGCATGTGATAGTGTTATTATTCTTGATTGTTGGAGATGTGTGTAAAACGAAGTTTCCTTTTAGAGAACATTTTTGTTGTCATGTTGGACTCAGACCTTTCGTTTGACATAAAAGAATAAGATAATATTGTACAAATCTAAGCCGCAAAAGATCTCCTGGCTAGTTTAACACTTTACCAACATAGTAAAAGTCAAGTAAAATTTAATATATTTTAGATAAAATGTCACATCAAAAATATTTTAATTCAAAACTTTCTTTATCTCTTTCAAAACATGTCAAAAAGTAACCACATTTATTCACTAAAATATAAAAAAACTCTACTTTCTCATACAAAAAGTAAAAAAAAATTCCATAACAAACAACTAAAAATAAAATACCATCATAACCCACTTATATTTTATTATTTCTTTAAAATTAACTTTACTTCACTTGACTCTATTTGTAGAGTTGCCAAACTGGCCCGTCTATTCAAGTGCACATATACATGACATTTGCTCCTAGGTGGGAGAAGTTTAAGTATTTCCTGATGGTGGGCCTAGGGCCGTGCGATATCGCTTATATCGTCTTATGGTCGTGTGATATAAGGCTGTTATTGTATGAATCACTCTGCGAGAAATATTTGAACTTCAACTATTATGGGACAAATGTCATATCTTACGGCAATCGTGTTATGTGTGGAGCTTGATTTCATCCGGGTCATACTATTAATTAAGGTCCATTGTGGCGAAGGCATTTTCGTAATATTACCCTACGCTATTATATAATCCTAGCATAGCCACCAAAAAAGTTGTATCTTGTATTCTCATCTTCTACCATTAAGCATTGTGGAATCGGTGTGATCCGTGGACGTACCTCTAGATAGAGGGAACCACATAAATCTGTGTCTTCTTTGTGTGGTTTGATTGCATCTTTTGTTCTTTATTTCCCAACAAATCATTCGGTCATAATCCTTGTAAATTACTTGTTACCAACATTGTATAAAAGCTAGAGATCATGAGTTGAATCCCATTGTCTTATCCGTCTGGTCTGTCTATTTGTTGAATTCCAAATTCTAATGACTTAGCTTCAGTGTTACTAATAATATAAAATTTCCTCAAATGTGTTCCTTGCCTTTTTCAATGAAGCAGTTACACAATTGTGCTCTTGTAAATAATAGATAAATAAATTCAAACTGCATGAAATTAATTATTATTTTTCTTTTCTTTAAGGAAGAGTTAATGATTATTATGGAAAATGTTTACCTACAAGCAAACTACATATTACTTATATATGCATTCTAGCTGGTGAAGCACGCTTAGATGCATAGCTCACCAATTGAAGGGTAGATGAAATGTTTTATGAACAAGGAAGAGCCAAAAAACCAACCCCACCCCATTATCCTAGCCCTCGACTTAACAGTGCTAAAGTTTAATTGCATCTTAATTATAGATATTTTTAGACTCAATCCAAAGGTGAATGAAATGCAATGAATTTAAATTTAGGTTTGATGTAGACCATGGAATGACAGGAGTATCAAAAGGCCACACTGATGGAAGGTGGTTCCTACAAAGTTGTGCTCTTAGGATAACACCTTTAAGACTATAAAATCTGAAAGCACCTTAAAAGTAATTAAAATAACTGTAAAATATATATATATATATGACAATTATTTTATTGACAACATTGATTTTGCCAATTCGGATTTCACAAGTGAACCTCATGGTTAAATTTATGGCCCTTTTGTTTGCATTATAATACGTAGAGATTGAATACAATGCATTTATACCATAAGTAGTTAAAAATAAAAAATAAAATGTGAATTTTCAAAAATAAGCATCAAATATCCTCTCCTTTTAGGGATATAGGATAAAATGAAGCTATTTCCCTAAAAGGAAATATCATTTTATGCTCATTTCTTGAAACCTACCTTTGATTTTCATCGTATGTATTCAATTCCTATTATTATATTATATATCAGCGTGACTTATTTCAATTGAGAAATCAGTTCAATTGATTTTGACTATGGATCAATTTGTTTTGACTCCTCCAAGATGGCCTTTTAACTTTTGAGCTAAAAAAATCTTAAATCTCATCGAATATAATAATTAAATTCTTCTTTGATCCGTCCCTCAACTTCTCTTAATCCCTTAAAAACATGAAAACGCTTTTTCATAACTCAAAATCACCAAAACATTGCACGATGCATAAATCCAGCAATCTCATTAAATCTTGTTTAATACAATAAATTAGATCTCCAGCATCCATGCTCAACGCCTCTCAATTCTTTTAGAACATGTAACTGTTATTCACAAATCAAAATCACATAGCGAACAAATTAAATCCAATAATTTTTCATTGCCTCAGCTCCAAAAATCTCTATCATGTAGCAGCTTTGATGATTGTCGTCTCTCCAACAGTCAGTCACTTGGAGGCTTCAAAGCTTTTCTTTTATCTGTCTATTTACGAGTTTGTGTACGACTCCTCTCTTCCATAGCTTCCTTTTCTCTTTTCTATCATTTTGGAATTGTAGCGTGGCTGGATTATGTGGGAATACTTGACTCATTTCTGGACTATGTAGAAAACATATATATACAACTTGATGTTGTAGATCGGCTAATCTAAAGGTGAGGAACATTAGTACCTTTTCATCTTCCCACCTCCATATGATTGTGATGCGTGCAATGCTGAAAATTAATGAGCTTACATAACCCAATTCCACTGCTTAGTAGCACACGTATATGGAGATTTATCATTTTCAAATAGTATATCATGTTCTGGACACACTTAGGGCTAACTTTCTCATATATAAATATGTTGGATTTTTATGAAAATATATTATAGTATTGAATCTTTAGGAAAATATGTCTTCCGTTGGTACAATGTTTGATAGCAGCCATCATCATATCTAAACTTTGTGCCCCTAAGATGTGTTTGATCCAAATTACTCATATTGGTTTATCAGTGTGTGCCACAATTCTAAATTACAAGCTAACATTCTTATTTAACATTTATTTTCCAAACATCAATCTAGAGTTATATTTGCTCTAATTAGAGTATATAATTTTGATAGTATCAATATATAGGTAGGAATGCTGTTTCGATCAAACAAAAGTGGGCCATGCCATTTGATTTAAATTAATGCACCCTATTTTTTTACTCCATTTAATCTATTGCTTTTTTGGCTGTTGTCATTGATGATGATGATGATGATTTTGGAGATACATGATTTTGTAGAAAGTGTGCTACCATTCTATTTACTACTTTTTTATTTATGTTTGTTTTTACAATATTAATGGTGTCCCATTAATCATCATCACCATCATCATTCTCTTGTAGGAAGGGGGATGCCATTCTATTTACTACTTCTTTATTATGTTTGTTTTTACAATATTAATAGTGTCCCATTAATCATCATCATCGTCATCATCATCATCATCATCATCAACATCGTTATTATTCAAATATTTGAGGGTTACAAGGTTGCAAATTGGAGCCCTAAAGATACTAAATGATGCTTTTCATTCTGTCATAATTTGAGGGTGGATTGTTGCTTTCTAAGTTACTGGATTTAAAATGTTTTAGAGCTGAGCCGGGGGCTGCACCAACAATTACCACAAGTAGGTAGTTGGGGGTGTTTTCTTTTTGCTTTTTGGGGTTATATATTACAATCAAAGTCACTCATTCATTCCAATTTACGAATCTCTATAAATATTATTTTTTAAATTTATTTAAACAAGAATTTAAATAATCATCATCATCATTCTCTCTTTATATAATTCTGCTATACAAGTTTGAAAGCTAGATATGATAAGTGTTTCAATCTAAGTTTTATAAATAAATTAGCTTAGTTTTGGGCCCAAGCGTATCCCAGACCTTTCTTGATAAATTATTTAATTATTTAATTTAATTTGTCTTTTATCAATAATATTCTAAGAAAACCCTAATCTTTAATAAATTATTATTATTTCTTGCCCGGGCTAATATTTCTCAATTTGAAATCAGCTATAATTGGTTTTGACCATCCTCCACAATTTTGAATTCTATTTTAATATTATTTAAACTAATTCAATTCAATAAAATATCATTTATTACTCACTTCCCACCTCTTTCTCTTTCCAAACGACTCTTTCCTTTTTAATGGCATTGTAATCTCTCTCTGCCCCCACCCCCTAGAAACACCTCTCTATCTTTCTTTGTTTGCTCCCCATCCAAGCTTGGCCTCTCTCATCACTTTTTTTTTTCCCTTCTTTGTTGTCATGTCATGAGCTTTAGAAAAAGGTAAGTTGCAATAATTTTATCAACGGGAAGGAAAGTCAAACAACCCAAATTTTGAATTTGTCTTGAGCCCGGCTCGGATCAAAATCTTAAAACTATATCTGCCTCAAACCCAACCAACTCACTACCAAACCTGCCTCTAATTGAAAAATCTCATGTTTTAAACTTCTTATAATTTTTTTATATATCAATATTTAATATTTCATGTTTCTACTAAAATCTTTAATTTCTTATGTTTATTATTAATTTAAATTATCAATTGTGTGATTTTTAAGAAAGCCTATAACTTTTTTATGTGTGAGAAATACTTCTAGTTTAGATTTTATAAAATATAAACATATGAGTTAAAACTTAAAATTTCTATTTATGCCATATAATTAAATGATTTTTTTGTATGACTTCTAATGCCCGTGCTTAGCACGGGGGCATTTTGCTAGTGCATTTTGATGCAAACAATCAAGCCTTTTTTGCAATTTATTAAAACTAAACTCTGATCATCTCCCCTCTAAAAGCATTTAAAATCATGACCCCACCTAATAGAATTCGGCCAAATTTCACATTAGGTTGACGGTTGACCACCTTTAATAGCTAAACTATTTAAAATCACAACCCCTCATTACTAGTGAGACCACCTCTAAACTCTAAACAACTCAGATATTAGAACTGATATATTGGGCTGATCATAGAAATCTTGAACTATGATTGTACATGTCCAAATAAACTATTTTATTGGTAACTTAAATTTTTTTGGCATTAGTAGGCATTGATAAGTGTTGAGCATTTCAAATTTGTTTTATGTACCACTATTAGGTATTGTATGTTTTTAATTTTTGTAAATCTTATTAGGTAATCCCTATAAGAGAGAGAGCGAGGGGGAGGAGCGAATGAATGTTTTTAGTTGAAATTTGTTTTGATTTAGAAATATGGGGCTTGGGCACTATTTCTCGTGAAAGTCGTACGATGTTTATAGTTTTATATTTGTTTGTATTTTTATTTTGAATAGTCATTGTTTATCTTAAGAGTATACTTTAAAAAAGGGTAAATTAGTGAGAGATCCCTGAGTATTGAGTTATAAAGTCTCTAGTACACAGTACTATCATATAAGGCCTAGAGTCCCTTGCGCATGAGATTAATACAGGCGGAGGTCCCTTGGCATGCCACATCATACATTTTCGTGACTAATTTGCCCATTCAACCATTTAGGCATAAATTTTAAATTTTAAAATTTCAATTCTTTCATTCTCCCTCAAATTTAGGGTAAGTTTCTCTCTCATTTCTCTCATCGGCAAAGAGAAAGACAACACATTGTCGTCTGTTAGTTACTGTTGCAGAACTAGAACAGAGGAGGTTTGGGGTCTGCTACGGCGCACGGTCTCCGATAAGGAAGACGCAGATTTGAGTTTGCGAAGAAGACGACCGAAAGTTGCAGAGAAAATCAGAGTGGAGGCAGAGGCAGTGAAGATATGAGAAAATTTATGGTTTGGCATTGTTGTCGGAGAAAGAGGGCAATATCTGCCCGGAGACTGCCACTAATATGAGTTTTAATGAAATTTATAAGAGTTACTGCGAAATTCATTTGAGTTTTTTTTTTTTTTTTTTTATCTAAGTTTTTGCAGAATTTATTTGAGTTTTGAAACAAACTCAAATAAATTTATATGACTTTGTTTGACCCAAACATGATTTTATTTGAGTTTTTTCTTAAATTTATCTGAGTTTTTGCAAAATTTATTTGAGTTTGAAGTAAATTTAATATAAGTTTTAAAACAAATTCAAATAAATTTATATGATTTTGTCCGACTTAGACATGATTTTATCTGAGTTTAATATATAGTTATCTATGTTTCCTATGACATACAGATTGCTAGGATTTGAAGATGATCACTATTTGCAAATGTTGTACTATTCGACATACTTCTTGTTTGGATTGAGAGAAAATGAATTAGAGGAAGAAGAAGATGAATCAGACGATAAACAAGAAGAAGAAGAAAAAGAATAAGAATAAGAAGAAGAAGTGCAATATAATGATATCTGCTTTGTTGAATCACTTTCTCCCTTTCTCCGAAATCCGTAAAATTTGTCGAGATGTTTTGTCTTCACAAAATTTATGAGTTGATTTTCAGCGTTTTTTAATAACGCGGAGAGAATGTCTAGGAGGGGCATTTTAGACTTTTTAACCGTTAAGAACTTGAAGAAGGGACCTTTGCCTCTACGAAAAAGAACGTGGACCTTTTGCAATAAAATATAATGTTGAGGGACCTGCGGCCAAACACCCCTTAAAAAAATGTCCTCCAAAATGATTTGGATGGGTGAAGGGTTTCATTACGTTTTCTTATTGGTAGGCTCAAGCCCTAACAAAAAAATATATAGCAATTAATTTCAACACGGTAGACCCTTTTTTATTTTCATTTTTCTCATATTTTACGAGATCTATGTAGATTTAAGAAATAAAATTTCATGCGTTATATTTTTTTTTTAAGCTCTATAAAGATATTGAATGATTCAAATCACAAATTGGGGGCCATACCATTAAAAAAAAAGACGAAAAAGAAAATTAGTATAAGGCAAGTGCACTTTTAAGAGTATAAAAATGAGGCTTGCAAGTTTAAATCCCGAATTTGTTTAGACAGCCCCGACAAAGATGTGGGTGCGTTTTTCCTTGATCACGTGGAAAGCCCACGTTTGGTGGACTGTAGAAAGTGGAGCCGTTTCCATGTTCCCTTCATTTGAATGTTTCATGAGTTAGACCCTCACCTATCGGATTCTGCAAGTGCATAGAGCGATGGAAAAGGCGCTGCAACAGTGTTTTGGGCGGGTGCAATAGGGTCACCGATTTTTCTGAAATTTTTTTTTTTATCTTTATGAGTCTCACAATCAAGATCTAAACTGTTCATCATCTAAAAAATCCACAAAACGGTTGAGAATCCAAATATTTGTAATTGATTTCTTTTATATTTTAAGATATTTGTAAAAATGTCCAGACTGTTGGATAACAAAATTTGAAGTTTTGTGGGCCCCTTTTGTAAAATCTGAATCATTCAATATCCTTAAAAGGAAAAAAAAAAAAAACCGGCTATGAGCCCAAATTTGGGCGCACAATTCATCTTGGATCACGATATAATGGCCAAAGAATTCCAGCTGTTGATTTCCCAGTGTTAAAATGGGATTTTTGGGCTGAACAATTTTTTCTAATTTTTTGGTTCATGTGATCGCCAAAATCATGATCCAAACCATGAGTCATTTCCGGAAGGTCAAACACCACTAAGAGCTCAATTTTCAACCGTTTGATCCTTCCTAAATTTTGAGATTTTTGTTAAAAAGCCTAAATTTTAAAATATTAATTTATTATTCATGTTGGACCCCTTTGAATGATCTAAACCGTTCAAATTATCTAGATTGACAACAATGGCTAAGGGGTGAGATATACGGTCTTGATTTGCCATGGATTTTGAGATATTTGTAACA